>JAQQSE010000064.1:5128333-7692500 GCA_035772565.1 Antheraea assamensis | reverse complement strand
CGGACATAACCCACCCCCCCGCTGCCCGACGGGGTGGGTATCCGTTATGGATTTTCCCCATGTAAAAAAAAAAAAAAACTTCAGACATAATCCTTGACAAGTATTCACTACATAGTATTAGATTTGACGTTGTTGATCTGCCTTTCAGGAAACCATGTTGATCAATATTGATAGCATGTTTAATGGAGAAGTATAGTTGTTTGTATATTATCTTTTCTAAAACTTTGGCAAATAAGCATAATTTACTAATTGGTCTGTAGTTATTCACAATATCTTTAGGGCCCTTTTTATGAACAGGAGTTATAAAAGCTGATTTCCAGATTATAGGCACAATTCCTTCAGTAACTGAACGTTTAAATAAAATTGTAATCGGAACGGTAAGGCTTTCAGCACAATTAACAATAAAGTAAGATGGAATATCATCTGGACCCGCAGATTTACTGAGATCTAGTGACAGTAATAATCTATAGACTTCTGTTTCATTTATTTCAATGGAATCTTTATCACATGGAGTTACACTCAGTGGCTCACAGTCACTAATTTTTATGGCTTCACTAACTTGTTGAAGGAAATTAGATTTAAAATATCTACTAAACATGTTAGAGATTTCTTCACCACGACACGATGATTGCAGGCCAAATGTCATAACCGAGAGGTAAGAAAAGGAATTATTCTTACTCTTTATATAACTCCAAAAAGATTTAGGAGATTTTGTGATATTGGACTCTATATGGGCGATATAACTATTAAACAAATCAGCTTCGATTGACTTGGCTCTCTCTCTTAAAGTAATAAATGAGTTGTAGTCGGCAATATTACCGTATTTTTTAAACTTCCGATGAAATTTATATTTTTCCTTTATTATTTTAATTAGTGGAGCTGAATACCAAGTAGGATACTTAAAATTTGAGGAGATCATCTTTGATGGTATATATGTAGTACGTAATTTGTAAAGGACCTCATAGAAATAAGAAAGTGCGTCTTCCAATGATCCAGCAGAGAGGTGGTGATGCCAATCTATTTTATTGAATTCCCTTATAGAATCGAAATCACCCATTTATATAATCTATGCAATTCTACAAAGTCAGTCGTAATACATAAAGATTTATGATGTTGGTCTTCTGGTACAAGAGGATCTGTGCACCAAGAAACTGAAACCTGGCTATTTGAAAGTACTAAATCCAATATTCTATTGTTAACGTTTGAGCAGTGATTATATTGAGATAGGTTACATAATCTTAAATCATCAAAAAAATCACTCTGTGTGATACCTTTAATATTGAAAGGTGAATAACCATTACCATCTTCTGCCAAAGTCCATGAAATGTTAGGCAAATTAAAATCGCCTAGAATAATTACTTTATCCTCAGGACAAGTCAGTAAGATGTCAGACATATTATTTGAGAAATTATGAAGTTGTACATTTATCGAGTTAGCGTCTTTCTCAGGACAGATATATACAACACAGATATGTATTTTGTAGGTAGTTTTGGGTTTTTTATGATAAAGTTTTAAAAGTTACCCACATATCCTCTGCAGTCGAGCACCAACTATCTTGAAAATCTCCGGTAAGTTCACGTCGAAGAGCTATAAGAACTCCCCCACCCATTTTTTGATTCGTTTTAGTATAGTCTCTATCTCGCCTCCATATCAGGTAACGATCATTAAACAGCTCTTGGTCTTGAATACTACCAATCAGCCATGTCTCTGTTAGACAAACCACGTCATATGAATTTCGACACAAATTTCTGAAGAAAGTACTCACCTTTGTCCGTAGTCCCCTAACATTTTGATAGTAAAATGTTAAGAGCATTATAAGAAATAGGTAAATAACACCATCAGTTGATGGAGAAATAAAACATCGGTAGAAACTCTAAAAGCCCTCAATCCTATAGCATTACAAAGTAGCAGCGAAAATACAGAACTATAAACTTTCAGGTATATGGAATCGCAGACACATTGTAGACGGGAACGGTATTCCAATACGATATTATAATTGTTACAAATATTAGACAAGATTGATATAAAAAGTAAATTAAATACAAATAATAACATTTGGTAAATAAATATTAAAACATAGGGTAAAACTAGCAAAGCGGAATGGAAATAAATAACTAAGAGGACATATGTAGCACAACCGCAAGCTAATTTCAAACTTATTCCTTAATAAATTAATTATGCATTTGAAATGAAGACTACAAATAAACCGAGCTGATAAGAATAACATGTAATTAACTCGACAATAGGCGAGTGAATAACACAAAGGCGCATAGGCGGTCCGTGTAAACCGGTCAGAGGTTCTAAAAGAAAGTAAAATAGCTTGCAGTTGTATTTTACGAAATAATATGATGGCATACATTATTTGGTAATTTTTTTTAAATCGGAATTTGATCGTATTGTTATAACAGGTGAAGTTGTGTTTTTTCTTATAAATATTCTGCAGCCTTTTACCCAGGTGTAGGCAAAACCCTGTTCTTTAGCTAAGGATTTAACTTTATTCAGCAATATTTTGTTTTCTAATGTAAGGTGATCATTTATTTATTTATATTAATGAGAATGGTATATTTACGAGCCCGTTATATGTACAAATTTAAAAATTGTTATGTTTAAAAAAGTGACTGCAATTGTCTGCATGAGATAGTTTATTTTAGATTTTTAATATCTAACGGCATAGAAACCCTTTAAGATTGTGGGAAACCTAAGGTGTCATGAAAAATTCACCACTTAGCTACTACCACTACTTACTACCACGAGCTACTTTTGTCATTGAATCATTGATTTACTTTGACTGTCTAACAATTTGATTTTTATGAATGCCATATTAAAATGTAAGGGTTTTTATTCTTATTTCAAATTACATTGTTATTCTGTTGTTTAAATTTGATTTGTTTTTTGAAAGAGATTAGTTGAGTGTTTCATAGCATTAAAAGTTTACGATGAGTTCATATATATAGCTACATAATCTATAAATAATATTAAACAAAGGTGCTTTTCGCGTCTGTATGTGTGTTGCCTCATATCTTCTTAACTACTGAACGGATTTTGATACGGTTTTCACTATCATGTAAAAAATATCCCGAAAGGTTTACTATATATACATATTGTAATAAAGTTGTAAGTTGAAGTTTTCGGACGCTTACATTGGAAAAGCTGGCTAAAGCTTATGAGGTACACCAACATAATGTACTACAGTATTGTACATCTGCGAAATGTATACAAAAATGTCCAATGTAGTATATGTCTATCAAGTAAGATTACTGACAATAATCATTTTCATATTTCTACTAACTAACAATCCGTTACGAAAAATCCAGAGTAATAGATGAAATATTTGCTCCGCTTTACAGAAGGAACATGGTCCTATTTAATTAATTTATTTTGCCATGTTATAATTTTCTCAATCGATGTTCCTTTTTGACGTAAGTACGTCGCGTGTTTCTATCACGAATATATATTCAAGAACGTTCAGAGTTAGACGCATAGACTAAATTTGAATACTAATAATTATATAATCAAACATTAAAATAAGCCTTATTTTTTCTCTATGGCGTTTTGTTTCGTTTTTAGGAAGTAATATTATATAATCTATTATGAATTACAGTTTAATTACAGAAATGCAATTTTTCTTTTGTAAATAATTTTCAAACATGACAGGAAAACCAGACATAGTGGACCTTTTGAATTTCTAACGTTTAAGCTCAGATATTTTTTCAGTTACTTTAGCCGTTTTGTAAGTCGGTGTCTGTGATGACTGTATTCTTATCTATGGATGGTCACGACTATTCGTGTATTTACAGTACAACATTAACTATTAGGTGAAGTATGTATTTTTTTATTCTGGATTTTAAAATAATGAGTGTATCAATGGTTACACACGCAATAAGTGAAATTAGAGGTGATCACACTATTTGTGTATTTAATTCATTTTTAAAAATCAGTAGGACAGAGAAATTAGCAAATGCTATTGAAACAGGTGTACACATACTACTTATAGATGTGTTGAAAATTTAATAATTATCTATTTTTTCCTCAATCAAAGAAGTTTCACGTCAAAAGTTAACGTATGATATCACGATTTGAAATATTATGCCTTGTGGTTTGGTTTTCAACGAAACGATTGGATATAATACAACATTACAATTATACATTTTTCGATTCACTCATTACTTTAACATTAAATACAGGAATTGAATAGTAATTCTTTATTAATTTAAACGATATGCTGAAATTATATATCCGGTTGTAACAAGATAGTATCCATTTTGATAGAGTATGAAAGAGAGGAAATCTGTTTTGTTTGTTTCATGGAATGTTTTGTACAATTATTATATGTAGTTAATAGAAGAATATGTGGCCTTCTTTGGTATTCTGTTATAAACAATTTATATGTTTGCGCTTCGATTATTGTTGTAACGTAATAGCATTCGTTACGCTGGAATTAACTTTCGGTTGGTTATCTATATTATATAGGTAGTTCGTGTTAAAGCGTAAGAATAGTACCAAGGCGATACATAAAAATAATGTCATCGTGTAGAAACAACTGATTCGTATCAAGACAGAGCAGTTTTTTAATACTTGAAGTTTGGCCTCAACTTCAACTGATGTAATGATACGACAGATGATGGTGCACGATCGCTCAATAAAAATTGATTTACTGTTCTATTTAAAATATAGATGCGATGGTGGAAATGTTAATTGGTGCACGACCTATTCGTAGTCTTAGCACGTTAGTGAGTGAGCCTTTTTACGGTGGGTATGGCTGTGAAAATACAGGTACGCGACATCATGTATTATAATTATTGTAAGCGTCTGTAATAATAAACGCGGTGAAAGTTATAATTTTTTATTGTACTAATAATCACTACCCTTCTTTTTTTTTATTAATGTGGGGAAATCCTTTATGGATACCCACCCTCTCGGGGGAGAGAGTGGGTTATGTCCGACTCACACGGACTAAAACCCCACGATGTACCGGCCACCGGTTTTGGTTGGGGCGACATGGGACCGTGCTGAGGTTATCACCATGTCACCCCATCGGTCAGCCCGGCGAACGGTGGCTGCCGGGCTCCATCCTTATAGGGAGGTAGACTGAGTACACAACCAGCTGGTTGTGTAGGTTGTGGAGGTAGCTACCTCCCCTCGTCAGCCGGACCTGTGCAATGAGGAGATGGGCACCCTGACCCACCACCTCAGGTCCGGCTACGGAGGTGGAAGGAGGCGGACAAAGCGCCTCCTTCTTCCACCGACCCTCCTTTGGCGGAGAGCTCCGCGAAAAGGGTCCAGCTCTCGGATAACTTCCTCGCAGAAGGAGGCCATTGCCATCCATGCTTCTTCGCTGCCAAGAATGACCACAACCACGCTCGTCAGCGACAAATCACCACCTACCACCGCAGTCAGAGTGCGGCGCTGTTCTGCCCACGCAGCACACTCAGACAGAGTGTTCTGCGTGGCATCTTCCTCAGCGCCGCACTCGTGACATGCGGCGGTGGACTCCCTGCAAGGGATCCGGTGCAGGTACCAGCCAAAGCAACCATGGCCAGTAAGTACCTGCACCAGTCGAAACGTCAGGGTGCCCCACTCCCTATTACACCATTCCGGCAGGACCGGGCGGACGGCGTCGACGGTATATCTTCCATACCGCGTGTCCGCCAGGTCCTGCCTCCACCTCTCCAAGGCCTCCTCCCTTACTGGCCGTCTTTTGACTATAATATCCCTGTGGAGCCGGGGGCTCCCCTAAACGTTTTCTTGCGGCCGTGAACTCATACACAGCGGCAAGCACCCCCACCTCCAGCTCCAAGGGCAGGGAGCTGGCGAGCGCGAAGGCCACCGACGAAGACATGGTGCGGTATCTCCGTATCGCCCTCAGTGCCACAATTCGCTGCGCCGCCCGCAGCGCGCGCACTTTGGCGACACCGAGAGCGTCGGCCCACACCGGTACCCCATAGAAGGCCATCGCCCGCACGACCCCCATGTATTGTCTGCGGCAGCCGGCGCTCGGCCCCCCTATATTGGGTAGTAATCGGCCGAGTGGTGCTGCCGCCCCAACAATCCGAGGTCCGAGCCCCTTGAAATGGGGCTCAAATCGCCAGCGCCCGTCCAGGGTGAGGCCCAGGTACTTTATCTGGGACCACACCCTGATACGGGCGCCCTCAACAATTATGTGGGCCCAGGTGGTGGCCCTCGCCGAGGCCCATAAAATAGAAAGGCCTCGGTTTTCTTTAGGGCCACCCTGAGGCCCAACCGTCGTATGCGCCCGACCACGAGGGTTGTGGTCGTCGTGGCCAGGTGCACAACATTTTCCCGATCCCCCCCCCCCAGGGCGTCTATAGTAGATCGGCCTGCCCGGAAGCCATACTGCGCATCCGCTAAGTTCGGCCCCACCCCCTCTAGGTTCTGAACAACCCGGAAGGCAATTACCCTCTCCAGCACCTTACCGGTATCCTCCAGCAGCACAAGAGGCCGATACGCTGACGCGCAGTCGGGGGGCGGCCCTCCTTCTGATGCAAGCATAGCCACCTCTGCTTCCAGGGCTTCGAGAACTGCCCAGCCAACAAGCACTGGCTGAGCAGCTCCCGAAGCCACCCCCTAAATGGCCCAGCGAAAGGGCGAGCACCCGGCCCGGGACCCCATCGGGGCCAAGCGCTCTTCGGTTGTTGTGGAGGAGCTCAATCTCCCTCCCCATCTCCTCCTCTGTTACTGGAGGAGGAGGGTCGACAAGCTCCTTCGCAACTGCTACCTGAAGTGGAGGCATGGGTGGAGACGAAATACTCAGAGAGTCGGGAAACAAACTTCCCACGACCCTCTCTACCACCTCCGGCTGGAGAGTTTCTGTAGTGGGGGGCACCCAGCCGCAGAGTTTTGCCCGTATCATGCGGTATGGGCACCCCCACGGGTTCCTCTCCAGCGTCTGGAGCATCTCTTCCCATGCCTCCTCCTTCGCCCGACTGATGGCAACTTGCAGGACCTTCTCCTTGGTCTTGTAGTCACCATACAGTCGGGCCTCCTCCTCTGGGTCCCGATGACTCCTCCGGCGGCTGCGCCCGAACAGCCGCCGGGCCGCGGAGAATAATCACTACCCTAGCCCACAACATAGCACAGTACTCGTATAGAGCTATAAAAAGAAATATAACTTTGGTTTAAACTGGTTGACAAATATTATATGTTACAATCACGTATGCCCCTGTTTCAACTATAGAATTACTGTTATGTATTTTTTGTTATTTATTACGATTTTTTTTAATATTTAACCGGTCATCGTAGTTAATATGTGAAAGTTAGATAACATCGATGGAAAGGCTAACTGACTAACGTGCAAAGATTGTCAAATACACTTCTGGCAATTAGGCATTATATCATCGGCTTACGTACTCTTTGTTGTCTTTCTATTATTAATGTTTTATAATACCTGCATTGTATTGCTCAATATTTAAATGCTTAACACAGTACAAGAATATGCAGTTGGTACTTTTTGTACAAATAATTAACAAGTATTTTGAGTTTATGCAAAGTAAGTAATTATATACTTAAAAGCTGGAGAGAGAAAATAGATGATTATAAAATGTCATCATACTAGTTTAAATTGTTTTTCAATAGTAAGTATGTAGAACAGATGGACAGAAGACACAGCCTTCTATAATATATATCGCCTATTATAATATCATATATTCTAATACATTGGAGGGAAAACATATGTCACTAAAATTTGCAATATTTTTTATTATTACCAAATCGTGCTTGTTTTCATTAAATAATATTGACATATTTTCAGAGTTAATACATTTGTTATATTATAGTTTTGTGCAGAGATTTGTGGATGTAAGCAGGATATACATTGTTGTTACTTCTGTATTAGTCTATTTTTTTAAATTCACTTTACAGAAACATGTGTCAATGTCAGTGTTTTATTTTAATTAAAGTATGTTCTTCTTCCTACTTTGGCAACCAATCCTCTTACTGGAGTTTATAACAATAATTATAAGTAGATAATATAAAGTTTTTATTAGAACTTCCTAGGATTTTTTTCTGACATCTCATAATTCATGTTCTACGTATTATTTCCTATCCATTTCCTTTATGTATAATAGCCGAACTGTATTATATAGGACACCATCGACACATGATAGTATGTTATTCGAAAACATTTTTATACTATAGCCTTCAATCTTAACGTTCTATTCAAATAACAATTTATTTAGACATCACATAAAATTTCACAAAAATGTGATAAAATAACACAACTGTATGAATGTAAAATAAAAGTTGTACTACAAGTTCATTGTGTATCAAATACTCTCCTCACGAAAAATGTATTTTCATAGGTGGGTAACAACGATTAGAAATAAGAGCATTATATTTTATTTTTCTATAATATAATATAATACATCTATAATATAAAAATGAATCGCTAAATGTGTTGCTAAGCGCAAATCTCGAGAACAGCTGAACCGACTTCGCTAATTCTTTTTTTAGAATATTCCTTAAAGTACAAGGATGGATCTTACGGAGAGAAAAATTAAAAAAATTACCTGAAAAAGTCTAAAAACAACACTTTTCTATACTCCCATACAAACGATTCGTAATAATACTTAAAACTCAATTTGAACTTTAATGCTATAGCATAAAGTTTAAGTATTAGTGGAGAGGTTCCGGGAAGGCAAAACAATTGAGTGACGTTAGTATCGTATAAATATTAATGTCAATATGTTTATACGATGGTCCCGAATAGCAGTTTAAGTATTAAAAATTAAAATTAAAAAAATAATTAAATAATCGACTGTTAGGCGGTACGAAGTTCGCCGGGGTCAGGCTAGTTATATATAAAAATACAAAAGCATATTTTTAATAATCCAAAGCAATGCTATAAATGCGAAAGTAACTCTGTCTGTCTGTTACATTTTCACGCCTAAAATACTGAAGTAATTTTGATGAATTTTAATTTAGAGATAGATGGGACTTTGGAGAAGAACATAGGCTATTTTTTGTCTCCAAAATAATTCTTGTAGAGGGTGAAATTAGGGGTGAAAATTAGTTTCGGGTTATCAATAATTTCTCAAATTAGTGATATAAAAATTCATCATATCTTTACTTATACTTTTGGTAAGAAATAAATAATGTTTCTGAATTTTTTAACTAATAAAGGGCATCGTCTTAAAAAACCGCCACATAATAACTATCGCGATGTTTTGTTGCAATATATTACCTAACGTAATGCAGTAGTTAATTGTTTAGAATAAGACTTACAATAAAAATGAAACGTTTACATTTAAATTACAGTGACCGTTTTTATGTGACAAGGAAAATATATAATATCTCAGATGTGGTCTGAATTCCAAATTAGGTCGACCAGTTAAATTATACATGGTTATTCATATATTAACTTCCTCTTTCTGTTATCATTATTATTAAAATACTCATGTCTGGGTTGACGTGCTACTAACCACTTATACCGGAATATATTTAAACATTTAGTTTTCGTAGTATTTATTTTATTTAATTTAAAAATTATCTCGTGATGTATGTATTTTTTTTATATACAGCGGCTGTTAGTTATTTTGTTACTTGTCTACTTCACATACATATTTTACTTACAAGTTACTATTAGGCAAGAGCTATGGTAAACTTAAAAAAAATAGTGATTGTGGATAATGGTAACGTATTATTTTAAAATCATAAAAGTAGTTACATTCTTAAATATAATTTATATTATACAAAAATAATTCTCCCATTGATAGGGATTATCTTAGTAAGATATATTTGTTTAGATTTTGGTACTTCAGAGATGTTTCAACGTGAGTCGGACAGATTTTATTGAAATTTAGCATATAATAACTATTAAACTTTAATGTGCACTCAACAAGGCAGGTGGGTAACAACAACTCGTAGTTTATAAAATATATAGAGATTTTTTTAGAATGATTACAATATAGGCGCCGTATCCACAAATACACGCTTTACTTCACTTATACATACACATACTAGTCGTAAGTATTTCTAGTGCTCATTACCTGAGATAATTATTATTCACGATGCACATTGTTAGAAATAGTTTATCTAGTCATGAAGGAAACTTTATCAAGTTTCTTCCCCCTGTGACATTATTTTTCAGACTATAAACAAATTTTAATAATGAGCCGTAACATTACTGTATTACTGTAGTAGTACCTTAAATATAGCGCGTATTATTTTTTATTATAGACAACATTCACACGAATGTTACTTGCAGTCTCAAGTCGCATAGATTTATGCTAAATTGTGATCAATTAAGATTTATGAATTTATACCGTCACACATTTGTTTCCTTTATTGATTCGTTAACAAAAATGTCAGAAGCAATGACAAGCCAATTGAAGTAGTTGTATAAGAGTATCATACTGTTATCGCATGTTGTTATCAGTAGCCATGGATCGATATGAATATTTCTACTGAGATTGGGCCATGAGGCACTTTCACCGAACCGTTACACGCGTTTTCTAGTGAAACACCGAACTCAATTATTAATAGCAGCCTATTTTTGGAGCGGTTTCGGACGCGGGTGCGCTCGGGCATGTGCGAGGCCCGGGCGAAGTCACTATCTCACCTGGGCCAGATGTAGACGCCTGAAACTTCGAAGCCAAAGTGCCAGGAACCGGCGTAAGCTCCCCGCGCTTTTGGCCCGGTACACACACCATGGCCGTGGGCCTTGCCGTCGTCCCAGCCACCACAATACGTGCCACCATCGTCAAAGTCGAATCGACCACCGTTGAGTCCGCGCTGGGGGGGATTTCCGCTAGCGGCGTGCGCGGCGTCGGCTAGCTCGGTCGGCTGCATCACGCGAAACCGTGGAGCCGCGGAGGGGAGGGCCTCCTGCGCGCACCCTCCACCGAGCTCGTGGTATAAATAAACATCAGCTGGGCATGTCGCGCCGCGGCGCGCCGCCGAGTGAACACCGCTCTGGTCCTGCGCGAGGAGCACTATGCGCCAAAATCACGACGCGGGTCGACCGCCCTCCGCTCCCCGCCCGCCCTGCGCTCACTCGGGCAAGCGCACCGCACAAGTGCGCCACCGCTTTGTCGAATGCCCGCCCTTCTCTCACCCTAACGTTGCTCTCAATTGTTTTTTAAAACACATATAAAACAAAATCCTGTCATAATTCCTGTTATTACTCCTTTAATAACCAGTAGTCAAATTTATAAACACTTACTACGAATAATGTATGACTGCTTCACTACAATAACAGTCATAAATAATCACTAACGACTAAGGCTGACATAAATCGTTCTAGCTGCATCTCGTGGTGAATTAGATAAATCGATTATACGATATGTATTTGAATATTTAAATATCCACATAAATTTTAATGCAGTGCTACTTTATGTGAAATACAAAGGGATAGGTCTGAGAAAATAAGTTATTATAACTCATAATTAATATACATTTTTATTACAAAACGTGTTAATAAAATTCAAAATATACGTATAAAATTGTTCTGCATTAATAATATTACTAGGGTATAAATTACATCATCTTATAAGTCACATTAACGAGTTCAAATTTATTAAATTTTCTATGTGGGTTTTTATGCACTATAAGTTCAACTGTTTAACCACAATCTCACTTGATATTAAATGACGATGTGGACCAGGATGACAAAAACCGACAACCTATAGGGGACTTCTATGTGCAGCTGCCGGTACAAACCTATAGGTGCTTAGCGACAGACTTTCAACTTGTGGTTGGTTTCTAGCCAGACGGGCTTAGAAATAGCCTTACCACCTTGCTATGGTTTATTTACGGTGTTTTCCTACATGCAAAGCTCCTTCATCTCATTCGGAAGAATTCGAACCTACATCGATCGAGATTGTGTTCAAACACGCTAGCTACTGGGACATCATCACTTCAAAAAAGTATAAAAACCACTTGTGCTGATTTCAACCACAGAAACGCAGGTTCTCTACATTCTATCTACGCTTATTACAAATGTTATGAAACGCTATTTGAGATCCAAATTTGGTGATACTATAAAACTTAAGAGCTTGACATGACATAGATCATTGGTAAAATTTGAAAGTAGATTTATGTGCGACTGAACTTGAATACCGGTAAGAAACACGCGATGACGAGCATTTGCTTGAATGTTATAGAAAAATTGTTTTTACGAACCCATCCGTGGACCAATAATCCATCCTTGACATTTTTAGTTTCTTAACTGTTCAATATTTTCTGTATGATGATTACAGTATTCATACAAGTATTTTTTTTTAGGTTGTGTGCTTCACCAACAGGTCTAATATCTTCGCGAAAAGTGACGTGCTCAAGAGAGTATGTACGGGCCAACCATACATTTTTCTGTTGCGTTTGTACGTCGCGTCGCCTCAGTCTTGTAGTATAATTGTTTAGTTTCGATTCAGTGTACCCATAGCATTTAGGACGAACATCGGCAAACGCACTAATTTTTATAATATTCATATTTTTCCTTAAAAAATATATCAATGTAAAGTTTTCTGGTGTTTCAATTAATATCAATCAATCAAAATAGATGAGCCGTAAATCTTTGTTGATTGATGGAAGTTATAAGAAAAGGGTATACGCAAATATTTGTGAATGTATGATGTTGGACTTATGGGACATTATTATTTTGTATTTATTTATATTTTCATAGAAGAGAGTGAATGCCACTTGAGAGTACCCTATTTTGGTGGCAAAATTTTACCTTAAATAATAATGCCGTGTTCAAAAACGAATAAATTTAGGTTTAGTTTCTGATTTTATATATATTATGTTCTTAGATTGTGCCTAACTCACTCATAAAGCTATTCAATTATCGTGATAATATTAGTAAAGAGAATTTAAATTTTGATGCTATTTACAGTCAGCGCCAAATTTTTGACCGCTCTGAATATAGATGCGCAGAATAAAAATATAGGTATATAAGACAAGTAACATTATAGTAAAATTTTAACTTTTTCTTTATATTAAATTCTTAACCATAGTATGCTCAAGCCCAAAATTACGGTTATATTCAGAGCAGCCTAAAAGATTGACGAGAACTTGTTTGTAGATTTGTTGAAATATATTTTTTTACGAAAATGCTGTTTGTCATGAGAACAGGAATTTTCCTTCATCATTTTAGCAAGGCGTCATTAACGCATTTGCGAATATCTTATAACAATTTGAGTTATCAGTTTATTGTTATATTGTATATATGAAAATATACTAATAATAATATAAAAATGTACATACATTTATTTTTATTTTTACCTTTCTTCAATAATAAAATAAACAGTGGATTGTGCCATTATAAAACATATGCAACTGACCAGATTCCCTCAAACCCTAGACTGCGGATTTCTCTCTTCCAATGTAGAGCCAGAATACACCAGCTTCCCCAAATCCCTGCAATATCTTGCGCCATATATCGACTGTAATAGTAAACATTAAAAAGCAAACAACATTCGCTTAATAATTATAACTCATAATCAGCAAAAACAGTATTCACTTGAAAATGTTTGTAAAACCGTAGTATCTACGTCATCCATTTCTACTATTGTAACGATGACGATTACTGAACATCGTTGAAAAATAAATAAACACACATATAACTATACCTTAACTCTTCAGGGCCTATTTAACCTAGTAGGGTCTATTTAGTCATTTCGTAAGTTGCCTTTAGAAATATTAGCACAATTACTGACAGCCTGGACCGTTGCGTCGCTTCTCTCTGGCTCACAAGATAAACCCGCCTCGCTAATCTATACATATAATAATACCTTCTTCTATACATATAATAAGAATGTAAATCCAACGTGTCTGTACTTTTTGATTTTTGAGAAAAAAAAATGTTGCAGGTTTCTAGGAATAAGTAATAGAATCCGTATCGATCATTTTTAGAAATGTCTGTCTGTTTGTTTGAACAGGCATCACTGGTAAACGTACTAGGTTTCTGATAAAACACCATCTAGAAAATAATCAAGCATATTCCGGAGCAACATAAATTTTTTGACTCTATCAAAAGTTATTGTAATTTTAATGACGACGGGAGCCTCATCTAAAAACCAGGGTATTTTATAACATAAATAAACATTGCCACAGTATTATATTACTAAGACATAGAAAGCAAGAAAAATGGTTAATATTTATTATTAAATAAATATTAATACTCTAATAAGTTCAGTAATTAATTAATATACATTATTGCTAATAGATGGTGTTAACCGTCATTTTCTAAATCTATTACTACTATAATATACAATCTAAAAATTGACCAATTACATATATTACATATTTCTATAAATGTAATAATTTACTTTGTACTTTGTATAAGTAAAATATGATTTTTATTTTTCGATCGTATAAGGTTTATGGTTAAATTTGTACATTTCTAATTAATTTTGTGTTGTACATATTACAAATTATTAAACCCAATCACTTTTTAGAACAATTTTTTATTATAATAAAAAAATAAAGAGACTAAAATTGTTCATTTAACATAAATGTAAGAAAAAATCGTCTTTAGAAGCGATAACAGACTACACTTTTGACGACAACAGATGGCGCTAAGCTTATAATTTTATTATATAATTTGGTAGGTTTATTTCGAATTAATTTTCATAAATTTACCTTGACTCTGATGTCTTAATTACGCTTTGAATTAATGAATACCTTTTGGTTAATGTATTAGGGTTTATGAAGCGATGATCGCTCAGTTGGTAGTGTGTTCGGACACAGCGTCGAAGGACGTAGGTTCGAATCCAAGCAACTGAGTCTGAGTTTTCGGTGAAGGAAAACATCGTGATGAAACCATAGTATGGTGGTAGGGCTTTTTCCAAGTCCATCTGGCTAGCAACCATCCTCAAGTTGAAAATCTGTCACCAAGCATCTGTTGGTGTATTCCGGCAGCTGCACTTGAGAACCAGTCTCCCTCTAGGTTAAGCGTGACTTACCATCATAGACCACATTATCATTTAATATCAGATGAAATGAGGTTGTGGTCAAAACGTTTACCTATAAAGTATAAAAAAAAATAGGGAGCTCGCATTTTCTTTCAGCGGTACCGTGGACAAAAAAGACTGCAGGCAGTGCAAATAAAAGTAAGGATTACATAAACATAATAATAAGAATAAGCTATGTGAAGTATATATGAAAGAATTCGGCTTCGACTTTTCGACCTTTTTGACCTTCGGCTGATTTTTTAAGAGCCAGTTCTCAAAATGGCAGATATGTTTTCAATTATTTTCTTAATTTCACTGTAGTGAAATTACATCGTACACAGTAAATTTCATGGCTTAGTAAAAAAAAGTTCTTACAAATGAAAAAATAGTTTAAAAATACATTTTACATGAAAATTATTGTTTTACAATTCATCATTTGTTATTTTTCAAAGTTTTGTAATAAATCAGGTATTTTTTAAGCGTATACTGCCAACATTCTATTGACCTATGCCTCATGAGGTCTACATTCGTTTGTATAGAAGTTAAATCTTTATGGTTTTGGACAGTCCAAGGGTTATTATTGTGTTTACAGTTGTTAAATTAGAGTATTAGTGTTATGTTACTCCTATACCTGCGTGTATCGTCACGAAGTTTTGTCCATGTTCGCAATAACTTTAGGTGTGGGCACACATTACCGTCGTGTGTTACGAACTATCTGACTGTATGACGATAGATGCAGCTCTATAGCTAGGCCCACGGTTTTTAAACACATCAAAGGAACTTGGAAGCCCTAATTTTGAGTTATTATTGAAGTGACAAAGGGGTACGACCATTATTAGTTTTTAGCCTGACATATTACATTACAAATATACAAGATATACAGATATCAATTCAGATTGTTTTATTAATCACTGTGTTTTGTATTCCGTTCCACACAGACGAAGTCGCGGGCACAGCTAGTATTCAATATACCTCAGACATACTAATGGTGAAAGCATTCCTGTTAGTACTTCTCAAGTGCATTCATGGTCGCATTTTTAGGCGATATCCCGAAAATAATAAAATAAATGTGATGAAAGAACACTAAATATTTTTCGTAATGTATTATGACAGAAGTCATTATTCTTACTACCAGGCACTCTTCAAAAATATTAATGAACTATGATGACGTGGTATAATACAACCAAAAAATTGCACACTTTTGTGAATTGAATTGAATTATTATCACTGAATTACCGATGGAGTGGAAGAGAGATAGATGCGTCACAAACCGATCGCTTAGGCCGATCGCGCCTCTATGTCGCTTGTTCCGCGCTCTCGCATGCACGCTCGGCTCAGGCGGAACGTGACAATGAGTCATGCTTTTTCGTGCGTGCAGACGGCGTACTTCGATTTATATGACGTTCTCACGTAAAAATTTTTTGGATAAAATAGATTTGTTTTGAGTTTTTATTGCCATTGAACTGAATGTAACTACATATTTACAAAAAACAAATTAATTTTTTATATACTAAAAATCCCAAAATACTAAGGCTTTTGTTTATTCATTCTAGTCCACTCCTTTTAAATATAATATTGCAGATCTCACCTCTGATTGTTAAAGCCAGGATAATTAAATAACATAAGATATAAATAACTCCATTAATATTCGGATAACACAACAAGAACCACCTCGTTTCACGACCGCACAAAAAAAAAGATCCAAAGTCTACACCCCACTGCTCACTTCTCTTTAACATCTCATCATGTCTTGTTCTACGCTCCAAACTGTTTTATTTATTTCTGCTCCAAGCAACACATATCAAAATGCCCAACATTAGCTCATTGAAATACTTGCGTTACAGTATTGTATCCAAATATTTAATTCATTAACTTATATTACATTTTGACATATGCATATCATGTAACACGACATAACGCACTAGGATGATCATATAAGAAGATTCTTGCCTTTATTTAATTATAGATACAATTTGAATTTGTACTAAGAAATTTTATAAATAAGGTATTATTGTTTCTTTTTTTTTCGAACTGACCTACACTGTTATCCTGGCAAGGCCGCTACAGTTCCACCGGACTACTAAGGGGATCGCTTAAGGCACTCACCCGATTTGTTTAGGCGAACAGCGCAAGGGCACTCGGTGCGCCTCGGCTTGAACTGTCGCCGAATTTCCCGATCTGACTAAGCTAAGCTAAGCTATCTATCCATTTCATACACATATGAGTTCGTGAAAAATGCATGTGTGACCATGCACGTTTCACGAATGTATATGTGTGTTTTGCATCTGACTACTATGTTGTGTGACCTATTTCAGTCCGAAAAGGGCAAAAAAACAACCCACTACTATGTGTACCTAGGTGAGCACGTGTGTGGGGTAATCTGGGTAAATGAAAAACAAGCGTGAGTCACTGTATTCGCGCGAGTAACATGCTCACACCCACACCCACGCCACCACCCGCCCACACCGAGGGACAAACCTAGGCTCGAGTTGTTATAAGAAAAATCGTGAAGAGTGTGCGGGATCGTATCATCACCCCCCGCTCACGGCGGCGTGAGCAGGGAAAGTCGCGGGCGTGGGCGCAAACACGCATCTTTTAAGAGGACATCGAGCGAAATATAAAGAACAATGGCGCGGTGCCATCATAACTATACATTTACGTACGAGTTCCTAATGTATATGAACACGCGGGTTCGAACTGATATTTTGATTAACGCGAATTTATTTATGCGCGACGCGGGTTAGACGTAACGTAGTCGCAACGGCCGGGAAAGCTGAGATCGCGTTTAAGAGCCCGAGCTCAGACGTACTATTGACAAGCGCGTTGAACGCGAGTATTTCTTGTACATCGTGTACTAAAAGAAGTTGTGCTATCCAGTCGATACCGGTGATCGATACTGAAGACGCGGTAGGTGGCGCAGGAGTGGACTAAGCCTTCTCAGCCTGGGGCTTGGCTTTAGGAGCCGTGGGAGCTGGCAGGGAAGGCCTTACGCGCCAAGAGAGCGTGCTCGGCGCGGGTGCGGGTTCTGCCGGTGCACTGGAGGTGCCCGGCAGGTTAGGGAAAGCCTTCTAGCTTTGTATAGGCGGAGGCAGAGGCGGTTGCGTCCGAGACGGCGGCACGTGCTCCCTGAACCCCGGGTCGCACGTCCGCCGCGGCGGGGACGGGTCGTGCGAGGTGCGCGGGGGCATCCGTGATAGTTCGCGGTATGACCCGGTTGCTCGCAGAGGACGTAGCTGGGAGGCTCGGTGGACTCAGGAGTGCGAGGGCACTCCCTAGTGGAGTGATCTCCGAGACACTTAATACACCTGGGACGCAGGTGGCAGTGCCGGGCGGAATGACCGTACACCTGGCAGTTGTGACACTGCGAGGGTACATAGGACTTGCGAGGAGGCTCTACATAGACACAGGAGAGGCCGCACACAGAGGTGAGGCCGAAAATGGCCTTACCTTCCACGGTACGGTCCAGTGTGACCAGTACCAGCGTGAAAGGGGTCTTCGTACGGGGGTGGTACATGCGCTGTATGTTCCGGACTGGGAAGTCTTGACCGTTCAAGCAATTGGAGATATCGTAGGTAGAAAGTTCAGAAGGAACTCCACGAATGACGGCACGGAGGAGTCGCTCATCCTCGAGAGTGTGAGTGAAGAAAGGGAGTTTTCGCTCCCGGAAGTACTTGGTAAGCTGACGATTCTCATCGGCGGTCGAGACTCTGATAGAGATGCCGTCTGGTCGCCGCTGGTTCCGCAGCCGGAGCTTTAGCCGAAGTGGGTATTATTGTGTATATTTACTATACGTACTTTATATAACAACTGATTTATACACATTTAGAAAATTCTATATTTAATATCCAATATATTGAATTAATGAGGAGAACTCCGAAAATCTTCCTAGGTTTGCTGAAAAGTTAAAAGGGTTGTCGTTAATTTAACTCTTCGTTTCTGAAGTTCATTATCCACATATAGTGGTCATAATTTATTTCTCTGTCTTTTTATTGGGAAAAAAAGTGTTAACTATTGTAAGATCGAAAGTATAATACAAGTTGCAGTTGCTTTCGATCTTGCATTCAAAATAGTGAATGAATGTTGAAATGAAATGGCAACATGTATGAAGAATAAGCCAATGGATGTATCTGGTGATAGAAAGGGAAGAAGAAATATGGATAAGGAGTGGAGGAAGTGGAACGAAGAGGTACAAAAGACATTGAAAGAAAATAAAACGGCTTTTAAGGAGTGGAAAAGTACTAATGACAGGGATAGCATGATTATAGAAAATAAGAGAAGCATTATATTGCAGAATATAGAAAAAGTGCAAAAAAGCGGTTACTATTGCTAGAGCTAAAGTACAAAACGATTTGTATTAATCATTGGAGAGCTAACAAACACAAAAATGTCTATATCGATTAGTAAAAGCAAAAGCAAGAAAAAGAATACAAAGAATATTACACAGGTTAAATATATAAAAGATGACGCAGGAAAATTTTTAACAAATGAGGAAGATATAAAGAGTCGTTGGAAGGGATATTTTGGAAAACTGATCAATGAAGAAAATAATTGGATCAGAGAATTAGAGGCTGTACCGTTAAATTTAGGCGTTGTGCAGGAAATAAGCGAGGATGAAAGATAAGAAAACCTGTAAATGATATGATACAATCTCGATCTTTAGAACGGGAAAGCAGTTGGGCCAGATGATATATTATATTATTATTTAAATGTGGAAGTTTTTAATGGTAGATGAATGAATGTAGCTAACTTTATTTTTTAATAAGGTGTTATAAGAGGAAGCGATCGCAAATGAATGGTACAATAGCATAATCGTACTTATCTTTAAGAAATAGAGTGATGTACAAGACTGTAATAACCAAGAGATAAAGTTTATGTCACAAAGTATAAAGGCTTGGGAAAGAGTCATAGCGAAACGAATAAGAGATGAGACTGTAGTGGCTGAGAAGTAATTCGAGTTTATGCCTGCACGTACGACAACATATGATCGAGTACATCGGGATGTTCTGTGCCTGGGAAGTACTTACAACTTATCTGTTGTATATATAGTGGTTAACCTTTTTTTTTATGTTTTTTTTTATTAGTGTGGGGAAATCCATCATGGACACGCCACCCTCTCGGGGGGGAGAGTGGGTAGTGTGAGACTCTTACTCACTAAAACCCCACGGTGTACCGGCCGCCGCAATGGTTGGGGTGACAAGGGATCGTACAGTGCTATCACCATGTCGCCCCAGCGTTCAGCCCAGCGAAAGGCGTTCGCCGGGCGTCGTCCTTATATGGAGGCAAGCAGGGTATACAACCAGCCGCCTCCCCTCGT
Organism: Antheraea assamensis; assembly: GCA_035772565.1. Lineage (NCBI taxonomy): Eukaryota > Metazoa > Arthropoda > Insecta > Lepidoptera > Saturniidae > Antheraea > Antheraea assamensis. The sequence continues at coordinate 7,672,280 of JAQQSE010000064.1, read as the reverse complement.
CAACCGAACCAGTGCAATGGGGAGATGGGCCGCCGCCCATCCCCCCTGGCTCGGCTACGGTGGTGGAAGGATGGGGGCTAGGCGCACCCTCCTCCTTCTGCCAGCCCTCCGCTGGCGGAGAGGACCGCTTATAGGGTCTACCTCACGGGCCCTCTCCGCCACCTCCTTCTGCGAGATAACATCCTCGCAGAAGGAAGCCATCGCTCTCCATGCTGCTTCGCTGCCGAGCATGGCTCGTACCACACTCGGTAGCGATAAATCTCTACCAACCGCCGCAACCAGAGTGCGGCGCTGCCCATCCCACGCAGTACACTCGGAAAGGGTGTGCATCCCTGCGCGCAATCCGGTGCAGGTACCACCCAAAACATCCGTGTCCGGTGAGTACCTGCACCAGACGAAACGTCAGGGAGCCCCACTTCCTATTCATCCATACCGACAGGACCGGGCGGACGGCGTCAATGGTATATTTACCATAACGCGCGTCCACCAGGTCCTGCCTCCATCTTTCCACTTCGTCCCTCTGGACCCTCGTCCTCAATTCTTCTATTTCCCTGGGAGCTGGAGGCTCCCTCCGGCGTTTCTTAGCCGCCGTATATCGATATACGGTGGCAAGAACTTCCACCTCCAGCTCCCAGAGAAGGGAGCCGGCGAGCACGAAAGCCGCCGCTAAGGACACCGTCCGGTACCCTCGTATCGCCTTCTGCGCCACAACGCGCTGCGCATCGCGTAACGCGCGAACATTAGCGGCGCAGAGGGCGTCCGCCCATAACGGTGCCCCGTAGGCGGCCATCGATCGCACGACTCCCATGTATAGACGGCGGCAGCCGGCACCCGGATCCCCTTTGTTGGGGAGCAGACGGCTAAGTGCCGCTGCCGCCCCAGTTATACGCGGTCCGAGCTCCTTAAAGTGGGGCTCGAACCGCCAGCGTCCGTCTAGGGTGAGGCCCAGATATTTATCTGGGCCCCAACCCTGACCCGGACGCTCTCTATGTATATATGGGCCCCAAGGGGCGCCCCCCGCCGAGGCCCATGAAAAACTAAGGCCTCGGTTTTGTTCAGGGCCACCCTGAGGCCCAACCGTCGGATGCGCCCAACCACGAGGGTTGTAGCCTCCGTGGCCGGGCGCATCAAGTCCCCTCAATTTCCCCAGTGGGGTACGACTAGGGTGTCATCCGCATAGCAGATGAGGCGCGCTCCAAATGGAAGCGTGCCTCGGAGCACCCAGTCGTAGCCCAAATTCCACAGTAATGGCCCCAGTGCCAATCCCTGCGGGATTCCACAGGGAGTCCCGCGCCGAACCATTTGACCTCTGCCGTCTACGAAGGCGACCTCCCGCCCCTCCAGGTACGCCTCCAACAGCTGCCGCAGGTACGGGGGCACTCCGAAAAACCGGAGCGCTTCCCGTATGACTCCGTGCGGCAAGCTGTTGAAGGCGTTGGCGATGTCTAAGGACACCGCCAATAACCTCTCACCTTGGGAAGTCGCCTCCGTAGAGAGCGTCCTCAGGAGGCTCAGGGCGTCAATGGTCGAACGCCTTGATCGGAAACCGAACTGCGCGTCCGATAGGTCCGGCACAACTTCCTCCAGATGCTGGACGACCCAGGAGGCAATTACTCTTTCGAGCAACTTTCCGGCGTCGTCCAGTAAGACAAGAGGCCGATACGCGGACGCGCAGTCTGGAGGGCGGCCCCCCTTTGCCATAAGGCAGAGCCGCCCCGTCTTCCAGGGCTTCGGGAACTGACCGACCGCAAAACAGTGGTCAAACAGCTCCCGAAGCCACCCCCTGAGATGGTCCATGGACATAGACAGCACCCGGCCCGGGACCCCGTTGGGGCCGGGCACCGTCCGCCTGTTGCAGAGGCGCTCGACCGCCCTACCCATTTCCTCCTCCGTCACCGGAGGAGGGATGCCGAACACCTCCACTGTAATTGCGAGGGGTGTAGGCATGGAAGGAGGAAGGAGATCCAGAGGGTCGGGAAACAATTCTCCCAGGCCCCCTTTCAATTATCTCCGGCTGGAGAGTCTCCGTCACCGGGGGCGCCCGGCCGCTGAACTTCTTCCGCACCATCCGGTATGGGCGCCCCCATGGATCACTTTCCAGCGTATGGAGGAGCTCCTACCACGCCTCTTCCTTGGCCCGGCTGATGGTGATTTGCAAAGTCTTCGTCTTTTGCCTGTATTCGCCATACAGCCGGACCTCCTCTTCGAGAGGTCCCTATGACTTCTCCGACGGCTGCGCCCGAACAGTCGCCGGGCCGCGGAGCAGGCCGCACGTAGTTCTGCGATTTCGTGCGACCACTAGTACACCGCCCTTTTGTTAGAGCGGCGTACGCTCCGCGGCATCGACGCGTCGCATACCTCCGTAAGCATCACGGAGGCGGGCAGCAGACGCGTCGATATCCTCCCTGTCTGGGAGGGGCAAGGCCCAGGCCTGGACGATGGCCGCCTCCTCCGCCATCTCCCGATTGAGGCGGCCCATCGCCCAGCGGGGAAACGTCGCGCCCCTCCGAGGGCGGATATACAATTCATGGTAGAAGGTGGAGACCTCGAACCTGATATATCGGTGGTCCGATAAAATCTCCACCTCCTCTTCAACCCTCCACCCCCGGACACGACGTACAGCCGACTGGGAAGCAAATGTGACATCCACAATCGACCCCCCGCCCTGCCGCACGCACGTGTGGGCGTTCCCCCGGATATAGTGGTTAACCTTTTTTTTTTCTTTTTTTTTTTTATTCTAGGGAAAAATCCTGCATTGGATACCCTCACGCTGCCGGGGGACAGCATGAGGGTTATGTTGGACTCTTACCAATTAAAAAACCCTAGATTCGTCAGAGCGCGCTGATGGTGTTGACCGAGGTAGCGGGGTGGCGTGAGCAATCTCCGCTCCTCGGTCGCGCGCTTAGGTCGCCCGCAGGTGGTCGGACGGGGACCTTCGTCTCGAGAGAGGACTGGTGGTCGTCCTCTCTCCTGCCACTTTAAGCAGCGGCTGTGACACCGCGCTATGCCCTCACGGGTACTCCACTACGGCAATAAGCGCCCCCGCGCCTATCGCCTGGAGTTTGACCTATGGAGGTCGCTGATGGTGGATGCGACCTCCTCTTCGGGTTCGGCGGCCGGCTCTCCTTCGGCGAACGTCAGGAGCGTCGGCAGGCCTCTCCCTCACTCTCTCCGCTTCTTCCTTTTGGGAAATAACGTTTTCACAAAAGCTCACGACCGCGTTCCATGCCCTCTCTCCACCGACCATGGCATGGACCACAGCCGGTAGTGAGAGGTCATGGCCCACTACGGTCGTGAGCTCCTCCCGCTCGTTAGCCCAAGCAGGGCACACCTCGAGCACGTGCTGTGCCGTTTCGGTATCACACCCGTCACAATGGTGACACCTCGGTGTCGGCTCTCTACGCGCCACCTGGTGCAGGTACTTCCCAAAACAACCGTGGCCGGTAAGCACCTGCACCAGATGGAAAGTGAGCGCACCGTGAGGCCTATTCACCCACTCTGCTAAGACCGGGCGTATCGCCTCCACCGTGGAGATTCCAGCCGAAGCCGTCGTCAATCTCTCTCCCCACGACAACAGGAGAACCCTGGTGGTAGGCTCTTTGAGCTTCCTCTTCCCGCTGGGGGATGCCTTCGCCCCTGAGGAGTCTGTCGGAGCGCCACCTATATATCGCCGCGTGTACATGGACCACCAGGTCCCATGGCGGGGAGCTCGCCAGCAGGCACGCCGCCTCGTACGAAACCGTACGGTAACCACGGATGACCCTGACAGCCATGATCCTGTGGAGTCTCAGCAGGACGGCAGAGTTCGTGGCTGTCAGGGCGTCGTGCCACACTGGCGCTCCGTACAAGGCCATGGACCTGATGACCCCAAGGTACAGGCAACGGGGGCCGACACTGGCGCCTCCTAAGTTGGGCAGGATGCCCGCCAATGCCGACGCAGTACGCTTGACCTTCGGAGCAAGATGGGAGAAATGCTCCTTGAAAGACCAACGACTGTCCAGCACAAGTCCCAAATATTTTAGCTTGGTGCCAACCTGGATTTCAACACCACCGATGGTCAGGTGGCAACGTTGGACCGCTCTGCGTGGGCCATAGAAACAAATTGCCTCTGTTTTGTCCAAAGACACTTCTAGGCCCAGCAGGCGAATCCTCCGCACCACCTGAGCGACGCTCGCCGTCGCGAGACGAGTTGCGTCCCGGACGGTGTCGCCACGAGCCGTGACGAGCGTGTCGTCGGCGTAGCAGACCACAGAGGCTCCGGGCAGGAGGGCACCTCGCAGCACCCAGTTATACCCGATGTTCCACAGGAGCGGACCAAGCACCGACCCCTGTGGAACACCGCATGACATATCCCTGTGGTGGGTGCGCCCGTCCTGCCCTTCGCATGTGATCTGTCGGTCCCGAAGGTACGACCGGACCAACCTGACCAGGTATTGAGGGACTCGGTGGTGCCTCAAGCCTTCGATTATGCACTCCCAGGGGAGGCTGTTGAATGCGTTAGCTATGTCGAGAGACACAGCCAACAGCACTCTCACCTGGGAGGTCGCCTCGTCCGAGAGGGCCTTGACACGAAGGATCGCGTCGACTGTCGATCGGCCCTCTCGGAAGCCGAACTGCACCTCGGCCAGGTTTGGTCCGGTGCGGGTCAGATGGTTGCTGATACGCCGCGCGACGACACGCTCCATCAGCTTGCCCATTTCGTCCAGGAGAACGATAGGGCGGTACGCAGCAGGCGAGTCTGCAGGTCACCCCGGCTTCCGCAGAAGGACCAAACGCCCGACCTTCCACTGAGAGGGGAAGACACCCCGCTCAAGGCAAGCGCTAAAGAGCCGCCGAAGCCTATCTCCTAAGGCCTCCATAGCGAGAACTAGAGCGCGACCTGGAATTCCGTCGGGCCCCGGAGCGGTGTTCTTCGCCCGGAGCCGTCTCACGGCTGCGTCCAGTTCCGCCACGGAGACAGGTGGAACTTCGACGGGCTCAACCGCCAAGTTTGGCGAAGCCGAGAACGGGGGCGAATGTTCGACCATCTCAGGGAAGAGCGCCGACAACGTCGCCTCCAGCAGCTCCGGCTGGAGACTCTGGGTGATCGGGGGAGCCCAGGGGCGGAGGGAGCCCATCACCATACGGTAAGGGCGTCCCCACGGATCAGCATCCAGAGTCTCCAAGAGCTCTGCTCTTGCCTGATCTTTGGCCCTCCTTATGGCTACCTGCAGGGTCTTCTTTGCCTCCCTGAAGGCGTCGTACAATTGTGCCTCGACGGACGCATCCCGACCCAAGCGCAATCGGCGGTGTCGGGCAAGACGGCGACGTGCGACCACGCACTGAGCACGCAAATTGGCGATTTCGCTCGTCCACCGATATGTCTGCTACCTTGGAGGGCACGGCCGGACCCGGGGCATGGCGGCGTCAGAGATGCGCGTCATGGCATCCCGGAACCAGCCGGCCTCCGCGGCGACATCCATAGGACCGTCCGGCGACGCAGGCCAGGACGCGACAATCGAGGCCTCGATGAGTAGTTCCGGGTTGAGGCGCTTGACAGCCCACCTGTGGGACTGCGAGGCACCTCTGCCAGGGGCTGGAGCCATCGCCGAGGGGCAGACGTCGAAACGGATATACATGTGATCCGACAGGGATTCTGCCTCCTCGACGACGTTCCAGTCCCTGACGCAACGCGCGACAGCAGGGCTGGCGAAGGTGATATCGACAATGGAGCCACCCTGCTGTCGAACGCAGGTAAAAGCTGACCCCATATTAGAGATGGAGAGGCCCAGCTCCAAAGACCAATCCTGAAGTGCTCTGCCGCGTATGTCGGTGACAGGAGAACCCCACGCCGGGGACTTAGCATTGAAGTCCCCTGCCACCAACATAGGACAGGGCAGAGTCCGTCCAATGAAGGTCCCTAGACGATCTAGGAACACTTCGAATTCGGAGAAGATCCGGTTTGGCGAGAAATAGACGCTGATGAGCATGAATTCGCCCCATCGCACAGCCACAAACCCCATATCTCTCGCCAAGATGGTCATTACCGGACCCCCCGCAGCATTTCCAGTTATTATGGCCGCTGTACCCGACAAATCCCCTGCCCAGTTATCCCTGGGGGGGGGAGAGTGGTTAACCTAACCTAACACATGTTAGGTCCGAGGTTGGAGTTACCGAAGATTTCCATGTGGTTGCAGGTTTGCATCATGGATCAGCTTTAAGTCTTAATTTATTCCTTCTTCATATAGATTTACTAACATCAGACATACAGGAGGAGGCACCTTGGTTAATACTGTTTGCTAATGATATTGTTCTTGTTGGTGAAAATGCTGCCGAGGTCCAGAGTAGGCTGGAGAAATGGCAAGATGTTGGTTTAAAGATTAGTAGAATGAAAACTGAACATTTGTTTTGCTACTTCGAGGCTCTATTCAGTTTTTACCATGTTATCTTAAACGGTATACAGTTACCAGCCCGCTCCAATTCGGTACCTCGATTCATTGATCCAAAATGACGGTGGCATAGAAAAGGACGTGAAGAATAGAATAAATGCAAGGTGGATGAATTGCTGTAAGGTATCTGGGGTAGTTTCTAACCCAAGAATGCCATTGAAACTCAAGGGAAAGGTATAAAACTATAATAAGACCAGTCGTGTTATATGGATGGATTTGAGTGTCAGGCTAAAAAAGAGACGGATGAAATAAGATTACATGTGACAGAGATGCGAATTTTAAGATGTATGTATGGCGTAACCAGAATGGATAAGGTTAAGAATGAGTATATCATAGGAAGTTTGAAAATAGCACCAATGACAGAGAAGTTGAGAGGCCATTTGGGGGGGTGGCTTCGGGAGCTGCTCAGTCACTGTTTGTTGGCTGGGCGGTTCCCGAAGCCCTGGAAGCGGGGGCGGCTGTGCCTACTTTTGAAGGAAGGCCGCCCCCTGGACTGCGCGTCCGCATATCGGCCCCTCGTGCTGCTGGACGACAGCGGGAAGGTGCTGGAAAGAATTATTTCCTCCCGGGTCGTCCAGCACCTGGAGGGGGCGGGGCCGAATTTAGCGGACGCGCAGTACGGCTTCCGGGCAGGGCGTTCCACAATAGACGCCCTGACCCTCCTGAAGTCACTGTCCGCAGAGGCGACTTCCCAGGGGGAGAGGGTCCTGGCGGTGTCCCTGGACATCGCCAACGCCTTCAACAGCCTGCCGCACGTTGTTATAAGGGAGGCACTCCGATATTTTGGGGTGCCTCCTTACTTGCGGCGGCTGTTGGAGGCGTATCTGGAGGACAGGGAGGTCGCCTATGCGGACAGTGAAGGAAGAATGGTCCGGCGGAAAACAGGGTGTGGGGTTCCACAGGGGTCGGCCTTGGGCCCACTCCTGTGGAACCTGGGCTACGACTGGGTGCTCCGCGGCGCGCTCCCCACCGGAGCGCGTATTATATGTTACGCGGATGACACCCTAGTCGTAGCCCGGGGGGAGGAATGGGGAAATTTGGTGCGCCTGGCCACGGCGGCCACAACCGTCGTGGTCGGGCGCATCCGAAGGTTGGGCCTTAGGGTGGGCCTCGATAAAACTGAGGCCCTATTATTTCACGGGCCTCGGCGAGGGCCACCACCTGGGGCCCATTTAGTTGTAGATGGCGCCCGTATCGGGGTGGGGCCCCGAATGAAGTATCTGGGCCTCACCCTGGACGGGCGCTGGCGGTTCGAGCCCCATTTTGAGGGGCTCGGACCGCGTATAGCAGGAGCGGCGGCGGCGCTCGGCCGATTGCTCCCCAATATCGGGGGGCCAAGTGCCGGGTGCCGCCGACTCTATATGGGAGTCGTGCGAGCGATGGCCGTCTACGGGGCCTCGGTGTGGTCTGATGCCCTCGGTGTCGATAATGTGCGGGCGCTGCGTGCTGCGCAGCGCATTGTGGCACTGAGGGCTATCAGAGGATACCGCACCGTGTCCTCGGCGGCGGCCTTCACGCTCGCCGGCTCTCTGCCCTGGGAGCTGGAGGCGGGTGTTCTTGCCGCCGTGTACAAGTTCACGTCGGCAAGGAAACGTTTGGGGGAGCCTCCGGCTCCCAGGGAGATAGAGGGGAAGAGGCGAGAGGGGAGGGAGACTGCTATGGAGCGGTGGCGGCAGGATCTGGCGGACGCGCGGTACGGGCGATATACGGTGGACGCCGTCCGCCCGGTCCTGCCGCAGTGGATTAAAAGGGAGTGGGGCTCCCTGACGTTCCGACTGGTGCAGGTGCTGACCGGCCATGGCTGTTTTGGTTGGTACCTGCACCAGATCGCTCGCAGGGAGCCGACCGCCGCATGCCACGAGTGCGGCGCTGAGGAGGACACCGCGCAGCACACACTGTCTGAGTGTGCTGCGTGGGTGGTGCAGCGCCGCACTCTGGCTGCGGTGGTGGGAGGAAATCTGTCGCTGCCGAGCGTGGTTGCGGCCATGCTCGGCAGCGAAGACGCCTGGACGGCGATGGACTCTTTCTGCGAGGATGTAATCTCGCAGAAAGAGGCGGCGGAGAGGGCCCGAGAGGCGGACCCTCTCAGCGGCCGTCTCCCCCAAAGGAGGGCCGGTGGAAGGAGGCGGCGATTTGTTGCCTCCAGATACGATATATATATATATATATATACATAGGTATGTACGTCAAATATATTTTGTTACTATTTTTTCTTAGTGAATTGATGCTATACCGTAAGCAAATATATTTCAATGATATATGTTATTGAATTTATACTGTAGACTATATTTAAAGACTATATATATCGCAGTACACATACACCTCAATGAATAAATAAAATGTAATAGTTTAATCCGTCATTGTTTACCACAATTTTCCGTATTTACCTATGTAAAACCATAATAACCAAACTATGTTACGTAAAACGCCACTAATATTACAAAATATAGAGCCAAATAACATAAGAATACGAATAAAATACAAAATCCACTGCATGATATTCCAAGATCCCGCCAAAAACTCATTGATTTATACTGATTTTCAGTATTTATAAGAGATTTCTATAAGTTATAGAACTTAGTAGTCTATGGTTTTATATTTACTTGTCTCTATTATTGGCTTTGTTGATAATTTGTATTTGTCTCTGGTTGACAGCAGAGATAAATAAAATTAGGTAGTCACAGTATAAAAACCATAAAACAGAGACAAATAAAAAGTTCAAAATAAGAAGAGAGTCATAGATTTCCTCATTTTTAGTTTGGATTTATCGTTGTGGATATTTTGACAGATTTGTATTTAACTAAACATTAGTATTTTATATAAATAATGCTCTCTGTGGCTATATCACCCATTTATAAAACATAGTTCTTTGTTGGTTTTTTGCTTTTTTCGTAGTGGAACATGGTCTCTATTACCTATAGTAGTGACCTATGCTGTGTGTTGTGATTTTAAACTTGTTTGTGATGACTTATTCATAAATATAATATTCTCTAGAGTGTCCTCTCAGCAGTCTGTTTATTCAGTGAGGTGGTAAGTGCTCACTGGTTAGTGCCCACTGAGTAATCAGTGTTCATAACAATAATTTGATTAAATACGCAAAATTAATTATCTTTAGAAAGATTTTAAGGTACTTGCCCCTAAATTATTTGCTTATTTTTAATTCCAAAAGAGTCCTAGATAATATTTAAACCTTATATATAAAAACAGTGTTAGTAATAAATAATTACAATAATTATTTCAAAAGTTAATCTACGGCCTGGTGCTAGCAAGGCAAGAATACATTTTTTGCCCAAATGAGATTATACTGCTTACAATTTATAAAAAGGTTATAGTATTTTTTGCTCATAGTGTCAGATAATGACAATGAATGTGGTGTATACTGTTTTAGAGCTGTGAAGTTGTGAAGGCCGATAAGGTCAACAATTGTAATCTGTTTAAAAAATGTGTACACTTTCATAATGCTTAAAGAAAGATCCTTTTAAGTGTTGGAAGGCTGGCATTTATAAAGAATAGATTTTTTTCATTTGTCAAATTTTTACTTACTAATTAATGCTCATAAGCAAATAATAAATCTCTTATAAATAATTGTCACACTACAAATTGAAAATAGTAAATTAATAATGACAATACTGTTTCATTGTTCTAATTTTATATACTATATATAAACAAGGATTTTTGATATTGACCTATATAACATCTTGACACAGTAATAAATATTGTATACATAACAAAATATATGATAATAGTAATGATATAACATTAAACTAAAGTTCTATTTTTAGTACCATGGAGAATCCAGAGTCGAGTAGGAGTAACAGAACTCATGAAGTAAATTCCACATCATGCTGCTATCCAGCCCACCGAGTGCACAGATTTTTCGCTTTATTATTGATGTGCTTTCTTTGTTTTGGTAAGAACTATAAATCAAGTATAGTGTATAGGTAAATGCAGTTACTGTCTAGGAATCTTGTTCTCAGAATTAGACAAGGTATATTATCCTCTAGAGCCTAAATATAATAAGTGCAACCACTGGTACTGATGGTGAAGATAAAACGATTAAATGCATTGAAAACTGTTTTGGTAATTTATTTGTGCACACATCATTTAAGGTTTTTACACGAGAATAAGTACCGGTTTAATGCCATACCCAGTATTAGCATTAGAATACTTTATTGAAATTCAATATTTTTACTATCCATATAAGGTACTACAGAAAGATTTTTGGAATATCCGTATTGCCCAGCAATATTTTTCTTTATAATCAATCAAAGATTTTAATAAGGAAATTTAAATTAGAAACAGAACTTTGATGAAATTGTTACTTACAAAAGTATATCTGTATGGCTTCTGTAAACCAGGACCCAGAGAACATAAGATAACTTTAGTAAATGTTGTTTATCTAACTCTGTAATCGCAACTACTTTGATTTACAGATTTTGATGTACTCATATTTAATTTGTTGTTATAAAAAATACATTATTGCAATTGTTACTATTGGTAATTTTAAATATTAATTGTTAATATCAATATATAGCATATACAATTTGAATGTATAAAATGTAGATTGATTGTAAAAATGAACAATTATTATTTGTAAATTCCAGGTTCATATTTCTGTTATGACACACCAGGCGCTTTAGCTGATAATTTCAAATCTGACTCATATTTGAACACATCTGAGTTTGCATTACTATACTCAATATATTCATGGCCAAATGTAATATTATGTTTTATTGGAGGATATTTAGTTGACAGGTAGGTGCATTTAACCAATGTTTATTTTTTGTTCTTATTAAAATATTGGCATGTTTTAGGACTTCATGTTATACTGAGCAACTCAACATTAAATCAATAAAACAGTTAATTTAGAGTAATTACACTTAGATAGAATTCATTGATAGTATTAAAATATTTTAATCAATAAACCTGGTTAATAAAATATAATGTTTAGCATTTAGGAATGCAATACTGTTTTGTTTTTTTATGGTAAATTGATTCCACCCACTAAATACAGGTTACATTTAATAACATTCATTTTATATTTCTTATTTTGTGTAAAAATGTGTATTGGGCATGGGTGTACTTCACTTGATAGAACTAGACTCTCATATTTAAAGATAAAACCTAATAAGCAAGGATAGTAATTCAACATTTTAGTAGTAAAATTCTATTATGCTGTGATTGTTATAAATTTGATAGAATAGTAAAATTCTTTGTTTGTTATATGGAACAAAAATATTATCATTATAATATTTGCTCATATACAGTCTAGCATATGCAAGATTACCTCTGACTAATAAATTGATAAGCACTGAATTGTTACATATTATGATAATAAATATGTACATAAATTTATCAGTGACCCTTGTCAGTCTTGATATGTATAAAATGGGTTTTGTTAGGATAAATATGCATAGCAGAATAGACACCTTACATAGTACTATATACACATCATTTACTATTAAGAGTGAGGCGTATTTATCATAACAGGTAAAAATCACAGGTATTCTAAGAGAACAGATAACAGTTGTTCTTGTGATGTCAATATATTTGTTAAAAAATATCATTTATAATACACAATACTCAAGTTATTCAACCACTATCAACAATCAAAATGTTCAGTATTCGATAACAGCCGGTCACTAACATAGCTTGAAATAACAGAACAGCCAATAATAATGAAACAACTATTCTTGTCTTTGTCTTTTGTATAATATTGTCATAAGCTAAAACGAGACACACCTAGTATTTATTTGTAATAAACCAATATTATAGTAAGTTATTTCATAAGAAGAAATTCTCTTTGAAAAGCGAATTCTTAATTAGGTCGTATTATATGTTATTTGGTTGGTTGATTAATCTATCTCGCTCACACCCATTTGATAGACTGTTGTTAAAACAAGAAGCACCTAGTATTATAACCCGAAAAATATAAATTGTAATCTTACAAGAAGGTAATTATCCTCAAAATGTCACTTAATTAGTTCGTATTAACTGGTATTTCGTTGATAATTTATCTCGCTCATACCCATTTGATAGACTGTTGTTAAAACGAGAAGCACCTAGTATTATAAGACTAAAAATAGAAATTGTAATCTTACAAAAAGATAATTATCCTCGAAACGTCACTCCTTAATAAGTTCGTATTAACGGTTATTTTGTTGACTAATTTATCTCGGTCACACCCATTGTATATATTGCTGTTAAAACGAGATGCACCTAGTATTATAACCCAAAAACTATAAATTGTAATCTTACAAGAACATATTACTATGCTTGAAAAGTGACAAGTTTTTTTTTTTTTTTTTTTTTTCGAACTTACTACACTGTCAACCCGGCAAGGCATCCACAGTTTCACCGGACCAAAAAGTGACAAGTATTTCTAGTCGTATTATGAGTTATATGTTAAATATTTGTGTTAGGAAACACCTCAGGCCTAATATTAGCATGATTATTTTATATTTTTATTGTCTTATATTACTTTTAGTATGTCAAGTGTTGCTTCCTTAAGTAGGTATATAATATAAATTGGTCAAAAAATTTGCATATTTTGAAAACTTTTGTATAGGAAAAGTTAAAAATCTACTTCGTAAATGGACCGAATGTGCCTAATGTAATGCTTGGTGGTCTAAAATCATCTTCGCATTATTAACTTTTAATTGAAAAAGGTTTGGGGCACATTGGTTGAATGCTTTCAAAGTCTATTTCGAACATGGGTAGAAATATAGTGGAGATATATTAATAAGATATAAATAATGGTGAAGTAGTTATTTCTTCCAAGGAAAATTATAATAAAATTTACTTCTAATGTAACTTTTTAAATAATAGTGCGTTTCCGAACGTCTATATCACCCTTTACTGCATGGGTTACAAAATATTCAATGTAACTTCGACTTTATAGTGTAGGTATAAAGGTGATATTCATTTGACACCGGATTGTATAATTTCAGTCTTGCTTTCGGTTGAAAAAAATAACACTTGTTATTTAATAATAGAAATTGGTACCTGTTATTATTGCGTAACAGGAATAATAGTAACAGATATTATCTTTGACCTGATATAACCCAACTCTATTCTGGACAAAGTTCACTTATTTTGACTGCTTGGCCCCGTTTCATAGACAAAGTATATGATTATCAAACTATAATAAGAAAATAAATATATGTAGTGGTCAGTGTTATCATTTGTATAGTACATAAAATAATGCAATTAAATATAAAAAAATACATTTAGGCTTTTAAGGTAGTTATAACATGAGTTTATGCACTATATAAACATACAAATAACACATATAAAATCAATTGAGGTATCTGATAAATAAAAAAATTACATGTAAATTACATATAAAAATATTTATCAAAGAAATATTTTACAAAATATCACCAACACCTGCATAGGATTTGTCAAATTTAAGACTGGACCAAGCCCCTAATTACAAATTTCCTGTAGCAAAGTCACAGCAAATCAATTATATATAGCAAGCAATAAATATGATAAATATGTTATGTGGCTTGGCTAATTTAGGTAATCTACCAGTCCATATTAACTCCAAAATACTTTCACTGACCATCTTCAAAGTTGACATATACAAGTAAATTTTTCATGTTTAAGATTTTCTTTACCTAAGTACTAAAACAATTCTTAAGATATTGCAAATGAATATGTAACTATAAATTAATACATTTATTATATACTTTGTTTTAGAAGTTGCTCATTATTTATTATTTTGTTTCAGATACTTTGGTGTTAGATTAGGGACTGTCATTTACATGACTATAGTATTCATTGGAGCAGTTGTGTTCGCTTCTGGTGTTTATATTAATGCATTTTGGCTTATGATACTCGGTCGATTTATATTTGGGTAAAGTATTTGTTATTGAGTTGGTTATTAATCTATAATAATAAATAGTATGTAACATGTACCCTTATAAGATTTGGTAAAAAAGATTGATATGTGAATAAACTCGATAGAAGATCTTTGTAATCAATCTTTTAACTGTCTCAATTTAACAATGCAATTTATCAATTTGTATACTACAAATATCAATTTAATATTACATTTAAATTTGGAAATTAAGTTTGGAATCCAATGATAGTTATTGTTAGGCATTGATTGTGTTATTTTTATTTAAAATCACGATAAATATTCCAGAATCGGAGGGGAATCACTTCAAGTTGTAGTAAATAACTATGTTGTCCTCTGGTTTAAGGGCAAAGAGCTCAATATGGTTTTTGGTCTTCAGTTGTCATTCTCTAGGTTCGGCAGTACTGTTAATTTTTGGGTTATGGGCCCTATATATAAATGGATCTCAAATTACTATAGAGGATATGAATGTTTGGGAGTGACTTTATTTATTGGTATGTATATTTATGATCTTAAATTGAAGTTTGGTCTTTTCTAATTTATTTTTTTATTATCTTATATTTTCATTTATGTTTCAGCTTCATTAACTTGTTTCATATCATTATTATGTGGTATAGTATTAGGTTGGATGGATTATAGAGCTGAGAAAATACTAGGACGTCAAGAAGAAAGAGCAAATGAAGAGCCATTCCGCCTCACTGATATCAGACACTTTCAAATCTGTTTTTTGGTTACTCTCAGTAATTTGTGTCGCTTACTATTTAGCTATTTTCCCATTTATTGCCTTGGGAAAGTAAGTATTATATCTCGCGTTTTACTAAATTGCCATTTTATGTAAATATAATAACATGCTACATTAACTGTTTACTTATACTTTGGTTGTAATTTACAGATTATTTTTTGAACGAAAATTTGATTTTCTTCCACAAGAAGCTAATAATGTTAATTCAATGATATACTTGCTTTCGGCCGCTCTGAGTCCATTCTTCGGTATCCTAATTGACAAGACAGGACGAAATGTGACCTGGGTTATGATTAGTATTGTGACAACGATTGGTGCTCATTTCATGTTAGCGTTCACATTTTTTAATCCTATATTGGTGTGGTGAGTAATAACAATAGATATAGATAATGCATTAAGCACACACTTTGCGTTTTCTAGCAAAGATGTTCTACTCAGGAGAATCCAACCATTATGTTATATGTTGACTTCTAAGAAGGCGTCCGAAATTTCCGAAAACTTTATACAGTGTGCTATTTATTGAACAGTGTAATAAAAGTGGTAATTAAAAAACGGATTTATATTTTAGATAATACTGGGGATGTCTTATTCATTATTGGCTAGTGGTTTGTGGCCTTTGGTGGCATTGATAGTACCGGAAAATCAGCTTGGAACAGCATACGGAATGTGAGATTTTTTTATATTACTTTTAATTTAATAAAGGCGAATAATTGATAAGCCGAGAACCTAATTAATTAAGTTTAATCAGCCTGTATACAGTTGAAGTAAAAGTAGGTATTTATGGACATGATAACTTTATTCATCTACTTAAAATGAGGTTTCTCTATGGACTTACACTTTATAAAATACTTTTAAATCCCACAAAATGCCACGCAATTTGGTAATAAAACATCATCCCTAAAACTAATTACCTTTAAAAATACTATTAACAATTACTTATATTTACAGAAAAAGTATGCTATGCCAAGAAAGATTGTTTTTTGAAGAATGAGGATTCATCTTTCTCCACTTACATTTTATATTTCAAACGGGATTTTAAACCTTACCTGAATTAGTTTTTGCTGGTTATTAGTTAATCAATGAATAGTATAAATAAGTTTTTTAATACTTTGTTAGTTTTATAACTTCAAAATTTTTGTTTTAGATGCCAAGCTATACAAAATATGGGTCTAGCAACAGTTTTAATATTCGCTGGAGTTATTGTAGACAGATATGGTTATTTAATGTTGGAAATGTTCTTTTTGGGCTGCCTCTTTGGTAAGAATTGTTTGTTTTATAGATATTATTTGTCATTGCTGAACTTACAAGTAGTATAATACATATTTAATTTACAGTTTCACTGGTCGCTGCTGTATTGATTTACATAATTGATTCTGCAAATAATGGTGTACTTAATATGTCTCCAAGCATGAGAGAAAATGCAAAACCGTAAGCAAAATTATATTTATTTATAAATAGAAATAATATATTAGCGTAGCTAGGTATTACCTAAGAGGGGTAGCTGTTCTCCCACCCACTCGCCCTCCAGCAACTTAATGATATTACTCGGTCGTAGTGTCACCAAAACAATAAATAATATGTTTGAAGGAACTTTGCATTTTGAATTATGAATAAAATTATTGATTATGTTTATGGGACACCCAGCCAGTGTGTGCTGTTGGTTCCCAACCTTTGTAATACAGATAACTTCCGAAATCGATGTCTAAAGAGCATCTGCCTCAGCCAGGTTGTGAGCGGGCCGCGTATTCGATTTGACAAGGTGCAGGTGGCAAACCTCGCTCCAGTACCTGAAACTGCTACTAAGGAGATCAGATCCATCCAGTCCATCCAAGACCATGCGTCACACGATCCCTGTATAGAAGTTTCGGCTAAAGTGATCGGGCCAATGATGCCGTAGCAGCCATAACATGGAGGGTATGCTGCCTGAAATGTTTTCCACATTTCATTAACTATTCAAGATAAGGTCAATATAACTCATGCTACACTAGAAATGATTGTAAGTTATATGCAACTTACTTTGCTAATTCGATACGTCGGATCCGACCAAGTGTGCCACCATCTGCTGTGACCAAAAGCAGAGCAGCTCTGTGGTGAAGCACATTCAGCTAAGACAAAACTTGTTTGCGCGAGATCCGGCCTCTCAAGCGTTATGTAGCTAGTTTGCAGTTTCTAATAAATCATCATCATCTTACCTATATCCCACCTAAGTACGGTCGGCACAACATGTTTTCCTTTTCCGCTCTCCCCTGTCAGAGGTCATCTCAGTATTCACACTTTTTGTACACATATCATTTTTCACACAATCTATCCACACCTTTTTCGGTCTTCCTCTACTTCCATATCTGTCCACTTTCAAACTCAGAACTTTTCTTGTTAGATGACTTTGATCTCTTCTCATAATATGCCCGTACTATGCTAACCTTAATAGGTTACTCCTCAATTTCTCTGTCACTGGTGATATTTTCAAACATCCTCTGATACACTTATTCTTAATCTTATCCATTCTTGTTACACCACACATCCATCATAACATTCGCATTTCTGCCACATGTAATCTTCTTTCATCCGTCTCTTTCGTAGCCCAGCACTCGGATCCATATAACACGGCTGGTCTTATTATAGTTTTATACACCTTCCCTTGACTTTCAACTGCATTCGTGGGTCAAAAACCACCCCAGACCCCTTTCGCCAATTCATCCACCTTGCATTTATCCTATTCCTCATGCCCTTGTCTATGCCAAAAAAAAACTGAATGGCCCCCGAAGTCGCAGAACAAATGTTCAGTTTTCATCCTATTACTCTTGAAACCAACAGTGTCTAAGAAATTATTTATATAAAAAACTCACCTACTCTATCCAGCAGCAAGATAAGGCGAAGTAAAATGGACTGTGATGCTGCTAACCACCCCTCCTTCCAAAGCAAGAATATTCAGTCGGATTTCGATTGTATCAAATACGCACCCTGTCCTAGATACAGGTTAACAAATTCAAATAGTTCGAGCCCGAGGATATCTTTAGAGATTATCGAGGACGCATGTTCGGTAAGGTCGGCCGACGATTCCTAAGGGTTTGCCTTTGTATGTTTGGTTTGTTGTTTAGATGTTATATTGTCGCCCTCAATTGTTCCCGAATCACTATGACCACATCGTTGTCCGGTGAAACTGTAGCGGCCTTAACAAGCCAACAGTGTAGTCAGTTCGAAAAAATAAAATATAGGTCAGGTTTGGCCGTAGGTGGAGCTATATCTTATAGTAATTTGTGAAGCGAAATCTTTGTACCCCTTTTTAAGAGAATATGTAGTAATTCTTTCATTAGGGAAAGTAAAAACAAAGTACAGTAGGAATTATGTGTTTTTAGATGAGCGCATTGTTGAATTTTGCACAAACCGTATGGTATTCGCGCTCTCATGGACTCTGGTTAAAGTGGGTTAACTCTTAATTTCGTGTCCTATTAGGACGATTGTAACCCTCATATAGGTCTCAGGGGTTTGCAACTTCTGTACGGCGTTGCTAGCATTCTGTTCTGGTGTCCAACCATCTCGCTGCAAAGCAAGCAATGTGTAGTTGTACTATATCAGCGTTCTACCATTACACTTAATTTTTAACTGGCTGACTCCGTATTGTAGATGTCACGACATCGCAGATCTGCATTATCGACATTAGCCGGCGGTCGCTCTACTTCCTTGATAGAAATTGGCAGTCTTTTGTGGTGTACCATCTGACAACTCGTAGGTCAGGCACGATGGTGGCCTCTTGAAACGCCTCACAGACTACGCGTTTCAGAGCCTCATATAAACTAACACTTATGTCAACTTATGTACTAATGTATATGTGTCGGTTGAAGATGACGTAGATTGTATCCAGTTTTGTTATAGTACCTCCGATACTTGGTGTTTGGAGTCGCATAGGTTGTCGGTTCTATCAGTCGGCAACAATGTGACAAAAATAATTTTGACAGGAATAGTGGTTTGAGGAGATTTCTAGATCAGAGGTCAGTCTAGGTTTTCTGCACATTCGGTGCGCCACTATTGTGGCTTAAACAAAAGATAGCATTCTATCCATCTCCACTCTACATTTAGTCGTACTGTAATGAGAACTTCAATTTTTTAACAGCCTGTCAAGGATATATTTCATTATCTTCTATTATGCAGAAGACACCATTAAGATATCTTTTCTATAAGCGTACTATAGGAGGCTCAGTTCTTAAGGAATTTTCATTAATATTGTTCACCTAGATATTTGTCCAAAGTGGAGAAAATAGATGTCCCATGGCCGATTCATCAATCTGGAGGTAGCATTGGTCTTTGCCCTTTATATAAAAATTTGTCGTCTTGACAGTGTTTTAATTATATGTTGCCCGGATTTTATACTGCAATATGGACAATACTCTTCAACCCCAACGGGAATGGGATGCTTGAATTTGTAATGACACGATAATTAAATGAATAGTCGTTGCTCTTACCATGACTGTGATTATGAGAAACATGAAATGCTCTCGTCTACACTTATTGGTTGTAACATAATACTTACTTGTTCATACGTTGTATTAACACCGTCCAATCCTTATCATTAGCAATAATAAAAGGAGGACAGCCACTGATCAACAAAATAATAATAACGGTTTCAAAAATCTCTTATCTCTAAAGGAAAAGTAATGCGGTACGGGCATTGTATTATTTAATGCATAAAAATCTAATTTAAATTTACACTTTCAGACTTAAAGCGAATGACTCTGGTGAAACTACGAACCTTTTGGATAATGAAGATTCTACTGACCAAGAAGAAGTGACTGACTCAGTCACATCTCATATTTCTCAAGAAACACCCATTGTTACACGCGACATCGCGCAAGAACAATCTGACAGAATACGTACTAAATACTTAGCACAGATATTGCCAAATACTAGCATTCCATAAAAACAAAGTGACAAATATATGTTATTGTCTTCATGTATATACCTAATCAATTAACATATTCGAAGTTACAAATTAATAGACTAAATGTACAATAAATGAACAATTTATTATATTAAATGATATATAAAAAATATTATTTTATTATATATACATCATAGTAATTTCATATTTATAATTGACATATTGACAATTTGTTTTACAGATTCTAGGTTTGTTTGCCTTTTGTTATTTTCAACTGACAGTGTTTAATTACAAATAAGGAAAAAAGTAGAAAAATATTTTAAAGCAATCCCACAAATTGTTAAATGTCGTAAATATAAATTGGTAGAGGACTTTAATTATCGATAAAAATTATAAACATTAGAAATGTAAAACTCTAGAATTCATATAAAAATTAATTACCTTAAGTTTCTTTCCCAAATCAATCCTTTAAGGTAAAAAACAGATTTTTTTATGTGTAAGAAATTGAGTATTTAATCTTTATGTGCATACTTTCAATAAAAACAACAATTCCATATACACAAAACTTTTAACTAGAATTATTCTATATCATAAAACAAATTTTAACATAACATTACAGCATTTCAGGTTGAAATTGGTATATAATTTGAAAGAAAAATAATATTAATCTCAATATTGTATCAATTAAACATTTTTCTCTGTTATATATACTCAACAATAATCTGTAGTGAATACATTATTGTTATTTTGTATAGTTATTGTCTTAAGTTTTCCTTAACTATAATGCTATTATATAGCAGAAGGCACATTTTGGTTTACAATAAAAAATTATTAATCTTTAACGGCATTATTAACTTTGGTACATGGCATTTATGTTTCAATTTTTGCTTGCTTTGTTTTTTATTACAATATTATTTAGTCTTGCTTTTGTCCACCCATTCCACACCATTACCTGGCAAAGGACTAGATATAAATGGACAAATCCATGTTAAGTACCATCTTGATCCAAAAACCTCAATTATATTGTTTTTCCAGCCTTTATCATAGACAAAATTATCAGTATTAGTACTAATCTCTGAAACTATTCTACCTCTGAGAACATTGTTGAAATGATAAATAAATAAAAAACCAGTGAATAGACCAACAATTACATTAATAACAACTAAAAATACGTAAAGACTCTCATCACCAAAGTCTATTACAAAACTAGCTAGTGGGAAGATAAATTTAACTAATACAAGTCCATGGTTCCATGTTATAAATAATGATAAAAATCTTATGTTATAATAAAATGAATAGATCATTGCAATAAAAATGTAAAAGGTGAAGTAAATAAAATATCTATGATTAAAGTAACCAACACAACAAGCAAAGAATGTACAGTGATGATCTCTTTTTAATATACAAACATCACATGTATTACAGTGCCAAGAACGAGGTGGTCTAAGACATTGACATATTGTGCACATAGTCCATTTTTCTTTGTCATAGCCTATGTAAAAATTTACCATGTATACTAGTATTGGTGAACATTCCATATATCATATTTCCTATAATATTAAGCAATAAAAAAAATGCACAAAATATGTGCATTAAATGTATTAAAGTCCATTCTTCTTCAACTATAGGTAACACTATGCAGAGTTCAAAATAGAAAAATACAGGTATTAATATTAGTAATATGAGGAGGTAAGCACAGTGCTCCAGAAGTCTTTTCAAATTTTTGTTCTTCACATAGCTTAGTTTTAACAGCATTGTATTCAATATGTTTATATATATTGAACCACGGTTTAAATTATTGTAAGTAAAGACCTATTTAATTAATACTCATTTTTCCTTATAGCAAAATAAATATGTAGGATGTCAAGTCGGAGGATACTCAGGAGGAACTTTGAATTATCTGAAACAAGAATATGTTATAATAAATAAGGGCCTTTGTGATAAAATATAGAATTTGACAGAAATTTATATAAACACGCTGTGCTTGTAAATTCATAAACAATTCACTTACAATTATGTTGCTCACAATATGGTCTTCACATATTTCAAGTATAAGTCATTCACAGTCGTATAGTTAATTTACAGGTATAATAAATACTTGTAGTAGTTATGACCACGATTACACAGGCACTATCACCACAAAATAATATTACTCCTAGCGGAGACTATCACAGGGTACATTACTAAAAGGTACTCTGTGACTAAAAGGCACTATTATGCTCTTTACCACAAACTACTAAGAAGATACTACGTATCTCTTTACTATTATCAAAGAGCAGAAGTTTTAGGAAAACTATTACCTTCTTCTTCTTCTATATTTGTGGCGCCGTGTGTAGGTAATACACAATTCCGCCAATGTCATGTAGATTCAGAGTGAGCGTTGTCTGTGGCAGATAGTGTCATAAACGAAGGAGAGCAATTAAAAAATATAATTTGTGAAAAGAAAATAATTATTTAGTGTAGCTTATATACAGACCGAGTTATTGTAAAAAAATAGATACAGCCAAAATTAGATATATAACGATTGAGACATAGATATTCAGATTAAAGTTTGATTTTGTTAATTTTAATAAATAAGGAAAAGGCGTGTAAAATTAAAGGGTTATTATTCACTAAAGCTAAGAGACACATAAGGTTAGTAGGACGGGGAATATAAGCAGGAAGGATATCATACAGGGAAAATCTGTTTCTCGAACAATTGAAAAATATATGATCGGGAGAACCGTCCTCTAGGCCGCATTCACAGAGATAATGATTCCTAATCCTTTATTTAGATAGATGCACTGGTGTACAAGAATGACCTAGACGAAGGCGACAGATGATGGAAGTTACAGCCTTACTAAAATATGGAAATTTAAAAAACCATGGCTTTTGAGGAATATCGATTTGTAAAGTACCATAATTTCTGCCTTTATATTTTCTGGAGAGATTCCAATCCTTTTGCCATGCTTCTAACAATCTAGTTTTGGCTAGAGAACGTAGATCCTCGGTATATAAACTATAATGGTCCATGGATCCGGACTGGACAGCATTTTTTGCACAGGAATCTGCTGATTCGTTTCCTGAGATGCCACTATGTCCTGGAATCCAAGCTAACACTGTTTTGATACCTAAAATATGACAATTGTATAATTCCTCTCTAATATTCAAAATTATCGGATGTCTGGATTTGGAGCGGAAGGGATTGGAAAGTATAGCCTGTAAACAACTTTTACTATCAGTGAAGATAATTGCTTTTTCTAATTTATGTGACTTAATGAATAAAACAGACTCGAAAATTGCAGTAGCTTCCCCAGTGAAAACCGATGTTAGAGGGGGACATTTAAAGTTAAGGATAATCCTATATCTAGGTATCCAAACTGCAGCGCCCACGTTACCAAGATTAGACAGCTTAGATGCATCAGTATAAAAAGGGATCCAGCTTTGCCAGTCCCTAGTTAATATGCTGTTGAAAATAATGTTAGTTTGATAAGTGTCTCTATCAACACCAAAGTCCAATATGATTGTAGGCCTGAAGGTGAGAGCTAAATAGTTTGTGCAATATAAAGGATTGATGGATGATTTAAAAATGGGATATACGATTCTGTTTATTTTAATGAAAGATTGAAGTATACAAGGAAGCGATTTCACAGATTGGTAACCTCTGGATTCAAATGTCTGTAGGAGATTTTGTAAACGACGAATTAGAGTATGGTTTGGATTTTGATAAACCTTAAAAAGAAACCGGTCAGAGATATATTGTCTGCGTAAGTATAAGGGAGGGTCAACACATTCGACTTGGAGAGCATTTGTCGGGGAAGATTTCATTGCCCCTATGATAATTCTAAGGCTTTTGTGTTGAATTTTATTTAATTTGTCTAAGGCTGATTTATTACACGGGTCTAAAAGGAATGTACCGTAATCCAAGTGACTACGAATAATAGAATTATACAGTATTTTTTGTGAGAAGGAGTGGGAACCCCACCAAACTCCAGATAAAGAACGGAGAATATTCATTGATTTTTCACATTTTTCAACAAGGAAATTGATGTGAGGGAGACCAGACAATTTCCTATATAAAATCATACCTAAAAATTTTACATGATCTTTTAGGGGAATAGTTTCACCATTGTAAGATAGTTCAACGTTTACAGTTACCTTTCTTCTAGAGAATATTATACCTGAACATTTAGGTACAGATAGAGAGAGACCATGATTGTCCAACCATTGCCCCAAATAATATAACGCAGAATTTAATTGTTCCGTAGCCTTAATAATAGAAGTTGAAGATGCATATAAAGAAATATCATCAGCATATTGCAGGATCTGGCAAAACGATTCAACGGTATGATTGAGGTCTGCTGTATAAATATTGTATAACAATGGGCTTAGAACAGACCCTTGAGGAAGGCCTTTCCATGTTAATCTTGGGCCTAGAATACTTTCGTTAAATTTAATATAAGTCTCTCTTTCCATTTGGAGGCTGCTTATATAATTGATCATCCTCGCTGGGATACTCAGCTGAACAAGTTTATTCCTGAGTACTGGAAGAAGAACGCTATCATAAGCAGATTCTACATCTAAAAATACTGCAACTAAAAATTCCTTCTTCTGGAAAGAGTGACGAATATCAGTCGTTATAATACTAAAGTTATCCAATGTACTCATATTTTTTCTAAAATATTTTAGGATGGGGATAATTAAATGCGCTTTCCAAGATGCAGGAACTAAATTATTAGAATATAGTAAGTTAATTATTTCAAGGAAGAACAATTTTGCCTTATTATTACTTTTGATAAGAAAAGAGTAGGGAACGAAATCAATACCGGGGGAAGACTCGGCAAGGTTTTCAATAGCAATCTGCAGCTCATTTAACGAAAAGATAGAATCTAACATTTGTTTTGAAGAGGATGAGATAGAATTATCCTGTATGAAAGTAAAAGAGTTACCTGGAAGCGAATTTTGATGAGGAACAAATGGAGGAGATATTTTGTCAAAAAAGCCTTCAATCCAACTAGAAGTGTCGTTAAAACTTTTATTGATATTACTGATGGCCCCGCGGTAGCGCTTTATTTGTTTCCAAATAACCGTGGATGGAGTAAGGGGAGACAAACTTTCGCAAAACCGAATCCACCCTTTTTTCTTTTTTAAAGATAAGAGTTTTTTGGCGCGAGCTGGTTCAGTTCTGACAATGACATCCATGAGAAAACCATATAAGTCTTAAATTTGCATTAGGTATGCCTATATAAAATTGGATGAGTACCTTAAGCGCTCCCCTTAGTAGTCCGGTGAAACTGTAGAAGCCTTGCCAGGTCAACAGTGTAGTCAGTTCGAAGAAAAAAGCATTAGGTATGTACGCGACAAATGGAGGAATAACAGAATATTACGCCAACCAATTTCGAAGATTATTGGAAAGAATGTACTTCAAGGGTAGTTTTATGAGAGTTTGGTGAGTTTCTGATTATGGAATCCATGACAAAGTAATAGAACTCTCCAATTCTTAGAAGCAAATTAACGATACTTGGCCAAATCTTTTATACGCTATCCAGACATTTCAGTTACTTACTGTAAAGTCGTTATGGTAAAGTAATTGTCGTAGTCGAATATGATGATCAATGAAACTCCTTAACGGCTTACAGTAAGAGTGCGATCTGTGGCACAATTTCTGTCTGTAATAAAATTGTAATGCGCTTGCGTTCGCTGCTGCATTGCAACATGACGCAAAGTCATCACCATTAACTGTATATCCATTACTATCATCCACATCCTCTTCAATGCTTCTCAACCACGTAGAAGCTAATGTCAAGCACGAGCACCACGTCGACGTATTGAAGAGTTGCAATTTAGATGTGGAGGAAAATTACAAATTAACACATTCTTATAAATTTTAAAATAGAATGAGAAAGATTTAGATACATATATATATATATATATATATATATATATATATTGTTTTACATCATCATATACTTCAGTTGTCATTTTAGAAAAATGTGTTTTTTTGTTCAGATACCATACATTTATTTACACTAAAAATGGAAAAATAATAAAACTTTTACAAAAACAATAAACCAACTTCAATATCAAGAAACACTAAGGAAACAAGAAGGCACTAAAAACCAAAAAATAGCTAAACTATTACATTAATCAAATTAAATAAAAAATATTAGTATATGCGCTACAAATGTACGTTGGCGCCGACTTCAGATGTATTATTATTATTAGGTAGCGTATATACTTTGTATTTTTTATTTAACTTGATTAATGTAATAGTTTAGCTATTTTTTGGTTTTTAGTGCCTTCTTGTTTCCTTAGTGTTTCTTGATATTGAAGTTGGTTTATTGTTTTTTATTACAACGCAGAAGTCATAACTTCAAATATTTAGTAAGTATTCTCATTAATAATTTACTTGGTGTGACAAACTAGAAAGTATATTAAACTAGAAGGCAATCATTATGACAAATATTACAAAAAAGCAACACATGCTTAGTAGTTTAAAAGCATATTATGAGAGCATAGGTACAAATTAGTACATACAGTATTTATTTACTTAAATTTAGAAAACGAAATGTGATAGGACTTGACGTCCCAAAACAAAAGAATTAATCAAACTTCTTACCACCCTTTATGGATTTCAAGTAGGTTTGCAACTACTTTTTTCAAGATTTCGCTATTTGCCGTTACTGCTTTTCTTATTATGTTTCGCAATTTTTTTTAAACATTCTGCTGGAAGAAAATTTTTGACGAATAGTCGATGGAAAGGATATTTTGAAATACTGACGAATTAAGAAAATGATTGGACTTGAGAGTTAGAAGCTGTACCGTTATTTAGGTGTTGTTCAGGAGACAAGCAAGAATGAAGTAAGAAAAGCTGTGAATGGTATAAAAAACGGAAAAGTAGTAGGGCAGATTATATACCTGTTGAAGTACGGAAATTTTTAACAGTAGATGAATGGATGTTGTTGACTTCATTTTGTAACATGATTTTGCAAGAGGAGGCGATCACCATTGAATGGTATAATAGCATAATAGTACCGATATTTAATAATAAGGGTGATTTACAGGATTGTAATAGATATCGATGGATAAAGCTTATGTGACATAATATGAAGGTTTGGGAAAGAATGAATGAGTGATGAAACTAAAGTGACTGAGAACCAATTCGGGGTTATTCCTGGACGTGCGACAATAGATTCCATTTTCGAACTTCGCCAACTGTGCGAAAAATACAGACGTGTACATAAAAACTTGCATACGGTGTTAGTTGATCTGGAAAAGGTTTTTGATTTTCGAACTAACATACCCTGTTGGCTCCTTTGGCCTCCACAGATTTACCGGACTACTTTTTTTTTTAAATTTTTATTTACGTTTTAATTTTGATTTTTGATTTGGAAAAGGCATATGATCGAGTACCTCGGGATGTTCTGTGGTGGACGCTGAAAAAGAAAAGAGAGCCGGAGAAATATTTACAACTTATCCGTTGTATGTATAGTCAAGCTAAAACACATGTTAGATCTCAAGCTGGAGTTACTAATAATTTCCATGTGGCTGTAGGCTTGCATCAGGGATCAGCTTCAAGTCCTTATTTATTCCTTCTTGTCATGGATGCACTAACATCAGACACACAGGAGGAGGCACCTTGGTGTATATTGTTTGCTGATGATATTGTTCTTGTTGGAGAAAATGATGCCAAAGTCCAGAGTAGGCTAAAGAAATAGCGAGAGAAACTGGAGAATGTAGGTTTAAAGGTTTTTTTTTTCGAACTGACCTACATTGTTAGCCTGGCAAGGCCATTACATTTCCACCGGACTACTAAGGGGAGTACTTAAGGCACTCACCCGATTTGTTTAGGTGATCAGCGCAAGGGCACTCGGTGCGCCTCGGCTTGAACTATCGCCGAATTTTCCGATCTGACTAATCTGTATCTTGAATCTGACTACTACGTTAGTATAAGCAAACTCCTTTCGAAAAAGGGATTAAAAAAAATAACAAACCCAACCACTATGTGTACCTACATGCGTGTATGTGCACGTCTGTGGGGTGATCGGTGTTGTGTTGTAAAAACTAGTATTTGAAAATTAATTCAGTGTCACTGTAGTCGCGCAAGCAACGTTCTCGAGGGCTCCATTCCGGAGGATCGGACCTCGGCTTGAGCCCCTGCCGAGGAAAGCCTAGATGAGTGTGCTGAAGCAAAATTCACAGTCAAGCCGCGGCGGCGTGATTTGTGATTACGCATACGTGGGCGCACACATGCTCTGTTTCGAAGGACGGAATGGTACTGGAAGTTAGCTGCCGTTATTTTATCGGGAGGATGTGTAAAAATATATCGCGGACGTCTTTTGTAACGCGGCGCATCGGGTACGGTGTTGTAAGTGTCGCGGCGGATACCACTAACGGATTGGGATGATTCGCGGCTTTATCAAAATAGCTACTAGTGAGTGTCCTAACGTACTCCCAGATAGACGGCATATCCAGGTCCCTGTGGAGGTCGACTCTCCGGATGTACCAAGGGGCACCTACTGCCCTACGAAGAAACCGATTCTGTAGTTTTTGTAACTTTTCGATGTTATAACTTGACATATGCGCAAAAACGGGACAACTATATGTCAGGATAGGACGGATACACATCTTATACAGAGTAAGCTTATGTCTGAAGGACATTTTACTTTTCGAACAAACTAATGGGTGCAAGCGACCCAAGACCATAGCGGCCTTGTTTCGAACTCTATCAGTATGCGCTTTGAAAGTGAGGCGCCTATCTAATGTAACTGCTAGGTATTTGACCTCACGTACCCAAGGAATCTCGGTTTCGTACAGCCTGAGGGGCTTTAGATATATAGGTTGCGGACAACTTATGTGGTCGAAAAATATCGCGGCGCTTTTTCAGGATTAACCTGTATTCGCCATTGACCGAGTGTCACGATGGCTCGATTGATGCGATTTCTAAGAAAGTCCGGCCGCCAACCGGAAGCGTTAATAACTGTATCGTCAGCATAGCAACCGACCTCGATCCCCGCGGACCGAGGTAGGTCACTGATGAACAGGTTGAAAAGAGAGCGCGCAAGAATAGACCCTTGGGGAACACCTGAGTGTATCGGGTGGGGTGGGGACAGCTCACCTTCCACTCTATAATGGAAAGGCCTATCAGTGAGATAATCGCGGATTATATGTACTAAGCTATCAGGTATGCGAGACTGAAAAAGTTTATAAAAGAGCCCGGCGTGCCAGACCTTATCAAAGGTCTTGGCAACATCCAAAAAGACTGCTATCTTGCGTTTCGGTTTAGGTTTATCCGGGTTGACCTTCTTTTGGGGATTTTCGTGAAATTTAGAAAAAATGTACTCCGTGAGGCGGTGTACTTGATTCGTACATTAGTATTTAGCTCGAAATTCTATAGTTTACCTAACGTATCGAGGAGACTGATAGGGTGATAACTTGTGGGAACCATAGCTTTTTCGCCCGGTTTGTGAATTCCTATCACTACGACCTTGTTCCAGACGGCTGAAAAGTGACCCTGGGACATGGCCGCATTGAAGACGCAGGCCAGGAGAGCTATGATGTGGTCAGGAAGGAGAGTACCTTGTTCCTGATCCCATCGGGACCTGAAGACTTTCTAAGCTTGAGACGCTTGATGGCGGCCGATACTTCATCGAAACTAACCGGGGTTAGGATATTCGCGCGAGGAGACGCGAGAGAACGCTCTACCGAGTATTCGTACGATCCGATATGGATAGGATCAGTGTTGGCAGTGTTCGGAGAGCATTGCTCCTCTAAATTCGCAGCGAGACATTCCGCTTTGTCTATACTATCGAACGCGGGAGGCAACCCAGGACCTCTGTCTAATGGGGGCATCGGTATACTAAGATCTGATTTGAACTTTCGCGCGAGTGTCTAATACGCCACGTGGGACGGCTGGATCTCCTCCAAAAGTTAGTCCCACCTGGCGCCTCGAATTTCCGAAATACGTTTTTTAACTAATTTACGTAACAAACATAACCAATCGCGATTGTCTACGGACGGGTAAATGTCGTAGGCTCAAGTCGCGGCGTTCTTTTCCGTGATAAATGCTCTCACGTTGGTGGGGAGTATAAAGTGGCGATCATTCACCGCTTGTACTTCTTTCGAGGTCTCCCTAACGGCGGTCGGAAGAAAGTCGACCAGGGAAACGATAGCCTGATCCGCGTCGGTTTTAGACACCAACACGTTCAGGATTCTATTTAAACTAACCGAGTAAGGATTATCTTTAAAGTATTTACTAAGCTTCGCGTAGTCAACTACACGCGCGGGCGGAAAATCGATGTTGGAACTAGAACCTAACTGTAATTAAGAAACAAATTCGGTAATACTTTCCTCCCAGGCTTGAACTCGTTGTCGAAACTTAAATCGTTCCGCCAAGCTGCTAGGTCGTGGTTGCAAATGATTTTTCATAATTGTCACCAGCTGTTCATAAGACTTAGATGATGGTTTGTCGGGTGAACAGAAATTTACCATCAGTTCATAACACTCGCTCCCTATTAATGTAATTAATGTAGCCACTTATAGTCCTTGTTTCATATCGTTCACAATAAAATACTGTTCGAGCTGATCAATATATAAATCCCATTTGTCATTGATAAGGTCAAAATGTCGTATTATACCCACGGCCATTTTCCGTAAAACAATTCACAAAATAAGTAAAAGTTGGTCCAGGAAATGCTTACACAACACTACACTAACGTAAGTCACGTATCCAACTCGTCGCCAGTGATGTAAATATCTAGAAGGTTCTGTTTTAGGGAGCACAATGAAACTCAACTGTACTGCAAGACGTCTATTACCGAAGAGACTGACAGATGATCCCTTATAATTACTTACTTTAAAATATTACTTAATTTATATCTACCTACATATATTACATAAAAAAATTTTTGTTTATTATAATTTTATGATCATAGTTTTCGATATTATATTATAATTTGCTAGTTTGTTATGATTAAAATGCTGTTCAGATGATACAGAGTTGGTCATTATAATTAAATATTTGTAAGTATTATTATAGATATTTCGGAACTGTACTTTATAATTAATAATATTTCCAAAAAATTTCAGTCAATCATCTAAGTTAAACCCACAAATTAACAAATAACTTTATTTATACTAAATATTAAGAGCCGACTATTTGTTTTATTGCACAAAACGACGTAATTGCTAGAACCCGCGATGGTTATCATTATTTGTTTCCAACACTGAAACAACTTGTGGTAATTAGCTCAGAGATCAATGTCTAAATGAAAAACCTTGATTGTAATTATCGTCGAACATAACATTTTATCCATAGTTATCGATTTTCTCAACTCTGATCGATTATTTTATTTCTGCAAGTAAAGCATTACATCCAGGGTGACATCGTTGAGTATACATCTCATGTTCGATATATCAAATAAAATATATTGGTGCTTAATATATATTTTGAACGGTTTGGTATAATAAAGAAGTTAGTCTATGAATTCCGAACATCAATGTTTTTTAAATATCGATATGTACCGATCACCCCTAGTTTAAACCATTTTACAATCGGCAACATTACCACAAAGTGCATTGGGGTGCGTGTCATTATTTTAGGAAATTTCGATAAATATGTTAACGTTAACACAAAAAATATTATTCATTTTCTTATTAGGATGTACAGTTGTAGTACTAAGTCAACAACATACGCATTCACATGGGGGTGAAGCACCGGCCTATAAATATACCAAAAGCGCAAATGAAAAACATAAAAATCAGGAGGAAATAACTGAACCAGATTACAACCTATACGTGAGCGCATTGGGATCTACTCTCTTTATAAGTATAGTACCATTTTTTATACTTTTTTTCATTCCAATCGATGGGACTATCGAGAAACAACCATTACTCAAAATATTGTTATCATTTGCCTCCGGCGGATTACTTGGTGATGCTTTTCTCCATTTGATACCGCACGCCATAACTTCTAACAGTGGAGATACAGGACACAGTCATAGTCATTCACATGGGGGTGACCAACATGCACCACACGACACAACTGTTGGCCTGGGAGTGTTAGGAGGAATTATTACTTTTTTAGTTGTGGAAAAAACTGTCAGATTATTTAGTGGTGGACACGGTCACTCGCATAGTGATAAAAAAAAATCCGATGATAAACAGAAAAAAGGCAAAGGAAAAGATAAAAAAGAAGACATAAAAATTGCTGGTTATTTAAACCTGGCAGCTGATTTTACTCATAATTTTACTGATGGACTGGCTATTGGAGCATCTTATATTGCTGGACAAAATATTGGATATATAACAACAGTTACAATATTATTACATGAAATCCCACATGAAATTGGAGACTTTGCCATTCTTGTTCAGTCTGGATGCTCAAGGAGAAAAGCTATGATCCTACAGTTGTTGACAGCTTTTGGAGCTGTTTCTGGAACTATGCTGTCAATTTACTTAAGGGGCTCTGGTGAAGGACTTGTTACATCTCTTATTTTACCGTTTACTGCAGGAGGCTTCATATATATAGCCACAGTATCTGTGATTCCAGAGTTATTAGAAGGTTCTAATAATAAGTTTTCTCAATCAGTTAAAGAGATTTTAGCTCTATTAGCTGGTGTGTACATGATGGTACTTATTGCTCAATATGAATGATAAATTATTATGTTAGTTAATATATGTTTCCAGTATATAATTCATCACAAAAATCTCCATTTTGAAGAATTTGTAATATATGTTTTATTTGTATGGTTATGTTTCCTCTTAAAAGAAGTTTAAATTATTTCTCGTAAAAAAACTTCTTAAAGATAAATATATTTTTTTAAATTAATAAACAATGATTGTAATCTTTGGTACTCGAACAAATAAATTTTGTATTTTTTATTACAGCTATATTGCATGTGTCTGTAAGATTATAGACTCTTGAACAAATGTCATTCCAGTAAATTTGTTTTTAAATATATATTCACCAGAAATATGTGTGGAACTTTTAATTATAAAATTAAATGTAAAATATTGTTAATTCATT
Source organism: Antheraea assamensis (assembly GCA_035772565.1). Lineage (NCBI taxonomy): Eukaryota > Metazoa > Arthropoda > Insecta > Lepidoptera > Saturniidae > Antheraea > Antheraea assamensis. Next base: position 7,639,364 of record JAQQSE010000064.1, on the reverse strand, counting down.
AATCCTACTACATTTAACTAATTGGATGTGAGATATATTTAATTTATCTTAATTAAACATTGGCAATAAATCATCATGACATATGCATTCAAAGTTATTTAAATTACAAAGATTTTAAGGTAAAGAACAATGTGTATTTTTGTTGATTTTTATAGATGACAGTAAACATTTTCAACATGGACAATTGAGTTTTTGCTAGTACCCATACAAAATATATGTGGTAAACCATTGAAAAGATCAATTTTGATTTTAGTATGTACATTCTTTTTTATTTGCAGCTTTATTTCAGTAAACTGTGTTGGTTGACTCAAAATGTACTTCATAATTTCCAAAAAAAAGCCTTAAGTATATTTGTTCCAAAAAAATTATACAGCCATAGAATAGCTTCTTCAATATTTTTAATTTAATAACCACTTAAATTAGTACTCCAAATATCAATATATGTTTGCCTCAATAATGTAAAATGTTAACTGGTAGGTTAATAAACTCCACTAAATTACTGAAATTATTCCTAAAAAGAAAGAGGCAAACGAATATTTTTACCAAAAATTAGATGTCTATACAACATATACTATAATCTTGGTCATTGTTGTCATTTTTTTACATCCATTTCATCTGCTCCAGCCAGGAGTTGTCGATGCCTGCATGTTGAACTTTGAGGGTCTATAATAGTAACACCCTCAGACGAATCAGTGCCGCGGTGAAAGACGCATGGAATACTAATGCGCCTTAATCAGTGGCCAGACGTTGCTAGGGCAATGGACGTGTTCGCAGGCCCTATCTACGGCGGCCGGAAGACGTTAGCTCTCGCCGCCACCCCTTCCAATTCGTTGACTGCAGTTGATAGCTCTGATATTCGCTCCCGCTGTCGCCTTTGCGACCATCACCGACTATCCATACCAATATTCATAGACCACATGATCCCTAAGTGCAGCTTCGTAAATGGATTTCGGCCCCCTGCAGGTTGAGCAGCAAGCGGGCTAACTCGCCGGCTGTGCCCATTAAACGGTAGGATTTTTTGTTCTTTTCGCCATTATTATTTAAAAAAAGATTCCGATATATATGTCATAATTACTATAACAAACAATTCTCAATAGGTTAAATATTTATCAGTCACGATTAGTGAATCTGAGTGTCAATATAAAGCGTTTGTCCCGTTTCGTAAAAATGTAGCTAAGCTGATATTTGGTCAATCAGCGACTAAGTTCACGCCTCGTGTATGCTATTATTTTTGTTAAATCGGAGACGAAATAAACATCATATACCAGGAAGTATATTTATACTTGCCAAGTACCTAATGAAATCAACCATGCCACGAAGGTTTACATCCGTATTCTAAGAAGTTACCTCGAAAATTCCTCAACCTCGACTCGATAGAGACTACCACATAGATCACCTCAAGGAATCCTCAAAATCGGTACTCTGTTATAACTCGATCTTGCCTTGAGGTAATCTGGAGAATCCTCGAATGAGGTTGAGTTGAGGTAAAACGTTATTGTATACGTCATTGAATCATAGATTATAGCGTACTTTTTGACCTTTTCGTCTATGGTTACTCGAAAGTTGGCAATTACCTATTTGTTTTTTATTTTATCCGCGTTGCGTCGTGTCGCATCCGTTCTTTTATTTATGTTTGTTCTAGTGTAGAGTTAAAATAGTTTCTTTCCTAAAACAATAGCGTCTTTGAAATTCTATGTAAACTTCCATAGAGTTTTCTGCTTCTTATAAATACCGTGGTTCAGTATATCGTATGTATATCATACACATAATTAAAAAATAATTGGAAATCCATTAGAAAAACTATCACAATATAATAGTCAACTCTTGTTTCCAACCGTGGACATATGAATACAATAAACAAAGGCGTAAATCTTCCTTGAGTATTCCCTAAGATAGGTCCCGTCCCGAGGTACCTTGAGTTTGACAGTTGTTTCCACACCTCGAATAAGGAAAAATTTTGAGGGACGTCAAGTGGAGGAGTTTTTTTGTCACTGAGAATACTGATTTCGGCTCCGTTTTCCATTAGCGTCCGTCGAGTAGGGAGGGAGTTGATATTTTTTTTATAGATAGATTACATTAATATAAGAACACACAAAGTTTCACCATGCGGAGACGCGTCGTTTTTGAGAAAAAAATGATTGAAAATCAATTATTTTTGCAATATTTACGTAATTTTTACCACAGATTATAGCGAAATATGGCCATTGAACGTTTCGTTTTACTTACGGTTATGTTGTCATAAGTTACGTGAAATTTAATTTTTTATAAATTTTCATAAATATTTATTTTTTATACTTGTTTCAATAGTTTTCATACACACATATATTAAATTACAGCATTATTTTCATTACGAACTATTAAAATTAAAATGTGTAGAGTTTATGACCCGTAAAGACGTTCAACCGGCTTGTGAAACGAAACGTAAAACTGACGCCATTTTTGTTGTTATTGAGATAACAAATAAAATAGGTTAGGTTCAACTTATGTTAGAGAACCTGTTTGAATGACCCGACTCCACCTGGGACGAGTTTGTCCTACCCCTAGAGTGTTTTTTAAGAGCCGGAGGCGCGTAGGGAGAGCAGCCTCCGCCCGCTGTAACAAATCGTAGACATGGGACGAGCCGGAGCGGCCGAGGCTGCTGAGGCGAGGATAAATGCCTGGGATATGTTACACAAGGGCGTCGAGGCTGCTCTTCCCGCAGCGTCGGAGAAGTTGCAGAGTCAAAATAGATACAAAAATTCGGAAATTTTCCTCGGAATTCAAAGTTTAAAAACTCGAAAGGGTGGGGGTTCCGCAACTTTTCCTTTTAAGGGGTGTTAGTACTGATCGTCCCCTTCCCTCCCATCCCCCTCCCCACCGTCAATTCGACGGACGCTAATGGAAAGTCGTACCCTGATTTCCTTTACTGAGCTTGAGTGGAGTGGAGTAGGGTTCGAGGAAACGTCTTAGAATACGGGTGTAGACGTAAAAACCCAACAATGCCAAATATTAATAAAATTATGAAGTGACAAGCTAAAAATTTGATGTAACATTTTTAGACGTTTTAAGAAAAAATAGTCTACAAAAAAAGTAGAAGATATAAGCACTACACTTTCAATGATGAGTGTTTTCTTGGCATAGATAAGATGGCCAAGTATTGTGTGCATACGCAGGAGATAAGTAGACAAATAACTTTATTTACAAAGAAACTGTAAGCGAATAACATTTTTAATATATATTTGATGATACATGAAATATATTGTTAAGATAAAAAACGAAGATGAAGTCGCTGGTATCAGCTAGTTATTACATATATATATAGTGTGCAATAAAAATGACGATTATTTTGCTAGAATGTAATTATGCTTATAAATTTTATCCTTTATTTACTTTCTGCTTAAGATTTTGTCAATTACCGTCACTGACAATTAAGAGTACCTTGCTCATTTTTATAACGTGGTAAAATTATGTACAAGCCCAATTGTTTGAAGTGCAGTATTTATACTCTCATTCAACACATAGACCTTACATTTAATTCAGTGCAGACATACAAAGTTTAATCATGGGATCTGAATCTCAGTGGCAATTATTCATCATCCAATTCAATCAAGGTATTATATAAAAACTTCATATATATAATAATTATTTTCTACTACATACATCACCTACTTCAAATTTGTTGCCCATTCCAATCCTGTCATAGAGTAAAGCTACAAAAGCTAGTTTATACAATTACCTTTTTCATATTTAATCACAAGTTGTCCGAGACTGGTGCATGTAGACCTACTAACTTGCTTTATAATAGACAATCATATAGAAAACATATATGATCCCAATGCACACAAATTTGTAATTTTATCTACAATAAGTAGTGGTATCACAGTATGACATTGTTCGATATTCATTTGTACCCTATTACTAGCAAATTGGGTTTAAACTTTGAATCTTTGATATTTGTAGCAGCATCAATAACAACAGCACAGACACAGTGACCAATAGAAAACTTAGGTTTAATATTATTTGCACATATATTTATTTGCACTACTTTAAATCCGTGATTGAGAATCACTAAATAATTATATGTATTTTCATGATAGTGTTATTTTTCATAAATATGAATTCTAGATCTTGAATTTCTCCAAATAACAGATACCATCATTTAGCCAATATCAGATACATTTGTAATCGGCATACATACACAAAATAAACATAATTTAATCACTTGTAATTAAATTTAAAACTAAAGTTGAGAAATCAGATGTGAATTTGATTAACTTCAAAATAAAACAATTTTAGAAATGAGAGCCTTATATTGTTAATTTACTTCTTCTTGGAGACACCAACAGTTCTACCTCTTCTACCTGTAGTCTTAGTGTGCTGACCACGGACACGCAGACCCCAGTAGTGACGCATACCCCTATGTGCACGGATCTTCTTCAGCCTCTCCAAATCTTCACGGAGCTTGGAATCTAAGTTGGAGGAAGTCAACTGGCTGTATTTACCATCAACAATATCCTTTTGTCTGTTGAGGAACCAATCTGGAATTTTGTATTGCCTGGGTTTGACATAATTGTCACAATCTTCTCAACCTACAACAAATTGTTTTATTCAAGAATTTATTTATGCTAATGAATTCCAATATCTTAATTACTTATAAATTATAAGTCATCAAAAACAAACATTAAATATATATCCTAAGTTTTCTTATGTATATACACAATTAAGTCTTGTAAAAAAATTTGAACTCTATCAATTAAACAACTAAATACACAACCTTCATAACGATACAATACAAACAGAAATATTTGGGAAACAAGGAGTGCACTTGGATATGGGAATAATAATAAAAAATATTCCTGGGCCAGATAAGTATGTGTGTAAACTACACAGTAACCGTCACAAGGCTAAACAATTTACCTAAAAAAGATAGTTATAACAAATATAAGAAGCAATATCAAGTATTGCAATTAACAATATTTTATTTTATGAAGCACTAAAGCAATTACACTTATAATTTCTCTACTACCCTCTGAAAAAAGGACGATATTATGAAAACCACTGACCAAATTAAAAAAACATTTTTAACTGCTAAGCTATCCTTTTTTTAGTTACATACATAGTGAAATAAATTATACAATGTAGATATAGCCACAAATTAAATCTTTAAAATGCAAATACACTCACTTCTTCTTCAGTGCATTCTCCTGCACGCTTGTCAAGATCTATGTCGGCCTTTTTCAATACAATGTTGGAATATCTACGACCAACTCCCTTGATTGCAGTCATGGCAAACATAACTTTGCGTTTGCCATCAATATTCGTATTCATAATACGAAGTATATGTTGAAACTTGTCTGGGATCACAAGAGACTGCAACAAATTCAAAAACATTCATTATTTTATAAAAATAATAGAAATACTAGGTTTAAGAGATTCTTTTAAGCACTTATTGATATTAAAATTACGTATTAAATTCAGGATTAAATTTATTATAACAGATTATTACCATTTTGGCAATCTTTATTCACCAAAACCTCCACTATCAACAAATGACAACGAAAAAGAACCATCTGACGTTTGTCCACAGAGTAAATCACTTGACGGCAATTTTTTTTTTTTTCGAAATGACTACGCTGTTAGTCTAACAAGGCCTCTACAGTGTCACCGGTTTGACGGCAAATCTTGACAGAGGACAGGTAAATAATTGCAATTTAGAAGTCGAGAAAAAACAACCCTTTTTTCGAACTGAATACACTGTTGACCTGGCAGGGCCTCTACGGTTTTCCCGGACTATCAAATAAATATTCCTCAATATTTGTGTACATACATATATACTGTATGTACTGCAAAATGTTATTAAGTAGGATTACTACAATCCGTAGCTACTTATAATTAACTTCAAAAAGAAATGTAGATTTAGATAATTTTAGAATACTTTTTTATTTATATACACAAATGAACAGGTACAATTATAGTATTGTAAATCACACATTTTAAGTATGAAATAAAAAGAAGAAAATTATGCATAAATTCATATTACTAAACAAATAAAAATATAATAAACACTAAAAGTAACATTAAAAATATTACTAAACCATCAAACTCTACAGTAATTACAGCTTTTCACAAGATATTTTAATAGTGGCATACAATTCTCAGCAAACAGTTTCACCAATACATTATTAAGATGTCGAAGTATTCGAATGAGAAGTGAGTTGGACAAAACTCTGGACCGGTCGCTAGAGGTGGGTGAGTTGGCTTGACTGTCTTTACTGTTATTCCGATCCTTTTTCTTAACAACTAATCTGGTTTATCTTTTGGGTGGTAGTTTTGTGTTCATTACTACAGAGTAATTGTTTTTTTTTGTTTTGTTGGTTTATTAACTGTCCATGGTTAGCGGCATTTGGCTGCCCTAACAATGGACCTCCAGATCCTCCTGACCAACGGCTTATTAATGAGCCTATCGTAACCCGATCTGGCTTAAAACTTATCCAAACAGGATCTACACGACCTTTACATTCAGAGAGTCGCTCTGAACCTATTAAAAAACTGTTATCGATCCATCTGAAGCTACCCCATCAATACAGACGGTGTACACGCACTCTAGCCTCTTAGAAGGAATTATAAAATACGGTGAATCTGACAAAGGCCCTTTCATCATACATATCTCACGCACCGAATCCGACCTTGCTTTGGGGACCACAATTCGTCCCATCAAGTTCGGTCAATTCCTATCTCTCAACAAGATTGAAAACATCTGTAATGGTGGTTTAAAAAAAGTAGGCAGAAACCGTATATCAGTGGAATTTAAAACCGCAGCTGATGCTAATAAATTCTCGGAGAATCCATTGCTACACCAAAATAAATACAGCCCAAACATCCCAAGTTACAATGTAACCCAAATGGGTCTCATTAGGGACATATCAGTGGAGTCGTCTATGACTGAGTTGGTTGAATCCTTGGAACTGCCTGAAGGTTGTGGGCTAGTCCTGAAAGCACACAGACTAAATAGAAAAAAAATTGTCGATGACACAGCCAACTGGATTCCTACACAATCGGTTGTACTTACTTTTAAAGGTCAGTTTCTCCCAAAACATGTTTATTCTTTCTATATGTCTCTACCTGTTGAGACATATCAGCTCGCCACAATTCAATGTTTGAATTGCTGCAGATTTGGGCATATCAAATCCCGATGCCGGTCAAAATCTAGATGTTTTAGATGTGGACAACCTCATTCTGGCAACGAGTGTGACATACCAGAAGACAAAGCGTCGTACCTTTATTGCTCTGGCAAACATTTCTCAATTAATAGAACCTCCCCAGAACAAGATAGGCAAAAGTCTATTAAATTAGTAATGTCACAATACAGTATTTCCTCGAGGAGGCAACACTAAAGTTCCCAGCTGTGCAAAGATCATATGCTGAAACAGCAAGGGAACTATTCACTTCTCCAGTTCCTTCATCGCCTTCTACCCCTTTCCATACCGCAGAATCAAATACCAGAACATACAAAAAAACATTTTATTCTAATCCAAGACCTAGAGCTCCTCTCGGAAAGTCGTTTGATAAGGCTGCTCACCAAGCCATTATTGCCCACGAACCTTCCTCATCCCCTAATGGATGTGCTCTTCAGCCAAACCAAACTGTGTTGGAATCATCTAAGGAAAGTTTGTTAGATACTATGTTATCTATGGTCTTAAGCTTAATATCAATGTATACTGATAGTTTACCGCCCAACGTTGCCAAAAAGGTTAGTTAAATTGCTAATATTATGCCCAAAAATGGATTCACTCAAGATTTTACAATGGAACACTAAAAATATTCGGCATAGAACACCTGAACTTCTAAACTTAATATCAATGCTTTCCTCGTCTGTTAAAGCTATCTCAGAAACATGGTTGGTACCTGGATCTCAGTTTCGTGTTTCTGGCTACTCCTGTGTTCGGGATGACAGAAATGATGGGTAAGCAGGGACAGCCATATTTATAAAGAGGTAAATGTGTTTCTCTCAGATCTGTTTACCCCCTCATAGCACAAATATCAATGATGTGGCTCTTACAGCAATTGGAATATCTTTTATTTCCTTATACATTCCAAACCCTGACTCATCCGAAGGGATGGGATAAGTCCCAGATATACTATTAATCTTATCTGCACTCCCTGCTCCAGGAATTATTATGGGAGATTTTAATGCACACCATCGCTCATGGGGCTCTTACCATTCTGACCTTTTTGCATCCTCCCTGATGGACATCTTTGGTGAAATAAATGTATCATTGATTAATGATGGTTTTTCAACACGTAGAGTTTCTCCTCTTCATGATCCTAGAAGCGCTGTTGACATAACCCTATGCTCTCCGTCACTTGCATCCAGGCTTTCTTGGGAACTAATCAGAGACTCACGTGGAAGTGACCATTACCCCTTCATAATCACCATTCCCAAGCGAGCCATGCCAAGGTATAAGTCCTCCTCTACCAATAAATATAATCTAAACAGAGCTGACTGGCCATCCTATGCTGATGCTCTTGATATTAATTTAGACTTCATTCCGACTCCTAATAACAATAATACCCTCCAGTCATTCTCTTTATTTATGGATACATTGATTTCAACGGCTAACTGTCACATTTCTAGAAAACGGAATGCTCCTTGTTACAAAATTTCTCCTCCTTGTTGGGACTCTAAGTGTACGGATATTATTTACGCAAGAAAAGAGGCTGATAACACTTATGACTTATCTATGACAGTATCTAACTACATTACCTATCAACAGATTGCAGCACGCTGTGAGAGACTGTTAAAGTTTAAAAAAAAAGTGTGAGTGGATTCACTTCTGTGAAAATCTGTCTCCCTCACTCCTTCTAAAGTAATTTGGAAACAAATAAAAAGATATCGGGGTGCTTATGATATGGAAAATCTGACCTCTAAAAATTCATCTTGGGTGGAAGAATTTTCAAATAAAATAGTACCTCCTTTTGTTCCCAACTAAAATTCTCTCCCTGAAAACCCCTTTACTCTATCGCATAGCATCTCTAGTCCATTAGTTTCTACTCACTGGTTAGATTGACAATTCTCGCTAACTGAATTACAGTATGTTCTTGATAGGCTGGTAGACTCTACTCCGGGCATAGATTTTATATCTTATTCCTTCATCATTAAAAGTAACAAATAGACAAAACTTTTATTTTTAAATATTATCAACTCATTGTACTCCAGCGGTGTGATTCCCGGATCCTGGAAGTCACAGATTATTGACCCCATATTAAAATATAGGAAAAATCCTTCAGATCCTAATTCTTATAGACCTATTTCTCTATCTTCTATTTTATCCAAAATCATGGAGCACATGGTTAAAAACCGACAGGAATGGTTTATAGAAAATAATTGTTTATTAGCAATGTTTCAAACAGGATTTAGGAAAAATATGTGCACTATTGACAACCTCAGCATAATAACAACGGATATCCGATGTGCTTTTCAAAAAAAGGAATTTTGGGTAAGATCGTTTCTGAGTGTGGCTTCCGCTTATGATTAGGTTGTCCTTCCGGTACTCAGGAATAAGCTCGTTCAGCTGAGTGTCCCAGAAAAGATGACTAACTACAAAAGCAATCTTCTGATGGAAAGAGTGATCCCTATCAAAACTCGGGAAGGATTGTGTAGCCCAAGATTTGTATGGGAAGGCCTACCCCAAGGCTCGGTCCTGAGTTCTATATAATATATATACTGCTGATCTCAGCCAAACAGTAGAATCTTTTTGTGAAATATTACAGTATGCAGATGATTTAGTACTATACGCTCAGATCCTTCTATTGCGTATGCAGCTAATTAATTAAACACAGCTTTATCCCACTTAAGACAGTGGCTTGATGCCCATGGTTTGTCATTATCTGTACCTAAATCTTCAGCTGTTATATTTTCTAAAAAAAGGCAGGTACCGTGTATAGAGATAGTATATAATGGAGAATCTATCTCCCTGAAGGACAAGGTAAAATTTCTTGGTGTAATATTGGATAAAAAGTTAACCGGTGTCCCTCACTTTGATTTTGTCATAGAAAAATGCGAATAATCAATAAACATACTTCGAACCTTTGCTGGCGTCTGGTGGGGTGCTCATCCTTATACGCAGAAGCTTTTGTATAATGCTATTGTCCGAAGTCATCTGGATTATGGGGAGTTTTTACTTGACCCTTGCAAAAAAGATGCTTTAATAAAGCTAAACGGCTTTCAATCCAGGTGCCTGAGAATAATCTTGGGTGCTATGAAGTCCTCCCCAACTAATGCACTACAAGTGGAATGTGTAGAACCGCCACTGTATCTTCGGCGTCAACACCTATCAGATAGGTTCCTTTACAAGTTATTCCAAAACAAAAGTCACTCCTTAATCCCCAAACTGTAGATCCTTTTGCAAGAATTTGAATCCCTTGGCCATCAATCCCTGCAAGATCTTCCTTGTATACTCCAATCATTTACTAAAATTAACAAGTTACCATTTTCAACTTTTAAATCCGACATCAATCCCTTATATAATACTAATTATTTTGCATTAACGTTTCAACCAACCATTATGTTGGTATTTGATATTCATAAGGACACTGTAGAAGCTAACAGTAAATTTCAAGAAAAACTGGCTAAAGATTGGGAGGGTTGGGTTGCAATTTTTACTGATGCCTCTGCTCGGGACATATTGGTGCTGCGGTTTGGGTGCCGAAGCACAGAATTATATTAAGATATAGATGTCCTCCTGGTATTACAGTATTTACTGGGGAAGCTATAGTCATCCTTGAAGCTGTTCGGTTTATAAATGTGCACAAATTAACCAGGTCGATCTTTTTACCGATAGCAAAAGCCGTCTCGAAGCTATTTTGTGTAACCCTTTTTGGTCTAAAGATAAACACCCAGTAATATATGTATTGTATGAGTGTCACAGTTTAGGTGTTAGTACGGTTCTTACCTGGATCCCCGAGCACTGTGGTATCTCGGGCAATGTGACTGTGGACTCCAGCGCAAAATGTGCTATTCAGTCTGGGTCCTTGGACCACTACAGGATTTACGCGAGAGACTTATGCTTATTGTGTATACCGGGGTTGTTTAATGCATAGTAAAAGAGTTGGAATATGTCCTGAAAATTAAAGGTCAAGCATTATGGCTCTTTGCAAATTGATATCCCACAAAACCCATGGTTTTTTAAATTTAGAAATGTTAGCAAAAATGTTACCTCCATCATTTGTCGTGTCCACCTTGGTTACGCCTGCATACCAATACATTAGACTAAACTAAGGATTAGGGATCACTATTTGTGAGTGTGGCTTAGAAGATGGATCACTTGATCACATATTTTTTAATTGTTCTAGAAACCGTTTCTCGTGAATTTATTAAAAGCTCACCAATTCATGTAATGGAGAGTGAGTTATGTATACCACCCCTATATATAAGAAGACGTTACCTTGCTCAAAAATGTTGTCTAAAGGCACAGTCATGGACAAACAATCAAATAATTTTACTTTTAGATAATCTTAGTACTTTATGTAATAATTCTTACTGGATTAGAAAAAAACACCGTTGCTGACAATTGCTTATAATGAGATACATGACGAAAACATTCACATTCATTCGAGTTACCCATTGTCAATATTTTCTTTAGAGATTTGGACTACATATATAAATATAAATGATATAATTAAATTAAATTTAGATAGTGTTACAGGGCCAAAAGATATACTTAACTTAACTTCTCTAAAATATGAAATAACAAAAGAACTTTCAGAAAAATATACTGAATGGATAGAAATATATACAGACGGTGCTAAAACTTGTAAGGGACAGAGTGCTGCATATTATGAACCATGCATAGATAGTGCTGGCCTTTATAATATAAGAACAGATAGTAAGAGTGCCCTCCAGCATTTGGCTCGATGTGCGTCTGGCCACAGAGGATTTTCGATAGCCTATGCAATTCTTCGAGAGGTCTTGAAAGGCCATAGCTCTTGTATGCGTCTGAGATTGCAATGGGTTCCGTCTCATATAGGGTTAGAAGGAAACGAGAGGGTAGATATGATAGCGAAGCGAGCTTTAGTGGACAGTTCAGAAATAAGTATCCTTCTGCACTATTCCGAAATATTATGTAAATTTAAGATAAGGTGTGAAAGAATACTTTAATGTAGCTTCAAGAGCGAAAGGGATCTGGTACCGTACAGTATACAGTCTCAGCCGCCATCTGTACCTTGATTCACAGAAGTTAATGTCAACAGAAGTTTACTTACTACTACTATTAGGTTACGGTCTGGACATACTCGTATTCCATCGGCAAAATATATATATTTTTTTTAATGAAAGTTATAAATTCACCAGTTTGTAATGAGCGTAATAAGATTGACGACATCTATCATTTTTTATTAGAATGCAAAAAAATCATACTGAAAGGATGCGGTTTGTTAAAGATTTTAATATTAATATAAAGAATGTGGGTGCTTATAACAGCGTTCTAGCAGAACGGTCATCGAATTGTTCGAAAAGGCTGTGTAGTACATTTAAATTTTCTGCTTGGACAATTGGTTTTCTTTTTTATTTATTAATATTTAGACTTAAGGATTTTAGTTGTAAGTAGATATAAGTTACGATGCGACTGACATATCAGTAACGATAAAAGTCCCTAAATTAAATAAAGAGAAGAAAAAAAACCGTTTCTCTCTATATGATGTTCTACCTCCTTCTATTCCTCGTCCTATTAACATTATGTGTCTCTTAACTCTTGTTGCGAATAACCACCTAATTGTAGAATGCTTGTCAAAATTTATTAAAACTAACAAAATTAAACTTTAGCAATACTGGTTGTATTTTTATTAACCGACTGTAATCCTTTACACGTTTTCTGTTTTGCCCCTGCATCGTCAAATAAAAGAGATTCGTAAACCAGCTGTCAGAGCGATTACAAGTCAACACTATCGGAGTCTGATCTATTATTTCATTCCAACCTTCGGAAAGCAGCAACGTGGTAGTCACGCTGACACCTCTAGCTAAATAATCATTCAACATAAACGAGTATGTATAGTTGGTTAATGAACGTGGCCGGAGCTTCTTTTAATCAAGATCCAAATTAGATAGAATCCGTTATAAAGTCTTGAGCGCAATAGGTTATTTGAAAAGTATATAAATACAGCTAAATATAGGTGTAGTCTATTCATTCTAAAAAGTTTTTTTTAAGGATAAGTTACTGTGTAACTTTGTCGTACTATGTTATCGAAGAAAATAAATGTATGGAAGAATTTTTAGAATTTTCTACATGTCTGCTATTATAAACATAGTAAAACGAGTGTTTAATCCTTGCAAGAAACCGTACCAAGTAATATAAAAAAAATGTTTAAAATGACCATTTAATTTAATTTGTATATGCGTGTGTTTATTGTGTGTCTTAAAGACAGTGCTTTAAGAAATTTTTCCTGTAGCTCCTAAATGTAAGTACTTACAGCAATCTAAATAGACATATTATTAGCACTATATTATATATTATTCTTTGAATTATCACATCCACAGCATTAATGGGCAGGTTAAAAGTTAGACGTTAGAGTTAGAGTTAGTTTAAGAGTTAGAGAAGATAAGTTAAAAAATTGGCAGGAAGATTAAGTTCTTCTGCATTTGCAGTTCGAAAGATTCGCCAACTAACAAATATTGCCACTGCTAGGTTGGTCTACTTCGCTTATTTTCATAGCTTAATGTCTTATGGTATTTTGCTGTGGGGGACAGCAGCTGAGGTAGACACTATATTTTTACTACAAAAACGGGCAGCTCGAGCAATTTATGATATGGGGCCTCGCGAATCATTAAAGGATAAGAGTTCCAGGAGTTCGGTATCTTAACTCTGCCCACCCAATACTTACTTGAAAATGTAATGTACGTCCGCAAAAACTTAGATAAGCTAGATTTCGTAAAGGACCAACATAATCTAAATACAAGAAATAATAACAAATTGGTCATTCCATGTTTTAGGCTCACTAGGACCGGTAACGGTTTTATAATAAAATTCCAAAACACGGATTTGCCGGATACTAATTTCAAGCACCATGTCAAGCAGGTTTTGATATTTAAAGGCTATTACAGGGTGGATCAATATGTGAACGTCGGTAACGTCTGGAAATGACGCACTCTCTGTCCATCCACCAAAACCGAATGTAATTATTTATAACTATATTTTAAAAATATGAGTTTTAATATGTTAATGAAAAGATAAACCAGATCGAGTTTCTTGCCGGTTCTTCTCGATGACTGGGTTACTTTCCGATCCGGTGGTAACTTTGATGTTCATAAGCGCCTTCTCAGGGCCTAAACTGAATAAAGTATTTTTTATTTTGATTTTGAGACGTTACTTTTGAATTTTCTTCAATATTTGGTTCCTACCTATATAATGTTTTAGATGTGCAACATTGCTGCAACGTCAACCATTCATATCCTGAATTTTGAATCATGGTAACTCAGACGGATATTTTATGAGTGTTGGTTCTTCCGTCGTGTGCCGGTTTCTATTTTTTCGATTTCCAGTTATTCTAGCTTGAGTTATAATAAATAATAGTGCAACAATGCACGCGGAAACAACAATAACACTTATACAAATATTAGAAAAGACTGTATCTCCAGGTAAGATACCATATTTTAATGATTAAAAGCATGGTTGGCGATTAGGACTTATAACCGACTTTTACTGTAATGCAGTTATTCGAACGTTTAGAGGATGCTTTTGTCTTGCTTTGTCTCGTTTTCATGCCGTATGTTTTAGATAAGCTGATTTAATATTCTATGCTATTATGAGGTTTGTGATAACAATGTTTCAACTGTCATAAGAAACTTCTAGTTCACAAATGTTATATTCAAGTTTAGTAATATGCTGACATTATAAAATGTATTAGGTACTATTTACTTTCCATGAATTTTCATTTGAAATATATAAAAATTGGACTGAAAGCATTTATATTTGATATCATATTCGATTTTAAGGTTATAATTTTAAAATATTGAACTGTCAGGTATTCTTACTTAATTGTCAAATTTACCTTAACATTAAAAAACATATTACTGATTGTTCATAAACTTATCAGTTCAATGTGAATGTATGTTTATGAGGTTAAATTCTTATACTTAAACACAAAGGAATGCAATTATAGTCTCCTTCCTGTCTTCTAAATTAATGCCATATATTTATGTAGAAATCTGTGTAATTATACATTACTAGTTATTATATTTGTAATTTTCAAATTATGATAATAGGAAACTATATTTTTAGTTGAATAATGTTTTTAGTCAATTGTTACTATTCTTTTTGTTGTGGGCAACTATTATCTCTGATATACCTACCATATGGTCATTTTAAATACCTTTTACTTAATTATATTGCACATCCATTTTGGTCATTATTATTTTGTATAAGCACAATTATTTTGTAAGATTAATTATGAATCTGAAAGTAATGAGTCCACACTCAAAATTATTAAGGTAAATTGCTAATAATAGAAGTTAAACAGTATATATGTATATATCATGAGCATATTGGTATAGGTTTAACTTTTCTTGTTCCTGGTTGAACTGCAATAATTTATTATAAGTGTTCCCATAAATTATATTTACATTTTATTAAAAGATATGGATAATAATTGTACAAAAATAAAATTATTTCAGATCGCAATGAATTGGAAGCAGCAGAAACATACCTTAACCATGCAGCACAAAACAACTTCACAACATTTATTAAAATGTTGTCAGATGTCCTCGTTCAAGGAGGCAATAGTCAAGTGGCAAGAATGGCTGCTGGACTACAATTAAAAAATCATCTTACATCCAAAGATCCTACATTAAAACAGCAATATCAACAGAGGTGGCTTGCTTTACCTGAAGACATTCGACTTTATATAAAGAAAAATGTATGTTTAGTGTTATTTTATTCAGTATTCATGTTACATTTGAAAAAAAATACATACTTTTATGTCTTTACAAATGTTATTATATAAATAAGATGCAGGTATTAAATCTTAGATAATTCTTTGGTCCACCTATTTATTTCAATTAAAACTATATTTTTTTGTTAAATAAATAAATAAAATTGTAAGGCAGTGTTAGTAATTTAATAAATGCTATGCTATAATAAAAAAAAATCATTGTACCTTTCACTAACCACTAGCAAATAACTTACCACTTTTGTTTGTTACAACTTTCAGATTTTAACAGCTATAGGGACAGAAAATAGTAGACCAAGTTCTGCTGCACAGTGTGTTGCATATGTAGCAGTAGCTGAACTTCCAGTTGGACAGTGGAATGATCTTATCCCAATTCTTGTCGAAAATGTTGTCAATGAACAGTCTACAGAGTTAAAAAAGGAAGCAACTTTGGAAGCTATTGGTAAGGGGTACTTGTTTGTAACTTTATAAATTGGCTTAGACAAGTAGGTAATTCATTTCTTATTTTATTTTGTTTAGGATATATTTGTCAAGACATAGATGCGGAAGTATTAACGGAAAGAAGTAACCAGATTCTCACAGCTATTATCCATGGCATGAGATCTACTGAACCCAGTAATCATGTTCGTCTTGCTGCAACACAGGCATTGCTTAATTCACTTGAATTCACTAAAGCAAATTTCGACAAAGAAAATGAAAGAAATTTCATAATGGAAGTAGTATGTGAAGCGACTCAGTCTACTGATATGAGAATTAGTGTAGCAGCTCTTCAATGTTTAGTGAGTACAAAACTTGTTATATTTATTTATTAAATTACATAATATATTAGTATTATTAAACATTACACTACATATATATTACATAAAAATATTTTAACCTTATTATAAATATTACTCCGAAACTATCATAATCAGTAAGTCGTAGTGGTCAAAGGCATAAGAGCAATGATTCATTGATCGAATTAGATTCTGCATCTGTTCAATTTTTTTTTAATTAGTGTTCATTTATTTATTTATTTGATTTCAATAAGTAGTTTACTATATAAGTAAAAATGAATTGCTGTTCATTTGTCTCCCTAAAACTCGAGAATGGCTGGACTGATTTAGCTAATTTTGATTTTGAAATATTTGTGGAAGTTCAGGGAAAGTTTAAACAGTGAGAAACATAAATAATGAGTAAAGGACAATACTAGAAAAGTCAATTTAATTTTCAATATACAATATTCCTATCTATGAAACATTAGATGTCTTATGTCATTTTAGAAATAAAAAATTGTCATTTGTTTGTCACATATTTATAGGTGCATTCAGAAATGTGTTTCATAGCTGTAGTATGAGTTCTGATCTCTTTGGTCTGCTTTGTTGGAATACAAATCAGTTCTCTTTCAGAAATAAAAAATGGTACATGAGAAAGCTTTAAATACATTAAGTGCATAACTGTGACCACTTTGTGCTACAATTATATGTAAGTGATACGAAGTTCACCGGGTCATCTAGTTATTATAATAAATCTTTTAGGTCAAAATCTTGTCACTATATTATCAATATATGGAACCATATATGGGACAAGCACTATTTCCAATCACATTAGAGGCCATGAAGTCTGATATAGATGAAGTATCACTCCAAGGTATCGAGTTTTGGTCAAATGTAAGTGATGAAGAAATAGACCTTGCAATTGAAGAAGCTGAGGCTGTTGAAGCAGGTATTAAATAATTTTATGCTGAAAAATATAAAATTATAATCATTTTATCAGTATTTATAATTTGCAACAGTTATTCAACAGTATAGTTTAACAAATTTTGAAGTTTTACATTCATTCTAATTATCATCTTTTAAGCCATAAACTATAATCAATAATTTATATAATAGTTTATTCAGTAATATTATAATATGTAATCAGTAGTTGAAGGCTAAAATGTTGTATCTTATTCACCAGGTCGTCCACCTGTTAGAACCTCAAGGTTCTATGCTAGAGGTGCATTACAGTATCTAGCACCTGTTCTAATGCAAAAATTAACTAAACAAGATGATACTGATGATGAATTAGAATGGAATCCATCAAAGGCTGCATCTGTATGCCTCATGCTTCTGTCAAATTGCTGCGAAGATGAAATTGTACCTCATGTATTACCTTTTATTAATTCTAACATTAAAAATGAAAACTGGAGGTACAGAGAAGCTGCATTAATGGCCTTTGGATCTATCCTGGGTGGACTTGAGCCTAACACATTAAAACCCTTAGTTGAAAAAGCTATGCCAACCTTAATTGAAGCCATGTATGACTCTAGTGTTGCTGTAAGAGACACAGCTGCTTGGACATTTGGTAGAATTTGTGAAATTGTCCCTGAGGCAGCTATTAATGAAAGATATTTGAATCCACTTTTACAAAGTCTTGTTAATGGATTGAAAGCTGAACCTAGAGTTGCAGCAAATGTTTGTTGGGCATTTACTGGTCTCGCTGAAGCTGCTTATGAGGCAGCCGATTGTGGTGGATCAAGTCAACCAAAAACATACTGCATGTCCACTTACTTTGATTTCATAATTCAGCGACTTCTTGAGACCACAGATCGGCAAGATGCAGCTCAACATAATTTAAGATCAGCAGCATATGAAGCACTAATGGAAATGGTTAAAAATTCTCCTACTGATTGTTATGTTACCGTTCAAAAAACAACCATGGTCATTCTGGAGAGATTACAGCAAGTTTTGCAAATGGAAAACCATATTTCAAGTCAAGCTGACCGGATCCCAATTTAATGATTTACAAAGTTTGCTTTGTGCTACTTTACAATCGGTGCTCCGGAAAGTGACACCTGAAGACGCACCTCAAATATCTGACATGATAATGACTGCTCTCTTAACTATGTTTGCAAGTAATGCAGGAAAAGCTGGTAGTGTTCAAGAGGATGCCTTAATGGCAGTCTCCACTTTAGTTGAAGTTTTGGGTGAAGAATTTTACAAATACATGGAAGCTTTCAAAAGATACCTTTACATGGGTCTTAAAAACCATCAGGAATATCAGGTCTGCATAGCTGCAGTGGGTCTTACTGGTGATATTTGCAGGGCTCTGAAAAGTAAGGTCAGTGATCTGAATGATTCTAAAAATCTTTCTTTTGTAATTATATTAATTACTATTATTAAATAGATCCTTGCTGTTAGATTTATAGGAACCTGGACTTATGCGATTTTTAATCCTCCATATAAACATCAAATAATGTTTGTCAACTTGATTGAAAAATTTCTAAATTTACAGAAATCCTACTGCAACAAAGACCACACTTAAGCACAAAATATAGATTACTTGTGTAATAAGAGAATATGTTTTTGGTTATACCTGTATGGTGAATTTCATTGATGAATTATGAAGTATTCTATATCAAAATAACTGCACATTTTATTAGAGGATGATAAAGTGATTTGGTTATATCTGATGAAAATTTAAAATCTATTTATAGTCGCTATCATGCCAGCCTGAAACTTCTCGATATTTGCAAATAGTTCGGCTGATTCAGGAACGCCATACATATGGTACTATTGCGGATATCACGCCTGATGTATGGTAGTCCCAATCCAGTCGAACATAAACGACTAACTAGTCATTGTCAGTTTTTGCAGTTTTTTTTTTACCTTTCGTGTGTCGATATAATTTTTCGTAATCCTTGCATAATATGTATGTAAACAAAATGTATTATTATTCTTTAGTTAAGCCCGCCATTATTATAGATCGAATGACGAGAAATCGACTTACATGATTGTCGTGAAAGTTCAGGATAATACTATACAAAATAATAAGAAAAACTGAAAATTCGTGTCATCATCATCTTACCCTTATCCCACCTAAATAGGGTCGGCACAACATGTTTTCCTTTTCCGCTCTCCTCTGTCAGATGACATCTGACATTCTGTAGGTGGTAGAGCTACGCTGAAGCTATCACTGGTTTCAGCATGAATGGGTCGGCTCGCGCGGGGTAGTACCACCCTCTCACAGAAAACCGACGTGAAGTAACAGTGCTTGCACTGTTGCGTTTCGTTCGGCCAGTGAGAGCGCCGGAGGCCCACATATATTAAAACGCTGGCAGCGCACTTGCGACTCCCCTGGTGTTGCTAGTGTCTATGGACGGTGGTGATCACTTACCATCAGATGACCCACCTGTTCGTTTGCCCGCTATAATATAAAAAAAAAAAATCTCAGTATTCACACTTTTTATACACATATCATTTTTCACACAATCCATCCACACCTTTTTCGGTCTTCCTCTACTCCTATATCCATCCACTTTCAAACTCAAAACTTTTCTTACATGACTTTTGTCTTTTCTCATAATATGCCCATACCATGCTAACCTATTACTCCTCAACTTTTCTGTCACTGGTGCTATTTTCAAACGTCCTCTGATATACTCATTCTTAATCTTATCCATTCTTGTTACACCACACATCCATCTTAACATTCGCATTTCTGCCACATGTAATCTTTTCTCATCCGTCTCTTTCGTAGCCTAGCACTGGGATCCATATAACGCTGCTGGTCTTATTACAGTTTTATAAACCTTCCCCTTGAGTTTCAACGGCATTCGTGGGTCACAAACCACCCCAGACACCTTTCGCCAATTCATCCACCCTGCATTTATCCTATTCCTCACGTCCTTGTCTATTCCACCGTCATTTTGGGCCAATGAGCCGAGGTACCGAAAATTGGAGCAGGCTGGTAAGTATACACCGTTTAAGTTAATATGACAAAAACTGGATGGACCTCTGAAGTCACAGAACAAATGTTCAGTTTTCATCCCTCTAATCTTTAAACCAACATTCTCCAGTTTCTCTCGCCATTTCTCCAGTCTACTCTGGACCTTAGCAGCATTTTCACCAACAAGAACAATATCATCAGCGAATAGCAAGGTGTTTCCTCCTGTATGTCTGATGTCAGTGCATCCATGACAAGAAGGAATAGATAAGGTGTATTATATTATGTATAAATGTAAAAGTATTTATATATATATATATTTTTAGGTGATGCCCTTTTGCGATGAGATCATTGTTCTTTTGTTGGAGAATTTAGGACATCCGTCTATCCATCGATCAGTAAAACCACAAATCTTATCAGTGTTCGGAGATATTGCTCTGAGTATTGGTAACGAATTTGGTAAATATTTCGATGTCGTCATGCAAATGTTGCTGCAGGTAATATAATTTTTCCATTAAGTATGTTTGTTGAGATTTGTACGTAATAATTACAATAACAATATTGCATTATAGGCCAGTAATGTACAAGTTGACCGCAACGACTATGATATGGTGGAATATTTGGGTGAACTCCGTGAAAGTGTGCTTGAAGCATACACTGGTATTATTCAAGGACTAAAAGGACCTGGTACTCATGTATGTAATACTACAATTTTTTATCTTATAAGCTTAAACTAGTATTTAGGGAACAGCTGTAACAATTTGGACCAAATATTGAGTTCAGATAAAGTTTTGCGCCATCTCGTAATTTTTTATGGTACTTGCCTTGTAAGTAATGGATGATAAATTGGAATATTAGCTCAAAATTCTGTGAGATGGTGCTATAAACTATTGTCCTAATACGTTCGGCTTACATCCAATTGCAACTATGCATTTATTATTTTAATCAATTGAGCGAAACTTCATTTGCCCAGGTCCTAGATATTTAAGTTCAAATTTCAAATTACTATGATATATTAGCGACACGCTCCGATTTCGTACGTTTCAATATACTTATATGACATCATAAGTATGCAAACGAATTAGGCACAATCTATCAGAATTTTCGACACTTGACATTTATACTTTATTAAAGTTAAACAAGCTTCATAAGTTTCTTAACATAACTTTTTGCTTCTCGTTATTCTAAGGTATATTCTTATATGATATATCGTAAGGTACTCAAAGGATATAATGTAAAGGGACGACCTTAATCTACATTAAATGTCCCAGGTAACTAACATATGGATAAGTATTAATGCTATATAGGTCAAAATAGCTTCGTAAAAAACATATTATACTTTAATATTAGTTGATGCTTGCCTGCTACGTGAGGCCTTAAAAAATGTCAGAGTCAATCGAATCCAATAGATAAGTAGACTAAAACCATCTATGATCAATTCTGTTTCAAATGGTCATAATCTTATTTCATTACTTTCAGTAGTTTTAATGTGATTAGTTCTATCTCTATAATGTTTATCACTAGGAGATAGATATTAACTGATGGAAATCATGCTTCAGGACTTTTAAAAATACACTAGACTGTAACTGTAAATGATTTTGATTGAGATGCTTGCAATGTTTAAGCCAGCATCAACAATGTAATCGCCCAAAAAACCCGTTTTACGATCTCATTACAATGTATCACCTCACCTATTCTTTCTATAAATATAATAGACATAAATTATATGTATAAATAAACCTTCTGGAAAAATCTCTCCACATTATGTCATTACATCATGATAATGATTTCCTAATCTGTTGCGTATCTTAGAATAAAGGGAACACACTGACAGAAACATTACTGTTTCTTTGTATTTTAAAATTTTACTGATAAAAATGACGCTAAGAGTGGTAGAACCTGTGCAAGATTCGATGTAGACACCACCAGTGCACCTATTACTGAGGCAAATAAGCAGATCTCGTTTTGCTGCATTCTGGTACGGAGAGTATGGATTGTGATATGTTTGGTACAGGAATTGTTCAAATAGAATAACCTTAGAGTACATCCTTTTACTATCAGACTTCTGTTAGAACTCTGGTAATATTTGGGGTTGGTCGTCAATCGTTATAGGTTTCAATCACACCTTCATATTAGGTGGGATATACGCACGTTCGATATTGCATACCATAAAGTAAAGTAAAAATTATTACAAATACGGAAATTATGTGAAAAGTGTTGTATGAGCCATGACCTACTCTCAGTCTCTTGCCTAAAAATTGGTTGTCTGTAAAGTCGGTTTACGGACAGCAATTTAACGTGATAACGTCAAAGAAAACATTGAGGAAAAATTGCATACTTTCAGTCGCAATTGTTGTAATAAACAATTGCACCACATAAACTTTCCACTTCACTTTATAAATAGTTGACAAAACAGTTTACGTGTAGGTTGTGTACTGTCTCTCTTCTACTCAGACGCATCGACCGATCGAGTGGAAGAGAGATACAAGCGTCACAAGTCAAGCTTAGACCGACCGCGCCTCTTTATCGCTTGTTCCGCGTTCTCGCTTGCACGCTCGGCGCAGGCGGAACGTTACAATGAGTCATGCTTTTTCGTGCGTACAGCCGGCGTTCATCGAATTAAAGACGTTATCACGTCAAAACAACTAATTTCTAGATAAAATCAGAAAGTGGAACATTAGCAATTAAATACAACAATCGTTGGAGTTGGAGCTGTTTCCCAGAAATGTATTATCTATTATGTTGTCGCTAGAAATGTTCATTTAGTAAAGTGCCAACACTGTGTATTACTCGTTAGTCTTTCCATCGTCGAAATATACGAATCGATCATTTAATATTATTGGATACGTAGGTTAAACAGTGAAGTCAATATGGTTTATCTATCACTATGCAAAAATGATTTAAAAACACTTGGCTACTGTTTTAGTTAACCTGACACTTGACCTTTTTCTGTTATATTAGTAGCATTGAATAATTATTCTCGATAGTGTGTAGTATAGAAAAAAACGTTGCCTTTTTCTTATAGTTTACTGGCTTTTGATTGATTTTACGAGTCCGTACACTTCTCCTTTGTTTTTATAGATTTTTTTTTATTAATTCTATTCTTTCTCTCTCGTCAAATACCTATTTTACGTCTTTTTCGATTTGCATAGAAAATGTGTTTTGTCCAAAGATATTTTATTTCACAAATCGATAATTTTTAATCACTTGCATTAAATAGGTTAACTTAAATATTTCATCGTATAAAAAAGAATTAAATATTTTTTTCACTGATAAATTGATTACTGACATCTAATAGGAACATTTAAACACAACAACAAAACTTTTTTTTTGTTATAATGATGGGTATAAATTACCAAAAAATTTGAACGAGTGTTGTCGATAAATTATGACAAAAGGAAGTGTTACAAATTAATTAACAGCATACTTGCAATAAAGTAAATAGTGAATCCTAGGGTTTTCTTAATTATGAGGTAATTCTTTGGGTTGAAAAATTTGATGACGTTTTTTCAATTACAAATCAATCGAAAATTATAATTAAAATAAAAGGCCTTGGACAGATTTTGCATACTTATCTTTTACCCTTAGGCTGTATACCCCCATTTAGTAAATATTCTACAGGGGTGCCTAGTAGAAGATGTCTTTTTCGAACTGATTATTTGCTGTTAACTTGACGGTCCTTTACATCTTCACTCAGCTTTTACAGCGAGCGCTTAAGGCAATCAGCTGTATGGGAAGATGCTCAAGAGCGCTAAAGTGTGCGAACCTTGGCTTAGATTGTTGCTTGGGTTGAAACAATAGCGCATCGGGCGAATTAGACAAATATGAGATTGCATTTCTAAAATACGGAAACAGTTGTTAAAAAATGTAAATGGAAAATGTGAACGTGAATTGTTTAAAACCAAAAGAAAATTGAAGTTTACATCATAATACTAGGTATCGTGTTAATAAAAGTGTCGTTTCAGGTGAGAACGGACATCGCTATCGTTGAACCCCACGTACCAGCGATCGTAAACTTTATGATCCAAGTGGCGAGCGAGCCGGAGCGCACGGACGCGCACATGACCGTGATAGCGGGACTTATGGGTGATCTCGCGACCTCGTTCGGGAACCACGTGCTGCCGCTGCTCGAGAGCCGGCCGCTGCTTGACATGCTGCAAGCGGCGCGACGGTCCCGCGTCCCCCGCACCAAGGCGCTCGCCAACTGGGCCACCAAGGAGATGCGCAGGGTCAAACATGTGGCACCACTTTCCAGCTGGTAACTATACCATAAAACAGATAAGACTAATATAATAGTAATTAATACTAACCCGGCCGATATGTATTTTTTTTTTTCAGATTTTAGTTACTTAGGTTGACAACGTATATGCGAAATTTCATGATGGAATGATTAAGGCGTCAGAGCGTAACATACAAACAAACTCATTTTCGCAATTTATAATATTAGTTTATGAGAAATAAATGCTTTTAAATATGATTTATTGAGATTTCCTAATTGACATTTGTTCATGGGATATTATATATCGTCCATGTCGAACCAATATCTGCTTTCTGCAATAATATTGTATTATGTACTAAATAAAACAGACTTCAAAAAGATTAACTCTAAATAAAATCCATCAGATTAGTCTTAGATTAGTATAAACCTATCAATGTCTTAATTACTATACCATTTTCTATTTGATTTTGACGAGTACCTTAGTTTCCCTTCGAAATCCAAGGTCTAATCCAAGGCTAATAAAATGAAACCCCTTAAGAGCAACTTGAATATATCCCCTTATTAATAAAAATAAAAGTATTTCCCAAATCGGTTTATAAATGATGTGATTCTGAATTAAAAGACATTCTTCCAACAAACGATCGATTTGAGAATCTCTTCGATTAAAAGGTATCAATTTGCAATATACGTTGTCGTATAGCAGTTTGACGATATTTCGGCTGATGCACATAGCTTATTTTTTTAGCGACCACAGTTCACCGTTTTTTTTATACATAGCAGTATTTTGATACGAAAATTTGGTTACTATATTAGTAATAATAGTTGGAATATCCAAAAAGTGCACATGATGTTAGTTTGGCCACGACGATATACTCGTACAATACGATATACGAAACGACAACCAAAAAATTTTTTTTCCAGTTTAACTGAGTATTTTAATAAGTAAAGTGCTAAGCATTTTCGATAAGGTCACATACAATAATTACATGTATGTATTCATCAAATCCCACAACCCCGATACTAATGTACGACCAACTTGATCAGAGATCCTCAAACGGTAGACTTGCCAGGTCAACAGTGTAGTCAGTTCGAAAAAAAAAATCCTCAAACTTAGGTGTTTATGTATGTTTTCGACATTATCGCTCGTATTGAACCAACTATTTATTGTTATCTATTTTATAACCTCATATTCTAAAGGTCACTCAACTTACCGTTGTATCTAACCCCAAACATTTGTATGAAATTTTCTCCAAAAGTGATGTAAATTTTGCGAAAATGAGTGTTTACCAGGTAATATTGTAATAAAGAAATATGTGCAAGATTTCGTTGAAAATAAAATTTCGTCTGTGAGACCACTGATAAAATTCAAATAAGACCCGGTATATTTTTTAATCGACTTTGAACTTATTCCATTACTATACTGTTAATTATTTCATGAATGAATAATTTATTACACTTTTTAGGATGTATGTGGCTTAATGCCACAAGGCAATTTCTTCCAACTAACCAACGGTGTCATAGAAAAAATCAAATATTACAGATAGCGTAAATTAAAAAAAAAAGGAAAATGAGTAAAATTGAAATGAGCTTCAAGTCATGTTTCAGACTTTGTATAAATACTGAAATCAATGCATGATTTTGAATTATTCTGCATTATTTTTACTTTAAATTTCAACTTTTTGAGATTACACCTGAAAAAAAAAATGAGTGACAATCAAATTTCAATGTAATTCCACAAAATACGTAAAATATAATCTGTTTGTATTTCCAGATTTGGAACACTGATCTGCCACTCTGATTCAACGCAGTTCCAAACAACTTACTGCTGGTAAACTCAACTGCTAAAATGGCGGGCATATTTTTATCATTAAGTCGAAAGGGGCATGCGTTTGCGAAATTTATTATCAATATAAATCATATTATGCACTGTACAATTACTAATTGAGATATTAATACTCCATTTTATGGCTTGAAAAACATTTTTTTTTAAATATAGTACTTTGCATTGGTAATCGATACTAAAGTTTAAACTTTGTTCTACTTAAAAGTGGCGTGAATATGTCGGTCTTTAATACAATATTGTTATGTATCTTCTTTTCAGAGTAATAATGTATGGAATGATGATTATTTACTTACTACTGATTAATTGATTATATATTTTTTTTGGATAACAGTCTGATGTATTGACTTCGCAAACAATGCACTTATTGGACTTATTTTTGAAATATTAACATTCATATGCCTGACCATGCTCTTTTCACAGTTATTATCTTTAAAATTAAAGCATTTTTCCTATTTGGTATTATAAATACAGACAGTGGCTGTGGTATCTTTACTTATGTGAAACAAAGTGGTAGTCTGAAAGCGGCTCGTGTGACAGATGACGTATGTTATTATAGGCATGCACATATGCAAGGGATTGTGAATTTTATAAATTATTGTTACGTTGTATATGATGTATGAAAGATATTCTGAGCGGATATTAAAGTGTGTGAGGATGCGCGAACGGTTATTTTATAAACATAGGTATGTGTCGATCTTAAAGAAAATTTGGTATATAAATGTATGTTTAAGGTTCTGTCAACGTTATTTTTGAGACTGAAGGACGCCATATTGGTGATTCGCACGTTTCATTCACTATATAAAAAGATGCTCATTCGATGACGCTTATAGATTGAATAGGCTGCCGTGCTATAAACGAGTATAGTTTGAACTATTATTTTGGTTGAGACATATAGATTATTTGTATTCTATACATTCATAAATAAATTTTACATGTATTCAAATAATATACAGGTTACATTACAAAACATTTGATTTTATTAAAGAAATGTAAATGTACATCCGATTTTGCGGGTACTAACTTTAACCTTGCAAGTTACGAAAATATACTTAAGTCAGTTAGTGCTTATTCCCTTAGATCATTAGGTTTAAGTAGTAATGGATTTAGACCCAGGCCAGTGAGAAATTTGCCAAAAATGTCAACATATTAGGAACAGCAAATTTTAAAGTTTTGGTTTATTGTTGTTAATGTCGAACAAATTACAGTAAATTATATAAGATAATTATCGAATTATTCAACAAGAAAAAGTAAAAGCGCGCCATATAATGCGGAAGCCTAGATCGCAGCCTAAACTAATCCGCTACTATTCAATAACTTAATTTCATTCAAATCATAAAAAATAAAAGCAATTGGTTCCTTACGACTATATTTCTGCTAAGATTTGTGATGATTGATTTTATAAAATTATATACAAATGACCTCGAGCTTGACTTTGACCTTAGTTCTAAACAGTTATAGTTTATGAATATTTGCTAATAGAATAATTCTGTCAATAAACTATTTTCAAATTCTTACTTAAGTATACTGAAACATGAACTGTATTTGTAATCAAAAATTAACAGTAAAATAGCTGTAATGTTACATGCTCGGTGCAAAATTAAACATTTTCATTTTACTTACCCTTGCCATAATAAAAGAACTTTTGAGAGAATAACATTATTTCCTGAGATTAAGATTTAAATCATAATTATTTGTAGCGGCTAAAACAAAAGGATAAATTGCGTATGTTTCAATTAACATGTCCGAGAAAAAATTAATATCGATATAAATAAATGGTAGAGGTCTACCGTTGTGCGCACATCATGCAAAAACTACTAGATAGATGTCAATCGATTTCCTTTACTTCTGAGACACTCGGTTCTTATTCATAAAAATATCTTCATTTATTATAAAGTTTCAATAAAATACAATTTTTATGAGCACTTTTCATTCAGCGATATGTATTTTCTTGCTGTAGAATAATGAAGCAAACGGTATGGTACGCCTGCGCAGGTCAACGCAGACAAAGTCGCGAGTATCAGCTAGTACATAACACATATACAATAATCTGTACTATTTGTTAATTTTGACCATCTGATATTAGACTTAAATTCTGTGAGTCCTCGTGTGCTTTTACTAGTAATATTTTTTATGTAGAAAATATTAATATTACGTAACGCATATATACTACAAAAAATCTAGATCATTAAAAACTATCTACTTAGTTTACATCAGTTGTTATGAGAAAACCTTATCTCATTGGTTTGAAACGATGAGCGGCTTTTAAATGTATGGTGAATGAACGATCATATATGCCTTTTGTTCTCAGGTATCACATTATTGTACATATTATATAAATTAAAGTTTCCTGTACCAAGCAGAAATGATGCCTCAAATCATCGATTTGTAAATAAATTCCACTACTTTTTATTTACAAAAAAAGACTTCAATATAGACGGCATATTTTTTTTGTGATATACTAAAATAAAAAAAATAACAAGTGCAAAATATGTTTTTTGAGATAACGATTATAAAAATTCATTAGTCATAATTTTAAAAAAGTTATTATGTAAAGAAAACTTGATTTATTAAGAAGTTAAGAGGTATACATTTTACCTGCGAAATTTTTGGGATTAAAAATAACCTTGTTTTCAAACCAGAACTGGTCTACATGAAATTGTACAAAACTATCGTGGGAATCTCAATGCGGTATTTCAACTAAATTTTCTACTAGGTACATAACTTTTTGTTACATAATATTAATGTTATGTAATCGTTTCTTAAAATGGAATTATAATTATTACGAACTTTAAGTATGACAAGAAGATTCACAAAATTTCGTAAGTATATTAATTTTAATATACATATTTTCATTTGAACAAGGTACCAAATTCTACAGTAAAATTAGTTTCATAACAATTTTGAGGGCGACTCTCATGTATGTATTTTATGTTTTTTTTTTTTTTGTAATTTAAAATCAATACCTCGTATGACTTTATTTAAATAGCTTTACAAATGTGATATGTAACTATTATGTGAAAGGTTTGGTCAGTACAATCATTATTATTACATGTAATTATCAAAACAAATAGTGCCTTTCGTATTTTCTCTCTCTACGTTACTTTCTGTACTGATTCAAATAGGTGCGGTGCATACCTACAGGTTTTTTTTTGTATGCACTTGTCTACACAAGATATAAAAATGCCATTTTTTGCAAGTTTGAAAGAGATTGTAACGTTATATATTTTTTTAATGTATCTTAAAAAGTTATCTTGAGTGACTGCTAGTCTGTGAGCATCACTGAGAGGGATGATGTTTGCGCGAATTATGCAAGAATTTTTATAAAAAAAGAATAGATATCATTCTTCAATAATGGTTTTAATTTTACACGTAAAAGAGTATATACTTAAACATAAATTTGAACGTTAATATTTGATTAATAATTAAACTTTAAGTATATACTCGAAAAATCTGGTATGATAGGAGAATGTGTGACTAGTGCCATGCCATGAAAGGTTCTGAAGTAGAATCATAGGCATAAAGTCGATGAATACCACCCCGCTTTACCTGCGCTAATCGGGAGTTTTGTTTATGATTCACGGCATATTTCCAATAATTTTGTTTCAATCTATAAATATCTGTATACAGTTCTATAGTAAATAAAACTTAGAAGATATTAATGGCGTATTATTTTTACGTGTTTGCTATTCCTAAATGTTTTATCCAGACATACCTACGTTCCTTCCGTTAATAAAATAAATTATTTTTTGTGTATCTATCTCTACAAAGAGGTCTCTCGTTATGCATCAAATGAGTACCTATAAATATATTTCCATGGATTATTTTTGATAGTAACAACTCTTTATATTAACAACTGCTTAGTATAATATAAGTAGGTATAATAGAAAGTGTAGAGATGTACATGTGTTTCTTTATATTAAAGCCTTTTTTAAGAGTCTGTTTGTAAGAATTTACTGAGAAAGAGAAATAATACAAGAATTATAATATACATTTTCATTTAAGCTAATCGATTCTTATGCATCGTAACAAAAATGGACCATGCCATACTGTATTCCGTAAGCTAATCCGACCACCGTTTTGTAGCGGCTTCCCTTTAACCTTTTCTATTAACAGCTACTCTTCTTGCGATATGATCAAACTCAATATTCAAGATATACTTATTGCTCAAACTCTAGCTGTTGCACTCTGGGTAAAAAATTGTCGCTACAAGATATAGCATCGTCAAAATGTTTTTTCGTTTATATTATAAACTGTGTATGTACTTTAGTTTCGTTTCGTTTAGGTCAAAATTACTAGACTTTTGATATGCGTGTTTTTTTAAGAAAAATAAAACGATTAGTAGATTCTTATCGTATGGAAGCTGAATTTCAATTAGACTCCGTTGCTTCATCCTAACAGGGTCATAAGCTCAAACGTGTGTTTATTAATAGGTCTAATAGTAGTTAATCTTGATAATATATTGCCTTATCCTCGTGAGTTCCCTTCTCATTTTAAAAGCGCAGAAATTTGGACAAAATCGTATACTTCAAATTCAATTCAAAATTTATTAATTTACTTCAAAATATACTATTAGGGGTTTTTATAAACACAAGATTCGAGTACCATAAAAAATAAACAAGTCATTAGGATAACCACGTGCAGGTAAAGAATATAGACAAAAGGAATGACTGCGTAAAATATCAAAGTCATCAATGGTGTTTGTCGAAATAGGTTATTGCTTACTTGTTCGTATTAGTATTTCATATAACTTCATTTTGTACTGAATATGTAATATTACGGAGATGTGGTGGTAAATAAAAAAATCTGCAACAAGCACGGCCGCAGGCACGGCGCTATTTCCGACTGAACGTAGTGGTTACTCTGGTGATTACATGTCTCCAGATACTAGATTCTAATCTATGATTACATGCTCTTTGATTCCTTCTGCGTACATACAATAGTTTGATTCCTACTGCATACGTAGTATAAAGATTGCCAATCTGTGAGGAATTCTCTAAACTACCGGTTATTGGTTTGCGATTCTTATGAGGAAAGCAGGGAAAATATGAGGATTCTGATCTGCAGGGAAAACATGAGGATGGGAGAATGCTGTCAGAGGTGTAATAGTTAAAGTCGAAAATGTATAAAATTTTGTCCTTAAAGTCATGCTTAGAAAGCCCTAATATTATTCAACCTGTTAAAGATTTACACAAAAAAGTTCAATTCTCCCTGTCCTCCAAATTTTCATGCTCAAGACGTGTATAACTAAACACAAAGGGTATTAAATTGTCCTGCATTTTCACAGATATTATAACTTCGTGTATTCGGAGTTCCGATATATAATGTAAATTCGACTTTTGGTAAAGACTAGGAAAATTTCGTGATTTCTTATATTTATAATTCAATCCTAAAATATAGCTCAATCCAGACAACTTCAATCCATAATGCCAAGCATCTAGTTCCACATGATTAAGCATGTACATATGATGACACTGAACACATGTTTAAAATTAAAATTGCAGATGCATTAAATATAATTGTACTACATGAATGTGTATGTTCATTTATATGTATATTTATGAGTAATTTTATATGTATGTTAGTAATTATATATATTTATATATATATATATATATATTCTGCCTAGTTTTGAAGCCATTGTGAAATTGTATGGTAAATGTATATCAAATAAGGTTAAAAACGAATTCTACAATACAGTTTATACGTGCAGGAACCCACTTTATTTATAAAATGTGACAGATTTGTATAAATAAAGATTAATATTATATAAAACTCAGTATTGCAGAATAAAAAGAGATGCTCTCTCATTTCTTTGGACGGCAGACTAGATATCTCTCGGTATCTGTACTTGACACTCAGTTAGAGGAATCTTAATTTATCATATCCACAGAGTAATTAATCATGTCACTATCTTAAACTACATAATCACATTATCATAAGAGTTTACTTTTGAACGATAAACATATAATAAAAATAAAATCTAAAAACAGAAACCAGAAATCATATACAGACAATGTACTGTATTTTAGTTATCACAGAAATATTAATAATAAAGAGGTAAGTACTTAGGTACGTTACTCACGTAAGGAAATTATTTAAAGGTTATCCAATCCATCAAAAGGTATTAAAGAATACATACAATTGTGTATGTAATCTTTTCTCAAGTTAATATTGGATATAGAGTGATAAACTAATTAACTCATAACATATCTTTATGCAGTCAGAATTATAGTTTACATTTAAACAATATCAGATCAATTAAATAGTTTTCTTGATAACCGTTGAAATCGCAGATTGCATAACAGTTATGCTTTCATTAACAGTCGACCCTAAATATATCTCACTACAGTCAATAATATTAATATTTTGTAAAAAGTCGTTTTTTGTAACATATATAAGGAATTTGTAGGTAACTAGAATATTTTTCTCACTAAATGCGATTTAAATTTTCAGGAATTTAAAAAATTGACATTGGCAATGCTACTACGTGTGCACAGTAATCTGTGATACAATAGATATTGAGCAAAGACAAAATCTTTACCGAGATTGCGATGCTGTATTTTATAGTTTCATAACTCAGCGACCGCGTGGTCGAGAACGGACGACTATCACGCAACTTGGAAATAATTCATTTTTAGTAACAACAAAACCTCTTGAACTGTAGTAGGCTTTGTGTACGTGAAAGTATAGGTGTGTAGTGGTACTTATACTATAACAGTAACTATTACATTTGAACTAAACTGTAAACCCGTATCTTCTTCGATAAATAAACACCATGAAACCTCCGTTTAAAATCGGTAAGTGTATAAAATATACAACATTTTATTTTTCTATTTATAATATTTAATTATTTTTTTCTAATAAAATACTGGGGTTGAGATTCTAGTAAGAGACATTTAGGTTATACCGACAAACGCATGCGTTAGAGTAATTATTATCAATTGAATGGAGTGATTTAAAAGTATTAAGATAGTATATTATCTTAAGCTATTTAATTGTATTACTTGTTATTGAGTGATAATAATCTGAATTCTAAAGGCTGTTTAACACTGACGGGCAGTCACTTAATAGTATTCTTTTCTATCTTTTGTTTCATATAGTTACTTTTTAAATACTTCTATTCCACAATAAACTCATAAGAAACATAATGTAGTAATTACATTCGTTCACGCAAAACATTTTTTCAGGTCGTTAAAAATATGGTAATTCATTTGTATGTAATCTGTGAATAATTTGTTTCTTGCTGACCGTTTTCGTTGACAAAGATGTTTCCTGTCCCAGTGTTTGGTAGTTTAAAGGTCATATTTTTTACAATCAAAATCCATAAAACCTTATTTGATTTTTATATATAAGTTAATGTAATTTTTTACAACACTCTTTGTTAATTTTAGCCAATGAAAAACTGGCTGAGTTGGGCCGTAATGAAATCATGTTGGCAGAAAAGGAAATGCCTGGCTTGATGGCATGTCGTCGTAAATATGCTCCAAGCAAGATTCTGAAGGGTGCTAGGATAGCTGGCAGTCTCCACATGACAGTTCAAACAGCAGTGCTCATTGAGACCCTTATTGAACTAGGTGCCGAGGTCAGTATACATTTATCATAAAAAAATTAGCCTGTACCTGTGGCGGTATCTACAGAAAGTTCCAATTACTATTATCATTTTAATTTAGTGATTTCTTTACTTACAATGTTGTTTCTGCAAAGTTGAAATGGGAAGCATTACAAACAGGTTTCAAAAAAGGAGTCTCTGTTTCCCCTATAACATATAATAGGTCCAATTTTTTCTGCCTAAATTTTGTATTTCTTTTACTGTGATTAGTAAACTTATGAGAAGATTTTTAATATTAAGCTTCCATTCTTATGTGTAGACTTATACATATATTAATTATCTTTATTTTTGATAGTTAAAAAAATACTTTCTTTTTTTACTTATTAATCATCATTTATTAAAATATTAAATATCACATTGGTAATATTTGAAAAAAAAAATCAACCTAATAGTGACCATATAATTTTTATAAAACATATATGTTTGTTTTACACTTGCTTTTTATATACTTCACCAACTACATATAAAAAGCATACCTGCTAATTATTGAACAAAGTACATCATACCATAAATATTTTACAACATTATTGTGAACAAATTATGAGGCATCTACTTATTTTTTTTATGTTTATTCTTCAGTTTTGAGCTGCTGAAGGATATTTTGATGAAATGTAGCATAAAAATTATTACATTGTGAAATGTGACAAAGTATAGTTATATTAGTTATTACTTAATACTAATTTAAGCTCAAATAATCAAATAATAAAGTGCTATATATTATTGATACAAATCAATATTAGACCAGATATTTTCCTGTCATATTCTTTTATCACACTTGTAAAGCATAAAAATGATAAGATATACCATATCTTTTCCTCAAAACTTTGATAAATATGTTTTTAAATCAGATGATTTTCAACAATATGTTTGTTTCCATGTTATCTTATGTTAACATAATCTATATGGATTCATTGTAATCCTCTCTCTATATCCTTGCATCATGCTTAAGAAAAAAATGATGTCACCATATATCAAGCCTTTTTGTAAACCTGGAAAACACTATTTTAAGTAGTGGTGTTAACTAGTCCTAAAGGTACCCAATAAAATCAGTTGTACTGAACTTTCAGAGCAAAATTATGTTGTATTATTACCAATTACCTGAATAAACTTTGAATAGAATTTTTGAATCTAAAACTATCACATTCATCTGTTTCCTTTTTTGTTTTCATAGGTCCTTTAGTGCAATTCTTTTTTTCATTCATTTTTTGCTTATAACAGTATACACAAAGATACATATAAAAAATATAATATTGCACAAACAGTCAAATATTGACATTGTATTATGGAATTACTTTTGTTGTATTCTTGTTTATTGGGGGGCGTTTATTAATTACGTCAAGCCAAATCTTACGTGGGGCAGACATGGGGTTTTGGCAAATATCACATAGCTTTTAAATAAAGTAAATAAGTATGAATAAAGTATGCCATTCACGAATTGTAACAAGACTAGCTACTGAGCTTCTGTGAACAAGTTACAATGGCTTAGAGTGGTTAAATCAGAGTGAAGTTTAAGAAGCAGATAGTTTTACCGGAAAATCACACGGATTTGTTGGTACAAATAGTCACTCTCTAAGACCTCGCATTACTCTCCATGGACTGGATTAGAATTAATGTTCCCTTGCTATTAATTTTAGAAGTTCCCATTTAAATATTATTTAATGTCATCACTGTGATTTTAGATTATGATCTTAATTCTTAAACAACCTCAAATACTAGTCTTAATAGAAATGATAAAGCAAATTGTTTTTTTTAAAGAATAATTCTTGTGCATTTATGCTCAAGATACAAATTTTGAAAGATCTCACGTAAGATTAGAAGAGGGGGTAAGGGGCCGAGACAAATCTCACCAAAGAAGGAGTGGGGGGTTTGTCCAAAAAATTTAAAAACGCCTCGCATAATTAATGGACGCCCTCTTATTAATTTATCACGTGTTTTACACATGTTGTGATTCGGGGATCTGTATAATTAATACACTTCTAATTTTAAATAGGTATGTGTGTTTTTCTTATGGCTAATTGTAACTGTAAAACCTGTAAAGCATTAAGGAATATAAAATTCTAAGAAAAAAAAAATACCGATTTCTAATATGATTAGATACTTATAATATAATTATGATTTTATGTTTCTGATATCAGCAGATATTCAAATTTCCAATCACATTTCTTGCACATGTTTTGTTAAAATTGAGATGAAATTAACATTTCGATTAATTTTTGTTCGATAATAAGGAATGTTATTCCTGTTTAAAATGTGTGAGCATCGTAATAACGCTGTATCGTTAATTGGAAATGCACAATAAATGTTTCAGTAAATTATTTTCTCACCGATTGGTACTTATTCACATAGATCAGAATCTTGTGTATTGTGAAAAAAAGAAAAAACATCTCCATTGTATATATTGTTTTTTTAATAGTTTGTTATAGTATACAAACCATTGACCTTCCAGCTAACATTAAGTTGATGCTGTAGCCTATCGCTATTAACAAACTCAGAAATGCTTACAAACTTAATTATTAACGCCCTTGACGGAGTAATTAAGGGAGTGACTGGAAGGAACGACTCTAATCGGACAGATCGACGGTAATTAGGACCTGCGAGTCTCCAGAAGTTTCCCCTGTATATTTAAAAAACCTTTATAACCTTATTATTTTAATGAAATATAAAACGAAACGATAATGAGCTTAGTAAATAATTGGCAGGCAGTATTGTGATCCTTTATGCATTTAAAGAGTAAATAAGATTTTTTTCCTAAAACCCAGACGTATTGTAATTTTACTCTTCTATTCACAGCGGTATAGGTAATACGTAAAAATTGTTGCCGGGGAATTCCACCCATGTTTTGTATATATTGTTATATTAAAACTGTTTCTTTCGGGATAAAAAAAGACTGCTGTATTTAGGTTCGTCATCGCACGACTCGCATTTATATTATAATAACCGAGGTCAGTAAATAAAAGGCGGATACTCCTGAACACCAAGTTGGATCGCCGCGTGTACCAATACTTGTTTTAACTTCTATTAGAGAGAAGTTTAATTTTCCGATATCCACAAAATAACATACAACATAGAAAAATAACCTAAAAAATAATCACGACAAAAAAACGTTAATTGGTTATTTAAAAATCTCAATGATGGTTTTGCGCCGGCAAAGTAATTATAATTTGCGTCAGCAGTTCATGAATTATGTATCGGATCTTTTATTAAACAACATAGATAATGTTTCCACAGACAGACTTAGTAATCAGAAGTCTCGTGTTATCGTTAACTATTCACCTTTTTATCTTCAACCTTTCAACTATGTTCATTTTATGTAATATTACCTTATGCAATAATAATACTTTGTTTATCATTTAAAGTTAGGTACATTTTAGCACATTGTACGTATAAAATCACTGACCCTGTCCTAAATTTGTAAACTATAATAATCATTTTAATGTATGTTTTTTATTATACTACTATAGTGGTTAACTTTGCGTTACAGGTCTGTGAGTTAAAAATTAAAAAACGATTAGTCTTTTATAGAGACCTCTAAAGCTATGCTTACGTATTTCAGCGTATTTGTATAGAAGAATTAATATTTAAAATATCATCATCAAAAAATCTTATAAAAAATAATTTGTACGTATTGTATCAATATTGCAGACGGAAAGCTATTGGTGGTTACGGCATCAGTAGACAATGTTTGCCACCTTAAGTCATTTAATTAAGATTGCGAAACATTTATAATATATCAAAATTACTAAGTAAATAATTTAAGGGTTATTGGAGGAGATTATAAATTACACTGGTCTGCAATGATATCCTCCTTTAAAATTTTTGTCATAAATGTGACGATTCAAATGTTCTGAATCTATCCACGTTGACCGATGTTTTCCATCACGCCTAGATTTTTTGATATGAATTTTTTTCTTCTTTCTGATTATAAAGCTTTAGGATGCAATGTGTAACTCAAGATTCAGTTTCTGGACTCTCATTTAGATTTCTTTCCTGAAAATCTTGGAGCCGTATCATATGAGCATGGTGAAAGGTTTCATCAGGATATAATGCAGATTGAAAAACGCTACAGTGGGAAATGGTCAGCAGCAATGCTTGTTGATTTCTGTTGGTCAATTCACCGAGAAACTCCAATAGAAACGATTAAAAGGAAAAAAACCACAAAATAACAAATTTTCTCACCATATAATGAGATAACTGACCGATATTTATTCATTTTATGACTGTAATTTAGCATTTTTCGCTGTAAAACTTAGACCGTAATATTTTTTCATAGGGATAGATTCAGAACATTTGAATCATCATATTTATGACAAAAAAGTTTAAAGGAGGATTTCATTGCAGACCAGTATTATTTATAAAATATTAAGAACTCGGATCTTCGACACATAATAAAACTATTTACTAATTAATTATCTTTCTTTATAACAACGTCCTATAAATAACCTTTCACATATTTTTATTCAATACCTTTGATAGCGGTTCATATAAAATAAGAAAGAGTTTAAGTTATAGCATGTCAAATATTTCTAATTCTGGGACGACACAATTATTATCAATTTCGTTCTCCCATGAAAGAAACGAGTTCGGCGTAAAAATATATTTCCTTAAGATTTCTATCAATTAATTCACATTATCATAAAAGTCTTTCATATGATAATAATTTAAATAAAAGAATACACAAATCCTACAATATTTGTAATTAATAGCATAAATTGTATAATCAAAATTGTATCACTACAGGAAAATCACAAAATATACTCAATAAGAATTAATCACATGTTGAACAATTGTTTTTCAGGTGCAGTGGTCTAGCAGTAACATTTACAGCACACAAGATGAAGCTGCTGCAGCTCTAGTCGCTGTGGGAATACCAATTTACGCATGGAAAGGTGAAACTGAAGAGGAATATGTTTGGTGCATTGAGCAAACACTCATATTCCCAGATGGAAAGGTAAAAATAACAATTGAAACAAGTATTGATCAGAATTTTAGAACAACATCTATGCATCTCTCTATTTGTTCAGTGCTTTTTACTACAGTTTTTTGATATATTGAAGTTTACCTAAGATTTTTTTTATAACCTTTTATCCCTTGTTCACAGCCTTTAAACATGATTTTGGATGATGGAGGCGATTTAACTAATTTAGTTCACAAGAAATATCCACAATTTCTGGAAGGTATCAAAGGTCTATCTGAAGAAACTACGACCGGAGTACACAATTTATACAAAATGTTTCGTGACCAAACTTTAAAAGTACCTGCTATTAATGTAAATGACTCTGTACAAAAAGCAAGTTTGATAATCTTTATGGATGCAGGGAGTCTCTTCTTGATGGTATTAAAAGAGCGACAGATATAATGGTTGCTGGGAAAGTCTGTGTGGTAGCTGGTTATGGTGATGTTGGTAAAGGATGTGCCCAAGCTTTTAAAGGGTTTGGTGGTAGAGTAATCGTTACTGAAATTGATCCTATTAATGCTCTTCAAGCTGCAATGGAGGGTTTCCAGGTCACAACTATGGAAGAAGCATCTGAGATTGGGCAAATTTTTGTCACAACAACTGGAAACTATTGATATAATTTGTAAAGAACACTTCCTAAGAATGAAAGATGACGCAATTGTTTGCAACATAGGTCACTTTGATTGTGAAGTAGACTGTTGCTTGGTTGGAAAACAATGCAAAGAAAGTAAACATTAAGCCTCAAGTTGATCGTTATGAACTAGAGAATGGAAATCACATTATAGTTCTTGCTGCTGGAAGATTGGTTAACTTAGGTTGTGCTACTGGACATTCTTCATTTGTCATGTCAAACTCATTTACCAATCAAGTATTGGCCCAAATTGAACTTTGGACTAAACACAACACTTATCCTATTGGTGTTCATACTTTACCTAAGAAACTAGATGAAGAAGTTGCCGCGTTACACTTGGATCATCTTGGTGTTAAATTAACCAAATTGACTACTAAGCAAGCAAAATATATTGGTGTTTCTGTTGAAGGTCCATACAAACCTGATCATTACAGATACTGATTTTTTTTGTATAAATACAATTTCTTTTATTGTATCCAGTAATTGGGCAGAATTTCAAATATGAATTACGTGACAAATGATTTTCTGTTATTGAATATTTCTCACATATTATACATTGTTTATACAATGAAATAATATTATTAAAACAGTGATTACATTCAAGATAAAGTTTTACTTTTTTTACCCTTCGATCATAATATCGCCTGATGTTAAGTGGCAATGTGGTCCAAAATGGTTACACACTAAGTGTAGAGTGAATTAATTTTCGAGTGCAGCTGCTGAAACACTTAACAGGTACATGGTAATAAAAGTATATTAGAAAAAAATGGTTGTTTACAGTTTTAAACAATAAAAATACAGTAATACCCTGACTTACGCGAATTCGAAAATACGCAGTTTTTTATTTTTGAGGCCGCGCGCTTCAGCTCCCCTACTACGTCTTGTAATTGTTATGTTTACATGTTCGAACGTGTTTCGTATGGAATTGTTTTATGTACCCATTGCGTTTTATTGATGACCTGTAGTTATGTTATCCGAAAGAACAATAAATGAGTCATTTGAACCTATCAAGAAAATACTGTTTTTGCAGCGTAAACTGAATATTATTAAAGGCTAACGCAAAAATAAATAATTGTTAATTGACAAAGACATATGGCCTTCCTGGTATCAGCAGTTCGGAATTATAAAAAGTAAAAAAAAAGTCAATGGGTGACAAATTTTAGAAATGATAAGTGCATTTCTACCACATAACAGGGCATAAAAAAGTTACTGACATGATACGAAGAAATTTAGAATGAGAGGAAGTACACTTAACTCATCAGGTGACATATAGTTAGAATATATGAAGCCTTCGACATCAATGACTAAGTTTTATGTTGTTTTATTCATAACAATATAAATTATTTTATAATCTAATATATTATGAAATGCGTTTGTTCTAAATGATTATTTTCTTTAGACTCTGGTCCGGATTAAACATACTTTATATGCAAAGTTGAACCTCAACTTACTCGATTATTGCTCAGTATCACCTGTCGCACAAGTTCTGGGTACTACTGTACTGAACAGTGTACCTATTAAACAACTTACATATGGTGGGTGTCATATTTTAAAATACTGTTCATACTTTATTTGAAAAATAAAATTTGGAGGACACATTTCTTACTTTTTTTTTAAAAACTACCCAGTTTTTCTTACAATAAACACTGGACTAAGAACTCTGTGTAATAATACCTGTCATCTAGGATGTGGTCAACCACAAAATAAACACAAATTTAAAATAATAATTTTTATGCTTTAAATAAACAACACTACACATCAATCAGATTTATTATTTTCTTTTTATGTAGAGTAAAACCTTATTAATTCTTCATCTTTTGGTTTAAGAATACATTGATCTTTCAAATTAACAACCCAACCTGGTTCAAGGCCATAGAATATTTGCCTAGGGTCTTTTCTCTCATTTAACATTTCATACTGTGGATCTGTTTCTATATTTGGTAATGTATAGCCATACTTCTGTGCTAATTTTAACTTTGCCTCTGATATTTTCTCAGGATCAGCTAAATAACCACGTGTTTCAGCACTTGTATAATACTCGATAGCATCCCCTGGAGGTATCATTCTTCTGGGAATAGCTTGACCTGTCTCAAAAAACTTCTTTGGATTTTTCAACAGGAAAAGACTATGTGGGTCATAATATGAAGTAGTAATTACACCACCATTCTTCTCAATAGCTGCGATTACCAATTCACTTGCCCATTGTACTTCAATATTTATTTTTGCAGCAAAATTATCTACACCCTCATCTGTCAATTGTATGCCAAACTGATTTTGGTCAGGAAGAAATGTGTAACCACCAGACTTAATTACACTGGCTAGGTCTATTGGATTTGAAATATCTATCCGATCCTTGTCTATTAACTTTTGGAGATCCAGTAGAGATAATGGTGGATATTCTCTTCTGAGGCTACAACCAATGAAATGACATAGAAATATTTATTGCAAATTAATAATAATTTAATTTAAATAGTGCACTGATTTTATCTCATAAACTGAAACAGTAACCAACAAAGTATAGATTACTAAAATGAACATTAATTTATGATTTTTAATATGTAATGTAAAAAATAAATATTTTAGTATGGCTAACAATGTACCTTCAAATAATTGTGTAATCAAAAAATTATGTCGATTTTATTGGGTTCAAGGAATTTTACGAAAACAATAGCCTATTATAATGAGTATATTATACCACATATAACTACATAGGTAAACATTGCAACAATTTTTGAATCATAAGTGCATCTGTTTTTATGCACCGATTTAAAATGTAGCAGACTACTGTAAACATAAATAATATTTAAAATGCATAGTATACAAGCAAACTTACTGATGTCCTCTGTAGTAATGTTCTTGAGGTATACGCAAATAAAAAGGATTGTTTCCAGTTTCATAACCTAACCTCATATAATTCTGTCTCTGACCAGAACCTTTATTTCCAGCACCGTGTTTGTCACCTCCGTGTTGCGCCCGACCACGCTTTTGCTGTAATATAAAATATTATAAAATATAATTGTTAAAATTTAGATAGTATGGATTATCAATTTTACGTACAGTTTTTTTAGAACCCGGATTATCGCGAATGTTACTAAGAGATATTCTAGGTAGCGATTTTAACATAGATAATGATTTTTCAGTTATCTGTCGCGAAGCCATAATTGTAGTATAAATTATTTCATTTAAAAACAATAATAACTATATTTGTAATATAGGCAAATTCAGTAAAACCTTCTAAGAACAGATAACAGTAATTTGATTGTACTCTGTACCGGTAACCAATGTGACCAGACGAAATTAGAAAACACATTAAAAGGTTTTCGATATCTTCTATCTATACACATAATAAGAATGTAAATCTGACGTGTCTGTACTTTTTGATTTTTAAGAAAAAAATTGTTGCAGGTGTCTAGGAATAAGTAATAGAATCCATTTCGATCATTTTTAGAAATGTCTGTCTGTCTGTTTGTTTGAACAGGCATCACTGGTAAAGTACTAGGTTTCTGATAAAACTCCAGCAAGAAAATAATCAAGCATATTCCGAAGCAGCATACGTTTTTTGTTTCATTAAAATCGTTTAACTCTATCAAAAGTTATTGTAATTCTAATGACGACGGGAGTTAAGTACGAGAGAGCAATAGATAAGTAAATGGACTTTATCCTCATCCAAAAACCAGGGTACTTTATAACATAAATAAACATTACCACAGTATTACATTACTAGACATAGAACGAAAGAAAAATGGTTAATATTTTATTTTCACATAAATCAATATTAATAACCTAAGAAGTTCAGTAAGTAATTAATATGCATTATTGTAAATAGATGGCGCTTAACCGCCATTTATAAATCTATTACTACTAAAATGTACATTCTAAAAATTGGTCAATTACGTACATTACATGTTTCTATAAATTGTATATCATACTTTGTATAAGTAAAATATGATTTTTATTTTTCGATCGCAACAGGTTATGATTAAATTTGTAAATTTCTAATTAGTTTTATGTTGTAAATATTACAAGTTATTGAACCTTATCACTTTTTATGACAATTTTTTATTATAATAAAAAAATAAAGAGACTAAAATTGTTCATTGAACATAAATGTAAGAAAAAATCGTCTTTAGAAGCAATAACAGAATACACTGATACGACAACAGATGGGACTAAACTTATAATTTTATTGGTTTACTGTCGTAAGAATATTATTGTAAGGAAGAGTATAGATAACAATGAGATTATTTCTGTGTTTGCTAACACTAATAAACCTAAGCTTATTTCGAATTATAATTTTTATAAATTTACCTTGATTCTAATATCTTAATTACGCTTTAAATTAATGAATACCTTTTGGTTTATGCATTGGGATGGGTTTATGAAGCGATGATGGCTCAGTTGGTAGTGTGTTCGGACACAACGTCGAAGGACGTAGGTTTGAATCTAAGCAACTGAGTCTGAGTTTTCGGTGAAGAAAAATATCGTGATGAAACCATAGCATGGTGGTAGGGCTTTTTCTAAGTCTGTCTGGCTAGCTAGCACCCTCAAGTTGAAAATCTGTCGCCAAGCCCCTGTTGGTGTGTTCCGGCAGCTACACTTGAGAGCCATTCATCCTCTGGGTTAAGCTTGACTTACCATCTTAGACCACATCATCATTTAATATCAGATGAGATTGTGGTCAAAACGTTTACCTATAAAGTATAAAAAAATAAAAAAAATAGCGAGCTTGCATTTTCTTCCAGCGGTACCGTGGAAAAAAAGACTGCAGGCAGTGCAAATAAAAGAAAGGATAACATAAAAATAATAATAAGAACGAGCTATGTGAAGTATATGTTAATGAATATTATTGAAATGAAAAGTATAGATAACAATGAGAATATTTCTGTGTTTTACAGAAAACGGCTTTTTTATAAGTTTCATTTGATAGTTTCGAGACCTTGCATGTCGATCATATAAATATAAGCAGGTGTCTGAAGCACGGCTAACTGTTGTTTTGAGTACCACAGGTATCTCGAGAGTCGGATTACAAATATACAAGATAAACAGATATACATTCAGATGGTTGTATCATTCACAGTT
Organism: Antheraea assamensis; assembly: GCA_035772565.1. Lineage (NCBI taxonomy): Eukaryota > Metazoa > Arthropoda > Insecta > Lepidoptera > Saturniidae > Antheraea > Antheraea assamensis. Next base: position 7,594,425 of record JAQQSE010000064.1, on the reverse strand, counting down.
TTTTCCACGCGGACATAGTCGCGGGCACAGCTAGTAGGTATATAAATGTTCAAATAATCAGTGTTTAATAGACTGATCAAGACAATATGTTTCAACGAAATTGGAAAGCAAAGAGGCACATTGCTGCCGCTTAATTATGGAGTGTAGTGGTAATCAGAACCATCTATGTCAAAATTTGCTAAATTATAGTGGTCTTACAGTAGCAACAGCGTTCATTATTGTACAATTATTTAAAAAATTGTATAACAGTACACAGCCTAAAATCACTAAACGTATTACATATATAACGTTCACAAAAATTATATCACTCCCCAAGTTATCTCGCAGCAGTTATTTTAAGTTACATTTACAAAATTACATCGGACTAACCATACCCTATTCCTATGCTAATGCCATTTATTCGCAAAAAATTATCGCAGTATCTTAATTTAATAATAGGTTATTAGAGTTTTAATAAACTATCATTTTCATAGCTACTATGTAAATTGTGTAAAGTGAGGTAAGCGGAGTAGTGGAATTTCTTTCCTCTATTTATAAAATCAAAAGAAACTTGTAACATAACATAATCAAGCTTTAAAAATTAAAGTCGTTGCCCCCTATAATATATAAAAAAAAAAAAAGAAGTTTTATTTCGATGTATCGAAAAACACGATACAAAGTTCAGTGATAAAACCAGTAAATCAAGAGTACTTTCATAGTTAGACTATTCTTTTACTCTGATTATTTCGTCTTCTTGCCCATGTCACATCCATGCCCTACAACTTGCTTTTCTAACTGCTTTAAGTGTGTTCATCTCCTGATCGACAAAGAAATTTTCTAAAGTAATCCACATAATTGCTCTGAATACTTGCTCTTTATACACCCTTCCAAATAATATAACTGAAATTATGTAAAAAGTGTTTAAGATATTTTTAGAAGTATGTAATGAAATTAGAAGTGAGAAATAAATATGCATATATATTTTGTTGAAATAATTATGAACAATATTCTCATTTATAATATATTATCAAACAAATATTTAACTAATAATGTTTTAAATATATGTAATACAGTCACTGTGTACTTAAGTTGTGACTTATGCTACTAACAGCAATTTGTTAACTTCTTCTGGTGTTCTGCGTATAACTGCTTGAGGATCAGTATAGCCATTATTTGGGTCATGTAATGCTTGATAGAGCTGAGTGTATACAGCACATATCACTTCAAAGGCTCGTTTCTTCACAAGAGATTTATGTGAATGACTTAATAACAGGGTAAGTTGAGGCAAAATATAGACATCAGCCGACACAAGAAAAGAATCAAACTTGTTTAAAAAAGTTTTCAATGTTGATGTATCCATACCAGGTATAGCTGATAAAGGTCCATTTATTTTTTCTTGCAGTATTGTATATATGGGTCCTAAGTTTAAGTTTGCAACAAGGTAACTGGCCTGTTCTGATGTTAAAGTATCTATTTGTGCTTCAGATTGAGCTTGCAATCTTTCATTATATTCATCCATTATTGTATACAATGACAAGGTACATTGTATGTGATATATACAATTCAACATATATACAGACATGTCAGTTGAGCTCAAATGGCAAGCAGTCTCATTAATAGCCTGTAATAAAGGATCTAAAATATGTGTGATTACCATTTTCTTGTCAGCCATATTAAAGTTATTACTTACATTCATAATAGCTAGTAAATCTCTAAGGAAACTGACCAAATCTGTTACAACAACTGAAGGATTTAAATCTATAGGTGGTGCCTTGACACCTTGACTTAATTCTTTTTCAATTTTGCTGTCTAAAGTTACAAGAAACACATCTTCACTTTTTTTAATAATTCCTCTAGTGTATTTAAAAGATGACCTTTAGTTATAATAGCCAGTATCAAGTCCTTGTAGTAGATGATAAGGTTTGCGATTGACCAAAGTACCAAAGGATCCTTATCTGGTTTTAATATAAGTTCCGCTCTAATTTTTAGTAAAGGACATATTGCTTCCATAATACTAGTTAATGCATCAATGATTTGTTGATATTTATCTGGCATATTACAAAATTTGAATAGAAAGGTAAGATTGTCTTTTTCAACAGGTATTACTTGGTACACCCATGCCAGAATATCTCCAATATAGCGTTTTGCATCATTGGCATAAAATTCAATTGGTTTTGGGCCATTGACTTTACCTTTTGTTAATGCATCAATGAACAGTCGCACTATTATAGCTTTCCTTGCAGCACAGTATTCATCAATTATGTTTGAAAATAAAACTTGTCGATTTTGAAATTTTGCTAAAGCTAGTAGAAACAAGGCTATTATTTGGTGAATCAGTACTGACACAGGCTCCAATTGTCCAGTGATATAACTTTTCTATGGCAATCTCTTGTTGTAGTCCAACTGTCTCCATTATATCAAATGCTGAAGTCTGGTACCAACATTTTACAAGGGTTTTACAATTGTCATATAACTTTTCTATTTGTGACAATGTTCCAAAGAAATCTATTGTTAAAGATGTTTTTACAGAAACATTGCAAAGGTATTCAATTTTATCTGGACTCAATTGAAAGCTGTCTACATAAGCATTTACCCAGACAAGTTTTTTTTCTGTCTTCTTTCTTTCTTGTTTTAGTTTAGTTGTTTGACTTATTAAGTGATGAGTTTTGGTCTTGGAATCATTTAATCTGTTTGACATATCTTTTACTGCTGTGTCCAGAGCACATAAAGAATTCACTAATATTTCAAGTTTATCTTTTACCTTCTCATATTCAGCTAACACAGTTTTATTCACAAGCATATCCCTCTTTTCAATTTCATTTACTAAGACTCTTCTAGTATACGCATAATTCGATGAACATAATCCAGAAACAGAATGTAATACGTCACTATTGTCTGCAATTAGATGGTTATCAAAGATTTTATTTATCCTCTTGCGTATTGGATTGTTTATCTTAACTGATGAATCCATTGCGGTATGATAAATTCTAAAGATTTATAGTGTTTTTAACTAATGGATCAAATACTTATTATACTCTTTCTAATGGATCCAAAGCTAGAGATGACCGATCACAGGACAATATTACTCCTAGCCACAAACTACTAAGAAGATACTAAACACTAGCGGAGTGGCCGATACAGGCCGATACTCCTATGTATTGACATGTCGATGACGTTCATAATCAAAGATATTTTTTAACAAATTTACCATTTACTGTATCTTGCAACTACCATAGATCAAACTACTTCAATAATAAGACAATAGCAAAAACATGACTGTATCATACATTTTATATCTTTGGTTATTTACTTGACCTTATGAGCTTATAAAAACCTAAAAAAATAAAATTAAAGGCCCAACGGTTCATTGGAGATTATGTAAATGACAATAGTGACAGATGTTTAGCGCTGTTTTGCTTTTCTTGTACATCTACCTATTCAGATTTCTAAAGTAGAAATTCTAGATAACCCAATTTTTTAAATATAAGCGAGGTACCTAATTGAAATGAAAAGCATGTGTGCACACGCGGTAGACGCGAAACCTTACAAAATGATACAATATTCATATAAACGATAATGTATTATATCTCGTGGTTTCGCATTTTAAACACTATAGATAGATGTATTGTTTTTCTCTTTTTCATTCCATCGAGTTTCAAATGAAAATATCACGTTTGTCTCTGAAAAGTTATCAAATGGAATTTGTCTATGGTCAAATCATATGATCAATGTTCGTCACTTCGATTGATTTTCTTCTGACTTTGAGGGGTTTTGTGCTTTGACTCCCAAAGCATTAGGAAAAACATTTATCTACGCGTCTTCTCTTGAAAACCTCATCGAGAAAATGAAGGGTTGCATCTTTAATATCGACGCGGGATACTTGGAGGGGCTGTGTCGTGGATTCAAGTGTGGTATCCTTAAGCAATCCGATTACTTGAACCTGGTGCAGTGTGAAACATTAGAAGGTATGTTATAAGAAATGATATATTGCATATCATAGAATGTTTTATAATAGTAATTGATAGAAAATTATAAAATTTTCCTTTCTTCGGCAAGAGGCCTATGGCCCTGCAGTGAATTTCTTACAGGTTCATGGTGATATTTTAATATGATTATACATAAAAATGTGTCCTACTAATAATTGTTTTTAAATGCATTTCAGATTTGAAACTGCATTTGCAGGGAACCGATTATGGTACATTTTTGGCCAATGAACCAAGCCCCCTCTCTGTTTCAACTATTGATGACAAACTCCGTGAAAAACTTGTCATTGAGTTCCAACATCTACGCAACCACTCAGTGGAACCATTGTCTACGTTCTTGGATTTTATCACCTACAGTTACATGATTGATAATATAATTCTGTTGATTACGGGTACTCTGCACCAAAGGCCCATTTCTGAACTAATCCCAAAGTGTCATCCTTTGGGCTCATTTGAACAAATGGAGGCTATACATGTTGCTGCCACTCCTGCAGAGCTGTACAATGCTGTGTTGGTGGACACTCCTTTGGCTCCATTCTTTGTGGATTGCATCAGTGAGCAGGACTTAGATGAGATGAACATTGAAATCATCCGTAATACACTGTATAAAGCCTATTTGGAAGCATTCTATGACTTCTGTAAGCAGATTGGTGGTACAACTGCTGATGTTATGTGTGAAATCTTAGCGGTATGTAGTTAAGTAACTTTTATTTTCATTTACATTATTCAATTATAATAAGTTAACTCTGCATTATCTAGATATGTCATATGAATAGATACCAGTTTAGATGTTGTTGTCCATTTTCATTGTTTTAAAATTTAGTAATTTTGAACTGATTTTAACAAAGTTAGAAAATGATCCTGCATTTTCTGAAGAAAATGTGCACATGCAGAGATACTAGGGAAATGGAGAACCTGGTTTATTTCTAGCCAATTAAAAATATAACGTAATTTGCAAAAAAAATCTATAACACAGTCAAACTTTCTAAAGTAAAAACGAAAGTGTATGTTGTGACTCTTATAAAATTACTTCAGTAAATGTAGTGTTCTCAAAACTAAATCCTTTTATTTTTAATGTAGATTAATCATGTTTGCTAAATTTGCTTTTTTAAATAATACCATTCCTTTAATTAACTGACTGTTATTGCGATTATTACTTAGCATACTAAGTATGAGTTATCATATATTACCATTGATCAAAATAACTAAGAAATATAAGAACTAATTATTGCTGTAGCATAAATAGCATTTCACAAAAATTGTTATAATCTCCGAATGGGATTATAACAACCAAATTGTTAACTAATGACATATATTTCAATATAGATAGATTGTTTGCATTTAAGTTTTAATAGTTATAAAAGACTTATCGTCTCTAAATTTGAAAAAATCAATTCACTGGCAGTAATCACAGATATGTTAAATTTTATTTTAGCTGCCACCACTTTAATGTAGTTATTTTTTTAGTTTGAAGCGGATCGGCGTGCAATCATCATCACTATTAACTCCTTTGGCACTGAGTTGTCAAAGGATGATAGGGCTAAGCTGTACCCTCGTTGTGGAAAGTTGAACCCTGATGGTTTGGCAGCATTGGCTCGGGCTGATGACTATGAGCAAGTTAAGGCAGTTGCTGAATACTATGCTGAGTATTCCTTACTGTTTGAAGGTGCCGGTAACAATGTTGGAGACAAGACTTTGGAGGATAAATTCTTTGAACATGAGGTGAGATATTATTTTATCGAATGATGCTTTTTATTTTAATAATTTATGTATGGTAATGCAAAAAATAAAATAATATTACCACACAAAATAATATCAATAACAATAATACCACATAAAATACACTTCATCCCTTTTTGACAATAAATATAAAAAAAAATTTGGTTGTTAGCCAGGCTAAAGGTTAATTTTATTATATTTTAAAGGCTTCAAGGTCTGCCTTGACCTCAGCCAAACTCAACTCAAAACTAATGTTATTTGCTGAAAATTAAAATCGCGAACTACAGAACTTTTCTTAATTAACAGGTAAGTCTTAATGTCTATGCATTCCTGCAACAATTTCACTTTGGAGTATTCTACTCTTATCTGAAGCTGAAGGAGCAAGAGTGCCGTAACATTGTGTGGATCAGCGAGTGTGTTGCTCAAAAGCATCGCGCCAAAATTGACAACTACATTCCAATCTTTTAATTATATAAAAAAATATATATTATCTTCCTTTGTATATAATATCCTGTTAAACAATTTAAAGCCAATGCAGAAAACTTCATAGAACAAATGTATTATTCAATTTGTTTGGTATTATATTCTTTGGAAAATTGATTATTTAATTTTAATTACAATTGATTACTGCAGTAGTAGTAGAATTATTACTCTATACTTCATTACATAAAAAATTATACATATTCAAGAATAATCAATTTCAGTTGTTTATTTATACCTACCTATGTATTCTTTATTAAAGGAATAAGTATAGAAATTTAAAATAATGTACATGGATTATTCGCAAGTTAAACATTTAAAGCATATTATGTACTATTTATAACAGCATTAAATGGAAATTTTGTTTAGTAATTGTTTTACTGTGTATATAGTGTAGTTTTTAAGAAAATATATCAGCATAACATTTGAAATACAGTTACACACTTATGTAATATTATAATTCTAATATATAACTTGCAGACATATATGTGCAAATTTTTTTAGGACAAGTTACAAAAACAATATTAGTTGGTGCATTTATACATTCCAGTCGAAACATATTTTCTTGGCCAGTGAGGTTTTTGTTTATTGCACTTTTCGTGTATATAAATTAAATTCAGTATACAAAAGAAAACAAAACTTATCCCTATTTTTGTGTGAACCGGTACCACCAGATATATTGGCATTCTTGTTACATTTAAATAAAGACCTAATGTGAAAATGTTAATAAATATAAAGTGTAATATGGACTTTTTATTTTTACTCTCAATGCATAGTAAATAGTGGAAAGTAAATTTGGGTATTCAGTATATAAGGTAATACGAGTATCTGTGTTGCTATTCTCTGTAGTAAAAAGAGACATTTTTTGTACTGTAATATGCTAGTATAACTTCAGTGGTTTTGGATAGATCAAAACATATTCCAATGTGGTGGTCCACCTCCAGGTGAGACCACAAAGATTTTCCGCATCGACTGTTCTCACTGCTGTATTAGAGAATACAATGTATGGTGGTGTACAAATAAGTGATATAGTTAGCACTGAATGAAGCAATGATGGCTCAGTAGTTAGTGTGTTCGGACACAGCGTCAATCGATGTAGGTTTGAATCCTTGCATACGTCCCGGAGCTTTCAGGGAAAGAAAATGTCATCTTGTAACCATAGCATGGCGGCATGCGGTAGGTATGTCGCCAAGCACCTAAGTATATTTTTAGTCAATTGTAATTGAGAGCTATTCTCTCTAGGTTTAGCGTGTTTACCATTAGACCACATCGTTATTTAACATAAGATGATATTGTGTTTAAACACTAAAGCCTATGAAATAAAAAAAGATCTAGTACGGTTAAAGAAATTGAATTATTATTTCTAGCAGGCTGAAGTTAATTATATCTAACAAATATTAACAGCTGCTTTGCATTTGTTATTTATAAAGCTGGGTTTTCTAAACTCAAAAGTTTACCTCTGCATAAGTATTTATTCAGCTCGAGACTCAACTTACTCGAGATGCAGAAGCAAACCAGTCTTGTTACATAACGAATGTGTAAACTCCTTATAATTATAGTTGCTTGAAAATCGAACCTAGTTGGATATTTTGAATCTAGATTTAGGAATTTATTGTGTAATAAAAAACACAGTAATTACAAAAAAGTATCTATTTCTGTACAAAAGACGGTAATTCCAAAAAAAATGCAGCTATTATCGCGTAGAATCTGTTTACAAATATGTATCGTTACAATTCCTTATATCTAATCTTAGGTTGTTATACTATTGTTCTAATTTTTTTTTAATTTTTGGTTTCCTTTTTCCAACCAATTAATTTTTCGTGCCAACTCATTAGGCACGAATTGTGCAAAACTGGTTGAACGTCCGTAGAATTGACTTCATCGGGCATAAAGAATGGTCCCTCTTATAAGAGGACTACATAGAGTAACAAAGCTTCGGGCAGGCTAAGCTGTTTCATAATTCTATGGAGGACTATATATTATCCACATTTTATAGTCCACATTTAAACCCACTGGATTACAAGATATGGCAACATTGTCAGCATGTCAACAGTCTCAGCATTGGTTTTCACAGCAGCCTGACTATGAGACTCCAAGCCGAACCATGAATGTCGAAGGATCGTATCCTCGTTGGATCCCAGAATACACGCTTGTTTTTTCACTGCAATGGGTATACACCTTATTATACCTACCTACCTTTGTTATAACTTTGTTCAATCCTAAAACGATATCTTAAAACATAATTTAGCAGTCCTAACTGGGAAGGTAGGTCGCTTCTCTTACGATCTTCGAATATTTACGCTTATTAATAGTGCCATAAATAAATCGTAGTGTGATTTTCAATTTTTGCAGAATGTTGAAAACCTCTGTTGGCGGGTAACCATAGCGGAGCAACGCGATAACCATGACTCGATGTTCCTTTTGGGACCACTCCGTCTGAAATATCAATCCCTTTTTTTTCGGAAAGTGCTAACGTTCTATTTTCAAAATTAATCGAGGTATATCTGACTAGTATTTGAAAATTAAGAAAAATATGGTGGTGACAAAAGTATGTTTGATCCGACTATATATAAAAATACTAAATGGTGTCTACGACTTCGTTCTCGTAAAAGTGGATTCAAAGTTTCATGGGAACTAGGTGTTATATAGTTAAACTAGCTGTTGCCCGCAGCTCCGCATGTGTTTTTTTATAATTGTAATTTTTTTTATAAGATCAGCTATCTGTAAGTGAAAGTTCCGTGAAAAATGGTTCAAACCTTTTGTAGATAGTACTGCAAACGAACCCATGGGTAAAAGCTAGTTCAAAATAAAAAAGCTTCAATTACTTTTTATAACGTCAGCTATCTGTTGGTGAAAGTCCCATGAAAATAGGTCCAATCGTTTTGGAGATAGTAATACAGAGGAAGCCACGGATGACAGCTAGTCTAAAATAAAGTAGCCTATGTACAACCTTTGTAATTTTAACTATGTGTCAGTGAAATTTCTGTCAAAGTCGGTCCAGCCGTTTCGGAGATTACCCAGAACAAACAGACAGACAGAGAAACCTTTTAAAAATTGTGTTTTTGTTATCAGTATTGTGTATACGTTCATATCCAATCAGTAAAAAGTCGTTATTTTGTTATTACATACAGACACTTCATTTTTATTATATGTATAGATTATGGAATGTCTTCTTTTATTGTAATTTCGTCATCAGTTCTAATACCTTTCTACTTACTACTCCTTTTTGTTTTAAACTTTTACTGATTTTAAGTTATTTTATAATACACCTGAACCCTTATGAAAAAGGGTAACTATTACTATGTGTATTCTGATAATACTTGTGACACCCTGTAGAAGGCCAGTAGCATAATTGATGAAAGTTCAACTATTTTAGAGATCAACCGAAACAAACAAATAACACTCCAAATTCTTTTCTATACATCCAGCCGTGTTATATGGATCCGAGTGCTGGGCTACGAAGAGACGGATGAGAAAAGATTACATGTGGCAGAAATGAGAATGTTAAGATGGATGTCTCGTGTACCAAGAATGGATAAGATTAAGAATGAGTATATCAGAGGAAGTTTGAAAATAGCACCAGTGACAGAGAAGTTGAGGAGTAATAGGTTAGCATGGTACGGGCATATTATGAGAAGAGATGAAAGTCATGTAACAAGAAAAGTTTTGAGTTTGAAAGTGGACGGGTATAGGAGTAGAGGAAGACCAAAAAGGTGTGGATGAATTGTGTGAAAAATGATATGAGTATAAAAAGTCTGAATACTGAGATATCTGACAGGGGAGAGTGGAAAAGGAAAAAATGTTGTGCCGACCCTACTTAGGTGGGATAAGAGTAAGATGATGATGATGATGATGACATACACATCACGGCTTCGTATGGATGCAATGTACTAATGTGGCGTCAGAAGTGTCATGCATACCGGGCATAATGATTTGAATTTATCTTTTCCCGCTTTAATATTTTCAGATCATCAAAGTCGTAGAAGCTGTATTAGAATCATTACACAACTTTTTTTCTTACGTATTATTTTGAATATCTGATATCATCTATACTACTATTATAAAGAGGAAAGATTAGATTTTTTGTTCGTAATAGATAAACCTTAAAAAAATCTTTACCAATTTTAAAATTTTTAAAAAGTTTTCATCTATATAAGGTTACATTACGGCAAGTGAAGACGGGAGCAAAAGCTAGTGTAACATTTATTGAAATTATGTAAAGAATAGTTTTATCAGTTTCAAATCTTAAGGATTAAAATACATTACTTGTCAAATGTAGTCGCATATAACTTTTTTTTTCCAAATAACTGCTCTGCACTACTACTAATTAGTTGATATTATATAATATTATATTATATAATATATTATTCAACCATATTAAATTAATTATTTAAGTTTCAATATTATTTAAATGTACAAATATTGTAGATTAGTAGACGTAAGGATCATGAAGTATGATGAATAGAGATTAATAAATATAAGCTCGATTCTCGGGAAAAAGTGTTTGGATTTTTTTTGTTGAAAACACTCTCTCTCGAAGCTCTTTAGTTACTAAGCAAACAAAATAGTGGTTGAAAAACACAGGAGAAAATGCATTGAACTGCTTTAACTACATATATGTATGTATAAATAGCTGTCCCCGCGATTTCGTCCGCGTGAAACGGAATACAAAACACAGTAATTAATGAAACAATCTGAATTTATATCTTGTATATTTCTTCTTCTTCTTCTTCTTTTTTGTTTTTGGCTCCGGCACGGTTTGTGCATTAGCCAGCGTCAAGTAATAAGATTTTATAATTCGTCGTTTTAATTATTTACAGTTTATGAATAATAAAAACGAAGGAAACTAATCGCGACATAACATAAATGATTAAAAACGAATTAAATTTACAAAGAAATCAGAATAATTATATAAGGGGAAAAGAGAACAAAATTATAGTTTAATGTTATTATTTACAATAAACGTACTTATAATATTATATACAAGGGGATTAAAATCTCGAAGAAGTAAGGAAATATTGGTAGGAAGTGGAACAGAGAGAGATACTAAAGAAGTATATAAGGAAGAATTATTGTATTTAGGACAAGAAAGGAAAACATGATTCAGGTCAGAATAGCTCTCGCCACACTCACAGGCGGTACTAGTTACGATACCAAGTTTGTGCAAATGAACTGGAAGGCTGTTATGTCCCAGACGCATACGAATTATAGTAGAAGTGGCGGTTTTCCCAAACAACAATTTAGCAAACCATGGCTTCCTAGGAACCGAAGACTGTATAGCATACAAGAAACGACCCTTAATCCGGCCGCTCTCTTCCCAACACATATTCCACGATTTGTGGAGATATGTGCCGGGCAAAGCAGCAAGATCGTGACCAAAATTCTTGTACGGGTATACGTCACCGGTCACAGTAGCACTGTTGGCCAAACTGTCAGCTTTCACATTTCCAGAGATGCCACAATGACTAGGTACCCAACAAAATGATACTAAATAGTTGTGTAATTGGCAGTGCAACAGCTTTTTCTTACATTCAAATATTATGTGAAAAAAAGGGTTAAGTTTTAGTGAAAATTTTGCTAAGCTCTGTAATGCACTTAAGGAATCAGTAAATACTACGGTTTTCTTGAGTTTGAAAGACAGCACATATTCAAGAGCTTTTAGTAGTCCAAAACATTCACCGGTAAAGACCGATGATTCTGGAGGTAATTTAATTTTCTGAACTATGTTATACTGTTTGTGATACACTCCAACACCAACACACCCATTGGAGTGTTTAGATGCATCTGTATATATTTGATGCCAGTTAGGCCATTTACTATTGACATTGCAATTAAAATTTGCATTGGCATTAACATCAGATTTTTCAATGCCAAGCGAAAAGCAAATCTCTGGAGAAAGAAGAATAGAATCATAAGAAGAGCTAAATAGAGGAAGTACACGAAAAGAATGAGTTGGGGCTTGTAATTGTTTGAATTTCAGGAAACTTTTTAATAGACAAGGTAAAGGTTTATGTGAAGAGGGTAATTTTTGAGAAAGAAACTCCATTTTGGAAATGAGGGGATGGTTATGGAACTGAACAATTTTAAAAATAAGTCTATCGGACAGATATTGACGTCTTAAGTTTAAAGGAGGGTCACAACATTCTATTTGCAGAGCATTAACCGGGCTCGATTTCATGGCACCAGAAACAATCCTCAGAGCCCTAGACTGTATGAGATCTAGTTTTCTAAAGCCAGCTACATTACCTGGATCTAAGAAAAAAGTCCCAAAATCCAGTACACTTCTAATGACAGCATTATACACCAACCTCAGTGTGGCCGGGTGAGCACCCCACCAAACCCCACTGAGACATCTCAGCATATTCAAGTTTCGCTCACATTTACGAACCACAAATTCGCAGTGTGGTTGACCTGTCAGTTTAGAATCAAAAATAACTCCTAAGAACTTTACTTGATTATTAACGGGTAATATATTACCATCATATGTTATAGTAGGTGAGGGAGGAGTTCGGGATTTAATGAAAAGTACAACGGTGCTTTTTGAGGGAGACAGCTCTAGGCCATTTGCATCCATCCAGGTTTTTAACAGAGATAAAGAGGAGGAAACATGTTGTTCAACAGTACTTACAGTCGTATTAGAGGCATAAATAACCAAGTCATCGGCATATTGTAATATACTAACTGAATCTCCAACTGAACCTTCTAGGTCATGTGTATAAATATTGTACAATAAAGGACTCAGAACAGACCCCTGTGGCAAGCCCCTCCATACCAGCCTACTAGACATGTAAGGGCCGCCTACATCTAAAATAATTTTCCTCTCCGAAAGAAGATTTATAATGAAATTAGTTAAAAAATAAGGAACCTTTAATTTATCTAATTTACTTTTCAGAATATGTAATAGAACGTTATCATAAGCCGAATTAATATCCATGAAAGCAGCAACTACTGACTTTTTAACTGAGAAAGCATTACGAATGTCCATAACTAATATGCCTAAATTGTCACCCACACTTTTACCTTTTCGAAATCCAAACTGAGTTTGGGACAGGTATTCATTATTTTCTACATACCATTCAAGTCGATTTTTAATTAAATGTTCAACAACTTTTGTAATCACCGATGACAAAACTATCGGACGATATGATTTAATATCAGATTGTACCTTAGACGGTTTTAAAAATGGCAGCACTATTTGACTTCGCCAAGATGGCGGAATGTCACCTGTCGATAGAACTTTATTCAATGAATTTAAGAAGTAATTTAATCCATTTTCGCCAAGGTGAGACAAAAAGGAATATGGGATCCCATCTTCCCCAGGAGCACTGTCTTTGACGTGATATAAAACACCTTTTAACTCCACTAACGTAAAAGGTAGATTCAGAGAGGAAGGGGCGTCAGAGTTATTTTGTATAGAAGAGTGGATAGGATCTCTAAGTGGAGCAGAGGGAGGAGCCAAGCGATCAAGGAATTGATTAGCTAATTCTATAGGAAGCAACGATGCGTTAGAAGGATTGACAGCTGATCTAAATCTTTTGATATTTCGCCAAATGACAGCAGCATGTGTTTCAGGTGATAAAGTGCTACAAAATTTCCTCCACCCCTCAAATTTCTTTTTTTTTAATAGTTTTGTAACCTCTTTCATTACAGACATTAACGCCTCGTAGTTTTCCATAGACATATTATTGCAATAATTACGCTCAGCTGTCTTCCGTTTCTTTATAGCAGTGGTACATTCTTCATCCCACCACGGTGGAGATGATAATTTATTACTACGCGGCTTTTTCTTTGGAAAAACATTATCAGCCGATTTTAACAAAACAGCTTTGAAATAATTATTATCTGAGACATTAACTTCTGAGCAACTATTAATTTTCTCTTCTACTAATAAAGTGTATTGACTCCATTTAGAGTCTATGATTTTGTGTTTGAGGCGAGAGTTTTGAATAAACATTTTACTCTTTTTTTTACAGGGAAATGAAATGATTATGGGATAATGATCACTATTGTAAGTGGAACACAAAGTAGACCAAGATAGAGAAGATGCTAAATTGGGAGTACAGATGGACAGGTCAATGGCACTAATTGCTTCACCAGGCTTTGTGAGGCGAGTAGGAGAACCAGAGTTTAAAATACACAGGTTGTACATGTCTAAGATATCCAATAATTCATACCCAGAACTATTAGAGACTGAACTACCCCAAGAAGTGTGATGAGAGTTGAAATCACCCAGAATCATGAAGGACTGAGGAAGAACTGAAATTAAGTTTCTAATTTCATTGAAGATTTGTAAGGAGGGATGAGGGACATAGATAGAGACAAAACAGATACCATCAACAATAGCTGCAATAATAGAAAAGCTGTCACTATGTGAAGGAAGAGGGAAAAAAGAAAAGGTGCTTGAGTTTCTGATGAGTAGGCATACACCACCATACCCATCAGCCCTGTCTTCTCTTAAACATGAATAACCAGGGATTTTAAATACATAGTCTGGTTTAAGCCAGGTTTCAGATAGAGAAAAAATAAAAGGATTAAAAGTATTTACAATGTGTATAATTTCATGCTTTTTGTTTAGAATACTGCGGCAGTTCCATTGAACTAACCTGTCCATGTTGGCTATTATTAATATCAGTGTGAGTATGAATTAAATGAGCAGCGTGGGACGGTATACATAAATTTGGTTGAGAAAGTAATTTAATTAATGTAGTAATTAACTTTGCTATTGTCTGTTGTGAATTTGCATTAGAGGACGATGGTAGTGCACATCCATTAGAAGGCTCTGGCATATTGTAGTCCTTTACAAGAGACTCATGTGCTATATGATCAAAACCTTTACTGTGTTGAGGAGGAGTTCTGGGTTTAGTGAAGACTGTTTTTTTATAAGATATTGTACGTGGAGGTGGTGAGCCAGGCAATACTGTGTTTCCACCAGGAACAGATTTAGTTGGGAGAGAGGATACAATATCAGCAAATGATTTCGAAATGGGAGGATGTAATTTTGACGCTTCAATATAGGATAAGCTATTCTCTGCCATTGTTACTTTAATATCTGTTTGTCTCACATACTCTGGACACTTTTTGCTCGAAGCAAAGTGCAGCCCAGAACATAAGCAACAAGGACCACGGTCTTCCTCCACATTACAAGTATCTCCAGTGTGGCTCTGACCACACTTGTAGCATCTGGGCTTTGACCTGCATTGGACCTTGGTGTGCCCAAAGCGGCAACAATTAAAGCACTGGATAGTCGGGTATATATATAGTTTAACAGGCATAGAGTTATAGCACATAAATACACGTTTAGGCAAAACTTGTCCATCAAACGTAAACACAACTGTTTGCGAAGGTTTCCATGTGGGTGTGTTGTTTACCATGGCTTTATAGTTTAATCTTCTGAGTTTTATAATTTCTCCACACCCAATGGGTACATTAGTGTTCTCCATAATATCCTCAGGAGACCACTCAATTGGGACTCCCCTAACTAAACCCATCCTCGTAATGTTAAATGTTGGGATAAAAGCCTTCATGTTGTTAGCAGTTAAACAATTTGAAGTGACAAAGCTGTTAGCGTCTGTATGATTATTAAAAGAAAGTGTCATTTTATTTCTGCCAATATGTTTCAAACTTCCATTAACAATATTTTTGAATAGATTCTTCTTTAAAAATCTGCCAAACACAACTGGGTGTAATGTTGTACCATCATCATCAGCAGACTGTATTTTCTGTACATGTACCAAAAACGGGCCGTGGTCATTGGCGTCATAACTAGCCCTACCAACTTGTGTGGGGTCTTTAGCAGAAAAACTGGTGGAAGGAACAGGCATTGAAGACGTATCAGTGCAAGGATCAGGAGCAGGCGAATCAACAGTGCTCTCAGCAAATTCGACTTTGCATTGACAGTCTGATTGTTTACAAGTTTCAGAATTATTTTTTCGTTTTCTTTTGTTGCAATGTTTACAAACTTTGTGGAAATGGCTGCGCTTCAGCTTTCTTTTAGAAGCCACAGAGCAGTCCGAACCCATTCCCGATTCATAGGGGATTGTGACAAATGCAACTGCGGGGGGCGCCGTGCCCCCCGGGTCCGGAGGTTCGTTCATAAAAATAAGAAAAACTTACCCCAACTCAAAGAAAGTAGAATAAAAATAAAAATAATAATACAAATTATAAATATATACAAGTTTTAACTATTCTGATCACCTAATAGATTCAAAAAATTATTTTACAGAAAATTCAAACAAAACCGCATCCGCCAAGTACGAAGGTTTCCCAAGTTTTTCATCTTGTATATTTGTAATGTAAAGTGTCAGGTCAAAAACTAATAATGGTCACACCCCTTTGTCACTTCAATAATAACTCAAAATTAGGGCTTCCAAGTTACTTTGATATCGTCATACAGGCAGATAGTTCGTAACACACGACGGTAATGTGTGCCCAAACCTAAAGTTATTGCGAACATGGACAAAACTTCGTGACGATACATGCAGATATACGAGTAACATAACACTAATATTCTAATTTAACAACTGTAAAAACAATATTAACCCCTGGACTGTCCAAAACCATAAATAATTAAGTTCTATACAAACGAATGTAGACCTGAAACATAGGTCAATAGACTGTTGGCAGCATACGCTTAAAGATACCTGATTTATTACAAAGCTTTGATGATGAACTGTATAATAATAATTTTCATGTAAAATGTATCATTAAATTATTTTTTCATTTGTACGAACTTTTTTTACTAAGCCATGAAATTTACAATGTACGATGTAGTGAAATTAAAATAATTGAAAACATAATCTGCCATTTTGAGATCGGATGCCTTTAAAATATCGGCCGAGGGCTTATAATATTCATTCATATATACTTCACATAGCTAATTCTTATTATTATTTTTATGTTATCCTTTCTTTTATTTGCACTGCCTACAGTATTTTTTCTCCACGGTACGGCTGGAAGAAAATGCTAGCACCCTAATGCATTTACCAAAAAGTATTCATTAATTCAAAGCGTAATTGAGACATTATAATCAAGGTAAATTTATGAAAATTATAATTCGAAGTAAACCTAAAAAACACAGAAATTATCTCATTATTATCTATATATACTCTTCCTTGCAATAATATTCTTACGACAGAAAACCAATAAAATTATAAGTTTAGCGCCATCTGTTGTCGTTAAAAACGTAGTCTGTTATTGCTTCTAAAGATGATTTTTTCTTACATTTATGTTCAATGAACAATTTTAGCCTCTTTTTTTATAATAAAAAATTGTTCTAGAATGTGATAATGTTCAACAACTTGTAAATGACATTTACAAATTTAATTATAAACCTTATGCGATCGAAAAATAAAATCATATTTTGCTTATATAAAGTACAAAGTAAGTTATTAAATTTATAGAAATATGTAATAGGCCAATTATTATTATAGTAGTAATAGATTTAGAAAATGGCGGTTGAGCGCCATCTATTTGCAATAATGCATATTAATAAATTACTGAACTTCTTAGGTTATTAATATTTATTTATGTTATAAAATATCCTGGTTTTTAGATGAGGCTAAAGTCCATTTACTTATCTATTTTTCTCTCGTACTTAACTCCCGTCGTCATTAAAATTACAATTACTTTTATAGAGTTAAGCGGTTTTAATGAAACAAAACATTATGTTGCTCCGGAATATGCTTGATTATTTTCTTGCTGGAGTTTTATCAGAAACCTAGTACTTTACCAGTGATGCCTGTTCAAACAAACAGACAGACAGACAGACATTTCTAAAAATGGTCGAAGTGGATTCTACTACTTATTCCTAGACACCTGCAACAATTTTTTTCTTAAAAATCAAAAAAGTACAGATACGTTGGATTTACATTCTTATTTCATACACAGACACAGATTCATACAAAAAGGTGTGGATGAATTGTGTGAAAAATGATATGTGTATAAAAAGTGTGAATACTGAGATGACATCTGACAGAGGAGAGTGGAAAAAGAAAACATGTTGTGGCGACCCTACTTAGGTGGGATAAGGGTAAGATGATGATGATGTTATATTTTATAGTAGGTGGTGTGCGTGGCGTACAAGCAAATGTTTTTAGTAAACCATTTGTGTAAGTGTACATATTTTCACAATTTTAAATTCCTTTAATACAATTTAATAAATTAGTATTAAGTACAAATTAATATTTACTGTTTTCACCATAGTTATCATTGTTATCACACGTTGATGTGATTTTGAACAGGGCTTAAACATATATACATATACTGCTGTAACATAAACTTAAATTTTTTAAGGCATCCAATATAGAGTAGTGAAGATGTCACCAATTAAACTACATACAATGTAAAGCCCTTTAGTTTATTAATAAGACTGATATTTGTATGTCTATGCTCTAGGTGGATGTTGCTACCGTCTAGTCCTATATGTATAATACAGGGCTATAATATCATATGAGTTATGACAGGGCTAGTGATCAAATTTATTATTTAGTTTTTCAGAATAATTGAAAGCTGACAATGGTAAAGGTATATTGGAAATCAATAAAACAAATTCAATACAAGAAAATTCCTTTAACATTTATCGTTTATAAAATGTATCTGTTCATTAATAATATCTGTTATGGGACCACTATGTACAAGTTGGTTAGAAGCTTTTGGTAATAATAAACTGGAGTATTCCTTCCAAAACTTGTCTTTTAACATATCATCATGGACATCAACAATAACAGATTTGCTAACATCATTGTCAATTATAGTTTTGCGTAACAATAAAGTGCCTCTTTTAAACATTACAGGCTCTTTGTTGTAATTAATATTAAATTCTTGGAACAATATTTCATTTTTGTCAGCGGAAACTGTACCACATAAGCGTTTTTCAGCCTGAAAAATAAATTGTGTTTTAATTATAAATAACATAGTGATAATGAGATTTCAGAGAGAAATTGTTCCAAATTATATGTAATATTCATTAAAGACACTTTTCCTTAGTATCGGGGAATAGTGGTGCAGTAAATCATGTTTTTGGGAGTGAATAAAATAGATACCCAAAGAATAACCAATGTTTGTGTTTTTGTGCTACAACCCTAACCAATATAGGTGTCACCCTAAAGTATATGGCACCTGGAATGTCTCGTCACTAATCAAGTCACTGGAAAATGGCTAACAAATATACAGAAAATGTGAAATAAAAAGACAAACCTCTGTAGGACTTAAATTTGCATTTAGTACAAGATTCCAAAATGTTGTATTGTATAAATTATTTATATGAACATCAGCTTGTCTCCATTTCATATAATCTATTAAGTTTTCATCAGTTGGATATATTACTACACGACCATCAAACACAGGAGGATATTGTAGTGGCTGATCATTAAAAAAATTTGTCCAATAATAAACATATGAACTAGAAAATTTACTATTAATTGTGGTTAATAATTTTGCGGCGCGCCTTTTATATAAAGTAGTTTGTTTTTTGAAAATAAAAGAATATTCATCACTTTGTCCAAATGCCATAAGGACATCATTGAATTCACGTAATACTGTAAACGCGGCATAATTCATTAATTTCAGTGCACGTATATCGTTTGGTTTAGAAAAGTTATGACTTTCTGAAAATTTATGAAAGCATTTCCCGTCTAGTCTCACGACTATCCAAGTATTTGGTAAAAGTGTGTCGTCTAACTCAAACTTTTTTACATATTCGAAAGAACTTTTTGCCATAGCTAATATTTTTGTATAACTACCAAAACTAGCTAATGGTTTGACAGTAAAACCGAACAATTTTGAGTTTAACATAGGTAACTCAAATCAAGGTTTGGTATTAGCTACCAGAGCGTTGTGTATGTTGGGCTAAATTTATATTCGTTTGGTACAATAAGGAGGTTTGAATTCGAGTAATTTGACTTCTGATTTATCCGTTACCACTCCCATTAAATATATTGTACCGCTTATGAGAAAACAATATAAAGAAGTCCAATATTATAACCTAAAAAAGTATAATAGTCAAAACATCTATGGTCAAAACCACAGAAAAATAATACTCCTAACGGAGGTGAAAGCAAAAACAGTGAAATAGTGATGATTACTTATAACTACTAATTACAAATCTTTTATTCGCATTTTTTATCGTTTGATGTAATCGTTTATGAAAAATATATCAATAATATATTTTAACAATTTTTTTCCTTCGTTTCGAGAAAGCATGGTCTACCAGTATTTTGTTTTATAGGTACGTACTCACATAGGAAATTTATCATCGGTTAAAAAAAATATTTGAAAGGATCAATTGGTAACAGTAAATAATTTTTCATCAACATTGTAACCAAAAGTCTCAAATCAATAAAAGCTATAAATTAAGTTTGCACTCAAATGTTTGGTCTCAGATTACCGGAAAAATTGAAAACCATCTTTTCCTCGGGTACAATTAAGCCAACTTATATAAAAATGTAATGTTTGTAAAGCCCATAACAAGCTTTTAGAACAAAGTAATAAAAGAACACAAAACAAAAAAGAACTGTGATATAGACGGTAAACTTTAAAATCTTTCTTCAATCATAACTAAAATATCGTCTCTTTCGAATAATTTATCTAATTTTGTAGCCAGCTTCAAAATATGTAGTAGTTTTAAGACCATTTACACTTAGGCTGAGTTGAACCAAATTGTCGGTTATTGTAATGGTTAAAGTTAATTATAACAATGAAAAGAGTCACTAACAGCTACATTTACCAGAACTAGTTGCACCATGAAACGTTTTGTAATAGTTAAAGTTATTCGGGTTACAACATAAATATAGCAGTTAGTCCCTAAAACCGAAAAGGATAACATTTTTTGTATACCTCGTCAAATGGTTACTGCACGTAAAAAATCAATGTGTTATAATTACTATCCTTCGTTTTTTACTTCGTATCTCTTTCTGTGAAGTTGTATATTAGATATTAAAATACTGATATATTTATACCAATGTTTAATTCGGAGAAAAGCAATACAAGTGTTTTATTACATGTTTGTTTGTTTGTTATATATATTATTTTATTCTATGCTTTCATTAAATTTTAATAAAGTGCAAACAGAACAGTATTTACTTCATAGTTGGCGGCCTTAACAAATGCTTTAAGTGCAAAGTTAATCCACCTGCAAAGTTTTTAGATACCCGGAATCTGTTCAATAATATTTCATAGTACCATTTTAGCGAACCGATCAAATTTAGGAAGATAAATTTTCATCTTTTTAAGACCCAAATATCTTGATATGTATTATTTCTGTTCGTCGAAATAACTATTTTGAGTTTCCCACAGGATTTCTTGCAGAAACTACATAATATTTTAAAGTATTATTACTAAGCTTGCAAGAAGTTCAAAAATTGTCAATAACAATAACGTTAAACGGCCAATATCCACCGGTAATTGTTAACGTTAAATCGTGACGTCATTCAAATCATTGTTAACTGGGTCAACCTATTTATCACCTAACAATTAGCTTAACCGAACTTTTGACCTTAACATTGACTGGTGCAACTCAGCCTTATATACAATATTCTTCTTTATCACAAGGCTTTTTTACGTGATAATATTTGGTTTACATTCTATGATATATTTCCAATACTTTTTGTTAGTATGACTTGGTATCTGTCTTTCAATTTTTAATATACTTGAATGGTTTTAAGTCCTTAGTAATGACATTAGAATAATATTAACAATAAAGAGGTAACTAAATTAGGATTCATCTATAATCTTTTATAAACACGAAATAGTTTTTTTCAACTAGTTCGACCTTTTTTTTTTTTTTTACATGGGGAAAATCCGTAACGGATACCCACCCCGTCGGGCAGCGGGGGGTGGGTTATGTCCGACTTCCACGGACTAAAAACCTCATGGTGCCTCACACACCTATTTGGCCGGGGAGCAGGAACTGCCAAAGGCATTACTTCTGCTCCCCGACAGGTGTCGGCCCCTCGTCAGGGGCCCCGTCTGCGGTGTGAGGGGTCAAGATGGTAGACCCCTCAGTAGGGGGCGGGTGTTAAACCCCCCCCGACGAACTGTGGGAGTCGCTCGGCACAAGCGCCTCCACCACGCGGGCCTGTGCAGAAAGAACTGCTCAGGGTGACGGACGTCCCGCCCGTCCCGTCGCCCACAGGCCCTTTTTACGGCGGCATGAGGTCGTCGCCGACCCGTCGCCGCCGTGTTCGTCGACCGCGGGAGGGGAGCTTGGTGGTCTGCTCCCTCTCCCTCTCCGCCGCCTCCTTCGCGAGCATGACTGCCTCGCAGTATAAGGCGACGGAGATCCACCCGGTCTTCTTGACGATGACGGTCGAGAGCGAGAGATCCAGGCCTATGGCCGTGACGAGCTCGCGGCGTGGTTCGTCCCAGGCGGGACACTCCTCCAGTGTGTGCTGCGCATTATCGGCTGCGCAGCCACAGTGGTGGCACCCTGGCGTTGGCTCCCGGCCAATGCGACACAGGTAACTCCCGAAGCAACCATGCTCCGAGAGCACCTGTGTCAGCCGGAAGCTCAGGGTGCCATGCCGCCTGGTGAGCCATTCTGCCATGACCGGCCGAACGGCTTCTATGGTACCGAACGGCTTCTATGGTAAACGGCTTCTCGACGTTCGTGGTAAACGAGTTCGACCTAGTCAAAAGATTTGCATATAATAGTAGTTTTAATACATGTATTAGTGTAACGGAAAATAGATTTTATATCGTCTTAAAATGAAGTGTCTCTTTTAAAATCTTGATAAAAATGTAAATCGGTAATATAGGAGGTTAAGAATATATTTTTATCTCTGTGCCAAATCTGTACTTAGGTTTCATTTTATTTATTTAGGAATTTCTTAAATACACATTCTTATGTCGTGTTATGATAAATCGTTGAAAGTGAATTTTTAACTTGAAATGGAAGGAGCATAGTATCATCTTGCCAGAAAAATGTAATGATAACAATAAACTTGTAATATTACCTTTTTTTTTTATTAACGTGGGGAAATCCATTATGGATACCCATCCTCCCGGGGGAGAGAGTTGGTTATGTCCGACTGGCATGGACTAAAACCACACGGTGTACCGGCCACCGCTTTAAGTAGGTGCGGCATGGGACCGTACTGAGCTATCACCATGCCGCCGGGGAGCCGGCGAGCGTGAAGGCCGCCGCCGAGGACACGGTGCGGTATCCTCTGATTGCCCTCAGCGCCATATTGCGAAGATAGGTTGCCAAAAATATAATTTTAAAAAATACTTGGCTGTAATACGTCAAAGAAGTGGAAAGACCGTGGTTGTACTAGGAATGTTGACATTGTTTAAAATATCATTAAATGATATATAAATATTTTCAAATATATTAATATCGTTTTTTAAGTTAATAATTCGGCCTTATTACAAAAACAGTTGCCGTAGTCAGGTGAAACTGCAGAGGCCTTGCGAGGTCAACAGTGTAGTAAGTCCGAAAAAAAAAACAGTTGTAGTACACTTTAAATTGTGTAAATAATTGTATTTACACAGTTTATAATCCAGTATATTTATTAAACAAACTATATTATAAATGTATGAAATTGTCAGTTTGTAGTTCCATGGCCTAGTTGCAGCAACATACATGGGCCTCAGCGAGGGCCACCACCTAGGGCCCACATAACAGTGGAGGGCGCCGTATCAGGGTGGAGACCCAGATGAAGTATCTGAACCTCATCCTGGACGGGCGCTGGTGGTTCGAGCCCCATTTTACGGGACTCAGACCACGAATTATGAGGGAGGCGGTGGCACTCGGCGTTTGCTTCCTCAACATTGGGGGGCCAAGTGCAGGGTGCCACCGACTGTACATGGGAGTTGTGTGGGCGATGGCCACCTACAGGGCTCCGGTGTGAGCCGACGCTCTCGGTGCCACTAATGTGCGGGCGCTGCACGGTGCGCAGCGCATTGTGGCATTGAGGGTGATTAGAGGGTACCACACTGTGGCCTTGGCCGCGGCCTTTGTGCTCGTCGGCTTCCCTATCCTGGGAGCTGGAGGCGGGAGTTCTTGCCGCCGTGTACGAGTTCACGGCTGCACGGAAAAGAATTAAGGAACCTCCAGCTCCCAGGGGGATTAAGGCTAAGAGAAGGGAGGGCCAGGAGGAGGCGTTAGGGCGATAGAGACAGGACGCGCGGTTCGGGCGTTACACTATTGACGCCGTCCACTAGGTCCTGCTGGAATGGATAGGGAGAAGTAGGGGCTCTCTGTCGTTCCGACTGGTGCAGGTGCTCACTGGACATAGTTGTTTCGGGTGGTACCTGCACCAGATCGTTCATAGGGAGCCCACCGCCACATGCCATGAGTGCGACGCTGATGAGCACACCGCGCAGCACACTCTCTATGAGTGTCTCTTATTATCATGTGCCCAGAACACCTAAAAAAAGTTCGCTTATGTAGAAATTCCTTTTCTTTTAAATATGCCATTTTTATTTATCGGCAGTAAAATGTCAGTGATAAAAAACTTAATACCACTATGTACTTATGTGTAATAATATTATAACAGTTGTAATATTATGCATAATGACAAGTGACGTATGCCTAGTCTGTGGTAACAATCTGTTTTCGTTCTTGGTTGCATTTTTTTTTGCTTGTTTACATCGTTTACGAAAAATTATAATTACTAATAAATTCCTTTTTTATTCCAATAAGAAATAAAATGAGCAAGTCAAGTAAACGACAGCACTATTCTTCAAGTTCTGAAAGCACGGACGACGATCGTAAAAAGGACTTAATCGAAAGAGACGAGTTTGCGAAGAGATTAAGAAAGCGGGATGAAGAAAAAGTTAATAAAATAACAGAATCTTCTAGTAAAAGATCGTATGAAGAAGCTGTAAAACGATTAAAACTAGAAGCGGAAGGTAGGGAAAAAATATTGCCTAAACTTCGCGTACAATCACGTCGAAAATATTTAGAAAAGAGAAAAGATGATAAGGTTGTGGAGTTGGAAGCTGATATAGTTGACGATGAATATCTGTTTGATGAAAGCGTGTAAGTAATATAGTTTAATACCAGTTTCAAAATAATATTACATACTCACAATTACTTCTTTATTATAATATCTATAGTTTTATTTAAGCACAATAATGAAAGATAATACAGTCATTACTTTTTTATTTTACAAACATTATAAGCAACCTACAGATGGTTAACAGTTTTCTTCAATTGCCTAAAGGTTGTTTCAATGACATTTAATATAAAGGCAAAGTAATATACTGTATGTGTATATTCCAATATTGTAGAATAAATTATTAATTATTGAAAAAAGGACTTTTAGTAGATTCTTGTGAATATATATAACCCTTACATAGCTTGAAATAGTGTTGTAATTTTACATTTAATGATTGCATAGTAATTAAATACTCTATGGATTGTAGGTTTATATACTACTTGTAAAATTCCTCTGATAGTTTAATAATAAAATGTTATTAGTCATTATTTTTACAACCCACGAACTTACACTATGCAGTCATTTACAGTTTAATTTCTATAAATAAACATGTCTACAAATCTTTTGATGATTTAATTATGTAACCAATAATACATGCATGTAGATTATATAAATAATACATAATACACCTATTTGGAAACAAATAAATAGTAAGATTTTATAACAAAAGATTATAAAATACTCTTTCATTCTGTAACAATCCTTGAAGTTGCCAGAAAATAATTAGAAAAACGTTCAAAGTAGTAGAAAGGTAATGTCTTTAGGACTGAAAAGCTACATGGTCTTGGTTGCCTGAAATAGAGTAGCATCATGAAATTCCTTGACCAAAAGAAAAATAAGAATAACTCTGAACAGGATCAAATATAATAAATTTGCTGAAAACAAAAGAGGTTTGCAATAATAGAGATTAAAGGATTTTGGTGTATATAGTATATAGTGTGTGCAATATACATAGATAGCTAGATAAATAATAATTAAGAACCAAGTTATTGAAAATTTACTTTCATGTCATAGTTTAACAAAAAGGGAGAAACAAGAAAGAGAACACAAAAAGACAATATTAAAACTAGCAAAGGAACATGAAAAAGCAAGGGAATTGGAAAATGTTCAGAGATATCACATGCCACAAGACCTGGGAAAAGGTGAAAAAGGTGAGTTGTAATAAAAGCATAAAATCATTTAAAATACTTATTTCTCATTAAATTTTAATTTTTCTTTTATTATTTTTGTTTTGATTATCAATGCCTATTTTTCAAATAAATTTGATACATTGATGGACATGGGATGTCACACTAGGATTTTTGATATCTCAAAGTTTCATCAAAGGTTCATCATCATCAGTTAGTGTAAACATTTTTTATATAAAAATATTTAGTTTATAATACCAATAACATTTTAAATGAGCAATCCATATTTATACCATAATATTTGTCATAATCTAAATGAGGAATATAACAACAGATTAATATACAGATAAAAAATAATTTTTATATTGTTACAGGAGAATATATTGAAGTTGATGAAAATGAAAAACTACCACATTCAGAACAACACAAATGGGAACAAGAACAGATTAAATCAGCAGTCTTTAAATTTGGAGCAAAAGATGCAAAAGCGAAAGATGAATATGAATTACTACTTGATGAGCAAATTGATTTCATCCAAGCTCTTAAAATGGAGGGTGATGAAGGAGTTAAAGAAAAAGAAGAGAAAACAGAATATCAAAAAATACGTATGAACATTGAGGAGACAAAGAAATCTTTGCCAATTTTTGCATTCAAAGATTCGTTAATAGATGCTATAAAAAAATATCAAATTTTAATTGTAGAAGGTGAGACAGGATCAGGTAAGACAACACAAATACCTCAATATCTTCTTGAAGCTGGTTTTACTGATGATGGCAAAAAAATTGGCTGTACACAACCACGAAGAGTTGCAGCAATGTCTGTAGCAGCAAGGGTAGCACAAGAAATGAATGTTAAATTAGGTAATGAAGTTGGTTATAGTATCAGATTTGAAGATTGTACTTCTGATAGAACAGTTATTAAATATATGACTGATGGTACACTGCACAGGGAGTTTCTTTCAGAGCCAGATTTAGCCTCCTACAGTGTTATGATTATTGATGAAGCTCATGAGCGCACATTGCACACTGATATTCTGTTTGGTCTAGTTAAAGATATTACAAGATTTCGACCAGATTTAAAATTGCTTATATCCAGTGCAACATTGGATGCAGAGAAATTTTCCAGTTTCTTTGAAGAAGCTCCCATATTTAGAATTCCAGGAAGAAGATTTCCTGTTGATATTTATTACACAAAAGCCCCAGAAGCTGATTATGTTGATGCTAGTGTAGTGTCAGTATTACAAATTCATGCTACTCAACCTCTAGGAGATATATTGGTTTTTCTGACTGGTCAAGAAGAAATTGAAACCTGTGTAGAGATGTTACAAGAGAGAACTAAAAAAATAGGAAAAAAAGTTAAAGGAACTTCTAATATTACCTGTTTATGCAAATTTACCTAGTGATATGCAAGCAAAAATATTTGAACCAACTCCAGAGGGAGCACGAAAAGTTGTACTAGCTACTAATATTGCTGAGACATCATTGACTATTGATAATATAATCTATGTTATAGATCCCGGATTTGCAAAGCAAAATAATTTTAATTCCAGAACTGGTATGGAAAGTTTGATGGTAGTTCCGATTTCTAAGGCGTCTGCAAATCAAAGAGCAGGAAGAGCCGGAAGAGTTGCTCCAGGAAAATGTTTTAGGTTATACACAGCTTGGGCATATAAATATGAACTTGAAGACAACACAATTCCAGAAATTCAGAGAATTAATCTAGGAAATGCAGTGCTGACATTAAAAGCTTTGGGAATCAATGATTTGATTCATTTTGACTTCCTAGATCCTCCACCACATGAAACATTAGTCTTAGCTTTAGAACAATTATATGCTCTTGGTGCACTGAATCATCATGGTGAGTTAACTAAGGCAGGCAGAAGAATGGCTGAATTCCCAACTGATCCAATGTTAGCTAAAATGTTGTTGGCAAGTGAAAAGTATGTATTTATATTTTGTGCTTAGGTTATTAATGTAACGAAAATGTTTTTAATTATCATTTATTACTTTCCAGGTACAAATGTTCTGAAGAAGTTGTTACTATTGCTGCTATGTTATCTGTAAATAGTTCAGTATTCTATAGACCTAAAGATAAAATAATTCATGCTGACACAGCTAGAAAAAACTTTTTCCACCCCAAAGGTGATCACCTGACACTGATGAATGTTTACAACCAATGGTTAGCATCTGATTATTCAGTTCAATGGTGTTATGAAAATTTTGTGCAATATAGATCAATGAAAAGAGCAAGAGATGTTCGTGAACAGTTAGTTGGATTGATGGATAGAGTGGAAATAGAAATGGTATCAAGTATATCTGAAGATGCCAACATTCGTAAAGCAATAACTGCTGGTTACTTTTATCATATAGCAAAATTTTCGAAAGGAGGACATTACAAAACAGTAAAACATAACCAGGTTAGTAATATGACTTTATAAGAAATGTCTATCTCAACACCGTTTACTTACATGATCAGATTTTATTTTATAGTATATAAAGTTGATCTATGCAATAATATTTTCATTTAATTATTTTGTTGAATCAGCAGTATCCCTGCCAAGAATGAAAGTAGATATAACACCAACAGTAATAAGAATTTAATTTTCGTATTTTGCTTATTACTTATTATGTTTAGTGAAATGTATTATTTCTGTGTTTTAATTTACCACACATATAAACAAAGGCTTTGTTATTTTCAGACTGTCATGATTCATCCAAACAGTGCTCTATTTGAAGAACTACCCAGATGGGCTATTTATCATGAGCTTGTTTTTACTTCAAAAGAATTCATGAGACAAATCACAGAAATTGAAAGCAAATGGCTTTTGGAAGTTGCTCCACATTATTACAAATCTAAAGATCTTGAAGATTCTACTAACAAAAAAATGCCTAAAACGATTGGTAAATCTTCAAATAGTTAATAAAAATATATATATCAACTAGTTTTCTTTATTGAATAAATAACAATCAAAATACAATTCAAGTAAACTAAAAAGTGCATATATTCTATTTTTTTAAAATGAATGCTAATGTCCCATATTAATATTTTTATTATATAAAGTAAAATTTTGATAAATAAAAAAACACAAGAACATTATAATAATAACTCAAAGTTTTTAGTATTTATTGCAAATTAGGCTTTGGTAAATTATATTTCAACTGTTTTTAAATAACTTCCTTAAAATCTATAACATCTATACTCAATATTGTTGTATTGGGTTAAATAAAATGATTTCACATAAGCTGCAAATGTTTTGAAAAATAGTTTTATTTATTAAAGTAAAAAAAGATTTTAAATAAGTTTAATGCATGACACCTATGTGTCACTTGTGTAAATGACTCGTACATTGTCAGATTTTACTGTAACCTTTTTAATACTTTGAGTAACATATCATTACTTATGTTTTAACTTGATGGGCCTACTGTCGGGTAGGCCAAAAATTAAGTGAGGATGTTCTATACAAACAATTATGTACAATGACCCCCTAAATTCACTCTTGCTTTATGTTAAAAATAGACTAAAATCACTAATAATACTTTAAAAATCAGACACTCTGCCTTTTCTTTCCCAATCTCCATATCTAGTTGGTTCTGGTCCCCTTGGGCCTCCAACTTCACCAGTATGAGGATTAGTATTATTTGGCCAAGGAGGCAGTGGATCATCTTTTTGTGCAGGATGCATCAAAGGCTGTTCACCGAGATCTTCAATATTGGTAGTCTCTCGTAACTTTTTTCGAAATTCTGCAATTCTCTTAGACTCTGGATTTTTAGGCTTTACATCTTCCTTTTTGCCCTTCTATGTCCTCATGTGTATGTGATTTTTGTGAATGTTTACACACACTCCAAGTTAATGGATAGTCTATGAAAGAAATTTTTATTAAATTGTGTTTTTGCACTTTTCTAATTACTAATCTATGGTATTACATTTTACTGGAGAATCCGTCTGCTTTAAAAACATAATGAAAATACAATTTCTATAAAGCTCAAAATATGTCAAAGCTACTGAATGTAAGATGACTAAGGATTTTTTCATAGATGGTTCTAGGCTACAAATATTTTGGATTCAATTGACAATGAGGGTAGTTAGCATGAACACTTATAGTAAGCAAAAAAGCTTTCGAATTGAATACTGTATTTGTTAAAATGATAGGACTTTTTTATCTTTCTTCTATATGGCCCAATAATGGCTTAAACTGTATCAACTCATCCGTGGGGTTAACGAAGAGAAATACTTTTTATTAGCAAAAGAAAAGTTTCTAATCGGTATATCTTGTTACTTTCTGTACAAATTATAAGCATGTAATATTTATTTGGACTTAAGCAGGGAGCCCATCGTGAATGGAATAATTACTACATTATATCTAATACTTACGTTTAAAACTGATTTCATGCAATATTTTTATCATGATAGAACTAGAAACATAACACTGTCGATAAGAAAAAAGAGACTAGCCGTACAAGTAACCAGGACAAATAAAAACAGGTATAACCACAGAGTACAACCTAAGACTAATGATTAAATATCGATATTGAGAAATAAATATTAACTATCGATATTTTTTTTAATGGGTTTTTATTTTGTTACCTTGTCTCGTATATTCTTTAGAGTACAAAATTATCGTAAACTTAATTTAATATACCCTATTTATACAATATAAAGTTTTTTTTCCCTAGATTATTTATTTGAATATTATCTTGAAATGAAATGATTTTCGATAGACATACCTTTGTGGTATAAAAATTATTAAAGTCGATACCTTGTACTCACTTTACTCGTAATAGTCAGACAGTATACATAAAACAACGAGCAGTGAAAAAAAATTGCACTGAAAAATATTGGTACACGTAAAATTTGTCTTATTTAAATTAAACAATAATTACGGAAATTTGAACAAAATAATGTTTACATATAATTCCGTCTGTCTCTGTTAACTTGATATATTGAACAATAGTACAACGATGTGTTAAAATAGATTTAGCTTATAAGAATGTTACTGCAACTTTTTTTTTTTATTAATGTGGGGAAATCCATTATGGATACCCACCCTCTCGGGGGACAGAGTGGGTTATGTCCGTCTCGCACGAACTAAAACCCCACGGTATACCGACCGCCACTTTGGTTGGGGCGACATGGGACCGTGTAAAGCTATCACCATGTCGCCCCAGTAGTCAGCCCGGCAAAGTAGCCGCCGGGCTCCGTCCTTATAAGGAGGTAGACTGAGTAGATAACCAGCTACCACTCCTCGTCAGCCGAACCTGTGCAATGGTGGGCAAAGCGCCGCCTCCTTCCACCGGCCCTCCTTTGGCGGAGACTGCGGCTAAGAGGGTACACCTCTCGGGCCCTCTCCACCGCCTTCTTCTGCGAGATGACCTCCTCGCAGAAGGAGGACATCGCACTTCATGTTTATTCGCTGCCGAGCATGACCACAACCACGCTTGGCAGCGACAAATCACTTCCTACCACCGCAGCTAGAATGCGGCGCTGTCCCTCCCACGCAGTGTACGAGTTCACGGCGGCAAGGAAACGTTTGGGGGAGCCTCCGGCTCTCAGGGAGATAGAGGGAAAGAGGCGAGAGGGGAGGGAGGCTGCTATGGAGCGGTGGCGGCAGGAACTGGCGGACGTGCGGTATGGCCGTTATACCGTGGCTGCCGACAACCCGGTCCTGCCGGAGTGGATTGGGAGACGCTAGGGCTTCCTGACGTTCCGTCTGGTGCAGGTGCTCACCGGACATGGTTGTTTCGGGTGGTACCTGCACCGGATTGCACTCAGGGAGCCAGCCGCCACATGCCATGAGTGCGGTGCTGAGGAGGATACCACGCAGCACACTCTGTCTGAGTGTGCTGTGTGGGACGGACAGCACCGCATTCTGGTTGCGGCGGTGGGTGGAGATTTGTCGGTACCGAGCGTGGTTGCGGCCATGCTCGGCAGCGAAGACGCCTGGACGGTGATGGCCTCTTTCTGCGAGGAGGTGGTGGACCCTCTCAGAGTGTGCTGTGTGGGACGGACAGCACCGTATTCTGGTTGCGGCTGTGGGTGGAGATTTGTCGGTACCGAGCGTGGTTGCGGCCATGCTCGGCTGCGAAGACGCCTGGATGGTGATGGCCTCTTTCTGCGAGGAGGTGGTGGACCCTCTCAGCGGCCCTCTCCGGCAAAGGAGGGCCGGTGGAAGGAGGCGGCGATATGCCCGCCTTCTTCCACCTCCGTAGCCGGACTTGAGTGGATGGGCCGGGGGGCGGACGAGGGAGTTAGCTGGTCGTGTACCCTAGTGTACCTCCCTATAAGGACGGAGCCCGGTGGCCATCTTTCGCCGGGCTGACCACTGGGTCGCGGCATGGTGATAGCTCAGCACGGTCCCATGCCGCCCCAACTTAAAGCAGGTGGCCGGTACACCGTGGGGCTTTCGTCCGCGCGAGTTGGACATAACCCATTCTATCCCCCGGGAGGATGGGTATCCATAAGGGATTTCCCCAAGTAAAAAAAAAGAAAGATAAATCGTGTTATAATGATTTATTGGCCTCTTATGGAATGTTAAATGACAGAAGAAATAAAAAATATGCTGGAGGTGTTTTTATTTATTTAAAAAAAGCACAAACTCAATAGTGTAAAATAGTACTTCATAACACCTTGTCTTAATTTTTTAATAATTTTGGATCTAATTACTATCTTCAAATATTACTTGTTATATGTTTATTTTGAAGTTGGAATCGATATTGATTTTATGTCACCCAAAAACTCAAAATCTAAAATACTCTTAACTGTCTTCTACACAAGGAAATAGGGTATTAGCCCCGATTAAAAATATATATAATAGATAATATTTGAGTTTCGTAATTGAATAGGTACTGCATTATTAAAAAAAAGAAGACAAGTGTTATTCAAAATGAAGTATTATTTTTACACTTTTGAGTTCGTGGTTTTTAAGGTGGCTTTCTTTTCTTCAAAAGAAAAAAGAGTACTGAATAAATGAAGTAAATTAGCAAATTTCATTTTTTTTAAATTAGGTTCTCAATGTTTGGTGATATGTACAATATGATTCTACGACTGGATACAACAAATTGATATAGTCAAATATTATCAAAATTTAATATACCTTACAAAAATTGAGGATGTACTATATACATCTGTTTACTCCACTACTAACATACAGTGGTGATGTTATCTTATGGAAAGGTGAACACAGTACATAGATATACGATTACAGCAATCGTAGGTCGTTTGCCGTTAGTTATTCAAGACTTCCATTATCAATCTTCGTCATCAGATCATCTTCGTCAGATATATAACCTTTCCTAAGAAATACTCGTAAGCAGTCAATAACGAAAACCCCCACAAAATCAGTATTTATAGACGAATTGATAGAATTAGTAGTGTTAAGAAAATCGCAGACATACAACATACATACATACATATGGGTCGAATACAGTACCTTATTTTTTTTCAAAGTCGGTTAACGAAGTACGTTAAAATTAGTGTCTAACTTATAAAAAATACAAGAGTCTATCCTCAGATTAACTAGGAGTAAACGTATTTGACACTCACATATATCGATAAAGATTAAAAGCAAACGTAAATAAAAATGGTGTTGATAAATTAAATGATAATTATTAATTATAAAAAGAACAGTCAATTTGGGTAACTTTGATGGAATAGTGCAATATTTCAGGGATCTAGAACCTTAAATAAATACATTTTAAACTTTTATTGATCTTGTGCTACTATTATCCTATAGACATTGGTACAAGACTGTAAATTTAACTTAAAAAAATAAAACTTTTTGAGTATGTCAAAGTTACCCCCATTTCGCATGGGATAACTCTAAATACGACATTTAAGGCACCGAACATTTTTTCATAAGTTCTGAACACAAAACCGGTTCGGTCCAGTTTCGGTTAAAAGACTGAACAAGTTTCGAACAGCAGTTTTCTATTCTTGCTTTTCTATTAAAGGTATTAAACATAAATTTTCTTCTTTTCTTTTATTGATCGTGTTACCAATATCAAAAACGGTGGTTTATTCCTGATAAGATAGGGGTCTGCTATGCTTAATAACTGAGAACAAAATTGCCTAGAGATACTGCAATCCAGGAGTAAAGGCATACATGATCTTGGCAATTAACAATAACTAACGCAAGGCGAATGTTTGACCTCAAGTATCTTTTTTAGAAATTTTGGTACTTCAAATATTTAGTCGAAGTCGTTTGTAAAATGGTATCATAAACAATAATACTGATAACACTTACATAGCACTGTAAAGAGGGTACCAACAAAATTGAACTAATTTCTACGTTATAGGGAGTTTTCAACTATAACTAATGTTATAAAGAGTTTTCACTGTATTTACATTTATAGTTTAATAAAGTTTCGTTGTATAAACCTCAATAAATCGTTATGGGTGTTGTAAGACAGTTTTTATACATCTGAATCGAAGATAAAGCAAAATAATTATATTAAATGAAATATATAAACACTTAGTTATGAAATGTCGGTTAATCCCATATCGTATAGTGTTTTATAGTAAATCATCTTATATATAGTAAACTACGAGACACTTTATTTTGCCAGTATCTAGACACTACACTGCAAGAAAATTAATGTGTCGCATTTGAGAGGAGTAAACTTGGTGGCATCAAAGTTACACAGAAATTTCCCAAAATACGAAAGTTCCTAAAGTACCGTTAGAATTAGGAAAAAGGACGTAAATATATCCATGATTACATATATAAAACTGACTGAATGATTTTTAGGTTCGCGACACCAAGCCCTTAGAGGCTGTAATTTTTATTCGTGCTATGTTTGTATTTTTGTTATTAATACTTTTACAGTACAATACGTACAGATATACTGATTACATTATAGATATTACATATACAGATGCTTATCATTATTTTTACTAAACAAATTTTAGCTTTCGTGACGGGCTGATGTCTGAATATCTCAGAATCATCTTGGTATAACTGTATATTTGTACGGTATACATTTTATATACAGTTTGTTATGATTTTATCGAGTACCTAGAAGGAGGGTAATATTTGAAATTATATGTATATCTATATCTTTGGTTCGCTCTAATATTTGATGGGTTTTCCACATTATTTTATGAAGTGCGTCAAATAAAAAAGAGTGGAGATATAAATATAAAGATATACATACTAACACTCAAATAAATAACTCGTTCATCAATATAACTCAAAATATAATAGCTTTAGGGTTTTGGAGCATGGGTTTTTGTTTACTTTTCTGGTTAATTACTTTACTCATACAAATAAAACTCAAGCAAAAGTATTGAAACAAAAAGGAATATTGATAATCCAAAATTGTTAAGAAGAATTTTTTGTCCTTTCATACGGTCGGATATATTTTAAATGTAACAGAAACATTGAAATCACGATAACATAAAATTACCATTTCGTTTTTGTTACGGAATAAAGTGAATAGGAAAATGTTGAGAGAACGATTTTGTTTAGATTGAGAGGGAATCTGCGATCAGATCATCTGATGATTTTGTAAAGCAATGTAGTCATTACTTTCATGGCATTTAACGGACTTTGAAATTATTGTGATTCTCTTAATTTAATCGTAATCATGACATGACTAACCATTGTAACATAGTAACATGCTCATGCAACGCGTCAATGAGAAGGAAAGTGACTCGTATCAAATTTCGGCTACCTCTCTCTCCTACTATATTATTAATACAGAATATATTTATGTAAAAAGAAAATAACATTGGGAAAGAAACATATTACAAATGTGAATGTGAGTTTTATTATCTGTTTCGTTATCAGGTAATGACTACTCAACCGATTATGATGAAATTTTGCATCCAAGGACATAAAACTTTCAACTAGAAAAGAATTACTGTTACTGTTACCGAACCTAGTAAAATATATTTAAAAAAATGAGACGTTAATTAATTGTAAATACGTGAAATTTTAAAAAGTGTATATCAAGCGAACTGTCGTGGTAATAAAACTGGATTAACTGCAACCTTGTTGGTAAACTTTGAAAAGCTGGAGTTAGTAAAACACAGGCATGATCTAAAGACTAGAAACTGTGACAAAATGGTCGTTCCATGTTTTAGACTCAGTAAAACCAGTAACAGTTTTTTAGGTAATAGTGTTAGGTTTTATAATAAAGTCCCAAAGCATATTACCAATTTGCCAGACTATAAGTTTAAGTGCCATGTTAAGCGGGTTCTGGTGTCAAAGGGCTATTATAGAGTAGATCAGTATGTGAACGATGGTGATGTCTGTAATTGACTCCTCTCTGTGCATTGACTAAAACGATTGTAACATATAACGCATTTTAAATATATAATTGTATGTTAAAAAGATAAACCCGATCGAGTTTCTTACCGGTTCTTCTCGATGACTGGGATGTTTGAATAAATTATTTTTTATTTTGATTTTGAAAAAAAAAACAACTGTTTAGTTCTCCATCTAATTTATGAGTCAAAAAATCAAACGGTAATTAATTGTAAATACGTGGAATATTAAAAAGTATATATCTAACCAAATACAATATTAATAAAACTGGATTTACTGGAACCTCGTTGGTAAAAAACAACTTTTTAGTTGTCCATATAATTATGTTATAAATTGTCATTAATTGACGTGCTATAATTATAAAACCTAAACACAACCAATTACTATTATATATTAGAAATTATAATCTAACAGTCTGCAATGTATCACCGTGTCCGTCATGGGTAAACAAACTATTTAAATTGTTAACGACTGATGAATGCCACTTTTATATTCAAGGTCACCTATAAGATATGTGCAATACTTGATGATAAGTACAGTTAAAAAAAGTGAAAACAGCCATCAGATAGCTGGAACCACTAGCTTAAACCAAAACATGACGCATTGATAGGAATCGTGATCTCAAGCCTCTTAACACCTAATGCACAATGTATTTATTGTATAAGGTAATACGTAGCATTCTGGTCCAAGTTTGAAACAAAAAATTACTTACTAGAACCCAGTGTACAATATGAAATACATTCAAGTTTTATGGGTTTTGCTTTTAAAGATTCACGCCAACTGTAATCTCATCTGATTGTGATTAATGCCATATTATTCAATTAAAGGTTGTCTATAAATATTCTTTCTTTTAAAACTCAGGATCATCTAAACGCCTAATGTGTATTTAAATGAACAAGAGACTAAATATTTTGGTTGTGTTTTTCATTAAAAACAATACTAAAATGCGTGGGCCGGTACATGTTATAACTCATCTCAATCATTATAGCTTGGGCCTTAGAAGGCTAGGGAATGTTTTCAGGCAGGTGAAACTGGCATCATTGTATCGAGATGTTCGATATCACATATATACCGTAAGACACGTGCTTACAGACATTAGAACGATATTATTTTCTACTTATATATTAAAATAAAATATCGATAGTGATATCATACTTAATAAAATATTTGCATATTCGCTATTATGCAATTAATAGCATAAAGCATATTCTTGTATTTGACAGTACTTCCTTGGTGACTTGTTTTTTGGATAGAAAATGTATTGGAACGTCATCAAAATTAAAGACTGTTGTTGAAAACTGCACGACATTTATTGAGAAAAATATTAGTACTACTATTCATGGCCCAACGGCAGATGAGGTTAGTTTACTTACAGCATTACTACCTTGAAGTATTAACTCATTATTTGCAATTTTTTCATTTATTTATTATATGATTAATGTAACAAATTAAAGGTTATACAAATAACATATGTCCTTGATAAATCTTCTTTATACATAAAAGTTGCTTGTCACGGTCTTCGTCCACGCTAAACTCTGAAACTGCTCAACCTACTTTGATGATGTTTTGTGAATTGCGTATTTCTTGATCCAACTTGAGAGATAGATAGTTTTTATCACAATAAGTGACTCTCAATATTTGTAATTGAAAATGTAACTATTTTCCTATCCTGACCTATAACGCTCTAAACTTAATTCCGTAGGTTTTAAGTCGGCAAATATGTTTTATTTTATTAATGAATATAACTGTGTTCAGTATTTTAGTATTAAATTAATTTAACGTATCATGAGCGTTAGCAACGCGTGGCCTGGTGTGCTTATAAGTTACTCGTATATCTTTTAAAAGTCACTCGTTGATTGACAGTGCTGATTCTTGTGACATAAGTACAAACACAACAATAATATAAACTAGCACCATGACAATTCCACACGGAAGAAGTCGCGGGCACAGCTAGTATTAATTTATAATATTAAAAACGTTTCTCTTATTTGGGGAAAAAATTTCAATATGACTAAAGGTTTTTATGGATGAAAATTGATCTTAGTGACATCCTAGCGTGTTACTGTTGAGCCATTATCGATTCCAATATTAAAGCGTCAATATATATATTAACATTTGCAGCATAATAATAGTTCGATATATCGACATTATATCGTTAGAAATGTTGTCTTTGGAAGTTTGTTAGTATAGTATATGAAATTACTTATCCAGTAATGTAGTCCCTTCCAGTTCAACGGTGGTTGATGAAATATTATTTGATAAGGAGTTAAGTACCTAATGTTGTCTAGAAAATGTAGTAATATATTGAAGACAACAATAAGTAGTCTTAGTAAATTATACGTAGAAGTAATTGAGTTCAATAATTGACGTTGTCTTAAATGAGTATTTTTAAAGAAGGTTCAAAAGAGAGATTTGTATAAGTTATGGTATGTATAATACCTATACATAATTTGTTTCTCGGAAACTGCTTTATTTTATTTAGATATATAGTATTTTACTTTCCAAGTTTACTGTTTAGGTAGGATATTCTCTTTTTTTAACAACGAGCGAAGTTTGTTCGCGTGTATATTCATTATAAAAAAAAAATTAATATGAATGCTAATTGTCTCGCATCAAATTAGCTTTATACTGTTCAGTGTTTTATATGTTTTTAGAACGCTGAATAAGGGTAATTAGACGAACAGTGATTTTATTATTCCAGATTACAAAGGATCTTAATTTAAAAGACAAAACATGTCTGATAACTGGTGCTAATAGTGGTATCGGATTAGAAATGACGCGATGTCTATCTTCACGTGACTGCACCCTTCTAATGGCTTGCCGTAATACGTACGCAGCGAGTGTGGTTGCCAAAAATATATGTGAAAACATCGACCGCCTCCGATTGTACGAAATAAATTTATCGTCACTGCGTTCTGTTAAAAAATTCTGTGATAACATTTTAAAGTCTGAAAAGTAAGAAAACTTCATATGTCATTCTTCAGAACACTTACATATTGAATTACAAATTATATATTAAGAGTCAGAGCACAGTAATTACGAAGAGTTTTCATATTAGTACTACAGGAAAAGATAATTTGACTAATTCATAAAACACAAAGTCATCTAAAAACAATACATGATTAAGGTTCTCAGTTGAGATATTACATAATTTTTTAATATCCATATTTTAATAATAATTAGTCAAGTGAATGGCTCATTTAGTAATTAATTCTGTCTGTAAAATTTTTCAATATTGTGTGTAGGAAATTTTAATGCTTATCGGATTTCAACATATTTGCAGGAAAATTGACATAGTTATTTTGAATGCTGCAGTTTTTGGTTTGCCCTGGACTCTCACGGAAGACAATTTAGAAACGATATATCAAGTGAACTATTTAAGCCAATATTATTTACTTACAAATATTGAGAATATTCTAGCACCGGATGCACGTGTTGTATTCGTGGCTTCTGAATCTCACAGGTTAATAAACAATTAATATCTACTTAATTATAGTGAATTTTGTACATTTTTACTTTATTGACCGTACTATATACATATATGTGTGATAATTATGAAAATTTAATGAGACGTAAAATAAGACTTTTAGGATGCATTTTATATTAATTTCAATCCATCGAATTATAAACTAATTGTTAGCGTATTATTATTTTTACAAGTTCCATATATTAAGTTCAGACTAAATTGAGTAATAAATTCTATTTAATAATCATAGAAATGTAAACTTGACGATGAATGACAAATTAATGCCAACGAAAGAAACGGTTTCACTTCCTGAAAATAAATACACATCTATTAAAGCGTACAACATATCGAAGTTGTGTTGTATTCTGGCGATGCATAACCTTGGTTATCGTTGGTTGAAAACCGAGAAGTCGGTGTTTTGTGCACACCCTGGTTCCTTTGTGAAGACTAGATTATGTCGCAACTGGTGGCCATACGAGTATTTGTATACTATAATGAGACCATTCTCCAAATCCATTGTAAGTAACAAGTATAATATCTTGTGCATGACATGTTTTATTTTTATTAATATATATTTGAGACGTTTGAATGATATGCTATAAAAACGAAAGTCGATAGTTATATTTCGTTTAATTGCGCTGATCTTAATAATTTATAATGATTACCGGACCAAGTATGTAGTATATGTTACAGAATTACCAATTAGAATTAGTTGGTTCTGTCGTTCGTTGTTTTTATTATTCTTTTTAGGTTATAGCATTTTATCACAACCTCATCGGATGTTAAAAGATGATGTAGTCCAAAATGGTACACACTCTACACCTAAAGGGACTGGCTCTCAAGTACAACTGCCTGAACAAACTCATAGGTGCTTGGCAACAGATATTCAACTTGAGGGTGGTAGCTAGCGAACGGCGGGCTTGGTAAAAGCTCCACCAACATGCTATGGTTTCATCTAGTGTTGCCCAAATGCAAGACCTTGACAAGACTTGGCTTGGTATTGGTCTTGCGTCAACACGTCTTGGTCTTGGTCTTGGTATTGCGCTCTCGGTATTGCGCCCTCAGTATTGGTCTTTGTCTTATTCTTGCAGGTCTTACAAGTCTTGCAATTACCTATTAGTCTATTGCTTAAATAGCAGCTTTAATAAATTAAGTACTTTATGTAAAACTCTAGAACCGCTACAGACAGTTAACATATATAGACAGATGCGTTTTGAGCTTGTATTGAACTAGCCATATAGAAGAGATGTAAAGGAACACAATCTACACAGTTAAACTTATTAATCTGAGCTCTATTCTAAAGCCAAAGCATAATTGGAAATAAAAATGTTATCATATAGATATAACATGCCCATTCCGTCAATATAATTGAGTTTTTCGACCATATAAATAGTAAACATTTGTATGTTCCGCATGAAATTATATTGTGAAACTATTAAAGTAACACGTTTATGAATTAATATCTTATTAGGAATAATTCTGCTATCGTCAACATTACTAATAATTATAATGTTAAATTGTAAACAATAGGTTGATAATAATTTTGCTAATTAAAAATACAGAAAGAGTTGATGTTTTCAAATTTTGCTTTAATATAAATAATAACATAAAACTGCATGTATCTGTAACCAGTTATATTTAACGAAATAGTGCTACCGCTCATTGAACTTGACGTAATATTCTTATAAATTGCTATGGTTACTATGTGCTTTAGACGCGAGCGTGATAAATAAAACAAAATGACTGCCAAATTAACCAAAAAGACTAATATACTTCAAATTGCACACAATATACAAATGTAAATTTATTAATTCTTGCAGCTCAGTACAGCGCACGGCTCATGCACATGATTACAATGAACAATATATTTTAGCTAAATTTCACGCGGACTTAGTCGCGGGTGACACCTAATGTAAAATAAAATAGCTTAAGTTACTCCTTAGAAGATCAGCTAGGTGCCTGTAAAAATCTTGTGAAAATAAGTCAATCTGTTTTGGAGAGTTCATTATTTCATTCCACTGCGGGCAAAGTCATGTGTAACTGCTAGTCTAAAATAACATAGCTTATTTCACTCCCTATAATTAGTTTTCAATAAAATTCCCGTCAAAATCGGTCCACTTGGTTTTGTGATTACCCGGAATAGACAGACCGACAAACATTTTAAAAATTAAATTTTTGCTATAAGTAACGTCTAATCTTTCGTATCTAGTCAACAAAAAGTTGTTATTTTGATATTATATACATAATTTTACCTTGGCTAAACAGAGTACGATAGAAATGAATACAAAGTAAATATTTGTATAATAATAATGTGCATTATTACTAGCTTTTAGGCGCGACTTTATTCGCCTTTATGTAGATTTGAACTATCCCTCGATAATAGTACTTTTTACTTTGATAAAAGATATTCTTTAGTGTTTTCCTGATAACGTATTTACAAAATTTCATCATGATTAGTTAAACAGTTAAGGCGCGAAAGCACAACAAACAAAGAGAGTCTGCCATATTTGCATTTAGAAATTAGGATTTGCACAATAAATTACTACAATATCTATCTATCCTTACAACTACAATATTCCTAGTGAAGACAACATAATTTGTATTCGTATCCGTTCTGAGCAGCTAGAAACTTATTTTATTCTTTGGAACGTTGCATTGATGAAATTTGACGTGAGAGTGGTCGCGACCAAACAACATAATTAATAGTGTGATATACTTGTAGCACAGTCTTTCAATAAAACGGCTTCTTTGTCAGTAAATTATCGAATAAGTAAACATAACCGCCGACAAACCGATTGTGAATCAGATTATCGCGTAACATACAATATTCCTATGCTGGACCTATTGTTTTAAACAAACTGTTCTCATAGAAACATAAGGGTACATTTGTTTTTACACATCTTAATTTTGATACGGACACTAGATAACGTCTATAAATGTCGATATTGAAACCAAATATTGTCCAAATCTCAGTGTAATTTAATATGCAAGACTGCAAGAGTCTTGCACACTCAGTCTCGTCTTGCAAAAGTCTTACGGGGGTCGGTCTTGGTCTTGCAAAAATGAAAGAACAAGACCAGGACCAATTTTGGCAACACTAGTTTCATCACGATGTTTTACTTAAACGAAACCAGCATTTAATTTGAAATTATTCGAAGCCACTTCTATCGACACAGTGTTCGAACACGCTATTATGTGAGCCATAATTGCTTAAATAATTTACAATTTACTACTATTATCTAATTTTAAATAAATGAATATCTTTCCTAAAATATTAAATGACGCTTTTTGGTTTTATTCATTACTTTGCTTTATTTGCATCGAAAAAACAAAAATAGTTTACGTAGAGAGACAGATTCACATGGAGGAGTAAAACACTTCTTTCTTACGTGATGAAAATGTAAACGATATAAATCTGCTTATCGAATTGCATTCGAAGTTGAATAAGTATATGCATTTTTTTTTGTTTATATAATTTGATGAGAATACATTCATATTTTCAGAGCCAAGCAGCAAGTACACCGTTGTATTGCGCCACGTCGCCCGAATTAAAGGCTTCTCAGCGTTGTACTACAAGGATTGTAATAGATGCGCCGAGAGTGATCTGGCGAGCGACTTACACCTGGCTTATAGAATAAATGATTTAACCAAAGAAATCATTACCGCACGAGTGGGGACCTGGGATCACGTCTTGCCAACTCCCAACACTACCCATATCATCCAATCAAAAAATTCCATTGATGACCTTATTACCGATTATTCTGGATAGTTTTGTTATGTTCATTTTAACGTTTATATTATCACTTATAGTTAGTTGTTGATATTTAAGCATGTCAAGAACCTATATTCGAAGCGTGCGTATTTAAAAATATTCACTTTTATTGAATTAGCCTGAAGAAGTCTGACAAATATTGTTTATTTTTTATTGTAATTAGTTTTAATTTTATTTAAAGAAATAAAACAATACAATAAATTTATAATAATGTTTATATTCTTATAAAGACAATAAAATGTCTATTACATTGACGAATAGAATACATACACAAATACATTATTTATTACACAGTATAATTTTAAAATTCTTACACAACATTGTTATATATTACGATTCAAATAACAAAACAGATACTTTTGTAGAGCCAATATAACTAAGATACAGTCTATCAAATTCATTTTTAATATTTCTGTAAATGTAAATCTAAGGTAAACATACCTACTTTCGTGCACAATTCAGGTGTAAAACAATATAAATGCATCATTTGAAAATTATTTCTAATACATTGGAAAAACCATTAAGGACGATATTGCAATCACTGCATATCGATGAACCCTAGCGGCTATCGCCTAGTTTTATTAATACTACTTCGGTAAAACGCCAACGAATGGCATGAGTGAGTGAAATTACACTTTCGATGGCAAAAACGACAACAAGAACAAATCCTTCGGCATATGCTGAATGATAATGAAACAACACCAGCAAGTCATTCAATGACTTTGTATCATATTTATGGTAATGATTTCATGCAGGAGTATGACAAACCCAGAAATAGATGTCACCCCCCCTTGACTTATGATTGAAAAAGTTAATTCTGACCAATTTCAAAATTCAAATAAATATTCTACCACCATGATTTTACATGACAACAAATTTAAATTTAATCACTCTTTTCTTTATAACATTTTTCTGGAATCTGTGTGTAAATATACAGATTTATCTTTTTTCCTCTCCCAAAAATCTATATACTCAACGATAGAGTTTCCAGATTTCCTAGCATTCTATAATAGTACTATTATTTGTTATGTAAAGAATACAGATTACTATTTAACGTACTATAACATCATATAATTTAATTTGATAATTGAAC
Source organism: Antheraea assamensis (assembly GCA_035772565.1). Taxonomy (NCBI): domain Eukaryota; kingdom Metazoa; phylum Arthropoda; class Insecta; order Lepidoptera; family Saturniidae; genus Antheraea; species Antheraea assamensis. The sequence goes on along the minus strand of JAQQSE010000064.1, from coordinate 7,549,604 downwards.
ATCATTTTAAAAGTTAAATAAAGAAAACATCAAAATTTTCCACTAATCTAAAAATAATTTCTTAATTAATATACATAAGTACTTAGAAGATAAATTATAAATAAGATACTCCCTAATTTTTGTAAAACATAACTAACTCATTTCACACTTTTCTCATAGATGGTAAATGTGCGTAGTTAAGATTCTAATTAGTGAACATTATATTGGTCACTTTGAACGCAGAATAAATTTTGTGTGATAATAATTTAAGGCAAACTTTTATTGTGACCTTAGTAATGCTTCATCAGATTTCTTTTGATATAAGGATTATAGAACTCGTTGACCGTTTTGAAGTGTCGAGTGTTAAAACAATAAAAAAAGAAATTTAAATAAATGATCGAATCCTTCTTCTATCCTTATATAGTGTTACAATATAAGTGTTTTTGAGGATAAGCACAGAGGCAGCGGTTAATATGCTCTGAGATACAGACATAGTTTAAAAGATATTATTACTAATAATAAAATTGAGATTCTTAATAATAAAATTTTTATTTAAACCCCTCATCATTTTACAACTGGCAATGTTTTTAAATACTAATAAAATTTCTAAATAGGGTATTAATAGTTTTATTTAGGCTTTCACACGTACAACATGAAATTATTATTATTAGTCGTTATTTCTACTTGAAAATTATTATTGCATATATTTTGAACTCAGTATCGAATTTATTTATTTATTATTATTAATAATATAAGTGAACTGTACAATTGATGAAACTTAGTTAATTAGTGACAATTAGGCGATTATGCAATTCAATATAGAAGTATACGTTTTTCGACTTGTTTGCGACATATCGGGCATACGGTGATGCGATCGCCGCACATCTGGCACATGCCGTGCCCGCATAGGAATATCATGTTCTTCAAACGATCGAGGCAGATCGGACACATCGTCTGAAATGGTACAAGTGTTCGAATTTTAACTTCGAACTTTAATTTTATCAAAGTAAAATCGTTGGTTGATCTGTGAAACTGAACATTTCGACGTTTGGTACTCTGGCAGTATGCTCAACTCATATAACGCATGTATTTATGAATGACTAGATGACGATGCAGGCGAATTCCTCTTGTTCCTTTATTATAATATATAGAACATTTTATGTATACAGAAAAAATATAAGCACCGCTTCTCCACGGCAAGAAAATACACATGGCTTAAAACTTTAGTAACTTCACATTATATGAAGCTATCGTGATAATTTTGTTTCTAGATAAGGACCTGTATCTCAGACGCCAAACAAAATTGATTGAAATATAACCAGTAGTTTTTGAGTGAAGCGCGGACAACGGCAGACGTCTACAATTTATTTGTATAGATCTTGCGCCCAAGTAGTAGTATTTACTATCAAATATATCATATGATCTATGCGTGGTGTCATATTAAGGACATTACTTTTATTTATTGAGTAGCAGTGGAATTGGTGAGACGGCACTATTCATACTTCAGTTCATTAAATTTTCTAAATGTATTATGGGATTATAAGGTAAGCTGCTATTATATCTAACAATGATGATGTAGTGGTCATTTACAATACGTTAAATTTAGAAAATGAAGTATCTTTGGGTGTCTAGCTAGCGGAAAAGGTATTTTTGGTAATGGGTTTTCAACTTGTGGGAACTAATTAAATGATCAAGCAGTATAAAATATTATTCAGCTGTGTTGGGCATAGCAGTGAAGTTATTTTTCATATCACTGCTATTTCACAGGTGATAAACAAAACCCTGTCACATTTAAATTTATCGTACCGTGACCGCATTAATTGGCGGTTATACTTTTTTTCTAGCTAAATCGATCTATACAAATACAAAAAGGTTTAATAGACACAGGAGATTCCCGTCCCATTAAAAAATCAAAATATACGACAAATTATTTTTCAATGTTGTTAAAATATATTAATTATGCGAGGAGTCTACTAAGAAGTGATATGTGTAATACAGTGTCTGGTTACCTGTTCTTTGATATCTTGTAGTTGTTGCTGCAATTTTTGCACGTCTGGTAGGGGAGGCACGGGTGCGGCGGGTGCAGCCGGTGCAGGAGCCGGTGCGGCAACCTGCGGCAGGTGCGGCTACTATGGCAGGTGCAGCGACTGCGGCAACCACGGCAGGTGCTGGTGTTGCGGCTTGTGTGGGAGCTTGCGTCGCGAAACGAGACCCGTTGTTCATATAGTGCGGTGCGCTCTGCGCTGGAACCGGCTGGCCCTTATTCACCTGAACTTGTGCCAGGTTGCTGCCGCTGTCCTTATCTACTGTGGATATCGTTTGGAATGTTTATTAGTTAAAAAAACTAACTCTTCACGAAGCCGGTAAGTTTGTAAATTAAAATCTAATCTCCATTTTTTATAAATCTCAATTATTTATTTCTCAAATGATCATAAATCAAATAATATTATATATTAATCTTGATCATTTGATCTTGCCTTATAAAGAATTGAATACTCACACTCAATAATCTAATATTGATTTTGTATGTAATCGCAATCAAATTTTCATTAAAGGTTGATTTTTCCAATGCAAATGGTGGTGCAGTATTTTTTAATCCTTTTGAAATCTTCTCTAACATTACTTACCATAAAGAGATTCTTCAATTGTTTCTTTTATATATTTTACAGAATTCTTGTATCGTGCAAGCATTAATATAAGTAAGCTGACTTTGATGATCCTCGCATCAGATCAATTGCATTACTTCTATAATTAATGTATAAAATAATGTTACAAGTTTATCATTATTTTAACGTCGTATCGAGCCAATTAAACACCTCTAAAAGGGTATATGGTAAGAGTTGTCAGATTTTTGTAATTTCTTATATTGAGCGTACACAGATGGTAGCAGTTGTACTAACGGTCAATGTTGTGTACGGCTGTCAAGGGCGGTTGGTGCTGATGAGCAGGGAGTGCTGGGTGTGAGGGGTGCGCAGGAGGCACCGGATGCGTCGGTTGATGTAAGGGAGTGCGGCACTCGACGCACTTGCGCATCAGTGGTGCGCAGGCTGCGCACGCGCACACGTCCCCGCACGGACGGAACATAACCGTGGCGGGCGCTTCCGAACACACCACGCACTCACCGACGCGCTGCCGTGCAGTCACGCACGCGCGGCATAATAAACACTTTTTCACCTGTAATAAATGAATTTATTTAATGTAAATCAAACTAACGTATATAAGTTGTTCCAGTGGGCATTTCTAACAAACTTTAAGTAGAAAACACATTCCATTCGAAATCAAGCGTTAGTAGTTTGCTACGCACCGGGATACAGCAGTACGATTAATGCTATTTTGAGGGACAAGAGACCTAGCATTGGTATTTCTGTAGTTGTAACTCATACATATTGTACAAACTTACAAGTTTAATTCAACCTCGTCTCTAATAATTTGCTTTCTGCATTTTCTCAAATATGTTTTAACAGACAAATTCTCAACACCGGATACACAGGATTACCTAGTTTGGTCGGCACCGGTAGTACTGATTTTAGGAAAAGTTTAAACGTATTAATAAATATTTGTAAATTATATCTTTAAGCATATAATTTAGTACTTATGGTGAATAAATTATTCTTATTATTATAAGCCGTCTAAATTCTACTCTAATTCGAGACTTAAACGTAACGCGAAGTAGTCTCTGGTATTCATTCCAGATAGGATATGGATGTGGTAGAATGTGGACATTGCCCGTCTAGAACGCGATCACCATACACCAAGTGTAACACTCGCCACTTAGGCGTGTCGAGTTCATGGGTCAGTGGTGTATATCCAGAAATTAAGCGGGCTGGTAGGGATTTATACCCGACTGAGTCGCGACCTGGTAGTCCATGTATAGGGTGTACATGGTAATAAACCCGTTACAGTTTTCGTCGCATTTCAGGATCAACTAGTATAAATCCATCTGCCGAAAGTCATGTAGGTCGATATGGAGACGACTTGCAGATTTTTCGATAGTCGCTCTTGTTTTTGGATTGCACTGTTTTTCCCAATTCAGTTTGTCATTTTATTGTGTTACAATAAAAGATAAAGTTATACCCTGTTAGGAACCCGCCAAAGTTACGTCGATACTCGATACAAAGTTTAGACAATAATACGCCCGATATACTAAAATTTGATAAATAACTTCTACCATTGATTCGAACAGAGATTTAAACATGATTTAATATACAATTATGATTACTGCTTATTCCCGATAGGAATATAGAGTTCATTTCATCTGAAAGCTTAGAATTTTTAATTAATCGAAACCGGATCAATGAGGTATGAAGTTTTCGCGTAAAGCAAGTCTAAATCCAAAAATATATTCATGATATAATTGAACGGTATTCGTATTTATCCAGGAAGCGCGACTTGCTGTAAATATATTGGTTAAACAGTAAAGTAAATATTCATGTGTTTTACCCTCGCAGCACACACGTTACAGCAACAAATATGTCCGCAAGGTCGAAATAAGGTATCTCGTTTCGCATCGGAACAGACGAGACACTCGTCAGCTGTCGGATCGGAGGATGCCGTCACCTCGGGCACAGATTCGGTAGCGATAATGCTAGAAGCGGTTAAAGGCGCTGACGCTGATTCTGAGTCAGCGCCGCCATCGCTTGTCATAGTTGTGCCCTCCTTGCGGCATGAAGTTAATGTTTTACAGAGGTTCGGGTCCGGGCAGAGATCCAATGGAGTTTGTCCTGTAATTAAATGTTAAATAAAAATATAACAAACAATCCAATTATTTAAAAATTGTGTGCTTTTATGACACAACTATGCAAGTGAAACTTTTTTCGGATAGTAGGTATTTAATTGAACATTTTCGGAAAATTATACGATTTAGGGTATTAAAATCACGTTTTTAATCTTTTTTAAAACTGAGCACAATATTTATTTAAATCATTCAATCATTTTAAATTGAGCCACGGGAGCCGACATGTCGGCCTTAGCTGGTATGTCAAGCGCCTTTCACTTTACCGCTACTCCACGGCTGGCTGTAATGCGATATGCAATAGATGGACGAAAACATTTGAGGCGATGTAACAAAAGTTTCACTTTAATAAGGTCGTACTAAATCTCTTGTCAATGTTAAATACTAATTCCCTAAAAACTGTAATGGTACCCCCACACGATTATTTATGAGCCAAGGCAAACCAAGCTAGGTAAGCGCTTCATAGCCGTTTAAAAATACATTCAACTGACTTGTGCTAATAGTGACGATACGATTAGCTCATCATTTCACTTCTTGTACTATGTAGGGAATAAACAAACCTCTAAATGGGTTGAAAGCTCACGATAATTGTATGGACATTCTCGTTTTGTATTCTTATTTCGACGTTGTTATTTTTAGTATGCTCTATCATTCTTTACAATTGTTATTCTTATCAAGAAAGTATGTAGTTATTTAACAAACAAGATCTAGGTATATCGTATGTAATTATGTTAGTCATAAACTTACAGGTACCTTGGACTTAAATTTTTCAGAATGTTACTTATATATAATGTTTAAATAAGTTATTCTGGCTTGATCATATAAAACCATATTCTTTGCATTTTCATTCATAAAAATATTTAATGTTTGAAATTGCGCATTGCTGCGCTGTTCGATACCGCGCGCCTCGATGACATTCGTGGGATTTCTTTAGACGCAGAGCGATAATTGTAGGAAGATTAAAGTATAACGAGAAAGATGGTCACGTAGCATATACGTGATGCTTTTTATTCAAGGCCCATGCTTTCGGATAAGATAAGCTTCTATGTGGTACATGATGAGAGTATTGGATTTTGAATATATATCAACAACGTTCATAAATTATTAGTTACAACGATGAGTTCGAAGATGTTCAGTGATCAATAGTATTATAATAAATTATATATGCAGTTTTGTATATGACTGTAATGGGTTATATTAAAACTTTGTTTCTTTTATTTCAAGGGAGTTAAAGAGAAGTATATAAAAGCAATTGAATGGAAAATAGTTAACTCTGGAATTTTAATAGTTAAGTAAAAAGGATGAACATAAGAAATTATTTAGACTATTAAATAGAACGGATTTTTTTAAACACCCTTCGCAGAGTAATAAATTATTTTGTTTCAAGATTTCTCTTGTTTAGGAGAGACTCTTAGTTAAACAGAAATAAAAGCGTATATTATTATTTTCGAAAACCAACCCCTAACTTTGTGAAATACGGGACGAAAGTTTGAATGCGAACCTTTAATTTATAAAGTTAGAACTTTACAAATTAGTATTTAGGACCGCAGTTATAATATGGAAATGAAAGTTATATTTCTGATACAAAACCCTAAAGGGCAGGTGTGAAATATTGTTATGTAAATTCGTTATTTGAGATACGTTAAAATCTATAGTTGGATATTGCTATATTAGAAAAGAATAACTTATTCTATATTTCTTATAGAGGTGAAGCAGGAAACGGAAATTTGTAGATTGTATAAGAGATTTCATATGGGCTCTCTTGTATACATACACGTATAGAAAATTTAGAGGAAAACCAGTATTTTTACACAACGCTAATTACAATATACACAGATATAGGTGTAATGATAATAATAATACTGATGCTGAAAATGCTAATTGACTAACATTTCACTAGCAATTTGCACGTTACTCAATTACGGCTGTAGTGTTTTCGGCTTTCCATTTTTAAATGGATAGTTTGTGATGTTTAAATTATATCGATTTGTTCATAATTTTAGCTGATATTATTGGTCTATGACGCGTTAGAGTACGTTAGAACAAAAGTTTTCACGGCAAACCTTTTTTGTTTTTAACGGAAAGGTCTGCCCCGTGAGCGGCTAGGAAGCAGGCGATTGAAGCGGAAGATTTTTTATCATGAGCATGTGCAAGCCCAGTCAGCAGGGAGGCGTCCCGCGCGTCTTGCAACCGTCGTAGCTGCTGCAGTGTGTGATGCCGGAGCGCTTCATGTAACGGTGTATCGCCGTCCTAAAAATATTTATTTTGAAAATATGTCTTAATACCCAGAACAATTCATGTGTATCTTTAGTTTATATTTATTACATATACAGAATTTTTAGCAATTACGGCTATTTAATGTGTAGTGGTGTGTTATTAATTAATAAGTCTATATTCTTAAAGTTAAATCTTTTTTATTCTAGCAAAAAATTAATAGGTGCCTTAGTCCATTACACTTTGAAGAGAGATGTAACAAAATATACTATTAGGCATAGGCATTTTGTATGCCTAATCACAATAGTCTCAAAACCCACAAATATTTAGCTACTTTGATAATATATACATTGCGTCGCATAAAAAAATGCAAATAAATAGTTAGGCTTAAGTGTAGAATCTAGTCATTATATGTACAAATTGTTATCGTCATATGATGATAGGTGACGAAGGATTGGGTAACATAATTATAAGTATTAATGTAATACCTGTGTGCATCATGAGGCTTTTCAGTTTTTTATTTTGATAATAATTGATGATATCTTTTAAATAATTTGAAGTATTTCTGTAAATGTAGAAATAAATTGTCAACTTTAATGTGATGTACTTTGTTTTTAACCTAATTCCTTTTTTAGAAGTACATACTGTATTTATTTCCTTAAATGTTATACGAGTTACCTTATCACAAATATTAAGGTTAGCCCCATGTGCGACTAGCAAGCGCACTATTTGCGTGTGTTGGCGTTCGACTGCGAGATGCAAGGCAGTTTGCAGGTTCGCGTTCTGCAAGTCAGGTCGGGCACCACCACGTACTAGCAGTTCAGCGACTTCCGCGTGATTATTCAACGCTGCGAGGTGCAAAGCTGTGTATCCGTCGTCCTTCGCATCGTCTACAATCCATGGCCTTGGCAGTTTACCGAGCATTATTTTCATTGCACTGAAACAAATATGAATACTTGAAAACTCATACTATCATACTGACAGCGTCTCTATCTTGTTTGTTAATGAACTATAATACTTCATTTTGTGCTTTTTAAAATTCAAAGTTGTAATTAAAACATATATATTTCATTAACTAAGTTAAAACATATTACAAGGGTAGCAGAATATGTGAAAGCATTATAACCTGACTTATTTTTGTCGCAAAGTATCAGTAGCCATGCTCATTTGTTTTATTTTGCAATTCGAAAGGTGTGGTTGGCATTACAGAATGACACACAAGTTGTTCCAACTCCGTCGCCAGGAGTAACAACCTGTTATGACTGGCTGCGTTCTTTATGATTTTGGTTATACTTAAAATATACATTTCGGTATCTTTTAAGGAATTGTCGTTATACTTGCATCTTATTAGCACGAAAAAATATTTAAATTTTCCTTTTCTATAATTCGGCAGTGAAATCAAATTTTTTACAAAAATGTACTTTGACACTTTTAGCACCAAGGCCCATTATTGGATCACGATTACAATTTTTATTTCCCACAGTATTTTTAAATACAAGAGCTGTATTGTTATTTTATTTATATTTTGTTTGTGCAATCAAATTTTAGCCTGTATTATATACTACATAAGTGCAATAATAAACCTTCATCGTACTAGGTTGTTAGGGCGATTGTTAAAAATAGAAACAAGTTAAAATGACGGTTACTGTGGACGTTTGTAACTAGGTGTGTATGCAATCAGCATTTAATTATCCTTCGATAACTGGAACTTCACGTAGTTCATACAAGAGTAAACCTTCCATTTGCAAAAATGAGATGATATGGTACAGTAAAGAAAAATTAATTGTTTTAATACAAAGTAATTGCTTTTTATATTTAGCGTCTCATATTTAACCTATTATAAATATATAAATCGTTGAAGTCTTTTAAATTATATTTATTTGTCATCATGATACTGCCTAAATATATTCGGTTAATAAGAGTTTCGGTGTTGGCAACATAAGAAAACTCCAACAATAATGAAGCCGTTAAAATACTATGTGATACTGGAACCGCCCGACGCTTACATTAAAATTACATGCTCAAAAAGTAATAAAGCTCAAAATGAAATACGCGATACGTAAATATATATTAATAAGTTGAAGTTATTTCTTACATCATTCATTATTAAGCATATGGTAATTTTACAAAAAAAACTTATTTTTCCAATACTGCGTTTCGAAAGCCCACGCGAAGCGAGCTTCCTCCGTGATCTCAAGCAGAGATGCGAACAGATATTTTAAGTAAAAAATATAAATTTCAAAACCCCCGCTGAGATTATCTACATTTCTTTGAATTTACAATGCAATGTGGTGCGTTAAACTTGTTCCCCCCCTTTAATCGTATGGAATAATCAGATTTATGAAACTACGTAACGTTTCAATTTTGCGTTTTGATTTATACTGTAAATCAATTTATTCGTTTATAACTATCTCAAGTGATTACCGTATCGTAATTTGATATACAAACATATTTAAGTAACCTAAAATTAAGTTTAAAAGATAACTTAAAATTAAAATATTATCTTTCGTCAATACCATTATATTCTTTAATACCACCGTGATTTTTAGATAGCATATAAATATTTTTTTAAATCTGACGTTATAATGAACTATATATATAGTAGGAATAATGTTTATATAAAAATGGAGAAAATATAAGACGTTAATGCTGAAAAATAAAGGTGATTATGACTTTACTATTTGGTGATATCTTTCATGGAAATTAATTCTCATCTAACGTAGTTTTCAGTAGCTACTTTACAGCAAAAATTAGTATATTGTGATCAAAGTATTCATCAAAGTAAATCATTATTGCTGTCAATAAATTCCAACATCGTATGACCGAAAGTTGGTATACCAAGGTGTTCTTTTCATTGAGGAGATTTTTATTTCATTCATATTACTATAAATTGCCAATAGGTGGCGTTGCAACGCATCAATTTTTTAGTTTAGTTGATAATATTAACTTATCATTTCAAAAAGGCAGGTTATATTTGAGTACATATTTCTAAACCATTATTTCTTTACTTTCTATAATGAAAATGATTAATGATCAGCATGATAGCATACATGAGTTTAAAAACATTATAAAATATACAAGGAAGTGTATTTGGAAACGTATCTAGTAGAATAACTTAATACGTTAATTCTGCCAGTGTGTAGCATACCACCCCACAATTGTATGACGCATACCATCTCAATGGTTCAGAAACGGATGATGGTATCGAGGTGGATGAACTTTTTTAACAGAAATAGAATAAAATGGCGCTTTTGTTTGAACTGCAAAATTTATAGTCAAGAGTGAAGCGAAAACAAATAAATTGTAACTGCTTAACGCGTGATATTCTATTTATAAATAATCGTCAATATAACATCAAAATACATTAGAAGTGTATATTCCGAAAGCGGTTAACAATATTCATCAAACGACTGGCAACAATGAATTAGGCGGTTACACATTTTAATACGCTACGTTACATTGAAAGAGTAAAAACGAACGAACTAATTAAATAAGGTCAAACGTCACCGGGAGCGGGTGCGGCGGCGGCGGTGGCGGTGGCGTCGCGGCGTCGGCGACAGCGCTCGCGCACCATGCTCGTCGTATGTACGCCGATAGTTTGGATCCGCGCGCCGCGCAACTCGCGCTTTCTTCCTCAGCGCGTCTTATCATTATCAGTGTTACAATAATGCATCACGTTAATTGCTCTGAACAGTTAATATCTATAAAATTTTAGTGATAGTTGTTGCTACATAAAGTGATAAACTATATATTATTCGTTGGGAAATGAACACAGCATGTGTTTATTAAGTCGAATGATATTCATGAGTGTTACAATCTGAAATCATCCTCGCCTACTGCAAAACAAATGAGTTTTTTAGGCTTTATTATAGGCATAATTTTTTCAAAATTGATATTTATATGCGGAAACTAAGATGATAAAAAAATACAATACATATTTTCAGTAGACGTTTTAAAAAAATATTTGTATTAACGCTTAGGATAATTTAAGTATGAAATCTTTACATGTGAGTGGTTAGTGTCCGGTACTAAATAGCGTCTGAGCGATAGTTTAGACTCAAATCAATTCTTTTATTGAGCTCGTTTATAAAGACATACAGATTGTTTAAGCTCCCTATTAAACGCATATTATGTAGATAGCTTTTTATTTAACATTAACTCACTTACTATTATGTTACTGGTATGTAATGTTTATTAACCTGGTTTATTTGAAATTGTTCATTCGGAATACACAAAAAAATATATATTTATAAAGTAATGCCCTAACCGTTTATACAAGCTACGTACACTTAGTAATGAAGTAATTGTTGTATATTTATTTTACAGAATTCACTCATTTGTTTATATATTACTGATTTTTGTAGAAGTTAGTTTTATCTAATAATATTCTATGGAATAATTTTAAAAATAAAATACTACATTTTATTAAACTATATTTATTCGATTTATTTATATTTTTATGTTGCACGTATATAAATAAAAACTACTGATCATTGTCAATACTAATATTATTTTTTTTTCAAACTGACCTGCACTGTTAGCCTGGCAGGGCCACTACAGTTTCACCGGACTACTAAAACCGTTCATCAATACTAATAATAGCTATAATGAACAATACTACATAATATAATATTTACGTACATTTTCCTCATATATTTCTATCGGCATCATGCAACACACGGTAAAATTTAGTTCTAGTGTTTAGACATAATATACAAATTATTATAACACTTACTTACAAAACTGTCTTTATAAAATAGCTTTAATAAAAACGTAAGTTAATATTATTACTACGAAAAATAATGTATCCAAGTGTTTGACTCAATTCTATTTACGATATAAAATTGATTTTTGAACTGATAGAATTTTCTATCTGATTTAAAAATCCGCTACAAGGTATATTTTTTTACTTTTTCATCTTTGAAACTCTACTAGCTGTAAGGATGTACCTACATGGCGACATAACTATTATATTATTGTGAAAGTTTATGATTATTAAAAGTAAATATAATTCTAATATATTTTTATTCCTTGTATTGCATAGATAAAAACATTTATTTCTTAACATCATCGGCGTATATACTTGGACCGTGACTACCCCAGCGTTCTTTAGTGTCCAGGCTAAGATGTTAGATTATTGAAATAAAATTGAGCTTTAGTTAGATCGGCCATCGTTTTCCAAGAGTCAGGCAGCTCTGCCGCTGGAAAATAGCTTTAGTTCTATGCGAATTATTACAATGAACAAAAGCGCAATTTCTTAACTGTTCCATTAATTAGAAACGAGCAGACACTTAGTACTGTAAGATGTTGTTTAATTATAAGTAAATACTGAATGTTGAATGCAGTTTTTGCACTTTATTCTTGATTACTTTACCGACTGCGGTTCTTTATTGACTGTACTACTACCAACGACAGATTTAAATGATCACTGTAGAGCATGACCTAGTTCGCGTTCAGTGTTGTAGCTATGATGCGATACAATTAAGTAATGAATCATCGTGTTATTAAGGCAGAAGTTTGCTACGTTCGGAGTATTCGAGAACAAGGGCTAAACTTCATTCCATTTAAATGATCTATAATGAATAATGTAACGAATCATCGCGTTCGAAAAAAATAAAATTACAGGGCAAATATGAGTAGTCCAAGTGATCATATTTCTACATAGTGATCTGATTCCCCACCGATTCAGAATAGTAAGTTATGGAAATGTGCGATTGGGGCAGCAGCGGGCACACTAGTAGCCAATAACAATGTCGCATTAATATTCATCAGGCGCTCTTTGGACGGTCCTTTCTGTCTTTCCGTGGAGAGCATCGGCGCATATCTTTGCTCAATAAAGAATCTTATCGGATAATCATATAAATAACGAAAAAAATCGAATTGTACTAATGAAGTAGATATTATGTGCTTATAAATTAGAACTTTTCTGTACCATTTCGTTCTGAAACAATTAAATTCACAGATTACTCCATAAAAAAATGTTCGATCAAATATTTTATCACATATTTTATTACTAGTTTGACCTCTCAGCTTCACGTTAATATAGGTTTAACTTATCCCTAGTACTTTTTTCTAGGATGCAAGTTACTCTATACCGTTTACTATATCTTTGACAATGTGTATGCAAAATTTCATCATGTTTGATTCAGTAGTTAAAGCGTGGAAGCGTAACAAATAAATCTATATTCGCATTTATAATATTCATCATATAAAAATTACCTATCGAGGAGTGTTAAAAACATTTCTGACACACAAACTTTCATGCAGTACATTTTTCTGAACAATAAACGAAGAAACAAAGTTAGGGGTTGGTTGAGTTTTATAGTAGAACTTGCACCCGACCGGATCGTAACCAACATAAACATTATTAAAACCGTGTCACTTTTTGAGTACGCTTCGGTGCATCGCGTTTCCAGATTAGATTTTGTAATATTGGCAGGCCTACACGATGCAATAGCGGCAACATTCTACAGATGCCATCTTACGGTAATCCACAGCGTTCTCATTCGGTTCTACTATTTACTATCTGGCAAATACTACAAAAAAGTTGTATTATACTTAGATGATGTTTCGACATGATAATTGGAATGAATAATTGCCGAAATCTAGAAAAAGAAGCATTAAACGGTTCAACAGACGTTTATTTATTAGAACCAATCTCGCCATCAATACAATTCCATTTAAAGGGCACGGTACATACTATAAATACTTCACATTTCACTTTATTCCATTTCTAATTACAGGTCTCGTTTTATAAATAAGCATAATTTTATTTACGGGTATACTGGGTATGTAGAAAACTATATACCAAAAAATCATAAAAATTTTACATTTGTATAACATAATTTTATATATAAAAAAATTTAAGAATGTTTTGTAGAAATATGCTCGTGATATATCATGTATAGAAATAAATGTTTTTTGTGCCTGTATTCTCTTTTTTGAAGCACTAGTATTGAAATGTTAACAAAACCATGTTGCTCTCAAGAGACAAAAGATGAGTTGGCAGTCGTCCCACTTGTTTGTCTATGAAAGTTTGCCAAAATTCTTTTATTGACTGAGCGAAACGTAGCAGCGAGTTTTACGACAACAGGCGCTCTCCCTACGACACATTAAACTTACTACTATTCAGCAGATCAACTAGGTACACAGACCCGTACGTCGTTCACACAACGTAAATTGCAATTAATGAAAATTTTAAAATTATTTTATTTTCTATATTGAACTGTAAATGCTGGTAATTATATTTCAAGCATTTCTAAATTATTTGCTAGATTTTATTTCCGAACTGTTTTATATTAATATAGATTAAATTGACTACTATTTAAAAGCCTACTTGTAATTTAGTATGTGTTAACCTAAATACATAGATGGTCTGTTTTAATGAGTTTACTATTAATTAGTACGTAGTGTTTGTTTCAGAGGAGGTCAGTGAACGGCGTTCTCCAGATCCCGTGATCGGAACTATGTATAGGCCGGCAACCCCGCGGGAGGTGACAGTGGTGGATGGTGTATAACTAATAATAGCCTCCCCTCCAGCACTGAGTACAGGATCATCGGGACGCTGCGCGCTGCCGCGTTGAGGGGAGCGCGCACATGTGGCGCCCGTCGCCATCCTCCTCGGCGTGCACGTTTATTTTCGAAACAGTCGTCACGCGGCGCGGTTCACGGTGTTCCTTACATAAGAGTCCGCGGCGCGTCTGCCGGTGAGGCTCCGCTCTGCACTTCGGTCAGTCGTCGCACGCTGCATGTCGGTGCACGTTCGGGTAACCGATCCGATGGACGCCCGACGCCCGATCTATTTCGGGAAAATACAAATTTGGAATGGATGGTACTCGCGACTTGTAAGCGAACTCCGCCGGTTGGCTCCATTTTTAGAGCTGGTCTGCGCCTGCGCACCGAGTATGCCGCCAGTGCTCCACGAGCTGCCATCACGCCGCGTCGCTCGTCACCCCCACCGCCCTGGGTGACCGGCGCGCTTAGGCCTTGCTACGTCTTCAACCAAGAGATGGCGTGCTAAATGAAACGGCAATATATTTTTGGACAATTCATAATCGTCATCTTCGATATTGCAGTAATATAAGACCAAGAAAGAATGCGACGTGAAGAAGAATGAAGAAATAACCTTGCGCAAGTTCCGTGCTTCCTTACTTCCCATAGTGCTTATGAATCGTATGGAATGTAAAGAAGTATGGAGCTGCGCGGGTGTGCCATCGAGTTTGGGTCCGGATATCACATTATTAATGTTCACATGTGACCGAAGATTTTATATAAAAGACGTCTTGTGCTTAGTATATATATTACGGATTCAACGTGTCAGTTATAATGATGAATATGTGTCCCTCATATAATTTGTTTTGGATGTTAATAGGATTTTAGTTCCTAGGAAGTTATTTTTGTTTTAAATATACGCGATTCATCGAAAAGTTAATTTAGGTAAACTTTTAAAATTAAAAATTTCCGTCTTTGTGTAGATTAATTTAAATGCAAATAAACAAATGCTTATTGCTTCGTTACACCGTATTGCTACTATACACAACTCTAGAATCATTCTAAAAGCTTCTTTGTGTATATAACAATAATTATAGTAAAAATGTGAATATTTGAAAGTAA
The DNA here is from genome assembly GCA_035772565.1 of Antheraea assamensis. Taxonomy (NCBI): domain Eukaryota; kingdom Metazoa; phylum Arthropoda; class Insecta; order Lepidoptera; family Saturniidae; genus Antheraea; species Antheraea assamensis. Next base: position 7,534,066 of record JAQQSE010000064.1, on the reverse strand, counting down.
AACTAAAAACAAGAACTGTTTATTTGGTGGCCAGTTGTCGTAAAATAACATCTGGCGCAGCGTAGGTAAGAGTTCTGACTGAGGGAACATAAATAAACGCGAGTACAAACGTCGGCCGGATCTGGGGTTTGGAATTTCTCCACCAACTTTGCGTAGGTATTGAGAAAGAAAAGTACAAATGTACATACTATTGTATGCCATATAATATTCAGTGACTGACTCTGACCAAATTGCAACTATGATGGTAGTTATAGCCTTACATCATTTAAAAGTTGCTGTTAGACTTCACATATATTAATAATTTCACAAAATAATTACATTAAGGAATTGAATTACGTTCTTATTAAAGGTCCTAAAATATTTGTCATATCATATAATCAATATGATACGAATTAAAATTTAAAATAAAACGAATGACTATCTCTGATTGTTATTAAAATATTTAGTAAGTCATATTTCAATTGGTCAGAAGTGTAAATCATAAATTTTATTTATGATTTTTTTATAGAAGTTGTAGTATTTATAAGCAGTGTTCCAATTTCATATAAAAACTGCCAAAACCGTTTTTCTACAATAGTACGATATAAAGAAAAAAACGAAAAAAAAAAAGCGAATGAGTCTGAGGCACGCCTGCGCCACATCTGGTGGAACACTGCATATCATTATGCGGATTGGTCTCGGCTGAGCGGAGCGGACTATGCGTTGCTCGTGCCGCGTGCCGTAACCGAAAACAATGCTTATAATAATGTTATTATATACATAAAATATATACATATGCTTATGACATAGTTTTATTCATTTGTTAACGCGTCTATATAAAAAGATCACGTTTATCCCTGTCTAGTTACGGTTCGATTTGTATAGAAAGAAAATATTTTTGAATGAAATATTAGAATTTAAAACCTGTGTTTTAACATTTTATAATAATAATAATAAATCCTTTCATATTTATCCTATGTAGGTGTGTATGAATATTGTAAAACTGTAATTATTTCCTTATAAATATTCGAAGTAATTTTATATAATTTCGGTGTATCAAATTAAAGTTCATTTAATTAGTATTAAATTATATTTCACAATGATGGTATCATTTACGATTTTATTATTAATATCTTAGTACAAAAATGAAAACGGCTCACGATAATTAAATTAATCAAAATATATAGTAAGATAAATGTAAGATGATATAAATAAAATACTAGTTGAAGATTCATTTGATTTTGTTTATTTCGGAGACTATTTTTAAGTTGATGAGTAATGAAAGTTTCAACATAAGATCATAAGTGATAATTTATTATTAAGGTTCCGTTCATTGTTTCAAGAATAGGGGGACGGCACTAGGGCAATGACAGAGCTTACTCACCACTATGACCAAAACAAAAAGAATAGGTGTGGTCAATATCAAAACTTAAGTTATTTTTGCATTGTAATTCAATTCAATAAGTTATAGACTAGAAACTGACTCAAGTGATAAAAGTAGAGCTACGAAGCGACGTGACTGGATGTTTCCATGTAATAGATTAAATAATAATATGAAATCCCGTTTGTATCCAAAACGCGCCCTTAAATAGTGCACGCCTTTTACTATCGTACAAAGAAATATTCTATGAGAAAGGGATCTTGACCTACCAGTTTGTTCAGAATGTACGTTTCTTAAAAACAATTTATTCATGCATACATGCAGCGACTGCCACCAACAAAAGAATATAAAACTAGACAGGGGCATAATGAATGCTAGACAAAGGCCATTTTAATAGAGTTACTTGCGTGCAATTTGGTTTACTATAAGTATAAAAGTTTTTATTCGATCGTATCGTTGAATAGTTTTGTTATTTCTTTTTAATACATATTTTAAGAAAGTACTCATGGTTTTGTCTGATATTCGTATATCATTATATGTTAAGATTAATATATAGTATTATGGCTATTTATTGTATATGATATAGTGAGATATAATTTACATGTACATAATTTTAGTTGGTATGTATTGGTTGTGGATGTCTTGTTATTCGAGGATGATGTGCGAAAATAACCGACAGACGAATGGTTGGCATCGTTCCAGAGGCCGCTGAAGACTGCCGGTACGGCCCGGCAGTGCTCTCTCTGCTTTAACTTTCGTTTTGAGGATCATTCTAAGCTAAATGTTTAAAACTATTAATTATTTAACAATGTATTAAAATACATCTTTAGCTTAACTGTTCTGTGATGTATAGGTAAACTGCTCTTGTTATGTTAAGTATATGTTATATATATGCAATCTCTTAATCTGTTTTCGTGTTTTATTTTGGTAAAATTTAATATCCTGGACTTATTTTATATTAGGATCTCTATTTAAATAAGTAAGAGCGATTGGACGCGCTTGGCTGATGATCGAGTACAGTGACCGACCTGGGAGTGGCCGATGTTCATGTTATGTTAGATCATAACAAGAGCTGGCAAAGAAGGGATTATAATCAACTGTAAAATATAGAATTAATGTTAAGTGTTATCTCTTAAATATCACTTGAGAGAATATCTAGTTTTGGCAATTTTGTACAAGACGAAAGACGTTTTTTTTTTATAGAAAACAGATTATTAATACGTTACTGTTAAAACAAGTACAAAAAGAACAGAAGTAAATGTAATAAAATTCAAAAACCTAGAATACTCTTAAAAAGGGGTAATTTCCGTGAGAATACCGAAATTCTATAAAAGTTGTCTACTCAATCGAACATTTATATAGTACATGACATTTTATTATATAATAATATTTCAAGAATCAAAGAATAATCATATCAAAATGTATACATATATGAGTATTATTTCCAGTCTATCTCCTTTTGCGTACATGCGTAGGCGTATTAAACTGTAAATAGGCAGATGAATATATCAAGTTAAGACATCTTTCGATTTATTTTTCGAGTAAATATTGAATATTAAATGCTCTTAATCTATTTCACTTATACTACGAAATACATATTTGCAGGGACTTCATTGGTTACGGATTGCTTTTAATTCGAATTTATAATCTAACTTTACTTTACTCAAAATTTTGTCTAAATCATTAAACTACATTAAAAAAAAATCTGGTTATTGTGCAGCACTGATTGTAAAAAAAGCATATAAAGTGGATTTTAAATTACCACAATATATATTTATACTAAGATAGATATTACTTTATAGCAGCAGCGTTTCCAAGCTTTTATAATACCTAGTACGACTCTTGTAAACAGTTTTTCTGCTCCTGCCTATCTTTTAATAGTTATTATAATATAGACAGGTTCATAAAATAATTAAAAAATATATATATCGAAAATAACAATTGCACAGTACTTATTGTTACGCTATGAGGTTTATTCACTTAAATATCAAATATAAATATCAAAGGTATGAACATTTGTTGTATTTATTGGCGTCCGAGGATGGAAACTGCGGCTTTACATCCACGTACAACACAATAACTTACTTATTATTATTTTTTTAATTAGTCAAAAAAACATCGTAAGTAGTTCACTATTCTGGAAAGGCTAATATTACCATCCGTGAGTATATATTTAATTTGACATTAGTAATTTTAATATCGTTTTGTTCTCGATACTCATCATATATACTTCTTCACGATGAATATCTTAAATATAAATAACATCAAAGAAGATTTTAATACAGTTCCTTATTTCGAGAGATATACAGCACTGAAAGTTGCTAAAGCTTTTGGATAAGCGTGTAAAAAAGGACTTAACAAATTCGTTATGACTAATCTATGAACATTATAAATAATACTATTAGAAAGGTTATTTTTGTTTATTTAGGTTTTAGTTACTTCTCTAATAAGTTACTTCTAAGCTTGAATATTGGTTAATTAAAATGGTTAAACATAAAACTGATCGATTTAAAATCGTTATTTTTACTGATAAAAAAAATTAACAGTTAATTTATGTTTTCCCTCTTTAATGTTAATTATTTCATACTTCTTCTTTGCCACCTTCTCCCGCCGTACCGTAGTAATGTGGTTTATGTGAGTGAAAAGTTTTGTCAAGACATGAAACATACTGCTTAAAATAGACTGGTTTGTTTTGCTCCGATAACGGTTTTTTATCAATCGATATACTTCAAACTAATTGAACCATTTTTGAGCCTTAGACTTACATATGTATGCTCCACATATTATATATTAAGTACAAGTGTATTGCAACACATTTATAGATTGACTCATCCTCACACTTTTAATTTAATATTCTGGAATAGATTAATTGATAATTGCTAGTTATCTATCTAGTTGTAATTTTATTTTTGTTTTCCAATTAACCTTCAAATATCTTCTCTGAGTGCCTATTAAAACACATGACATTTTTAAAGTAGTGAACAATACAATTACGTCCACTTCTAAAACGCATAATAATACTACCTACATGTTAAGTTAGCAGCACACTACTATAAAATAAGATATAAGATTATTGTTTAAATGTAGAAAAACATACATGTTCGTAGAACAGACAAATAAAATTTTCGAGGTGTCAAAAAAAATCCGAGTTCATCTTATGAAACTTGATATGATTCGAATATTTCTGACATTGCCTTTATAAATGCTAATGAGAGCGATGCTACCGTTACGGTGACAAATGACGGTACTATATTCTAGGGTAGAATAATATTGTAAATAATTTCTGATGTACACACTAGATGGCGATAAACTGAACTATACAAGTGTACCACCATATTAATAAACTTCAGATTGATAGATTTTGTATTACTACTAAAAGTCTGTTTAAACCCATTGCGTAATATTTTTTATAAAACTTAAGGATTTCTATTAAATTGTAAAATTAATTTTATATTTTATTATCTGCAAATATGTTACAATATTTTTATATAATGTTGTTAATTATAATAATGTAAAAAATTCTGTAAAGGGTGGCGTTAAGTGTCCTCAACACTATTAATTTGATTCATGGACAATAAGGCGGTATATAATTGTCTTTATAAACAACTAGGTTTTGCTCACAGTTTCGTTCGTGGTAATATCGATCTTGAAAATAAAATATAGCCCATATTATTCGTTGACAATGTAGCTTTGTATAGATGAAAGAATTTTTAAAATCGGTTAAGATTTTTTTGAATTCATTCATTACAAATAAAAAATCAAATATTTTCTCTTTATAATAGTGGTATTGGTAGCTATATTCGTGGTTACAAACGCATTTGGTATCTATTATTTGCCGATATTATTTATTGTTCTAATAGATAGCTGAGTTATAGCAAATTTATAGGCATGAAAACACTCTCTGTGTCCAAATAAAAACACATACGAGTCTTCTTGAGGATCGGTTTAACGGTAAAGCAGTTGTTGTGCTGCAGCGTCGCCTAGCGGTGAGTAATTATAATAAAAGACATACCACTATTTAAATATTCTTTAAAGCAATGTATTGGTAAATATGTAAATATTTTCTAAACTTAATATGTAATATGTTGAATTTGGAAATAAATTTGAACTGAACATGGGTACAATTATTTAGCTTTGAGAAAACAGCTTTTCAAGTTTATTATTATATCTTCTTTACAAGTTGAAAGACTACCGTTGGTGTCACTTTGAAAAGTTATTAAGCAAACTTGAGGATAAACGGTGTTTACACAAATTCTAGAACAATCACGTTATAATCTCTGATTATGGTAATGAACATTATCGTTTGAAAAACAACTCCTATTTGGTAAAGTTGGTACATCTAAGGGTGTTGTATGGCGAAAGTTCTTTTGCGACCCATTTTCCTGTAACTCGTCAGTCGGTGATGCTGCAGTATATCAACTTCTGTATCGTTCAACCGACCGTCATGAAAACCGATAGGCGTAGATATTTGAACATAGAGACTATATGCCTGTAATTCAACTATTTATTGTAATAAGCGAGAACAAACTCGTGGTATGTATAAAGAGAGTATCTATATACGATAGTTTCAGTTCCAGTTCATAAATATTTTATAACCATAAAAGAATCTGAGTAGATATGCAAAAGTTCTTTATTCTATTATTACTAGATAGAGGTCGTTACAAGTTAAGTGTCTTTTTGAAAGAGACCCGAGACGCGATCTATCGCTAAAATGAACGTGAGACACTGGAAACAACAACAGCACCTTTGGGATTCTACTGAGAGATACACAGAGCTGATATGCGTAGGTCGTCTGTTACATTAATATGCTTTATTTTATATGACATTTATATTACAGTTACATCGATTATATTACATTTATACTATGTATCTTTTATATGTATGATAACAAGTCCATTGTATAAGTTCAGTACTTACGTATAAGTAGATAACTAGTGAGAGACGTTCAAAATGTGGACAAGCTTAGTAAAAATTGATACAAATAATTATATTATTGGTAATAATATTTCATCAGATATCACGATCGTTTTACCTCTGTTATTCGCTTTTCAAAGCAATAATAAACGCAAGGATATATTACTTTTTGCTATCTTGTAATCTTACTAATATATGTTTCACTATAACCGTTTAAAATTATTGGTAACCTACCTTTGGAGAGTAAAATCTCTCTTGCAAGTGAGAAGACTTACGACTTGTTTTATATCCATTCCAATCATCTTTTTTCTATACAGTATATATCGTATCGTTAGTTGTGAAATAGTTAACTTTGTCTTTTTTTATTTTTATTTAAAGATATATCTAAATTCCATGTAACAGAACGCGTAACAAAGATATTTGACTTGTAATATAATGTCTCGAGTCTCAACTTCATATTAAAAGTATTATTTAACTTAAATAATACATAAAACATTGGCTGGACGTGGTGATGGCGAACTTGAAGGAGAATGATCTCACAGAAAAGGATGCCAAAGACCGGACAATGTGGAAGAAGTTAAGTAGGAAAGCGAACCCTGGCACCAAGCCAAGCGAAAGCCAAGGGAAAGCGCTAGGCAAAAGAAGAAGAATACATAAAAAAATAAGTTTAATTTAATAATATCTTTAGAAGAATATTTGGTTTCGATTTACTACATTAAAAAAAACATAGAAAGTTTGGAAACACATAAATGAATTAGATAACTACAAAATGAAAGCCTTTGATGAATTGAAACAAAAAGAAAAGGTTCTTGAGAAATTTTATATTAGGAATAATCCCGAAAGCGACCGACACAATTCTTCATTTCATTCACGTTCCCTTGCGATGAAACTTTTTCTCTGCAATTTTTCTGTGAAGGGCGGGGAGTTATCAGGTGGGGCGGTTTGTCAGTCGCAGCACGTAGAGCCCCCGAGCCCCGCGTGCCGCCCTCTGCTCGCCCGGTGAATACAAACTTCATTAGCCGTTTGATAATTAGCCCGTTAAACGTCCCTCACTCACTCGGCTACCATCTCCTAATCTAAACTAACGTTATCTACACGTACACCCAACAACAACGTTTGAAGCCGTATATTTAAATATGTATTTTAATTTTCTCTTACGATAAATAACTAAAGAATGTGTTGTAGTTATATTGACGATATCCCAAGTTTTCTTTTTCGTAAAAATCTGGCAGTTGTATTTATAGTACAGAAAAAATGCCACCAATAAGTCAAAATAGTTTTCATAAGCTAGTTATCTAGATCCCAAAAAATGATATTATATCAAAGAAAACAAGTGTAGTAACATAAAAATCTTACCAACGCATCTCTTGAAGGAAAAGTTGAAACAAAAGAATGGCGACGCACAGGCGTCTCTAAGACTAGAAAGAACTTCAAAAAATAAGAAACAATGAAGCAGGAAATGTGTTTCCTCAGCTAGTGGCAATGAGACGGCACCGGGCGCTCCCGATTCGGGTCGCGTTGAATCAACTAGCGGATTTAGCTACTACCTAAACGCGCACCCTTTCGAGACTGATCGATATGTCTTTCTTTGAAAGAAAAAAAAAATAAACCTAATACGATAGAAATGCTTTTCCTTATCTATTGAATGTTCCTTGTGGGAAGTTTTAGAAGATATTGGACTCTTTTAGTTTATTTAATGAAAAGATAACATTATTTTCATTCACTAGTTGACGTGTGAGTGCATGTTTAGCTAGTTTTAAGTATATACGATAATGACAAGTACATAAAGATGAAATTAAGTACTTAATTTAATATAGTAGATATAAATAATAATATTTCCATTATAAAATTATTAATAACCAATAGTCTAAATAGAAGATTTTCAAGTACGGGTATTAAAGCTTAGAAGATTATTTATGTTTAAGAATTATTTATCACTAGCTTTTGCCCGCGGTTGCACTTGTGTATGCCGATTCCACGTAACCCTCGGATTTTTTTTTTTATATCCCCTATAACATGCTTTCAATATTACATGATGATCGATTAAGTAGATAAAGCGTGAAAGCGTAACAAACTCATAATCACATTTATAATATTACTTAGATTTAGGATGTATTTATCTATAATATAAAAATGAATCGCTGGATGCTAGGCGCAAATCTCGAGAGCACCTGGGCTGATTTCGATAAATTTTTTTTTAGAATATTCCTTGAAGTACGAGGATAGTTCTTACGGAGAGAACTATTTAAAAAATTGCCTGAAAAAGTCTAAATACAACACTTTCCTATACTCCCATACAAACTATTCTAATAATACTAAAAAGCCAATTTGAACTTTAATGCCATACCAAGTTTAAGTGTTAGTGGAGAGGTTCCGGGATAGCAAAACGATTGAGTATCGTATAAATATTAATGTCAATATTTGTTAATATTTATACGATGGTAATATTTAACATTATATATAGATTTAATATCAGAATAAATATTAAAAAAATAAAAATAATTAAAGAATCGACTGTTAGGCGGTACGAAGTTCGCCGGGTAAGCTAGTTATAAATAAAATAAGATATACATATACTATGAAGACATTTTAGACGTAAGGGATAACAAAAAGGTTAAAATCCTTTCTTTTAATTCAGAAAAAGTACTGTTCCCTAGTGATATGTATAATCTGCACTGACGCAGTATATTTCAAAAAGTGATGATAATATTTTCTTTGGACATTTATAATGAGTAAATTTTAAATGACCAATTTAAAGTATAATTTTTTATGTAAACAAAAGTATATGAATATATTGTACAGTGATGTGATTAGAACTAAAGATATATAGCCCTATACACAACGTTTATCGAAGCTCGTTATATGTAGGTACTAGTTCGTAAATTCCCCCATCCTTCCACGTATGAGATATAACAACAGTATTTTAAATGTCAAAATTTATAGGCAATCCATGCTTTTATAATACAAATGTCACTTTTTAAAGCATAGAACACAATATCTTATGATTTGTAGCTAATATTCTATTTGCTATGTTTGTACATATATATATATATATATAGCTAATAAATTCGTTGATAAAATGTACTTTTTAGTTAATTACTGCGGAAATTCAGAGTGTCTTCATCTCTCAGCGTTTTCAATATATTTATAAAAAAACTCCTTTTATTAATGTTTTTGGTCTTTCTCTTGCCCAACTAGGGACTAATATTTATATATACACCAAATATTTCATAGCCTAAGCTTATTCTACAGAATAATAGCTTTAACACAAATCCGGGTTCAATTGAAACAAATGTTAATTGATCATCGTTAAGCTTTAGGTGGCTTTTTAATTTCGTATCGAAGAATCGGTTTATTTTTTATCATTAATGGTTTGCAATTTGCAATAAAAAGTGGATTGTGAGCGAAGAGGAGCCCTGGAGCGCGTCAGCGGACACGGCGGTGGGTATTTCAACGTAATTAAAACAAACAGGAGGAGGCCAGACACTCCTCTCTAATTGCGTTTGTATTGAAATAATCGTGGAATCTGCGACGAGAACATTGCGATGTTGTTAACAAATTCAAAATCTATTACATCAAATAAATAATAATCGTAAAATTATATATGTTACTATAAAGCCAGCATTATTAAAGTGTGATACATTTTTTAGTCATTGTAACAGAATATCTTGAAGTTTGATTCTTTTTTACTTGAGTAGACATTGTTCTTGATGGAAAATACGGTATAATCTATATGGTGATCACCAACAATCCATCGCCAGTCGTCGCTGTCATGCCAACCTACAAACCTCTCAGCAGCTGGATATGCTCCGCTGATTCAGACTAAAAGGGTTGGATATAATAGTCGTGTACTGCCACCCCACAATTAAATTCGTAAGAGTGGAAATAAAAGGTTGGTTTATGGAAATTCAAAACACCTAAAGTTAAAAATGTGAAAATCGTTGTTTAAAAATTATATTAGAAACTAGCTGTTACCCGCGGCTTCACATGCGTTTTTTAAATTGTATTAAAGTATATCGATTAGTGAGAAGAGGTAGAATTATAGAAATGCTCTTTTTAATAGTTTTAACAGTAGATTAAATAGTATTAGATTTAATAGTAGTAAAGTATATTTTTAGTAAATATTTTCACGAATATAAATTTATTATTGTAGAATTGAATTACATAGTAAATTAAAGTTCTTTTTCAAAGGCATTTTAATCTTAATGTTTAAATAATAGTTTAATTTGAATTATTAAAATAATGAAAAATGTTGAAACTTTTCCTATAACTATTAGTATAATAATTCTACCTTATTTTAAAAATATAGAAATAGTTCGAATTTTCAAATAAAATTCGTATAAACATCATTATTCGATTCGGTTCGATTCGAGCATTATTTGCACACCTCTAAAAATAAACTATTGCCACGGGTATAATATAATTGGTTACTATGACAACGGTTGATTAATGTCAGGGATTGATGGTGTCTGTAGGAGAAAATGTAATTGTAGCTGAAAAATGTATTTAGGATAGGTTTTAACTAAAATCCATTCTTAGTGAGTGTCTACATGGCAAAAGGAGTAACTATGGTGAATTTCAAGTCAATCGGACATACAGTTTAGGAGAAATCGTGTTGAGTCAGTTAGTGGTATTTCGCTTATATATATATAAATATGACTATTTCTTGAACTCTTTTGTTTTAAGTAAATTACATTTTTCAATTTGACTATTATACTAACAGGAATTTCACGGTAAGAAAATACTTTTAATCCAGTATGACAATCCTAGCTAATATTATAAATGAGACTGTGAGTATATTCTTTACGCTTTCACGTCTTATTTACTGGATCGATCATCACGGAACTTTGCATACACGTTGTCAGAGATACAGAAATGGACATAGGGGCTACCTTTTATCCGGAAAAAAAGTACTGTTCCAAAGGAATTAGTCAAGTCAAGCTAGTGGGATATAAATCACAAAGGCAATCATTTCAGATGTCTTTCTTTTTATGATAAGGTTAAAAATATTACGTATTTTTAGTTTTTATACAATTTTATGTACAGACTCAAAATGAAAGGCTTGCATGTTTTATGAACAAATTATCCCTTCTAATTTCTCTAACTTGTAACCTGTAGGTGTGACTAATAAAATGTTGATGGAGTTTTGAATGACGGTGTTTAAATGTTATACGAAATTAATGCAAAATGAATTTATGATAGACAATATGTGAAAAGTTTGATTATAGTACCTTCAGATTATCAGGGGGTTAATCTTACAAAGACGTCAGTTAGACATTACATTTAGATAGTTGGTTAGACGGTACAGTCACCAGGTGACAACTTTTATATATAAATACCAGAAGATAAAACAGTTCTGTACCTATATTTCCTCTATTTGTGAACCGATTTTATTTATCTAGTTTGTTATTCGACGAACTTTAGTGTTATCAATAATTAAAAATATTTTTTTTTGTATCGTCGACGAGTCTTAACTTTTTTTGTGTCTCTATTCACTCTCCTTACGTCTACTAATCTACAATATTCGTTCACTTTTTGGCAAAAAAAACCGCAATAATATTGAAATTTAAAATATCAATGAGTTATGGTCGAATTTCGACCACTGGTGATTGTACAGTGTAGTCGTTCGATTCCGCTATAATAAGTTCGTTTTGTTAAATGTTGAACCTCCTCCATATAAGGACGGAAATGGAAAGATCAGATGCACGTACAATGATTTTCTAGATATATCATTTAGTTCTGGTTCAAGGTTTAAAGTCAGTAAAGGTAAAGTAGTTAAGGTACTTAGCTGACATAGGCATTCAGAGTTCGGTCGTTCTTGAAACTGCTCGCCGGCGGCCAATCCGGTTTCGAGCCTTGATGTTCCGCGCTGTGCTACGCAGCCTACCCGCACTATTACTTCGTTCTGGCTAGCCTACCTACTGACATATACTTTCCATGGTAATGGCTCCACACCTAAAATATTTTCCAAATATTTTCGATTGTAGTAGCTAACAGAGGTAGCTGTGATAAAATATGTCGATTTGATGATTCTCAAAAATGTACTACTAACTGAAGAACTAAGATAGAACTTAATCCCAAGATAGTTATATGAATTGTTATAAAAAAACTGTCCTACAAAATGTAAGGTTTGATCCAAGAGTCCCTTCCGTTCAACATGTATCGATAACGTGGTCATCGAAAATGATAACTAACCCGCTGATTTTTTTTCTGTTGTTTAGTTCATATTTGTATAATTCAACAACCACATTACCTTACAAATTTTGTGGTACATATTTTATATATACACACATCAAAAAAGTCTAAGCAACATGCGTGATATTACAAATTTTACCATTTATATTAATGAATTTCTAAGTATTTACTCAAACAAAGTGCGTAGGTAAGTAAACTTTTTTGTTATTGATGACATACTGGCTGGTTGTCAAAAAAAAAATTCGATTATGTTTTGTTTTTTCATAAAATTCAAATGACTGCGAATTTGTTTGAATTTAAGTGCGTTTTAATTGTTACGTTTAGTCTTGATTTTATAATTTTACCAATCATTTAAATAAAGTTAGCGACAAAATTGAATTGTTAGATATTCTTTACGTCATGAAGCGACGTCATTTGATGGCAGATGTAATGCAAAGAGCTGTAGGGATGTTGCAAGCGGGAAGTAATCAATCTCAGGTATCTCGACATTTTCGCATTCATAGAAATGTTATTTGTCGTTTTTGGCAGCGCTACAATAATATAGGAGAACCCGCTGAACAGCATCCAGGCCGTAAAAGGAGTACAACCACTTGGCAAGACCGGTACATACAACTGACTGCAAGACGCCAGCCGATGTTAATCGCTCGAGAGATAAGTTTGAGGCTACAAATTTCAAGTGGTGTCGATGTAAGTCCTCAAACTGTGCGAAATCGACTGCATGAGTACGGCCTACGAGCTCGACGCCCAATCAGGTGCCCACCGATACGTCACGGGAATCGCGCTCGTCGATATGAATGGTGTAGAGAACGCATAACATGGACCCAGGAACAATGGGATAAAATTATGTTTTCCGATGAGTCGCGATTCGGGTTTAAGCCTGATACAAGAAGGGTGCGAGTGTATCGTCGGCCCGGAAATACTGAAAGGCTCAGGTGCGTTCAGGAAGTTCATCCATACAGCGGCTCAACAGTTATGTTATGGGCGGGTATTATGAAGAACAGGCGAACTGAGCTCGTTTTTGTAAATGGAAACATGAATGCTGAAAATTACATTGAGGATATTCTCAGACCTTATGTCTATCCATTTGCACAAACCTTTGGCTCCGATTTTAGGTTAATGCATGACAATGCGCGTTCACATACAGTTCGGCGAACCAGTGAATACTTTGCAACGGAGAACATCCGGGTATTGCCCTGGCCTGCACAATCGCCAGATCTCAACCCCATCGAGCACGCATGGGACATGCTCCAGAGACGTGTTTTGAAGGACTTGGACGGAGTGACAACAACCCAACAGCTGAAAGATTTGCTACAATTCCATTGGGAGCGAATACCGCAAGATGACATAAACAGTCTCATTAATTCAATGAATAATCGTTGCCGACAAGTTCTGAATAGCAGAGGAGACCATACTTTGTATTAAATTGTTCTATTCTTTCACAATAAATACATTTTCTTTAGAAATTTCATTTTGTAAAAAAAAAGTTTAGTTTCTTATGTATCTTAGTTTCTACAGTATATTCTAATATTGATCATTTCTGTTATTAAAAGAACTTATAAAGACAACAGCTGTTATTTTTAACATCATAGAACCCTAAAGATATTATTTTAAAAATAAAATACAACGTTATAATATGAAGAACCATCCTAAAATTTAAATGAGTACATGTTGCTTAGACTTTTTTGATGAGTGTATATATCGTATTTTAAGTTATCTATTTTGTGAAAAGAACGATGTCAAAGAAAAATCAAATGGTGTGAAAACAAATGAATCATTATATTCGAAACACAATTACATAAGCCTAAATTTGAATTAGGAATTTCAAGTTAAACATCAGATATTTAAAATCAAAGTAGCGAGTTCAACAAAACATTAATTAATTATGTCGTTCTTTTTCATTTCGCGTGTGGATGATCGTACAAACATAACATACGTAATATGGGAAATGTCAAAACAAACCCATAATATTGTCGAGTGTTCTCCTGATCTATCGAGTGATCTCACACTAAATAGGGTCGGCACGATATGTTTTTTCCGTAACGTATGTTACGTTATAAAACGTGAACTTCCGTTCTGTACATAAACTATTGTAAATAAAACTATAATTATTGATTAAAATGAATAAATTTTGTATATTATTATAAACTTTCTTATTCTATAACCGAGAACGCATATATATTTTTTCATCACCTTAAGTTGACGTCAATCTAAATAAAATCTCATCTTTTTATTCGTCAGCTCATTTTCATAAAATCTGTCCTTACACCCCTAGATTATAAATGGAATCTATAGTTTAAAATTTATATTTGTAACTACAGCAGTTTTGACTGTATGTTGATCTCTTTTTAGTTAGAAGTTGTTTATTACATTACATTAATACATTGACTACCGATAAAGTTAGCGTATTATGCTTCTTCTTTTATATAAGGTTGCTTTTATAATGGAATTTATGTCAAAGTTATCTTTTTCAGCGTAAGTTCGAGGTTAACCATTATTTTGAAATTGCCGCATTTGCTTTTATAAACCGATTCCCTACAGGAATGATTTCTATACCTTTAAAGGATTCCGATTTTTCCCAATAGACTTCGCAAAATGTAAATTTCAATGGAAAAATAAGGTAATACTCGTGTTCAAAAGGTATTACCATATATTTAAATGAACAATAGGAATATCTGTTTCCTCTCTGTATTGTGCCTACAATATATTCCTATTTAAGTATACTGGTTATTTCTCACATATTTGGAAGGCCACTTATAAAATATATAAAGTATGTGGTTTCATTAGCACTTAAAAATGTGGTATCGTAAAATTTATTGCTTTTGTATCAATATTTTAAATAAAAAAATAGTATAAAATAGAATTACTTCTACATCTTTATTTTAAATGCGTAATTTTAAATTTGTGATATCTTTTAAGACGTTCATTTAAATTACACGCTGTAAAAGGGCGATCGATTTCAATGTACATTAAATGCCCAACTTTACTATTCAAATCTATTAAGATTGGAACTAAGCAGACCAATACACAAAGTGGCTATCATCGGCTTGCAAAACATTCGACCATAAGTTAATAAGAAATTATGAATATCATGATTTCGTAGCACTATTGTTTTTTAACCACTCACATCACATTACATAGTAACAAAAGGCCGGCAACGCACTTGCGACTCCCCTGATGTTGCTAGTGTCTATGGACGGCGGTGATCACTTACCATCAGGTGACCCACCTGTTCGTTTGCCCCCAAAAAAAAAAAAAACAACATTTGTTAGTAATAATATTTCGTTTGTTAATCATTCTGCGAACATCTTAAGATTGGAAGTTGAGTGGAGCTGCGAAGTAACGTCCACCTGAATTTTTCATCTTAAGATCGACACATTTCGACTGGAAAATCTACAGATATACGTATATATAATACTTAATAATAGTAAAATGTAGCCTAGGGCCGGCGAATAAAATGGGAAGCATAAAAAACTTTTCCATGAAAAAATTCTTAGGTAAGCCAACTTTTATGATGATGATCATGATGATGATCGGGTACACGTTGGAGTTTATTAATCTCAGATGTATCAAATTTATGTTTTTATCTATATATAGAATGATTCTCATATTACATTTTATATTTATACATATATGTGTATATCGTACGTCTAAGTATGCTTAAAATACATGCTTAATTGATGAAATTAATAATAATGACAGATTCAATTTATCGCTGTCTTCTATATCTATACATATAATAAGAATGTAAATCCAACGTGTCTGTACTTTTTGATTTTTGAGAAAAAAATAGTTGCAGGTGTCTAGGAATAAGTAATAGAATCCATTTTAGAAATGTCTGTCTGTCTGTCCGTTTCTTTGAACAGGCGTCACTGGTAAATTCTAGGTTTCTGATAAAATTTCAGCGAGAAAATAATCAAGCATATTCCGGAGCAACATAAAATTTTTGTTTCATTAAAATCGGTTAACTCTATCAAAAGTTATTGTAATTTTAATGACGACGGGAGTTAAGTACGAGAGAAAAATAGGTAAGTAAATGCACGGTGTCCTCATCCAAAAACCAGGGTATTTTATAACATAAATAAAAATTACCACAGTATTATATTACAAAGACATAGAACGAAAGAAAAATGGTTAATACTTTATTTTCACATAAATAAATATTAATAACCTAAGAAGTTCAGTAATTAATTAATATGCATTATTGCAAATAGATGGCGCTCACCCGCCATTTTCTAAATCTATTACTACTATAATATACATTCTTATAATTGGCATATTACATATTTCAATAAATTGAAATATTATAAAGTAAAATATATTTTTTATTTTTCGATCGCAAAAGGTTTATGATTAAATTTGTAAATTTCTAATTATTTTTGTGTTGTAAATATTACAAGTTGTTGAACCTTATCACTTTTTATGACAATTTTTTATTATAATAATAAAATAAAGAGACTAAAATTGTTCATTGAACATAAATGTAAGAAAAAATCGTCTTTAGAAGCAAATAACAGACTACATTTTTGACGATAACAGATGGCGCTAAGCTTATAATTTTATTGGTTTACTGTCGTAAGAATATTATTGCAAGGAAGAGTATAGATAATAATGAGATAATTTCTGTGTTTTTAGGTTTACGTCGAATTATAATTTTCATAAATTTACCTTGATTCTAATATCTTAATTACTCTTTGAATTAATTAATACTTTTTGGTTTATGCATTAAGGAGCTTACATTTTTTTTCCAGCGGTACCGTGGAGCAAAAATACTCCAGCCACTGCAAATAAAAATATGGGTAACATAAAAATAATAATACGAATGAGCTATGTGAAGTATATATGAATGAATATTATACGCCCTCGGATGATTTTTTAAGAGTCGGATCTCAAAATGGCAGATTATTTTTTAATTTCACTACATTGTACATTGTAAATTTCATGGTTTAGTAAAAAAAGTTCGTACAAGTGAAAAAATAATTTAAAATACATTTTACAATTCATCATTTGTTATTTTTCAAAGCTTTGTAATAAATCAGTTATTTTTTAAGCGTATGCTGCCAACAGTCTATTGACCTATGACTCAGGTCTACATTCGTTTGTATAGAACTTAAATATTTATGGTTTTGGACAGACCAGGAGTTAATGTTGTTTTTACAGTTGTTAAATTAGAATATTAGTGTTATGTTACTACTATACCTGCGTGTATCGTCACGAAGTTTTGTCCATGTTCGCAATAACTTTAGGTGTGGGCACACATTACCGTCGTGTGTTGCGAACTATCTAACTGTATGACGATAGATGCAGCACGATAGCATGTCCCACGGTTTTTATACACATCAAAGTAACTGGGAAGCCCTAATTTTGAGTTATTATTGAAGTGAGAAAGGGGTGTGACCATTATTAGTTTTTAATCTGTCACTTTACATCACAAATATACAAGATATATAAATATAAATTCAGATTGTTTCATTAATCACTGTGTTTTTTATTCCGTTCCACGCGGACGAAGTCGCGGGCACAGCTAGTTTTTAATATAAGTAGTGGTCGTGAACGTCAAAAACTATCACCGGTTTGAAAAACAACACAGCCATCGAGAGGAACTGGCAAGAAACTCGATCGGGTTTATCTTTTTAACATATTACATCTTTTATTATTATTATTATTATATTATATTTCATCATTTAACATTTATACATATAAGAAATAAATTAATGTTACAATCGTGTTTAGTGGATGCACAGAGAGAGGTGTCAATTCCAGACATAACTACCGTTCGCATATTGAAATAGCTTTTTGACACCGAAACCCGCTTGACATGGCGCTTAAATTTGCGGTCCGGCAAATCGGTAATATGCTTTGAGACTTTGTTATAAAACCTAACACTATCACCTAAAAAACTGTTGCTGGTTTTACTGAGTCTGAAATTTTGAAATCTTTTTCCGAATTTTGTGACAATCGTAATCTTAATTACAATTGACAAGCTACAGGTTTAATGTACATAATTATTAAAAATTAAAGAAATTTATTGTTAATGTTATTTATCCTGTACAAGTACAGGCACAACTATAAACTGGAACTTGTTGCAGGTGAACTTAAATATAATTTAACTTAATGTTTGAGCTTAAAATACAATGAATGTTGTTATATTATGTATATAATACAATAACTACATAGTATAAATCAAAGTCGCTTTCCGCCCTATATCCCTATGTATGTTTAAATCTTTAAAACTACGCAACGGATTTTGATGCGGTTTTTTTAATAGATAGAGTGATTGAAGAGGAAGGTTATATGTATAATAACATCCATTAAATAGTGGAGAAGTACTGTTATTTTTGAGGTTTCTAATGTGATATCGTAAATAATTACATTTTTTTCGCTTACAATGCAACAAACACAGGCTGAACCCTACGAGACTTATCAAAATAATGTGCGCGGGCCACGGGCAGTAATGAATAAATCAAAACTACTCGATTTTAATAATTTATTCAGTGAATGACATAGGCTATATATTTTATACCCGTGCGAAGCCGGAGCGGGCCGCTAGTAATACAATAAAACATAAATGTAATTTGCCGGTAATGTTCTCATTAATAGAAATGTAGTTATTTGTGAATTGAAATTTTCTAGATCAGTGTTGTAAAACGTCCTTTACGTATTGAGAAACGCTGATACAATTATTATTCTTATTCGTTGTCATAGGGTTATGAAACAGCTTACAGACTGCCCGTAGCTTTGTGACTCTATGTTCGATGTTATAGAATTAATAGTCTTATAAATATTTGGAAGTAATTTTATATTTATATACTTAATTGACGTACGTTTTTAGGGTGATAAGAGTTGATAAATGTCTCCGACTGAATCTAATATGGTGGTACAATTAGATATGTAGCGTTCTGTAATTAGCCGGTGTGTATACCAAGCGGAGTGCTACAGGTTTGTACCCGACTCGATCGCAATTATTATGTACATAATTATGGATGAGCCAGAGTGATTCTTTTTAGTTTAATACGTTTCAGCCAATGTCTCACTTCTGTGGGACTTGCAGGTCGGTGGGGCAGCAGCTACTAGTGACGAATTCTAGATTTTTGAGTGGTCGTCATTATTTTGGATTGCACTGTCAGGTACATGACAGTCACTTTCTCATGTTCGGATAAATAAATAGTTGTTTTCATGGTGATAAGGACTTTTCTATTTCCATTTGGTTAATTACCACTCTCAAGTAAAAATCTGTCGCCAAGTACCTATAGGTGTCTTTCACAAATCAAGACAAAAAAAGTAATATAATATTTTAGAAAAAATATCAATTTATAATAAATTGATATAACTAGTGAATTATAAATTATATAAAAAATGTTAGATAAAAGTAATGTTATCATCATATTGTATCATATTGTACTTATAATAAATACCATTGACCAGCAGCGCATAATACTCGTTTCGTTGAATTTCGATCCTAGCAGTGTGGGCACTCTTGTATACAATAGAAAGAGACAGAGAGAAAGAAAGTCGCATGGAGGGAGGGAGACGGGGAAACGTAACACTTTTCCTTATGTGATGATTTCCATTAGTCAACTTTAATCGCAAGCCATGTTATCGATTTTGGTACCAAAAACTCCGAGCATTTACAAATCAGACATTAGTAGATGGGATAGTAACATATGAAATCAGTTTACATAACAACTTCATTCCTAAATACAGAATATTATTACAGAAGTAATTACAAAACCTAATTGCCGTCTAACAATAAAATTATCATTCTTCTAATGTGATTTAAAGCAAGGAATGTTCCATGGTAGTGTGTTTGCACGCTGTGTCACCCATTGTTAGTTTCAATGAGCTTACGGTAAAGAAAAATGATGTCTTGAAATAAAACCATAGGATAGAGTATTTTAGTACTCGTCTGGTTAGTTTCCAGATCAAATTGAAAATCTGTCGCCAAGCACCTATCTATGTTCTCCAGTAGTTGCACTAAGTAGATAAGGTTACCGTATTATCACCTTCGATCACAGCCATTATTTAACACTGTGTCAGATTGTATTCATATGTTAAGGTTAGCTTAGTGAGTAATAAAAAAGTATATATTATTTAATTTCCTAAAAATACGTTTCATAATGATAACGTGTGATAATTTATTATTATTCGAGAATTTGTAGGGCATACTATAAATAACTCATAAAAAATGAATATTAAATATCGATAAACCTAACTTTTTGTATTTGCTAATACAATACATTTTTTTATTTGATAATTTCTAATCGAAGTAAGAATTTTTAATCCAATATAAATAATACCGATGTAAACATATATGAAATTCGATAAAAATTAACGAGTTTAATGCGTTCTTAAATAACATGAATATATTTCATAGTTTTTTTGTACTAGCATATGTGTGGAGAGAAGTTAACTTTTTCTCAGGTGATGAAGTACGGTGAATTTGAGAGGGCTGGCGCCTGGCATGCGCGGCGAGGCTGCAGACGCCGCAGACAGTGCGGCTCGTGGCGGCAGCGGCGCCTGCGGACGGCGCGGGGCGGTGGAGAAGCGTGCGGGTCGGGGTGGCGCGGCGGCGCGATGCTGCGCGCCTCTCAGTCGAGACGTGAGGTCCGCCCGCCCTAGCCGTTCGTGTCGCCGCCCGCCCGCCCCTCACGTTCTCCACGCGTCTCTTTTTTTGTTTCGTTCAACCTACTATCGTTAATTAAACACATATGACGTGATCACATGTGCATGTAACGATTTTTACGGTTGCCTTTTTACTCAAGATTTATCTAACCCCTCATTTCGATCTATACGCGCGTATAGTCCTCGAGTATTTTTGAAGCTTTTGGATAGACCGGAAAGGGGAGGGAGGGGGTTGCCGGGTTCGGAGGTTTGCGGGGTGCAGAGCCCCTCGCTACGCGGGGTTAGTAGGTTCGCGATGTCGCGTCGTTGTTGGTCGGAATGCATTCGCGGACGTAGAGCGGCGACCTGAGGTGCCCCATCGTTTATCACCTGGCCGTCTGGGGTCGGTCACCTCTATATTAACTAAAAAAAACTATTGTAAATTATTATTTTCATGTTTTCTTCTATATTAAATCTCGATTGTAGAATTATTTCTGGGTTAAACATGACGGCGATGCAAGGTCAAATCTGTTAGGTGTCAACGAACCCCTCGTCTGGTGCTTACGTCAGTTCGATGACGTTGGGGTCTTCGACCCGATATTTTATTTTGTTGATTTCATCTTAAATTAATTTTACTGAAGGTGAAATTAATGAAACAATTAATGTGTAGTGTACTTGTTTAAGAAAAAGGATTGTACTATTTTTTGTGTGTCGATATGAAGAGCGAAGACGGAAGTGTGTAAAGACTGGTGGCGATCGGGGAGGCCACAATGTTAACCCTGCCCGAATTAGTGCACCGGACGAGACTAAAATAGCGAGGCCGCGTGTACGATTACACGCGGTGCGTCAATGTCGGCGTGCCGGCACGCGACGTGCTCCTCGGCCGGCTCTCGGCGGGTAAGCTTACACTGCGTCTGATTGCAGAACGAGTCGAGTCCAGCCCTATATGTGGAGGCGGGCGCTGCGGAATCTGCCGCCGCCGCCGCCGCCCGTCGCCGCCGCATCGTGCACGCCCTCGCACCTCGCTCTATAAGCTATTCCTGGAGTCATCTGTTTCACTGTATACACGCTAAATTTTATACTCTTCTAAATATAATATATTAGAAACCATAAATGTTGCGCTACAATGCAGTATGGGAACATTGTTTATCTTTAAAAAGTTTATATGTCTTCATAAGTTTTGTGGATAGAAAAATAGTTTAATAAGTGTCAAGATGAAGACGGAGACAAGTGCAACAATGATCGTGGTGGAGTATCAAAAACGTAACTTTACGGAAGTTCAACGAAGACTTCGGTTTTCTAAAACATGTGAAAGTGTTGGCGTTGTTCGCTTTAGCTGGTTGACTTCGGGTCAAATTGTCATTTTTATATCATTTGGTCCCCTTCAACCAGCTGTAGT
This sequence comes from Antheraea assamensis, assembly GCA_035772565.1. Taxonomy (NCBI): domain Eukaryota; kingdom Metazoa; phylum Arthropoda; class Insecta; order Lepidoptera; family Saturniidae; genus Antheraea; species Antheraea assamensis. The sequence continues at coordinate 7,511,600 of JAQQSE010000064.1, read as the reverse complement.
TGACATCTGCTATACTTTCCTAACTAGCTGTTAGAAGAAGAACTCCGGCCGTAATTAATATAGAAAGTGTAAAGAAACTATACATCATCGCAGTATGGACAACTTCAAATTTTACGGTTATATAGTTCTAGTGAAAATACAATAATTCATTAATACGCATAATAATATAAATTTCAAATACTTACATATTTAGTGATGAATAATTTAAAATAAATTTTGTTGAGGAAAATACATAACTATGTAATAACCGTATCATTTATATACATATCGGTTTAACTAATTGTTCAAAGTACTTGGAACAATTAAAAAGCTTTTAGATTTCTCATTACTATAACTAAACTCTGGTAACATTAACGTTTTGAGTTCTTCAATAACATACTAGAATTACAAAGTACAACAGTATATGATAAATGCACTATATTACGTATCTGTTTATATTTTTGTAGATAATTAGTCGATTAAAGAATAGGTCAAGCCACGCCCATTGCGACGTTGCTTTGGGACTGTAAATGTAAACAGTAAGATATTATGTAAATTCATGTAAAGTTAAGACTTACATTGATTTGAGTTTGATTAGGAAATTACGAACAATTACTTTCATGAAAATTCACTGACTTTCCATAATATTCAATAGAATTAAATTAATTTAATAAATAATATATTATATTTGTATATATGTACGCGTATTGTAAGTCAGTGTGTAATCATTTAGTAAGTGTTAGTCTTTGGTCACATCTTTTGATTAAGCTATTATAAATCGAGTTCAAAGTTTAAATGATTAAATGTAAATAACTTTTTAAACAAAGTTCCGGCATATCTAGTTTAGGAAAGCAAAACTTATAACACTAGCTTATGTTACGGATTTGACTTACATGTAACGGCTTGTTTATGTTTTTTTTTTGTGATACATTTTAAACAGTAGTTAACTTCCCGATAAAATAAAATATGTATTTTTTATTCATAAACGGGATATTTAACATCAACATTGACAAAGCACTACGTGAACTTTTATCCTTATTAAAAGTCGAGTAATGAATTCTACACTTAAATCACAAAAGAAACGTATCGTCCAAATTCACTGTCGCCTTAAAACGTTTTGAGGTATAAATTACAACTGGTTTGTTCTGATTTACTCCGCTGTGATTCTGAGGTGCAGATTTGTTGTTTCAGTATTTCGGCTCTGTGTTGATCTCTCGTTAATTATTCTGTATATATTTGTAACTTACTTACACGTAAGTACGTTATACTTAATTCAAGGTTAGAATTTTAAACTGTAGAACATAAACTAACCAATTTTAATTTGAATTTCAATGATAGTAATGTAAAATGGTGTTAGGAGTTGCAAAACCAATCTAAGTAAGTAAATAAAATAGCTTGTTGTCGACCCTTGTGGGTGAATTATTTTAAAACTTTAAATTACAATAAACAAACCAAACCACTATAAAAGCTCTCCTAGAACTACTCTCTACAGAGATTGTGAATTGTTTTAAGGTTTCGCGATAGTTATGTTATCCCAACTAATATTATAAATACGAAAGTGAGTTTGTTTGTTACGCTTTGATGCCGTAACTACTCAACTGATCATCATCTTTCATCAGAAAAAATACACTGTCCATGAGGAATAATTCAAATATACATTAAAGCGAGCGAAACAGAAGGCAAAAGCTAGTGAAAAATAAATGAAAATAAAAACATTAAACATACCTGGTTTCAATTATTGACATGCTCTTCCACGTATCGAGATAAATTTTAATGAATACGATGTCAAACAATAACAAAAATCTACTGTATTTATACTGTACATATATTGATCAGGTACAATATACGTGTGCTAGATTAGATGTTAATATAGTGTCGATGTTCTGATGTCGCATTGATTTTTCATACTTCATGCTATAATTTTAGGCAAGCCAACGTTTAAGACTATGAGGATAAAGCAGTTTGTTCATATACCTTCTTTATATTGATTGAAATCTACGAACGTGTAGGGAGTCCACACGCAAACGACGGATCATAATAACGTGCAGGTTAATTTAATTTAGCACCACCACTGGTAATGTCGGATCTAAATTATTTCTTATTAAAAAATAAAAAGATTTCGTTTAAAAATTAATTCCATTGTATGCATTTAACGACAGGAAAATTATATAAATTGTTTAATAAACATAGACTTTTTGCGTAAAATGAAAATACTCCCCGTATTTATTAGAAGTATATACTATTTTTTTGTAATATCGCGTCAATATGATATAACAAAATGAGAACTTTGCTTGTATTTTGAATTTCTTTCTTTTAATTTTTTTTTATTATATAAGAATTAACACAACTAGCGGGTAGAAAAACAATGACTGTGATATTATTAAGACCAGCATGTATTTTATGTTTGTGTAGTTTTTATGAATAAGTAGGTTAAAAGAATTAAATGAAATATGACAATATTTTTATTTTATTTTTAGACGAGTGAAATGAATATAATGAAAAACAAATGAATTTTTTAATTGTCAATTAAAATAATAATAACTTCTTTGCAAAACCATAATTATTACTATATAAATATTAAATTATAAAATTAGTTATAGTAATAAGGCCATGTGATAACTAGTTGTTAACGGTAATAATAAATACCGGTTCATAAACTCGAACAATACATGTCTCAAATTTTGTTTGCATTTAGAACATGTACAAGATCTGTATCAATCATCATAACAATTATTTTTAAGTAAAGTACTACTACAGTAAAGTTTACGAGAAGATTTAAAAAACGTCTTTAACTCGATTTTGTTAAATAATGAATTGTCTAAATGAAATACTCATACCATGTATAGAAAGGTAAGTTTTTAAGTGTATTTATTACTCTTCTTAAATTCTTAGATTTGCACCCAAATCCACCGATTGCATTTGATCGACCGAATCATAAAGTAAATTAAAAATAATTGGTTTGCCCAATAAGATATGGTATCTGAAAACGATGATTCCCCATCTCGTTATTTTTATGGTTTCTAATGAAAAACTATATTTTATACTAACAATAATATTTAGCGTTGCCGGAGAGATATTACTAATCGATGGATTTCATAGTATTTGAAAAAAAAAAACAAAAACTAACGAGATTACCGAGTATAAAAATGAAAAATATTTTTAAAAATGTATTATTTTTAAATATTGAGGTCGTTATTTGAATAATTATGGTAAGTATTTTCCAATAATCATTACAAGATTTTAAATGATTATTTAGATATCGATGAAGAGTTTTGCTGTTTTTTACTATAATACTAAATTATTAAACTTTAAATAAGTAATATAATATAAAAAAAAAAACAATATTTTGAAATTTTTCATGAAACATTTTTTATACGTAATAGTTAACTTTAAACACAACCCTATATCAGGTAGAGTTTTGATCTATTTTATACTTACATTTCTGTCTTTACGTTGAATTTATCGAATATGTATATATATGTTTTCATTAAATAATACTGGTAAAGAACCCTAAGCGTTATGTAAAACACTAAATATGTATTGGGACCGTTTGACCTCACAAAACTTTAACGTTTAAAACTGTTATAGCGACAATACCGTGTCGAGGTGGTGCTAGCGCATTACCCGAAATACGGATTAGAAGGAAATCACCTGGCAGGCCATTAACCTAATTCACGGACGCAAAGACAGGGCGGAGACGCGGGTGGTGCGCGTAGCGTTAGTACGGCGCAGCGCGGCGCCGCGTAGCACCCGCTTTAATATCGCCGCGATGCCGGTAATAAGATGGAAATAAGGCGGCGGCGAAGAAACCGAGCCAATCATTGCTATTCGCTACTTGACACCGCCTATGTACTTACTTGGTCTGTACAAAATAAAGAATATGTGCACCTATATATGATAAAATAGCTGTATATAAAGATGTTGTGGTACAAGGGTTGCTGTCGACATTTGAATATTCATTGTGAAATAAAAAGAGTATACCCTTTTACGAACTTACTTCTATTATTTAGGTCTATAAGTAAATAAGTTATTCTATTTCAAATATACATGTTTCATGTTTAAGTAATTTTATGTTTTGTAAACTGAAAACGTAACTTTGCATGGAGTGAAAGAATTTTTAGAATCGGATTAATAATTCTAGAGATTACGTCCCATGAATAATACGTACTGCATTCAAATTTTTATTGATATACTAAAGTTATATCATATTCCATGCTTTTATAACATAGGTTTTATAAGTCTGATATAATCAATATTCCTAGATCAAACAAAATTTACGAAATAGATCAGATTTTATTCTAGAGTTTCATCGTACATCTCATAAGTAACATGTCGATATAACGAGAGTTACTTTAAATATGAACGTATATTTAAATCAGACTCAAAACAAAAGTAGTTGATTAATATTTTTCTGAAGCTTGTGAAATACAAAAATTCGATATCACAAGTCTGCTTAAAATAACGTAATTTCTGAAGAGAACGTTGGCAACAGCCATTCAAGAGATTAGTATGTTGTAGCTCCTTCGAAAATATTTAAGCGATGAAGCATCTCTTTAGTGAAATTAAATTTCATGGTATTAGTACAATGTTAAATTTCAAAGCAATCTACTTAAAATATGCGCTTTGATGGTGATATTACTAATATCCTTTGAGATCCTATATTATGAAAGGATATTAACGAATTTATCAAATAAGCATATAAAATTATCTAGATAAATATATTTTTTTCAACTTCAATTCTTTAAATATTTTATTACACTAATAGTAGTTTTTGTTGAATGTTTGCGGAGATAACATTTTTAATAAGCTATTATTGATTTATTATACTATAGTACGTTAGTTAACAATAAAAAGACTACAGACACACATCAGTAATTGTTTCAAAAATGTTAAGTTACATGTAATCATCTTATCGTTTGTTTAGTGTTTAAAAATATATGTGAATGAAAAATCGTAAAAAACCCTAACATATCAAAAAAAATACTTAATAGAATACTCCATAAAACTGAAAACGTACAGAATCAAGCAGAAACAAGAAACATGAAATTTTGCACAGAAATTTCTTGTATAACGTATGTAATTATTAAGATATGTTTATAAAGAAATGCATTCCTAAGTGGTTCGAAAATATGTTAATAGGATTATTTCTGAGATGCTACCGATGGGAAATCCTATCGGACAAACGGCTAGTGTTTTTATAACATCTATGGTACTAAGTGGAAAATAGCAGATACATGTACAAATTTCTTGGTACTTGCGAACATAGATACGATGGCACGCATGTTGGTGTGGTTATTAAACGATTCGTGTATTCTCTCGAGAGGATATACCCAATAGTGGAACGTTTCAATGAATAATGTTTTTTTGTAATAGTTTAGGGAAAATGATTGTTCTTCATTTGATTATCGATAAGTAAAATACAATACAATAATATTTACGATTGCTGGGAGTGCCCTCGTGTAGCCAAACTATGTATACGTACTTAATGTATGCGTATGTACTTTGTAGCTTTCGCTTCTATAGGTACTACAAATATTATTAAAAATTTCATTGTAACGTTATGTTTAGTTAAATATTTTAAAAAGCAACATTTTGTCTTCATTGACATAAATTATCAGTAAAAATTATAATGTATTTTATATCTTTTACTCAAAATTGCTTTACCTTCTCAGTGGAAATGGTAATGTAATAACACAAAAGTAGAAAGCTATTAATAACATTTAATCGTCAGGAAAACCGTAAATAAGATATATTACAGAAAGATAGAGACGTAGTTATGAAAATGAAATGTCGTTTGTGTTAAATATTTTTTAGCGTAACAATGTGTTTCAATTTAAATGAGTGTATACTTATTTTGGTACACAAATGATTTAAAATGTAACCTGCTGGAAGAAATGTATTATTGCATTTAATTATTCGGAATAGAATAATAATTTCATTAATTTTTAATTATCAATTTACCTTAGTACGCACAATGAATAAATGTAATCAATTGTACAATATCAATTAATTAAAACAAAAACAACGAACATCATTCATTTATATTAAAATACTTAAGAAGGAGCGACGAATTTTTAATGGTACCTAATTCAGGAAGTCCTACAATGTTCATGACAACTATAAAATGATACAGACAGTTGATAGAACTCCGTATTTGACATCTCGTAAGGTACATTATTATGTTATGGACCTATACAATTAATATCGCAAAACAATTGCAAAAACCATGAATATTTGTTCATGATGCAATAAATATGAGATTGTTTTTGACTCTTTCAATATTGTTTTTAAATATCTAAACTCTCGGTATTTTTGCATAGAATGATACAACATGTAATATTGCTGCTTGCTTTAGGACGAGTACGTTTACGTGATCAACGGTTATCATTTTTTTTTTGTTTTGGATCATTAATATTTTATTACTTCCTCCTACACATAAAATTTATATTGTTTTTTCGACATAGGTTTATATGTACCTATATATGTCTGTATATTCACTCTATGGTTATTGTAGTATACGCTGTGTTTACTTTGGAAATACATGAGTGTATGAAAAAAATTTCTATGCAAAAATAATTTGTTTAATGTTTAATTTTGGTGATAACTTAGAGAATTAACAGATTATACAAAGTACTCTCGTGAATCACTTTATTCACATATTCTACACTACTCTTCATGCATCTGTATTTCTCGAATAAACGGTTTTGTACAGACACGGGCTTTAGTGGTAGTAATAAATAATTCTCAGAACTAAAAAACGAAGATATGAAAAACTGTTTGGATTTTAATTTCTCACGGATTGAAGAGCATTAGTTAGACGAATTTAATTCTTTAGACGCGATAAGTCGTTTTTCCGAATAAGTGCGACTGTAAAGGTTGTATGGAACAACATACTCGACACTCGACGGTAACGGAAATTTAATTATACTTTTACCGGTAGAGAATCACGATTCAACACACTTTTATATGGTAAAGCATATTCCTGTAATATTAAATGAGTTTTTATGTCGAATCATTATAATTAGATCAAAACCGACTTAAGAGAACGGTCGGTTTATTGCCACAACGTTAATTATTACGTAAATATACCATTTAATTAACGTATAAGTTATTTCAGTTAAGCCATCAATTAGACTGCAAAATGAAATGTGTAAAATTTTTAGATAACTGTAAAAACTTTTATGAATAAAATGGAGTTGTAGAACTATCGTGTTAAGTTCTAGTGTTTCTATTTTAATTTTAAAAAATAATGTAAAATAGGAAGGTAAATAATAAAAGTTAATAATTCTTCTTTTATTACTATTCGTATAGATTTATTTATCTGCTAATAATAAGCACATAAAGAATTATGTTCATGTTCAGAAAACATGAACTCAAAACAGTAATTGTGTTTAAAATTGGATGGATAATGAAAAGTGCAAAAAACAACATACAACCACCAAAATGATTTTATCCGTCTTTATTACTCGCTATAGAAAATATTACCATCTCATATCGCTTGGCTACAAAGAATAACTAAGAAAAGAGTGTGACAGCATTATCTGTATTTAATACATTTCTTCCTACGTAAATTTAAAACGGATAATTTTTCTTAATTATGTTTAATTTTCTCATGTGATGAGATGGATGTAAAATAGCTAGTGTTCATTGCATTTGTGAATCGATCAGCTAATGGGATATGAATAAAGAGCGCGCGGAGTTTGCGGCGGCAGTACATACTCCGGATCTAATGGAATTCACTTGTACGCAAACAAGCCGCAGTACGCCCCTCGTTCTACCTGAACCGATATACACACGGGATAGGCACATTAAACGAAACGTCCGGAGAAATCCACCACCAATTATTTTTAGTATCAGTTTATGCATATCGAATGTTTCGGGTTTCTTAAAGTAAGCAAAAATATCTTCGAATTCGTCATACTTATTGTGTACTCACCGTAAATTTTGAACAAGTAGATGATAAAATATATTTCATTATGTTTGTCAGGCAAACTGACTAGAAAATAATGATATATTGCATAATCCATATACAAATCTGTACACGGGAATCGAGTTTACAATTTATAAGACTAATTTAAATTAAATACTTCATTAAATTATTATGAGTAGTAAGTCACCAAGGATGCTCCTATTCAGTTATAGTAGTAATAAGTGAAATTTAAAGTGACATTCATAACAAAATCAATATAACCAGGTTAATCAGATGGAAATCGAATGAAAAAGTATAAGGATTGTGAAAGTATTTGTCACATAAATTTATTTTATCACTATATTATAATCCTTGTCTGAAGCATTGAATATCGGTCGTTGTATAATACTGTGATATAATGTGACATTTCATTTTTCTTACAAACTCTATTAAGTTATACTATAATTACATTTAACTTCCTATTTTAACTAAGTGACTAGTATTTTTTTTAATAATTTGTTAAATAATAATGTAAGAGACTTTCGTTATCTTGTCAATAAATGAAATAACCATATTATTATTTATATTGAATAAGTATTTTTCACTAGATGTTAGTACAGGTCATAAGATTTTATTTTATACATGGAAATGAATTGATTGTTTACAATTTCACAACTAACATTTGTTTTTAAGGAATACATTTTTTAATGCTTTCGTGCAGTCAATGCTTTATAAATATATTAATTGTTGTAATATGCCTATACCATCGATTTATGAAGAATAGAGAAGAGTAAATGTAAGAAACTTTCAGTTCAGAATGAAGACAACGGCCATAAAACATAAAAATGACCTCACAATCAGCTAAAAACATTGTGGGTGCTTGTTAAGTTTGATGCATATAAAATATTTACTTTTCAGTTTTAGATTTTGTTAGGGATGAAGGGAATTTCAGGTTATATGTTGGTTTATTGAATCGTGTATTCCATTGATATATTTATATCAAGAAATTGGATACGTTTTAAGCTTAATGAATCCAATATAATAACAATAAAAAAATTACATAAAATATGTTTTGATGATATCGACTTATACATCATTTATATCATAAGATTCTGAATGGATATCTCGAAAAACCTTAGTTAGCCTTAAACCAGATTGAAGCGCTTAGAATTCCTTACATAAGCACTCGGCTATAATATCGGAAAAGAGATCAGAAGTTAATCTATCGGCAACATTCCTCGCGTTTCGCCGGAAGGCACCGCCACGCCACGCAATGCCGCCCGCCTCCGCCCGACTTGGTATAGCTCTCGTACACGCGACCGCCCTCGTACATGCTAATCGATCCTTTACATTGCAACTAATCTTTGCACCAAATATATTAATTACACAATTACCTATATAACTTTTACTATTAGAAAATAATATTATTAAAGTATATATGCAAATAGCTGATCTACACATATGACTAAGAATACAACGTAAATATTTATTGCTATACTACTTTATGACTGTGATTTAATAAACGAGAAAATCGTATTATTGTTGCTTGAAAAATGAATCTTTTATCAGGAATTAAAGTGGGCCGTCATTTATTGATATCTATATTCTACAGTCAAATTCCCTTAATATACAATAGTCGTTTTATATCTTATTTTGAATAATATAATGCCCTAACTTAAATTGACCTATTCACGGAAATTTCGTACAGGTATGTTTAGAATTAGTAATTTTGTAAACGTTTCAGTTGAGTCTAAATGAGTTTCCGATAAGAAAGGAATTTAATGTAGAAAATACATTTTTTTTTGCATGTACAAACCTCTGAACATTAATGATTGTATAATAGACGCAATCAATGAATAATTATTTTGTCATTTATTGTTGACAGACATTAAAATGTTACCTTGGTTTACAGTAAAATATTGTGATAAATTCATTATAGTAATTAATATATATCGAAAATATGAAATGTGAAAATTTATTAAATTTTTCCAACTGAAATAACAACCGAATGCCGTCCCGAGTATTTGTGCAGTTGTATGTCTTTGGAAACTTTACATTCCTTGGTGTCGTAAAAATATAATGGTCTAAATAAATGGTATAAATTTTACGAGATCCAGAAACCTCGACATCGAGTGGATAAGATTAATGATTTGATACATATATATACAAGGGAAAATATATTATAAAGTATCAAGTTTAATAATATGATTTTAAATACCGAATAAAGATATTAACAGTTATTTATACATATTTGTATATTATTACGATAAAAAAATTAATATTGTATCCAACGACCTATTTTGATGGATTTATCTTATAAGGTAAATCGAAAGCTGGCTAATTTATTGACAATTATAATTTATATTACCAAGTTTATAATGATAACAGCCAAAAGTACAGAATGTGTTTATTTTATTTGCTTTTTATTATTTAAGAGAGCTGTCTCCTCTATACATTGTTTTAGGGTGGAAATTTAGTAACACGTAATGTTAAATTACAATATTATCTTATTTGCGTTAAAAAATGTGCTTTACTTCTTATTTTAAAGGTAGGTTTTAAACTTCAAAGGAAATAAAAACAAATCATTTTATGTCTATTTAATATTAGCAAAACATAGGGCAGTCACAAACATTTAATTTTTATGTTCTCTGTGATTATAAAAAAAGACAAAGTTGTAAGAAGAATGTGAAAATTTCCACCTAAAGAACCACAGTAAACTTGAAGTAACACTTTCCATAGTCTGTTAAAAGTAGCAAAGTGAATAAAATGGCAAGTGAATAGAGTGCACGTCACAAGCACGCAGAGGGCGTGGGGCGGCGCGGCGCTGTGGACGGCGCACGCGACTCGCCGCGCAATTTCCGCTCCGCTATCAGATGCGCTGCTCGCACCGCGCTGTGTGAACTCAGCCGAGAACCGGTACAGGGTGTCGCATTCTCCATTGAATAGAAAAGAATTGATGACATTTTACAGACCGACGTATGCTTTTCTATAAATTCAGTGTATTTGATAATAACATTTATAGGTAATATTATTTTCTGGGCGACACGACCAAAGCTCTTTCGTCAAAATTAAACAAGTGTTTATTATGTCAGTGTTATTAATTACTTTAAATCTGTAAAGAATAACGAAAGTTTTACTAAATATGATAATAATATCGAGAAATAATACAAAATAGATGAAATATCTTAATTCAAAATTTATTTTACGTTATTTTAATTAAGAACATAATATAATACCGATATTCATGGTACAATGCTTTGCTGTAATATATATTAAAAGATCTGTGTTGTTAATTAATGCGAAATAGATGAAACCTATTCTATTATATAATTTTTAATAATTATGGGCAAATAAACTAAATGTATGTTCTCGTTCATAATGTAGAATGGGCAGGGTGCGATCAAATCACAGGCATTTTGGTCTGTAACAATAAGTAGGTCAAGCGGCGCCGTTCGAACTATTTATTGCGTCTTCTTCAAAATTAAGCTATTAACATTTTCCTTATTAAATATGATCGATTTATTATTTCATTTCGAACGAATTTGTTTTTTTTTAATACTAGCAGTACTGGTGGACGTTGTCCTGCCCTGATAATAAAAATATATACTTATGTGCATGAAACGCTTAAGCTAACTAATGTATTTAATTTGATAAGGATTAATACTATATCCGTCTAAATAGCCTTCCAATTACATTATAGATAGGTATATTATGCTATCCTTAAAATATAGGTATATGCCATTCACACTTTTTTGTAGATCTATGAAAGAGGAATATCTCATTATGCATTATTTTGTTATATTTCAAAAGAATTAGGTAATGTTTTCGATGAAATCTCCCAAGCCGCTTGACTTTTACCAGCACTTCCAACAAATATCATTATATTTCAATCAATTTACAAAAAACCTTGACAAATTGTATACCTAAATCCTTCCTCGTGTATTAGCCTATCTATTGGTGAAGACGGCATTACAATCCGTTCAGAAGTTTTTGAGTTTATCGCGGACAGACAGACAGACAGACGTGGCGGACGACATTGTTTTATAATATGTAGTGATAAAATCTCCTACTATAGAACAAAAACTTCTCTCAATGAGAAGGAAGTACAAATCTAATATAGTCCTTGTGCAAGTTATTGACGACGCCCCAGGAATCCAAGCAACGGAACAGAGACTGATAGGCACGCGCTGTCAGTTTTTTAATAAATTTTGGAACGGTATAGCGTTAAAATGGGTTAAAACTGTAAGATGACTCTACCGAATAGAATACCGAAGATATTATTATATAAATTATACACTTATTATTATTAATTTATACATTAGCGTTTGACAGGTAAACTGAAGTAATATAACGAAGTAACGAAATAGTTTAAAATATTAACACGCTCAGTCTAGGTACGGACTGACTTATTAATTGTAGTTATTGTAATATTTTGACTACATCGTTAGGTGTTCAGAGACCAATGTTTTATTCAAACATGGTAAAACAAGTGAGTATTAGAAAATGCCCCATAACCGTGATATGGTTTCGCCTAAAAGATTTTACTACCAGATCTAGTTTATTGTAAGTTACGAACATAGTCGATAGATGCAGTTTCCAACGAACTTTCTACCTTTGAACTGTTATGGCTCCATATTTTCTGAATTCATTGTATATGTTAAAAATAATAGGAGAGTCACGAGATATCATTTGACGCTGTCAAATCACCGTGAACTTACAAATGTAATTCAGACAGAAAGCTGAAACCTATGTGCTAAAACCAGTAGAAAATTTAGTAAGATATGCAATGAATTCTAGAAATAAAAAGTTTTAAATTTAATTCCCCTCAAGCTATACACTTTACACTAAACAAAAAAAAAACGGTTCAGAAACGGGCGAGAAAAAGTTACTGTACCGATATATCTCATCCTATTTGAAATAACTAAAAAAATATTTTAACCTACAGATATTTATCGTCACTATAACTCTTGGGTATCATATTATATATCAGGCATTCTTCATTATTCCTCTGTTATTTTTAAAGGTGTGAAGTAGTATTTCTTTTTTTCTTGGTAGACTTTGATTTTACCAAGACATTTTTCAACATTTTTTATATTTCATAACAATGATTAAAATTAACATAATCATCATGTGCGTTAGAATGAATCAAGACTTAAGAAAAGTCATACAATTATAACTTTTTTATTTCATAATATGACATTCAACAAAGTTAAATTCTTAGTCGTTCTGCAATTACAGACAAGAGCTTTTAAATGAACCGAGCTCTCGAGCACGGCGCGTTGAATTGGATTCGACTGCGTCCACTCCCTTGCTGCCGCCGCGATCTGTTTTGTCACTTGCAAACTGTGTTCACGTATGTTTAAAAATGTCCTCTTATCTACCGACCTAATTTTAATTTTAATTTAAATTTTATTTAATTAAAATACAAAGCCAACAATTTCATAAGTAACTATTTAATACGAGTGTACTTAACTCATAGACCAATTCGTTCTAAATAAGTTTCTTGTGTACTTTAGTAACGACATCCGCCGTATTTCGGCTTGAAGGATGCGGTTGGCAACATGTACTGGCATACGAGAAATCCAAACCCTGTCCTCAAGAGTAACAACTCATATAGACTGATATCAGAACTGCGGTCTGGTTTGAGGTTAACTTTAGCGGCAGTAATTATTTTAATCTATGCTTGTTTTGTTGCCTGTAATAAGAATTATTTCTTTGCTGTTTCGGATTCTATATAATATTTAATACACTAATTTCTTTTTAATAGCTATACACGTCCGAGTAGACCATTTTTAGTGAGAACGATCCAAGTAGGTTTGTGAAATATTATAAAATTGTAAAAAAAAACTTCCGACGAATTAATAAAAAATTGTACCGATATATTCCATTTTTGTTAATTGTTTATCTAAGCGATGCGAAGTCACCGTTGTTTATTATTTATACACGGTGCCATAAATTTCAAAAGTCGAACACATTTCACTATTGATACTGATAACACCGGATTATGTAGTAATATTATAGGAATTTTATAATAAGAACCATATTTTAAAATCCGTGGGACGATCTCTGAAAATATTTAATTTCACTTTTCGAACAGTTACTTTTTAACCCATCGATTCAAGGTAGAGCACCATGTATTACATTCTATTTAATGGAAAATCAAAACATTTAATTCCATTTTTTTTAAATACGTTTAATAACATCCTGTTATACTGTGAATATGGTTTTACTTGATTCTAATTAGAAATAATAATTATAAGAATATTTGTTTAAATATAAACCTGTCAATAACATACTCGATATAGGAGTAGGTTTCACTAATTTGCGAAAAAAGACTTCGTCTAATAATAAGAATATAATTTGTAAAACTTGACAATTTTATATATCCAATATAGAGTGCACAAGTAACTTACCTCAGCTGACTATGTGGTCCCCTCCCACCTTTTCGATTTAAATGAAAGTAAAGGGGTGATGAAAAAAATCAATTATGAGGGAATGATGATTCAAGTGAGGGAATGAGTTTTTTTAGTGCTATTACTATATTTAGATTAAATTAACACCATAAAAATCTTTTGTTCATCTCAACATGAATTTATTTTATCATTCCCTCATAAGCTCTCATTCCCTCATTAACAAAATGAAGTGAGGGAATGATAAAATCAAACATAACCTACAAAAATTAGTCAAACATTAACCTCAAATCGAATTATGATTCGAGGCAAGATTTCTACTCCTCAAAACATGTGAAACGGCATAATGATTATTACAAATGAAATAATTACCTTATATTCAGATGGTGTGAGGTAATGAGACATAAAAATGTAACATTTAATTAATTAAAAATCAGTTAAGAATAACACATCTCTTCGCGCCATGCAACAATGATAGTACGACTTCATTGACAATGTTGCCAAATGCAAAAAAATTATAAGCGCGGCAACCTACGATCCGATTGAAAAGTACAATCCAGATTTTAGTAAAAAGTACGGGAATGATTATTTTTGTTGGGACCCAGATAAAAATTAAATTTTCTACTCATTTCTCACTCCATACCTAATGAAAAGTATATGTACTATTAAATGCACTATTTTAATACAAGTAATGACCAAAATCAGACCAATTTATAAAGCACAATAAATTAATGATATAATATTATTTAAATATTGAGTTTGGGATACGATGAGGGAATGATATTTGAGGTCTATGGTTACCTGCCATTTGTTATTGTGAGATTAAAATACCTAAGTGAAGTATGGCACGAGCAACTTCAGTAGTATGTATAGTTTTCGTGAAAAAATACAAAGTTCACAATACAACGTTAATAATATACAAAACTGAAAATAGACACGCTTTTCGCAAATTTCTGAGAACTAGTCATAGACACTGTATACCTCACTCAATCCGCATTAAGTTTTTTGTTTTTATTATTTGTCTTGATTTTATGGCAGATATATTTTACCATACTTACTGTACACTCTGAACAGAGATTTATTTATCATGTATTATTCATGGACGTTTGTACCCGTACTATAGCATTTCATTTCATCGCATGTTATAGTTCGCGAGACGGTAACGACATTTTTCATACTATAAGAACTTACCATTTCCAAAACGTAAATATATTGTAAACTATTATAATTTTTTTATATTCAAAATTGTTTCCTCAATTTCTTCACCACAAATACTGTTTTAGACGAATAAAAAATTACATCTTATGATGCAAAACTTCATATAAATTAATCAAGCAAAACCCAAACATTTTTATTTTCCTTTACTACTCCATTATTAACAATTGTTTAATGTTTTAATGTAAAAATAGCATAATAATCAAAATTTCTCAGTTACAAAAAAAAAAAGTTGAAAACATAAAACATTGATAAAGTATTGAGAGAATTTTTGTAATTTTATAATTTTTAATATATATTACAGGAGCTTCCAAAAATTACCGGACACGCCTGTTAAGTAAAACATGCGGGAAGGATATTTTGTTATCCTCACAGAAAATCATGACGAAAATGTCGATTATTTTTTTGCTAATTACATTGAACCTACTAATTTATTACTTTGGAAAAAGCGCCTGGATACTTAATTATAAACGGAGAATTATAGCAACGAGAAATACAGTTATTTTAATCAGACATCAATCAAAGCATTTATATTGTTTGAATGACCTTGAAACATTCTAGATTGATTTCTATGACAAAATTTGCAAATTTTCGATTTTCATAACTATTCTAGAGCCCTCATTATAAGCATTCAACGGTTTAAGTATTTCATACCCTAAACTTGAACAAGTGTATCTTGGCATTTCCTTTAGATTTGAAACAAATTATACGCGTCGTAACAAGACATTAGAAAATAATCATATTAGGTAAGTCCAGAGTAAATATTACAGTGATATTTATACCGTAACTTCAGGTTGTGCATATAGGTTTAGTTAATATTTGTTTGTAGACTTAGGTTACCGAATTATACTTTTGCAACAGGATTAGTGCAAATGTGCGACGGCTTGTGTATCCGAAGATATCGATTTTGGACAGTAGCCAAAAAAACTTCTAGAGCAAGCACGCGTCAACTACCGCGCTGCCCCAAACTCTACGTCAACCCTTTTACGAATATTAAATTCTGTTTTGCCACTTCGCGATTCCACGTCTTTTCTAAAAAAATATGATTCGATTCGTAAGCCTTTCTTTGAATTATTCATTGTTTTCAGCGATCAGATCCGTAACAAACGCTTTTGTATGGTTCTCGATATGAATGTAGGCAATATTTTGATTTATATGGATACTGGTAACTACGGCGTATTTTGATTTTTTATATATAATAAAAACACTAGGTCTTGAGGTAGCTTTGGGCAAATACCTTTCACTAGGTGAAACCCGAAATTGATTTATAATGCCAAGAAAACTAAAATTTCGTCTTATTTTTTAAATAGTGGTAACTGAAGAAGAACATTACACAAGACATAATTCCTAGTTTCTTTGCAACCCTGTTCTTCATCGTCAATCTGATGTCTAAAAAGACATTGATATAAAAGTAAATTAAAATTAATAGGTAACTCTGTATAAATAAGGGGGCTAATATGCTCGAACCTTTGGACATATGAAAGATATTGATTTTAACCATAAGACTACCACGATTTTGCTTACTTAAGTAAAAGTATGCTGAAAATCTTGTATCAATTTACTCAAGATGATAATATGATAATTCAAAAGGGTTTTATATACTTACCATTAAATATCATCGATTTTCCAGTTTATAAACTAAGAAGTACAATATGAAGGATAAATAGTTTCGAGAAAATCCTAGACAGGCTCTGGTAATGATTTTGTGACTGGGAAATTTCACGTTGTTAAAACAGTTACAAGCGCTCATTTACTAAGGATCGATCTGGCATGACTACAAATATTCTAGAACAATGCATGTTAAAACGTTTCGTATTTAGATGAAACTACAAAAAGATCGATTTTTTGGTTTTCTGTAAAGCATGTGGTTTATTTATTTGTATTGCAAATTGTATTGTTTGTTTGTGGTTTATAACTAGCTGTGTGTCGGAAGATATTTTCGATCGGTGACATCTCGGAAAACAATCTTTAAATCCATCAACTCTATTAACTCCCTTTGGGTGATTTATTTATACAAATCTTTAATTTTCACCTATGATGATATGATAAGAAACGAAATTGCATGGTCTCAAACCTACCCGTAAATCTCTGCGTTGTTTAGCAGTTACTTTTAAATATTTATATATGTTTTTCCAATTATAGTCGAACCTGCTTAGCTTTTGTAAAAGTACCTCCTTCTGTGGTCATTAATATAAAAATTGTATAATCATGGCAATTGATCGCAAACTATAAAACTTTAATTTCTTATACCGAGTTATTACAGTTGATATAAGAGCAACATTATTATATGTCTTAATTAGTGGTGACAGATTTCCATAAATTAAACCTTTTCATCCACTCAGAGGCTTATTTTCCGGAAATCATTGTCATGTGTTACAATTGCGGTTTTAAATTTAAATGTCGTATATTAAGGGCTTAATTTGGAAGATCGTTGTCTTTTCTAGACTACAATGAAAGGTAAGATATATAGCTAAATTAGAGATACACGCACGCAACGAATTGTTGAAAAGTAACGGATCCATCCCTACAGATAACATAAAAACTTTATGTTTTATATTTTATGGTTGTTGAAAAGTAGCCTAATGTTTAGTACCCATAGCATCTGGTATAGGTAAACGCATTTTACAGATATACATATAAGTACATTCCAGTAAAGACATAGATAAATGGTATACAAATTCCATTGGGGAATTTAAAGCGCCTGAACTGTTAATTACTTTACGAATATTTATCCAAACGCGATCTTTCAAGAGTTTATACAAATTTTAACACGAAAATAGAACCTTACCTTGACGCGCACAGAAGTTACGATATCATTCAAAGATATTCTCTCTAAATATCATTTCCATAAATCAAACATCAAAGTGTATATATTTTTAATTGAGTTTGTTGGAAACATAATTACTTTTCTAAATTAAAATTAACTATTGAATATATACAATTTTTTTTAAATTATCTGAGTGTAATAATTATATGATATGATATAGTAATAAATTATAAATAATGTACTAAATAAATATAATATAAATATATTATATGTATATATACATATAATGAGAATTTAAATCTAACGTGTCTGTACTTTTTGATTTTAGAGAAAAAAATCTTGAAATAAGTAATAGAATACATTTCAATATTTTTTAGAAATGTCTGTCTGTCTGTCTGTTTGTTTGAACAGGCATCACTGGTAAAGTACTCGGTTTCTGATAAAGAAAACCAGAAAATCATCAGGCATATTCCTGAGCAACATTTAGTCTTTATTTCATTAAAATCGGTTTAGTATATCAAAAGTTATTGTAATTTTAATGACGATGGGATTTAAGTACGAGAGAAAATTAGATAAGTAATTGGACTTTAGCCTTATCCAAAAATCAGGGTATTTTATAAGATAAATAAATATTACCACAGTATTACATTACTAAGACATAGAACGAAAGAAAAATGGTTGATATTTTATTTTGACATAAAATAAATAAATATTAATACTATAAGAAGTTCAGTAATTAATTAATATGCATTATTGTCGAAACATGGCGATCAACAGCCATTTTTTAAATATATTACTACTATAATATATAATCTAAAAATTTGCGAATTAGACCACCTTGACATTTTTAATTTTTTAAAATTGTTTCGTATACTGGCCTACGAAATTTAAATATGCATATATTTTTTTATAGAGGTGGACAAAAAAAAATAAAAGGTGGGAAAAAGTAGGAAATCGATGGGCAAGCCTTGTATGAATCTTCAAATCGTTATGCGAAAAATAGGGGGCTAACTTCCCGGAGCTATGGTTAATGAGTTATGTAGACGCGAGCGCGATAAATAAAACAAAATGGCCGCCAAATGACCAAAAGACAAATTAAGCAAATTATATACAAATATATTAATTCTTGGAGTTCACAGTGCACACCTCACGCACATGTTTACCGTGAACAACATACTTTTGCTAAATTTCACGCGGAAGAAGTCGTGGGTGACAGCTAGTCTAAAATAAAATAACCTAAGTTAGTTTTTAGAACATCAGCTATCTGCCAATGAAGGTGCCGTAAAAATCGGTATAGCCGATTCAGGTAGACAATGCCACGGATAACAACAAGTCTAAAATAAAATAACCGAAGTTATTCCTTATAAGAGAAGTTTCGGACGTTTCACTGTGGTCGAAGTCGAATTTCAGCTCTGTGCCAGTAAAATTTCCGTCAAAGTCGGGCCAGCCATTTCGGAGATTACCCGGAACAATCAGACTGATAACACTGATAAAGATTTGAAAAAAAAAAGGTTTTTACTATAACTACTTTATACACTTTCATATCCAGTCAGCAAAAAGTAGGTATTTTGATATTATATATAGACACTTCATTTTTCAAAAATTCGAAATAATACTGATCTAAAATGATATTTTGGAATGAAAACTTACTAATTCCATGATCACAAAATAAATAGGGGTATGCGGTTATTCGAATTAACGAAATAATCGACATACAATTTGAAATTCGAATTGATCATACGAATAATTCGAACTATTCGGATTATTCAAATAATTTAATTTGTGTCAAATAAGTATTAATTATAGAAAGTTACGAACTAACCAGTAACACTATCACAATCGACACCAGCCACTGAGTGCATTCAAAAATACTGTATCTCTATTTATAACCAAAAGTTGAAGAGAAAAAGTGAAAATTACAAATTCAATAAATTAAATGCCATTTCTTTTTATTTGAAAATGCTTTTTTTAACAGCACTGACAATTTTCTTTATGAACTGTAATCGATTTCTTAATTTATAAATGACCACACAAAATATTCCAATATAGCAGAAGTTATACGTTTGTAACTTATTAGTTTTGAAAGAATTTTGAGCGCTGAAATTTAAAACAATTTTATTTCATGTATGTTTTAAAAATAAGAGCACAAAATTCTAAAAACTTGTTAAAATATGAAATTATAAAAATATTTAAATTTCTTTAAAATAAAATAGCTTGTTTATTTCTATTAAAATGTTGTTAAAATTGAAATGCTATAAATTTATTTAGATTTAAGAGAGAAGGTATATTTTTAATAAATATTTTCACTAATAGGAATTTATTATTGTAGAATTGAATTACATAGTAGTTTAAAGTTCTTTTTCAAAGGCATTTCAATCTTGATATTTCAATAATAGTTATTACGATGTTAAATTTTTTTATTTGAATTATTAAAATAGTGAAAAATGTTGTAACGTTTCCTATAACTATTAGTTTAATAATTCTACCTTATTTCAAAAATATAGGAATAGTTCAAATTTTC
This sequence comes from Antheraea assamensis, assembly GCA_035772565.1. Classification (NCBI taxonomy): domain Eukaryota; kingdom Metazoa; phylum Arthropoda; class Insecta; order Lepidoptera; family Saturniidae; genus Antheraea; species Antheraea assamensis. The sequence continues at coordinate 7,490,799 of JAQQSE010000064.1, read as the reverse complement.
TATTCAAAATTCGAATTTAACATCATTATTCGATTCGATTCGAGCATTATTTGCACACCCCTAACAATAAACTTATTGCCACGGCTATAATGTTATTGGTTTCTATAACAACGGTTGCCTAATGTCAGGGACTGTCGGTGTCTGTATGAGAATATCTACTTATTGTGGAGGGAGAAAACCTCCTTAAAAAGTTACCGTGGGAGAAAACCACGTAAAAAAGTTACGGAGGGGTGCGCTTTCAGGCGGAGGGAGAGGGAGAAAACCTAGTTAAAAAGTCACCGTGGTAGAAAACCACGTAAAAAAGTTACAGGTGGTGGTGGTTGGAGAGGGTGACCCCTTGACTGCTTAACTTGGACCTGACCTTCCATTGTACATTGGTTCGGTAGATGGGTAGGCAGCTTGACCGGGCTGTCGTCGCGGTCAGGGCGTTCGCGCTGGGCCTCGTCGCCGGGGTGGCATGGTCCTTGCTTGTTCGATCCGGTATATTGTGGGTTTTTTTAGTCAGTAAGAGCCTGACACTCCACAGCTACCCAGGGCTGTGGGTGTCCAATGTAGGATTTCTTCCCACATAAAAAAAAATGTAATTGTAACTAAAAATGTATTTAGGATAGGTTTTAACCAAAATAGTGAGCGTCTACGTCGCAAAAGGAAGAACTATGGAGAATTTCAAGTCAATCCGACGTACAGTTTCGGAGAAATCGTGATGAGTCAGTCAGTGGTATTTCGCTTATATATAGATTTCTATAAATTTAATAACTTACTTTGTATAAGTAAAATATAAATTTTCATTTTTCGATAGTATCGAAGTTTTATGATTAAATTTGTAAATTTCAAATTAATTTTGTGTTGTAAATATTAGAAGTTATTGAATTTTATCAATTTTTAGGGCAATTATACCTGTATTCTGTTTTATAATATAAAAACAAAGAGACTAATTATTCATTGGACATGTTACAAAACATTGTCTTTACAAGCAATAACAGACTACATTTTTTCACAACAGATGTCGCTAAATTTATCGTTTTATTGGTTTACTGTCGTTAAGAATATTATTGTAAGGAAGAGTATAGATAACAATAAGATTATTTCTGTGTTTTACAGCAAATGGCTTATTTATAAGTTTCATTTCATAGTTTCGAGAGCCTGCACGTCGATCATATAAAAATGAGCAGGTGTCTGAGGTACGGCTAACTGTTGTTTTGAGTACCACATCTATCTCGATAGTCGGATTACAAATATACAAGATAAACAGATATACAATCAGATGCGCGGACGAAGTTGCGGGCACAGCTAGTATATATAAAAATATATATACTAACTAATTTAAATAATGCTGAGCTGTAAAGCTACTAAAATTGGTATTTTCTAAAATGGTAACACAAAACTTTTAAAGAAGACTAGGCAATAGTTTCTGGCCTACTACAAAAGAAGTTTGGCAATAGATATATTAATTGAAGGCGGTAGCCAACTAGCTTACCGAGACATATACCTTACCCATACAATGGTTTAATCGCGATATTTTAAGTGTATTCTGAGGATTTAAACCAGGTCTTTTAGTGTGGTATCTGACTACACTATTACTAATCGCGCATAATCATCGCTTCTAATTACGATAGACTAGCCTTTGCTCTAGCTTCGCTAGTTTTAATTTATCCCTCATGACCAATACATTTTTTCTGGCGCAAAGGTAGTTTATATCCTTTTCTTTACATCTGCGAAAGTGTATGCAAAATTTAAATTCGATTCGATTCGATCGATGTTCTATTCAGTAGTTAAGGAGTGAAAGAATAACAAATATACAGACAGACCCACATTCGTATTTATAACCTTAGGATTCGGAAGAAAGCGATTTTAAGTATTCTAACACGGATTTGGAAAACTGTCGACTAAAGTATATTAAAAATGTTACTATTTGCTGTGTATGTTGATGTCTTACTGATTTTAATCTAATAATTATAAATAGGAATATCCAATGTTCAATAATAAAAATTACTATTAAGAATATAGTAACGAAAAAGAAGGCAATTTCATAAATACAAAAAATATTTTCTTATCAATTCCATTATTATAAAAACGTATATACAAATAATATGTAAGTCTTGACAGTTTCCGAAATTTTTGTTCCTTAAGCAAGACATATTTTTCTATTTCTGTATCAACGAAAGAACGACTCATTTTCCTTATTTTTCTTTTATTTCTTTAGCGTCAGTTCTTTCGTTTCGCCAATCATTTTCCGTTGCTGCATTTGTCATGTGTTAGGTAGTTACCCCTGCGCAATAATACAATTTAAAATGTTATATTGCTGTTACTTTAAATAAAACACGTCGTTTTTCAAATAAAACATATAGTTTTCCGCAAATATAATTTATAATTTTATTCGAATTCTGATTAGATTTTATGCTATAAGAAGAATATTGATATATTATAATAAATCAATAATATATTCGATAGTTGCCTCTAATATTTCATTTTTAAACTTAGCACTCTTTGGCTACATTTACACTTATCGTAAAATGAAGCCCTGGTTAATCAGTAATCACTAATTTTCGAAATAAATAAGTCTTGACTGAGACACAATACAACACATAATTTCAAGAAAAGTTTTTGACACGCTTTTATTAGCTTCACCTGTACCTATCTATCTACGTATGTAACGGAATCTTTGAAGGTAATTTTCACGGACTTGAAAACGTCGGATTACATTGAAATAATATAGCACACCAATGGCAATACAATAATGCAATAAGTTTGTTCCATTAATTGTATAATTTAATTAATTACTAAGCATAATAATAAGTCAGATTATTAAATGTCTATTTTATTTATAAATTAAAAATTAATAAATTTGAGTCCAACATAATAGAGATGCATTAGATGGAATTATTAAATCACGAAATAATTCATAGTAAAACCTGATAACTTGTTAGTTATAATGAACGTGATGAAATAGCGTATTAAATATTTTTTTACCTAATATTAAAAACTATTGGAATTTAAACTCCAACAAATAAATAATATGAACGTAGATTTTTGTGAGGAAAACCGAAATTAAATAATAATTTCAAATAATCCTCTCAGAGTAATTGTTACAGACAAAGGATACCTAACGTTAATTGACGCCTGACGTAGTTCGGTCTTAAATTGGTGTAAATCCTCAAGGCGCAGATCATGCCAACCGAGCGCCGGCTTTCGACGCGCCTCCTCCAATTACTTTAATTAAAACAATACCACGGTACCAGTGCTTCGTCGACTCACCGCGTCTGTTTCCCATTTCCCTATTTAAATACGAAAACGAGCGAGTAGCTTGCGCTTAGCATGCAAGATGTTACTATTCAATACTACACGTACTACCACCATACATACTTATTTACACATTGAATCTAACTACACAACTCTAATCCGCTTCGTGCATTATTATAAATATGGATTGTAATTCTAATTTAGTACTAAGTAGTTAAATTATAACAATTAAAAGTACAACGATATTTCTTGAAATTATTACATTGCAAATGTTTATAATCATAATAATTAATAAATAAAGGAATATAATACTCACTAGTCTTTAAATCCTTAAAACAACATGGTCCTATATATACCTAACTTTAAAAAAAAAAATCATTATTTTGAGACAAAAAAAAACAATAATAAGTCGGAATACGTTCCCGATTGATTTATATTTAGCAGGTTTTTACATGTGTTTTATACATCCACTGACAGTATATAAAACTGGCCAGTGAAATGGATCGAACCCAATATTTATGGTACTTTTATAGAATTCAGGATCGTTTTCAAGCACGTATCAGGAAAACGGCAGTCTGCGGCCAGCCTAAAACTGCATCGGTTCAATCAGAATCACATTTTGCGGTAGTAATTTATTCTCCTTCGTGCCCCTGGCTCTCAGGCGAATGGTTTGAAAATCGATTAAAGAGCCGGGTTGATTCAGCGACTTTGGAGTTAGTAATTTACTCTTGAGTTGGCTGATGGCGACACCTGTCGAACGAAGTGACGGCTGATAATGCGACGCGAACGCTATTCACGAGCGCTCGACTGTGACGACGGGAATCCGCGAATCCAAAACATCGTCATTTTCTTCATTACATAAGATACCACATTTAATAATAGTGATGTGTAATATCTATTAATTTTGATAATCGTTTACTCAAATTTAGTTAATGATATCTATCGGTTAATTTGAAATCTTTTAAAATGTAGCTTGAAAAGCAATTGTTTAATTAGCTGTATTTTTAGAACTGTTGTAAATACATCCATAGTATGAAGGGAATGTGACGGGAAAGGTATATGAGAAAAATATATAAACATATTAAGCTAATGATACACCATACTAATCACTGAGATTGTCATGTTGTTTATTACGGTGGCGATTTAGCGGGAGTAGACTAAGTCAAACTGATTTGGTATCACCATTTTTTGTTTGCTTCTAAGATGATGGTTCTTAAATTTTATTATAATAACTAAATTTTATTATTATACATATGTCCGCAGCTCTATACACGTTAGATATTATGTGTGGCTACTATAATTTGTTGTAATGACTATTTCTTATAGTAAATAGTTGAGTTACAACAAATATAATCTTGTGTTTATATTTTCCGTGTTTAAATATTTACACACATATACATTTTCTAGGGGTCGGTGGGATGCTATAGCAATTGATGTGCTGGAATCGGTTGAATGCTATAGAAATTGCACGTGCTGTATGTAGTGTTATGTAGTCTCGAGTTGTAGTAAAACTGATATCACAGAAACTTCCACGAAAACAAACATTGAAATGTTTCAACTTACACGAAATTTGATCAAGCGTTGTTGCAGTTTATTAATTTTAACACATATATCAACACTCATTAACATATACTTGAATTATTTTTGACGTTATTTCATAAATGGCTATAATGAATTTCATAAAAGGCATTTAAATTGCATACTTGTATAAAATTGTATTTACATAAAAGATCCTTTAAACCAAATCGCTAAGTGTGGTATATGTCAAAAAATCGAGCGTTGATTTTTTTCTGGTTTGCGATTTTTACGAATTATCGAGTCTAACCTTTTCATATCAAGCGAACGTCATCACTGAATGTCTCGATAAACTTAACCATGCGGTTCAGACGACCTTTTTTTGTAAGATATTAAATTTCTTGCAAGTTTGTATTTTTTTTTTTCAAGTTCTAATCGATTACAAAATAACGTCAAAAAAACAAGAATTTCATACAAAACACTTAAATGACCCGTACCATCTCACAGACCATCTGGATTATAGTTATGTCGGGATAGGTAATTTTATAGAGCGTGTAATTCTGAGTAAATTTCATTTTGGAACGATATGATAGCATAAAACCCCTCCAAGTTACAAGAATTAAACGTGGTGCCGTTTACCACCTTTATTTGTGATAAAAGATGCTAGGTTGCACAATGCTCATTCAACTCAAGCGTATATTAATATTGTGAATATCATAGTTATAAAGTGGCTAGCTAAATCACCGAATATGAGTCTGATAGTATTAATCAGAGACCTATTGAAAAAAAGAGTAAAAATCCACAATTCCTGCTCCTTTCAGTGTCGCTGAACTGAAAATAGCTGTATTCGAGAAAGGCTATCAACATATCTAGGCAAGTGGAGACTTTATTAACAGTGGATGATGATACATACGATGCTAATCATATTACTTTTTAACTTAAAATTAGATTTTATAACTTTTTTAGTTTTCCTTGGTTACCCAGAAAATTGAGAAATGCATATTTTCCCCAAACTTATACTTTTCTCAGAAAATTTACAGTAAATGTTGATAGTCTATTTTAATTTTTAAAACCTTCATTTTATATAACAAGATAATTATAAGTAGTACACAATTATAGGCTTTCTATTATAACATTTTCGCCTGTGTGTATAGATAATGTATAAGTGATATTTAAAAAATAATGTCATACATGCATTACTATTACTAATAAGCAAATTATATTATATTTCTTGTGGGTGTAAAAAGCTTAAGTTTATTATAAATTCAATTAAAAAATAAAGACGATTTAAATCACAGATTGTCTTTAGATATATTGCTAGTATTTAGTTGTGTAGCTTTTTTCATACACTACAAATTTAGTAACAAATTTACGCATTTACCATATGGCCCATTTTGTCGTAATTAATGACCACATAAGTTATAACAAGTTGCAGTATGGACTGAACATGATGTCATACGAAGACTAATAAAGGAATTATATTTCTTCTATAGCTATCGAATTATATCGACCGGAGCTTGGTAACAAATTTTAAAATTTAATTTCACGCTCTTATAAGAGCATAATTCACGTCATTCAGAGCGTTCCAATGCGCTGAGATCGTGTCATCAAAGCTTCATCCATTGTAATATAAGTTCCTCCAAATTTCATTTCCTCAGCATTTACCTCGATGTGTTTCTGAGTTTGAAGAAAATTCGATAACTTGTTTACTTTTTTAAGACATTTTATATCTCTGTAGTAGATGTATGCGTCTAAAACCGCAATTAGTACCGGGTTATATAAGTCTTGGAGTAAAAAAAGTTAATTTTTTAGTTAAGGGTAAAATGAATAAAAGTATTCCTGCTTATTATTTAGAAGTACTTAGATAATTTCTAGATCTGTTTTGAAATATCAAAAAAGTATTCGATCAAGTTTCAAAAGGGACATAAATTTGAACCAGAATAATACAGTGTCAGTCTGTTCCTGTAAACTGGTTCAAAATTATTAAAATAACATTAATTGACAGTAGGCAGTATGCAACATTTATTATTAACTCAACTTTTGGTAGAGGTAATAAAGCTAGTAAATCCTGGCATCAGCTGTGGGATTATAGTTTACACGAGGTCGAGAGCACGTCGAGGGCGGCGAGAGCGACGAGGGCGGCGAGGCAGCGTGACACCTCACACAGCACATCTCCGACGCGACGGGGGGCAACTTTACCAACTTTCCTAAGGGCGGTTAACAAAGTTTGACGGCCGTGCGTTAGCACCGTAAGCTCTGGGATCCGATACTTAGTAACAACATCCGATATAAAAACTAAAGCAAGCGCATACATTAATATTGAGAAGAAAAAAATTAACTTTTGTAGGTATATAGACTATCTGAGAATATTATGTGATACTTTCATATATACGAGTATACTTTCAACTATGCGAAATTTTCAAAGGTATTATTGTCAGTGATTGTAGCATTGGTATACTGTATTATTTACTTAAATACAAATGTAATATATTAAAATTAATTAAAAATAAATTATTCATGAAAATTGTTTAATAGAATTTAAAAACGAATGAACTGCGACACCCGAAGAGTGATTACAACTAAAATAATTATTTTTTTTATAATCAAAAACATAAACTCGCTCATTTCATTTTATAACAAATGACTATATTTTAAGGTTGCTAAAATAAAACTTAACATGATCAGAAGATACTAGACATTAACTACTTGCACGTGGTGCTGCGTTTTGTTATGTTGAGAAATTCTAATATCAATAATTATTTGGAAAAGTGCTGGTAATCAATCTTTTCCTTATCTAATGATGTATATTTAGTTTTTTTTATAAGGTTGTATGTGCAAGTTCACATATATTTATTTACAAAAATATCTTAATGTCTTTATTTAGAATTCTAATTGCTACGGTGTTATCAAAGTTATATTGTGCGCGGCACTCTACTCTTGAAAGTAGTTAGCAGGCTTGTTTTGTGTCTACTCTCTGTTGAAAATTGTAATTTGTAGAATGTACAGTCTAATACCTGGCTAGAACCTATTCTAAACTTTAATTTTGTATAGTTTAACATACAGATTATTATCTTTTGCGATATTTAAAAAAAACATAGGTAGATAGACGAAAGACATATATAAAATATATTAATATGCTATCTAATTAAACATACCAGTCAAAGAAAAGTTTACACTGAAATCGGTACGTTATAGGTGGTAGAGCTACGCTGAAACTATTACTGGTTTCAGAATGAATGGGTCGGCTCGCCAGGGGTACTAACCACCCTCTCACAGAAAGCCGACGTGAAGTAACAGTGGTTGCACTGTTGCGTTTCGTTCGGCTAGTGAGAGCGCCGGAGGCCCACATATATTAAAAGGGCGACAACGCACTTGCAACTCCCTTGGTGTTGCTAGTGTCTATGGACGGCGGTGATCACTTACCATCAGGTGGCCCACCTGTTCGTTTGCCCCCTATGATATAAAAAATAAAAAAAAAAAATTTCGACGAACAAAAATTAAACTAGAAAATATAAAATTAAAGCTGGGCTACAATTGTGAGAATATCCGATAATGTACATTCTGCGAAAGGTCCAGTTAGTAAATTGACTTTATAGCCGGAGAACAACTTGCTGAAATATTATGACTACCAGTTTTCTATCGCGTTACCTTTGCCGGTACCGGCAACAACCTTCAGTTTTATGAGTTTAATCAAATCGCTTTAGGGGTGTGACAGCGTGCCTTAACGGTTGATCGTATGTTACAAGCACCCGTGCTGACCCATACATTCTCTAGAAAATATGATATATTAGTGCTGTTTTATGTTATATACACGTTTTTTTTTGTACCTTTATTTATATATATGTATGCGTATATCGTACGACTCAAATCGACGGGTTTATGTAATTCTGAAACTATACACAGAATTTGTTCAAAAGGTTTTAAAATACAATTCCTAAGTGAGAGAAAGTGTGTAGACAATGTTGTATGCAAATGCGAAACCTAAACTAAACTGAATTGAAGACGGAAAATAGGAATATTTTTTGTAAAATTAATTTTCATGGTAAACAAGTATTTATTTAAATTGTGATTTTTGTTAGTGTGAAGCTCATGAGAATAATATTTTACTTTATTTTAATTAAACTTTTGTGTTTTAATAAATACATTAGACTAGCTTTTGCTCGCGGCTTCGTTTGTCTTAATCTAGATCTGAACTATGTCCATTTCTGTACTCCTGAAGACGAAGAATATCTTTTTTCCATCGATATTTTAGGAGAGACTCTATTTATTAAGATATAAAGCGGCAACACTAATTATACTATATATAGAATACACATTTGAATATGTTAAATATATATACATATATTATATATTATATTATATAGTACTAACTTTACCGCCAGCTTTACACGCATTTTTTATTATTTGTTGTAATCTCCGTTGTTCAAATATTTACGCATATCTATTTTCATAGTGATTGGTGGAACGGAATAAAAGTTGATTCGTTGCAGCGCCTTGTTGTGGCGACTTATAGCGAAATGTATAGCATAAAAACATTTTCTATTAAATAACGCTTAGATATACCAGCTTTTAATAGTAGAATGGTAATAGTGAATGTTAGAGTTTGGGTCTAGTAAATATAATAGAAGATCACTTCCTTTAAATATTTCTCATATTCTATTCTTATTCATCCAAACTAATCTTACGTGCATTTTACTTTTTCTAATGTTTTGTCATGTTCGATGTCTAATATTTGCATCCAATTTCCAAGACAAAGCGATCGTAAATTATATGATTATATACGTTGTGTGTAATGGCTATAATAAAATTCTCATATTTTTTAAAATACATATATTATCCATTTTCGTAAGCTTACCTCGTAAGCCCGTTCGTGACAGTAATAATTCTTTCCTAAGTAGAGAGTAAAATTATACAAAATATGTATAAGTTACGTCCTAGCCTGGTCGTAAAACAGTATTACAAACGTTATGGAGGCCGGGTTTCAGTCGGATCTCATCACTTAAGGCTGTACGCCGAAGTCGACTATCTTTCAATAAGCTCATAAAATTGCCTCATCTAGAGCGAGTTTCGATCCGGACCTTTCGTCGGTTACTGCTAACAATGCATCGATATTAAATTTTAGGCAAATAGAAACATGAAAGCATTTAATTTTTGGAGTTTAGGATAAAACGAGAAAAAAGAAATAAATTCTTTATTTAGACTTTATCAATTTTTGTTATGTATTATGTCTTTGTTTATCGGTCAGTATAAAATGTATTTGTTTCCATGTTATGTAGAGTTTCTTCGAAATTAATCATACATAATGTATAAAAAATATTGCGGTATATTAAAAAAAAACGATATCATAGTATAGTATATATATTACAGTACAGTGACTATAGGAGAAAAGTTTCAATTAACATATATTGGATTAAAAAATTAACGATATATAAAATAACGCTTTTAATTGTTAAGTCAGTTGCGAAGAAATAAATGATTAGAGAAAATATTCGCACTTTCTTTGTATAAACGTTACAAGAAATTTTATTTTATTTTTAACTCTTAGGAAAGTTAGAGCTAACCAAAAAAAATTAAGTATTTAGTCATGAATGAAGGTCATTTATAAGTTTCCGCATCTAGCAGAACGCAGTAACAGTTTCTTAGAATACACAGTTGCAAACGATTCTTAGTAATGTAATATAATAAAATAACCAGAATAAAACAGTATCAATAGGAATAATTAAAATATAATGAATCCTAGTATTTTTCGATTTATACACGTGAAAATATTCAGAGTAAGTAATTTAACAATAATGTAAAAAAATTGTCTGTTTATATGAAATACTATTGCTGGTTAATTTATTTTAAGCTTTTCATCTAGCTATCTTACATATTATGAAAAGTTGGTTCTGATCAATTAGAGTTGACAAAGAATTAGGTGTAAAGTAACTTAAGTGCTAAATTTATAGTCCAGATTGTTTTTAATAAAAGCAAAATGAAAAAATAACTGTATTAAGAATGAAAATCATTTATTTTTTATTTATGTTAGCATATTTAGCATTTATTTATCTTAATAATATTATCGTATTAATGTATTTATCGTAATACCATTACATTACCACTTTTGTACGTTTTTTTATATCAATAAAACAATTGAAATACACATTTACCTATTCAAAATACGAAGAAGTGAAGATTCTTAATATTTATAACAAACTGAGCTATGAGGTAAAAAAGTTTACTAGGCGATATTGAACATTATAAGTATATCTATATATAATATATATGCAAACAAGGAAATAATTATATTTCACGTTATAATAATTAATCTAAGGTCCTTGTATCAATTATTGTACAATAATATATGGTATATAATGAAACCAATATCAAAAATGTGAACTTTTTGAATACATATCTTAGATCAGTCTATATCTTTACATATGAAATTGGCGATTTATCGAATTGGCCATATTGATCTTAAATATCTGGCGTTTGGTTAGGAATTCCAAATTCAAATCTATTCCAATGTAGGCTTGTGTATTTCCGTTTCAAATTTAGTGATTGATTTGTTTTCGTACGGTTTGATTTTTAACATCGTTTTTTTCACAAAACGGAAAACTTAACAACTGACATTATTTAGGAATTCTAGTTCCACTGTGGTATCAGCGCTGCGGGAACAGCTCGAAGAATTAATGATTTAATGATGTATACGGGGAAGCTATTTTAAAAGAAAGCACGGTATTTTTTTGGTTTCAACGTTTTCGTTCTGGAAATTACGGAATCTTACGGAACAACCTTCGTGTAGCCGGTCGGACACCCAAGTTGACAATGAAAATTTAAAGGTGATCATGGAAGCGGATTCATCGCAAACCACGTCAGAGTTAGAGGCAGGCTTCGGTGTAAGTGAAAAAAAAAACACTTTTAATTCATTGAAACAAATTGGAAAAGAAGCTCCAGCACACCAACAAACATGCATTGAGTGCTGCATTAATTACATCACTCAACCGTCACAATAACGAGGGAATTTTTAATTGTATCGTTATTTGTGACAAAAAATGGATGCTTTACGACAATCGAAAACGATCATCATACAGTGGTTGAACCCAGAATCGACAAAATCCTCTCCCAAGCGAAAGTTGACAGAGGAAAAGGTACAGGTGAATGTTTGGTGGACCACTCCTGATGTCATAAACTACAGCTTCCTAAGATCTGGCCAGAGGATTACGACAGATCTATATTATCAATTTGTGTTCAATTTGTCTCGCTAAAACTCTAGAATGGCTGGACCGTTTTGGCTGACATTGATCTTGAAATATTTGTGAAAGTTCAGGGAAGGTTTAAACGATGAGAAACATAAATAATAAGTAAAGGAAAATACTAAAAAAGACAATTTAATTTTCAAATACAAAATGTGCCTAGCTATGAAACATTTGATGTCTTGTGTCATTCGTTATGTGTATTTTATAGGTGCATTCAGAAATTTGTCTGTTTCGTAGATGTAGTATAAGGTCCGATATCTTTGGTCTGTTTTGTTGGAATACAAAACAATTCTGTCACAGAAATAAAAACAGTACATGAGAAAGCTTTAATCTGATTCAGTGCATAGCTGTGTTGCATTTATAATGTAAATAAAAAATTTGTACTAAATTTTGACCAAATTTTACACAAATATATGTAAGTGATACGAAGTTCACCGGATCACCTAGTTTCATAATAATAATGTAATAAGGAACTAATACTTGTCCATTTATTTTTTATTTTCAAATTGCATGAGCCATCTCATCACTATGAAATAATAAGAATTCCTTGCAACCATCGAGTTTTTAATATGAAACATTCGGAAAAGTGAGCTAACGACCTAAGGACAACATTCGTTTAAAACACAGATAGAAGACAAATTAAAAGAGCACTGGAACAGTAATTCCATTACGATTCGATGGATGGCAAAAGTCGCCTCTGTCGGACTCAAAGCCGGTAAACGTAATTGCGACTTTACTAAGCTGGGCTTCGTACGGCCCGATACGGACGAAAGGGAACCTCCCTGTAACGGCTGATATAAAAGCGGCAATAAATTTAACAGGATGAACGCACTACTTACACCGAACGAGCGCGGACGACGCGCCGCACCGCGCCGACTCGGTGCCCGTAACGAGGGGGCACGCAACCGCTGCGCTGCGTCGCGCCCGCCCTGTATTTTAGTATACCCTCACTTCTCAACGTTTTTTGAGGATTTCAGTGAACGTTTTGTTCTAACGCCGCAACTTTTTAAATGAAATTGTTTCAATCGTTTATAAAATCGCATTATTTCGTTAAATATTAATACATACGGTCTATATTGTGCTAATAATGGATGCAAATGGTTGATACTAATATCATTTTTTTAAATGATCATTATAAACAAACTTAAGACTGGAAATGGGGGTTGCTCTCAAATAGACGTGTTGGAAAAAGAGCGGCTCCCGTTTAAATCCCGATATTCGATTTGAGGGTTGGCAGTTAGTCACACAAACATTTGTTGAAGTTCTATCTATAAGTATATTCATAAACCTGTAGTTATATTCGTAAAGATTTTTTTTCGACATTTTGCGATAGACCCGACTGGTCACGAATATGACTTTAAATAGTTTTGTTAGTCCGTGTATCAAGATTTTACTAAGAAACCGCTTAATCGATATTTATGAAAAGTATTTTTAGAAATAGTAGATTTTTTATTTTAGTCCAAATTTATTGTAGTTTTGTAAATGGTAATTAAATGTACTTGAGAAAAAGATAGATACAAACCAATAATATGTTTTACATTTCCTATTAAAATAATCGTGCCAAAACATAAAATAAAAAATATTACTTTCTTAACCAATACAACTAATTTTAATAAAATGTTAAAAGGTAAATGAAAGGTATCAATAATTTCGAAATTGATAGGTTATAAAAAAAAATCCTTTAAGTCTCAATTCATTTTAATTTGACTTTGTACGTGGGAAATATATCATTTCAATATTGATAGCATATTTAAATTATAGCAACTAATATGTACGTTTTTTTGTTTGTTACGCTTTAGCGTATTGACTAATCCACAGATGAACATAACATTTTATATACACGTTGTCAGGGGTACAGAAAAGGACAGAGAAAATTTACATTCAGAAAAAAGTACATCTTCCCGAGGGATAGGTCAAATCTACATTAATACAAACTAAGCTGCAGGCAAAAGCTGTTACGTAATACTTTTAAAATTAAAAATATATACTCATATTTTAATATAATAACGGATCGAAAATAAATATTACCTAACAACGCAATCGAAGTCGTAGGGAGTTGCTAGTCATCATACAAAACGTTAGATATTGACATTTACTAGAAAGGTTTTTTGTGTCTACCAATGGTATTGTGAATATTGGTATTTCAATACTAAGCGGTTAGATTTTGTTGTCGTGAAAATACTTTTCCTCTTTCACGGAAACTACACATTATTTATCTAGATTAATTTTGCGCTGTCTGTTATTATTCGCAATTTTGTCATTACAAAGCTTACAAGCTATAGGAGTCTTTACTGGTGTTAAGTCACCTTCGTTCAATTTCATCATTTCTGCTTAGTCCTATGGAAAAGCGTAATGATATGTAATTTGTATAATACTCGAAAGTTGTTAATCTATCTGTATAATGATCTTCAAAATCGATTCAGCCGCTAGTTGGGTAAATAACAGACGTTTCAGTTTTGTCTATGTGTCAACCTCACCTTATGAAGTTTGAATAGTTGTATGTAATAAATGCGTATGAATCAAATAAATTCGTGTGCGTGTTAACCATTAAACGAAATGAATTTTTATCACAAACAAAAACAAAATTACGCATAGAACAGAAAGAACGGAGAACTCACAGAAAAATAGTTAATGTCGTTATTTTGGATACACATGTTTATTGCTATGAAACATGGCAGCCTCATAACAATCCCTTTCACTCTCCACAAATTGGGAAGAACGCGTAAAGGAAAACATGGCCATAAATAAAACAGGCAGATCAACTAGATAGGCGACCATTACCCAAGATAAGCACGACTTATGTACGCGATACGTTCCTCGCTTCGGCAGATTAACGAAATGGGACTAGGTTTGTGTGCAGATATCGATGCGAAAGCATTTTGGCGAGTTACAGTTAGAAAATTTATTGTGGTCTTCGAGGAGATATCTTCTTACAAACTCATTAAAAAGGAGACACGTCGTACATAAATCAGGAGTAGGCGTCAGCGGGACGACGAGGAACGCGGGGTGCGACGTAACGTGCAACTCGAAGGCTGTTATCGGCACTCTGTGCGCCGGCAATAGCCGCTATCCGGTTCCGTCGTCGCTCCTTCGATTTCATTGTGCCGCCGCGTACCGCCGCCGTTCGCTACCACAAAGACCCAATCGTTTAAGCAACATTGCATTATCCCCTTTTCCGGTACTTAGCTCCTGATCAATATGATATTATTTCTCAAGAATATTCTATAAAATTCATAGTTATTTTGGATTTAATTTGGAATATTATATACGTAAATTATATTTAGGTCATATAATATTTTTTATTGCTACCCATTACAAGGTAAATAGTTTTGCTTTTCAAATGTATGCTAAATAATAAGTTTAAATTAAGGACAAATTGTAATAAATGCGGGGGATATTTTTCCAATACCTGAGCATAACTAGACCGCAGCAATTTCTATTTTATTTCTACTACATTTGGAGGAGCGAAACCTACAATGTATTATGTAGTAGACAATTAGTAAACGTAACATTAATTTCTCTTCGTTTTCAATAAGATGTCTTGCTAATGGATGTATCAAAGAAAATGAAACATTTAATTGTGTTTGAAATTTATCAAAATACTTGGTACACATTGATCCTTTGCAGGTGGCCATTATTGGCTACGACATAGCCAGATATTTTGTGTACGGTGTTATGGTTATGGTTGTAACACTATAAAATAAACTTTCACTTATCCTGGTTAATTTTAGCAATCAACTTTTGTTGTACTGTACTTCATAATCATTATGTATATACTGTATTATTGGTAACCTATATTTAACTCGAGAATAAAAATTTGAGAAAAGTATATACTTTGGATGAAATCAACTACTGTATAGAAATAAGTGATAATACACAAACTGGCAAACAATCTCGCACTACAGAAAATACGACACCCTTTTCGTTATTCCCTTGTTTGTGTTTTGAGGATAAAATATATATACAATAGAACAGACGTTATATTAAATTAAATTATAACATAACAACCTTTTTGCAGAAACTGGTATGAAATACCTACATAAAATAATTTGATAGAAGAAGGATATTTTCATTCTTTATTTCACTTATTTAATTACTACGTTATAGGTTTAGTTTGCACGGTATGAAAATAACAATTCAGCTGGCATCACCGGTTCACCGGACCCGGAAGACCCCAACTTTTCGAGGCGCTCTGGAAATTTCCAACATTACGACCACCCGCTCCCTTGAATTATAGGACTTACACACCTACTTACATGCCGACAGAGTGCAAAGTTTTGGTTCTTGTTTGCATGGTATTTTCGCTCAGTATTTAAGTTGCTCAGTGAATTCTAACCAAATTGTCAGGTATCATAATAAGTAATTAAAAATATTTTTTTGACAGATATGTTGGTGTTATAAAGATATAAAATCAACAGTGATATTACTTTCGATAAGAATACAAATAGGCAAAAAGAGGGGCTTTTATTAAAAACGAGAAAATTCGCGATACGTATTACATTATAATATATCTTTTTAACTGAAGCATATGTGTATAGTTTCATATCCAAAAGTTTAAGAACAATGAACATATATTTTATAATAATCGGGGTATTCAATGTTTTAGTATTCAGTAAACCGGTCATCACGGATGCAAGGCACGGCGCGGCGCTAGTTGTAATCGAAGAGTATGTAGTGTACACGAGTGGATGACTGACCAAATCATTATAATTGATATGTCAAAAGCGATATCGCGGTATTTGCCGCAGTCGTAGACTACAGTGATCGGTGATTTCACTCGACATTATGAAATACCACAACTCTTACTATACACATCAGATATTCATTTAAAACGTCGTTTGCAGCTCGCACCCTGTGAATTTACGACGTTGAGGATGACCAATAAATGCAAATGTTATTGTTTATGGGAGTTTTAACGGTAGTGAACCATGTTACCGTTGCCGTAAAGTAGTACTTGTATCGTAAAAGGGACAAATTAGCACACATTAGAAATAGAGTTATAATATTATGGGAATGTATTTTTCTATGATTATTCATAATCGTCGACATCAATAAGGTAGAAAATATTCAGAAGAAAAACCTAACAAGTTATTCTTAGTTACTATTCTTACTATAAAAATAAGTATTATGCTTTTCTATTAGGAGAATTATAAAAAAAATTGTAGTGTTATTAACAAGTTTACGAACATTACTACTATTTTGCACGATTATATTTTATTATAGTCGAGCCTATGAATAATTAAGCAGACATTTTATATAATAGAAACAATAACTAAACCACTTCACCAAGGTGGGGGGTCTCCAGTAATTGATACTATTAGTTATAGTTGTAATCTATATATATAAATCAAATTGAAGTGTTTGTTATTCGTCAGGATTTTTTTTTACTGCCATATAGAGAATTTATCAAAGATTATCTAGGTTACATATCATTGAGCTTTCAAGTAGATACTAAAGAGTACTAATATAATTTAACTGAGATAATTCGAAATTAATAAAATGGTTAGGCAGTAATGACTAAACTATAAAAAAGACAGCACCTAATTTACCCGGATACAACACGTAGTTCTCATAAAACAACAAAACTCTTTTCACGAAAATGAAGTCACGGAGACCCAGAATAGTATAATAATAAAGTTTGAAATTCATTCTGACTTGATGATTAAAGAACAAATGGATAATATACTGTATGTCAAGGTAATGAACACAAAGTTCTGACACAAACCAACAGTACTCCCACTGATGTGTTCCGGTTCGAAGAATTTTGTTAGTAACATGTATGGTCCGCGACGCGTTCTACTTCACTACTCAGGAGTAGAAACTCATTATAACTAACCTTAGGACTCTGGTCCTATTTTAGATATAGAGAGCAGTGTCCTGCTAATATCAGTTGGATTGCATGTCCTGGTAGCAATTTCATAGTATACAAATGTTATAATACTGTATCATATTTTTTAATTGATCTATTGTTTAGTATTTTTTATATTATTATTTACTGTTTATTTCATCATCATCTTACCCTTATCCCACCTAAGTAGGGTCGGCACAACATGTTTTCCTTTTCCACTCTCCTCTGTCAGATGTCATCTCAGTATTCACACTTTTTATACACATATCGTTTTTCACACAATCCATCCATACCTTTTTCGGTCTTCCTCTACTCCTATATCCGTCCACTTTCAAACTCAAAACTTTTCTTGTTACATGACTTTCATCTCTTCTCATAATATGCCCGTACCATGCTAACCTACTACTCCTCAACTTCTCTGTCACTGGTGCTATTTTCAAACTTCCTCTGATATACTCATTCTTAATCTTATCCATCCTTGTTACACCACACATCCATCTTAACATTCGCATTTCTGCCACATGTAATCTTTTCTCATCCGTCTCTTTCGTAGCCCAGCACTCGGATCCATATAACACGGCTGGTCTTATTATAGTTTTATACACCTTCCCCTTGAGTTTCAACGGCATTCGTGGGTCACAAACTACCCCAGACACCTTTCGCCAATTCATCCACCCTGCATTTATCCTATTCCTCACGTCCTTGTCTATTCCACCGTCATTTTGGATTAATGAGCCGAGGTACCGAAAATTGGAGCAGGCTGGTAAGAATACACCGTTTAAGGTAATATGACAAAAACTGGATGGACCTCCGAAGTCACAGAACAAATGTTCAGTTTTCATCCCACTAATCTTTAAACCAAAATTCTCCAGTTTTTGTTGCCATTTCTCCAGCCTACTCTGGACCTCGGCAGCATTTTCACCAACAAGAACAATATCATCAGCGAATAGCATACACCAAGGTGCTTCCTCCTGTATGTCTGATGTTATTGCATCCATGACAAGAAGGAATAGATAAGGACTTAAAGCTGATCCCTGATGTAAACCTACAGCCACATGGAAATCGTCGGTAATTCCAGCCTCGGACCTAACATGTGTTTGAGCTTGACTATACATACAACGGACAAGTTGTAAGTACTTCCCAGGCACTCTTTTCTCTTTCAGCGCCCACCACAGAACATCCCGAGGTACTCGATCATATGCCTTTTCCAGATCAACAAACACCATATGCAAGTTTTTATGTACACGTCTGTATTTTTCGCACAGCTGGCGAAGTGCGAAAATGGCATCTGTTGTCGAACGCCCAGGCATAAACCCGAATTGATTCTCAGTAACTACAGTTTCATCTCTTATTCGTCTCGCCATCACTCTTTCCCAGACTTTCATACTATGTGACATAAGCTTTATCCCTCGATAGTTATTACAGTCCTGTACATCACCCTTATTCTTAAAGATAGGCACTATTATACTATTGTACCATTCATTTGGGATCTCCTCCTCTTGCAATATCTTATTAAAAAATAAAGTCAGCCACATCCATCCATCTATCTTTAGAAACTTCCATACTTCAATAGGTATACCATCTGGCCCTACTGCTTTTCCGTTCTTCATACCATTCACAGCTTCTCTTACTTCTTCCTCTTTTATCTCCTGTACAACACCTAAATTTAACGGTACAGCCTCTAGCTCTCTGGGCCAATCATTTTCTTCATTCATCAGTTTTTCAAAATATCCCTTCCAACGACTCTTTATATCCTCATCATTCGTCAAAATTTTTCCTCCACCGTCTTTTATACATTTAACGTGTATAATATCCCTTGTATTCTTTTCTCTTGCTTTTGCTAATCGATACAAATATTTTTGTGTTTGTGAGCTCTCCAGTGATTGGTACAAATCATTTTGTACTTTAGCTCTAGCAATAGCAACCGCTTTTTTTGCTTTTTTCTTACATTCTGTATACATGTTTCTCTTATTTTCTTTAATCGTGCTATCCCTGTCATCAACACTCTTCCACTCCTTAAAAGCTGTTTTCTTTTCTTTCAAAGCCTCTTGCACCTCTTTGTTCCACCACCAAGTGTCCTTATCTATGTTTCCTCTTCCTTTCGTTTCACCAAATACATTCCTTGCCACGTTCTTTATACATGTCGCCATTTCATTCCAACATTCATTCACTGTTTTCGATTCCATATCTTTCATTTCTATCATTATTTACTGTTTATTTATTATTTGATATTAGTTGTAGAAGTGGATTACATACATTTCATTTGATGTATAAAAAAAAATTGGAAATAGTCATACAACGATATTTTTTCACTGTATTGATGTTGAGGTCATCCTGCGTTGCAAATTTAAAACCTTACGGCCAATGGGAAAGCAATTGATACTAGACTTGTTATAATTCTACGCTGTCCTTTGAATGGTATAAGTATAGCTCGTGTGTATAACTATATTCTATATATACAACAATTAATTGTTGTTCGTTTGTTTCGCTAAAACTCGAGAATGGCTGGACCGATTTGGCTAATTTTGATCTTGAAATATTTGTGGAAGTCCAGGGAAGAAATATGAATGATAAGTAAAGGAAAATACTAAAAATTACTATTTAATTTTCAAATACGAATTTCTCCTAGCTATCAAACATTTGACGTCATTTGTCATTTTAAAAATACAAAAATGTCATTCGTTTGTCAAATTAGAAATTTGTTTGCTTTATAACTGTAGTATGAGGTCCGATCTCTTTAGTCTGTTTTGTTGTAATACAAAACCGTTATGTTTCGCAAAAAAAAAAAAAAAGTAAATGAGAGAGCTTTCAATTGATTAAGTAAATAACTGTGCTGCATTTATAATGTAAATAAAAATGTTGTATTACGTTTTACCACATTTTACACAAATGTATGTAAGTGATACGAAGTTCACCGGGTCATCTAGTCATTCTTAATTATAGATTCATAGTTCTAGTCTTTCTATACAAAAGGTACTGTTGAACTGATATACCAAAAGACGGGTTAAGTTTTATGCTTTCGGGGTACGTTACCATAAAAAAGCAAAAATAACAAAATGTTTATAACAAGGCATCCGATATATTACACGTATAAATAGGCACATAACTAAAATTAATACTTAAAATAAAAAATGACATAAATTATTTAACTCTAAGAATTTTGATTAAAATGAAAACCGAGGAAGGCCTTTGTAACGTTAATAAGAGTTGATGGGAAGACGGACGTAGTGCGGTGGCGGCATCTGTAGTGAGAAGAAGCGAGATGGGAGCGTGGTCTGTCTGAGTACTGATAAGGCTATTAAAAGTTACGCTCATAGACCAACTGCTCGGATTAAGCAAACCCACTGGTATTGACTGAAATAGGAAAATATACATAAAGTACGACTAAATAGCGAAGTTGCAATAATAGCAGTGTGTTAAAAAAGAAAAAAATGTACTATTCGAGTCTGGTAGATGCTTGAGATATTATCATTTGTTAAAACTGCGAACTCATTGAAACGAATTATACTGGATGAGACATTTAAATGTTATATACCATTCAGTCATATTAAAAAAAACGTACGTTTCTATTATACATATACTATTATATATATTTATACCACTAATATAAAGAGGAAATATTTGTTTTTGTTTATAGTGATAAGGCTAAAAAAAAAATTAAATGCAATTTTAAAAATTCGTTCACGTACAGAAAGCTTTAATCAACGAATAACATGGGCTGTATTTTATTTTCTACTAGTGTGAGCGGAACCGCGAGCAAAAGCTTGTCTTTACTATATGCTGTTTGTCTATATAAAATAGTTTCAGAAAAGTGCGAAAATTTAACAAAATATTTATTCACATATTTCCTTTAATTTTTTTAATACACGTGTATGTAAAATGTAATAGCTTCTGAAACCAAGAATAAAAACACGTACGAAGAAAATTTGTTCAAAACAATTGTTGTGAATGGTGTTCACTTCAACGATGGTAGAAATTCGCGTATAAATCGCGTCAAAGACCACAAACAAAAACGTGCATGTAGACCGGCACCCATTATTCTCGACTGCATAATCGCTTCGTCCGACGCCCGCATCGGTTCCCTAGCTATTTTATTTCCTCTCTGCATAGTTATGTCCCGAGTAGGTGGTGCTTTTTAGCCTTCAGCAGGGAAATTAAACCATGTTTAATTCTGTTTAAGGTTTGGTTCCGGTTAGTAGAAGCAGGGGGCTGATGCGACCGGCGACAGACCAAAGCCACCACGTTACAATTCTGGCACAATGTGTGTCCGTTTTAATAGGATTAAACTCATTGTTACATACGAGCTGAAAGGACTGTGATCCAAATCAAATTGTTTCTAACGATAAATAATGGAAAATTGCAACGCAAACATTTCGATTGTGAAAGACAGGCAGTCGTAGTAAAAATAAATGTATAGTGCTGACAATACGATAGATTTCCATTGATAATCACAAAGTATATTATTGGTAAATTGAAAACAGGTGAAACAATATGTAATACAATGCTATATATAAACCCGCGTTAGTTAGATTTCAATTATTACAATAGGATGTTGTTATATGTAAATAAGATTGAGCCATTCTAAAACTGTTGGATCGATCATAATTAAAGTTGGCACACCTGAATGATTTTTTATGAAGCATATTTTTCTGCTACTTATTTTATTATAAGTTTTCAGTAAGTAGGTGAGGCTATAATAAATTTACTTTTGTACCATTTAACCGAACGTCATGAAAATTGGTATATATAGATATTTGAGTATAGAAAATATTTACACAATGTCCATTTTGTTATAACTATAGTAATAAACGCATGCGTAGCCGTAAGCGCAGCTGGTATTATATAAACTAAACTTACTGTTTAAGAAATTATTGATTATTACATTGACAATACATTGTCAAAAATAGCATAGTTAAATTAGTGTTTATGCTAAGACTAAATCATAAGAAATGCAAAGATAAAGAAAAAAAATCTATTGCTCAAATTTTAGAAGCTTATTTTGTATTTAATTGAGTACAATCCTTTTCAAATTGTCAAAAAAATTATGAAATAAATGTAAATTTTATGATAGATTATTAATATAACTGTGAGATCGTCGTACGTTTTACTATCTGTTCTTATATTCACTTCCTTTTTTATTCAGGATACAATAGAATACATATACAATACAATACATATATATAATATGCTAGCAGTTTATTGAAATTACACATATCACTTCTGAGGGTTCATGTTTTTTTATATAATCCCTGATGTTTTCATTTGCAAGTCTCTTTACCTTAGGAACTAATAACTTTGTATCGGTTATATATAACACTACTTTCTACCAGCGGCTTTGCTATAAAATATTATTCTTCTGAAATAAATAATAAATATATAATTTATATTATACTTCTGAAAATGTGTATACAGAATTTCATAATGATCAGTTTAATAGTTAAGGTGTGATAACGTTATAAACAAACAAACAAACCCGCTCTCGCATCAACAATATTAGTTAAGGATGTGGAATACGTAAAGATCTTATCGTTGAAATTATTACATTTTCCCCAATTGCTTTAGCAATTTGATTTACGTGATCTACAAATCGTTCGTATAACACAGCGATAGGTAAAATAAGTATGTTCTAACTTATTCAAATAATTTTCAATTACTATTAATGACTAATATGAGTAACAAGTGTTTTTTTTATTTAGAAAATATACATATATTTGTTGTTCATTAAGTAGACTATCTTATAAATCGTTTAATAAACAACAATATACGGTTACGGTGTAAAAAAAGGAAAAACTTATAAAGTATAACACGTTGTTTCCAGAGCAGAATAGAGCAATCAAGGCGAGAGGACATTTTGACACAGCAATTTTGACGCCGCGCGTTGCCAATGTATTATTTTGATTGAGGTGCTTTTATGCCATATTATTTTCACTTTTATTTCACTGCTTATAAAAATAATAAACCTTAGCCGTGGCATCGCCCGTGTTTGTTATTATTTATTGTAATAAATTATAGTCAAACTATAGTACAATGGATATTGTGTATGCACCATGTTCTAATATCAACATATACTTTTATGACGATCGTTTGACTAGTACAGCAGTTAAGATACTGTGGCGCAACCTATTGTTGAGTAATATAATGGCTGATAACATAAAATTTTTGCATGGAAAAGCAGATGTGCTAACTTTCATCATAGTCGATGAAGCGTTTTTGATGACATATATAAGAACATCTAATTTTGAATATATAGATTTGAAATCGACCACGATTTTTTTTATATAAAATAAAATTAGCACGGGGTCACCTAATAGAGAGTTTTAGTAAACTAGATAGTATAAAAACCAGTACAGTTAAACATGTGCAAAAAACATTTTCGTCACGGAATAAGAACACGAGGCTACTTCCCCAGTAAGTACGAGAGCAAAACACATGTGCATAAATGTGCACATATAAGTTCAAGTGTAATTTATTTCCATGGCTCTCAGCTGTCATCAAGTACAAGATCCACAATGACATTAAAAAAGTAGTAAAAATACTATTATACGATTTACACAAGGGTAACATCGTTAAGAGTTTACCCATTTGTAACACTTCGAAGATAGAATTAGGACACATCTCTGCTAATGCACCCATTATCAAAATTTAACTTTTTGCATATCACAATATAAACGTGTATGCTGGTTAAGAAATCCGTGATTTTGATTGATTAAAATAACAAAGGCGGTGCGCACTACTATTTGTAGAATTCATATAACATATTCATTATTTGCAGTATTGATTGGTTCGCATCAATTGCGATATGTAAATATTAGTTCAGCTCTCTGACCGGCCGGCCTGTGATTTACGCGTGTCGCGACGATACGTTATGCAATTACGAACGCTTATTAAAAATTTACCTAAAAATTGTAAACAATACGACCATGCTACGTTACATTGATTGCAATGCAAATTTATTGACTTTGTTATTGACTATTACCATCAGTGAATTCGAACTTAATATTCTTTTCATTTTAAAATAAAAAAAAACAAATTATTCTTAAAAAATGTATGTAGTACAACATAGGGTTTTGAATTATTAAAACGATCTGAAATTAAATGATACTTATGTTTCCGGCTATAATTACAAACAAAAGAGGTGGACGCGTCATAATATGGTCATAAATAAGGTTAAAAGATAGTATAATATGCTATCCCAGTATGGGTGTAACATCAAAATATACCAAAAAGCCACAAGCGGCACTGGGCGTAATGGCGAATATAATGTATGCTAATGAGGGTGCGGGCGGGGCCGACGGACGTGACGTCACGCGTTGGACCGCAGCCGCCGCGCCGCCTCTGTCCCTGCCTGGGCTTAACGAGCGGGTGTGCATTTTCAATAGTCAAGTGACTGTCCCACTACTGAAGTATCTAACAAGATTGGATTAACACAGGCTTTACTAGATATACTGTACAATAATAATATTGCGGAAAGTATAATCTCACATAGTAATTTGATTTTAAATTAAGCATAGCTTGCACTGCGGAAACTAAATATATAATACATACCCATCCAAAGAAAATTTACACCCAGAATCAAAACTAATGGTTATTTAATGATAGAAAATACCTATTGTTCCGTAATTGAGTATGGACAGCTTAGTTTAAATGTTTATATATTTATTATGCTACGACGCCTATCGATTAGACGAAGACAGTGGCACTGAAAATCCAAATTGTACACGATTTGATACTGTGTCAAATTACACTTTGGTTAAACTAGGTAAACATTTCAGAGAGTAGGGAAGGCCAAGCCATTTGGAGTAATAAAAAGAGCGCGAGCGCTACAAAAATAATAAAAGTTAGCAACGGGCGGCCGCGAGGCGCCAGCACCTCCGCATCGCGCGCCGGGTGGGTACGGTTCGCTACAGTCGCTACGACGCGGCGCGGCGTAGCGCGACCTGGCCTTGTCGTAGGCCCCGTTTACGGTAACTCCCAGGGGGTGAGTTTTTGTTTTCTGTTTTGGATTTCTTTTACTTTTCAGCATCCTAATAAGAGATAAAGAAGGGTGTACTTTTATACACAATTATATTTTAAAAATTCTTATTTTAGAAAAAAAAAGGATGATCTTTTAAAAGAGACAGGTTAATTACAAATGAATTAATTGTCACGACTTTAGATCACCTGTAAAATAAAAACATTCAGTATTTAGGATACAAATCCTGCATTGTTAAACAAATAACTTAGATATGTTCTAAACATACATGATATTTCCTTTAAAACAATTTGTAAATTATTACTGTATACTAATTAAGTCAATATAAGTTATATATTGTTATGTATATTGGGAATAGAAAGAAAGAAGCCCAGATATAATGGCTGACTTTTTCAAAGGAAATGCATCATTTATCAAAATATGACGCAGACTGATTTATGACAGTCGCGTTTCATAGTGACACTGGCGCGGCGGGAGTGTACCATAACGGTACGGTGAGGCGCGGCGCGACGCGGCGACGATTCTGGCACCATAATTACAATGCCATCTCAGATTCATACTACCTGGTTTTACAGCACAACACGAACTTAAATATTGTTTTTTTTTTCGAACTGACCTACACTGTTGGCTTCGTCGGGCCTCTACAGTTCCACCGGACTACGAATATTATGTAGTAACGGACACTACATACTTTTAATGTACATTTTGAATTTAACATTTTTGTATTCTTATTGAATCTGAGATACAATAAATTAAATAAGATTACTAATTATTTATCTATGTATTCAATGGACAAGCACTTTCAGCTTAAATCTTTGTTATAGCCACAGAGTATGAACAGGTTATGGCAGACGCGATAAGTGCAACACAATGATATTTACTATTTTTTATGGCTGTTTTAAGTTCATACACGTAAATCTTAGAGTATTTCGAAGAGTTTATAATGGTAGTATTATATTTGTTAGAATCCGCGAGGGCAACTCCTATTCCTCTTGTACGTAATAACCGTCCCAATATACACACTTTGAGTTGCAACGCCGCACCACGAAGAGAGTGTCGCTTCTTTGGCCGTCGGACACGAACGCAATTTCCGTGTCGTTATTAATTATACAGCCGTGTTAGCATTAAGTACGCGTCGTGAGCTTGCGTGTGCGCATTATATCGCCACGCATCGAGTTCCCGAGTGTATAAGAAGAGGATCCTCCACCGCAGCAGCTCAGGAAAACGTGGTGTGACGCAACATCGACGCCAAGTAAGTGCGTATATTTTATTATCCTTGTAGCTCAACTGATTATATATTTTTGTTTCCGCGGTTGAGCGTGTCCGTCTACCCTTGCCCTTGAAGCTCTTCAAACATACGGTCCACATCTCTTCTTATTAACCAACGCAGACTAATAATGGTGGTGAAGAAACCAAGGAATCCGGCTCCTTAAGACGAATTTACCACCGAAAAATTATTGTGTGGCGTAGGAGTTAATTATGTGCGAATAGCAACCGCACTTGACGCTTGACGCGTCAAGTTTGTAGTTTTACGAAATTAGCCACAGGCAAAAGGCACAAGGCATTGCAATTGTGAATATTGAAAATAAATAATATTTTTTTACAGAGAATACGACACTTGCATTCCACTGGATCGCGACTAGCACACAGCAAATTTAACACCTGCTATAGTGGCACGCGTAACTGTGTCGCGTTCTGGGAATAATCAGTGTATATCCAATAACCAATTGCCTTTTTGCAACCGAATCTTTACCACCATGCGCATGTTGACATGCATGTTCTCGTTAATTCTTTTTAACAGTATCCGATTATTTATGTTGAGGACGTCGAAAAATTGATCCGTCCGTTATTTAACCCAGAATTGTTTAGCCGATGTTCAAATACCATTCTCTAAATATGACTAAATCAACTTAGATGGTGTGCTTCAATCTCACCGCGATGATGTACAATGTGTTCGATTTGGTTACTAGATTTTTAATTTCAAGTTTTACGAGACCTCTTTTTTCAAGGAGATCAATATTTTTGTAAGTCTCATTCTTATATTATACTAGATGTGCCCGCGACCTCGTCCGCGTGGAACGGAATACAAAACACAGTGATTAATGAAACACTCTGAATTTATATCTGTATATCTTGTGTATTTGTAAAGTAATGTGCCAGGCTAAAACTAATAATGGTCGTACCCCTTTGTCACTTCAATAATAACTGAAAATTAGGGCTTCCAAGTTCCTCTGATGTGTGTAAAAACCGAGGGTCTAGCTATATTGCTGCATCTATCGTCATACAGTCAGATAGTTCGTAGCACACGATGGTAATGTGTGCCCGCATCTAAATTTATTGCGGACATGGACGAAACTTCGTGAAGAGACACGCAGGTATAGGAGTGACATAACACTAATATTATAATTTAACAACTGTAAAAACAATATTAACCCTTGGACTGTCCAAAACCATAAAGATTTAACTTCTATACAAACGAATGTAAACCTCATGAGGCATAGGTCAATAGACTGTTGGCAGCATACGCTTAAAAAATACCTGATTTATTACAAAACTTTGAAAAATAACAAATGATGAATTGTAAAATAATAATTTTCATGTAAAATGTATTTTTTCATTTGTACCAACTTTTTTTACTAAACCATGAAATTTACAATGTACGGTGTAGTGAAATTAAAAAATTGAAAACATAATCTGCCATTTTAAGATCGGAATCTTAAACAATCAGCCGAGGGCTCATAATATTCATTCATATATTATACTTCACATAGCTCATTCCTATTATTATTTTTATGTTATCCTTTCTTTTATTTGCACTACCTGCAATCTTTTTTCTCCAGGGTACCGCTGCATAAGCCAGAAAGTATTCATTAAGTGAAAGCGTAATTAAGACATTAGAATCAAGGTAAATTTATGAAAATTATAATTCGAAATAAATCTAACAAACAGAAATAATCTCATTGTTATCTGTACTCTTCCTTGCATAATATTCTTACCACAGTAAACCAATAAAATTTTAGTTTAGCGCCATCTGTTGTCGTCTAAAATGTAGTCTGTTATTGCTTCTAAAAACGATTTTTTCTTATATTTATGTTAAATGAACAATTTAAGTCTCTATTTTTTTATTGTAATAACAAATTTTCCTAAAATGTGATTCCTAAGATGTGATGAAGGTTCAATAACTTGTTTTTTTTTTCTTTTTTTTTTTTTTATATTATAGGGGGCAAACGAACAGGTGGGTCACCTGATGATAAGTGATCACCGCCGTCCATAGACACTAGCAACACCAGGGGAGTCGAGTCGCAAGTGCGTTGCCGGCCTTTTAAATATGTGGGCTTCCGGCGCTCTCACTGACCGAACGAACGGTTTTCTGTGAGAGGGTGGTACTACCCCGGGCGAGCCGACCCATTCATGCTGAAACCAGTAATAGCTTCAGCGTAGCTCTACCACCTACAAAAATTGTAATATTTACAACACAAAACTAATTAAAAATTTACAAATTTAATCATAAACCTTATGCGATCGAAAAATAAGAATCATATTTTACTTATACAAAGTACAAAGTAAGTTATTCAATTTATAGAAATATGTAATATATGTAATTGTCCAATTTTTAGAATGTATATTATAGTAGTAATAGATTTAGAAAATGGCGGTTGAACGCCATCTATTTGCAATAATGCATATTAATTAATTACTGAACATCTTAGGTTATTAATGTTTATTTATGTGAAAATTAAATATAAACCATTTTTCTTTCGTCCTATGTCTTAGTGATGTTGTACTGTGGTAATGTTTATTTATGTTATAAAATACCCTGGTTTTTAGATGAGGCTAAAGTCCATTTATTTATCTATTTTTCTCTCGTACTTAACTCCCGTCGTCATTAAAATTACAATAACTTTTGTTAGAGTTAACCGATTTTAACGAAACAAAAAAATTATGTTGCTCCGGAATATGCTTGATTATTTTCTTGCTGGAGTTTTATCAGAAACCTAGTACTTTACCAGTGATGCCTGTTCAAACAAACAGACAGACAGACATTTCTAAAAATGATAGAAATAGATTCTATTACTTATTCCTAGACACCTGCAACAATTTTTTTCTCTAAAATAAAAAAAGTACAGACACGTTGGATTTACATTCTTATTATATGTATAGATTATTAACTACCAGATTCCCTCCCGTTTTGTCCAGTAAACAATAAAATGGTAAAGGGTCAATAGAATAATAAAAAAGAATACCTAGAACCATCTGCGAAAAATTCCGCATCGAATGGTTATAATCCTCTGTTCAGAACAACAGTTCGGTCAAACACGTTCAGTAGTTTTGACGTGACAGCCGCAAAGGGAACTGTATTCTCATACATTGGCCATATAAACCAAAATACTAAGACCAAAACTATTTTTATAAGATATAGACGGCAAATATAAACAGACGATTCTTTAGGTAAAATCTATAAAATATTTAAATATAAGTATAGTATTTAATACTATACTTCATGGTGAATGTAATTATAGTATTACAAACTACTTGAATAGAATAAATAAGATAGTTTAGTATGAGAAGATCAATGCGGATTACTTAGTGATGTGCATAGTCAGATATATAAATACATGAACATAATACGTTAAATCTCTAACGATGCAAATGGGCACATCAAATTATATCAATATTGTTTGCAATTAAATAAAACATTAAAATAAATTATACTATAGGCTATGTTAACTACAATTAATAATAGACGTAAACCAGTTTCACTTCAAAACTGAAAACTTGAACTTAATCTTAATTTTAGTGTTTCTGTCGATTGTACAAGTACAAAAGAGTCCTAGAATAGGCATAAACACGTCAAACATTAATAAACTATCCTTTGAAATTATTCACAATTTCATTATTGTATACAAGAGGATTTAATTATTCATGAGTAAACATAATAATACATCACACTACATATTATAAAACAAAGTCGCCCGCCGTGTCTGTCTGCCTGTCTGTTCGTGATAAACTCAAAAACTACTGAACGGATTGTAATGCGATTTTCACCAATAGATAGAGAAATACATGTGGAAGGTTTAGGTATATAATTTGTGTAAATTTGTTGGAATATAACGATAATTGTTGGAAGTGTTGGTAAAAGTCAAGTCACCAGGGAGCTTTCATCGAAAACGCTGCCTAATTCTTTGGAGATATAACAAAACAATGCATAGTGAGAGATCTACAAAAAAGTCTATGATAGCATATACCTATCTTTTAAGGATAGCTTACTATACCCATATATCTTCTAAAATATGGTCACAGTATAATGAGGTAATTGCAAGGCTATTTAGACGGATATATTATTAATCCTTATCAAATTAAATACATTAAGCATTTGATGGACATAAGTATAATTTTTTAATTATCAGGGCACAACAACGTCCGCCGGGCCTGTTAGCATTATTACAGTATCACCTGTTAGTTTAATGTACCAACAATAATGAGTAAATATTAAATGAAAGTAAAGAGTTTTAATGATTAAAAATAATGTATGTTTTTGGTGATCATTTTAAATGCAGACATACGAGTACAAAGGCACCGGAGTTAGACTGCTATCGGTCCTACTGTTCCCGCGAGAAAATTGCGGGTATTCATCATAATGCGTGACGTTTAAAATTACCGTTCGCCCGTTCTCTAGACCACGATAAATCAAAGCGAATACTAGTTTCAGCGGGCAACTTACTTGTTGTATATTTGCTTTACTATTTAAATTATTACATTCAGTAATAAGAGTTTTTACATTTATTATACAAAGGGTAAGTTGTAGACTAGTTAATTTAATAGTAGTAGTTGTATTGTGTTTAGTATATGTAAGTGTGAAATAGTTTTTTTATACAATTTTACTAAATCTGCCTACAACTGATTAGAAGCCGCTACGTCTATTTAGAATAAAATGTATTTATCAATCTCCATCAGATTTGTATTAGTCAAGTGCTAGGCATAGGTCTAACCCAGGATTATCGACGGTTTTGATCTTCAATTATTTCCTGCTAGTCACTGTCAAGCACTTTGCACTCAAGGGTTCAACATTCCATTTATTTAAATATGATTTCTTTCTTCTCCATCGGTATGAGTTCTTTAGTAAATGTGAGAAATCGACGAGAAAAGATGGCGGAAACTATATAAATTATTTTAGCTAGGATCACTTGATATTTTCTGTTGATCTGCTCTGATTAGATGTATTTTAATAGATATTCTATATGAGTCTGAATAATTACCATATGATTCGTAGTCCGGTGAAACTGTAGAGGCCCTGCCAGGCCAACAGTGTAGGTCAGTTCGAAAAAAAAAACCATATGATATAAATATTGATATAGGTATATAAATATAGTAACTGTTTTCTTATGGAGCAATAATTATTCTTTCAAAACATTTTAAGATTTTTATTATGTTATGGCTTATGAAAAATGGAAATAAACGCTGATAAAAAAACTACATTTATTTTTTATGAGGAATAGTATATCGCCCGATGCGACTTATAATTCATAAATATCAATATAACATTAACAGTTCAATTTTAAGGAATATTGGTATTTTAATATTTTCTATGGAAGTATTGATATTAAAGATGAATACAAGTAACGATTTGACCTCAATCGTACTGTAATCAGTTTTTTTTACTGTACGCATATGTTTTTTTACATTTTTTACAATATGCAAATTTTTATATCTAAACAATGTTCAATGTTGGATTCAATAATGTATTCACAAAGAAGATACTCGTCAATCTCATAAACTTTTTAACAATATAAACAACATCTTTCAGAATAAACTTTGGCTGGGAATTCTCATGTGCGCAATATTTTAGACTCTGGTTATCTGATATTTATAGCGTGGTTAACGTGGTACTGGTTTAATATAAACGAATGCTTATAACAGCAGCTTTTTGGCTACGTAATTATACCTTTTATTGGAAAAAAAACGGTCTTTATTTTATTCGAACACTATAATAATTAACGTCACCATAACATTTCTTTTTTTTTATTTGCATACATTATAAATGACTAGCCTTTCCCGGGGGATTTGCGCTTATTCTATGCAGATTGAGTATATAAATTAATCAAGTTATATAATATAAACTAAAAATTTAGTTCTATTAAGGCGCCATCTCTTAGTAAAAACACGAAAGAAAAGATAATTTAGCACTGTAAAATTTTAACTTAAAGTCATATATTCGAATAAATAGATCTCATAAGTATAATAATGAGAACTAATTTCATTTTAACTATCAATATAATTATGCTAGCTACGTCCGCCGCGTTTGTTTTTAATAGTTGTGCTAATTACTGTTTATTGTAATAAGTATATTCTTGTAATAAGTCATAAGTAGTTTATACTGTTTATGATATCAAAGCTGACACTAAAAATAGATGCGATTGCATGTAGTATTAAAGTTAAAGCTACTAAGAGAGTTATATCGGGAGTACTAGCTGCCGGAACACATATTGAAAATTGCTGGATGACAGATTTCCTAATAACGGTGGTAACTCGTAAGAGAATCAATAGATCGGAATGATTTTTATTTCATTAAAACTTCAATAATCTATTAAACTGAATTTCATCGCTTTTTTTAAGTAGATAGATGTTACAGAAAAATACAACTCTAAATTTTAAATTACTGAATTATTTATGTTTCCAATACTTTGTAAATATTAAAAAAACTACTATCCAAAACGATCTTATATCAAAAATGTTTTAGGTTTTAAACAGTGTTTCCAATACAAATTATATTCATTTTCAAAAACCATTTTAGTATGTAAGTAATCCATCCCGTTGAGATGATATGAAACGAAATATCAATGGTAGAAACGGTTGTGGCTGCGAAGAATCGTCACAAGAGCCTTAACGAGTGTCAAATACCGAGGTGGGCTTCTCAGGAAGCGGCCGGCGCGAGCCGGAGCCGGAGCTGGTCGCGTCCGCGAACCACCCTCCTGCATTTATTCATGTCGTTACCGCTAACGATAATTTTATCGTGTGCTCATTTGCCGGCGCCAGTTTCAAAGCCATCACTCACCGAGTCCAAATCGACAATTTGTGCAACACTAAAAACTTTATTGCTACATAATTGACTCACAGCAAATAGCCCCTGCCGGAAAGCAAGGGGATCGACCCGGCGATTTATTTGTGTACGGTTAGATACGCATTGAAAGTATATTCAAAGAATTGAAATTGTAAAAGGGAAATGTTGAACCCATTATCAAAATTATATAACGAGTGTTAAAGATTTTATGCTATTGCAATAAAAGAAAAAAGAGGAACGATGCAGAACGTCGATCATGTTAGGGGCACGTGTAGTACTTACGTAATCAGGTAATATGATGTGTGTAGTTTTTCTAAAATATTATACATGCAAGCAATTATTATTATTATTTTTTAGTTTTGTAGCACAATTCTACTATATATATATAAACTACAATTTTCGTAAGTATTAACAGGGAAGATCGATCTCAAGTAAAAAAAACATATTCACTAAAAAAATATGTGTGTAATAAAATAAAACCGAGATAAATACAAAAAAAGCAATGACTTATTTAGATTGAAGTGTAAACTCGTAGGGTATAGGTAGGGAGAGGTATAGGTACTGGTATAAATAAAAACTTAAATACATTACACTATCTCACATAGAATACATCAATATTTGTTCAAAACAGATAAAGATGAAGTTTCGTTATTGGATAGCATTGATTTCATTTATAAAAAAATTCTATTTAAAGGTCACATAAACTTTGACAAGAACCCAAATAGAAACAGAAGGGCTGAAAAGGTCTCGTAAGCTAATATAACCGGAACTGGATTTACCTAATGAACTCGAGAAAATACTGCGTACAATATTCACAATGGGTTTATTATAATCCTAAACCAAGGACAGGCAGGGGATTCTTTTAGCAGTTACAACAGAATGTCTGATAATTTCCAGCGTGTATTTGTAGCAATAGTTTATAATTCCAAAAGATATTTGAATTTTCGGTTTAGTTACGCTATTTGTCTATTTATTTGTGCAAGTATAACGTGAAATATGTGGAAATAAAATACATTACAAATATAGGGTGCAACTTCTCGACTTATAATAACTCTGTTTAGAACAATTTTTAACCTGCATAATATCGCGAAACTACATTTTAAAAAGAACAAAAATACTCGTTCTACTTGTTAATTATTTAAATTGACTAATTGTCATCAAATAATAATAGTTATATATATTCATATATAAATATGTACAACAATGCGAAATAAGCCAATAGGAACTTAAAATCGACTGAAAATGTAGGTGGTAAATTAGTTAGTCACTTAGAATATTTTCTGAGCGAGTGAAACCGCTCCTGTAAGTTAAAAATAATAACTGCAAATAATTACGTAAAACTTCAAAAAATCTAGCACGGTGGTCCACGGATGGAAATTTATTGCCGGGCATACTACCAGTATGACGATCCACAGATATCCACGATAAACAGAGTGGTAAAATCTCTGGATTAAGGTGATGCAGAATTGTAAGAGATGGCGTGAAACTAATAACCTTTTTGCTAATACACAGCAGTGGACAGGTGTTGAGCTGAATGAATGGACGAATAGATAAAATTGTCAACCAAGTGTACACCTTTTTAGAAATATTCTATGTATTATATACACAGGCTCACGAAAGTATTCGAACGATGGTATATTTTCAGTTGAATTGTATAAAACGTACGTTATAATAAATATTTCCGGAATACACTGAGAACTTTGTTACAGGTAGATGTATAGAAAAGCTAGGTAGAATTTTATCGAAATCGGACAACAAAAATTTGAGGAGTTTTTCCTGCTTTTCGAAACTTTTTACTGCAATGAAAAGTATTCTTTGGACCATAAAAGTATTTGAACTGTTTAGTCCGATCTTAGCAGGTCATAGATTGCATCTCGATTGTTCGCAACCTCATTGTAGTGTAGACCGTTATATACTTATATCTCTTCCATCACCTTTTATTTCATTAGTATCAAAAATTAAGAGTGTTTATAGTAAAATGGCATAAAGAAGACAAGTCATATCTGGAAATTTCGAATCTTGTAAATTGAAATAAATCAACTATCTGTAATATGGTAAAGAAATCAAGTAAGGAGGGTAATATAACGAATAGTCCACGTTCTGGTCGGTCATAAACGTAAATGGGGCGGAAAATAAAAACCGTAGTACGTGAATTTCAAAAACGGCTATTTGTTTTAACCCAAAACAGGCCTCTAAAGTTGGTATGCAATTTCATAACAAAAATTCATTCAGAATTATGCAAAAGAATACTAAAAAACAATGGTTTCAACGGTGATGACAGGTTTCAATAATATCCAGAAGCAAACTAGGAAACCAAAAGGAAAAATTAGCAAAAAAAAAAAACAAATTATTTCGATTACAATACGAAAAAAAGGGACAATTATTTTTGGGACAACGTGTTGTTCTCAGATGAGAGTAAATATAATGTTTTAAGAAGCGACGGCCGAAAAACTGTGTGGAGGAAATCAAACACGGACCTGAATTTGAAAAATATGCAACCTATTGTTAAGCCCAAGAGAAGTTCGATAATTATATGAAGTTGTATGGCTGCTAATGGAGTTGGGAATTGTCTTCATGCATAAAATAATGAATAAAACGCAATACCTCTAGAGTTTCCGGAAAGATTTGAAAATAGTTCCTCAAAGTTAACGACTCTAAACAACATATGGGTAAAACGGTAAAAGAATGCATATTATATAACTAGCTGTGCCCGTGATTCGTCCGCGTGGAACTTAATAAAAAAAACCAGTGATTAATAAAACCATCTGAATGTATATCTGTTTATCTTGTATATTTGTAATTTGAATCTCGAGATACGTGTGGTACTCAAAACAACAGTAACCGTACCTCATTTTTATATAACCGAATGGAACTAGAAAATGAAACTTATAAATGAGCAGTTTGCTGTAAAACACAGAAATAATCTTAATGTCATCTCTTCCTTGCAATAATATTCTTAACGATAGTAAACCAATAAAACTAAATTACAATGGGGTCCTTATATTAAAAAAATGGCAGGAAGATTAAGTTCTGCTGCATTTGCAGTTCGAAACATTCGCCAACTAACAGATATTGCCACTGCTAGGTTGGTCTTCTTCGCTTACTTTCATAGCTTAATGTCTTATGGTATTTTGCTGTGGGGGACAGCAGCTGGGGTAGACACCATATTTTTATTACAAAAACGGGCAGTTCGAGCAATTTATGATATGGGGCCTCGCGAATCATTAAAGGATAAGTTCCAGGAGTTCGGTATCCTAACTCTGCCCTCCCAATACATACTTGAAAATCTAATGTACGTCCGCAAAAACTTAGATAAGCTAGATTTCATAAAGGACCGACATAATTTAAATACAAGAAATAATAACAAATTGGTCATTCCATGTTTTAGGCTCACTAGGACCGGTAATAGTTTTTTAGGTAATAGTGTTAGGTTTTATAATAAAATTCCAAAACACGTTACCGATTTGCCGGATACTAATTTCAAGCACCATGTCAAGCAGGTTTTAATATCTAAAGGCTATATTACAGGGTGGATCAATATGTGAACGACGGTGACGTCTGGAAATGACGCCCTCTATGTGCATCCACCAAAACCGAATGTAATTATTCATAAATATGTTTTAAAAATATGAGTTATAATCTGTTAATGAAAAGATAAACCAGATGGAGTTTCTTCCGGTTCTTCTCGATGACTGGGTTGTTTTCCGAATCAGTAGTAAGTTTGACGTTCATAAGCGCCTTCTCAGGGCCTAAACTGAATAAAGTATTTTTGATTTTGAAAACGATATATTTAGCGACATCTGTTGTGAAAAAATGTAGTCTGTTATTGCTTCTAAAGACGATGTTTTGTAACATTTATGTTCAATGAACAATTTTACTTTCTTTATTTTTATATTATTAAAAAGAATACAGGTATAATTGTGTTAAAAAGTGATAAGATTCAATAACTTGTAATATTTACAACACAAAATTAATTTGAAATTTACAAATTTAATCATAAAACTTATGCGATCGAAAAATGAAAATTATATTTTACTTATACAAAGTACAAAGTAAGTTATTAATTTATAGGAATATGTTACATATGTAATTCGCACATTTTTAGATTATATATTATAGTATGAAAATTTAGAAAATGAAAAATATTTAGAAAACCCCATGTATTGACAATAATGCATATTAATTAATTACTGAACTTCTTATATTATTAATATTTATTTATGTGAAAATTAAATATTAACCATTTTGTTTTCGTTCTATGTCTTAGTAATGTAATACTGTGGTAATGTTTATTTATGTTATAAAATACCCTGGTTTTTGGATGAGGCTAAAATCCATTTACGTATCTATTTTTCTCTCGTACTTAACTCCCGTCGTCATTAAAATTACAATAACTTTTGATAGACTGAACCGATTTTAATGAAACAAAAAATTTATGTTGCTCCGGAATAGGCTTGGTTATTTTCTTGCTACAGTTTTATCAGAAACCGAATACTTTACCAATGATGCCTGTTCAAACAAACACAGACAGACATTACTGAGAATGATTAAAATATATTCTATTACTTATTCCAAGACACCTGCAACAATTTTTTTCTCAAAAATCTAAAAAGTACAGACACGTCAGATTTACATTCTTATTATATGTATAGACGATGTAACTCATACATTGGCAGTCCCTGATTTGAATCCCATCGAACGTTTATGGTATGAAGTCGAAAGGAGACTGAGAAACACCCATATAACCTATAATGCTCTTTGAAGAAAAATATTATTGCAATTTGGGAAACTATATAAGTAGATATTATTGCAAAACTAGTTTACTACATGGAAAATCATTTAAGACCTCTAATCGTTGCTAAAGGCGGACTTACAACCACATTAATTTTGTATTAAATTGTTTTGTTGAACGATAAAAGTTAGCGTTCGAATACTTTTATGACCCAAAGAATACGTTTCATTGTAATAAAAAGACTATACCTTGAATTTTTGTTGTCCCATTTCGATAAAACTCTACGAAGATTTTCTTTGTACACGTACCTATAACATACTTTTTCGTGTGTTCCCGAAATATTAATTATAACATGCCTATTATACACTCCAATTTAAAATATACCATCGTTCGCATACTTTCATGAGCCTATGATGTATTTAACAAGAAAATAAAACCGATATAATACTTTATAAAAATACAACAATTAAATGAAAACATACGTTATGAAACTACAATAGGGGAAAAAGATGTTTTCTTATAACCGAAATAAATATCTCGATTTTCCATTACGGGCATGAAAGCAATTTTGCGAGAGCCGAATAATAATGAGGGCAGCGTTGCCCAGTCGCGGCCTACATCAAACTTTATTTGCATCATGTGGTGCGTCTCCGGTAAGTCTGAGTCGCCTCCTCTATTGCTCCAATAATCGAGGCTAACCGTTTACTGCTGTGGGTGTATCCGAGTCAACGCTCTACAACTTTACGTTATATAATACTTCTATCGGCCGGCTTCGCATACAACTTCCAAATTGCATAAGCCAGAGAAAACTTCCACCTTTGAGAAAATTTCCAAAGGCTCTTCTGATGTGCTCAGGTTGTAAACTCGTAATAATAAGATGCGTACATAAGCACGGGAATTGCCAATCTATTCTCATAATATTACTTTTGTTGAGTACAACACGTTTGATGAGTAGCAAATGCTTCAAAAATGTTTTATATGCTAGAAATACACGTGCGAACTCGTTTGTGTATAAAGTTGAAGTAAATTCCATTTCATTTCCAAGTCCTCATCCTATATTTTCAAATACATAGCTATACAAGTAAGAATGTTTTCTCAAACCATTTGAAAAGCTACGGAAGGAGACATAACACACATGTATTTACTCGCTCGCTAAGACGAAATTCATCTGTAAAGGAAAATAACATAAGAACACTTGAGGCGTTCAGGAGGGTCTCTTGAATAGACAAACATAAAAGTTGCGTTTATAGAGTTAGGAATAATTAACAAAAATTTAGTTTGACGGTGAGGTCTGTCATAGTTTTCGCATTTCTAAAGTTTCTTATTTAAAGAATGCACAGTGTTGTTGTGATCTTTGTTTGGTAAATTATTTTTGCAACATAATACGTTGCTAGATTTTCGACTGATGATAAAAAAGATTAAACCCTTACAAAACTCTCAGTGGTATTTTCACAGTTAATTTTCTTGGAACACAGTAGCGGTAAGAAATAAAGTTAAAATTAAGACGCGAGTTTATGGGGCGTTACGGGGGTGGAGAGGTGTAAGGTGGAAGCCGGGGTGGTGTTGAGCGGTGTGAGAGGCCATTCGAATTCACCGCGCGAGCTATGCCGTAGATAGCGGCAGGCGGAACACGTACTTCACTTCCACTAACTCCAACTATTGACAATATTAATGCACGCTTAGCAGGGCCAAGCGTCGGCGTGCACGGCCTACGGAATATTACAAAAATCACTAAACTTGAAAGCACGTTCTTTGCCCAAATACATATTTCGAATTTCTTTATAGAAATTTGTATATGTCAATATTCTGATTTAAATATATTTTGTGAATTTCATTTATTGGCTTTAATTTATTCCACTTTTGAGAGAAGCATACCTACGGAAGTAAGTCAAATATTAGTCGGGCTTCGGCTCATGACGTCTACCATTAATTCCAGAATTGAAATCTGGAATTGCGACGGCGGCAGCGGCGGTAAATTTACATTCATCGCGGTAAGAACTTAAATCAAGTTCTCAGTTACGATTCGGTTGCGATATTATTTTATTAAAATATGTAAATGATGCCAATTCCGTGATCTTTAACGTGGTATCTACTACGATAAGGATTATTCCGTTGCGAAAGAACCTTAGCGAAGCAATCTTTTCATTAGTCGGACTATTATCCACACGTTTTATCAGTAGTCAATGTCGCTTTACTATAGCTATTCGTGTCAATATTACATTCTACAAACAAAACTATTCAGACCATTTCATTTCTGATACTTAAAAGTTTAAACTTAAAAGTTTAAACTTAAGTTTAAACTTAAAAGCATTATACTAAATATGATAATTTTTAGAATCGACACGAGGCGTTCGACTTTTTTATGAAAAACATTTTGTAGATATATAAAAATTTACATCACATAAGACGAATCATAAAGTTAGCAGAATATAATGAAGCTTGATGTAAAAATGTCTCTACTGTCGATTACTTTTCTTGAAGTAAATACGAGTAAATACCATAAAATAGTGTAATAATAGACTTCTTTAGAGATCTTTAATGTCACATATTCGCTATAAGAACTATTAAAACACGTCTATGAAATGTCCAAGGTAACTATAAAGAATGGCTGATGCGATACGATATGTAAAATATACGCTTGTTTATTTACATGAAAATCAAGGTTATTTGGTGTATGTAATTATTAAAGTAACTATCAATAATTTGTTTTTTTTTTTTTGTATTGTAGCACGTTAAAGTGAAGCCGAAAACAATGATGACCACCGACAAATCTAGAAACCATCGATAATCGACGCTGTCATACCGATATGTAACACTACGGCAGTTGGATATTCTTAAGGAAATCACTGATTTATATACAGCACGAATGTTTTAAAATGGTATTAATATCTGTTTCAACTATATATGGGTAAGGAACTGTCTGAAAAACAAGAACAAATCATTCGACAGTCTAAAAATAAATACAACGATATATATATAAACTAACTGTGACCGCCGAACTGCATGATTATGGTACTCATTATCTGCTCTTATTTATTATTTACTGTAATAAATAGTTGAGAAAAAGTAAAAGAAATATTGTGTATACAGAATGTTCCGTGTTCGAAAATCCAAACATACCATTGTTCATGGAGAAAAAATACTTGGAGGTGCCAACTTTCATGATGATTAGTTAAACGGAATCTCAAATATATATACGAACATAGACTTTATATAAATATATATTAAACTATTTTCATAACAGTTGTAAGTTGCAAAACAGTGAAGTATAAACATGAATTCTAAAAAAAACCTCTAAAGTATGTTAAAATGTGATGGATTGCCATATACGATTCAGATACCATGGACTCTGTAAAGTAAGAAAAGTGGAGCCCGCAGCTTCATCTGATTGCAAGCACAAAGCAGTTTTCAATTTATCGGGGATAAATGCTTCGGTTGGCAGCTCAGACACCCAATTACCGCGCACAAAAGCTGATTACTACGCGGGTGCGGGCGGTCTGGCGCTGGCGGAGCGCCGACGACGGTGTCTTCTGAGCTGCAGTGGCACGGCGCGACGCAGCGGTGCGCTTACAGAATATTTGAACGACTTGCGAGGACCACTTCATTTACTCTCTTTGCACGAATACACGCCGATGTAAAACGGTGGACCGTGATTGAAATCGACGTTGTTCAATTGATTTTATTTTGCTATTCACAATTCCTCTTCAAATACAACTTGGATACAAGTTTATTAATGTCTAAATTTCGTAAACTTGTGTATTAAATACTATAAAAAATAGTTATTGCCTTCGAGAATAAGCTGTCTAAAACGCGAACGACACATTCATACATAAATAAGTACACACAAACATACATAAAATTGTATAACTGCTAGCTTTATATGTACTTAGTACATTTCAAAACTAATATCTTTGGTTCAAATTTATCATAAAGGGATTAAAATTGAAGGTTAACGTCATTGTATTGAGGCTACTTACTTCTATAGCTGTATACATTCATATTGAGTTTCCAATCCAAACGTACTTTAGAGCAGCAAATGTCCAGGGAAATTGCATAAGCGACGCTACTAAGCTTTAAGTAAAAAAAATGGCATCATCGCAGTTCGATTTATTACAATTTATATTTTTCGTACACTTCTCTTTTGAATAATTATAAATTTTAATTATCATATCGTTTAAAATATTTATATTTTAACATTTTCGTATTTACGAATATATCCACCTTTTAAAAATATTGCCACCGACTAGGGCTACTTGTAAATGTAAATTATATTTCTAAATCTAGTAAAAGTATTGTATATATACTACGGCCTCATAGGTATAACCATTGTCCATATTGTGATTTTTTACCTAAGTTTAAAAAGTGAATGAGTGTTTATTGCAACACGTTAGAAATGAAAACTTATAAATAAATACATGCATTAAAGTTTATACAGATTTATCAATGTTTATAGGTAAATAAACAATAGTCATATTTAAATACTCATAATAAATAAATACACTTGAAATACTAAAGCATACAGAATATTGTAATACGCAAT
The DNA here is from genome assembly GCA_035772565.1 of Antheraea assamensis. NCBI lineage: Eukaryota > Metazoa > Arthropoda > Insecta > Lepidoptera > Saturniidae > Antheraea > Antheraea assamensis. The sequence goes on along the minus strand of JAQQSE010000064.1, from coordinate 7,447,655 downwards.
AACAAAAACGTAATTATTGGAACAAAGTACTCCTTGTCAAACACTAAACGTGGTTGATGATGACTGGAGTATATTATACACGATTCAGTGTATCATCAACCCGAGGGCGCTTGGTGTCGAGCGGAGCCGAGCAAACCTGTTTAAACGTCACGAACCCGAGCGTGACGATTCAGTACTGTTCATTGTTCAATGCATGCGCCTAAAAAGTTTTCCCTTCAAAAATAAATAATCAAAGTAAAGGTAAATCTGATAACAACATACAATTCGCTGTCATATTAATTAATACATTAATGATATCAAATAACATTTTTCTGAAGGAAATGTTGAATTTGCTTTGTTATAATGCATATCAGACGCCCACCCTTCATTAGCGGTGTGAGCTTCCTCTGGTTGAATTATGGCGGCGTGTCATAAGCTTAAGACGTGTGCAAACAAGATTTATGTAATTAATTTAGGAGATAAGAGTAGATATGTTTGTGACTGTATTATATAACACAAAGGATACATCTATCGTATACAATAAGCCATGCTTTAGAATTTCTCAATGCATATTAATTTCAGATTGCGTTCATATTTGCTAAAATACGTTTTGTACTTTTCATTTCTTGTTTCATTTTTTTATTATAGTCAAGAATATTAAGGTTTGCATAACTTTGGTGTAAATTAATTCAGTCGAAGCTGCGTAGACAATAATTTTGGACGTTATCAGCAGTGTAATTATAAAGGGAAAGAGAAGAGTACTGCCAGTGGGACCGGGAAGGGAACTAACACTGACAAGTGATAGACGCATTGTCGCGGCGAAGGCGAGTGCGAGCGAGTAGCCGGATACAACCACCGGGGATATTTACGTTTATCTTCGGGTAACGGCTTCATCACAAGCTTTATTACGACATCCACTCACGTAATCCTCCGTCGCTGTCATAACTCCTCATTTGCTACCTCGCTACAATGTACTATATAGTAGATCTTTCGGTACGGGTGCATGAACAAACACGCCTTGTCATATATACCTTTCTCTTATTTACCACGGCTATAGTTTTTTTTTACAGTTACTAGTTTTATAGGTTTCTTGCAATTATATTTTGGTGTATTACGCATCAATACGCTTCAACTGTGTTATTTTTTATTAACAACTAAAAGTAACATATAATAACTTAATGTTAACTAAGAACTAATTTTTATTTAAGAAATAACAAAGGAAATACGATTTTATTCCAACAAAATCAAATAATACATTGACTTTATTTGTACAGATTTTTTTACCAAACTTGAAAATTAACTAAAAATTAATATGTACTTCCCTACACACATTTAAATAAATTACACTAGCAGACCGCAAAATTTGTAAACTGTAATTGATCACACTAGCAAATAACTACCAGATAAATACCATTTATCGGATTATTAGACATTATTTATATTCTGAATAGTAATTAGTTCCAATTTTTGGATTTCTTACGTGAATAATAAATGAATACTTTGTTATAGTGCGGAATTAATTCATTGTTATAAGTTATTTTATGCAACCTTAAAGTGTTTGCTATGGAAATTAATCAAGACGTATAATTAATAGCCAATTTCAATTATTGGATCGCAATCATTACTCATATAGTGAAGAAAACGTCATATCGATCAAGTTGTAAGTATATATTGTAATTGCTTTCGCTGTAATAAATTTACAGACTGACACGATGGAGACTACTACCGAAGGATCTCTCTCTCTAGATTAACTGTCTTACTGCGGTCATAGCTATTCAAAAAGTTATACCCTTAAATGTACTAACATAGATATATGGATATATATTTATTGTTTGTTAGTATTTTGTTATTAACGTTCAAAGTTGTTACAACAAATGTAAACCGACAAGATTCTCTACCAAACATATTCATCTCAGAAATTTAGTAGTAAAATCGTCCACGAATGTCGATTACGTGTCTATTGTATATGAAAACTTCAGAATATAAGGAATAAAATCAATAAAATAAGGTTATGATATTTTTCTGTCCCATTACCTTTTTTCGAATTACGAATTGTTTCATTTTATTAAATTACACATAAAGGACACATTTTAGTTGCCCTGTATCTGAATGTCTGAAATCTTAATATTTACGAAACATTTAACTATTATGTAAAAAAAATCTCAAACAGAAAGGGTGCATTATGCCCCCAATCAACAAACTACGATAAACTGTTTCCTCGTAGTTAATTGCTTGTTTGTGATAACTCACTCTTTCCTGCGAATGACAAATTCTACGTAAAAAGTAAGTATGTGACGGAATAAACCATGAAGAACTTAATAAATTTTATAACTGAAATGGGCGTTAACAAATATATAGAAAAATGGTGCTTCAGTCCTTTCTGCATAGAACAGTAGAGACATGAAATGATGATAAATGTACATAATTTAACATTTATAAATAAAAAAATATTATACATATAAAAAGAAAATAGAAAGGTATAAATGCATTGTTTATGTAAATACATAGAAAATAAGTCTAGTAAAGCTAACTTAAATTGCAACCATACTAAAGTGTTCGGAATAAAACTACAATATATAAAATAAAATATTCGGGAACGATAAATGAAGGCGTCATTTTCAGCTTTCGAAATTACTTTTTAGGAGTTGCGTTTGGATCCGACCCGGCTATAAATGAATATCGGATATGGAATCCATAAATACTCAATCTAAATTCGTAAATTTTCTCTGGGGATCGTAAAAAATGAAGAGGTAATATGAAATCTGCTCGTGCCGTAGGTGTACTTTAAACGTTTTCATCTTCAAAGGTATTGTAAACCGTTCTATTTGAACTTGGTTTATAATTATTCTTTGTGTTCATAGTAATTTTATTTCGAACATTTTACAAGGCGTATAATGTAATGGTGCATATTGTGTAGAAATGTGTTTACAGGAAATGCGAAAAGGATGAATAGAGCTGCAGAAAGGCCGAAATTGAGTGGAGAGATTGAAACACGCTAGCTAGCTTAGTGCAGTCGCCGGAAGTAGGCTTCTAACCGTCCTCGCCGTATAATAGCTTTCAAATTGACCCTTTCACTTGGCACTTCGTAGTCGCTTTAGTCAGCATCATTAATGTCGGATATTCATTATGAGTATCGTAACAGCAATTCATTTTTATATATATAGATTATCTTCCCGACTTAGATATTGGTTTATAGGTACTGAAGTAATCGTTTACTCATATCTTTTATTATATAGCGTGTATATAATCAAATAATCTTTAGTACATCGGCCATGTTTGCTGAACCTCGCGTGGATGATTTTTTTGCAATACTTAGTAAAAAAGAAAACTCCCTGATAGATCGATTGCGAGGCAGCTCAAATAGTACCATGAAAAAGTTATCGGCCAAACATAATAGTTATTTTTCTTCGTAACTGTTTAAAATTATTAAAAAGTATATGCACCTACACAAGTTAATGACTTTGCCTGTGTGGGTGCAGACCTTACATATATTAGTAAAACATGCTGTATACTTTTTTTTTTTATTAACGTGTGGAAATCCCTTAGGGATACCCACTCTCCCGGGGGAGAGAGTGGGTTATATCCGACTCGCACGGACTAAAACCCCACGGTGTACCGGCCGCCGCTTTTGGTTGGGGCGGCATAGTACCGAGGCTGTGGCTATCACCATGCCGCCTCAGCGGTCAGCCCGGCGGATTGTAGCCCCTTGAAGTGGGGCTCGAACCGCCAACGCCCGTCCAGGCTGAGGCCCAAATACTTCATCTGGGTCCCCACCCTGATGCGGGCGCCCTCCACAAATATATGGGCCCTAGGTGGTGGCCCTCGCCGAGGTCCATGGAAAAAGATGGCCTCGGTCTTATCGAGGGCCACCTCGAGGCCCAAACGCCGGATGTGCCCGACCACGACGGTTTTAGCCGCCGTGGCCAGACGCACCAACCCCTCCCAATCTCCCGTCGTCGTCCTTCGGATCCACGGACTCTCAACTCTCAAAGCAGCAAGTGGGACCGCCTTGTAGTCCACTCCTCTCTGTACAGCCTCCGGCTGCAGCGTGATAACCACTGCAGTTGTACGAGGAGTGGACGGTACCTTTGGGCCATGCGGTTTAGGTACACGCTTCGTCGCCAAAAGTTTAAGGACCGGAATCCATCGCACCTTTTCCCTTTTTGAGGCGAACCACAGCCGGGAGCCGTCGTAGCCGGAGTTGGTAGCTCTGCCCAGCTCATCCCTAGTGGGGCCATGCTCAAACCGGCCGCCACAGAAGGAGCACCCTTTGGCCTTGCCACCGTTGGAGTCTTCGGGGCACGATGAGAGGCCGAGGGAACCGAGGACGGATCCTTCCGTTTGTCCGCAGCAAGGGGCGGACGGACCGGCACCACGGGGAGCAGGCGCCCCTCGAGGTTCTCCAGGCGCGCGTTTAGCATGTTGCTAAACGACGCCTAAAGTGATCGCTCTAAACGAGCAACGACACCTACGAGGGTCTCCTCCCACTGTTGGGCAGGAGGATCCACCGGATTAAAGGCGGGAGGTGGAGGAGGAGGCATCTCCCTCCGTTCGTTTGCTGTCCTCTTCCAGGCCAGAACCTCCGCCTTCAGATCGTCGACCTGTCGGCGCAGATTCTTTACCTCCCTCTAAAGTTTCAGAGTCTCCTTAGCCTCTGTGCGACCCGTCAAGCTCTCAACGACCTTCTGAAGGACCCTTGCAGCCCCCTTCAACTCCTTGATACAAGGGCCCTTCAGGTTCTTCGATTTGTAGTACACATCGAGGATGGAAGTGACATTGCTCGCCGCCAAGGCTTTCAGCCTCTCAGCGTCGAGAGTATCGACGTCCAAAGGAGGGGGAGGAACAGTGTCCCCTCCGTCTCTGAACTAGCACCAGAGGTGGCAGCAGAGACGGCAGCAGAGCTAGCCGCACTCGCATTATCCGCTAACGCCCGGTCATATTAGCCATCAGCCTCTCCCGTGATACCTCGACCACTCCCACGCAGCCGAGAACCCCCCTTTTCTTCCCTCTAGAGGAATTTCTCACTTTTGGAGCCTCTCGCTCCTCCACTTCGGTGTCTGAGTCAAAAAACCTGCACAGATCCGCAGTTACGCTTCTGCCCAGGTTTTGGCGCCTTTTTCGCACTCATGGTTTACCGGAGACACAAAGCCATCCAGTGAAACCAAGAGGCACAGGAGCCCCAAGTCCAAAAAGCACGCCAAGCCAACAGAGACAGCAGAAACAGTCCAAAAAACAAGCCATGTCAACGAGAAAGAAGAAATCAGTTCTAAAGGCAAGCCAAGTCGGGTGCGAAAGCAAGCCCAATGTCCAGAAGCAAGCCAGGTCAAACAATAATAATGAGAAGCCAGTACAACAACTAACAACATGCACGTCCCCTGTATACCTTTTTTTTTTTTTTTTTTTTTTTAATGTGGGAAGAAATCCTTCATTGGACACCCACAGCCCTGGGGAGCTGTGGGGTGTCAGACTCTTACTGACTAAAAAAACCCACAAGATACCGTCTGCCGCGCTATGGAGTGGCACGGGATCGAACAAGCAAGCACCATGCCACCCCGGCGACAAGGCCCAGCGCGAACGCCCTGACCGCGACGACAGCCCGGTCAAGCTGCCTACCCGTCTACCGAACCAACGTGCTATGGAAAGTCAGGTCCCCAGCCCCTTCCCTCCTTGGTCCGGTTTGGCAGTCGAGGGGTCACCCCCTCCAACCACCACCACCTGTAACTTTTTTACGTGGTTTTCTACCACGGTGACTTTTTAACGAGGTTTTCTCCCTCTCCCTCCGCCCGAAGGCCACCCCTCTGTCACTTTTTAATGTGGTTTCCTCCCACAGGAACTTTTTAATGAGGTTTTTCTCCCTCTTCCTCCGCCCGAAGGCCTCCCCTCTGTCACTTTTTAACGTGGTTTCCTCCCACGGTAACTTTTTCTTGAGGTTTTCTCCCTCTCCCTCCGCCCAAAGGCCGTCCCTCTGTCACTTTTTAATGTGGTTTCCTCCCCACAGGAACTTTTTAATGAGGTTTTTCTCCCTCTTCCTCCGCCCGAAGGCCTCCCCTCTGTCACTTTTTAACGTGGTTTCCTCCCACGGTAACTTTTTCTTGAGGTTTTCTCCCTCTCCCTCCGCCCAAAGGCCGTCCCTCTGTCACTTTTTAACGTGGTTTCCTCCCACGGTAACTTTTTAACGAGGTTTTCTACCTCCCTCCGCCCGAAGGCCTCACGTCTGTTTTTTAATGAGGTTGTCTCCTCAACACCCGTAACTTTTTAACGTGGTTTTCTCCCACGGTGACTTTTTACCGAGGTTTCCTCCCTCCCACCGCCCGAAGGCACACCCGTCTGTAACTTTTTAACGTGGTTTTCTCCCACGGTGACTTTTTACCGAGGTTTCCTCCCTCCCGCCGCCCGAAGGCACTACCCTCCGTAACTTTTTTACGTGGTTTTCTCCCACGGTAACTTTTTAAGGAGGTTTTCTCCCTCCACCCTCAGACGGGCGAACCGAAGCAGGCCCGTCCTAACCCCATCCCCTGTCCCCTCTGATAAGCAGAGGGGTACTGCGAGGGGCGCCGTCTGCCGGGGTATACGCCCCGACCCGGTTCTGGAACCGAGCCCCAGGAGTGTTTATCGGCTCTCTAGCCTAGATCCGTAGTGTTCTGCTAGACAGGGTCACCTCGTGTAGGATGTGGCTCTTCACCACGCACTGACGGTCTTGACGGTCATTGACGGTCGCCTGTGGGTCCACCCCCTGCGGTTCCGAGGTACAAGTATCTCATCCCCACTTGACCCCCCCCCCCTTGTATACCTTTATTAACATAGGCTAAGTTTACTAACAAAAATGGATGTAATGTCTCTGAATTAAATAAATTATTATTATTATAAAAGCGGATATTGGTATCCCTGAGATCGATAAACTTGGATACTTCTTGACCGATCACCATGGAAGTTAACAAATAAGTGTTGTCATAGAAACTGTTTTTAAGTTTTCCATTTTGCTATTAATCGCCATTAGGTGTCGTTGTAACACATCGTCTTCTGTACCTTGAAATCGATTGTCATAACCAGTGATATGCATAATATTGGAACACAGAACACATTGGAATACAAAAGAGTAATAACAAACGCGTGCGGAGTTGCAGGCATACGTAATGTAACGTATTGTTACAACCTGTATACAAAATCGGTACAAATACGCAATGGATAAATTATCGACCGTGGAAGCCAGAAGCAATAGTGTTTCAAAAATAGCACGGTTCGATTTTTGTCGTATCTCTCGAATAATGTCGTCAGCCTGCCAGAGATTTCCACCCTCCTTTTTTGTAAGGCATATAAGTATACAGTATACAGAACGGCGTCCGAATTACGTTCTTTTTTGGATATCGGAGCGATTACGAAAAGACGCAAAGTGAAGAAATCTCGAAACGGATTGTGAACACAACATTATAAGGTATAAACGACCATAGTGTAATTATATAATAATTAGTGTATTTAATCTTTGTTTGTACATGTACATATAAATTAGTTTCGATGCAACGCATTTTATTAACCTACGGGCGTAATAATATAACAATATTAAGTTTTTACGACAAATGTCTAGTTGAAGAATAGCCATAAAATCACTTTAGAAGTTAACGAAATGTTATTTACTTTTATAGCTGACGCAAACGTCAACCGAGTGCCGGGATCGGGTTCAAGTATAGTCAAATACATAAAAGGGATGAGTTGCGCGAAATACTGGCGTTGTAAGATCCTAAGCCCTGTTTAGATTAGATCAGACCTTCGAAATAACAGTGAATGAGGACGTGGATTAACTACGGTCCGGAGCACTTCGGCTCGTGTGCTTAATGGGGTACCGTTAGGGGTAATGAGAGGTGCACGGATAGGGAGTTAGTTCGCCTCTCGGACTTCATCTCATTATACTTTAATATTTAAAAAAAAGTCCCCTTTTCAATAATCAAAGATTTACACATAACTCTTTGTTATCTATAAATTCCTATTCAATTTCAGCCAGAACAATACAACCGAAATTCATTTCATCATACTTTATTATTGAAAAAGAACCCAGTTGGTCAACTGCAAATCCATGAGATAGAATGGAATCTATTGCTAGATACTACGTTTTATTTGAAATATTTGTTCTATTTAGATTTTTCGTCATTTTTTTTATTTTTTCTTTATGTCACCTTTGAGGTGTTAGTATTCGAATAAAATACAGAGATATTTAGAATATTTTCATATATTTTCTTCGTGTCCATCAGTTTTATACACTGAACTACATCTGTATCTTATACAATCTATATTTGTATCTTTTAGCCATTGTTCAGACATGTTGTTAAGAACATACGAAAAATTCAGGGAGGAGTTTTAATCTTTAAAAACAGAAGAACTTTTCAATAATTTAACCGAACGCTCGTGATTTCATTATAATTTAAATTCAATAAAAATAAAAAGTAGTCGTTCTGGGAAAATGTATGTTCTTATCAGTAATTTTTTTTTACAATACGATCACGATACAATCTTTATAGTACCGTAAAATTAAAAAACGCGTAGTAAGAAGTTTATTAAAAGGATAAAATCATTTACACTAAGAATGATTTTCGATTAAAAAAAATATGTAAATTTGTAATATAAACCTGAAATAGCGTAATTTAAATAATAAAACTGTTTAAATAAATCTCAAAATATAGGTTTTTCACATTGTAATTATCAGTTTAATTATCGAATGCTGTACAGATCTGCCAGTTGTACAAGCAAAGGTTCGGAATTCATTTTTCAATGTCAGAAAAGAAAATTCATTAGAAGTTTGAAATTACTGATGGCTAAACGGACGGCGCAAAATTTGCTCTTAATTTGTAGGAAACTTTTTCGTGAATTTTAAGAAACTTTTCAAAATGACTTTTTAAATGTGAAAAACGGGAAAAGTGTGTTGATTATGATATTTGTTTTGTATTTTTACTAGACATGGCTTTGCAACCCATATAAAATATACGGTATGATTTAGATATGCCCAATATTAATAATTACATTACACACACACACATTACATATATTCATACAAATGACAGTAATATCATAATAAGAAATGTTTAAAGATGGTAACATTTTCAGCAAAATTAGAGTTGTTCGATCAAAGCGCTGCGCACGATAGTACTCGGCCAGGCCATCCCGATATTAGTTTACTTTTCTTCTCGAAGTTCTTTATTAGTTATCCATCCGCGAAGGTTGTGGATGATAGTCTTCAAGTTATTAAGAACCCTTGGCGACGTAAATATAAAGTTTCCTTAGTGTACATATAGAGGTATACAAAGTTGTTCAACAAAAAACTATGTTTTATCTAGAAATATATTATTAATCCCTCGGCTGATTTCTTAAGACCCAGATCTCAAAATAGCGGATTATGTTTTTAATTTCACGACATCGTAGACTGTAAATTTTATGGTTTAGTAAAAAACAGCTCGTATAAATAAAAAAATAATGTAAAAACACATTTTACATAAAAATTACAATTTCAAAATACATCTTTGTTATTTTTCAAAGTTTTGTAATAAGTCAGGCATTTTTTTAAGCTTATGCTACCAACAGTCTGTTGACCTGTGCCTTATGAGGTCTATATTCGTTTGTATGGAATTTAAACCTTGACGGTTTTCGGCAATCAAGGGATTAACTAACACTGAAAGAAACAAATGTAAATAATTATTCGTTTACGTTATAATTTATTAACTTATTGTTCACTCCCCTGACATAATGAGAAACGGTATACAAATTAGACTATGTACACGAGCGGTTTATAATGATTACCATTATTATTACCAAAACACGAACAAATATTCTCTTAAAATGTGTAGTTACACGTATCCAAATATTAATAATAACAGAGACTACTTTATCTTTTTCAAGCTATATTATTTTTAGCATAATTAGTTTCCAAAATTACGTAATGTAAGGACATCTTATGTATCTTTATATGCAGCCTATTTGATTTTTATATAAAACATACCGAAATATATGAACCTCACGTTTATTAATTAGGGATATCTTGACAGCAGAACCCATGACACACGAATAAAAAATAATCTACTCCTTATACGTAGAAAATAGGTCAATCGGCTTTGCGGTTGACAACAACAGCTTTGTTAGTGAGGATTTTATTGGCATAAATATTGTCTATGAGGACTTACGGCGCTCATTTCATGTGATTTACTGATCTGTTTACAAGGGCTTGACTACCAACATTATTAAGAACATCAATTGTTAGATATTTTCAACAACATAAACAATTTTTGTAATATTTTTATAAATATTTTACATAATCGACTAGAGAATAAAATAAACCTTAAATTGGTAACTCTAAAAATGTGAGTTTGTGAAATGCTGTTAAGGACAGTTTTGATCTACATTACATGTACAGTGTATATAATACAATAATTGGATAAGTAATAATACTGTATTGTACAAAATAGCTCGGTAAATAACACATATTTTTTGTAATATGTAAAAGATAAAAATGGTTACTGTAGGTTATCCTTTAGAGATAAATATAGACCATCCTGGACTTTTTTATAGATCTTTTTAAGATATACAATTCCGTAGTACATTCATTTAATATATCTCGTAAGGATTAGCCAGCGTTTGCGATTTAAGCGCACAAAAATATGTTTGTTACGACATCACATCCCAAATCTTTGAATTTTTCGGCTTTACTTTACTACAGTATGTATGTATTATACATATAAACCTGCCTCTTGAATAACTCTATCTATTGTTCAAAACTGAATTAAAATTAGTGGAATAGTTTAAAAGATCTAAGCGAACAGACAGCGGAAGTGAATTTTTTCATACCATGTAAAGATTAGTCGGAAAGGAGATAATGTCAAGAAACTGTTTTTAAGCGTCACTTTTGCACTTTTTGCACTTTGGCAGCGCCACCAACGAAGATGTGTAGTGGCATACTAATAACTCGGAAAGAGTACAGTGAAATCTATAAAATCAATAATTAAAAAAACCCCGGAAACTTTCCAGGTAACCTCTTTTATGACTGTATTGATACCCCTACAATACAATATGCACAAACAGATAACAAAATATCATTATTTTCTTAGCTTCAAATAAATTATTTAACCGCACATAGAGTGTATGAAATTGTAATAAAGTAACTAACTGTATATCAGTCAATGTCAATTATCATTTGTATTAATAACTATATTCATTGTGTGTTGCAAATAAATGTTTTCTTTCTTTCTTATTTCTGTATATCGTTATTTTTTATGAATTTATGTTAATAATAAATTAATGTTCATTTAAAAAATTTGAATATAATCATCCAAGCTGTAAGAATTTAACAAAGAAATATAAAATCAGACTGTATAAATATTCCACTGCTTGATAAAAATTCGTTTAATGAAAACGAATTTTAATTAATATTTGTTCCTCGAGAGAAGCTGTGAAATTAATCACAAGTTATAACTTATCGGTGACATAAAATGTCGACAAGCCGACAGTTCCTGTATTTTCTCACTTTATAGTTTTACTACAAAATATTATTTTAAACGCTCTTATTTTCTTGTAATGTCAACAATCTTGACTGTCATTCGATTATGTTACTAATTAAATTAGTAAAGTTTGTCGAACAGAAGCAAAAGATTAATATTAATTTTCACTGAAAAGAGTATCGAGGTTATTGTTATTGACAGTGAGACAATATATAATGTAGAACAGAATTCCTGAATAAAACCCTTATATTAGTAAAAATAAGAGCAAAAAAAAAATTTTTTAAATCCATAATGGAAAATTACATCTTGTATCTTTCTTATGTACGCGAATTTTCAAAATAATTAAAGTATGAATAAGAAGCCAAGACAAAAAAAAACGAACACGAAAAAATATGAAATTCCACTGTTTTTAACAACTTCATAGAAACTTTCTCGTCAGCGAATTATTGAATCGCCCTAATATAAAATAAACAGGAATTTGTTTAATAGTAAACAAAGTAAACTATAAGCGAACACTAGGAACAAGCAACCGACTCTGTTATTTTATCAAAGCAAAGCACGCAGTAAAGTTTTAAGAACACGATTGTAGCTAACAACACCCAACCTGTGTAAGGCAGACTCGAGCGACGGCAAACGAGGTTGTACTTTACCTTCTTTTTATTATTTCTTCGCCCCCGTTAATTAAGGCTGCGAACTCTAAATGGACACAGAGCTACAACGCCATAACGGATTCATAAAGTACAATACAAAGCGGCTATTATCCTAATTTTAGTTTGAAGTAGGTCTGTAAGTCGTTAACACTAATGTACATGAATGTAGTAACAAAATTGTGAAAATCGCAACACGCTATATTTAACTTCAATTTGCTGACTTTGCACAATTATATAATTATATAAAACCGAAGACTAATATTCCTTTCTAATGAAATTAATTAACTGGCTTAATAATTTAGAAGTCAAATAAACCTTTACTGCTATCTAAAACAAGTTCGTTTTTAATCGTGGCTCGATAAGAAAGGTATATTAAAAAGGTCTGGCATGACAACAAATCTAAAGGAAAAATCTCCGCCTCTGAGAGCCCAACGGTGATAAACGAGAAAAACTTTGGAACTAAATGGAGCATTCGAGACGGCGTAGCTGCGCTCTTCTCGCAAAATAATACGTCTCCCGAAGAAATAACACTTATAGTCCGCGAAGCTTAAAATCAAATGTCTACGCTCTGTAAAGTTGAGAATAAGTAAAAAGCGGTATCTCAGATATTGTAACGTACGGAGAATAAATGATAAAAGTACAGTAGATATTTGTATATACTATTTTAAACTGAATTTATAAATTTACCAAAATGTGGTCATGACTTGGCAATACATGAAGTCTGACATATAATAAAATATATCAGACATATATACAGTGTGATATATTTTAGACATATATACAGTACAGTCTGATATATAATAGAATATAAAAAGATATAAATATTATTAAATGTTTTTGCTACAACATCTAGTAATATGTAATAATACATAATAACTCTACATCTCTCTCTGGGTAATCATAAATACGAGTACATTAGTGATAACTATTATAATTATTTTAAGCCTTCGGTAACTTCTACTCGACACGAATAGCAGCGAAATTAATTGCCACTTTGAAAGTAATTCTACACTAAAGCACGCTAAATGGTCACGATAAAGCTGGAAACAGTGTGCTATAAAAATATAACTACATATTTTGTAACAAAAAAAAGTGCATGCTAAAATGCTTATAACAAAAATCGTTTTGTCAAATTATTCATTAGATAAAAAATATCATGACGCACTGAAAATTATTTTACATATATTTTATTTAGGAAATCAAACATTCCCACATGCAACGTATAAATAGTAATATTATAAGCTAATATTTTAGAAGAATGAATGATAACGTAAATTCTGAAACCATCCTCGAAAAAAAAAAATGTTTTTGTCACGAATACGATTTACAATTTTTGTAACTTTATTTCTCTTTTTTTTTATGCCAAAGGGCAGCAAACAGGCAGACGGCCCATCTGATGTGAAATGGTTACCGTCGCCTATGAACAACTGCAACACCAGGGGCATCGCTGTCGTGTTGCCGACCTTATCTTTATCACCGAGCGTGTAGTAAGTCCACACTCGATTTCAAAAACAAATGAGTATCATAAGGACTACGCTAATAACATAAAACACAGAAAACTTTCTGCTACTAGAGTGCTTCTTAGTTCTTGTTTCTTTTTTATATATTATAACAAACGAAGTATACATTACATATTAAAATAAGTACTTATAACGTAAATTCTGAAACCATCCTCGAAAAAAAAAAATGTTTTTGTCACGAATACGATTTACAATTTTTGTAACTTTATTTCTCTTTTTTTTTTATGCCAAAGGGCAGCAAACAGGCAGACGGCCCATCTGATGTGAAATGGTTACCGTCGCCTATGAACAACTGCAACACCAGGGGCATCGCTGTCGTGTTGCCGACCTTATCTTTATCACCGAGCGTGTAGTAAGTCCACACTCGATTTCAAAAACAAATGAGTATCATAAGGACTACGCTAATAACATAAAACACAGAAAACTTTCTGCTACTAGAGTGCTTCTTAGTTCTTGTTTCTTTTTTATATATTATAACAAACGAAGTATACATTACATATTAAAATAAGTACTTACCTTGAGGTGTAAAAACATTTGAACTAAATTCAGGATATTATTGTGAATGGTCACTGTGGTTTGAAGAACTTTCTGATTTACAGTTAATGCTTATATTTTTTACATTATTGTTGATTATAATTCTTTGTCGTTGTAAATGTAAAACTATGAATTATATCATGTAATTCAGGTATAAATAAGGTTAATTATACACGTAGTCAGAAGTAACAGAAACCGACAATTTGTATATCGTAACTTTGAAAAAAAAAAAATCTTGGAATACTTGTGACTGTATTTACAGAGGATGTTATCCACGTCTGACAAAGCTTACCTGGAATAAAAAGAAATGAGTTTTTAATATTTGACTTTTGTACATACAAAATGAAAAAAAAAAAACGGTTATAACATAACATAAGTGAATAAACTAATTTTTATAATAGGACTTGGCACGGAGAGGCAAAGATAACCCCAATTCAGATTATAACTTTAAAGTGGAAGTTCCATAATTGAAAAGTCACTGTGAAACAATAAATAAAATAGAAGAGGCTATTGAAGATTTTTATTTTGAATTTAAAATCTAAAATCGTAAGTTGAGTTGACTGACAAGTAATGATGAGAATATGTAGTTACATAGTAATCGAGTAGAATTAAAAAGCTAATAATAAATATAAAGAAAACTGAGTTATAGTGCTAAAATATTCGTTAGATCATTGTTGATTTTAATAACTTTTTTAATAGGAGCGAATATATCGTTTTCCTTTAGATATAACCCGCATTGGAGCGCCCTTAGCGGCATCGCGTAGAAACTAATATTGACAGAAAAGAAATCTTAACATTCTTCTCTATAGATAGGAAACCTATCGAAACTCATACTATACTCTAAAGAAATTTGACCAAGCGCTTTGAAACCTTATTTTGTGTTTAATGAAATAATATATCTTTTTCGCGACTACTAATATAATTGTGCGTGTAATAAAATGGAGCTTATTCTTTAAAATATTTTTTCGAAACCATGCATTTATTTCACAAATTACAAATAACTTTTTGTTATAAGTATAGACAGTATTTATTCATGCGCTTGTATAGATAGGGTGACGGATTTTGGTAGAAACTCTTAAGAGTATTTCTCGTGATTGGAGAAAGGAATTACGATAGCAAGTTTTCGACCGGCTGACCGCGTGGTCGGTTTGCGTATCGGGTGGGTAATCGGACCAAATCACGCGTCCCCGGAGAGCACACACCTCGCAACGCCCCGTCGTGCCGTCCTCGCCCCAGGATTATGTTATATGAAAATAATTGTCGCGCTGCGTCAGTTCACGGACCGTCCGCCGAAATTACATCCCATAATAAGGGGCTATGTGTTGTTTTATTATAGGAAACTTTCTTAATTTGATTAATTTCAGTGTTAGGGATTTCGTAATATGTTGAAATATCATAAAACTGGCTCAGGTTTAGGTTACTTTTGTGCAATAAGGTAAAATTTGTTTTGTTTAATGGAATACCTTCATTTTTGTGTTAACCTAGATATGTTAACAGTGTTTTTTTATGACAATAATTGAAAAAGTTTCTTATTTTTAGTTTTTAAACTTTTGTTATAATAATTGAACATCGACATTGTTCATATACACTAGATATAAATTATTATTAAGCTTAGCCGCTTTCAAACGTAACTTGAGAGGTATCTCTAAACAATGTATTATACCATTTCATTAAAATTCATCCAAAATTTTGTAAAAAAATTCAGCTTCTAACAGTACATTTTCGAGGAAAATGCATCGGTATCCTTCATTAAAAATAACAATTATCACTAAAATTAATTAAAATTGAGAAAAAAACAAAACATGTCTGGTTTGACTTAAAAAAGGATTTCTCCGATTTTATGATTTTTTACACAGAAATGTATGCGTTTCCTCTATTGATAGGTTATAATACTTTTAATAACCCAAAAAAATCCAAAAACTTGGTTAACACAAATTTTATTTGTAGTCAGAAATACATTTTATTATTATAGAGGTTTAAGCGAATGAGTTGCTTTACTGCACTTTTTAGTTCGTGTACTGGCATCTTCTACCAACTAAACAACGCTATTGTGGAGGAAAGAATTGCTTGTTTCAGAAATAATATGTTTCCTTCATACTCTTATAATACAAACTCAACAAAAATCTATATTAATACAAAAACAAAAATGATACATGAAAAAAAATATTTTTCACCCTAATGCAACATCCGCCAAATCGTAAATTGATTTGTTTCTTTTGATGTTAGGTGAAGTAACAGATCGAAGCGATGATGGCTTAGTTGAAAGCGTGGTCGGACACAGCGTCGAAGGACGTAGGTGCGAATCCTAGCAACTGAGTAAGAGCTTTCGGTGAAGGAAGACATCGTGATGAAACCATAGCATGATGATAGGGCTTTTTAAAAGGCTAGCAACCACCCTCAAATTGAAAATCTGTCGCCAAACATCTGTTGGTGTGTTTGGGCAGTTACACTTGAGAGCCAGTCTCCCTCTAGGTTTAGTAAGACTATCATCTTCGACCACATCATCATTTAACTTCAAATGAGATTGTGGTCAAATGCTAACCTACAAGGTATTAAAAAAAAGATTTACACATGCCAATAATATAATTGTTTTTACGTATATATGAGCTATGAGATATGTTATGGAAACGTTCCGTAAGTGTCAACACAAATTAAATTAAATTAAACCTAGGTACAATAAGTTAACAGGAATAATATGTTAGTATGCGTGGTGTGTAGCGTAAGTGATAGTATCGTAGAGAAGCGGTATTGATCTCGGCACGTGCGGCACGTCAAGTGCGGCCTGTGTCAGCGAGCCACTGCGCTGCCGCCACTGCTATGCCACGCAATTGAATAGCCATGTTCCGTGGCAAGTGTCACACCGGCAATTGCTTACCTGATTGACAACTAAATTAAACCGGCTCTTATAATTTTTGGTGAAACTTTACAGTTTTCCGTGATCACTTCATGTAATACATTTCACCACAGGCCTTTCTGTTGCTCTTATCCTTATATATTATAAAAACCATTTTTTTTTCAGTTCGTCAACATTTATGAGTATTATACTTATAGGTATGCTATGTATGTATTTATGGTATGCCTATTACTCAAGAACCACTAATCTTCCATAAGCCACTTAACATGCATAATAGTAAATTAAGTAGATAAAAAGTGATTACCTGCAAATTCATTTACAATAATTTACTTAATCCGAGAAATATTAACAAAGACAGTAGTTGTTTACAATATAATTGTTTACAATATACATAATTAAAGAGAGCGAAAGTACCAAAAATCTAATTTTGAAATCATAATGACCGCTTTTACTTGAAAAAGCAATTTAAAAAATCTCAAATACGACATGCTAGTTCAGTAGTATGCAAATTGAGTAATTTCGTCATTATCTATACACACATAAAAGGCACTGTGACATCTCTGTCTGTTAGTCCGTAACCGGTTCTATAGTCTACGTTTGCCTTACACAGATTAAAATGAAACAAAAACAGCACATAGACAACAATGAATAGTTTAGTATATATTGCACGGCACGTTTGATGTTGAATCTTTTTTGAAACAATGATATCAAAGTTTTTGGTATGGCCTCATAATCGCCTCATTTGAATCCAATCGTACACATTTGAGATATATTGCAACGAAAAAGTTTGAACTATTTCTTCATCTAATTAGACCACTACAGTGAAAAATTTTCAAAACTTATTAAAAACATGAAAATGTGGTAATATATATCTTATCAATATGTTGATACCGTGCTTTTAAGTAATCGTAGACAAGGAGGTAACAGATGAAGCAATATCAATTATTAATATTAATTTCTGACCAATTTTTCTAAAACACTGCATAAATATGGCATGCAATATACATTATCTGCGTATTAATTGTATATATTTTATCATGTTATTTCCCTACTCAAAAGGGCAGAATTGGCAGAGCACTACTATTCTGTATCCTTACGCATGTAAAGACTCTGAATGTCTTAATTAATAATTTTGCTAATTTAACATAACTGTAAAATCATAAATAAAAAGAAAATTGTATTGAATACGAGTTTATTATTTTGTCACCACATCTTGCTATAACAATTTCTTCATAGTTTTTCTTCAGTTACCCTAAATTATAAATAAGGATGCATATAATTTCATTTATTTTTGAGTTTTTTAAAAGGCTGCGTTCAAAATTACTATTACTAAGATATGAAAATAAATTCGCTCAGAGGGTAATATCATAATGGAATGGAGAGGCTGTATGAACGGATATATGACTGAATGCTTTGCATTCACATAGCCTATTATTACCTAAGCATCGTTTCATAAATTATCATGATTAAAAGTTAAATGTATCTTAGTCAATATATATTAACCTGAAATATAATTATTTGTACAAAACTAACTAGCATTAGCAGTTCGTGTGGATAAAATTATAGTTTTAATGGGTTCAATAAATTACACATGCAGTACATGTTTAAAAAAATATATTCCATTTATTTAGGAGTTTATAAAAATCAATTTAGTCATTTTGAATATAGGAACAAATCACAGATGATATGTATTTTTCTTTAAATGTTATTTCCATATAATATTTACACGGTTTTCACTTCTTTAGCAGTAGATTAAAAAAAAAACAGATTCTTAATTACATGTAACTATCTAATAATATGCTTCTAAAAGTCTCAAAATATGTTTTAAGACATGTTTATTAATTTTTGACTAACGACAAAAATCAAACAATATCACGTTCTCAACTTACATAACATCATAATATTTCCAAATGACTATCTATTAACTTACTGATTTTAAAACTTATTGACTTATTCTTAACTACTTAAATGTAAAATATGCAAAAAATTATATCATTGGCTAAAAATTGCCTACTTCAGAAACAAGAAACGTTGACATGAGTCGCATAGACGAAAGTTTTACTATAAATTATGATATGATTCTCATAGACAGATCTTTCCTACCGCCGCGTCGTCAATTTGTTGTTTTTATTCAGCAAGACGTACCACGTGTCAGTGAAATTGGTTTCAGTATTTGAGATGTCTTTGTAAGAATATTGAAATATTTTACCTTACAATATTTTACACTGAATAAGTATTTTCCCATTATCTCGAGGGATTAAACCAAAAAGTCCTAAAACAAAGACTTACGAGAAAATTAGAGGTGTGTTTATATAATACACATATACTGGTAGCTTGAAGCTATTTAATTCATACAAAGTTTCTCTATCAACGAAATTCAGGGTGTAATTTGTAAGCGAGAGAAAGTTTGGTCTTATCACTGAATTTTACGTGGAGTGTTTCGTTAGAATTCTCAACTTAGTTCTGTGACTTAGAAAGTTCCTATTGTTCCGTTAAAAAATAAATTTCGATAACCAATATTTAAAAAAAAACTCACGACGCTGCTTTTTCGATGCTGAATATCAAAACTATTACTTAATATATTGATTATTTATTAAAGTAATACATCAAAGAACTCGTTGTATGGTTTTTGTTACAAAGAAGTATAATTACCTTGTTAATGAATAAAAGCAGAATAATATTTTTCTTTCAAACTTTTCGATTAATATACATCTAACAATGGATATTGGTACACCTATCGAAAGACCGATAAAATTCAATATAGTTTGACCAATCACCATGAAAATGTGCACACCTGAGTATTTTTCCTGCAGAAGGTCTTTATGAAATCCACTTGATTACAACTTGCAATCAGGTGGCATTCCACAATATTTAACTTCTTCACCGTTTAATCGTTTATCAAGAAAGTTAGTGTACTTATTTATGTACATGTTTTTATCGAGCACTTTCACAATTTCAAATAATTTCAATAATAAAAATAAAAAATTCTGAAATATAACGAATAAGAATATTTATTTTACAAAAAAAAACGAAACCTCTATTTCCTCTTTCACACGTGCGTGCGACACAACGGGGGTTCGGTAATTGACATATCGTTTGCCACCCCGTCGGTCGCGCGCCGTGTCCGGGGGTGGAGAGTTTTAGAGGAGGTGGAGACCTTATCGGACCACCGATATATCAGGTTCGTGGTCTCCACCTCCCAAAATGAGCTGGTGACCCGCCCCCGGAGAGGCGCGACGTTCCCCCGCTGGTCGATGGGCCGCCTCGACCGAGAGCTAGCGGAAGAGGCGGCCATCGTCCAGGCCTGGGCCCTGTCTCCCCCGGACGAAGATGTCGATGCGTCTGCAGCCCGCCTCCGTGATGCTCTCACGGAGGTTTGCGACGCGTCAATGCCGCGGAGCGTACACCGCCCAAACAAAAGGGCGGTGTACTGGTGGTCGCAGGAGATCGCTGATCTCCGTGCGGCCTGCTCCGCGGCCCGACGGCTGTATGGGCGCAGCCGTCGGAGACGAAGTGATAGGGACCCCGGGGAGGAAGCCCGGCTGTACGGCGGCTATAGGACCTGCAAGAAAGCCTTGCAGGTCGCCATCAGCCGGGCGAAGGAGGAGGCCTGGGATGAGATGCTCCAAACGCTGGAGAGGGATCCATGGGGGCGCCCATATCTTGTGGCACGGAAAAAGTTCCGTGGCCAGGCGCCCCCGACAACGGAGACTCTCCAGCCGGATGTAGTTGAGAGGGTCGTGGGAACATTGTTCCCCGACCCTCCGGAGCTTGCCCCTCCTCCCATGCCTCCTCCTTTGGCAGTGACTGAGGAGGTGCTCGGCGCCCCTTCCCTGATTACGGAAGGGGAGATGAGGAGGGTGATCGAGCACCTCCGAGGAAAACGTAGGGCACCCGGCCCCGATGGGGTCCCAGGGCGAGTGCTGGCCCTCTCGTTGGACCATTTGGGAGGGTGGCTTCGGGAGCTGTTTGATCGCTGTCTTGTGGTCGGACAGTTCCCGAAGCCCTGGAAGACGGGGCGGCTTTGTCTAATGGCAAAGCCGGGTCGCCCCCCAGACTGCGCGTCTTCATACCGGCCCCTTGTATTGTTGGACGACGCCGGGAAGACACTCGAGAGGATCGTTGCTTCCCGGGTCGTACGGCATCTTGAGGAAGTCGGGCCGGACCTGTCGGACGCGCAGTTCGGCTTCCGGTCAGGGCGATCCACTCTGGACGCCCTGACCCTCCTAAAGAGGCTCGCCACTGAGGCGACCTCCCAAGGTGAGAGACTCTTGGCGGTGTCCTTGGACATCGCCAACGCCTTCAACAGCCTGCCGCATGGTGTGATTCGGGAGGCTCTCCGCTTTTTCGGGGTGCCCCCGTACCTGCGGCGGCTGTTGGAGGTGTACCTGGAGGAGAGGGAGGTCGCCTATATCGACAGTGGCGGGCAAATGGTCCGACGGAGGACAGAGTGTGGGGTTCCACAAGGGTCGGCCTTAGGCCCACTATTGTGGAACCTGGGCTACGACTGGGTGCTCCGCGGCGCACTCCCTTCTGGAACGCGCCTCATCGCTTACGCGGATGACACCCTAGTCGTGGCCCGGGGGGATGGGGAATGGGTTGACCTGATGCGCCTGGCCACGGATGCCGTGACTCTCGTGGTCGGGCGCATCAGAAGGCTGGGCCTCGGGGTGGCCCTCGAAAAGACCGAGGCCCTAATGTTTCATGGGCCTCGGCGAGGGCCACCTCCTGGGGCCCACATTTACGTGGAGGGCGTCCGTGTCGGGGTGGGGGCCCGGATGAAGTATCTGGGCCTCACCCTGGACGGACGTTGGCGGTTCGAGCCCCACTTTAAGGGGCTCAGACCGCGCTTAGTCGGGGCGGCGGCGACACTTGGACGACTCCTCCCCAATACGGGGGGGCCGGGTGCTAGCTGCCGCCGCCTCTATGCGGGGGTCGTAAGATCCATGGCCGTCTACGGGGCACCGTTGTGGGTGGACGCCCTCAGCGCCACTAACATACGTGCGCTGCGAAATGCGCAGCGCACTGTGGCGCTGAGGGCGATACGAGGGTACCGAACGGTGTCCTCAGCGGCGGCCATGGTGCTCGCCGGCTCCCTTCCCTGGGAGCTGGAGGCAGAGGTGCTTGCCGCCGTATATAACTATACGGCGGTCAAGAAACGGATGAGGGAGCCTTCAGCTCCCAGGGAAGTAGAGGTTATGCGTGGGAGACTCCGCGAGGAGATGTTGGATAGGTGGAGGCAGGACCTGGCGGACGCGCGGTACGGTAGATACACTATCGACGCCGTCCGCCCGGTCCTGTCGGAATGGTATTCGAGACGATGGGGCTCTCTGTCGTTTCGTCTGGTGCAGGTGCTGACCGGGCACGGGTGCTTCGGTTGGTACCTGCACCGGATCGCACGCAGGGAGCCAACCGCCGTATGCCACGAGTGCGGCGTTGAGCCGGACACCGCGCAGCACACTCTGTCTGAGTGTGTTGCGTGGGAGGAGCAACGCCGTATTCTGGCTGCGGCGGTAGGTGTGGATCTCTCGCTGCCGAGCGTGGTAAAAGCCATGCTTGGCAGCGAGCGTATGTGGAATGCAGTAGCCTCCTTCTGCGAGGAAGTCGTCTCGCAGAAGGAGGCGGCGGAGAGGGTCCGCGAGCTGGACCCTCGGAGTGGCGTGTCCGCCAACGGAGGACCGGTGGGAGGAGAGGGCGTTTTGCTCGCCTCCTTCCACCATCTTAGCTGGACCTGGGAGGGTGGGTCGGGGGGCCCATCTTCCCATTGCACAGGTCCGGCGGACGGAGGAGACGACCGGTGTGTACATGGTCGTCTCCTGACAAGGTCGGGACCCGGTGGCGCTGTCTGACACCGGGCTAACCGCTGGGGCGGCACGATGAATGCTTTAGAGATCTCGTGTCGCCCCAATCCCATAGCGGCAGATGTACACCGTGGGGTTTTAGTGAGTAGGAGTCTCACACTACCCACCCTCTCCTCCGGGAGGGTGGCGTGTCCATGAAGGATTTCCCCACGAAAAAAAAAAAAAAAAAAAAAAAAAGGTATTAAAGAGCATTTAACGCATAACAGATAATGATAAGTCACGAAATATTAAAGTGTTCAAAATTAATTCAATCAAATTCTATCTAAATTTACTTTATACAACCGCCAGCATTGCACAACCTGCCATCGGTAAGAAATTATCCTTACACCTTAGGACCTAAAAGATTGCGGATAGTTCGGTTTCAGACAGGTTTCTTTCGAAAAATATTCTGTCGAATGGAAGTAGAATAATGTTGCTACTGAATTTCTCCCAGAGGACTCTAGAATATGGAATTATTAAATGGGAAACTGAACAGGTTTTTAAAAGACTGGCAACGCACATGTGATACTACTAATGTTGTAAGCGTCCATGGACTGCGGTGAACACGCATTATCAGGTGATCCGCACGTTTATTTGACTCCTTAGTGGTATACATCGAGTTGTTGGTTGGAACTTCATTACCGAAATTAACTTTCATAAACTTTTTTTACTTTTTATTCATAAAGTTATATTATGTTACACTGTATTCTGCAACACTTGAGACATTTCGTGTGATCATAGTTTAACTGTTGTAGGTCAAGTAAATTAGAATTAAAATTCAGGGGCGATAACTACGATTTGGCAAAAATCTTATTGATATGTATACCACCTTAATAAAACGTGACAACGCTACTTTGAATAATACAAACATTGAACATTTGTATTCCTAAGTAATAAAACGTTGATATTACTCTCGAGCTTTGAACAATATACTTAAATTTTCATTTGTCTAAATTAAGTAACCCATAACGTTTGACCTCATTTTCAAATGTTTGCTCTGATCCGTTTTCTTATTCTTAACAAAGAAAAAGTATAACAATTCTTTGTACTCAGAAACAATTCATTAAGTAGATCTATACGAAATAAATTATCCTGTTAACATTTCTTATTTAACATTTGAACTTTATTAATAATAAAACCACGCAATAACACTCAAAGAACCATTTTTTTGCAGAACGATTGGATATGGTTCATTCTCCATACTTCACTACATAGTATAAAACAAAGTCGCTTTCTCTGTGCCTATATTCCTATGTATGCTTAAATCTTTAAAACTACGCAACGGATTTTGATGCGGTTTTTTTTAATAGATAGAGTGATTGAAGAGGAAGGTTTATATGTATAATAACATAAATTAAATAGTGGAGTAATACTGTTATTTTTGAGCTTACTCCAAATTTAACGCGTGCGGGCCACGGGCAGTAATGAATAAATCAAAACTACTGGATCGATTTTAATCATTTTTTCAGTGAATAACATAGGCTATATATTTTATACTCATGCGAAGCCGGAGCGGGCCGCTAGTATACTATAAGAATGAAACAAAAACTGACATTTTGTTAACTATTACATAATTGGTACAGCTAGCAATGTTCGTTTATTTAACGAAGGGGCCGTAGTGTACCACGCCACGCCATATTTAATTGGAAAGACTACGTGGCATTGCGACCGTTGGCTGGACATCCTATCATTAGTGTCATTGCCAGCTTACTGATTCATACGATTTCGTTAACCATCAATTAGTTCATGATGTCTTTTTCCTAATTTAAAATTCGTTAAGTAAAATTTAAATTATATATTTTTTAAGAATAACCTTAGGGTAGTGTGTCCTTCAACGTATATTTACACGGGAGAAAAAAATACCGTATCATGAGTCATCTGTGATATGTTATATGGACGTTGGTGTGTCTGAAGTCGATAAACTCGGACAACGTCTTAAATGAATTACTGAATAAATACTTTATTGCACATTTAGATCGTACACTAGAAAGCTTAATGTCTCAAGGCATTTACTTCCACCTAACCAGCAGGATTGTGGAGAAAAAATATTGTAGATAGTGCGGATATTAAAAGCTAAAAAAATTACTAGATCACCAATTGTCAAACAATCAATCCAAATGTCTTTTAAATCTTTAGCTTCACTTACTTTGTACTTCTTGAAAAAATATCTTGCATAAATATAATAACAAAAATAGGCTCAAATAACTTCAAATAAAGTCGAAGAAAATAAAACAAACATTTTCTAAGTTATTGTTATAAACTTCAAATAGTGTCTAATAATCATTTAACAAATAGGTAATAGGTTGGTGCGGAGTCAAACTTGACATATGTGTATATCACGTCATAGGTTTTTAAAAAAATATACGGTTTCATGGATGTGACAGCTACAAGTGATGATTGATCCTCAATCTTTCGTTCGTTGCACCTTTGTTCTTATATTGCATTGCGCGTATCATTACGTCTAGTGTAGGCACTTTACAGTATTCGTATAAAACACTAACTATATTCTAATATTACAATTTTAATATGTTGAACACATTAACGTTTCATATTTTTTTTTAAAGTACGTTTCTCAAAAATATTATAGTTATCATTAAATACGAAAACTATGTAATATAATATTTATACTCACATTAAAAGATAAGTTAAATTTTATTTAATACATTATAGTTAATTCCTGGATAAGAATCCAAACCAGTACTTAAATTAGAAAGGGTAAGCTCGTAGTAAATAATTTTCTAAAGAGTCAGTGATATAGGATTCTGCTTTTTTACTGGTGTTATAATCTTAAACAATCAATTAATCAAAAAGATTTCATGCAATTTAAGCCTTGAGAAGGTGTTTATGAACGTTAAAACTGTCACGTTTTGGAATAAACACAGTCATCGAGAAAAACCGATAAGAAACTAAATCTGATTTATTTATTCATAGTACATTTCTAAAGTACTATATTATCTAGTTTCATCATTTCCTGACTTTACAGCCACACATAACCTTCAATTTGGTCCGTTATATCTCTCCAGGGGGATTTGTTCATGGCTTTTCCTCTACAGTCCTTCAAATAAATTATATTAAGATCTTCACTAATACTATTTGAACTTAGAGTTCGAATTCGAGTTCTATCGCCATCACCTTCAACAGCCGTTATAATATTCCAACCTACTAAATCCTCAACGCAATTATTATGGTTGTAGATTTTTTATATATAGCTCGGATTTGTACCGTTTTTACCACCTGAACGGCCAATATATCTAAATTTAGTTTAATATCATAATATTCTATGGAATATACGATATTCGTTATACAAGGATAATTGAAGCATATGTCGAAGAAAGCATTTTGCGTAATTAACGTTTGGGTAGCGGCAGTTTATGTGACGATTAGTGAACAGGGCGCGCAGAAGGCTCGCCCGTTCAATTTGCCGCTTCACTTGACACAATTCGACGCCTGACTCGGGGACAATCGCACTTGAAGCTCCGTCGACCTCCTTATCTCCCGGCGAGGTAATCTTTCCTTCCCTCGACGGTAATAACTCGGAGTGGGCAGGATTACCTGCAAAGGGGCTTCGTAAAACAATACCTCTACGAAACAAATCGATTTAAGTAAATTACGTGTATGAATTAATAGTCGTCCAGTTGCATACTCTTATATGCTCCACTAAGATTTTTTTTTAATTTATTTTATCAAAGAGAATCATCGAATAATGAGAATAGCACCATGCCTTTAAACTACGCTTAATACGCTGTATCAAATTTTAATGATTAAGATTTTATCGATAAGTACATAGAAGAAAGAGATTTCATGCATAAAAAATGTATCACATCTTAATTCGAAACCAACTACAGTTCATATATAGCGAATAAATTAATTATCAGCTGTTACGCTATACCTATGACGAAGTTGACAAAAAAGAGCGTGTGAGTAATAAAAACTTTCATAGAGAACTGAATATATAATGCTAGTTGATACCCGCGACTTCATTTGTGCCGTTTATTCTATCTATACATATAATAAAAATGAAGTGTTTGTATGTAATATCAAAATAACGACTTTGTACTGATTGGATATGAACGTATAAACGATACTGATAACAAAAATACAATTTAAAAATTTTTGTCTGTCTGTCTGTTTGTTCCGGGTAATCTCCGAAATGACTGGACCGATTTTGATAGAAATTTCACTGACAGATAGTTAAAATTACAGCGAGTGACATAGGCTACTTTATTTTAGACTGGCTGTATCTGGGGCTTCGTCTGTAGCACTATCTCCAAAACAATTAGACTTATTTTCATGGCACTTTCACTGACAGATAGCTAACGTTACACAAAGTAATTAAAGCTTTTTTATTTTGGAATAGCTTTTACCCATGGCTTCGTTTGCAGTACTATCTCCAAAACGTTTTAACCATTTTTGACGGAACTTTTACTAATAGATAGCTGATCTTATAAGAAGTAATTTACAATTATAAAAAAATGCATGCGGAGCTGCGGGCAACAGCTAGTTAACTATATATTTTATGTACAGAGGAAACATCATAAACACACACACACACACACACACACCACTTGCCCTCACCTCTCCACAGCAAGAAAAGCCTTCACCGGTGACGTAATGTTTATAAAAAAACGTTCTTTCTTAAAACTTTAATAACTTAAGTAACTTTATATTAAACTATTAAAATAAAGGTTTCGAATAGACAAGATATATTCACAATATTCGGATAATGGCGTATTTTCCATTAAAAAAAAAACATAATATTGTCAGTAATGAAAAAGTATTGACAATATATATTTGTCGTCAAATATTTATGCGTGCGTACAGAAATTTATTTTATGTAAACTAAAGAAAAATTATAATATTCAAATATTAAAAATAAAAACAAAAAATTAGAATTTGTACCTATCTTCTTTTCTATATATGTATATAAAACGAAGACGGTTTAGTTACACCATTTATAACTCAAAAACGATTAATTCAATATTAATATTTTTTTACTTTTTGGATTTGTCTTTAGTCCGAATACCAGAATAACTATGAAAATATTGAAAAATATAAAAAAAAATTAATAACTTTTTCGAACTAAGCCGTCTTTTACAATTGACAGCATATTTCAGGCACGCTTATGGCTTGAATTGTGACCAAAATAGAAAAAAAAGGAAAGTTAACCTCATTCAATAGACACGGATATATGTCCTAACAATCAAGGCCTACTTTTTTTTATAATCAATTAGGTTAATAGTTAAGCGACAACATGGCGGGTTATTAGCCATATAAACCATTGAAAGGTTACCAACTGTTTTGTTTGTTTTGTCCGAGTGTTATCAAGAAATCTTAATGTGCAAGTATTATTATTAACAATACTAAGACCAAGACAATTGAATTGAAACCAACGAAACCGTAATGCAATTGTTTCTTCTGGAATAGATCGGCTCATTCAGCATTAATATTTCAGTTAAACCTTCAAACCACAAAAAAGTCATGTAATGCTTTGCGACAGCCAAAGTTTTAGTTACATCCAAAATCATTACCTAGGACGAATACACAATGGTGCATAAAATGTCATTGGAAGGAATTAACCGATCATTAAAAGATCTGCACAATGAATCGAGATGTTTTGAAGGTGCAATGATTTTGCTATCTAAAAACAATTCCATACATTCTAGGATCGACTGTTGGCGATGAAATAAGCGCTTGCTTCAATCATCAAATCTGTAGCGCTACATAAAGAAACTTCAGCTTACAGCATACAGTAGTAATGAGAATTGTATTACAGAACGATCCATCTGATGAACATTTTTCCGAGTAATTGCTGACTATCGGTATTGAATTTTTAATGAATTTTGTAACTCTTTGGATTTGTCTGGCATATCAATATACAATTTACAACTGATGGTTGGCTCAGTAGTCATCATGCTTCAAAATTTGGACCAACCGGAACTATCCAATGGAACAGGTTTGTTGACATGAAAACTAATGACAAATGTGATTCACGCGTTGATACTCAAAAGGAAATTCAAGGGTGGAGAAGTTCTGATTCCGAGGATTCCAATGACCTCATGATTAAGTTAATCGAGATGCTACTCAAGTATAAATTAATACAATTTTCAATTCATCGTACATTTGCCAGTGACGATTAACTAATCACAAGGGCAATCTTTGAGTATTTGTAATGTAAATTTAGAAAATGAAAGTTTTGTCGCATGGTCAATTACATACGTACACATACATGTACAATTGACCATGCCGTGCCTGTTCACATGTTTGCAAAGGAACATCCTTATGTGCTCTTGCGCCTGATAACAAAACGAAAAATGTCGTATATCACAAGGTGATCGACTGAAGACAATAAAGCCCGAAAGTGACCAAAATATACATACACAACATCAACAAGGCATATGTCTTACTGATATGCTATTGAAATACTTGGTTTTGTAATTTATTACATTTTTGTTTACTTTATACACATTATCGTAAGAAACTATTTAATTTGGTAAACTTTTAGTAGTCGTTTTATTACGTTAATAAAATCCCAATTTTAAGTTTAGCTAAAAATTAACATGACATTCATTAACTGTAAGGCAGTACGAAGTTCGCCGGGTCAGCTAAGATTTGAATAAAATAAACCAATGAGCCATGAATAATTACTGCGTAAAAAACGCGTTCGGAGCCACGGAAAGTAAATAAAATGATACAGTTTCTGTTTCGATTAACCTTTGATAGATTTATGAAAGTGCGAGTAGTACCGCCAATGGTTCTCCATAATAACGTCAACACCGGCGCGAACAGAGCTTTCGCGAAGTAATTAAATTTTTGACAAAATATTTGTTTCCATGGCTAGTCGAGTAAACATAGTATTATGCAATAGTTTCAACTAAAATCTCGTATTTTACTTGAAATCATAATTTCAAATAGATGAAAGGATCCTAAAGTGTGTTTGGTAAGAATAATACAATATAGACGGATAACCCGGAGGAACCGTTAGCAAATATTTTCGTTGGTATGTAAATGTACGCACGTAAATTCAGCAGCTGTCTGCGCACGGAAATTGAATCGTTCAAGTACCATACCGAAATATAATTTTTGCGAAATATCACCAAGATAGAATTATAAACTGGC
Organism: Antheraea assamensis; assembly: GCA_035772565.1. Classification (NCBI taxonomy): domain Eukaryota; kingdom Metazoa; phylum Arthropoda; class Insecta; order Lepidoptera; family Saturniidae; genus Antheraea; species Antheraea assamensis. The sequence continues at coordinate 7,417,688 of JAQQSE010000064.1, read as the reverse complement.
AAGAAATTGTAGCATTGATATATGATACAATGAAAAATCAAATAACAATTACACTGCGAGTCTCTTACTCGGACAGAATTCTCGAACAAACGATAAAAATCGATTTACTTCTTAATTCAATATATTCTTACTAGGCTAACTTCAAATCAAATCAAAAATACTTTATTCAATTTAGGCCCTAAGAGGCGCTTATGAACGTCAAAACTACCACCGGTTCGGAATACATCCCAGTCATCGAGAAGAACCGGCAAGAAACTCGATCAACTAATGCCTCAAGCATTTCGATGATTCTATTTTCTATCAGACCATGATTTTAAACCTGACTCTGATATAGGAAATAGCAAATAATAATTGATCTTTCATAAGGAGATAAATGAATTGCATAGCCAAAAAGGAGTTATATAGCTCGAAGATTATGTCTCAAGTTACCGTAGTTTATTTCATTACATAAGATACGTTTCCCCAGTAGTGGGAAGTAAAATAAAAAAGAAAGAATGACTTAGCTGAAAATAATTAACATAATCGTTTTATATTACATAAGGTACATATATTATTTTCGTTTTAATCTTTTTTCACTTTATATTTTTGACATCATTGTTATACTCGTATTTATAACGAATTATTCTAACAGATGTATAATTAATGTGTAAGATATATATGTTATATAAGGATATATTTCTTGATGGTAAGTAGGTATTTATTTCAAGTAGTCCAATGCGGCTTGTAGCGGTAGCTTAGTGCCCTGCGCGGTGGAACCTCCGGCAACGAGGATATTTCAATTTGGCCGGCGACGCTGCCTGATAGGAGGGTTCTTGTACGGCTCGCTGAACCGTAAGCCCACTGCGGCACCGTCAAAGAGCAAACACCGCCTTCGTAATCTTACGCCACGTGGACCATGCAAGACATTCGAGCGCGATAATCGACTATTACTAATGTAATAGTTCTGATTTAGGTATAAAAACTATTTTACAATCTACAATGTCTGGTCATAACTTAAAAATCTTTGTTTGTGAGGTATGAGTTAAAAATTCACTGATGTGTCAAATATATTCTGTCTGTGACGAAACTCCATGTTAAAAGGCCGAAATGACAAGCTGCTAAAGTCGCACGCGTTACGCGTAGACACTCCATTTTAATTATTGTTTGTTTCATACAATGACACGAAAGTTAATAGTGTAAAGTGAGTGAATAATCTATATAAGAATTTTTTAACCAATTTATTTTTTATAAAGGAAAAGTAAAAATGAGAAAACAAAGTGAAAAAAAATATAAATGTTCTAAAAAAAATTACTATCTCTGAAGTTAGATACACGGAATAATAAATACAGGTTTTTTTACTCTCCATTAGCAATACATAATATAAAGTGTTCAATCATTTTTTTTAAACAACTATAGACAATTAGTAATGATTTTATGTATGTATACAAGTTTTTTGCTTGTTTAACTGAAAATGTTAGATTTGTTACTAAGCAAATACATTTGCCAGTATTGTTCAATAATCGTTATTTAAAAGGAGTGTGAAATAGTGGATACAAATTATAGTGTCAGATTCTTCATTTTTAAACAAAGAATATGCTGGTTAGGGCTGCAGTTCTATATGAAATTGTAATGGATTCTAGTAAATAAGCCCTTAAGAAAGTGAAAAGTATACGTAATATGGAAAATTAGTATATTGTAGTTTGTTTCTTACAGGTATGTTTAAACAATTGATTGCAATAATAATTTCAGACAGGCGAATTTAGTCACGTAATTATTATAACGTTACAGTAATATCATATAATTTTCATAGTCTCTTATATGTATTTTTTAAATGACCACAGAGTGTATAATGTTACTCTTTTAAAAACAACGAGTAATAGAAACATAATATGTATTACAATAATGGACAAAGTTTGTATTTGATGATAAATCGAGAGTCGTATATATTTTTTTCCATAGAAACAGATAAATGTGCGTTCGTAAAACTACAATAAATCCCCAAGTAATATAAACGCGTTGTCGACATCGACGAGAGGCGTGCGGATCGCGCGGACTGCCACATGAGGAGGGAGGGCGGTAAGGGGATGGAGTGCGGCAATTTTTCTCTCCGCTGACAACATGATGTAACGCCAATATCGCACGCTGAGCGATTAAGCCGCGCACGCCGATATTTCAGACTTGCCCCTACTAACTGTCAAAGTGTCAATGAGAACTGTGTGCTGAACATAAATATATACATAACTTTCATACTTGGATTAGAAATTATGTATTTTAAATAGCTCACTAGTAGCAAAAATAGAAAATCGCTATCTTTGTTAAACTGCTGTGTAACTAAAAAGTTCAGATAGAAATATACTTATCGAATGTAGAATATATTTATCGAATGTAGAATATATTTATTACCTAACGTCGCAATCACCTTGTACATAAAATAAAACGAAGACGAAGCGCTTTTATTGGTTGAAGTTAGAATGGATGTTGACTAGTCGGATCACGCAGGTTGGCGATCACTCGATAATAAACGAGGAGAGGCGCAGTACGGCCTCACGTACTGCTGATGCCGTCTTCCGTTGCATCAAGGATTTTGCCAACTACTAGATAAATTGCAAACCAATACTTTGAATACAAAAACTACAACTGTTATTAAGTATGTATTTTTTAACTAAATTAATATTAATAAATACAAAAACCTTAAGTGACGTAACTCAACAAATACTTCTGTGCTTTACGATTTTTTTCAATCTTTTATTACTTAATTTAACTAGACGCTATAAATTAAAATTAAATGAAAAGTATTAACTAAAATCTTCTAACCTCATAAAGGTTTAAAACTCTTTAGAATACCGTGAAAGTTTCTAACAATTTTGAAGCGAAACTTCTTTAGAATCGTTGTGATTTCAAACCGGATGCAACGGAAAAAACGACAGGTAAGAGACACAAATACAAAAATGTGTAGGATGAAGCCGGTAAAGAATGACACAGAAATATACATACTATTTTATATTATCGGTTTCTCTTCTTTGTGCCATGCTTCGTAGCATACCCACGCCCGTCTTCTAAGCATAGTCGCTTGTATTTAGTGAGCCAGAACGAGAGAGGAAATGTCGGTGTGTATGTATATTGCACACTGTTTATTACTTGCTTGTATTTGAGCATTTAACGTGTGTTAGTATATGCGAAAAGTACGTGTACTACTTTACACTCTATGCGGCTGCGTATTACAGCTTTTTAGTAAGAAGTCATCGTGGTGTGTTATTATTTAACAGTGTTTTTGAAACTAAGACATTTGTATCGTATTTTAGTTATCATAAGCCTCTTGTATCATTTGTTGAAACCGAAAATATGGAACTTGAACAATAAATTTTGTAACATATATTAAATAAAATATAAAATATCTTTTAAAATTAATCAAAATACTTTCATTTTTAAACAAATAAACTTTGTAATTATCCTACACTTGTTATATATATTCATCTCATTCTTTTGTCGATTTACTGAAGTTTCACTTCTATCGTATGTGAATCGCCTTGTGGTTATTTATAGCAACACTGGTAGCATAAAAAAATTTATATCAAAAAAACACGTGTTCCTACTTTCGTGGTGTTCGGTTAATCGGTGTTGGATATGTACTCGTATATATATTTACCGACATCTATTTTTATTAATATAGGTATATTAGCAATGACTTTTGAAATTGTATTTCTACGGTTGTATACTCTACGTATTTTTAAATAGAGCCGTTAATTTCTTTTCATATAAAAAATAATTAAAATAAAATGTCTGTCGCAATTTTTTGTTTTTTTTTATGTATTACAGGGGGCAAACGAACAGGTGGGTCACCTGATGGTAAATGATCACCGCCGTCCATAGACACTAGCAACACCAGGGGAGTCGCAAGTGCGTTGGCGGCCTTTTAAATATATGGGCCTCTGGCGCTCTCACTTGCCGAACGAAACGCAACAATGCAACAAACTGTTACTTCACGTCGGTTTTCTGTGAGAGGGTGGTACTACCCCGGGCGAGCCGACCCATTCATGCTGAAACCAGTAATAGCTTCAGCGTAGCTCTACCACCTACGATTCAGCGTAGCTCTACCACCTACGTTGTGCTTAGCCTTATATTATCACAAAATGATAGAGAAGTTAAATAGTAACCCTATAGTAATTAGTTATATCAATTAATTATGAATAGTAATAATCAGCACATACAAAACGAATAGGAAAACCAAAATATAAATTAAAAGCTCAGCTCGAGGTCTTAGTAATAAATAAAATGTAAATTTGAAAAAGAGATTTGGTATTAAATTTAAAATTTACCTTCAACCCATATGTCGTTAACATAATAAACATTGATAAAAGTTTTTATTTTCGCCTTTGAATAACACAATAACAATATTTATATACAAGAAAGAAAACCAAATTTACATTATACTAACAGGCCCGGCGGACGTTGTCCTGCCCTGATAATAAAAAAATATACTTATGTGCATGAAATGCTTAGGTTACCAATGTATTTAATTTGATAAGGATTAATACTATATCCGTCTAAATAACCTTCCAATTACATTATATATAGGTATATTAAGCTATCCTTAAAATATAGGTATATACCATTCACACTTTTTTGTAGATCTATGAAAGAGAAATATCTCATTATGCATTGTTTTGTTATATCTCAAAAGAATTAGGTAATGTTTTCGATGAAATCTCCCAAACCGCTTGACTTTTAACAACACTTCCAACAAATATCATTATATTTCAATCAATTTACAAAAAACCTTGACAAATTGTATACCTAAACCTTCCTCGTGTATTAGCCTATCTATTGGTAAAGACCGCATTACAGTCCCTTCAGTAGTTTTTGAGTTTATTGTGAACATACAGATAGACAGACGCGGCGGACGACTTTGTTTTATAATATATAGTGATAATATCCTATGAAATCATGTTCTAAGTAACTATTCAAATGAATTAGGTCATTACGAATTGAACATATTCATCTAAACGGTCGATGAACACACCCATAATAATACATATCTTAAACCAGCTTCCTCTGCTTTCTCAATAAATATAAAATTTTGGTAATATTTCCCTGTGATTCTTTATACTTTATGAGTTAATAAATTTTAATTGAATAGAAATAACGGTAAATATCTCTTGCGAGTATACAGTAACTATCATGCAGCAGAATGTTTATCTGCCTGAAATAATCAAAAGGCTATGTATGCTCAACATTTTACAAACGGTTCCATACAAAATGTTATGGTTAGACTTGTATTAAAAAAAAAGAAACTTTTATTTATATTATACATTTTCTCATCTCTATATCCTGAATCCTAAATTTGACATGAAAATCAATTAACATATTCTTTTCATAATCTTATTAGCACTTCGTAAATAATTAAATGCAATTAAGGACGTTAATTTATAACTAAAACATAAAATCATGTTCGGAACGTGTAAGTCTTAATCTTAATTTTTCCATCTCATTCCTATTCATAAATAACATTATGAGATTGGACACGTTGATGGAGATGATGATAAACGATGCAGAGTCGGCGCCTCGACGTCGGCCTCTATATGGTCGCGAAAAATACAATTGTCATCTTCAGAGATATCAAAATATCTCCGAATTCGTGCTAATATTCTCTTTGTATGTAGGAATCTATATAAACATAATACAAAGCGATTAGGAGCTGTAATTTGTATATTTAGTATATGTGGACAGGATTACTTACAGCACGTTAATAATATTTAGGGTTACCTAATTAATATTGCTTAGATCACGCAACTTTACTAAATATAACAAATCTACACATTATTAGATATGCTTGCGATATTGCACGCATGAATACTTAATTATAGTCTTACTTATAATGATGAATATCATTTTACTTAACTTTTATCTGCATAAAGTATTTATATAACCGTTGGTTTGCATGAAGTATTTATATTACTAATATTTATTATATAGCCAATGTGGTGATTTCTTTCAGTCTTTCACAATGATAAATAAGTTTTAAGTATTAAAAAATGTAGTTTTCATGACATACACCATCACACATTTTGACGTACACTGTTGGCTTCTTACTCTACACTTCCACCGGACTATACATATTTGTTTTATTTCGCTAGATACACTTATAAATATTAATAATTCACAAAAACTTCAACAGATTTTAAATTAAAAAATATATATCACATATCTTCTAGAATTATAAGCGCCCTCAACATACAACCAAAATATCCCAAAATGTCAAATTTGAGTTGTGATGCCAGTTGTCCATACATCCGGTTGTTTATTTTACCTATCATCAATGGACATAGTACGTATATCACATTAAAAATTATAAAATGGCGAGTACAGTAGAGCGTACAGATTTTTTAAAGCGACTTTTCTTCATTTTAGTGTTCGTTTAGTATGCCGACTTAATTTAGAAAGCAATATGTTGCGAAGTACAATAGTAAAACTCCTCATTGGTTTAAGTGGGTGATATTAAAAGATATAGAATATTTCATGCAGCACTGTTATTTTTACATTTAAATAATTTATCATACGATATTTCTAAATTTGTATGACTGCTGTGTTTATACGAGTATGGTGTGCTTTATATGCCAAGATAAGAAAAAAAAGGTCCAACCAAAAATAAGACCATGCGGAATTTATTTTTGTGTGACAATATAGCTGGAGTAGTCAAAAAAAGGGGCCTTGTTCTTGCTCGTGTAATGCGTATGCAATGGCAACGGAGTAGCTATAAAAAGTTGCTTGGAGAGGCGAACCTTATGTAATTATTTCATTTCTATTAAATGTAAAATATATTTATTGATCACATGTGAAATAGAAATAATAAAAAATGTAATTTTATTTTCATAGGTCTCAATACATAAAGTACCTATTATTTCTATGACTAATTGTTACTTATGCTAATTAGCGAGAGAGTAAAGAAACCAAGTGGTTCATTTAACCTCAGTTTAGTTTGTATTTTTATTTAATACATACTATTATTTTATATTACTAAAAAATAAAAATAACAATAAACCATCACATCGAAATGAAATCACATTAATTTTAAATTGGATTTTATATATAGTACAAGAAACGTCACTTCTAGTGTCTTACAACACCTTACGATTTTACAATATTTTAGTTGTTTATTGGCGATACTATGAACCTAACTATCTATGATCACGCATTTAAGAACATGGTCTAAGTTTTCTTTGTTAAAACTGTTTATTCATAAAACTGTTGACATGATTAAGCGCAAATCGACTGCTAATAGTACCGCCTGACAGCCAAAACGTACGTGAAGAAATCATTATTCGGTGAGGAAACTAAGGCACAATTGCCTGTAATCAAAGATTCAATTGATTGTTACTATTAAGGTCACGTCCTGGTAGTGTTTCCAACTAACATAATAATGCCAATACTAAACTTATGATTCGGGACCAACCACCAATATTTGCAATATTCTTAACTAAATTAATATCGTTTTATTAATAACTTAAATCATTTACTGATAATTAAACGTATATATTTTTCTATAGATAAAAAGATAATAGAATTGTTTGTTTTTTTGCACGACTTTTATGAATTTCTGCATAAAGGAAGTTTACATTATTTCTCAGTTGCTAGTACACAACACAAGAACTGACGACAATCGACATCATAAAAAATAATTTTGAAAATTATATCTTAATTATAAAAATCGTTAGGAAATTTTGCATACACGTTCTCAGGGGTACAGAAAAGGATATAGATAAACATTTCATCGAGATAATATTTACTATTCCCGACGGCATTCTTTACACTAACGCAAGCGAAGCCACGAGTAAAAGCTAGTTGTTCTATATTTTGCAAAACATTGATAATCCTAACAAAGACTCGACTATTGAAAGCCCTATATGTGACATTCGTCGTTTTGTTAGATCCTTCGGAGTACCATAATTAAAAGAGAGGATATTTTTTACAAAAAATTACGGAGGTTTAACAGAAAATAATATGTTATAACTATAATAATAACATTATTTATAAATACACTGCCAATATTTTCATTTATACTGTGAAAACCAGATAAGCATGATTTTTTTACAAACTAAACTTATAGAAAATAGGTGTTATTTGATTTCTTTTACAATTATTATTTCTTATTTTGTTAAATGACTACGACCAGCTATGGCTTTGCATGGGTGCAATATATGGCGTCATGAGTGATTTAACAATTTAGAAACATTTTTTGGCGCTTTGATGTCGATAACTTATCAAGTCATAGAAACTAAACAAAAAGCCTCACACAACCATATTTTTTTATGCGCGTGGTAATTTTTTTTTGCCACATAATAAATGTGCACGTACATTTTTTTCTGTGATGTCTTCTAAGTTATTCATTCAAATGATATGCTGTTAAGGACCAACATATGATGTACCTTAAACGCTAAACGTGAATAAAATATTTAATTAGATTAAATCACCAAATTATATATATACACATCATCATCATCATCATCTTACCCTTATCCCACCTAAGTAGGGTCGGCACAACATGTTTTCCTTTTCCACTCTCCTCTGTCAGATGTCATCTCAGTATTCACACTTTTTATACACATATCGTTTTTCACACAATCCATCCATACCTTTTTCGGTCTTCCTCTACTCCTATATCCGTCCACTTTCAAACTCAAAACTTTTCTTGTTACATGACTTTCATCTCTTCTCATAATATGCCCGTACCATGCTAACCTACTACTCCTCAACTTCTCTGTCACTGGTGCTATTTTCAAACTTCCTCTGATATACTCATTCTTAATCTTATCCATCCTTGTTACACCAGTTGTAGGTGGTAGAGCTACGCTGAAGCTATTACTGGTTTCAGCATGAATGGGTCGGCTCGCCCAGGGTAGTACCACCCTCTCACAGAAAACTGACGTGAAGTAACAGTGCTTGCACTGTTGCGTTTCGTTCGGTCAGTGAGAGCGCCGGAGGCCCATATATATTAAAAGGCCGGCAACGCACTTGCAACTCCCCTGGTGTTGCTAGTGTCTATGGACGGCGGTGATCACTTACCATCAGGTGACCCACCTGTTCGTTTGCCCCCTATAATATAAAAAAAAAAAAAAAAAAACCACACATCCATCTTAACATTCGCATTTCTGCCACATGTAATCTTTTCTCATCCGTCTCTTTCGTAGCCCAGCACTCGGATCCATATAACACGGCTGGTCTTATTATAGTTTTATACACCTTCCCCTTGAGTTTCAACGGCATTCGTGGGTCACAAACCACCCCAGACACCTTTCGCCAATTCATCCACCCTGCATTTATCCTATTCCTCACGTCCTTGTCTATTCCACCGTCATTTTGGATTAATGAGCCGAGGTACCGAAAATACACATGTATATCTATAATATAAAAATGAATCGCTAAATGTGTTGCTAAGCGCAAAACTCGAGACCAGACGAACCGATTTCGCTAATTCTTTTTTTAGAATATTCCTTGAAGTACGAGGATGGATTTTACGGAGAGAAAAATTAAAAAAAATACCTAGAAAAGTCTTAAAACGACACTTTTCTATACTCCCATACAAATGATTCGTAATAATACTTAAAAGTCAATTTGAACTTTAATACCATACCATAAAGTTTAAGTGTTAGTGGAGAGATTCCGGGAAGGCAAAACAATTGAGTGACGTTAGTATCGTAAAAATATGAATGTCAATATTTATATGATGGTCCCGAATAGCAGAATAAGTATTAAAAAACCGACTGTTAGGCGTTACAAAGTTCGCCGGGGTCAGCTAGTATAATATAAAAATGATTACTGTGCATTATCCTTAGAAGATAGCCATCCATCCAGAGATATACCATCACGGAATTTCGTGTAGGCAAATTTATGATGTATACTTTCATAGTTATATTGTTATATCTCATAAGGTTTTTTAGCCCGCGTCACCGATGTAAGCGCATGAAAACTTCTTCATTAGAATTCATAATTTTTTCTCAATTTCATATTAATATAATAGGAGAACAGTCGTAATAATTTATTATACAGTAAATTTGGTAATCGGTAAATTTTCTGTATTTATAGAAATCTGTAACTACGTATTTAATGAAGAGCACCAATGACTTCCAAGAAACGAGAGGCCAACTCGGGTGATTAAGTGTCTCATTTAAATGCAGTCTCCCAACGCTGGCGTTTCAAACGCAAAGGGAGTCCGCCTCTCGCGGAAAACGGAAGACGTCTCTTCACAAAAGGGAGGCGAGGTATTTAAATTAGCGTAGTCGCTGAAAAAGTGCACTAACAACATTAGCAAATGGAACAATGGTCGGACACACAAAGAAGCGGAACACGCCGACAAAACCTTTCTACGACTCGCATTCAATACTATTTTTGTATTACGCTTACGGATTTATAACTAATGAAATAATATAAAAATGTTATTTGGTCCCGGATAACTAACATCCTAAGGAGAAAGCAGTCGGCAGAACGACAGTCGCTCTTTAACCTTGTACTAGTATATGATAGCGATAACGGATGTCTTAATGTTTGTTTTATAGGAATACAACACAATGATGCTGCATTGTTGCATGGTGCAGAAACGTGTTTTATAACGTTTCCTAGTATTGTAGTTAAAAAATTAGGAATAGACAATTTGTTTTTTTTTTTTTTTCAATTAAACAATAAACATACGACTACTATAATGTGTTTAGATCAAGTACGTCAATTTTACGAGCGTTTTTTATCGACTTATTTAATTATGCAACCATTCGGTATAGGCATATAAATTTGATAAACTGGGATTGTATGCCGTACTATTTACTTATACATTGGACCAGATCAATGTTATAATATTGTATTCTTATTCCAAATAATTCATTAGATATATAGATCAGTATGTTCATACAATGATTTTAGATTACTCATGGATCGCAAAAGGGAATATTAATATCTTGTTTCGATTTACATAATATCCAAGTCGATAAAACACGCTCGATACAGTGGGTTATTTTTTAAAATTTATCCACCGTGTCCAATAACTTTTGTATGAAAAGAATATATAATTGTAGTATATCAGGTTTAAAGTGATTGGCATTACTTTGACAAGAAAGTTTGATTATTTATATAAAAATATCATTTTTTTATTGCCGCCATGTGATCGAAAACTGTCTGGATTGGCTGAATCTATAACGACGGTATCCCTCAGTGAATATATATATATAATAGATCTGTTTCTTCTTTGAATTTACAACTAATATGTTACTTAATATTGAGTGGTATTCCAATATATTTTTTTATAGTACATTTTTTTATTCTGTCCAATATGTAGAGCAGCTTCGTGGAAACAAGTAAAAGAAATCAACCTATTTAATGACATTGTGTAAGTAGTATGTAAGTAACTTAGTAAGCTACCAAAAATTATTAAAATAAAATAATATTGTCCATTTGTGTTACTATGATAATATACAACAAGATAACGCATTTTTTACATTTTTCAGCAAACTATTGTGCAACAGATTATCATATTGGAAATATACAAAACATATTTCTCGCATTTTATTTCAACATACAATATCAATGTACTTCTCTAGCAGTAGTGAAAAAAATGTTTTTATACAGACTTTTTTGTTATAAACTAAGGATATCGGAAGTGCCAAAGAGTATCGATAGTATGTAGATCGAGTTGATATATTAAGTATGTATATCAATTTCGATATATAAGCAAAAATATCGATGTTGAATACATATTGATTATACTTTATGAAAATATTAAAAGTTTTAAAATTTTTATATAATATGTTTAGTCGTCTTAGTATCACTAAATACGGTAAAAAACGACGTCATTATTTCTGTTATGTAAATGTTAATGAAAAAACATCGATAAACAAATGATATTTATTAAAAAGTGCGAAGCCATATTGATCCATATAGTATTTTGGCGGCTTATTTAATCGGTGCGCAATTATTTAATGTTTTCTAAAGAGATACATAAAATAATTAGATGTAACCACTTTTTGTGGGCTCGATCACAGCACTAAATAATATGACATCTTTTCGTGAAACGAGCCATGTAGATTGTTAAATATATTTCAATGTAAAAAAAAACAGCGCGTCATTACAGATTTGATTCTTCCTTTTGATGGAAAAAAGGATTAAGTATGCTAAATTAAACAATTAAAAAGGCACATATAGCCAATTATGCCTTCCTAATACATCCAGAGTTTTTTCTATTAATTTTTACTACGGTAAAAAGTACAAATCGGTATACTAGTAAATCTACATACTAGCTTATGCTCAAGGCTTCGCTCGCGTTAATCTACATTTAGTACAAATACATTTATTTTCGATGAAAGTATCCTATGTCCTTTTCTGTGCCCTTAACAACGTGCATGCAAAATTTCATAATAAAAGCGTAACAAATAAACAAACTCACATTGGCAATTATAATACTAGTAAGGATAATTAAAAATCGGTTCCTTTGAGGCTACTACTAAATGACGACTGAACTACTGAACGTATTGGCTTAGGTCTTATTCATTCCATCTGATGCAGAATTTTTCATGAATTATTTCTAAGATATACTATTTTTTGGATTCGACTGAGACTTTGCTATGTTTTTTAATGTCCATCATAGCGGGTGTGAATCAGCTAGTTAATAATAAAAAGATTGTTTTTATGATAAAATAGCAAACTAGAATACATTCAACCTGATGCTGTGTGATAACTAATCTTTATAGCTGTTTTTCTTATAACACATACATGTGCATCCTATATATACACAGTTTACTCGCTTTCAATTTAAAGCTGTCTTGTAGTAAAAGGATTATCAAGTCTTAGATTATCCCAGGGCTCATTCGTACCAAGTTGCAGTAAGAACAGAAATAAATTATATGTACATCATAAAAAAGATCCCAAAATTGTGATGGTTAGAATTACATATAGTAGATACAGACATGTTTATAACAAAACTTTGAAAGAAATAGAAAGAAAATATGAAAAAGATGAATGAATAAATGCCAGTAATGATGGACAACGGCTATGGAAATTGGAAAATAATTAAGCAAATTACAAATTCTGATAAGGCAAATAAATCGTCTAGAGAATTCCTATAATTTGACGAAACGCCAAAGCAGTCTGTCAATACTAATAATAATTCTTTTTTAACATAAGAGAAACTTCAGTAGAAACAAAAGATCATATTTTAATACTCATATCGTAACATGAATCTAAAAATCTTTCGCACTAAGTGATACGAGTATTATTTTGGCATCTAGTTCTGATTGTACATGTGTACTATCTTTTTTAAAACTGAAGTATTCCCAAATGAGTGAAACAATACGTACCGATTAATCGAGGGCACAGAAAGGTTTAATCCGCCCAAACAAATTAGTAACAACATTAATATATCCCGTGTAACCGGCAACTTTACCGCAATAAGCAGAATGTATTAGTGTTATTTATCTTCGCTCGAAGCGACAGCAAAGTTTTAATTGCAAGCGCCGATACAATTTGCGTACAAATGAATTTATTTGCTGAATCTGTAGTGCAATCGTTTGCAAGCGGCGGCAACGAGCGAGGGCGCGACTACGCCGGATTATCCGAATGTGTATACCACCATACCATAGCCGCTAATAGATGGCAACGACAATCCAACGGCTGTGCCGCTACCGCACTTATCGACGACCCATCGTCTCACTTACTTCCCACATAAATAGGATGAGATTTTACTTACTTATGAAGAAACTACATCGTATACTATTCTAGGACTAATGTAATTTTCCTCTATCAAATAATTTATATAAACATTGAAAGACGTTCGATAATAACGGACAGAATTTTTATTTTACTTAGTTGTAAGTCAATTTTTGTATGTTTATCTAACATAACCGAATCAAAGTCAAATGTATGTTTTTGAGGCCTGAGAAGTTCGCACTATTTAATACCAAAAATACTACTGAAGTTAAACTAAGCTCTGGTCCTTGAAAATGAGTTCAGTGAATATATTCAGGTCGGCGGAACTGGTGTAGCATAATAACAAAAGGGTGATAGCGGTATGTACGTAAATCAAACATCGCACAATACCCGAGCCCACCGCGTCCTCCCCAGCTCTTCTCGATGTTCTCGCTAGTTATAAACCACGCCAAAACCTCCACGGATAACGGTTAAATCTCATAAATCTGTTGTACTAAACGTGCTCCGTTGTCGGCTAGTCGTGTGACAGATGCAGTTGAAATCTATGCCAATAAGTTTTCAATAACAACAGCGACCCCGCTGTATGAATTCACTTAAATTCACGTCTTCATCAAATTCTTCTTATTATTACCACTAATTTTTATTTTACACTTTTATTTGAACTCTTCATAGAAATATAAAGGGCTTTTTCAGGTAGTGAATTCTTATACTCTATAATTCTTCGTTTGAGAAAAATTGTATTTTAGATTGCACTAATATTTTCTCTTTAGGGTAGATAGGCAGTAGTGGTATGCGATGGCCTAATTTTAATCGAAGGCAGTAAATATGTAAGTAAAATTTTAACTAGGGCATCCCTGAATCAGCCCGTAAGATTCAAAGATTGGATTTTGTATTGGAAACATTGAACCCTGGGATTATTTTATAATACGAGAAGACAAATGCAATCGAAATATAAATACATTTATTTTATAGACTATCGCTCTTTGTGCTTATTATAAATATACGTTTAAGGCTAAAAAGCCTAAAAGGCAGATACGATTACATTTCAATTAAAAAGTAAGTTATTTACATTATTCGTGTTCATTGCTTAATTCATTCAAATACTTGACTTTGTTATATAATATTTTACAGTAAGTAAAAAATGCTGTTTCAACATGTAATTTAAGAGATTAGAAATCAAAGGAAACTATAAATACATTTTATTTATATTAATTTTGTATCACCACACGTACTTATATAATCAAATATTTTAGTTACTACCTGGGTCCCCAAATACGTTGATCTCAGGTTTTCCTTAACAAAACAGTTTTAGACAATAATTTTCAGTTGTTTACATCAAAAATTCATCTCTTACAACCTTTTTTTTTAATGTGGGAAGAAATCCTTCATTGGACACCCACATCCCTGGGGAGCTGTGGGGTGTCAGACTCTTACTAACTAAAAAAACCCACAAGATACCGTCTGCCGCGCTATGGAGTGGCACAGGATCGAACAAGGAAGCACCATGCAACCCCGGCCACAATGCCCAGCGCGAACGCCCTGACCGCAACGACAGCCCGGTCAAGCTGCCTACTCGTCTACCGAACCAATGTGCAATGGAAAGTCACGTCTCCAGCCCCTTACCTCCTTGGTCCGGTTTGCCAGTCAAAGGGACGCCTCCTCCAACCACCACCACCTGTAACTTTTTACGTGGTTTTCTACCACGGTGACTTTTTAACGAGGTTTTCTCCCTCTCAGAGGGGTACTGCGAGGGGCGCCGTCTGCCGGGGTATATGCCCCGACCCGGTTCTGGAACCGAGCCCCAGGAGTATTTATCGGCTGCCTAGCCTAGATCCGTAGTGTTCTGCTAGACAGGGTCACCTCGTGTAGGATGTGGCTCTTCACCACACACTGACGGTTTTGGGAGGCAGACTAAGGCTCCACGAGGGAACGTATTCGCCTGTGAGTCCACCTCCTGCGGTTCCGAGGTACAAGTATCTCATCCCCACTTGACCCCCATCTCTTACAAGCAATTTAACTACCACTAACTAATGCTACCATCGCCCATATGCAGGATTCAAATATTTTTGTACGACACCCAAGAAACTAATAACAGACTGAATATGTACAGACGTCCATTGTGAAAGCACCACGGCCACATTTGTTACGGTAACAAAGCAGCAATGCCATATTAATTGTAGATTGCAATTTCCTTCTTTATCATAACAAAAATATAATTAGGTATGCTTACTTCTGTTCATATTAAATTTCTAGCATCAAATTAGATAAATAGAAAAAAGGTTTAAAGTGTTTATTTTCTATCATTCAACTACGGGTAGCTTTATCTTACGATAACACGCTGAACTATTATAAAGAAAATTATAACATTATTCTGTAAGTGGCAGAATTATCAGTTACAGATAAATATTTTTTGACATATATTCTTTCTAGTAAAACGATATTATTATAGCTACGGCATCCGTTGAATGCTGAAATCAGTTGTATTTGAATTTTGTGTCCAGTGGTGCGTTATTGAAAATTATTATTAGCAGATGAGGTGCACGGCTCACGAAATATCTTACTTCAAAAAGGAAAAACGGAACCAATTAATAAAAGCAAATAATCACGTTGATGGTACAGGAAAGAGTCCGGGAGGCTGGGCGGCTCAGATTGAGGGCGCGTTGCCTAATCTCACCTATACGTTTCGAGCCGAAGAACAAACAGACCGCGGGCTGAGATTACGCTCCGAATAAATCAATGTTACGACGCGTTAAAATATTTAAGCTCACGATTAATGCTAGACGTCTTATCGAAACGTACCGCCTCGTAATGTAATATATACAGTGTACAAACACAGTATTTTATATATACGGTATTAAGTTTCCGGGTAATAATAAATAATAATACATGTATAATATACATATGAATATGATTTGTTTTATAATGTGTTGATCTTAATAACAGGCCTCTACGCCTCATCAATATAATATTTGTATCGCTTTTCAATTCAAATCTGTAATCATGTTATAATAAAAATACTAATCTCACAATAGATGATGTAGTACAATAATATTAATATTAATCTCAGTATTACGTACAATCGTTTTCACATTGCATTATATTAATATTTTTTTTATGTTAAATATTTTTACAATGTCTCAATCTTTCATCACAATTTACAATATTGATAACCAAAAGCTTATTCACTCGTCGAAATATATGACAAAATTGCTATGGAAGTTTTACAAGAGCTCGTTAGGGAGCAGTAACGATAACCGCGAGAGATAACTGTTTCTAATCAGACTTAATGACACAGCGCTCCCGCCGCCTGCGTCGCTGGTTCTACCGCCCCGCTACATCGCGAGGGAGTCACACGAGATCGTGCCCTGAAAACTCCTATCTTCGCTTCACGACATCGGCTGTTTAATTTCATTAGTGAAGTTTCCTGCTTTAGAAAGTCGTGCCCCGGATCTTGTTTAATATTGATAACAGTTATCTTGTATCAGAACGATATTAGTAGAGACAATAATTAAATATATACTGCCAAACACAATGTTTCCTTTTTGTGACACCTATAGAAATAAAGAACGAAATAGAAAAGAATATCATTTAAAAAATAGGAGACATATTTCTAAAAAAAATCATTTCAAATATGACGGGCACCTACAATACATAATACATGATGATATACCAGCGGTAGTAATAAAATAAAACGATTTTACATCTCCAAGGGGAAAACGGACGTTTTTATCGAATGGGGAAAAGTCGCGAGCGACTTCTCCTTCTGCGATAAAATCGAGAACATTTTACGACGATCTATTCGATTACCTACCATTAAACAATAATCTTTTTTTTTCTATTCTGGTTACTTTACATTTTATATTATAACGTATTTATTTGCACGCAAGCTCAATTAGACTATAAGATTGGTTGCATTTATTGAAATGTTCTATATCACTACATAGTATAAAACAAAGTCGCTTTCTCTGTCCCTATATCCCTATGTATGCTAAAATCTTTAAAACTACGCAAAGGGATTTCGATGCGGTTTTTTTACTAGATAGAGTGATTGAAGAGGAACGTTTATATGTATAATAACGTCCATTAAATAGTGGAAAAGTACTGTTATTTTTGAGGTTTCTAATGTGATGTCGTAAATAATTACATTTTTTCCGCTTAGCTTGCAACAAACGCAGGCTGAACCCTACAAGATTTATCAAAATAATGTACTAAGTATTGTACACATTGAAAAGGTATGTCTATCTCTTATGGATATCCCACAACAAATTTTTTATCATTTACTTTTCATAACAAATAATGGCTAATTTTCGAAGCGATTTTAACCAATACAGCATTAATCCTAGTCTAATTAAATACCCTAAATACATTGTTGATTTAATATAGATCTATATGGGCCTTTACAGCATTACAGCATATGATTTAAATGAATATTACAGATTAGAAAATTGCGGGACGTAGCATTTATTATCGGAGCTCTCTATCGAGGAAAATAACAATACTTAATAAAAACGTGCTTAAAAAAAAGAGATAGCAGGAAATCTTCATGCTATAGGGAAAGGGGAATTGTTTTACTCCAAATTTAAAGCGTGCGGGCACCACGGGCAGTAATGAATAAATCGATTTTAATTATTTTTTCAGTGAATGACATCGGCTATATATTTTATACCCGTGCGAAGCTGGAGCGAACCGCTAGTCTTATTATATTTTTCTATACATTATACATTAAATCCTTTTATTTAAATATTTTTTCTTAAATCTAATCAGAGTATTTGATCAGAAATTGTTGGATTATAAGATAATCGTAAGATTATGAATAGACTCACATTCAGCTGTATGCAATATGCGGTTTGGTAGGAGGCAGAAAATAGTGGTTGACGGCATAGTAATTGACCGCGCAAGCTCCCTTCTGCGCCGTCGCATAATGAACTGGTCACGTAGCTACATTTCGTATTATTTCCCTGGGACGTGTCACGTGACATGAATAAATGTAGTCGTTCGGAGAACGGGTTCGCCGCGGATCTAGCACCTCCTCAGATCCTCTACAAATAAACCGCTTCACGCACGACTCCCTGGCAGAGGTTCTTACTGATTTATAATTTTCCATTCGCTACTTTTATCATTTAAATATGAAAGTAATATATGTATTCGTTTTTCATTAAGAACCAATAAATAATAACAAAATAAGATAAAATAGCAATTCTTTACGAATATATTTATGTTTATTCGAAAAAGATTGAAATAGTACATTTATTTTTAAATTTATTAGAAATTCTTTATATCTTAAATGATTAAGCAATCCCCCTAAATATAAAAATAATTACAAATCGTGCTAATTTAATGAATCAATGGTCGAAATTAATATTAATTTCCATCACTTTCAAGGTTCAATAGACAGTTTATCATGGTGTTTTTTATAAAAATATTGAATATTCGTAGGATATTAATAGAAATTAAACCGAAGTACAATTGTTTTCTCGTTTCTTATTTTCCACTTTTGTGGAAAATATCCGCAAATGCTGTAAAGAATATTAGAGTGTAATAAAGACATCACGCGAGAAGTGAAGCACACATCCTCTTCGCAGTATTAGACGTGTAAGCAGTTTATTGTGCGGCCGCCTCGCTCATAACTACCCATTCTCCTAGGGATAATGTCCAACAACAAGCGACGTTATGTTTATTTGAGACAAAGTCCACGATATTATAAAGGTTTCGTGCAAATAAGGATGCCAAGAATATTATCTTTAAAGGCAATTCACATGAAAAAAAAGTGTACATTGGTTTAAAAAATATAATGTCCTATTGAGGTTATCGAATACTCTCATTTTTTATGTATACGAGTACATACTCGTACATTGATTCAACTGACCTTAAACTTACTGTAAGCACAAGTCGCGTAGCGCGTAGCATGAATTACGACGTATATTATTTTAGGTATAGAGTAAGTTGATTTCGTCTGAATCTCTTGAAATACATAATATCGCCACTAACTCTGATGTAACTCTACGTCTTGGATTTAAATTATCAATGATTTCTAATAACTCTATTTGCCCAATTTAATATTGTATACAATAGATGACGCTCTGATCGACTTAGCTCGCGCTCACGGTAGCATCTTTTAAAAATGTATGGCTGAGACAAATCGTTCATATTGTTGTTGTTTATTTAAGTTTAATCGTATATCCTTCTCAGTTTATGTATATATAACCCAAATAAAAGTTAAAGTGTTGTGCTGTGAGTCCCTACGAAGCCAGAAAATTTGAACACTATTTCTGAAATAAATGATTTATAAAGTGCATTTTACCTAAAAATCATTGCTAAAAATTGCTAATACCTCATGATTACAATACGTAGTTCTACTAAGCGTCTCTGGTTTTCGATCGAGGTTACAGCGTATTGAATACTGATTAAGCACGTACAAAATATCGCCTAAGTATGTGTCAACGTAATGAGATATAGTTACAGAGTAGTCCGCTGAAACTGTAGAGGCCTTGCCAGGCCAACAGTGTAGGTCAGTTCGATAAAAAAAAAGATATAGTACAGATATATTATAATAAAATAATTAAACTTATTTATGGATCCACCTGGGTAGTGTTCTACTGAAATTTGTTTAAAATAGCTATAGACAGCAGTAACAACTTAATTAGTGGATTGCATGCCCCCAGTACTGTAAGTACCGTTTATAAAAAAACGCTAAAATGGTATAAAAATTCTCAGTGCACACAATATAATCAATTTTTAAATGTTTTAGCAGTTATTTTAACACTCACCTTGGATTACCCCGAAGCGCAGCATGGTGTAAAGCATTGAATCCGTTGTTATTGGTGAGAGTCATGTCGGCGCCGTGATCCAACAGTAAAGTCAACATGTCATCACGTTTCTTGGATATGGCGTCATGTAATGGAGTATCACCCTCGGAATCCTACAACAATGTAAAAAAAACACAATTAATCGTTTTAAATCACATATAATTCAATATTATTATTTTACTAGCAGCATCCCGCGGCTCCCGCACGCGTTTTTTAAACTGTATTAAAGAAATGTAAAATTGTAAGAAGATGTAGGAATAACAGACGTACTCTTTCAAAATGATTTATAAGTACGACACAGACGCCACCTACTGTAATACGTAACATGTATATTAGATATGTAAATAATACTAACAGTGCGCAAAATGGGATTTACCATCAGCATCATATTTGGAACTTTAACCCACTATATAAAACCCTCAGTACTCACTTGCTCTATATAAGAAAGTAATAACGATTTCAATCAATACATTATATCTTGAAAGTGTTATTATATAGATTTAATATGCCTATATTGTCAATATAGTTAAGGTTTTGCAACCATACAAATAATAATCGCTTGTCTGTTTCGCAAGAAATTGTATTGTAGAACTCTTAGGGAAATACGTTTACGATATAATATCTTATTAGAAAGATCCCTACAATTTTCAATGGTTGGTCTATAATAATTTTTCTAAAATACAGAAAGAGTTTAATAATTTAATAAATCAAGATATAAAACTCTATTATATATCTATAAGCAGTTTTATATATTTCACAATTAAAGTAGTGGTCATTGAACACAATGACATTCTTATACGTATATACCATAGCCATGGTTACTGAGTTATGAAATGCGTGCGCGGTCAATAAAACAAAATGGCCACCAAATTCACCAAAATGACAAATAATTAAAATAACATACATACATACAAGTTAATAAATTTGAATTATATTTATTCTTGAAGAGTCCAGTACAACGCACGCTTCACGCCCATGTTTACAGTGAACAACATATATTTGCTAAATTGCACACGGACGAAGTCGCGGGTATCAGTTAGTCAAAATAAAAATAGCTTACTTTTTAGAGCTTCAGTTATCTGCCATTGCAAATCTTGTGAAAATCAGTCCAGTTGTTTAGGATATTGCACGCGGATGATGATGCGAGTAACAGCTCGTCGAAAATAAAATTGCATAGTTCCTATAACTTCAGTTATATGCCAGTGGAAGCCGTGTGAAAATCGATCCAACCGTTTCCAAAATTCCGATGGGGAGGAAGCCGCGATTCACAGCTAGGCTAAAATTAAATACCCTAAGTTATTTCTTAAACCATCTGTTAGTGAAAGTCCCGTAAAAATCGGTTAAACTGTTTTGCATATTCCACTGCGAACAAATGCACAGGGAACAGTTATTTTAAAGTAACAGCCTACGTCATTTCAGCTATCTGCCGCTGAACTTCCCATCAACAGCAGTCCAGCCTTTCGGAGATTACCCGGAACAAATATATAGACAAAATGTTGAAAAAATTGTTTTTTTTATAAGTAGGGTATTTACTTTCATATCCATTTAGTTGAAAGCTAGTATTAAAAGCCATTTAGTTAAAGGTTATTATTTTGACATTACATACAGACACTTCTTTTTATTATATTTATAGATAATAGTAATATGCTGTCAATTTATGTTATCCTTTTATAGAGTGGCGTCAACAACATTAAGGCATACATTACAATAGTAACGAAAGCCCATTTATTTTTTGTAGCTTGATGTGTTTAGCAGAAATCTAATAAACTAGGCATTTTTATTATAAAGACACTCCGGTAATCATATTTCAATGAAATTATGAACGTTTCTTTTTTAAATAAAAAAGCGCATCAAAATCAGCCTTCTCAATTATACAAATAAACATTCACAACTGTCGAGATAAATTCAATTTTCTAGACTAGAAACGCTCAAATGAAAAATTTAAATAACGAAGGTGTTATAAAGCGCGTTTTAAGTTTGTTTGGATGAATTAGATCTTTAAAGTATATAAATACGATAAGGGAATAGAGTGCGGTGATCAGTTAGCTTTACGTTGGGCTGTCAAAGTATCATACGAAAGCAGAAAATGGTGTCGAGTTATGTAATATAGGGCGAGCGCACGTAAAAAGTGCGGCTACCCCGTCATTATCATAATCACAGCCGCTGCGCGCCGCGCCGCCGCGTTACCCCGCCTAAGCTGTTTTGCTTTGTGAACGTGCATTAAGAGAGCGGAGCGTTGTGCTCTGTCATTCTCGCAATTAATTTGCAAGGAGCCACAAGATAGGTGATTTTCATTTCGGGATAATTAAATAAACTTAAATAACATGACATACATTCAAATATATAATAATCATTTTTACTAATTTAAAAGTAAAATTGTTGATTTTCTAGACCATCTTGTTAAGCTCATTATGGTGAAGGAACGATATCGCTAGAAGTGTTATTTTAAATTAAAAGACGAATTAGAAAATGATATACCTCGATATATGAGGGAAATGTAAGCTGAAATTGATATTAAGGAAATTACCTAATTTATGAAATAAAACAAACTATGATTTTTTTTGTTCTCGGCCAGAATCACCTTATTCGTTTTTTTACTTTATGCATTTAGCATTATATCAATATATCACCCAATATTAAATGAGAGTGGGGCTCAAGATGGTAATACCTTTACGCTAGAAGCTAGAGCCTCGGTTCCCAAGTGATTCTGCCGGAACAACCCCATAGATGTTTAGCGATAGATTTTCAAGAAGAGGGTAACTAGTCAAACGGACATTAGAAAATGCCCTACTATAATATTTAGTCCTTAAAATAAACATATGTTTACTGTTTTTCTTCACCAGAAGCTTAGGCTTGTACTAGGATTCGAACCCACGTCTTTTGCACGTCGTTAAAATGCGATATCACTGAGTTGAACATGTAGGAATGCAAACTTTTTATATATAGATGCTCGTGAGAACATCTAACACGAGCTCAAAATACAACACAAATTCCATTCATCTCTATTTAAACAACAGCACTAATTCAAGTCAAGTTCAACCACAGGCGCGATAGTTTGGTAGAAAATAATAGCATTGAAATAAACAAATTGGCATATAAATTGTTATTATAGCATATAATATGTAGCCGCGCGTGCAGCGTATGCGTGCTAATTATTTTATTGGCACTGTGTGTATTAACATCGTAATGTCTATTTGAGTTCAAATGTGATTTATAAACAATTATTAATTTTATATATATACCAATATTATAAAGCACAAACGGTTGTTTGTTTAAACGCGCAATTTATCTCTGGAATAACTAGATTTTTTTTGCGTTTTCTAAGGCCTCTATTTATTTATTACAGAAAGTTATATTTACAGTTATTCATGTTATTCTCACTAATATTTCTATTATGAATACTCCTAATTTAATAAAAAAAATATAATTTTAGTTTATTGAGCGTGTTATTAACAGATGATTTACATTTAAAGATACTGAAACCAATAATGAGTCGAATATGACATAAACTAACATATTCAATAAAAGCTCTTGTTCAGTTGTAAATTGTGATACAACGGATAAAAATAACTTTATTTGCCAATATCCAATTACTGATTTTCATATTAAAAAAAACGATGAAGACATCCGTAATCAAATATATCCGTCAAAGTAATGGAATCTCAAACCAGTTTACCTACATAAGGTAAACCTCAATAAATTTCGTTAACGTTTTGTTCTGGTAATTCAAAGATGACTAATCTTTAAGTTCCTTTAAAAAAATATGTCATGTTCCCACTTTTATTATGTTTATATTGGGAACATGTTGTCTTTAAAAACACATTATAGTACTGTATATCGTACAAGGTTGAAAAAATTGTTTTATATAATGAATATATCAAACAAGAATTTACATTTTTAAATGGAAATAATAGACGAAACACAAAAAATGATTTACGGGGAAACGCCCACAAGTGCACACATATTAAATATATTATGCTAGTCATCGAAGCTTTAAAAATATATAGGTTGACTACGAAATGATTTATTACGAAGATGGTTTATATATTAATAAGAAATGATATACATTTTACAAATAGCGTGTCACTTAAATTAATAAAGTTATAAGACTATATTAATCACAGGTACAATCTGAGATAGTAATAAAAGTTTCATATTTATAGAAAGATAGAAACAATATAACATAAACAACGAAATGTTACTAACATATGCAAACTATTTCTATGGGTCACTTTTGGGTATTGGACACACATAAATAGAAATAATTTATTGATAATGAATAAAAATATTTAACATTACAGTAACATATCTTCATTTTAATCATTATTAATAGGGTTTTGTCTTAATAGAATGAACAAAAAGAAACTAATTTATCGTTTAATTCCGAGTCATTACGTCGATTAATACCAGTGCGTTATTTATGGGCAATATACCGCAGCACCAAATCAGGCACTGTGAGCAGTGCCGATGTTTTTCATTGCTCTCATTATCACTGTTCCATTCCTTTTTTTCCTTATCACAAAATTAATGTATGTGCGTTTATTATCAGAGATCTGTTGAATTTTTGAGTTATTTTCATGCTGTTTTCTTATAAGCCTTGTCTTTTGTTTCTTAGTATTTACAAGGTAAAGCGTACGTACGGTATATACAGTAATTGTGACAATAGGAAATTCCGATCGTTTATGACAGTTATTTTTGCAGGATAAATATAACAACTGCAATTTAATTATATATTGAGATACTGCAATACCTAACAATTTTATTTTATTTTACTCATTATATGTATTTATCTAATAAGAGTGTTAATTATCATCAGTGCAGAGATCACTACTCAAGAAATTCTAATTTAACAAGACTTTCCAATTTTATTAGACATTACATTTTACCTGCGTCTTCGCTCGCGTTTATGTAGATTTAACCTATCACTCGGGAACAATACTTTTCTTCTGGATGAAAGGCACAATGAGTTACAGTACGGGGATATATACCTGACAATGTGTATGAAAATTTTTATTATGATCGAATGAATAGTTAAGAAGCGAAAACGTAACAAACAAACAAACTAATTCGCATTTATAATATTAGTTAGGGTTTATGAAACACTAGTTTATCTAAATTTAAATTATACAATGTATTTCTAAGCGCAGCGTTATTATTTACAATTTGGAAATAAAAATTGCAATTTGGTTTATTATCAAATTGATTCCAGCATGTAGTTGAAAGTTAAAACGGAATGCTTGTCTGACGGTTGTCATAACGTGGAAATTTGCCAACACGAAGCGTCCGGTAGACATTCAAATTTATGGAAATTGAACACAAGATAAAAGTTTGTTCAGAGAGAATCGAAATTTAATATAGGATTTGCAAAATAAGTGAATTAATTTACCATTCTCAAATGACATAATTATTATTTGACTAATTTACGATTTATTTAAATAATAAAAAAGAAAGCACAAGAGTAATTTATAGTAATCATTGTGTTAATTACGTTATAGTAATTTACTTAATACATTTAAATTTTAAACGCATTTAATTAATCAGAAGTCTTCAATGATGTCATGTTTTTACTGTCGATATTTCCCGGACATGGAATGAAATTTAAAAAAATACGGTGATTTTTTATAAAATGGATCTTGATATTAACTGTATCTTTTTATACTACACTTTGAACACATCCATTAAAATTTCTATTGTCAGAAAATTTAAACTATAAATATGAAAGTTAGAATTCGCAGAACAAAAAGATGTCATGGATTCTTAGATTGTGCTTTGTTTAAGATACAGTGTAATCATTATAACTAGTATAACAAGAAGAACTATAAAAATATATATTTTGAAACTGAAACTGACACAGTATACAATATTTTTTAATAATAACTGTCTATCTATAATCTTATACAAAATTATAATCAATGCCCCAATAGAATCTTAGAGTAGAAATCTATTAAGTTTTCCGATAAAAGAAATCGGGCATCAGTTTTTTTATTCAAAGAGTTTGATTTAAACTGTAAACCGCAACCAGTATCAAGGAGAATTCTGTTATAGATATCGGAAAACGTTAATGTGCCTTGGAAAGAGTAAGCATTTAATGGATTTCTGAGCTGCCTCTTGCAGCGTAAATGGTGCATAATTGGAAAATCTTTGTAGAAAAACTTTAAAAATATACCATTTTTCATGGTTCTATTTAAGACTTCGTAATTACAAAGCAGTATGTTAATTATTCTAGTACATTGATTTTACATACATTTTTCCAATAGTTGACCGACTTAAAATTTGTATTTCCATATATACGTTTGTATATATTTTTTATTACTTAAAGCATTATACCATTCTTGATATTTTTTTAAGTCGACGGCAATATATCTATAGGAATTTAACTCATTCGTTACTAAAGTAATTTATAAGGACACTGACATCAAGAATATAATTATGTTTATGGTTAATATAATCAATAAATTCTTACACACAGGTTTATCTATGAATTCATGTGTAAAAGTGGCTTTTTAACTCTTATAAAAACAGTGAATATAAATAATGTATGAGAGTATTTCATTCGATCGTAAGACTACGAAACAATAGTAGGTAATAGTTTAACATAATTAACGTATAGAGTGAATCGAACTCCTTATATCCATATAATTATAATTCTATATTATAACAATAATTTTATTTAACTACATTTTGAATAAAAATAAATATTCAAAAGTATTTAAGGAATGCCTTTCAATTCCTCGTAACATTGTTTATTCGCCACTAGTAATAATAATTTTAATTTCATTAAAAATATGTAATGGCTGGTATAAACTATAAACAGTTGAACAGGAAATTGCCACCCCTACTACCATTTCAATGTATTGTTGATCGCGTGATTTATAATATTACCCAGTAAACAAAGCGCGTTTAATGGCGTGCATCAACAAAATGTCGCTTATGCGAAACGGGAACCTTTATGTATTGCTGCAAAAAAAAATCTATATTGTTTTGTATTGAACTATTATATGTTTGACAATTTAAAATATTGTCAATACTGTTAACGGTTGTCAGCATAACTATTATATAAAATAAAACATCACTACATAGTATAAAATAAAGTCGCTTTTTCTGTCCCTATATCCCTATGTATGCTTAAATCTTTAAAACTACGCAACGGATTTTGATGCGATTTTTTTTAATAGATAGAGTGATTGAAGAGGAAGGTTTATATACATCATAACATAAATTAAATAGTGGAGAAATACTGTTATTTTTGAGGTTACTACAAATTTAACGCGTGCAGGCCACGGGCAGTAATGAATATATCAAAACTACTGGATCGATTTTAATCATTTTTTCAGTGAATGACATAGGCTATATATTTTATAACCGTGCGAAGCCGGAGCGGGCCGCTAGTATTATATAAAATAAAACTAATATCATGATCAAGTGCTATTTAAAGTCGCAACTAATATGTCATTATATGTTATAATACAATAAATTACTTTCAGTAAGGTAATAAATCGCGGAGGTCGAGTGGTTTAACTGGTGGAATATCAATTCAATGTCTGCAAATTCGAATTAGTACGGCATGTACGGACGAATTTTTCGGGATTCGCGTACATTTACAAATTTAAAACTTAGTAACACTATCGGTTGACGGTGAATGAAACATAAATGAAAACTTGAACCTGAGAAATATTCTTGTACTACCACCGTATATGGGAAAATATAGAACTGTGGATTTATCGGAGTTTGAGTTCCTTCGGGAAGAGGATTTTAGTCTATAGCGCTGCAATGGATCTCTTACAGGCTGGTGACGATGATACGAACAGTAAAAATTGGTTTCAGGCCTTTTATTAATATCAGATTCTTACCTATTTTATATGTATTATTGTAACATCAAAAATATACCTATAATTTCTCCTCTAAATTTAAGATCTATGAAAGTAATTAAATCTATAAATTAGAAAAAGCTGAACCTACTAAAGTCCAGGCTTTGCAAATAAATTTATAGACGACTCGTGGTAACAGGTAATAAAAGAAATATTTATGAAGTATAGAGACGTCGAGTGCTATATTCATTAGCTAATTATACGCCTGCCGGTCCTATCAATGTGCGGACATTTTTACATCACCTTATAGACGCCTACTTATTGAATTATTTTAGTCTAACGAAATATGTATTTTAGTAATAGATTTCTTGGGAAAAGAAACGTATTTTACTATAATTACAACATACCTACACGTGTTTAAATTATATAGAACCCTCTGAGTATTATTAAAATCAAGGTACGTCATTTTACCAATATTTTGTTTCTTCACACACGTAAATTTTCAATGTAATTATACGAATATTTGTAGAGTCATTATTAAAATTGGTGCACAAAAGCAACATTTATTAAGCACAAGACAATGAACTATCATACAAGCGAAAAATTACTTTCGAAATCATTTTATCACATGTATTGTCAAATGTTAAAGGCACTTTAAGTGACGCCAGCTTCCCTTGTACACTGTTAGATTTATCTATAGACCGTTGACGACGTTTAATTAAACGCCCGTTTCAGTAATTAGCGTACCGAACAATAGTTTATTGACAGTGGATAGTACGACCGTGTTCACACATTGTGGTCGTGCCATCATTCGC
The DNA here is from genome assembly GCA_035772565.1 of Antheraea assamensis. Classification (NCBI taxonomy): domain Eukaryota; kingdom Metazoa; phylum Arthropoda; class Insecta; order Lepidoptera; family Saturniidae; genus Antheraea; species Antheraea assamensis. Next base: position 7,388,597 of record JAQQSE010000064.1, on the reverse strand, counting down.
ATACCACGATCTATGAAAATAGCGCTTTCCGATTTGTAGTAGTTCTGTAATATTCACGTAGCAACACGATATGGGGATAATATTTAAAATGTCCTTATTATTAAACAGACTATACTACAGTGTACGTTTCTCTATGTGGAAAAATATAGTAATATATTTTTGTTGTGCCTAACATTTTTTGATTTCATTTTACTGTGATAAAGGCTGGTACTATATCAAAATATTTTAATAAATATTATTAATTCCAAATGTGATATAGCCAACAAATCCCATAATGATGTCATAAAATTTTGGCAGTATTATCTTGGGGAAACCCGGTTATTTTATATTCACCTGCGAGGTTTCCCTTCGCGTCCAATTTATGTTAGTGGGCACCAAAAGAACGCTGACAAATGTGGAAATAAAATGAACATACGTTTTATCCTTATACTCACTTAGTTAGTTTTCGAGCTCGAGGCTGTTACAAAAGAAGCGCGTCTTAGATATAAACCGAAGGTTAAAGTATTGTTCTACTGTTAAGCCAGAATTGTGATACATTAACTACCGACATCCATGACCGTCTGATTTATTTTTCATAAGATTTCACCCTAACGACTTCCATATAAAACATACAATATAATGCGAATATTATTATCCGCATTAGAATTATTAGATTACGACTATTTGTTGAAAACTATAATCGATTTACTATTACTTTTTTAAATAAAACACTGTAGTCAAGACAAGTTTTGTTTTTTATAAATATGTGAATATACACAAAATATCAAACGATCACTGTAATCTTATTTCCTTAAGTTTACAACCAACCTATAGGACTGTCGTAACCGAAGCTAGTGATTAATTGATTGCTAATGGTAAGGACTAAGTTTGAACGTCTTATGTAACAGTGAGAGTTATCAACCACAACCTTCCAATTGCGATCCAGTGACATAAGCAAGGCTAGTTTATGGTAGAAATAAATGAGAGAATTAGTGATGCTTCTGCAGTCGAACGTTGCACAGGTTTGACTACTCTTTATATATTAGTATAAAAGGAAAAAGAAATAGAAAATTTGAACTTCGAATAAAACTAAATAAGCCATATGTCACAGAATATATATTAAGTATATAAGCTGTTTTATCAAATTTCGTATACATTTATTACATAGGAGAATAGTTTGAAAACTAAACTTTATTCTATAACACAATTTATTTATCATATACATTCATCAGAATTTTCATACCATTATATAGTTGAAATACTCGGGAATGCTGGCATTCACATTTATTATGGAAACGTCTTAAAAGGGTCTCTTGGACTTACCAGCCACTCCCGTAGTTCCTACTTAGATACGGTACGACGACGAATGAAACTAAGTGGAAATTTTCCCAGGTTACCGTGAATAAAAAGAATTTTTTAAAAGACAGATACATCGCGGTGCATCCTTATAATATAATGCAATGCAATAATATATATATGTAGGAATGAATGGATGAACCGAATGAATGACCGGATGAATGGTAAAAAAATAATTATGGCGATTGAGCTGTGTCGGACTGAACGACGAACACGTTTATAATATGACCGCGCTACATCGTCATACCAGCCTATAAACATCCACTAGTGGACATAGGCATCACCACACGTTCTCCACATCATGCTGCATGTGCCACCTGTAACCAACGATCCCCCGTAACCTTAATAATGTCATCGGTCCACGTATATATACTATATAGCTGTTGCCTGCAGCTCCGCATGCGTTTTTTTATAATTTTAAATTACTTCTTATAAGATCAGCTATCTGTTAGTGAAAGTTCCGTGAAAAAATGGTTCAAACGTTTTGGAGATAGTACTACAGGCGAAGCCTCGGATAACAGCTAGTCTAAAATAAAGGAGCCTATGTCACCCGCTGTAATTTTAACTATCCGTCAGTGAAGTTTCTGTTAAAATCGGTCCAGCCGTTTCGGTGATTACCCGGAACATACAGACAGACAGACAGACAAAAATTTTAATAATCGTATTTTTGAAAAGACGTTATTTTGATATTACAAACAGGCACTCCAACTTTATTATATTTATAGATGTATAGATATATCGTACCAAAATTATTAAAGTATAAGACTTATCCCATATTTATAATTAAAGTTGAAAATTGCACATTTAATTAAAAATCGTTATTCTTACTTATAACAATAATAAAATGTAAACTCATGATACCCTGAGACGAGTCCTAGAAAATAAATAGGTTAAAAACCTTCTCCATGAAAAAATAGTTAAACGTGGCAAGTTTTACAAGGTTTGTCGAATGGTGTTCAATTTAATAGATATCAGATCCATACTTATATTTAAAAGATTTCAAAACTTTTTTTTTATATTATTGTGATAACATAATATACAATACGTATTTTTATTTCCTATAGAATATTTTGTAACTCACAACATATATTATCATTATGGTTTTTCTTATGGTTATAAAAGAATATAATAAATGCAAAAAAACAAGTTGCATTTTACAGGTCACCCATACAATGCGGCTTGGCTGTCAAAAATTAATTATATAATAATTAATATTTAAAGTAACGGAAAAAATCAAAAATTAAAATATACTATTTATATAAAACATCCAAAAAATATTTCTATTTATAATTTCAGAATACATAAGTTATCAATAGCAACTCACTTTTTGGTTGATCCGTATTGGCTTGAAACAACATATCTAATACCTATCTATTATGTAGAACTCTAAGGTAGTAAATAGTATAAGTAAATAGTCCCCGGAACAAAGTTCAAACTGATCTGCCGCTTCAATGCGCATTGCTTGTAATAACCATACCGTAAAACTTTATTTAATCTCTTTTAATACCTTTACCGAAATAAACCAAAAGTGATAAGATTATAAGTTCAGTTGTTACAAGCAAAAGTACGCATATCATTATTTATGAATAAAAAATTAGTTAAAAAAAATATTTTTCCTAGAACATTAACTTTTAGGCGATTTTTTTTACATTTACTGGTTTTAACCCGCGGGGTAGCTAGCGCTAATGTCAATTTGGCCTATTTTCGGGAATAGCACTTTTACTGGATGAAAGTATCCTATCTCCTCTTCTGTACTCATGACGACTGATATGCAAAATTTCATAATGAACTGTTGTATAGTTCAGGAGTAAAAGCGTATCAAACAAACAATCTCACTATCGCATTTATAATTTAAGTTAGACTAAAGTCTAAATTTGCCTGATAATCCTAGTAAGTAATTAATATTCAAAGTTAGATATTAATTATGAAATTTATGATATATTATGAAATTAAAGAATGAATACATAAAGTATATTAGGTTGCCCATATAAATTATAGAATTATATAGAATTGACTTACCTTAGTCCGCCAAATTACCCGGCGATGAATAATTGTTATGATCATAATCACTAATCAATAAATTGATTTGGCGGACTAAGGTAAGTGAAATGAAAATAAAAATATTATAATGTAATTTAGATTCTGAGAAGGTACTTATAACCGTAAAATACTACAAGAAAGTAAGTAAGTAGTCCAGTGAAGCTGTAGAGGCCCGTTATGCCAATAGCGTAGTCAGTTAAAAAAACGCTCGATTCGGATAATAACTCAGTCCTCGAGAAGAGCCGCCGAGAAAGTATTTCTGGTTTACCATGTTATTTTTGACTGAGAGCATAAATGGGCACTATTTTACCTAACACCATAAATCTCGTACTTTATTATCTTTGTCAATTTTTTCCGAGATCCAAACGTAAACGAACAATTTATTGTAATTCTTTCGAGCATCTAGATTCACTCGGATACCTTATATAACAAAGTACATTTTTCTGTTTCTTTTGTCTAATTAATTCTAATTTAATTAACTGTAATAATTTTTACAAAGACGCTTGAATGCACAGAGAGATACTTCCCATAGTCCCAATGTAATTACACGGTGCCATTCACAAAAGTTGCGAAGCCGGAAATAAATAAGGGTCGGCATATATTCCGAAGTATTCTTGATCGATAGTGGATTTTATAATTAGATATTTTAGAGATCAATTTATTCATTTTGGTATTTTATAACATTCTAGCGAACAAGGTAGGCAGACATTGTTTTGACATATACAATAATTAAACACGAATAAAAAAAAGAATTAAAAAATACTGTTGGGTGCTGAGGAGGCTAAAATGTATGCGAGATATTCAAATATATATGCATATATGTATGTATATGTATATATGTGGTTTTTAAATAAAAACATGTAGTTCTCAACAACAGCGCCATCTATCGGGTTCAATTACAACTAAGAATCATCAATGTTACTCCAAAAGTACAAAAATATCGATCAAATCGTTTACAAGTTACAAGTTATTTACATTATTTTATTATTATAGTCATTAATATATGCTGCTATTAAAACGCATACGCTCTGTCAAGTAACTTTTTTGTTTTAAGAGGTAAATAGTATTATAATATTATTCAATATTTTTAATGAAACAGAAACGACAATAAAACATAGTTTAAAATCCACAGCATTCCTTCAGTTACATATGAAATATTCTTAGTGTATTCAATTACGCAACTTCACAACGCATTCAGCCAACTGTAACCACCATCTTTGTATTCAAATTGCAGCCGCTTCCGCGCTATTCGAATCCTCAGCCGATGATCGTAGAGTGTATTAAGCTACACCCGTTGCTGTCCTAATGAAGTCGTAACGAAGCGAGGAATGGGAAAACCAACAGCGGAGCGTACCCAAGCAGCTGCTGTTATTGCGATGATCAGTATAAAGGGGCCATTATAAATACTAAACTCAAGGGTTTTTTTTTTTTATTAAGACTTATAAATTTTATGTAACCTAGTGGTCGTTTTGTGGTCAAAATACAACCATAATAAAAGGTACAACTATTGTTATTTGTATTGTAAAAATATTTGTAGATCGTGAAATATGAGGATCATTTTTATTTTATATTTTTGTTAGCACTAAAGCTTGTTAATATCTAATTAACAAAAAAAAAATCAGAAGTAGAGGAGGACAATGTACATAACTGTTTTGTCATTACCTATTTATATATAGAAGATATTGATCTAATTTCTACATTTTAATGTAGTACATTTTTAATAAGTTCACTTATATATATATCGGAAGATGAGCCTTGCCTTCTCCATCGCGACTACAACCCACTGCCCACGTTTATAACCATCGGTGTCGGTGAGTAGTTGGATCGAACGAATTTGTATTACGGATTACATATCAATTATGTAAACGATTTTACTACAGACGTTATGTAGGTACGCACGTATGATTAATGAAGTACGTCTCTCAGAACGCGCGTAGTTTTAGTGAAGACCGCTGGCGCCGACCGCCAACGAAATAATGCATCCTCTCGACGTTCATTGTAAGCATCAGTAGGGATCCGGCCGACAAAATAAACACTTTGTGGGTTAGAATAAACGATTGAATCACGATAGGTAGGTACTATTTACTTAGTAGGTACCTCAAATACACAGTACAGTTCCTAGGCAAGTGTCACTTAGAGTGATCAGAACGATATGGGAGATCGATTAAGTAAACACTCCTTTTTATAAACGTCATCCTTCCCAATCTAGGCTCTGTACACGTAAATTTGACATTTGTGTGTTGTTGATGCCATACTCATGACCCGGATGCGACCTATAAAATATCAAAACTCACAGAAAGTAGCGTACAAACTTAAAAATGATTTTTCTATATCACCGATAAAAAATTGGACTATAGGTGCTACTACTACGCATTTGGGAATAATTGAAAATCAGTTTTAGGTAACAACGATAGTGTTATCTAGAGGTCGTCTATAGGCAATGCCGTATGCCGCAATTTGTAATAATAGTCCTCGTCAATCTTTTTGACCTCTAAATAGAGCCGTAAGTTCGGGCTTGTGCATAATATAATCAAGATTTCAATACAAATCACATTAAAAATATTATTACAGGGATCTAAAATTGGCATTTATTTATCATTACTTTGTCTCAAATATATAACACGTATTTTCAACCAAATTTGAGTTCTACACATATATATTTAGAGAGGTCAAAAAGTTTGGCGAAGACTATATAATCTAATATTCAAAATTCACGTGGATCGCGGAAGGACTCCATGGGGAGCTGTAGCACTGTCAACGGGTCCAGTCGAAATATTTGCGCTTTTACTCTCGTATAAACATAATGTTTCATTATACATTTTAGTTCGTGAAACGAACACTTTTAACAAATAAATAAAGTAACAATTTCATTACACGTTAGTAGTTAGTAGATTTTAAACAATGTATAGTCTTAACTTTAACTAATCTTTTGTTCCTTAGAAGGTTCAATTTTGTTATTTCACTATTTTTTAAATATATTGGGTATGATATGAGATCTGGTTATTATTTTAATAAAATAGACGTAACAAACTATTTTTCAAGATAAATTAAAGATGAACTATTTATTTTACAAGTAAGTAAAACTTCAGAACGTATTATCTATCATTGTTAGAGACTCGACGATTCGATCCAAAAGCTTCAGCATAAAGGCTTCCCCGGATTTCGTCACACTTAGGTAAATCTCCAATATCCTCCACTAACCGATCCGGATAAGCCACATATGAGCAGAATACAGACTCAGTGCATGCTTTCATGAAGATATAATAGATTTTAAAGACTTTCACAAAATAGTTGGAAATACTTGTTTTAAGTGCTCATTAGTGCACTAAAAGAAGATGCGTAATAATTATTTTAAGCTAACTGTTACTTACTGAATAAGCATGCTATATATATATATATATTATAAGGTTAATAAAACAACTAATAAATGTCGGACGCGATAGTCTCCACCCACAATGTCTAATTTGATGCGTAATCACTATTTGATCTAGTTTCTTTTATTTATGCTATTTCATTATTAACAGATTTAAACGTGTTAATATACCATCTACTTGTATATAACATAGATTAAATATTTTATAATAAAACCTTTTACAAATAGTACAAATAATAAATACACCTTTCACAAGATAAATCTCTAAAACTAGTAAATATATATCAGTATTTTAATATTATTGTATGTGTAGTACGCTCTACTTTATATAATTACGGCGTTTTTTATTCTAGGTGCAGAAATAGCTTGTACTATGGTAACAAAAACGCCGGTGATACACATCTACTTATTTAAACCAATTCTCAATTTTAATTTTCCCCATTTGCTATAATCATTTCTAATAAATATAAAGCAATACCTATCAAGTTCAATCTTTAAGTATCAATATTAACATGTTACTTAAGAAGATAAAAGTTTTGAATGGGAAAATACATTTTTCTATGGCCTCGAATTTGAAATATCGTGTAGTTATCGATAAAAAGCAATAAGCTTAACTAATGTTATAAAAACAAAAGTGAGGTTCTTTGTTTATTTTTTACACTTTCACCGTATTTAACTACTCAAGCTATCATCATAAAATTTTGTATGAACGTTATCAGGAATATAAAAAAGGACATTGGGTGTCTTACATCCAGAAAAAAATTACTGTTCCCAAGGGTTAAATCAAATCTACTTGCAATAGCTAGTTTACTATAATTATTGGTACTTATACAAAACTATGGTACAGTCAACTCTTGTGATCACGGGAATAAAACATCGACAGCGGAAGGAGAATTAATTACCCCCTTCTAGAAAGAAGAACTAATAACAAAAGAACATTAATGCTGACACAAAATTAGATATTGTAAATGGGAATACGGCAAATATTTAAGTTCATAACAAGTCTTAAATGACTTCTCCATCACTCAAGGTGAATCTGTCACCTGTACAGATTGTTGTACATTTAAAAAAAGTCATAAGGACTGCCGACAGAAGTGTAAACTAAATGTAATGGAATAACTGTGTTCTTTTTTGAATTCTTAAATCAATTATAGTCTGAATTACTTAAATTTCATAATTTTTTAACCGGAATTATTAACATTAGTCTGGTTTTCATGTCTATTGGCACTCCGAGCAATAATTAAATACATTATTATACTCGTATAGTTTATTGAGAAATCAAACATATGATGTACAAAATATAAATATTACATGTACACAAGTCGCTATACTACGCATCATTAGTCAGGCGCAAGTACAATACACCACGAGTATATCGACGTCTTAGGTGATGTGACACGAGCATGTCGATGTCATCGGTGACGCAAACCCATAAGTTTTTTCCCTACCAAATATTTTTTTTACATTGCCAATCACGTTTAGAGATGTTTTCATTAATAAAAAAACGGGAAATAGTAATAATGTGAATCGTGACCATCGAGAATGTGTTGAAAACTCTAATATACGTAGTAGTTATCCAAAGAATATTCGTATTTACATTATACATGTTGAATTTGCAATAACAAATATGTTTTGTTTTTGCAAATTCCCTCCCCCTTCACCCTCCACCATAGACGCAATAGCGCAAGTGAGAATTGATATGGACGCGGAGATTTCTCGGGGTGAGATGGTGTTCTCATTGTTACTCAATATCATCGACGCGTTCAATAGCCTATATTAGAGCCGAATTCTAATATCAATAAATGGCTGTCTAGTTAAAGAGAAGAAGAGAGAATCCGGTTTCTAGAAATAAAGCTGGTGCTGCATATACATCCCAATCTAAGATGAGGATGGGTCTAGCATGACGTATTTTGGCCTCATCCTGAGTAATTTGTGGAACATGTAAAGGGCTTTAGGCAATGATCACTTCGTGGCATGGGCACCACGGTCATCTTGGCATGGCAGTTAATTAATTTCGGGTGTTCTGATTCAGCTTGACGAAAGTTTTACATAGGCAGTGTGGTTTATAGCACTTTATCTCCCTATTGGCGGCATCTCTTCTGGTTGGATCTCTGCTATTGAATCTGAAAGTTGAATCTACAACCGGCTCCTTGTGAAATCGAAACGGGAACATTACGGATCTACTAGATCCACTTAATATTGAAATAGTAGCGATATACAATACCCCCGTTTTACCGTAGTAACCCTAGACATCGTAAAGCCTTACTTGCCAAATAAAATGATGCTTAATTTTTATGCTCTTAGTTTCGAGAGCATTCCGACCTATAACTTGGTTAGAGGGCAGTTGCTCCCCTTACCCTTACCTGGCTACACCTATATTTATAAAAGTTTTTATTATTTACTTTGTATGAAGTTCTCTTTACAAAAAGTTACTAGTTTCTGATACCGATCATCAGTTAAATGTCAGTCAACAATTTGAAAAACATTACGGCGGTAATATGTGCGCCTAACTTGTATGTATACTTGTTAGTACAAATATTCGTAATATCTAAACATGTACATTCCTTACATCACTAATACGTACAATTAGTTGTTATGATTTACAGTTATTGCTGTATAACTTTATCCAAGCTGTGGTATAAAAGATCTACTTACAAAAAATGGTGAGTTCAAAAAGTATGCAGTTACATGCGTATTATTATCGAATAAATTTAACGTAATTCAAAGAGCAAGCATATTCACAGCGATCCTCCTAGCTTTTCGGCCCAAATCGTTACTCGGAGCCTGGGGCGGGGAAATATCTATAAATTACCGAAACGACAACTCGTTCCGTACCAGATAAAGCTACGCCGCAAAACAATACTCCGAACGAATGTCTCAGTTGTTACTAAAGGGAACCGTATATCTTTATGAACTATTTGCTTGACATATTATGCATTGAGTTTAGTCAATTATGGTTACCGCTTTTCTCCTACTGGAAACAACAAAACGAAAGTTTATTAATTTCGGATAATTTATATTTATTTATTCACAGTTCCGTGGATCCGTAAATATATACTTTGTGATTTCTAACTATCTTCAATTGTGTTTCAGAATTCACGTTCGAAGGCGAACGTTTCTGAACTTCTAATAATTTAATAAAGAAAGTTTGTAAAGCGTGCGTGGCTGGCACACTCGCCGCAAAAAGCCCAAAACTTTGATTCAATTAAAACAGTAAGTTTGACGAAGAAGTTAGAAGTGCCGCTGAAGCGTTTGGTGTAACTACGTACAGAACGGTGTAGTGCCTAGAAATTCGTGTCTTGTCTTGTTGTCACGTTTGCAAGATACTATACTTAGTAAATAAAACTTCACAACATAACAACACTTCATAGCCTATGTTCGAGATCAATAAATTCTTACAAAGTGCATTGATTTAGGTAGCAAATATAGGCCATAAAAAGTATATTTTTTGTGTTTATTTAAACATAAAAATAAATCCAAAAACATTTATCGATATATTAAATTAGAAAAAGGTGTTAGGTCCGGTGAGATAGGGATGTAAAACCTACGAAAGTCGCTGGTGGGGAATACGGGGTGACGAGAATTGTTATGCAAATTGAGGTCGTTATTTCGCTACGAGTGAAGAAAGAGCGCTACAGCGAGCGCCCTGCCTTCGTCCCGCGAGCTCCCCGGCCGCGACTGCGCAGCGTAACACGGAAGCCGCTTTGCATAATTGTTAATATAAAGTACACACCTACTTTCAGTGAATACCTGTTTCTACAATAATATTTCATGTTACGTATTTCTAAATCAGAGAAAAACATAATTTTATATTGTCACCTAACTTATAAATTTTATTCGATACCAATCAGTTGACGTAATTTTCTACACGACAAGTAATAAATACGTCGTGCATCATAAAAATTGTAAATAATATTTTTGAAAATTATATGATACCTTTACGCTTTATTGATGAGATTTCGAACCCAGGAAATGTATGCTATTCCGGAATTTATAGAGGGTAAAATCTGTCAATAATACTCTGATTAATTATAAAAACTTGAATAATTATAGAAATAATAAAATATATGATTATTTTCATAATAAATAACAATTAATTATTTAAAAAATACATATTAATAACTCTTATACCGGAATAGTTAGATTTGAATGTAAGTTTATACACGGTGAAGATACATCATTCCGTAAATAAAGATGTGTAGAGTATAAGAATTGTCAATATTACTTTTAGAAATCGTAAAATGTCAATGGAAGTATTAAGATTATAGTTAATATCAACTGATTTTAATTAGATTTTGTACACGATGGGAATAGTCTATTAAAATTACCTGCATTAGTTTTGGGAATCTGTATAATTTAAGTGATAGAGGTCTGACGTTGTTCGCGTATCGCGCAAATTTACTGGATAGACTTCGATGACTTCTTTTAATTTTACTCCTTAATAAACATTACAATATCATCATTTCATATAAAACTACAAGCAGGCCCGCTGAACGTTGTCCTGCCCTGATAATAAAAATATATACTTACGTGCATGAAATGCTTAAGCTAACTAATGTATTTTATTTGATAAGGATTAATACTGTATCCGTCTAAATAGCCTTCCAATTAGCTCATTATATGTGACCATTTTTAGAAGACAAATGGGTATAGTAAGCTATCCTAAAAAGATAGATATATGCCATCGTAGACATTTTTGTAGATGTATAAAAAAGGAATATTTCAGTATGCATTGTTTTGTTATATCTCAAAGGGATTAGGGTAGCGTTTTCGACGAAAGCTCCCAGGCAGCTTTACTTTTATCGATTCCTTCAACAATTATCATTATATTTCAACCAATTTACAAAAAAAACCTTGACAAATTATTATCTAAGCCTTCCCCGTGAATTACTCTATCTATTGCTGAAGACCGCATTACAATCCGTTCAGTAGTTTTTGAGTTTATCGCGAGCACCCACACAGACAGACAGACGCGGCACACGACCTTGTATTATAATATGTAGTGATTAACATTTTAAGAAGTCAGGAATTTTAGAAGCGGGTTAAACGATATGAAGTAAACGGATGTTTAAAAAAAATGAAGGTGTTTTTTTCCTTGTACATGCAATATATTGTACATATTCAACTCGATAATTCGATGAGACTCAATGACTCCCTCGCAGTACGAACCGACAGGAAGCCAATATGTCCTCGCTCTCGACCATCTTACAGACGACGGTCGGGAGCGAGAGATCCGGACTAATGGCCGCGATGAGGTCGCGGCGTTGTACGTCTCAGGTGAGACACTCACTCACTATGTGCTGCTGCGCGGTGTTCCTCGCACATTCACAGTGATGGCACCCTGGAGTCGGCTCCCGGCTTGTGTGACTCAGGTCCCGAAGAATCCATGCCCTAAGAGCACCCGTGTCAGCCAGATGCTTAGGGCGCCGTGCCACCTGGTGAGTCATTCGATCATAACTGGTCGAACGGCTTCAACCGTTGCCCCTCCCTAGGCTAGTCATTAGTATTTCACCTTTAGGACCTGGTGGAACTGGGACCTCAGCTCCTCGATATCCCGAGGCGCGAGGCGTCGTTCCCGCTCCACCGCCTTCGTGCGTCAACAATACAAAAACACATAGGCTCTCGCTTCTAGGTCTCAAGTACCAGCGTATGGCTCTGACGATCAACGCCCGCAGCGGTCTCCGCAGGTGGGCGATGCTGTTGGTCGAAAGAGTAAACGTCATGCTCATTTAGCGGGAGCCAGCTGCCTTAAGTGTTCCTTGAACATACATAGGCTATCGAAGAGGAGGCCGGTTTACCTCATAGTCGACTCGACGCCGATGGACTCGCCTCCCACGAGAATCTGGAATCCTCGCTCGCCCCGGCTAGCTGCTTTCATCCGCCTGTATCTTTACTCTCATCACTGCGTTCATGATGGAGTTACCCTGGCGGAAACCAAACTGGCTTAACCGCCAGATCGGGTCCAATTCGTGTTAAATGCTGGACGAGGCGGCCTGCGAATATAAGTTCGCAGAGTTTCGAGTTTCATTTCACAACTGTAGAAACCGGCCCTACTTAAACGATGTAGTAAAATTTCTCAATAGTCAAGGTTCGAAGGTCTTGTAAGCTACGACCCACGCATGGCCAGGTATGCCGTTGGATTCTGGGACGGTGTACTTAGCTCGTAGACGTTGCACCGCCGCCCTTGACTCTTCTTAGATCATCTCGTGGATTGAGTCGTCGTCGTAGTCGTCAGCCGCGATGAGCGCAATTATAGGCTTAGGCGAAGCTATCGTAAGAGGTGTGTGCTCTGACACTGAAGGATACACAGCGCTCCATTCTTCTCGAAGAAGTTGAGGCTCGAGGCTCCGGGTTACCAGTGGGACTCTGTGACACAACTTGTCGCGAACTCAACGATACGGGCACCTCTACGAACCCCGATTGAACGCCTCAAGTAGCTCCTCTCCTCCGCCTTATTCTGCTCTTCCGCCTTCTGGAGCACCACCTACCTAATACAATTGTGAATCTAAACCATTCTGAACTCGCAAAAAGATTCATCAAAATTTGTCCACCGATTTAAAATGAATTCAGTCACATACACACGTACAGAAGAATTATATATATATAAAGAAGTAGATTACATAAAATATGATATTATTTACACTGAATGTAATCATGCCCCTGGAGCGTTCCTTACCACTGGAGCGTTTCTTACCACTGTGATCTTATTATCCGTATACAATTTTCCAAAAGTACCTTAAGTCATGAAAATTGAGTTCATTTTATCAGGAAGCATTTGTAATTATTTATAGAGTTGAGTATTAACGTTCGAAAGTAATACTATATTCAATTTAAGCCCTGAGAAGGCTTATGAACGTTAAGAAAATACCGCCGGATCGGAAAACTATCCAGCCATCGAGAAGAGTTGGAAGGAAATACTTTATCTTTGAAATTGAATTGATTTAATTTATTTTAATAATACCTTTACTAGACGTTATCACAGTCGCTTTTGAGGATATACCTTTACATGACAACAACGTTTTTTTATACTTTACTGTTCTGTTTTTATCACATTTTTTCCTTCCCCGTAAGCTGCGGGATATTCGCCAAAATTTGAAACTACGATAAACGACGGGGTGTCGTCGCCATCATCGTTTGAAAACAAATCTATCACGCTTTTCATAAAATTTTGTCGAATATATTTCTTGTTATAAAGGTCCAAGTCACAGTTTAAATGCTTAAAATTTTTATTACAATTAAGGTAGCAATGTAGACATTTCTTTTAATCTGTATAAATTTCTGTCGACCATAATTTCAAGTAATTGGTATAATTTTTGTACTTTGCTAAAATTACTGAAGTTATAGCTATCATATCCATATTTTCAGCAGAATTATCCAATATAATAACTTTTAAAAGAGTAAGAGACGACTTTTAAAAGGAAAAGTTCTGCGAAAGCACGTTATGGCTCATCCCGCTCACGGTTTTCGAGCCCCAGGCGGGACAGGCGGACCGGTAGCGTCAAATAAGTTTCTAATTGCTTATATTACCAAGTTATATTCGCTCTTGTAACTAATTAAGTAGAGAAGTTAAAATCACTAATAACTTTACCGAATGAATATTTTTCAGTAAGGGTGAAATAAATCATTTGTGAACATGAAAATAGAAGCACCTCGACCTAAGTCAGCCACAAAGGTTAGGCACCTAGCAATCCATTGAAGCAAAATGGTAAGACCCATCTGAGTGGAAAAATCTCTTCGGCATTTACGATGTAAGCTTCTTGATGTGTTAACAATATCTTCATATGTAGGGCTTGATTTAGCACATTAAAGGTACAAATCGTGTACAAATTATATTAGAAACTGGCCACAGTTAAGAACCCATTTTTTGGGCAGTAATTATTTTCGCCTCCTTATTTTACTATAGTTTATTACTAATACATTATCATTATTAGAAGTACTGTTGATGTTTTCTATTTGTTATTAATTTTGAATAGGCATACTTGCCGTGAACATGTCGTAAAAATCTTTAATATATACTATATAGGTACGGGCAAATAAAATTTAAGGGTGCTTTTTTTTATATTATAGGGGGCAAACGAACAGGTGGGTCACCTGATGGTAAGTGATCATCGCCGTCCATAGACACTAGCGACACCAGGGGAGTCGCAAGTGCGTTGCCGGCCTTTTAATATATATGGGCATACTGATAATATGTCTAAATTTAATAAAAAATTGTGGAAATATAATAAAATATCTTTCTTGATTTTTGTACTATGTCTAAAAGTATTATTGATCATTTTTATAACCTATCCATTTGAGATTTATATATCTATAGTTTCCGTGTACAAAATTACATGAAAATCGTTTGAGTTATATTTATAGCGTATCTATTTTGACATAAGGGGGCCTCCATAAATTACGTGAGGTGTTTTTTTAAATTTTCTGCCCCTCCCCCCCCCCTGGTGAGATGTCGTGATATTTTATTCAACCCCCTCCCCCAACCCCCAATCTCACGTGAGATTTTTCAAAATGTGAGTTTCTTACGTAAACGTGCCTTACGTGTAAAAAAATTCATTGAAATCGGATGGCAATCTATATAGTACGATTTCAAATGAGGAACGATAGAAGCTTTCCGTACCCAAAATAGTATAATTGTGTCATGAAAATCGGTTGTGTCATAAAATATCACAAATAAAGGAGGTAAATGGCACCATATTTTATTGCTTTTTTTTCAGTCACACTCCCTCCATCTATCATCAAGATGTTCATACGAACTCCACAGAACAATAAAAAATTCTAATTGTTACGTTTTCCTTGGCATCTATTATTCTTAGCCTTGTGTCAATTTCTTTTCTCCCTTGTTTTCTCATAAAAGTATTAGTGGCACTGAAACTTTGAACACTGATAAAGTGTAGAAACAAGCTAATGAAGAGTTCCGTTGATCACTCTGTAGGTTTTATAATTTATTTTCATCTCAAGTGCGTCGGTAATCTAAGTTTGGTTTAATTTGAATATAAAGAAGTCATTGATTAATTAAAAAAAAAAACACAATACTAATAAAATTCGTACAATTCTCATGGAAATTTTACGAAAATTGTTACTAGGACTACAAAATATAAATTAAGAATAATTGGTTCAAGTATATAACATTATAACGATAACAAAAACTGTAACGTTCGATTGTATTTGCTATAATTCGTTCTAAAATTAAATAAAGAACAGCTAAAAAATTACAAAATAATCTTTTCAATCTTCTAGATCTTTGGTTTCTGCCAATGGGTGGTGTTTAATATATTACATTTAAAATTGGTTATTAGCTTTCCTGAAAATCTTTTTCTTAGTAATTCTATAAGCATTTTCATAAAAGAAATGTACAAAATGAAAAATGATATATTGTTATAGTGGGTAGACGCTTAAATCCAAGAGATATGAAGAAAATATGTATGCGTTTCTCGCTTTCAAGTTGGCAATAACGGCATGGATATGGAGCGTGCTCGTGGCGTTTACCGTGGCAGTAAATTAAGTGTGAGGCCGAGTACTTCGCCAGATATACGAAAATGGTCCACTATATAAAATCATACACGACGATAGAAATATTTATACCAGTTTATTATGCGCTACATAAGTAGGGTTATAGTTATAACTGCAATTATTATTATATAAGAGTAGTACGTTCTTCTAATTTCCGAAACTATATTGTCGGACATATAAAAACAGAAAAATATCACATAAATATCTAGCCACCTAGTTTACTAATGAAGCAATGAGATCAAGTTCACTTTACAGTACGACTATGTAATGTAATAAAATGGGTACTCAACGTTTCAATCTGTTAATAATTTTGAAAATCTGTCTTATTATCTTCTGCCTCACTCACTTAATTACTTTTATATATATGAAGGGAATTTGAACCCAAATTATGAACCCTTCAGTACAATTTTGAAGCATGTTTTTTCATACAAACCTTGTCCTGACAATGATAAACATAACAAAAAAGGAATTTGCTAAGTAGGTACTCTCATTCTAAAATGCTGCGCTTATTTATTTCCATAAACAGATGATGAAATGAACAGTATGGGAAATAAAGTAATTATAAGGCAAATATATGTATTTTTCAATAACAACCGTCAAGACACAAAAAAACTTTTTACCCGCATTCGTTTTTTGTTTGTATTCATAATACAGTAACAGAGTATGGAAACATAACCAAATAGTAAGAAAAAGAATTTCGACAGAAAATAAAAAAAGTTTCTCTTAAATTTAGTTTATTGGTCTGTAAGTATTTACGAGCAAGGCCCCCGAAATAAACAAACCGACAGTCTAAGCACACAGGCGAGTTCTGGGTAATGACCACCCATTCGCTCGTTCGTCAGAACGAACAAATGAAACTAGGCAGATATTATATTAACCCTATTTTTACACCGGTATAAATATATTCAACTTATTTTAGACGCATTACATGGTACCAAGGTTATAAGATATTAATATTTATTTTAAATTTTGAATATAGACAGCTAAAAGGCTTACTAAAACCTGGCAATTTTCTCATTTTAGTATTATTTGATAAGGGTTTCTTTTCACTTGAAAAGTATATATTTTTCCCTGAATACACAATACACTAATTATAATAGTAGAAACAACAGTCTACCAAAAATATAAAAGAACCATAAAAATAATGGCACGAACAATACAGCGTCCTGTTTTGTGTTCACTAAAGTAGGTAAAAACTACAAGTTGTAAGGGGTAGTAATGGACACAATAGAGTGTAAGTTTGAGGTAAAAGAGGCTGCGCAGCCGGGACTAGTTTTCAGCCGGAATTGCTACAAAAAGGCAAGTTATGTGATTACACACTATGTATGTTTGTGAAAATGAGGTCATACTAAGCTAATAGTACGGTTAAACGTTCCTTAAATGTATATTGGTAGCGACATCCACTTCACAACGTAATAAAACTGAAGTGACATTCTAATATTTTAGTTCATATTTTACATTTTTAAGGCGTATTACAAAATAAAAAAAGTATTTAGCTACATTTGTGTAAGATAATTGAATTAATAAATTAGTAACACTATCGACTTTAAGCTGGTAAAGGTTTAAATATAATTATTAGGATTTTGGGCAAATTTTTATTTCAAATATGAAAACTTCCTCAAATTATGGTGACAAATGCGATTCAAGCAAAAGGTTCATTTCCAGCATTACTATGTAAAAAAACATTAATTAAAGTATATATGTATAAGTACACCAAAAAGTAGTAGCGTCGGCCATAGCTTTTTATGTATTAAAATTCTTTTAAATCTTATGTTATTTGAACTGATTTTTTAATAGTGCTAATCTAGGCTATTTGACCAGGCGAAATTAAAAAGGGAAACTTACTTGCTGTATTAATATCAATAAAGTAATACTGATAAACAAAACTGATGATTTAAGGTTTAGCTGTTTAGACAGACAGCCCTTTTGGTGTAATGACAGCAATCTTAAATCGAGTGTCTTAAGAATGTATTATTTCTATTTGGATGTTCAATATTGTAATGTTTTCAAGATTTAAGATTACATGGTCCACAATGTTACCAGCTTATACAATACACACAGAGATACAATAAATATTATCGTAAACAAGGCATCAAAAATACGTTATTATTATAAGTAATTTATAATTACAAATCCAAATGATATATTACTATAATATTTAAGATAACATATCGTTAGAAGCTATCATTACATACATAGCCATGGATGGTAAATAACGGTATAGCGATTGGAGGCGAAACAAATTAATATATTAACAATAGATAATCACACATACATAAGTTTAACGAGTTTACGTTATTATAATCCGGCTATCAAGTTATATATTTTATTGTTATTGTTGTTGTACGTCCAACCACAACTACTACGCTTGTTGTGCCATATTATTGGAAAATTAAATTAATGTTCCCTATGTTTAACGTTAATTATCACAATAAAACCCCATTTATTTAGTGAAGTTTGATTGACTTTTGATGTGATTTTATATTGTCTTTATGAACTTTTATAGGCAGTTTATACATTGTGGTTAATAGTTGACTGTTCTTTTGACAAACTTAGTAAAACCCAATCAATAGAGAATGAAAATAAAATGAGAGAAAACGTGTAGTATCAAAACGGTATGAGTTAAAACATTGTGCTAATGAGAGAGGATTATAAAGCGTGATGTCGTAAAGCTTACGCATTAACGCCTTTGGTAAGCCTTGTCCGTAATCTATACGTAAATATTTTCATTGGCGTCTTATCTTTTTAATCAAACTAGAGGATTACTTTTGTGGTATCATTCACTATTTTAGAGAAATACTGAACATTTCAAACGACGTGCGCACGTAATGAATATTGAATAAAAGCTCAAGACGACGGTAGCCCTCAGCCTCACAATATACGTTGCTGTATAACAATCAAAGAAATGTGGAAATTTAAATTATCGATGTCACAGAATTCGTGCCTGAGTGGATCATGAACACTATTCAGTTAACAAAATGTTTGATATATAGTAGCTATGATGTGTCGCAACTTAGCAGCACAGAACGTATCTCAGCTACCTCTTGTAGGTATTGATTGTATTGATATTTATGGTCTTGCGAGACGTCGGCGGCAATTGATGGATTTCTATTTCTCAGAGTTTTATTTTTTAAGTATACCATATTATATTTATGAAGTGCAAAGATATTGCCGAGTAAAGTGTATAATGTTCAACTAACTATGTAGTTCATATTTCTATACTCAATGGCGCGGCGGTTAATGCTTCTTAAATCAGCACTAAAAAGGTAAAAAAAATTATTCATGAAAACACTTTAAACAAAGAAATATTTAAAAGTTAAGATGAGAAAGTCTATTATTTTCTAGTTTAGTACTCTATGTACAAACAAACCTTGAGCCATACATATACACATATGTTGAAATGACCGCACGTCAGTTACAATACAAGAAAACAAAGCTCTATCTTAAGACAATGTTCATTATAGTGATATATATATGCCTCTCTAAATTATCTGCTAGGACAGGGACTGAGATTATCTCCGCATAATTTAAACTGTCCCTTAGGAATTTAGGAATAGATTAAATCTTTTAACGTGTAAACACGTTTGATTTGTTATAAAAAGGTTTTCCGAATGGAACAACACTCAAAACGTAAATATAAAAGAAAAAAAAAATGCAGTAACCCCTTAATTATTCTTTTATCAAAATCAAAATCAAAATCAAAAATACTTTATTCAGTTTAGGCCCTGAGAAGGCGCTTATGAACGTCAAAGTTACCACCGGTTCGGAAAACAACCCAGTCATCGAGAAGAACCGGCAAGAAACTCGATCTGGTTTATCTTTTCATTAACATATTATAACTCACATTTTTAAAACAGTTATAAATAATTACATTCGGTTTTGGTGGATGCACAGAGAGGGCGTCATTTCCAGACGTCACCGTCGTTCACATATTGATGCACCCTGTAATAAATAGCCTTTAGATATTAAAACCTGCTTGACATGGTGCTTGAAATTAGTATCCGGCAGATCGGTAACGTGCTTTGGAATTTTATTATAAAACCTAACACTATTACCTAAAAAACTGTTACCGGTCCTAGTGAGCCTAAAACATGGAATGACCAATTTGTTCTTATTTCTTGTATTTAGATTATGTCGGTCCTTTACGAAATCTAGCTTATCTAAGTTTTTGCGGACGTACATTAGATTTTCAAGTATGTATTGGGAGGGCAGAGTTAGGATACCGAACTCCTGGAACTTATCTTTTAATGATTCGCGAGGTCCCATATCATAAATTGCTCGAATTGCCCGTTTTTGTAGTAAAAATATGGTGTCTACCTCAGCTGCTGTCCCCCACAGCAAAATACCATAAGACATCAAGCTATGAAAGTAAGCGAAGTAGACCAACCTAGCAGTGGCAATATCTGTTAGTTGGCGAATCTTTCGAACTGCAAATGCAGCAGAACTTAATCTTCCTGCCAATTTTTTAATATGAGGACCCCATTGTAATTTAGAATCAATTGTGATACCCAAGAACACGGTACTGTCTACCAACCCAACTAGGTTTCCTTGGATCTCTATTCTAGTATCAATACATGAAACATTAGGTGAGGTAAACCTTATGCATTTTGTTTTGTCTGCATTTAGCAATAAATTATTTAATGCAAACCAATTTGAAATTTTATTTAGGGTATTATTTAGATGTCTAGACTCGGAGTCTATTCTTTTTACTTTAAATATAAGCGAAGTGTCATCCGCGAAAAGAACAATGTCTGCACAGTTATCAACCACTAGCGGCAGATCATTTATATATACCAAGAACAGAAACGGCCCTAAAATGGAACCCTGTGGAACGCCAATTTGAGTCGACGATCCCACAGACGTTACCTCGTTTATACTAACTTTGAGACAGCGATCTTTTAAATAGGAGACCAGAAGGCCGAGAGAAGCTCCACAAACACCATAGTGTTTTAATTTCAAAATAAGTGTACTATGGTCAACGCAATCAAAGGCCTTAGACAGATCACAAAACACACCAATTGCATCCTGCGATCCCTCCCAGGCCTGTAATATATGACTTAATAGCGTTGCACCAGCGTCAGTAGTTGATTTTAATTTTGTGAAACCAAACTGTCGACCATCTAGAATCTCTTGCGTTTTAAAATATTCTAACAATTGCTTAAGCATAATCTTCTCAAAAATCTTGCTTAAAGACGGAAGTACAGAAATTGGTCTATAGTTTCCAAGACTACTCCTACAACCTGATTTAAATAAAGGAACCACTTTACTTATTTTCATTAAATTGGGGAAGGTTCCTTTTGCTATACACTGGTTAAATATGTTTGCCAAATATGGTGAAATATTAATAATTAAGGATTGAACTACCATTACCGACATTCCCCATATGTCTTCGGTATGTTTCAAATTTAATAGTTTAAAAGTCCTTATTATTTCACCTGCATCAATAGATGTGAAATTAAATTTTGAATTTATAGGTGCACAATGATTTTTTAGAAATGATACGGCACCATGGGCTGATGATGTAATATTTTTTGTTACCTGTAAAGGCATGTTTGTGAAATAGTCTTGGAAAACAGTAGCTACCTCTGAGCTATTTGAAATATGTACCCCGTCGACATTCAAATTATGCGAAGTATCATTTATTTTATTTTTACCTAATTCTTTATTTATAATATGCCAGACAGTCTTGGTCTTATTACTAGACTCAATAACTTTATTTCGTAAAAAATTTGCCTTAGCAGCTACACAAACGCGCTTGAAAATTTTTGAATAATTTCTGACATAAGCATGAAAAGATTCATTGCTAGTCAATGATCTCCTATGATACAAATCCTAAAGTCGGTCTCTAC
Source organism: Antheraea assamensis (assembly GCA_035772565.1). Taxonomy (NCBI): domain Eukaryota; kingdom Metazoa; phylum Arthropoda; class Insecta; order Lepidoptera; family Saturniidae; genus Antheraea; species Antheraea assamensis. The sequence continues at coordinate 7,366,490 of JAQQSE010000064.1, read as the reverse complement.
TTTTTTTAATTCCTGTGGTAGCCCACTCACTAAAATGATTTATTTTTTTTACACTAATAACTTTTCTTGGGCAATGTTTATTAAATTCAGTCCTGATAATATTAAACAAGTTATTGTAATCCTGATTTGGATCTTGCTTACTAAAAACATTTTCAGATAATTTTTGTAAAACATTGTAATTTAAACGATCTAATCTACTTTTTGATACATGTCTAGCAGTTTTCTTACAGTCAGTACTAGGTTTGTCACAATTTATATTAACGAGAAATCCTTTATGATCAGACCGTATCCTAGTAATAATACTACCGCCCATGGTTTTAAAATTAGTAAATATATTGTCTATGCAAGATGCAGTCTGAGATGTGATCCTAGTTGGCTCATTAAAGAGAGGATCTAGGTTAAATGACCTAAATAATGATATGAACTTAGTGACCTCTGGCGACTTACTTAAAATATCTATATTAAAGTCACCACAGACTAGAACTTGTTTATTGATGTTAAATATTCTAATTAGAATTTCCTCCATCTTCTGTAAAAAGTGAGAAAAATTTGATGATGGTGGTCTATAAACACATAAAATAATTAATGCATCCATCTCTGCACAAGCCACTTCACAAACACAGTCCATTGAGAGATTACATATATCTTTCCGATCTTTAAATTTTAAATTATGTTTAATTAATATGATACAACCACCACCACCAGCAGTGATTGTTCGATTAAATGTGCTGGCTATACAGAAACAAGGTACATCAAACAACATTTTATTTGGTTTAAGCCAAGTTTCTGTGAAACATAATATATCTAATCTCTCTCTATGTAATAATAAATCTATATCTAATATTTTGCCGGAGAAGCGATTAATATTTTGATGATACAATGAGATGTAACACTGCTCCTTTGTCTTATCTAATGGTTTAAAAAATTATTCGCAGCATCATTAGCTAAACTATATGAAACTGCTGAGTCATCTAACCTATTTATATTATAAGCTATCAATGTAGCTATTTCACGTTTATATTTTTTGGGAAGAAATAAATTTTCCCATGTCAATATAAAATTATTAATAAACTTATTAATATCAAAAAATATAAATTTGTCACTATGACGACATGTCAGATTGTATAAACAGTTATTTAACAATTGAATGTTATTATTCTTTTCTTTTAAAGATATTGAATAAGGGAAAGCACACAACATTATTTTCCCTACGTCCAATAGTAATAGTTTTTCTGATGATTTGTATAAATCATTCTTTTTTATGTTTAAACTATTACCTATCAATATTATGATATTACAATTAATATCAAGGTCTGTGTTTACAATTTTTTCTATTATTTGGGTGAAAGAGGCACCCGGCATACAATAATTAATAACGTCATCATTTGGGCAGTAAATAGTGAAGGCAACTTACTATACGACAATAAGCAAATACTTAAAACACTTGATGTGATATTATTCAATACAGTTTTGCATAATTAACGTTTTCTTTTATAATGATGCTAGTTCTTCCGCTGCCAAATGGACTGTATTTAATCGTAATAATAAATTTATAAATACAAAACGATGTATAAGTAACAATAATTACTGTTGTATTTTAACGTTAATTTATTTAATAGAAAGTCTCGACCGGACCGTAAGCGACGAGATAGTGTCGTGCCGACCCGAGGGAGGGCCGCGTCGGGCCTTACCACCGCGGAACCCAGTCCCCTAGGATGGCATTACATTTCGCTATAAATTTCATCCGCAGCCGGTTCGGAACACAATTCTACTTGCAATTCTTTCATATAAAAGCTTTTTGTTTTCACTGTCTCAGATAGGTGTTTCCGAACGATGGGAGGGCCTGTTACGCTTGATATTAAAAAAGTTTTTTTATAAGAAGTCCGTCGTCAGACGAAGCAAGGATTTCATTGCAATTAAAGTCAAACGCAGGAAAAATGTTGACTGAAAAAGTTGACGCTCTTCTTCAAAAGTAAGGATAACTTAAAAAATATTTTTGCAATACTTTAATCCCAATAATTATATTTAAATAACATAAATGCCTAAAAAAACTGTCATACATTTAAAAAAAAAAGTTGATTTCTCGAAACATAATTTGGATAGTTTCAACAAAAATTATATCAATATGTATACAGTGTAAATATTTATTTTGACTTTGCTCTTATATTTGTGTACCTTTAGATAATTATATATACGTACAAGCTTAATTACGAAGCGCTCCTTTTTAATTATGTAAAATGAAATTCGGCAGTGTTTTATATTACAAATATAAATATATAAACAGAGTTGATTTCAATAACCATGGAACGTAAATAGAGAGACGAGGCCATATATCCAACAAATGTTCTTAACCAAGTCAGGTGGCAAACGTTGAGAACGTTGAAAGCGTTAATAAATTTAGGAGACGAGGCTGTGTAGGACACAGGTGGTGCCGTACGCGGTCTCAGAGACTGCCTGTTCCAGCAATTTCGATATGTTACCTTAGTAATGGTTTGAAACTAATATATCTCCGACGCAACCCTAGTTAATTTCAACAATCCATATACTAGTATCTATGAAAGATATTTATTTTTGTGCTACGTGAACAATGTTTGCTAAAGTAATATGTGCTAGTGAAGATAGTCTCCCAACTAACGAAGTAAACAATAGACACAGATGGCCGCGTCTGACAAAATACTCAAAGTAAAATCGAATTAAGTTGAATATAAGTTAAAGAAGTGAATCTGGTAAAAGGACATACACATTGCACAACATTCAGACAAATGTTGGATTCATATCACTTTTCTGTTGCCCACACAGTTCTTAAAAGTTTTTTTTTGAAATAAGCAGTTTATATAGCAAGATAAATTGTGTAGATACAATATATAAACATAACTAAATCTGAAAATATAACCTACAAAAAAGAATTATTTTTTACGATATTTTAATAGACTCTAAGACATTATTCTCATCATATTCCTTTCTCACTGATGTTTACTGACATATTTAAAGATTTGAATCCAAATTGAGCTGATAGTTATGTTACTGCATTCTTCAGTGCTAACTAAAACTCGTCGGCTTTTAATTCCTAGACATATAACATATCTATTGCACTTCCATATGGAAAAACTAAAATAAAACTTTGAATACATTTTTTTTCCAACCTATTGACGCTATTAGCCTGACGGGCTTTCATAGCTTCACCGGACTAATACTTTGAATACATGCATCTTAAATCTATAGATTAGTTATCTATTCAAAACTAATTTCTTTCTGAGATTACATTCAAACTGAATTTATTTTATTTCTCCTTCAGTCACGACAAGTGCATATGATACTCGTATTTATTATTAGTGGTACTTACTTAAATACTGCAAAAATTTTCTATAACTCCTATAAAATATTATTCTGAAAAGTTGTCTTACACCGAAATTAAATCCACACAGTTAAAACATCCGATAGCCCTAGAACTATATATTCGTAGCTTCAACACGTTTAACATGTATAATTCTAATTGCTGTTTTATTATTACCATTATCTTTTATTGTACCTAAAATACATAAAGAACTATACGAAAACGATTTAATTTTACGTGGCCTATTCACAGTAAAGCGTAATACATTAAGACACAAAATATTCGGGCGATAGGGAGGAGGAACCGAAACTATTCGGCATTCCGTTCGTATGGCTACATTACGGAACAGTTCGTAGCTTGCGAACTCCCTGACCGACAATGCCTGCACGACATTGACCAGTACGTTGCCTGCATTTTGTTTAATACCTTGATCTAGGAACCATTTCGTGTGCTATTTCGCATATAGTGATACAATTTTCACATCTAAAAGCTTGGGTACGAATTCTATTGTCTTGGAGAACAGGGAGGTAATAGCAATAGGCCGATAGTTAGATAGATTAGAATAGTCGCCTTTTTGGGGATCGGGTGGACTAAGGCAGACTTCTAGTTGATAGGGCAATGCCTGTAGAGTAGGAGAGCCGAAAAAGACGTGCCAAAACCGGGGCCGATTCCGGAGCACATGTCCAAAGCACGATTGGGGGTATTCGATCAGGCCCACTCGACTTAGAGATGTCCAAAGAGAAGAGTACTTTGCGGGATGGTGAGTGGTAACTCCTTCTTGCAATTCAGAGTCGAGTTGGACGCAAAAAGACCGCTTAGAAGATCAGCCTTGTCTTTAGCGTCATGGGCCAACGATTCGTCTTCCCTCTGCAATAGTGGAAAGGATGGCCGCCAAAAATTCCCAAAGACAGCTTTGGCAAGAGACCAAAACGCCCGGGTTCCCGAAGGGAGACGAATCAATCTCTCACCAATTCTGTTAATAAAAGCGGATTTAGCCGAGGCGATTGCTCTTTTGTACGACCTGGAGGCAAAGTTGTACTCCTTCTTAAATGCGCCAGTGTTTGCATCCTCTGACGCCAGAGCCTCGACCCAGGCTCGGTAGCATTTCTGTTTCCGATGGCAGGCCATTCTACAAGAGCAACCGAACCAAGGTTGAGATCTGCCTCCGACGGGCACCATTGAGCTCGGGATAAACGATCCCATGCCCTGGAGTATAACGTCGGTTACGATGTTGGTGACGGCATCTGGATCTTCCAGCGAGAAGCAAACCTGCCCCCATGGGAAAGAGGCAAAAAAAGTTCACATCCCATCGCAGTCTGCTGACCTATAGTGCCAGAATTTGCGTCTTCTCGCAGAGCGCGAGTGAAATGGACGTGTAAGAGGTACAGTTGTTCGAACCAAGCAGTGATCCGACGTGCCCAGAGTAGCATCAACGATTACCTAATATTATCCGGATGAGAGGTCAGCAGAAGGTCCAATAGTGAAGGCATATGGTTCTCCACATCCGCTACTCGCGTAGGCGAGGTAGCCAATTGTGTGAGGGAGTATGCCAAAGCAAAGCCAAATACAAATCTCCCCGCGTAGTCGATGGTACGTGAACCAAGCCATTCAGCGTGGTAGGCGTTAAAGTAACCAAGAACCACTATTTCTGCAGAAGGGGTCTGATGGAGAATTGAATCGGTCATCATTTAGATGTGTTCCATAAGGCGATTACTTTCTAAGTCACCGCTATGCGACCTGTATACGCATGCATAGACACTCAGGTGATCTGTGCAATCCACACGAAGAATGAGAAGTGACAGATCTTGACCTTCAAGATTGGCCAGGCAACGGACGCATATATCCTCCCGAACAAACGCGTAAACCCCGGCTCGGGGAAGGAAAGTGAGCTCAATGTTATAGCCGGGGTATCGCAAATATGCAATGTCAGACAGGAGAAGATATCTGCGTCTCAGTTAGAAACATGAAGGCCGGTTCCTCCGTCTCAAGGTAGTGATGGACAGAGTTAAGGTTCGAGTGGATTCCCCTTATGTTGCAGTAATCCACGCGCAGCGTGGGAGAGGGTACCGAGCGTTCCTCCGTTTCGTTGCCTCTGGCCGAAATGAAAAGCGGAGTTTTCCCCACCCCAGAATACGAAGGGCAGCCTGAGCGGATACGCTCAGGGGGATTCTCCTCCACAGTGAGTGTTGGTAACCCCTGGCGTACATTTCTCTTTAAAACCGCTATCACATTTTGGGAGGGAAGGGGGAGGGCCTCCAAACGGAACAGTACAAATACTGTTACTTTAAGCCGATTTTCTGTGAGAGGGTACTACCCAGGACGAGCCGGCCCATTCGTGTGGAGACCCACATAGGGCTACAGCATGGCTCTACCACTTACAAAACGTTTATGATGAATAAAATATTCACGTTTATGATTATTACTGGATCATTAACGTGTACGAAACCGCCAGCATATCTAGTTGAAAATATATCGTGAAGAAACTGACTTTGCCGCTCCTCTTTCTAGGCTTAGTATATGTTGCTCTATTCCAATTACATGTCAAATAACCGTGATAAAATTAAAATCAATTATGTATTATTATGTTTCTTGTTACAAAAATCAATACGTAACCCTTTTTGAAAGGTTTAATAAAATATTACAGAGATGAACAAACAAACAAAATAAAAGAGGGAACACAGTAAGTTACAAAGCGTTATTTATAAGTAGCGATTCCGGTGTAATAGGATTGTGTAGAGAAACCATCTGGAGGCTGCGTACTGTATTCTCACAGAGTAAAATACCATATTGTTGGCAAATTATTTAACGGTACTTCCTATTTGAAACCCCACATGCGTTTTTAATATATTACATGTACTAATAAACAACAATTTACATCAAGTTTGTATAGTGACGTTTTTATACCGGAAAAGGATGGAAAATAGATTTTTATCAAGGCAGCTAACTTGCAGCCGTTCCAGGGACATAAAACCTTACTTAGCGAACCACAAATCCTCGTAACGCTAAGCCGAGATAAAACACTAAGCTCGCGGCACAACGAGCCCATACTGAAATTTTTCACCTGGGGGCTGCACAACGCGACGCCGCCACACCAAGCCACACCACCCTGTTATCTAACGCTATAGAGTGTAGACTATACTAAATATTACTCAGACATGAGTTATCGCTTTCTATAATGAAACTTTTACTAGCAACATACGACCATAATATACACACGGCGTTATTTACCTTCTAATTTATTTATACTTTGTGGGCAACACACATTGGAATATATACGTAAGTGAATTTCATTACTCAAAAATACTTTTCCATTCTGAAAGTTAATTGTGGGCACAGACGTTGCTCGGGGTTCGAGATCAACAAACAGAGAAGAGTAATAAAGCCATTAATTCCGCTTTACGTGCAAATAACATAAATCAGACTGTAGCGCCTCGCACCACAAGAGTACTCGCAACAGCATGCGCAGACGAGCCGTGGATAAATTAACCTTCTGTCATACGTCCTGTTACAAACGTAGAAAAAGTACATTACTACCACTATTACACGAAAAGAGAAAATTATGCAACAAAATTGTATGGTAATTTTATATAACGTTATATGATATAACGGTTGTAGATGCAAATCTACATATATACTATATAGATCATTCGACGCCAAATCGGATAGTTTGAAAAAAAAACCATTTATTTCCTCAATTTTGCGACTCGTTTTAGTACCCCATCAAAATAGCTCTCCTGGTAAATTTTGAGATATTTTGACCACTCCTTTAAAAGATAGTTTTTTGGAAACAACTTTCTTAAAAATCGTTTTTTAAGTTTTTTTAATTTTAAACTTTATAGAAGAATAGATAAAAGTTTAAATTACAAAAAAAAATCAAAGGGTACATAACTTTTTTATAACTGTATAACATTTAAACAATCTAAAAAAAAAAATTTCAATTTTTCATTTATTTTTTTTCTATACAGTCAATTTAAAAATAAAAAATATGACATTTAGACCATTTTTAAGAAACTTATGTCCATAAAACCTAAAAGAAGGGGTAATCAAAAAATCTCTAAATTTACCAAGAGGGTTATTTTGAGGGATGATATGGGGTGATATATTTTAGTATCATAAAATCGAAGAAATATATAATTTTAATCTATCAGATTTAGCGTGGAAAGCCCCATATCGTAAATATCATTAGTATTATATTCACATTCAAATATGATTAAATTTAACAACTAGGAATCGATTCCACTGCAATAGCACGGAGACGAAAACTTTTCAATTATTTCATCAATTATTACAATACATTAACTTATTTCAATCTACCGAAAGGAACGAAATGCATTTCATAGAGTCATAACAACGATAATATTATTGGCAACGAGTTCGGCTAGCCCGTCGGAAACGTTCAGAGGATTACGAAAATTAGATTTCAATAAGACGCTTGAGACGAGAGGCACGGAACAAACCTAAGTCCAAGCTGGGTAAAGCTCTGACAGTAAAACTAAACCTTTTAATGCAATCGCTGTGTCAACACTCTGAAATTTTGACATTGGTTTACCTCCTTGTTGAGATTTCTTATGGAAATTATTTATTTTATTTGCTAAAAACAGGAGCTCTGCTAAGGATTTATATTGTTTTAGAAATTATTATTTTATTCTATATTACTTCTTACACTTTGAAATAATAATTAAGCAACAAATGAGTTTCACATAATATTCTTTGAAACTATTTCATAATTTATAATTACATACGATCTCCTTCTTCCTATTGGGTCGACAAAAGGTTAAAATTATTTTAGTCACGTATTCTATGAGATGGTATACGATACCCAAATAACTTCGGGTCCGCGTTTAATTTAACCTTGTGAGACCTAAACGACCGAAATAAATTGGAATATGTATTGTACTCGCGGGAAGGTATTCCTTGTTAATTTCTCTGAGTTATATTAGTTAGACACAACTACATATAAAATTAATAGAGGTATATTTTACTACTTTAATATGTTTTATTTAACATGAATATGATAGTACGACGATCAATTAATTTTCGATCATAGCTAAATCAAAAACGTATATACATGCATATATATAAAAATTGTTTTTATGGCGTACGTGTTCAGAAACCATTTGGTCTACTGCGTTGAAGCGTTGCGAATTGTTTTTAATGAGTAGTTTCTGATTTAAAAACAGGTGGCGCAAGAGTCGTTTAATTTCATTAATTCAAAGCGTAATTAAGACATTACAATCAAGGTAAATTTATGGAAATTATGTTCAAAATAATTCAAAATAAACCTAACACACACAGAAATAATCTCATTGTTATCTGTACTCTTCCTTGCATAATATTCTTACCACAACAAACCAATAAAATTATAGTTTAGCGCCATCTGTTGTCGTCTAAAATGTAGTCTGTTATTGCTTCTAAAGACGATTTGTTCTTACATTTATGTTCAATGAACAATTTTAGTCTCTATTTTTTTATTGTAATTACAAATTTTCCTAAAATGTGATAAGGTTCAATAACTTGTAATATTTACAACACAAAACTAATTAGAAATTTACAAATTTAATCATGAACTTCATGCGATCGAAAAATAAGAATTATATCTTACTTATACAAAGTACAAAGTAAGCTATTCAATTTATAGAAATATGTAATATATGTAATTGGCCAATTTTTAGAATGTATATTATAGTAGTAATAGATTTAGAAAATGGCGGTTGAACGCCATCTATTTGCAATAATGCATATTAATTCATTATTGAACATCTTAGGTTATTAATATTTATTTATGCGAAAATAAAATATTAACCATTTTTCTTTCGTCCTATGTCTCAGTAATGTAATACTGTGGTAATGTTTATTTATGTTATAAAATACCATGGTTTTTAGATGAGGCTAAAGTTCATTTACTTATCTATTTTTCTCGCGTACTAACGCCCGTCGTCAATAAAATTACAATAACTTTTGATAGAGTTAACCGATTTTAATGAAACGAAAAAATTATGTTGCTCCGGAATATGCTTGATTATTTTCTTACTGGAGTTTTAACCTAGTACTTTACCAGTGATGCCTGTTCAAACAAACAGACAGACAAACATTTCTAAAAATGATCGAAATGGATTCTATTACTTATTTCCTATACACCTGCAACAATTTTTTTCTCAAAAATCAAAAAAGTACAGACACGTTGGATTTACATTCTTATTATATGTATAGATTTTAGAAACACTTCAAAAAAACTACAAGTTCGTACAAATGAAAAAATAATTTAAAAATACATTTTATGTGAAAATTATTATTGTACAATTCATCATTTGTTGTTTTTCAAAGTTTTGTAATAAAGCAGGTATTTTTTAAGCTTATACTGCCAACAGTTTATTGACCTATGCCTCATGAGGTCTACATTCGTTTGTATAAAAGCTAACTCTTTATGGTTTTGGACAGTCCAAGGGTTAATATTATTTTTACAGTTGTTAAATTAGAATATTAGTGTTATGTTACTCCTATACCTGCGTGTATCATCACGAAGTTTTGTCCATGTTCGCAATAAATTTAGATGTTTTTACATTTACATTACCATCGTGTGCTACGAACTATCTGACTGTATGACGATAGATACGGCACTATAGCTGGGCCCACGGTTTTTACACACATCAAAGGAACTTGGAAGCCCTAATTTTGAGTTATTATTGAAGTGACCAAAGGGTACGACCATGATTAGTTTTTATACTGACACATTACATTACAAATATACAATATATAAATTCGGATTGTTTCATTAATCACTGTGTTTTGGATTCCGTTCCACGCAGACGATGTCGCGGGCACAGCCAGTCTACAATAAAGCAACACTTTTAGTGAAGAAAAACATATTAATAGAACTATAATGTAGTTTTTGGTGTTTTTTCTGCGTGTTCCTCCTAGCAGATTTCAACCTTAGCGACATAAATCGGTGGGTATAGCGGTGATTCAAGGATTAACTTTTTACTATGAGCAAGTATATGACTGATGTAGCTGATCTTAGCTTTAAATTACTTGGCACACAATGGACACGTCTAAACATCATTGACATATTGTAAGAAATAGCCACCGTTGGTCGTGTATAAAACTATCACACTTTATATTTTCGAACATACATTTTTGATTTGCCACAATATCTTATTTATATATTATGATGTACAAGGCGACTCCACTATGTTCGCTGTGCTACTTGCATTTTGAGATTGAGATGCTTGAATGTTGCAACGTTCTATATATATTTCCAGAAATCCTTATATGTATATATCTGACTACTTTTAAAAATGTAGAACATATTGATGTTTTTTATCTGTTCTGTTGTTATCAATGAAATTAAAATCATTGACCACATCGTTACAAAACTATATATGTGATCATAGTTAAACGGCAGCTTATAACAAATTAATAAATAGAATAAAGATAAGTTATACTCGTAAGTATATAAAGTTTATGCGGTCGCAAAGACGAACGACAACGACGCTTTAATAAGAAAGCGCTATCTAAACATAACAATTCCTCAAAGCATATCAGTTATGCAGTAGCTCATAGAAACCAATAGATATGCCACTAAAAATAATTATAGCTAATAATAAAGCATTTGTACTGGACCTTTACTAAACTTGACTATAAACATAGTAAAAAACTGTTATGAACATTTAACAAAATCCGAAGTCATCAATCATAAAAAAAATCGCTTTCCAAATACATTATACCCCAATTCAGCCAGTTCGATTCATATTGAAATAGTATCTCTGTATAGATACTCTTTAACCACGAAGGAACATAGAATACAAATAGGCATATAAACGGAAATGAAATGGCTTCATGAGTCGTGTGGACGAGTCCCATTGTGGAACAGTTTATCAAGGGATGAGATTACAAAGAAATTTATTGCTATAAAAATTCAGTACAAAAGCTAGGTCAGGAAAACTTTTGTTTTTTATTTTATTTATGGAAGTTTTAGAAGCATAAGTACATTATGAATCGTATTATTTTCGTCTCTTTCATCTTTACTTTGAAAGGACAAGCACGAATTTGCAGGCCGTCCACGTTCTGTTTAGATAGCTCGCATAATTCTCGTAGGGACGCTGTGTAGCCCGCCGAAACAATAGAGGATTATCAAAGAAACGACGTAAATAGTCCTCGCAATAGAAGAAATAGGGCGCGGGTTAAGGGTCCGCGGAATATCCGTATCGCGCTTGGAATGCTAAATAAGCCAATGATTACACTACCGTATGCGCCTATAGGTTTCGTTATATCGTCAAAAGCTAAAAGGAAATTTTATCTGATTTCATTTTGTTCTTCGAAAATAACAAATGATGTACAGGTACACTCACGAGTGCATTAATTTTCGAACATTATTAAATAACATTTCTGAAAACAATTAAAGTTACGATATTCATTCATACAAATAGTACGCTTTTGTCAAAGATGACATACTCATTAAAATATAATTTATTTAGTTTCGACAAACGTTTTGGTAATTAGTTGCAACTTATAACTAAGAGGTGGTATTATATTATATATATTTTATTACAGTTATGAAAGGCCTGATGTGAAATTGTAATCAAATTGGATTTTTACATTATAGGTAACTGTCCCTACATAGAAAATAACAATAAAAAAACGACAATGGAAGAACACAAACGCACATATTTGAGGATCGCAATGAAATAATGTGGCAATTCAATTATCCTTTAGTCAGAGCTATACAATCTGGGCGCCTTTCAAACAAAGACCCTGCTAATAGTCTCGTGCAACGGATAAACAGCATGACACTGAGTTTGTGTTAAAAAATAAAGGCGCGACAACGCCCGAATAAATGAGAACGGCGATAAACAGGAGGATACGTTCCAAACGGAGCCGAGGGTCGATACCGAAATACATTATGCCCGGATCCGAGTGTTCCGATTCAAATTGAAAGAGCACCTCCAACATGAGATTTCTCAGGCGGCGAGTGGGCGCAGAATATAAATCGACGCATAACCAGAAATGGAAGGGCTGTGAATTTCCATTTCGTGGTGAACGCTTGTGCTCACCCTGAAAACAATATATTAAACGAAAACAAAGTATTCAAACCACCTGCAGATTTTAACACCTTATAAAATATTAAACGACGTATCTAATCCTTCTCCTTCCTAATATAAAAGGTAACGTTTTCTGTTCGTCTGTCCGTTAATGGTTACTCTATGGTTAACGTGCTTATAACTCGAAAACTACTAAAGTGTCTCATATGATCTTTTGTTTTTAAATCATAGATGAATTCTATGGCTAATTTTAGTATATGATTTGTATCATTAAACAATAATAATATGTGGAACAAGTTAGCGAGTACACTAAATCAACAAGAAATTTCAATGAAGATGTTATTTGCCAATAGTCAAGACCTGAGTCATTAATTTTTTTTTTCGAACTGACTACACTATTGGCCTGATAGGCCTTCACAGCTTCACCGGACTAATGTGAGTCAATAGATTAATTGTAATATAGTAGGCAATTATTTGGGAAATATATGTTGTATACTAAAAAATATTTAGATATTTAAATAAAATCGGACAAGTAGTGAGTAGGACATATGTCTAGATGATTTTACATAGATATATCGTTTACATTTTGCTTTAACATTCTCCAACCTATTTAAAAGGCGACGCAGCGCGTGCTTCCGTGGCAGACTTTTATTTCAGGACATAGAACTCGGTATACATTTAACAATAAATATTACTTTGCCGCATATTAATTCCACGTGTAATTTAAGATTAAACTTAGACCAAAAAACATCTGTACATACCAAATTTTATGATCATAGGTTCCCAGGATGTATATCATACTAAGGTTTTGATACTCGGTCAATAAGTCGAATTAAAATAGGCACATCTCTTTACCGCTTTAACCTAGATAGGTACTTATTTTGTAAAGCAATATGAGACCGTGAAGGTTAATATATTATACTATTAATTTTAACTTTGTACTTCAAGGTATTTTCGACGAAAGGGATCCTAGCACACCGATAAACTGATAGACAGATGTAGAACCTAATGATTCTATTAGTGCATCTGTTGTTTTTTATTATGAGGTAAGGAAAACTCTAAAAATCTATGCAAATTTAAATGCTTTATTTGAAAAGTATTTACCAATAATTTAATAGTTCTCGGCTTCTCAAACGCAGAGTCGTGGGTACATCTAGTAAATAATAACAAATACTGAACTCAAAGCAGCGACGACTTGTAAATAGCTTTGCTTAAAGTAACTGTATGAGGAAAGCTGAGATCGGAAAAAATCGCGAGCCTTGTAATAATAGGCGTATGCTCAATAGTTGACTGCTACCTACATAATGAACATTTTGATTTTTCTTCAGCCAATTTTAGTTCGTCTCCGCTAAGTTGCTGCTAGATGTATAGAAGAAAACGAACCTTATATCATACTCAAAACCTGTTGAAACGAAACCTGTTAGTAGAAAAGTAGGTTTTCCAAACGTAGTTCAATTTCTCATAAATAATTATACTTTAAGTTTAAACAACACTATAATGCAGTGGGGCGTAACATTTTATTAACTTCACATTTTTTTCAATGAAATTAATTGTTTTGTTGATAAGTTCATTATTATTTTAAAATCATTTGTATTTTTTTATTTATTATACACCAGTAAACTTTACGTCTCCATAGAATGACCACTCCACATTTAGAAAATATTATTAACTTTTTAGTTCGGTTACTTATAAAACAATGCGTTTTTTCTTTTTTTAACTATTATTTTTTATTTCTAACATTATTTATGCTATTGTTATTAGAATAACCTAAGAAGTTTGTGAATATATTTGTAGGAGTTAATCTCTGGAGCTATTGAGCAGACTCCAAAAACTATTTCACTGATAGAAATGAAACGTTCATGCTGATGGATGTAGGCTCTTTTATTGTAATTAAGCCCTATATTGTACCTACCTCATCGTGAACTATTAATACTTTATTAATCGAGCTGAATAAAAAAATGCTAACATGGATGAATTACATTACGTATTACATACACGTACCTAAAGTTATTTAACTCGTTGAATACATTTAGATATAATAAGTAAGCGAGACTCCGTCCCTTATCGTGTATTCTATCCCATTCTCAACACGCCCAGTCGATATTTACGTAACAAATGCCTTTGGTGATTGCTGACAAAGTCTTGTTAAGATGTAAGAAAAGTTATGTAATACTGGTACGTTTCACTTATTTGCATCACATAATATACAAACTCATCCCTAACTCGATAAAAGTTTATTAAGCCTAAACATACCAAGGAAGGAAACTGTTTTCTGAATTATATATTAATACAAATATGTAACGTTATTTTTCAATTTATATTATTAATGTCCTACTCCGCTTGGTACAAAGAACACTAATTATGCAATATATAAATATTAATCATAAATGTTATTAGTCATATTACAAAACTAATTTAGAACCTTTCTTAAGTTAATAGTAAACAAAGTAGTGGAATGTAAAGACGTCAAAGAAAGGCATTTAGCTGGTATAAGATGATTTCTAGAGAGGCGTAAACGCCTGAGGCTACGTCAGTGGAGGGAGACACAGCCTGGCATAGCTTGGCGGACACAACGGCGCGGCGAGTCCGTTAGCGACGGCACTCTAACTTTATTAAGGACGAAACTCCGTCGTTGAATCAAGGTGACGCGCCTTCACAATACTCTATTCAGATTTAAATAGCTTTACGCCCAATTGCCCTTCAATACGGCTTTAGTTCCCCGAGATAGTTAAATAATTAAACAAAGATTTTGAGAGATAAGTTCGTTAGAAAACAATTTAATAAAGTCTAATTATCAATTCCCGCTAATAAATTGAACTATATCGTCGAAACTACTACTAAATATATTTTGTAAATGCTGTATATTACTTAGGTGGATGTGTAGCATCAAGAAATTCAATAGCATCTATTCTGTTTATATGTATGTACTATTATTAGCTATACATATAAATAAAATTGGAGTGTCTGTTTGTAATATCAAAATAACGACTTTTTTTCTGATTGGAAATGAACATATACACGATACTGATAACAAAAATACAATTTTTAAAATTTTTGTGTCTGTCTGTCTGTATGTTCCGGGTAATCTCCGAAACGGCTCGACCGATTTTGACAGAAATTTCACTGACGGATAATTAAAATTACAGCGGGTGACATAGGCTACTTTATTTTAGACTAGCTGTCATCCATGGCTTCGTCTGTGGTACTATTTCTAAAACGATTGGACCTATTTTCATGGGACTTTCACTGACAGATAGCTGATTTTATAAGAAGTAATTCACAATTATAAAAAAAAACGCATACGGAGCCGCGGGCAACAGCTAGTTTATTATAATATATAGTTGATTTATAGCAAAATGGATAATGTATAAATATTTTTTGGTCTAGTATAAAAGAGTACCAATTTTTATAAGGTCAGTTAAACGGTACTAAAATTAATACACTGTAGCGAGTTACAGTGAAATGGTTAGTATAAAAACTAAGTCCACGAAAACACACACGTGTGCTAATTTTTACCGTGATGAGCCGAACGGTGTTGGGTTCATATCTGCTGGCATTACGTCATAACAATAACCTTTTCTATACACATTTGTTTCATTTTATAACGTATTGGGAATTTTTAACTTCTTTTTGTTTCATTTTATAACGTATTGGGAATTTTTAACTTCTTTTTCAATATCAACTTACTGAAATTTATATTAATTTAATTTTAAATAGTAATTTAATTCATTTCAATGTAATTATATCAAAAGCAGTTCTTGTAATTCGTTCCAAAATGCATGGAGTAGAAGCAATATAAGAGACGTTATAAGTTACCCCAGAAGTAGTATTTAGTATGTGAATGGCCTCTATTAGGAATACAGTTTTTAATATATGATCAGTGGTATCAGTAATAATTTGTCTGATGGATTGCATTCTCGTTTTTAAATAACGTTAGATTAATAAATGAGAAATCGTATATTAATTACATTATAAGAAAAGAAACATTTCATTAGCTAAAAACGAATAATTTAAGCTTTTAAACTGTTCATTAATATGTCATATCGTGTAAATTTACTAAAACAGTATGTATCCGAAGACGTCACCAAGAGGACAATGGCGTGCTACGACGGACGGGCGCGGGTATGGAGACAGGGTTGGAGTAAAGTTTGGCAATTATGGCGACCGCATGTCTGAGAGCAACGGTACACTCATTACCCACTGAAACTCGACTAGTCGTCTAAATTAAAGTCCAATAGCCTGATGAACGAGAAACTACCACGGAAAAATGAAGGTTATAATTGCCGATTTAAATCCTTACTAAATATTATAAATTCAAGAGTGAGTTCTTCGTTTGTTTGTTACGTTTCCGCACCTTAAGTATTCAACCATCGCCATGAAATTTTGCATACACCTTGTCAATGGCAAAAGAAACGACATAAGTTACCGACATAATCTAAATAAAAGAAATAATAACAAATTGGTCATTCCATGTTGTAGGCTCACTAGGACCGGTACCAGTTTTTTTAGGTAATAGTGTTATGTTTTATAACAACATTCCAAAGCACGTTACCGATTTGCCGGATACTAAGTTCAAGCACCATGTCAAGCCGGTTTTAATGTCTAAAGGCTATTACAGGGTGGATCAATATGTGAACGATGGTGACGTCTGGAAATGACGCCCTCTGTGTGCATCCACTAAAACCGGATGTAATTCAATGTATCTATGTTTATAACCATGTTTTAAAAATATGACTTATTATATGTTTAATGAAAAGATAAACCAGATCGAGTTTCTTGAAGGTTCATCTCGACGACTGGGTTGTTTTCCGAACCGGTGGTAACTTTGACGTTCATAAGCGCCTGCTCAGGGCCTAAACTGAATAAAGTATTTTTGATTTGATTTGATAATCCAGATAAAAAGTACTCTAAAGGATAGCTCCAGCCTACAAAACGCGAGCGAAGCCGCTAACAAAAGCTAGTTGTTTAATAGGTTCCGCTGACACAAGTTCCAAGTACATGATATTTTATCATTAATCCTTCTTTCTACTTTGCAAACTGAGTAATGCCCAGAAGTTAAAAAAAATGTTTTTTTGTCAGCCTCGTTCATAAAATCATAAAATTTTCGTTAAAAGTTCAAACCTTTCACAGGAAAACGATTAATTCCATAAATTATTCGAACTGGACAGTATTAATTCAGAGGTAAAGTATTATATAATTATAAACTCGAACACTTGAAATCTGTGGAATGCCGTCATATTTTCGAACTTAATCAGTAATGGTTGAAGGCGTACAAGTATTATACTTCTCAGCGAGATTTCAAATATACTAGTCGTTATTATCCAGTAAATATCTAGTAATCAAGCGGGTAGGTACGATTTCTGTAATCATCATGAACGCATTAAATTTGTCACAGAGACTTTTCGTCTGTGGTTTTACTTTATAACCGACTTCAAAAAGAAGGTTCTCAACTCCATGGGTTTTTATTTTATTTTAATGCTTGTTACCTCAAGATTTCGCTATTTATAAATCGACTTCAAAAATTATCTTTTCATTTATTGAAAAGGTCCTATTTTCTCCCATTTCTTGTTATCATTGGAGATTGTATTTCGAAGATACATCACGAAACTCCTCAAAATCGAAAAAGAAATATAATCCAAGAAAAGGTAGTGTTCCTAACTATGGTCAAGTACTTTCTAGTGATTTTTTCCTGAGTATTGTTTGTTAAGTCAGTTTTATCTTAATATATATAATTCTTCTATACATGTGTACGTAACTGAACTCTTCCTAAACGGTTAGACAAACTTTGATGAAATTGATTCATAATTGGATCAGATAGATGGCACTGCGGTCTGGTTCTAGGTTTTTTTTTTATTATCTGGGCAGGACAACGCTCGTTGAGCTCGCTAGTTTATTATAAAATAATTATTCTTCTTACTTCTTCTTCTTCGCCTCCTTACCCTTATCCCACCTAAATAGATTCAGTACAACATGTTAGTCATGTTGTGATGTATGATTTGGCTTAATATTTACCTGCCTGACATTAACCCTTTTTTTTTTTTTTTTTTTTTATTTACGTGGGGAAATCCTTTATGGATACCCACCCTCCCGGGGGAGAGAATGGGTTATGTCCGACTCGCACGGACTAAAACCCCACGGTGTACCGGCCGCCGATTTTGGTTGGGGCGACATGGGATCGTGCTGGGCTATCACCATGTCGCCCCATCGGTCAGCCCGGCGAAAGGCCACCGGGCTCCGTCCTAATAGGGAGGTAGACTGGGTACACAACCAACTACCTCCCCTCGTCAGCCGGATCTGTGCAAGGAGGAGATGGGCCCCCCGGCCCACCTCCTCAGGTCCGGCTACGGAGGTGGAAGGAGGCGGATAAAGCGCCGCCTCCTTCCACCGACCCTCCTTTGGCGGAGAGGGCCGCTAAGAGGGTCCAGCTCTCGGACCCTCTCCGCCGCCTCCTTCTGCGAGATAACTTCCTCGCAGAAGGAGGCCATGGCCATCCATGCTTCTTCGCTGCCGAGCATGGCCACAACCACGCTCGGCAGCGACAAGTCACCACCTACCGCCGCAGTCAGAGCGCGGCGCTGTTCTCCCCACGCAGCACACTCAGATAGAGTGTGCTGCGCGGTATCTTCCTCAGCGCCGCACTCGTGACATGCGGCGGTGGGCTCCCTGCGAGCGATCTGGTGCAGGTACCAGCCAAAACAGCCATGGCCGCTGAGTACCTGCACCAGCCGAAACGTCAATGATGTGGGCTGAAGAGATAATTATGTTAGTTGATTCCTCCAGACAGAAACTTTTGCCTAGCACTGCTACTCATACAGGCAGACTTTAGGTAACATTTCTATATACAGTTACGAAGTTTAATACAATGATGTGGGCTGAAGAGATGATTATTCTTCTTAGTTAGTTCTTCTGTAAGAAAAAAATATTGATCAAGTTATAGTGAGACATACCTGAAGGCTGGGATGAACGGCGAGCTGTAGTAATGTCCGCACGACGCCGAGGTGTCCTTTGTTGACGGCGATGTGTAGCGGGGTCTGGCGGCGGCGGTTGCGCGCGTTGAGGTCGGCCCCGGCGGCGGCGAGCGCGCGCAACGCGTCCGGCTCGTCCCCGAAGGCGGCGTGGTGCGCGGCGCGGTCTCCGTCGCGGTCCTCCGCGTCCGCTTCCGCGCCGGCCTCCACCAGCGCACGGATCACCTCCACGTGACCGTTTTGCGCCGCCGCCTACTAATTTATTCATCCTTCAACAGTTCACTACATCTCTCTTATCTACAGTAATCGTAAATTTTCTTGGCCGCTCTGAATATAGCCTTAACTTCTGGCTTGCACATAAAAAAGTCAAGACTTTAATACAAAAAAAAAACCAAATTAAAATACTATTATAGGAACCTAAAATTGGCATGTATTTATCCTTGGATTGTCACATATAATATGTATTCTGCGCTTCTGTATTCAGAGCGGTCAAAAAGTTTGGCGAGGATTGGGTCTGATACTTCAGCAAGCAACGAAATTACATCAATAGTGTGACTTTTAGAGCGGAAACTTTCGGTGATGGAAAACATCGCGAATAAAACATGGTGTAATGATAGAGCTTTTTCTAATATCTGTCCATGAAACTATCACCCTTAAATTGAAAATCAGTCGCGAAGCATCTATACATGTTATACTTACGATCTAGTCAAACGCTAAAACCTCTATATCAAATCAAATCAAATCAAAAATACTTTATTCAATTTAGACCCTAAGAAGGCGCTTATGAACGTCAAAACTACCACCGGTTCGGAATACATCCCAGTCATCGAGAAGAACCGGCAAGAAACTCGATCGGGTTTATCTTTTTAACATATACTTATATAATTAAAATTCATTATACATTACAATCGATTTTAGTGGATGCACAGAGAGGAGTCAATTCCAGACATCACCATCGTTCACATATTGATCCACTCTATAATAGCCCTTTAACACCAAAACCCGCTTAACATAGCACTTAAACTTATAGTCTGGCAAATTTGTAATATTCTTTGGGACTTTGTTATAAAACCTAACACTATTACCTAAAAAACTGTTACTGGTTTTACTGAGTCTAAAACATGGAACGACCAGTTTGTCACAGTTTCTAGTCTTTAAATCATGCCTGTGTTTTACGAACTCCAGCTTATCAAAGTTTTTGCGAACATACATTAAATTATCCAGAATGTATTGGGAAGGCAGAGTTAAGATACCGTAACGTATACATATAATGTATATGTTAAATATATTTAATATGTATTGCCCATACACCAATAAAATACACCTTTCCGCACCTTTCTGCTGAAATAGTTTTAAATCTAAATCATTTTAAATCTAGTGCAGCTTAAATACATACTTAAAGTGAGCAAGACAAGATATTATTTTTATACTTAACTAGTTACAGCTATTTAAATATACATATATTTTATTATTAGTAACTTTAGATTTGTTGTTAAGATTATATGGCGGTTTTATTATTATTTTTATAGGCATTTTTAGGTTGTAATACACCACACCAAAGGACCAAATACTGACATAATAAACTTTTAATATCGTATGACCCTCGGGTCAATTTTAGATCTGACTGTCAATATCCTAATTATGAACAATACACAGAACTGTACATATCGCTATTCCATATGACAAATATGATTACGTAGGCGGTAAGTCTGACCTGTAAAGCAGTATGTCCTCCATAGAAGCCGTTGACGTCCGCGTGCGAACCGTCGGAACGAGTGAGTATCTCCGCGCACCGAGCGGCGTCTCCATTCGCAGCAGCTTTCACTAATTCTTCGTTCGCGTCGCCCGTCACATGAGACTCGAACAACTTCTTCAGAAGTGCCGACAGACGTTCGCCTAAAAACAATTATCTACAATAACACAGTCAAATCTCCTTACTCGCTGCGGATAGGTTGCATTATTATGCCGCACAGAATGTTATTATTTATAGAAATATAATTCCAACGTTGGAAAATGAAATAAAAATATATCAAGTTAAAATCAATTTATTGACAAAAACACTATTATTTGTTATTATTTTTATTTAAATTACGTGAAGCTTTAAAGAATTTAGTCATTTTTATTATCTTGGATCTTTTAATAAGTTATTTAATTTCGGATGCATAACTTAAAGCTCATGAGAATGAACGCGGTGGCATTGTACAAATCTAGAACAGCCTTAAAATCTAATTTATTATTCTTGAAATAAGTTTCAATGTCAGGAACAAAATAATTTGGAAACCAGTCAATTCAATTTATATATGACAGAGTTGTTTATAAAAACCCATCCATGCATGTCACCTGGCGGTATATATAAAAAGTCCCAGCGATGCGTGGTATTTTTGCAATTCAAAAGTTGCGCGACTGCAGATTTTGTTAGGGAAGATTAGGTTTAGTCACCAACAAACTTTGTTTTTATATATTTTTTAACACTTATTTAATTGTTACTTTTTATAAACATTAATTAGGTACATATTGCTAATTTTGAATCCCCGAATCATGAAATTTTCAGGTGCGAATACTACAGAAAGAAAGGGTTTACGATTTCTTTTACCCACGAATACTAAAATCGCGAAAAGGATATTTGATTATATCATAGTCTAAAATAGACAGAGTAATGGTTCAAAGTAGGTATCAAGGAAGTGCCGGGTGAAACTGGAGCAGGTGCGAGCACAAGCTACCATATCATACTCATTTGGGATCAACCAAAATTCGTTGACGCGTTTTATTAATTAAGTATTGTTGGAAATAATTTAGAATGGAATAAATTACAGATAATGAAATCGACCAGAACGTCTTGGTTTTATCTCTGGTTCCAGTAGCGTAGAGTCCATATAACCCGACTCGCTTCGGCATCCCTTTAAGAATTGGCACATAACGTAAGTACGCTGTAGGCCAAAGGTAATTAGGTATTTTCAATTATTAGGCATGCCAAGTATTGTGTCCAAAATGTATTTGACGCCTAAAAAATTATAATAGCATCAAGTTAAAGATAGTAAAATCTATGCATCAAGTGTAATTTGAAGATAAGACGTAAAACTAGCGTCCTGTCGCTTAGCATCCTTTTAATTTCCTTAGGAAGCCAAGAAAGTCTGTCTCGTTCAATGGGTAACCAATACGGAACCACCAATTTAATCTGACCCTGTACCGAATACGAATTTTCAAGATAATGCCAACTCTGATGAGTCAGATAAATTTGACGTTCATAACTCGCTAACCGTAGGCTTATAACAATGTTAGGATACACCTATTTTAAAAGAGCACACGCGAATGGGCGACCATATAATAAATCCAAATTATAAATTGTATCTATAGTAGTGTTTTAATAGGTATATACCACTATCTTTGGTTTTTAACTTTTGAGATTGTATTTTGAAGGGTGGTTTGATTCGCTGAACGCTTTGCTATTTTTAATGCCCTACGAAACGGGCGGGAATCAGCTAGTATTAATATAAAAGTACTGATTTATAAAAATCATATATTTTATCATATATTATCAGCCTGAGAATACTCATGAAGGATTAACTAAAAAGCATGATAAGTAAATGTAATGAGCTTCTTATCGAAATCATTTTTATTATCGTAAAAATAAAACAATAATTAACCGCGCTAATGGGAGAATATAGTTTTAAACTAATTATAATGCCAAAAACCTTAACAGAATTAGAGAAAAATTTAAAGACCTTGACGTAACAGATCACTGCCAAAATAGTAATTAAAACCATTCAGAATAAATAACATAAAGGAAGGAATATCGAGTAACTTTAATTTACCTGACGAATTACCGGGAATACTACCATCAGACGACGCGACTTTAGTAACAGCATTTGGATTATACGTCCACGATGTATTGCACACTTCAACTTTTAGGTCATTGTCATGGTAAATCTGTTGTACACGACCAATTTTGCCGAGGGTCTGTAACAAATGAGATAAATGTACTTACAATCTATTCATATAATAAAACAGTAACGAAGTAAAATTAAATATTTAAAAAATATTTAAATATTTAAAAAATTAAAAATTAAATTAAATATTTTTTGAAAATCAAAATCGAGGTGGACTTTGTTATCGATATAGAAGCAAAAAATATTTTATTTAAAATTTTTGTGTCTGTCTATCCCTGTGTACGCGCATCACTCTGAAAGTACTGAACCAACTTTGACGAAACTTGACACAGTGAGAACTAATTTTATGAAGTAACATATAGAGTACTTTTTGTCCCATAAAACACGAGGGGTTCTCCAGGATAACGGATAGAAGTCAAAAATTTGTAGTTAATGAAAATTTTGACGGACTTTGTTGAAATTTTCTTTTTGTTATAGGAAACAAATTAGCTAAACATTTAAACATATTTCATATATCTATGCTACTTAAAAAAAGGTATTAACAAAAAATCCCACAGGTTTCGTACCGACGTTTTTGGCCCGTATAAATAAGAGTACAAATTAGCTATAACAACTTCACTGGTCATTGCGAAATTATGAATCAGTTTAATTAGAAGCAAAAATCTAATAAATAGGCTAAAACATATTGATTTATATGTTTGTCTCTTTGTCATGAATCATTTTCGTTTCATCGGGTTTCAAACGACAATGATTCTAAACAAAGTTCACTTCGATAATATTATGTCGACAAAGTTGAAAAGTAGGTGTAAAATTATACGAAACTGTTACTAATATATTTATACATTTATTGTACAAAAATGTATCCTTATATATTATATACTTAAAAGGTATTTATTTATAAACTTAATAATTTCAAATTTCGCGATGCACATTTCTGACATACAACAACTTCTCATCGTCATATTGCATATTTCTGACACATAGTAACAAAGTAATCTCTATGGAGCACGGCGCGGCGGGTGCCAAAATTAAGTCATAGTCACGTATGTAGCTTCAAAAATGTAACTAGAGATGGCGTTACTAAACAAAACGTGACCCCTGAATTAAGGCGACAAGATTTTTCCGAAAACATAAACCTACACATTAATTAAACTGCATTTTAGATACATCTCAATTGCAGTCCGGTGAATTGCGGCCTGTCAGGCTAATAGCGTAGTCGTTAAAAAAGAAGAAAAAATAAATACATCTGTAGCGACACACATACCTACAGCAAACGTGGTATGTGTGTACTACAACAATGCAGGCGAAAAACCAGCGGCACTACAAAGTCCGAAATTAATTGGCTTAACAACGCGACTAATTAAGACTTGCCGCCCAGGTGGTGACCATATGCTACCTGGGTGTAATTGCATTCGCACAACAGACCGCTCACACAATGCGACGAATTATATTAGCTTATTGTTTCCATTTATTCTACTTAGTTCTATTGTTTGTTCCTAATTTTCACCTTTATTTTATAACTATAATATTATTTATGTTATTATGGTTTAGTATTTTTGTCTCTAACATTTGCACGTGTTCGGTCTTATTTAAATATGATTGCTTCGTCGAATAAAGGATATTCGTAATCCAGCTGCCAAAGCGGTTACTAGTCTACACAAACGGAGTCAAAGCTTTCATTTTCCTCCGTGTACCTTCTAATACTAGCTAGTGGTAGTCACGCTACCACTACAGCTAAACATCTCAATTAGAGTTTTGTTATTACATGTATTGATTAGATATTACACAAAATTTGTTTGTTATTTAAGTATTCTTGAGTTTTTGAATTACAGGGTTGTGTATCAACGATTGTAATAATTGACTTAGGTGATTGCAGTTGCTACGTTATATGTTTTGTAACAGTTTATTTGCATTTAAAAGTCAATAGCAAATGGCTCATTTATTAGTTTACATTCATAGTTTCGAAAACCTGCATGTCGATCATATAGAAATAAGCAGGTGTTTTAGAAGCACGGCTACCTGTTGTTTTGAGTACTACGCCGTATTCCCAGAGTATGCTTACAAACATACAGATATACCTTCAGATGGTTTTATTAATCACTGTCTTTTTGTAAAGTTCCGCGCGGAAGAAGTCACGGGTACAAGTAGTCCATAATAAACATAACAATTATTAGAACAACTAATAATTTAAAGCAATATTTTTACGCAATGGTTAACAAATTTTTGTAGGAATTATTATATTGCTGTTGATAATCCGTTATCCGTTATTGTTGATACTGACAATAGTTACCCGATATTATCATAACGAGTGAATATGTTTGTAACATGGAGTGCAAGTAATTTTGTTGAGTTCAATTATTGGTATAATTGGTTGAGTTACTTGTAAAACACAGGTTTCCGCGTTTACTTGTAAAATATTCTGTTTATTCCCTTTCTTACTTCTTCACGCTAACTAATAACATCAAAACGCGACCGAGTTATAGAAGAAAAAACTTGAAATTGTAACGGATTTTTTAACGCAACTAACATTGTCAATGGTTAAATTACACACAAAACGCTTCATAATAGTATTTTTATAATTTTATTTCTCCTGCACCAAAAGCTTATGCACACGTCTTCAAACAAAACATTGGTCCTTCGAGCTTGATCACAATAGTTTCATTTTCTTTCTTCTATACCAAAGGCTGGACGCACACGCCTTCAAACAAATCATTGGTACTTCGAGCCGGATCACAACAGTTTTATTTTCTTTCATCCATACCAAAGGCCTGTACACACGCCTTCGAACAAAACACTGCTTTTCATTAGGTTTCACTAGTAATGCGAGACAATCTCAATATTTTAGGTACAGATATTCACAGCGAACTCAATCCCCGGGACTACATCCAGGGCTTCATTTTTACTACATCTCGGGGACTTAGGAGTCTTAAACGGGTTGTAACGGTTTTTCACACCCAGCCAATTGTATCTTCTTTTCGCACCTCCTACTGTTCATACCTCCGAGACAGATCCGCAAACCACCTTCTGGATGCCATGAACAAGTTGCAGATGGACTATCCGCATTAACAATGATGCAGATGTTCGAGTTCATCAAGCTTGTGTATGTATGGTGACTAGGGTTCTGAAGAACTATTCATCTTAATTTCATCCTTCTCCATACCACACCAAAACCACGTGCTTTGCGGATTGGAGCCATACTTTTAAGGTAAATTCGCTCTGGGCACGAACTAAAAACTTCTTGACGTTTTATATTTGGCGCGTCGTAAATCTGTAGAACAGTCTCCCGGCCAATGTGGTCCCCGTCTTTTTATGACTATGTATAATGTGAAAAGGCATTTACGGTGGTTGACATAACAGAAGCCACTGGCAATGGATACTTTACCTTTCGATAGACGCCGTAGTTTTTTGAGATCACTAAACTTAGCATCAGGTATAGTGCAGTTACTTTGCCATACAACACTAAAAAACAACAAACAAACAACCCTACTCACACTTAAAGTCACGATACGAATAACGAAAATTAATTTAATTAACCTTGTATTGGTCAAAAATTTCATTTTGATATATGACATACTTGATTAACCTCACAAGAAAAAATGCTAACTGAAATATCTTCGGGGTAGTGAAGGAAGACGCCTGTGTAAATTGTAGCATTTAGGTAAGTGCAATTACACATGTTATAAATTTTACTTTCAATTTGAATAACTTTTGAACGAGTCGGTTTATTGAAAAATTATATATAAGACATTTTTATAGAATGTACTATTTGCTACAAAATCATATATCGCTAATTAAAATCTGATTATTCATTTGTAAGTCACATAATTCTAAAAAATCCTGTGTTATTTATATGGAAAATAAAAATCCCCAATTCGCGACCTATAAATATTAATTTTAAAGACTCTAGTTTTCTTAAGACTTTTTTTACTACCCCGAAGATAATTCAATGCGAGATTTTGAGAAAAAAAAGTGTCGATTTTTTTATCAGCGTAGTAGATATCTATCCCAATATACTCGTATGCTTGTATAAATGATTTTAAAATTTGACAACTATACCAAAAGTGTAAAAATTGAAACAAAAAATGAATAAAGGTTACTAACAGGCGCCATAGCCTCAGCCCACTCTCCATGTCCGCGTTGCAGTGCTTTGACCCGCTCTTGGTCGGCGCACACCTGCACTAGATCGCCCACCGCAAACGCACCGCTAGCACCCGTTCCCGCGGTCGCCCCCGCAGATGCACTACCAGCGCCACTCACATTCGTGCTATTCGATGTCGACCCATTTAAATTACTACTGAAAACCTGTCAACATTCACGACTTTATTTAATTTATCACTACATGGTTCACTATGGGATATTTTCATTTCTTAAAACAGATGAAAAACCACAGGAATGTTTCAGTTTATCTGTGAATGTATATTATTGTAAAATCGTAAATATAATGCACGTTGTTGTTGTTGAAATATAACTTGTAAAATATTTTAAGATATTATTTAGAGGATATTTATACTGGAAGACACGCTGCGCACCCAGAGAAAATTGCGAAAATCTTTTGCCAACCCTTTGCCACCCTTTATTTTAGAAAAAAAATTAGGGTTGCGCGAAAATATAATATCTATACATATAATAAGAACGTTTTTTTTTTTAATAGACCTACACTGTTAGCCTGGCAAGACCGCTACAGTTCCACCGGACTACTAAGGGGAGTGCTTAAGGCAGTCACCCGATTTGTTCAGGCGATCAGCGCAAGGGCACTCGGTGCGCCTCCGCTTGAACTGTCGCCGAATTTCCCGATCTGACTAAGCTAAGCTATCTATCTATTTCATACACATATGAATTCGTGAAAAATGCACGTATGACCATGCATGTTTCACGAATGCATATGTGTATTTTGCACCTGACTAATATGTTGTGTGGCCTATTTCAGTCCGAAAAGGGCAAACAATTTAATAAAAATGTATATCCAACGTATCTGTACTTTTTTTATTTTTGAGAAAAAAATTGTTTCAGGTGTCTAGGAATAAGTAATAGAATCCATTTCGATCATTTTTAGAAATGTCTGTGTGTCTTTCTGTCTGCCTGTTTGTTTGAACAGGCATGACTGGTCATGTACTAGGTTTCTGATAAAACTCTAGCAAGAAAACAATCAAGCATATTCCGGAGCAACATAATTTTTTTGTTTCATTACAATTGGTTAACTCTATCAAAAGTTATTGTAATTTTAATGACAACGGGAGTTTAGTACGAGAGAAAAATAGATAACTAATGGACTTTATCCTCATCCAAAAACCAGGGTATTTTATAACATAAATAAACATTACCACAGTATTACGTTACTAAGACATAGAAAGAAAGAAAGTGGCTAATATTTTATTTTCACATAAATAAATATTAATAACCGAAGAAGCTCAGTAATTCATTAATATGTATATTATAAATAGATGGCCTTCAACCGCTATTTTCTAAATCTATTACTACTATAATATACATTCTAAAAATTGGTCAATTACATATATTACATATTTATATAAATTGAATAACTTACTTTGTATAAGTAAAATATCAGTTTTATTTTACGATCGGATAAGGTTTATGATAAAATTGTAAATTTCTAATTAGTTTTGTGTTGTAAATATTATAAATTATTGAACCTCATCACATTTTAGGACAACTTTTTAATATGATAAAAAAATAAAGAGACTAAAATTGTTCATTGAACATAAATGTAAGAAAAAATCATCTTTAGATGCAATAACATACTACATTATTGTCGACAACAGCTGGCGCTAAACTTATAATTTTATTAGTTTACTGTCGTAAGAATATTATTGCAAGGAAGAGTACAGATAACAATGAGATTATTTATGAATTTGTTCAGTTTATTTTGAATTATAATTTTCATAGATTTACCTTGATTCTAATGTCTTAATTACGCTTTGGATTAATGTATACCTTTGGTTTATGCATTAGGGTTCATGAAGCGATGATGGCTCAGTTGGTAGTGTGTTCATACAAATGAAAAATAATGTAAAAATACATTTTATATGAAAATTATTATTTTACAATTCATCATTCGTTATTTTTCAAAGTTTTGTAATAAATCAGGTATTTTTTAAGCGTCTGATGCCAACAGTCTATTGACCTATGCCTCATGAGTTCTACATTCGTTTATATAGAAGTTAAATCTTGATGGTTTTAGACAGTCTAAGGGTTAATGTTGTTTTTACAGTTGTTAAATTAGAATATTAGTGTTATGTTACTCCTATATCTGCCTGTATCATCACGAAGTTTTGTTCATGTTCGCAATAAATTTAGATGTGGGCACACATTACCATCGCGTGCTACGAACTATCTGACTATATGACGATAGATGCAGCACTATAGCTAGGCACACGGTTTTTACGCACATCAAAGGAACTTGGAAGCCCTCATTTTGAGTTATTATTGAAGTGACAAAGGGGTACGACCATTATTAGTTTTTAGCCTGACACATTACATTACAAATATACAAGATATACAGATATAAATTCAGATTGTTTCATTAATCACTGTGTTTCGTATTCCGTTCCACGCGGACGAAGACGCGGGCATAGCTAGTATTTAATAAGAATGAGGTCGTGGCCCGTAGGTCGAATACAGCAAAAATGTTAAACTGTATACCTTTTTCAAACCATTATTTTGTTGATATTGACTCTGACGGTAATCAAAATAAATAAATTATTCAAGATGTGTTAAATTAATTATACAAACTGTATTTATAAAATTATTGGAGGTCTCTGGGATAGTAAATTATAAATTTATAACCCAGTGTTCCTGTACGGGCTTCATATTTTCATTATCAGGCACAAAACCCTAAGATCGACTAATCATCTGCTTAATAATCAATAACTAAAAGTACTCCGTTTTTCATAATCTATAATGGCAACCGACTCTTCACACAACTTATTAAAATTAATAAATGTTTAAAAGTAAATATTGTTAAATTTGCTATAGATAGTGACCCTGAGACATTTTTAAGTATAGCTGCAACTATTTATATATTTTTAATTTACCTTAGTTAATACAGCAGGATTGAATGTCCACCGGTTGCCACTGGGATATGTTACAACAATGTCATGATCTTCATCTATACCGACAACAGTGCCTGTAGTACCAAGACATTCAAACATTCCATCAGTCCAACCACCATGACCGTGTTGTAATGATTGTACTATTTCTAAATCAAGGTCCACATTCACCTGAAAAAGTA
This sequence comes from Antheraea assamensis, assembly GCA_035772565.1. Lineage (NCBI taxonomy): Eukaryota > Metazoa > Arthropoda > Insecta > Lepidoptera > Saturniidae > Antheraea > Antheraea assamensis. The sequence goes on along the minus strand of JAQQSE010000064.1, from coordinate 7,336,017 downwards.
AAATCGTTATTAGAATCCTTTTTATACTTAGTCTGGCCAAAATACTGTTACAATTAAAAATAAACAAAATATTACATTTGAATTTGGAATCTATCATTTTTATATGATTGTTCATTGAGTTTTCTCGTTTTGGCGCCAATATATTGTACAATATTTTATGTTATTAAAATGAAGTGGGGAGATAAAGAGAACCGAATGACTGTGATTGCATTAGAAAAAGTAGGTATGGAACCAAATGTAATTTTTAAAACTCTCCATACACTTGTTATTAGTAAAATATTTGTGTACCGGTCTAATAATAGGTACAATGAGATCTCCTCTGCTTGTGACAGAAAAAGATGTGACCGTCCACATAGTGTTCGTATGAAAAAGGTGGTCAAAGCAGTAAGGGAAAGATTTAGAAGAAATCCTGTCCGAAAGCAAAAGATTTTAGCTCGGGAGATGAAGATAGCACCTAGAACCATGTCGCGTATTTTAAAAGATGACTTAGGACTTGCAGCCTATAAGAGACGTACTAGTCATTTCTTAACTAATAATTTAAAAAAGAATAGGGTGCTAATATCGAAACAACTACTGAAGCGGTACGCAAAGGGAGTTCACAGAAAAATGTTGTTTAAGGATGAGAAAATGTTTACAATTGAGCAACATTTTAAGAAACAAATTGACCGTATTTATGCTCAAAGCTCTAAGGAAGCTTTCCAATTAGTCGACAGAGTGGAACGTGGGCACTATCCGATTTCAGTGATGGTTTGGCGGGGTATTAGTTATGAAGGAATAACTGAGCCATATTTTTGTGAAAAAGGTATCAAAACATCGTCATAAGCGTATCAAGACACCATTCTTGAGAAGGTAGTGAAACCCCTTAACAACACCATGTTCAATAACCAAGAATGGTCCTTTCAGCAAGACTCTGCGTCGGGTCATAAAGCTCGGTCTACGCAGTCTTAGTTGGAAACGAACATTTCGGACCTCATCAAACCTGAAGACTGGCCGTTGTCTAGTCCCGATCTTAATCTGCTGGATTATAATTTATAGACAGTTTTAGAGAGCACGGCGTGCTCTAAAGGACATGATAAATTGCAGTCCCTAAAACAATCCGCACGATTGGCAATGAACAATTTTCCCATGGAAAGAGTGCGTGCTTCTATTGATAATTGGCCTCAACGTTTAAAGGACTATATTGCAGCCAACTTCGAATAAGCTTTTTATATTTTAAATTGTTTTATATTTATGTATTAAACTAACACACTGTAAAAGTAATAAATGTTATTTGCAATAGAAACATTTTTAAATTTTTTTGTTTCAGTATTTATGGCAAGACTAGGTATATTGAGGTAAATTATGAATTGAAAACCATCATAATAAAAAAAAATCTGAGAAAAAAGAAAAAATAAATATACATAAGCATTTGTACAATAAAAAAACCCTAGAAGCAATAAATTTCTATGTCTGCACTAACAAAATAAATTTGAACAAATACATCCAATATATATTCCTTCATCATGGAGTTTCCATATATCCCTGCACTAACTAAAACACTTACTATTAATACTAATTCCTTTTTTTTTCTATGCTATTGTGGTATTACAAGTTACAGTTACACACAGTAAAAAAAAATATTTTAAATAAAACAAACTTAGATAGGGAAATTAAAAAAGCCTTTATAAAACATTAAATAAAATAAAAAATTCTAAGACATACTAAACTCAATAATTTTTACTATTATCCACATAATACTGTTACATTTAGAAAACTTTTCCTAAATAATGACCTACTAAAATGTTGTGAATATTGCATTAAAAAATTAACCATAACAAAAATATTACCTGATCTCCGACTTGAAGCCCGTGTGGTCCAGTGCGACCAGGACCTAACTCTCCCAAAAGTGGTAAATGTTCTTTATAAACGTTTTGACCTTTCACATCATTTACAACCTATAAGTAAAATGTATACATTATTACATAAGATTGGTTTTTCTATTTGTATAATTTTGAAATTTAATTTATTGTAGCTAAAGCTTAGCAATTTGTCATTTCACGGGAACTAGATGTTTAACTAGGTCAATTGTGGGACATCTTTTATATTTGACGTGATAACTTCTTATAAATCGATGAACACCAGCTGCACGCATGAAAAAGCATGACTCATTGTCACGTTCCACCTGAACCGAGTGTGCAAGCAAGAACACGGAACAAACGCTCGAGAGGCGCGATCGGCCTTAGCGTCCGGCTTGTGACGCATCACAATTCAGTGATAATAATTCAATTCAATTAATAAAAGTATGCAATTTTCCATCAATGTTTTCTTATGACGTTATCACGTAAAATTATCGTCCGTAAACAGATATTAAAGACAACCAATTTTTTATTCTTAGTGAATTTTCCATTACTACATATCCCTAAGGAAAAGCCAAATGACATGCATCATTGCTAATATTTGGAGAAACAATCTATCTTCCAATAAAAATCTTGTCAAAACCCGTTTATCTGTTTTGGAGCCAATCTAAATACATAACAAACACTTCAATTTTATTTATTAATATACAGATTCCTAAACGAAATAAATTTTACAACATCAATTACAGTTGGGAATAAAACACAGCATAACAATAACTATTAAGAGTACCATATATAACAGCAAATAATCAAAATAGACATTGTTATTTGTATAGTTTTAAATATACCTTTAAATCTGCCATTCCCTCAAATCCAACTCTGTAAAGATTCTTAGCACCATTGTCCCACACAACATATGCAGCAGAACGAGGACTAGCTGCTGACCAATCCTGAATTTCATTTACTTTGCCTCTTCTACCATTACCACCATCTTGATCTTCCCATTGCCAATCCACCTTAAAAATGTTACAATAATTTTATTGCAATACTTATATATTTTTTGCAATTGACTAACGCTATTGCCCTGATGGGCCTTAACAGTATCACTGGACTATGAAAGTAAACATTTATGTCTATTATGTTTTTTTATATACTAACATTTTAAGGCATTTTAATATATTCTATTCTTTTGTATTTCTTACGTTATGGGTAAATTTTATTACAATTCTAAAATACATAATAAAAGTGAGTTGTTTTTGTAGATGTTTAATAACTTACTCCTCGAACTACCCTTGCTCCTGGGAATATACCCCTAACAGCCTGTTTTTTGCTTTTGCGTCTGGGTTCTACAAGACAGCGCTGTGCTCCTGGAGCACTAATACGGTAAAATCTGTGTCTGAGATTATGTTTGTCTCCATGATAGCACACTGAACATAAATCATAATTACTGCATTCCGCACATTTCCAACGTATTCCTATAAAAAAAGAGTCATGAGTTATATTGTGGATTATGTTTATCAGCTTTTAATTGCAAAGATACAAAAATATTCTATGTAATGCTTTGTCTATATAATTCTAGCAGTCAGCTGCATGTTGCATACTGCTTGCTGTGTTAGGTATCAGGTGGTACGATTTTTTGAAATTTACTTAATAGATATCATTTTATTTTGACCATTTAAGCAATATCTCTAAAAATTATACTCTATATGTTATTCTAAAATATAAGCTATGTAACTCTATAGTTCCATTATAATATGTTGAGTAGTTTTTGAATGAAAAATAACAAACATCCAACCATCATGTCAACAATTCTGTTTTAAAATATTATTACAAGCTTTTACTCACGGGTTTTGCTTGCGTTAATGTGGATTTGACCAATCCCTTTAGGAACAATACTGTTTTTCTAAATGAAATGTACTTTATGTCCTTTTCTTTGCCCCTGACAATGTGCATGCATAATTTCAAGACAATCGGTTGAGTAATCAAGATGTGTAAGCATAACAAACAAAAGAAACTCACTTTTGCATTTAGTTAGGATTTACTTAATAAATGCATAGTATAAAATTTTATTTGTGACATAACAAACAATACTCAGGGACATGACATAAATTCTTAGTAAAATCAGCAATCATCACTAAATGTGTAAAATATACTATGATTTATTAACTAGACAAGAAAACAAGGCACCAGCCAATAAAACAATTAAAAATATTTGGCAAACATATAATTTGAGTATATGTAACACCATGTAACCTTTGCACTTTAATTCTCTTTCAGCTTTTCGGTATAATGTCAAAGTATACTTTGTTTAAAATTATTAAATCATTTAAGAGAGCCTGTAATTTTATTCAAGCACACCAGCCTCAATGATATGATGATAAGTGATATAACAGTTTGAAACTTATGTATTTGGAGGATGGGTCATCTCTTTGAATTAGAAACTATGTACATTAATACTTTGACATTGCTACATCTTGAAGTTACTTTATTGCATTACAGCTGTCTTAGTGTAGGGCTTTAAAGAGATCCATGTGTGCTACCCTTGTCAACAACAATATAGTTTTCCATTTAAAGTAAAATCCTAGGAATATGAGGTCTGAGTGTATGCTGTGTTGATATGGAACGGACAAGTCAAGTAATTAACATTTCTTGTGGTCTGAGGATTAGCCAAAGGCTTATACCAATAAATAAACATGACTATACTGTAGTTAGCCTGCCTATATAGCCCTTTGATAATGAATTTGATGGCATCCACTACTTGTTGACACTTCATTCAATTAAGTATTGTTAACTTCTATATAACCAATATATAGAAAATTTTGATATTAAACCAATAACAAACCAAAAATTGGTTGTTGACGGCATGTATCACACATAGTGCCTTCATGTTTGACACCTGTTGGAGCACTATCCAGAATTCTCAAGTCATATGCGCCTGAACATCTATAATTAGCAGCTGTTCCATTATCCCAAACTACAACCACTTCTTCTGGTGACTCAAAATTCCTTACAGTGCCGACATGGCCTTCCCCACCATCCTGAAATATAAAGAAATACGTAAATTTTCTTTTATGTTTATATTATTGTATATAGAAAAAGTTAAAGGACCCTTGAATAATAACTTTTTTCATATAGTCACATATTTTAAGCCAAAACGTTTTAAATCGTGTAAGAAAAATCTCAAAATAATCCAGAAATAACAGAATAGTCAACAAAAATAAACAGTAACAATAATCGTACTTGTTTGCCCCACTTCCAATCTGGACCTCGTATAACACGTGCTCCAACACCTTCCATCATGAAACGAGTAGCTCTAGAAGATGTTGATGACCCAGGTATATTAGACTCCATTGAAGCAAAATTGCTAGCAATGAGAATTGTGAATAAAAAGTTGTCGCTCCACCTTAAATAAAAATTAATGTTACAGTAGTACAATGTAAAAAAAATCCCAAACAGAACAATAATAGGTACGATTGAATTGACATGATCCTGTTTCTAATACGGCCAAGATAAAGGCTATTTTAGTTATCAACGTAAAGCACATTTTTTTTCGATTTTCTAATAACGATTTTTGTTACAGTTAATCGATCTTCCAGAAATAATATGCCTAATCTATTGTTATTACCAATTGAAAAACAGAACAAACGACAAAGGCACGCTGAAATCAAAAAAGTTTCAAAAATGAACCAAGAGACGGGTGCTGGCAATACTATTAAAATGTCAAAACATTAGATTTGACTATGGAGTGTAGAGGTAAGGAGAACCATATCATTTGGGTAAAATATTGAAAAAGTGTCCATCTTTAATTTCCGTCAACAACAGTAACTGTTAATCGAAGGTCTCTAAGCATTAAATACCAGTTACAAAACTCTCCAAAATGGCGCTAGCAAAGGCAACGGTTATGGTTAGTCCGAAGTAATTTTGTAAATATAACTTAAAATAACTTCTGAGAGAAAATTTGGAAAGTGATTAAATTTTTGAAAACGTTATATAACATATTTAGTGATTTTCGGTTGTACATTGTTACAAATTTTTTTAACATAATTGAACAATAATGAACCCTATTGCTTCAGTAGCGCCACCATAATTTAGCACATTTTGACGTTTCATTCACAAATAGTTCGCCTAAGGGGTTCGCCTTACCTCTACAATCCATAGGTTTGACAATTATATATATTATACATATATTATATATATATACCTATATATATATAATAAGTTCATAAGCAATTGTTTGATTTCTTGCAACAAAAATCTTTATATTTCAAACTTATGTACGCATGCATGTGTAACGCGCCCAATAAATACAGCCGCACAGAGCGCACTACGGACATGAGTCTCGTTCGAGCAGCGATCGGGTCCACACGTGCGCTCTCTCACCGCTCTGACAGTCCGTTGCTTCGGTTCACCGCGCTCGGTTATCTCCGGTCATTTCCGGCTCGCCGCGATCGCCTACCTGCGCACCAGATGTTCGCATTCCAAAGATTTCGCCACCGCCCGACCCGCTCTGTTGCCGAGTGATTAATCGCCCTGTGCTTTTGTGTTCGCGCGTTTGAAATTTGAAGAAAGAAGACATCTGTTGCGAAGCCGCACTTATAGTGTGTTTGTTCGGCTATTGACAATCGACACGCTCTTTTCAGAGCGACGGTATACCTCTACCATACTCACTTTTCGGTGCTAAGCCGTGCACACGGTGTGTAGTGCGTCGAGTCGCCGTGCAACGCGTCCTGCTTTGTGCTGCGCTTCGTGAGTCGTGCAGCGCAACGTGTGCCGTGCAGCGCGTCGTTTTTCGTGCCGCGCCGTGTGCAGATGCGAAGAGAGAGGATATCGCGTCTCCCTTTGGCCCGGATACGGATTGTCCGTTAAATTTTAATTAGGCGCATACTCCTGCCCCTCAGGCAGGGAGGTAGGTCATGTCTACCCCCGCGCCCCCACTTGTCCATTCGCGCGTTCCGCCGCCCCCGCAGGGCCTCGACGATGTCAGCCAGATAGAGGATTTAGTCCGTTTTCACATGTGCGCGTCTCAAGAAAACCCGCTGTTAGTTTCCGAGTACCATAGGCTCAAACGCACCTTCGCGCGCGAATTTGGCGGATGTAAAGTCCCGCGTTGTTTATGGAAAGACCCATTCGCGATTTCGTTCGACCGCGACTCCGACGATGATTCCGAGGGCTCTGATTCCAACATGGACCTAGACGACGTCCCCGCGGCCGCGGCCGCGGCCCCATCTACCGATAACGACTGATTTACAACCCTCACGCGCCGCGGTAAACACCCATGCGCCGCGAATCCGTCCGACAACGACTCGGCTGCGGGACTTTCCGTCCCAAAGCAGTCCAATGTAGGTGGCGCTCGGGTGCCCCGAGCCTCTCCTGCGCCCTCTGTTTCGACTTCGGTTAAAGCTTCGGCAGCGGCCCTTCTTTAGCGGAGAGGGCCGCTGAGAGAGTTCACCTCCCGGGCCCTATGGCATGGCCGCAACCATACTCGGCAGCAACAGATTTCCCCCATCTCCCACCGCCGCAGCCAGAATGCAACACTGTTCGCCCCACGCAGCACACTCAGACAGAGTGTGCTGTGCGGTATCCTCCGCAGCGCCGCACTCATGGCATACGGCGGTTGACTACCTGCGTGCGATCCGGTGCAGGTACCACCCGAAACAACCATGTCCGGTGAGCACCTGCACCAGAAGGAACGTCAGGGAGCCCCAGCGTCTCTTAATCCACTCCGGAAGAACCGGCCGGATGGCGTCCACAGTAAAACGCCCATACCGCGCATCCGCCAGGTCCTGCCACCACCTCTCCACTGCCACATCCCGGTCCTCCTTCCTTCTGGTCTCAACTTCCCTGGGAGCCGTAGGTACCCGCGACCGTTTTTTTGCCGCCGTGAACTCATACACGACGGCAAGCCGTCCGTCCTGCCTCCAGCTCCCAGAGCAGAGAGCCGGCGAGCGTGAAGGCTGCCGCTAAGGACATGGTGCGGTATCCCCGTATCACCCTCTGTGCCACAATGCGCTACGGCCCACACTGGTGCACCGTAGACAGCCATCGCCCGCACGACTCCCATATAGAGTCGGCGGCATCCGGCACTCGGCCCCCCAATGTTGGGAAGCAACCGGCCGAGCGCCACCGCTGCCCCTGTTATTTGTGGTTTGAGCCCCGCGAAATGGGGCTCGAACCGCTAGCGCCCGTCCAGGGTGAAGCCCAGATACCTCATCTGGGTCCCCACCCTGATACGGGCGCCATCCACCATTAAATGGGGCCCTGGAGGTGGCCCTCGCCAAGGCCCATGGAACAATATGGCCTCGGTCTTGTCGAAGGCCACCCCGAAGCTCAACCGCCGGATGCGCACGATCACGATGGTTGTGGCCGCCGTGGCCAGACGCACCAAATCCTGCCAGTCCCCCCCACTTTGGGCTACGACTAGGGTGTCGTCCGCGTAACATATGAAGTTAGTCAGATCGGGAAATTCGGCGACAGTTCAAGCTGAGGTGCACCAAGTGCCCTTGCGCTGATCGCCTAAACAAATCGGGTGAGTACCTTAAGCGCTCCCCTTAGTAGTCCGGTGGAACTGTAGAGGCCTAACGAAGCTAACAGTGGAGATCAGTTCGAAAAAAAAAAGCACTACGGACATTCACTCTCGAGCCGCTGGACGGTGCGGATCTCTGTACGACGTTGCTATGCTGTCGGCTTGGATAAACGGGGCTTTAAAATTAGACGTGAGGTCTTTGTTCGAGGGTATAAGTGAGTGAGCATCGTGAAAATAACATCAGTGACGTCAGCGCTACTGACGTCACACCTTTTAGGGATGTCATGGGGGTCTTTAACTCGTCATGTACAGAAGTTTTTTTTTCTAACGTATCTACACTGATGACACCTTATGTGGCTTTACAGAATCACCGAACTACTAAGGGGAGCGCTCAGGGCACTTACCCGATTGAGCAACGAGCACAAAGTCCAGGGTGACCTCGGCTTGGGATGTTGCTGTACATTGCAACATTCGCGCATCGATCTAAACTAACCAAGCCAGCTAACTATTCATATATGTATTCGTTCATGAGACAAACATTTTCATGCATGTGTCACCAACTCATACGTGTATTTCGAATCTGAGAATTGGCTAATACTGACACTAACCAAGCTATGTGAGGGAAAAAAATAACAACCCTCCAACTGTCTATGTTTGTGGGTGTGCACGGTGGAAAATTGTTATGTCAAATGTATCCGTGAGTTATTGTATCACGTAAGCAGTAGCTCGAGGGCTACACTACGGGAAACGAACCTAGGCTCGAGATGCTGTCACGGGGGCAGCGCCGTGTGTGCTTGGATCGGGATATCTTTCCGGCCGCTACGGAGCGGATACGCGAGCGTGGGCGCAAAACACGCGTTACCAGAGGGGCAAATATATTTTATAATGAGATTTTAGATAGGAACAGACATAAACACGTGGGTTTATACTGTTCGTGATTTTCGCGAATTTTTATGGACGGCACGGGGTAGACGTTGTAGTCGCAACAGCCGAGATCGCGATCATTGAGATCGCGTTTAAGACTTGTTCAGAAGTTAAAACCTAAGATACGTACATTTCTTTTTGAGGTTTCTGTTTTTAATTTAATTTTGTTTTGGCAACTAAATGATTGCCATTGTCGCGTAAATAGTAGTATTATAACTGTTTTTAATTTAATTTTGTTTTTAGCCACTAAATTTGCCATTGTCGCGTAGATAGTAGTATTAAAAGTATCTTGAGATATTTTCAATGTTCTAACAAGTCGGTGGCTCCCTTGTTAGAACTTTCCATGGAGTTTTTGTGGCATCTCAGAATTCATGCTCCGTGGTATTATTTTCCATCCGCTTCATTTATGCACAATAACTATTTTACATAAAATCGACCAATATTACAAAAGTCAAATAACACAAGATTATGAATAAAATGTAAAATGCCACTACATGACAGCTTAAGCTGCCGCCAAAAACTCCATAGACAATACACAAATATAAAAAAACAAGGAGTTATTAGTAAAAAAACGAAGTTCATGAGACTTTGGCTGGTATATATTAGTAGATTTTCTAGATCTATCCCATTGGTCTCATGCAAGCATATACAGCGTGCTGTCCATTAAAGACATTTATGTACACTGGTTACTAAAAAGGAACGTCATATTTTATAACTGTTTCCAATGCCTGTTTGTTTGCTTAAACCAATCAACATAATTAAGATAGATAGTGTGTCAACCAGGGTCGCGTACCTGATATTCAGAATATCGAAATAATATTGATTGAAAATCATTCAGATCTACGCACCGACATCAACACATCCAGACGACGAGGTGGAGGAGATGTGTCAAGATATAGGAAAAGCCATATTTCCATAACACACTGCAACGTCCTGGTGGGTGACTTAAATGCGGAACTGGGCAAACGGAGCGATAATGAGCTGAGAGTGGGGCAGTTTGGAGTTGGATCACAGAACTCCAAAGGACAGATGCTGGTAGACTTTATGGAGGAGGAAACCTTTTTATGATGGATTTTCAAGAAACGCTCTCACAGAAAGTAGACATGGATGATTTTATATGGTTGTACCAAAGATGAGATCAACTTCATCTTGTTGACAAAAACGCAAATATTCAATAATATTTTTGTTATTCAGACGGTCAAAGGCGGAAGCGATTATTTTAGGGTAATAGGCACATTGAACTTAAAAATTAAGCTTAGAAAATTTAGCTACGTTCAAAACTCAAAAAATTGCTCGAATCGCTGCAGGAAAGCACGCCAATAGACGATATCAACGACATGCTTGTGGAAATTGTGCATACGGTTGGGTCTAAGTTATTTAAAACCCACCAATATACATAGGGCGAAATTTATGTAGGACCAAATCCTAAGTCTCATAGAAAAACGACGAAAACCACGGTCTTCTAGTGACACATGGGATCACATTGGCAGCTCAATAGACATATCTCAAAATTATTTCTAGACAACAAACGTCAATTTAGTACCTTGCGAATTAAGGAAACAATAGAACAGAACAAAGAACTGAAGACCGAGGATACAAAAAATCATTTCGTTCAAACCAGAGATCGAAAAGTAATCGAGAAATTTTATGGACAATCGAAACATGTCGATATCAAAACTAGTTGGCTGTACAGTTAAAGGCCCTAGAGTTGGGCTCATTCAGCACTACACCGAAGATTTCCAGGACGTCAGCTTGTACAAGATTAGTATGACTGAAGAACCATATGGCACCGGATGATGACGGAATTACGCCTGAGTTTCTAAACCAATATTAAATATCTTTCAGAGGCTCATTAACGCTTCATACTCAAGGGTACTACGTCACAGGACTGACACAGAGGTGTGATGGTATTATTCTTTAACACGTTCCGTGCCAAGTCAATTTTGCCTGACATATCCTTCAGGTCATTTGATATTTTGAATAAAAATGTATACACTATCATACAATGTTACATTACAATATTAATACATAAGTTTTTTTCTCGGATTTAGTAGTTATCAAATCGTGTAAATATAAGTAGTGTAAGTATCACATCATAACTCTTTGGTACATGTAGCGGATAGTTCAAGTTTAACTTATACCACCGGTGGTACATGAGTTACGGAACGTGTTAAGGAAGAAGATAACACACTTCTTCAGACTTACAGAGCCATCACGCTTCTTAGTCATGTATAAGCTGGTTCATGAGGAAATAAAAACGCTACGATTTCACGTACAACATCAACTTCATCATCATATTAACCAATGTCATAATCACAACCGCTTAGAAGCTTATCGGCCAGTTCGACGCAGTGAAAGATAGTGATAAATACTATACGTAAATACGTATACACATTCTCCCTAGTTTCGGTACCAATTGGATATAGCATATACATTATCAAAATATCCTTGTGACTTTCAGCTACTCTGGATAGATTTATGAAAGGACTTAATTACACAGAGCTAACAAAAGTTAAGATATAATACCTTCCAATTTAACAATAAGCAATTTAGGTTAAAACTTATACTCGTAGGTTAAATTTTTTATAAAAGCAGAAGCCATATAATAAAAAAAAAGTATGACGAACACAGATTCAGTAACCCATTTTAAAGTTTTTTTTATATGCTGTGGTGTATTGTACTGAAGTTTCAGTTTATATGATTTTCTCTGTGGTTACAGCTGTAGTAAGTCTGTGACAATATCTATGGTACATTAGTATAAGAGAATAGGGCGAATTGTGTATTTATGAAACGCGCGTCGTCTATTTTTTTTATTACGAATTGAATTAGATCATAGTATATCATATAAGCAATCAGGAAACGATTTACTAAACTGAATTGTAAAGATTTATTACGCAGACATCATGGTTCAGGTATGTACTATTTGGAACTAGCCCATGTGTTTACTTTTTGTTATGGTGAAAGATAGTTTTAAATTATGTACAATCATTATAACATTGGCTAACGAGTTTTTCGAATAAGAAATATTTATTTTTTCAGGCAACAGACGAAATGGAACAACCTGATCTTTCTCAAGCAGTGAAACTATTAAAAGAAATGAATATGAATGTACAACAGGTTTCTCAGCTGGTAGATAATATGCTTATTCGTGTAAAAAGTGGAGAAATTTCTACAGATAAAGGATTGAGTTTCCTTGAAATGAAATATCAAATGCTTCTCAGTTATTTAATAAATTTAACCTATATTGTACTAAGGAAATGCTCTGGTGAAAAAATTCAATCTGATCCATCAATTGACAGATTAATAGAGATACGAACTGTATTAGAAAAAATTCGTCCTATAGACTCTAAATTAAAATACCAAATTGACAAGCTAGTTAAAACTGCAGCTGTAGGTATGACATCAGAGGATGACCCTCAATCGTATCATGCCAATCCTTCAAATTTGGTAAGCAAGATTGATGATTCACAATATGATTCTAGTGAAGGTTCAGATATTGGAGAAGAAAAGAAGGAAAAATCAAACATATATGTTCCTCCAAAATTAGCAGCTGTACACTTTGATGATAATTCAAGAGTTGATAATGACAAGAAAAATAAAGAGAGGTCAAGGAAACAGTTCTTTAACTCTAGTGTAATGCGTGAACTTCGTGAAGAATATTCAGAGGCACCTTTAGAAATAAGTTCAGGAAATCATGTCAAACGCTCTATTTCAAAACATGAACAGGAAAGAACAGAGTATGAAGAAAATTATCTAACACGTTTACCAGTGACTAAAGCTGAAAAAAATAGACGAAGGAAGCTGACTACAGTAGGAATGTTGGCAGATGAAATTACTGGTAGAAGTGCTCAAATAACTCGTAAGCACAAACTGAAGTCTAAGAAAGGTAAAGGTTTTAAGAGAAGGCGTACACAGTAAAATTATATTATAATTGTGGACAGTTCAAGATATGATTTTTATCAGTGTCACGGAGGAATTCTTTTCCTACTGGCTTAATTAGGTGAAAAGGAGCTATTTGGTTCCAATTTTAGTTTTTTATTACTTTCCCTCAATTAAACAATATTTTTAGAACATGGTTATTATGTTCACTTAATTAAAAATTCTTGGCTTAGACCCTTCGATTTACTTTGGATTATAAATTTTCTTTATACAGTCATAAAAAATGTTTTTCAATATGTTATAATATAAATAAACATTAGTATTGCTAACAGTGTTAGGTCACAGGGTATAATTGTTTTTCCTTAGACTTTTAAAGAGACATTATGAAAAGAAATAATTTTGACACACTAAATTAAGATAAAATAAAATTATTAATGCACTATGCAGAATAATTCTTCATTACCATTTTCAGTTAGTATAATAATTTTATTAAGTCCGTAATATTCACAAGAATTCATACGTCCGTCAAGGTGCTTGGGTACATGATAATATTACATTATATTCAAATTTTGTGCCATTAGTAAGGCAAATTGTAAGTCATTTTTTTAAATATGAATGATCCTTTAAAAATCCTTATGTCTAATTATTTTTATATTTGTGTTTTTTCATTAATATGATCATTGATTATGTTTATTGCAGTAACACTTAGCTTATTTCCTGGATATTATTATGCTTATTTACAAAATACTAATAAAATTTAACATATTCTATTAATTAATCAACATAAATCAAAATAGTGAAGAAAAAAGACTTTTATAAAAGATATTAAAAAGAGGACATTTTTTATATTCTGTTGATCTTCATTTTCGGCAGAATTGAGACTTATTTTTTTATAAGTTACTTGTGTAACCTTATACATCTGATGGAAGAATATAGTATTCAACTTTCAATCTTTTTTTGTATATTAGAATAAGAACAGCAATGCACAATTCTCTCGTAACAAATATAATAAAAATCTCGCTATTAAATTACAAAAACCGAATTCTCATCTAGAGTTTAAAAAATTAACATAGTCTGTTACTGGTTTTCACAGTATATACAATTTTAATGTAAATTTGGCAAATAGAAACAAGGAAAATCAATGAAACAAATTTTTAATCACAATTTCTGTTAACTTATTTTAAGTTTCATTAATTTTTGTTACAATTGAATGTTCGTTTTTTATTGATTTCAATTGTTCGTTCTTTCATATGAGTTAAGAATAATAAAATGTTTGATTTGTATGAAGTTTTCATTAATGTTTATATACGAGCTATCATGGAAAGTTTTGGAGACAAGTAGCAGGATTAAAGGATTGATATCTGAACTTTCTCATTTGTCGGATATGATCTATTGGTGTGTGAGTGTCCAGGCATTGATAGTCACCAGGTGGAGGTGCTGTGCCACCATTCTGTGTGAGATCAGATCGAATGACACGATTTAATAACCACACTGGAGATGCCATAGTTAACTGCAAAGAGATACATAAGAATATTGTAGATTGTGTAAACACAAACACTTGTGTAGTAAAATCAAAAGTTGTTATAAAATAGTAATTGCCTGCCCCCCACGCGTTTTTATAAAATTCATGTTATTTTTATTTTAGGCGACTTTTATAAAAATGTAAGTATATTTTGCAAGTTTTCTTTTATTGATAAGAATGTATTATTGACAATTCGTATACTATATTAACTTCGGAACGTTATATGCTTCACGGCTATAAAATCAGTATAAAAGGATAACATTTTAATAAGGTTTTTTTTTCATAATAATTTAATACGACTTTTAGATATATGTTTGATTTCTTTTATAGCGTATCAATTTTTCAATGTACATACTACCTATCCTATGTACAAAATGTCACCATAATAAGAAAAAAAAATTACAATATTTCATCCAATTTGTAAATTGTATGAGCTTTCCTTATTCAAAATTTCATAAAAATCGGTCACGATGTTTTTGTGTTAAATGCAGACATATAATAAAACACAATTTTCTTTTAAAGTTATATACAATAACTTTATCCTTCTGTGTATCTAGATCCTCCATTCAGATTTGTGCGGCTATAAGGTTATATCATATATTAATTCCTGCATTACAGAATCGTTACAAAAGCTGTAATAGAGAAAGCGTGTCTGAAGCAGGCCTTTGCGGAGCAGGCCTTCAATTACTAATTATCTATATTCAACCAGTTTTTTAACAATTCTTATACTGCCAAACAGTCTCTTGACTCGTGAATCATAAAGTCTACATACGTTTGTTTAAATCATTGGCGTTTAAATCATGGTTATCCAGACTCATGTGGTTACATAACAACTAACGCATCAGGCCACTGGCCACATATAGCTTTTGATGACATATTCGTATTGTAGGTTTGGGTATAAGTCTTATGAACGAATAAAAATTAAATTGGTACACTTTACCTCGCGAAATATGACATACTGAGTTATACTTGAGCTTTGATATTTTTATGGGTTAAATTGGTAGGTCGGGCATAAAGCTGGCTCACTCATAAATACTTGACTGACCGCAGATTGTAAATTAACTATATCTATTGTCTATAATAATATTAGTAGTAGTAGTAGTAATCTATATACATCACTACATAGTATAAAACAAAGTCGCTTTCTCTGTCCCTATATGCCTATGTGTGCTTAAATCTTTAAAACTACGAAACGGATTTTGATGCGGTTTTTTTTAATAGATAGAATGATTGAAGAGGAAGGTTTATATATATAATAACATAAATTAAATAGTGAAGAAATACTATTATTTTTGAGGTTACTCCAAATTTAACGCGTGTGGGCCACGGGCAGTAATGAATAAATCAAAACTACTGGATCGATTTTAATCATTTTTTCAGTGAATGACATAGGCTATATATTTTATACCCGTGCGAAGCCGGAGCGGGCCGCTAGTCTATAATAAAATGTATTTACCGGTTTCGTTACAGATGGATAAGGATTCCTATAATCATCTTGTTGAGTAGAAAGGTAATTCATTGTACCAAAATCCTCGGGCAATTGCGCCAGATCAGCATCTTTCATCAATTTATTTCGCCCAGGTGTACTATAATCACATAATCCTAAATTATGATTTATTTTATTATAGATAGGGAATGAGGGTTACTCAAACTCTTGATGTAGTTTAATATAGTACCTACAACGTGGTTATAGCGCATTGATGTGTCACTAAACTCAGTTGCTAAAGAATATAACTCAGAAGTCTATGTCCCTTTAAGCGGAAGGCGGCTGGTAGGTGACTCAAACAATGTGGTACAACTGGAAGTATCAGTTAGAGATACTGGCCTCACGCCACTTCATCAAAGGTGGCAAGCTCCATAGAATTCCATCATGGTCTTAATTTTTTTTTTTCATATATTAATTGTTTAGTATTAGCTTAGAATTGTTAGTATTATAATTGTACAAATATGCATTTGATATCGTTGTTATTTTTTTTAACCTTTTTTATTAGTCCCCTCTATAGTTCTATGTAAAAAGATACTCCACAGCCCATCCAGCATTATTATTGTTACTTAGGAATATTAATTAGGTGACAATCTCACCAAGACCACTTAATTCTAACAGGTGACTTACATCTATACATATAATAAAAATGAAGTGTCTGTATGTAATATCAAAATAACGACATTTTACTGATTGGATATGAACGTATACACGATATTGATAACAAAAATACAATTTTAAAATTTTTTGTCTGTCTGATTCTTTGTTCCGGGTAATCTCCGAAATGACTGGACCGATTTTGACAGAAATTTCACTGACGAATAGTTAAAATTACAGCGAGTGACATAGGCTACTTTATTTTAGACTGGCTGTCATCTGTGGCTTCATGGGACTTTCACTGACAGATAGCTAACGTTATAAAAAGTAATTAAAGCTTTTTTATTTTAGACTAGCTTTTACCCATGGCTTCGTTTGCAGTACAATCTCAAAAACGTTTGAACAATTTTTCACGGAACTTTCACTAACAGATAGCTGATCTTATAAGAAATAATTCACAATTATAAAACAAAAGAGCTGCGGGCAACAGCTAGTACTAAATAAATTAACGAAAACAGTAGGTATAAATGTTCTTTTTTATCATGAAATTCCATGCTACACAGGAATCAGACCCGCTGCTGCTACTGCACTACGTAGTTTGTCAAAACAATTAAGAGCAATTTATATGCTTTTTAAAATGCCTGAGTAAACTTAAACTTACTCCGTACAAGGGTAGGAAGTAAAATTTACAAGTGGTTTGAAGGGATATACGGGGTCACTTTTATTGGATATCTGTAGAAGCATATGGCGAGTTTCAGTCGTCTTCACCCCTTGATCTTCTGCTCCCCAACGTACATATGTACTCAAGTGGTTACTTAAACCATCTCTGTATACATAGTTATCCTTTTTTTCTGCATGTTTGGCAAAATCCCAATGTTCAACTTTAACCTGAGATCCATAAGTGTTTTTCGAGAATAATATCTGTTGGGGCTTTTTGGCCATTGGATTTTTAGTCCTCATTGTACTAAATATTAAAATTTCAATTGAATGTAACACAAGTCGTATAAAGTGAAGTAATAAATAAATGTATAAGATTTATTTCAAAAATTTAATTAGTTTCTGCGTTCACAATGACTTATGTCAAACATTTTTTTTCTAATTACAAATAATAAACGCAAGTGAATTAAAACTCAGCAAAATCGATTCACTACTTTCTATCCAAACTTTTGACCGTTTGCTCTTCATTGATTTCGAGTAGCAATACAAATATTACTTATACCGTAATTTGACAACTCCTATTATAATATAGAAATGTCGTGTGGTCTCTGCCTGGACTTGGAAATTATATTTGAGGTGGATGTGGTTGTCGGCAAAGAAACCAAAGCCGTCTATCTCACTAACACACTTCACGTTTATTTCAGAGATACCTAAATTTAGATCCGAAAATATATGTTTGTTATAAAGGTTAGATGATATTAATAGTAGGTAAAGTTTAAAATTAAAATAATAGACATTCTAGAACGTCTATTTTCGTACATATATTTTATTTTGGTTTTGTTCCGATAGGGCGGGTGGTATAACAGTTTCAGAGTTTAAAATTTTTTCTCTCCGTCGTAACTCTTTCTCTTTGACTCTGATATATTTTTCAGCACACAGAATAAATGACTCGAAGAATTCGAAAAAGGTTATCTTTACATCCAAATTAATTACTTTGTTGTCTTCACTGAGCTGTGGAAATATGCTGGAAAATATATTTACGATGGATTTGGTTGGAAGATTGCCAAAATTAAATAGTTTAAAGTGGTTAGATTTATCAGTTTTATCTTTGTTGCTTTTTATATATTCATCTGTAATAAAAACTCATTGTTAGATCAACATAATTATTTCATAGTACCTATCACAACGTCTATGTGGCCGGCACACGTCCCTTTCATAGACCAAACGGAACGGTTGCTCTAGTGATCATTCGTTGGAGTGCGGTGCGGAGCCTCAGTGGTAAACAGAAATGAGGTAAAGTATTATTTTCTCTTTTATGATATTTTACGCTTTACGAGCGTGTGTCTAGTATCTGAATTACCTTATCTACTAAGTACACGCCATAGTCGCATATACGAATAGCAGATTGTTGAACGTGAAAATTAAAAAGTAATACAAATAAAATCGAAGGATAAAAATTCTCATCGAGACAGTTTGCTCACGAAATTATAGCTTTATAATAAAAATAAATAATATTTACCTGTTACAAATGTCATTTCATCACCAAATACATAAACATTGTGTCCAAGTGGCATACAATCTATAGAAGTATCACGAAGAACTGGCTGTGGTCGTTTTAGGTTATGCTCTGGACAACGGACAGCACGTATGAAAGTACGTACAGTGTGAGGTTCTCCTAACATACGATACAATTGATATGTTCCTTTTAAAGGAATGAACATCCCATATCCGTTTGCGAGGCGGCCTAAAATAAAAGGATAAATTATAAAAGTATTAACTAAAGTGTACAAACGGTTTTTAAATTTTACCTTTACAACGTTCAGCGCCAGATAAAACATCTCGTTCCATGAAATATCTGAAAGCACTTGCTAATATCGTGTCTGGTTTCTTACCAGGTAACTTTTGTTTAGCATAAAGTTTGCTTGCAACAGAAATTAAGCTATGCAAGAATTGCCAAAAGTATATTTTTTCGAAAGGGTTGTGAGGAGTTCTTGCGAGCCATTCGGGATTCTCATGGAAGATTTCATCAATTTCGACAAGGGTTAATCCTTTCTTATGTACATTGCAGTCGTAGTAAAACTGCCACAAGTACAAGCGTATTAAGACCGGTGTAAAATGTATCTCTTCATTATTACATACCGTAGCGTATTTGTGATATATTCGTTTTAAATCTGTCTCGTAGCTTCGTAACGATTTACGTAGAGAACTTTCCTCAAATGCTATTAGGTCTTCCATATCTTCTAACGCATTTGAATTCTCCAAAGTACCTTCTTTTCTTAAAGTATCACAGTTATTTGGAACTAAATGCTTATTATTTTCAAAATATTCATTGACTAAGTTAGCTCTAGTTTTATTTTGGCGATCAATATTGGCAATAGCTTTTTCTATATGATATAAAAGACCAACTGTGTTATTACAAATGTCAAACTTATATGGCTCTTGTAACTCACAATGGTTATCTTCCAGATAAGCAGAGGTGGTATCATTTTCGTCTTTAGTTTTTGCGCCTATGTTATCATCGATGAATAAATTTTTCCCTCTGAGTATAAAACCATTATTTGTGACAAATTTTCCCACTCCATGTTTCTTATTATTTCTGAAATAACCTTTATAGTGGGATCCATAGCCTAAGCCTAAGTTTAATACCCCATACCCACTGCGTTGTCCTCTGTCCCAGAGCCCACGATAGACATTTATAGAAGGCAAAGACATTGAATTATTATAATACGTGTCCCAAATATAAATTCCGTAACCGGACATTATTCCATTCTTCCATTCCCCTCTATAAAACTAAAAACAAGATTTAATTTTAAATATGCCAACATATATTAGTTCAGTACCTTGTCGCATTGTAACGAAAAATATAAAATCGCTAAACAGGAATAATACAGTGAACAGATTTCCTAAAATCACTGTACTAAGATGAATAATAAATCTGTGACTCAGTTTAGTTTACTATATTAATTTGTTTGCTTAATTATTCGGATTTAATAAATATGCATAGCTTACTTACGTCATGATTTGGCCATATCATTAATCCTTTTCCTTCTCTGACGTATTTGTCCCATTCACCTTTGTAGCCACTAAATGCACAGTACTCACGAGAACCATACCCATGTCGTACATTCTAGAATAAAAATGTCTTTACCTTCAACTTACTACGATATTATTTTTATCTTACGAGATCATCAGTATGAGGTTATGTATATAACCATTTATAGATTCACAAGTATCTTTTGGATTTAACAATTATTTTTTTTTATGTTTCCTGTTCAACTGGTACGTCTTTAGTGTTCACCATCGAAGCAATGTATTAGTGGATATACATTAAGAACAGTCCATTTAGACATTTTAGACGATTGGATTATCAGAGATAGATAATACCTCTCACTTACGTTCTTTCTATCGATGTTGTATAATTGCGTTATATTTTGCGATTTGCCTTCTTGGATAGTATGCTCGTATGCAATAATAAACGAATGTTATGGGATCTGTATAGTATAGTCGATATTTAACCTCGCAGATTCTCTGCTCCTCAATTTATTTAAAAACTCAGTTTTTTTTAATTATATTATATTTTATAAGGCGATCTACCGATTCTTTATTTTTCGATTTATGTTTAGATGGCGTAATGCCGATCTTTTGTAGAGCCACTTGTAAAAATTGGTACAAATTCATTGTTTCGGAAATTCACTATCGTTGGGATAGGGATTTCGAGTGATAAAAGTCATATAATAAAAGTTGCGTACGTGAATCCATTGTCCATCGTAAGAATTTTTAAAGGTTTCCGAATAAAATATAACACCGTCTCCATGCTTAGTGCCACAGTGCCAGCTCCCAGCATATGCACGTTGTTTACGAGAGTCTACGTAAAGTCCCTTCCCATGACGTAAGTTGCCGACGAAATCACCTTGATACCAAGTATCGTTTTTCCATTGTACAGTACCTTTCCCATTTATCTCGTTATCTTTAAATTGACCCTATGTTTAATTAAAGTAGATATATTAAGTGTTAGTTAATATACTGATTTTGTAAAATATGTTTTTCTCAAAGGTATCAATTTCATCTAAGCATTTTAGCCCCGCTAATTTCAGTATACAAATTAATTTTATAATATACGGTGTCCCGAATGTTTTTCTTCATTACCAAATTCGTATGTAGCAAACCCACGCATTTTTAGCAGTAGTGGTAGCGTGATTACCACTATGCTATTATCAGTAGGATGGAGATGTAAATAAAATATCTGACGTTTGTGCAGACTAGTAACCGCTTTGGTAGCTGGATTACGAATCTCCTGTTTATTGAGTTGAGTGCATATTTATAAGAACCACAACATGTGCAAAGACTTAGGGATAAAGTGAACCGGTAGTACAAAAAATCTTATAAAATAATATAATTATATAATTACACCCAGGTAACAACATATGGTCGCCACTTGGGCGGCAAGTCATGATTAGTCGCGTTGTAAAGCCAACTAATTTCGGACTTGGTAGTGCCGCTGGTTTTTCGCCTGCATTGTTGTAGTACACACTTACCACGTTTGATGTAGGTATGTGTGTCGCTACACAGTGATCCAGAACTTTATAGACGACGTATCTTTATATTTCAAGGATAGAGAGACGTATTTTTTTCTAGTTTATTATATATTTAGTATGACTCCAGACATCTGGGTAACTAACCATAAAAGTCGTTCCATCAGCCCATCGAAACCGTCCTTCGCCATGCATACATTTCATAGATATATCACCCTCATAAATATTGCCATTTCGGAACTGTATGATAGCTCTTTCATTAGCACCACACCACCAAGACTGGTGTGATGGGTCAACCTGTAAATCACACTGTTTATTTTTTATTCAACAAAGATATATTATCATTATTGTATTGCGACATTTACCAGTGCCTCTTCAAGTTCCAACTTTGAACGACTTCGTTTCGTTTTGGATGGTTTCGCTGCAATTTTCATAAATACGTATATAGTTATTTAAGAATGGAGAATTATTGAAACTCCTCGTTGCTATGGCTATATCCTATAATATGATCATACAGTTTTTTTAAATATTGAATTATAATACGAACCAATCGATTTTCTCCTTTTCGATGTAAATTCACTTGCTGTTTTCCTCGATTCTACGTTAGTAGTTTCATCAGGTTTGTGTGATATAATTAACTCCCATAATTCAACGATACTGTTGAGCATAGATTCAAACATAGCCGTCACTAATTCTTTTTGTACAGAGCCTCTAGGTCGGCAAATAAGTGAAATGGTTGATTCACTTGTAATTGGCATAGTCGAAGGGACGCGAGCCGTAGATAGAATATCAGTTTCAGTCCTGTCATCGTCCGCTTGAGATTGATTTCTTGACAAAATTAAAGAACTGTCGTGACGCGTTACTGTTCTTTGAGAATCAACGTAATACATAATATATTAAATTTATAGAAATAGTAATAATTTTATTAACATGTGTCTATTCTACTTCATATATAAAATTGACGTAAATGATTTTTCAGATATTGAAATATGAAATAAGTATATATAAAAAGAGAATGCAAAAGTGGGTTTTTATACTTTACCTATTTTTTTAAATAACGAAATAGTTTAAATGTGGAAGTCAATACAAATAATATTACACCTATATATTGTTCTTCCTGAGAGATAAGCAATCTTCATTACAAGCTTGAAACTTTAGTTAATTTCTAACAGGTATTATGAGGTGATAAAGGTGTTACTTTGTGGAAATCCATCATTAAAAATTACGTTGGATGTAAGTTCTCATTTTCTCTTGGAATTGTTTGACCGCTGTCACGTCTCATGCCGAAATAACGACCGCTTTAATTTTTAATTTATTTTTTAATTCTAGTAACGCGTAAGGCTTATTATATTTTACCTATTATTGGTAAAACATATCACAACATACCTATACAGTGTGCTGTATTCATACGTGACAGGCGTAAGTGTAAAGTCACATTCATCAAATACAAATTGGAAGAATAATCGTAAATTTCGACTGCGGAGGCACCACTGAAACGTTACACCTAATTCTGTTGTAGAGTAGCAGTGCTCCCGCTATTATTTCGATTCAAATGGTGTGGTTTACAACGTATAGTAAGTACTACACGTGGAGTTACAACAGTTATCGAGAGTATCGACCTATTTATCACCTTTATTTAATTAATATAAATAACAACGATTAGTGGTGGCTCGACACAAGTTTTGTGATATAACGAAATTTGGTTATGGCGTCCGCTCTGTTTGATCTTAGCAAATACCTGGTTGCACGCACAAACATGAAACTTGATTTTGCCTCAAACTTGTCTTAACAGATAAGGTTGTAGCGACACACATACCTACATCAAACGTAGCAAGTGTGTACTACAACAATGCAGGCGAAAAACCAGCGGCACTACGAAGTCCGAAATTAGTTGGCTTTACAACGCGACTAATTACGACTTGCCGCCCAGGTGGCGACCACATGTTGTTACCTGGGTGTAATTATAATCTCGCCGACAAATCCCATTCACAATGCAGCTCACAATTATTGTTTAGAATTATTTTATTATTTAAATTATCCGTGCTGTATTGTTCCATTGTTAATTCCTTGTTTCACTTTTATTTTACGACTGTAATATTATTTGTGTTAATGCCTGTGTATTTTTATCTATAAGTCTTTACACGTGTTCTGTTTTTGTACCCTTTAAATATAACCTGCTCAGCTCAATAAAGGAGATTCGTAATCCAGCTGCCAAAGCGATTACTAGTCTGCACAAACGGAGTCAGTTATTTTATTTCAACCTTCTGAAATTAGCAAGTGGTAACCATATTACCACTTCCGCTAAAGTGGTGACCCCGACGTGATCTCCTACCCGGGCGCAGCCGTCAACCGACGTGATCACCTACCAGGGCGCAGCCATCAACCGACGTGATCTCCTACCCGGGTGCAGCCGGTACCCAACGTGATTCCCGCGTCCGTACAAGTGGTGACCCCAAAGAACGCGCAAAACGCTGAAACAACTCCCGCAATTATACCTGCAGACATCAAGTAAGGCAAGAAGAGTTCCTTAGCTACACAAGCAACGAAGCTCTACTTGCAAAGAAACGCTGCGCACCGAAGCCACATGCCGTCAACATGACGATCGAAACAGCCCACATCACAGAACATGTATACAAATCCTTTTATGAAGAAGCCACCAGAGCTCTCACCAAGCGCATTCCGCCACTCTGGCGCGATAAACCACGACTTTGGTTTATTTATTTTGAAGCTGTAACTAGCATACTTCACAAAAATCAAGAGCAACTAGCACAAATGGTGATTAAATACCTGGATAACGAAGACATCGACCAGATCACCGACCTAATATGTAACCCAGCAGAAACATACCTATACACTGCTGTAAAAGAACGCCTGATCACCGCTTATGAAGAAATCACAAGTCCGCCTACGACTGACTATAAAGCTGTACTTCAAACTCAAGAACAAGAAAACAGCATTCATCGGTTGGATCAACAAGAGAAGTTTCCGTTAAAGAAGATTACCTTGCCTTACGCCGATCCACCGCCTCTATTGCTTCAAGACGTGACACCCGGAACAGTTGCTTCCAGTAGCAACTCAAAAGAAAGTGCAATCGCAGACACACTCAGCCGAGTTGAAGCAATCTCTTCTCCGCCTACGCTAGATTACACAGCCGTGACAAAACCACAACAGCCACAAGAACAAGATTGTACTGTCCAACAGCTACCTCAACAAAACAATCTTCAGGCAAAGAAGATTATTATTTCTTCGGATACATCACTCCTAATCTGCAAAACCTCAAGACTAAACTTGGCCGAAAAAATGCCGCATGATACATTCGACACTACTCGCGATTTAAGTCACACTGGCATCGAAACAACTCGCAAGTCGCTATTACAAAAATTCTACCGGACATCTATAAACACCGACGTTTTCACTAGGGCGAGGCCATGCACACGTTATCGACGGTGCATAATACAACGTCGCATACCAACGAAGTCTGATAAACGAGACTTAAAACCACCACCAAACAAGTACAAGTTCAAGCCGTATGTAAATATATCATTTCCTAGAAGCATTCGACCTGCGTTCACATATAAGGAATCCCGCAACTTTGTTCCTATAAGCAATGCGATAAAACCTCGGCGACCACCAGAAGAGCATTTCAACATTAGTAAGCAATACGACAAGTCCGACGCCATCCAGTTACGCGACCGCTAAGATGACCGCCTCGTAGCAACGACTCAAGCCTCTCTACCAGATCAGCGATAGCACCGAGTACCTACACGCCGAGCATCTACACCTAATTCAGCCACACGTGTCAAGACATAACCGCCGTAACATCAACCAACAATTCCTGCATATCGCCAAACGCCGCTCGCACCGATCAGCCGATCGAGATATATCATTCGTCCACCAGTACGCTTCGCTTAAGGGGGAGCACTGTAGCGACACACATACCTACATCAAACGTAGCAAGTGTGTACTACAACAATGCAGGCGAAAAACCAGCGGCACTACGAAGTCCGAAATTAGTTGGCTTTACAACGCGACTAATTACGACTTGCCGCCCAGGTGGCGACCACATGTTGTTACCTGGGTGTAATTATAATCTCGCCGACAAATCCCATTCACAATGCAGCTCACAATTATTGTTTAGAATTATTTTATTATTTAAATTATCCGTGCTGTATTGTTCCATTGTTAATTCCTTGTTTCACTTTTATTTTACGACTGTAATATTATTTGTGTTAATGCCTGTGTATTTTTATCTATAAGTCTTTACACGTGTTCTGTTTTTGTACCCTTTAAATATAACCTGCTCAGCTCAATAAAGGAGATTCGTAATCCAGCTGCCAAAGCGATTACTAGTCTGCACAAACGGAGTCAGTTATTTTATTTCAACCTTCTGAAATTAGCAAGTGGTAACCATATTACCACTTCCGCTAAAAGGTCATTAATATAAGTATATTAGCGATTTGCCGGATAGTAATTTTAAACACCATGTCAAGCAGGTTTTGATGGCAAAAACTATATTATAGGGTGGATTATCGATAGTGATGTTCGGAATTAACACCCCCTTTCTGTGCATCCGCTAAAAACGATTATAACTGTAGTGTCTTTTTATAAAAATATGTACGTTAAAAAGATAAACACGATCGAGTTTCTTGCCGATTTTTCTCGTTGACCGAGTTGTTTTCCGAACCCAACTGGTTTGACGTTTATAATCGCCTTCTCACAGAAAATTTCACTAATCCTTTAACATGCCTTTAAAATGCAAATTATTAAATATGCTAAGTAATAAAACTGATTTCTGAAGCAACTTTCCAATAAAGTCTGTTTCAAGTGCAATTATAATATATGCGATTAGGTATTAAGGTCATGAATTGTAAAACTCATATTCCGGTAATCCGGTAGAACTGTAGCGGCCTTGCCAGGCTAACAGTGTAGGTCAGTTCGAAAAAAAAAAACTCATATTAGGATTCAAATTGTTGTATTTTAAATAACAATTTTATCTTGTTTTTTACTTTGCGTTTAGGATGATTATTTTGAAAATGGTGTCCTTCCGATTCGCTCTCCAACTTATTAGAAGAGTGTGTTAAGCCTTCGTTTAACTTAGAAAAACCTAGCAAAACAAGACAAGTCATCAGATTAATGTATGTTTATAATTATTACTAACTTATTTTTACATAGATGATAAAGATTATTTAACCCCATTTCCATAATTTCCAGGGTCTCCATCTACGCCATAGGACTGCGTTTTGATGAAGGTTTCCAGACGCTACTTCCATCGGCTCCATTGGAACATCTTGCTCACATAGACCTTGAGTTGTTTCATGCTCCCCCCAGCATGAACCCAGCAGGCAGAATGTAGTAAATAATACAAGTCCCTATATAAAGAAATATTAAGTTGAGTACAATTGAATTATATCATAATTCTACAATCGTTAGATTTAAAACTACATTTTTTATTGTAATGTGGTCTGTCTTTTACCCTTCCACCATAATATCCAGATGATTAGAAAATAAAATAAAAACACATTAATCAATAACAATTTACCTTCGAGTTCATTTTATGACAATATGGATTGACTACAGTATGTTCTGTTAGTATATAAACGCGTGAATGATTTGAACTAGCTTTTTATAACCATATCACGATAATTTCACTAAACTAGAGCGGATATTTATTTCACGTGTTAGGACATAGAAACAGTGGTAGTTAGTGTAGTAAAGTCAGTGATGCAAATCGACATTGTGCAAAAATCGTTTATATAGTAGGTCGCTACGCTATTTGTTTGATCAGTCGGTAAGCAATATTTTTAAGACTTATAATGCTGACAACAGTTATATACCTAGTAGCGTTGAAACTTGCTTCCCAATTCAGTTTAATATGTTTATCCTAACTCAGCAAAATGACTGCCTTATAGAAATACGGTACAGCCTAAAAAGAGAAACGACCACAAAAGGATAAAACCGGTTTCAATCGGCTTGCTACAAAACCTCTTTACGGCTAAAGACCCCATATCTTCGAAAGAATATAAGACTGTGGTTAAAAGACGATTCCACATTCTTGACGGTACAAAATAATAAGAATTAATCGATTCATTGATTTCAGTTGTATAGATCGAATCAGTCCGCCACAAATTATTTAATTTATAGGTATAATTCGATTTGTCAACTATCCATAGCATACACGTGTGCTTGTTTTACCAATAATAGGTAAAATATAATAAGCCTGTAACGGATCTATACTGGCCCCTTATAGAAAAAAAAAAAAAAATTATACGAACAACTCCATCTAGTTAGAATTATAGAGAGTTTTCCATACTTGGTCAATATTGGTGTATCGAAATTTTGACAAACAAAATAATAGTACAATAACGTAACTAGCGCCAACTTTGGAAACTTTTATAATACAGGTTAAATAAAAGGAATAAAGGGAAAATACATATTATAATATATTCGTAAAATTATGTAATATATTTTAACAGTTATTGTGAATTAGATTAAAGTAAAGATTGAATAAAATCTTTATGTAAATATAGAACATTTGTAAAATCATAGACAAAGTGAAGAATTTCTATTGGTTGTATTTTGTTTATAATAAATGACCAATGGGGAATCAAATCAGGGATCATTGTTTACGTTTAAGATTATGAAAAGTAGGTCAACGATTATTTAACAAAGGGGCTTTATAGAAGTTTTTTTTTATTTTCGATACTTGAAACAAAGAATGGACTGTTGTTTAAGATTATGAAAAAAAAGTAGGTCAACAATCATATAACAAGGGGGAACTATAGAAATTTGTTTACATTTAATACTTGAAACAAAGGATGGATTGTAGGAGTAAGAGGAATAAGTGGTAAATTAAGAACGGAAAAAACCCGAAAAATATTAGTAAATTCGAGGAATGAAAGGACTGATTGTTTGACGAGATTTAGGAGAGGGGCACATGGATAAAAGGGGTTTCAACTAGGGAATCGGGCAGTTTACAGTTGATAGAATCGGGAAGTGCTTTAGCGGTCGTAATGACTGTCTAGAGGCAGTTTAAAGAGTTTTTAGAATCGGTGTGCTTTAGTGGTCGTAATGACGGTCTAGGGCAGTTTTAGGCAGTTGATAGAATCAGGAAGTGCTTTAGCGGTCGTAATGACTGTCTAGAGGTAGTTTGCGCATAGAACAAAAGTAAATAATGTTCTTCCAAGTTATTATTCGATTTACTAGTATTTAGGGTGTTAATAGTAGTCTCAGATAGTGCGCGTGAGTTCGCTAATAGTGTCAGGGAGATCCCACAGTATCTTGGTATTATAGTAAACGAATTATCAGTTATTTTCCGTCTTAGAAATATTGAAATATCTAAAAGAAGAGGTATTGTTGTGTTAAGCATTGTAGTCGGTAAATTATATTTAGAAAGTACATTTATTAAATCTACGAGACTGTAAGTAATTTAAAATATACATTATTACATATGTACACTATAACTACTATTTATAGAATTCAAACAAAACACACACATACATACATAACACTACTGTACATGGTTTTGTAGTTCTGATAATACTATCAGAATGAGGTAAAACTGGCTCAGATAAATTCGTGACAATGTTATAATTCAGTAATACATCATTCCCTAAACTGAGGTGATTCCACTACACAAGCTTTTACTCATCAGTGTTTTATTATAGGAAGTCCCAGTAGGCGTTGAATTGAGTTGGCACCTAAAGCATATACGCTTCGGCGGTTCTTGAATTCTCTCTCTCTGTCAAGTAAAACTAGTTTGCTGGATAGCGAAGAGGTTCCTGTATGCCTGAAGACGAACTGGGTAGTTGTCGGCGATACGTTTGCCTTGACCCGGGGAATGGTTTGGTCTTAGAAACATAGTTCTTCTTTACCAAAGTACGAACCGGTAGCCTTCATTGTCCGACATCATCTACCTAGTGAATCTTCCGCCTGGTGTTAGTCGGCCCTAGCCTTGACGTAACTCATTCGACATCCTCTTGTGTTTATAATACAAAGGAATGTGTACTGGAATGCACTGAAAGTTATAATAAACCTCTTTGTTAATGTCACAACCCCACACACAACTCTTTACAGACATATCAACTAACTTCAGTAAATATACATCTAATGCTAAAAATATCAAATATCTATTAGAGTTTGAATTCTATAACATAGTAGTAGAATTTCAACAAATTATTAGTTTTATATAATATAAGGTAAGCTAAATATATTTCAATCCATTTAAAAAGGTATATTTTTTAGATCTACAAGAGTGTGAGTAATTTAATATTATACTTTATTTATATGTACATTGTAACAATCATCTATAGAATTCAAACAAAGACACATACGTACATAACACTACTGTACATCAGCTAAAGGTTTTGTAGTTCTGATAATACTATCAGAATGAGGTAAAATTGGTTCAGGTAGATTCGTGACAATATTGTAATTCATTAATACATCATTTGCTAAACTGAGGTGATTCCACTACACAAGCTTTTACTCATCAGTGTTTTATTATAGGAAGTCCCAGTAGGCGTTGAATTGAGTTGGCACCTAAAGCATATACGCTTCGGCGGTTCTTGAATTCTCTCTCTCTGTCAAGTAAAACTAGTTTGCTGGATAGCGAAGAGGTTCCTGTATGCCTGAAGACGAACTGGGTAGTTGTCGGCGATACGTTTGCCTTGATCCGGGGAATGGTTTGGTCTTAGAAACATAGTTCTTCTTTACCAAAGTATGAACCGGTAGCCTTCATTGTCCGACATCATCTACCTAGTGAATCTTCCGCCTGGTGTTAGTCGGCCCTAGCCTTGACGTAACTCATTCGACATCCTCTTGTGTTTATAATACAAAAGAATGTGTACTGGAATACACTGAAAGTTATAATAAACCTCTTTATGAATGTCACAACCTCACACTCAACTCTTGTACAGACCTACCATAGAATTATATATATGTATATAATATCAAATAATTACTAAAGTTTGAATTCTATAAAACTCGGGTAACATTCTTATAATTTCAATGAAGAATATATGTAGGCCAAGTTTAATTAAAGATAATCTAAATTCTATATTTTAGGATTATATGAGCATACATAGATAACTAAGAAAGGAATTATGTTTAAGTGATTGTAGTGTTAAGTTTATTTTTCCAACAAAATCATGTAAGTATACACCACACCACACCACACTACACCTTTTGTATTGTTGATTTGCTAAAGGGACAAAATAGCCCTTATGCCTAAATAGTCAACTACCACATTCACGGCTGAAATGTGTGTTGAGTAGAGTTAGCACAGCATTATTAAATTAATTTATTGTTATATAATAACAACATTGGTGAAATGAATAATCTGTGTGGGATTCGGTTAGCACATTATAAATTAATGGTGACTGGAACCAATCAGATGTTCAACTATCAATCTAAATTAATATTTACAATATTATTTTGTAATACAAATGCTGGTGCTAACTTAACTCTGCACATAATGCTACTAAAACCTATCCACTATCCTTCTGGAACTAGTGTGATTTTAATAATTCATTACTGGTTATGTCTACCATTTAAAAGGCAGTAATTTAATCCGATGGGTGTGTTAGCGAAATCTCTATGCAGGCTGCTGTGATTCCTCCAAACAATCTGAATACTTGTTAGGGTGTTTCTTGTCTTCCCTATATCCATATCCGTCGATCCACACAGTGTTAGACGCCAGACGAGTGGATTGGAGCTGAGCTTTGTCTCCCTCCTACTTATCCCAGTGTCTATTTTGGCCTTCTTTCCTGTGCGGGGAGGTTTGGATTGAAGCAAGTTACTTATTTTCTCCTCGGTTGACTTTGTCACCTTGGAGCTTTCGCTACTTCGGTGAGGATCATGGTATGTCTGATAGTAGAATAGCTATAATCACTTATTAGATTGAATCATTATATTTTTACATTATACAATTAAGGAGCTAGTTCCAGAATCCTTATATCCTGCCTTTTGCCCTTAACTCCCTAGCAATGCTTGTGGTAGTTGACTATTGGGTGTCACTATAAATTTATAGTAAATAGTGCTTCTAAGAGGCGGGACTTGGGACGGTATTGGGGCCTCCCCCCCTTCCGGGGGAAATTAGGGAACATTTTAACACAACCAACATACACATACATACAACATACACATACAACATACATATTTAAGACACAATTATATTTTTATTATAACTAAGAGTAGGATGTATATTGAAATTAAGTGAACATATTATGAATACAGTGTTACATATAGATATTATCTTTAATTTATTTATTTGATTTTGAAATAATTGCATTTATAACTTATTGTCATGTGTTTGCTAAAGTTTTAATTATACTAGATTTGATCTATGTAATGTTTTCTGAGTACCAGATAAAAGAATTTGTTTACTATAATTTTGTTTCAATTCACAACGTAGAAGGGTCCTAATTTCTAAACGATCATGGCAATAATTATATCAATATAACGATTAAACCAGGATTTTATATCTTTGGTTAACTAATATATGGCAGATAGTGAGAGAGGTGTGTAGTGGCGACTAAGCTGTATCAGAGTATGGCGAAGGGGTGGGTCGTTACAAGCCTTACGCGTTACTTGAATTAAAAATTAAAGCGGTCGTTATTTCGGCATAAAACGTGACAGCGGTCAAACAATTCCAAGAGAAAATGAGAACTTATATCCAACGTAATTTTTAATGATGGATTTCGACAAAGTAACACCTTTATCACTCAAATTTATTTAAAGTATTCGAAAATCGGACGCATGCGGGTAATATCCGTCAGTTTAGGGGTAACTTACACCGAAGTATGTGTATGCGAATGCATCGAACTCGTGGGACACTTACTTTCCGGCCGGTACAAATGCTTACCGGCCACAGCTGCTTTGGTAAGTATTTACACCAAGTAGCCGGAAGAGAGGTAACATGGAGGTGTCACCATTGTGACGTCTGTGAAGTGGAGACAGCATTTCACACCTTGACGGAGTGCTCAGCATGGGTTGAGCAACGAAGGGAGCTGGTTGCCGTTGTGGGCCGTGATCTGTCCCTGTCGGCTTTGATCGGATCCAGTGACAGATCATGGTGTACTGTACTTTCTTTCTGCAAAGACGTTCTCCTGCGGAAAGAAGAAGCTGAGAGACAGAGGGAGAGAGATCCCGAGGCTCCCATTGTTCGCTGTGGGAGAGGAGGGCGCGGAAGGAAGAGGGGTACCCGATATCATCTGAGGCCTCCATAACATGCCTTTAGGTGACGGACGCGGTGGCGTTCGTTGCCGCGTAAGAAAAGCCCGAGGAGTTGAAGCTCGGTATTGCCGCCGCTTCCTAAGAGGGATATGGAGATAGATTTGTCGTCTCTTTCCGAGATGAGGGTCTCTGCACAACATTTGCAGTTGACCCGAGCGCGTGACCAGGGTTGCAGAGTTTGCTTATCGTAATCCCGTGACCCAGGCTCACGTACGCGCTGAGTGGCCAGTGGAGTTTTAGCCTTAAGGAGTCCGGCATTACCCTGTTATTGTCCCTTGACGATGGGGATGGGATACGATGGGTATCCAATGTAGGATTTATCCACTTTTACGGGACATTTCCAAGAAGCCTTTGCCTCCCATATGTCATAAAAATTTCCATAAGTCTTTAAAAATGATATACACGTACACAACTTGTATGCATTAGTTAGATACACTGTGAGTGTCAGGTGTAAGCTAAGATTATTGCATCAATATTTTATACTGGTCGACAAATTCCGAGGAAGATAATATCGTTAAAATAACCAGTCGACGATCTAGCCGGGTGACTATCGAGCGACAAGGAAAAATACTTTATTAAAAAATACCAAAAAGACCTAGGTTGTAATTAGTGGGCATCTTAGTGGAGGGACTCTTTGATACGATGAAGATTCCTTATTCTGGCTAACAAGGGTACAGGAGGATTTTTAGTAGGTACAGTTATATAACCCACCATTTGTCCTCTGTAGTAAGTGGGTAGGCATAATTATTTTTTCTGTAATAAAATTGATTTATAGAATAAAAACTGAAACTCAAAACATTTTTAATAATAACACATAATTTTGTATGTACAAACGTTACATTCTTTCACAGCATATAGTTATATAAAGCAATAGTTATTCTTTGTAGTGATGTACATAGACATAGAGGAACGAGGTGTTATTAAAAAAAAACCTTATAATTATTCAACAACTTATTAAGTACTTTAAATTCATTTACTAAATATATTAGTTACGAAATAGAACATTTATATCACATCAAGAATATTTGGCTTTTGTTGACTGAATTTTATATTCTATAATCAATTTAAATTAGACTTAGTACATAGTTTATTTACGCAAAAATTGATACTACTATTACAATTATCTCTGTGTCTGAGCTTTAGTTTCACCACTAAGAATAGTAGAAGATATTATTAACTAAATATTGATATATCATCGTAACTTTGTTACGCTTTATAATTCACGCTGTTTTAAAGTCCTCTTTTAACTTTATGAAATACTTTTTCCAACTAAAAATTATAGCTAATATTGTTTATATAAATAATCTTGTGAAAATTCCTATGTAAATGAAAAATTTGCATTGCGTTTTACTTCGTGGAGCGCAATAAAATTATCCGGAATTAATAAGAAAAAAATAGTATGACTGGTCAAAATTGAATTTATTGTTACTCAAAAGATTTTCCTCATTACCTTCAATGTACTATTTCATACGAATAAACCATTTTTGAAAATATTTATGCCACTCCTCCGTAGTGACATCAGAAATATGCTTTTGATACTCTTCAATAGCCTCTTCTAGTGTTGAAAATCGTTGACCGTGTAAACAATGATTGATTTTTGAAAACAGGAAGAAATAGCATGGTGACAAGGCGGGACTGTAAGCAGGATGAACCATAATATTTAAGTTTTCCCTTTCGTAAAATTCCTTTGTCTGTGTGGCCGTGTGAGACCTGACATTGCTTCATGCAATTACTGAGTTCGTCAATAACTTCCAGTAAACAAATGGTTTTGTACCTATTCAATGTACGATGATCTTCTAAAGGGTCAGTAGTCACGTGTCCAGTTTTATTAAAAAATAATTGCAATCATACGCTTAACGGCAGACCGCACACTCGTCATTTTGGTTGGTTTCGGCTTATCTGGAAACACTCAAGCACTCGATGATTGGTTTGTTTAGGGGTCGTGATTGTAAATCCATGTTTCGTCACCTGCCACTATGTCCCACACCAAATTGGACGTCCCTTCGTTGAATCGGATGAGCAGAGTATTGTACCAAGCAACACGGTCCCTTTTTAGACTCAGTTAGATTGTGAAAGCTCCATAGGGAACAGATTTTCCATATCCAAATATTTTGTAGGATTGATTGTATCTCACTCATGCCTATGCCTAAGGATCCCTAAATTTCATGGTAGAGCACATGCCTGTCTGTTTATATCATACGGTGTAAATCATAGATATTTTGGTAGGTGACAGTGATAAACAGACGACCATCATGAAATTCGTCACTAAGATTAACACGATCGCGTTGGAATTCTGTAAAACAAGTATAAACAGTCGACTTGCATGGTGCTTTATTGCCAAAAGCAGTTTGAATGCGAGCAACACTATACTGAAGTTACAATTGAAATCGTAGCAAGTACGAAAATTTTAGACAAATTCCATGATATGACGTAATATTTAAAATTGCTTCAATATTTAAAACAATAAAAAAAAGAAATGAAACAAATTGCATCATGAAGCCAATTCATTCAAATTCTTTCATTCCATTTTCGAATGTCGTAATTAGTTTTCAAATATTGTTAATGTAAGTGGCCAGTTCCGGATAATTTTGGTGTACCCTCTGTAAGACTTAGCACGTGTAAAAATAATAAGTGATTTCATGGTATTTATTCTTGAAGTCTATATAATTCAATTATATATCAAAAGCTGTGCTTTAGAGTCTGTATGATTAACTATAGAATTATTATTATCGTTACTTATGTATCACAAACAAAAACACATAAATACGACAAGTGGCCACCACTACAGACGAGAAGGTGAATTTTATAATAAGTGTAGATGTATCGAGGTCATACCATGTTTTTAAATTATACAATATTATTATATAAGATAATTAACTTAATTCTGAGTAATATAAAATCTACTAAAACATTAGACCAATGCATATAACATTTTTAAGCCATCTCATATATGTTATGTTGCTTTAAGCAATTAGTAATATTATTTACAACTACATATAGCAAAATTTGTACATAAACGATATAATATTGAATTAGATGAGCGAAATACAATTTATTTAATCTATTTATAAAAAGATAACTCAATTTTTATGATTATAATATTTCATATATAATATTAATTTAGTATCTATATATGTGTGTAAGACCTCTCGAAACAAAGACAAGCCGAAAGAGTTCTTCATCTCAGGTTCAGGTTTTCTCACGATGTTTTCCTTCACCGTCAGCCGATAGTGTTTCCAATTTAAAATAGTAAGTGTACGCGAATTCGTAAAAAAATCGGCGGTACATGCCTGTGTACAAACCTACGGACATCGGATTGATATTCCACTGGTCAAACCACTCGACAACCACGACTTTTAGATCAAGTGATTTTGATGATTGATCATTTGACAACTTCTTTGGATTTCATGCGGACATTACGTTATAACAAAATAAGCTGCGTCGTATTGAAATTCTTAATTATCAACGTAACATCAAATCGATATAACAAAGGTTTTTTTTTTATAAATTGCTCTGTCCTTTGAACAACCCTTTCCCGTTCGTCATTGTTTTCTTTTTTACATATTATACAGTTACAATAAAAATATTATCATTATTTATATTTATAACCTATTTATAAAGAACGGCTTATATTAAACTACGCATGTAACAAGAATAAAACCCAGATATGATTCTATATAAAAACATGTAGTTTCTGCGGAATACCAAAAACACTCATTTATTATGTTTATCGTATAATAAAATAAATATGTAACTTACCAGTCCTCGTCAATCTTTTTGACAGTTCTGAATACAGCTGCATGTTCGGGCTAACGCGCAATATAGTCAAGAGTTTGATAGAATCCAAAGTCAAAATATTATTATAGGAATCCAAATTGGTATTTATTTATCCTTGTCTCGTTGTTATACATATAATACTCATTTATACCTAAATGTATGTTCTACGAAACTATATTCAGCGTGCTCAAAAAGTGTGACGACGACTGTACATCACTTCAAAATGCAAATAATCAAAGTAAAATGTACTTCGAAATATTTTTTTGAACTGACTAAAGCCATTGGCTTAACGGGCCTTCACAGCTATAGGTACCGAACTACCGTACTTCAAGATAATATCGTTTGTCTTCGTAGGGTGATAAATCAACAAATCGTGAAACAACATTCGTTCTAAACATAGGTAAGATAGGTACGTTTTTTTTTTTAATAATTTTACTGAAAAAACTACA
This sequence comes from Antheraea assamensis, assembly GCA_035772565.1. Taxonomy (NCBI): domain Eukaryota; kingdom Metazoa; phylum Arthropoda; class Insecta; order Lepidoptera; family Saturniidae; genus Antheraea; species Antheraea assamensis. The sequence continues at coordinate 7,298,607 of JAQQSE010000064.1, read as the reverse complement.
AAGCCACTAACTAGAAAAATACTACAGTGTAGTAGAGTAGCGAGAGCTTTATACTATTTTAAAACAATGTATTTAAATAACTTGGTTTTTAAGCCCTACTACTATCATATTTATAGGCGAAGCAAATCGAGTGCGTTTTCATACAAACAGACAAAATCTCTATCAAACACAATTCTTTGTGAAAATTTTTCTTTGCTGTCCAAATATTTATCATCATATGATGCTAATCTGACGTTAAATCAAAATACATCCATACTTTTAAATGCCAAAATGCAAAGCAAATTGACACCGTAATGAAGGAACACACAATTTTACTTTTTCTTTTTAAATAATAAGTTCTGTGCAAAATTAGAAGTCTAAAAATATATTTACTACATATAAACTACTACATTTCATTCAACAGTAATCGCTGCCTCTAATTGGATCACAATTTAGTTGCAACTGTTACTCTTCATTGTTTTCTTTTGCAAATGACTTACAACTGTTTTTTTACATAAATTAGGCGTCAACTTGCGCTGCAATATGATGACAATTTGGGGGCACAAGCTTATGTGAGTATATTTATAATTCCTTTGGTTTGATGTTCAGCCATTTTTAATGCACTATATCCAAGCATTCGCTCTCAGATTATCTACGATGCTAGATCTTCTGCGATGACAAACCCGGATGCATGGATCTATAGCCAATTTACGCCAAGGTCATGAGTCGTGTAGAAGCCGTTGGTAATGCGGGAACACCTCGTAAGGCGGTACGTGAAGACCAAACTCAAGTGCTACAAGAACTGCGAATTCGAATCTCATCAAATCCTTTCTGTTCAGTCGAAAAGTTGTTTCAATTCGCTGAAATAGTAGAAATCATTATAAGTTTTTTTGACGTGATGACATCTTATAAATCGATAAACGTCCGCTGCATGCACGAAAAAGCACGACTTATTGTCACGTTCTGCTTGTGCCAAGCGTGCAAGCGAGAGCGCGGAACAAGCGATAGAGAGGCGCAATCGGCCTAAGCGTTCGGCTTGTGACACATCTATCTCTCTTCCACTCCATCGGTAATTTAGTGATAATTATTGAATTCAATTCATAAAAGTATGCCATTTTTCATCAATGTTCCCTTATGACGTTATCATATAAAATTATCGTCCGACTTTACAGACAACCAGTTTTTTTACTCTATAAGTTGACGACAATCTGGCCCGAAGTTAAATGATGATGTGGTCCAAGACTGTAAGCACGGGAAACCTAAAGGGACTGGTTCCCAAGTACAGCTAACGGCACACAACAAAAGATTTTTTTTACTGGGTTGTTTTCCAAACCGGCGTTAGTTTTGACCTACATACGTGTCTTCTAAAGACCTAAGCTGAATAAAGTAGTTTTCATTTGATTCGAATGTTTAATGCGACAATCGGGATGTGATGCGATTTAGTGGATCAATTTTATTTGCAACTATACTCGTATACATTTGTTACCCCCACTGAATTGTCACCAGGGGCAGATAACTCGGTTTGACCCCCCCTAAACCTGGGACTGACGAGAGGTATTGTTAGATATCATAGCAGTCACTGTTCTTAAACTGGGCTGAACTTACAATGCGTGCAAATAATAAACACAGTTCAATTGTGATAATAATCATTATTTTTATTGACTTTAGTCAGTAAACAAAGACTTTGTTGACAGAATCACTTCCAACTCCACAGAACAAGTAAATATCTGTTGATTTAAAAATAAATGAAATGGCTTACTTCAATAAGTGCTTTCAGCATTTCCCCTTTGACATCATTGAGTTTTGCAGATAACAATAAACAGGCGCCAGCACATAATTTTCTGTTGTCTTTATTTATAAGATTTGCAAGAATTAACTTTTCGAAGTAAACATACGCTTGTGCCACTGACAGCAAATCGACCCCACCATTGTCATGTTTTGCAATTTTTCGCATTTCTTTTTTAATACTAAAATATATATAAATATTATTATATAAGGGTCTCAAGCTTTAAACATGGCATACTTAAAATACATTTTTTTTATATTATAGGGAGCAAACGAACAGGTGGGTCACCTAATGGTAAATGATCACCGCCGTCCATAGACACTATAACACCAGGGGAGTCACAAGTGCGTTGCCGACCTTTTAATATATGTGGGCCTCCGGCGCTCTCACTGACCGAACGAAACGCAACAGTGCAATCACTGTTACTTCACGTCGGTTTTCTGTGAGAGGGTGGTACTACCCCGGGCGAGCCGACCCATTCATTCTGAAACCAGTAATAGTTTCAACGTAGCTCTACCACCCACAAAAATGAAAGTATACAATAATAAGTTATTCTGATATCAACAAAGTATGAAACATATGAGTACCATACTGTTTGAAATGTATATATATATAAATTTATACAATATAACTGGGTTATTTATCATATGATAATCGGATATTCACTATATCAATATTTGAAATTATAAAATCAACTATTTTAGTACTCAATCATAACTAATTATTTTTTTAGGTTTCTATATAATTATAGTTTTTTTTACCAAAAAGTGTACAAATATTGTAGAATAGAAGACGTAGCTATCATAAAGTATAACTAATGGACTTATAGCTCGACTCGACTCGTCGACGCGACAATATGGAAAAAAAGTAACAATTTTCAAAAATTTTAGTTGATAACACTAAAGTTCGCCAATGGTTACTAAACAAAAAATAAATAAAGAAAATCGGCCCACAAACTGAAAAAAAGAACTGAACTATTTCATCTTTATTTATTTATATGTAGAAGCTTCTTACCTTCTCAATTTACTAAGAGTTAATTTTATATGCGGGAACTTCTCTCTAAATTTGTCATTTAATTCCTTTTTCAGATCCTGCGGTCTAACATAGTCAATAATAGAGGTCATGTATGATGTAAATGTAAGTAGAGTTCTATGTTTACCAGCAATTAATTCTGGATCATCTAAAACGTTAGGACAGTAATGTACCTGTAACAACATTTTTCAATACTAATACAAAAAATTATAAAAAGAATACCGGTTTTACGGTTTACTTACACAATTTCTGTGTTATCAGTTTAAATATAAAAAATAGAGTTACAAAACACTAATTATAGCAATTATGTGTTATTAATCGGAAAAACTATATAAACAGTGGAAATACTTTTTAGAATAAAAAAAACATATAAATATTTTACATTATATTTCAAGATAGGATTTTATTGTCAACTAGCTCTTGCCCGCGACATCGCTCGCATTGATGCAGATTGTATATTTTTTCTAGAGGAAATTTCTCTATACTCTTTTCAGTGCTCCTGACATTTTTTATGCACAATTTAATGATGGTCGGTTGAGTAAATACGGTGTGAATGCATGACAAACAAGCAAATGAAACTCACTCTCGTATTTATAATATTAGTTAGGATTTTCCTGACTTCGATTGGTTTATATTCACCAAAAGATTAATGAAATACCTTGTTTATTTATCAAAACGATTAAAATGTATCAGTTTCTTTTTCAATTATTTTATTCAACTTATGAAAGATAAATGAATACAAATTACAAGCAGTATTATTTACGTTATTTTTAACTATATGATGCATTTCATGCCATATCGATTATTTTAAATCTGATTCCTTTCGAGTTTTATGAAACGTTTCACACTTTTTTCCAATTTTATTACCCAACTAATAAAAGTTATCAATTTATATATATATTTTTTAAATAGTCATATATTTTTTAAAATTAAGTTAATGGATGTTTTTTACAGAAATATGTGTTATTAAATGTTTTTTTTCGAACTGACCTACACTGTTAACCTGGTAAGGCCACTACAGTTTCACCGAGCTACCGTTATTAAATGTACTTTAATAACATCTATATATTTCTTACTATTATACTTACATATTTATGAGGTAATATTGTCCCTTCATCCCAATCGAAACTTTTACTATCAACCGTAGAATGTGGCGGTGACGATGCTAATGTAGTCCTTTGGGATGATTCATAAGAGAAACACCTAAAATTAACAATTATAATCATGAAACCAATTTAAATATCGCAATAATTTGTCTCATGCATTAATTAAATTATTACTATTATATAAATAACTACATATTTTAACATGCTCTTTATATAACTAATATCTAAAAGTTGTAGATGCGTGCAATGTAATTTGATGTTAGTTCTAGAAGAATTTGGTAACAACCTCTGTGTGAAAACGAAATCATGCATGTGCTGAATACCACAATAATTTTTATTAGGATTGGGACAAACATGATTTCCAAACAATTTTCATGTAATACACCTACCTATCTAAGTAATTATTAATTGTGTAAAATCATATTATTACTGACTTTTGTAATTGAAAATTATGTTTAAATAATGTTAAATACATTTATACCCCATGAAAGACATACATAGCTATGTTAGTATTGGATACTATATTCACAGAACTTATACCAAAATATAAACAATTTTTTTAGCTTGGGATTAACTTTTATGTTGCATTATGCTTTTCGTTTATGATAAATATATATTATATAGAAGCATTGATGAATAGCATAGACAACATCTACGTGTTAGATATAAAGTGATGTAAAGAAATCTTTTTTTTTTCATCATTTACCATTTCTTGTCCTTGTGTCTCGTCAATAATTTAGTCCTGAAATTTAAATATGTTAGTGATGAAATGGTTGTGATTATTGCATGATCATGTCAAAAATGAATATGTATGAGTGATATCCAAACTCTAATCATCTTATGATTTATGTGTTTGTTTATGTGAGTGATATCTTGAAGTTGAACATTGAGGAAAAGTATATAACAACGTATATCAGGCATTTTCAATGACAATAACTTTACTATTTATTGTGAACTTCTATAATAAAACATCATTTTGACTAATACAAATTTCGTAATAATCTAATAAATAACACTCAATGTAAGCAAGTGAATGATTGAAATTTAGAAAACACATCATGAAATAGAACAAACAAGTGCATGCATAAAAGCTTGTTCGATGTAAAAATTACTTCCAAACTGTAATACTTCTTATTTAAATGATACCAGAGTTATTATTTCTTTTACCTTGCTATAACGTGGGGATGACGATTCATCAGCTTCCAGTTTCCTTTGTCAATAAAATCACTATCATACATTTTTCTGTATTGTTCCCTTGTGCAGACTTTTGATGGTACCAATAACTTGGAGTATGAGATGTCAAGGCCGTTTTCTTCTTTTTCCAAACCAAGAAGATCAAAAGGATCGACCCCATTATCAGTAATAGCGGATAGTGGTCTTGGGCCTGAAGTGTTTCTTCTACGGACACCATCTTTTCTAAGATCAGCACTAGAATATTGAGGTAGAAATTTAAATAAAAGGTTAGGTAAGATATGTCTATTTTTGCCTGGTATTTATATAGATATTAAATATTGCAATAGTGCTATTATATGTAGATACATACTGTCTATATTTTTGAAGCATACAATTGTCAGCCTTATATTAAAGCAAATTTTATAAAAATATTGTGTTGGAGATTTTATTTCCTCTTCTTTGTCTTTCACCTTAGTTAATATAATACTTAAAAATCCTGATAAAATCTAATTCCTCATGAAAATACTAACTTTCAAAGGTATATTGTGAATTAAATCTTGATAATAGTTGTCTGAATGTATTGATATTTATTTTCATTTATAGCTCCAAACAGAACAAATTATACATTTTAGAGATATTTTATATTTATGTATTGTAGAATGCAGTTAAATTTGTTATTTTATTTTGGAAAGATTTGTGCACGTACCGTACATTGCGTACTGTTCTTGAATAGGGTATGGTACTGAATATAACACAGGGAGCCCCTTGAGCTGGAGCAAGTGCTAGCCTCTCATCTTTAAATGTTACACCTTTACTAGGACGAACTAATCGTACTTCCTTTGAGAGATGATTTTCATGTATACATGTACTACTGGTACGGAAGCGACCTAATAAAAATTACATTCCTCATCAACCTTTTTGGCCGCTCTGAATATAGCCATAAGTTCGGGCTTGTGCATAATATGGTCAAGAGTTCAATACAAAACAAAGAGAAAATATTATTATAGGAATTTAAAATTGGAATTGCTTTATCCTTAAGGTGTCTCAATATTATACATGGAATATAATACATATTTATAGCTAAATTTTTGTTTTCCGCATCTATATTCAGAGTGGCTAAAAAGTTTTGTGAGGAATGTACATCAATAAATTTATGTAAGGAACAAAATTTAATCAAATGTGTTTTGTAAATATGATAATTTCCCCATGTGCGCAGTAGACATTTATGCAGGAAATAAAAATATACAACCAATGTGGAAACATTGGTTACATGGTCACAGAAAGGTCTAGAGGAGATTATTTCCTATTAATTGTTACAAGGTATTTTTTCATGCATTTTCAATATGATTTCAGTAATGGTATGGTCCTTAGTAAGTAGGTCGAGATCATTTTATTTGATTAAAAAAACGAACAACATTCACAGAAAATGTCTCTCAAAATTAAGTTTTAATCTCATCTTAACTGAAGACAAAAAATTAACAGTAAATTTATTTTAATTCACTTAATATCTGACAAAAGCTGAAAATATATCATTTATAAATAAGTCATTTTATTTATTATTACTTTAATTTTGTACCTTTTTATATTCATACCCAAGTTTAGATGTAAGGGTATGGAATAAATTTAATCAAGTTTATACAAATCTATTATGATGAAATGGTGGAAAATGTCACAAGTTTTTCAATATGTCTTTTGCTAAACTAAATCTAGTCAAAATATTTCTTTATGTACTTTTTTACGTCTTATATAATTACTATAGAGCTAGAATTAACCGAGCCAACAAGTATCTGTATTTACTTATGCTTTACCATGAAATTATTGTATAATCATCATATTGAAGCACAGTGTTAATTCTTCATTATAATTTGATTTAATATAGTCACATACAAAATTATCACACAATATATCATAGGAGAATTTATAAAATATGCAATTAACAGACATAAAGTAAGTACAAACTAACAACAACGATAAGTGTATCATACAATTACCCAGTGTCAGAATCGAATCCACAAGCAGTGAGACAACACTACACCACCCACAGTCTTTTTGCTAGGAGTTTCATTTCTTTATTGAGGCTAATTAATACTAATTAATATGAATGTATTTTACCAAAATTAAGACTTTCTGTGCTGCTTTTATCATCTGTAGTAGTACCAACGAGTGATATGATATGAGCTTTCTTTGACCTTAATGCAACATGCTTCTCTTTAAAAGATTCTGTGGTTCCAGATGAACACCTGAAATGTTTGTTTATTTATCACAGTTGTAGATAATAAAATATTCAACAGTCTGATGAAAAATAGAACAGCAATAATAAGGAGACTAAATACCTAAAACACTTTATTACATTGATATAACTAACACTATTGACAATATTTAAAGATTAAATTATGGAACATTAAATACTGATGAACATTCAAAAAAGAAAAACACAACAAGAATAAATTATAAAGTAAAAATATCATTTATAAATAAGAAGATTAAGCAATGGAAAAGAAAACAAAATGACAAATACATACCAAAATATTTAAGTATAATTTTATATATCAATTAGATGATATATAATTTACCAAATGTGTTTAAAAAGTTATGGGTATAAAATGTGTTTATTTGTCCTTTTAAATTTAAAAGCTTAATGGTCAGATATGTTTTATAAGGTGTGTTGGCATACAAGCTCATTGTATAATCGAGTCATACATACAACAGGATCAAAGTAAGTATTGTTCTTATAAGTAGAATATTCTTATAAATAAAATAAATATTGTACAGTGAAATAACAATTAACTTCTTAAAAAAAAAAAAATTAACATACTCCGAAATAGAGGAGGTTATTATATACTGCTTGCTGTATGTATTTTTTTTATTTAAGAAAAAATCTCATACCGTATTGGCAAAAAATTGAACAAAGATAAATTTAAAAAGTCAATCGTTAGATCCTTACAGAGGTTTTTGAAGGTAGGACAAGTGAGTATTATCATAAGTTTCCATTTTTAAATATGCTTATATAACTCAACTATTTGAAAATATTATTTATATACTCATTAACTTATTAAACTAAGTATATTCGGATTACTTAGGAATTCAATCTCGTTTGTCCCATAAACAGTAGTATCTTTAGATACTTTTGATAATGAAATTGCTCATATCTCACCTTTCTCTAAAAGCAGAAGTCACAGTATTTTTCACCGGAGTGATGGTGGAAGCGTAGTCTGACTCAGAACTCAAAGAGTGATTGTCAACAACACCTACCCGATGAATCGGACTAGATTGCAGACCCTTGTTACGACCACGGACGGTGTTTTTAATACCGTCCTCTTTATCTTTGTTAACATCTACTATTTTTACTCCGCTGCCGGTTTTATCATTCTTTAGCGATTTATCAGCAATTTGGATTACTTCAGTTTCTCTAAATTTGCCGTCAAGGGATATATTTGACAAAAATGTGACGGCAGCCAAGCGCCGTCTTGCTTTTTCATATTTATTTCGATGAATGGGCATAGTTATAAGGTATTTGGTGTTCTGTACTTTATAAATAAAATGTGCATACATTGATCAATATGCAAATAAACATATTTCTATCTTACGCTTGATCAGAGTTCTACTCATACAAAATAATAAAACAAATATATAATCACAGACTATTAGGTAGTACAGGTATATATCATTTGACAGCACTTTCTTATAATATAAAGTTCTCTGTGAAGAGCACAGAGACAGAATATTTTTTTATCACACCACCTAATGGGGAGGTACAGGCAAAGCTAATCTCAGATGGCGCTAGCATAATTGGTTCTTGTCAAATAGTTGTCAATGTCAATGTAAATGTCATGCAAGTTTTATCGTACCTTCAACAATGCTTCACGTTATTTGGATCGGCAATTTGATTATGAAATGTCTCCTATAAATATTCTTTTCTTGGAACTGAGGAATGGGGAAATTACTTTAAAGAAAAAACACCCATACTATACACAATATATTTTGTACTAAAACAATGGTGCATATTAATAGTATATACCATAAAAGATATCAAAGCTATACTCATAGACAGAGATAATGACTTCATTACAGAAATGTAGGAGAAACTGACAGAATTTTATTATAATTATTTTAAGCCATTAATATTAGATACATATTATTATAAAAACAATAACATCTCGATGAAACAATAAAAAATACAATCTCATTAATAGTTTTTATTTAACTTGCAATGTTTGTATGTATCTTCAAAATATACAGGTCACTTTTCAACCACTTGATGGTATCAGATTGAATTGAAGTTTGTTTGATGATAAAACAATATTATAATATAATTGAGCTGATTTCATCATTTCTGTACCTAATGCCAATAGTGAAAATAAAATCAATTGTGTAAGAAAGTTAATTGTTCAGTTTGTGGTGTTGAAATTAAACTCCAACTTCCCATTTAAATTAAATATTGCATTTCACTATAATCACCTGGTACAACTTGTAATTCGTAGCTTTGTTGTTCAACATTTTTCCATTATACTTATTATAATTATATATTTAGAACTAGCAAGCACTCATGAAGTTACCTTTATTAACAGTTCACCTATATACAATAAGTTCACAATTATATTTTAGAGTAAGTTATATATACCCAGTTTTCTACAAGTGACACAACATATATGACAAATACAGGGCAGGAAACTTCCTTCTTAATAATATGCATATGGAAGCACTTAGTTCTTAATAAATGAGACAATAATATATTACAAGATAAAGATAGGTATGTACCTACTGAAGCCATTGGATTGTAAACCTACCAAAAAATCATAATTAAATGAAGATAAGACATATTTACATGGAACAAAGCGAAGGGAGACATGACAATACTACAGAAATAAATACACATGTACAGGACTCATTGCTCTTCAACAATAATGGTCTAAAAAATCTACAACCTTTTATTAAACAAGTAAATGTCCTCAAAATAAAAATATAAATGTAAATAACATGTGTATAGTAAGTATACTCTAATAATAAAGTTCGAGTTTCATATCTCAGCTGTCTCCTTGTTTTGTGGGAATATTGTTTTTTAAAGGTGAAGGTCGATGGCACAGCTTCTTGAAAATTTTGCGTTCGTATTTCAAACCTGGAACCAATAAATATAACCAATAGAATGCTTGTCAAAATTTATTAAAAAGTAACAAAATTAAACTTTAGGTTTTAGGGTCTTTCTCTTTTTATTTTTCTGGTGTGTATTTGTAATCTAACAATATGTTTTATGTGTAGCTTAGCTTACATGGGTTTTTTTTTGTGGTTTCTGTTTGTAGGTAGTCCGGTCTGGAGATGTTTAAAAAAAACAAAATTGCTGGGTACAATTTCTTATCGTTTATGGTTCTGTTCACTTGACATTGGCGAAATTGTGTGCGCACACATGTTGCCATTTTAAAAGAAGAAGAAGTTTTATCACAGACTACTAAGATATATTGTTTGACTGACTACGCTATTGGCCTGACAGGTTTTTACTATTCTATTTGTCCAGTATACCAGCGCTGGTATTTTGTCAGTGAATTTACATTTTATAAAACACCAAAAATATTTTGAGGATGTACAAATTTTATCTTCAGAATATGAAATATAACTGCGATAGCATTCTGCTACGAATATTTTTTCTCTTTTAAGCAGAAGATTAAATTCTTCCAAGTCTCGATAATTTTTATATTTTTTCCAAGTTGCATGGATTGTTAATTTTTCACGGATGAGTTTTAGCAAATGTTTGAGTTTTCTTTTGTAATATTTTGTTTTGGCAATTTTCTTTCAAAGTTATTAAAGCACTGTCTCTCACACGGAAAGAACAGATTTCTTCCATGGTTTCATATTATTGCATCATAATCTATCAACAACATAAAAAATAAAACTCTAAAGTTAAAACGTCTTTGGCAAATGCTTCTGCGGCACTAAAACAACAAAAAGAAAAAAGCAACTGGCAAGTGTGAGCAACTCTGTCGAAGTGGTGCTAATAATGTTCAGTTTTTATTTTCATTTTCATAAAATAGCAAATTAAATATGTTTAGAGTAAGTCTTTTGTTTTTGTAAAAGGGCTAGTAACATACTTAAGAATAAAATATAATATGACTACTATTCTTTTTAGGTTCTTTTACAGTGGATCTTACTTAGCAGCTACATTCTTTTTAGCAATGGATTTTATGTACCCGGTGTTGCTCCAGTAGAGTTTAAGAAGGGCCAAAGAATTGAAGTGAAAGCTGTTAAAATGACCAGTATACACACACAATTGCCGTATGAATATTATTCTCTTCCATTCTGTTTACCAAAAAATGGCACGTTCATGTTTAAATCGGAGAATTTAGGTGAAGTTTTAAGAGGCGATCGCATTGTAAACACTCCGTATGAAGTACATATGGCCGAAAATATTAAATGCAAGTTGCTATGTCATTATAAAAATAATCCAATAAACTGGAGTGTTGAAGAGTCTGAGAAAGTAGCAAGTCGTATTGAACATGAGTATTTTGTTCATTTGTAAGTTATTGGTTTATAGATAAACATATAAGTCGAAAATAGACTTTAAATAATAGAAACCTAAGTATGTATCTTAATGTGAATTATGAATGTAATGTATTTTTAGATTAGTTGATAATTTGCCTGTAGCAACAAAAGTTTTAAGACCTGATACATTAGAAAGGACAATAGAGCAAGGTTATCGTCTTGGTTTCATATTAAAAGGCAAAGCATACATCAATAACCATCTAAAACTACTACTTAAATACCATAAACATAGCCAGTGAGTATTTTATGACCAAATTTTTCTTGATATTTGTAATTTGAAAAACAATTACTCTTTTTTATTAAAAAATATTTTTTTATTGTTATTGCATTTTGGTTTATTTCATAATTATAAAACATTTAGTTTATAAGGAAAGTAAATTACAGACATTTTGTGTGTTTTATAATAGAAAAAAAATCTCTTAATATCTATCTTTTTAGTGATTCTTACAGAGTTGTTGGATTTGAAGTTGAAACATTATCTATAGATAAGGATGCTTTAACTTTTGTTGATGATTCCTGCCAATTTCCAACAGACCCAAAACCACAATGGGTCAATGAGGACACAGGAACAAAACTCTATTTTACATATTCAGTGGAATGGGGGGAGTCAGATATAAGTTGGGCATCTAGATGGGATATATATTTGGGTATGAAGGATGTACAGATACATTGGTTTTCTATTGTGAATTCAATAGTTATTTTGTTTTTTCTATCAGGTGAGAGTTTTGTTAATTATAGAGAAGGTATTAGACAATGTTTTCTAATATATAATTGGTAAAAGAGATATAAATTAAGAAGTTTTTGAGACTATTAAATGGATTATGAAAAATTAGTTAATATATTTATTGGAACATAATATGACAATTAATTGTGCACACGGTAAATAAATAAATTTTTATATTAATACATTACTTTAAGGGATGGTGACATATTTAAATGAGGTGTTGCACAATAACAATCAAAATGCTTATTATTCATTTTAATTCTGAGGGTTTTTTCACATAAAATGTTATAAAGGTTTTTATGTAATTATTAAAATTTAGTTATGTAGTTGGAGTGTCTCCTACTGTAATCATTTAGACTTGAGACATTTTCATTGTAATAGTCTAAATTAGAAAGAAAACTAGTATTTTATGTCATCTATCAAAATAGAAAAATGTTCATAAAAATTATATCAACTGTTGAAGTAGCAATTGACTAATGCACTGTAGACACTATTTCAACATTAATTTATTTGCCTTTTCACTGACTTATATTAATATACTTATCAAATTATTATATATATACCTATTAATTTTGTAGGTATCTTGACAATGATTATGGTACGTACTTTAAGACGAGATATAGCTCGATACAATTCTGATGAGTACATTGATGACATGATGGAAGAAACTGGTTGGAAATTAGTACACGGTGATGTATTCCGGCCTCCACCTAAAAGGATGCTTTTTGCAGCAGTTATTGGAAGTGGAATACAAATATTTCTTATGGCGCTCATTACTATTTGTAAGTGTATTTTTATTTGATACCTTAACTTTTTCATTTTTAGTATAATTCAGTTTATACAAATTCTGATAGGTTTTACTATCTATATATACCTATATATGGATAGCTATAAAACAATTATACAAAGGCTAAGACATTAAAAGGAATACTTTGTTTGTTACATTTATTAGAGAAAATATTCTCTTTTATGAATAAAAAATAAGCATCTAATTATATCTTTATATATATTCTGTGGGTTCTGTATATTCTGTGAAAGTCTTAAGTGTTACCAGATTTCATTGCAATAAATATCTCCCATCTTAATTTTCCAAAGAGTCTTTTTTCAGATAGTAATATATTTGTATATATTTTTCAGTCATTGCTATGCTTGGCATGTTGTCTCCGGCAAGCCGTGGTGCACTAATGACTGCTGCTATATTCCTGTATGTGTTCATGGGTCTTATCGCAGGATACTTTTCGGCACGCTTATACAACACAATGAAAGGCAAACAATGGAAGCAGGCTGCATTCTTGACAGCTACATTATATCCAGCAATTGTATTTGGCACTTGCTTCTTTTTAAATTTTTTCATTATGGGCAAACATTCTAGTGGTGCTGTGCCATTTTCAACAATGATGGCTCTTTTATGTCTATGGTTCTGTATATCTTTGCCATTAGTTTATTTCGGTTATTACTTTGGCTGTCGTAAACAACCTTTCCAACATCCAGTAAGAACTAATTTCATCCCTAGAAAAATTCCTGAACAAGTCTGGTATATGAATATCTTTATATGGTAAGTAAAATTGTAATTGTTAAAGATATACTTATTATTATAAAAATAGTTTGTTTTTCAAAAAATAGATTAAACAAATAAATATAACTATATTTGAAATCTTTCTGTGGGTTGTGTATTTGTTTGTATAAAATACAATAATACGTTATTTGCATTATGAATAAGAATCGTGGAGAACATGTGAGGTTGAATTTCTACTTTAACTGAATAAACTTATGTGTATATTTTATTTCAGTGTATTAATGGCTGGAATTCTGCCATTTGTAGCAGTGTACATTGAACTATTCTTCATATATAATGCATTATGGGAAAACCAGTTCTACTACCTTTTTGGATTTCTCTTCCTAGTATTTTGTATTTTAGTTATATCAGTTTCACAAATATCAATTGTTATGGTATATTTTCAACTATGTGGAGAGGTATGTTTTTTTATGTTGTTATCCTGTTACATTTTGGTATTATATAATTATGATATTATGATTATGTATTATAATGTATAGATAATACAGTTTTGTGGACCCATAGGCCATAGATGCTTTGTTCCCTAAAATATTTATTTCATGAAAAGTATTTCCTCACATCTTATTAACAACTTTGAATATGTACCAAAAGTCGTATGTTTGTTACTGGAGATTGTGATTTTTTTTTATAAAATGTTTTTAGCTACGAGTTATGAGTACCCTTGCTAAAGAAAGGTTCGCCAGTCAGATAATATTTTCTGTATTTTAAGTAAAATCTGCCTTGAAAATGTTTTATCTCAGTTGTTGTTTTGAATCATCTAATCAATAAATTTTCAAGGAGATAGGAAAATGATAATACAGCTATGGTATTAATTTGTTTTATGTTCATAAGAGTAAAATGGTTTGTTTTTCAGGATTATCACTGGTGGTGGAAAAGTTTCTTTGTATCTGGAGGATCTGCTGTATATGTATTAATTTATTCAATATTTTACTTTTATAATAAGTTGGAAATCACGGAATTTATACCCACATTGCTTTATATAGGCTATACTGGTAAATTTTAACAGTAATTATAAAAGATTGCTGATTTATATTTAGTCCATATGTAAAATATGACCTTAAATATTTTTCAGGTCTTATGGTACTAACATTTTGGCTTCTGACCGGCACCATTGGCTTTTTTGCTGCATACACATTTATCAGAAAAATTTATGGAGCCGTAAAAATAGATTAAGTTATAAATTGTACTAAATTAAATTTTAAGTACTTAGGTTAATGTATGTAAGTGATGAGTGAACAAATATCTTTTATGACCTACAATCATGAGTTTATTCTCTATGTTGACATATGTGTAAATAAAATGTGCATTTAGAGTGAATGTTAATTTCACGTAATTATAAAGTTTTCTCCAATTATCTCATGATATGTTCAAGAACACAGATAATGAAAATTTTTAATGTAATATTATTTAAAATAAATTGTTATTGTACTTTGTTTATATATAACTAGCTGTTGCCCGCAGCTCCGTATGTGTTTTTTTTATAATTGTAAATTGCTTCTTATAAGATCAGCTATCTGTTAGTGAAAGTTCTGTGAAAAATGGTTCAAATGTTTTGGAGATAGTACTGGAAACGAAGCCATGGGTAAAAGCTAGTCCAAAATAAAAAAAGCTTTAATTACTTTTTATAAGGTTATCTATCTGTCAGTGAAAGTCCCATGAAAATAGGTCGAATCGTTTTGGAGATAGTACTACAGACGAAGCCACGGATGACAGCTAGTCTAAAATAAAGTAGCCTATGTCACCCGCTGTAATTTTAAATTATCCGTCAGTGAAATTTCTGTCAAAATCGGTTTAGCCGTTTCGGAGATTACTCGGAACAAACAGACAGACAAAAATTTTAAAAATTGTTTTTGTTATCAGTATCATGTATACGTTCATATCCAATCAGTAAAAAGTCGTTATTTTGATATTACATACAGACCTTCATTTTTATTATATGTATAGATAATGTACATGTTGTATCCAAACGGTAAACCAGATTACTGTAAAGAAGTCTAAATAAAATAAATAAATCTCGTTTTTGTAATAATAGTAATACAGTTATTACCTATTGTTTTGAACGACACTACAATATTTTTATTTGTTAAATAAAAAGGAATTGAATTCGGCCAAACCCAGCCCCAAATTGGACAGACAGCACACACATCATATTTCGTAGTCCGATGAAGCTGTAGAGGCCTGTCGTCAGGCCAATAGCGTAGTCAGTTCGAAAAAAGAAGATCATATTTGCATAATTACATGACCTGTGTATAATATTAAAGTTATGTATTTACTGACGAAGTATGGTAGAAAATAGTTTTATTTTGCATTTACTGTAAAATTTAATGTTAAAATCCTTATTTAACTGGTCATTCTCGATAAATATAAACCTATAAACATTAACATAAATTGACCATAAACACAGATTATATGTGTCATTTTAATGTATTATAAATGTGTCACGTACATAGAATATTAAGTCCATGGTCGGAGTTTTTGGCGGGATCTTAGTCTGTCATGTAGTGGTTTTTATATTTTATTCATAATCTTGTGTTATTAGACTCTATATTTTGTAATATTGGTGGTGTTTTACGTAATATAGTTCGGTTATTATGCACAAGTGAAGTGGGTGGGAAATAATACCATGGAGCATGCATTCTGAGATGCCACCAAAACTCCATGGAAGGTTCTGACAAGGAAACCACCATCTTGTTAGAACATTATAATTATCGTAAGACACTTGGCAAAATCTTGTTACATCTTTACATCATTAATCTTGACGCTGGCTAGTGTAAAAATCGTGACGGAACCAAAAAAATAAAGAAGAAGAAGTCCACAGTCCCGTATAATCTATGTGTGATGTCGAATGAAGTTCGTGGATTTACTAGAAAATACTGTGATGCATCGGTTTTTCTCAATCGATACTATGATTGTATGCTGTGTTCACATCTAGAAGAGTGCAGTCATCGCATGATTTGTTTATATTGCTAATTTCTAAGTTATACCTAGATTGTAGTCAGTTTTGTGGATCAATAAAAAAAAAATCGAATACGTATTATAAGATGACTAATGCTTAAAAGTTATTAATGATATGTACACTTTATGGAAATTGAAAAAAAATATTTAAACACTTGAAAATATCTAAGTACGCGACTGGAGGCGTACATATTTTTGACGAACATGAGCGTAGCTAAAATATTAGACAAAGATGGCAAGTCTCGGCCTAGTATTGGAAGATCTTAACTGCGAGATAACTTGAGGTTTTCCATTCACGGATGCAAAGGTTAAATGATTCCTTTTCAATAGAGATTCGGCAAATACGTTTGCGACAAATGAGCAAATTGATCGACACCCTGAATATTTGGTCTTTGGAATCGCCATCTAAAACTCGAGTTTATCACTTTCTATAGCTCTCTGAAAGGGACAGTTGATATTGTATTGTGAAATGCTTATTTCGAGAGATAACAGTATAGTATAGGTTTAGGTAATACAAGATTTACACAGAAATTGTTTGACACAATGGTCCTTTACGAGCCTTGTGGGTCGAGAGTCCGTTACTGTTTTATGGAAATCGCAGAAAGTGATGACGAACAGATCATCACGTGACCATTGTGCGCCTCCAAGTACAATCAAATACGTAGTTCCCATGAAATAACTAATCCATTTTCACAAGATTGAAATCGAGGATACCAGCTATTAACGTAAAAGTTCCACAAGGCTACTTCCCGAGGAAGTACTAGTATAGCAGTTCTCAACCTTTCTTACTCAGCGACGCACTAACATGCTCTTTCCAAATTCGCGACACCGTTATGATGTAAGTAACATTCAAAATTGTTGATAGTGCAACTAGAACGACATTGAGAGTTTGTAAATCTCGCGACATATTTGACTGGTGCTCGCGACACGGTTGTCCGAGAACGGCTGTACTAGTATAATGACGAGAACTTGCTGAAAAGGACATTCCTCCGGACAATCCTCTTGATCACTACGACAAAGTAGAAATAATAAGTGTTATTATATAATATAGATTCCTTTGAAGGCGCTCATGAATGTTATACCATCGATTCGGAAAATATCGTCATCGAGAATAACCGATAAAAAGGACAAAATAGTTTACTTTTCAAATTCTTACAACTTTATAATCTATATAGTATTTTTCAGAAAAACCAAAAAAACTTGCTGGTCCTTACTGCGTCTGAAACTTGGGTGGTTAATTTGTTTCTAGAACTAAAATTAAAACTTTTTTCTATCATCATCATCATCATCTTACCCTTATCCCACCTAAGTAGGGTCGGCACAACATGTTTTCCTTTTCCACTTTTCCACTCTCCCCTGTCAAAAGTCATCTCAGTATTCACACTTTTTATACACATATAATTATCCACACATTTTTCGGTCTTCCTCTACCTCTATATCCGTCCACTTTCAAACTCAAAACTTTTCTTGTTATATGACTTTCATCTCTTCTCATAATATGCCCGTACCATGCTTTTTTTTTTTTTATTAACGTGGGGAAATCCCTTATAGATACCTATCCTCCCGGGGGAGAGAATGGGTTATGTCCGACTCGCACGGACTAAAACCCCACGGTGTACCGGCCACCTCTTTAAGTTGGGGCGGCATGGGACCGTGCTGAGCTATCACCATGCCGCCCCCAGCGGTCAGCCCGGCGTAAGATGGCCGCCGGGCTCCATCCTTATAGGGGGGTACATTGGGTACACGACCAGCTACCTCCCCTCGTCCGCCGAACCTGTGCAATGAGGAGATGGGCAAATCGCCACCTCCTTCCACCGGCCCTCCTTTGGCGGAGACGGCCGCTAAGAGGGTCTGCCTCTTGGGCCCTCTCTGCCGCCTCCTTCTGCGAGATGTCCTCCTCGCAGAAGGAGATTATTTCTTCGAAGTAGAAAGTAATCAGTTTGAGTAGTGTGATTGACACTATTGTATGTGATTAGGTGCTAATCAAGGCACAGCCCTGGGGGGGAGCTGTGGGGTGTCAGACTCTTACTGACTAAAAGAACCCAGAAGATACCGTCTGCCGCGCTATGGAGTGGCACGGGATCGAACAAGCAAGCACCATGCCACTCCGGCGACAAGGCCCAGCGCGAACGCCCTGACCGCGACGACAGCCTGGTCAAGCTGCCTACCCGTCTACCGAACCAATGTGCAATGTAAAGTCAGGTCCCCAGCCTCTTCCCTCCTTGGTCCGGTTTGGCAGTCAAGGGGTCACCCCCTCCAACCACCACCACCTGTAACTTTTTTACGTGGTTTTCTACCACGGTGACTTTTTAACGAGGTTTTCTCCCTCTCCCTCCGCCTGAAGGCCACCCCTCTGTCACTTTTTAATGTGGTTTCCTCCCACAGGAACTTTTTAATGAGGTTTTTCTCCCTCTTCCTCCGCCCGAAGGCCTCCCCTCTGTCACTTTTTAACGTGGTTTCCTCCCACAGTAACTTTTTCTTGAGGTTTTCTCCCTCTCCCTCCGCCCAAAGGCTGTCCCTCTGTCACTTTTTAACGTGGTTTCCTCCCACGGTAACTTTTTAACGAGGTTTTCTACCTCCCTCCGCCCGAAGGCCTCCCGTCTGTTTTTTAATGAGGTTGTCTCCTCAACACCCGTAACTTTTTAACGTGGTTTTCTCCCACGGTGACTTTTTACCGAGGTTTTCTCCCTCCCACCGCCTGAAGGCACACCCGTCTGTAACTTTTTAACGTGGTTTTCTCCCACGGTGACTTTTTACCGAGGTTTCCTCCCTCCCGAATTCGTTTTCTACCTTGCGGTAACCCTAATCAACTTTTCATATTTATCATGTTGTGAAATATGATTTGGCTTGATTTTTAACTATCGGCCGCCTGCCTGTCATCAACCCTCCTTGTTTATTAATATTGTTAATTAACACATCATGTTGTAAGTATATTTAAATATAATTATGATTAACTCTAGCAAAATACATATTGAAATAGAAAAATAAATAAATAATAGTATTTACTAAATATGAATACAAATGTAAGAACTAGAACAAAAAATTTAAATTACTAGAGAACTGTCATTTCCACTTTGTAATGATATATTGATGAAATCGGAAGAAATTGTAAATCCGAAAAGTGTTGATGTCCTGATGATAAGAAGCGTCGATTGATATATGACACGTAGGAATCCGTCCAGTTTTAGTATTTTTAATAATTTAATTTCACAGAGCCAACAGAGAGACGTGCGTACGCTCGCATTTTGACATTGACATTATTTAAAATTAATATTAAAAGAAACTGTTCACGCATACTATGCTTGAATATATTCCCTTACAATAAAACCTCTGTAGCTGTCTACCACCATAGAGTTGAGGCGATCGCGATTGCTTCACATTCGAAAACAACCGAAAAACGAAACTGTCTGCAAACTATCGTCTGTTCTAGTGAGTACTATTTTTTATAAATTTGAATCCTTTAAGGGCATTTTCATGGTCCTTCGAGCCGGATTTGTTGTAAATCAGTTTAAAAAGAGGTAAACAATCTGTGAATGGTGTTGAAATTGTGAAAAACTTACGTGGGTGCACAACTTTACAATTTAAACTCTTAAAGAAAAACGTTTGGTGAATTATTGAACAATATATTCGCGTATTCTGAAAGTTGCGCGTACTTACAGACGTATTTCCCCAACGGGTTTCAGTTAGTGCCTACCCGCCTAAATACATAGAAGTCAAGGTATTTATATGTGAAACAGTTAAACATGGAAAGAATAAACAAACTGATAGCATGTCAAATGGATAGATTTGATAAAATAAAGAAGTCACAAATTAATTTCAGCAAATCTCCTAAAAGTAGGATAACTATATCTTATATTGAAACCCGATTAGAAAATTTAGAAGAAATATGGAAATCGTTTACTAGTTGCCACGAAGAGATCATAGGTTGTGTGGATATCGACAAGAAACAAGGTATAGTATACTTTTCTAAAGATATTTATTATGAATGTGAGGAGATTTACATAAATCACAAAAGCGATTTAAAGGCAAAAGTTCAGGAGCTCGCACCCATCCAAACAGCAATACAAACAACACTTTCCAACAAATGAACCGTCTCATACAGAACCAAGTCTTCCTCGTATAAACATCCCCTTATTCTTAGGAAAGTATATAGATTGGCCATCTTTTCACGATATTTATGTTAGCTTAATTCACAATAATTCAAGATTAGATGATGTGCAAAAACTGCATTATTTGAAAACAAGTTTGAGCGGAGAAGCGGAACTTCTTTTGAGAAGTATACCAATTACATCTCAAAACTATTCAGAAGCATGAGAGACTCTTAAAAAGAGATATAATAACAAGAGATACATTTCCAATTGCATATTTAAAAGATTATTTAGTATAAAAAACTTAACAACTGAATCGGATTACAATATTAAACAAATTTTAGACACAACATCACAATGTTTGAGCTCTCTAAAAAACTTAGGTTTACCTACCACAACATGGGACGCTATTATAGTTTATATGACAACAACTAAACTTGATAATGAAAGTTACAGCTTGTGGGAGCAACATATATCTGATTACGCAACTGATTTTGTTTCACTAGAAACTTTATTTCAATTTTTAGAAATTAGATTCAGAACTTTAGAAATGTTACAGTGCAATACTAAACTAACTAAAACAAAGTCATTTCATGCTGCTATCACTGCTCCTAAAAAAGTAACACAATGCTCATTCTGTAATAGCGAGGAGCATTATATATATCAGTGCAAACAGTTCGCAAAAAAGGATTATAAACCTCGGTATGCGTATGTACAAAACAGTAATCTTTGTTTCAACTGTTTGATACCAAATCATTTAGCTTTCCAGTGTAAGAGGACTACATGCTGTAAAGTATGTCAAAAAAAACATCACTCATTGTTGCACCCTGATAAAAGAGATTCAAATGCATACAGACAGACGTTAGCGGAGGAAGCAAAACAAGAAGACCAACACCCATCTGTGTCACTTTTTACAAACAACCCTGGTCAAGTTTTATTGGCTACAGCATTGGTAGATATTACTATAAGCAACGGATAAACACAAGTCTACCGTGCACTCGTTGATCAGGGATCACAAAGCTCGTTTGTGTCAGAGAACTTTGCTCAAGCAACAGGCTTGAAGCGTTGTAAAAACAACTGCGAGTTTTACTTAATTGAAGGAAAAACAATACATTCAAGTTGTATGATTGAATTTGAATTAAATTCGAGACACAACACAAACTTCACTTTATGGGTACAAGCATATGTAATCAGTCGTATCACAACATAGCTACCTCAGAAACAGGTGATTTTCTTAGATTGGCCGTAGGTAGATACAATTGCACTGGCAGACCCTGGGTTTCATCAACCAGGAAGAATTGACATGTTGCTAGGGGCCAGTGTAACTAGTAAGATTATGAGGCACGGTCTATTGAGAAGTCCAGTTGGCACCATAGCACAAAATACACAACTAGGATGGATCATTTCAGGTGATACAAATACAATTATTAAAAACAACAAAATAGTAAGCATGCATTCCTGTGTTTGTGAAAACAATATACTGAAACAATTTTGGGAACTAGAAAAGGAATCAATCTCCTCAGAGAAAAAATTAACAAAGAAAAGAAAGAAACTAGAGCACCACCAATATGTTATTTGACAGTAGTAGAATTAAAGGAAACTTTAAACACATTGATCAAAAGGGACCAAAAGAAGCACTTTCCAGAAGAAATAGAAGACTTAATACTTAAAAATCGCGTAAAACAAAGAAGTGCATTGAAAACAGACCTAATGAAGGTTTTGGGAAATTCAACCCTCACGTATGAAGAACTGGCAACTTTACTCATTCAGATAGAAGCCTGTTTAAATTCGCGACCAATCTGTGGATTGAATGATCATCCAGATGATATTAATGCACTAACTCCATCACATCTTTTGATTGGTGAACCATTGGTTGTCATACCTGATAAGAAAATTGATACACTACTCATGAGTACATTAGATAGATGGAGATTAGTTCAACGGATTACAAACCACTTCTGGCAACATGGAACACAGAATATTTACATGTTTTACAGCAGCGACATAAGTGGCAAAATAAGACCCGTGCACCAAACACAGGTGATGTTGTTTTAGTTAAAGAACTATTACTACCTCCTACAAAATGGCTTATGGCACGAGTGGTAGGCACACATCCGGGTCCGGATGGGGAAATTAGGGTTGTGACTTTGAGAAGCAGTACCGGCTTACTCAAGCGACCAGTGTCAAAGCTGGTTGCTCTGCCAATCTCCAATTAAAACAGTTATCCCGCACGGTGGGTGGCTGCAGGAAGAACGAAGTCCTTGATGGGTGGCATGTTCATGCATACTATGCTTGAATATATTCCCTTACAATAAAACCTCTGTAGCTGTCTACCGCCATAGAGTTGAGGCAATCGCGATTGCTTCACATTCGAAAACAACCGAAAAACGAAACTGTCTGCAAACTATCGTCTGTTCTAGTAAGTACTATTTTTTTATAAAACTGAATCCTTTAAGGGCATTTTCAGAAACATGGAAGAATATTATAAAAATTACGAATTAAACGCCGTATCTTGACTCTGAGTATATTGAATATAGTAATAAATTATTGTTAGATAATTGCAGATGTGCAAATTGGGCCATATGAAAAGGAAAAAATGATGGAATTATGATTAATGTTCACAACCACACTGAGCACTGTCAAAATCTCATCTGTCAATGTCGTTATTATAAATCTTATGATACCTACCTAGTAGTAGAGAGTAAATTTTTATTTTTGTAATATATGTAGCATATTTCAAGAAATTAAATTATAAAATTTATTTGTACAAAATGGAAACCAAAGTAGCAGTTGTAACCGGCGCGAATAAAGGAATAGGATACGAGATTGTAAAGGGATTATGTCAAAAGTTTGACGGTGTTGTATACCTTACAGCTAGAAATGAAGTTAGAGGACGAAATGCAGTCAAGAAACTACAGGGACATGGTCTTAATCCCCTATTTCATATACTAGATGTAACTAGTGAAACGAGCATACAAGATTTTGCTGCGTACATTTCTAAAAATCACTCCGGCATAGACGTTTTGGTAAACAACGCCGGCATACTAGACTTCGATAAGTCTGTATCCTCATACGAAGACTCAAAAAAACTCATAGATACAAATTTTATGAGTTTATTATCTATATCTAAAATATTATACACTCTACTTAAGAATAGTGCTCGTGTAATTAATCTAAGCAGTGATTGGGGTTTACTATCCAACATTAGAAAACAAGTGTGGCTTAATAAACTTGCAAAAGAAGATCTTACTGTGAACGAAATTGTACACTTTGTGAATGATTTCTTGGTGGCATCTAAAAATGGTAAAAACACGTTTATATCATTTGCTGGACACTATGGAGATTATAAAGTATCTAAAGTAGCAATGTCAGCATTGACGTTTGTACAACAGAGACAGTTTAATGAAGAAGGTAAAGATATTTCAATCAATTGTGTTCATCCAGGTTTTGTTATGACAGACATGACAAAAGGAATGGGTGATTTTACCCCAGAAAGAGGTGCTCGGGCACCTTTATACTTGGCATTAGAAGCACCCCAATCCCAGAAAGGAACTTTTGTTTGGCATGATTGTCATCAAGTCAACTGGGATGACTGAGGGATATAATGGTTACATAATTGTAGGAGTTATAACCATATTAATCCTGTGATAAAAGTGTTGCATGCACTTTAAACTAAAGAAATATAATTTTATTTAGTTGAAAAGGTTTTTTTTCTTTACCCTTAGATATATTGACAATATGCTTCATGCTTTCTGGTGAAATTGGACAGATATAACATAAAAGTTAGATTCCACTTTTTAATATAAGACATTCTTTCATTCTGAAAACTTTTTTCATGATATTGTAAGATTTATTCATATTTGATAAATTGATGAAATTAATTTGTAAAAAGTCTATAATGTGATAAAAAACAAATTCAATAATTTATAAATATATAACTGCTATTACATATTTTTGGTTGCTGGCCACTTATATTATTTAAGTTAATTCAAACATTGACTTCACCTATATCAGTAACAGTAATATGATTTTGAGTAATTTTAAATAGTGTGAGGAATCAATATCTTAATGTTTATATTTACACCACAATCTGTTTATCCACATATACACTTTTATTATAAAGAGGTAAAATTTCTAAATGTATCTGGTAATTTTTCATTTATTGGAAAGTATGTTAGGCTATTGACTTTGTTTTATTCTTATTAAGTTTTATATTGTGATTAATATGTAGGAGTCGCAGATGATTGCTAATACATTATGAACCCATTAATTTAAAACATTATAAATTTGTCCAAGTTTTCGAAAATGCGAATTTTTTTTTTAACTACAGCTGTTTTGGAGAGACAAGACAACCTCTGTAAGCAATAAAAATAGAAGAAAAATTAATATTGTAACTAATCATTCCATGCTTTGTGTAGGGATAATGGAAATAATGTTGAACATAACAATATTGAATTTTAATTGAATATTAAGCACTTCAACATTGACATATGGATGATATGAACAAAAACATTGAAAATTAACTTTTTCCCAAGCATTTGTTGTGAAAATCAAACAGATACAAGGATCAACTAAATTTTTTGTAAATAATTATGGAGCACTCTATCCTCCTTTATAGAGGCCATGTAAATAGTCAAACAACTTTCAAAATATCAACCTATCAAAAGTTAGTTCTTAGTTATTATAGTAGATGTTGCAAATGTATATTTTTGATTTTTATTTTAAATAATTCAATTCAACAGAAAACCTTACATGATTTTCTAAAATCGACGTTTTTATTTTTACAATAGCTGTACTAGGGAATTCTTCTGTATTGTTTGTTATTTAGAAAAAAAAAATAAAGCATAAATATATTTTGTATACAAAATTTCTTTGTAAACTATGTGGTCCGTATACTTCCCCCCTCCTGCCTGTGCGCACCTTACCGCTTGCGACACTTTACACATTACTGAATGCGTAGTGCTTATAAAAATCATAGTTTCATAAAACTTTAATATCTATGTTTATGAAAAATAACTCGACATTTTTTGTATAGACTAAGTGTCTGAAAATTAAAACTAAAAATAAATTATCAAAATGTATCCTGTAGCTTTTGTGTGACGCGCGCACGGTGGCTGACCTCTATCATTTTATTTATATAGTTTACTAGATGACCCTTTGAACTACGTATCACTTACATATATTTGTGTAAAATATGGTCAAAACTTAATACAATATTTTTATTTACATTATAAATGCAACATAGTTATGCACTTAATCAATATAAAGCTTTCTCATGTACCATTTTTAATACTGAAACGGAACTGTTTTGTATTCCAACAAAGTACCTCGTACTACAGCTATGAAACGGACAATTTTCTGAACGCACCTATTTGACAAAGGAATGCCGTTTATTTTTAAATGACAAAAGACATCAAATGTTTCATAGCTACGAACATTTTTTATTTGTAAATATTATATATATTTGGTATTTTCCTTTATTTATTATTTATGTTTCTCAACCTTTAAACTTTCCACAAATATTTCAAGATCAAAATTAGCCAAATCGGTTCAACCATTCTCGAGTTTTAGCGAGACAAACGAACAGAAATTTATTTATATTTATACAGAGTGGAATTTTTTAATTCCACCTGTAGGGAAAGTACTCTAAATAATAGAGATATCAAATATTATTCCAAAGAAACATTTCTTTATTTTTAGCATGTATGCTATTTAATGTAAAAATCGTATATGTGTTGATTTTAATCCATTTTAAATGTTATAAATTATATTTTTAGTACGTCTTTCCGCGTCTTGATATCGTATTTTAATTATTTGGAAAATAAAACATATTGTTTTATTTCCAAGCAACTATAACATTATATGATTAAAATTTGTTCTATTTAGTAATCATTGCGGTCACTTGTGCCACCTATTACGAAAAAAAAGTCTTTATAACGGTAATTAATTTTCATTGTGTTAGGTCAAAATTCCTTTCAATTAAAATACTGAGCTTTACTGTCTCTAATTTATTTATTTTTTCGTTTAGTCAATATTGTTGTATTCAAAAATAGTAATTTAATTAATTGATTCTATTTAATTAATTTTAAAAAGCTTATGTTGTACAAATAAATGTATTTTCATATTAATTTGCGACTTTTTTATTACGTTCCTCTAAATAAATCCTTGAGTGTATATTACAAGTAGAATGTTATTTTTGGATTTGAGTAAAACGCCTCGTAGAAAATGAACGAGCCTTGCTCAATGTTACGACGCTGGAAAAAAGCTGAAAGGAGTTTGTTCACGAGAAACGAAGGAGAATTTTCCGGTTACAATCGGTACTAATGAGACCATCAGACTAAGTTATGCTATGCTTTTTAATAACCGATAGTTCAGACTAAATTGCTAATCGAACGAATATGGTGAGGTACGTGAAAATAATGATAGCTAAAGGAGTGAAATACCGCAGACTACATACTGTGAATACTATGCAGCGATTCAGAGGTTAAGAACATTCACAGCGTCTGGCATGACAGACTGGTGGCTGAGAGTGCCCTGTGCTTTTAGAGACATTCAAAGAGTGATTTGGATTTGACACCTCTTTCTGTGCATCTACTAATAGCAATTGTAACGTTAATGTATTTTAAATATATGTAAGTTGAAAATGTAAACCCAATAGAGTTTCTTGCCGGTTTTTCCGTAATTTTGACGTCCATACGCGCCTTTTATAGCCTAAGTTGAATAAAGTAATTGTGATTTTGTGAGGACGTCTAACTCATCGATATTGAATTTCCAAACGTCTACACATCTATTACTATTACTATACCCATAGTAAGCTATCATTAAAAGATACGTATATGCCATCACAGACTTATAAAAGAGGAATAACTCAGTATGTATTATGCAGTATGCATTTTGGCACAACTCCTAGGCGGCTGGACTTTTTGCGATTCTTTCGACAATTATCATTATATTTCAACCAATTTACAAAAAACCTTGACAAATGATATACCTTTCCTGTGAATGTTTGTATTTATTGGTGAAGCCCGCATTTTTTTTTGTTTTATGATATCTAGTTATGTCTAAAATAATTATAGCATCAAAACGCATGCGAAGCCGCGGGCAATAACATAGCGGTGTTTCGTTTATACGTAAGATTAAAACGATTTGTTGCTTTATACATTCATATAATACATAATTTATTTATATAAGGAAGGCATAACAAATCTTGTTAGGAAATTTCCAATGAACGAACAGCTCTTTATATGGATTCTGATGTAGTGCATTGTCTTACTGCCTACTTTCTTAATGGTATTAAAAATCGTATTTGTCGCGTGGAAAGGGGTAAATAGGTGGTGTACGCTAAGTAAATAGCCTTCTAAGACTTCTGTAATGGGGTGAACTAAACGTAAATTCCTATAAGCCACGTTTGTGATACCTATTGGAATATTTATTTTTTGTAATTATAGTACATGTTACTATAGAATATCTAATTAAGGTATTACATGTATGGCAATGTTTTATTATATATCTAGATTATTAAGTACCTACTTTTATTGGTTTCAGTTATCTTACAAAACAATCAAATTATTATAAAAGAGTCTGCTTTACAAGCTCAAGTAATTGGATGGACAAAATTACAAAATTCCTTTAGCACTATGTTGTCAACATTACAATTGATATCTATCACGCAAAGGTTATTTTGATTTCTTAATAACTAGATTGTTGTATTTACATTGTTTGTTTTTTAAGTGAAATGAAATTGCTAATACAAACACGGCTGTTTTCGTATGAGTGCATAGGTTTGTAATATGTATCAAAAAACATAAGTAGTAATTGTTTATTTACATTGTTATGTTTTACAGCATTTGTCGTGAGTCCTTAGTTTGTTCATTATGTATTTATTACAGCTATTCACTTGACTATCGAAAATATTATTGCCAACAGAAAATTTTTACGACATTTTATTATATTCATTCATTATATAAAACTCATTTTTTTAAGATATAAAATGTCTGTAGACAAAAAAAAACATAATGGTGGCGTAACTCGTGTTATTACATTAATCCATTCAGATTTTATATATTAAATAATTTTTTCACCAAGGCTTTGCACTTGACTACCATTTAAAGAAGACACATTTTAGTTTATTTTATTGAATGCAAAATAATTGTTTGATCTTTCGTCGAATTTCATTATCAACTAAGGCGGAAGTTTGATTTTCCACCTCAGCAGCTCTGTGCCGGCTGCGCTACACGCCCTTGAAATATGCTCGTATATGATGATATACATCGCTTCGTCTAAACGAGTTAAACCTAGAGGAGACTGGCTCTCACATGTAGCTGCCGCTTACAGGTGCCTGGCGATAGATTTTCAGTTAGATGGTGGTAATTAGGCAGGCGGACTTAGGAAAACTCTACCACCAAGATATGGTTCCATCACGATGTTTTCCTTAATCGAAAGCTCAGACTTAGTTGCAAAGATTCGAACCTACGTCGATGGACGCAGTGATGCGAATACGCTACCAACTAAGTCATCATCGTTTCAATGCCCTTGAATAGTTTCATTTAATATCGTTGAACCGACGGTCTTGCACAATTAGCACATTGTATTTTTTCTAAATTAATTTTTGTGGATCATTTCAAAGTTAACCAATTAAAATTTACAGCCTGACTAAATTAAAATGCTTATCAAGTTATCATTTGTAAATTTCCTTTTCCACGAAATATATGTAGAAAATGCACATGTGCAATGAAATTTATGTATTCCAATAGTATTTGCTTTTATTTCAGTCTGGGATAGGATTTAATGAATTATTTTATAGGTGGTTAAATTTAGTGTCATCATGCAATACTGTGAAAAGAAACATGTTGAACGATAAATAAAACGATAAATTATTCCATAAATATTTATATTGAACTGGCCTATATAAATTACAACTTATTATCGAAACTTTACAAAACTTTCTCAAAAGTGTTTAATGAATATGGTAAAAAACAATGTAATGAATACAAATACAAAATCACTCACGGTCTCACCGTGATTTATTTTACTTTTGTTTATATTTTAATTATTAACATTAAAATTATCTTATCGACAAAGCTTAGTAAATGCCTGGTATTTGATTTGTCAGTCATTATACAAGTTAGTAACGGTATAAAGGTAAAGACAGTCATTTTTAAAAGAGCTGTTTTTCTCTCTTTGGTGTTCTAGCCGTTCAACTTTGCACGAACAGAATTCGAAATTACATATCTTTTATAAGAACACGACGTTTTTCTCGTTATACTTAAATAATTTAAACTTAAATAAAAAGCTTTTAAAACAACTGATCATAATAACTACTTTTAATAGATTGATGAAATGAAATATAACTGTTTTATTGACATTTTTGTTGTTGATACAAAAATTAAGACGACATCAAATAATTTGAAGAAACGGATTAAATATTTACGAAATAGTTTTCGTAGCGAAAAAGGATAACTAACTGTTAATTTTTTTGGTCCATGACTTTAATTTACTAAAGATGTATAATAATCTGTTACAGTTTTCTACCTACGTCATAGATTTTCCAATAAAAAACAAATATCTTCGTATCAATCGAATAGTTTCAATTTTTAATAATTAATGAAACCTTCACCTTTCAATGTAGTTATTGTTAAATTTACTTGGTAATTACATTTCTAAAATTAGGATCCTTGATGATTATTTACAATAACAGTTTTATGTTATACATAGCCACATACAAAAAGCTAGGTACGTATAGCCTCAACTTACGTGCACTAAAAGTATATTTCTACGTGTAACTAACTAATATAAAACACTTGCACTAAACTATAACGATATGAATTTTCGATATCAATTATGGTACATTCTTGTGTTGTTGTTGTTTTAAACTAATATTGTGGTAACAAACCTGGTTTTGGTAACACAATAACACAAAATGATTTTTGTTGTAATAAGCTGTTTCCAGACATCACTGTGACAATCTAAACATTTTATCCATTCGATATAATTATTAATACCTTAACGTTTAAATATAATATAATATTTGCAAACCACATATATACATTTATCCTCCATTATTTATTTCAATTATGAATATCTAAAACACATTAGTTCATAGAAATAATTTAATTTTCGTAAGTGGATATATAGTATAAACGGTAAATGCAATATTAAATCTAAATTAATAAAATAAATAAAGCGTTTCACACTCGACTAAGACACAATACTTTGGTTCATATACGACTATGTAAACAATATTAATCATTATGCAAAGAAAAATTTTGAACTTATTTTGATATACATTTTTCATGCAATCTTAAAATTTATAAGATTATAAATAAATAGTATAATTACAATGTATCACTTTAAAATGGACGGATATATGTTAAGATGTAAGTATCGTTATTTATAATCGAAGAAGAATTACGTCAGAATTATACTTTTGTGTTCTTTTCTTTGTATCCCACTTTTACAAGCATGATCTATACACATTACAAGCCCGTTATGTCCTGATGGATGCTTTAATATTATAAAACAAGGACACACTTGTCAAACTGTAATGAAATTACACAAAATAAAACTTTAGCCGAGTTGCATGAATAGAAACCTTTCTGGATCTACATATCCCTAACTGCTAGGTCACTCTATTTTACATGAATTCATGGCTTTTTTTTTTAGATTTTTTTATTCTCTGATATTCAATTCGTTATTTTTTACTTGTATTACTCATACATTTCACTTATTTTCTGAGTAAAAAGGCATGAAAATTTTGCGAATTACAGATGTATCCATAAGAAAGTAAATCTAATAGAAGGTAATTTTAAAAACAAAATCTTTATAGCATGAAGCCACTTGAATATATATATTATATCTAAATATACAAAAGTTCTGAATATATTTAACTTATAAATTTTTCTTTATAGCCAGTGTACATAACTAAATGTTTAATTTTTCCTAAGGCACTAGCAAGGTAACAAGCATCGTTAAATTAGTTCAGTTCATAAATTTCTACGGACGTAAAGTTATATAATTTACGAATAGTTTTACATTTTTCTACTTCTCAAAACAAAGTTACTTTAAAATTTTCTTTGGCCCCACATGAATCTATCTACATGATGTTATGTGAAACTGACGAAAAAACTCGATGCAGTTCGAAACATTTTGAACTACTATAAACCATACATCATCATAGCCATTATTAATCACAAACTAAAAACTTTTAATATTAACAATACACTCGAAGATATATTTTCTCTTTTTATCAAAATTTACAACATTAAGTCGAATCTGTAATTGATTACTTTTAATTTTAATTAGAAATAAGAGGTGCAAGAGGTGCTGATGCTTCGTCATTGCAGAATCTATAACGATGTGGTACTTGTAAAGCAACAGAAGGCAAATCGTTAATGTCGGAGTGCTGAGAATCTCGATGACGACGTAGATCCACTTTACGTTGAAAAGCTTTGTCGCAAAGTCCGCAAGAGAATGGTTTATAACCGGTGTGTTTACGCATATGCGTGATCAAGTTCGAACTCTGACTGAAAGCTTTTGAGCAGACAACACACTTGTGCGGCTTCTCGCCTGTAAAAGAATTGACTTATAAACGTACAATCGCTATACTTAATTACTTATGTTAAAACCTACTAAGGCTATATGTACTGAGTCTAACATTTTGATATAGGAAGATTTATAATGAAACTGTGATATGTCATATTTATTTTATGCGCTACGTATTTTTCGATAGCTGTACTCAACAAGCGATCGCTTTTCCTAGTGTTATCATTTTTGATTACATTATTAACATAGGTCGGTGTTCAAGGATCATAGAAAATTGATTAAAAGTACATATATTTGCATACTTATCAGGATTCAAAACATTTTTTCATTTTGTAGGTCAAATAATCAACAAGAAGCTGCACATAACATTATTTCAGTTTAATATACTTATTAATAAATTATATATACGAGCTACTATACTTAAAATAATCAAAGTAACTACGTATCACAGCGGCAGGTAATTAAAGCTTGTATAAGTGGACCAATACTTGTCATATCACCGAGTATTTATTATTTATCATGCGGTTTCCAAAGTTATTTAATATGCAGCATCGCCTCGTAGGCCGGTATTTATCAACTTTATCGGTAATTGTTTGTCTGTTAATTTTGCTAAAGTTATTACACGCATAGGTATGTATTATAAATATTTTATGGCAAAGTTATCAATGATAAGTTTCACATGAAAACATTATAATAATGCAAAACTCAGTATCGTAATATAGTTGGAACAGGATTTAACTTTATTTTTTGCCTCAGCAGTGATCGCTGCACACGTGAAGGCCTGTGAAGGCTGCGCGGCTAATTGCAGGCGGAGCCGCATTTTGGAATATTGATGATGAGGCATTTATCGAGAGGACGAGCGCCATGTAAGGACGCTGTAAATCATTCGGAACAGGGCAGAGACGTGACGAGACGTCTCCGGCCAAGACAAATATGTCCGCCACATTTTTTAGCTATTAAAATTCGTGCTCTACTATCAGACTTTTTCGAAAAATAGTACCTATTTTTATATATTTGTATAATATTGTGACTGAACATTGCTTTTGTGTTTGTACGATGTATAACATTCTTTAAATGTTGTGTCATGTTGCTATTCACATAATCCCTTCAGAAACTATAATAACTGCAGTAACTGAATTTAGGTGTATTATTATAACATATAGAATTTCTAAGTTGAAATATTAGAAAAACAAAATTATAGCCAATTTAATAAACAACAAAGTTATTTGATTTTGTATACTCTATTTAAAAAAAAATGTTTTAAAGCATATTATATTGAGTCATTGTCATACTTAGAAAATAAAAAGCTATTAAGAAACAACAATAAATAATAAATCGAAATATATTCGTGACATCAGTCAAGGTGGCCGTAGTGAATCCGCACACAGCAATCATACCTACTTACTGAGTAAGGAGCAGCTAGTTTTTTTACTTATTGGATATTCATTATTACGCCTTGAACCGACTGCGATTTGTCACCAAAAGGCAATATAAAAGGCAATAGATTTATATATTAAACTTGGAGATACCCTTTTTAAATAAACTTATAGTTTAGTTGTACTTATTTTTATACAATATTACATTTTAATCATATTAATAAATTTTTAGAAATATTTTATGTTAATAAGTAATACGTCACCTTTATTTATAAGTATTGGTAAAGTTTTTCCAAGTAATATTTATGTCTTATTGGTGGTGATGGACTTTCATACAAGAAAGAAGACAGTGCGGTTCAATTAATCATGCGGACTTACAGTGCCTTGAACGATAGTTTACTTTTTATAGCATCTTTAAGAGATTGAGTAATTTGTAATGACATAATAAGATCGACTACAAATGCAGTTGTAAGTTATGATGGAAACCAAACCTATAAACCACGAAGTATGTATTCCCTTAGCGCTTTTAAAACTTGAATCTTGTAATAAAATATTATCACTTAAATACTATTATTATAATTACCAGTGCCTATATTATTATTATTTTTCAAAGTTCGCACATTGCTGTTGAAAAGCAACCGACAATTGTGAAAAATAATGTAACACACTTACTGGAGGTTTTCAATTTATATCATCGAAGAACGCAGTCGATAAATTTGTTAGGTGGTGCTGCTACGCGAATGACTACATATGTCCGCATAATTATTTGTACAATGCATATTCTAATCAATACAGAAGTGCCAGCTTTCAGCAGATTTTTTTGTTTATACTTTTCTATAAAACGTATCCGCTGATTCAATATTTAAAAAAGTCTTTTAGGTTAATTACATAGATGATATCAACAAGATCGTATCAATTTCATATTTAGTCAATAATGCATTATACTTATCATTTGGACTGACGTAGAAAATGCTATATAAATATGATATATATTTTATGTTTACTTCGTAATTATATATTTCTATAAACTGATTTCTTTCGTAATAAATGTATTTATCCGTCAAAGTGGAAGTAATTATTTTACTAGTCGTTCATATTTACAACAATTCATTTGTTTTCATAGCATCTGACTTCTGGTTATTCGTCACAATCCGTTCAGTAAAACAATTTCTTTTTATATAATTATAAATGTTTACGAACAAAGGAGTATAAAATCAAATTATTATATTACTTTAACATTTGTGTGTTATCATCCTTCATAACAACGTCCGAGTGAAGGTATGATTACGGCGAATGTTTAATATTTAGATACAGTTAATTCTACTTAACAGTGAATGTTATAGTGTGAAATAACAGGGGTGGACACGGAAAAAGCAATATATAGACATAGCTTTACGACTACTACGTTCGCTGATGAAAAGTATTAGTGGATTAATAAATGATTTATGTGTCTCACAAAACTGATGAATTTTGTTTGTAATATACCTTACACTATAGTAAAAATAAGGTGGTATTGATACGAGTATAAATTGAATAATATCACACAATTGTATTAGTTTCTATTGGACTTAAGTCAACAAGACGCACGTAAGATTGTAAATATTAAAACTCTATAAATATACTGACCAGTATGTATGTAGGTATGTTTCTTCATGTCTGACTTCTGGTGAAAACGTTTCCCACAGTACTGGCAAGGGTATGGTCTGGTGTCGGAGTGTATCAAAAGATGGGTGGACAATGTGCTCGATCGCTTGAAGCACTTACCGCATTGCTTACACTGTTGATAAAATACGATTATTATTGACTATTCCACTTATTTTAAGTTAATTTACTCCAATGAGTAAATTTTAATTATAATGACTAGGTAAAATAAAATATTACCACATATATAGGACATACTATTTAAGAAAAATAAACACTCATATTAAAGTTCTGGGAAACATTTGTTAAGAAACTATTATTTTCCTTGCAAAATCTGCACGTGTGTCTAATTAAAAGCGAGGTTGACGATGCCATCAACCTCGGCTATGACAGGCAGTATTAAGCTAATAACAGGACTATACCCCTTTCTACACTTTTCTTTGATTTCCTTCCATTCGTGATAGTTGTGAGAATTTTTTCCTTCAACTCCATAATTAACTGCCGTGAACGTTTTATTGCTCGTACATTTTGTGGTTATTTATTAGTCATGACACAAGAATAACGTTTTAGTTTTTAGTACAATCAAATTAAGTTCGAAGCTTTTCCTGTGTGATACATGATAACAACTAAATTTATTTTTGTAACTAGATTACCGATCACTATGTCATTTGTTTTAGATTGTGTTCTGTTTTAGAGGGTATAATGTTTGATCTGTTCTCGTTTTCTTTTAAGCCTAATTAATTGTTTTATTTAAAGGTTATAAAGTATTTGCAAATATAACTGGTTTCCAAATATATTTACATAATGTGGGACACATAACATTCAAACATTTAAAGGCGATAGCAAATTACGTCACTAAATAAATTTTGTTTTATTCCATAACCATTTTTATTGTTAGTTTTTTGACATTTATATTTCAATTGCTTTACATCTATTATGTATTTAAAAATCCTTTGAAGTTTTATTTAAAGTATTATTCAGTTATTATTAGTTAGAAAATAAATGCGAAAGAATGTAGGATTTACTAGTACGACGATATAATGATAAAGCGATATATTATATGGCTTGCCAGAAAAATTCTACTATATTTAAAGTGTGTTTTTTATATCTCGCCAAATCGCTAACTAATAAGATAAGTCATAAATTAAGTACATAAGGGATGGAAACAGGCATATATTAAAAATAAATATTACAAAAAAAAATACCCGGACAAAACTTAATTTACAAGAATTTTCTTGTTTCATCACGTGTTATTACTCAATCTGTTTGAATACGAGCATAGAACAAAAAATTCGAAGTAAGCAGTACAACTCCGCTGTAGATTTATTTAATCAGGTGGCTTTGAAATGCACTAGAATGAACAATTTCGTTTCGAGGTCATTCACATACTTGTTCGAGGCACAGATTAAGCAACCATTGTAAAGAAGCTTATTATTTACGTTCTAATAGAAAAATATGCAAGAACATATTTTGGTGTAAATGTAAATTAAGATTGAAAGTAAAAAAGTAGTAAAGTGATGTTAACAATTATGATATAATGAACTCGCCAGAGCCCTTAAATCCCGCCCAGCTACTAAAAAGTGACAGTAGCTAATTTGATACGATGCGACGATGCGCCCGACCATATTTATTCCATTCATTTTAAAGGATTCGCCGGGTAACTGTTAATATTTATATGTGTTTTTGTTTATGGATTATGCACTCCTAAACCATTTTTTCGATTGCAATGAAGCTTTGCTTAATGATTGTAGTCACGTATGTCATGGTTTCTGGATTAGTATCATTAGTATCATATCACAATACATGTCTGATTGTTGATTCATCCTAAAGCGAAATCCGCAAGTAAAAGCTGGTATCAGATGAAACAATTAGATTACTGTAGGTCTTTTGTACCGCTATTAAAGATATACACGTATTCTTTAAAGTTGTAAATCAAAATGAAAAAATAAACACCTATCATAATTAACACTATTGTATTTCATAGATGTTACAGTAGTATTTTTATTCAGTTATTGTAAAAAAAATGTTTTCTTTTATTTGCACTTATGATTTAATTAATCTCCACTTTTCAAGACCAGACGAGTATCTTTGAGAAAAACGTTTTATCGTATAAGCAGCCTACTCGGGTTAGAATGACACGCACTTGAGTCATCACTTCGGCATAAAAGTATTAATGCGTATTAAACCCAATTTTATATTTTATATTCTAAGGGTGTATAACTTAAATCTTGTTTATACGTTTTATAGATATAGTAACGGTGTAGAAATTACGTTGTAATCCTTTCTTTTCCTCTTATGGCACGACATCTGACATCACATGTCACATGTCAATTATTGATTGACGAATCGACTTAACGAATTGATCGAATTGACTGATATAAAATCGATTAATTTGAAAGAATCTCAAAGAAACCACTTCTATGCAATTAATCATGTGGTTAGAATCAAAGAATGCAGCATAATCCATGGCTCATGGCGCAAATCCGCGTAGCGGGCCCTGTGACAGTTGGTCAGGCAGCTGCCTCGCCTCGCGCCTTACAAAAACCGCTACTTTTTTGGTCGTCTTTTTATATTGATGCAGTCTTATAAACAACACAGGTGCTGGGGTATGACCGTCCACATATGGTTATCAGTTTGTACCGTGTAGAGGTGATTTTTTATGACAAACTGTTTAATAAGTTATTTAACTATAAAAAGGATGTTTCTGTTTTACCGCTTACTGTGTCCTCAATGGCATAACATTATGTAGAATTTTTATAACAAATATTATTTCTTATTTAGGTGATTCTTTTTGAACAATTCTCCTAATATTGACAACTGACTAATAGTTTTTTCTATCAAAATTATCAAAAATTATCTGCTTGTTTCTTTGTTGTTTTTTTTTTGTTGAAATTATGAAAATTGTTCAATTTTAAATAAATTATATAAAATTAAATATAAATATAAGGGGTATACTATATATATATATATATTTAAGGAAATATGGAAATCTGTGGACACTATCTACTTATTACTTATTATACGTATTAAATCAGAGGTTATAGTATCTAACATGCTTATCTGACTTATGTAATTGAGAGGTAAAGCAGTCCCTTGTATGGTGTTAGTTTTATATCGATATAGACATTCATAGACAAACTCAAACACGAAAGTTTTGATGTCAGTAACTGATATCTTATTATGGCTGACGACTGTGCTATGTCAGAAAGAAAATGATGTACCGATGACCCTGTCACACTTGATTCCTTAATTACACTTCATTTCCTATTCAAACTCTTTAAATGTTGCTTTTTCTAAACGATGATTGATATTTTCATTAAATCCTAATCGAACTTAAATACATATTTCCTAATTTTTAACTTCAGTACTGTCAAATTTTACAAAATTATTTCTCGGTGAGCACTTTTGCCGCAAATGTGTAAATAGATTACGGCAACGTATATAAGAAATTACGCAATAATCTCTTATTTATTGTCTATTATTATTATTATTGCTCTTATGTTCTTAAGTCTTACACCGTACATGTTCATGTCAGTAAGTAAATATAATACATAGAGAAAAAGTGAATAAAAGTAACAAATAATTAAAGTTGTTATCTTATTTTAAACACTTAAATCAATATTGAACTTAATGCTTGCTGTAGATACCTGTTTCGTAATTGTTCTACCAAGATCATTGGAAAGTGAATTTTAGCTAATATGCATTATAATTATTATTAAAGAATACAGTTTAAAATAAATCGTAAGTGACAAAGCGCCCAAGGATATAACATAATTTTAATATTGCTTTGATTCTATGCAAATCCTTTATTGAGTGTTTCCTATAAAATACGAATCAGGAAATTGACTTCTTTAAAAACCTTTCATATTACGTTTAAATGGAATTTAAAAGTACTAAATAGAATTAGTATTGCTAAAAAAAAACAATATTTCGTCGATGAATGAATATTGCAATACTTAGGAAATAACTATTTCTTTACGAAATTATCAACTTATAAAATTTAATATTACAATCTATTCATAGTTTAAGGAGAAAGGATGGTCATATGCTCTTCCAAAAATAATCCATGCTGCTTAATTATTATAAACTTAACAAAATCTATTTTTATTTCAATCAATGTAGATTTTTATAAAGGCAGCGCAATAAAAATATATGCGCAAAAAGGCGAAAAGACGAATAAGAAGGTTTAACATGATCGGCTGCGGGGACGTTTGACTTGTTCCAATACCCCAGTACTTATTAAGACAGGGGCAGTTTTTGCTATTTGATTTGTTAAAAAGAGCAAAACGCATACTGGTTTGCTATTTTAAAGCGTTTTGAACGGATACTGTACAGTTATTCAGGACTTGTTATAGGACAGCTTCGTGCGTTGGTATTACATATTGAGATTTTATATAAATGGATATTTATATACCTGGAACGATTTCTCGTTTTTGTTTTCGTTTTTCAATAACAATGCAAAATTAAGGTCTGCTGTTGGTGGTGTTGCCACTTGGTAATTTTGGTGTACAGGAGCGGATGGACAGCGTCTAGGTTCTGTGCTGGGTGGCCGTTCTGATGTATCCGGGCTACTGCGACATCGCTTAACTAACTCTAATGGGGCTTCTGTTTCGTCAGGCGTGTCCCATTTAGAGAATGGCGAGCCTATGTCGTCTCTCTCGCGTTCACACGCGCTCCCTGGTGACCATATTTGACGGTTCTTTGTTGATAAATTTAATGGCAGTTCATCATCATCGTCTGAAAATAAATAGTTCAATTCAGTAAAGATTTCATATAGCAATAACCTGGTTATTTTGTATGAAATGACATATTCGTGCATCTACCGGAGTGTAGGTAATCGGGTTATATTACTTTTAGTCTATTATATAGGCACAGCTGCGCTTTCAGTGTCATATCATTGTATGCACTTATCATGTATGCCAATATTAAATGCATTCATTGTCTCGTATTATATAAACAGATGAATTTAAGTGTCGTCTGTGTTTTCTGTCATACTGACTGTTCTTCACGGTTAACGTTGAATTTAAAGTCGGACGAGTCAAATCGGTCGTACCTATAAAAGTACTTGTTAAATCTGTACAAATGTATTCCAACTGTATATAATTACTTTAAAACTTACATTAAGTACCTAATATACTATATCTTCCAAAATATACCTTATAATTTATGCGGGACGAAGTTATGCCACGTTTCGACATGGCACTTAAGAATACAATAAATTGTTTTTGAAGTTTGTTTGTTTTGTTTATACATAACTTAATTTTTTAATTATTGCGAAGTTTTTTTTTTAAGCCAATGTAACCTTTGCTAACCATTATTTGTTAGGAGTATAGTAATATAATTATACATGTAGTATATATAATAAAAGCACATATAATATAACATGTAATTTACAACATACAAAACACAACTTGAAATAACGTTGTTTGTTTAATTTGAAGATAATTTTGAAAAACTCTGTTGTATGTTAATCGCTATTCGAAAAACAAAAGTACTAAGTCACTGATAGTGTAATTACTTCTGCATAATTCGAAAATCAAGTACATGTCGAGGTTCCACAAACTCGGTTTCCGTCGTTATCGACGAGGTTGAGTCGTAACCGGTATGAGCGCGGATAAAGACCAATTAGAATACTTCAAGAATTTTAAACGATGACAATGAGTCTTGGTACTATCAGTTTCGTTTATACAAGTTGTTAAATATATTGGGGCTTTAACCCAAAATGTGAGGTAACGTTGTCTGTTTAATACCGACTTGTATAATTGTAAATTATATCTTCGTGGCGATGTCTCAAGTCTATTTCAATTAACGATGAAACAATTATTTTATTTTTATAAATAACAATTTTCCTGGAAATTTGTTATTTGTATATTTCGTATATTTTTAATTGGTCATTCGTCAATTCTCATGATAACATCTACACTTTTTATTGCGATCGGTTTCATATTCATCGTGAAAAGGTAACAAATAGATAGACAACAGTAATAGTAACTTTTGGAAGTATTAAATAAGTATGGATAAGTAACATTACAAAAGCATTTCAATAGTAAAAAAAAAACAATCACCGTTTAATAGAATGTTACATTTTTGAATGAGTTGCAACTCACGATAGTTCTTGTGTAGTTTTATTGTTAACATCATTTAATAACCACGCCGTACTTTTTACTAATATCAAGTGAAAATTAAGACATTTTAGGTCTGTATGTGGCTGATTGACAGGGTTAGATAAATTAATCTACTTATAAAAATACATACATTTAGTGTCTTATATACCTATTACAAACAGGATTTATGTATTAACTTGAACAATAAATAATATTTATAAAAAATATTATAGAAATAGTTTAACATTGTACTCTTTCTATACACCTTGTACAAACTCCTTAAATAATGGCAAGCAAGTATATGTCTCTAAGGTAAATGACATGTTAACGACGAAACATCAGCACTGCGAGTTATTAATCGGTGCCTTACACTGATAGCTATTCTAATGAGTATTATTCAGAAGAAGTAAACCACTTAAGGAGGCCGAGGCGAATCGACACGACGTTTTGTTATGTCGCAAACGCGTCGCATTTACATGTTTAGGCCTCTTGAAAGAATTTAGGGTTTTTTTCGATACAGACGAATTGTTTAGTTTCACGAATATAATAATTAATTATATATAAAGTTAAATTTACTGCAGTTTTCAAATTACGTACTATTTATATATATTCAGAACGAATTAACACATTTTTATTTTTCTTATTTAATTACTGAATTTAAAAAGGACAGGAAAATACTTTAAAGAGGCATATTAAATATCGGACAATCAGACTGTAGTGTTGATATGACAGTATAAATTGTATAGCATTACTATTACTTAGATTTTCTAAAAAAGTATGAGTTTTTAAGATCCTGATGTAAATTTCATTAATGACTGTTATTTGTTTAATTTCGTTTAGTACGATACTTCAGTTTATTTCTATACCATAGTGTAAATACTTTTCATTTTTATTTTTAGCGCTTACCATCTTTAGACGGAGAATGCTTAACATGTTCTAGTGCTGATCTTCCGAACTGCGGCGAAGTTGTTGGCAGGAGCAGCGGCCACATGCCGGCGGCGCCGCTGTACAAGGCTCCCAGCCCACTGCAGTACATGAGTGCACCCAACTCTGAGCATAAAAAATGCTTTATTGTTTGTATCAAATTTTGAATTATGATCAAATATTTATTATATTATTCGAAAATACGTTTATTATAGAATAACTACTAATATAGAAAGAGTAAATCATTTATAAAAAGCTTTTAGCGATTTCTTTTTCTACTGCAGACAACTTTCCCAAATTCCTAAATTGTTTTCTCCACCTAAATTTTTATCATTGTCGGGGCTATTTCCATGTTGGGACTTTAAGCCCGAAACCCGTTTGCTTCAGTAATGATGTTAAATCACGTCTCTTGATCTTTTACACTATTAATTGAAAAATTATATTATAGAATGTTTGTATTCTTTCTAATTTTTTTTCATACTACTAACCTGTAGCTCTGGCGTACTGTTTAAGAGCTGTTCCTGCTATTTCAATGTCACCGAACTGTAGCTGATCTAATCGTTGCTGGGTATCTGGTGAGCGCGGGGGTGAATGTAGTGACGATGAAGTGTGGGGAGATACACTGCGTTCTGGAGATGGATATCGATGAGCCGGTGGTGGTGATGATGGCCAGAATTGCTCCGCCAGTCGCGACAGGAGCACATGCCGTGACATCCTAAAGAAGATAAAAAATATTAGCAATGTATAAAGGTCACGTCACTTCCCTGTAATATTTAATTTTCCATTAGTATACTTGCATCTGCAAAAGGGGAAATATAGT
Organism: Antheraea assamensis; assembly: GCA_035772565.1. Taxonomy (NCBI): domain Eukaryota; kingdom Metazoa; phylum Arthropoda; class Insecta; order Lepidoptera; family Saturniidae; genus Antheraea; species Antheraea assamensis. The sequence goes on along the minus strand of JAQQSE010000064.1, from coordinate 7,255,251 downwards.
AGTATAAATGAACTTGTATATTACTGTACAACCTTTACAGCATCATCCGATTGATATATTATGAAGTACCTTTTATGATGTTAACTTTTTTAGAACTCAGTATACAGTGGAAGTCTCGTTTGGATTTTTTTAGAATCTCTAGTATTTTATTAATTTATTTTATTTAATAAACCAATATACAATTTATTTATTTACAGTAAGCATATTGTCAAATGAGTTCATTCAAAATTTAATTTGGTTATTCCTTGGGTGAATGTAAAATGAAAAAATATTACTATCACATCTCAGATTCACATTGGTCTTGATTTATAATTTGATACCTTTTTTAGCAATTAATATGAATTGAGATACAGCACCAATTGAACTGGACATTTATACCCTACAAAGTTGCTAGTGATGATGTAAAGTTAAAGCTAATAATTATTACTAAATATTATTTTAAAAAGTTTTTATGTCTACCTGCCTATTAATAATGTACTTATAACTCCGAGAACTACTTTTTGATTGGCGCTGTTTCTTTTAATGTTTTAATTATGTATTCCTTAGTCATATTATATATTGTGTCATCTTAGGTAACATAGGTTACTGTGAGTTATTTAGCAATATTTTGCCTCAATCGTTGAATATGGAACAAAATCTTTGCGAGACTTATCTAATGAAATTAAAATCAGGAAGGCATCAATATTTGTCGTAAACCTTACGATAAAATTTGTAAAATGAATTTAATGAGTTAAAGTGCGTTTTGAGAAAAGACGTTACAGAGGGCTGGGAAGAAGAAGTAGGGCGATTAATAATTTATTAATATTGGTAAACGAATATTTTTGTAATACACGTGTATCAAATCATGATTATAACTAGAGTTGCTAAGCTAGTTTGAAGCGAAATCAACCGTTTGATTTCTTTTGTGATTTTTTTTTATGTGATACTGTTTAAAACATATTTCTCTATTTTAAAAGTTTAAAAAACTGTACGTTTTCAACAGAAATATTAAAATGCATCTTTTCAAGTTTATTCATATTTTTAACTATTAACAATCAATACATTTTTGCAATACAACTATGATGTAATTCTTTATTTCTGTTAATTGACATTAATAACATTTTTTTGCAAAAGAAAATCTATGTTTATCAATTTTCCCGCCAATACACTTCTTCCGCTGTTGATACATATTTTTATTTTATTTCGCATGCATCGAAGAATAATAAAGAATAAGTAATTATTTGTCTAGTTCGACGCGGAGATTTTTGCAGGCTGACATCACAGTGACGATTGGTCATTGTTCCTAGATTTCAGTATACATAACCTCAGGTACAATACGGTAACTTTGTGGTGATACAAAAAAATATTGGATATTTTTTTTTAATGGGTTTTGGCGTTTGAGTACGATCTCGTCTGATGTTTAATAACGATGTCGTCTAAAATAGTAAACACGTAAAACATAGTGAGTGCTACTCAAGTGCAGCTGACCGAAATCACCCTCGGGTTTAAGAAAAACCCCATCACCGTGCTATGATTTCATCAAGTTATTTTCCTTCATCGAAAGCTTTAGCTTATTCGGAACAATTCAAACATACATTGATCGACCCGGTGCCGAACATGCTAACTAGTGAGCCATCATCGTTTCAAATGAACTCGACATTTAAATTTATATTTATTATTTAAAAATGTAATTGTGCAAAAGTCACACCTAATTAATACACAACCGAAATCTCATTACACCAAGCTAGTATGCCATAGTAATGGTTAAACATTCTATAGGAAATAGCACCATCTTTTACTTTGTAGTCGAAGTGAACCGTTTAAAGTTGTTTATTTAAAGTATCGAATTTTTTTTATAATTTTAAATAACATTAAATAGTTATATTATAATAACACACATAACTAGTAATTAATAAATAATAATTAATATGGAATTTCAGTAAAGCCCACACATTTGTAATTAATCATTAAATTAACGTTCACTTTAATGCCTTTTCTTTAATATTAACATCGCGTATGTTATATATTTCTTTCTTTTGTATCCGTAATGAACAATTTAGTTTATATTTAATCAGACAGGAGACTGAAAACATTTCAAGTTCACTGCACCTGGATCAATAAAACGTCACTGACAAAATCAGCTAAAAAAAAGATACGTGCAAAACAATATTGTTCATGTAATCGAAAGCGTTACAATTATCTATATACCTGTATTAAAACGTGAATATATTGTTGTTAGATACGTAATACGTTAGGTATTAATATAATTTTTACGGCGTGTTTGTTGACAGCGATTCGTATTAAAAGCGCAATCAAGTAAATGAAGAATCAGATTAATGGAAGTGGTCGGTGACGGCCGCGGCACCCACTGCGTACGCGCATTAATAATTCACATGTCGAGTAGAACAATCTTCATTAGTCTAATACACATTACATATTTACAGAACAAACGCTTACACTAGCTTCAATTTAATCAAATCTACGTTAAACTGTAGGCAATGCCATTAGGAATTAAACTCGCGAAGTAACTTTACAGGTATGCGTAATCGAAACATAATTTGTCAGAATAAATGAGAAATTATATTGTCTAACAATGATTTGCTGAATTTTCTAATTACAATAATGTTGTATATGTTGCGTTCATCACTTATAAATGGTACGCTTTGCTATAGATATGAATCTCTTAATGGTAACAAATTAGAGCATTAAAACGAAAGCGATCTCATTTGCTCGTCGAATAAATTCAAAGAAATTGATTCAAACTATTCCGACTAATTGGCTAACGAGTTAACTTGCACAAGGGATGTATTTCACAATTTCTTATATCAATAAAGTAAGTCTTTATTAGATAGTCACTAGTAATTACGTTTATTGGTCCGCGTGAATGTCGACATATTTTTTCTTTGCCATACACTATAGTGGGAATTTTTACACATGTTCGCCAACTTATTTGTTTGTAAGGAAATCAAAGATTTATTAACGTATTCTATAATATCAATATATTTAATAATTAAATGTATTCTGAATCTATAAGGTTTTAAATAAAAATATGTGCTCTCCAACCAAGAATAAAATAATGCGTACTTATTCGTAATGTATATGAATTATTACAAAATACATATGGTCATTCAATAAATCACACATAGTTAATTTGATTTAATTATTTATTTAGTTGAACAAATAAAGGTGCAATGATGTCGGTGTGTGTTTGTTTTGGTATGTTATAATGAAAATGGTCAAATTACTTTAATATTGTGCACAATATTTATTGTGTTTAATTATTTTTTTTTATATTATAGGACGCAAACGAACAGGTGGGTCACCTGATGGTAAGTGATCACCGCCGTCCATAGACACTAGCAACACCAGAGGAGTCGCAAGTGCGTTGCCGGCCTTTTAATATATATGGGCCTCCGGCGCTCTCACTGACCGAACGAAACGCAACAGTGCAAGCACTGTTACTTCACGTCGGCTTTCTAAGAGAGGGTGGTACTACCCCGGGCGAGCCGACCCATTCATTCTGAAACCAGTAATAGTTTCAGCGTAGCTCTACCACCTACTAAAATACTTCATATCAATAATTCTTAAATGGTTTATCATAAGATTTAGAAAGGTTTGTAAATCGTTGATTAAATTTTCCTGCATGTAGTCAAAATTAGAATTTCATCATAAGAACCTGTTGCTTTCAAAGTTTTTACTCTATCTAATATAGCTGTGCAAGAGTTTTCGGTAAAAATATTATAATACAATATATTTTTTATTAATATAAAATCTCAGAAATTTGAATATTACACGTAACTGGCTATCTAACTAGAAAATTAATAAATAAATAAACGGAAAGCAATTAAAAAAAAATCTGTTAAAAAATGCACCATAACGTCTATTACCATAGTCAAGTAAATAGCTAGTTTTGGATTATCATAACCTACCAATATTTTAATAATTATATATTCCCTGTTCAATTTTTACGAGCTCTCTACTGTATTTTCGAAGTCCAAGGTCTAATGAATAATGAAATATCCCTTATCAAATAAAAAAAGAATTTTCCAAATCGGCTTGAAAATAACGAAATGCTGAAGTAGCAAATATAAAAAAAAGAACAACCGAATTGAGAATCTTCTCCTTTCTTCCATTAATATTGAAGTCAGTTAAAACCTTTGGACCATACTCTCCTGCCTGTTCACTATATATAATGGTTTACTATGTCGCTACGCAATACCAAATATTAGTATACAAGTATTTAAAATTATTTGGAAAAAAATGAAACCTTGCCATATTTGCGGTTTTCAGCCTTTAATATTATATAAATACATTCACGATTAAAACCACAAACATGTGACCTTTTGTTTAAATTTTTACACCACATACTTTGCGGCTAGAAACCATACACCTGTACCGGCAATTGTACGCTGGGCGTTTTAACTGTAGCTTAATAGGTAGTGCATACACATTTAAAAAAATCCTATACGTTGTTAAATTTTGACCACTATTATGAAACCTTCATTCTGGGTGGTAAAGAGGAAGCCCACACTTCATATGAACATTAAAGTTAATGTATGTTATCACCAATCAATACTTTTTTATTTTATGCTTTCATTTTATATGACACTTTCCTTATAGTGTAAATTTGCCACAGAATTGTAATTACCGTATACATGGTCAAATAAGCGTCCTGTGGCTCAGTTCGAAGCGTTGCGATTCTTGTATGCTTAATAGGGTGCTTCTTATTTAAAAACTATTTTTTATTTCCAGTCGCGATGAAAAATTTGTGGGAAATATGAAAAAAAAAGGTCTGAAAATTTTATGCCTTAATATTAACTCTGAGTTCTCTCTCAATACACGAGAAGATTTCATATACTCGTATAAAATAAAAGTAAACTTTGATTGTATTTTTTTTTATTTTTATAACTCGACGGCACTTTGTGGTGATGGTGATTGGACGCTCTACAATATTGCCTATTGCGACTTAAATGTAACTCTCACCGGTAAGACAATACAGGTCACTAAAGTAAAATTTTCTAGAAATTTCTTGTTTTTTTTTGTTTTTATTATCATAACGGCTGCTTGTAATTGATATTTGTAGGAAATTAAATTGTCTACAAAAAAAGACTTTTAAGACAAATCTCTAAGCTCGATATTTCTCGAGATATTTTTTACTTTTTGTAGCATACAATTTTTGAGGATTATTGAGTGAAATTATAAGTAAATTGTTGTTCTACAAAGTCTTAGTTAGCAGTTAGCTTAATACCATTGTATTTGACAGTCGAGGTGGTGACGATGACCGTAGATGAAGCTTGCTTCTTGACGGCTAACATTATCCTTCAGTTGGTCCATTGTATAAGTTGGTTAACCAAATTTATCGAAACGACATAATTAATTCGAGAATTAAATTTTTTAAATCAGTTCAATTAATCTCAATTTCAATTCAGTTTTTTTTATTTAGGAATAAAAATATCCTTACACACTATACCATTTGTTTAAAAGTGTATGTAATTGCAGGCATGAGAGGTATAGTATCAGTTTGATTAATAAATTATCCTTATTTGTATTGTTTACACCATTTCATATGTACAGCATAAAAACGGATCTTGGTATAAAGATTGATAAATACTAAACCGTACAAATCCGACGGAAAAATTACCATACCCAAGAGTTTCTTAATTAAATTTTTTTTGGTCTACCCTTTTAATTATAAGTAGCTACTAGGCGGTGCTATAGTACACCAACTTTTCTATCGTTCAATCGATCATTATGAAAATGGTATATATTTTAACGCAGATAATATTTACACATTATCCGTTTTGCTGTTACTCAACTATTTATTAGAAATAATAGCAATAACGACAAATAATAATAATCGCATGTGAAACTGCGGCCACAGTTAGTTTCGTAATGCATAAAAAGGAAATATAATAAATATATTTTTCGCTAAAGTTTTTTTAAATACTATATGGAAATATATTTTTACTAGAACGCTATTTGTTTAAAAAAATTAGATTATTCCCTAAAACTTCATCTTAGTGAATAATGAATTCCCTAAAACACATTTAACACAAAGAATAAATCAGAATAAAGCTGTTTATATAAAAAAAGTCTATCCTATGAGAGGATTGAACACACGATGTATTAACTTAAGACTAGGCTATACTACCACCACACCACTGTTCATGTTAACAGCCAGCACAGGCTAACAACACGTATAATAAAAACAGCTATATCAAAAGAAAAATGTAAGAAAAGTTGTTTCGTTCAATCACTTTGTTGAGTGTTTGTTCACTATTGAAACATTTGTACAAATTTAGTTTTGTCATATGCGTATATATATTTATCAATAGTTATATATTATATGACTATTGATTTATTGTCACCGCTAAATACAATTGTCGCTTATTACGATTCCTTTCGGTTTTACCCGATATATTTTAATATACGAATATCAATACGAAATAACACGGAACACAATTCTTTTTCGTACACTGTATAAATGTAGGTGAAAACATGGTGTATCTTTATGTACCCATGTGTATTGTTCTCTAACAATGGAATATAATGAAGCGGATATTATACACATATGGAATAATATAATGGAAGTAAATATACGACAGATTTAGCTGAAATGATATATTCTTGAAAAGAAAATTATTTATAATATTACTGGGTTTTTCTTCAATTCACTGTTTTTAAATATATTAAGTAAAATTGTTTAAACGCCTTTTCGCTTTTAAAGTATTATTATTGGTTACCTCCTTATCAAATTCACTTTCAATACTATACGATAAGTATAATAAATAATGTTAATTTAATCAACAGAACTTATTTATTAGAACAATGTACTTATTAGTAGGTTGTTTAAGCAGAAGAACTTACCTTGATGGGAAATTCTACGGTGCTACGATAACGCACCCACTGCTACGGTACACTTTGTAGTATTTAATTTTTAAAATAATATTATGGGAAAAAATGTCCAGGGCACTAGTTAATTACCATATATTTTTTTTCTTTTATATATTTTACTATTAAGTTCGAGGAGTACAGAACCGCGAAATCGGAAGGCTGTGTAAGAACGCAAAACGTCCCGATAGACGGTGCGTCGTGTTTGGCGCCGGGCACCTGACTGAAATGAGGCTTGCGCGCCCCGACCTACCCGACTCCTTTTCCACTATAACGTTATTTTTTCAAACTCTGTTAACAAAAAAAGAGGTCGGATGGAGGCTGCACAGTAAAGAAATGATTTGATAAAACGAGCAGTTGACAGGTGACTCGCGTCGCATCCTCGCATGCAACAGTTAATTGTTACTTATGTCTACATTCACAGCACAGAAACTGCTCTGAAAAATGGCATTTAAATATTAATGGCCATAAATAAGCGGTTGTAAGCCGCGTAACATTAAAATCTGCTCAATATTACATATTATACAGTATTTAGATATTGTAGTGATGTATAAACTTGTATGCTTGAATTGTAAACACTGTCAATCTTCTTTTAATAGCAGAGCATGTATGAACAATTAAAAATATGTGAAATATAAATAAATCTGACAATTGTATGAATAGGAAATGTGCCGAAAAGTTGTAAGCTTAGATTTCTTGTAGCGGTGCGCCCCGCCCATCTCGCGCCATTGGCTCACGTTTAGCGTAGGGCGGAGCATTACTTAGATACTGATTTAGAAACCTTACACAGATTTGTAATAATTATCTCATAATACAATTATTTTATCGCTTGATCCTTCAAAATTCAAACATAATTACTTAGCTTTAATTTGTAACTCTGTCGGTATATGTAGGTACCTCAGATTGTCAATTTGTTACATTGTAATACTTATTGATTTTTTGAATATGCTCACGCTTATTGAAATATATTTATAGGTGACCGAAATATAGTATAATAAGTATAAACAAAAGTTAGTTCACACAAGGCTATTTAATTGTAGGAACATGTTATCTTAATTTCCAAAGTGAATAACAAGTGGTTTTAAACTTGAATAAATAAATAAATCTGAGGACACAATTTTACACATGGTCATTAAAATTCCAAATTAAGTACCTATAGCTCATATTAAGTAATGTAAAGGGTTTTTGGCGGGATCTTAGTCTTTCATGTAGTGGTTTTTATATTTTATTCATAATCTCGTGTTATTAGACTCCATATTTTGTAATATTGGTTGTATTTTACGTAATATAATTCGGTTATTATGCACAAGTGAAGTGGATGGGAAATAATACCACGGAGAATGCATTCTGAGATGCCACCGAAACTCCATGGAAAGTTCTAACAAGGGAGCCACCATCTTGTTAGAACATTAAAAATTATCACAAGACACTTGGCAAAATTTTGTTACTTGACACTGGCTAGTGCACAAACCTTGCCGGAGTCAAAAAATAAAGAAGGAGAAGTAATGTAAGTGTTTATACATATTTTGTTGTTTTTCTTATTATTAGCAAAAGTGAGTTAAATATCTCGCTTAAAATTTGTAGGTAAAAATATTTTTATAAGTAATTTATACTGTTGAATAATTATTACCTTTATTAATTATAACCTAAATAAATTAGAAAGGCTAGTTAAAAAAGTAAATGTAATATGAAATATAAATGAATATCACATGTTCTCTCTAAATGTTCTTAGTTACAGTTTCCACGCACTTTGCCATTCTAAAAATGGTGTTATCTATTGTCTCCCGTGACAGACAACCATCCCTTACATATGGCGATTCGCAGTTCACCCAAATGGATAGGACCTGAATTCCTACAATTTACTCTTCACTTAGTCAGATTCCAGACGTATTCCGTCGGATTCATATTCGATGTACTTGGTAACTACTTTATAACTATGATATTCACGGTATAAATGTATGTTTGAGTTTAACAGCCAATATACGATCGAGCAGTATACTGCATAAAAATGAAGTCGTCACCGATAAAGGAGGTAAAGGATATATTTTCTTATAAAATTCATCTTATACTGATCTACAGTTAGTGCCTTTTCATCGATCATCACTAAGTCCATATAATTTCCCACATGCATTGCACCGCAAACCATTATTGAACCTCCAACATACGAGTATTCCATTGTTGTTTAATTTGACTGATTGTATCTTTCTCCTTTTCATTGCATACGGTGCGGGAAAAACGAACAGGACAAGGTAAGTAGTAGGTAGGACAAGGAAAGGTATATTAAATATTGAAGGTATCAAATTGTAGGTACTTAAACCAACATTATTTTGTTTCTAATACTAAGAATAACTATTTTAACAGATTTATTTTTAAAATATTACGCGACACGGGATTCGAACCAACTGCAATAATAAGTTATTCACCATTTCATTTATCAATTGGGAGATAGCTATATTATAGTAGTAGTACTATAAGGACAAAATTTCTCAAATAAACATTGTATCTTACGGTTACAGAATACCTTGAAATTTAACAATTCGTACATATCAAACTAATACACATGACACGTGAGTAGGTTTCACTATATTTGCAATTTATTACTTAAAGAAGACAAAATATAATTAAAATATTTACATTCATAAATGAAAATACTAATTTCGTAAGATATTCAACCAAATAAATTGATATTGCTCTGGTAATTTGTTACGTGTAACTTATAGGTTAACGCGTTTGATCACAATCTCATCTGATGTTAAAGGATGATGAGATCTAAGATGGTAGTCACGCTAAACTTAGAGAGGAGACTGGCTCTCAAGTGCAGCTAGCAGAACACACCAACAGGTGCTTGGCGACAGATTTTCAACTTGTAGGTGGTAGCTAGCCAGGCGGACTTAGAAAAAGCCCTATCACCATGCAATGTCTTGTGCGAATGTTCATAATAGCATCTTGAGTTTTGTTCTTAACTCTTCTGTATTCTCGTAAGACTTGGCGCTACTGAAATTCTATAAGTTATGCTTAAAAAGGTCTAGAGGTGAGAGTATCTAAAGATCTTGTAGGTCGTTTAATTGTTCAATTTGTAAGTTGTAGGTATTAAAATTGTTATTGAGGAACATATTCGCTTGAGCTTTCTACCCAGAATCTTGTTTCGATCAGCTTACCAGTCAGTTCATATAATAATAATAATTATCATTAATGTCTTTTATAGGTAATAGTTTGCATATTCAGTGGAATCGTACCTACGTATTGTATTAATTCGATAAGTAATTGGTTACATTTCTAGTTCAAGTTCTCATTTATAAGATATAATATTTATTCGAGATATATTGTCCTTATTATAGACTCTCACGATTAGTACAATAACATAAATAAACGTCTGTTTCCTGTATTTTTGTTACTGAGTTGCCGGCTCAGATAATAAAGTCTGCGAATTAAATTATTCTTATTTTTGACAACAACAGAAAGTTTATTTTAAGTGAAATTCATTATCTTCACTCAATATTTTATGTACTTTTTCTTCACGTTTGTTTCTTACATCGTGTATACATTCTCTGCATTCTCTCAACTTGATTTAAAAATATAACTCTTTATTAACCAATAATCTACTCGAATACTCCAAGAATACATTCAAAATTTAGTCTGTCTCTATTATGATGTACCACGAGATTTGATGTCTTAATGCAGTGGTCGGCAAACCGCGACTTGCGAGACTTTCACTACTTGACTGTGACTCTTCCAAAAAATGTTAGTGCAGACACGGAATATTATTTATTAACTTGTCTTGGTCTTACAAATTGTGTTTGAAGCCCAAGTAATCCGGAAAGGAGCACATTTTTAGAAAACAACAATAGCACGACTATTCGCTCGCATAAAAGACATACTTAACAAACGCAAGCTCGAGACTATATTTTAAATACTAATTATTTCCCTAAAAATGTCTCTAATAAAGCAAAGCTTAAGTTTAAGGCTCTATGAATAAATTTCATTTTCATATTGTTTATAATTGGTTCTTTTCGATGACGAGTTTGCCGACCTGCCTTAGTGGGTATGATCGCACCAAAACCAAATTTCATTGAACTTTCGGCATACCGTACACTCATTTGTTATTAAAAAAACAAATACAACAGTGTTTTAATGATAATGGATGATAAAAGATGTCGGGTATTTCTAAACCATACAACCGAATTGAGACCTCTTCCTTTTTGAAGTTGTTTAATAAATCGATAAACAATCTAAGCCAAGAAAGTTACACAAAAAAGATTTTTTCGTTGTGCAAAATTTGCCGATATGTAGATATGATGTACTGTACATGTTAAATAAGTGTTAGTAATAATCATATTCCCATACTAATCCAACGACTCCACTATTGCAAGATCCAAGGATTGCAAGATACAATGCAATTGCTTAAAAGGAGATAAGAAATACTTATAATACATTATGCCAGAAAAAATAAAAGTAAATAAGTATGCACTTCATTGACCACAATTACATAGCAATCTCAGGAAATTTAATTAACCGGGTAATCTTATTTTGTTACGTGCAGGAAATGTATACGGTTTCAGGGGGAAGTGCTTCAGTGCAGAGCCGTCGCGGAGTGGTGTGAGGGCGCGCGGCGCGGCGGTGTGGTGTGCGGCGCGTGCAGTAGAATGATATGGAGGGCGAGGAGCTGTAAACATAACGGCGCAGCGCGTGTCAGGGCTGGGGCGGCCGCGGCACGGTGAGGGGGATGGCGGAGGCTGCGGGGCGCGTCACGGCCCGTTAGCGCGCATCGTCCGCGTCGCGTTGAGTCGGCGCGTGCACATGTCGCCCTGGCACGCGCCCGCGCCTCTTTTTATCCTCTGTGTTCTGTTACGATTATTGTTTTCTCCCTTTGTTAGAATATACAAAAATAGCCTTTTATATTGTGTGGCATTAGAAGACCAGATTGAATTACTTTTTAACCCAGTTTCTTTATTTATTTATATGCAACGGCTTTTATATTACAAATGTAAATGTATGTTCCAATCGTTTTAGTTTTTTTTTAATAACAATAACGTATTTTGAACCAATAGTAGTCTTCGGGTATCCCTTAAATCGACATGGCTTCGAATTATACAATTATCCTAAGTTTTCAACACAAGAAAACAAATGATAAATCTATAGTACGTTGATAAGGCATTTTCTACAGCTCGCCTAGCAACGTCCGGTTACCATTCTTAAATTGAAAATCTATCACCTAGTCAATTTAAACGTATCTTCAGTGAAAGTCAAATTATTGATAGGCCTAACGTGAAGGCAACGTTATCACTTAACATCAGGTGATATTGTATATATTTTATAAAATTAAGCCATCTTAATGAGCACCGTCATTACCATAGTTTAATACTTGTACAAAGACGCGCGTATATATTTTAAAACGACATGTAACAAATCAGTGAACAGGTTTATAAAGTAAGTAAATACATGTGTGATAGATAAGTAAATCAAAATAAAACATTTTAAGACTAGGTATGTTTCAGCTGGTAGCGCTGCGAACCGGTACTGGGCAGACGGCCGCGACAGTCCCTGTCGCCGTGCGCCATTCCTTACAGTCGACTATTATTAATTGGGCAGATGAGAAGCACAGCTTCCATGATGAACATTTGTTCCTTATATAGTAAGCAGTTTGCGAAACCTTTTATAAATTCTACATTAAAATGTCTTACTGGTATAAGACTTTGGAGCGTCGTTGGTTAATAAAAATATTTGCTTTGTGTGGGGCTAAATAGAGGTGATATAACGGAAAGTACGATTAAGTGGAATAAAATATAACGTGGGGGTGCGGGCGGCAGGTGGCGGTGCCGCATCGCCTAGTGATACTACTCTGAATTAACTTTGATATCGATATCACTATTTGAAGAAGTAATATTTATATTTTTCTACGGCATTTAATATTTATTTATTGCTATAGTCACCAATATGCAATATAGTATATATACACACATATTATATATATTATAACACACATATTATATATATAAACATAGTACCAATACTTATTGGACCTGATAAAAAAATTGAAATAAGAATAGGTAAAAAGGGTAAAACTTTAATAATTTGTAATGTTTAATTTAATTTTCATAAATATGCTATATACCTATTATTGTAATTGTAATGATAATTCCAATACATCATCATCTTCTTACCCTTATCCCACGCGGCAAAACATGTTTGTGATGTTGTGATATGCTATAATTTGGCTTAATTTTTACGATAGACCGCGCGCCTGACATCAACTCTTCTTAGGATCATTTTGTACTACCACTATAACTTGGTTAACAGTTCGTAAGCAATGAAACGACGCGTTTGGGTACGATATATTCGTGTATTGTTCTCTTCCACAGGCTCTGATTCGAGGTGTGTCATAGCCATGAGGATTTCTTCCTACAAATCTGATTCAGGAGGTTCACTGGTAATGTTTACCTTTCCTTGTACTTTTTCGGCATTATTATTAAAAAAGAATATTATTAAAAAGCTAAATATAAATTTTCTTATCAAAATATAGTATAAAGTCAAAAATTCCAATACACTAGAGTAGTATTAAAAGGATACATTAGTTTTAATTTTTTTAATATTATCGACACTGACGCAGAACTAACAAACACCCTCAATCTTGGATGACAAGATTCACCACCCTACTCGGCTGCGGCATGTGGGCCTTTTAACGGGTTTGTTAAAACTGTGGCGCGTGTCTGGGGTCATCTTATGTTTAAGCACCATTTTAAATATTTTCTTCTATTTAGTATGCTTTAATAATAATTGTTTTGTTGATGTCACATATTATTGTTATCATTATTATTCGCCTATATCAAAACACTGCTGGTGATAAACATCTAGAACTCGAAGACATTGATTTCATTAAATTTTTATAATAAAATAAGGACACATTAAAAGTGACATAGAAGTCTTTATACAGAATATAGCGCTGCTACACCTACAATATATAAAAAATAACAATATAATTTTAGTAAACTTGAATGTCAAAAATCTAGTGAAATAGCAAAAAAATTGTTGGTACTATACCTTATCCATTACTAGATGATGCCCACTACTTCGTCTGCGTCGTTTATTATCTTAATAATATATTTTGTGTATAGAGGCAAAACACAACAACACAACGCTTTTCCACCGCAAGAAAACGCACATCACATCGCTGACCATGCGCAGTGATTATAAAGATCATATCTTCTTAAAAGTTTAGTAACTTTATATTAAATGAAGCTATCGCGATATTTATTTTCTAGGTTGGGGTGAAAAATCTGAGAGAGTAAACAAAATGATCGAACTCCATTTAGTATTTTTTTAGTGATGCGCGCATAACGACAGACTTCTATCATTTTTTATATCACTACAAAACAAAGTCGTCCGCCGCGTCTGTTTGTTTGTCTGTCTGTCTATTCGCGATATACTCAAAAACTGTTGAACAACTTGTAATGTGATTTTCATCAATAGATAGAGTAATACATAAGGAGGTTTAGGTATATCATTTTTCAAGGTTTTGTGTAAATTGGTTGAAATATAACGATAACTGTTGGAAGTATTGGAAAAAGTCAAGCCGCCTCAGAGCTTTCATCGACAACATCTCCTAATTCTCTTGAGATATAACAGAGACAATGCATAGTGAGATATTCCTCTTTTATAGATCTACAAAAAAGTCTGCGATGGCATATACCTTTTTTAAGGTTAGCTTACTATACCCATCTATTTAAAAAAATGGTCACACAAAATGAGGTAATTGGAATGCTATTTAGACGGATACAGTATTAATCCTTATCAAATTAAATACATTAGGTACCTTAAGCATTTCATGCACATAAGTATATATATATATATTATTATCAGGCCAGGACAACGTCTCCCGGGCCAGCTAGTTTATAGTATAAGAAGATAAAAAGCAACGAACGACACCCTTTCTATACTTTTGTTGAATATTGTGATTATAACTCGAAAACTACTAAATAAATTTAATGTATTGCTTTTTTATCGTACGCAACCAGGTTCTCTCTAATTTGTTGCATCAGGTAATGTATAAAATAAGTTATGAAGTTAGAATCAAACAAAATCGATAGAAAATGATCACAGGACATTATTTTCATCAATACAGTATTAGACAATATTTTATAAAAAATACTGTTATATATGGGCAGTATCATAAAAACCACTTTTTTTAGGATCTCACCTATGGAACACATTCTTTTAATTATGTAATTAGTCGAATTACTAGCAATTATTGTCGATACACTTTTACAAGTTTAATTGAATTTCTTTAGGATTTATTCTTTACAGGAGTTTTTCAAGGCCTCCTTGAATTTGAAATTTTTGCCTAAAAATATATAATCAGATGAAGCAAGTTCGGATGAGTAGGTGAAGGAGTTTCCAGGTGTATTTCCTGTAATTTTGAGGTGGTCCATTTTATTGTATGTGGACAAGCGTTGTCGTGAAGAAAGAGTGGACTAAAACAATTTATAAGCATCAGTTACTAGCAAGCGAGCTGGTCCATTATCATTGACACCTTCTTCATTGTACAGTAATTATTGCATCACATTTCAAGAAGTTGTAATGAATAAAGCCAACACAGGTCGACCAAACACTGAAAAGTCGTTTTTTTTTAACATAATTTGCATTTAGAACATGGTTTTGGTTACCTCCTCAGTGTTCAACCAGTGCGACTGGATGTTTCTTCACTGACAAGTGACAATCCGACTCAAAATCCTTTCATTTATTATTTACAAAGTTAAGGGAAGGTTTTATTGTTGTTGTCCACTAAGTTCATACGGTACCCACTTTCCGAACATTTGTATCTTTCCAATTTGATGTAAATGAATCACCATATCATAATTTTATCACTTAATAAACTGAAACTCGTATTAGAATATATTATGCAATTTCGATTTTTCCATTATTCCAAATATAACGTAATCAAAGAAAAATCGAACGGGAAAACAATCGAACAACTGATTTAAAAATATAATCTATATTATAAAATCAATTTAAATTAGGAATTCTGAATAGAATGAAATAGGAGTTTTTGGCGGGATCTTAGTCTGTCATGTAGTGGTTTTTATATTTTATTCATAATCTTGTGTTATTAGACTCTATATTTTGTAATATTGGTGGTGTTTTACGTAATATAGTTCGGTTATTATGCACAAGTGAAGTGGATGGGAAATAATACCACGGAGCATGCATTCTGAGATGCCACCAAAACTCCATGGAAAGTTCTAACAAGGAACCACCATCTTGTTATAACATTATAATTATCACAAGACACTTACTTGGCAAAATCTTGTTACTTGACGCTGGCTAGTGAACAAACCGTGACGGAGCCAAAAAATAAAGAAGAAGTAGAATGAAATATATTAAAAAACGGAAATCTCATGGGTAACAATTAATACATTTAAATCATAATTAACACTTTTACGTGATAAGGCAAACGAATAGTAAATTATTGCAAAAGTCGTGAAATAGACAATTGCAGGTCGAGTATGAGTCACTAATACGAGGCAGACAACTGCCATTACCGGTGAAGCATATATAGTCCTTTTCTCAAAATAATGCAGGGAAATAAAACAAATTTACCTTTGTCACTAAAAATATATCATCTGGGGTTGTAATTAATAATTGCCTTATATTTTCACCAGTAAAAATATTCGATTTTTTGCTTTTCAATCCAGTCGATTGTCGTTTAAGGAAAGTAGTTAAATTTCCTTAATTTTTCAAGTTAATGCCGTTTTTAATTGGAGATTTCAGCATGGAATAAATTGCCCATAATGTAGATAGCTTTTTAGTTTTAGCAATCTCAATAAAATACGCCAAAAATACTATTTTGGAGAAAATGTTCACTTTTTTCTCATTTTTCCAACTCATAAAATTTTCATATACTTTCATGTATTTTTGTTTTGACTTTGGTTTTGCTGGTTTTCCATTGCCAATTTGGTTTCTGATCTCAAATTTGGTAGAGTACAATCAATTTCCATTTCACTCTCTGAACCGTTAGAACTCATTTTATTTATTACATTTATTAAACACATAATAGCAAATCAAGACGAATTTTCAGCTTTGCCGCCAATTTTCTACTTATCATCTGTGCCAAAAGGCTAGGGCATTTATGGCTGTACAGCCACGTGAAGGCAATTTGTACTAAGCAAAGAGACTTACTCTGGTATGCCGAAGAATAATAAAAGAGATTCAATCAAAGAGCATTTAATAACCCCAGCACGCCGTTTTATACAATATTGCTGGAGCGTTGTAATGTTTCCAATTCAAAAAACGCTCCTGCAATAGAATTGGTTTTCTTTGTCCTTAAATTCAATACTTCGCGTGTTCTTTTTTCGAAAATAATGAAAATATTAAAAAGTATATTTTAGTAACAGACACTAATGCTTCACATTAGTGTTTTACTTATTTTGTCGGTTGTTAAATAATTATATACCTATATAATTTATACCATTAATTTATAAATATCTATATAATTTATATCTATACATTAAAAATATTATATGCGTTAAATACATCATATGGAATTATCAATGGAAAGTTGATTAGTATCTTTAAGATGTTTATTATTTCTGCAAGATACACTCCACATCTTTTGTATACTGTGTACAGAGTTTTACTAAGTGATGATTAAAACATAGCCTTTTAATATCATTTTTTACTTTATAAAGCAGGTATATACCATGTGAAAATGTAATATAATTTATAAATAATGTAATAGTTGTGTACACAAATATATTAATTCAAAATTCATATAGCTTCATTTTTTGAACCGCTAACTATTGTACCTTCAACAAATGTAAATATATAATAATTACAACGCTGTTTATGAAAGAGAAGCACATTAGTGCTTTGTTAAACGATTTAAATCTATCCAGAATGACTGAATAATAATAATATATCTGGCATGGTATCATAATAATGTTTTGCATATTTCAGCAGTTGTAAGACACTGTTAGCCGCCGAGTCATGTGGCGAGCGTCGAGGGGCAGAAACCGTAAAAGCTTCGCGGTGCGCGCCTGCGCATGCGCTCACCGCACAAAGCTGAGTATTGTGAGGCCTCACAGTACGCCTGCTCATTACGGCGCAAAACTCCGTTCTTCTTCGGTAATTGCGTTGATTCTTACACACTCCTATATTCAACGAGCACATGTTCCAATCTTCGAGGCCGCAGACTTCTGCTGTGTTGCGGTTTTCGATTACTACATGTCGTAATTGTGTAATGACTATACCAGTGCCGGCAGTTTCGCGTACCCGATATACTCATATTTCTATAGTATATAATATATTCATTTCTTATCATATTTGTTTATAAACAGCAGTTTAGTTTTGCGGTTGCAGACTGCTGCCACCAATCAAAAGATTATTTGTAAACTTTGCTTCAAGGTATGCTTTACAACTGAACACGACTGGAGCTTGACTTTTGATTATTGATATTATTGATACCTAACTCGGAGGCTTACACATAAGCATGCGTTCGTGGTTTCTTTGATAATTTAATAGCATATGCGCGTGCACCTGCCACTGCAAAAAGTATGTGCGCGCTTCAGGCAGTGAAGCGCGGAATTCGTCGCCGCGACTGTCCTTCTATCCTATCTTATACGCTATTTATTGGTAATTGATTGGAAAGGTGCATTAAAGCCCTTCGTGTTGTCTTTTATAACGTTGTCTGACCATACTTGGATTTCTTGTCATTCCTTTGGCGGTTTCATATCTAATAATAAAATTTATCCCGTTTTCATATTTCGCGTACATACATTAATATAATACTTCAAACAAAAACTTATAAATTATGTAGCTATAATTATTATTTTTACTTTTTATTGCGAGTTTTCATTATATGTTTGGTGACTAAAGCAAACCTCTTACCACTAGTAATTGGTTGTACTAAATCTGATAAAATAAAGTATAAAATAATCAGAATATGAAACGTCGATGAATGAATGTACGATGAACTTAGTGTTTGTGGGTATTTTCTGTTAGAGTTTATGTGCCTAATTTTAATACGTACTGAAGTAAGTATTTTTATTTTAAATACTAAAATCTGGTTTGGAAGGCACTGCTGCGCTCGGTGCAACCATGTATGTGTTGCCTGGCATGTTCGGTTAAGACGTCTGACTGGGCGAGTTAACGAATGTCCTAAGGCACTGGCTTTGGTCCGTTCATGTCCACGTAATGAAGGTTTTAAGTACTGACGGTAAATCATTTCTTGTCCTCCTGTAGGTACCAGATTATAGATGGTAAAAGTTATTTGAATAATGTTGAAAAATACTGGTTATACATATATGGTATATTATAATTAATGTTTGTTTATTATTATATGCATCACATATACGTAATTTTTTTTACATTAATTCATAAAGGATGAGTTTTTAATTAATAAAACGCGGTATAATCTAAGATAGATATGAAATAATATGAAATTGCAGAAAAAAAAACTTTAAACAAGTTCAAAAACCAATCCAAACACTGATTTCAAATACAAAAAAGTAGGTTAGTGCAATTAAACGCTAAAGGTGCCGCGATTTTGTTGGCGGATAATGAATGGGCAATCACGTACTTTTGATAAGTTTAAAAAATCGGCCAGTGCAAGTTGACCGCGGCTTTCGACATAAAAGCGTCTGCTTACGTAGGTTGTAGGATAAAACGGGCGGCAAGGCGGGTCTGTTTAAGGTAGTGAGGTTGCTCAGTGGGGAGTTGTTCAGGCAGGTGGTGCGAAGGCCGCTTCGGGAGCGGGAGCGCGTCGCCTCCAGTTAATTGATTCCAATCTAAGAAGCGGCCCACGATAATTCATTATAAGTAAAAATCCACTCTCGCTCTCCGGTAATTATAAAACGGTCCGGCGACAAGCGTACTCTTCTCACGTTCGAAACATGGGTGTTAAATAATTAGAAGTGTACGCCTAGTCATATGACAACAAAAGGATTAATTTCAATCAATGAAGTTTTGAACTGATCTTTAAATGTTAATCCGTGGACAACAATATTTCCTCTCCTAAGCCTTTTTATTATTATTTTTTAATTTATGAGTTACAAATATTTTATAAGAAATAAGAATAAAATTAAAAAAAACAAATGTATGATTTCATTTTTGTTAATTATAATTATAAGGAATTAATAATAATTATGATAGAATAAAGACTATAAAACAACTGTTTTTGATAGGGTTCTCACAAATGCTTAGAGTTTTTATTTAATTAAATTGATAGTAATAGCAAACTTTACAAAATACATTAAAATAAGCTAATACGGAATTGTATATCTTAAAAATGCCCACAGAAAAGTCCGTAATGATATATGTCTATCACCTAAACATACCTGGTACATGATATTAAAAAAAAAATCCTTATCCAATTTAGGTACGTTGGACGTTTAATGCAGATTAAAATTGCCATATAAAGTATGTAATTGAAATAAATAACGTAAAAGATATCACATATTTCAAAATAGATGCTACAAAAAAAGTCTCTTGTATAAAGATGCTTACGAACGTTCTTTAACTTAAATATTTATACTCTTTTCTTTTATACTATTTTTTTCAAATGAAACTTATTATGGGAGGGCTTTGAAATTCTAATCCGCAACCTTTTTGTGTGACGAAAAGTGGTGGGGGTAAACACTGTAACGGACAGAATGTTGAAAACAGCGGTTTGCATCCGATCACTAAAGTTAAGCAACGTCGGACGCGTTCAGTACTTGGATGGGTGACCGCCTGAGAATTTCCACTTCTTTCGTGTGGTCACACTTTTTATTTGTACTGTTAAACACTACAATTTTAAATTGCAAATTTTAAGGCCCCATAAAATGATGTTAAATAGCTTAGATACTTATGAGGACATACTAGTACACTGTACTCGTGCGAAGTCGGGACTATAACTAGTTTTTATAATTTATTGAAATGATAACTACAGTATATGTATTAGAATTTGGTAGTCAATAAAATAAAACCACTTTATTTTCAAAAAGTTTTTCAAAATTGTAATATTACTTTTTTTAGTTATTGCTTCGTATGTTTTGGTATTAGTTTAAGACAAGCGGGACATGTGCTATGAAATGAAGTCGCACGCGCCTAATAATTACGTTGGAAAGGTCACACGCGCACATTGCGCGACTTGCGCGCCTCCTGCACTATCGAGTACCTACCTCGTATTACCATTCAAACTTCAAGCCAGGCCGCGAACCTGCCTTATATCTACAATTAAACGAATATCTATTATTAATAGAATTATTTAGCATTAAGCATTGAAATTGACGAAATAAAACTAAAAAAATACGATCTCTTGTATTTTTCCTGAATCTGTTTAAAATACCTATCACATGGTACAGCTATTCAATAATTTATAAGGCTTCTTTACCGAATACCAGATTAGATGCCTTAAAGAGTACGAAAATGTTATTATTTCCAATTTTACTCATCATTAGCTTTTAAATTAATTCATTCAAGAAAATATTGACAGTCCTTCCTTAGTAATATAATTACTATGACTTTTCACCAATAGCCAATATTTACTATTACAGATACTATTTATTGCCCTTAATAATATATCGAAATGTTAAAATAACTCAGTATCTATTGTTTACACAAATTACACGATTACACCCATTTTGAATCCCTGGATTTTGATTATTGGTTTGAGGATTCCGATATGATGAGATACACGATTGTTCAGACTTTGAGATTTTTCTGCGTATATTTTATAAATTGAATCTAATCTAAAAGAAGCATAGCAAACGAATGTGTCGATTTGTCTCAAAGGCGATAAATATTTAAGAACAATGACCATATATTTGTGCGTAATGGACTGTTATCTAGCCCAACATCGAAAGACACCAAATTATTTTACGTTTTGCTGGATATCGGTGTAAGAACATGAAAATTACTCTGTATGATATTTGTGTGTATGGTTTTGGTTTCTGTGGTTGTTTTTGTTATGGTACGTTGATACACGAAAGTTTGTCTCAAAAACGATAAATCTTTAAGAACAATGATCATGTACTTGTGCGTAATGGACTGTGAGCTAGTCTAATATCGAAAGACACCAAATTATTTTATGATTAAATGAATATCGGTGTAAGAGCAGAAAAATGACTGCGTATGATATTTGTTTGTATGGTTTTGGTTTCTGTGTTTTTTTTTTGGCATGATATGTAAGCGAAAGTTGCGTCTTTTTGAAGGAATCCTTCACAAACAAAAAATAAATAACAACTACAGGAAACTATGTTACTAATTTTGTTTTTGTTTATTTAAATGTTATATTATGTGCCTAAGAAATAAGTCAAGTATTTGCAAATTAAATCCTACAGCATAAATGTACAATTAAATGAATATATTGATTTTTTTTACGAAATCTATGTGTAATTTATTTGTAATGTTATGACAGCAATAAGATCTTTAAAATATATTAATTTTACAAATACTCCATACTATATATAATTTACTATGCTAATATAAAAGCATAATGTCGGTACTTGGTTTAGGTTTCTGCATATCTTTAAGTACGGTTTAATTGAATCGTTAAAATCTTTTATGATTATTATTAGAGTACCTACATGTTTAACAAAATATATTTTATGGTTTTTTCTATCAAGTATTTTTCATATGTTTATCAGAAATATTAATTACAATTATTCATTAAGGTATATATTGGGTTTTAACCTCAAATAAAATGTAATTTTCAATGTTGGCTAATCATTTTGATAAGTACAAGTATTTACTGCGGTCATTCAAATATTTGATGTTTACTTCAATAAACAAAGTATAAAAAAATAGCTTATTAGCAACCCGGCAACATCGCCCGCATTAAATTTTTAATACAAAAACTGAATACCAATAGAATATAGTTTAGTGTCACCTAGTAGCGAGTTACAACAAAATGGGATAGTATACAAACCATTTTGAAGAAAAAAAAAGAATTATGCCAATTTTTATGTTGGAATTTAATACATATATATGTGTATATCAACTACAAATACTACAACAATTTGAAAACAAACTGCACTAAGCACGCTCTGGTAGGTCAATAGAAATAAGTGGATTTATCCGTTTTTACTAATAAAGAAAAAATGTTGACATAAGGATACTTATTCTTATTTTATTCGTTTGTCTTCTGAACTTCCCCTTTTTTTTTTTTTTTTTTTCGAACTGACCTACACTGCCGGCTTATTAGGCCTTCACAGTTCCACCGGACTACTAAGGGGAGCGCTTAGGGCACTCACCCGGTTGTTTTTTAGGCGAAACATCTCAAGGGCACTCGGTGCACCTCGGCTTGAGCTGTCGCCGGATTCCCGAACTAACTAAGCTAGCTAAGCTATCTATCCATGCAATACTCATATATGAATTCGTGAAAAATGCATGTGTGACCATGCATGTTTCACGAATGTATATGTGTATTTGGTATCTGACTACTGTGTTATGTGACCTATTTCAGTCCGAAAAGGGCAAAAAAACAGCCCACCACTGAGTGCCTAGATGTGCAAGAGTGTGGGGTGATCGTGTAAGTGTAGAACCTGTGTAAATCACTGTATTCGCGCGAGTAACATACTCGAGGGCTCCACACCGAGGGACTACCTAGGCTCGAGCTGTTACAAGAAAAATCGCGACGAGTGTGCGGGATCGAATCTTCACCCCCCGCTCACGGAGGCGTGAGCAGAGAGAGTCGCGGGCGTGGGCGCAAACACGCATCTTTTGAGAGGGAATCGAGCTAAAAAATAAAGTACAACGGCACGGTGCCGATTTAACTAAATAATTACGTAACAAATCCTAATGTATCGGTCTATTATGTATGAACACGCGGGTTCGATCTGTTATTTTGATTTACGCGAATTTATTTATGCGCGGCGCGGGTTAATTGCTGTACCGTGGTCGCGACGGCCGGGAAAGCGGAGATAGCGTTTAAGAGCCCGAGCTCAGACGTACTATTAACTAACGCGTTAAATGCGATTATCTCTTGTACATCGTGTACCAAAAGTAAGCGAGCTATCCAGTCTATACCGGAGGTCGATGCTGAAACCGCGATAGGTGGCGCAGGAGTGGACAGAGCCTTTGGGGGCTGGGGCTTGGCTTTAGGAGCCGAGGGAGCTGGCGGGGAAGGCCTTACGCGCCAAGAGAGCGCGCTCGGCGCAGGAGCGGATGCTGCCGGCGCACTGGAGGTGCCCGGCAGATCGGGGAAAGCCTTCTGGCTTTGTATGGGTGGAGGCGGAGGCCGATTCGTCCGAGTCGGCGGGCCGTGCGCCCTGGAACGGGTCGCACGACCGCCGCGACGGTGATAGGTCGAGCGAGGCGCACGGGGACACCCGCGATAGTTCGCGGTATGACCCGTTTGCCCGCAGAGGACGCAGCTCGGAGGCTCGACGGATTCGGGAGTGCGGGGGCACTCCTTAGTGGAATGATCCCCGAGACACTTGACACACCTGGGACGCAGGTGGCAGTGTCGGGCGGAATGACCGTACACCTGGCAGTTGTGACACTGCGAGGGTACCTGGGACTTGCGAGGAAGCTCGACGTAGACAGGGGACAGGCCGCAAACTGAGTTGAGGCTGAAAATAGCCTTGCCTTCCAAGGTGCGGTCCAGAGTGACCAACACCAGGTTGAAGGGGGCCTTCGTACGGGGGTGGTGCATGCGCTGCACGCTCCGGACTGGGAAGTCCTGACCGTTCAGGCAATCGCAGATGTCGTATTCGGTGAGCTCAGAGGGAACTCCCCGAATGACGACACGGAGGCGGCGCTCTTCCTCGAGCGCGTGAGTGAAGAAAGGGAGCTGACGCTCCCTGAAGTATTTGGTGAGCTTGCGATGCTCATCGGGGGTCGAAACACGAATAGAAATGCCGGCAACAGTGTTGACGGCGGACTTGTAGACGATTTCCTTCGACTTAAGGTCTTCAGAAATCTCTACCCAACGGGCTTTGTCACGGAAGGTGACGGGAGGCGGTAGGCGTGGCTTCTTAGCCGCGACCGCGGGTTCCGCAGCCGAGGCTTTAGCCGAATTCGCGGCAGAGGGCGTGGGAGAGGCTCGGGGCACCCGAGCGCCACCTATATTGGACTGCTTTGGGATTGGACGTCCCGCAGCCGAGTCGCTATCGGTCTGAATCGCGGCGCGTGGGCGTTTACCGCGGCGCGTGACGGTTGTGAA
Organism: Antheraea assamensis; assembly: GCA_035772565.1. NCBI lineage: Eukaryota > Metazoa > Arthropoda > Insecta > Lepidoptera > Saturniidae > Antheraea > Antheraea assamensis. Next base: position 7,230,242 of record JAQQSE010000064.1, on the reverse strand, counting down.
ACCGTCGTCATCGGCGGGCGTGGTCGCGGGCGCAGGCACGGTCGCGGCCGTGGTTTCCGTCGCGGGCGCGGTCGCGGGGACAGTATCGTAGTCCATATCAGAGTCATCATCGGAGTCGAATTCCGAGAGCCTCGTGAACGGGTCGTCCGGGAGATTCGCGAAAGGGTTCGCGGAGAAACAACGCGGTATCTTACCGGGAGGATTGCGCGCGTAGACTTTCCGGAGTCTGTTGTATTCCGAGACGAGTTGCGGGTCTTCCTTTTCGACGAACATGTGGAAGCGTAACAGTTCTTCGAGGTGGACGGTATCATCAACGGCCGGAAGGGCCGGATGGGCACGCGGGGTCGCGGGGGTAGACATGACTAACCTCCCTGCCTGAGGGGCAGGGGGGTGCGCCTAATTCAAATCTAACGGACAATCTGTGTCCGGGCCAAAGGGAGACGCGACGCGAAATCTTCTCTCTTCGTATCTGCACACGGCGCGGCGCGAAGAACGACGCTCTGCACGGCACACGACGCGCTGCACGACTCTCGAAGCGCAGCACGAAGCACGACGCGTAGCACGGCGAAACGACGCACTGCACAGTGTGTACGGCTTCGCACCGAAAAGTGCGGTTTAAGTGGTACACTAAAGGAGGTGCACCGTCGCTCTGAAAAGAGCGTGTTGATTGACAATAGCCGAGTAAACACACTAAAGTGCGGCTTCGCAGCAGATGTTTTCTTTCTTCGAATTTCACAAGCTCGAATACAATAGCACCGGCGATGACTCACTCGGCAACAATGCGGGTCGGGCTGCGACGAAATCGTTGGAATGCCAACATCTGGTGCGCAGGTAGCGCAGGTAGGCGAGCGCGGCGATCCGAAAATGACCGGAGATAGCCGAGCGCGGCGAAACGAACGGACCGTCAGAGCTGCGAGCGAGCGCACGTGTGCACTCGACCGCTGCTCGAACGAGACTCCTTGAACTTCCCCGTGTACGTATCTATTTATATACACATGTATTTAACTCTGTTTCCGTAACGGTTACGGTTACTTTTTTCTTTATTTAAATAAAGAATTAATATATTGAGTTGTATAAATAATTCAGAAGATTCATATACTGTTGTTGAAAAAAGAACATTATGCAAAGATAAAGAGAATTCCTAAGGTTGTTGTTATAAATAAGTATCTAATTAATAAGACTTAAGGGCGTGCTTTGCAAGTTCGCAATTATTAATGGAAGATTGTATTACAATAATGAGATTGTTTGATTTAGATTACAGTTGCAATATGTCGTGCTTCGTTTTACATAGGTAGTTACGGCACAGGTAGTAAATTGTTCTGCTATTTTGCTCGGATTTCAGAATTTTGTCATTGTCGGAATCATTATATAGATATTTATTTACATTATATATATATATATATATATATATATATATATATATATATATATCACTTTGTATTACTTTATTTAACTTAAATATTTAACCAATTAGTGGTCTTTTTGCAAATTATTATAATAATGTTATTCTATATTTTTCTGTATTCAGTTTTTTTTTCCTTTTAAAGTGTTTGTTTTCTTTTTACTATTCTTGTTCATATAACTGATTAGTCCATAGTGCACGGTATCGCAGCTATTAACCGCCAATGCGTAATTTTTTTTAATATGTTTTCAGACACGCGTCCCTGGTTTCGATCTTACCTAATGGTAAGTGTAGATGAGGCCGATGATGGATCGCGCTTATCCGCTAGATGCCTATTCACTCTTCTCTAGAATACTTCCAAGTTATAGGAGGATGGGAAGACATACGCCGGGAGTGAATTTCCCGTAGCCATACGTGCTATAAATGTGGAAGCATATCACTTCGTACGAACCATGGGAATATCAACCACATAAATGGAAACCCTCACGGCGTCTAGTCGTCCTCTGATGGAATGGGGCCGGTGGAATTATGTTATGTAAACCCGGTCATGTCATGTCATGGTATCCTATTTATTATTCATTCATAATCCAAGGTGTATATGCCACTAACTGTCTAGAAATAATTATTAAATAAAAAGAAATTGAGTATATTATACATGTTTTAAATATACATCTTATATTTTATTGCAGTCATATACCACTTAAATGTACAAAGATGTATATAACACGATATATATTTGTATGTAACTGAATTCTTTTTAGAGTAAAATAAAATCATTCATTTAGTTTCAATGTATCTTTGACGGCGAACATCAATGAGAATAAAATTTTTACGATTTCAATAATATAAAATTTAGATCGAATATTTTGTGTAAGTTTATTTTATTACCGCTCATAACCGCTCAATACTTACAGGTTACCGTTATGACTACACATATTTTCATAAATATGTACATTGAGATTTAACATGAACAGGTAATTTGACACGATGACACTTATTTGTTACTTGGATATGGTATTCTGAATTACGTAACCATAGAAATTTAGACATGTATGCTCATTTTTTCCTATAAAATTACTCTTTTCAAAACGTCTTCAGTATTTAAAGTTATAAAAAAAATTTGAAAATTGTGCTCATCGTCAACCAAAATAAAATTACGTTCATAAATAAATAAATCTTCGCTGCGGTACGTTGCAAATGTATACTGTATCATATTCTTCTTTTTCTTCTAAAATCCAATTATAAAGTAATCTCTTATTCAAATCTTATTAGAGAATCTCCACATATTGAGATAGTCAGTTGTTTCGAAGAACAGAGAATCAGCTAAGTTGGCGAGTACCATAGAGTATTATTTGATTTTATCGTGGTAGTCAATATAAAGTTTTATTAAGATTGGTTTGTGAATTATATATACATAATTGGTACCATATTTTTTTTACCAAATTATTATTAGTTCCTATTGTACGTAATTATTGAGCAGTGCATATAGATCTATAAATAAAACTTTCGCGCGGCACAAACACGTTAAATCGAGCTCGACCGAGCTGGAACTCGTCCGCGCGCACCTGCGACAATTTTTATAGTATAAATTTGCATTAATTCATTTACGCCTGTATTCAACGATCTAGTGTATAAATGGGTTAGCCGGTAAGTGGTGGGATCTAGCCGGTGCGGGCTGCAAAGATGTTGCGATCGAAACGTCAATCCACTTCGCAATTAAGACAGCATAAGCGCACTCGGCAGCGTACTGCTTGAATTGCATCATTTAAGTACTTCATTGGCATATAAACCGATTTTGCAGATTACGCCGTTATTGTAAATGGGTTTAATCTAGTACCGATATAAGGGACGATAAACTTATATGAAAGTAGTTAATTTCTTACAAATAATATTTTGCAATAATATACCAGTCTTCTGCATACATATTAAGTAAATTCATACATATTTATTGCTTTTGGTTTTGATTTACACTAAGTAAGTAATGTTTGGTTATAAATTCAATTACTTTAAAATAATAACATCATATATCTACTGTGGTGTTTGTTTTTTTTTTGTATGAATACCCGATCACTTCCGTGTGTGGGTTAGTGTTGAATTTTCAATTTAAAAGAATTAATTCGGAAAGTGCTGCCATACTATTTATTACGTTATTTTGCTTTAACGAGAATTGAGGTTTATTCAAAGATTTGATTTCAAACGTTGACCAGTCCTAAACGCTTTGGTAGTCCACTTTTTGATCTCTAGGAAGCAAGTGGTTTAAAATACAAGTATAATTTTCATACTCATCCATTAATGTACCATTTATTTGTACACGTATTAAAAATTAAAGTCAATTGACCTGATTATTTTGGCTGACTTAGTACAACACGAGGCAACTTACTTAGAGTTACAGCTTTTCACGCAATTGCAAAACTTTGTTTCTCTATAAACTTTGTATTTCACCTCGAGCATATCTTTTGCTTTAACGTTAAAACGCGCTATAACTAAAGCATGATCGCTTTGTTTCTCAAATTCTTAATGTCAGTTTAATTTTATTATAGAGGCTCATAACAAATAAATCCAAAAATTTTGGCCAGTGGGTAATATCCTAGAATAATTAATTTCTCATATCGTGACATCTGATAAGGCAATATCGATAGAAGTTAATTAGTATACGAGGACTTTATCTGTTAAGTTCTATGCTGATTTTTCTAGAGTGAATTTAACCTTATATTTTATATATATAAGACTAGTATGTAAATTATACTTAAATATTTTTTTAATTAGTTTCCTTTATGTTAGTTATTTAAACTTTTTGTGTATCTTATAAAATAAGGTAAATTGCAATAAATGTAAACCATGTTAATGCTACGATTTCTTAAAATAGCCTAAATATGTTTAGCTTTTAAATAATGGTACTTTAGGCCTTTTTGTGTATAATATAATTATAATAAGTTTATGTATGGCTGTTTGTTACCTAAATAAATAAATAAAGAATAAATAAATTTTAAATTATTTTTAATGATGTCAGAGCAACAATATAATGTATTTGTGTAGTACTGAAACTTTAATAACCGTAGCACATGTCACTATGATAAATACATCATTAGCAGGCAAAAAGAGCTCTAGGTAATGATTCATATGCGCGTCAATGTCTTATACAAACGATTTTATCTTAAATAAGTATCTACCTTGTCTTGTTACTACAAACATGCAGTTAGGTATAGGATACGGGTTACTGTCAAACAAACTAACTCATAAGAACTCTTTTCATTGTCTATTATAATATATATTTTTTGTAAACTTCTTCAAATTTTTAATGGTGTAAAATATGACCTTAGGTATTTTCTGCAACTTGTTTCTTGTCTCAAATTATATTCCATTAACAAGATAGTGAGAATTATGTTTCATTTACACTAGTTAATTCCAGAATTTGTTTTTATCTTTGTAATTAAGAGCAGCTGTCGCATTGTCAGCTATTACAACGTAATCAAATTAAGGTTTTCTTCTTCAGTACATCGAATTTTGTTCAATAGCAAGTTTTTAACTGATAATAATTAGTTATCGCTAATCGTGTCCTGCTGAAGGATGGTAGGTGGATTATTTAATATTTAGCCTTGACAACCTTGTAAGAACTGGGATCTTTATCAGGAGGTTCCTGATATCCTTTGCATACCTGAGTACCGTATCCTTCGCAAATCCTTAGCAAATGTAAGGAATCATAGGTGGACTTATAGTACAAGTAGTTTATTATATTGATGATTTATTATACTGAATTTTAACAATATTATATTTTACGAGACATTTCCTCAGAAGTTTGGAAACATTTAACATTGTCAGCATAAATAATGGTATTCAATCTGAAATATTGCGATAAAGTTTTATATTATCTATTAGGATATGTAATATGACGAAATGTACAATAACTTAGTTATTATTTGTAAGCAATTATTTTACTGTGTACATATTAAAAAAAAGGTACCATTCTCTTCAGGGCCTATTATTTTTTTTATCTGAGTTATTAGTAGATTAAAAAAAAAGTATTGGTCGTCAAATATTTTGTTAAGTCAATAATCCTTAAATGCAAATAAGAATCTGACGTTTTAAATCCTGTTCATTTAATTTTTTAAGATAGTATCTTCTTATAATGAGATATAATAGTAATATTATAGTGTAAGATTAAAACAGGTTTTGTTTTTAATGTCCAACTTTAAATATATCCCTAGGATAATTATGTTTTAGTTTTACTTAATTGTGTCCTTCACACGTGTTGTGTAACAAGAGAAAACACTTAAAGCTAGTGGTTCACATAAGACTTGAACGACGAAGTTAGAGTAGGGTTGTCATTTTTATGAGTCAATTGTACAAACATTGTTTCAAATATATAAAAATGTGAATGTTACAAAAACTGAATATTACGTTAGCAGATTTCGCATGTGTGTGTGTTATTATTTGATTCATGTAATCTATTTTTTTTTTTCAATTATACAGTAATACTTCAAATTCTTTTGATATCCTTAAACCTTATGTTGGAATCTACCGTAACATATATACAAGTATAAATCGATAGCTACTTAACTTTTATAGCATATCTCTATCAGTTCCTAATAAAGGAATATCTAGATCCCCGCGAAATAGTGGGTAACCCTAGTCGTGGAGTCTTTAATAACAATAAAACATTACACTCGAGGATCCGGGCTAACCGTCTCAACACATAAAGCGGGCACCTCGACATGCATTGCTTACGAAATATTTTTTCCCACGAATAAAAAAACCGATACTTTTCTACTTGCGTTCTAGTTTTTATGTACAAAAGAGAATAAGTTTTAAGTTTCCACGACGTTTATGAATTTAGTACATAAATTTAGCCCTATATAATTTGTTACATGTGGATTACGTAAATGACGTCCGTGACGTATAATATTATTCGATGGATAAGTTAGTAAGCTATTTTGAATAAATTGATTTAATTATTTTATTTTATATTATGTATATATTTTAAGTATACTCAACATATATATAAAGATTACAGACATTATATAATATATAAAACGTTTTTTTAATTAAAGCCATATTAATATCATTCTATATTATAATTTACTAAATGTATTTAAGAAAATAAAACCTTTTTTATTTAGCTTTAGCTTAGTCATTATGTATTATATAATATTATATAATGTAATTGAGATATAAGGAAATTGTTTGTAATCGCTTTCCATACAAAAGACATCAACGACTTTCACAGTTGACGACTCATAATAATGTTATAAAAACTTTCTTCGTGTATTAGAAACATATGTAAAACAAAACCACGACTGTTTTAATCCGAAATAATTTTTTTTTCATTCAAAGAAGTTTTTATTACTATAAAAAGTTGTGGGGTAGAGTTTAACTGTATCTTGATACCAACGATTATAGTTTTTACTGAAACCGACAACAAAAAACCAACGGTTTTAATAAATAAGTCTAGTCGTTAAGGTATCTAACTAATACCAAAAAGATCACAGGTTCTTATCTTTTAAAATTTAGAAAATGTTCTCTCACAATTCTGACTGAACCCATACATAATATTCACATTTCTAGTCAGATTATTGATGTAAAAGCAGTTTCCTGTATGCTCGTCATGATTCTAACAATTGATTTTTGATAGAGAATGATATAGCTTGTATTTTTGGCTATTGGTTGCTACACCTATATCTCATGTCTGAGAAAGAAATAAATTAGTGCTTGGAATCATCATCACATTTATTTAATATCTATTTTGAGTAAATTTCACTATTTTCACGTTTATTTGTTTTTTTTTTTATCTAACTAATATATTAACTCTCTTAAGCACTTTTTGTTTTAACTAACTATATGCTTTTGGCCTTATGGACCTTCACAGCTTCAGCAGACTAATAGGGCAAGTGCTTATGGTACTCGGCCTGATTGGTCACAAGCTCTTAATTAAGCATTGGTTATTGCAGACGGTTTATATTATTTACCATCTGTTTTTTTTTTTTAATTTTCCACAATATTAATTAGTGCAGACGAAACAAATTCCATATTGTTGTTTAACATTAATTTTTGATAATTCCATTTCTTCTAGTTCTTTGTTTTGTAAGGTTTAAAGTTCTCCCTCGATTTCTTGCGTTGGATTTACACCATATGGCGAGGCACATGCGCCCGCGCCACCCGTACCTATGTCCCAAATTGTAGGTTATTCCAATTGGCCTTTATTGAATTAAACAAGGGGACCCGATGTCCAATATCATACTCTGTTTTAGTCAAATCGTCGATATTCGGATTATAAAAGATAAACTTTCATATTCATTGATTAAAGTAACATTACGATCATCTATCCGTTATATTGAATATTTGCAATACTAATGATAATCGACGTATAATATATAGTAATTATAGATGTGAAATTTAAGAAGTTATTAACAATAGTTAATATTTGTGTCGTACACAACCACTAAATCCATTTTATTCCTTCAAAGTCTCGGTATTTTACCGAGTGCTTATTCGCCTTCTCACCCTATTGCATTTTATTATTTTATAGGCATCATGGATATCAGATCAGATATGATTGGATATCGCATCGTGCTTGGTATATATATATATATCTTTTGTCAAGTGAAGATAGTAGGAATTAGGATATATTTTGTGAGCCAGTAGCTACGCTTGTCTTATATACCTGATGTCTAACTACATAGAATTTCAATATCACATAAGGAAAATTACGCGGGTGTCTTTTGATGTAAATAAGTTCTTGATAAGAAAGGGTGCGAGTGACAACACTTTCTCTTGTGTATTAATTGTCAGAGTATGATAAACAGCGAAAGCGAATGTTTTGCTCAAGGTGGATAGCATTAAGGCTTGAGAATCGGTGGTTGACTTCCACAAACAACGATAAAATAGACGACATCTCTTATCATTGTATATAATTATTAACACTTAAAATAAAATACTATGTTATGAGATTTTAATCGCTTAGGAATACATCTTACATATGTTTTTCCCTAGCGTATTAACTACTAGTAACTTAAATTATCATAATCTTCTTATGTAGAATGAATGTAAAACGTTTGTATATGATTTGAAATGAAAAATAAAAGCAAATAAATATTTGCAAAGAATAAATAAAAGATTCATTATTAATACAATTAAAATGAGGTCAAAAATTACTACGATTATTGTAAAATAACAAGGAATATAAATCGATGAGTTGAAAGCCGTGACGAATCTAATCCGATTGTGTAACGCTCTAACTTGATGACGGTTTAATTGTTACACATTGTTTTATATGGAAGCAATATGTTGGAGGCGGTGGGCCGTTATCTGATGAAATATGTCCGTTATGATTGGCAAACAAACAGTATGGCGCGCTGCCATATGTCGTGGCACGTGCTGCGCCCGCGCATCACTTGCGGTGCTCGCTCAGGGATGAAAGTGACTATAGACTATAAAATAAATATAACTACAACAAATACTCAAAATAAACTTTATTAATATATTTAATGCATAAATTTTTTGTAAAATATGAATTCATAACAGATCAGAAGATAATAATATTTTTTTCATTATTGAGAGGAATATATTATATTTTTTTTATTCTACATTTATTATAAAATTAATGTGTTTATATGGTCACTTATATTAAACATAGGACAAAATGTTTATTCTTTTAAATATCAATTCATAAGATATCTATTGGAAGACAATCATCATTATTCAGTTATTGACAGGAGTGTATTATAAACACGTTTTTAAATTAAAACAATTGATTATAAAATCAATCTACTACATCTTAATGGTTTTTATAGTATAACCAGCGATTCATCTCTGCTTGCGGAAGACATTTTCCAAATAATAATGAAATCCTTATCAAAATGCTTTATGTAGATTGCAAGAACTAAGATTTCGTTTTACAACATGTATTTATCGGTTTATAAACAAGCAGTACTGAGTAAATTTATGTAATAATTAATATTTCCTTTGGTTGTCTCATATGAAACTCTAGTGCTGATTGAAGTTGTGTATAGAGAACCCTATCGTAATTGGTATCTAGTGGCGTGTAGCCACATGATATCAGATGAACTGCAAATGAATTTGACTATTATTCATAAAAATATGAATCTATATATGACATTGTGATCAACTGATTGTTTATCAATTTACAAGTGAAGCGATTGTTAACAAGATCCGATTATAACATTAAAACATTATAAGAGGATGACTGTAAACAACAAATCTCATCACTGTTAGGTTATGTTCCTTTTATTACCTTGCTTACTCTATGGTAAGAGAAGCCTGTGCTCGACGCGCCGCACCGCGACCCATCCGTCAGTATAATCGCTTGTTAATCATTTTTCGGTTGATGGACTTTATTGTGATGCTCCCTATATTAAACAGATTATAATTCATAGTCAATTACAAGCGTGCAAAAATTTTCAACTGGTTTTTTTTATTATTTAAGTTATACAATTGAAAATAAGGATGACTCAGTATTAGTAGAATTGGATACAATTTTAATCACATTGTTTTTGAATCTAATGCCGTGAGCTATCAGTGAAAGAGAAGTCTTATGACACCATATCATAAACCTTCGTGAGTGGAAAAAAATTTTTGTTCCGTTTTATCCGATAGGTATACTTGATAGCCAGTAAGTCGTCTTTATTGATATTGGTGTATAACTATAACCACAATCTTTCAGAGTCATCCTTAGTAAACATCACCTAAGATTGTGATTGAACATTAACCTACAATATAATCAATAATAATTTATTACAATTATAATGATAATTCAAACATATTATTGATGATTAGGTCATACTTTTCCTTTTACTTAATTTGGGCACCTCTTAACATATCTACGACTTTTGATGAAATAATAAGTTTAAACAAAGGAATTGATTAGTACATAGAAAATATTCATACAATAAACTCCACTGCATAGGACAAACGTAGCAGTTTAAGCGAGTGCCTCGTCGCGTTTAGTGTTGTGTGTTCGAATCTCACATAGGACAATGATTATTTATTAGATTACATAATTATTGTTCTGGCGTTCTTTGTGTCCTTTAATTCCATATTTGTTAAATAGCCCGGGTGGTGGCTTTTTTAAAAAGAAACTTAATTTTTAATAATAAATATTGCTCTATAAAACCAATTAGAAAGCAATGAAAATAGTTGAATTTTTCGATTCACATTAAATATAAGTAAGAATAAAAATCAAACTAAACGAAATCGCGGTAGCGTCAGTGGTTATCACCCGTATGGTGATACTTCAGTGGCGGCCCTTCCAGTGACATTGAACTCTATGACACAAACCAAACCGGAGTGAGTTCGGCTTGCAAATACCCCTTTTTTATATTTACTCTATAATGTTTACGATACATTTAACTATACGCGTAGATAGTATTGCCGGCCATAACAAACTTTCAATTTTAATCATAAGTGCATGTTTTTGGGATAAAGAATTGATTTGTGCAATGATAATTACATACTTTTATATGATTGGGCTATATTTATGCACCATGCTAGAGCACAAAATACTTTCATAAACATAGTTGTTTAATCATATTAACTTATTCTATGATATTGATTAACGATGTTGTAGAAGATACCGACATATGTTCTGGTATGAGAAAAGTTCAGGGAGTCATGAAAAGATTTATCAGTGAATTAGGTAACTAGTAAAACAGTTAAGTTTGTATTCGTGTGGCCAAGCACCAATAGGTTTATTCCGGCAGTTGCACTTGAGAGTAAGTTTTGCTTTTGATTTAGCGTGTTTACTATATTAGACCACATTACAATTTACTATTACGCGAGATTGTAGTCAGACCTATGAAGTATAAAAAAAACTTGTTTTTATGTAGATCAGTTATTAATTCTCGTCACGGAGTCCAAATTCCGCGACTACACTGTTTTGTGTAAGTTGCCACTGTTCATAGACTTGAAACTTACGTAATTCAGTGCTCTATGGCGTCTCTTTTAGTCAATCGAGTCACGGAACCCCAAGACCAGTGTTAATTAATTTTCGATTCGCTTTTATACTTTCTATCTCAGTAAGTTAACAAAGTCCATACAAGTTCATTTTGTCACTTTTATTCATATAAGCCTAGGATCTTGGCGTTGTTTTACGTGTAATAATATCTATAATAATATCCTTTTCACTGTTAGTGATCCCAAAATTTTGTGAAGCACTTACTTCTTTATTTAAGAAGCGTATTTTTCTACTCTAAGCTCTAATTACCAAAATACTCGTACCAAATAGTACCTGTAAAAAAATTGGTTGAATGACGATTGCAATTTTTTGGTAACAAACTCATTTTTCAAATAATTGAGTATCTAAGGCTGCACTATATCGAGAAGGATTCCTAACACTTTAACTTAAAAATAAATTTGGTACTTATTTAGCCCTGCCTCCTCATGTGCTTTTAAGTGGTGACGAATCGTGGTAGGCGCCCGCATAAAACCTGTCTCATAGTGCGGTGATTTGCATGCACTTCCATTCGAACAGATTAGATTTATGATAGCAACTTAATAGCCCTGCGTTACACAGGTACGGTTCCAATAGTAATATATTTGTACCCAGTCCAAATAAGATTAGGATTAAATATATAGTAATTTCCCACAGGATAACAATGCTCCCTAATTAGAAATTCCCATAAAATAAAGATAAAATTGCCAGTGTCAATTCACACGATATTAGTTTGTCCTTTATAATTATTGTAACTAATCCCTAATCTATATTTTCAATTAAGATAAAGAAACCCTCCCAATATATGGGAACATTTTAATAACATTTCGCGAAAAAGGAAATAATATATTTTAGTTTTACGCAATTAAAGTGTCGAATCGTTGTATGCGAAAGATAATGTGAATAAAACAAATAAATTGTGAGGTGTATCTATTATTAGAGGATGATATTAATTGCAGCTACGCACCTGGGGCTCGCAGGTGACGGGTTTCAGTTTGGGGTCAGACATTTTGACACCGAAGCGACACTCTACTTGATTATGGGAGTTGATACTTAGCTTATTTCTATTTTTAATAAAAAAAATATATTTTGTGATTGAGATATTGGTAAATTTATGACAACTAAGACTAGGAGGATACCTAACTAACTATGGTCGAGGACGTTCTGGTGCATACTTTTAGATCATTTTTTTTTTTAGTAGGTTTAATTTTTTTTTTCGTCTGAATATTTATTAAAAATACATTCTGGAAATTTTTAAATAAATAAAATAATTAGTTGCAAAATATATCTTCAACCAAACTTAATAAAATAGGGTTATCATTTCATAAATAACTAAATAAGGTACTAGTACCGTAATATAAATAATCTATGATAAACAATACTTTATTAAATCAATATTTAATTTTATTGAAACGATTACCGCTACGTACTGGAGCATTGTCTCGATTGACTTAGCTACGAAACCTACAAGTTAGCCTGAGTTTTTTGGTAAAGGAACACATTAGGATGAAATATGATCGCAAGGCTAGGCCACGGATAATATAAGTTCGTATCGTTCGTATCGCCAAACACCTACCAGTATACTGGCAACCATACTCTGTACAACTCCAAATCTAGACTTTATTATCCCTTAAACATTATATGATATATCGTTATGCATTCGCTAACAAAACATTAGAAAAAATATAAAGGATTTAAAAGTAAAAATCTGTTTCTTTGAATAATTTTCAAAAAATATACACACACTAGCAGGCACGGCGGACGTTCTCCTGCCCTGATGATAAAAAAATATATTTCTATGTGCATGAAATGCTTAAGGCGGCTTGAGTTTTTTCGATTCTTTTAACAATTATCATTATATTTCAACCAATTTACAAAAAAAAAAAAACTTTGACAAATTATACATCTAAACCTTCCCCGTGAATTACTCTATCCATTGGTGAAGACCGCATTACAATCCGTTCCGTAGTTTTTGAGTTTATCGCGAACATCCAGACAGAGAGATAGACGCGGCGGACGTCTTTGTTTTAGAATATGTATTGATATTAGGGTGGTGCTTATATTGGGTATTGTGAAAAAAAAAATCATGATGAAGTACTAAATCGGTTCTAAATATACAAAAATCCTATCAAGTTACAGCTCTTATAATATTAACACTGCCACCGCGGCATTCGAAGCTTTAAAGGGAAATAACATGTGAAAAGTTAATCTTGCTCTTTGCAATTTTATAAGTTGGTTATATAAATACGTACAGCTACATATATTTTTATAGGAAAATTAACACTCTATGAAAAATCTCTCTTCTGATATTTCGCTTACCGTCTCGAAAGATATTCGTGGTCAGAGTTCAAGGTATCGCCAATTCTGGTGTTCTTTTTAAAATTTAACTTACTGGCTAAAGAATTTACTTGTCTTTGTAATGCAACTTTGAACACATTTCGCAATTTTACTACTCAGCTTGTTAAAGCAAGTTGAACATGCATTTCGTTCAAAATTGAGTACAATGAATTGTTGCAACAATGAACTATATACTTAAAAAATAGTTGGGTATTGAAAAATGAAGCATAAACATTGGAATAAATTTCTGGGTTTGTTTTTGTCATATAATTAATTCTACATTCATTCTGTCCTAAATATTATTGGTTCTCAAAAAGTCAGGAAACTAATTGCAATATAATTGACAATTGTTTCTCATCCTTACTATAATGTTGCCAAAAATCTTCTACTAATGTCACTTCTCTCTCAGTACAGTAATGTACCACTGGTAAGTCTTGGTATAATTTAAAGCAATAATATAACTGTCATATGAAGCTCAGTAAAATGGCTGAAGTTAGAAAATATGTTTACATACCAAATCTTTCTAAAAATGATGCGATTTCTATATAAAAAAAATCAATTTCACTACGCATCACATCATTTACATTCTTACATCGATAATGTTTACGCTATATTTTCCTTCTGTGCAATCCAAGTCTTCTCGCAGATAAGTACTAATCGCTTAATTTTCTTTTCTCTGCAGTTAACCGACGACTTTCAGTTTTGTATCTAATGTAACATTATCATCACAAATTGCTATTACTGACAATTCTGGCTACATAGCTATACACATTGTATCATAAATGATTTATAAATTTGGAAGCACCTTACAAAGAACAAGATAAGCTTTTCACATGTTATTTCCCTTTAAAACTTCGGATACTGTGGGGGTCAGGTTAATATAAAAATTAAGAGCTGTAACTTAGCAGGATTTTTTTAGTAGATTTGGAACCAATTTAAGAGTATTGTGAATTTTTTTTCAAAATATCTTCAATATTCACCACCTAAACACATATACATATATGTATTTATTTTTCGATTAGTATCTAGGTATAACAAGGAAATATAAAAAAAAAACAAATATTAAACATATCATCCCCTTTTATTAAGAATAATTCAATAGTAGGTTTATATCACATGTCTGTAAGAATTTATTAATAAGCAAGTCAAGCATTTAGTAATAACGATTACTTTACACTTTGAAGGCAGACATATTTTTAAAAATATGGGTAAGTAGTATATGAAACTTACAATACGAGAGTACGATTAGAAAGATGTAACTTATACCGTGTTACTCTCTTATCTGGCATATGTTATATTATGGAAAATAGATAAAGCATAGTAATAACAAACAAAATCACCAGTAAGTGACAATAAAGGAACCACGATGTGAACATAACCTAACTCACAGGCGATTAGGACTGCGTCTCAACTCGTTTTTGTAAACATTTTGTTTTAAATAATTATCTTAATATTTTTCTAAATAATAATGATTCAAAGACTCTGCTTTACTTTAACCCATTATATGCACGGACACAACCTGAATATAATATCAAAAAATAAACTTAAATTCGTAACCTTAATATCATTTTTTAAATTAATATTATCCTCGTTCTCGTAGTAAATAGAAAAAAACAATTAGTAAAGTTATGATAAATTATGATCACTCTTCGTGCAGTTATGATATTCAAGAATAATTATTTTGACTTCTATCTGTTGGTGACTTATATGCATACATAAATAACGATAAAATATGTTGTTTAAAAACATTGTACTTTAAATCACAAATTAATCTTTTATCGATTTGTAAATAACAATTATTGCTTAAATGGATTGAGATAAAAAAATATAAACAGGGCTTTTTTCCATCAAAACTTATCAGATGGTAACTACATAGTTAATTCTAAAATATTTATGCTTTTGGTCGTTAGAAGTCATATATGCTTTAAAATCAGTGCAAGATTCGATAATCCGTACAGGTACATAAGACGTTTTAACTTAAGTCTCAGAAATGGCAACGTACTTTATACTGGCGATAGTTACAATAGCCGTTCTTTCCGAGGATGGTTCTAAATGCTTCACATCAGTCGGTTCGTGACCACGTCTTATGTAACCAGGTCGTAATATAGAACAGTTAAAAATTGTATCCGCGTACAACACTTGTGTTGTTACTAGTATTTATTACATGTTTATAATTGTTATACAAAGCGTATATGCTGCATTTAACATATCATGTATATTCCAGTGACAGAAAAAAACAGAATTCGACTCTCGGAAAAACGAAATAGTTTAAACCATCTCACCAAATTTTATTTCAAATTATTAGTTTGGCTATAATTTTTACATTTTATAAGCCAAATAAAACGTATTAAACTAATAGGTATAAAATGACTACAATAACAAATATAATGTATGTTCCAAAATAACCGTAACAAATAATCCATTATCCATTTCTATTAATTTCTAAATATTATATTGCAATAGGATACAATTCAATTTTAAGTCAAAGCTTAAGGTTTTATTAATCTAATGGGAATTTATAAAATTGAGCTTTTACAATTATCCAATCGTTTTTGCGTTATGTGTGTAAGTACAGTCAATAAAGCGAGAACGAACTTTCTAGAAGTGATAAGAAAATACTTAAAATCAGTTACAACATAATTGTCTTAACTGCAAAGATCAATTTACCCATCGTAACTTTATTTCGTGATTACCTACAAAAAATGAAACCGAACCTGTAAGATCTAATTTTTTAATTTAATAAATAAAACGATTAAAAATAACGCAAGTTATTCAGCTATTATAATATTAAGTTTGTATGAATATTACTAATAAACCACTATATATAACCCATTAAATATATAAGGCAAGAGAGGCTTAAATTCCGTGTTATATGCACAGCATTACAATATTTCTGCGATAATTACATATTTATAGGGAAGAAATTCTTAAAATTTTACTTAATAATATCGAAACTACCAGTTTATCCCAATATATAGTACGTAAATGTTTAATATTTTATAATAACAGATTGTTACTAAACGACATTTATATTACTTGTATTATAACGTTAATGCCTAAAAAGTAAGGAATTATAGTTAAGGAGATATTTTTAATAAATACATGAGACAAGTATGTAAATTATGTTTTATAAATTACAGTATACATCATAAAATAGCTATTTAGAAATTTATTTACTAAGTAATTACATATGTAAGTGAAAGCAATAAGTATAAGATACGGACGATACTGACACATGTTTTTTTTTTTTAATAAACGTGTTATTTATACAGAAGAATACATCTAGTCATACATTATATACATAAAGATACATGATAACGTGTATCGTGGAGTACAATTAATTACTGATTATATGTGAACTTTTATAAATATTCGCCAGAGATTATAGATTTATAAGTAATTTTATAATAATTGGAGTTTAATAAATTGAGTAATTTCCATAAACCATTTTAGTATATATAAATTACGTGTCACGTTGTTTGTCCGCAATGGACTCCTAAACTACTGAACCGATTTTAATAAAATTTTGCACACCGTAAGCAATTTCATCCAACTTGAAAGATAGGATAGTTTATATCTCAATTTATAATCGCAATATTCTTTTATTGCAAATTATTTGTATATTAACAAAGAGTCATGATTATCTCTGTTAGTTCGGCTAACAGATGGCGGTATAAGATAATTCGTTGACTGGACTGACGACCGTGCAAAGCCGGACCGGGCAGATAGTTTATAATAAATACATATCAAGTATATTGTGTTATAGATTCCGTCACAAAATAGAATTCCACGTGGAATTTCCTAGATTATTAGGTAGGAAATTAGACTTGTATCGGTAACTATTTGATAAGATTGCATTGAATCTCAACTAATGAGATGAAATAATAAAACTTTTACGATATGCAAGTTTACATGGCACAACAACAACAGAATTACCTATTATACATTGTAAATATATATTTATAAAGGGCACGCAACCACCGACAGAATAGGTAAATAAAATAATATTTGAATGTATTCATAGTCTTACGTTCAAATCACATTGTGAAGTTATAGCAGTCCGAAGCCACTGGTAGTTGCTTTTTAAAATGGTTTTATTAAAGAAGTTCCTGTGAACAACATTGGCCTCATTATGATAGAAAACTTGTAATTTATAGGTGCGTCTTCAATTAACCAATAGTAAAAATCAAAGCTCTGTTTTTGTAAATAATAATAATTCTGGATTAGATAAGTATCAACTTCATTTAAGCAAATTATAAGAATGTTCATATTGCATTGGAAATATTTGCAAAAGCACATATAATTTTTATAAATTTATAGGTAGGAATCTTATTTGGAAGAAGTTTTCACTAATAACTATAAATTAAACCCGGGCTGAATCATCAACGTTGAGCATAAACTATAGATTCCTGGAATAACAAGAACTTTAGGTTATTTGGTTATTCTTTACAAATGCTTCCTATATATGATCTATAAGCAAGAGTTTCTGAATTTTAATAACACAATGAAAACGTTTTAAAAGTGGCATATCGGAAAATGTCGTGAGACATTACGTTTTTAAGCTTTGTATTAAATAAACATATATCAAAGGATTATGATAGATACTAGGATTCCATCAACTTTGAAGTAGGAAAGAAGGTAAATTATATATAGTTATATTCTCAGTTATAATACGATGAATATGGTTTCCGAGTTATTGTAAATCGACTATTAAAGACGAGACTCGGAGAGCTCGGATATAATAATTTGTGTATTTTGATTTTATTTTATTGTGAATAAACAAGGATTTTCAATGAAAGCTTAAAACTAAAATATAAGAGAAATCTATTGTTTAAGGAACTTCATGCACTGTGAAACGTATATTTTGAGTTATTTCATAATATACTTTAAGTCAACTGTATTCAGTCAAAATTATAAGACACGTAAATTTATATAGCTATCCGTTTCACTCTGGAATATTTCGTCTTCTTAAAAAATAGTGTAGACCAGCGGTTCCTAACCAAACTAACATTCGATACATTTATATTAAGGAATCCTTCAATAAATTATGACATTCAAAAATATTCCAATTTCAAATAAGATTAAAATAATATTTATAACGCTTTGTATTATTTAACAGACAAATTAATTATACAATCCAATAACAACTGTAACTAATTCGAGGAACACTGATGACTATTCCGCGAAACTCAAGTTTTAGGATACACAGATATAGACAACAAATATCTCTATTATTTGAACCATAGCCACAATACTTTTTTATTCTCTAATCTGTGAATGATATGGTAAATCACTAGGTGGGTATTATATTAAAGCGAAAATGTCAACAGTATGCGATACATTTACTATACATTTTAGCCAATGTAAATTATCCTCAACTACCTATCTTACAATACCAATTATAGAACCTTATATACATATACGATATAATAAAACAACCTGTCATGGAATATCATGTAATCAGAGATGGATTTAGATTTAGAATAGTAAGGTGTAGGCCCGCGACATAATTTTTAAAACTCGATCTGTCTTAGTTAAAGGTGACAACAGAAAATGTATGAAGAGTAAAATTCCTACAATAAGGTTAAGTTTTATTACAATAATTACTAGTATAAGGCAAAAAAGCGCCAGAGCATTAGGAACCCAGAAGGCAATCCTTACTAATATTATATAAATGCGAATGTTTGTTTGTTTGTTGCGCTTTTACGCTTTAATTACTGAACCTAACATCATTAAATTTTGCATCTGTAGTCCGGTGAAACTGTAAAGGCCTTGCCGGGTCAACAGTGTAGACAGTTCGAAAAAAAAAATTGCATATACATTAAAATACTGTTTCCGAAAGATAGGTCAACTCTACCTTATCGTGAGCGAAACCGCGGGAAAAACTTGTCTAAACTAAATCCGCCACTGGATTTAAGGGTGAACGCACAGTTATCTGTGGTAAGTTAAGTCGAGACTTAATCTGAGATTAAGTTAAACTCTAAAAACTGGATAGAACACAAAACCATCTTTCGATACTATTCTATATTTCAACTCGACAGGTATAAAATAACTAATCAATAATTTAAATGATGTCTTCAATTGGCATTCAATTATTATTCCTTATTACGTCCGCTGTGAATAATAATATCATTAATATAAATTACTATAAAGAACGTAGTCGGAAAATTTATACCAAATCGGCCCCACAGAGTTTTCTGTCGGCACTCTGGCGATTAATTCGGTACCAAATAAAAATAATTATTAATATCATTTAATTCCATTTCTTGATCGCGAAAAGTTTTCGAGTTAAAAAAAAACCTACTTATTTAGGTTTTTTTCGACAGTATAAGTATAACATTAATTCATTGAGATTTTTTTCAAATACCGAGTGAAAGACATAAAAAAAAATCATTGTGAACTTTAAATTGAGAATCGATCTGAACGAAATAAATAAAAGTAATACATAATATGTTTTAAAACATATAGAGTCATCAAATTTGGACAGAAAACGTTGATACTCTACTATTGCAAAAAAAGAAAAGGTAGGTGTTTTTATTTTGTTATTTTAAACATTGTTATAAACTTTAAACTTATTTTGTACCGAATTGATCCCCAAAGTGTCGACAGAAAATTCCGTGATGGCTGGTTCGGAATGCTTATCCGACTATGCTATTTATAGCAGTATTGATAATAACAAAATCATTGCTTTGTGTATTTTATGTTTTCCTGATAACTGAGCGTGCACCTTCATATCGAAATAAGTATTACATAAAATAAAAAGTTATCTTATAATATAACAATTACAATCAATATATAATAGATGCCCATATATTGTTCATACAAAATTAATTTACATTGGAAGGACGGACGTTCCAACTAGGGTTGCCATTCATACTATAATATAATTGCATAGTATTATTTCACTGTATTTCAGACCTGTGTATTATTGTATATCCTCTACTTAAAAGGCAGTATTCGGTATGCCTAAAAGGCGGTGATAGGGACTATTTAAGAAATACCGTTGGCTGATACTCACAAGTTCACAAAAAGAGTTGATATCAGGCCGTAAGCCAAATCTCAATTCATAACTCGAGGTAAGAAAATTGATGAATCTACTCAGTTGAGGCAATAGCAAGAAGAAATACTACAGATTTTTGAAGTAATATACAGCATGCTAATATTTTATTAGGTATTTACATGACATTTTTATTGTAGGTAGATACTCTGTGTATTTCTTTTATTGTATTATATTTTTATATAACTTATTCTAAAAAAGTAGTGAAGGAATGTGGTAACCCTAGTTTCAACGGCGACATACTTTGTATATTTTAATGATGGTCAGTAATCTGATACATGTACCTATGTCACAATATTAAAAAAAAAAAATGACCTATGTTATTATCTATAATTTTCTAGTTGCTTTAAATGTGACCAAAGTTTACTTGCTTGGATATATGTCTAAATATTATATTATCGAACATAGATAAGATTATTTCGTATATATATAGTAAAATAAAGCGACATAATTGCATCTATACGTGCTGTCTTACATTCCCAAGTTATTGAATAATCTAGTCAAACTTATGTTAATATTAGTCTTCGTGTACATACTCATTTGTGCACTAATGAAGTAAGCTTTTTCATACCAGATTTGGTACCTTTTGTCTTCTTAGTCTGTTCCTTTACGCCGCTGCAATGACAAATTATGTTATATTAAAAAAATCTATTATCTAATTTATAATATTCTTACAACTTTACTAACGCGTAGAAACATGAGATTTAAAGGAAAATTTTGAATCTTCATTCCACAATAAAGTTAATTAAATACAAGGTTAAAATTATTTAAACACCTATTTACTGCCTATGAGACATATGATATTTCACACAATCGCATTAAGTGACGACTTGGCTGAAGAAGACGCTACAACTTAATATTATGATAAAAACAGAACGCTAAAGAAATCTACAACATATCACCACTTAATTCTCATTCTAATATTTAAACAGTGAGTAAAAACTACGAGTGTTATAACTTACAAACGCTTACTTAATTATTATATAAGTTCAGTTTTATGAGAATACTATATTTCCTTTTGGATATTCAAACATAAATGCTGATTTGCATCTCGCTTAAACAGCAGCAAGTGGGTTGAAAATGTTCAGAAACAATTAACTTGCCATTTTATATTGTTAGGTCTTCTATGAAATTTTCCATTTTAACACTCATTAGTATCAAGAACGACATTTTCATTATACTCAGAGATTTCAAAATTCAAATTAATTTAATATGGCATTTCTTTTAAAAAATCAACTTGTTTTCCTGTCATTCGTTTACTGTTTGATGTCACTGTTTCTGTGACCAAGGAAAAATCGAAATTGCGCGTTATTGTCGAATACAAGTTTCTACGTGGTAGCAACGCAGCACAGATGCCAGACGACTACTACATGTATGGACCACATACTAAAACTTAAGGCACAGTCGCGTTTTTGGTTTCATCAATTAATTCTGGAAAATTCTATTCTCAAAAATTGTTCCCGTAGACGACTGAAGTAGTAAGTTCACAACAATGAATTAAAATTTATACTGGCAGCAGATTCAACTCAAACTACGTTGAAATTAGCAGGTGCCTTCAACGTAAGTTATAAAATTATACTGATCTATTTACAACAAATTGAATAAATAGATCATTAAACAACAATAACATATTCTAGTCGATCTTGCCTTAATTTGTTGAATAGGGACAGAAATGAGGCAGTTATGAACTGGCTAAAGTAGTGATGAAAAGTGAACTTCTATGATAATTTAAATTATTCGTCGCACTAATTGGGAGTAGCTAAACTATGTCCACAGTGCAAATTGATTCACAAATGATGATTTACAAACTCGCTGTCAAACATCACAGACCTTTCAATGATTCTGTCCAGTATTCGCGACATCGTACTTACGTCCACACATCGTACAATAGACCATCTCAAAACTATAGAAGTTACTCAATGGATGAAACTCTCCGTAACCTATCGATTTCCGCAGACCTCACTATAACTGATTTCCCTTTTTTTACGTTGGTAACTTAATAAAATTTGAATCCGAGATGAAGCCCGTGAGAAATGAGTTCATCGATTCTCGTTCCCAGAATTTCTATAGCTGAGGTATTCATTAAATTCCATAAAAATAGCAAAGTATCGATAATAATGGTCCAGTACTTGGAGTAATTAAATAATAATTTTCATTTAAAAAATATTTGATTTTTTTATATATACTCGTACAAAGGGCAATGTCATAAGGTCTAAGACCTAATATATATGCATACGTGTAGTTAGTATACAATACAATAAAAAGCCTTAATACCAATGGAATTTAAATTTACAGCAACAGCATGCAATTATATTTAAGAATTCTTGATTTCTAGCTTCAAATCATTACAAAAAATATTTTCGAACATGTATCTTATTTATCAAATAGCACACAAATGTCTGACTGAACTGTGTATATCAGTACCACGCGAGGTACATCAATATCTTTAGCTTTATACTATGTTTGCGTATAGATAAACAGAGAAGTTCTTACAAGTAGCGTGTTAAGTCCTCGATATCAACAAGCATCGAGTCCTGTCCCATGTGGAGCTCATCGCGTGCCATCAAAAGTTTCACCAGACTATCATTAAGTGACTCGATTTGAGAGTGTAGTTCATTCACTATCACCTGAAAATTAAATAGACTTATAACATTTCTTTATAGAACGACATAAACAATCCTTCAAATAAACTTATGACACTCTTACATCTTTATAGATAAAAATCCAATGCCGAATGTATGTAAGCGCATCACTTCAGAATAACTACACCAATTTGGTTCATTCATTTTTTTGCTGTGTTTGTAGTTATTAGGACAAGGTTTGTATGAAATAAAATGTTTGAAAAATCGTATGGAAAAGAGAACAATTTGATTTAAAAAATCTCTATATTAAAAGAGAGTGAGTAAATAAAACAAAAGAGAGCAGGGAGATTTTCAGAAATATTGACAGAATTAACAGATTAACGTTTAGTTTCGAAATTGTATTTCATGTCATGGTCGTAGCATAAGGGGAATATTTAGTATTATATTTTCATTAGTGTACTCGTGCGAAGGCGGAGTAGGCAGCTAGTTAAACATAAATAATCGAAACATAAGTTTCACAATATCGAGTAATGGAGAAAGGTATATCCGCCACGAAGTGTACTGGCTTACTCATCAGAATTACCACACATTGGTGATCTTCCTCATCACACGGGAAGAAATCGATAGTTCTATGTATTATCATAAAATAATATTATAAAATACTTCATAAATGTTTATGTTAACTTGTAAGGTTTCTTTTGAAGCTACCCCCCTATGATATTGTTAGTCAAATTTAAATTAATAAATGAACACAAATTCTACAATCCCAATAAGACGTGTGTAGTAGAGTGGTGTTTAGTTACTGTTGTATAAATAAATATAATATTATAAGTTAATATTATAGTTGGAGAGAGTAGCTGGCAACACTACAGAGAGTGTGACAGATGGATTAAGTGACCTATGTAATGACTCCTAATAAATATATTGTAACAATAACCATGTAATATTTATAACAGTTACTGTCTGTAAAAATATTTTCGTCATTTTATACTGTCTCACGTTTATTTGAAAATGATACTCTCAGAACACATAGTTTTCAGATTAATCTAAGGTTTATATTATATTGGAAGACAATGTCCTTGCTGGGAGATTGAATAAGAAGACAAATATATTAAGAACATTACACCTTCATATAAAGACACACAATAAGATTATTAGATCTCTGTAAAAAACGATTAAACAAAATAACGAACTATATGATACAAATACCCTACACTTTAAACGTAATTTCGACAAGTATTTCCCAAAAGTTCATAAAAGATAAATTACATCGCTACTTTGACGTTACTACACATCTGCCAAACCACAGATTACGTTATTAACCCAGATCTTCAAATAAGGTACCCTCGTCCTAGACATGCCTTTTCAGATAATGATAATCTGACAGCGATAGTAATAGAACTGACCCAGCTGTCGGAGTTCAGGGGTCCATAAGATTACTTTTCGCTATAATTCAGATTCAAAAAGAGTCGTCTCCATATAATCTACCGAAGATGGAATATACCTAATCCTATACTATTAGGGTTGGTTCATGCAGGTGTCACTATAAAAAACAGAACATTTGTTTAGTGAAGCTGTAAGGATCGACAAGGCAAAAATGTATATATAAAATATTCTATCATATCACGAATCTGTGATTTCATAAGAATTTTATTTATTTTTATGAACTTATAGCTAATAATAGTATAATAAATAACAATAAAAGTAACAGAAAATAAGACCAATTACAAGTTTTTAGACATATAAATAAACAGAAAAAAGTCAGTCATAAATACAGATACAAAAATTATAAACACAAAATTAGAATTATTAAAACAAGGCTATAAATTTTTTGTAAGGAAATATACACTAGCGTAAAATAAGCCTAAATTATTGCATAGAGAATTTAATTGTTTACCACTCCCAGATCAGAAATGCATTCTGCCTATATATAGTCCTTATAGTAAATGGTACATATAAAAGCTTAGGGTTTCTTAAATATCATATATTATCAGAGTTCACTTTGCTGAAAGATGCCTAGTAAGGAAAAATACGATCTATTTAAGACTACACATTACAAACTGTAGCTTAAAATTAATTAACTCCAAATATGTATAATAACAAAACTACTTCTCGAATATATGGAGCCTAAAAAACGAAACTGCTAAAAGAAACCAGTTTTAGTACAAAACAAAACATATTTCCATAACAACGTAGCTATTTTTCAAAAAAAGCATACTTTTTCACAAGGAAATACAGTTGCGAGAACTAATGAAGATGTTATTCAATTAATCCGTTCAAAAGATGTTACTATATATTTAATTGCTCAAAATGATAAAAGGAGGATGGCATAAAACAAACAGTGCTTGATAATACAATGCAACTCCGTAGCATGAAAACTGCCGAACAATAAGCTTGTACCATGAGTTTCAATTAATTACAAAATCTGTTTGCTCGAAAGATTGGCGTAATCATTAGCCGAAGTGTTAATAAACTTTCTTTTTATTGACCCCAATTTTGCCATTCACTTCCATTACGATAAACAAACTATAATTTATAAATCTCGTGACCAACCGGGCTTAGTGTTACATCAGATTATATGATTAATAAAAGAAACTTTATTGTTACTAAAGAAACCGGATCGAAAGATTTACTTTAAAAAATAAAATAAAAATTCACAACATTACATTCATTCGAGAACCGTAATGTTTTTGTGGGATTATACAGAAAAAACACTTAACAAAAAGTAAAACAAAGTCGTTGCGCTATGAAGAACATCCATTGTGTTTAATCGTATTCGTGCATGACTCACTACACGCGAAGAGCAAGATCAGAGGCAAGGTCGACGAATTTTTTTATTTATGTTTAATACAAAACCACAACAATTTATTCGAAAGATTTCATTACGTTAAAGGAATTTTAAATAAGTAAACAATAGTAAAATAGCATTCATAAAACAGAATATATTATATTCACAACAGACTGATTACAATCATTGACCTATCATGCAGTTGTAAAATAAAGATATTATCCTTCTTTTTTCTTGTCTTATCAAATATTAAAATGCTAAGGGATTATGCCATAAACAAATAAGCTTTCAAAGTTTTATAATATTGTACCTAACACAAGATACGAAAATCGTTATATCTTTACGAAGTCTTATTGTATCACAAGATAAAACACTACCTGTCTATTATGAGATCATATTATCCGTCTTTAATCCGAATTGATCATCCATTACAAAATGTAATATATATGTATGACGCATTAAAACCCACAACAGTGTATCGAGTTTTTACATACCTTTTATGTATGTAAATGAGATGCATAAAGCATTTCAAAATAGGTTACATGTATGTAGTCATAAGCAACATTTGATAAAGCATGTTAATAAATTGTTACTAAAATAAATGTTATAATGTATTTCACTGGTTTAAAACTTTTTAGTATTTACGGTAGATAAGAGAACCGATAAAGGTATGCTTTTACGTAAATTTTAATTGCGTAGTAATTAGCCATTTTATTAAGAGTTGAAATATAGCTATTATATATTCAAAAAGATTGTTTAAGCCATTTATTAATTATTTCATATTTAAAGCATAAAGAAGATAAGCAAAAATGCTGAACTGTTTTGTTTTCTATAAGCTATATATTGATAAAATCTTTTCCAAAACTGCAAATATTACAATAAAGATACATACCAAAACAAATTAAGAGATTATTTATGTGATAAAAAGACATCTTAGTTTTTTTTATAACATGAAGTGGCAAACAACCTTGAGGTCCAACTGGTGTTAAGTAGACACTGCACTCTTTAACTATGTACAACCAACCCCGAAAGGACTGCGGTCCTAATACCAATTACAAAAGGTTTCTACTTGTGATGATAAAGTTCAAAACAGTTTTATTATATATTGTCTAATTTTTACATTTCTTTTATTGGAGCACAACAAAGTGACTGCACTCTACCTGATGGTAAGTACAGTGCAATCTAAAAATAATGGCGACCGCAGAGAGTTTTATAATTTGTCGGCAAACCTCTCAGATGTTGGATATACATTAGTTGAACCCGGAAAGTGAATATTAAAGAAAGTCACTGTGATAGATTTATCACTATGAAAAAAATATATATATGTGTAAAATAAATTTCATATAATCTGAGTAACTGTTACGGTACATTGTACATTATACTGGTATTGTCTTACTTGTAATTGTGCTATGTTCATATCAGTGAGCAGCTGACGGGAGACGCGACGTCGATCTGGTGCAAGTGGTATATTAGCCTTCTCCATACTGCGGCGAAGCATTTCTGTCACAGGCGATACCGGCCGGTTTCGACGCTCACACTGTAAATAATAAAATCAAGGTTAAATGTTTCATCAAGTTCATATATCGTAAGAAATTAATAACATAAATTGAGGTCTTTTCAGCATAGGCTATACTAATTTTACTGACAGCATGCTCACGTTTATGTAAATTTGACCAATTCCTCGGGAAAAGTACATTCTGTCTGGATAAAAGGTACCCTATGTCCTTTTTTGTACATCTGATAACGTGTATGCAACATTTCAACATTTCATGATGATTGGTTGACTAGTTAAAAAGTAAAAGTATAGGAAACAAGTAAACTCACTTTCACATTTATAATATTAGTAAGGACATTCGTCTAAAGTTTTAATAAAGTTTACAACTGCATATAGTGAGAAAAATTCATAAAGATTCGACATGTTAATATAATAGTTTAAATAAATCACACAATAATAAAAAGAGAAAAAATGAAAGTTTTATAATTATGTATTCATTGTATATGTGTGTTGTATTGAACAAGGGTCATTAATTTTTTTACCTATTATTAATTTAAATTTATTTTCTAAGCTATATAATTATTGTATAGTAATTTTAATTAGCTATGATTATTATGTAACCTTTTTTTATTTAAAACCTTATTACCAAATACCACTGGTATAAATAAATAATATATCAATTTAAAATGTGGAGCATTTATATATTTTTTTCGTACTGACCTACACTGTTGGCTTCATCAGGTCTCTACAGTTTCACCGGACTGCATTTGTCATGTTAGTACTAAATCATTATGAAATAAGAGCCAGTACAATATTGACTCATTGAAAGCAAATAAAAATAGATTAAAAAAATAGTATTTGGAGATATATTTATTTTGAATACAGAGTCAAAATAAATATTTCGATATTTTTACTATTTATTCTATTTTAATGATATAAACTTATTTGTTCAATACTAGTTGCATTTGTACATATGTAGTGAATGTCATTATTTTTTTTTGTTAAGTGAGTGTTTCATCCAACAGTAGAATATGTATAGATTTATACTGTTAAAAAATAATATGTGTTGTCTAAGTTAGGTCTGCCCCATTATGAATGTTATTATACATAAAATTTAGTATTACATGAGTTCAGACTATATTTCGTTTACACTTATTATATAGGTTTCTATAGAATTATAAACATATTTATGATACCATTAATCATTAAATTATTTGCAGCAAGAAAATATACCTCCATTTGTATGCGAGCCATTTCTTTCGCTTGCGCCAGAGCAATCCTGGCTTCAGTTTGAAGTGTCGCTTGTAGAGCATAGAAATCTGATTCTTTTAACTCAA
This sequence comes from Antheraea assamensis, assembly GCA_035772565.1. NCBI lineage: Eukaryota > Metazoa > Arthropoda > Insecta > Lepidoptera > Saturniidae > Antheraea > Antheraea assamensis. The sequence continues at coordinate 7,201,301 of JAQQSE010000064.1, read as the reverse complement.
TATGCCCTAAAGAGTGTGATGAGCGAGATCTTGAGCTTTTTTGCATTAAAGATGAGGGGCGCAACTTTGCACCTGAAAATAAGTTTATTTTTATCTTCAAACTACATTAAAGAAAAATTAGTTTTTAGAAAATTTCTCATAAACAACAAGATTTCTTTATTTCACCACTTTATAAGCATATGTACAAGTAGCTTTTACCAAAAAGATTTCAAATAATTACACAACCAGGACCACTATTTCAATATATTACTGATACATACATATAATTAGCCAGTTAACTGATTTCTATGTAATATAAAGCTTTGTCTAACATAACATAATACTGTTGTTTTGTAATTTTCGAATTTAGTGTACAAAAATTACAAAAATTATATTATATTTAAAAGACTAATATTTAATCAAGAACCTGTTTGTACTTACCACTCTGCGCTGTGCTAATTTTATCATGTTTTGTTATGTTAACAGACAATGGTCTTGTCTGATATGGATGATTGGAACTTGTTTTACTGAAGATACTTGAATGTGAAAAACTTTTTATATTACAATTTACATTTTTGTCAATGTCTCCTTGAGATTCATTATCAGATGCTGTCTCATTCATGAAACAGATTTGTAGATTCATGCCTGCATCCACACACCAACAGTTAACATATTATATTACATATACATCACATGATGGCACATTGAATAAACATGATTTACCAAAATTTTATAATTATAAGTAATATTAACTAATATGCATTCTACCACATGATAATGATAACAAGTGCTATAAAAGAGCAAACAACTTACAAATGTGTATACTATGATATATGTTGAATATTGTCTTATTCTCATACGAATATGGTTAATGTATAAGGCAACGTAACAAATCATAGAAACATGATGAGAATTGAATAGGAAAGATAACAGAAAACCAATGAATCCCATAATATGAAACAAGCATACAAATATTCGATATTAAAACCAATGTCCATTTAAACACAAGTATGACGGTATATGTGATAACGCTCATATCTAACTGGTATATAATATAGTAAATTATGACATATATTATTAATAATAATACATATACAAAAGCTGTTATTTATAATAGAGTAGGTTAAAAGTTATTCAAAATAGTTAAATCACAATAATGTCTACATGTTCTTAATAATGACCAAATAAATATTTCTATAAACAAAAAACTGTTAGAATAATGTTTAAAATTATGTTACCAAAAGAATTCTATATTTCTAAACATTAATTATTATAATTTCAACAAGATTGGGACACAAATAAATGCAATATTTTTCAAATTATAGTAATATTTAACAGAAAAAATTTTTTTTTTTAAAGATTAAAAGTTTTCTAAATTAATTGTATCAATAATATAATACAATACAACAAAATAGCTTCAATCATCACAACTACAATAGCTAATGGCATAACATAATAAACATTATACCAATTGTAACCATTACCGGAATGTTCTATATTTACCACTTTGAAGTCGAGAGTGTAAGCTGGGTTTTTTCCCTGGGCGATCTGTATGTCCCATGCTGTAGTACTCATCTGCATCAGCCCCCATTGCAAGTCGTCTTCTAATCTCTTCTCTGTCATTGCGTTTCTAGTTTATAAAAGTAATAAAATGAATAAAGGTGAAAGTAACCAAATATATAATTTTATTTAGTAACCACTTTTTAATATTTTAATCTATTCTATGTATACCTAATTAGTTAAATATGTTTGTCTACATAATTATAATTACTTTTTTATCATAAGGGTTGTTGTCAGCTGGTATGGTAACAATTCTAGTAAATTTATCTAATATATTTGGATTATTATCCCTCAGGATTGTCCATTCAATTTCTGTTTGTGCACACTCCGCTATGCCTATCGCTCGTGGGCTTAAAGCAGTATCATCACTGGTTACTATAGCAGTATTCCCAGTATCATTTTTTGTAAACTTCAACTTGAGCAAATGCAAACCACGTTTGAACCCTGATTTTTCTGTAGTGCCCGATTTTTCAGGCAATTCCTCAGAGGACTTGTTAAATTTCCTTTTAATGTTAGTGATAAAACCTTCCAACATAATAAAATCTAGTCAGTCTTCAAGATTTTGGCATAAATATGGCACAGTTCTGTTTTTATACGAACTGACGTAGTAAACAATAATAATTCGTGTCGTCCTGTCAACCCTGCCAGTTTGACATTTTTAATAGGACAAGGTCTGTAACAAAGTTATGCTTTGATTGAGATTGGTTTTGTTCTATTTTCTAAAGTTGTCTATGGTTATCCAACCCAAAAATATAAATTTAATAAATAGAGAAAAGCACACTTACAAGGCAACAAACGTTGTCCACTGATTCATGATTATCATAGGTAATTGTATACAAATCTAATAAAAACCTTGTATCCTTTTTGTAATGTCTTTGTTCAGAGTTATTAAAATAGGGCATTGATGCCATCACTCAATATAATAAATAACACTAATAAATAGCACAACAGCCTAATAATGTCACTCCGAATACGCGAGCGCACAACTTGTTTTCTGAATTGGTACTACAGTACTGGAGATTGGAGACTGGCAGTCTATAACACCACTGAGGCCACTGGTTGTGGCACTGAATCAGCGTAGAAAGCTGAATACACTACCTATTGGTAATTAATTGTTACACATGGTTGCGGCAGACGTGGAACAAATATAAATAAGCGTTTGTTTACTGTTAGGCGGTGTAGGCGCCAATTCAAATGATTATTTTAAAATTTACACAAAGTTATAAAGGTTTTTATAAAATATACTGTATGATTTTACTGTTGTATTATATCCATTATTTAATCTTCCGGCTATGTTATGTTTATATTCATTACATAATTTGTACTGGCAGTTTCAGTTTCTGGTATGTTAATTTCATGTCTTAGAACTTTTTTTACAATACACGTAATGAATTTTGATGAACCTATTAAATAACATTATCGCAGCACTTACCCGCCTTTCTGCTTCTTTTGCTGCTTTCAAATGATTTTCAATAGCATCGAAATCTAATTTCGGCAAAGCGGTTTCTATGTTATATACGTCAAAACTTTCTGAAAATAATGAATATATACCTATATATAATTACTTAGGCGTCATGATATTTTTTACTAATACACTAATACTATATAACAAAAATATAAGAACACATAACAATTAGTAAGTACAATAATTGTAATTAATTATTTTAGGACAAAATATAGAAAAAAGTAACATTTTTTTAGTTACTTACCCAAATCAATGTCTTTCGTATTGTCAGTATTACACATAAGGACGGATTTATTTTGAGCATTGCTGTAACAATGTTTTATCTCTTCCTGGTCACTGATTCCTCTGGATTCACTGCACAGAGATTGCATATTGAGTTAGATTTATACAGTTTTCATGTATACAATATCATTTGTTTAATAATTAAATTACAACTGGAACACCAAATGACTTCACTCACGTCTATTATGAATGAGTAATTCTACAAATCTACCAAATTCAACTAAAAGATCGCGAGATAGTACGCTATGAAATAGATTTCCTCCTGAATTTACCAGAGTTGTATGGGATAGTTACGTCAAATCTATTTTCACAGCATTACCTAAACACATTTGTTTCATAAATTTACTTTTAGAATTGATATTCAATAGAAATCTATAAATAAATATCATAAAACAAAGTCGTTTATCTTGTCTGTCTGTGTGTTCCTTCAAATCTTCTCAAATCTTGACAATGTGAGGAATTTTGAATCGGTTAAAAAATCCCTTCCTGAAGGTTTGTATGTATATTATCTTTATATAAAGTAGAGAAATGTTGATGTATTATAATCAAGTCGTAATAATATTGCTCAAACGCTTACACAGCTAACGCTGTGAACTGTAGATCTCTTAAGATAGATAGTATTAAAGTAATACACTAAAGAATTGTATATTTTAAAAGGCTTACATATAACCCACAGTTATCATTATTATATTTTACATATTTTATGAAATAATTGACTATTTTAACGCTATTTTGACAAACAGCGTATTCATCCTTATCTAATTAAATAACACTTTAGTTACATTGGGCATTTAATGTAGATCAAAACTGCCATTTACAGCATACCATGTGAATAGATACCTGGGAAGATATTCTAAAATACCCGTTTATCCGTTTTAAAATACGCGCACCAAAAACAGAAGTTGTTTGCTTGTGTGAAGATTCTTTCGTAGCTTCAAGAAACTTGAAAGCGCTAAAAAATTGATCTAAATCGTTAGATCTAATCCTAGAATGCCACATCATGATGTTGTACCCATGCGAAGCCGAATCGGGTAGCTTATCCAAAATATAATATAGCTAATTAAGAATATATTATCACAATACATTTTGACTAATTTTTGTATTAAAATTTTATACGTCAAAAATATTAATTAAAATATGTACTTTAATACATAGACTACTAATACATATACTTGATAGATTTAATCTATTAACGACAAGTTAACGCCACGTTAAAATATACTTAGTAATAATCAATTAGCTGCATTGATTCAACAATATTTTAAATAATTATAATAGATCGGTAATAATGAATATTTATTGTTACTTACATTTGAGAGTTCACATGGCGACTTCTAACATCATAATAACTTATATTTCTTTGATCTCCATTGTTTTGTTTGTGAATGAAATTATAGCATTTTGATGATCTCTCAATTTCATTACAGTTACCATCCCTTAAGATAGACATAGTGTCTTTTTTATTTTCTGCCCATAATCTATCACGTTCACGCATTTGGTCTAACTTAGGAATTATTTTCCTAAGTTCTGTGCTAAGTTGTTTTATCGTATTTTCAACATTAAGAGTTAACTTTTCCGTATCATACTCAGTGATATTTATTTCATCTTTGCCGTCCGAAAGAAAGGCATCTGCTATTTTACCATCCGTATTATTTTCTATAAGCAAAAATGTAGGCCTACTAAGGTTCATTTCTGTTCTTAAGTTTTTTTCATTTTCTTTATTTATTTTAATAATTTCATCCGCAGCTTCTTTGTTATTTAGATTTTGATAACTATCTTTATATTGATGTTTCTCCTCATTTCGGTCACAAGTTTCACTTTGTGTCTCCACTAATTTTTTTATAACGTCATTAACTACTTCACTTATATTGTTAATAGTTTTCTCAATAGGTTTGGCAAAAGTCTCTTTGATATCTTTCCGCAGTTCTTTTAAATCATCCTGAATGCTTATATTATAATTCAGAAGATGTCTAATTTCATCTTCTACTTCTTTGTTAAAATTACCTATGATATCTTTAGTATTAAAGTTATTTTCTATATCTGCCTCAGTGCAATGTGAATCATAATATTCATCAATGTTATTATTATTTTTTGAGAATATTTTTAATAAATCTGGTATATCATTTTGATTTTTATCACTGTCATTACTGGTATTGTATGTCGCACAGTTTTTTATATACAATCCTTGTGTATCTAAACTTGTACAATTATTGTTGTTATTTTTTATGTTTTTGTATTCGACAGATGCTTCAAACTGATTGTAGTCTGGTTCTAAAGTTAATTCTGTGATTTCTATGTCAGCATCATCGTCGGTCATTTCATTTTCAGACTGATAGAAGTTTTCAATATTTGATGAATAATCCTGGGCACAGAAACATCTATAATTATTATAAGTACTAATGTAAATTAGAAAACAAATCTTACAAATGCATTATTCATTTGTTATTTGTTCATTTAATAAGTATATTCTTGACAATGTGAGGAATTATGACAAAGATATTACAACATGAACTTTGAAAATATTGACTTTGTTTTCAAATTAACATCACACAATTCACAGTAGGTTGCTTGATTAAAATAAGGACATCAAAAATAAGAAAGTACTTTCCGTGTGTTTTAATGTATGCATTAGAATTACAGTAACAGTTGAGGTTTCCTTTATGTAAACGATAGTAGTAAAGTTTTCACTTGAAAGGATTCTTTTATTTAGTGCGACGTTACCTGTAGAGTGTGTGCCAGATGTTGAAAACCAGGGTAATTTGGATTTACTATTCCTCTTGGTACGGCTAAAACACAGTTTTCAGACATCTCATCCGTATCAGATTGATCGAAAGCTGGCTCTTCATCAATGGGCGTAACATCTGAATAAGCATTAGGGCTCTCTGAAAATAATAATAAAAAAATATTACCTATATTTTTATAAGCTATATAATTTATGGATAATATAAATTAACGCAATAATGACGATACAATTTATTTAGTCACCGAAACCAATACATAAAACATTTACCTAAAAAGTTGTCACGGAGAGCACGTATGTCCGTGACTGGCTCCAGATTTACGATTTCTTTATTTCTGTTATAGTGTGGTAAATTGTGACTCTGAGTGTTAACACGATACTGTCTGTTACAAACTACTAAATCAACATTAACACTAGTAACTTCGAAACTCTCCGTTTCCGCACTATTAATATTATTTAGATTAGACGAATCTGTATTTTTCCTCATACAATAAATAGCATTTGAACTAAATTGTACGTTTTTCGTATCTCCTTGCCGATGAATTGTTTCCGTATTATTTCTCGTTGGTATCCAATCTGTAATGGATTGCCTGTGGGGTATAATATCTGATTTGTTAAATGTGGTTATGTTACCATTACCGTTGTCGGTCGTTTTTGTAATCTTCATGATTATCTGAAATAGATTACAAAAAATATTTGAATATATTTGCGTAGCTTTCTTAACAGGTAAAATCTAAATAAAATAATATAGGCCTGCCGATGTGCGCGCATCACACAAGAGCTACTAGATGTTTCGACCAATTTTTTTTACTTTTACATCAAAGAAACTTGGTCCTTATCGAAACTAAATTCACTAAGATAGGAAGTAGACGGATAACATTGTTTACAAAGAAATTTCGTATGCAAAGTAGGTATATAATCTTTAAATCTTTTTATGTATTTCCTCTGACTATATATGGATTATTAAGATAATAAACAACATAGACAAAGTTACGGGTATCAGCTAGTTAAATATAAATTAGTAGTTTTGCTTACTTTTATAACCTAATTCATTTTGCATTTTATTTACAAAAAATCACAATGTTAAGTTACATTTTACGCACATAGCATGAGAATACCTTAACATAAGTGATATTACCGAAGTTTTATTTATATCAGAAGCAGGTAAAATATTTAACAACATCGACGGCTTCTAACATGCATTAGACCCTAAATATTTCTTAAGTCAGTTGAAAGGAATTATCTCTGAAATTGTGAAGACGCCTAATAATGTTTTTTGGTAAACATATTGAATGTTTTTCGTAATACTTCATCGAATAAAGTTAAAACGTTATCTGTCCAATGTGAAACTTTCAACAGTAGATCTCTAATGTAGAAATTTGTAATTCATTCCGACAGTTAGATATTTCAAATATACAATAAAACATTGATGAGTTGAACCATGAAAAGGCACGAAAAAAATCTACTCCTAGAGGTTTCGATACGCTTTTAGCTAAAGTTATTGGTTCAAATTGATGGTGTGTATTACTGGTAATTTAAAATATTCACATATTACAAACACACACGAATATAATCTTAATTTAACATCACACGTAGGTTATACGTATCATATTCATATAAACCAAATTAAGATCAGCATGTATAAGGTACGATGATGTTCCAGAGCATGTTGCAAGCATTCGGATGTTTTTACTATAAAAAAATGTACGTGAATTAAAAAAAAACTTAGATAAATTTAAAAGCGAGTGCTTTAATATTTCATAAATAAATAAATAAAGTAATACAATAAACAACATAAAAAAATACACTGGGTATAGAAAGGACACTTACAATAACAAAGACTCGGATCATGTAATATCGTAATATGTATGATGTAATATGTAATCAAAATATATATATATATATATATTTCATAAATATTGTCGATTATAAATCACGATTTCATTGAAATTATTTCTAATAGGACAATTAAAGCGATTTCTTGTTTTGATCATACAATTAAGCAGCAATGGCCGCGGCTCCGCACGTGTCTTTCTTCAGTAATAATTTTCGATTTGTTATTTTATTTTGTTATAATATAATAAGTCTGCCTATAAATCGGTAGAGATTACTTTTTTCAAATGCCTTTTTAAGATTTCTGAAAGTATTATTAATCATTCTTATTCTCTCTTAATTTCAGAATGGCATATACTTATGGTATACAAAATGTCATAAAAATCAGTTGGGAATCAAATACAACTCGATTTTTTGGGAATGTTTTTTTTTACAAAATGTAAAAGTATTATTCAAAATTGTTAATGCTTATGAACTTTCAATGACAACTATTTTGTGTACAAAATTTCATCAAAACTGGTTGCACATAAAATAAATGTTTAAAAAATATATTATTTTTAATATTTCTAAAAATATTTTTGTCAATTCTATGTGATATGAGCTTATCGTGTTCAAAAATAATACAGTAAAACAACAAAATATTTTTAACATCATTAGTAATAAAAATTAATAATAACCAATCATTTTTCGTCATATTCAAAGTTCCTAAAAACAGTAGTTGTATAGACAGAACAACATATTTATTGATATCATGCATTATATTACATAATTATCTACTTGAAAGTCCATATACGTATAACACTATATAATCTTATATTTGAAGCACACATCGGTATAAAGTGTGTCATAGAATTATTTCTAAGAATGATAGTTGAAAAAATATTTCAATTTTTTCATGAATTTGTGAAACACTCTTAGTAAGTTATGACTCAAGTCTACTTCGCGTCGCGTTGGTCTTTTGCAATATGTCTATAGAAACGTTTTCGCTTGTCTCTTTTAGTATTTATAAACTAAACTTAAACTTCTAACGTATAAAACGTGACGGTTAGTTCAAGGTTGCATCTTCAGTACTGATAATTTGGGACAAATTTTCCGACCTTGATCGCCTTCAAAAAGATTTCGGTTTAAAGAAATTTATTTCTCAAAAGAATATGGTTCACTTAATGAAAATTACATTAAATCATTAATTATAATTAAACAATCTTTAGCATAATCCAGTGATCGCTTACAAGTTACATTATTAACAAATATTACAATGTTAATAAAGCAAAGAAAAAAAACTATTTATGAAAATATTATCTTTTTATACATTTTTAGTTTTACTTTAAATAGATGTACGGATTCAGTTTCTCTTAGGTCCTTTGGTAATTCATTAAATAGTTTAGCTCCCTCAAATTTTAAGTTATGTATACCATATCGTGTTGTTCTTGGTTTACTTAAGATTAATTTGCTTGTATTTCTTAAGCAGCGTTTTGACGTATTTTTTGAAAAGCTAATTTGTGTGTGCAATTTTTACGTATAATATTTTTTATTAAAATGCAAGTCTTATATATATATATTTATTTGCCTTAGGGTCATGATATTTGTATTATTATAATTTAAGAATATTTTTATGACTTTATTTTGTGCAATTTGTAGTTGTTTTACTGTAGATTTAGCAGCATATCCCCACACTTCAATTAAGTAATCTAGATGTGATTTAATAATAGCGTTGTAAATTGAATGGCGAATTTGCATAGGGACGTGTTATCCACGTAGACAATAAGAAAGAGAGCTCAATTTATTTTTTAACTGTTCAATGTGTTTCTGCTAGGTTAATTTACTGTCTAATTTCAGCCCAAGGTACTTTTCACGGTCACTTTTTTTAATAACTTCTCCATGTATCTTTAATTGAGCATGGTTAAGATTTTTTTTATTTTTGGCAGTGAATATAACATATGAAGTTTTAAATATATTAATTGATAAAAGATTATAATTGAACCATTTATAAATCTTGTCTAAATCGTTCTGTGCATCTTGAATAATACTGTGTATTGAGGTTCCAAAATAAAATAAACTTGTATCATCGGCGTAAAGTGTTATTTGTCCTGATAATCTCAATTCACCAATACCGTTAACATAAATTATATTTCTTTTATTAATTTTAAGATAATAATTTTGTAAGGTTGGCTTAAGGATTTTCTTGTATTTGGTGACTCTTTTATTAATAGAAACTCAGTTCGAATAAACTGAACTGCCCAACTACGACGAAAAAGTAAAATAAACATATATTTCCTCACACAACGCCAACATAGAAATTTCCAGCTTATATGATAATCAAGTGAAGATGCCTAAACAAAGCAATTCAGTTTTATATTTCTTAATTCAGTAAGCTGTAAACGATCTTTGTTTAGGTTAATTCAGATGGAAATTCTGCGACCCGTTGTCTTTCTACCAAGCAAACATTCACGATTACAATTGGTCCCGAAATATTCTTATTATTTTTTCTGTAGATACACATTAAATAATTTTATCACTCGCTTGATCTTTAGGTAATATCGACTGCTATAAATAAAAATATGATTTAATTTTTACCAAAACAAATACGCCTAGAAATTAATTATACGATCTTAGAAAAATATATATACATACAAAAGGTCACAACCTTCTTCAGATCTCTACGTAAAAAAAGGATGAATAAATTTAGTGTTTATTTAGAAATTTTCTAATCTTTTTTAGTATATAATATTTTATTCGTACGTGCGATGGATTAAAAACAATAATACACTTAGAATAACATACTTTCTATGTAAATAATTAGTTCTTGAAAATCGTGTGAAACTATACGATTTTCTTTATAACCCACAATTTACAGATTTTATCAAGCGCTCAGCGAGTAAAGTAACAACGCTTGTATCGATCAAACATTATAACTTTCCACTACAACTGCAACCTTGTGAAGTAGTGAAATATATAAAAATATGGTATATATATTCGAACACTAGATTTACGAGTATTTTTTACTATTAATAATGCTTACAAAAAGGACAGGAAAATTACACAACAAAGAAAACATAAGTATGTTAATAGATATATGTAGGACAAGTTGGAGGTTCACAGTATGTGGTGGATGCTATTGATTCTCGCGGACCACTTCCGCCTCCTCCCGATGCCACGTAACGACACACGGTAGGTGAGCAATATTTATATTTAGTTATTCGTATTCAATCTTACACGAAGCGTACGGAACTACCATGTAGAAGGCGACCGTCATTAATCGCAGAAAGTATCAGGGAACACAGGTAAATAAAATAACCTGAACATATATCTTGTGAGGGCGTCGTACGTCTCGGGGCTTAAGATACGTAGGCACCATTATCGAGTGATTTATATTAGTTACTACACAGAAAGTAATTCGAAAATTGCACGTAATTACTTTTAGAATTTAATTTCGCAGGCTCATTGAGATGCTTAAATTGCACTATTAACTAAATAACTTCGTTTTTAGCATATATTTCGTATTCGTTTTGTACAGCGGCGATTGCTGAGGGTTTGTAATTTTCACGTTGGTCACAATTGCATCTGGAATATACTGTGTTCATCATCAGGTACAGTACAATCAATTTATCCTTCTATAATATACAAAAATAGATACATTTTGTCAAAATTTCAACTAAATCACTTAAGTATCAGGAGAAATATTTCAATGAACGCAATTGTCTAAAATATTCTTTAACACATACTACTTAGAAGACGACTACTACTTAGATTACTTAGAAGACGCCTCATACAATATATACTTATTTATGACTTAACGTGGTGATGTCGTGACCCCGACGCGACGCCCAACTTTCACCCTGTGCCTTAATGTCCAGCAAAATGATGGATAGCTCGAGTGGAACACGACATAACCACGATCTAACACCCGCAAGAATCGATTTTACGAAAAATAAAGATTAACGTTACTCACTTTATAGAATGATAACTTCAAACCCTGAAATATAAAACTAGTTTGTTTAATACACTTACTAGTACCAAATGTTTCCTTTAATGAGTTCATTTATCGTACAAGTTTTTTATTATACATATACGCGTTAAAAGACGAAAGAATTTATTTATAAATGCGTTTATCTAAATATATCTAAAAAACCGCGATTTAAATATGAGAAAAGTTTCATTTACATTTTATAATAAACTGCAAACATGAGAACCACTGACCTGTATGCTATACTGCAGATCATAACTAATACAGGTCAGTGATCAGAACATACTGATACATAGGTTTTTATTATTACCATTTTATTGAATAATATTTATTGTAAGCTTTTCTATATACAGAGTATTAATATGTTTAAGTAAGAAATGTAATAGTAATTACAGATAAAAATACACTAATGCGACCGAGGTTTGTAAATGTTTGTGGTTATATATACAAATTTTCATGGGGGTCGGTATTTAAGTCGATGCGCTGCAGCGCCATCTGGTGGTATGTTACAGTGAAATTATCGATTATATGATGAAATGATTATTATATAATGCGTTTATCTAAATATATCTAAAAAACCGCGATTTAAATATGAGAAAAGTTTCATTTACATTTTATAATAAACTGCAAACATGAGAACCACTGACCTGTATGCTATACTGCAGATCATAACTAATACAGGTCAGTGATCAGAACATACTGATACATAGGTTTTTATTATTACCATTTTATTGAATAATATTTATTGTAAGCTTTTCTATATACAGAGTATTAATATGTTTAAGTAAGAAATGTAATAGTAATTACAGATAAAAATACACTAATGCGACCGAGGTTTGTAAATGTTTGTGGTTATATATACAAATTTTCATGGGGATCGGTATTTAAGTCGATGCGCTGCAGCGCCATCTGGTGGTATGTTACAGTGAAATTATCGATTATATGATGAAATGATTGATGATTATATGATTATATTATGAAAAACCTAGTCAATTAAAACATTTTTTTAGTGATTGATCAAATTGTTTTGGACTTAACCGATCCTAGAGAGAAAAACTTCACTTGCGTTTGGTAATTAATGGTAATATATACTTTAATAATTTATATTATAGGAAATTAATTTGCTAAGCGATATGAGGTATTGAACAGTGTAAACCACTGGTCTCCAAACTTATATGTTTTGTACACCCCTTACCAATTATTACAGTATTGTAGTCTAACCTCTACCATTTGAATATTTAATTTGTACATATTCATAAAATACAAAAGTGTTTTTGACAGGTGAAATTGTTACTGACTTGGCTTTGATAGAGTTTTATAAGTAAAAAACTAAAAAAAACATGTTTCAATTATATTTATTTATTTAGATTAAAAAACACAGAATCCAAAACAAGTGAAGTTATTATGTAATAAATGATTTCAATACGAGGGATGCACCTGATGCTTTGATATGAGATTACCTATATTTGGTGGAAATTTAGTGAGATTTAATCTTAAATCCCATCGCTCAGTGATATCGAATCTATTTCTTTTTTTCGTTAAAGGAGGTTAAAAGACGTCACTGAAACCCCTTTGGACGAGGTATGTAGAAGGAAATTAAAAATATTTCAATCATAAACCTTTTGACCACCAACGAACGGAGAAGTAATCGATGAAAGTTCTTGTCATTTTCTTCACACAACTGCACAAATAACCTATAATTCAAGGCATTGCTACGAATTTTGTTCACGGCGTTTAATGAAAAATTGAAGTGATTGATCATGTAATCCTCTGAATTTAGCTTCATATCTTCATCAAATTTCATAAACATTTACTTAGTATATGTTTATTGTAAAAGAATATTATCTAAGTACAAATGCACTATCATATTTTGTTATTCTATTTATAGAAAAATTAAAATTTTCATCACGAATTGCTTATATGGAATTTGTCATAAAAATGTATAAATATTATGGATTAGTAGAAATAAGGAACATAAAATATGATAAATAAAAACTTCGACTTCAGGTAATAAAAAAATGGATGGTATGAAAAAAAACGAACTGTTAATTATTTATTTTTGTTTACAATTTTTTTAAGTTATATTACAAAAGACAATAATTAACTTAAATAGTAACTAACTTAAAAATAATTATTTAATATAATTATATATATTATATTTCGTTATTTTTAAGTTAGTTACTATTTAAGTTTTTTTTTTTTTTTTTTTTTCTCTTTATTTAATTTAGGGACTTTTATCATTAGTGATATGTCAGTCCCATCGTAACTTATATCTACTTACAACTGAAATCCTTAAGTCTAAATATTAATAAATAAAAAAAAGAAAACTATTTCTAAACAGAAAATTTAAATGTGCTACACAGCCTTTTTGAACAATCCGATGTCGGTTCTGCTAGAACGCTGTTATAAACACCCACATTCTTTATATTGATATTAAAATCTTTAACAAACCGCATCCTTTCAGTATGATTTTTTTTTGCATTCTAATAAAAAATGATATATGTCGTCAACCTTATTACACTCATTACAAACTGGTGAATTTAAAACTTTCATTAAAAATTTAAATTTTGCCGATGGAATATGTCCGGACCGTAACCTAAAAGTAGTTGTAAGTAAATTTCTGTTGACATTAACATTTGTGAACCATGGTACAGGTGGCGGCTGAGACTGTATAGTACGGTACCAAATCCCTTTCTCTCTTGAAGCTACATTAAAATATTCTTTCCACATGTCATAACCCCTTATCTTAAATTTATGTAATATTTCAGAATAGTGCGGAAGAATACTGATTTCTGAACCGCCTACTAAAGCTCTCTTCGCTAACACATCTACCCTCTCGTTTCCTTCTAACCCAATATGAGACGGAACCCATTGCAATCTCAGACGCATACAAGAGCTATGGATTTTCAAGACCTCTCGGAGAATTGCATAGGCTATCGAAAATCCTCTGTGGCCAGACGCACATCGAGCCAAATGCTGGAGGGCACTCTTACTATCCGTTAAGATAACAATATTTTGGTGCATTGATCTTATACCATGCTTTATAGCTTCTAAAATTGCAAACAATTCCAGTGTCATAATAGATACATTTGTTCTTATATTATAAAGGCCAGCACTATCTGTGCATGGTTCATAATATGCAGCAGCACTCTGTCCCTTACAAGTTTTAGCACCGTCTGTATATATTTTTATCCATTCACTATATTTTTCTGAAAGTTCTTTTGTTATTTCATATTTTAGAGAAGTTAAGTTAAGTGTATCTTTTGGCCCTGTAACACTATCTAAATTTAACTTAATTATATCATTTATATTTATATATGTAGTCCAAATATCTAAAGAAAACATTGACAATGGATAACTCGAATGAATGTGAATGTTTTCGTCATGTATCTCATTATAAGCAATTGTCAGCAACGGTTTTTTTTTTCTATTCCAGTAGGAATTATTACAAAAAGTACTAAGCTTATCTAAAAGTAAAATTATTTGATTGTTTGTCCATGAATGTGCCTTTAGACAAAATTTTTGAGCAAGGTAACGTCTTCTTATAAATAGGGGTGGTATACACAACTCGCTCTCCATTACATGAATTGGTGAGCTTTTAATAAATCCACCGATGATCCTTAGGGCTTGATTCTGTATTTTGTCTAACTTAGATACGTGTGTCTTTGCACTATTGTCATATAATATACAGCCATAATCAAATCTACTACGAATTAACGATATATATATATTTCTTAAATGTTTGGGATGTACACCCCAAGTGCTTCCCGACAATACTTTTAAAATATTTAAAAATTTTGAAACTTTTGCTGCAATTTCATTAATATGTTTTCGCCATAAAAGTGATCGATCTAACCACATACCTAAGTACTTCACACTATCTGCTAGATCTATTGTAAGGGAGTTTATTTCTAGTTTAATTTGTTGTCGTCTATGACCTCTGCTAAAAATACAATACTTAGATTTACTCGATGACAATTCCAAACCCAATTGTGTAAATATAACTATCATAGAGTTTAAAGCGATCTGTATATTATATTGACAAGATATTAAATCCTTGTGTCCTATGTACAAAACAAAATCATCTGCGTACTGACTAATGTAAACATTTTTAATGTTGTGACAGATCTTATGGGTTGCAATGTTAAACAATAAAGGTGAGATCGGATCACCCTGCGCCAATCCTTGATCTGTCCATCTCGTTATAGTTTCTCCGTTTATACCAGTTTTCATTATGAGATGTCTTTCATTTAAAAAGGACCAGAAATAATAGCAAATTTTTTGACCTACATTCACCTCATCCAGAGTTTTAACCACACTATATACGGATACGTTATTATAAGCATTTTTTATATCTAAAAAAAGACCGACTGTAGGAATATTTTGAGAAAAACCAATTTGTAGATAAGTCACTAACCTAGCAAGAGAGTCCAGACACGAATGAGCTTTTCTAAAGCCCGTTGTTTGACACGATAAAATTTGATTTTTTTCCATATACCATTCTAAACGTTTATTTATCATATTATGTAAAATTTTGCAAATACAAGAAATAAGAGAAATTGGTCTAAGTTTGCATTCCGTCGTAGAATTGATCTCGGATTTAGGAATAGGGTGAACTAAGATCTCCCTCCATTGTCGAGGAATATAACCATAATTAAAGATATATGTATATATGCGCAATAAATATAACTTGCAATTATTCGCTAAATTAAAAATCATAGAATATGAAATCCCGTCATATCCAGGGGTAGTATCAGACCGTTTAATGTTTTTATTAAATTCTTCTAATGTAAAATCTTTTTCAAGAGTATAGTTAATTGATGTAATATTTGGGGGGGAATTTATAACAGATGCAGGAGTTAATGACCATAATAGTTTTTTTTTTTAAATCTATTGGCACATCGTTATTATTTGTTTTCATACCTTTGATCCAACGCATTTTTCGCCACATATCTGTAACTGATGTTGATTTATCTAAATTGTTACAAAACGTATGCCAACTAGTTCTCTTAGCTTTTTGAAGTATGGATTGCGCTTCTTTAACTTTCTTATTTAATTTTAACAAATTATCTGGTGTTGGATTTCTACGAAATTTACTAAGCGCTAATCTACGTTCTGCAACTGCTTTAGATAAACTTGTACTCCAATAATTTTTTGGCTTAAATTTATTTTCTGGTGAAGTGCTTATATTAGTTACTGGGATATATTTATCAGCTGTATTATTAATTTGATTTACAAAGTAGTCATAGCGGGATTGGATGTCTTCTTTGCTGTTAATATCTAAATTCTGGGGACTATCAAATATCTCTTCGAGGGAGAGTCGGTATGCAGACCAATTAGCCTTATTGAAGTTACGTTTCTTAACAGTATACCGGTCGTCATGATAACCCATAACCATTTTTATAATAAGATGATCACTACCCAAATTTTCGTTGAATACTCTCCAATTAAACTTTATTGCTATATCTGATGATGCAAATGTGATATCTGGAGATGTTTTCTGTACAATACCACTACATAATTTTACTCGTGTGGCATCAGAATTGTTAAGCGAAATTAATCCATTTTCTAATGATGACTCCAATAATTGAATACCTCTATTATCACATTTGTATGACCAGTTTGTATGATGACCGTTAAAATCACCCGCTATCAGAGTGTTTTTCGAAGCTTGTGAAAATATTTGATCCCAGTCTGATGAGTTTGTGTGTACTGATGATGGACAATAGAGGGATATAACCGATTTTAAATTTTTACAATTGACCAAGTTTACCTTAACTATCTCTATACCAGGATTACTACTGTGTATTATGCTTTTGTAGGCATGTATAGACTTGTGAATTATTATTGCTACACCACCATAAGAATCATTTCTGTCATTTCTATAAATATTATATCCCTGTAACTTAACCGAACTACTAGAATTTAACCATGTTTCACTCAAAATTCCTATATGGATTTTTTCCTGATTTAAAAATTCTTGAAAACTTACTAATTTCGGCTTTAGACTTTGTGAGTTCCACTGAATTATATTAATTTTGCTATCCATCAAATATACTAAATACTTTTTCCAACAATTCTCTTCCTGTTAACAGGCTGATAACAAAATTTTTGATCTCTTCGAGTACTACCTTTAAGCCTAAAATTATTTTAGTTTCAAAACTTTCCTCATTAGTAAATATTTCACTAATTTTTGAACATATTTTCTTAAATTCTATTTTATATTCACGATTTTTTTCCTTTGTTCTTGAATTACCATCTTCTTCAACAGGTGTAAAGCCTTTTATCCATGCTGTATCTGAAGCTGGGGCGTTGTTAACATTCTTTGTTGTTTTTTTATGCTTAATTGACTTTGTATGAGATAACTTTTCTACTACTTCGTTTTTTTCTCCTTCCTTCAGTATATTTGTGGAATCAGTAGATTCGTTATTGGTACTGCTTCCTAGAGCTACTACTTCACTATACAATATGCGACTGTTGGGTTTGTATAGATTATTCTGATATTCGTTGATGTTGTTTTCTAGAGAAATCCTCTGTCCATGGTTTTCTTTTAAAATAAAAGTCAAAGCTTTTTTATAAGTTACATTTTCTTTCGACATGATAAAACGGATTCTCTTTTCCTTCAAATAAGTCGGGCAAGATTTATCTAACGCCCAGTGGTGCCCTTTACAATTTAAACATTTAAATTCTTCAGTTTCACAATTAGCATGTTCTCCCCCACACTTTGGACATATTAGTTGGCTCCGAGGGCAATGATTTTTAAGATGCCCAAATTTCCAACACTTCGAACACTGTGTTACGGGGAACGAAAAAGATTCAACTGGAAGTCTGCAGCCATAAGCATAAACACATGATGGGATTTTATTACTTCTAAATCCATTTAAGTTAATTATTGTCTTTCAATTGATAGCACTAAAGCTTGTTAAATAACACGAAAGGTACTGAACTACAAAAAAATAAAGGAAATCGGTTGAGAAAAAGAGTAGGAATATATACGTAAGTGTTTTGTCTCTGTCTATTTATACTATATACATTGTGATTCTTCATATACATGGTAAAAGTCGTATTCACGATTGTATCCTTCGTGTTCTTGGTCAGTATATTTGACTATTAGACCACATAACATACTATACAGTGAAGAATACATTAAAACATTATTTTTTATCAAATTAAATGAGATAAGTCAAATGACAAATATAAAATAGACTCAAGTAAGACTTATGAATTGCCGATATAAATTTCATTTATCGTTTAGACTAATTGATGATATTCTTAAAAGCGTTCGCCTGAACCAGACAGTCGGCTTCAATCCCCGTCTATCAGACGCCACAAAAAGCTTAGTCTCGACATCAAGTCCTTCGTAGGTATTTCATGGCTTTTATACGACATAAACATAGTCGCCAAATTTACTTAATCTTGTCGCAAAAATAAACAAGGGCATGAAGAAATCTAACAGTTAACTGACATTTAACCTTGATATGTAGACTTAAAATTGTCATTCCAACTCACTAAATACCTATTTACAT
Source organism: Antheraea assamensis (assembly GCA_035772565.1). Lineage (NCBI taxonomy): Eukaryota > Metazoa > Arthropoda > Insecta > Lepidoptera > Saturniidae > Antheraea > Antheraea assamensis. The sequence goes on along the minus strand of JAQQSE010000064.1, from coordinate 7,181,952 downwards.
AATAATAAATTATATTCATCCAGTTAAATCATAGTGCTATTAAAGTTCCAGTTATAACGTGCTTAGCTTGTATTTTCACCCCCATAAAATATTAGGCACTTATCCGGGACTTGTATAAATTATAATTCAAGATAAAGAGAGCGAGGGTCTCAAAGTACGTGTCGCAAGCCTTGAATCTATTTCAACTTGAGATTTCTCAGATAGATATAAAGATTACACAATTTTTTTTAATGAAAATACAACTTAGGAGGTAATAAATCTTCTTTTTAAACACATACTCATTGGATCTCAAACCTAATGCAAAGAAAAAATGATATGTTCCATAGATTGTTGAATACACAAAAAAATATATTTTATTTAATTACAGATACACATTTCGCTTAAGAAAAAAAAATCAGTTGTAAGAAAGAATCAAAGTATATACTTATTACCTTAAACTTAAACTTACTAGATATTACCTTACCTTGTTTAAATGCATAAAAAAGTGCGTCACGGATACAACTAAACTGTAATGAGACTTTGTGCACGAGAATTTTTTTGCATTGCAAAATCGATAGGCTATAAAAGTATAAACGATACTTTTTTAAATCGAAATTTTCTTCATTCTCAACGAATTTTGATGAAATTTTGTCCCCGGAATATATATGTCATTCCAAAACATAGATAAAATTATTAGTAATACTTTCAGAACTCATTAAAACTACTTATATATTGAGAAAACAAACTAACAAGTTGAAAATAATTACTGCATGAAAAAAATACATACGGCGTCACTGGTATTTGCTAGTGTCATATACATTTACAATTTTAGAACATATTATTTATATAAAAGTAACAAAAGGTAGCAAATGCTTATGAAATTTTTAAATTAATAAAATTTTCTTGTAACGCTCTACAAGGTAGAGTTTTTCTTCTACGCCTAACAGCGAAATGTATATAATCTGAAACAAACTTATTTAAGAAGAGCAGGGTGTCTTATCAAATTATTCGGTCATAGAATACTATACCATACTATTCCCTGTAATCTAAAATTTTAAATTGTTAAAATCCTTATCAATACATATTATAAAACAAAGTCGTCCGCCACGTCTGTCTATCTGTCTGGATGTTCGCGATAAACTCAAAAACTACTGAATGGATTGTATTGCGATCTTCAGCAATAAATAGAGTAACTCGCGGGGAAAGTGTATAATTTGTCAAGGTTTTTTTGTAAATTGGTTAAAATATAATGATAATTTTTGAAAGAATCGGAAAAAGCCAAGCCGCCTTAGCAGGACAACGTCCGCCAGGCCTGCGAGTAATCTATAAAATAATAATAAATTGTGATATAGCAGTTTATGCAAATGCGAAAAGCGAGGCAATATTCAACGAAGGTGAAATAAATTTAGATGTCAGGCAGCTGACTAGCCCATGACGTGTTTGGAAATGTATTTTCATCTTGCTTAACACGTGAAATTATAAAGAATTTCTAAATACGAAGGGTAAAGGACAAGAAATTCCAAGTTAAATTACACCACATAAACTAAGTATTTGTATTAATAACTACAAAACAAAATAATGACAATGATAGGATTGTATTTCCAAGCAAAAGTTATAAACGTTCTGTGCTTTATTTTATTGTAATAGAATATTTCGTTTTATTTATAGTTGTAACGTTTCATAAAATTTAAAAAATAACTGCGTGTACGACAATACACATAGTTAATATTGCACCCAATAAAATTTACAATTAAACTTTTGATCGTTCACAATTAATTATTTTTTAAAGTTTCAATATTAAGGAAAAAGCAAACTTTCTCCGAAAAAAAATATTGTCAATATTAAAGTTTGTCAATATCTATAAAATAAAAAGACAGTGAAGAAAGTCAGTTGACGAAACAGAAGAGGAAAATGTACTAACTGTTCTGTGTCTGCTTATTTATGTATAGATATTTTTCTCATATTATTTTGTAACAAATCCATCATATATTGGGTAAATAATCCATAGACTTGAGAACATAGGTGATTCTATAGAGATGAGAGATTGAATATTCAAGATTAATTTATTTTTCATCGAAGCTGTAACTAACCGACAACTATTGAAGTTGTGAATCAGCAGTTCTATTTCTTGCTGAGAATTCTTCTAATTTATAAATAACTAGTATCCCATACATATGTGTATACATACATAATTAATAATAATATCCTTCTAAATTTTGTAAACTATCTTAAGATAGTAATAGTAATAAGTGTTCTTTCTTAATATAACTCGTGGTTCAAATTTATTACTTGTAATTTATACATTTCATTTTGATCTACTTAGGTATAATTTTAATATATTTTAAATTTATTAATCTTGCATATTTTACACTCAATATTGTCATAAATATTATCATTATTGTCAATCTTGTTAAGGTCTCTGTCTACTGTCAGAGGTTTTGTACTTATTTCACAATAAAAAAAATAAAAAAAACTAGTATGACAACAAAAATATATTTATGTAGTTATTTAAAAAAAACTTTAGATTTAACGATATTTTTTACTAAAATACAAATAATTTAAATAAAAATTTACACTTTAAATAATGTTACATTTTGTATTGTTTCAGATTGTACTTTGGTTTATCTAAGTTATTATAGAAGCTATACTGGTCATTCCAATCGGCACTCTATATTTCAGCGAAGCCAAACTTAGCGGTTTGCAGATATAAGCTCATTCTGTACGCGGTGGTTAGATTGTTGCTTGATAACTTAAAACTAGTTTTAAAACATTTTTTATACTTTCTAGGTTTTAGCTTTTGATCACATCTCACTTTATGTTAAATGATGATGTGGTCTAAGACTGTAAACTGGTTAAACTGGACGGGGTCTGGATGTCAAATACAGTTGCTGTAACACGCCTATAGATGCTATGCTTGGCGACAGATTTTCAACTTGAGGGTGGTAGTTAGCTAGGCGAGCTTAGAAAAAGCTCAACCACCATACTATGGTTTCATCACGTTAATTATCCTGTATCGAAGAAACGCTATTAAAAAAAAATTGGACTATCTATTAATCAATTTTTCGATTACATGTGTTCATTCTACTTTATTCTTTATTGCGTTTTTTAATATGTTTTTTATACTTTTTACATAAATTAAATGTCCTTTGTCTAAGATTTAATTTCCTAAGCAGTATAATAGCCTCAAAAGCAAATAAGTGTATTACTTTCTTAGTAATAAAAAATATCAGCTGTACGAATGAATAAATACTGAAAATATTTCACAAATATGCTGACGTCATTAATTTGCCCCATTAAAAGGATATTAACTATACTACTGTTTACTACAATCTATAATAAGATTTAAGGTTATATAGTTAATTCTGTATAAGTATTTCTGTATGTTCTGGTAATAACTTAAACTTTAGGTATAATGTACGCATTACCGTTATTCTATAAATAAATTCTGATCCCATAGTTCAAAGCGCATGAATCATAAAGTAAATTAGTGGAAATTATCTATAAAAATGGTTTTCACTCAGTAGCAACGAGTTGAGACACTTTGTTGATTTACATATCTTCAATTCTTAGTGTGAATCTGAACTTTTTCAGGCAGTGTTGAAACTATAACATTGTGTTAACTTTCTAAGTTCGTCTGACTAGAAAACACTCTCCAGTTGAAATTCCACAGCTGTAATAGTGAGTCAGTTTTATTTCTCTTGTTAATAAGTTATCATTTTCGATCGCGCTGTCCTTGAACAATAAGTACGACAGAGAAAGGAGTTGTGGTAGAAACGCTTATCAAAAATAATTGTAATAATTCAATGCTTGTCTTTAATTACTTTACAGTTTTCGGGAAACTGTAGTTTCCGTAATAACATTACTCGAAAAACACTTTTATATAGAATAAATAAAAGAACTAATTCGTAATCAGCCCAGTATAAAGCCAGCTGTCGGGTGGCTCGCAGGTTGGCATGGCAGTGACCAATTACGATAATCTGCAAATATCGTATCGATGATCATCGTCGTTTTTGACTATCAGGTACAGTAAAGTCACTTTTTTCGTGGTCTACTAATAAAAAAATGGCTCTCACTTTTCTCTATCATATTTAATGTATGGAAAGAGTAATAGATTTCTTCCTTTGACATATCTTTTTTTTTAATTGATAACAAAATTGTGTTACATTTTATTAACGATATGATGTTGTTTTTATATCAGTACACAGTTTTACGACAGCTAAATACTGAAAATAATCGCACTGTACTGTTACTATCAGTGAATATACGTAGATTTTTGCTTTTACGGTTGGCTATTTGATAAAATTTCAATAATATATGTTAATAGTAATAAGAGTAAACTCATAATGAATTTTATTTATTCCATGTTAGTTTAATATATTATGTAATTCACGAGTTAATTTAATACAAATCAATGATAATATCGCTGAGAATGTAGTGATATGCATTAAGTAAAGTTCACGCCGCGTTGGCAATAAAGTGACCGTCGGTAAATGAACCGTTTGCGTCGTAAATAGCGTTTACCTCCGGCAACCGCTGGCCTTTTTCCACATTAATCGCACTAGCCTCCGTATATACCTCATTTTACTTCGATTTAATGTACCCTACTACTTCTGTTGAACTAAGGAAAAATTATTGAAACAGTAGAATCAAGTGATTCGTATAATCTCATGCAATATATGCCGTATATAGTGTAAGCATATATGTAATGTCGTATATTATTAATGTAGGTGACATTAGAAAAAAAAAAATTTAAAATAACGAATACTTATTTATAAACTGATAATATTTTGCTTAGTTTCATTATTTATACAATATCCTGTAATGATTAAGATATAACTTTAAATTAGATTCTCTGCTGGAATTAGATCATGGCATTGTAGACTGTAGTCGTTTTCCGAATGCTCACGTTGCATAGTTTCTACTCCACAAATTACAGGTCGTCATAACTACGGTATCTTACAATACACATATAACATATATTGCTTTTTATAGAGAACTATAAGTCACATAGTTATATTTAATTAGTAATACATATAGAAATGGATCCTGCAAATGATGTACTAATTTATGACCTAGGTAATTTAAAAAACTTATATATTCAGTAAATAAGTACTTATTCTATAATAGAATATATAGATATATGTGTTGCTTTACTGTAAAAACATACCTTTGTAGGGCGCCATGGCTATACGTTTGAGCGCAGTCACTGAATAATAAATGCAGCGAAGGTTATCCTTTATTGGAACGCACAGTAGTCTAACGAAACGCTATTGCGTCGCTTTAGTTAAAGAAACTAATGTCCGATTAAAGGTTATAGGGCAACTTTACGTCACTTAAGCTAATGAGGTTATAGTATAAAACGAAAATGAATATGACGCGGGCGGTTTTGTCGAACGTTCGACGTGCACCCCGCCCGCCTCTCGCTGGAAAGTGATCGCGCGACGGGCGGCCGGTTGGATAAACCCTGCCGCCCGCCCGTCGTGGTCACAACCTACAGGCAAGATCGGTTATTGCATAGAAATTTTTTCAACATTCGTATTAATAATGATCAATTATTAACAATAACAAAGTATAATTCATGAATGATAATCATTTATTTCTGAATTTTGTGTATGAAATAAATTAGAAAAATATATGTCTAATGTGGACAAGATATTTAAATTAACGTTTATGTACATAATATGCTATATGAAAATTTGCTAAATGGTTATGCTAATGTTATTTTTGAAGATTATACTTAACTCGTTGTTCTGTATATTTGTTTCTTTTAATCTATAGGTATTAGTATTAAAGTTTGTAATTTAAAATGCATTAGAATACAGACTAATTTTTAAACGTTTGTTCATGATTATGTTTTTGTTTTTAATGTATCCATCACATTTGACGTTATAAACTTTTATTTTTTTTAAGATATCTTGAGAATGTAGTTATAGTCATTATTAAATAAATTATGTATTATTTACTTGGTAATTTCCAATGTTAATGATTCACTTAAAAATATTACATTGACAATAAAAAATGAATGATCAAAATTGGCTTATAAATAACGAACTTCTGAGGTAACAAACATTTAAGAACATAACCGAATTGAGAACTTTCTCCATTATTAAAAATGGTTAGAAATAAAGTTGCTTATATTCTCGTTCCGGATAAGTATATGATATAATATATAGTTGTGGCGTCCCCTATAATGTAATCAGAAACTATACCAGTTTAGAGTGTCTTATAATGATAGCATTCGTAAGACCTTTGGAAATAAATTCGAAGAGATGTCGCTTAGAATTGGTTTCGCTAAACAATGTTAGCAATAATATTCCCCTTCAACAGATGTCGCTTTCAATGACATTTCATTGAAGCACTGCGGAATTTTATTGTTCAACACCTAAAACCAATAGTAGAATATATAATTGAAGAGTAATAATTGTATTATATGTGTGAGGAAAGTTTATTTATGTCATAGACGAGGGACGTATTTACGTTCGCCTTTCTAGGTACCTTGAATATGAATTGAAATTACGTATGTATAAGTGCATTATATGAGGCATCTATTAAATTAAAATTAGTCTATAACACCCTCAAGAAAGTTTATGTATGCTGACATTTAACGACAGCATAATAAAGTGATGAGCGTCTCATTTTAACTGTTGTTAAATACCCTTTCTCTCCATAGAATGGATTCCTTTATATCTTATTCTAATCAAGCTAAGCAATCCTTTTGAAAGCTTTTATTTCTAAAATATATCACAATACCCTTCTATTTTATGCAAGTATAATATCGCTTGCTATTTGTGAATAACAATAAGTTGTAAACGACACAATAAATTATTTCACAATGATTTCAGCAAAACAAATATCTCGTATTGTCAACTATATTCATAAAAAATCGTGACGTTCATTTAACAGTCAACATTTAGATAAAAGGAATATTCATAGAAATATAATTCAACTTCTATTTCCATCATATGTAGACAGGTTGATTGTTGATCGGTATTTTCGCATATCGGTATTTGAGTTCGATTTTCATTTATAACATTAATTATAGCTTCTGATGCTAAATACTGTCATATTGATTAAGATTTAAGTAAGAGGGTGGCCATTGATCAAGTTACACTAGACAGGGAAAGAATAAACTTGGTGCCATAAATATACGTTAATAAAACTTTTCTCTTATTGTAATAAAATCTTTAGAAATAAAAACCAAATGATTTTTTTTATAATGTCCTTTGGTTTTTATTAAAGTTAGCTGTAGTTAGGTTAGTAAAATTGTTCCTTTTTTAACTATATATGTAAGTAATGACATAAAATAAATCATTTTTTCAATTTATTTTTACGTTGTTTATTTAATGTACTTAAACTAATACAGCTCGTTCGTATTTGTGTGAGATAGGTCGATCATATCATCACATCAGCCTGTAAAACACCCAGTGCAGGCTCATAGGCCTCTTTCTGAAGGAAGGTGTGTGCATAATCACCACGCCAGCCTACGACGTATTGCCGATTTCAAACTCCGAGACATCCACAGTTCCATATTTTACCACATACGGTGGTACCGCAAAAATATTTCTCAGGTTCAGGTTTCCTCACGATATTTTATTTCACTGTAAACTGATAGCGCTACCAGTTTAAATCAGTAAATTCACGTGATTCCGAAAAAAATTTTGGTACATGACGGGGTTCAACCTGCGGACATCTAATTGACATTCCACCGATAAAAATACTTGACCAATAAGACTCTCGGACGATCGACGATATGTCGACATTATGCCTTTTTTGTCACTTTCGTATGAGACTTTCAAATACATTTTCTTTATTTAGCGGGACGCTTCCCTACCTCAAATTGATTCTAGGAAGTAAAAGGTACAAGGTAGTCATACAGTATTAATAACGATCTGGATTTAACTTCATTGTAAAGAAAATAAAAAAATTGAAAAGGTTACATTATAAACACTATTTAGTAGTAGTAATGTTAAACAACTATATGTAAATGTTTTTAAACGTCATATGAGAGATATACAATAATTATGTAAAACATAAATATTATGCATACAAGAGAGTGAGACTTCGACTTCGACTGCGCTTTGCAGTAGAAAGACTTCACGACGCGACGGATTAATGTTAACCTTGTTTCGCTCCCCTTTTTACGTTTAAACTTTTCAAATGTTTTCATACATTTAATGTATACATAATATATATAAAAATGATGTAATCGTTATTTGTCTGGGCTAATCTCCTAAATTTCGTAACCTATTTGAACGTTACAGGTAGACAGAGGACTTTTCTAAGTAATGTCTGGACTACATATCATTATTCTTGTTCAGGAGAGCTTAGCAGAAATTATAAAATTTAGGAGGAAACCTAAAATCAGAAAAATATATAAGGATACAGTAGTCATAATAAAATTACCATTAAAAAATAACACCCCCCTTGATGAATCCACAGAAAACACATAGTTCTCCGGAAACAACAAAACTATTTTCACGAGAACAAAGTCGCAGGTGTAGATAGTAAATAAATGGGAATAGTTGTAAACAATTAGTACTGTAATACAATAAACAGAAAAGTATTCTGTTCACGACTGCTAGAAGACACAGTTTCCAATTAACAATGCTTAAAATAATTAAAAATTGCTTGTTGATTTATGGAAATTACTGAACTCAAAGAAAACGTGAAAAGGTAGAAAATACTATAACATATATTTCTTTTATAACTTTTATGGTTAGATTATTATTCTACAGCTATCTTTCATAATGAATTACAACACAATTACCTCAATTAAAATTAGTATTATTTTACAGAGGAACATTACACGTTTTAATACCTTTCAAATACGATAAAACTTTATTTTTATACGGCTAATATTAAGTACTACATGAATACTGTAAGAGCGCTACTAGAAAATGAGTAAAAGAGAAGGAAACGTTTGATGGTTTTTGAAAACTTCTTGTTTTTTCTTATGAAAAGGAAAGAAGCTTTAAGTCCTTTTAACATTAAGAATACTGTAGCATATTAGCTATATATAGCCTATAACTAACCTCAATAGGAACACAGTCCTGTTGTCCAACACCTGAGGACTTAATTGGAAGACTTTGCGTTACAAACAGGCACCCTTCGTTTAGGAATACGGTAGCGCGAGCACAAATTGGTGTGGCGTTGGTACTTATGCAGAAAGTCTTGGACAGACGCCCCCATTTTTCACAATTAACAAAACAATTTACTAGTTCATTAGCTAGTATATTTTTAGTAAGAATTATTTTATTTTTGTTCACATCCTTCTTTAGTAGAGTAATAATATTCCTCCAAGAGAACAAGAGATCGAATTTATGCATACTGCCAATTCCGAAGTTGTCAATATAATTGTTAACAATTCTTTAGCCATTTTTCTCCTATAGGTCTAAATTAATATAAAGACACAAGCGCCAAATCTTTTATACCAATTATTGTATGTTATTTTATAATTTATTTTTTGTGTTTATCAATCTTCTTTAGACCGGTTACTTTTTGTACCCAAAAATTAGCCCATAAATGTCTTTCATTGCACTATCCATTTGAAAAAAGCAGTGATATTTCTTGTTACTGCCCGTCTTTAGCTCTTCCAATCATATAATATAGAATGATGGATGTCAGTAACACGTAACCCGAGAAGTTAAGGCGTATTAACATATATTATAGCTACACAATAATAATGTTATTGGCTTTCATTACTCACCCAAGTCTTTTCAGGTGGTATATTTAAAAGGAATATTTATGATAACACATACAATAGAATAGATCAAAGCCCACACAAGATTCAATGGCGAGGTCTTGAAGGAGACTGGAGACTGAACGGCGCGCCAAATCTGCCAATATAAATAATTATAGACCTACTCTAGGAAAAGTAAAAACAAGCTTCCATTGAAATTGTAAATATTTCTATGTAACAAAATAAAATACGATGAATAAAGTTTTATCAATGAAATCTTAGGCTATGCATATAAATAAAATGTAATCATAAGTGTATATAAAGAACGATTGGTCGATGAAACTAAAGAATACTGAAGTGTCGACCGAATATAGAAAGAAGCAATGTAGACAGACTTGCCATTAGGTGGACCGTGAACTTGGTGACGGTTGCAAGATTATTCTCTAGATGTGAACAGTCGGACCAGGAACAGGATCGATCCTTGTAGCGATTTTAGAGGAAGCCTTTGACCAGTGAAGGAAGTCTTTCGGCTGAAATTATGCTAATAATGTATATTTCTTTTCGTCTCGTTACATTTTCTCAATGGGAATCAGACAACAGGTACTGACATTATAGAGATTCCTTTATTATCAACATTTTTTATTGTAAACACAGTTTGCACACTTTTTAGCTATTGTTTAATTTATTTTTTTAACCACAGGCCATTAGCAATTACTTTTTGAGTCGATCTCGATCAAAATTTACCACTATAGAACTATTCATAGATTTTGTTTTAGCAGGTGGGTAACTAAAACAAAATGTAGTGAATAAGTAACTTAAATGTATTTGATCCGAAATTACGTCAGAATAACCCTCTCATCACTTTCTTTTATCGTACCTACTTAGACGACAACCCTGCATCACACATAGGTACGCAAGCCTTTCATAGTCTATCGATCGTAGTCTAACAATATTGAGGTAGATCGCCACTGGTTCAAATTTAAGCACTCCGGGCTTACATTAACTTGTAAATTGAATTGGATAGGGATTAAGATTATATTGCTCGAAATAGAGTCGCAAACAATACTTTTTTTAATAGTACATAAAAGACAAAAATGGTTATTGTTGGTTATACTCAGGAGATAGGTACCTATATATCACCGTGAACTTTTTATAGAATTTTTGGGAGTAACTAATTCTTTATTACATTACCTTAATGAAACTCATAAGGTACTCGAAAATACTTTTTACGACTTGATTAAAATACATCGACCTTTCTCTAGTATCTATAACTATAATTTACATATATAATACATATAAACATTCCAAAAGATATCCACATGTTACTAAGAACAAAGAAAAACGGAACACAGACACGAAAAGCGACTTTCTTGTATGCTATTTATTGATTATTAATATCCTTATTAAGCGTCAGTATCCGACTCCGTTATCATGAAAATGGATTAGTCCTTTAACTACTTATTTTACCTGGTTTAATTGTAGGCTGTAATTTTTTTATGACTTTGTCAGTATTGCGTGAACTTCTACAATATTTCAACCGTTTTTGTGCTACCTCTGTTAAATTTTATCATGAATGCCTAGCCACTATGGAAAATTATAATAACGTGTAACCTTCATGTTAACTCCATGATATTTGGCAAGAAAATTACCGTCAAATACGGTTCAGCCTTTTCGGAGATTCGCTCGAACAGTGACGCCTAAATTTTTGTTTATACGTATAAATTAGTAACGCAAAAAAATATAAATATCTTTGCTAATAATATCTAGATTAGTAAATTACTCACTTAAACAAGTCAAATAACCTTGAGTGCTACTTTTGACAACATTTGCAAAATCTGCCTACAGGCAAACCGTTAAAATCGAGGGAGACTGAACAAGTTATAACTTTATAAGATTTCCTATTATTCCGTGATAGCATTAAATATTTGCCCATCTTACTATATTACTTGGAATCACTACCATTTATTTCCAATTCAGTTATATATAACTATATAGATATACATATAAATGCAGGTATAAAATATCGTTTCATCGTATACCTGCATTTACATATCGTTTAAAATAATACAAAAAAGGATTTCAATCTTGAAATTACCGAGGACAATATCTTTATTCCCTATAAATACACACAAAAATGAATATCTTTACTAGTATTATAAATGCAAATGTGAGTTTGTTTGTTTTAACCGATCACCATGAAAACTTGCATTCACATTATCAGGGGTACAAATAAGGACACAGGGTACATTTCATTCAGAAAAAAAAAAAGTTCTCCAGGGGTAGGGCAAATTTATATCAACGCAAGTGAAGCCGCGAACACAACCTAGTTGGTATATATCTCAGTATTTTCAACATCAATTCATCTATCGCCATGAAAGTTCCCATATCTCGTTATTGGATGATGCTGCAGTACATCAATAGATGAGATATATGTAGACGTTTGAACAATGAAAATATTTACTCAATAAATTAAAATGACAAAATAACAATAGCAATAAATACTAACAAAAAGCGTGCGATGCTGCGGGCATAGCTAATAGTAATATATTTTCTGTGTATAATATATATCAACAGTTTTCTATATTTGCTACAAGAATTGTAATGTAAATTTTCGGTTTATATTGTTAAGCAGCTATTGGTACTGGATATAAACTAGGCGTACCGACAAATTGCTACAGCGGTATTTTCTCATTCCATTAATGAACAGTATCCTCAATATTAATCGAACTTACATAAAAATTAATACATATCCATATATATTTTACTTTAATACAAATAAACTCGAAAGTCATGTTAAAACTTTCAGAATAAAATCTCGTACCTATATTTATTAAGTTGAAGATATAACAAGAGGAAAATTGTGTTTTCCAACAAGCTACATGAGTATGCAATCGTAGCTAACTCTTAAGTACGCGATGTCGCAGCGTAGTGGCTCTTTGCTACGTTCGTAACGTAATCAGGTCAAGGTTTTTTACGCGTTCAAATTATTCAAATTTGTTAGCAAAAATGTTTATATCGATTTAGGTAAGATAAAGAATCACTTCTGAGAACCTTCTAACTCCTATATAACTATGATCTGTAGAACGATAAAAATTACCAAGATACACTCTTTTCAAATAAATGATGTGTCACCAGTGACTCCTCTATTGATCTTTTACAGATAATACGTATGTCTTCAAAATCCGTTAAACAACTTTTTTATAGTTCAATTTATTTTAATTCGACATTTGTCATTAATATTTTTGATGGTAATTAAAATATGTTTATAATTTATTGCATTCGAAAGTAGTTTTATATACAAATAACTGTTTTGAAATCAAGAAAGAGTATTTTATTACTACGTTAGGTACTATAAGTTTTAAAAATAAAACAAAAATCATAACGATAATACAAATGATTCAATTTTCTACGGTTTGGAAGTTCACAACGTATTACGTAGGCGCTAACATAATAACAAAGAAGTGGGCGCTTCACGTTCGTCCTCAATAGAGAATAGAGTGGATTGCTCTTCATACCGTCAAGTATGAAAACAAGAACAAAACAGTGGTAGGCGTGTTTATGTAAACGGTTTTCTAACTAAGCACCCACTGGAAAATAATTTGTTCAACACAAAATTCATTAAAAGCTTTGTGAAACCATATTATGAGTAGGGAGGGAATCAATAATTTAATTTCGTACCCTGTATAGATGAATTAACTTTTCTTATGAAAATATTACTTAAATATTACAGTATACATATAGTGTATTGATAAGAATCAGTAGTTTTATTTTATAGTGATACACGAAATTACTGTATAACATTTGTTACAATATAGAGTACTGCGCAAGCTTAGTAGCGGCCATCAGAAGCCACATGTTATGCCGGCAAGGAAATTCATCAACGAAAATAATAAATAGCTGAATTCTGAAGCGCAACTAACTTAGCCAATTCTCTATGTGAAGTTTCTGATGATACTGTTTTCCGATTACAACGTAAAGTATAGTGAAATACTCAATTTTTTAAAATAACAACTATATTTTTTATAATAAAGGTATAATAATTCTGTAGAATATAAATAAATATGTCTGACTTTTTAATCAAAAATTCATTTCATTAATTACAGGAATCTACCGTCACATTAATTATGAAAACAATTACATTTAAACGTAAAGTATATTTTAAAGTTCCGTGTATACACAGTGAATTTGAAATCTTACCCCTTGACTGAACCGATCGATGGAATACGGTAAGCGACGCGACGGTCCCCTAGTCATCATTCTAACCAAACTATGTACAGGTATATATATTCATTTAGACAGGAATGTTTTATAATAAGGTATAAACGAGAGTGTTTTACTGTTCGAAATGTTATAATTACCGACTATAACTGTTTGGTTATACTTCACATATGTATTTGGTATAGTACATATATACATATGGTATGGTTTATATAGTTAAATTATATGGTCATAATGTTTCTGTTAACGAGTTACATATACTTTGGTTACTTTTGATTATAATTCAATGAAAATACAATTTTAATTCTGATAGAATATACAAGATAATTTTATAATTTTCGAAGTACTTACGTATCATAAATATACCGAAATAGGCAGATCAGGGTTGTAGCTATCACCGAATTAATGATATAGACCCCCGGCCTAAAGTGTCCCCGATAAGCTCGTGCAAGCAAAAAATCCTGTTACCTGAAAGCTCATCTTCTTTTTGATAAGACACTCAATATTGATGAAAATATGAGGTATGAGATTTTGTTTATAAAAAGAATAAGGAGAGTATTAAAACAAAATGTCTAGGTTTTAGTCATTAGTATTATTATTCCGACTTAGATGATGCGAATGATTTATTTTGTGTTATTATGTACACGAAGAAAACAGTTCTGAACAAATTCTATTCACTATATGAAGTATGAGTTACACGGAAAACACAACATACATAATTCAGTAGTAGAAAGGCCCCCAAGATTTTGACATAATAGCCTTATCTAAGACTAACAACGCCTGAAACGCATACCTAGCGTGATCGCCACACGGGCGATATTTTCTGTTCATATGACCCTCAAAACAATTATTTCACTAATATTCACTGAATTATATCATTGTGTTTATAAATGTTTCTCTTTTATACATTGTATATTATTGAATGCGTTTAGGTGCATAAAAAGATTCCACGAGTGATGTTATCCGAGTAGGTTCGGTACACTTCGGACAGTAAGCCTTGATTCCAATTTCAATGGCTGGTCATTCTTTTTTCACTACACTTCGAGCCATTTTTATTTAAAATAACAGTTTGAGATAACATAAAAGAAAGAAATATTACTTACTTTATAAATTTTTTTTTTGTTTAATGTTTTCGTCCTTTATTTAACTCTTTAACAACAGATTTTCCGGAAAACATGAAACATTTATTTCATTATTTAAAAAAAATTGCTTAAGTACGAAATTTTATTGCTTCAATTTAATAGGCAACGGAACTTTTAGAGCAACTGTTAACAATACATCATATCTTCTTTGGACTTTATTATAGAGTATAAAGTCACATTTTAACGTCTCTATTTTCATACATGTTGTTTTTCCATAGAAAATGTTGATATCTTTTAAGAACTTTAGAAATAATGGTAAACCTTTCTTTTTACCTCACTTTCCTTTCTTTGTAATATTTACCTTACTTTTTTGAATACATTAATATTTACAGGCAATTTTTGTAGGTACAATGTTCTCCTTTTTCTCTTACAAAAAATAATTACTGTATACCTTTGTTCTGTATATAATAACATATTTATATTGTGCTATAAATTGTTTTAGCCATGATTCGAGCCTTTGAATAATGAAATAGAGTTCGCCTGTTTTAACAAAAAGCTCTAATAATTACCCGAACTTTACTGAATTCAAACTTACAGCTTATATGAATTTAATTACTAATTGAATTATAGATCAATCAAACCATAAGCATAACTATATTAGGTAACTGTCTTTGTTTATATACATGAGTATCTATAGTGTTTTTTTATTGAACTGTGAATATTGTGCAAGCCTAATTAAGTCAAAGCTCAAATGATCACTACAATATAAGCGCCGTAGATAAAGTTATAACTTTATATAATTGTCTAAGACGTGTATTCTCACAACACATGTTCTTTTAAATTATCATATGTTTGTAATACTTTACTGACGACATTCGAATTAATAATATAGACAAGTTCATTCATATCGAACCAAACAAAAGCAGATTCCCACTCTTACAAAACAATTTATTTTTCATAACGAATTTTACACGGTAGAAATATTACAAGTACATAAAATATACTTACGACTTATATAATCTTTGTGTACCTCACAATCTCATAAATGTTTTGAGTTCATAAACAGGCGCGGTGTATGCGGAACTCAAAAGGAAAACGAACGCATTACGTGGGCATTGCAACCCTACTAATGGAACACGGACGATCGCAACGCGACGGTGGTGTTAGTGACGCTATAGCCGGGAGCCCGCCCCTCTACACCCAGTACTTTCTAGTCTGCCCAGCGCTACACTGAGCTACGAAATCTACATGCTACGACAGTACTGCAGAACTTTATGTAAACAAAAGCTCTTTAATTTATAGTATGCCTGTTTTTTATATAAATGTACCTATATTAGAAATTCATAAAATTAGATACTACTGAACTTTTACCTACGTAGAATGCTAATGTTAGTTCTAAAGACATAAAGCCTGATTGTATGCCAAAAACAAATTATAATGCAACTAGCTGATTCCCAGTCGTCATCCGCGTTAGGCATTAAAAAACGGCAAAGAGGCAATCGAATCCAAAAAAATGAAGTAATCTGGAACCATTTACGAAAACTTTCGCATTTAATGGCCATAGTCCTATACCGTACCGTTAAGTAGTTTTGACGTGATATAGTCACAAAAGAAATAAATTGTTTCTATATATATTTTCATTATATATAGGTGTATATATATGCATATATAACAATAAAATCGCTTTTTATTATATACTAAATAGGTCCTTACTATATGTGTTATAATAGGTATATGAAAATTAACAGTTGAGTAGTTAAGGCGTGACAGGACGACAAATAAACAAACTAACATTCACATTTATATTTTAGTAAGGATTGCAATACAATTCAAAAATAACCATCAAAGTTAATAACCACGGTAGAGTTGTCATGTCGCGATTCAGACGGGAAGGACTAGGTTCTCAACCAACCACATGATATCCATACACCTGACTTAAAAATGTTATTTTGGATGTATAAAACTGTTCACATTTCGATGTTCTGATAAGTTAATACCTCGAGAAATAACCGTTTGTTTTGTTGGATTCCCATATCAACATTTTTACACTTGCCATAGATATAAAATATCAGTATTTTTATTTGGTCATAATATATCCTACTTTGAGCAAAATGTATCTCTGAATTTAGAATTGTTTTACATAATAATAATAATAAGCTCCAGTTAATGTTTAATAATAAACTCAAAACCGCAATCCATTTCGATGGAACATTTGAAGAAAAAAAAATTAGACTCAAACTAAATTTTTTATTAGCTTCATTATGTAGTCATCATCATCAGCCTGTAAGAGACCCACTACAGGGCCATAAGCTTCTTCCTGAAGGAAGGTATAGGGTATAATCACCACGCCAGCCCACGACATATTGACGATTTCAATCTCTGAGAAATCCACAGATCTATATTTTTCCCAAATAAAGTACCACAAGATTTCTCAGATTCAGGGTTCCTCATGATGTTTTTCCTTCACCGTCTGGTCAGCCGATAGAGATACCAATTTAAGTTAGTAAATGTACGCGAATTCAGACAAAAGCATTGGTACATGCCGGGATTCGAACTTGTTCCACCGGACAAACCACTAGAAAACTACGACTTAATTATGTAGTACTTGGTGATAATTAATGATATTTCCAATTGCAACAAAAATGCTTAAAACCAAGTGTACCTATAACCGTGGTCGTCAAACTGCTATCCGCGGGCCGTGGCCAGTATTTGTACAATTACTATCACAACTGATCTTACATTTTTAGTTAACTAAATGGAAGTACGTGGAACGGGACGACGAAGTATAGCGAGAATACGGGAACATGATTGTGCATGTAAGAATATAAATGATTAATATATCATCCTGTTTTAATATACATTATGTATTCACGTCCACTTCCATAATGTTTCTTGCGTCGCTAATATAATAATACCAATTGGGTAGATATCACCTTTAACAAATAATTCTATGACACAATATCTCTAAGATAGACTTTATTTTAACTATGAAGCTAATTTCAAAATACATATTTAATTGCTTTGAAATCAATTAATCAATAGTCAGTCAATTGAGCTGGGAAATAAATGACTTCAGAGATTTCTATTGCCATACAAATTGCACTCGCATTTTGACAGTTCATAAAAAATATGCCCATTGGTGATAGCAACTATCCAATCCATAAATGTGCGGCCACCAGTTACACACTCCTCACTTGGTTCTACGTTTCCCTGGGCCAAAAAAGTATGATGACCACTGACCTATATGAACAAACTACAGTAAAAACACAAAGGAACCACAGTAGCTTTCTGTGACAGACTAGTTTTATCTTGGTACGATGACACTAATGAAGAGCCTCAGATCAAGCGGTCAATTAATTATTATATTTGAAGTCAGTGCTTAGACTATAATAACATGAATAATTGTACAATTTGTTGTAATTGTTGTTGTTGTTTCAGTACCTAAGTTACCTTAAGTGCGATGAATAATCAAGAACGATTAGTTTATATAAATATTATAAATTTATTATAATAATATTTTGCTTAACAAAGTCATTTATAAAATTAATTTAAAAAAATGATATAAAAAATACCCTTTTTGTTTTTTGATTAAAGGTGCATTTTTTTTTACATTAAATTACGCGGACCGGGTCTAGCCGCTAAGTTAGAAGATCTTGGGTAATAAACATAGGCAACAATTTTATTTATGTTATTAAAATTATTTTATTAAACACAACTAATCACACAAGTAGGTTGATAGTAGCCAAGATCATCAGTTGAATGCCGCTGCGAAAGATGTATTTCACTGAGTTCCATAACGCCAAAATCGTAATCAGCAAATTTCTCGAGAATCTCTGAACCGTCAAAGCTTTTACGAGACTTTCTTGAGTGATCTGTATTCAGTCGTACGGTTTCGGAGTCCGCACCCTGTATGAATTCTGTACTTCGAATTGATGAGTGTTACATGTAGTTTTATGTTTTCTCTCCCAAATTCCATATCCATGTAACCTATTAACAGGATTGTGCAAAAATGTAATACTGTTACAATATAAGTTTGAATAAGACATACATTATGATGGGGAACCTATATAATAAATATTTTCTTAGAGGTCAAACACTGTAATAGTTATCATGTCATACACATTTCAGGTGGAAAATTCATAAGCAATAAATATGAAAATTTTAAAATAAAACTGACATTAAAGGAATGCACTAGAACGTCCAGAGTTATGTACTTCCCTTACCTTCTTAAATTGTCGTACGATTCAACGCAAATGAAATTAAAATATGACCTCCATAAAAATATAGAGGATAATTTTCCCAATAAAAAAAAAAATAATTTCACTAAATCAGTTTACAAATTATGAAGTTTGGAGCTAATAAACTGAAAAAAGCCAATGAATCGGGAACTCCTTCCATTTTAAATACGTTAAAAAGCATCAAATGAGAATAAAATATTCATAGTATGTTTACAAGTGCAGCCTCAATCATAAATACACGTTTCTATATGTAAATGAACAATTCAAATTCTTTTTCAACTGTTGATAACCTGGAGATCTATATGTACATTTATTGTTTCGATATTTTGTAATATACGTACACTAAGATAAAAGTCAGTGATCATGAATATGACGATAATATCTTTTTGTGTCTGTTGGTATGGCCGGATTAAACTCAATATCGCTTTGATATATTTTTAAGATTTGTACGTAACACAAGTAGCTTGTACATTAGTGATAGGGTATAAGAACTATCAATAAAAGTTTTAGGAATTAAAAAAACTACCAAAACAATATTATTTAAATCTCAATCGATTTTGATGACATATTGTATATATATGTGTTATTAAGAAATGAACACTTTTAGATTTCATACAAACATAATTCTCCGACTTATAACAAATTTTAATACACCGGAGAAAAACGTTATTACTAAATTGATATGCTTTAAAAGCTATAAGTAATACTTTTAGTAAACAATAAACAATAAAATGTAATTCATTTCTACCGATTTTTATAAATTTTTGTCACTTTTGATAGAGTAACAAGATTATAGTAATGCTCTATAAACATTTATATTCTCAACCGATTTTCATATTTTTTACACGGATCACTAAAAAGTAAAATACAAAATATGGTAATTATGCCACAAAATTGATAGCGTCAAATAATTGGCAGTGATTCGTTTAGAATACATACAAGATACTGTTCTTTAACATACATACTACTATTTAAATAAAATAATGTAAAATAGCGAGTCACAAAATATTAATGCATAAAAAACGCGTGCGGAACCGCGGAGAGATGTTAGTCGCGTAAGATAATAGTGATAAATGTAAAAAGCAAAATAGCGAGTCGCAAATAACTACTAGACAAAAAAGACGCATGCGGAGTCGCGGGCAGTTGCTAGTTGTATATAAGTTCTGAAGTGATAAGATTGAAATGAAATATTTTCGAAAAACTTCATCGATTTTGTAAGTAAATTTAACTTGTATTAGAATTGATGTTAGTATGTGAGATTTACACCCCAGCTCCGTTCGACAGTACCGTATAATTTATTGAGTTTTATAGCAAAAATTATTTGTACAAGATATGCGCAACATACATAAAATTATAAATACGATATTTTACCTGTTTTATAAAAATATTGAACCAGTGAATCTCCGAGTTCTTGTAGTAAACCTCGTGGTCCATCCTCTTCTTGAACAAGTCCATAAAGAACATCAATCTCACTTGGGTTATCATTCATGTAAGATAATCCTTTTAATCTTATTT
The DNA here is from genome assembly GCA_035772565.1 of Antheraea assamensis. Lineage (NCBI taxonomy): Eukaryota > Metazoa > Arthropoda > Insecta > Lepidoptera > Saturniidae > Antheraea > Antheraea assamensis. The sequence continues at coordinate 7,161,241 of JAQQSE010000064.1, read as the reverse complement.
TTAAAGGCATGTGATTTCTCAATAGCGGTCTAAAAATTATAACAATATAAATCATATTCATTATTTATATGTAATTTATTAATTGAATAAGACTATTTTGGATAATTTTAAAGATTCATAAAAAAAACACATTATTTATATATTTCAGTTGCCCCTAAATATAAGTTTTTATGATATATATATAGACGGTCGAAAGACTAACTGACTAACGAGCCATACGCAATCTTTGCACACTAGGGCAATTAGCCTTTCCGCTATTAGCAACAATAATTTTTTTGCGACCATAGACAAAACATCGAGGCGATATACACATGTATGGAAGTACCATATTAATGCTAATCAATAAATGCAAAGGTGAGAACACATCGCAATGTATTACGATCAATTGGGCTGTGTGAAGATAGACGCATTCTTCAGATGGTAAAATTCTAATATAGATTATAAATTTATGGTCAACAAATGTCACAGTCAACACAACAAAGAGAAATAATAAGTAATCATAACAATTGCTACTTCTATCACTGGCAAAAATACGAATAGTTTATATACTTAAGATCTTTCGAACAAGCATAATATCCAAGTTATTGTTGCTATAAAGTAAAATTTATATTTAAGTATTTACTAACGTAACGATTTTTTCTTTTGCTTCTCTTAGAAGCTTTGACACAAATAAACGTTCTTCATTGTCCATCAAGCACATTACTCCCATAGTTAAATGTAACTTTTGTGCTCTTATAAATATAGAGTCTTCTAGTGTTGGATTAGGGCATTCTTTAAGTACTCTTTCCTGAAAATTATAAACAAAAAGTAATAAGCAATGGTAATATAAAACTCATTATTTTATATATATATTCATAAAAGATTACAAATTACACAAAATACAAATTAATATTGGCGCAAAAAAACCGTAATTATACAATGATATCAAACCATATATATTGTGACAAATAGCAATTTTTTAAAGAAATAATGTCCCCTAAATATGTGACTTTTATTTGACTTTACACAAAGTTATATGTGCCAAAAGTATTTTTATGTTATTTTTCAACTAAGAGTAACTCTAAAATAATATGTTTTCAGAACTTCATAAATATTAGTACTTTTAAGTCTCCGGAATTGAATATAATGCCTACATAGTTTAATCCGAACAGAAGTATGATTTGAGCAAACAATAACAAGAATATAAAACATAAGTATAACCTTGGAGTTGTTATTATATCACAAATGGCCACAAATATGTTACCATGTTATAATTAATATGCAGTAATATGTTGTACCTTAAAACTTTCAAAGTTTTTAACAATATCTCCAACATTCATAGGTATAGATAGAAAGTGTGTGGCTCTCTGTTTCATCCTGGAAGATATAACAATGATATTTATTCTTCGTTTTGCTGCTTTCACACTCTGCAATTTTAATGATTTAATTATGAATTATGATATCTTTTAGTACATTGGAATTTGCAATAATTATATATACTAACAGATGCTGATGATCCAAATATAACAATGTCTCCAGTTTGTCCCTGTTTTGGTATTTTAATGTTAGTTCTAGTATCTCTTTCAATTCTACTTTTAGTTGCTCCTTTTTTACCTATTAAATATCCAATATAATGCCTAAAACAAATAAAATATATATAACATAATTCAATGCAATAAATTTTTAATTCACATTTTCTACTAAATGTATGTTAGGTAAACTTATAAACATTAGTAACAAGGTACACATCTTTTAGTAATGAATTATTTTTAGGTCAATGTAATGTTCATAAACCTATTATTATCTTTATGAATAATGCAGGGTAAATAGGAGTCACAGGAGTATTAAAAACAGTAATATTTCACTTTTTACCTTCTTTAATTTTTTTATGATACAATAAGTTATTCAGGAATTATGTTTTACAATCCATAACAGACATAAAATAGCTCTATTATTTATCTATATTTGTAACTATTTATAATTAGTAATTAAGTGAATGTATTGGAAAAAAAATATCGAACTTTTTTCAGTTTGTTGTTTTCACATCTATATAACTAATTTAAAACTTCATTAAGTTTTATTAAGCTTATGACCTGTTGACAACCTTAAATTGACGAAATGAAAAAGTTGACTAACTTTTATATATAAATATTTATAATAATAATGTAATATAATTTATATAATTTTATGAAATTAATATTTTATATGTGATTATATATAAACAAATATATATAGCTACATAAATAAAATATATAATTATGAACATAGACATTTAAACATTTGTTTAAATAATGTATTAGTGTACAGAGAAACATTATTTAAACAAATGCATAAGTGTCTATATTCTTATTTATATTAACTTTTTAATTCAAATATATACATATATATAATAATAATAAATGTAAAAAGGTCAAACATAATATAAAACTTAGTGTATAACTTGAAACATAAAATGCTGTTCCTAAATTATTTATGCTATTCCATCACAGACATATTTCTATAGGCTTAACATATATGTACAATTTACTAAATTTTTATATTATACCCAATTACTGTATCTAATACAATTATTCCTTTTTAAATGCAACTATATTTATATTGACGGTCTTTTATATACAAAGTATCCTAGGAATTAATATCCAATGATTTATATAATTGTAAACACAAAATTGCAAATTTTTACTTACTTTGGAACATGGATATTGGTGGTATATCTAGAATTATCCACCATAACAATTTCAAGATCATCATTATCATCTTCATCCATCACATCATTAAATGTGTTTTCTAGAAAAGTGAATAATATTTTGATTTACATTTAAACAAGAAGAAGTATAATACACTCGTAATATCTAAATGCAGCTCTGTCAAAATCACCCAGGTTAAGCAAATCAGATATATTTGTTGTTGAATCATTAATTTTCATTTAAACAGTTTAATTGGGCAATTATAGTGATTTTAGAAGGCTCCTATTTCTTGTAATAAATAATTCATTTATATAAGATATAAAAATATTTGCTTATCCACAATTAAAATAAAGTATATATGCAATGCCTCCTGCGTTTGTGCTTATTATAATAGACTAATAGGTACAACAAATGATAAGCAAATAAAAGTTATATTAATACTATTTTGACATAAATCGAATAAAAGGCATTACATGTAATCACCCGCCTTGGTATGGTGATCAGTAGTCGGTAAGTTACACGTATTTATTGAACATTTAATTTCACCCATATCTCTTTATTTTTTTATACGACATTTAGGCTTTCGTCGTCGTTCTTGGGTTCTACTGTTCTCAGGAATATACCATTACATGTTACAATTGTTTTGTTATCAGGCTAGTATTGAAAAGATGGTTTACCATTTTCATATAAGTCATATTCTTGTAATGCGTTTATTTCATGAGTTGGATCATTTACTCTGTAACATCGTCCCTCAATCCATATAAGATCTGGTTTTAAAATGTCACTCATTATATATCCATAGAGTAAATAAACACAAAAAAAAACTTTATATTCACAGAATACTAATGCTCCTAGCAGGGCTTTCTATTACTATCTACCTATTTATTTTCCCGTAATAATTACTATACACACTTTGCTGTCTCTAATATACCTACATCAAAGAATATTAATTCATTGTAGATATACATCACAGATTATTAATCGTACAGGTAATATACAAACACACAAAAAATCTATAATATTGTTGCCAACTACACTAATCAGTACACAGGTAGTTCAAATACAGCTAGTAACCACAAAAAAATGAAGCAGGTATATTCATAAAAAAACAATTTATTCAGCATCGTCAAATCGTCAAAAAAAAACGCTGCACAAAATTATGAATATGCGTAAATACGGATAAACAGGAATAATATAACTGAATACCTAAATATAAAATATCTTTAATGTGTAGCAACACATCAAACGTGGTATGTGTGTACTACAACAATGCAGGCAAAAATCCAGCGGCACTACAAAGTCCGAAATTAGTTGGCGTAAGAACGCGACTAATTAAGACTTGTCGTCCAGGTGGCAACCACATGTTACCTGGGATCAACTATAAAATTATCGACAAACTCCACACACAATGCGGCGAATTGTTATAATCTCAACCAATAATCCTTATTATTTTATTTCATAGAGGTTTATTATTAATTCTTAGTTTTTACTTTTACTTTATGACCGCAATACTGATTGTATTTCGAATGTTTGTATATTTTCTTTGTAATTCTTGCACGTGTTCCGTTTTGGTTTCGTTGAAATATAACCGGCTCAATTCAATAAAGGGAGATTCGTAATCCAGCTGCCAAAGCGGTTACTAGTCAACACAATCGGAGTCAGATATTTTATTTATAACTTTCAACCTTCTGAAAGTAGCAAGTGGTACCCATGCTACCACTTCCGCTAAAGTGGTGACGCGACGCCGCTCCCGCGTTCTACAAATATAACCACTAAATTTGTAAATATTATAAAACAAAATCGTTTTTCATGTGACTTTGCTTAGTTCTTCTAAACTTCACGAAAAAAATTTGAATCCGGTTTAACTATTATTTAGAGGATTTCTCCAGGAATATTTATATATATCTATATAATACATCAACATTGTATTTATATAAAGCACAAAAAAGCTGATGTATTCGAATATATTCGTTGAAGTTTTGGGTAGTAATGGAATTTTCGGGTGCTTACGATGATAACGCTGAATAATTTTATCAGATACATATGCCTACACAAAACACATATCTATCTTCTAAGGGTACTCACAGTAATAATTTTTATCTTTTACATATTACTAAAAATAATTGGTTATTCGCGACATTATTTTGATTATTATACAATGGCATTAATCCTTCATTATTATCATCTTACCCTTATTCCACATAAGTAGGATCGGTACAAATTATTTTCCTTCTCCACTCTCCTCTGTCAAATGTCATCTCAGTATTTACACCCTTTATACATATATCATTGCTCACACAATCAAATCAAATATTTTTCGGTCTGTCTCTACTCCTATATCCGTCCACTTTCAAACTAATAAAGTAACAAGAATATTTGGCTATTATCGCTTCTCATAATATGCCCATACCATGCTAACCTAATACTCTTCAACTTCACTGTCGCTGGTGCTATTTTTAAACTTCCTCTGATATACTCATTCTTAATCTTATACATTCTCGTTACACCACATATCTATGTAAAATGCGGGAAGATATTATCGTTATGCGTTACGAACTATCGGACTGTGTGACGAAACACGCAGCACGATAACTGGGACCGTGGTTTCTATACGCATCAAAGGAACTTGGAGACGCTAATTTTGAGTTACTATTGAAATGACAATGGTGTGCAAATGGTCTTCTACGCCTTTATCGGAATTAATTTTGAGGTTACTTTTTAGCGGCACAAGTGACCGAAGCTTCGTCACGCAGGTATGGGACTAGCATAATACAATATACAGAAATCACATTTTTTTTAAATCAGCGCCTCTAGCGATAAGTGTTAGAACGTAATACTTGCAATCTATAGATACATATATCTACGTATGTCCCTATGAAGTGGTACTGTGTAGTTTGTACATAAGCTTTTAATCATTACATTTAAAATGAAATTATTTTCATCTAGTTTTAAATTTAACTGTGTTTATTATAGGTATACACGATTATTTACTTTTAAAAAAGATGGATATAAAAACAATTACACTTTTAACATCTAGTCGCCAAAATGTTGTTGGTAGAGAAAAATAACAAACAAACCAAAATTATGTAACAGCGGCATTTAGTGATACATCACTAGATGCCATAATAAAAAATCATAATAAAATTGTTTCTAAATAGATAGAAAAGAACTAATAACACCAATAAATATAGGAATAAAACACTATAAAAGCGTATATCGTGTCAAGATTCATTTTCATTATTTATACTATCTAAAAAATGTGGCCCGTCTGGCACATGTAAATCTCTGGAAGGTCTACAGCAGTGTTTTTGAAATTGAAGACACTTTAATCAAGTAAATAATAAACAACTATTTTAGTTTTCAATCTAAAGAGGTCCAAGCTTCTTAAAACTGAGAATACAGGTGACGTTAAAACGAATTTGCTTCTACGATATCAAACATTTAAGACAAGTACTGCTAAGAATCTAGTACTAAAATGAATGGATAGATGGCGTTAACTCAAATCTTACCGTGACGATATGTTCATAGAATATATTTTACTCTTAGCCACACCGTAAGATGTTTTGCATGAAAAATGGTCTATTGTAAGTGTTATTTGAATACTCTTTGAAACATTACGTTTTTAAACGTTGAATTGTTACGTTAATGGACCTAGCAAAAGGTTTACCAATGATGCTAAGAAGGGATATTCCGCGGTAATAGTTGCGGTTACCGCAGTCGCCTTTGCTTTTACCAGGGCCATTTGAGTTAAACTACTAAAGCTTGCTAATTGCATACGTCCTGACGCACGGTGCGGTTTTAGGTCCCAATGGTCAACTATCGATAGGATATTCTCTCTTCAAAAGCTACAAGACAACTCTAGGAAGCCGCAGTCCCCTCTTGTCGTCGCGTTTGTAGACCTGAACAAAACATGACACCGTGAGCCAAGAAGGGTGGTATTCAATTCTTACTAAAATTTGATGTCTAACTCCTATAGATAGTGCGGCAATTCCACGAGGACATGGAAGCCACAGTACTGGATAATGGCAACACTTCAGCGTCTTTTGAAAAACGTTGTGCTGTTCGTCAGTTGTGTTTTGGCTCCTACCTTGCGTGGAATACTCTTTTTAGTACTCTCGAAGATTGCTTTTGATGTTGTACAACAAGGCATCCACCTACACACGCGATCTGATGGTATGTTATACAATATTGCGATGCACAATTCCAAACGTTTTAGGGAATATCTATTCCTAATTAGTCTTCTTGTCGCTGATGATGCTGTCTGCGTTGTCCAAGGTCAAGACCAGCTTCAGAACCTTTTGGACAAATTTGCTAAAGCGTTGTGACCTTTTTTCAATGGCTATCAATGTTAAGAAGACCGTCATTTTAGCGCAAGGGGTGTTCAGCAAAACCAGTGATCCTACTTAACGGCACACGTTTAGAGCTATTCTACAAATTTTGCTACCTAGGTTCACAAGAATCGAGCAATCTCTCGCTTGATACAGAGTTTGATTTCCACATCAGTAAAGTTGCCTCTGTATTCGGAAAACTTCGTACAAGGATTGAATCACAAACTTCATGGTAAAAACTAAAATACTTATTTACCTAGTCATGTGTCCTAATTATACTCATATATGGGGTGGAATCCTAGACAACATACACCAAACAAGAACGCCAATTGAACACATTTCACTTGCAATGTCTTCGAAGCATAACGTGGAAGGATTGGATGATAAACTAGTCTGTTATAGATGAGGTACAACTTCCTAGCATTACCGCTATTCTGAAAAAGAAACGACTACGTTGGCTGGGGTATGTGCACCGAATGGAACGAACTCGTTTGCCAAGGTAAATTCTTCTCGTAGAAATTGCACATGCGAAGCGGTCTATTGGTCGTTCCAAACTTCGCTTTTAAGATTGCGCTAAACATAACGTATCTGCATTTAACATCCCACGCAGCCAATGAGGACCGTGCTAATCGTGTCGCCTAATTCACGAAGGTCAGACAAAGCATGATGTCGCTTGAATTCGACTATTAAAAGAAAAACGCATTAGGTGTCAAGAGCGAAACTCCAACCCCGTCCATCTAGGGGTCGATAGGGTCATACACTTGTCGAGAGTGCGGCCGACGAATCCTCTCCCTGATCAGTCTCCTTATCCACGAACGGAAGTGCCGCCAGGATGCTACTTAAATCATCGGTTAAAGATGCAAAGGCCTATGATGACTGTAATATATACACTACAAGATATTTTGAATTATATGATAATACTTTGTAATTACTATATATACTTATATCTATACATTTGATGTAAATTATAATTTCATAATTTTTCCATGTCACATTTTATGTAAATCATGAAAACTTAATTCGTATTTCGCGGGCAATACGAAGAATTTAATTCGTTGAATGAGTTGAGTAACAACAGCTGTTCAGTGTTGCTCCATATACTTATTTATATATATTTTATTGTGACTAAATGTTGAACTTGTCAGTATGATATGAGTTTTGGTTATTGGTCTCTTAGTCTGTGACCAGTACTAGTAGTATCATAATTGTAGTTATTGATAATATATCGATTGTAAACGTTATTTCTTGTGTGAGCATTTTATTTCAATATTATGAGATATTAAATTATGTTTGTAATAGTAACGAATGGAATATTTTTTCTATAAATTTATTATATTCAAGCTTAACAACACCAATAAGCAAAGAACTGATAAATTATAGCATAGATAAGCTTATCTTATTCCATTACGCAGGAAGTATTTACGTTTTAGGACTGTCGTTAGACAATACATCAATATTTTTAAATAGTACCTACCAAATGGCTAAGAACTTTGAGAGATCTACAAGTACACCGTACTACAGTACAAATTATCAATATGCATATGTTCACAACAAGGTTAATGGTAAGTAAAAAAAATATTTAATGAATTGATTATTAATTTTATGAACTAACAACTGTGCTGTGTAAAGTTAATTATATTGATAATGTTCAGTCAATAAAGGTTTAAGCAATTGCAAGAGTGCGCATTACCTGCAAAATGTTTTTAACTATGTATATAATTATGGTCAGTCGTTATTATTACTTATTTTACCTAACATAAAAATATATAAGTTTTATGATATTAGCTTACTATTTGAGTTTGTGCATACTCTCCGATTGTGTCTAAACAGGGTGGTATGGTATTGTAATAAAATAAAATAAAATGTGCATATTTCAGAAACTGCGGAATATTTTTAAAACAAATGTATTTGATATCAAAGCATATGTGGTGGTCTCCGTTGTTGTTTTTAGATTATACTGTGCTTACTATGAGAGAGAGTGTAGGCACTTTGCAGTGCTCCATAAAAATACATTAATCAATGTGTTGTGATCTTGTACTAAACTTATTAAATGACGGGATCGAGGGAGTACAAGACTGATTTCCGTACTTCGGAGAAATTATTTATTGTTCTAATAACTACTGGCACCGACTGAGATAAAACTATTTTTCATTTTTCTGAAATCTCGAGCAGTAACACTTTTTATAAGACACGGTGATATATTTAAACGACAAAGAAATTATTCACCGTATTGATTATGAATAAGTGAATGAACTATTCGGAATGCTCAACTAATGTTAAGAGACAAAACAAAAGTTCATGAGCGTCCCTAGCAGCAGTAGGTTTTGCTTACACATTCTTATTTATTACATATTAACAGCCAGTCCCGACTTTGCTCACGTTAATTATAATTTAAAACATAATAAAATATAGCCTCTGCCATTCGAAAAAAAGGTGACATACCATTTTCGAATCATTTGCAAAATCCGATAAGCAGTTTCTATAGATTGCTACCTACAAACTAATTTTACCTCTTTATATAATAATAGTATAGATGAAAGTGAAGCTGCAATATGGTTATAATTTTATGTAGTTGCTTCAGTTTTTTTTTCGAACTGACCTACACTGTTGGCTTTGTCAGGCCTTTTTTGCTTTTGTAGATATTAAACGTACCTACATTATAAAATCTTTACGACTGTTTTCAAATCACATATCATTAGTAGGTATTCTATATAACATATTACTATAACTTTAGTTAAAAGTCAATATAATATTAAAATGTTATATGTTTATCTTATGCATTCGTAAGAGTAAGGTGAGCCTACGTGAATTACATAATACTAGCAGACCCGGCGGACCTTGTTCTGCGTTGATAATAAAAAAGTATATATTTATGTGCATGAAACGCTTAAGGTGGCTTGCCTTTTTCCGATTCTTTCAACAATTATCATTATATTTCAACCAATTTACAAAAAAAATACTTGACAAAATATATACCTAAACCTTCCCCGTGAATTGCTCTATCTATTGGTGAAGACACGTTACAATCCATTCCGTCGTTTTTGAGTTTGTCGCGAACATCCAGACAGACGCTGCGGACGACTTTGTTTTATAATATTAGATAACATATTATACGATAATAAGTGTTATTGGAACTTACCAGCTTTACAATTTTTTTTGTATCTACGATTATCGAAGTCATTTACCAAATCAAAGAATCTTCAAAAATAGTGACAGATTTGGCATACAGTTGTTCAGTTGCAATTTTATTTCCTTACATTTTCGTGCTATAAAGGAAAAATTTTCTCCCATTTTTTTTTAGTAAGTACACCCTTACGACGCCAGGGCGGGCAGATAGTACGATATATTTACAACTAGGATAAAAACCAATTGTGCATACTTAGAATCATATTTGAACTTCATATTTTTTAGGAATCCTAAAAAAAAGATTGGACAATTAAAATCCTTCTATATACCTTTCTATGAACATTGACTAAGATACCGATAGCGATTAGCGACAAGCAATAGATCACTGTGTGTATTACTCTAGGGGTGAAAAAATGTAGAAAATTTTATGTTCTAATGTATATAAATTCTTAAGTCCTAATGCAAAGGTCATCATACTTTCCTGGGCAAGGACACAAAATATGAGGTATAACTACGGGTCGCACATTCATGGATTGGGTAGTTGACACCACGAATTAACTGGCATATTTTTATAAGCTGCCAGTGCCAAAATACGATTGCAGTTTTCATTTTGTATAACAATAGAATCCTGTGAAGTCATTTATTTGCCATTGATTCCAAAGCAATTAAAATCTAATTTGCTAATTCTAGAACTAAAATTAAGTGTATCTCACATAAAATGTGTCTGGGAATAATTGGTTTTAAAGGTATCAACTACCCAATTGAATATTATTATATTAGCAATGGAGGAAGTATTATAAAAGTGGGCGTGAATACATAATATATTTATATATAAAAAAGATAGTATATCATTTCTGTACAAAAACATGTTCCGCGTACTTCCTTCGGTAAAACTAACATATGCGAAATGTGTATTAATAAATTACTAAAATTGTCTGCTATATGGCGGGATACACAAATACTGTCCACGAGCCACATGCGATCCGTAATTTGACGAAAGCGGCCCTAAACATAGTTAAAATTTAGATTCACTGTTATAGACATGAAAAATGAACAATATTTTACTGAATATGTGGTAATTAGGCTCATGGTTAGAAATAAAGAATTACATGCATTAACGTTTTTGAAAACGAGAATCCCTAAAGGGGCGCCAAGTATAAAATGTATATAAATTCGAAAATATTCAACAATACGTAAAAAATAAGTATTGAATTAAAAACGATTAAGTTATATGTATAAACATGTCTAGTTTTTAAAAAAAAGCTATGAAAATTTGATTATTTAAGAAATTTCGAACTTGTTTAGACAAATTATTGGCAAAAATCTCATTTCATGAAAGCAAACTTGTTATTGCGAGATAGGATTATGGTAAAAAAGGCCGGTTTTTCCCATTATCAGTTGTTCAAGACAGCATCTGTGTTTTCTTTGTTCTACCGTTTAAATAACCAAATAAACGAGAGTTTATTCTCTGTGTAATGTAGACAATAAGATATGGACACGAGTATAGGATTGAGCCTGCGTATTTCAATGCCAGAGCGAGCGAGGTGATAACAAAGATGGAAGCGCCGCGATGACGGCGAGACTAATTTCTCTAGTAAACATTACAAGCACGATCAGTCTTTTCAAAGTTATTTATTGCAATCAAGTATGTTTGGATTGTGATAAAGGAACTTGCTAACTATTATACATTAAAATACACTGATATCTCGTGTGGTGATACTAAACTGTGTTCATGCTGCTTTAAAATTCGGTAAATAATTATTAGGTATATTATAGTAACAACTAATTTGCATAATGTTGTTAAATTCCATTGTATACATAATTATGAAGGTTGACTGACTTATATTTAGTTATACGCATGAATTTACATCTATTTGGACAAAATCATTATGATTCAAGTAAATAGGAAATCTACAAATAGGGCTAATAACAAGTTATTAAATTTATGTCATAGGCAGATACGTAAGTGTGTAGGTAATATGAAAGATGTTTAGACGAGTCTTTGAGTTTATTCTGCAGTAAAATAAGTTTGCCAATTGCAACCACAAAAAAATATGTTGATTTAAAATTACCTTGATACTTTTAGATATTTATTTATTTACATTTTATTATTTTCAGATGGCGATAAAATGCATGGATCTCGGCGGGTCATTACGTTTTGTCTTCTGACCACCGTTCTCCCTTCAATATTAATCGTTCTTCCATTATATCTAAGAAACGTTAGATACGCAGACGTTATGTATAAAATATCAGATTCAGATGTCATACAAATACATAAAGGCCAATCATCAGTGTTTTGCCAGAGACATACTCTAATAATGAATAGTACCTTTAATGCATTCCAAATGCGAGGCGTACCAGAAGTTTCGGATAAGAAAAAACATATCAAATTGAAAAAATCAATACCGCTCCCTGATGATACTTTAGAATACTGGGGATTCTACCTTTTAAAAGGTGCCACAGTTGAATTAAAAGCTTGCTCTAGATATGAAGGTTCAAAGATATTAGTGGTTAAAGGAGATAGAATACTAAACACATGTGGAATCCTAGATGAATATAAGTATAAAGATCCACCTCTAGTTGATAATCAAGGCGTGCAAGTGACATTACAAAAACCTAATGATAAAAAGTTAAATAAAATTATAAATAAACCCATAAAATATGTAAAAGAAGAATTCGATGAAAATGGTACAATAGAAACAAAATACAGAGACGACGAAGACATATATTTTCATTCACAAAATGTTACAACAAACAGTTATATTGAGAAGTTAAATAAAGCGAGACCTAAAAGAGATACAAATACACCTTTGCACAATCCAAACACAATATTGGATACAGGGGTGCATCATGGCGGGAATGCCTTCAATAATACTGTTAAACCTGAAGACAGCGCAGTCTCAAGCTTTGAAGTAAATCTGTTCGACTGTTACCACGATAACATAATCATCAATGAATTCTTTCCCTACTCCATCCAGTGTAACAGCACAAATTATCTAGAAAACACTACCACACTAAAAGTTGTTCACGAAGTTTTACTCGATGGCTATTATTACTACATATTTTACAGTGATAACGATTTCGTAATAAATGACATACATACTATTTTTAATATTTATAAGCCCACATTCCAATATGTAAATAATTCAGAATCTAAAATGTGTATAAATAAAACGGTGTGCGAGTTCGACGTAGGATTTTTCAGTGACGAATTGGTGATAGTTGAAGTGCCTACTAAAGATGGTTTGCAAAATGAGGAAGATGACTCATCAATTTTAATGTCAGTTTGTCATCCTCGAATGTCAGTTTATATTTTCTTCCCTATATCTGTTATTTTGCTTATACTTCTTTTTGCATTTTTATGATATTTATTTATAGCGATATTTCATGTTATGTTAGTGCAAATGAACATTACCAGAAATGTGATATTAATTTATTAGGACTCAAATTAATGAATTAAGTCAGTGATACTGGAATAAAAACATAGCACAGTATTTAAGAGATAATATTTCTATATCCTTATTGTCAAGGAAAGTTCTTAGAATTCTAAAATCTCAATTATTTTGATGTATTATAACAAAATTACTATTATTGTGATTATAATAAAAAGTTTAGAAAGAAAATGATTTTTCATGGCTGAATTTCAGTTTTAATATCTTCTACTGACCCTCAAAGTTCATTTTTACCGCTATAAATGATAGTTGGGTAATTGATTAATAATTATTTTTTATATATAGTTTTGATATTTTAATACACGTTATTAAGCATTAAATACATATACACCAATTATATTTTGAGACAAATTATTAACAAGGTATGTCTTACGACATATATCAGAAAAATTGTTCCATTTTTACTACTTACATAAATTAAAGTAAAAATAGGAACCTTAATTACCATTGCGTAAAAGTCACTAATATTTCGAATAAGTTTATTCCAAAAATATAAATAATTCGAAATGAACATAAAAACCATGTAGAAAACAATAAGTAAAACGCGAATGCAATTATTTATGCGTAACTTATGGGGTTACAGGATACAAAAAGGACCTGCCAAAAGAAAGTAATGAACATTATTGAGGAAATTTTGATTTATTATTTCCACATAGTTGTGTCCAAAGTGCGTTTCACAGGCTCAGTAGGTAGATCTTCTGTAAAACAAAATTTACACAATTCAATACAATGTTCAGAGAAATTAAGGTTCCGATCGGGAGTGGAGCGCTACATATCAAATATAATAACAATACAATACGATATTTTATTACATTTATTTAGCGTATTACAAAAACAGTTACCATATTATATGTACAACTGGAGAAAAGATACAATACATTGTTTTCTTCTAGTACTTTTGTGATTGAAATAGCCTCTCCAGTACCCGATGAGACCTCTGTGCAAGCAGCAGAGAGGTCTACGCGGAACGGGGGCCATCCGGCCGAGCCGGTCTTATCCCTAGCTAATGTATATTAAACTTATATTGATACGACACGACTATTATAATGTAATCATTAATTAAACTAAAACGAATATATCAGTCCAAATTAAAAGAGTTCCAATAAAAAAAATTCGGCACAGCGATAGATATTTAGAAGGCTCCTCCTAATACACACACCTTATAAATATCGCAATTGAACGCAGGACACAAAGTATAGACCAGATAAACGTAGGCACCTCAGATGAGGTTGGCCACATCACTGGGCATTTCCGAAATACTAGTGTGATAGAACTCCTCAATATCCTTGAGTGCTCGTCTGTCACCTTCAGTGACAAAGTTGATAGCAATTCCTTTACGGCCGAAACGACCACCTCTTCCGATTCTGAAAATAAAAAAGTACGTATATATATACCTACAGCAATTCGAGATATCAATTAACATGTCAAAATAAATGGCAACGAAAATATTAATACATCTATAAGAAATATGCAGTAATAATTACTGTTTCCCAACAACTTTGATTTATAACATTTTTTCATGAAATATGTACTATAGGATTAATATATATTAATTAATTATGATTATAATATAAGTAATATATTAATTATAGAAAATAGATAAATTACCGATGAATGTAGTTTTCGCGATTAGTTGGCAGATCATAATTGATGACGCAAGACACTTGTTGCACGTCGATGCCGCGAGCCAGTAGATCTGTGGTAATAAGCACACGAGAAGAACCAGTACGGAACTGTCTCATGATGACCTCGCGTTCGCGTTGGTCCATGTCACCGTGCATGGCAGACACGGTAAAATCGCGCTCATGCATTGACTCAGTCAACCAATCTACCTGCAATAACAATAAAAGATATTACAGAACAAAGAAATATAAAGTTGTATCTGTTTTATTATCCTGATAATTTTTATTCAGATATATTAAGAAGATAGAGATAGAAAACATTTTTTAATTAATAGACACCATTTATTTAGATCAGAAAGCATTATGAAACCAAAGATATGAAATTCCAATTTTGATACATTTAAAAATATTTGCATGTTTGTATAGTAGCGTACACACATGCTTCTTAATTTATATTTTATTGCTTAATAAATTATATTTTACACCCCACCAAATTATTCACCATATATTCATCTCACAATATTTATATAGAAACATTCAAAGGCAACAAAATCACAGTTTACGACATATGATTAAAAGAGTACTTCTTAATTATTATCAATTAACAATGTATATTCAGGTTTATGAAAACCAGTTGCAATAAAGATGTTGATTTCATAAACTTTAAGGAGCCTCAAATTTTGGTGTATGCTTTTACATTTAATTGCAAATTAGAATTAGATAAATAATAACTAGATCAATCTAAATAGATAAGTAAAAGATCGAACTTTATGTCTTACATTTTAACTACAGTATAATTAAAAAGAAGTAAATATTGTATATTTGTAGGGAGATAATCGCTAGAAGTACTGATTACATACAAAAGTAGCAAACACATATACAAAAGGAAAGTTTTTTACGATTAATATATATAAAGGTATGGGCAGTTGATAGTTTGTATTAAATATGTAAATAAGCAACTATTCTAGAGAAAACAAACAGATTAATTACAATTAAAAATAAATGAAAATTAAAACCCTTAGATTTCTTTTAGAAAGTTATGAGATAGCTCAGCTTAATACTAACTATATTTATTTAGAAATATAATAACTCTACATTTAAATTTATTTAGATGCTTTAGAGGGACTTGTTGATTTGCAATTAACTACAAAAGAGTCTCATGTAGCTCACAAAATACAATTTCTTGAATGTCACCCTAGACTTTATTGTTATAGTAATACTAAAATAAATAATCTTAAAACTATCAATAGACTAAGAACATACAGTACATTAATAATACATATTTAATGTGAACCTTAACTTCAGGAATATGACCACACAAATAACAATTCAATGAATGTGAAGCCCCATTGTAAAACTATTATGGAGCATAAATTGAAAACCAAGTCACTAATCATTCTAGTTTTTTTATACCTAAAATAAATAACAAATTACTACATAATTTAATTATGGAAAAGGCGAAATAATAAGACTTAAATATTTACGTCAATAAAAATAAAGTGATACTAATGAGGTTCATACCTTGCGACGAGTATTACAGAAAATGACAGCTTGAGCGATGGAGAGTGTGTCATACAGATCACAAAGTGTATCGAGTTTCCAATCTTCTAATTCAATGGCAATGTAGAACTGTTTAATACCTTCCAATGTAAGCTGTAATTACAAATATTTTTACTTTCAAAATTTGTACATACAAAATCCAATCATCATAAATCCCATCTACTAGGTAAACAATAAAATGTTCTTTAAAATTACAAAATGTGAGGTAGGTGCAGTAGGTCAGCTATGAATATTGAATAGGAATAATGGTCCCTAGTGTTTCATGACAGAATAGAACAATATCAGTTGTTAAAAAAGAAATAAAAAATATTTATCAATAAAGTATGCGTCTATAAATTAAAACATTTTGAATTTTTATATTGCATTTTTCTTTATTTGATTTATGTGTTCATAATCCAAAATAATATAAGAAATCAGTAAATGACATAATGATTCCAGGAACTGTTTGAGGAAAAAATCATGAATGCCTACACTCAACTGAAAAATCTATTATTTAGCTCTCTCATAATCTACTATTAATGGTAATTGAAACTAGTTTAATCAGCTTGTACTCTGTTGTTGTACTATTTGTTTCCCATGTAAAGGTTATAACTGTTCTTGAACAGTATAAACTTTCCATTAAAATGATTAACATAATTATATAAACCTAATTTTAGTTATTACATTTAGTTATATACATTTTAATAACCACATTCTGTTCACAAGACATCTTAAATGTGAAAAAAGATAATAAAAAATTATTTTTCATATGAAAAGACTAGTTACCTCTTCCTTTTGCACAAGGATGCGCACCGGGTCTCTCATGAAGCAACGTGACACTTCTAATACATCATCAGGCATTGTAGCCGAGAGTAAAATAACTTGGACATCAGCAGACAACATCTTGAAGACATCATGGATTTGATCTTTAAATCTAAAATCAACAATTTTGAGTTAGTCAAATTTTTATAGTTTATAGTAAAATATAAATATTACACAACTCACCCTCTCGATAACATTTCATCAGCTTCATCAAGCACAAACAATTTGATTGTGCTAGCACGTAGTGCTCGTCGTGATATCATATCAAACACACGACCTGGAGTTCCCACAACTACATGGACGCCGCTTTCGAGCTGTCGAATATCTTCACGGACATTGGTACCACCAATGCAAGCATGGCATTTTGCATTCAAGTGATCACCAAGAGCTATCACCACCTATCACAATAATGTTATCAATAGTAATATCGATTAATATAAATTTATTCACAGCACTTAATTTCAATTAATCTTGCCTCATACCTTCTGGATTTGTTGCGCCAGCTCTCTAGTCGGAGCCAAAATCAGAGCTTGACATTCACGAATACTTGTATCAATTTGTTGAAGAATTGAAATAGAGAAAGTAGCCGTTTTTCCAGTTCCAGACTGAGCCTGAGCAATTACATCACGACCTTGAATGCATGGCATGATTGCCCGTTGCTGAATAGCTGACGGTTTTTCGAAACCATAAGCGTATATTCCTCTAAGCAATTCTTCTTTCAAATTCATATCATCGAAGGTCTCCACCACTTGATCCCAGTTTGTATCCAATGCACCGCCCGGTTCCATTCCCGGTGGTCCATCATACGCTCCTTGGTCCTTTGATGGCCCATTTTTAGAATCCTCCGGCCAATCCTCCGATCTGTAAACATATACTTTTCGTACAGTTTAATCTTGTAAAAATACCTAACCTTTCATATATGCCTTCGTTCCAATCAGTATGAATAAGCAAAAATCATTAAAATTTAGTATCGAACTGCGCCTGTCAAAATGGTGTATCATTATTGCAGCATATAATGGAAATTATTTGAATGATAATAATAATTATCCAGCTAAACACCTAAATATTTTCGGTTAGACTATTCTACTCTGATATTTATAAAAACACGTGCACAATAACTTGCAATAAAGTCCTCCTTACCACCGCCATGTTGGCAATCGGCGACAGACACTTTATTGAAGTAATATCGTGAATATGCGAATTTATTTTAGTAATACAAACTGCCATTAGATTCAAGCTTATAATTATTATTATAACGCATTACGTCTTATAAAAGCAAGCTTAAATTAGCCTAAGAAACCGAACTTACCTTCTTTCAGATGAATGAGACATGTTTCAACAGCGGTAGCTGAACGGAAAAGAACTAACAAGGTCAAGTTGAGTTAACAGTAGCTTTTTTATTCGTTTCAAAAAATATAAAATTTGATGTATAATAAAAGTGGCAGTAATCTTACTATATTTTTGTAAGATTTGTAATAATATTATATTTGTATAAAACGCAATGTATTGAAAGGTATGAATAAAACTGAATTATTGGGAAATAAATCGCCGGAAGTGCGTTACTCTATGGAAATTTGTTAGTCCACTAATAGTGCATAACCTACACAGTCTTGTCACTTGTCTAAATGTTCCCAGGCACGAAAAATATATTGTAGATTTCTTTTACTCCATTTACTAGTAAAGTAGTATGTGTTAATTATTTTGAAATACGCAAGTCACAAGAAATGATATAGACATTTTATAAAAAAAGTAGTTTATTACTTCTGTAACTTTAAAAAAAATATTCCGAATGTATTATTTTTAGAGTAATCTTGTAGACCACAATATAGCGATTTTACTTCTATTAATAAAATATGATTTTTAGACATATGCATTCCATTAGTTTAAATCGATGTTAAACAACGAATCGATTCAGTGAATCGATCTCTAATGCTATAAAATTCTAGTTCGATTTTTTTCTATTTGGATAAAAATAAACTGATAAAATAATTTACAATTACTGAACCATAGGACAGTTATTAACTTTATTCAGCATCAACATAATAGATGGCTGTATGGCCTCAATTATCTTTATTTATCCTTAACAAATAAAACGTTTCTTTTCCGCAGAATAGATGATACTACAATTTTAAATGTAAATTTATAGATTTTTAAATTTTTTTATGAATCTGACTTAGGCATCCTAATCTACATTTTTTAGTAAGGAAAATGAACATTTTTAGGTATAAAAAAGACTTGCAAATTAAAATAGTATTGTAGCAGGTGATATTTAATATGCTATATCAAAGGCAAATTAAAAATATTTTATGATATTATAATGGTTATCATTCGTATTTGTCTCTGATGATAATTATAGATTTTTTTGTTGAACTGTTTTTTATTGCTGTTTTTTATTATTACTATTACGATCAAATTATAGAGATTTAGAAAAATAAATAGGTTTTACGTTATCTTTAAGCACGTAGGCAGTTTTTTTAAAGATAGTTATCGGCAACCACGGAATAAAGAATTGAGATCGGCAACATTGTCTATAATGTATTTGAGTTTTATAACGCTAAGTTATATCTTACTGTAAATAACAAAACAGTTGTTTTTATGAAGTTAAACTTCTTATTTGAAATGAAAATCTTGAAATTATAATCCGCAATCTTTTTCTGAAACAAATAAAGGTCGGGTAAACACGATACAGTGTAGTGTACAGTACCTCCTATAGATATGTCTCTTTTTAATATTGGTTTTTCGTTTCATGGAGTTTTAAATCACCACGGGGCTGAAAATAATTTCACTTGAAAATATAGTCGTAACGTAACATGTAACTTTAGGTCATTGCATTTGTATTACAGTTTAGTGACATGAAGTTTAGAAGGAGTGTAATGGATATACTTTGTTTTTTTTTGACGTGATAACGTCTTATAAACCGATGAACGCCGGCTGCATGCGCGAATAAGCATGACTCATTGTCACGTTCTATCTGAGATGAGCGTGCAAATGAGAGCGCGGAACAAGCGATAGAGAGGTGTGATCGGCCTAAGCATTCGTCCTGTGACACAGCTATCAATCTTCCACTCCATCAGTAATTCAGTGTCAATAATTCAATTCAGAAAAGTGTGTAATTTTTCATCAATGATTTCTTATCACATAAGTTATTTTCCGAAAACTGACTTTACAGGCAACCAATGTTTTTTTTTTTAATATCAAATGCTTTGATTAAATGGCTATATTTAATTGTAATGATGCAAAAAGTAAAATGTCACATATGTTTTAATTAGATTTTATAAAAATTCTTTTTAAATTATGTCCATATTCTATCCCGACAAAAGATCGAACAGTATATAACAGTTCATAATAAGTGCTCATAATGCTAAAATAAAACTACAACTTTCCAAAGATAGATTTATCGTTAGTTTTCATGGGAATGCTAAAATATACCTTCATACTTTGATGGACTTTATTATATGAGACACACTGGATGAGAGACGATTCTACATTTTTCGGTACAGCAGAGGTCGCCAACTTCGTGAAGATTCTGAAGCAGCTACAGCGATACGGAGGCTATAGTGCAGCTGTACTTGAAAAGAGAATACCTTTTATCTCTACTAGTGAAAAAACTGTATGGTATCAGGATATTGAGAATTAAGTTTTTTTAAGTTAATATATAATAATAAATGAGGTATTCCTCCTATAAAAATAATTACTACTATTGTATTTAAGTATAATTAAATATAATTTAAGATAAACATGTATCAACTTGAAAGTATAAATGTGCTCATTAAGTACGTACATAATTAATATATAATAATTTTCATAATATCCCCGTGTGAGGATATGTACCCTTTTAGTTAACATTTCGAGACCTACTGTATACATAATAAGAATGTCATCGCTTTCATATGTATCACAAATTCTGTAGTCCTGTGCGTAAACTGAAAAAACATTCATTACTTGATGGCATATCTATACTTCCGGTTGTGTCTATGACTAATCTGCCATTTTGAAACGGCAGTGCTTTTTGTTCGTGTGGAGCGCTTGCTCGCTGTGAAGAGTAGACTGTGTTTAGTCAAGTGTAGTTTTATTTTTAATAGAATTTATTCAAAATGAGCTGGCAAGATTATGTCGACAAACAGTTAATGGCATCCAGATGTGTTTCAAAGGCAGCAATTGCCGGTCACGATGGAAATGTCTGGGCCAAATCGGAAGGTTTCGAAGTAAGTTTCTCCTTTTATTAAATACTACTTGGTTGTATGTTTATAAAAAATCTTATAACAAAATTTATTGTAATCACAAAATTTTTGGCGACTTGTAAAATATCAATGTATGACGAATCCCGGCTAGTTTGACAAGATGGCGACATGTGGTGGCAAGCGATTCGTATTGGAATTGATAGAAAATTAGGTTACATTCTTCATAACTACGTTAATATTTGCAATAACACGTATCAGTATTTTGTTAGCGTTAATTTTTATTGTAATTTGATTGTAAATGTATCCGCAAAGAATACGCAAAAGTTGCCGGCCGGTTCTTCATCGCTTTCGTCGTTGTCTAACCGACTAGATATATATTTTTTTTCAAGTTTCTAATCATTGTGCGTAGTTACTGTATCATATATAATGTAGTTATTTAAAAAAATAGATATTTTATATATTACAAATTACGTTTGGTATAACTAACGTAGTTTGTATACATAATTTGATTTGCACAGAAATTGCTATCAATATAATAAAACATGATTCCTTGTTTACAAGGTACACCTAAGGTTCAATTTTAATATTAGTCACTAATTTCCGATTATCTTTACTTTTACATTTTAGACCCGCATGCGCATTAATTTTTGACTTGTTTTCTGTCGCTATCAAATTAATTATAAAAAATCTAAACCATATATTTTTAGTTTAATATTTCTATATTCTATTTCGTATCTAGTTTTAAAAATTTATAACTTTTAATGGTCACAAAGTTATAGTATGTATTTTAAGTATAACTAATTTTATTAAAAATAGATGCTATACACAACACACTTTTATAGACGAGTAACGAAACAACATTATAGATATATACGGTGAACTGTTTTAATATAATTCTTATTAGTACTGAAAGTTTCATTATTGATATTAAGATATATATTGTGTTAGTTTTATTACTTTAGTGTCATTTCTATTTCTGATAAAAATTATTGTGCAGTAACTACTTCTGATATCACAGATTTGTATTCCTTGACCCCTGATTAAATCTATTTACAAGTATTGTCACACAATACATTGTTTAGTTATCTCTGAATATATTTTCTAATTATGAGAAATTTCGTTGTATGATCACATTAAATTTTAATAAACCTACTTACTTTTTCATTTGGAAAATGGTAAAAATTCAATAAATTTTAAGGTAAACGCTTTACACTTAATATAGACATATAAAGCTTTTAAAATGTTAATAAATTGTTTTGAGGTAAGTAGGTAATTGTGTTCATGTTTATGAAGAACACCATACACATATAATTACATACCAAAATATATACTGGAAAAACCGTCGTAGTGTCACTTTTTCGGCGTATCGCGTTTTAGCATTGTCCAGCTGCATAGAGGTTTCGTAGTATTTTTCGAATTTCGCGACGCTAAGTATCGTCGGCGAATATTATCTCGTAAATTCAGTCTAATCTAATTTAATCATTTTCATCCTTTTTTTGTACCATAATAATGAGTTTACGATGTAGTTAGTAGAGACTCCATTGGGAATTGTAACGGTGATTAATATATGTATATGATGAGCGATTTTTAAAATGCATATTTTGTTGACAGATATCAAAAGATGAAGTGGCGAAGATAGTTGCCGGTTTTGAGAATGAATCACTTCTTACAAGCGGCGGCGTTACGATAGCGGGCACGCGGTACATCTACCTCAGCGGAACAGACCGCATCATACGCGCAAAGCTCGGCAAGGTCGGCGTGCATTGCATGAAGACACAGCAAGGTAAGTGATCTGTTCAACTAAAGTTACTACTACAGAATATACTTTGTTTCAGTTACATTGTATAGGAAATATAGTAAACAATGTATTAAACCCATCAATATTTAATTTTCAATATTTAATTTATATGTGAAAAATGTATTTTTAATGAATTCCGGAAAACATGATATAAATTGTAGAATCTGTTTATATTCTCATTAAACTCATCTTTAAACTAGTGTTGTAGTAGTACAGTTTGTGTTGGCATTCTATGTTTATTTATCTATAAATGTGAGCTACCAACTTTCATCTACCTTGCCCCTCTTAAACTGAACTTTCAAAAAATAATCATTATTCATTGATTAGTATGTGTCTGCATTATAAAATAAATTACTGACAAAGTTTCATATATCTTGATTCAATTCGCTTCTGCGTTTATGGCGTGCATCTTTTTATAGTATAGGTTAAACATATATTAGACAACCTACATTTCACTTAGAAACAGCAAAAACAATTAACATGTTATATTTTCTTAACTATATGATAATAAAACGCATGTATCTCATTTACTCTGTGACAATAAGATTAATTTATTCTATTATTGAAGAATAATAATTATGGTTTCGGCAAATAAAAATCGGCCTTTTTTACATATTAAACCGCCATTAAAAGTCGTTATCTTATCTAAATCGAATGTAAAGCTATTTTTGTTTATAATTATATTTTGGTGTGGCCAACATTTAGAGGGCATTTAAAAAAGTTCATTCGATTGAGGCATACGGTCCTATAAGTATTGGAGCTTTTCTCATAGACCGCCCTATAAAATAAAAGGCGTTAAAAATTATTGCTGTTTTTAATGCGCGCCGTTAAATTTCTCGTACTAATGGGATCTTTCGGGATGTGCTGATTGTGTTAGGGTTGCCAACTTTGGAAATATGTTACCTGCTTTACTTGTCTTGGGTTTTATGCACCACAGTTTTGCTAAAAACGATAAGGATTTTTGTTATATGTATACTGTTCTTAGATGTAAATTTTGTTTATAGGATGTAATTTTGGGAACAATTGACCCGATTTCAAAAATGATTCCACTTATAGAAGTATATTGTCTGGGTGACGTGGCGATATTTTAATATTGTAGATTATATTAAAATTATGATATTGTTTTTAACGTGTACGAAGTTGCCGACGTTGCGGTTGCTAGATTTACAGGGTTTCTGGTCTGATTCTGAATGTTTTTTTTTTCATAAAAAAAAAACCGTTCTTGACTTTTATATTGTAATAAACGCGAAAAAAAGTGCGTGTTGTCGCTAATACTCGTAGTTAGTGACAATGTTTTTGTCTTGAAAAATGAATGAAATACATTTTCCAGTTCTTTTCCCTATTCTTCTCTTTAAAACGATTCTAGAAATCGCTTACGACTTCGCTCACGTCAATTAAAATATGAAATGCATATTGATTAAACATAGCCTGTAAACATAATTCTGAATGTAGCTTTTGACAGAAGAAGTAAGAAATCATACTCGGATTATTATTTCAGAGTATAATAATAATTCTAAAAATTCCTACAAACAATGAAACTTGATCTCTATTTCTGAAATTATTTTATGTTCAACTGCTGTTTATAGTCTGTATATCAGCACCTTATTCTTATTTGATTATTTATAAATTAATATTTAGTGTCAATGGGTATGTTTCGTTATATTGGCTAGCTGTAATTAGTATATTACATTACTATGTATTGTATAAATAAAGCATTTTGTTATACATGCGTATATGCCCTGTTGGTGTGCCAGATCTATAAATAAAGACCGTAATGTTGATTATGTAGGTAGCTACTAGCTCTATGAATTCTGACCTAGAAAAATATTTTTAGCAATTTTTTCTAAGGGCGTAGGGCACATTCAAATGGCGTTTTTTTATGTTTCAGATTATTACTTGGTAATGCTAATACGATTAACAACTTTTCCATTTTTTTGTCTGAATTTATAACACTGTTGTACACAGGTTTAGAAACTTTCGACAATTTCTAGTTGTTACATTCTCTTCATACTTTTTACAAACATGTTATAATAAATGAAGTGGTCTATAATTTTAAAATAATTAAAACTGATTTGCGTTAATATGTTGGTTATATTTTATATTTCAAGCATACATTAAGTTATATTTACGCTTAAATTCGTTGTACTATTGTTGTATATGTATTTTCAAATTTACAGTAATAATTTCTTTTACATGTAAATTTGCTACAACTTATTGTAAACATAAAAATACAAATTTGAGTCAATGAAATGAAAAGTCCAAATGTTAGATTACAATCATTGTAATAGATTCTTTGTTTCAGCCGTCGTAATTTCGCTTTATGAAGAACCCATCCAACCCCAGCAGGCCGCATCCGTGGTGGAGAAGTTAGGAGACTATTTAATTACCTGTGGTTATTAGAGGTAAGACTGTTTTGTATGTTTTTACATTAAAAATTTACATTGTAAAACTAAATCTAATTTGTAGGTTTATTATGCATGATCTATAGGATAATTAATTCATCTTAGTTATTTGAATATATTTCACTCTGTAGTTTGGCATATTGTTTTCTCTAAGTTTCTAAATCGGTATATATAGAAAACATTTGTTTTGTTTACAGATCAAAGTGCGCCGTGATCTAAGAATACTTTATAAGATAATATTTTTTCCACAGGGAAATAAGTAACTGCATTTTGTATATTCTATGAAGTGATAAGGACCGTTCATTTGTTTTGATATTTGATAATTTATGGCGTCATCGTGTGATGCATTAAGCAATTTTATGCAGACACGATTACTTTGCGGATTCTGGACCCTTTTTATACGCTCACCGCTTCCATGAAGTAATTGTTGCTGTACAACGGTTTAAAATTGTATTTTAAAATTTTGCTTTTTCCGACCAGTATAGTGAAGCTTATTCAGCTTTGCACGACCGGTCTCAAAGCATAATGTATAGAGATTTTTTTAGGTTTCTTTTCAAGCATCATGATACTTAACGATTTACCTCGCGTATCAATGAACTGCTATCGGATTGTACTGGGTCCGTCGATCGTCTCGCGAATGTATTCTGCTGGATGATTTTGTCTCGTCAGATGCTTGATAAGAATTTGTAATAACCACGTAATGAAATTACTGTAACAACATTATACAACATATATATATAAAATTATAAATAAGCATTCATGTAAGGGCTCGTTACAAATTGAAAGACACTGTATTAAATCCAAGTATTACGATTAAAATTAAAAATCTCTAGTCCCACTGGAACCATCGTGTAAAGTTCCGATAGACATCTGTGTCGATGTGCGGCAGGCGGAGCCCTCGCTAATGTCTCGCGCGGCTACTAGGGGCTGTGTATACCCATCAAATTTTTGCTATGCTTTCTTTTTCATCGTGACGCATTTTATAATCTTATGTAGTTACAAATAAACATTTTGCATTCTGTTCCATTCTGTCTCTTAGCTGCAAAAAAAAATAGAAGCGCTCAATTTACTCTGTATCCTCAAACAAGGCTTGGCAGTAAACGAAGGGTGCATATTGTTTATATTTGATATTACTACTATAGCTTTGTACATTGTTTCTGAATAGCGATGGGAACTGTGTCTATCTAATAATAAAATGATTTGTATTATATAATATTTTGTTTTCATTTGTAAAAAAACCTGAACCTTAATAACATAAAGGGTAAAAAATAGTAATGAAATAAAACCATTTTGCTAATGAACATAATTTATTCATCTTTTGACAAAAATTCTACAGTGGAAAGAGTCTTAAGTACACTCGAATACAAGGATTGGTATAAAATGTTAAACTCGTAGCAATACACTATCAAGTAATATTGGTTCTTTAATGTTACACACACAAAACTTAATTTCATAGAAAAGTTGAGAACAAGTGTATATCTATTTAATTGTAGTGATTTTTATTCATAATACCTACAAATACCCATTACATTCTAAAGTTTAACAAATAATCAAAAAAACGTATTAATTGTAGTTTCTATAGGTTATCTACATTTCTACAACTCTATAAAACACAAGGATTTTTAAGTAATAGAATCAAAGCTAGCATGTGTATTGTTTGCTTAAAGATACATTATATGTTGAGATGAGATAAATTAATCAATCTCTGTACATTTTATTTAACATATTCGTACGTTATAGGCATACTGTGTTGTGGGTTTAAATTTTTTTCAAACTTTCAAAATTGATGTTTGGCCCTAATCTCTAAAAATTTCATACAACTAACATGAAGCTGGTACATACGATTTGTATATATCTTATATTGTAGATAGTGTAATCGTTATTCGTAGAATAAGATAATAGTAATTTAGGTTTCTTCATTTATAAAGCAATTTATTATTCACATCACGGGTGTTCTAGAGAATAATGGCGAGATTTTTTCCATAGGTTTCTGAAGAATCCTTTGCGTTGTTTTTGTCCCGGGTGGTCCTCTCCTGTTGACAAACAAAAAAGTGATAAATCGTTTATCGCTCAGAATAGTCGTTTAGTGGTTTCATGCTGGAACAACAGAGATAACGAATTTCCGTTACATTTTGTTGACTAATCGTATGGTATTTGAATTATTATCTTTACTAGACGTTCTACTTGTTAATCATTTATATCTTTAAACTCGGAACCCGTTTGAAATACTCTTCAGTTTATAAACATTGAAATCTATAAAATGCTGTTCTCTGTAAATTCTAATTCGAAGTCGAAAGAATTACTAACAATAAAATACATAGATTTTATGATTACTTCATCGTATGGATACAACACTGGCCCTAGTTTATATCTCGCACGCTATTTAATTGATGAATGCGTTATTTTAAAGGAGTCTATATGAAACGTTAACTTTACAAATTTACTGGAACTAATTTGATATATAGTGATATTTGTCCAATCTGATAAGATTAATATCGTCAAATTAATGGTACATCGAACGAAATAATTTCGACAATATAAATCCATAAATGAATTCCTTTTACAATTCTCTTTAGTAACTAGAAACGTACTGTTAGTACTCGTGTTTTTATGTCGATGCAAACTGTACGGGTGTATCAAATAAACAGCAGGATTTAACAATCATGTGTCGCAACATGTGTACAACATATGCTCATATAATTAGATTTTTGATCCCTTTGTTGGGGGCAGAACAGGCGAATGTCAAGTGTACGAGTGCTACATGCTACTGACACTGATGCTGCTCTTTCTATCTAAACGAACCAATATACTGGCCGTGTGGGAATATTACCGTACGAAAAACGCTCTTGTGATATTTTTAAACTAACTATTTACAATAATCACTAAAATGATCATATTTCTTAGGATAACATTATAATATTAGATAAGATTACATCTTGAACTACGAAATTTAACGAAATTTAAACCAAACCGAATATATATCAGAAAATTCTAAGTTCTTTGTCGATCCCAAATCATATTTTAAGACAACATGACACATTGTATACACTTCAAGTTCAAATTAAAATCCAAGTATTGGAATGACAGTATACTTGTGTCATTTAACATACGCGAAATATTGTGGGTTTTAAATGTTTTTTTTTTTTTATAAATATTTTTTTCTCATATAATTTTCTAAGCAATTTAATTTTCTTTTGAATAAAATTATTTTCCAACAAAAATTTGTACGAAATAGAGCGCATCCGTTTGTAGGGCATCTGAAAATAAACTGGTAAGTATGTAGTTTCCAGCACGCGTCCCGAATGTTATGCACGGTGCCTAAAATAGTCTTGGACTGTGGTGGGCTCGAACGGTGATACACATTGATACACGTTTCTACGAATAAAAAAAAAACAAACACTTATCGTACTTATTTTTTCCTCTAGAATCTCGGGCTATAATATATCTAGGGCATTTAAGGTTAGATTTAGCAAAACACGTTAACATTACTTTTAAAATTTATGTTAATAACATTGTAATAATAAAATCAAGAATGTTAGTAGAACATGGTATAGTAGTATAGTAAGATCTACAGCTATTATTTATAAATTTACCAAGAAACAATCGCCCCAATTTATAACATCGAACGTTGCTACTAAAGCAGCCGCGGAAGTTGACTTGAAATACGAAAATTATTTATTTTAGCTTGAATTAACTGGACATAATAACTGGATTAATAGCGTTAAACTGACAAAGATGGATTTATAAAAATTCATTGCTATAAAAAATGAGTCATGGTCGAAAAATATCTTTATACCTTCAAATATTTGATATGTACGTTAAGTAAGTTCTTAGTGAATCATTAAAAGGCATAGAAGCAACTTCTTATTGTCGAATAAATTGGGTATGGATAGCTTTTTTTCAACTAATCATGACACAAACTAGGAAGATCAAACTAGAGAAGCTGTGAAGGGCTGCCAAGAGGATCGTGGTACGCGGGGAGGTCTGTGGCTCGGGGGTCGTTGACACGTCGGTGAAGGGCAGCGAGGTCGGTGCGTTCGCTTTCGTAGGCGCGCGACGGGCGGTGATCGCATGGCGACGCAGCGCGCGGCGCGATGGCGGCGACGACTCGGCGTATTGATCGCAGCTTCACAGCCTCTCCCGCACTCAACCCGAACTCTACATCTCTCTCAATCTACTAAACGTTTATTGCTATACGAATTGATTATGTACGGCAGGTCTTAACACATACATAAACCGGTAGCTATTATGTAAATGTTATTATTGTGAATGTTAGAAAAACAATCATATTTTTCCAACGAATACAAATTTATATTTATTGATGTTTTTTAACCGGCTGGCTAATTTGAGCTACGTATAAAATTATACGACGATGATGTTAGAATAGTCAAGCAGTTAGCTCATCGAAGAAGACAGTGGTGTCCAGTGTAAATAAGTCGCGTATCAAAAATCAAAAGTACATAAAATAATAAATTAATTATCAGACAATATATAGCGCTCTGGACTGTTAGTCTTATGTAATACAAGTTATATTACAGCCCACATTGACCACGACTGTACCCACCGGCGCCGTCTTTTGTGTCTGCAATACGATAGCTTAGCGTCGTGTACCTACCTGCACAACGCGAATCGTCTCATTTATTTAATTAAAACCTAGCATCTGTCGATAACTTAGTTAATATAATTATTATACATTTACAATCCTTTGGTCAATATAATTTGTTCCCTATTGTTATAAATATAATAAATGCTATAGATAATCATCCCGGGCTTGCTTCTACAATATATAATATAATTTAAAATTATATTTGCACGAGATCAAAAAGGGATTTAATTTAGACCTTATATATATTCCGAATTGAATCTAAATATACTTGAGTGTATGTTTATTACGACTTTAATTAGTTGCCTACTTTTCAGTGATCTTTTATATCACGAAAATATCACCTACAATCGTCATTTATTATATCGGTAAATCTTGGTGACAGGTCAATACACGTTTATAATCAGTAATCGGGTCTCTTATCAATGTCTGCAGACAGTTTACCGAAGGCACAGCAATATCTATGATTTTTGATAATTCGAATAGATAGATCGTGTTGTATGCATCAGCGGAGATGCTCCGGACCATAAGCAATTTTAACGCAACAACTCGATGCACTAATTAGCAACGAGAAAGTCGAATGAACA
Source organism: Antheraea assamensis (assembly GCA_035772565.1). NCBI lineage: Eukaryota > Metazoa > Arthropoda > Insecta > Lepidoptera > Saturniidae > Antheraea > Antheraea assamensis. Next base: position 7,130,115 of record JAQQSE010000064.1, on the reverse strand, counting down.
TTATTTACCGTTTGTGCAAAATGTAAAATTAATTACCTTTCAAAATTAGTGAAATGTTATAAGAATATAATTATATTAAAAAGGATAAGTATAACGTGCTATTTGATGTCATTAAATATATAAAACAAGCAAATGTAATAGTTAACCTAGTAAATAAACAAAACAATAGCTTTTAAAATTTGCCATTTAATGGAGGAGCCTAAATCGGAATTTTGCTTTGCTAGTCAAACAGAACAGTTGCAGAATAACCATATACAAATTCGTATAGCTTAACTGATTGTATTTGTATTCGTAGTATTTTTTTTTGTAGAGGTTGTACTGTATATCCGCAAGGTACAGTCAAAACACAATGTGCTGTAAGATGGTAGACATGCTAAGTTTGGAGAAATACTGGCTCTCAGGTGGAGCTAACAGAACATATTTATGGGTGCATAAAAACAGATTTTCAATTTAAAATATCTAGCGCGGCATGTGAGCATAGAAAAAGCCCTACCACCATTCTATGGTTAGCGGTTATGGCTCATTGGTGACGTATGCCAACACCGCATCGAACGACGTAGTTTCGAACCCCTCCAATTAGTTGAAGTTTTTGGAGAAGGATAATATGGAAGTTATTTAAAACAACAACATAATACATCCCATCAAAAAATATTATCGTATGTCGCCTCATTTCTTATGATAAAAACAATTCTTTAACAATTATCAAACAATAAAGAAAGTACAGTTTTCTATCATTTGAAATATGAATCGCCAAATAGTTTAGATGAATCGTAAAATATATCTTGTACGTTATTTTTAACATTTTCATAATCAACATTCATTAACCATGTTACAAAAATGGAATCCTTTCATCACTTATTTACTTTAAAACTGTATAGATTGTTCATAGAAGTTTCTCATATAATGATATTTGTTACGTATAATTCGTGTGACACCATCAATTCAATTAAATTACTTAGCTACTCTAATTATTTTAGTCTTGATAAAGTAAGCATACTTATCACGATTTTGAGGTCTGTACATTTTTTAAATTATTGATGAGAAAGTATTAAGCCGGCATATAAAGTGGTCATTGTAACCAATTTCAAACAAGATTGCAGTTTTAACTTAGGTGATTAATGGGTAGGTTGCTGCTTCTGAATAATGACTTGGAAAACCTCGTGTTTGTTCGTGTTATCAAATGTTCCCTTCAGACTTGAACACTGTATCGTGAACACTTTTAGAAATAGGTATGGTGGTATAACCCCGCTATCGAAGTTAGCAGACGTTTTTTTTTTTCAAAAAATAAAAGTGCGATCTAATTTTCAATTACGAGAAGAGCAATTACACGTTGAATGATCCACCCAAGAACAAGAGCGAAAAAAGTCCCGCCAAATGTATTCGCGGTCAGACGCCATTATAGCATGAATTATTAATTGTAGACAAACGGTAGATAGGTTTGTTCGCTGTAAGAAAGATCAACGACCTGAGCACCAAATACGACTACGACAAGCTTCAGACATAAAAATAAATACTATTCAGACATATTTTTCATTAGGTTCATACCATTTAAATGACAACGTGCGTGTATTTAAAATGTATTTATTCTAAAAGAGTTATAAAAAATAGGGTACTAATTTTAAACAAACTTCGTTCTAAATTGTCCATATTTTATCTAAATGAAGTAACATCCTTTTAGCAGTTAGTAATACTGGTTTTCAGTTATCGATGCGACATAATATATAACTAATCTTTGATGTATTTAATATGAAATATTCATATGGAGTTTTGGCACATTGTAACAGTAGTTATTTAATATTCTACCGAATGCATTTTATTAGGTTTTACTATTCAAACATTTGTTGAGCGAGTCGGCGAACACTGGCTGTTTAGAAGAAAATAGTGTTAAAAAAATATTAAAACAATATGTTTACACTTTTATTTATAAAGGATGTGATATTATTATTGGATAGATTATTGAAAATCGTAGATAGAAAATTTTTAGTTCTTTTCACATTGAAACATTCGCTACTGGAACTGTTCCAATTACGTACTTACATGTTTACCACAAGCTAGGAATAAATATAAAATTCGTTGGACTTATGTAACAAATATCAAAATAGAAAATGAACCTAATTATAATTACGATATTCGATATATCATTCTTTTTGTTCATTATAAATAAGTATCAGTTTAGTCATTGAAATTGTCAATTTTGATATATTGGATTAAGTGTTTGAAACAAGTCTCGTGGAGACCCGTGACCGGACAGTGGACGTGGACTGACAAATAATTAAAGATAATTATATGAGTTATATCTACTTTCGCGAAACTTTCGACAGTAATTGAACTTTATATCATTTAAACATCTGTAAAGATCTTGAAAGACCAAATTTTACAAAAATCATTTGGTTGAAATTATACATGTTTAAATGATGAAAAAGCGGTATTTCGCTTTTATTACAAGAAAACTAGATTATAATAACAATAAAAACAATTTGAAAAAAAAAGACTAAACGGGGAGGCAATTGTTATTATCTCTGAAACTGATAAAACAAATGAGTCAAAACATCATTAAAAAATACCACGACACTTGTTTCATCCGGCGTAATGGGCGCGAAGACTCAAAGTAATTAAGTTGTTCACGGGACGCAGTTCAAATGTGGTCACTATGGCTAGTGACGTCATAGGACTAATAAAAGTATTTTTATGAGAATGATTACTAAATCAATGCATATTTTGTGTATTAAAATTTTCAGCGGTTGATTACACGACTTAGGTTTTACACAATGTTACAATCAATCTAGAAAAGTTTAATAATTGTATGACCTCTATCTTGACATCATATAAGCCTAGGTCAAAGGAACGATTAGTAGCCGGAAATTATTTTGTATTAAAAGGTAGCAGAAAGTATTCCTAACTTTACTTATTTAATGTAATTCATGACTACTTATATCCAACTTCTACTGCGTAACCATACTAGCAATCGCCCGTGAATTCATCCGCGTTAAATTATAATAATAATCATCTTTAGCTCACACCTAGTGTTAGAGTTATATTAAAATGGATAGAATGAATAAAAATGGATTTTCTCCACAAAAAACACTGATGTCTGCTGCCAACTTTCATGAATTTCATGTCGACCGGTGTAAAAGTTTATCGATCTCAGATATACCAATATGTTTCTTTATATATGTATATACAAATACTAGCTGATACTAGCTTGCTTCAGCTGTGCAGTAGATACATTTTTTATTAAAAAAAATGGCAAATGCTCAATGCAATCCAAAAAATGAGTAGCCTGGAACCATCTACAAAAAATTATGCAATCAATGATCATAGTCCTGCGCGGATACGTTCAATAGTTTTGACGTGACTCAAACTCAAAGGAACCTTATTTTCATGATATATATATATAGATTAATAATAATCTACTATCGTTGTACAGCACTTATAATATTCGTTCAATAGGGCAGGCGAAGGAATTAATCCATACTGCCAGTTCTGAAGTTTTTGTGAGAATTTCAATGTCCTAACAAGATGGTGGCTCCCTTGTTAGAACTTTCCATGGAGTTTTTGTGGCATCTCAGAATTCATGGTTTGTGGTATTACTTCGCATCCACTTCACTTGTACAGAATAACTATTTTACGTAAAACCCTATTAATATTACAAAATATAGAGTCAAATAACACAAGATTATTAATAAAGTATAAAAACGACAGATTAAGATCCCGCCAAAATTTCTGTTGCTGTATAGTAGAAAATATTTCGTTACTGTCATGTTTTAAATAAATACCAATTACAAGTAAGTAATCAGTTCGCAAGTTTTTAAATTAACGGACTCTTTAGCCTGCATGATATGAAAACTCACTACCTAACAAAGAAATGCAGAAAAAAAATTCTTACCCAAAGGTATAATAGTAAAAATGACTAAAATAATTTTGTATCAACAAATAATATTAATATATAATTATTGCTATGTATGTTGATATTAGTTATCGACAATGCCGCGGTTGGAAATTATTTCGAAAATAAATACATAACAGTGTGGTAGGCACGAATGACGGATGTTCTGCTATCTGCCCGTTTGTTGTAATGATATGTCACGTCTAATGACATGACAACATTGTATTATCATATCAGCTGGGTGATACTCTTTTGTTGTACATAATCGTAGGAGTATTTATTGTAACCAAATAGATGGCTCAGTACATAACTTATATGTAAAATGATGTTATGCAATATTATTTACTAATATATAAAGTATCTTATAATATCATTATTAGTTTAAATGTTGATAGAATTATAATATTTTATCAAATGTAAATTTCTTTGTCTTTTTGGGGTTTGAATATTAAAACTTTGTTACACTTATTAGTTACTTAAATAGTGTCAAATTTGAAGAGAGAAATTGACCAAAAATTTAATTTACTACGGTTATTCACGTTTTGTTAGAGTGTGGTGGTGAGATAAACGTAATATTAATTAGCCCAATGCAATTCATGATCCATTCCATAGTATTTATAGAGAAGTCAGTCTTCAAATATTAAAGACGTACACATTATAATCGAGACTGCAATACGATGGAAAATTCTAATCAAATTATATGTTACACACAATCTACTAAAACCGTCTCTGTCTGTCTAGTTACCTTTTCAGCTAGAAAATATTTTTACATCTCTATATCTATGAACCTTTCCAATTTATTACTGTGTTATTTTATGATATTCCTCATCTCACTCAGTTTCATGTTTTATTTGGCCGTGTACACTTTCGCAAATACTATTCAGATTCATCCCCATTCCTTTTAATACTGTATGAAATACATATTTATGTTGCCTACATTTGTTTGTTAAATTGTTTTGGGGGAAAAGCGAATGCTTTTATTTGTACAACCGTACATAACAGTGTATGGCATGATTTATAGATTGAAAATAGTAGCATTAGAACAAAGACATTATTGTAATGTAAAAAAGAATTAATGTCTTTTACTGTAATGTATGTCGAAACTGTAATATTACTTATGTGCTATAAGTGTCAACAATGTCAAAAATGCCACGATTTTATATTTGAATAGGGTATAGGGGACACTAATTTCCGCAAAAATGTGGCAGGATGGCGTGTGTCGAACGTTGTCGCCCCTGCAGTAAGGGGTCGAGGGGTGGCATCTGCGGCTGCGCGATCCGCTTCGTAGCCCCTCGGGATGCGGCATGTGCGCTCCACCCGAAACTTCCCTACCCAGGCGCGGCCCTTTGGGACCCTCGTTTCCCGATTCGAAACCCGAATATTAAACAGACAGATTATCACTATAGTAACTTGAATTTCCTTTCGTTATAAATAGGAATTCTTTGTTAGTTATAACAATGATATAGGTCATTAAGTGTGACTACGCATATGTAGAAGTCTCTTTACATCATAGATAAGTTTTGCACAGTGATGGAGTCAACAAAGTAGATACATCTGGTTTTGTCTTTTTATGTGATAATAATTATTCTATTACCATGTCCATTCGTAGGAGAAATTTAGGAATAGGTATAATTAAGAATTATTTCCAGCTTTATGAAGTTCACTAATCTATAAATATAGAAAATAGAGCTATAAAAATGAAGATGTAAATATCAACATAAAGTTTTAACATTACCTATACTTAATTTATGATGAGTTGTAAAATAATTTATTTGCTCGATTCTAGTTCAAGTTCAATATTAAAACGCGATACAAATATTAATTAGCTGGAGTCTTAATAAATAATAGACAAATAATGATTTTTTTAATAATAATATTTATGTACTTCAAACATTGTTAAGTATATCGATGATGTATTTTTCGTTTCTTCATTTCCCATTACCGTATGAAATGGGTGTGGTCCATCAATCGATGGTCGATCGGTTTCTAAAGCGATGATGGCTTAATTAGTACAGTGTTCGGACACAGTGTTGAAGTACGTATGTTCGAATCTTGACAACTGAGTCGGTACTTTCGGTGAAGGAAAACATCGTGATGATATCATATCATGGTGATAGGGCTTTTTCTAAGTTCGTCTGGTTAGCTACCACCCTCAAGTTGAAAATCTGTCGCCAAGCACATGTAGGTGTATTCCGGCAGCTGCACTTGAGAGCCAGTCTCCCTCTAGGTTTAGCATGACTACCATCTCAGACCACATCATCATTTAACATCAAATGAGATTGTGGTCAAACGCTAACCTATAAAGTATTAAAAAAAATGACCATAACATCATTAGTATAATAACCTATTACTTAATTTACATATATCAGGCTTTAAATAGAATATTGATATTAAAAAAATCAACCAACACAATGATTATTATTAGATACATTTTGTATAAGGTATTTAATCGAGTTACTAAATGGTTATCTCCATAGAACTCTAGCAGTACTCAAGATACAAACATGTGAAATTATTATTTACACATAATTCTTATGATTGACATCTCACATCCGGGTTCTATATTTTTTACCGTGTTATATATTATAGGGTTACAATATTTAAAACTAACATATAATTAAGTTCTTTTTCACGCAGAAGAATTTTTGGTTCATATAAAATATCTACTCATAAGACCTGACGCGTGTCTGTCTCGTTTGGATATACTCTTAACCTTGTTTGCAAATTAAATAAATTAATTGTTAGTAGATAAATTTTAGTCTCATAATTTAAGCACCCGGCCGCGATGGACTCTATAAATCATTAAGTTAACAGCTTAATCGTCAACGAAAAACAAGAAAAGCGTAAATGTTCAAAAATCGGAATCCACTCTCGTAATTATATAACAGAATTACCAACGACCGTGAGGTATTCCACTTCTCCATAGTTAAGTTGATGTTTCACTTAGTCGCATAAACCTATTCCATCTTCATCTGTTTTGCAAACCACAAACGCATCAAATTCATTATCCACGACTTTTAATTCGACATAGTGTAATGAATAAGCACACATACAATCAATGGTCTTAATAGTAATTTCCATCAGGTCTGACAGACGATGTATTAGAATATTTTAGCTTTCAGATATATCATTCCTCGTTCGAATTATACAAGGTGTTATTAGTGTCCAAACATTATTTTTAGTTACTGAAAGTCTATTTTATCCTGTTCTTTATATAATTCAAACACTTGCTTAAACCTCTTCGTACATTTTATTTGTCTCACGGATGTGTTGCCAGTCACATCCTTTAGACCAGTGTTTCCCAACCTTTTTTAGGCCATGCCACCCACACCTTAACATTTCTAAAATGTTTATGTCCCATACATAATTTTATCCTGTAAGAATTCTTTTATTCCCTTAAGAAATATAAATGATAAGTTTTAGGAAGAAATCACTAAGAAGAGGTTATCAAAACGTCGTAAAATTTCAAAACATATAACGTAAAACTTAAATTCAAAATAATTGTAATATTGATTTTTTTGTATTCATTTAGTGCGATCCTTGCGCTTGATGCTTGCTGCACAGAGAATGATGTGAAACACTACAGAAGTTGAGTTGGGCCAATTACGTGCGAACAACGGGGTTGTTTACCTAGTTTTAAAACGTCCGGGTATCCCCGCGACAGGCGGCACACTCCGAGATGAATCCCCGACGAAGTTTACTTGACGACTCTAATTACCAAGTTGATATTTTGGTAACGGCAAACGAAATTATACCTAACAATTATTTACAGCATTTTTTAAAGAATTTACCTGTTTTGTTAAATGTGTCACAGATATCTAGCATTGCATTTAAATAACCCAAAGCGAAAGAGTTAAAGTCGTGTCATGTACATTTTTAAATTACCCTCTTTAACTATCAAATTGCCGCCCTGTGGGGCGTGACCCCACGTTGGTAAACACTGCTTTAGACCGTAACACAGCAGAGCGAATACTGCTATTTCTATTGGTTCTTTTTATGTATTTCATATTAATATTAATAATACCTACCTATACCTATTAATAATAATAAAATTGTTAAAACTCACCGTTGGCGGAGCGGGCAGCCGGCGATGTCGCTTCTTTTGACCGAGTACTCTCTTTCTCTTTGCCGTTGTTCCCTAAAACAAACAATTATTGTTAAGTCAAAAATAGCAATACATACTGATCTCCACTAGTAATTTAAAAGCGTTTTCGTGTTTGTTATTTTCTACGAAATTTCCAATAATAATAACTGTGGCGATCTTTGTTATCGTGTTGTTTTTTCAGAATAAAAAAATGTCACCGATTTTCTTATATTTAATTAAATATTGATAACTTTAGTTAGTTAACTGGAACTATATAGATAAGTATTTGATTATGACAATCAGATAAAATGTTGATTATAGCACTGAAAATAAACTATACGATTTCAATTTAAAACGTACGATTATGTTTTCACTGGTGTATTTTTCCTGTTAACCCTCAAACAGGACAACTATGCTATAAAACTTGCTATGGAGAACGTCGTTTAATAATTGTTTTTGTCATGTCTAAAAACGAAGAAAATTGTTTAGTATGCTGATACTGATATTGAATTGAACTTAATTTAAAAATATTTTAGGAAATATCGGGATTTTCAATATACCGGTAATATATTTTACATAAACATCTAAACGGTAATTGAACGTCCATCTAAACGAAGGCATACATTCAATGTTTTAAAGTCACTAGTTCATTACTTGTACTAATAATTTAGTAAAGTAATATATTATCACCTCCACTTTAATTAACGTCATGATAAACAAAATAAACTAATTAACTTTAGAACGGTAAGTTTATAATTATAACAACCAACAACTAGTGCCTACGTTCTACATACATCATTGTAAATAAAGATTAGGTATTTCCTGCTATAAAGGACAATTATTGGAATTTATTTAGATTTTTCTTAAAAAATCTAATTTTATTACACAGCAAAACTGTGTTACGATGACGTCATTTATGATAAGTGACTTGAAATTTGATGTGAAAATAATAAAGAATTGATAAAGCAGCATCTAGATTACTAAGCAGTGTATTATGTTTTATGTTGAGTTATCGTAATCGATGTGGTGTTATTTATCATATACTATACCGCATTAAGTGTGTATTATAATTGTATGAAAAAGACTTACATAAATTTATAGTATAACCAATGTAATATAACAATTATTAAAGAGTCATTAGTATTTAAGTGGAGTCTTAGTTAAAGCCTACGTTCGCATTGAGTCGAACACCGGCTGTTGAGGCAAAAGTTAATTTATAATTATTTTTTACGATCTCTTTAAATAGTATCTATCCTACTTGAGGTCAAAGAAATCATAAATTTACACATTTACTTTAAGATATTAAAAAATGTGTTATGGTTAATAAATCTGAGTCACAAAAAGCTTATAAATTATTTAAATTACTAATTGATTTAAAATATACACAATAAAGCTATCAATGCCAATAGTCAATAAAAGCTAAGATGATTCTAGGATATGTAATTCATATAAAAGAGGTGATTAGCTTATATAAAATATGTTATTAGTACGTTTTAGGTGAGATTATTAGAGGGTACTAAAAATACATAGCAATTCGACTTTATGATTAATATTATTATCACCATTTGATTGCTTGTTACTTCAGAATGAATGTGATAATATTTGTTCTTATTGTAAAATATTTTTTTTAATATAAATGTGAACAAATTGTTTATATACATATACAAACCAAATATCAGGTTAGCTTTCAATAATAACATCATATGCTATGAGTGCGGAGGCTTCGAAAATGATTTTCGTTTCTAAGACTAAGAGGAACTTTAAGCATCCATTTACCCATATCTTTTTGCAAGACGTTTTGTTTTCCTCCTTATCAAAATACGACTTCGTGGAATACAAAGTATTGGGTCCTTACATGTGAAAGTGGATTTTTGTTGAAAAGCCCGCTTTGAGCTCAAATATTTGATGTATAATAAATGTTTCGTTAGTAATTCTAAATTCAAATTTAGGCACGTATAAATTGTGTTACGAATTTGGTGATTCATTTGTTTTCGCACCATTTGATTTTTCTTTGACATTGTTCTTTTCACAAAATGGAACAGTTCGCGTCATATACGAGTACGACCGTGGCATCAGCGCTATAGAAACAGTTCGGAGGTTTAATAATGGGAGGCTATTAGAATGGAATGGACGGTACGTTTTTATTCCGACGTTTTTGTTCTGGAAATTTTGACCTATGGAAAAGTGAAAAAGCTCAAGCAATGGGTACCGCATGAACAATTAATAAATTGAATGCTGCGTTACATTACTCGACCGTTACAATGACTACGTAATTTTGAATCGTATTGTTACTTGTGACAAAAAATGTATCATTTACGACAATCGGAAACGCTCAAGACAGTGGTTGAACCAAAGAGAACCCGCCAAAGTCCTGTCCTAAGCGAAAGTTGACTTAGAAAAAGGTACTAGTGAGTGTTTCGTGAACCAGTGCTGTGTCATACACTACAGCTTCCTAAGATAGATAGATGGATCTGTATAGTATAGAAGATCTGTTTAGAAGATAGATATTGTTAACAACTGCAAACCTTGATGATGGAAAAGAAATCCGCTAAACAACTGGGACTGGTTAATCTCTCTAGCCCACTGCTGCTTCAGAACAATGCTAGACGCCATACGTCACAACTGACTGTTGCTACATTAGAGGAACTGCGACTGAAATGTCTCCGGCACCCACCATACTCCTCGGATTTTACTCCAACAGATTTCCACTTTTTTCAACAATTTCTTATAAGGAAAAAAATAAATTTCGATGTGGAAGTCTAAACCGCCACCTTCAAAGATTTTATTAATTCTTGCTCCCACAATTTCTTTATCAATGAAATAGATAGTAATGGTACATACTTAGATTGATTAAATTTTCCAAATAAAGCAAAAATTTCACATGTAAGGACCTAATATAAAAAAATGTTGAAGAAAGTGAGGGTATTCAAATTAGATGCTATAAGAGAGAGTAAATGCTATTAGAATCATTTCACTTTTAAAATTCCTGTTACCAAGACAGTATTATAGAAAGTCCGTTTATTTTGAATATATTATATGTACAATAAATGTTTCAATTAAATTGCTACGTATACATTTTCTACTATTGGCGAAACAAATGCATTGTATTGAGTATGTGAGTATAGTGTTTTATATAAATATGTTTTTATATATTTTCCTTATATTACTCTCAATTATTTAATTTTTTTGCTTTACTACTAATTTAACGGTTAATTTTAACTGAATGATTTGAAGTGTTATGTGTTATACTTTGTTTTCCATAAAATAAATAATTCCTCCTGATTCCAAATGGTTATTTCAGTGTGGTAGAGAAGTTACCAATTACGATTAAATATGTGTCTGAACTAGAATATTCTCTTTTCTCTACTGGTTTTCAACGCAATGTTGCTCTCTTTTCTTATTTGTGTATTTATATAACTGTACTTAAAATAAATACGGCAAATTATATTCAATTCAAAATGAGATGTAACAGGTTACTTCCAGTACAATATTGGGTGTTCGTAAATAAATGTTAAACTAGAAATAGATAAAATTTAAACCGGACATATCTGAAGCTTTGCTGAGCGGTCTGAGGTCCGAACCATATCGCAGGCGCATTCCCTGAAGAATCCTTTTTGCCTGCACTGCCCGTTCGACCGGTTTTAACGCGATCGTTCACCCGAACAGACACTCGCAAATTAAACATCGCTCGACTTTCCTTTTGGCTACAATGTTAGTGACCGCAAGTGATAGAAGTATTAGAAAACGCTGGATCACTGTGTATGCTCACAGGTAAATAGTTATTTATATATTTATTTGTGTTACCTACATATAACGTATAACAATTTTAATAAGTTACCGTGTTTGAGGTTTTGCTGTATTCAAAATATGTATTTTATAAGGAAATATTAGTTCAATATTACAATATAAAAATAAATGATTTAATGTTTTTTTTTAATAATAATATTAATGCTATTGTCATGCCAACGAGAGTAATGATTAATAACTTTATCAAAATTGGTTGACATATAGTGACATTCATATAGTCGCAATTTGGAAATTATGGTAAATATAGAAGAACTTTTAATTAAACCACGATTCTTTTATTGTGTACAATTTAATACTGTACAGAAGGATAAAATAAAATTTGTAATGGTGTCTACAAAATTAAAAATAGAATTGTTTATTAAAGCATGATCGATGTGTGTTGACAATTTTAGTGTGTCAACTGCACAGTCGTTCTAAGGAAAAGTACAGTAATAGTATGTCTTATAAATTTGGAAAGAAGAAACAACATTACAACTAAGAATATAAAGCATATTATTTGATGTACTGTACTTTGCTTAATAATATTAACGTTGTTATAGAATATGGCAAAACAGGAGTCAATACGATCTCCAAATCTTTAAACTCTAATATCGAACGTGTTATTAGGTTATCTTTGACAAATGTAAGAGTGCCTTTACGATGACACAATATTATAGGCGATACGCTTGTGATATTTGTGATGTTGCAAGCGTCCTAGACTGAACCGCTTATCAGCAGGGCCATGCGCTTTCTCATCGTCATTCTCATTATTTAATACATAATAACATGTTTACTTGTCTGTTTAAAATGTTTTCACCATTCATTGTTCATATAGTTTCTTTTTATTTAAGTTTTTAAACAATTAACACATATCGAATTTTCTAGGCGAACACTTATCTTCGCACGCATTACGTGCGGAGTATGAGTCATGCGACAATACTTATAGTTAACGTCGAAGTTGTTTATCTTTGAGCACCACCAGTGCCGTATTTTCGTTCGAGTATTAGACATGTAAAAGTCCAGGAGATTGCACTGAGCCTAACTTACGATTATATGACGCGGGACGTCTGAAGAAACTCGCGACCTTGACTGTGGCGTTGACTCGAACGGCCTCAAATCGCAACGAACCGTCAACGTATTTACACACTATCCTTACGAATGTAATATAACAATTAGTGTATACATCGTCAAGATGAGCTTAGAAATATGGCTTTACCCTTTTTCATTTACGTGTGTTGAATATGTGCTAATGACTTAATGTTGACAAAGAAGATTTCAAAGTATACTAATTATACTTATGATACTTTTGACATGCTAGTGTACATCTCACATATATTACTAAAAGTCATGCAATTGTTAACATAATTACACTACCCCGCATTCATTTTTGATTAAAATACGTAGGTTGGTATAATTGTACGTTTAACATATTATAACATGTAAAACTTATATTGACCAGGAAAATTATAATGACTATTACAGTATGACACGACATTAAACGGTTTGTGAGATATATAGGCAAAGGTAAAAACACATATGTTTGTTCCTCAGTCCAAATAAGGAAAAATGTGTATTTGAAATCCTGTATGTAGTAGTGATTAAATATATAATTGTTAATTAGTGAAACAACAATAATATCATTTGTATGATAATGTTGGTTATTTTAAGAGTATATTTAAATTCCTTAATTAGCTTACGTTTATGATACGTTTTAATTTGATCTATAAATCATTATGCCTTCAAATCATAATTATTAATACAAACAAACTTATCTACAATAGAAAAATGAATACTATAGACTTTATGTAATGTATAAATTATTCTGTTATTTGTATTTTAAATCATTCATTCACGAATCTTTAATACTTTTAAGACTAAGTAGATATTTTGTGTTTAATGGCATATATCGCTCCGAATCGGTTGACTTTATAAATAACGTTTCCATGTGCAACTCCGCACCGTGTATTTAGAATTTATCGTTAATATATAAAAAATAAACTTATTTAATATTAACCCTTACAAATTACTTCGGTAAGCCCTAATTACTTACTCTATATTTTTTATATTCAAATTGCTACATCTAGTTAAATAAATAGTATGTTACCTTTTCGAATTATTTTTTAAAGTAAATAGAATGTTATCAATGGCAAAACTTATTTGCGCTAGGTACTTATGTTAACGCAATTAATTACTTATATTGTTGGTAAGGTTTTAATGTTCTACTGATCAAAGTCCACGTAAATTCATTGTGTTGACCTATATAATATGAAATCAATTATTTTGACTTAAGTAAATATCAAAGTTAGATATATCATATTGCAGATTTAATTTAAGATTTTTTTAGTGTATACCATATTTTAGTATGCACACTAATAAGTAACTAATTACATTGTAATTTTTCGTACGTCCTACTACTGCTGGGTCGAGCGGATGCGATGCTCACGTAGTTCCCGCTCCCCGGCCATAAAATTGTGTGAAGAACACCATTGCGTTTTACTCAGTGCGAGTTCGGACATAACACACCCTCAGTTGCCCGGCGAGGTAGGTATCATCCATAAGGGATGTCCCCATGTAAAAAAAGTACGTACCTACTACGTGTACACTAACTACGTTAATATAAATATGCTCCTGATGTTCCTCAGGAACTACGTATTTTATATGAATGAATGTTGTAATCATTTATTTTTTTAAAAGATGACGTCGTCATAACCGTTTAGTCCCGAAAAACCTTAATATATGTTTAGAAAAGCGTAGCATACGTGTAGTATAATTCTTTCCTTTGTTTCAATCCCATTGTTAATTGAAATCTGCTTTGAAATTGGTTCAGTATTCTTTTGGTTGAGTGACATGCGCTCCTAAATAGAAAATATACGCCTTTATACAGAATAAAAATATTAAGCACTCATTTTGGTTTTATTCAGATATTTAATTAAAATCCTTCCTATATGTTTACCTACGTTATACTCGTATATTGTACTTCTGTACAGAGCTCAATGATTCTAGATTCACCGATTAAAGCAATTTAACTCTATGATGTAGATAGAAATACACCATAATATTTTATTTTATAATAACGTTTTAGAGAATGTATTGTAAGGCAATGGATTTGTGATAATTTTTTTGTTTGGCTTCATTTGTTATTCTTTGAATGTAAAATGTTGCAAAGAAAATAATATTGTCTAACAATAAAAAGAATACGTACATCAGATGAGTCAATTATAGAAGCATAACAATGGGTAGACAGAAACGTCGCATTTACTTCATTGCTATTGAATGTTGTTGCAGTATTATGAGAAACCGTAGTCGCATAACTTTAAAATGCAAAGTTCTGCAAGTTCTGCTAAAAGTAGAATTAAAAAAATAATATATCTAAATTTATAAAACCTAAGGAGAATTACATTTTAATTAACAACTAATAAAATACAATACCATAATCTTATTTCACTATACTATCGAATTGTATGTCAAATGTTATCATAATTCTTCCAATTGTTTGAAGATAATGATGAAAAAATGGAACTTTCAAGTTTATTTATATATATTAGATATAAAACAACACGATGTTATGTACTAAAAAAATTACGAAGAAAATTCAAACAGTGGATATTGGAAACCACGTACCTACGTGTGCACAGGTGTATAAGTATATGCTATATTTTATGTGGGTGACGGTCAAAGAGTTGCGCGAGAACTACACGTTATGAAGACGAGTTTAAAAATAAATTTGTACTTTGTACAATTTGCTAGGGATAATGGCTCGAACTTATTCTTTGAATATTGTAATTATCTGTTTTAACCCATAATATAGCGGGACAAAATTTTAAATTATACTAAAAATAAAAGTCACATAATAATGTAAATTTTATATGGGTTTAATTTTCACATTTTTGGCAAAGTAATTAAAGTCTCCTTTGCGTATAATATTGAAAGAGCCTGCCCTATACTGTTCTTAAGACTGAAGTTGTCAATTAAAACATATTTTTTCATTTTCGCCGGGGACGTCACACGTCAACGAGCGTTAGATAACCATTGTGATTCTTTATATTTAAATTTGATGGCGGCAAAAGTAACACTAAATCAAATATAGGGTATATTTGGTTTTAACAGTAACTAACTGATTGTGCTTTCTGTGGTTTGCCAACATGATATAAAATAGTTCGGAGCCAGGAAGGTCCGTTAACACTCGGTACTGGCGTAAAATATGAGTATTTACTGATAACAATATACTTAAATAATATTAAACGATAATATAACAACACAGAATAATTATAAATCATAATAATTTTAATTTAGCAAAGCAACAATTATTACAGGAAATAATAATTGTGCACAAAATTCAATAGCTAGTCATTTTTTTTTACATTAAATTAATATTTCGTGGGGTTAATTAGGGATAGGTTACATTACACAGAGTAATGAGCTTTGTGTGTGAAGTATACAACAGGCAATTAGAATGGGCTATTGGCACTCAATATAGTTAAATTCTAGTTTCATTAAATCAAGTCCAAAAATACATACAGAGAAAAGAATAAACAATCGTCGTTTGTTCAGAAGCTTTAAACCAGTAATCATAAGATAAAATTCTCCTTAAACATTATAATTATCAATGAAACTGTTAATACTTTTTAAGTGATACAAAATGATTTTCTGACGACCACTCCCGTTGTCGTTTAAAACATAGACAGTTGTCTATGTCAGTTGACAAGCATTCATTCACCACAGTTGTGTACAAAACTGTAATTGTAAGTAATAAACTATGTTATTCGTTACAAACTTCAACATTATTATAAATATTACGAATCGATGTATGTATTTGTATAGGAAGATGTGAACATTTTATCATATAAAAGAGCAATCACGCCATAAGTCAAGCGTGACGCCTTACTATATCGAATTACCATGAGGTCGACATAAATATTTTAATAACTTCGTACTATATATATACTATTTAGTAGTGATCATTGAAAGTTTTCAAAATCAGTCTAGTTAAATGTCTCAGTGCATGCATCTTCTTTAGGTAACGCTCGATTAACTATGTCAGCTCACGACATACGAGTATTAACTGTTTAAATATCAATAATTAGATGGTTCTTCGTTTTTTCACTAATTTATAGAAATACGATACTCGAGCGTTCAAATTTTCTCATTATATCTATATTCATTGTCAACCAACAATGTCAATAATAAAATTAATTGTTATTAGTAGTTATTATTATTAGTGTATTAGTGTCAATGCTTAGTTAAAGTTTTGGAACATTGAACAGATATTTTAACTATCAACATGGTAATCACAATTTCTTATGCTTAGTTATTTAAGAACTAGGTGTTACTCGCGACTTGCCCACGTGGAATTTAGCAAAAAAAAAATTGTTCAGTGTAAACGTGCGTGTGGGGCGGGCGCGGTTCTGAACACTACTTCTTTACTTTATTATATTTGGGCGGAACCGTTTGTTGTCTAAAATAAAATTGGCCCAAGTTATTCCTATTAACATCATCTGTCAGTAAGAGTTCCGTTGAAATCGGTCCAACGTTTTTAGATATTAGTCGAAATAAACCGACAGACAGACATCTTTTTTGTTGTCTTATAAATTCCGTATATACTTTCATATTCTTTTAGTCAGAAACTGTTATTATGAGATTATAATATTACAGACATTTCAGTATTATAGATGTGTATAAATAAAACGAAAGGAGACTAGTACGTAAGATGTATTATTTCTAAATTACTTTTTTACTGGACTGTACATTGCCATATGGCGCTTATGGTCAGCGTTGAAGATAAGTCCATAAAAAGATTTATGTGGCTTTTATACCAAGTGAAGGTCTTGTAGGTACATTACTGTGTTAACGATCAACATTCACCAAACTAATGTTTTCGAAATGACTAATCTGTATGTTTATCATTGACTGTGTGTTCAATAAATACTACTTAACTAATTATTTCGGTTAAAGTCCTTCTGAATCATGTAGTTATTTTTTAACTTATCCATTTAGATGACCAGTACAGTGGAATTAAATTTCCAAATAATGTTTATGCCTACTTAAAATACTATGACTAACGTTTGCAGTAGGGCGTTACAAAAAGAATAATGTGTTTCTTGACTTTAACATTTGGTGTTATAAATAGCCTCAATGTGTTCTCAGGGTTCTGTCTCCGCGTAAATAAAGTAACACGATGCTTGCCTTAATAGTATTTATTATTGTTTTTACGATGATATTCACTTTATGTCTCCTACTTTTTGGTTTAATATAAATTATTTGATCTTAGCGTTATAAAATAATATTTCCACATACCTATATAAATGTCTGCTTATGATAGAAAGGAAGTAGTTTTATAATAGTTGGTAAGCACGTGGGTCTTCAAGGTCAAGGGCAACCGTTAACGTGCAAGCATCGGTCAATTGAGATTCAAAGATACTTGGTATTCATTAGTAAAGAATAAACAAACTGTATACCTAAACTATTAAAGCTTATTCACATATACACTACACATGTGTTCTTTAACCTCGCTGCTAAATATGTACCTATGTGCGCAATGAGTTCTACCCACGCATTTGGTAAAAATCTATCGGTGCCTATATACTACTAACATGTTTAATTTATCAAATATCAATGGTTCGTCCTTCCTCTACAGAATTCGTAATTGACAATGTTTCTCAAAAGGTATCTAGAAAATATTGCATAACAAATTAATTTATCTATCTAAGGTATTTATCTAAAAATGTATATAATGAAACAGAAAGGGTATGCTAATTTGATTGAATCCTTACATTAATATGAACTTGATCATATTAATATTGCGATAAATTACTCTCAACGAGTATTCCCCTATATGACAGATTTATTTATTGGTCATTGCATGTTTTAGGCTCATTAGGACCGGTAACAGTTTTTTAGGTAATGGTGTTAGGTTTTATAACAAAATTCCAAAGCACATTACCGATTTGCCGGATACTAAGTTTAAGCACCATGTCAAGCAGGTTTTAATGTCTAAAGGCATGTATTACAGGGTGGATCAATATGTGAACGATGGTGCCGTCTGGAAATGACACCTTGTCTGTGAATCCACTAAAACCGAATATAATTATATTTATCTATGTTTAGAACTTATATTTAAAAATATGAGTTATAATATGTTTCATGAAAAGATAAACTATATCGAGTTTCTTGCCGGTTCTTCTCAATGACTGGGTTGTTTTTCGAACCGGTGGTAACTTTGACGTTCATAAGTGGTTTCTCAGGGCCTAATCTGAGTAAAGTATTTTCGATTTCTCTCATAACTCGACTGTTTAATATACCAACAGCTATAAATATAATTTAAACAGAAAAAATGTAAACTTATAATTTTATAATCCTTTAAAAAAATATCACATATTCCTATAAAAATGGTTAGCATATTACACCGGATGTGAATACCTGTATGTTGGTTGGTCTAAAGCGGATGTAAGTCTATTTGCATGCAGGTCGCGGACTCCGTGACAATACAGAGGAACCGCGACAGAAATACTTACAAGGAGACAGAGGTCTTATAGTAACCGATGTTTTAAAAATTTATAATAAGTTTACGTGTGCAATATTTTTTTAATCTAAACAATTGTTCGATGTATGTATTTCAATTTGAATATACAAATACTTAAATGATCATTTCGTGCCATAAAGTTTATAATTTTAGATTTGTAAACCAAATTACTTTGTAATGGGCACTTCGACACAAATAATATTCTATATTTCAGATAAATTACATTTATTCTTATACGTTTTCCCAAACAAATATACAGTAATTACGAATGTAATACTTGGTGTTTGAAATATATTTACATGTACTAATTATTGAAATAATAACAATTGATGTTTCCAGTGTAAAACTATACTTTTACATATATGATAGAAATTAGAGCGGTGCTGCGCGGCGGTGATGCCTCAACAGTCGAGTCTTGAACAGGTTTTATGTCTTTTATTCCACTATGGAAATTGTAATAACTGTAGTATACACATAAAAGAACTACTGTTTATCTAGCAACATAATGGTTGGATAAGATTGAAGTTTATCGATTAAGCCGTATTATCAGTTAGATAGGGCGCTTATATCACGATAACTTATCAATACTGGATTTAGGTAAATACAAAAGACAAGTTTAAGGCGAATTGCAGTTTCAATCTAATTGTTTTTATTTGAAGATGAGAAGTAATCAATGATTGCATTAATAAGACAGAGAGACAGAATAAAGTAGAGAACAAAGTACAAAGTAATAATAAAACGAATTCCAAAGTGTTTTACAAATTATGATAAAAGTAAACGGCTCCGTTATTTGAGCAAGTTAGCTTAACTACAGCCAGAATTTTTAGAATGTATGAAATCGGCGCTGGCGTCCACCCAAAATATTTCAGCATAAAATCTTATAATTAATTTGGTAAAAGATTGATGATTCGAATTGAGAATAAATCATGGAATGCTTTCATTCTATGGAAAAGAATATTACATCCCCATAAAGATTTTATTTCACAAATTATGGCAAATAAAATAAAATACATAAATCTCTTGTAATAGTGTCTAGCAAAAATATGGTATATTTTTAAAATAAGCGAATCAGAAAATTTGATTTAAATGTATTTTACTTTGTAATTTTGTTAAATAGAAAGTATAATTAAGATAAGCTAGTTGAAACGTTAATATGTAGGACAGCCCGTGGCGGTCGCCTGGCGGTCGCTTCGGTTGTTGTAGCGGCTGCGATCTTGGCCTCAAAGCTTGGCCGGTTACCTTCTTTGGATGCGACCGGTTTTACTAGATCACATTATTTATAGTTAACAGTTTAATCTCTAAAACTATTATTTGTATATTGAAGTTATTACATTCAGGCTTTTAAACTCCTGATATGATGCTCTTGCGACGCATATCGTGGGTTCATTGCAACGTAATCAAATGCACACAAATCACTCTTAACTATTTCTGCGAAGTGATTATTAGTGAAGAGTAATAAATAACTTGAGTCAAACGTTATCTATTTTCTTGAATAGTAGGATATGAGTGTATTGGCATCGTTCGCAGTACATGAGGTGAGTCACGTCATTGCCAACGACACTCATGCGGGGTGTTTGATCGCGCTGCGTTTGAATCACTGCACCCGCGCCATGCCTTCCCTGCTATTATGCACATATTGATGCCGCAGGTAACAGAATCACTATTGTATGCTATTATTCACTATTGTGTAGACGAACTTTTTAGGTACCACTAAGCGATTGTTAACGCCTTATTGTTACTCTGCATAAAGTGTACCTTACGTGTCACGTTATTTGAGTTGGAATAATAACAAGGTCCTAAACCCACGGAGGAGTTCTATATAATTACGTTGCTTTGTGTATGACACATAAATGAATTCATTATTTTTTATTCATATCTATTTATATTTTAATTGTCTAGGTAAATCCAATTATATATTTTTTTCTATTCAGCAATAACTACGAGTATGCTTTTACATTCACTTATGCAAAATGTAAAAGTATTATATTTAATAATACTTCTGAAATAACAGTAATTGGATTGAAACAGTTTACCTATTCAATTAGTATAATACCCACATAAAGGCGTTTCTATCCCATGTGTAAATTATAATTAATTGTTTATATCATACGTTGTTAGATATAAATTCGAAACACAAAATGAAACTACGAATATCGTTAAAGATAGTTGGAATTTATATATTATAATAATTATTTAATAAAGTAACAGGCAAGATTTCTGTGAACAATTCACAAATACCGACTGTCCACCTGATAGATTATTTTATTTATGTACACCAAATAAAAACAATATTTTCGTTAAAAAATAATATAAAAAATACTAGTAACATTTAATGTAACATCCTTAAGATAAATTATTTGTTGTATATTATGTTCTTATCTAACAGTGTTCATTTTATGCATGTAGCGCCATCTAGTTTCATACACGAAAAATAAACTGCAAAAAGCCAAATTCTTCACCTGTCTTTTACATGAAATGAGTCAAAAGTTAGCCTTATCCCATTCCCTTGAGTCTTTTTAATAGATTTTAAATATTATCGATGAGATTACGATTTTTGTATATTATATATTGAACATTAATAAATTGTATTACTGATAGGAACCGCCCGAGACTTCGGACGTGGTAATAAAATTATACCCTCAGTTAGTGAAAGAGTACGTAGCTTTCTCTTGGCAAAATAATTTCCAGAATGGAATTAATGGTCACTGTGATTAACATCCAACAAATGTACAAGCGATAATTATATATTAGTTTATTGTATTTTCCTGTGTATTTCGATACATATTTAACATCGAATGATTTTTCTTTCTTCCTATCTATACGTCTTTATTATAATAGTATAGATATTTATGTAAAACTAATGTAATATATGCACTGTTTCCACATTCCAATAATATAATGTCTACGGATATCTCTCATTACCAACAGTAAAGTAACATTACAAATTTAATCGGTTGAAAGATTTATGTTCCAATGTTTCACATTAAGTGTGTATTCATTTAATAAGCTTTTGCATCCAACCAAAAGACTTCTTGAATGAATATACTCGTATGTAGTCTAATGCAGTCGTGCCCACAGTTTTGTATGAGTAGACTAATTTTTGTTTATTATTTTCTTACTAAAACAGCTCGACCCTGCCATATTGTTGAGTCTCAGAAAAAGTAGATTACTGTTTAAAAAGTCCACGATTATTAGCCAGTCAAAGTCGATTCACCCTTTTCGGAAATTAGTCCGAGACGAACAAGGATGAGATCGATAAAATTGGTTTCGTGTAAAGAATGAAACATGAGCGCAGAAAACACTGATGTATATATATTTTGTCGAACTGTCTACACTGTTGACCTGGCAAGGCCTCTACAGTTTCACCGGACTACCAAACTTATATTTCGTAATCACTGACAAATGCTTTATTTCAATATTATTTATTATTGTCGATCTAAGTATTTCTGTGTATAAATATATTCGTGAAATTATACTTGGGCAATCTATGAATATAATTATTCACTTTGTGTTTTATATATCGTAAGTTATATAATCTATAATTATGTATGAGTATGTGAATAAAAAAATCCGTCCTTTCATATATCGTTGTGTAGTGTGTAAGATACTGACAAGATTAATTGAATTTCACGACAGTTTCTTTCAAAAATTTCAACTGAATAAATTTAATTTTATTTGTAAGATCCATTACTATCCATTGTATGTACGTGTTGGAAAACACTACATGACTTTCAGAGAATAATTCTATTAAATGATAGTTCAACATGCGGTATAGGTTTATAGGTTAGCGTTTGACCACAATCTCATCTGATGTTAAATGATGATGTGGTCTAAGATGGCAGTCACGCTAAACCTAGAGGGAGACTGGCTCTCAAGTGCAGCTGCCTGAACACACCAACAGGTACTTGGCGACAGATTTTCAACTTAAGGGTAGTAGCTAGTCAGACTGACTTAGAAAAAGCCCTACCATCATTCTATGGTATCATCACGATGTTTTCCTTCACCGAAAGCTCCGACCCAGTTGCTAGAATTCGAACCTACGTTCTTCGACGCTGCGTCCGAACACACTACCAACTGAGCCATCATCGCTTTAAAATCGCATAACAGAGCTAAGTCACAACTAGCAGTAGGCCAACATTTCTACCGTCAACAAATGTAGTTTATCTTCGGACTCTTATTTATTTTCAATTTGCCATTGTACGATTAAATAAGATACACTGTTAAAAAACAAATACATATTATTTCTATGATTGCTCGATATTAAATTTTATGAAATAATTTATTCATTGAAAACAATAGTTATGTTATATACTATGACGCAAAATCCATGACTTTTATCGTTAAAAGCATGATTAAAATATCATATGATTACTAAATGATGTCATCGTCATTCAATTTTTCGAGTGATGGGTGTGGTCATACCATGTTCAGTAAAAAAAAACGTTTTCTACCAGTTCTATAAACTACGTTCAGGCGGATATAGTAAAAAGTGAACTTTATAATCCATTTTTATACCCGTTAGGAAGCGATTTAAATAACAATATCTTATATTTAGTTCTATGTATAGCTATCTTCACTTATGTTTACTTCAAAAACATACGTAATGCTTATGTTATGGTAATATACAATTGACTTTAATGGGTGATAGATTAATATACTCATTTATTCTTTATTTTAACTTCAATGTCTTTAATTACAATAACAAATTACATGTATAATAGGTTTTTGCACTTGTTTTATGTATGTATATGTATATTATTTATGTATCTATACAATTTACCTCACAAAAATATAGAATTCATGTTATTTCATTGTTCCTTTTTTTTGGACTTAAAAATTTGTATACAGTGTTGTAGTAAATATTAATGTCGACATTTCAAGGCATAAACGTTATAAATAAAATCGAGTTTTAGTAACAGTAAAGATGTTTTCTATATGAAAATAAAATTAATTTATATAAACTCATCTAGTACCTACATTGATCCCAAAGATGAATCCCGAAGGATTCCTATTTGCTATGTGTTATAATTGACCTCGAATATATTATAACATTATTGCATTTTGTTATGTAATAATAAAGAAATAAATTAAGTGAAGAACTATATATTAATGCTTACAAATCTCCCATTCCCATTCTTTCCCATATTTGCAATGTTCCACATTAGAGGAAGAATCAGATATTAATAGCTGTTCAACTAACCTTTGATTAAATACATTCATGCAAAAATCATATAAGTTCAATTCGTAGAAGAGTTTTATTAGCTTCTGTGAGTTACTGTATTAACTCTTAGCCGTCAGAACGATAATTGTACTTTCTGAATTATTATTTATATCAACTGTTGATATTACCAATATTTGTTATTTAGATACTTGCAAAAAGAAGAATTGCTTGATAAATTAGAACAGCTTCCGAATGCCAGTGTCGTGCGACTACGATCGCGTAAACAAAAATGGTGTATAGCGTAGATGATTACTAATAGTTAATGTCGGAATATTCAGTAACTCTTTGTTTAATGTTCCTTATAATCAATTTGCGCTTACTTATCTCAGGATATAAATCTAAATGGTGTGAGAAGAACACCGAGAGGGTATACTCAGTATAGATCTGATACTCCCACCTATGCTGCCCGGTGAGGTGGAAATCTAAGAAGATTCCCCAGCGAGAAAAAAAAGACGATATAAGTGTGTGGGGATTAAAGCGGTCTTACTCGTAGTCCTAACTTGACTTACAAAAGTTTACGTTTCGCTTATGACCCCAGCTGCTTTACTATAGATTTCACTTTCTATTCTAAATAAAACTTCTACGTATTTCTTATATATCTTGCTTGAAATAGTAAGTACGTTTTAACGACCTCAGTATTACTATGTTTTTGTGTGTTTAACTAACATAAAGTTAATATGTATTATATGCACTATAATAATTATATGTTTAATATCAGACTTTATTAGTTATGTTGCTGGTTATCAGGTTTGCTACAAAAAAAAATCTACACACAAATACATTACCTGGGTTAACATGAAAGGCTTCAAGAAATAACACATTATATACACATAATACATATGATCTATGTATTATATCAAATAAAGTCATATTTTTACTTAAAAGCTCTATTAACAGTACACGAAAAGTATAAATCTGTTGTCTTATATTCATATTTATGCTATCGTATAAAATAAAGTTTATTATTCATTATATAAAAGCGCTCACCTTTTCGTATTAGTAAGCTCGTTACCCTGCGCAGTGCTTCTCTCGGTGACTTCTGGAAGAATTTGGGCGTCAGGTTTGGAGGTAATGTGAGGGGTTTCCGAGTCCCGGAGCCCTCCCAAGGAGCGGGGTGCTCCGTGGTCGCTTTAGACGCAGTTAGTCTGTCCAAGTGTTCAGTTGAAGCCGGCCTGCCAGCAAGCATTATTCGAGTTAAAGCGATTAATGTTAAAGCAAAGAATTAGTGAGTTATTTGAAAAAATAAAATAACTTTTAACAGCAAACAAGGTCAATAAGAGGATTATAGATGTGAATGGTTACTGTAACGAAAAATTCAACCTTAATTATCCGCATACATATAGCATCCCTATGGCATTTGTAGCATTCCAATATTAGAAAATAGTATTTTTGACGTACAGCATGCCATTTTATATTCTAAGATTATGACACAGAGAAATTGATGTATTTTCAGTAGAAGTACCTATTATTTCTAAACCTATTAAAACAGATTTTAAAGAAAAAGTCTAAAACGAACAACGGTCTCATGAAAACTATGTGTTAACACATTTCGAACCAAGTACTAATATAGTATTTAAATACAATTTTTATATACCTAATATATACTCATAAAATTCAGAGTATGTGTTATTATTATTATTACTCAAAAGTTTTGAAAAGACAAGTTAAATGATTGTAGAACTGCACATTTTTTTAAATACTTTATTCATTTAGCGTTTGGTCTCAATCTCACCTTATATCAATTAAAGATGTCGTTCAGGATAGTGACATGCTAAGCCTCAGTTTATCGAATTTCAAAGGTAACCTACTGTAATACACTTATAGGTGTTTGTTGACAGATTTCTATCTAGACATTTGTAGCTAGCCAAGCGGGTATTAAAACACCCAACATTAAATGCTCTAATTTGTTCACAATATTTTTGTTCATAGATTGTTCTAATTTTAAATCAACATCGTAAAGAACATATCATTTATGACTAAAATGGTTTTTTCATAATTACTTAATGTGTTTTAAGATCATTTTTATTAGTATTAACCGTTATATACTTATTAAAACAAGAAGTGTTTTTAGCCAGTTAACTATTAGAGTATGTACTAACCGATGGCGTTGACGAGGATACCAGCCACGTGGTGGACCACCGAGCCGGAGTAGATCGGCGCCAGTGCAAACGCCTGACGCAGCCCCCATAATGGATCCTCTCCCATATCCACCCAAAGTCGCACTGCTCCCTGTTCATTTTGTAATACATATATGATGTTTACAACCATAGTGGACTAAAATTACACGGTTATGAGTGTTAACCCATACCAGTTTATTGTATACTAGCGACCGCCTGCAACACCGTTCGTGTAGTTCGGTGAAACTGTAGAGGCCTTACCAGGTCAACAGTGCAGTTAGTTCGAAAAAAAAAACACCGTTCGCGGTAGTTACAATATAAAAATAAACAATAATAAAATATAACCTATGGCACTCAAAGGTAATTTATTTTTCGAACTGTCTACACAATTGACCTGGCAAGGCCTCTACAGTTTCATCGGACTACGAAAGGTAAAATAGTTTCACCAAGATTAACCAAAATCGAATCAGTGGCCCAAGTTATTATCTCGTACAAGCAAACAAGGTTTACTTGTTTAAACTAGTAGTATATTGTGCTACTATACAGTATCTTTTAGTAGCTTATAATAACTCTTCTTACTCATTTCTGTGCTTTATAAATATTATCATAATGGAATTTGTCATAAATTATTAGGAGAAAGTTGGGAAATGTGCAACCAAATCAATATTTATGTTATGATATTATATCATATATTACGTTTTTAGTTATAATAGAATTTATTTATACTACGGATAAGAAATATATTGCTTAGTTTAATAAGACTGCAGCTGGCTACCGAATATTAGAGATTAAGCATAATGATGATTTCTATTAATAAATAATTTTAAACATAAACCAAACCCATTACTTATAGGATATCAGTAATATAATTTAATATATTGTAGACATATCATAAGATATTCTAAGAGATACGTTTTTAGGGTCCAAGACATCGAAATTATTGTTTTATACTTTACCAGCAGGCACGATGGACGTTTTCCTGCCTTGATAATAAAAAATGTGTACTTATGTGCATGAAATGCTTTAGGTAACTAATGTATTTAATTTGACAAAGATTAATACTATATCCGTCTAAATAACCTTCCAATTACCTCATTATATGTGACCATTTTTAAGTAGATGGACAGGTATATTAAGTTGTCCTTAAAAGAAAGGTACATGCCATCGCAAACATTTTTGAAGATCTATAAAAGAGGAATATCTCAATACGCATTGTTTTGTTATATCTCAAAAGAATTAGGCAGCATTTTCGATGAAAGCTCCCAGGCGGTTTGACTTTTTCCGACACTTCCAACAATTATTGTTATATTTTAACCAATTTACATAAAACCTTGACAAATTATATACGTAAACCTTCCTCGTGTATTACTCTACCTATTACAATCTGTTCAGTAGTTTTTGAGTTTATCGCGAACATATAGACAGACAGACGCGGCGGACGACATTGTTTTATAATATGTAGTGATGATATAAGGATTATACACGACTTTTAATTTAAAACAAGGCTTTTTGGCTTTGTTACTATTTATACGCTTTCTGTTATGTAAACTAGATAAAACACTACTTCCATCGACTTTTCTTACAATACGTCACTTAAAATGTTAAATTTAAGCTATAATTCCTAATAACTATTTTTATGACGTAATGGAAATTAAAAACGCTTGGATAGCTTATATAAACTTTTGATATGTAAAATAATATTCTGCATCAAAATAAAATATTTCATCGTCAACATTATTTAAGGTAAGTAGTTTTTAAGTTAACCGATGTCGTCTTTATGAGTAACTAGCTTTTTCCGACTTCGTACGCGTCTTTTAGAATGTCGTTCTTCAGATGGACCCGAAGTTGGGTTACCTAGTAAAATATAATGCATGCGGAGCAACGGGCACAGATAGTTGGGTAAACATAAGAAAGCTGCTAGTAAACTAACCTATAGACTGTATAGAGTTCATGGTGTTGTTTCGGGGTGGTCCAGTCGAGTTCCTAGGCGGTGTGCGAGGCACGTCACAGCCGCGTGCGAACACCGGGGTCTCAGGAAGACTGGCAGACGTCTGCAGTGGTCCCCGACCCCCTGATGCTTCGCGATTCTGCCGTTGGATTGTTCGCCGGCGAGCCCCGCTTGCATTGATATCTGAGAACGGAATACAAAAAACACAGATAAATAAATAAATATTATAAGCCTCCAAGTGATGGTAGAAATTTGTACCCTACTAGGTCGTAACAACCATGCAAATGGAAAAAAAAACACGTCACATTTTTAGTTTATCGCGTTTGCCGGAGTAACAGTGACGACCGGTGATAGGTTGTTTAAATATTAACCACTCAATTATATGAATTTTATACCAGGTCCGGACAAGACTGAAATCTGATACGAACTAGTAAAATTTAGTCTTCTTTACTCATTTTATGCCAAGTATCTTCACTTATCTAATTCATCTTTCGTATCATCTCTAAATATGCTCACACTACAAGGCACGGAGCCGTAGTATTTATTTGTTAGTACTATATGAAACATTCTCGCCGCAAAAACATAGGTCGCTCACACCTTACGTCGCTCCTGTTTTTTAAATATCCAGTAACCAATTGTTTTAGGGAACAAATAACAGACTAAGGACTCTGTTACGTTAAGAAAACGAGAATAAAAGTATGTTTACGTATCCAGTTCAGTTTAAACTATTCAGTGTAATTATTGGATAGGTTATGTGAAAATCTTTACATGGGAAAATAAAAAGATCATTAGACGAGAGTCAGTTAATTATATGTAGTTTTAAATGTGTTTTTCAAGTTGATCGTTTTATAGGATTCAGTAAGTTTCGAAGAACCAACAGTTACATTTTGTAATATAACTAACATAACATACAGCATAAATCGATGGATCTACGAGCATAATATTTAGCGCTTAATTTTTTTTTACTATAACCTCAGTATTTCTATTGTCTATAAATTATATATGTATGGATTTCTAGTCTATTGATTAATGGTTTTTATTTAGATGTGGCGTTGTTGCGAGTTTAGAGCGGGATGTTGTAGCAAGGTAAGAAGGAGAGAAACGAGACGAAGAATAAATTTTAAAGAGAGAGTCGTGGCCGTGAGGCTATATAGTTGTTATGGTTATTGAAATATAAGCAGAGTGATTCTATAATTAACTTGTTCTTTTTAAGTAATATAGAAATAAGGATTCGTTCTTATGCTACAAATATTTCGTAGCAGTATTTGTAGGAATTAAACTTTTAAGTTACTTAAAATGTTTTTTATTAATGTCACAGTTATCTTGCTCTACCTGGATTGCGACATCTATACATATAAATAAAATTGCAGTGTGCACGAAGTGTTTGTCTGAACTACACTTCGAAACTGCTGAATTGATTTTGAAGATACTTTTGTTGGCAGATAGAGAATTTTTCAAACAACAAAACCATGTCTAAGAGAACAAAGTTGTGGACATCAGTTAGTATATAGTAAAAAATATAAAAACTCTGCAATTCTGATAAACGGTATCTATCGCAGAATGAAGGTTACCGATAGTGATGAATTAAACCATAAATACAAAGTAATGAAATGAGCGCAGCCGTACATTTAATTAACATGTTTTAACATTATAAAAATTGTGTTGACGAGCACTTAAAAAATATTTATGAAAATTCTTTCGCGAATTACTCCTGAGATGATGAGAAGGAAAATTTTATCGCGCACAGGGGTAGTCTTTATATATAAAATTCCGGTATGTGTGAATATGTTCGTACAGTGTGTTATACTTTAGGGTTAGCTTATGCTTTAGCTGTAGTCCGGTGGAACTGTAGAGGCCTTGCAAGGCTAGCAGTGTAGGTCAGTTCGAAAAAAAAAAAAACAACTTTAAGGTCGCCTGGATGGTTCTTAGCTATAGTTGGACTCGGTAGACAGCACTGTTGACGTGATCTATAAATTCCTTTTTTTGATTTGTGATATAAAAAAACAAATAAATCCCATATTTTCAGTCACTGAGTACCTGTCAATATTTTTCAATTTTTTATTATTCATGACTAGAGATCATGAAATAGAACGTCTGTCTATGGGGTGCGTTAGTATTTTAATAAAACTAGGCACTGCTGCTGTCTGATGGTGATGTAGTAATGAATGGTGTAATTATGTTTTGATAAATATGATTTTAGTGTAATTTAGTTTTGATTATTACACTACCTGTAGGTAGCGTCCTCCTATCTGTGGATCCATTTTTGAAGTTACTGTTCCTTCTGTTTTTGTTGTAGCTGGTCTCCATGGATCGCGTTTTCAGGCTGTTTGTCGTGTCGCGATGAGGAGGCACGGCCGGAGGTTCTGATGGTCTGTAATAGGTCAAAATTAAATTCATAGCATTATAAGGTTTCGTTCTTACTTTCCTGATGATGAGTACAATGTAATTTTAAAACAAAAGCGACCACCTAAATATTTACAATACCTCTCGCTTGCAGGATATACATTTCTATAAAAATTATATTTATTAATGACTTATATGATACTATTTATTGCCCGCAGCTTCACTCGCGTAAATAGATTAGATTTATCCCTTGGGAACTGTACATTTTTTCTAAATGAAGGGGGTACCCTTGAAAGAAATGAGAAATGAAATGAAACGACATAGGGTGCTATGTCCTTGTTTGTACTTCTAACAATATGTTTGTAAAATTTAATTATGATCAGTTGAGTACTTGAGGTGCGAAAGTATAACAAATAAAGAAAGTAACTTTCACGTTTATATATAAATAGTCCTGCTCATTGATTTCGATGAAGGTGACTCCAAAACGTTTCATTTCTTTCGAGCGTGGGCCCTAATGTGACTCGCGAACCGAAACTTGCTTTTGAAGACTCGATCACATACAGAACAGTAAAGCTGGCCATTCTAATTGTATGTACACGTGTAGAAAGGCTTTGGTCTATCTTTTAATATTTGGCGTTATAATATTATTTACAATGTACATACCTTCTTTTCGACTCCATTGTGGGAATTGGTAATGTATCTGACTTTTTCAAATGGCGTTTCTCAGTAGGTTGTATGATTTCTGTATATTCGTCTTCAACTTCTTCGACAGGTGAAGGTGGTAGAGGAGGAAACTTTGGCGACTCCGGGGTCTGAGGTAAAGGCCCCATCTCGTGTCCTAGTTTTGGTGATGGAGGCAACGGAGGGTGCCTATAAGAGTGTTCCACTATTTGAATATTCAATGGAAAATCTCCGCTGCTGGATACCGCTGAATCAGAGGATGAAGGTTGCCTGTTCAAGCCTACGGGAACATCTTTTGCGCTTGTTGATTTGTGCATGCTGTTTGAACGGCGCGCACGATCGCGTCTATCTATTGAACGCTGATTCTGTATCTCGTTGTGACTTGAAGACTTTTGGATATCATGTCTCTTTTGTCTCTCCCTAGAACTATAACGAAAATTGCTCTCTAATAAATCTGTAGATACTTCATCACAGTATTCGTCCTTATGAATATTCCAGTCTTTCGGTAGGTACGATGTAAAATGTTTTTGGTCCCGGCCTTGACTTAGAATAGCGCTAATATTATTTTCGATTTTACGTAGAGGTGATGTATCGCCGCTTGAATCAGGTTCTGCGCTTTCTTGATCCTCTTCTTCTTCGACAGTTGTAATGAGTGCCTGGCGGCTGGCACTGTTTCCCTCACTATCTGCACCAAGACTTGGCAACGAAACTACTCTTACCATATTCGGGGCTGTTGTTGTCAGCTCATTTACAGTTTCATTACACTCAGTCGTTGAAGCTTCCTCAATTTTCCCTTCCTTTATCAAGGATTGTATGTTGTCAAAAGTAGAAGAATATTTTTTGAAATCTGAGAATCTATTTTGTGGCGAAAGTTTGTTTTGAACAATGTTACTTTTGGATGAGTGTGTACTTTTTTCGTTTGGTGGTTTCCTGCTTTTCGGGCTGTGGCCGAAATATTCTTGAGTTATGTACCTATCCTGACCATTGTTAAGGTCTAAACTGAGTCTCGATTTTGGTGATGTCATTTCCTTACTCAATCTAGAATTAGGGGTACAAAGATCTATGCTGTATCTTGAGTTTGGTGTATTTAATTCACGGCTCAATCTTGAGTTTAAGTCGACGCTGTAGCGCGATTGCGGTAAGCTGATATCAGAACTTGGTCTTGAGTTATAAGAGCCTACTGATCCGGAACCACTGATCGATATGCTCGATCCGTCAATGGATTTATCGGTATCAAAGCTTCTATTTAGATTATGATTTTGTAGTAAGCTATTCGAATTCGATGTTTTATTTATAGCATTTTTATTAAAACTAGGCAATTGTTTTCGAGTTTTGCCTTTTCGAATGATATAAGTTCCACAAGTAAGTTCTTGCGCTCGTCGTCCATCTGGTTCCCCATCGGATGTGGGAGAAGCGTGTGACTCGCACTGTGGAGGTGGTGGTGGCCAGTACTCATCGCCCCAGTCTTCTTCTACGTGTTGAGGTATAGAAGTTGTACTTGAATGAGACTGATCTCCTGATTTCCTTCTTCGTCTACCAATGACCTGTAATTAAAAAGATTTAATTAATCAATATATTATATTCATTCATCGGTATACTCAAACAATAATATGGTTTCTCCAGATACATAAAAGTACTGTTTTCAAAATTTATGTACATTTACTAATTTATATTTAATTATAAACACCGTGGGAATAACTTAGAATTATTTTACAATGCTGTAATAAAATCTAAATGTACAAAGGATAGAAAACAAATACAATGCTGCAAATCACGAATACGTCATACGCTGGCTGGCCTGTGTCTTTCTTCAAAGCGAAGTCTTTATCTTACAATGTAACGATGGAGGACGAGTCGCAGTGGAACAAGATATGAACGTTGCGAATACCGCTCATCGCTAAATACGCTTAAATGCAGTTTTTCTTAATACCTAATCTATAAAAATAAAAATCAATTACCGAATTTATATAAGTGTATCACTTCAAAACGGCTTCAATAAAATGTTTGAAAAATCGTATGGGACTGTGAAAATTTTGAGTTAAAATATCTCAATTAAAAATGTGAGTGAATGAGTGAGACAAAACACAGCAAGGAGATCTTTAAAAATATTGACATATTGACCATTTTATTTCATTACATGGTCTTAATGTAAAGGAAAAATTTTGTCTCATTTTCTTCATCTTTTCTTTCTTCATGTGAAAAATTTTTTTTTTCGAACTAACTACATTCTTGACCTGGCAAGGCCTCTACAGTTTCAACGGACTACTTAATGCGAAGACGGAACGAGCATTTAGTATTTAATTTAAATACATGAGTCGGAAACCATTTTGACGATTGAGCTCAGGTTACACATTGGAGTTACGTTTTCCAGGAAGACTATGTATACCGTAAACATGGGAAGAAATATTAGCGCGACCATTGGGTTCCATCGCTATTTTGTCGATTCACAAGTTGGACGCATAATGTTGGACACGACGTGTAGAAATGATCTTATCTATAATATAAAAATGAATCGCTAAATGTGTTGCTAAGCGCAAATCTCGAGAACAGCTGAACCGATTTCGCTAATTCTTTTTTTAGAATATTCCTTGAAGTAATAATATAAAAATGAATCGCTAAATGTGTTGCTAAGCGCAAATCTTGAGAACAGCTGAACCGATTTCGCTAATTCTTTTTTTAGAATATTCCTTGAAGTACGAGGATGGATATTACGGAGAGAAAAATTAAAAAAAATGCCTGAGAATGTCTAAAAACAACACTTTTCTATACTCCCATACAAACGATTCGTAATAATACTTAAAACTCAATTTGAACTTTAATACTATAGCATAAAGTTTAAATGTTAGTGGAGAGGTTCCGGGAAAGCAAAACAATTGAGTGACGTTAGTGTCGTATAAAAATATTAATGTCAATATTTATACGATGATCCCGAATAGCAGAATAAGTATTTAAAAAAATATTTAAAAAATCAACTGTTAGGCGGTACGAAGTTCGCCAGGGTCAGCTAGTTATTTATAAAACCTTTGGACAAAATAAAATAATTTGGGGATTATTAGAAATATTTCGAGTGAAACTGCAACAATTTACAAAACTGTGTTTCATTAAATCAAAATGTTCATCATGTTTGTTAAGTACATTAACTGGCAAAGTAATAAATAATCAAAAATAAGTAGTAAACCGGCCTGTTTACAGATCCATGTCATAATGTTTACTTTCTTAGAAAAGTTTAAAGTTCATTGAGAGTAATATGAATATAAGAAATGTAAGTGCGTAATTATTTACGCACGTAAGAAGTCATACATATTTAATTTAAAAAAGGCACTAAATGCAATTTTGATAACGTTTTAATTATAAAATTATAATGAACTGGAAAACGCTTTAAAATTAATTTTCTATATATCCGTATATAGAACCAAGTATTTTACCAAAAATAAGTATAATAACCTATTTATCAAATAATAATAATTTATAATGTAATAAAATAAAAAGAATACAAACTCAAATGTATAAACCACTTAAAAAAGTTTATGATATAAAAAACCTCTTCTATCACGAATACTCACAATAAATTATCATTCACCACATGTATAATTTAAAATCACAATCATATACATATTTGTATTTATGTATGATTATATTTTTATCTTCATTGATTTAAACTCGTATTGTAAATTGACATATATTTATATACCTACCTTGAATAAAGTTATCAGTTGTTACGAAAACTTAACAGACAACTACCAACCAAGCTCATGGTGTTCTTTTTAGGTGTCGGTGTTCGCGCTCATTGTACTCGTGCTTACTAGATGGTAGAGCTACGCTTTCTAGGTGGTAGAGCTACGCTGAAATTATTACTGGTTTCAGAATGAATGGGTCGGCTCGCCCTAGTACCACCCTTTCACAGAAAGCCGACGTGAAGTAACAGTGCTTGCACTGTTGCGTTTCGTTCGGTCAGTGAGAGCGCCGGAGGCCCACATATATTAAAAGGCCGGCAACGCACTTGCGACTCCCCTGTTGTTGCTAGTATCTATGGACGGCGGTGATCACTTACCATCAGGTGACCCACTTGCTCGTTTGCCCCCTATAATATATTAAAAAAAAATATTCACTCATCATTTTCCACAAACGCACCAAAAAAAATATAACTTCAATTACCAATTATATCGTGAAATTCAAACAGAAACATGATAGAGAAAACATTGATATACATAAAATCAAAATCATTCATATATTTTTACTATTGCGATATGTTTGATAGCATAGATTGAGATGTACAGTTTATAGGCAGTTGTAGCTTCGTACCGGCTTGCAAATCTCTCAGCGGCTGAATATACACAGGCTGATTCAAAAAGTTAAATCTTACTCCACTATTAATATAAAATGACATATGATTTATTGTTAACTTTTTTATGATAGCATGACGAAGTGATAATACTGTATTTTATAGTAAGTACAATACAACCTAACAACAACGGTGATCACCAAAAGGTTGGTAATATACAGTTGGTGGTCAATGTGATACTACTTAGTTCTATTTGCATTGTTGCGTTCAAAGCAACAGCCCAAGCTGAGGTTCGGCCACTTTGGTACCCTTGAGCTAGTGGCTATTTGGCTGAGTGCCTTAAGCGATCGCCCTAAAAATCTGGTGAAGCTGTGTAAGCCGCTCCAGCGGTTAGTCAGTAAAAAAAAATGTGATGCCTGCTTGCAAATCTTTCGACTGTACAACGCCTATTTCCGAAACTAGATCATTTAAGAGAGTGTCACGGAGACAAATTAATTATCATCAAAATTGTGGTTGTAAATCCAGTCGAATCACTAGGTTACTGGAATTAGCTGATCCCGGAGCAAGAACCGCCTAAGCACTAGTGGTCGCAATCCAGAGGGATACAATTACTATATCATAACCCTACCTTTATTATGTATTTCTTTCTAAGATTAATAGTGCAAAAATATACCTTTGTGCTTCCTGGAGTAAGTAAAGGATCGTCGCCATCAAGTGATACTTCCCAAGCTATGGAATTGCGTTTTGATGGCGTGGTAACAACTGGTGGTGGCGGTGGGAACGATTCCTCCAGCGAATCGTCCGAAAAGTGCTCGTCTTCGTTACTTTTACTCGAACTTCTCCTGTTGTTGCTGCTCATCACGTCCTCCGAAGATCCTCTACACACTTCTCTATGTCTCTCCATAGACCCGGCGAGAGTTCGTGGAGGTATTTTTCCCTTAGGTGATAACATTTCTCCATCAGACCTGCTGTCGCGTTTAATGTTTCCTTTTCTCTCGGAACTTCTTGTATTCGATGGTGAAATTTTTTGAAGATTATAAGTAGGTGAGATGGATTGCCTATGAAATTGCAAGTTTGGCCCAGGGTATATAGTGACTGGATGTTCATTGTAAGGTTTGTCGTTGAATTCACTCGAGAAACCCATAAATGGGAACAATGGCGGGTTTTCAAGGCTCGGTGACTTTTTTTGGTTTGTGGGCGTCACTCCGTGTCGTGGTGGCAACCACGTTGGAATTGCTTCTAATTGCGGTGGTCTGACACCGTGCTGAAGTGATGCGAATCTATACGGAGGTACTGGCGGTCGTTGCAATTGAAAGTTATCAGTGTCATTATCTTTTTCCCAGCCATAGGGTCGTTGATGTCTTGTTTTCGGCTAAAAAAAAAGATATGCTAAGAAACTATTAAAGGAGATATATGGCGACGGTTTCTGTAATAATATTCTAAAATTTTGATATTACTATTAAAGTAAATAGTTATTATAATGAGTCACGTTAATAATGTAGGGCAGTTATGAACTATAATTTAATTCACAAGATATATGTAGGTTGATAAAACATTAGTTTTGTATCATAAAAGGGAAACGAAGTTTGAACTAAAAATGAAAAAAGAGAACGAAAATATATATATTACAGTACCACATTAAATATTTCATTCATTAATATTTCATTTCTTAAAACAAGAAAACTACTTACAAAGGTTGTTTGTGTTGCTGTGGTTATCCCATTAACATTAATGACGGCATCCAATTTTTTTCCAGGAGTACGTTGCTCGATCGTTTTTACCGGAGATACCCTGAAATGTTTAGTAATAGGTTCCTCATTAAACTGTGTATAAGAGCATCGTTTTCCGAAATTGATTTCTATTATATTTTGAATTATTTAATATTGTACGCCGATTATAATTCATTAATTCAACAAGAGATACATTATTATTTAATATTATCCATTCTATAGTTAAACTACCTCCGGATTGGCTTCGTTAATGTTTCCTATTAAATCCCTTTTATGGTATCTAGTATACACGGAGCTTATTTAATACACCTACATTAATAAATCTGTCTGTACATGTATTTTCTTCCAAGTTCTTTGATATATAGTTAATCTATGTGGAGTAGATCAGAAATTTGACATTTAAAAAAAAATTGATTGCTATTTGCGTGGTTATATTTAACTCAAAACTGTGTTCACCGATTTGAATAATATGTTATATGCAGGAATTGTATATAATTCCGAAATTGATGAAGTTTAAAATATCACCAATACTTTTATAAATCATTAAAAAATAGGAGTTAATATAAAATTGTGAGACTACGTAAGTTCTGACATTTCATGGTGGCATTGTAACTCCTATCTCAAGTGTGTGGGCCTTCTAACGATGTTTTCCTCCACATTCTACCGATAGTATGACTAATTAATTTAAACTATTCTAAAATTACGAAAAAAAATTTAATACACATCTAAACTCACAAACATCATATTTAATTCATCGACCTTAATTGTATTACAATTAGGAGTGAAATGAAGAGGAATCTTTGGTACCTCAGAACTTTCGACTGAGTGAACCGATTTTGATGATTCTTTTTTTTACACATCAAATATTCGTAAACATTACTTATAATCTACTCACATTAAGTATTTATGATGAAGAAATAACCTGTTATGGTGAAGACTCTTGCTTATACAGTCTACCATATTTGGAACAAATACAGTTTTATTCATTCATTTATATGTACGTCCCAAGACAATATTTAAGCATATATCAAGATGAGGAGCATATACTACTCAAACGATGATCACACACAATACAGTGCTTGTAGCCAGTTCGAACACCGCGATCAGTAGTTCAGATTTGAATTGTACAACGATCCTCAGTTTCCAATCCAAACAATGGACACGTTATGTTGAATACGCGACGTTAATTTAGCATATTTTTTATTTATTTTCAACACTTTCTCTTATAGCCTAGTTTCTTTTCTAGGACATGATACTATTTCCTAGCATATAGTTACGTGTCATCAGGTGAAGTTATGGTTATAGGCTAACTTGAAACAGGATAAAAAGAAGTTACTTACTTTGGTAATAGATTTGATATAATTCGTTGTGCCTCCTCTGGCGGTGGTGGTGAACGCGGCGACGGTGGGTCTGGTGGTGAAAGTTCCTCCTGTTCCTCAGTCGGACGGAAACCCAACGCGAACTTCGCTCTGAAATCAAATATCTGTAATGATAACAGTAGCATAATAAAATTTTGATCAATACTCTTTCCCATGTATGTTATAGAATTTTAACCGGATTGATAAGTTTCTTGAGAAAAACATGCAAGTACCTAAACGATACGATAGGACGAATAGTTGTTGGTGGTGCTAATTTTTTGAGATAGCTTTATTGTAATTTATATAAGGTGTTTTTTAATTTCAAAATAGTCCGTTTTGTTTAGGTCCAAAAAAAGTCTATCTCTCACCTCCTTCCGTTCATACTCATGTATCCATCGTCTTCAGAAGTGTGGCCTGCTAAGGGCGAATCGTCATCCGTGGCAGGTGTAGCAGGGGTTGCAGGAGTTCCTGGGGTGTCAAGCGCACGCTGCCTCCAGCGATCGAGGCTCGCCTTCGTCGTACTCACTCAAAACTTGATCCAGCAGTTCCAAAGAGCGTTGTACATCATCACACCCTCTGAAAACCAGAAGGTTTATATTTAAAATTTTATTTCTTTTAGGCCATAGGGCAGCAAACAGATAGACGACCCATCTGATGTTAAATGGTTACCGTCGTATATGGACAACTGCAACACCAGAGGCATCACTGTTGTGTTGTCCACCATGAAGAGCGTGTTTCAATCCCTTTTTGAAGAACAATGCATACGCATAATAAAGCTTGTAGAGAAGCTTACGGTTATCGCCATTCTGCAGGGCTTTAGGGTATGTGGATGAGTAACTAGCCAGCAGCGGGTGGTGGGTGTTTGGAACTGTGATGACGGTATCAGAAAGTTCTGCAGAATACTCTCCGTTATATAGGCAGTAAAGTACACATAAAGGCCCGATGTTTCTGCGAAATTCTAATGACTCTCATGACTCCTACATAACAATGAATCTTTATAAACACCAAGAAATGACCAGTCAAATTTGATTTCATAGTTAGTGACGTAGTAACCTGTCTGTAGTATTATACAAATGTATTTATATAACCACAATTTTCTTGCTTTCTTAAAAAGCTATTCAGCAATTACTTTAAAGGTCCTTGGAATGCAGGACGCTTACGCATACATAAATGTTTTAAAACCTTTCAACATGTGATGAGTCAAACCGTTAACAAAATGGAATGAAATATATTACTTTTCTCATAATATTTTACTGAAATTACGTGGGCGGGTCCTATTAGTACGCATGAATAAAATATACATGTAAAAGCCCCAGTGACTGTAGTCGGGTGAACCCAATTTGCAACCGTGCAATTTCCGCGATGGCTTTCTAGTCGGTTTGATACTATGAATAAGTCAGCGTAACAAGTTGTAAGCGAGGTAGTGGATTCTTCAAGATACACTTACCTTACAGGTTTCATTTTCTTTTTGAGAGCCACATACCTGGTCTAAACTCCCAAAGAACCTTCATTTAACAAGACCTTGAAATCTAATTGAAAGATAAGAACGATATGGTAGCATCCTTCTATTGTACAATCAACAGTGATTTTATTACGATGAAGTATATTAACATTTTAATTTATTGTTCACTCTTTTTAGGTATTTGTAAATGATGGTATATAGTTGTCGAAGTAAACCGACTTGGAGTTAATTAATAGTCTCCATTATTAAGCATGAAAATGGTTAACGTGGAAGTTCACCATTAACTAATAATCTTACCGTATCAATTCCATTAATTGACTCTAAATACGATTTATAGCCTTAACCTCTACAATTAATTAGTTGCCAATGTATTTTAACGGAAAATATTATTTCATGCAGAATTAATGTTTACCTTTGAGTTTCTTGCTATACGTGTAATGCGATTGTCTACATAAATGGTTATTTAGATACGACATAGACGTAAATATGCAAAGAGAAATTATAACTCATTTATCTTTTGTTCATCTTTATTAATTATTAACTGCGAAAGCGAGTTTGTTTGTTACGTTTTCACATATAAGCTAATCATCATGCAATTTTTGGCTATAAGTATTCAAGGGTACAGAAAAAGATATAGAGTATTTTTCATCCAGAATAATGTACTGTTCCCGAGAGATAGAACAAATCTGCATTAATTTCAGTGAAGTCGCCACCAAAAAGGCTAGGTAGTGACAAAATTGTAATCATGTATGTCATGAAAATAAGTATTTATTTACATTAATTTCTTAAGCATTATATTTAGACAAGCTTTTGCCCGCGGCTACGTTCGTGTTAATGTAGATTTAATTTATCCCTTGGGAACAGTACATTGTTTATTGGATGAAAGGTATCCTATGTCCTTTTCTGTACCCATAATAACGTGTATATAAAATGTCATTATAATAAATTGAGTATTTAATGCACTGAAATCATAACAAAGATAGATAAACAAATTCACATTCACATTTATAATATTAGTTCGAAATTGTTCAATGAACTCGGTTATAATGATGTTGATACTGATTCAGATGTCAAAGGGTTGTGTGGTAAAGATGATTTTTTGAGGAAATTGCTATTTGAAGCTAGCTCACTAAATATTTATTATTTATTTCTTGAAATATTTTAATAAAATGGAAATCTATATAACAGGTATTTTACATTATAAGTTTAAATTGTTCATCTCGTATGGGTAGCGCGTTTCTTTACAGAGGCACGTCTTCTGAGCTGAGAAGTGGCTCTAGTGGAAAGCACAAAGCAACCCTTTTCAAAAGTAAGCGCTCTCGGTCTATCTCTCGATAAGCTCTCGCCGTATGCTCTATGATACTCTTTGAGAACCTTTCTATATTCCAAATAGTTACACTACAGTATGTTAACAATAAATAATAATATTACTGTATGTTAATAATAGTAAAAGACAATTAACCCGTAACACTGTAACTTTTAA
This sequence comes from Antheraea assamensis, assembly GCA_035772565.1. Lineage (NCBI taxonomy): Eukaryota > Metazoa > Arthropoda > Insecta > Lepidoptera > Saturniidae > Antheraea > Antheraea assamensis. Next base: position 7,088,215 of record JAQQSE010000064.1, on the reverse strand, counting down.
GTGTGAATAACGACCGGCGGCAACTCAAACTTATTTTCGTTATATTTAAACTTGCAAGTTTTTATGTCAAACTTTAAATGTTACATTGACTAAATAAATCAATAATAATACTATAGTCATACAAAACAATATATTTTAATTTCACTTAATATTATAAAACAAACGCCGCCGCACGTCCGCCGCGTCTGTCTGGCTGTACCTATTTTTGCGATAAACTCAAAAATGACTGAATAGGTTGTAGTGCGGTCTTCACCAATGGATAGAGTAATACATGAGGAAGGTTAAAGTATATAATTTGTCAAGGTTTTGTGTAAAATGATTGAAATATAACGATAATTGTTGGAAGTATTGGAAAAGGTAAAGCAACCAGGGAGCTTTCTTTTGAATAATAACAAAACAATGCATAGTGAGATATTCCTCTTTTATAGATTTAGAAAAAATGTCTGCGATGGCATATACTTATCTTTTAAAGATAGCTTCCTATATACCCATCTATCTTCTAAAAACATGGCCACATACAATGAGGTAATTGGAAGGCTATTTAGACGGATACAGTATTAATCCTTATCAAATAGAATACATTAATTATCTTAAGCCTTTCATGCACATAAGTATATATTTTTTATTATCAGGGCAGGACAACGTCCACCGGGCCTGCTAGTTAAAAATAATATAATTTTGATTACAGTACTTATTTCAGTAGTGCTTGAGAGGCACACTTGCGAACCATAAGTTTTAATTTAATAATAACAAAAAATAATGTTAAGTTTTTTATATCAATTTTTAATTTAAATACATTCGCTTAAATATTTCATTTGCAAGTATTATTTTTAATAAGTAAATAACGATAACATCCTTATTTTTAATATCAGATCTTGTTAGAAGCAAATCATGATGTCACTTTTATATAAATATACCTACGTCTTGTCTCCTCAGATGATCTCACTCCTCAATCGAGAGGTTCATTAGTGTTCACCTCGCTAATGATCTCGGCTGCACGTTCGAACTTGAGGACCAACGATCAAGTTGAATTTCTTATACTAGATGAAAATCTACGGATTCGACTTACTAGTCTGTATCGAACCTAAAGTTAAAAGAAATTGTTTTTTTTTGTGTATTTCATTTTGATGGATCTAATGAATATGTATTTACTTTTTGGTATTCCAATTTTGCGTTCTGAACGTAAGAATCATTGCTTATAAACATAGATGGATGAGTCATGATATTAATCCATGCAGCTCGTTTCGTTCGTACCTTGTATTTACAAACCTTTTTTGGCATAATAAACTTGCGTCTTGTTTGCATATTGTGTATATGAATATAACGCAGGAGTATGTATTGCGTATTGCATTGTATCGCCCAGCCTACCACAAAGCAGAGCACTCAGCATGAGTGGCGCGGCGGGCGCGTGCTTGCCTTTGTTTTATTTCTCTCACACTCCTACGCTTTCGAAACTTTTAAGAGGAACTTCAAATTGCGTTTCCCCCTTTAACGAGAGCTACTTTTTACTGATTAGTTGGTTAAACAAAGTTTGCTACATTTTCTCATGTATTGATTGACATTGAAATAACTGTAATATAACAGATATTAGTGTTACGGTTGATCGTTAGTTCGTATAAATGGATCTCTGCATACATAAACATGACTTTCGTAGGCCGTGTTGTCATCAGCGGGCATACATCTTGATACAACGAGGCAGATACTATTTATGCGGAAATGAGTGCAGCGAGGCGGAAGTGCAAAGCAACTCTGGCGTAGACTGCCTCCTCTCGCCCCTCGGGCGTCGACCCCGTAAGCCTACGCACCGCCTTGTCGCCTTGGTATACACAATAAAACTGAACTACGGCGGCCACTGCGGTACTAGAACCTCGAGACTAAATATCACTCAAAGATTAAGTCACATAGTTTAGTAATAACAATTGTCAATAAATTGCGTCATCCGTGAAGTTTTGCATTAACTTTAAACCTCTGCTATAATCGTATAATTCATCCATACATATTATAATCTTTAAAAAGTTTAATATTGTGTAGATTTTTGTATTTTTGAGGTATACAAAGGACTTTTAATAGTATCAAACAAGGCAGTTATCGTCGTTGCATTTTTATATATAGTTCTGTTTCCAAATGCAATTTTTTCTACTTTCCATCAATGTATAAATCAATAATAAAATAAAAGGATAAAATGAGGGATAAATATGTATAATTTATCTTTTTTTTTCATATATGGCTCTATATAAAACTTACAGTTTGGAGGCTAATTATTTTTTACATTAGCAAGATTTACATTAGTATAAAACATAATGAAAAATCAATCGTTTGAAAAGACAAACTGATTTGTAGGAAATAGAGTATTTTTATCTCATTTAAACACTGAACTCTCAAAAGTTTATTTTGTTGTAGTTTCTTTCACGCGGACGAAGACGCGGGTAACAGACAGTTTAATACATCCTCGCTATTTTAGAAATTATAGTATGAAAATAAATTTTATATAGTAAATCAAACTTAATCCATTTGCCAAATGTTTTACGACGAGAAATCAGAAATAGTTTCGAGTTTTCCACAAGTCGTAATTCAGCTGGGTTTTTAAAGCGTGCAAAACTCTGTTAATTACTTAACGGGAAGTTTTACTCGTGTTGTTCACCCAGAATTGTGAATTTATATATAGTAGACGTATAACAAAACCCATTGTAATGTTAGTTATGTGCATAATATTTATATAGGTAGCTTAATATTAAAATAAAATCCAGTGTCAAACGCAAATAATAATAATTATCCTGTCTGACGATGTCAGATCATTCGATCATACATATGATATAATAAATTAGGTACTCTAATTATTTTTCAAACTTTCAGTTTCCTTCTATAAAAACTACTGTTTTTAATATTGTATTGATCCTATATACAAAACACTACATTGGTTTATACTTCATATGTATATAAAATGGTTTTATATTCACATAATACTATAACAACTAAAAAATAAAAATATAATTATTTTATTTGGTTATAAAAATTATAACCAAATGGACACATTATGCATCAATTCTTATTTGTAGGTAACCCATATTAAAAAAAAAAAGAATTGTTGGAACTTATATCCTTACTCCATATCCTTTATTCGGTTTCAAATAAAATAAAATCATAATGGAACAAACAGGTTCCCATAAAGGATCTAGAAATGAATTTCGTTAAAATAATTTCGATATTTTTTAAAGTGGAATGTAGGTTAAACTAAAAAAAACAGTATAATTATCAATTTGAGTTGACCTACAATAGAAAATAAAACGGCATAAGTATACAGGACAAAGTCTAATGGAAGTTTAAAAAACAATTAGTTACTAATTTCACGTAGGTCTAAATTTAAGAGCAGAAAATCTATGGAAAATAGTGTGCATGTTTTAGAAATGTATCATATAACTATCATTAGGAACGCACATTTTGCATCATTACTAAATTAAGGAATTAGTAATAATATTAAAGTATGCTCCTTTTATATTTCCATAACTATATAATATGAAATATTTTCGCATATAAGTGACTCATTATTATGTCCCATTTAGCTTAATTTATATATCGTATCATTACATGGATAGTTGCGTTTATGGTATAATATAATGAGAACTAAATCCATATCGTATCGTAAAGTAACGTGAAACGTGACCAAAATGCAAGTAAAGGGCTTATTTGACAATTTTCACGAAAACTCCCATGTTCCGCTGAAATTCTGATACGGATGAAATTCAATATTACATTGATGTTATAGTACATTTTTTGTTAACAATCAGTGTTTACTTGAAGCAAATAGCAGATACTATTTTAATTTCACTCTAAATGAGTCATATATCATGATCTCATTCGTGTTTCGACAGTTTTATATATATTGCTGCGATGCTGCGTGTAAAGCTCGGTTATACCCATTATGAATATACTACTCTAAGTTGTCGAGAAAAATTAAAAACATAGAAACGAGATTCCTATTAAATTTAAATTGAATATTGAATACTTAGAAAATTCTGAAGATTCTATAAAAACAATTCTGCAGTTTAAATATTTATTATCTGTATAAATAATGTTCTTTAAATGACACACATTAGTATAACGGAGATCCGCTTGTTGCCGTGCAATCCACGCAGAATATTAATTTATATTAATAAATTACGGTCAACAACTTTTGTAGAATTGAATTATGTATTGTTAAGATGAAATAAAAAAGGTACTGACATGTTATTTCAGAAATAGTGTTTTTAAAGAAGAGTCTCTTGTTGTGTAAGAATACGTCACGCTCATTTCTTTGTTGCATTAAATTAAGATCTAGTACCACTATAAGACAAAAAATCAAATAAAGGAAAATCTCACATAATAAACAAAAATAATGAACCAAAATAATATGAAGCATTTATTCTTTAAGATCGTTGAGGCGTGCTAACAAATTTATAGTTACGAATACATTTATTTTATTCAGTACTAATAGACTACAGCACGTTTGTCTATGTAATTTTTGACTTTCAAGTAGACATTAGCATTCGAAGATTCGGTTCAGGTGTAAAAGGATATAGGTGGAGGTCGCAGAATAAAGTGGTTGTAGCAATAAACCTTAGTAAAAACTTATCCTTTTAAATGTATTTCCTGCTTGTTCTTTGGTATTGATCGTTTCCAAATGGCATTGATTTCTTATGGTTTTCCTAAGATTCTAAATGTCGATATAGAGCTAATTGCTATTGATATCGAAATATATTGACAATAATAATAACAAATATCTATATAAAGTTTTAGTAATAAGTTTATATTAATAACTACTTTTACACTATTATTTTTTTATACTTTATAGGCTTAGGTTTTTTTGTCTTTAACCACAATCTTATCTGATGTTAAATGATGATGTGGTCTAAGATGGTAGTCACGTTAAACCTAGAGGGGGAATAGCTATCAATCACCTAATTAGCAGAGCTATTGAACAAATTTAGTAATGTTCATTGCCATAATTAATAAGCATATTGGCATAATAGGATTGAAAATGTTCATATAATTGATTGACACATTGTTGACTGGATAATATGACTGTTATTTTATTTCAAGCCACCGACTATTATTTCAGCTATTATTTATTATTTCTCTATTTGCGAAAACAAAAAACGAACAAGGTAATTCATGTCCGGTCAACAATGCGTTAAAATATATTTGTGAGTAAGATTTTTTTTTAAGCTTGAGATTAAGAGATCAGAACTATATAGTTTAATTTAACGGAAAATCCTGATCGCCCTCAGTGTCACCGAAAGGAAGCTTTGAGGTGCCAATAAATACAGCGTGCTTAAGCAAACAAACACCTCCCTTAAATAAGTATAACAACCAATTTCATCCTTATGAGTATTCCATAAGGTTCTAATTCACAGTGATACTCCAATATTATCAGCTGCACCGACTTGAAGCAATTTTGTGAGTCAATATTGAACTTTTCGAACTCCTAGGAGCGATGTGTTCCGCTGTAATAAAATTGACTATAACCACTTATCGGTGTCTGTATTCACGTTACTAACACATTTTTGTTCAGGTTTTATTTACATTTCATATCGGATTATTTATAGCTTTATTAGTCTGAAGTCGTCTGTATTGTGATAATGTTTCAAAAAGTTTTTTAAACTATCCTACGAATATTTTGAAATTCTTAATATAGTCGATAGTATAAATATAAACCGACATTGACGTGTCCTGATGGCGTGTTAATGAAGTAATTAAATTGGTCTCGACACTTTTCTCGAAGCTTGTCACGTCGGTGGTAATCCTCGTTAAGGTAATAAGATCAGGCGAGTGAGCGCTAGCTACTATTTGGTCATATAATTATCGCGGCTGTAGACTACAGAAATTATCCTATATGACATAATGGCGATAATGTACAGATACGCATATACTATTATTTATTTATTTTTTCATCAATCTATCGCATGTTGCATTAAAGCCGGCCACGGAGTAGGGGTAAAGTGAAAGGCATTCGGCAGAGCAGCCAATGCCAATATGACGGCTCCCATGACTCGATTCAAAATGATTCAGTGATTTAAATAAATATTGTACTCAGTGCTTAAAATTATTAAAATCAATAACGTAAATTGAATAATTTTCCCAAAATTTTCAGTTAAATGCCTTCACTTGCATCGCAGTTTTATAGAAACACACAGTGTTTTAAATTTTATTATTAATAATTTACCTGTGTTTGGCGTGAGAACTGATATAGGGAATATTGACATTATTATTTATACTGAATAAATATTTAATTTCAAAAATACTTTTATTGAGACATAGAATGGAATGATAAATTCTATACGTTAAAATGATTGTACATTAAAATATTATTAAAATCATCTCGGGACAAAATAAATATTTTGTCATTTCTTAAACGATGCGTACATTTGCATGCGTAAACGTTGTAACATTGGCTTGCTCCTCGTAAAACTCTGCATCCGCGGTCCTTTTGCGCCCCTGGGTTAAATCACCCCTGCTTATATACAAGCGTTCACAGCCATTTTTTTTCCGACTTAATTTGGTTTTGTATATAGATATCTCAGTTATGCAGGTAATATCATCCAACTTTTGCTTATACCAGGACGATTCATTTTATAATATACATATAAAGCAATGAATCACATTATTTATAATTGTTAGCGAGACTCTTGATATTTATGTTGGTAATTTACGCAGAAAGCGAAAAGTTCAAGGGGTGTAATAATCTATAAAGTTCACTCTTTCAAAGTATATAGATAATTTACGTAGGCACATTCCTTATTGTTTATTTTTTTTAATACTCGATAAGCTTTAGCTAGCTTTAGCCACAACCTTATGTGATGTTAAATGACGATGTAGTCTAAAATAGTAAACACGCTAAACCTAAAGGGGGAGTGACTCTCAAGTGTAACCGCAGGATCACACCTATAAGGTGCTTGGCAATATTTTTTTTACTCGACGATGGTTAGTTTATTATAGTTAACGAGGAGGCTTTAGACAAAGCCCTACCACCATACTATTGTTTGATTACGGCGTTTTGTTTCACCGAAAGCTTTAACGGTTGCAAGGAAATCAAGGATGCAAACCTACGTCGATCGATGTGGATGGAGTACTAATACGCCAACTACTGAGACTTTATAGAAAACTATAAATTATATCTCACAAGTGCACTAGAAATTCTTTAACATATTTTCGTATATATTGTGACTAATTACTTAATTATAGTGTATTTTAAGCTTAAAATTTGAATTAAAAAACTAAAAAGTCTCAGATTTCATAGCACAGCCATTCATAACATACTTGTAAATAATAACTTAATTGTATTAAGTAATTCCACATAATACATCCTGTACGTTGATGTATAATATTTACACTAGTTAGGAATTAAATATTTAATATTTCGTTATAGCTTTTATACTTTGACATTTTAATACAGCTGTTAGACTAATTGCATTTGTTAGTTCGCATGTAACATAAGTATCGCTTCTTTATTTATCCGCCTAGAATTGTGATAGCACTTAGAAAAGTTAGAAGAATGTTGTTTTATGTAAGGTATTAAGCTACGTAGATATCTGTAGGAAAGATTAGCTGACTAACTGACATAGCAACGAGTAGCCAGAACTACTTGGACAAAGGTCCTGAATATTTCTATGCAGGTTCCTTTTACACTGTAAGTGAGCATTACAGGTTATTAAAAATTCAACCCCTAAAGTGGTGAAAACGGGGCAAAGTTTGTATGCAAATCCGTCATTTTTCCGTTAATCAGTCAGTTAGTTATTCTCTTATCACCACATATTATAAAACAAAGTAGTCCGCTGCGTCTGTCTGTCCATCAGTATGTTCCCGATAAACTCAAAAACTACTGAACGAATTGTAATGCTGTCTTCACAAATAGAGAGAGTAATAATACATGAGGACGGTTTAGGTATATAATTTACCAAGGTTTTGTGTAAATGGGTTGAAATATAACAATAATTGTTGAAAGTCTTAGAAAAAAAAACTTTGAGTTTTCATCAAAAACGCTGCCTAATTCTTTTAAAATATAACAAAGCAATGCAAAGTGAGATACTCCTCTTTTGTAGAGCTACAACAAAGTCTATAATGGCATATACCTAGCTTTTAAGGATAGCGTACTATACCTAAAAATGGCCACATAAATTGAGGTAATTGGAAGGCTATTTAGACGGATACAGTATTAATCCTTATCAAGTTACCTTAAGTATTTGATGCTGAAGTATATATTTTTTATTATCAGAGCAGGACGACATCTGCCGGGCCTGCTAGTATAAGTATAGGGTAAACCAGGCAAACGTGCCCCACGATTCAAAGAATCAAAATATATTTTTTGTTTTACTTAGAACATATTTATTAAAGTAATCAGTCTTAACCTCTGACTCAATTGACACAAAAATAACTAAAAAAATCTTCTAAAATGTAATTAAAACTTATTGAGATCAACTATTTTCTTAAATGTAGGGTGGGGCACATTACACTGATACATCAGTCTTAAGTGCCCCACCAAAGCCTCTTACTTTGACGTCTTTTTTCCTTTCTCTTTCCCTTTATTTTTTGCACCACACTTCTTGCATTTTTCTGCATGACTTGTACAGTCTTCGTGTAACCAGCCAGAACACTGAGTATACTGAAACCAGTCACTCTTTTTCTTGGTGTGATGGTAAGATTCGAGACATTCCACACAAGTATTTTCATTTTCATCTATACATTCTTCGCTAAGCTAAGAAGAGTTGCCTTCTTCACTTTCTGATGAAGAAGACGAATTCTTCAAAAAGTTATTTCTGTGCTTTGCTGCCACAGTAATCAACTTTCTCTCTTGTGACTTCTTCTTATCTTCAAATAATTTACGAGTCGTTAAAAGATTTTCTGATGTCAAAGCCTTAAATATTCTGTATCATTTTGTTTATTTTTTGGTGAATGATAGGAAATGGACTAACTGTTTGTAAGGTTTTATATTATGTTTGGTATTTCTTCTTGTGGAACAATAGAAGCAAGCGATGTGGATATCTAAATTTCTTTATTATGCTCCATAAAAGATATAGCGGTACCCGGTAAAGAAAGTTCATTGGTATTCTAAATTGGTTGTGGATTGACGTTGATTGATTCCAGATTATCATTTTGTATGTTTCCAATAGATGCATGAGATATTCTAAATTCCTACCAATGCTCTGCTTTTACCTACATCTCCTGAGGGTGTGTCTTCAAAGTGTTCGTGACGGTATTTGATAAAAACGACTCGCCTCATTCACACCCATTTTTTTACTTGTTACATCCTCCACGGCTTTTTTCATATTTTCTTTCGTTCATTTTCTTAGGTCTACAGCTTTATTCTTCTCCATTTACTGGATCATTATAATTTAATTATACCCTCACAAAAATAAAAAATAAAAGCAATGTTTAGGTAGGGCACATTACCCGAAAAAAATCAGGGCACATTAGCCAAAGTTCAGTATAATGTGCCCCACTTGAATACAAATGAAAAAAATGACGAAAAACCAAACGTAATTACTGCCAAACAAAAGTTTAAAGAGGTTAGTTTTTGCATAAAACTTTAAATAAACTAAATTATACCGAGCAAATACTTTAATTTTGTTTGAAAGCAGATCAAAAACAAATTCACATAGTGTACAAACCTTTTTTTAACTTTTTCTCACAAACTCGTATAAAAACCAGCAGTATGTTGTTTACATCGCAGGTATACTTGTGTTACTGATCTGTTTCGACCAAATTCGCGACAAATTTAAAAACGCATCCCAGAATTTTTCGAGTGGGGCACGTATTCGACTGGGGCACGTTTGCCTGGTTTACCCTATATAGATATATTTAAAATAAAGAATCGAAAATAATAACTGCATAGAAAACGCGTGTGAAGCCGTGTGACATTGCTAGTATTCAATAAGAGTATACTTAAAGGTTTCAAATTTAAAAGTTAAAAAGAACTATTGGTAATAAAAGCTATATTTGAAGTTTAATAAATACGAATTATCAAGGCAAGACGCGACGAATTCCTTAAGATTACGTCTGAAGAGTTGCAATACACTCGTCGAGCACGACTATCGATCTCTCATTGCGACCAGACGACAACGCGCGCCAACAAAAAAACTTCTGTTTTTGTTCATACAAATTTTCATGCCAACATGTTTTTCTATTTGTATAGCGAGCAATGTTTTTACGCCATCGTTCAACATAAATGTGTAAAACTGACTATGACTTTAAGAAATTTAACCTCAAATTTATTCTGCACGCATAACAAGAAAAGTATTAATTGAAATAAATTCGTAAGCATTATAGCGACACAAGATGTTTTTTTTTATTTTTAATGTCTAATGGTAAGAGTATACCACATACCACGCGTGGTGTTAAATATCTAAAATATGAAGCGTCACTCCGTTAGCCGCCACCGCAAACGAAAGTATATAAGTAAATAAAAACCTTAATAAATAAGTATACATGTATCAGAAATGTAGGCTTCAAATTACTAGTTTAAGTAATTTTTTGTTTTAGATCAATAAAGTAAATTAGATATGTTAAATTAGCTATGTTATTGTAAAAAAGAAACTGATATTTATTAATATATATTTTCAATAATAAGTGAAGAACAAGGAGTCTGCAGAACGTGCGATAAAAATATAAATGAAATAAATCCTTTGGTAATAATAACGGGAATATTGTATCTCCTATTAGTTCGGTGAAGCTGTGAAGGCCCATCAGGCCACTAGCTTTAGTCAGTTTGAAGAAAAAATAATTGTCCCTAAAATATTATTCGTAAACAAAGACTACATGTGCAATTTAAAGGCTAAGCTTTTTTATTTATTACTCATATTAAGTAACTGGTCAGTACTGAACTCAGTACTAGCAGTACTAGTAGGTAGCAATAATAAATCTATCTGCCAGAACTACCTACTGACTAGGTCAAGGCAGTCACATTCGTTGTTGCTCGAACATGACCAGATTCAATTATATAATACTAGCAGGTCTGGCGAACGTTGTCCTGCCCTGATATTAAAAAAATATATACTTATATGCATAAAATGCTTAAGGTAACAACTAATGTATTTAATTTCATAAGGACTAATACTGTATCCGTCTAAATATAGATGGGTGTAGTAATAGCTATCTTTAAATGATAGGTATATACCATTCTTCACGTTCAGACTTTTTTGTAGATCTATAAAAGAGAAATATCTCACTATGCATTGTTTTGTTATAACTCAAAAGAATTAGGTAGTGTTTTCGATGAAAGCTCTCAGGTGGCTTAACTTTTTCCAATACTTCCAACAATTATTGTTATATTTCAACTAAGTTATACAAAACCTTGACAAATTATATACCCTAACCTTCCTCATATTGCCTTATCCATCGGTGAAGACCGTATTAAAATTCGTTCAGTAATTTTTGAGTTTGCTGCGAACAGACAAACAGACAGACAGACATACACAGCGGACGACTTTGTTTTATAATATGTAGTGATAATACGTGTCTCTTATAAAAATCACTTTATAATTGTTGTTTTAAAAATACCATATAATTCAGCCTATTCTTCCATTGAAACAAACTGTCCGATTTCCAAATTCTGAAACAATTATAAGTTCAAAACATGACTATTAATGTTTACGTAAAACAAATATAAGTTGTAATATAATGAGATAAGTTTTAGGGTCTATACTTTATGGACGGGGTTTAATAATATTGAACTTTTAGCTTGGATTTTGTTTCCCAAGATTTTAGATTAATGTCTACTTATTAATGTAAGCACTCAAGACAGTATGTGTCTTTTTATATGTATTGATGTAATAAAAGACTTAACTAACTACTAATAAATTTAAAATTTGTTAGAAGAATATTTTGGAGGTGACATGTTCGCGAAAAATAAGAAAGAGGAAAATTTTGTTACACTTTTTAAAGAATTAAATAATTGGTTAGGTTATATTGTTGATTAACATTTACATAAGTAAATATTAAGTACTTATTAAATACTAAGTTATGAAATTCAAAAACTTATAATCACTTTCATAGTGGCAACTTTCAAAAATTCTCTTTCGAAATTGTGTAAAGTTTATATATGATTTAACAAATGTTTATTTAATTCCAAGTTGTATTCTTCTTTGTAAACAAGCATCTCTAATTTTCGTAATATTTTTAAAATTTCTACTACAATTCCCTAAGATATAAAAATGTGATTGAATAAAAGAACGCATTACAAAAAAACGATTTGGGAAAATTTGGAAGCTAATGTTGAATTATAGGATAAATACTGGGGTAACAAAAATGTAGAGAAAAATTTGGCGGCATTTTAATGGCCCTGTGTGTTGAAATGGATATTTAACCCCGCTGTATTATCAACGTTCTATTATCTCCAATAGCTATATGAACTTACTATAAATAATGTAATAATGCATATGTCAATTGTAAGAAACTATAATTATGACAAGTTATACTAATTATCTATCTATAGCTAAAATAAGGGAAAATAAAGGCACTTACAGAATAGCATTTTCATAATTCTACAGTGTTAATAAATTGTTCTCGCTCCCCTGACTGTCGTTACCATAGCGAGTGTCGAAAGGCCCGGGACGCTCTGGTCGCCTTTTCCCCAAGTACATAGGGAACGCAAGTAAAAGTCGTGAAGGTTCCGCAATGAGCGCAGACACCGGATGCTACAGTGTTACTTGCGTGATTTATGTGTCTGTTATCGACTTTACTGCGTCCATTCCAAAAACAATGCATAGGGGAACCCTGGCCACTGATGAATACACTTTATTTCTATTGAATATAATTTAGATAACTTTATCTGTAAGCTAAATGCCTTTTATACGGCAAGATGATAAAAATATCAATAGGATTTGAATATGGATAAAGGTTTATGAATGTAAAAAAATAAATTATATTTTGCATTACATAATCTGTGTAATATAGAATTCAAATCACAATATTACAATATCATATCATATTTATTTGTTTTTATATTTTCCGTATTACTACATCTTACCGGTACCGTTGAAGCACATCATCTTTTATATCGTTCGTAGTGAAAATGATTGTGCGTAGATATTTGAACGCAGACGATTTTTTAACGCTATCCATTTTTTTATAACTCGCCAATAGATTGTGCTGCAGTAATTATACCAAATAATAATAAACGCGTAAGGAGTCGCGAGTACACCTAGTATAATGTACATATGAATGTAGAGAACTTTGAGTTACTTTGCGTCATACAATTTGTGTGTAGGATGTTAACTGATATGTAAATAATCAGTTCGTGTGTGTGTTTAAGTGTTCAGTTAGTTTTTTTATTGGCATTGTATGTATATTTACATTGTTATATTTTATATCTTGTATATTTTGTCGTATTCTTTTACTGTTCTCTACCACTATTCATTTATAGATATAAATATTATAAAACTAAGTCGCTTTGCGTGTATGTTTTTGTGTGTTACCTTAGTTTTTCTAAAGTACGTAACGTATTCTAATATGGTTCTCACTATTATTTAGACAAGTTCTTCCAGAAGGTTTATGTTTATAATATATATATATTTATATAATATAGAGGAAATTCGACATACTGCTATAAAGACATGAGACGGACTTTTCGGGTGTTTATATTAAAAATTCTGGCTAAACCATAAGAGAGTCATAAAATATTGATTACATAATTGTTCATCTAGAAATGCCTACAAAAAGGATCTTGATGGCATATATCTATCTCCTAAGGATAACCGTCAGCTATAATTTTATCTTTTAAATATGTTTGAAATTTAACTAGTTACTTGTGACAAATATAGTATTGATTCATATCCAATGAAATCTTTTATTTGCGTTGGGCAATTCGTGTTGATTAAAACTGCTCTTTACAACATACCAGTTTAATCAATATCTTGGATGATATCATAGATTTATATTTCGCGGAACAAACAAAAATTTGCTCGCTTAAGTAGCTTCTATGATTTTGACGACCTGTAAATATCAAAAGGCCTAAGAATGGAACAAATAATTCAGGCTCACCCTACATTAGTACATTGCGCCCATGCGAAGCCAGAGTGGGCCGTTAGTACCAAATAAAACTATAAATTACATTGACAAAAATGATATTGGTAAATATGAATATTTTTTCAATGAGTTATGGTAAACGTCTACAAAATTCATTTTCTCATTTAGTAAGGTTGAAAAAGAAAGAGATGTCTTTTTATAAATCAATATAATCTTGGTCGTATACGTAATCACCCCAACAAATTGTGGCAACCCCATCACAAGCGTTGTGCACTCGAGAGAGAGCCGACTCGCTAAACACTTTAAAAAGCCGTAGATAAAATTTGATCTCACACTGAGGGTTGCGTAGGTATCTGCAGTTAATTATCTATACTCGAAGGGGAAACTCGCAAAATCTCGATATCTCCCCCTTATTTTGTAGGTGGCCGGTATTCGCCCGGAGCCATAGTTACGGTAGACCCTTGTAATGAGTTTTAATTAAAACCAGATGTAAACGCAAATCAATTATTTTTCATTTTTAGGAAATAATTAGATCAGAAATATGATACATAACTACAACATCTGAATAGTAATTTTTGCTTTCTAATTTTATAGAATGTAATGATCCGCAAAAATAATCCGCTATTTTAGTTTAAAAATATATCGAAATATTTTAAACAAGGGAAAACTAATTTACATCAACATGTAGATCAGAATCATTACGGATAAATACCACAATTAAAATTAAAAATTCAGTTTATTTTGCTAACAAAATTTGGATTAGGCCAAGAAACGAATATATTGCCACTTTATTCCATTATGCTTATACTGTCTTATGCCGCTAAACTACTTTAAGAAAACTATGAAATTATATTTAAGCTCCGAAACAAAGAATAACAAGTTCATAAACAATAGTATTAATTAGTACATAATAATAAGTAATTAGTATGTGAAACGAACCGCGACACTCCGCCATGGTCGCATGGCTCCGGTATGCAGAGGTTACGTATACAGCAAGCAGCAAAAAACCATTCTGTACTATCGATTTTTATCGTTACATCGTAATATTCAACAACAAACGTACAAATTGGATTAATCGTACTTACTTTGACGACCAGGTGCTAATGGAAACTCACGTCACGACCTAATCGATCGTCGTAAAATTGGATACGAAGTTATCGCTTTCGATGGCGTAGTATTCCTAATAAACACTGTTTTTAAAATTTTACGTGCAATAAAACAAAACATAAAAGGTGAAATTCTGTCGTGTAACTTTTTTCTCAGTATGTTATGTTTAGAAGAAGAAAAGAACGCTTCACTGCCTCCCCTTGTGATAGTAATAAGCTCACGAGTGACATCATGCGTCATGCGTAATACATGTTGCCGTTTGTGCATATAAACAAGCAGGACAAAAAAACCTGAGGCTCTGTATACTATTTATTTAATGTTTACGTTAATAATAATAAACACTACAATGTAATTTATTTATATAATAATAACTGTATGGATTAACCAATTTGTATATGGTTATGATAACATAAATGTATATGAGAAAGCCAAATTTAACGGTCTTTATATATTTTTTTGTTTTTCACACGTTCGTATTCTAACAAATGCATATTAATGAGAACGTTCTAAATGTGAATAAGGAAAAACTAATTACTTTTAGTCTACGGGTAGACCGCGTGGGAGATATAATTAAAATATCACCTAGTCATCTAAAACCCACGCTAGACTATATAATTGAAAACAACAATAATACGAGACTTTAGGAGAATTATATTAATGTAAAATGTATTTTAGTATACTAAACGCTTAGAGTTAGCGGACGGTTGTAGCATTCTATTTAGCTTTTAAATGTTTTCTACGCAAAATAAACAATGTGTTTACAAATCTCACAATATCATCTAGTCTGAAGTCATGTACGAGGAGGCTTCACTCGAGAGCCTGCTCGTTAGTGAGAGAGCTTAAATTACACCACATCTGTATGGACGCGCTTACATGCGTAACTTACTTAAAATGCAACAGACGCAATAAAAATGTTTCGGTTTAATTTTAAATTACAAGTGCCATCACTGCTAACTTTATCATTACTACAACAGGCTTTTTTTAATTGTTTGTGTTTTTATTTAAAATGATGCAGTATTATTTGAGTTACTATTTCTAGCATTGTATCTGGTTATTGTTTTGTAGGTGTATATATTACTACTAAAATAATTTGCTTGACATGTAATATAGATAGGTAAGAGGGGTAGAAACTGTGTAAGATTATTTCTGCGGCAAAACGCAATGCTCGTGCAGTTGTGTTTCGGTTCTAAAGTAGTAGTTGACAGTACGCACTGGCACATGTGGCACTCCAACATATTCCTTAGGTGTTTGGCCTCAGGACATCATTTCTTTTGAGGGTTATTGTATGTTGTTTTGGCTTCCAGTAATTATTTAACATTTGGTAGATTGCACCACTGATTATTACTTCATAACGAATCTAATCTACTAATGTAGTCTGTTTGGATAAATACTGTATATTTTGTTTCTTTACGACATAAACGTTTAATTAGATTCAATGTGTACCAATATAAAAGAAGGAAGCCTTAATCCCGTTTTCCTTAAAACTATCTACGATACAGTTTTGTTGAAAATTTCCCTTGAATACTTTCCCTGGCATCTGTGGTCCATTCTCCCGTCTCACCTCCAGGGGGGATGTGTGGGTGGCCGGGGATACCTTCACTTTCACCCGCCAAGCCGGCTGCAGCGCCGACCTTCCAGACTATGTAACTTTCTCAATCGATATCTACTTCTGAACCATATTGTACATTGTTGAAAAATATATAATAATGAATCAATTTACATGTAAGATTTAAAAAATAATAAAAATAACAATATCATTTTATAGAAATCTGTGATTTAAACAATATATTTTTAATTTATTCAGTAGTCTATTCAAACACCAATTGTTTATAATGCATTAATTAGCAAAGCACTAAAGTAGCATCAGCTATAAGCCGCACTAAAGTCAATGTTACGCATTTATACCATACAATAATAGTCAGTCAGCGAAAAGCCGACATCGTTCCATTATGGAAATTGACAGGTGTGGACGATAGGGTACCTAGACTATGCGCATATTTCACACATTATGTTAATTTTATAAATTTATATTATAATGTATTACAATCGTTAAATGGCAATAAATATATATATTTTTTACTTTATATCTTTGTAAAGTATTTTAGGTCATACTTATATTACATGACTAACTTCTACCTTTATTGATATAATTGACGGTAACTTTACAGTATAGAAAAATATTAATGATTGTGATTTTTACATTTTTTGTATGATCACTGACTTTGACAAATAATTTAATACGTTCTTTCATTTAGACAAAAACACGGCATTCCTTTCTAGAACACTTTAGAAGTTATAATAATGTACATATAGTATGTATACCAGTACAGTTAAGGCCAAGCTTGATAGTCTACTGTCTTATCTAAACGTATTACAACACTTTACCTGATTAAAGGAAGTGGTCGCTAAATCATAACGCACCCTTATATATGTCCAGGGCGTGGTTTGAATATATCATAACTGTGTTACATATTTAGTTAACAGCTTAGGTTAATCTTAGTAGCTGCGGTGAAGATGCTATTAGTTTGTATTTTTGTCCTATATAGATTTAGTGTTTGTACACTTATAATTTAAGGGGGATATTTTATATCTTCGTTTTAAAAGAACAATATGCTCTAATATTTGACAAATTATCTTGTTTATATTACACGGCAAATATTTTAGATTATACTACCGTTATATTTCATTAGATTTCTATATCTATTGAAAACTATCAAATGTAACTGAGAAACAATTGCGTTATATGTATGTATTTATAGTTTTAATTTAGAACGATTACGATCACATTTATACATAACCATCGGTTGGAATTCTCTTGGGTAAGTCCAAGAACTAAATACGAAGTGAATATATTTTGTTATAATATTATTTTATTTTTAGATATTACGTGAAAGAAATAGTTTGCCTTTCGGAATAGTTACTTTATTCAAACATATTATTCAAATCTTAAATTTACGTAATAAAATATAAAAGTATTAAGTATAACAAAATAAAAGCAAAATAGCACCATCTTCCGAAAGAAATAGAAAGTATCAATTTTTCGATAGTGTATTTGTGACATACATGATGCAATTAAAGTTGAATTAAGAACTTAAATATCTCTAGAAAACTAGGTCGTTTTGAAGCTCGATTCAATAATAAACTAATAAAATGCTATATATAATAAAATAATGTGTTGATAAAGAATGTAAAAATAAATGTAGCTGGGAGAAGAAAAAAAATGTACATAGCAAATTGCTTAAACAACGTTTCTCGAACAAAAACAGTCCAAGTTCGAAATGATTGATGCATGAATGTTACTTTCAGTTAGTGATAACGAAAATAGCCGGCACCCATCAGAACCCATTTGTATAGTATTTTGAACATTGGAAACGGTATGAAACAGACTTTATACTTATATACTATAACATCAATATAAAAGGTATTTGAACTACTTATTATAATGATAATCATGCTCCACGAAATACCGTAACTTATAATATCGCCTTAATTACCCAAAAATGAATAATTAATTAGCCTCAAGTTTAAGGTTTACGGAATTGGCAATACATAACTGTAAAAATATATATTAACAAATGATTTATTATCATAGTAGACTACAGAGATTTAAATATAAGGCAAACATTTATTTGTATATCAATACCCGTGGGTTTGTGAAACACATTACGTGTGTTAAACGACCTTAATACATTTAATTTATAATGAATGGACATAACCAGTTCCAATACTTATAATAATTTCAGTTTATTCATTATGGTTACCAACTTTGTGACTCCTTTGTGTACAAAGAATTAATAATAACTTTGCATCATGTATGTGACAAATACACTATTGAAAAATGATACCTTCTATTTCTCTCGGAAGATAGTGTTATTTTGAACAGCAGAAATCTAAAATTTGTTTCCAAGTGTTCTTGTTAAGAATTCTATACTGTCAATTTCGGATAATTAAAATAATATGTTTAAAGAGAGTGACTATTTCGAAAGGCAAACTATTTATTTCATGTAACTTATAAATATAAAATGATATCGTAAAAAAAATTGTAATAACTCTAATCGTATCATTATTAATTCAAGAACGATCGTAAAGTTTGCATGCATCTATCGATTTAAAATGAGGCAATAAATTTACTAGGATAATCAAGTTCTGTTGTAGGCAATAAAAGTCTATTACAAGCATACAGGCTTGAGTCTATTCACAATTCAGTTTTATTGAAAGACATATTAAGTAAGACGTTGTGCTGACATTGTATATATATAACTATGTGTGCCTTTCCTAACCATTATCAAAATCGCAAGCCCAACGGTTTTTGCAACCATCGCTACATACACTTTAATAATAAAAAACACTTACCTACAAAAAGTTTACATATGGATACAATAAATAGCATGATTCAGTAACGTAATTTTATTTTTTATTTCGCTTATTTTTTCGGCTTACCTCACGTGCCCTTTATCTATATTTTTATAATTTTTACTTTTATTTTACCCAATTATATCTTGTCTTAACTTTTACTAATAATGTACAGTTTAGGTCAAATTACATTCTACATCCATATTCTTCACGTTTTGATCTATGATGAGATGAATACGGAAAGCAAAGGGTTAGACTCCGTAATCGTTTTCCAGATGAGTCAACATAATTTGCATACGCTGTCGGCACCATGCCACCACATGAAGTATAGGAATCTACCGTAACTTATAATCTATTTTATAAATTTCAACTGCTTAGATTAAAAACTGGGTAGAGGTACCTAAGTTAAAGGTAAATCAGATTGTAGTTGTGTCGTTATGCAAAAGTTTCAGTATTTCCCAACGAGCAAATTACAAAATATCCGAATTATTTTTTCTTATAAGCATGACAGATTTAGGGCAAACTTTAGTTTAGTCACCTGTATTCTATATACATTTAAGTAGTCAGGTGAATCTGTAGAGGCCAAAAGAGACAACAGGGTATGTCAGTTCGAAAACAAAAAAAATAATATATATTTTTTTTAATTAAAAAAAATTACTATTTAATTAATGTAATTACACAAACTTTAATATATATATATATATATATATATATATATATATATATATATATATATATATATACGAATTATCTTAGGTACATGCTCTTTAATTTTGTTTCAATTGGCGGGATTCAATATAAGTTCTTTTATGTTCTGGCCTACGTTTAAATAACAAAACGGGGCTATTGATTGAATACGGACCGACCACAAAATAACGATGAGATGTAGTATAAGTGAAAGCAGTAAATGAACCATATTATTTAAACGAGCATATGTTTGTCATCAATGCCCAAGTATAGGAGTCAATATTTTGAAAAAACGATGCAAGTATAACGAGTAACAAGTATAAGGAATAACGATCCTAAGTAATTTTTGTGTTGTGATAGTTAAACATAATCGAATTAGAGGCAGGCATATACCACACCTAAAAGAAGAAGTCTTTCGGTCAAAGATGTCTTCCAATGCATTAAGCCTTACGGGGTAATCTTTATTGGGGCAGAGTGATAACAATAATATAGCTTAATGTTACAGGATTGTTGAAGCTTGTAATTTTAAGAGTAACAATACTAAACTTTATTCATGTCAAGATCATTGCAACCATGTAAACCAGTCGATACCTCTTGTTATAATTGTAACCATTAAAAAGTAGTAAATATTAAATAGAAATTTTAGCAGTGTAATTTTAAGTCAATTAATATTAATCTATGTATTTACCATATCAAAAACAAAGCCTCTACAGTTTTGCAAAATATACAATATCAGCATCTATATAATATAAATCAAAGATTTATTTATATTGAATTTACAGATTGAAACTATGAATGTGTATTTATTGTAGTAGTGTATTTATTCTACACGAGTCACTACAGCAGGGTTACAGAAAAGCTGCATTGGATACTATGTGCAGTCAACCTGTAACAGACTTGCGCGACGGTGGCAGATGCTAACGAAGGGCACACGCTGAAAATAATTATGCAGCAGACGCGGTCGCTTAGTGCATCTGACTCAAAGTAAACAGAATCACACTAAACGGTCCTGGCGCTTCGAGCGACGCAACGTACTGACGTGTCTAGGGATGATATCACGTAACGAATATTATGTTACAAATTTGCATCTACGATCTTATTTTACCTTATTCTTGAAATAATAAGAAAAAAGTACTTTTTAAAAGTAATTAATAACGACTCGACAGAACCCCAAAAGAAACATTATTCGTTTTCTAATATTAACAAAAGGTAATTCGTAGTAACATTCCTCCCTTCCAACATACATATCTAACATTTACTTTATATTCCCTAGCGCCTATACAATTATCTTCTTATAATCGATTAAATCTTGCATTTTTTTTGGGTTATGTAAATTGTATTATATATCATTTACTACCAACCTTGTATTACTTTGAGTTTGTGTTAATCCCACCACCAGTAAGAATAATAGCGATAAAATATACATAACCAGAATCAGAAAATAAAACAAGTACACAAATTACGAAGAGTCCTCAAGAGCTGAGGGCTATCATATAGTGAGCCGGTGGCTTTGATCGTCCGCAATAATGGGAAGGCAGACCACATTCGCGGAAACTTTTACGGGACACTGACCCACTTCTAAACGATGAGCAAGAGTCCTCTACAATAGGGAATTTCTTTAAGAATTGTTCAATGTGGCAGTTTAAAATGCTCAATATTATTAATTTGTGATGAAGGTTTATCTACATTTAATCTTAGTCTACGTCCGTAAACACTATTCACAAATACAAATATTAAATATTAATTATTTTACTCGGCTACGAAAATTCAACTACTTATCCTATATCATTGGTTAGGCGCTGTTGTTGTTCAACAGATTTTCCTTAGAGAATACAAATTTGTCTCTCCCACATTTAGGTTAATATATAGATTTAACATTGCAAACCATTATTATTATTATTTTTTATTATTAACAAAGTATGTTCAATTAATAACACAACTGCGGAAATTGATAGATTAAAAATTAAACATTAGTGTGTACTTTAAAATACACAAAATGTCTAGTAAATAAATAAGTTATTTATGACATTTACACCTATTATTCAGTAAATTATTGCCATATGTTCTCAGGGCAAGTCATTTGGAAATAACATTTGTCTTTGTTTATAAACATATGTATTAATATAGTATAATTTCAAATAACAATGAGAAAGCTAGCCATACGTAAGCATGTATATAATATTACTTTATAAGAAAATGCTTATAGTAAAGCCACCAAAGCTATCGTATTGTGCTCACATTACGTCCATTTTCTTAACATAATACATAATAAAAAAGTTGGTTGTCTGTAAAACCGGTTTACGGACGATAATTATACGTGATACGTCATAAGAAAATGTTGATAAAAAATTATGCGTCACAAGCCGAACGCTTAGGCCGATCGCGCCTCTCTATCGTTTGTCCGCGTTCTCGCTTGTACGCTCGGCTCAGGGATAACGCGACAATGAGCCATGCTTTCTTGTGCGTGCAGCCGGCGTTCATCAATTTGTAACACGTTATCACGTAAATAACTTAACATAACCTATAACATTATTCAGACCATTGATTTATGTTTGCTAATTTCAATATGTTTTTTATTTGTGTGATTTCTAAAATAAAGTTAAAACGTTAATGCGTAAAGATCACTTCCATTGTTTTTATAGGTACATTCAAGTTACTTGTGGTAGCATTCGATCGTCACATTGACCTAGTATCTTGTGGCGAGTAAAGGTGAGACCTCGTAAAACGAGCTAAATCAAAAGCTTATACTGTTTCCATTACGTATAATTACGTTATACTTTACCAATAAGCTTAAAGATACCAATAACACCGGTATTTTAAACAATTTAAATTTGAAATAAAAGTTACAATACAGGACAATTAAAAATGGATGTATATCCCGACTAGCTGTTGCTCGCAGCTTCCGCTCGCGTTAATATAGATTCGATTTAGAGATGTATTGATGTTGACTCTATTGGTAACTTAAATAAATAACATTTTGATAAACGATATTTTATTTTTTGTCCATATACATCACGTAGACACTACTAACAGTAAAACACCCTTTTCACGTGTGTGGAAATGCGGGAAACAGCTAGTTTCAATTAAAAGTCATATTAGTAAATGAGTTTCGAAAAATTACCCTGACATATTGTCACCAGTCGAACCAACTTATATATAATCAATATTCTACTTTTGTCAACATTCGACAACAAAAGTTATTTTTTTTTTAATTTGAGTGGGGACGTAGATAGCGCCGTACCTGCCGTACCTGCCGTATCAATTATATCGGATCCCCGAATTACAGAGGCGTCGTGGTGTGCAAGAATTCGTAAAATATTAACTTCAACCATAAACTCTTATTAATAAGATTCTTATAATTGATTTATAATGAAAATAACCATAGTATTCCTGCATCCACCCAAGTTGCCTAGACACGATATAATTCAGCAATAAGAAGGCTCCTGCTATAAATGTTGATGTCAGGATCATTTAAAACGGCACTGAATTTGTAATATTTAAATCATAAATAAACCATTATATAGTAAAACAATGTAAAGCAATAATCTTAAGTAATAGTATAAATGTGAATGTGAGTTAATCTGTTTGTTACGCTTTCACGCGTTAACAACCACTTAACCGACCGTCATGAAATTTTACATACACGTTATAGGGATATAGAAAAAGACATATAGCCTCATTAATCCAGGAAAAAGTATATATACATTCACACGAGCGAAGCTGCGGATAAGATCTAGTGTATTAGTATATAATTACAATAGTAATATTTATCATTCGAAGAAATAAAAACTAACTTCAATAATTACATTTCTTTTCAGTGATATCTAAACAACAATAATACATGATGCGCTTTGTGTATAAGTTATAAAAATACATCAAATAAATTAATATTTACCTTTTTATACATGATTTCTTTCAAAAGTTTAATTTTGTTTTTAACAATAACAGAAATGTTCCATTTAAATAGTTATGTTATATATTATTGGAAATTTGTTCAATTCGAAAAATTGCTTCTGAATAAATATCATACAACAAAAATGTTCACATTCACACCTAATAGAAGTACAATTATAGCGAATATGAACGAATTTTAGAAATTTACTTTTTTCACTGTCCGTTTCATCGTAAAATGAGGGCATTCTGTTAAAATTTATCTTTCTTGCTTAGCCCATACGAGAATGCGGAATTATATACATCATCATCATATAGATAATCATGAAAATTCTTCTTTCTGCCTATATAATTATTGTCAAAATCGATATAGCTGTTTTCGCCTTTGCAAACAACAGATATTGCATATAATATACATTTATCTATAGATTAAAATAACAGAATTATACTAATGTTGACTACATTAGCGGAAACTAAATACACATTGCTTTTGAAATTGTAATGAGTACTTGAAAACGATGAAATGTAAAATAAAGTCTAGTAGAGTGGTAAGTAAAGTTTCAGTTAACAATTTAAAGTTGGTCCAAGCGTCTGAGTGTGAGCTTAGTTGAGTAAATGTGGCGTAGCGAGAAATCGGGAACTGAGAACGTGCTTCGGTCATCATGACTAGGTAGGACTAGACTTAACTGAATCAAAGGTTTTAAGTAACGAAGCTTACCTGTGTGCTATTGTTACACAAAATTGAAATGAAATGATTAAATAAAACCCAATCGCCTAATATATGTAAGGGCATCTCTTCAGAACGGCTGCACCTAACTATTTAATTAATTCTTTTTTTGTTGTGTTTGTGATTGTCAAAACAAAGTTTGTATGAAAGAAATCGTATGAAATAGTGAACATTTTGGGTTAAAATTCTCCGTATAAAGAAATAAGTGAATGAGAAAGACAGCCTCTTGTCTCATCAGAAATCTGTATCGTGAAATTTCCAAAAATAGTAACAGAATTGACAAATTGACGTCAGTTATTCAGTTGTTATTTTATTTTATTACATGGTCGTATTGTGAAGAGAAGATTTGGTCTAATTTTCTTCGTCATTAGGTACAACCGGGCAAAGCCGGAGCGAGCAGTTAGTCCTTTTATAAGTGAATGATATAATATGTGGTCACAACAACACAATAACAATATTAAAATATTATCCAGTAGTAAGACTTCCAAACGTTGCTTAATATATATATATTAGCTAATAAAATATGGACGACATCAAGATTCTATATAAAACCTCTAATGAATAGCAACCACGCGGAAAGAGGAACTACGGAGAACTCACTAGGGACATGTCTGCGAACTTCGACATGAGAAGACAAAACGAATAGAAGAGATGCGCGTGCAAAAGCTATTTTATGCACAACATTTCAAGTAAACCTTCTTGCATATGATATCGATCGAGGAATGGCTTATTGATTAGCGACCCATTGTCAGCCTTTGCACGTTAGCGAGTTAGTCTTTCTCTTTTCTGTAAAATAAGTGATAAAATTAGTCAGAATAGGTACTTTTTGCGATAATAGTTCAATATAAGCATTGTAGTAATTTTCGAGATGTAATTAGTAATTAAAAAGTAATGGTTTTATTGTAACATTTAATATAAGTATTTTACCGTTTATGAATACGAAGTGATATAATCAATAAGAATATTACTCGGTAGAATTGCGTTAATTCACAATATACTCTTTGTTGTTAATTAATTTGCAAAAAAATTGTCGAGTTAAAGCAGAGAACTAGAGTGCTCTAACACTCTCACTTGTTTGATTATGACCGTATGAGAGCCGATTCTTTTCTTCCACTATTGATATTAAAACAATTAATCTAACAAAACGTACCGATACTGCGATACTCTACTTTGTAATCTATTTAATTAGTGAAAGATTTTATCTAATTTTATCTATCTATATATATGTATATATATAAATGAATTGCTTTTCGTGTGTGTCGCTAAAGCTCGAGAATGGTCTGACCGATTTGGCTAATTTTGATCTTGAATATTTAATATACATTAGTGAAAGTACAGCGAAAGTATAAACGGTAAGAAACATAAATAATAAGTAAAGGAAAATACTACAAAAGACAATTTAATTTTCAAATACAAAATGTTCCTAGCCATGAAACATTTGATGTCTTTTGTCATTTTAAAAATAAATGTCATTCGTTTGTCAAATATTTATAGATGCGTTCAGAAATTTGTATGTTTCATAGCTATAGCATAGGGTTCGATCTCAGTGGTCTGTTTTGTTGAATACTAAACAGTTCTATTTCAGAAATAAGAATAGTACAGAAGAAAGCTTTAAATTGATTAAGTGCATAACTGTGTTGCATTTATAATGTAAATAAAAATGTTGTATTAAATGTTGACTACTTTTTACACAAATATATGTAAGTGATACCTAGTTCACCGGGTCATCTAGTTTTACATATATTTTCATACGCATGTTGTTAAACTATTAAAACTGTTCGTATGAATAACTTATAAATTAAGTTTTAATAATGGCAAAAAAAAAGTTTTGTTTGAATCATAATATATAAATAATTAAAAGGCTATGTTTAACAATTTACAAAGCAATAAATATTAAAAATTGTTTGTAAAGTTACAAGGGATGATTTTTCATGAGCTGTTTGTAGTAGGTACTTGAATAATAACATCGACTTTATCAGATGACGAGAAGAACCTGCCTCCGGAGACCGGCATTAAAAATATTAAAATAAGTAATTGCTCTATCAGGGCAGCACCTGACGCCCGCTCGGCTGAATACCATCGCCCTCTCCTACCACCCACACCCTTAGTACTTCGCGATAAGGGCAATCGTGCAACCGCTTCCTCTCTGTTCGTTACGTATATTTATGGTGTTCTATTTATAGTGAGGGTAAAATATAATTCGGCGTTGTCACGTGTAAACTCTGAATTAGATTAAGAAGCATAGCTATATCTTATATGAGTAGATTAACCGTGTACGTAAATAACAAACGGAGACGTAACTTCCTGTTAGCAAAATGTTGTTCATACGAAGACAAGCGGTGAACCATATTTTATGTAACAATAATAGCAGATAAACACATATGTCTAAGATGTAAAGATATTACGCGGCAATTACGTAAGTGCTTTATCGTGTCTAGCGGTGAAAGTCTTGACGCAGTATGAGGATAATTTGTTAAATAATACCAAAGGACCAATCCTGCCTTTTGATTCAGAGATAATATAAAATAAAATGATAATAGTAACTTTATCAAATGTTTTTGTTAGTGTTTTTACTCTTACTTACGTTGACTTTTGTTAAATGTTAAAAAAGTAATGTATAAAATAAATGTTAATAATATTATTAATTACACTCATTTTCTGATCTTGTAAATATGTTTTACTAATTTTATACATCATAGAAACAATGTCTGTTTACATATAAAAAGAGTATATTTAATTTCTTAATTAAGTATTAGAAAATATAGGAAAATACTCACTCAGCTCCATTTTTTCCGGCCCTGTGCAGCATGCCCGCGCGTGCCATCTCACGCCCACGCCCTGCAAAAAACCCCATCCATTAACGTTGAAATGTTCACGAGCCTTTTCCACGTCTTTACGTTCACTAAATACTCTTCAAAGTTCTTATTTATTATTAGTACGATGATACACCAAATTATGTCGGTCTTTCTTTCAACGTAATTTTCTTCGTGTAATTCATTTAGCCTTTTATATTGTCTAGGGTAACCTTATTTACATCTAATTTTGACTAATTGTCTGTTATTTTTTAACATAATTTTTATGACATACTTACAACAAACATAAGACAATATATTTTATATTCAGGTATCAGGTTAGTGTGGACTAATGTTCTGATAACAATTTTAATAATTATACAAAGACACGTCCAGTATTAACATTTTTAATGAAATAAACATCATTGTTATATGATACCGAGGTTTAAATGAATGTAAAATAAAACATTCACGGTAATTCCTGTCAAGTCCTGGAGCAAAGATAAGGTGACACACAGATATACATAGGTAAAAAAAATCTTTATATGATTTTCGTAATATATTTTAATTTAAATTGGAAATAACTTGCCGAATAAATAAACTGTGTAATATTATTTAATATCTGACCTCTGTAACTAATTCATAACACAATTTGCTGTTGACGATAAACAGGTGAATTTTGAACTAAATACGTCTTCTAGAAAAACATAAAAGTTAAATATTATTGAAATGTACATTAAAAACACATGCACATCTTTCAATAATTTATAGTTCAAAATCAAACATGGAATATAAGTTTTCAGTTCAGATATCAAAACTACGTTAAATATACTAATCAACAATGTATTAAGAAAATATGTTAATAGATAACAGTTAAGAATATTTCAGCGTCGGATCGTATTGTAACTAAATTGCGACATTAATTATTGCGATAGGTAGACAATGAGCCACGTTGAAAATTTACGAGACTCGCCTTTAAACTAATTCGTTTCGCTTATAAATAAAAAGAAGCATCAAATATACAAATATTTCTAATAAACCGTTAACTCTCTATTACTCGGTTGAAAGTGTTGAAGTTTTAATGGTCAATTTAAATATATTTTCAGTTGTGGTGATGACTAAATTTTATGTTTATTTAGTTATTTTTAGATATATGTTACAATTGATTTTAGATACTTGTGTATAAAAATGACGATGCTGTGTTAGGTTATTATATTGTACGATGTTAGGATGAAGTGATATATTAGTATGACATAATAAGCGTTTAATAGTTCCATATCAGAAAACTTTTAACGTTTTATACTAACGTAGGGATGTCGGAAATACAATAGATATCGATATATATGGTATCGATATTTTTTGGCAACATCAATATCGATATTAAAACATACATAAAAAATATCAGTATATCTTTTTTTTTTATGTTATAGGGGGCAACCGAACAGGTGGGTCACCTGATGGTAAGTTATCACCGCCGTCCATAGACACTAGCAACACCAGGGGAGTCGCAAGTGCGTTGCCGGTCTTTTAAATAAGTGGGCCTCCGGCGCTCTCACTGACCGAACGAAACGCAACAGTGCAAGCACTGTTACTTCACATCGGCTTTCTGTGAGAGGGTGGTACTACCCCGGGCGAGAAGACCCATTCATGCTGAAACCAGTAATAGCTTCAGCGTAGCTCTACCACTATAAATCTATACAAATAAAAAAAAAAAATCTATACAAGTCACAGAAAATAAATCCACTTCAGTATTACCAAAAATAAATTAGCATTTTAGATGTAACAGAATGCAATTGCATAAACAAATAACGTTAGATATAAACTAAATGATAACATAAAAGCATCAAACATTTACTGTTAATAATGTAATAATACGACGATTAAGTGAATAGAAGCCGTTCAAACTATTCAGAAGGTCACGTGTGATACCATTTACAATCGATTTCACCTCAGACCGCGTCATTACATATTTTACATCAAAAATAATTCATGAGAAAATTATACCTAAGTACGTACAAATTTATATCAAATATGGACGTAAGTACTTTTTGGTAGATAGAATAGAAAGTAAAAGTTTGACTCGAAACAGTTATCTTGTTAAAATCGCATTTCATTCATAAACATAGCGTGTCATTTTGTCATGTAACAGTAATATTATGAACTTTTAAGTGGATTACAAGTTACATTAGTCCGGGCTTTCACTCCATACATGGCGTAAATATAGCAACAATTTTTTAGACACGCTATTCAACAAACATGTAATAGTTTGCTTGTTACACTTGATATCCCGCACTAGCAAGCAACAATAACATAATATATTACATATAGATACCTATAATACCTGTTTATGTTCTGTTACAAGAACAGTAGGTAATTATTAATGACTAAATCATTATAATACATTGAAATCATTTGGTAATGCAATTATACTTTTTCAAACGAAAACTACGCTGTGTTTAGGAAATACAAAGTAGTTTTTATATATGAAAATTATAAATAACCGTTTTATTTAATCACCGATTTTATGGCACGAGTCATCGCGGCGGACTGTCTCGATCACACGTTGTTAACATTGATAACATTTCGTTACCCCAATAACTGATAAACTTGAGTACAGTTCTCGTCGCACTTTTTGATCGCTCTGAATATTGTTAAGCAGAACAGAAATTTAAGTAAACTACGTACTCTATCTATAACATCGAGACAAGAATAAATAAATGCCAATTTTAGATTCCTATCATAATATTTTAAGTTTATTTTGTATTAAAACTTTTTAATATATTACGGATAAGCCTGAACTTACAGCTATATTCAAAGCGGCCAGAAAGATTGACAAGGACGTAGCTTATATTAGTCACCACTTTATTAAATAATCAAATAGATTTAATAATTTTTCTTTATATGTAGCAAATATATAAATTTATTTTTATTATAATTTGATATATGTGTTTGAACATCATTGTTCATTGAAACAAGCATCAGGAGTACCTCCAGCAGAAGTGACCAATCAGCTGGAGTTCAGTGCGTTATGGACAGAAACCGTCGGACAATTCTAGCGTTGTCGAGTAGGATGGCACGTTAGAGACTTTCTTTATTATTGTTATTATAATAATTAACTAGGCACGACAAAACCAACTTTTTTTTAATATTATCGATACATACATACATATTTACTGTCTATAATGAAGAATTCATAAATATTGCGGTTTGTTGTCACTTTTGCTATATTTTATAAAGTAGGTATTTTATCAGAAAACTATTTGGTTTTAAAAAAGATATAACTTATTCATCTAATAAACAATAAATATCTCGACTAAGTTATATTCTGCTATTCTTAGAAAACACAGGTAGTGTTAGGAAGAAATGATATTAATTATTTTTATTTTATATATATATTCCTCCTACGTTTCCTGTGATATGACCGACTTGAATGGGAAGTACGAGTAGATACCTTTCTGATGGGTATAGAAATAATTATAGATTTTCTTTTTGCAAAGGAAGTAACAGTGACGACATAACCCGCTCACAATTATATAAAAAACGGCTGGTTGTCTACCAACCACTTAAACTTTTTACTAATCGCACACATCGTCTCCTCGTCGTGTCTCTATTCTCATGGGTTTATGCCGCTTTTAAAGAACTTCTTTTTATTTTGAACAATGATACAATAAAGAGAATAAATGAAATATAGGTACATATACGTGTAAGCCTAGGCGTGTGTTTCCTATTAAATATTAATAACTAAACTGTGCCTCCAACTTTGTTAACATGACAATGTTCTGATGTACCACAGGAACTACAGTTAATAGTCTTCTCTGGATTAATTATGATGTGACTTATTTCATTCTCATTTCTAATTTCCACTGAAATTGCATTATTATTAAATTACATCACAATTATATTAGATTACTATCTCGTGGAGAATTGTTAAGATATCTATCGTAGACTCTTCCATACATTCGATTATATATTAGTCCGTAAATTACGTTTTAATTGGTTCAATACTTTTCAAATAAGGGGGTGCCCATTAATTACGTGAGCCGTTTTTGAAGATTTTTTGATCCCCCGCTCCCATACAGGGAAGATGTCGTGGAGTCCGTCTGGACCCCTCCCTCCTACTCTAATATAACGTGAGATCTTTGAAAATGTATATTTTGACTATAAATGCGTTGGATTTAGTCAAAAGAACACAGTTAGCTATATTGTTTTTATTAAGACTAGTAAAAATTTGTATTTGATATTGTTTTGATCGTAATCTAAAATCTCAGTGATAACATTAAATAATATTTAAATGAGAACTACAAAAATATTTAAAAGTATCATATCAGATTTCGGCATGAAATTAGTGAATGAAGATGATGAGACATGGAGTTCTAGAACCATGTTTTATTTTAAATTAATCTGATTTTCTCACAAGTCTATACTCTTTTTTGCCCGAAAAAAAAAAAATTATATTTGCCGGAACCTCCTTTCTCTCCTACGTGAGATTTATGGAGATTTGGCTTGTCCACCATAATACACGTTCTCACAAACATACAGTACAAATCTACGATTTTATTATGTAAGTAGGAGCATTCAACATTAGAGACAACTAGCTTTTGTTCACGGTTTCATTAGCGATAAATGTAGATTTGGTTTATCCTTCGGGGAGACTATTTCTTTCTGGATAAATGTTAACCCCATATCCTTTTCTTTATCTTTAATAGTATGTATAGTATGTAGTAGTAGTTAAGGCGTGAAAGCGTAACAATCAAATAAACACACTGTAGCATTTATAATATTAGTGAGAATATAAAGGAAGTCTTGAAGTCATCTTGTAAAATATAGGGTTATGATAGAGGACTTACCTAGACATTCGATCGGGTGGTGGGTACTGTTCTTTGTCAGTTTCGATCATTCCAGATGTCTGAAACAAATTAAATATAGATTTAAGCTTACACAGAAGACTAGGTGCTGTACAGTAACCTGTTACTTTATTGAACTGCTCCCAAAGTGTAGGGTGTTGGCTATGTAGGCCGCAGTCCAAGTGGATCGTTTCTATGCCACCACGTATGCTTCCGTAGTACACAGGATCCGGGCTAACTCGAACATCGCATTCAATATGTTCTAAACAAGTTCCACTGATAACGGCCGAATGTGCACATGATATTAACATATTGCTGAGAATTATTTTTGTACCATTCATATTTATTAATTAAAAGTATTAATATAATCTAGATATTAAGATTTATACTAACATAAATAACTAAATAATCGAAGTAAAATTATTATTACTATCAACGATCTTAAATATATTCATTGTATGTACAGTCAGACCAAGACATAAGTTAGGTTCGGGTCTTGAGTAACCGATGATTTTAATGTGGTTGTAGGTTTGAACCAGATTCTGATTGGAGAAAATGTTGCCCAAGCAGAAATTAGGTGGGTAAAAGGGCGAAAAAAACTAGAGAAAGTTGGATTGCTTAAGGCTTAAGGCTTAAGAATAAGTATGTTGGAAGAAGTTTAAAAATAGCACCAGAGGCCGAGAAGTTGAAATTAGCATGGTATGATGAGCAGATCATGAGGAAAGAAGAAAGCTATATAGCTAGATACATTTTAAATATGAAGGTGGATGGTTACAGGAGTGGAATACCTAAGAAGATATGTTTAGATTGTGTGAAAAATAATATGTGTATGAAAGGTGTGAATACTGAGATGGCATTTGCCGGTGGAGAGTGGAGAAAGAAAATATCTTGGCCGGCCCTACTTAGGTGGGATAAGAGTAAGCTGGTGATGAATACCATAAATATATTACATGCTACTTTTCTTCTTATCATTAGTATTAGGATCATTAAATTATAACTACTGATCGTCTAGAAGTCTAAGGTAATAACTTTATTCAATATTGTAGATTGTCGACTTAAAAATCGTGAAGTATGGCGAATAGGAAAACTTTCAAAAAACGACTTCGACTTATCGATAAGTAAGAAGAAACATCTAATAACTTTTAAATTTTGTATTTACAAAACTAAACTTCGTCAACAGCTACTAAAAATATCGGTTGACAGAGGAGTATAAAATAAAAATCATTAAAATCGGTTTAAAAGCGATGAAAATATTGGTGAACATATGTAGAGGGGAGAATTGAGTGAAAATCAAATCAGCGGTATTTCCCCCCTACAAGGATAGAATATTTTCTTCATATTTAAATAGGAATACCCCTGAGTATAACCAATTCAAATAAAATTCATTAAAAAGAATCATTAAAGTCGGTTGACAGTTGACTGAAAATATTAATTAAAATACATAATAGAACATATACATCTGACCATATAACCTCCCGCTTTTTTGAAGTCAGTTAAAAAGGCACTGAATTGTTTTATCCTCACCTATTTATACAGATATACTTTTTGTACGATGTAACTATATTATTATACGAATTTCAATCATGTCTATAAGTTATTTACTCTATATACAATACAATTTCGTTATAAATACATACATCAGTGATTTTGCAGTAAGTTTTAAATGTAGCTTTCATTTCACGTATGGTTGGGTTTTTCGTTTCATATTTAAAGTCGGCCAGATGAAATATGTACGGTTCGTAATTTCGCAAATTATAAAAAAAAATTATGTTTCTATAAAGTGGATCAAAGAAACGTATTCGAACTGTTCGTATTTGATAAAAGTATAATGGTATATTAACAGATATAATATTCAGAATAAACTATAATTTTGTTTTTGAACTATGATAAATATCATACATTGGAACAGTCCAAGGGTTGTATTCTGATGTGAAGTTGCTAGTAACTTACCTCAGTAAATAAAGAATAAAATTTAAGTTACTTTACTATAATTATATGTTATAATATGTCTGCATTTTTCTGCAGTTACCACACAAAGAGTAGGCCAGAAAGTGTGCTAGGCGGGAACGAAGTGATAATACGATATATCAGGATGCGACGACGGTTTGGCCACCGTATGTGAGTCAAACATTACCGAGAACACCCGAACTGTGAATGCCTAGGTCAGCATGATATACAGCCGCGTAATTCAGTTAAGAGGTACACTACTTCCACAGTAGTTATGCTTTGTACGGAATTTTATAAGTTTATGTAACTACATACTTTGGCAGTAAACCAAGATGTTAAAAATAAAAGGGGAATGAAGCCGCGGTTTCACCTAGTTAAATACAAGAATAATACAAATTGTAGCTATGTACTATATTCTTAGTCATTTCAATTTAGTTATAACTACGATGTTATTGAAAGTGAAAGTATATTCTTTGCAAGCTTATTATTATCCTACAAGTAAAGTATACCTACAAGATAAAAGATTTTTGCCGAAGATTTTTGGCATAACTCCTTTCTGCCAGAAAGAATTCTTTATGTAACTAATATTGTAAAGAGGCAAAGTTTGTGAATATGCTTGTAATCTTCGAAACTATTGATTTTACCCCATTAGCCTTGAATGTTATATTTTATTGTACTTAAGTTTTATTGTAATGTATATGAAGTCCCAGCGATTTAGTAGGTTATAATATATGTTATTGACGGTAACATAACAAAGGAATGTACAGCGAAAAATTACTTTTTCCTTTTTTTGCTGTAATATGCCAATATACTCAAAACTATGAAGTCCAAGTAGAGTATATAATTTTCCTACTTTTTTTTAATATCGGATATCTTTCAATTTTGTACATTCTTTTCCCTCTTATAAATAGAACACATACAATAGAAAACACTTAGAAACCTACCGTAAAAATTAATGTAGAGAACCAAAAACAATTAGATTACAAAAAAATTTGGGAGGTCATATATTTTTATATTTTTAGTGAAATACCCAATTTTGGTATATATTTCTATGAATTTAAAATTTCACGAGTGAAAATAGTAATAGTATAGAAGAGATAACAAAATAAAAATTATTTAATACCACTCTTTATAATGTAAATAAATAATACATATTCTTATCTTTTTTTGGTAAACACGGCCAGTTTTTTTATAAATTCGTGCTGTAGTTTATGAAATTTTACACTATGAAATATATTCCCACATGAAAGATGATATTCGAAAAATTTCAATTTATACGATATTGCGGTCGAATGCACACAACTCTGTTCACGTCCCGCTAACACAAATCCACGTGACCTAAATGAAGTGGCGACCCGTTTGCGGACTAATTCACAAGCTAATACATCCTACTGGACTGAAATGATCAACCAGAGTTTATATTGGATAAATACCTACACAAATTAACCGCCATTCCACGAATTATCCAGATCTTACTGTCGACAATTTCGTTGGAACCTAAAGTTCGGAATGTCAATTTCTCCTATTAATAGTAAGGACCATCCTAATTTAATTATTACATTATATTAGTTGTGTTCGCGGCATCGCACGTGTGTTTTTATTATTTCTTGTAAATAACACAATGTCATTTAGAGACAAGAATAATACAAAATGAACAGCGCGAAAACATTCTGTGTTTAAATATGTACACATACTAATTTTCATGAAGATCGATTAAACGGTATAGAAGTTGATGTGCTGCAGCGCCACCAAGTGGTGAGTTGTAGAAAAAATGTATACGATAAAAACATCCTTGAAAAAGAAACTCAGGTGTATACCAACTTACATGGGATAGTTCAAACGGTTGTGTTGGAGTCTATCGATCTCAACATTCGTTTTTATATCCGATCCGATTTCTAAACTTTATTTATTAGAAATTTACAGCTTTTAAACATAAACTTATTCAATTACTGATATTAAAATATTTGTTTGCTCGAATGATTTTTCTGTTATTCAAAATCTATATTCTTTATCATCTAAATATGTTTGCTCAGTTCCTAACTATATGTATATGAAACTATAAAATGCTTCATAGTTTGTAAAGTATACGATCCGAAATAAGCAATAAAGAGTTCATTCATTCATTATTAACGGTGTTTTGTTTACGAAGCAATACCGGTTATTCAAAAAATTCCGATTAAGCTTCATTCGCATAGGAAGAGAATTCTTCTTTTCTTCATTTCATTGTTAAAACGATACTATTTCGATATAAAGTTATGAAGGAAACGGAATGTAGATAATTCACATCGGTAGTCGGAGTAAAATAATCTGCAGTATGCGACCTACATCCTTTATTTCCATTCGATATAAAGTTCGAATACCTACAGTTACCCGTCAATGCACATTTGAAACAATATTTCCAAACGAAAAAAAAACAATGCATCAGTTTTTGTCTTCTAAACATCATATATATGTATACATTAAAAAAACAGACTTAATGTTATTGTAAATTACTATGGAATGTTAGTAAGTACCACCTATATGTAAATAATTTTCGCCATGGAAGTTTACTTGCTAATAAGATATTTTAGTCTAATTGTTTACCATTTCGTTTAAAATAGTTTATTTAATCTAAGTTTCGTAAAACTTGTTTGTGTATGATAATATATGGTTTACGTGTACATGTTCAATTGAATAAAAAAGAAACTAGTAAGTAGACACACCATTTTCAAATACCCTATTTGCATAAAACAGATACATACGACAACAGATACATAAAAGCTCCCACAAGAGTTAAACAAAAAACTTTTTGTGTACGAATGTTATTGATAAAAATAATTTATAACTTGCTAAGACCATGATATTGTGGGGACTCGCAAAAATAATTTATTCGTTAAGTTGAGCATTTACAGTATAAAATAAAATAGAAAATTTTAATACTAACTGTTCTGAAGAAACCCATTTATTAGGTATGTTCACAATAATATAGCATATTTATTTCTGTACGACATTTACAATACAAAAATATTTTGCTAAGGATATAACAGACAGCGGTGTTACATCGTTTGTAATGATTATAAAGATGTTTTTTGATTGTATTATAATATTTTTTTAAATGAAATCTAGACTTTAAACAATATTTATTATTAGTAAAAGGTTAAGAAGATATAAATGATTGTCATTTGGTATTTAGGATATGTTTAACTCGTCCCAATTAATTACTATTACAATTAATATAATATAATTTACAATTTATATACATATTTTTTATATATATGTTTTATTTTTATTATTATTGTATAATAGTTATAATTTAAAAGTTATATATATTTTTTATATTTTATAACATAATATACGTCTTATAGATAGATGCCATTAATCTAGAAAAATATATACTTCCTAAAGCAAATTCATATTCCGTGCGTTGATAAAATGCCTTGAGCATTCATCATGCAATGCCCTTTAACATTTTAATTCAATATCGTTAATGACATAATAAGTATGAAGTTAATGAATTATTTTATTTGCTTCCATTTCAATAGAGATGCTAAAATCAACGAATAAAAATAGAAAATACTAGACTTCTTTATCACTGATAAATGTAGCCACATATAAGTAATTCACTACATTGAAATTATATTAGAACCTTATAATACTCTACGAACGTTTTGAAATGCGAATTAGATTACAACATTTTATATTCTTGACAGTACAAAATTTCATATCCCATATCACTTTCTAGCTATCACCGACATATTTTTTACGAGTTTAGTAAAAACAGTAGATAAAGCTTTTAACAAAAACTAATATTCAAAACCATTCAACAGACTGAGTTTCTTATCAATATGGAGCTACAGGCTCTGGTCGCATCGTACCGCACCGCGCGCAATCTGATTGCACCGCGGTCGACGTCGCGTCGGCATTAACTGTTGCAATATGAAAAAGGCTACAGAGAATTTGTATATAATATTTTATTTGAAAAGACAACTATGAAAAATGATAATGTTTTCATGTAAAATGAAATGAATGATTGATCATGAATCATTACAAATATATCGCACCTTTCTTGAAATAAACACGTTTCTAAAAGTCTTGAAAATATCCTACTTATTTATATAGTGTTCTAGGAATAACTTGTAAACAGAAAAAAGCTAAAAGGAGCCGCAAAGAACAGATATTATTTTATTCTCTGTGATTGAGTGAACTTCATTGAACATTTCTAAAAGAGGTTACTTTTTTATTCATTGTAATAAAAACACACTGATTTATTTTTTGCTACGCATTTATATAAGTCGCGTTTCATTAAAATTGAAGTAAAGGATACATTCTAATGCTAACAAAATAATAATCATTATTTTCTTACCCATATACCAAGTAAGCATGGTTGGCACAACATGTTTTCCTCTTTTACTCTCCCCTGTCAGATGTCATCTCAGTATTCACATCTTTTATACACATAATTTTTCACACAATCTATCCATACGTTTTTCGTTCTTCCTTTACTCCTATATCCGTCCACCTTTATGTTATGCGATTGGATGCAAACGAACAGACGAGTTACCTGATGGTAAATAATCACCACCGCCCATGGACACCTGTGACACGAGAGGCATCACAAATGCGTTGACGGCCTTTGAGGAAAGAGTAGGCTCGTTTCTTGCAGGTCTGTGGGTTGTATTGATCCGGAAACTTGCCGCTGGAAGTTCATTCCAGAGGGCCGACGTATGTGAAAAACACACGCGGGAACCGCACAGTAGACGACTTCCAACCATCGAGATGACACTGATGGAATTTCATTTTATGGCGAGTCGTTCCGTAATGGAACTCAGCAGCAGGTATAAATCCGAACAGCTCTTCAGAGGACTTTCCGTGGTAGATATTGTAAAGGACGCAAAGTTACGCAACATCCCTACGAAGCTCCTAAGTGTCGAGGTGAGGAAAGCAACCTGTCGTCGATGATTCGAGCCGCTCTCCGTTGGATTCGGTCAACCACCTTCATACCTCATACTTTTCTAGTTACATGACTTTCATCTCTCCTCAAGACATGCCCACATCATGCTAATTTCCTTCTTCGTCTCAACTTCTCTGTCACTAGTGCTATTTTCAAACTACCTCTGATATACTCATTATTAATCTTATCCATTCTGAAATTTTGTCTCATCCGTCTTTTTCGTAGCCCAGTATCATGTCCCAGCCCTACCATCGTATTGGATCAGTGAACCGAGGTACCCAAAGTTGGGGCAGGCTGGTAAGGAGACACCATTTAAAGTTATATGAAAAAAACTGTATGGACCATCGAAGTCGCAGAACAAATATTAAATAAAATACGAAAAGGATCTACAAAACTTGTATGGAATAAATATGTACTTGAAGTAACTCGAATGACTGTCCTTGATCAATCTTGATCTATGTACATAAAAATCGATGTTGGTATATATGAGATTGATAAATTTCAATACCGTTTGACCGATCATCATGAAAGTCGGTACACCTTAGTACTTTTTCATAAATATATCCATCCATTTTACTATAATTAGCCACTAGATGGCTCTGCAGTACATCAACTTCTCTAATATTCAACTATTCATTATGAAAATGAGTATGCGTAGATATCTGAACATGAAGAATATTTACACATTATACATTTTGCTATAACTCAACAATTTATTACAACACCCTTTGGAGCCCCGAGCACAGATAGTATTACTTATTATATATTATTATAGCTTAGCCAATTAAATATATATCGAATTCTGTTTAAAAACATATACTTGCTACGTTAATGGTTAATGGAGATTATAAATAATCTTTCATCAATCTTTCAATACCTTTATTCTGATTCCCTTTTAGCATTTTTTAGCGATAACTTCTTAAGTTTTGAAAATGTTATGAGAATGTATTAGGATGCTCTATTCATAAATGAAATAAAAATTGCACATAATTATTACTTATGTTTATATCCATGAAGAGAGCAATACGTTCAAAGAACAGTAAATTGCTTTATCGTGTAATGTAACATTAAACAGCGTTGATTCCAATTAATCTTACCTTCTTTTTGAAAATAAGCTAGCAAACGGTGTAATAAACTAGATCATTTATTTCAAAGGCAGCGCGT
Source organism: Antheraea assamensis (assembly GCA_035772565.1). Taxonomy (NCBI): domain Eukaryota; kingdom Metazoa; phylum Arthropoda; class Insecta; order Lepidoptera; family Saturniidae; genus Antheraea; species Antheraea assamensis. The sequence goes on along the minus strand of JAQQSE010000064.1, from coordinate 7,047,778 downwards.
AAAACTCGATACTAAAAGTTTTTTATGACTCGATTACTGTTGAGACTGTTGTATGGCAAAACAGGCCCAGGCTAAATCTCCCACGTTCGACTCGCGTCGTGTCGTCAACGTATACTTTACTGAAACTAGTATAATATAATAAGCATAAAAAGAAATGCTGCGAAAGCGAAAAGATATCAGTATCGATTATACGGGAATCGCAGTACTATTTATGTGGTTATAAAAGTCGTTATGGTGGAGTGGTTTAGTCGGTGGTATATCGAGTGGATGAATGTAGGGTCGAATATGTCTTAACGAATTTTTCGGAACAGCTGGTTTCCCTTTATTTGAAACTGCTAATAATGTGAAGACTGGCGTGGTGATTATACCCGTATAATCTATTGGAAAAAGACATTTATTTACCCAACTGCGGAGCACGTACAGGCTGACATTCCTCAGCAGTAATTATATACAGTCTATTTTCTAAGACACGAGTATCTGTACAATAAAAAAAAATAATTTTGTTTAATGTAATGTTCGTATCACTGATAAGTATTTCAATAAGACTACAAGGGAAAAAAATAGCAGACTTTGGCAAAAATCAAACTCGGTAGCTTCATATTTCTTCATAAAGTGAAGACGCGCGCACAGATTAAACATTCGATTAATTTAGACCTATTAGTTGCAGAAATTATGAAGAAGTAATAAAATTAAACGGAATTTATTCAAGAATAATAAACGTTCATAAATAATTATATTAGCCAAAAAAACGTGTTCACAAAATATAAAAAAACGATATTCTAAACATTGTTTCTTACAGGTATTATCTTACTAATAACTAAAATAAAAATAAAAACTCTTACACATACTACTACTATTTTCACATTAGTCTGCCGTTAAAACGGTGTTTATCTTCATAATGTTCTACGTACCTAAATTCGGGAGACGTTGAATAACCCTGAAGTAAATTCGAATGAGAATCTCATAACCTATAACACACATGTTGCAGGTATGAATCCTTTGATTGAAATTTTAAATATCTCGTTAGAAAATCCTTTTTTTGACAGAATAGTAAAGTCGTTTCAAGAGTAAAAGTAAACATTGGCATTGTGTCACTCGGGGTGCAGACATCAAAAGGCGTGTATCAAAGCCGAACGTAGCCTTATAGAGGGAAGCGAGTCAGGGCGGGCCCGGTCCCTTCAATAAGTAAGGGTGAAGGCTAGTACAAACTTTACATGCGAAAATCGTTGTTAAGAACCATTAAAAGTGTTGCACAAATATTTAAACGAACTCAATCTGTTGTAATAATAATATTTGCTTTGAAATTTTTACTTTCATGTCGATTACTCACAACTGTACTATGTTTATTCATTTAATCTTCAAACATGAAGTGAACCCACTTGAGGTGAATCTTTAAACTAAATCTACTAAAAATACTAAATCTTTGTTAAATAACAATGTTTTCTGATATTCTATTATTTTATTATTGTTTAAATATAACATTATGTCCTGTCTTATTCTGAATTATGTAGTATTATACATTTAAAAGATTACATCGGTAATTCTAAATCTGATAAACAAAAAAAGTAAATAATGATTATTAAATTACTCAATAATAATGCAATTAATTTAATAATAACTCATATTTTGAATCATTTGTTATCTCTCGATGGAAGGGAATTATCGGATAAGCAAATGGTAAAGATTGAATAAATAAAAGAGCTTTAGAGTTCCACCGGGAAAAAATGAAACTCGACTAACTCAATGAATAATAAAATAAAGAAACTCCCCAAATTAAGGAAGCTGCACGGAAGATATACATGCCCCATTAGACCAATAGGAGTATAAAATGTATCAATTAAGGACTCCCTTGCGGACATCGTACCTGAACCTCCATTCATTACGAAGGAGAGTAATGTTCTTTCTAATCGAAAAAGTTCTACAAAAATGAAGACTTATTTTAAAGAGTTTTTGCGGTTCCATAACAGTCCTATAGTTTAATGTGCATATAAGTATATATATCTTGTTTATTGTCATTATGATTTTCACAAAATTGTCTAAAATAATTCTTCCTTTCAAACGTCAAAAATGTGACCTACTTAATTGCCCTCAATTAAAATATGTAAAGGTAAATAAATATCAACAATATGTATTGTCGTTAATCATAAACTTTTGTATGGTATGTTTAAGTAAATTTTATTGTTCACACTACAATAGATTTTTTGTACAAGACACATAATTTATATAGTGTATGTGTAAAAAGAAATAGTATCCCAAACAATTTAATAATTTCAAAATGCATTGATACTGGCGCTTTTAGAAATAGTTATACTTTTCACAAATTCTACATGTAATATTATGTTCAAAAACATAAAAGGATGTAAATTTAGTATTTATTATAAGAATGAACATCAAACAAAAGCTCCCGATATAGATCAAGTTTGTTTTGAAATCGCTAAAGTACGAAAGAAAGTTCGTCTCTCGGTGAAAGCCGCGTGCAAATAAATCGTGTCTTGAGAAACAATGCATGCATTGTTTGTTCTAATTTGGTCAAAAGGTTTTATGCAAATGGCCTTTATTATATTTGAACTCATTTTCAATAAAATTAAATAGTGTAGCTACAAAAGTTTTTTTATTACATACCTGAAGCGATGATGGCTCAGTTGGTAGTATGTCCGGACACGGCGTCGAAGGACGTAGGTTCTAGTCATAGCAACTGAGTCGGAGTTTTCGGGGAAGAACAACATCGTAATGAAACCATAGCTTGGTGGTAGGGCTTTTTCTAAGTCCGCCTGGTTAGCTACCACCCTCAAGTTGAAAATCTGTCGCCAAGTTCTGTTGGTGTATTCCGGCAGATGCAATTGAGAGCCAATCTCCCTTTAGGCTTAGCGTGAAGACCATGTTAAACCACATCATCATTTAACATCAGATGAAATTGTGGTCAAACGCTAACCTACAAAGTTAAAAAAAAATCTTATAGATCATATTTCAACATAAGTTTTATGATTTCGTAACCATATTCACAATACCGGTGGAATATCGAAGCAAAGTCTTAGGTTCGAATCCCGCCGTTTTTTTTTCTTCAAATTTACGTACATTTATTTATTTGATTTTGATTAATGGGAAACGCGGTCGGCAAGAAATTTCAAGAATAGGTTCAAACGGGAGCCTATTGTTGCTACACTGTCTAGACTATCAAATAGAGCGCAAGAGAAAACAGCTCGGAATGATTATACCCACATAAAATAGACGAAATCATGATTCAGTATTCTGTATTATGTATCTTCTTTCAAAAGTTAACTATATCAATTTTAATTAAATTTCAACATTAATATAAGAATTTTTTACTGTGTGTGTATGTTTTTATTCTATTTATAATGTACATAGTTTTGTTTTGAACTGAATGTCCGAAATCTGCGATAAAATTAAGTAATTTTAGTACTCTTAGAAAAAGATAAGGACATAAAACTGTTGAATGTAGACTACATAGTATAGAAATATTTGCGTAGTTTTATTATCCAAAGACAGACCTACGTTTTTGAGTGTTTTAAGCACTCGCCCCACTAGCGCGCTGAAACTGTAAAAGGTTGTCTCAGGTCAACAGCAGTAGTCAGTTGGAAAAAAAAAATTATAGACTAAACACCACCAGCGTGTCTTCAATAAAACTCTGGATTGTAGAACACAAGGCCGCGTCAGAGGAAACCTGAACACTTATAAAATTATGTCATTATACCAGTATTTGGTGTCAACATAAAGAATTTATAGATTTGTCAGTCTTTAAATCGCCAATATGTCCTCAATGTATTATATGTCTTAAGCTCTATCAAGTCTTTCGACGACGGAGAAGATTCTTTTAGAGATCGATTTTCAACACGAGAGCGGTATCTAGCCAGGTGGGTGTGCTATAAAATATATGACTATTATGCCCAAAAACAGAAATGATGCTTCACAAGAATAAAATGGTAATAACACAATGTATAAAATAAGATATTTGTTTGCCGTACAGGAGAGAGAGCATAAAGGGTGGCTTTTAAAAACTTTCATTATGTTTTAACAAATTATTAATAACGTTTTCTAAATAAAATATATTTCGTAGATAACAAATTAGTCAGAATTAATAAAAGCCTCAAGTTATTAATTTGAAGAGACGACAAATATTGTATTATATTACCTTTTACTTCTATTTTATGAATAATTAGCAGTTAAGTAATGTAATCAATTATAATTAAAATAATTTATTTTAAATTATGCTGAAAATGTTTTATATAATACCGAAACTTTACACAATTATTTTGTTTTATTCTGTATATAAAATTATGGTAATTAGATATTTTTATGATAAAATAACGATTAACATAGTCAATGTATATTTGTTTTCTTTTAAGAAAATAAAATCTGTAACAACCATTACAATATCTTTTTCAGATTATTATTTCCAAGAAAACTAATTCTAAAAGTTTTAGTTATTCGCTATTGTATTATATTTTAGACACAATCTTATAACAATGTCGCACGAGTATTGAGACAAAAAAATATGAAAATAAATTATCTTTTATCAATAAGTTCAGATCACTTCTATACTGTTACTCTTAAATAAATAAAATGGATTTTAACATAAAAATATAACTCCATAAATTTCACACGTAAACTGCGGCAAATTAATTATAGTTATACCTTAAATCGTTTACCAATACAACGGGTAAATAATGTGAAAGACTTGGAGATGATGATGGATTCCTAATTACTTTACAACTATCATTATGATTTCGATTCGTTCATCAAAAAGCCATCATAATGTTAAGATGTATATTTAGAGTCGCCAATCTTTAGTTTTCTTACGTAAGAAGCAACTTAGAACATGCTTCGTCAATATGGTCTCCAGCTTTCTTTTCACAAAAGAACAGGTTGGAAAATATGCAATACAAGTTTTAAAATTTCTCAATTTTTAAGTAAGGAGGAGCACAGTGATTAGAAAAACAACTTAGAGTTCTACAACATGTAATCATTAAAATACCGCCGAATTATGAACGATATGGAATTTCTGTACGATCTCGTTAATTCATTCTTACCTCAAATTCAATTTTATATTTATCTAGTAAAAAAAAAGTATTAGAAACTCCACTTCACACACAATCACAAGACACGCAGCCACACGAACAAACACACACCCCCGTGTATTATACAATATTCTAAACACACACACATACTCTTTCGTTATATAAAATAATAAAAATATATTACTTCGTAATTGGCACTTTGTAATTATATTTGAATCTTTTTAGATTACCACTATTACACTGTGAAGTTTTTATAAAATAAATAAATATGTATAGTGGTACAAAAATTATATTTCATTTCAGTGATATAAATAGAACAGTCCACAATAGACATTATTTCTTGTTAATAATAATCAGACAACGATATTCTCAGACTGCAACGTGACCCAGATATGACTGAATCATGTAATCTGGTCTGAAGGGTTGTTAATGCTATTCACAGATTTATGGAAGCTCTAGCATTAAGCTTAGACGAGGTCTTATGGATTAGCGAATTTGATCGAATAAGTAGCGATGGGAGGTCGTTCGAATTGTAATTTTTCCTTAGCTATTATTTGCTCAAAAGGTTCTTATATTTATTAATAAAATATTAATTTATCAGGGGTCGTTTCCCTAGTTAAAACGATTTTTACTAAAAATGAAACAGCTCGTGTGAAAGTATAATAAAATATTCATGTCTCTTCAAAGTATTAAACTTTTTAATCATCGGTGGACTTCGAAATGACTGTTACAGTAGTTAAATATTCTAATAAACTTTTGTAATACGAAAATAATACGGTAAAAAAAACAACTCGTGGGCCCGAAGTTTAGAAATTGAAACATAGAAGTAACAGGGGATGAACCGAATTTAGATGATAAAAAACACATATGTATATATAGATATACTGACATTGAAAAATAGGGAAGCAATTATAAGTAACCATCGAGAAGGCATACGCCTTGAAACGAGATCATATGTTATAAAATTTTCTATTGAAATTCAATATTGTAATAAGAAAATATAAGTGTATCAAACTTGACCTAAACAAGGGGTATGCCAAGTAAACGAAAGTAAGAAGACAACTTTACTAATAAAAATATATTCCCCAATCTTTATCAACAATTCTTTTAGTTTCAAAGGAGCAAGCATTAGTATTAGCATTAGTAGCTAGTAGTTACATAATATGTCACCTATATTATACCACTAAAAATTCTATATAAAATTTAAACAACACGTCCTCCTTTAATCTTTAGAAGTTCGTACACTTTATATACGTGTATCATTGCAAACATCAATATAAATTTTAACAACTTTCACTGCTCGTTAGTTAATATTCTCGTAATTCCGCTATATTCAATTTTATACAGCACAATATTTATAACATAAGAACTACTCAATAAAATATTAAATCGTTTAATTATATCAATGCTTAGAATAGTCCCAACCTCGTTCCAAAACTAATAAAGTGCAAAAGGACAGCGCAAAATGTTTCGACTTATCCCCCCTTTTACATTTTGAAGAGGGTTACGCTTACGTGGTACTTATTTGTGTGAGCCTATTGCGAATGTTGTCAACTTAGGAATTGTAATTAGAAATACCCTTACCTCCTTACCTTAACGTTATTTTTTATACTAAATAAGCTTTTTGTTGGTTATTTAAATGCTTTAATAGTACAGAAATGAGAATCTATATTGTTGTCTATCAATTACTTAATATTTTGAAAGTCAGCTAATGCCATGATATATTCTCTTCGTTTGTATTATGCTCACTCATCGAAAAAACTTGATTTACCTAACGTTTTAGAGTCGAGATGATTGAGTTTTATTACTTTATATTACTGTGTATGATTCATAATATTTCATTGTTTTTGAAAGAGAAACAGCAGAAAAGGCGCATTAAACAGTGAACGAAAGGAAACGTCACGCTCGAATCAGTGAAGTTGAATAAAGGCTTGCTTGGTTCCAATCGTCATCAATCACGTTTATTGCGAGACAAGGAGGGCATCGTATGAATAATTACATTTTATTATTATATATTTTAAATAACTTTCATGTGTAGGTATTTAATTTAGTTCTCACTTTTATCGTGAGATCATAAGCATACCCACTTTTTTTAATGAACATTATATCTATCAGGTCTAAAATTTGAATTTTCTGATACATTCCAGTTAATTTGAACTAGTCAATATTACATTACTAATTCGCAATTTAGTTTTCAAAACGTTTGAAAAAAATACTATTTGACTTGATATTAAGTTGTAAGTAATCACGTTTTTATTATACATAATGATAATTTACATAAACTACACGATTTTAAAGCTTCTATGTACTATTGCTTTATAGAACGATTGAACGTTAACATAAACACACTAAAAGTGAATAGGTAACTCTGAAACTAGGGCGTCGATCGTAAAAACGCCGTCAAAGGGTTCGCTGACAAGCACATATTGAGTGTACGGGAACGAATTAGCATTTCACAGACACGTTAACAAAATGCTTCTATTCAGTTGACTTAATGAGCTTTGTACATAGTCATTAAACGACTTACGTGGTTGTCACAACAGTCGTGGGAGTAGGTAGTAAAGACTTTTCCGCCTTCATCGTCAAAAATGTTCATATACACGGAATACATATATCGATTAAGTTCATACGATGGTACCTGCAAGCAGATTCAAGGTATAATTAATATGGAACCCAGTAGACCAAGCACTTACAGGAATATTCCGGCAGTTGCACTTAAAAGCTTGTCATGTCTAGTTTTCACTTAAGCCACATTGGCATTTGACATCAGGTGAAATTTTGGTAAAACACATAATTTCAGTTAAAATGATATGATTAATTAATAATCAGAATTATATAAGAAAATCATTATTAAGTTTATTGTATTTCAAATGTCAAACATATACACACAGGTGACCCAAACGGAAAGAGCCAAATGCAATCAAGTAGATAAATATCGGTCATTTACAACTATTACATAAGATATATCATTAGTAAAAGGAATAAAGATCGGTTGACAGTTTCAAACTTTCGGAACAAATGAATATTTAAAAATAAAAGTACTGATTTTATTGAATACAATGCTTTCGCTAGCGGATAATTTTGTATTATAGATAGCTTGCCACCTTGCTTGCAATCGTTACAATTATTTTATTGGTAACTATTCAAGCGTCCGCGAGTTCGTTTTGATGAGAATTGGTTTTGTTTTTTGTCCTTTTATTATTTCATTACTACATAACTCTATAACTTCCATAATTGCTACTTAGCTCCTATAACAATCCGTAATAATATGTAGTCTAGACTAAGCTCTGAAACTCTTCCATTTGCCAATAAGGATCCCTAAAATCTATATACAATAACAGCTATTTCTGATTTATTGTTTAAATCTGAATGCATATTTCTAAAATTATGTCAAAATGTATGAATAATATATGTTCGATTAATAGTACCTATATAATGGTAAATTAGGAAAATAATTGAATGGTAAGGTAATCAAGCATTTCCAAATAAGAAAAATTCATGGAATGTTAAAAGGTGCTCTTAACGACTTGAGTGAATTTAAAATAGATTTATTATGTAGGTGCTACGTAAATGGTAAAAGTAATTTCATATTTTAACTCGACATCGTTCAACATTAATCTGTCATTTCGGAACTGTTACATTCTCTTACTCCGTAAAGACTAATAAAGGCTCATCTCAGAGAACCGTCGACATACGTATACTTATAATTTTCAATCAAACATATTGAAGTAATCGTATTTAAATTTCATTATAAGCATATCGATAATTAAATAAAGTATTAATTTTTTTTGTGCGTTTTGAAATAATGAGTTATATAATATAATAACTTAATGATAACATATATTATGCTTAAAAAAAGCTTTCCTTCGATTGTTTAGTAAGTATGGCACAATAATAATTATCACATGATGTCGCCTATTCTAAATAAACAATGTTTTCAGCCTCAACCCTTACGACTATGTTACAACTGGCAATTATCCAATTTTATCGAATGAGTAATATAGAGCCAAACTTTCACAACATACTCAATCCATTCCTACTGAAATTATTTTCTTCAAACATGTATTTATAAGAGTAAGAATAGATAAAGTCACTTTTGCTATTTTTATGCTTTCTGAATATAAGTAATTTTTATTTATTTTACTTAGTAATATACCCTTTATGCGATTCTATAATTGTAATGTAAATAACTAATTTTTAAATATTATTATAACGGTCCTTTCGAAGGACGTGATTGCAAAAAACGGTTGAAATTGCTTTATTTCATGTATTTTTATAGCTTTGCATTAATAAAATAATGTATAACTTTATTCAATGAACTAATTTTGATTTGATCAAGAAATTATAAGTATATAGTGACACTGTTCGTTGACGGTAAAGTGAAATGTGCGGACAAAGCAACGGCTTTAAAATATATTTGGATTATCAAATTATAGTGAAGAAAATGCATTAATATACATACATGGCTAGGAGTTTCAAACCGCCAATACGTTGAGGGCTAGTGTGATCAATATGCGCTCATATCATCTCTTGCGCTTTTCGCAAGACTTGACAATAATGTCTTTAAATATTGATTAAACTAAAGATGTATTTTTAACGAGCGAGTCAAGTGATTTTTCAAATTTATTAATATCACAATGATATTTTAACATTTTACATAATAACACGGTACGGCGCCATTATACACCCACTCTATCATGTAAATAGATGTCACGATCATTATTATTTGGAAAGTCGATGTGACATTCTTCATTATAATTTAATATTTTATTATTTTTGCAATTATTTTCTACTTATAAGTAGTATATATAGTATTGGAAATGTAAGAAATAAGTTATTTCAAATTTAGACTTCAATATGTAATTGCGAGGTAAATTGTAAAATGTATATACCACTAAATAATGTACAGTGTTAAGAGATGAATATTTCCATAATAATCGTAGATAGTATCTTTTAAATACATGTAACTTAAAAAGTACATGTACTTTAAAAGTGAATAAACACGCATAGTTCTTAAATATATCAGAGTTTGATCACAATCTTAGTCGATGTTAACGAAAGTCAAATTGATTATTAACGTAGTAAAATATATATTATTATAGTGCAATGTTATTATTAAAATTATTAACATTCTAACTCTAATAAGATATTACTCGCAAAGTTGCTAGAACACGCTGATATGTGGTAGGCGACAGATTTTTAAATTAACGTATGTCTCTAGATAAACGAATGCTAGCATATATCCTACCGTAATTTATGGTTTATCATAATTCTTTTTGAAAAACTACTTTAGTAATATTTCTAATTATATACATTAAATAAAGCAGAAACGTTATATCAGTAGCCAAAATAACTAATAGATTACTTGCGCAAATAACATGAAAGCATTTTATGATTTTTTTATATATTCTAAGTAAATGTTTTTTTATCATTTACTAAAATACAGTCATTTATTTTTTTATATGTAGTTGATTTAATTTTTTAGCATAATCTCAATGTTAAGGGACGATGTTGCTTTAAATACTAACACATTAAGCTTAGTGTAGAACTGGATCTCAAATTCTGCCGAGACATACTTATTTGCTATTTGTAAAACCTTTGCCGTTTAAGAGTGACCTTGAAAAATATTGTAGCACAAAACTACAGTTTTATTATAATTATTTAATTCAGTGGAAGTTCGAGCTCAATATAGAATTCGAACTATGCTGAATCGACACTATGCTGACAAGTTACCATCGACCCTTGACATTCGAATAGTTACCAGTATGCTGAACTCGTATTAAACAATCCAAACCAACATTTTAATATTATAAATGGGAATGTGTGTTTGTTTGATACACTTTCGCGTCTTTACTGCTCAATAGATCATCATGAAATTTTGCATGCACGTTGTCAGAGATACAGAAATGGACATGGGGTACCTTTCATTCAAAAACAATAAACTCTTTTCGAGGAATAGGTTAAATCTGCATTAACACTATACTTTATAATGTATTTTGTATACATTTGTTTAATATCCTTTGTAATATTTAATATCTATGTATTATTAATATTATCTAGTTTATATATTGTATATTATTGTATTATATTTTTATGTGGTATTTGCTAGTGTGCTATTAGTAATAATGCCGCTCTTTGTACTAATCACCACAAAATTCACATACTAATAACACATTCCAGATTATATCAAGTTGTAATATTTTATAGGTTTTATTTAAAATTGTGTACAATTAGGTTTCAATAAAATAAATAAACAACGCCAGGGAAACTGCGGGCAAAAGGTAGTTGATTATAAATTATAATTTTATACAAAATATCTTTAATATACTTAATTGTCCTACGAAGTTGTACTATACAAACGCGAATATAAACGATATAACAACTTTCAGACTTTGGAATATATAGTACATATCAATTCAGTTTATTTTTATATAAAACATAAAATCGGGAAAACAAATATGTCAAGTTGTTTTACACAAAAAAAAAATAGGAAATTCATAAATATAAATATCTAAAAGGTATTTTAAAGTATGTAGTCTGTAGAAACTTTGCAGGTACCGGACGCAGCTGTCGAGTGTCGCCGTATCCCCAGCCTGGGAAATCGGCACCCCTGCCAGCTCTCACTGCGCGCACGATCTCCGTAATCGCGGTCCTGTGACATTGGACGTCAATTATCATGAAGTTGACTTACTCGTGTTCTCTTTACGTAGTTAGTTCACGATGAAACAGTCGAGCGATGCTGTTATTACCTCTATTATTCGAAGTTTCGCCTTTCAAGTGATAACCTTATTCAGTGTGCGTACCCACACAGAGTCGGGTATGATGATACTCACCGAGAAGGTACCACAAACACAGGAGAGATATTAGATTAGGGGAATGGTGTGCTATTGTAACCTCGTTGATTATTACGAAACTTGTTCGGTCGATCTTCATTGAATTAAGTAGGTACGTTAAACAGAATTGCTATTTGCTCCATCTAGTTTTTAACTAAATCCAAGGTCAAAAAATTGTTCGAATATATACATCTATATAATAAGTAAAATAAAGATGTCGTGAATAAAACTTCCTCAAATTATGTATTGTTAAAGTAAAAAAGATTGATTTGTCACAAATTTATTACAAGTTTGCAAATGTGCATATATATTATTATAGTTATGCATTTTATACATTTACATTTTTCCTATATTGTGATATTAATTGTCTGTTAACCAACAAAATTTACTTTTCATTTCAATACTTCTGAAATCCGCTCTGATGACATCGAGAAGAGAATAAATTAAAACAATCAAATCCGTCCGTTTTTAGTCGTAGCCCTCTGAAACTGGATTGTAACTGTCAAACATTTACTTACACACTGTGATATGTTTAGCAAAAGGTGTATAATATTCTTAAAAAAAAAGAATTGATACTCATTACATAAACACTCTTTACTAATGGCAATAATAACATCTTTATTATGTATGAGTATTTATTTTTATATAATAGTACGGTCTACTGAATATAATAAAAATGATTCGTTTTGCAACAAAGACAGTATATTGTCTATCTACGGCCGAGAGCATATTATGCGTTTGGATTTCACTAAGCCGCTGTGAGCCGTTTTACTGCCAACAAGAAGCTTGCGGATTTCGATTCTCTTTGTCAAGTGGACTGAGACGTCAGGAATGCGTTTAGAGCCGAGGGCACTTGAAGTATCTTAAACTACGCCTCGAGTCACACGTTTCCTTATAATCCGTGCAACCATATTATATTTGTATTTTGAAAATAAATCTAAGAACCTGAGACAAATTACTTTTGTTCAAATTAATATGAATTCATATTTCATCTAACTTTTATAGCACACTGGTAATGTTATTTCACCTCGCTCGATCACTTACTCTGCTTGTTGTAATTAGTATTCCACCTACATCTCTTTCCCAAGATCGATATAGGTCTTACTGTCGTATAGATACTCTTATTATATTCGTCCCATTTTGAACTCCCTATGTCGAATATCCATTACTCATAAAGAATTAAATACCTATATTTCAATTTACTATAACTAGATATAAAAAACATTAGTAATTTAAAATAATTATTTATTTTCAATATATACCATTATTTCGAAACATTGAAAATAGTTAATATTAAATCGTTTTAAGTAGCTTAAATATTCATGACTCCATAATGGTTCATTGTTTTTGCTGTGACTGAAATTACTGGATTTTGTTGCTTATTTGTTCCAAGTGAATGGAAGCTTTCCACACATTGATATACATTCTACAAATAATGATTCCGCTTGTATTCATGTTCAACAACACTTTAGCGTCTGTACCACCTTTTATTCATTATAATAAAATGTACCATACAATCGTTAAAATATTTTTCCAAAGATTAAGTGTTATCCAAGTTCGCACTTATTTGTTTAATACTTGAGTGTTAGTGTTGATGCAATATGAAGGTTATTCTCGGACATCGAGAGGCTCTAATGACATCACTTAGCTTCACCGCGACAAAGTAACTTAAGTGGTAATGCGCTAAACAAAATAGTTTAGACATTACTTCACCGGTTTTAAGTTTTCGTCTTTCAACAAAAGCACCTGATTCACTCGAACCTCATATCAATATTTCAGAGCTATGCACTTTCAAAGTTAAAAATGACGATTATTATTACGTTGATGACTTAGTTGATAATTAAATATGATACGGCTGTTTAACGGCTTGTCTCTATTAGCACAATTTTAATAATATTGATAATATGTATATTATTATAGTAGTATTCTAGAAATGGAAACTCAGTTTACGAACATGAATCCTAATTCTAATAAATGCAAGAATTAATTGGTTGTTTATTATGCTGTCACGTTTTAACTACTCATCTGATTATCATAAAATTTTGCATAAAAGTTACCAGATTTACAAAAAAGGACACAGTGTAAAAAATATTAGCTGTTCCCGAGGGATAAATCAAATCTACATTGATGCGTGCTAAGCTGAGATCAAAAGTTAGTCAATATATAAATAGGAATATGAAAGTCAAATTTATTAATTTAAAAGACAAAATATTTATTTCTAAAATGGTTTAAATTTGTTATGTATTTGTCCTACTTTTATAATTCCAAATACTTAAGTTGAGTACTGGATAAACAGGTGGTAATTTTTAAATTTACACTCACAAAATCTGAAACATTGAACTAATATTAATTGTTATTTATCACTTGCTGGGTAATCGTTACTTTAATCAATTAGTTTGGGAGTAAACCTCACAGTAAACATTTATTTTGGTTTAATTACATCAACACGCATGATATATTTAGATGACCTATTTTATGTTACTTTTTAACTAAATCAGTACAAATCATTCGAGGTCATCTTTGATTATTGAAAGTAAATAATCAAAGAAGAGCACGTAGTACTACAGTTTTGTAATATAGAAACGAGTCATTGCGGTCATCTTCTTGATTATCAGTTGATTGATTTGGTCATCAAATCTCAACGTGCAAATGTTAATATTAAAATTGAGTCGGTAAGTGTAAAGGTACAAAAATAGATGACATCATAATCGTGACTCAGGGGTTAAGTGTTGTATTGTGCTGCTTACGACAATTCTTTATCAAATGTCGCGATCAGAGGCAACAGTCCAAGCCGAGGTTTGGCTACTTTCGCACCCTTGTGCTTGTTGCCAAGCGGTCGAGCGCCATAAGCGCTCGCCCAATTAATGCGGTGAAGCAGTGAAGGTCCCTCAAGCCAAACAGCGTATAGTCAGTTCGACAAAAAAAATTGTCAAATGTTGCTAACTGTGTATCTTGTGCGACGGGATAATGTAGCCGACATGGATACCTCGGGACAGCCGAGAAGTTGGTTTAAAAAAGCATTTCCATGTGAACAGATCAGCTTGGTATTTAATTTATTATAACAAGCATTGAAAACAAAAACCTATGTGAAGTTATCTATACAAATAAATAAAATTGGAGTTCCTGTTCCTAATGTCAGCTTCTTACTAAGGGATATGAAAGTATAAACAGAAAATATAACAAAAATCCAATGTTTAAAATTTTTGTCTGTATGTTTCTTCCAGGTAATTTTCGAAAGGATTAGACCGATTTTAACGGGAATTTCACTGGTAAATAGCTGAGAAGATAGATGATTGTTAAGGTACTCCTTATAACTGCTAGTTACTAAATTCCTAAGTTAGTAACTTGTATAGTACCTACGTTACTTTTATTGTTTTATAAATTTCGGTTCCGCGCAAATACAATATTTTATAAAGATACAAACTCGGACGAAGCCGTGGACGACTGATTGTACAAAATATTATGCAGATTAGTGCGGTGATAGTAAACCCAACAATAGAGTCAAGAGGCCGTGGGTTCGAATCCCTTACATATCCGACTTTAGTGTAATAGGCATAACTGTCAGTTCAGTGTTTGGGTATTAAATATGTACATAAATATGTATGTATATCCAATGTTTAGTTATAATAATACAATAATATGCTTAGTTAGGAATTATATGGCCTTTTGTAAAATTACCTCCTCATATCTCATATTCAAGTTTATATAAATTGAAGTACAGGAAATACAAAGATATACGAAAACTATAACTCGTCTACCTATTCTCTATTGGGAAATGAGATGACAGAGTGAACTGTACATTCGTACCTAGAAACATGTTATTATAATGTTAAAAAATATTCCCTGAATGTATTATTTATTCCAATTTCAAAACCTGTACACGGCGATATGGAAATCCAGAGATATTTCACGCGCCGATAGCAAGGGATTGCTTTTCGGTTGACAAGCCGTCAATCTACTTTGAACCGAAGATGCTTTCAGAAGCCGCGAGAGACTGCCTATTTCACCGTATTTCCACGTTCACAGCGACACCAATCCTTAGTTGCATTATTATCTGCATTCTTACAAGAGATTTGTTGATAGATCGATCCGGGAGTCTCAGCGGTGCATTTGGACCGTTGGAAAACAAGTTTAGCGTCTCCGTCGCGTCTAGACAGCGCGCGTTGGCTCGAAATCGGTTGTCGTAAAATTATGTGACTATAGCTGCTAGTGTAGACGAATAGGCAATCGAATTACTCTTAAATCGCTTATTTAATTTATAATAATTTTTAATCTGTTTCACTATCCTTTTGTACAGTTTTTAGAAAAAGTTCTCTATTGAAAATTGTAGGTGTCTTAAGTCGGTTTCCTAATCTATAATATAAAAATGAATCGCTGAATGTGTTGCTAAGCGCAAATCTCGAGAGCTACTGAACAGATTTAGCTAATTCTTTTTTAGAATATTCCTCGAAGTACGCGGATGGATCTAGCGGGGAGAAAAATTAAAAGAATTGCCTGAGAAAGTCTAAAAACAACACTTTTCTATACTCCCCTACAAATGATTCGTAATAATACTTGAAAGTCAATTTGAACTTTAATAGCATACCATAAAGTTTAAGTGTTAGTGGAGAGGTTCCGGGAAGGCAAAACAATTGAGTGACGTTAGTATCGTATAAATATGAATGTCAATATTTATAAGATGGTAACATTTAACATTATATAGCGTCCCGAATAGCAGAACAAGTATTAAAAAACAAATAAAACTAAAGAATCGACTGTTAGGCACTACGAAGTTCGCCGGGTTAGGTAGTTTAATAACACAAAAAGTAAATTGATAACATCATCTCCATAAATGTATAGAAATCGACTTATAGATAATATAATCTTACGTTGTGGCGCGGCGCTATTAATTCACGTCACATCGCTTCCTACTTTGATGAGCCTTCGCTATTCAAACGACCTAAATCATTACACCTTTTACATCATCTTAAAAACAGAAACATATCGTGGTCTACTTATTTGATAACATTATTTTAATTCAATTTCTATGTCAAAACGCGCAACACTTGAAAGCCATTGAATTAATTTGAATATAGTCTTCAGATATATAGAACTAACCCGAAGAAGGATTTAGGCTTTAAAACAGAACGCTTTACCATAAGGGCTAATCATGACTTAATAATAAAAGTACAATAAAAGACCAAAAGTTGCCTGTGCAATAGAAAATATAACATGAAACATAACACATAATAACATGAACGAAGTGGTAAACACCGGTTAGTATTAAATATTAATAAAGTAACGTTAAGAAGCTTATATAAAAATTCCAAAAGAGATGTAAATTATTTTACTTTTTAATACTCTAAATCTCACGAAATATAACAATACTTAGCGATTTAAATTTTAGGTTTACGATTGATAGCCTTAATTAATCAAGATTTATTGAAATAGGTACCTTACATTTTTAGTGTAATAAAGCAGTAACTTCATTACGAGTATATTCTAAAACATTATTTGGCAATTCACCTAATGTATATGAAATAGTTGTCTAATATGAAAAGACGTCGTTGAGTAAATATATAAAATATGTAAGAAATTTGTTTATTATTCTTTTTGTAGATTAACTAACATTTGGTCATAGTAATGATCAGAGCAATGTAGAAACAGAGGAAGTGAAGAAACAGCTAGGCTTAGAAATCGAACTGCCTATAAAATGCAGTTACCGGAAGTGTTAGCAGATATGTACTTGGGGACAGATTTCCATCATAAATGTATGTTGCCAAACATTAGGGTACATTCTACCATAATTCAAAATAAGATATTTTAATTAAAGCAATAATGTATAAATATTTAATATAGCAAAATGCCAAGCATCATAAATACAATGTTGTGTTTTTAAATAAACTATGATAAGTATTACAGAATATAGAATGCAATATTGCGGAATATTTCATGTTATAGCTTCACTTGCAAAACAATAAATAAATTCACGTATACTTGCATAAGATACGTGTAGAAGTAGTCTGCAACAATATACAGTGGATTTTATCTTTTCACAACAGTGGGCGCTCGAGATAGTCCATGGTATGGATAAACGTAACAGTCGAACAATAAAGAAATCTAGATCAAACGGACAATGAGTGCTTTACGAAACTCGTTAGTAATTTGTAAGGTGTTAGTAACATTTCTCTTGGTGAGAGTTGCACGAAGCGGCGAAACTAACGCAGACGGGTTTACAATGGAGCGAACTGTTTGGTGTCGGGAGCGTATCTTTCGCGGGTCATCGCGCACCAACCTTTCACCGATGCTTGGTCTTTTAATATTATTCGATTTATCACGAATATACATATTAGGCTATTATAGATGGAACCAGAGAAACATTGTTTTTTTCTAAAACATATTTAACTAGTGAATTTATACGACCTCCCCCGTTTCGTCGATTGCATCGCTGATAGAGCAGATTTTTTCATGTTCGAATGATTCCACGACATAATTGTTTCGTATAAATTAAATTACTTTTCGAACTATTTTAATTACAAATTCCATTACTGCAGCCGTTATTCCATATACTGTCCAATAATCTTTACTGAAATAAGAAGATATTTGCACTGGTTATTTTTAAAATCTGGGGATACGTTATATATAAAATAATGTATATTTAAATTGAATTGTAATAGAATTTCACAATCTATCAATTTCTGGGTTATTGATGATATAACGGTACTGTTTTAAATCACATCATGTAGTGTATATATAATTTCAATAAAAATTTGGCGTTTATTATAATTATTGTTTTCTTCAAAACGTTATTATTATTTTCAATTTAATTTCATTATTATTAAAGTGAAATTCATTAACCGTATTCAGGTTACTTACTAAGAAACTATTAATAGTATTCATTGTATAAATGCTTAATAAAGTTTATTAAAATACATTTTAATGTAGAAAATTAAACAAATGTCTTTACATGAAATGTTCACATTTAAACACACTGAATATATTTTACCCATCTCTAATAGGATCACAAACAAAGACTTCTCCTTTACGTTTATCCCTTAATTATTATCAAACGATGAAAACCACTAATCAAACTTATAAGATAATCTATTGAGTAAAATGATGCAACAAAAACTTACGTTAACATATTTCTAACAATCCAAACTGAACTAAAATTAAAGAACATTTAATGTTATCTTCTATCTCTAATTCTCTATACACATCGTTTTTATATAGCTAGGAAAAAAATCAAACTGTTTTTTCAATGTATTCTAGTTATTATTAAAGAGAATTATTCCCTTTTTAAATTTTCGCATGATACCACCATTTTCCAAAACATCACAAGAAACTGTAAACAGATTCCGTTAGTAACAATCTAACATTATTTTTATTAGCTGGTTAGAAGGACTAATACTTCAATTATAAAGGTGAGGTTACTAAGCATCGTTCAGCTCGTTTGTTGTGGTAAAATATGATGAAACATGCGGTTACGTGTATTGTAGAATTTACATGTTAACCCCGTTATTAAGCGGGATACCGAGCGGTGTTTGGAAATTTGCATGAATTAGTACTGAATTATATTTTGTTGCAAATAATATAAGATTAAAATAAATTAACTGTTAAATCTAAATAGCTTATAAACTTATAGTCAATGAACCTATTTTAATAAAAATAATACACTTTACATAATTATAATTCTTTACCAACACGTTTGGTATATGCTGATACGCCTACTTCACTCAATTGTTGTATTTCACAAATGATAATAAAACAATTATCATCTGCAGTTCCTCCATTCGAAATACTATCATTAGTACAATTTGTCTTATTTTACAAGGGCAAAAAATAGTAAGTGTTGTAAAGCAAGATCAAGATCAGCAATCTCAATCAACGATTTCTGATTGGTTACATTATTGATGAATTCTCACTTGCCTTAGCGAACAAAGAATAATAAACCAAAGTTAATGGCTTAGACATATTACACGGTTCCTGCATTTTCATTAGAAGCTGTAATTATTTTCATATACTGATTATTCTTGTTGCTTTTGAAAGAACATGTAATCGATCTTAAGAAATGGCAGGACGAAATTTGAAGCTTATACTGATTATTTGTTTAAAGTGGAACCTCGTAAGACAACTATTGTAACAATATATTGGTAACAACTTCGTTTCTCATTAATAAGTACGTATATTTAACTAATCTTTTTATCTGATTTAGGTTAACAACTTACCAAATAACAATGCTACGGGAAAATTAATACATTTAAAAAAGGAGGACACAAGTATGTAGTATTAGATATTTAGTAAATTTTACTTGCACTTTTTCATATTTTCTGCTGAAGTCAATAAACAATACCCTATGACTTACAGAAATAGACTTAACAAACAACAATAAAGTGAACTTAAGACAAGCAGAAAGTGCTGCAGAAAGCGATTCCGATGTTGCCGTTAGTGAAGAGAATGTAGCAAACGAAGCTCAGAATGAATCAAGCGCAGTAATAGAACAAAATGAACAAAGTGTATCCGATACACTAGGCGTTGAGTACACGTCCAACCAGATGCAAGATGTTCAAAGTGGTTCAGATGAGGTAGAACATATTCAGGGTGCGCTAAGTATCTCGGATAATGATAAGAATCTAGAAGGCTCGGTAGATCTGGATAATGATGATTATACGATAAATGACGACAGCGCAATTGATGAAGATTCTGTTGACGACACAAAAATTAATGAGAACAATGATATTCCGCTGATAGTTTCTAATGAAGATAAAACCAAAGTTCATGAAGGCTTTCTTGAGAATGCTAACTCAAACTTGTATAACTTGAAAAGAGACAGTATGTATACAGCATTTCCAGTGGATACTTATTGTAGTCGTTCTTTGCGTTATTACAATCACTAATCATGTACTATTATTAACTACATTACCTGGGAATGTAACAACTCACAGGCTATGTAAAGTTTATAATTTATCCATTACTATTTCTAACTAAATAACTAATAATCAATAGAAATCACTGATATGGATAAATTAAAATAACAAGTAGATTTTTTAATTACTTTTGATATTTGTTGCAGAAGATAGACTGGAAAGGTCGCTCTTAGCTGGTAACGAATTATATTTATTATTTTCATTACTACTTTTTAGCTGCAAAGTGAGATTTTAGTTTAAATTACTGAGCATAAATAATAATCATCTATACAATTTCAAGCTTTACCAAAATTTCGAGATTGAGAAATAATACCATGCTTTGTAATTTACAATATCAACACATGCAAATCACATTTCTTTTTGTGTTATATTTGAAACACAAATTTGTGCAACCGTATTCATTGTTTTTGATTTGTACAACGTATTATGTACGGAGTAGAAGCAAGAATTATAATTATAATGTTATAATCCGTCAACAGTACGGTGTAAAATAGTTAATCTGAAGCCGAGTTAAATCACATTTTTAGTAATCGTCTAGGTTTTCGTAGAAAATCAAATAAACGTGAATTTATTTACTACATAGGTGATACTTTTACGCCAAATGAGATGCTACCGATTACTATCAAGTTGATAGCTAAAGGTTAGTTATTTACTACATAATAAAATAAAAATAACTTTAAAAGAAGTTTCATTAAATATGTTCATGAAAATATTTTCATAGTCATATCTCAATATACTGTATTTGTATTCAACTACCATTTCAGAAATATGTTTATTTGTATCAAAGGAAATCTTGGTTATATTTTGTTTTTGACAGTTTGATTATGTGCAAATTAATTTTTGACTTCTTCAGTAACTATTTTAATTAATTAATTGAGTACAATATTAATCCGCTTTAGTAATATAATTGCATTGTAATTATAATTGCCTATTTATTGTTTTTTTTTCTAAATCGTTAATAATAAAACATGGGAAAAGTAATGTTTATGCACATCAATTATAAAATATTACAGAAAAATACATTATTATTATAAGAAAAAAAAACGCAGTACGGAAAAAGGGTATAAAAATATAGTCGATATGAGAATACCTCTCTTTAGGGAGAGCTAAATTGACTACAGATTTAAGGGATATACTAGACATACTCTTAAATTCACGATGTAGGTTTTCGAAATTCAACTTTAATGTACGAGTATATATATATATATATTTATATATATATATATATATATATATATATATATATATATATATATTTATATTTTTCCTTTTGTCCAAGAAATCATATACTTTTTATATGTTTTAATATTTTACGAGGTCACTCTAGTTTTTTTTCAACGTTAACAAGCACAGACGTCTACTAACATTATTCACGTTTTAATATTATTACAGTTGAAACGCCAGGAAGTAAGTACATCACTATAAAACTACAGTGTGAGAAATAATACAGTATGAAAAATAATAATTTTGTTACTTTGCTTTCTGTTTGTTCATATTTGTTACTTTCGATAAATTGTAAAATACTGTTTTAGGTGGTAAAGGCATTGTAAGTTCGGCAAAAAATCCTCGTCAACTAGCAGACAGACTTTTTGAGGCATTTTGTATGTAGCTATTTTATATATTAAAAAACTGAAATTATACTACTACACGTACATAATAATGGTTATATTGAATTCTCTTTATTTCAGTTTTAACTCATAAAAGAATTGTAACTTTAAAAGGTAATAAAACGTAATACGTTAATTTTGATTTGACATTCGCTGTTGACATTGACTTCATCAGCGTGGAATTAGACAAAAAAAATTGTGCAGTGTATATGAAGATAAGATGCACTTGAGAGCCAGGCTCTCTCTTAGTTTAGCGTGACTACCATCTTAGACCACATCATAATTTAACATCAGATGAGATTGTGTTCAAAGGCTAAGCTAAACAGTATACAAAAAAAATGTGAGCGTGGGGCGCGTGCGGTTCTAGAAACTGCTTATGCTTATGATATTTGCGCGTAACCGTAATTGTTTCAGAAATAAAAGTAGGCTATGTTACTCCTTATAACATCAACTATCTATTAGTGTAAATCCCGTCAATGTCGGTCTATTCGTTTCAGAGATTACCCGGTAGAAACAGATAGACAGAAAAAAAATATTAAATTGGCCTTTGTTATAAGGATCGAATATACTTTCACATTACTTTAGTGATAAGATATTACTTCGACATTACAAATAGACATTTCAATTTTATTTATTTGTATGAATAGAAGAAGTTATACGAATTGATCAGTCGATAATTTCTAATTTTAGATTTCGACATATCTGGTTTGGATGCTCTACAAGCTTTGGCTCTGAGTGGAGAACGTAAATACATTTCAAGCATTTACTTTTAAATATAACGTGTACTTGAAGTTTATATTGTATACCTTTATTTTGATTTTAGCTGCTGATTTAAGAAGTGCATCAAATTCTGTAAACAAAGCACCAAAAGTACCTATAGACCTTCGAACAACTTTGAGAGGTAGATACCGTTGCTAATTTTAAAACTATTAAATTGTAACTTACATATTCTAATAATTAAACTTTATGTTTAGATCACAACATCGCACACACTGTTGCGCGAAAACAATCTCATTATAAATGTAAGGTCACATACATTGTTGTATTATATTTAAATGATTAAAATGTGTAATTCGTTTACAACATTAATTTACATTTTTAGTGGTCACGACAAAAATTAAAACTGGATACAGATCTGTAAAAAGAAGGGACAGACGTCGAGGTAAATATACTATAAGTAAACGGTATTCAATTGTCTCCTGTTACTCTACTTTAACAACAAAAAAAACAGAGTCATGATATACGAGATAAGGGTTTGAATGGACGTTTGGAATTTTTATCGGCTATTTGTGTTCCAATTTCAAAAACCACTGACCCGGGTTATATGTAGCTTTAATATAAATACCCTGTTTGATTGGAATAAAGCTGAATATATGTTACATCAGCAATTAGTAGAACACACTTAGTAAGACGATATGTAAATTTAAAATTTTTAAAACCGTTCACTTATTATTATAATAAAGAGCAAAGATTACCGAAACTTCAAGTTGAATATTAATTAGATGATATAACCAAATTTCATAAAGGATGTAAGTTAGATACCATTACGGATGTTTCTAATGTGGGTTTTCTAAGAAACAATAACCGAAATCAAATAGCAACTGAACACCTTCGCTAATTATTATCTAATATATTGATATTATATCTTACATCAAAGTTATAGACTTAGCAAAAAGACTAGCAAAAAAACGCCGGCTGGTGTTGAGCAGGTAAAAGAAGACTTGAACACAAAACTCCAAAGAAACATAATAAACCAACTAGAACCAAATCTAAAACGAATACCAAAGAAACAAGTAACGCGTACTTTGAAAAGAAAAAAGGAAGGTTAAAAGGTATTTTAATCAATACATTACTTTATGAAAATTCCTACAACGCAATGATTGTTTTCACTTAAATGTAAAAAATAACTGATATTGTTTATTATTTTATACAACAAATATTCAATTGTAAAGGTATTATCTGTAGCTTTTATTTCTTCCCTCCTACTTGGTATAATTTTCTCAAAAAAAAGAAAAGGAAAAGTTATATTTAATGTATTTATTTTTAGTAGACGCAAAGAGGAATAAGAACACAAAGCATATTAACGACAAAATACACGTTAAAAGGAATGTAACTGCGGTTAAGCAGATTATTTGTTATTTATTCACTGATATACTTTGTAGTTATGTTAAAATTATAATTTGTTGAACAAACGCACACATAAACTCGTAATAATAATATAGATCTAAGTTATAAATAAATATATAAAAATATCCTTAAAACAATAAATATAAAAAAATAAATGTGATATATTGAGTGCAGCAGAAGTACTTAATATTTTACTAGCCCTAAAGTAACTCGCATTTAAACATTTCACTACTTTCATTGAACATTTTATTTCAATTTATCAATGTAAAGTAACTAGACCGCATTAAAAGTTTCGCATGCGTGAAATGACTAGTTTTGAAGTTAATTATTATCTAATAATATTTATATTCGCAACGTAATTTCATACATTACAGAAAGTTTCATTCTGCTTTACCCCTCCAGTAAATAGGGTACCTATACATTATTCACTTGTAATAAAAAGTAAAAATACAAATTTAATCTTACCCGTTTTAGAGGTTTGATTCTGTACACATTATTTAACATTTATAAAAATTAGTACCATCATTTAAGTGTTAACTGAAAAAATGTATATTGCACTGCTGCAATAAATATTAATATTTACGTCAAACTTCGAAAATTAAAGGATTTCCATTAAAACTATGATTATATGTTTTAATATCAGAAGCGTATAAAAACTCTAAAACCGCTGAAGCCCTTATATTTCCTATACCCATAGATATTAAGTATAAACATTTAGAACAATGGGAATTCTACAGAAGCTCATAAACTTCGATTTTCAAAAAATAATATCACAGTTGCTCGAATCAAACAGGATTCATATTTTTCATATATTATTAATTAGTATCTTTACATTTTCAGCCACAAACACTACAAAACCAAGTTGTCGTTGGAGATACGAATGCACTGATTTAGCAGATTTAGATACATGTCGATTGAACACACAGTGCGTTAAGAATGAAAAAGATAATGAGAAATGTATGTTCTTAAATATTATAACGTAACGGCAGTTAGTGACGGATTATAACGTATTCATTGTATTTTATATACATGCTTTAATTTTACTAACGTAGTAAAAATGTTTATTCATTTAAAAGAAAGTAGGACGTATATATTAAATATATAATTATCTCAATGAAATTTATGTAATATTTAAATTCTATTTATGTATCCGCAATGGTTCTCATAAAGTTGCAAGACCTTATTAATGTAATATTTTTAGTTATTTTTTCAATAGTTCTAGCAAGTAATATTAAATATGCGTATAATTTTATAAATGTAACCGTATATTACTTTAAAATTAGAATTGCTAATGAATAACGTAATACTTTCATTCCATAGTTATATCACTCTTCTTCAAATCCATATCAAATATCTACATTCAAAATGTCGTAATATGTTGCAGTTATTCCGGTCAAACACAAAGAAGATGAACATTCTAGGTCGATGCGAAAATTCCGTACGTTGTGTAAGATCCATTTAATATTCTCCCTTTCTGTTATAATATATATGAATGTTTAAGTGTTATAAATTAGCGTTCGAATAAAATCTAACCTGGTGTTAAATGACAATGTGGTTGAAAATGGTATTATAACACTTAGGCTGAGTTGCACCAAAATCGTGGTTATTGTAATTGTTAAAGTTAACTTTAACAATGACAAGACTTGCTAACAGTTACATTTGCCAAAACGAGTTGCACCATCAAACATTTTGTAATTGTTAAAGTTATTAGGGTTGCTACTTCAATAAGCCAATTAGTCCCTAAAATCGAAAAGGGTAATATATTTTACTTGGCAGGACTTTGTTATAAGTGTCACCAAGTGTCAATATTGTTATTCTGTAACTGTCAATAGATTTTTGATGACAGATTTCAGATGTCAACGACAAAACGTTAGCGTTTGTCGTCCTGTGGACATTTTCCAATTCTAGGAAATTAAACTTTTTTCTTTCTAAGACGCAAATTATCTTCAAATATATTGATTTCGTCATCGGAAGAACTATTTTCAGTTTCCCACAGGATTTCTCTTAGCAACGACATGATATTATAAAGTTTTTTCTAGTGAACATGACAACCGATTCAAAAATTGACATTAACAATAACGGTAACCGGCCAACATGGAGCGGTAATAGTTAACGTTAAATCGTGACGTCATTTTAACCATTGTCAATTGGTGCAACCTATTTTTTGCCTAACAATAACTTTAACCGAATTTTTAACTTTAACATTAACTGGTGCAACCGAGCCTTAGTCTGGAGCTCCGACTAACACTCACTTGGCGACGTTGGAATATACTAGATAGTGCTTTGCGACAGATTATCATCTTGACAGAAGTGACTGCTATAAAATATTAACAAAATGATAATTAACGTAATTAATTACAGCAGTCTACTTTGATATAGAGTTTCAGATCCTTGTGGTTTTTGTTATTGTTATAATTAAAGTTTAATGCTTTTTTGTATACAGTGGGAATAACATTCGTTGATGAAGAGGTCGAAAAAATACGTAACTATCCTTGTATAATTTATTATTATATATATTTTTTTATTTCATATAAACAGATATTTCATAATGTTTTAGTTGAAAATCGCTTTATTCGCCTACGTCCGTCTAATTTGGGTGAGTATATTAAAATAAATAAATAATAAATCATTTTCAATGAATATTTTTTCCATAACATTATTTTATCTTTTGCAGACGGAAGCGAAAGAGTTGAAAGCTTATCCGAATATTTTAACAAGATTATAATGAGTGAACATTTTGGTTAGTTATTTGTAAATTGAAATATATAGGTATATACTATATCTTTTAAATACGTGAACATAAAACAGTGTTAGGTACCTTGTTTTAACTATCTTCTTGCATTAAAAACTGACTATAACTATTGTTTCTCATGACACTGTATACACAATACAACTGTAAAGTTAATAAAAAGGCATCATTTTTATTTTTATATTAATCATTATCCCCTTCTGTGCCAAGTTTAGATAAACTCCATAAACAACTTTTATCAATACTTTCAGCATCTCTAAATATTAGCCACTAACAAAGTACCACCAAAATGTTTTGACCACAAATACCCTACGCACTTTCATCCACAGAAAAAAACAGTTACTATTACATTATACTTATAAATATGTATAGTATATTAGACTACTAAATTAATAGTTAATTAAAAACGTATATAAACGTAAACATAACGTAATTGCATACATAATGGTGACCAAGATCTTCCGTCTGTACTGTTTTTAGACTCAAGCATAACATCATTGTATAAGAACATATCTTCAAATCCTAAGTGAACAGTTGATTGAGTAGTTTAAAAACAAATTAACAAACATGTACAAGTAGATATAGAGATTTATCAAGTATTTATTGAAATTGTTATATATATATACGCATTAACTTTAAACGTCATTCAACTAGCGTTTACAATATTAATTGGTAAATATTAAGTCAAGCATAATTTTAGAGTAACATATTCAACACTAGGAAATTTAAATATATACAAAATAACCATATTTTTTATTTCAGGATCTACAACGCCTTCCTGGATTCCAAAATAAAAACGGAATAAGCTTCTACACCTAAGTATAGATATTGGTAGGTCGTCATGTTTAGGCGACACCTACCAATCTCACATTACATATATAAGAGTTTTTGTTAATTATCACAAGCCCTTCGTATTTTAAGTATAAATATTCAGGTAATATTATTACCTAAATGTTGCCTTGATATATAACTAAAGTAGTATGTGTATAATTATGTATAATATACTAATCAGCATTTTTTATTATACCTACTTATTGTTTGTCACGTAATTATTACGTATAAACGTAACTACATGTAATTATTATTCCATATATTATTATCAGTAATATATTACACAGTTCCAAACCAATTACTTATATTAAACATATAAGTATATGTGTAATACAAAAACATGTAAATGCAACGAGTTTTTTAGAGTAATAATTTAAACTAACAGTAGTTCTAGTATAAAATAATGTCAAGTCACGATAGAAGTGACATAATTAACATAAATAATCGATTGAAAATAAAATATCGCACATGTTCACAATACAAATTCACTATGCATTTTAAATAAGCATTTCGAATTTGAACTCAAAAAGTCTAAAATAAGTAAATTATAATATATACCATTGTAATGTAATGGTATAAATTAACATATGATAAATAAATGTTTCCATTTAGAAATAAAATTGTATGTGGTCTTATTCCTTGCACAATGAACTTGATGAAAAATAAATCAGGTTTCACTAAAGGTGAAAGGTTACACGAGCCACGTTTATGCTAAACAATTGTGAAACAAACAGAACTCGGACAAGGCTACAGTTGTAGGAGAATCTACAGGCGTCAGGAATTGAATGGCAATGTGCAGTTTCCCACTTCGACTTCTCTATTCAGTAGTCAGTTCAGTCTGTTGTAGCATTTTTATTCAGTTTACTAAAGAAAGTTCTATATACAAGTGAACTAGAATACTATAATAGTTCTGAAAAATATAAATTATGTAAATTATACACAATAAACGTGATTTATAATATATTTTTAGAATCAAAATACTTATGAATGACTCTTGTGTACTTCACGTACAAATTCGTCAGTTTGACGGAATAAGAGATATAAAAATATTCTGAACGAGGTCTTAAAATCGGAATTCTGATACTGCATTTTACATAAATATTATACAAAATGAGTTCACCATAACGAATGAGAAAGCAATGGGGAACCTCTTCTGAATTTCAAATGAATAGACATAATCCATATTTCAGTTGAGGAAGCAGCCGAAGGCCTCGGTGAATCGGGGATTATGTGTTTCCTTAGACAAATTCCAACGGTTTGATGAGACACCGACAACATCACATTACTTTAAGTAATTTCTCATTTAAGATGCATTTCATTATTGAAATCTCAATAGTATATATTTTTTTAAATTTAATAAAGATTTAGCAGACTATATAAATACTAACTATGCCTGCAACTACGTCCGCGTGGAATTTCAATTCTAAACACAGTGATTAATAAAATCATAGTTAAAAAGGCATAGCAAAACTTGACATCAACCCTTTGTGAACGGTTTTGCTCTCCAAGGCGTGGCGTGGCGCTGCAATGTCTAGTAGTTGCTTATAATGTAAATATTTAATTCTAACTTTGGATATACGGTGCGGCACTCAAAACAACAGTCAGCAATGCCAAAATCTGTCCAGTAGCTTTTGCGTAAATTGCTTCCTTTGTTAGCCTTTTATTCCATGTATAGATTGATGCAAAATATTGTTTCATAAACTGCCATACTAAAATACCAAATATTATAATTAAACACTAGACCCGTGTTCTCGATGGAATTTCCTTTTACCGAAAATAAGGTTAAAAATTCTCAACTCCCTTAATGGATCTATTTAAAAAAATATTTTCTAGTGTGGATCTCCTTTACATAGAGATGTAATTTAAATTGTGCGTTGTCCGATAGTTAATTAATTTTAAAAATTGCGTTAAGTAGAGCTTTTTAAATGCTATGAATAATTATACCATAAGTAACTTATAATATCATTGGTTGTTAAGTAGCAAACAAATATGTAGTTTTTTTATACAATTGGTGGCAAACGAACAGACTGGGTTACCTGATAGTAAGTAACCTCTGCCGCCCATGGACACCTGCGACTACGAGGGGTATAACAAATGCGTTTCCGGTCTATGAGGAAGGAGTAGCCTCGTTTCTTGAAGGTTCCTAGGTTATATTGATCCGGAAACGTTGCCGCTTGGAGTTCATTCTGAGAGAATCGATATACATGGAAAGAACGCACGTGAAAACCGCACAGTAGACGATTTCGTCGAACTTCAAATTTACGGCATTCTTGAGATCAAGCATAGAAGATACATAATAGACTACTCCTGAGGACTGCGTTCGAAAGCCTCGTCTACCAGTACTTGTTGCCAATCAACCCGATAAACAATGCCAATCAACTACGTCGACGTTGAACAAAAGTAGCGCGAGTACAGTTGCTTATGTCAAAACTTCTTCAATCGTGTCAATAACTTCAGCTGAAGAACATTTTATTGTCGGTATAGTTTTGTCAGTATTGTACATTTTAGACCTACCTTGTGTTCACAAACTATAAATTACATAGGATCCATAAAATGTTTTGTACATTAATAAGGTGGCTAGTATTAAATAAATAACATTGTTAATTTTTTTTTAATGAACGAAATAGGTACTGTAGCTGCGGAAAATTCCATAAATCCATTTTGAATATATTAAAGGATATATATTGCATCGGTTACTTATATATTCATTGTCAAATTATCTTCTCACATAAATGAATCTAGATATAAATTAATTTGATTTATTAATATATGTATATATATCATAAATTGATCATTTAGTAGATCTTTAAATAAGTGAACGATCTGACGCGCGGACTTGAAACAACTACGGTGAGTGAATATTTAAAAGACTGACATTTCAATTCTAGTTAGTTACGCTCGACTCGCAGAAGCCAGAGATGTCAGTTTTGATCATAGTAGCATTTTTAGTGACAGCTGAAATTTACCATGTAAAATTGGTTTTCCAGTGATAGTGAAAGAGTTATTATAAGGAAATAAATCGTATAAAAGATTAATTATTGGATATGTATAACGTATTTCAATAAAACCAATAAGCCGTAAACTTTATATAAAAAATATTATTTATTTACATATTATTAATATCTAAGCGGTAAGATTCATAAATATTTCAAGTGCCTGCGACTTCGACCGCGTGAGATTATTTAATAAAATCATTTAACATTAGAAAAAAACCTAACGCCATCTAGTAAAATTGTAAAAATACGGCGGTGTGCCTACTATCATGATCATCAATCAATTCATTTTATATTTACATATAAAGAAAAGAAGAACAAAAGAACTCGAATATAATATAATTTAATTATCTAATACATTAAATTATATAATTCTAACCGTTTTATTTTAATAAGTCTGCGGTGAGGCAGGTGATCATAGTCAATTAAGTTTCGATCAGACCAGTGCCGACGGCGCGTGCGGTCCCCTAACCGGATTACTGGCATGGACTTCGGAGTCCGCATACGGTTGCGAGGGAGAAATTTAATGCAACTACTAAAACAAGATATATTTACGACTTTATCTAGTGTCGTACTGTAAACGCACCGAGTAATAAATAGAAAAGTTTATGAAACGAATTACAGATATAATATAACAGATTAGTGTACACACAAACTGTCATGTAAAAAATTGCAACAAGATTTTACATTTTTTGTTGTAAATATGTCTATAGTATTAATTTTATATTTGAAACCAAACTTTATTTAAGAATGTATGTATTTCATCAAAGTATAAGGACACGTTTTAAACAATACAGAGATTTAATAACTCATACATTAAATATCATTAACATACATTAGGAAAGGCGTTATTTCGAAAAAGCTTATATGACAAAAAGAAAAAAGAATTTCCACTGGAATGGAAATAGACAAAGAGCTTGCGAATATTGATACAGTGGTGTCCTTTGTTTCATACTCAATCAAATAAAAAGTTGACATGATACCAGTGGTTTTACCTACGTTCGGATACAGTGTGTATGCTCGACGTAAATCAATATGTTTCTATTAAATGTGTATACTTTTTTTTATATATTTTTATAACAGCTCGATAAATTGGCTGCACTGCAAAACAAATGAAACATACTATAAAACAGATTATTAATCTTCTATATATATATATATAAATAAGCGAAGACAAAACAGTGAAGTATATTTTTCTCCTCTATTTGTGAACTGATTTTTAATAATTTTTTGTTTAGTAGCTATTGGTGACAGCTTTAGTATTATAAATAAATAGGTTACTTATTTTTTAAATACTGAGACTTCTATAATTTATGAATTATGATCGAATTTCGATCACTAGACGATCATTAACAACTATTAACATACATTATAGTCCTCATTGGCCTACAAACATAAAGGCAAAAGGCTGATACCGTATGTATGATATAGTCGTAGCCCGGGGAGGGATTGGGAAAATGTTGTCCGCCTGGCCACGATGGCCACAACCCTTGTGGTCGGGCGCATACGACGATTGGGCCTCAGGGTGGCCCTAGAGAAGACCGAGGCCCTTCTATTTGATGGGCCTCGGTGGGGACCACCGCCTGGGGCCCACATAATTGTTGAGGGCGCCCGTATCAGGGTGGGGACCCAGATGAAGTATCTTCAATACTTACTATTCAATATAGGGGGGCCGAGCGCCGGCTGCCGCAGACTATACATGGGGGGCGCAGCGCATTGTGGCACTGAGGGCGATACGGGGATACCGCACCGTGTCCTGTATCGTGTCGTGTATGAATTCACGGCGGCAAGAAAACCTTTAGGGGAGCCTCCGGGAGATTGTAGTCAAAAGACGGGCAGCTAGGGAGGAGGCCCTGGAGAGGTGGAGGCAGGACCTGCGGTATGGAAGATATACCGTCGACCCCGTCCGCCCGGTCCTGCCGGAATGGTGTAATAGGGAGTGGGGCTCCCTGACGTTTCGACTGGTGCAGATACTTACCGGCCATGGTTGCTTTGGCTGGTACCTGCACCAGATCGCTCGCAAGACCCTCTTAGCGGCCCTCTCCGCCAAAGGAGGGTCGGTGGAAGGAGGCGGCGCTTTGTCCGCCTCCTTCCGCCTCCGTAGCTGGACCTGAGGGGGTGGGCCGGGGGGCCCATCTCCCTATAAGGACGGAGCTCGTCGGCCACCTTTTGCCGGGCTGACCGATGGGGCGACATGGTGATAGCCTCAGCACGGTCCCATGTCACCCCAACCAAAAGCGGCGGCCGGTACACCGTGGGATTTTAGTCCGTGCGATTGGGACATAACCCACTCTCTCCCCAGAGAGGGTGAATATCCATAAAAAAAAACAAAGGGGTGAGACAAATCAAAGCAGTTCACTATGACGTATATAATGGATTTTACATACCTAATGTTTATAGTCTGTGTACAGTGTGAGTAAGCTAGTGTACAGTACGCGCCAATCTTTGTGACCGCTTTGAATATAGTTGTGCAGATCACAAGTTTCAGGTATAAATAAATATTATATTATATGTATAACACGAAGACAATACACGGATAAATAAATGTCAATTTTAGATTCCTAAATTAATATTTTAACTTTGTTTTGTAATAAACTCATGACTATATTACGTGCAACCGCGAACTTACGACTATACCTAGCCTTGCCACAAATACTGAAACAAAGAAAAAAAAATGTATAGCAAATAACATTTATTACTTTTACAGTGTGTTCATTTAATACATAAATATAAAACAATTTAAAATATAAAAAGCTTATTCGAAGTGGTCTTCATTGGCTGCAATACAGTCTTTTAAACATTGAGGCCAGTTATCAATAGAAGCACACACTCTTTCCATGGGAATATTCTTCATTGCCAATCGTACGAATTGTTTTAGGGACTCCAAATTATCATGGCGTTTAGAGGAAGTCGTACCTCTAAAATTGACCAAAAATCATAATCCAGCGGATGAACATCAGGACTAGATGACGGCCAGTCTTCAGCTCTGATGAAGTCCGAAACGTTCGTTTCCAACCAAGACTGCGTAGACCGAGCTTTATGACCCGGCGCCGAGTCTTGCTGGAAGGAATATTCTTATTTATTGAACATGGTGTTGTTAAGGGGCTCCACTACCTTCTCAAGAATGGTATCTTGATACACTTGAGCCGATGTTTTGATACCTTTTTCACAAAAGTATGGCCCAGTCACTCCTTCATAGCTAATACCCCACGAAACCATTACTGAAGTCGGATAGTGCCCACGTGGCACTCTGTCGAATAATTGGGAAGCTTCCTTAGAGCTTTAAGCATAAATATGGTCATTTTGTTTGTTAAAATGTTACTCAATTGTAAAAAATTGTGACTCCCTTTGCGTACCGCTTCAGTAATTGTTTCGATTTTACCACCCTGTTCTGTTTTAATTATCAGTTAAGAAATGACTAGCATGTCTCTTATAGACTGCAAGTTCCTAAGTCGTCTTTTAAAATACGCCACATGGTTCTAGGTGCTATCTTCATCTCCCGAGATAAAATCTTTTGCTTTAGGACAGGATTTCTTCGAAATCTTTCCTTTACTGCTTTGACCACCTTTTTCGGACGAACACTACGTGGACAGCCAGATCTTTTTCTGTCACAAACAGAGGAGGTCTCCTTGTACCTATGAATAGCGCGGTACACAAACATTTTACTAATACCAAGCGCACGGAGAGTTCTAAAAATTGCATTTGGCTCCATATACCTACTTTTGTAATGCAATCACAGCGATTCAGTTATCTTTATCTCCCCACTCCATTTTAATATCGCAAAATACTGTACAATGTACACCAAAATGAGAAACCTAAATGAACAATCAAATAAAAATGACAGATTCCCAATTCAAATGTAATATTTTCTTTATTTTTAATTGTAACAGTATTTATGGCTATACTAAGTATTTAGAACGGCCAAAAAGAATGACGAAGACTGTGCATACTGTTTACAGTTAATACTGACTGTCAAAAGTAGCACATGCTATTGAACTTGTAAGGACTCGTATTACAAAGTAATCGCATTATGTCACTGTAATCTAATTTAGTAGATAAAGAATATACGAATATGTAGAGCTGTTTTCAATTATTTACTGGTTAAGCTATCCGGTAACAAATGAAATGGAAACCTTGTATGAGCTCGAAACACAAATCAGACGGTAGGAATGAATGATAAGGATATATATTCATACAAATAAACGTATTGTATTATATTTCAAAGGGAGGGGAGAACAATATTCGATGCGGTTGATAGGCTTGATTGATTACATTCGACTGTGCGATTGCAGGACATAACCAAAACAATGACTCATGCGAATAACCTTTTCATTCGTTATATACAATACATAAGTATTTGAACAAAATATATAAACCTATCTTTTAACTAAGCTATTACAAAACGTTTTTTTTTCGAAATGACTACACTATTGGCTTGTTAAGGCCGCTACAGTTTCACCGGACTACACCTTTACAAAATGTATAAATAAAATAATAGTATACACCTATCGTTGTGCGTCATCGTGTATACCATCATGCAATAAATACTGGATACAGTTTGATCAATTTTTTGTTTTGCTTTTTAGACACTTAATTTTTATCTAAAAAATATCACTATGCTTTAAATGTATATAAAGTTATTCAAGTTTTGAGAAACTACGTCTTTTATAAGTAGGTACTACAAAAGGCTAAAGCATTTTTGTAAGCAAAGTATGTTTTTACTTTCTATTTTTTTTATGTTTATTCAGACGAATAATTCATTAATTATATAAATGTTATTATAATAAACAACAACGCAGACGAAATCGCATATATCTATACATATAATAAGAATATAAAACCAACGTGTCTGTACTTTTTTGATTTCTTTTAAATTCAGATTCTTTCATTAATCACTGTGTTTTGTATTCCGTTCCACGCGGACGAAGTCGCGGGCACAGCTAGTATTACATATTTCTATAAATTGAATAACTTACTTTGTACTTTGTATAAGTAAAATATGATTTTTATGTTTTGATCGCATAAGGTTTATGATTAAATTTATAAATTTCGGATTAATTTTGTGTTGTAAATATTACAAGTTATTGAACCTTATCACTTTTTAGGACAATTTTTTATTATAATAAAAAGACTAAAATTATTCATTGAACATAAATGTAAGAAAAAATCGTCTTTAGAAGCAATAACAGGCTACATTTTTGGTGACAACAGATGGCGCTAAACTTATAATTTTATTGGTTTACTGTCGTAAGAATATTATTGCAAGGAAGAGTACAGATAACAATGAGATTATTTCTGTCTTTGTTAGGTTTATTTCGAATTATAATTTTCATAAATTTACCTTGATTCTAATGTCTTAATTACTTTTTAATTAATAAATACCTTTTGGTTTATGCATTAGGGTTTATGAAGCGATGATGGCTCGATTGGTAGTGTGTTCGGACACAGTGTCGAAGGACGTAAGTTCGAATCCAAGCAACTGAGTCGGAGCTTTTGGTGAAAGAAAACATCGTGATGAAACCATAGCATGGTGGTAGGGCTTTTTCTAAGTCCGTCTGGCTAGCTAACACCCTCAAGTTGGAAATCTGTCGCCAAGCACCTGTTGGTGTGTTCCGGCAGCTGCATTTGAGAGCCAATCTCCCTCTAGGTTAAGCGTAACTTACCATCTTAGACCACATCATCATTTAATACCAGATGAGATTGTGGTCAAAACGTTTACCTATAAAGTATTAAAAAAAATTAGGGAGCTCGCATTATCTTCCAGCGGTACCGTGGAGAAAAAGACTGCAGGCAGTGCAAATAAAAGAAAGGATAACATAAAAATAATAATAAGAATGAGCTATGTGAAGTATATATGAATGAATATTATAAGCCCTTGGCTGATTTTTTAAGACTCAGATTTCAAAATGGCAGATTATGTTTTTAATTTCTCTACATCGTACATTGTAAATTTCATGGTTTAGTAAAAAAAGTTCGTACAAATGAAATAATACATTTCAAATGAAAATTATTATTTTACAATGCATCATTTATTATTTTTCAAAGTTTTGTAATAAATCGGGTATGTTTTAAGCGTATGCTGCAAACAGTCTATTGACCTATGCCTCATGAGGTCTAGATTCGTTTGTATAGAAGTTAAATCTTTATGGTTTTGAACAATCCAAGGGTTAATATTGTTTTTACAGTTTTTAAATCAAAATATTAGTGTTATGTTACTCCTATACCAGCGTGTATCGTCACGAAGTTTAGCCATGTTCGCAATAAATTTAGATGTGGGCACACATTACCATCGTGTGCTACGAACTATCTGACTATATGACGATAGATGCAGCACTATAGCTAGGCCCACGGTTTTTACATACATCAAAGGAACTTGGAAGACCTAATTTTGAGTTATTATTGAAGTGACAAAGGGGTGTGACCATTATTAGTTTTATCCTGACACTTTACATTACAAATATACAAGATATACAGATATAAATTCAGATTGTTTCATTATCACTGTGTTTTGTATTCCGTTCCACACGGACGAAGTCGCGGGCACAGCTAGTCAATTAATATAATATAACTACACAAAATGATAGTCTAAATAAACTTTGCTCTTTAATTAAACCCAAGCAATGCAGAAAAATTGCTAAAAATTAATTAAAATTCGGATAAAACAATATGGTTTGTTCGGCTGAAAGCGGAAATTGAATATTTCCATTATGAATAGCCATCTGGATATTTACTTAACCTATTTCAGAGCGAGAGAGAGACATAAACCTGCACATATCCTATGTTCATATTCAGTGCGCTGGTAAAACAAATAAATGGCTACAATAGGAAATAAAACTGACCCATATTTTTGTTCATTTTTTCATAACGGATGTTTATAAAATATCTTCGTTACAATGCTTCAATTAAGTTCCTGGTAAACGATTGGCATACGAGGCTTTTACACGAGACTCTCATAAAGAGACACACCTTAACAAAGTTATGGTACTTATAAAATATTCAAATCTCGGGGGCGACTTTCCCCGCGCCTCCGTAAAATGCAAAACAAGAAAACTTTCTCCCTAAATCAGCGAAACCCGTGACAAACATGCCCAGGCAACAAGCAAACTTTCATTTAGCTACAGATGATGCTCCTACCTTCCAAACAAACAAAGGTGGGCTACCTTTTTTTTAAATAAGCCTGAGATAAGTTTGTTATTATGACCGAGCTTTCATATTGTAATACGTTCGAACATACTAATAAAACGGTGTAATGGTTTGAAGGATGATACCTACTTGAGATTAAAATTGGAACTCTATTGCAATGCTTTAAGGTTTAAAACCATATCGATCGAGTACGCCGTAATAAGTTTAAGCTTTATAGGTATTTTAAATCGATATAATACCGTATATGATGTATAAAAATATATACATGTATGTGTTATGTCATAACAAATACTAACGATTATTACTCGTAATTTATATAATTGCATATGACAATAACATAGCACACAAAGATTTATATTATCTTTACTAATATTATAAACGCGAATATGAGTTCTTTTTGTCAAAATTTACTGCCTTAACTACTCCACCGATTATCATGAAATTTTGCATAGACATTCTCAGGAGTAAAGAAAAGGACCTTATATATAATAGGGTACCTTTAATCCAGAGGAAGTATTGTTCCGAAGAATATATCAAATGTACATTAACGTTGGTGAAATCGCGAGCAGAAACTAGTCTTACATATCTCAGGAATAAGCCATGTTTGAAAGGGGAAGTCCACAAAATATGCAATTCATTACAAAGTACAACCACATTCAGAACACCAATTTGTGGAGAGCAGACAAATAATTGTCCCGTCTTAGATTCGAACCCGTAACACTCAGCGCGGTGGAAGCGGTGCGACACAGTGAGACTACCGCTTAAACCACTGCGCTATTCGTCTTTTTACTTTTACTTATATAATACCTTTAAAATAGACATACTCCAAAAATGTATTGAGTACAAAGCAATAACAACATCAGCGCAATGTGCAACTTCCGCCAAAACAACTAGATATTGCCCATTATAAGCGAAAAGTTTTTTTCCCCAATTTGTTTAGTTAGAAGCGCGGGAGGGAACGCAAACAATGAAGCAATATAAACTGGATAGGCAGTTATTATATGCATGTAACCTAGTTTTATGTGTTGAGCGAGTGGAACAACAATTTTAATAAATATGCCAATCAACATTTCACCATGCAAATGAAATATGTAGACAATTAAAATGTTGTTAATAAATTTAACATGTAGTTTTAAGAGTATATATTATTTTATGTAAAAAAACAACAAAATGTTAAAAACGAGAAAAATTTGTAAATAACTTGCTGGATGAAAATGAACAAAAATAATAATTACTTTCATTGCAAGTACACGAAGGTACCAGGTTTATGCATACATTTTAATTTGTTGAATGATTTTATATTCAAAGTTCTACATTTTATTATCCTTTGAAAGAAATTTGAAAACGTTCACTTTCTTCACTTTAATTTTAAATATAAACTTGTATTATTTTTACAAAAAAAATGATTTATATCCTTCCAATTTAACAAGATAGGGTTTTTTGTTATGTAATGGTTTTAGGAAATATTTTTAAGGTTCAGCATTTTGGAGTCAGTATCTGAAATTATTAAGCTCTTCTAAATACATTTGGTAGTTACGCCCTTTTTATGTATGACGGTAAAACTTATTTATTTGCTAATAGAAATCTATTGTAATTTTATTTTTATGAGAGTGCCAAGTTCGAATCCTATTATGATAAATAATTGAAACATTAGAGTATCAATTGTTACTACAAAATAAAATACCATTCTTTACCTTTCTATACCGTCGCCAACGATCTGTAACAAAAAAAAAATAATAAATAAATATGGTAAAGGTAATAATTAAAATTGAAATCAATAAGCCTTTCACAAGTGTTAGTACAATAGTGTTACAATTTACATAACTTAGTTTAGGTAATATATTGATAGTGCGATTCATATCTACACGAATTTAACTTCGTATGATATTTCACATAACTCTAGTGAAAAACTTAACTTGAAACACAATTTTAATTAATTACAAAACAATATGCATATATAAATTATTATTATTATTAGTAAATAGTGTCTTTTCTAACTGTAGTGTTGCATAATAAAGTAAATATGATTCGCTGATTAATTAACCGGTTGATGATTCGTTGAACAAATGTGTTTATGTATTGTTATTTGCATAAATAATTAAGACTGTCAATCAAAACTGAATATAATGGGTCCCATGGTTTGCATTATTTATTATGTAGCCATATTCGTTCCCAGTGGTATCTAATTATCATTTGTGTCGAACGGCAGGCAGGCTTCGAGAGTTCCGGTGGGACCGCAACACGCACTCTCGCCCACAATAGGCACTCTACCCGCCATCACTTTCTAACCTAGTCAAGAGGTCCTGTATAATAAAATTTTGTGCAATTCTTTAGCCTCTTGACAATGTTCTACTCAGATCCATTGTTCCCTTCGTGTTCAAGAGCTTTCGGTTGCTATAATTGTTTCATTACCCGTTTTACTTCGGTGCCCTTTGTTTACGAATGTGACTATTTCGCTGATATATTTTTTCATACATAAAATCCTACTACAGCGTTCTTGGTATGATATACATACCTTACATATTTGCATCCTATTCTTTGTATATTAAAAAATATAAATGTTCAACAAATTTAGTGTTTATTAGTCAAAATATTAAAACATATGTGGATAAGAGGCATTTAAGAGGTGTTAATGTCGATCATACTACTATTATCTTTTATTTATGAAGCTGCAACGTTAATAAAGTTCCTTCTTTATCAAGTTGGGTCGTGTTTACTTACAAATATTATAAAGTTGTCTGAGAGATCAACGTTGGGAATCATCCATTTCTGTCATAGGATATCTAGTAGCCAAAATAAAAACTTATAAACAACGTAAGGCCGATAGACGTATGACCCTGCTGTTCCTCTTGAACAGGTATTATAAAATTACAAAGACCAATAAATTTACTAATAACATTTTCGTTTAATCATACCTTACATTCCAAAGCGGGATAAAAAAGCAATCGTACCAGAGATCAGAAGCATCATCATATATGTTGTAAAAATTCGCCGTAGAGGTTTTTCAATACTTTTGAAATTAAACAATGTTAAAATTAGATAATGCAGATAATTAGAGGTGTTTTCCATGTTCTTCTCAGATTGTCCGTAGTCATTATTCACTATTAGTATATTAAATATACATAATATGATATTCGCTCTGAAGGTATCGCCCATCCAGTATAATAATAGCCATTTTTTATTACACATTTTTGTTAACATGGAACTGATTATTCGTAAATATCCGTTTCTCGTTTGTTTTAATTATACTTCAGCGTAAACCTGAATAACCGAGCAAATTGTGTCAAGGATGATAAGCGGAAAATATTCTTTGAAAAGGCAGAATACCCGACAATTGTCCGCCTGAGCGCAAAGCAGCACCTCTCTGTGGGATAAATGAAAGTTTCTTGCTTTTAATACCAATGCTTCACACTGTATAATATATGATTGAATGCTTAAATAATAAATTCTAATATGAATTAATAACATAAGATGTTCATAACAGTAACTAAAATGTTGTTGTTACCAATCAATTATATTTTAGGGTAAAAACTTTTAATTAGTAATTCCGAAACAAGCACAGTTTACTTGTAGATAACAATTTTTTAACTCACTATCAAAGTCATGACACGTTTAGACAGCAGGATATTCGTACATCACAAACGAAGTTGGTATTTGAAGAAAATAATAAATGCATAACGAACAATAATAAATATAATAGTATTTAACGTTGAAGATACAGTTAATATGGAAATAAAATAAATTTTTACAAGTTTTCTAGAATATTCAGCAATTAAATAATAAAAATATTCGATATTCAAGTAAGTATACATTTCTACCTCTACGACATTTACCTGTATGTATATATATTATACAAATGGTCGCAGATGCGGTAAACATTCAGGGCCAAAAGCTCATATTACGTTTACATACTCATTCACTATATATATATATATAAAAAAACTACTTATACTAAAGATTTATTCATGGATCGTGATATCACAGATGAAATAGTAATTAAGACTGTAATGAATTTGTTATATTATAAAACGTTTATAAAAATGAAAAGGTACCTCTCACACTTAAGCTTCGACGGACGTACAATTTCGAAAGAATAAAGAACTAAATAAAAATGTTATACACTGGCCTATTTAGACACCTAAGTACTAGAGTAAAACTGCCAAACGAATTCCATTTTTACTGCAGCTATTTAAAAAAATACCGGTCAAACGATAAACGACTTATATATCAGTCTTTAAAACTATTGACGATTATTATGACAGTCCTTATGTTACTGCAAATCTAGGAGTAATTTACTGAGTTCAGTGAAATTCATTACACTGTTGAAGGATGTTAAAGATAAGAATTCAATACGAACGCTAGACGACAAGGATTTATTGTAGATCACAAGTTATTATTATGTCCTGACGTGTTTAAGGTAATTTTTAGTAATTCTATTATATTTTAATTATTGCGTACAAAATACCACGGCGGTTACTATTAATATATAAAAAAATGAATATGTGCACGTTTGGAAGAATATTTATGTATTGCTAGTAAAACTGTTCATGAGACCACCAATTCGTGAAATAATTCTCCTTCGTATGATTCTGTGTTCGTTTAACGGTAAATTGATCTGGAGTATAACACCTTCTGAACATAAAATAGTCACTTGTTTCTTGTAAACAAAACGTTCACACATAGTTCAAATATCTGTACTTGCACATAACAAAGTAGTAGTAACTTACACCATAATGCATCTAGGGATA
Organism: Antheraea assamensis; assembly: GCA_035772565.1. NCBI lineage: Eukaryota > Metazoa > Arthropoda > Insecta > Lepidoptera > Saturniidae > Antheraea > Antheraea assamensis. The sequence continues at coordinate 7,004,805 of JAQQSE010000064.1, read as the reverse complement.
TTTGTCATTGGAGTACTTTATGGTAAAACGACAAAAATCGATCATACATCTATGTACTTCAAAATTAATATTTTATATGTATATGGAGAATGTTTATATACTCCATTATATTGTATTTCATCACTAGGTGACACTGCAGCATAAACATCTGTACCGTTGCACCGTTGAATCACCACACAAAAAATAATATGTAGTTGGTTTGAACACGGAGAATATGTACGGGTAAGGTCGCCAAAATTCTCAGTTTTAACACAAAAATGACATAGTAACTTTTTATTTTACGATAACATCAATGTAACACAAAAGTATCCCATCTTATTTGTAAAGTTTGCTCCATATAAAAATGTATGAAATTCGTAACGCGAAAATTAATAACACAAAAGCAAAGACTTATGGAATATTCTGTAAAATATATATTGTTTCCACAACATAATTCCTTCTAACTGTAATTAATTATTTTATATTGAGTGTGGTTTTAAAGTTAGATTTATCAATCTTAAAAAAATAATTAAATGTAACATTTTAAGTCAATAAACGACGCTGTATTTTTGCCTAAGTTGGGAATCCTAAGTAGCATTTCAGTTTATATCTTTATGTAATAAACTTGTTAAAAGCGCAGTTTATAATTTGGAAAAGCTAGCGAATTAATCACTTCGCAGATTCTAGCCACCAAGAGAGTTTTACTATTTGAGTCTCTTGAAACTGATTTTAACATTTTGATATTATTTGCTCCAGGTAAAAATGATAATTTTGGTGGCCATAATCCATTTTACTCTTAATTCATTTATTTATTATATCAAATAACAACTGTCGCGCGTGGAGCTGCGGGAACAGCTAATTACCTGTATAAATTCACAACCAAAGCAATAATTTGTTTGAGATTTAATGCCTATCGAATAAAATTCATCTAAAGTCAAAAAACTACCGCACTTCAAAAACGAAATATTGAAACAGATATATTACGAACACATGACAGAAGAACTGTCACATTAGAACGCCTTTTCATTATTTATGTTTCGGTTTCAGTCAATATACATATGACGTACATCCTAATGGCTTTCAACGTATCGCCGTGTTACCTGATGATTTGTGATTTGGTATTTGTAAGCATTACAACAACGGATCCCGCTGAATCCAAATCTATCGACATTGATTTTTCACTACACTGGATTTATCATTCGCCTTTTGCTGAGTCAGTGCTACGCAAACATGTTAAATAACCCGACTTGTCAGTCGGTCTCTAATGGATAATATATTACCATATGTGAAGTATCTATATAACGTACAGTTATTGGTTTTATCTATAGGTAGTAACCAAGCAATGCAACGCACACGTGAAAAGGTGACGCGGTCATTGACCTAAAATATTAAGATACCGTTAATCACTTTCGCACGAAAACAAAACTACACACAACTAGAAAGGATACCATATAAATATTTGTTAAATAAGAGGCAATGAGTTAATTTAAACATTTAACTTTTTAGCACTATATATTTAATGTGCGTAACGTCGACTCTCTATATTAAATAGCCATGAGACCATTAAACCCCCTCTCAAGATATTTAAAATAATAAAATAAATATTCTTTTAGAAACCTATTTATACATAGAATACAAACACAAATAAGTCAACGTCACGAATAATTTACAATCATCAGATTGTATCAATATATTGTATATAGACGGTTTCCAAGATTTTCTTGATGTGTGTTATGTGAAATCCCTTTTTTTATTCGTTTTGATTCTGGACAGTATTCACAATGATCTTACACAATTAGGAATCCAAACTTACAGTTTAACATATAATCGGTCTCAATTCGCCAAAATAATCCTTAAAACGTTCTTGTAAAGTATTTTAAACTTTATTTTCTAATACCAATCAATTTATGTATAGATACACAAATTTCATAAGCTGTTACGCATCTAATTTAAATAAATGTAAACATTAAATAGACACATAAGAAGATATTGACCCATTTACTAGCTGTAAACAAGCTTCATGTATTCAATGAGGTGCCTAACAGTCACGTGGATCGAACGTGTTATCTACAGGTTCTGATTGTCTTCATCATAAAAATTTGTCACGTACAATACCCCTCCCCCTTCCCCATAGAGTTAAGAAAGTATCTCCCGCTGTCTAGAAATTCAACTTAACTCTCCTAGGGTGACTCAACGTGAATAAAGTTCTTACAACTTTAACAAAACTGAACACTTTTTACTAACAAACACACGTCGTTTGACTTTTGACCTTTTATGATCTCAGATTTCAATTGAAATGATTAATATTTTCTTTAAATATTACCTATACAAGATTAAGTTAAAACAGAAAAGTAGTATCTTGCACAAGTACGTGAATGACATAAGAATTTTCTATTACATTGGAACACCAAACATTGAGAGTGACTGAGTGAGAAAGACTGTAAACACCACTAGATTGTAAATGTAAGGCTGTTATTTTTACGAACTTGCTTATCTATTAATGTTTAAATATATACATTAATAGAACTTATGTAAATGAAGTGCTTCAGAAAGATAAAACAGAATAACAGGTGGATGCGACATTAATTCCATCGCCTGCCTTCTAACCCAGAATGTATGACGGCCTCCCTACCAATATATGGTCGGTAACTTTGCGAAACAGCCCAGACAGATCGTGCACAATTTATTGTTTCGCTTTCCTCGAAAATTACTTTTTCTTAGATATTTATAAGTTTTATTATACAACACAGTTTCTATTCTCTCAGATCGGTTGTATTTGTTGTACAAGTTGAGTGAGCATCATCACATTTTAAACTCGTGATATTATTTTTAAGGGTTTTACTAACGCCAGTTGTCAATGAACCAATAGTGTGATATTTAAAATATAGATTTGTTTAGAATTACATAACAACTGCATCTGCTGGCAAAAGTTTACTTTGAAATATAATCTGAAAGTTAACATATCTGTGTTCATGTAAATAAGTGTCAAATTTCAATAGAATTTTATACAAAACAAAAATATTTTTAATAACTTATACGTAATAATATACGGAATAAGAAATTCTTACTTGAGTTTATCAACCTTGGATTAACCAGAACATAAAACGATATTTTCTATTGTGTAGAAAATCTCAGCAGCTTAGATTATTTATACATATAAAAAGTAACATGTAAAGCGAGGCGAACGAATCGAGTAGGTAGCATGCCAACTCGCATGTAATAAATTGCAAGCATAGTTTAACCCTCCAATATAACTATGTTGTAACACAATGCACAGTATTCCTATATCAGTGGTTAAAACTCGTTGGTAATATAAATGAATTAATTTATATCCTGACTATTCTCTTACAAAATATGGGATTCTATTCATACGAGTATAAATAAAATTGAAGTATCTGTTTTTTATCCAAGTTAATCACCAAAACGACTGAATCGATTTCGGCGGAACTTCTACTGGCAGACAGAGGACTTTTAGAATATTATTATGCCATTATGATTTTCCACAGAGGTTAAGCAGAAATGATAAAATTTAAGGGAGGTTACCTAAGGAACTTAAAATCGGTAGAAGGATTAAATGAGTTAAGAAGTAATGATAAAATGATACCAAAAAATACATAACAGCCCACAATTCATCCATATAAATTATGAAGTTACGATAAAATAAAATAATATCGAATTTTAAATTTATTTTAACGAAATAAATAAGTTAATAATGCTTTATAAATATAAAATAAAACATGAGCAAATATTCATCATAACACCAATCAGATGACCTTATTGAAGAAAACCACAATATTAACTATCATACTACAATATGCAATTAAAATTGACAGGCAACAAAACAATGCTATTATACAAAAGTAGCTATTGTTTACCTTTACAAAAACATTTTGATTCCAATTAGCATTATCTGTAACTCACAACGCTCTATCTCAACTTAAATGCTGCACATTTTAAATAAAGTGAATATAGTTTAGAGCTATCATTATATCTTGTTTTTAATTGACACCATGTTAAATTGGAGACAAGATAACGAATATTCGACCAATATATTATTGGTGCGTTAAAGACTGAAAACCTGTGCTGAAACTATAAACTGATTGAAGAAGAAGAAATATTATGTAACCAGAGAGAATGAGAATGATATAGGTGTAAAACGTGAAAGTCTACGTAACAGTGAGTAAATATAAACTGATATATCTGATTCATATAAATTAGAAAGAAACATAGGTACCTACTACTAAACGATAAAAAAGTCACGACCGATAGGTGTGTCAAATACCACGGTAAATACTTAAGTCCCTAGTAAACAATAAGCAAGGATATTTTGATAACAGACTCATTATATACTATATCTCGAAAACTACACATATATTGTGAATCTGTGATGTAATCATTTATTTCAAGCTCACTGTCCGGGATCGATGAGATTATGGACATAAAAACGTTCGACTATACCTGTATATGTAATTTACTTCATATGCATCACATCATTGCATCATATGAAGGATATGGCTTAGGTAGTAGAAAAACATCAATGCATAACAACCTTACAATTTTATATATTACTCTAATATCTTGATTCAAAGTAAAAATAATGTCATTGATAAATCATATATGATTTTTTCGTGAATTGCTAATCGTATCACGTCTTGCCTACGAACTACTTACTAATAACTAATTTGCAAGTGGACTTTTGAAATTTGAAAATTCCTGAGCTGAACATTAATGACTTCAACGCCATTTTGAAAGGTTGTATCAAGGAAAACTCCCTGCTCACCCTCGCTAAGGGAAGCAATGCATTTTCCCTTTATCACCGTGCGGACAGTTCTGTACTTCTCAACAAGGGGGACGGCTTTTACGGTTATTCTGTTCATGTCGTTACAACATGAGGTCTGCAATAAAAAAAAACTCGATTCGTTCCATAGATCGTAAATGACGTTGCCTTTAAGAAAGCGCCCTACAAATACCATAATTATCTTTCTCTAAGTTATAGAATATCCTAATTCACAGTAGTTCATTATTCGTTTTAATGTAAATATCTATAGGTATTTATCGTTTGAAATATAATAATGGAATTCTTTAGAGCATTAGCCGACTTTATTGATAGTGTATTTCTATTTTTCTGTATCGTAAACTAACGATGAAGTAACTATGTACAATCACTTTAACAAATATTTCAGATAATTATACATATACTTAGAACTTTAGCTACTACATCATCCTGTTTCATATTAATTTCTGTATATCAAGTAATTACCCTCTTCCAGTTAAAATAATATCCATATTTATTAAAAAATTCTAATATTACGCGCAAAATCTTAAAATTGATTGTGTCATTCTTATTTTAAATATTAACTATACTTAACTATTCTCAGTAAAATTTCTGTAGACAAATGAAATGTTTTAACTGGTTGTGCAATTGAAATAAACATTCACTTTTAGTTAAGAAATATTTAAAAAGTAAAGAGCAGTTGCCTAAAGCTATCACTTGAATTTCAACAGAAAGTGTGTAGAAAATCAATTTGCTCCAAATAGATAAAGTGTGAACTTAAGATTTCAACACTCGTAACAACTCTCTCTATATAAAGGGTTAGGTTAAAGTTACAATATAAACAATATTGCAACACGGTTCACAAGCGCGACATTTCAAATGCCGTGTGATGCAAGTTGAGCTGCAGTGAGTTAAAAATGTTAGTATCGTGGGGATATTTCGCCTTGAGATCGGGTTGTAGCTGCAAGGCGAACGCAACGCATAACGCTGCGCCGGAAGAATGACAGACACGCACACCGTGAATTAATGGACCACATGTTAAATAACCTCGGTAATTAATGCGAAACAGGGTAAACGCAAGTGTTCTCATGCGAATTTTGATACTGGAAAACGTATAATTTTACTTTAATAAACAAAACTATTAAAATTATTATTGTTATTGTTCCTGGGGGTTAACGTCACAATGTAGCTTACATTTCTTTATTTTCCATACCAGATATTTTACAAATATTACATAACCAACAAAACAAACATCGGACATACGGTCGAAGTACAACAGATTGACAAATGACGGTGTGCTTATCACGAACAAAAGTAAATTTTATATTTCATTTGAGTTAATAAAAAAGTAAACTTATCTTGAATTAATCAATTTGCATCTGTTGCCAATTGGATACCACGTGAGTTTTATTATAATCCTAACATCCTCACAAATAGAATAATTAAAACATTAACTGTATACACTAATTAAAAACATTTTGTGACGGCGCTAATAAAAATTACCAATTAATTAGTATTGCCCTATCACCCACTTAACGATATAGTTGATGGTATTATCGAAGAGCTTTAAAATTAAGAATTGTTCTTAAAGGAGGTGGATATATTTAAAAGTATCCATTTTGTCGTAACACCTGAGGAGGTCTTTGAACTGGCCCGATGTATTTATTTTAAAAGATAAAACCATTCCCGGCTAAAAGTTCTCGTTTGGACGATTTAGAACGTACCGGCGACCGACAAGATAAATTTCCATGTCAACGTTTCCTGTAAATAATTCTATAGATTTAGTTGCATAAGCACTTCATAATCTTACATCAAAATAATAAAAAAAAACTATTATTTTGCTTTCCGGTTAATCGTATAAATCAAAAATCTCATACAAAGCTAAATAATAAGTATCGAAGTATTAGAGTCGATTTGAATTTATAGTCCGGAGAAACTGTAGAGGCCTTGCCAGGTTAACAGTGTAGTCAGTACGAACAAAAAAAAAAGATTTGAATTTATAACGTGAAACTTACATGGATTCATACTTTGTATGTAACCACGTCTTTATCCGACACGGAAATCGACTACAGGCACGCTAGAGCAACACACTTCCACTAGAATTACGTAAAGAAGTAAATCCAGGTAATAAAAAAGTTCGATAAAGATATGTTAATTTAGTATAATATAATCATTTCAATGTTTTGAATTATACGTATAATGTTTCATGGATAGATTATATAGCAAGTACAAAAAAGGTTACAACTATTAGAATTATCTAGAAAGGTTTAACGATACTAAATACTGCAGCCATTTCTACCTGAGCAGTAAATTGTAAATGTTCACAAACCGATAAGTAAACCATTTAAAACTGTACAATTTGTAAATACAATGTTATAATTTCCATAATTATACTTGTAAAATACAAAGAATAATGAAAACGTGTGTTTGATCACTAACAAATGAACATGTACATGTAACATATTTTAACTATACTATAAGAAACATGGAATACATAAACAGAATCGATGGTAGAAACATCCGGCGTACAGAGCAATAAACTAACGAGACTTTTCCTTGCAACAGGGTAATTAACTCGAAGTATTTGTTCGTTTTGCACCTTGAACTGTTGCGGACGAGAATCAAGTATTTCCGGATAAAAAATGTTGAATGGAGATCTAGTAAGATAGAAGAACACACATAAAAACTTTATAGTCCAACCATCTTAGTCAAAATTAGGTAAGTATCTCGGATTTAAGATATCCCTCTATAAACTCGTAGAAACTTGTATTTTAGCATCCTAAAAGTCGTCTCAAAACCTAATCTCAAAAAAGCGCGCTCTCCGGCCTCCATCTCAAAAACGATTCAACGTATAAAAAATAACACAAGTAGGAATTTTAATCCTCTACATTATTGATATTAAATACAAATAGCCTATGGGAAAGGAGATATGTGCAAAAAATCGATTTTTATGAACTTTGACCTTAGATTTTAATAGTTGCGTAAGCCCTACCATATGTAGGTTTTGAGACAACTTTTAGGATATGAAGACACAAGTTAATACGAGTTTATAGCTGGGTACCTCAAATTTACTAAGATCACTGGACTATTATCATTTGTATTGGTGAGTTAATATATCAATGCAATTATCCAAATGCACCTAATTTTATAAAAGAACTAGGTTATATATGTCTATGTTGTGTATGAGGGTCTAGTAAGTCGATCCGCTTTGATATAAATTAACGGTATCCAATTCCGAAAGTACAATCTCATTAATACCAACTGAGACACATGATGTAACGAAGTGTCGATAGATCATTCATTATCTTTCTGTTTTCCTTCTTGTAATTTAATCAAGCGTTCGGCAAGTTTGCTCTTTCCAGATATATTGTTATTATGATACTATTTCACATTGTTATTTACTTCATTATACTTTTGTCTCTGACAGCTTATATATTAGATTCACCACATCGACTTTCCAACTCAATATTCATGACATGGCGTGTTTCACTGAGCAATTACCTGTGTTTAATTCATAACTATTTAGCGCGACAACTTTCTTTTACTGAGATCTGTTAACTTTGATTACATAGTATATTATTATTTCTTTATTTGACATCACATTTATATTCCTAATACTATAGAATATTATTTATGATTAAAAAGAATGAAGAAAAGAAAGAATTTATGATTTTATAGAACAGTAAAGGTATAATAAAAATTAATGTGAGGTCTAGAGTTTGAAAAAGGTTCGAAGTCCTGTGACCTCCTGTTAATAAAACTAGAGCTTTTAGATATTTTTAACATTTTAATTTAAAAAGGTAATGATCGAGTTTAATTATTAAATTTGAATTACTACTACTACACGATTGTTAAAATCGGCAATGAACAGGTGATCTCCAAAATATTTAAAACATGATATAAGTTATTATTTGGCCCATAAAACATTTATGTACGTGCAATTCAATTAGATATCTTAAACGTTCCACCTAAGTGAATATAGGTATATTTTCTTCATATTATAAATCGCAACTCACACTAAAATATAGTATGTAATGGCATTATTGCTAACAATAGTTGCTAGAGCTAGACGATATGATTCGTTTCGACTTGCACAATGTCGAAGGCGCCGACCATAGTTATAACGATTGTTAACCTTCCAATAATAATTTGAAAAGATAAAATATTACAACGGATTCGCTTGTGCATACGAATGGATGTAACATTTCTATAACAGGAATATATGAGTAATCGATTAATGAGAATAAATACCGATATATCTTTATTTATGTACTTTAAATTCTCATTGTAAATTTTATTATACACTAACAGGCCCGGCGGATGTTGTCCTGCCCTTATAATAAAAAATATATACTTATGTGCACGAAATGCTTAAGGTAACTAATGTATTTTATTTGATAAGGAATAATACTGTATCCGTCTAAATAGCCTTCCAATTACCTTATTATATTAGACCATTTTTACAAGATAGATGGCTATAGTAAGCTACCCTAAAAGATAGGTATATGCCATCATAGCCATTTCTGCATATATATAAAAGAGGAATTTCTCAATATGCATTGTTTTGTTATATCTAAAAGGGATTAGGCAGTGTTTTCCGATTCTTTCAACAATTATCATTATATCTCAACCAATTCACAAAAAAAAATCTTGACAAATTATATACGTAAGCCTTCCCTGTGCATAACTCTATCTATTGGTGAAGACCGCATTACAATCTGATCAATAGTTTTTGAGTTTATCGCGAACATCCATACAGACAGACAGACGCAGCGGAACGACTTTGTTTTATTTTTGACAATTACATGACAATGACAATGACAGTTTTTGTAAAATTATTTTTGATAATTTGGAAAGCCAACTATACATAAAAGTTCACAAATCAATCATTGACATTGTTAGATCGTACAAACCACAATTTCGAAATAAAGAGATAGTAAATCTAGTTAATTAATAATTAAGACTTTAGTCATCAGTGCAGATTAATTTATCAAGACACAAGTCAATAAATTTGTTTACATTTAAATGACACCAATAAAGTTACGCATTTGCAATAAAATTGTAGGATCTATTGTAAAGTAACGTTTAAACTACATATACTTCGCACTCGATCAACATGTGCATTTAACCCGGATAGGTACGAACTTTTGCTTTTCACGTTGGTGGTATAAATAATCAATCATAATTCTTAAGCTTGTTATAATTAAGTTTCATTTGTTTTGGAATATTATGAGGCCTATTTATTTTCTAAAATAGGATTATAAATTCTATACAAAGTAATATTCAAACTATGTTAAAATAATTTTCTACAACTAATTAAAAATTCGAAGAAAAACGGAAAACTGTGACTTTTCACTGCGAATAATAATGTATTATACATTTCAATTGCATGAGTCAGATCCCTTGAAAAGCGTTTACTGTAGAAAATCATTAATGAAATAAATCATAATTCTAATCTATCAGCCAATATTAACAAATAGTATAAATCAAAGTAGCTATCTACGCCTCTTTACGTTTAATTATATTCAATTTTGATAGCTGTAACTCGTTACGTCAACGAAGCTGCTATTTCTTACATAAAAATACTTTTGTAATGTTTACAGATAATAAAGTTAATGAGAAATTTTATTGATTTACGGAAGTAAAAAAGAGAATATTCCAGTGTACGCTGTCTTTGCATACTTAGAATTTGATTACTTAAGTGTTATGGATCTAAAACAAACAAAAACTTTAACAGACGACCAACTCTCAGCTCAGTCAAAGTCTCCGACCACTTATGTTGGAGGAATGACGCAGAAGACTCCCAATACAGGGTCTCCACAAAAAAGTGTAGAATGATACTAATTCCTGTTTTAGAACTGAAACATTTGCATAGTGGAACTAATAAAGAACTGTGGAATGATTGTTCTATAAAGCACCAAAGAAAACAAAAATTAATCCACAAAAACTGTATACACAAAAGAAGCAATATTGGTGAGACTGAATTAGTAACCCGCAGAAACTAAACTTATATTGTTTGAAGGATATTATTGTATTATATTTAATAGTAATTTCATCATCACCTTTGTAAAAAGTGATGAACTATTTAACAGATACAAATCAGAAAAAACATATATAGTTCGCTTATGAGTGCTTATTGTGTGTTTATTAAATGGTTCCAGTTTGGACTTGTTTTATTATAGTATGTTAATACACTATAGCTGATATATCAATGGTTTCTAATTAGGAAATTTCTCAAAGGAATACTACTCACTATTATATATTACCAAATTTCAGATAACAGTTCTAGTACATGGCACTTGTAACTAGCGAGTAGATTGATCAAGAGTATTGATGTTAGGAATACTTGTCCCTAAGAAAATCTAGGACATGTGGGCTTCCTCAAGATGCTTTCCTTCAGCCGTCAACAGATGGTAAATCGCTAGACGTACATATAAACTCCATAAAGTGAAATTTACATTGGTACCGCCACACCCGGCATCGAACACGCAACCTCACGCGTTACAGGTCGCTTACTTTGCCACTCCGCTACCAGTCTTTTATATGGTAATAAAGCTCATCAATAATACGCAAAAGTTTCTACCACCCACTCCGCTATCACCGCTTCAGACATAATACACCTTAAGTAATGCAATTAGAATGCTCGCGTCATGTTGCAATGCAGCAACGAACGCAAGCGCATTGCAATTTGATTACAAACAGTTAGAAATTCTGCCACAGATCACACCCTTGCTGTAAGCCGTTAAGCAGTTTCATTAGATCATCATATTCGACTACGACAATTACTTGACCATAACAACGATGCAGTGGGTGACTCAAATATCCGAATAGCGAATAAAAGATTCGGCCGAGTATCGTTAATTTCATCCTAAGAATTGGAGAGTTCCGTTACTTTGTCATGGATACCATAATCAGAACCTAACCAAACTCTCATCAAACTATCCTCGAAGTACATCCTTTCCAACCAAAAATGAATCAGTCGAAATCGGTTGGCGTGATATTGAGTTACTCGTATTGTGTTTTTTTTTTCGAACTGACATACCCTGTTGGCACTAGGGCCCCTACAGATTCACCAGACTACCGCAAGTTATTCGTTCATTTGTCGTTCATATACTTATTGCAAAATTAAGATTTGTATGGCTTAGGTTTTCTCATGGATTCTATTGTCAGAACTGAACCAAATGGGATCACACGGAAAGCACCAGCTTTCAAATAAAAAAATAAACATCAAAATCGGTTTACTCAATCCAAAGTTATGAGGTAACAAACATAAAAAAAAAATAGACGAATTGATAACCTCCTCCTTTTTTGAAGTCGATTAAAAAGTAAATGAAAAGATTATTACAATCACATTTATTCAATTATCTTTATAGTGTAATACGAAGTTTCCAAGATTGTTAATGTGTACAGAACAATTATGAGTTTAAAATAATCCCAGCTAATCATTTAAAAAAGTTTTAATAGTTGAGATAGTATGTTAATCTTTCTTATATGTCATAGACTTTAGCGTTTAACCACAATCTTACTTGATATTAAATTGCGATGTGGTCTCAATGATAAACTCACTAAACTTAGGAGGCCCACATATATTAAAAGGCCGGCAACGCACTTGCGACTCCCCTGGTGTTGCTAGTGTCTATGGACGGCGGTAATCACGTACCATCAGGTGACCCACCTGTTCGTTTGCCCCCTATGATATAAAAAAAAGAGGGAACTGGCTTACAAGTGCATTTGACAAGACAGACTTATAGGTGCTTGAATGACTAATTATTAACTTGAGGGTGGTAGACAGCCAGACGAATTTAGAAAAAAGCCCTACAACCATGCAGAGTCTGCATTAGCATAGAATAATTAAAATCATCTTTTCGTATATCAAAATTGAATGCACAAGTTTTTATAAATATTTAATCTTAACGATTAATTAATCTTATAATGAAGAATATAAAAAGAAATTAAATTACGCAAAGCGGCCAAGCTGTTAAGTGACGTGTAAACGAAAATCAGGCCAGTCCTGGGTTAATCACTCCAGCCAGAGTGATTTGCTACAATTTATCAATCACCACGTGACCGGCCCTCACAAAGGCCTCATTAACTGACGTCTAAAATCATTATTCGATAAAACGTCGAAATGGTGCGTCTATAAGTAATTTCCCGTAGAATTTTAAAGGCCGGAACAATAAATAAACGGTGAGATTGACTGCGGATATACAGATAAAGAAATCGTGTTTGGAATTTGTACAATCTTACTCATATATTGTTATAATAGAAATAGTATACAATATACAGATGACATTTAGTGGAGTTTTAACAAGTAAACATGACATTTTTGTTATGAAAAACGTTTTTGAAATGGAAACAGGTGAAAAAAGATTATATGTGGCAGTAGAGACGAATGTTAATATGGTTTTTTGGTATAATCAGAAAAGTTACGTTAAGAATTGAAATGAAGTTTAGTTAGAAGAAATAGTACCAACAACAGACAAACTGAGAAGTAAATAGGTTAGCCTGTTATGGACATATATTGTATGATTTTTGAAGTGGACAATTTGATGATCAGATTTACTTTAAAACTGCCTATAATCGAATGTAAACATATGGCATCACTTAGATTAGATGTTATAAAAGCTGTTAGTATTGCTTCAACCAAAAGTTATCAATTCTTCATAGAAAAATTCAATGCAATATAACCGCATAAGTTGTTCTTAGTACATCAGTTCATGAAAATTCGACGAAAAAAATTGAAATCAGCACAGAAACTCATTTATAAATACCACGATTAAACTGACGCGATGTCGGTGACGCCGCAATTTGTCGGCAAATTACAAAGTTACAAGGACATTACTTAACAATAAAATAAAAGCAATCGTGTCATCTACAAGCATAATAATCTATATGCAATTGATTGAATTACATACGAACGATTTATGTTTTGTGTGATGTATTGATGTTTGGTAACTTTGTAAACTTACCAGAACTGGTTTCTGCATTCTATAATTATTTTCGTTTATTTTGTTTCTGATTCACCAAAATATTCTATAGTTATTGCTCGCAACTTCGCAGACGTTATTGCAGATTTACTCTATGCCTCGGGAACAGTATTTTTCTTTGGATGAAATATTCCCATGTTCCTTTCTGTGCTTTTAACAATGTGTATACAAAGTTTCGCGATGATCAGTTCAGTAGTTAAAGTGTGAAAGTGTAACAAACAAACTCACTTTCGCATATGTAATATTAGTAACAATTTTTAATAGGTTATAAACAAGGGGTACACTATCTCGTAATATAAGTAGTTTAGTAAATATAACTAGAATTAAAATACATATAATGGTGTTTATCAAATATGATATCTTGCGTTCTAACATGTCCGCTGCTCTATTCAGCGTTAACTTTAACCTATATCTTAATTTTATTAGAGCCTTTTTGTACACAGTATTTATGCCTTTTGGATGCCGTTTACGACTATTGTATTTATTTACGGTGACTAAATTAATTAACCTCGATTAAGATTAATGTTTTGCTTGTCGTATTTAAGACTTTTAATTCGTTTTGCCATTATAAGCCATCAATATGTCTGAAATATACAAGTGTGATTTATACTACCCCCGACTTTTTGTAGCAAGTGGAAAAATGACAATAAGCATCTTTCATACAATCTGTAATAAAACATTAGTGTCTATATTATTAATATGCAAACATTTGATTCACGTAAGTCGATTGTCTAGTTTTGTTATGGGTATAAACATACTGGTTGTAAAACGAACTCCCTTATGCATACACTAGTACCATACCATTTGTTCTACATCGTGTGTCATCAGGATCGATATTAATTATAGGCGTCCAAACAATGGCACCATTCTTCCCCTTTTCCGATGCTCGATTGTCTTTCTAATCCTGCCCGCTCTCGATGTTGCCTCATCTCAATCGGTTCGCTCAGGTTTTATTCAGTTTTAACTATTATTCCGTAACAATGCTTACTCAGTTTTATAACATTAATTAAAACTCAGAAACGATAATTAATTAGAATAGTAATAAAATTGTATTACATTTTATATAATCATTTCGTAAGAATTTCTTATATATTGTTGTTTGATGTAATTTGTATATAAATAAAATTATAGAGGATACCTGCCGTTGTACACGCATCACGCAAAAACTTATTATAGAGATTTTGTTTCTTATAACTTATTTATTTTTTCTGTAGACTCTTATTTTTTTATGAAAACGTTTTAAATCTAAATCATTTTAAATCTAATGCATCTTGAATACATAATTAAAGTGAGCAAGACAAGATATTATTTTTATACCTACTAACTAGTTACAGCTATTTAATTTTATTTTTAAATTCATGTTAGTAACTTTGTTGTATAGATTTCGATCATCTTTTTAGTTGTACTTCTTAGACACTTTGTAGTTATTTAAACATAAGTTATCACGATAGCTTCATTTAATATAATAATATTTAAGTTTCGAGAAACTACGATTTTTATGAGTACTACGCGTTTAACGATGTATGTATTCTTGTCGTGAAGAAGTGGAAAAGAGATTTTATTGTTATGTTTATTATCTGTAGATAAAAAATATTATAATATAAACGACGCAAACGAAGTCGTCGTTATCGGCTAGTGCACTATATAGAACTAATAAAACTAGAACGTAATTCTGAAAGCATTTCATGATTTTGTATGTACTTTAATATAATATTTACGGATAATTAAAAAGGCTTCAATTAGGCGTATACCTGTTTTCTAACACTAAGGTTTCAATGATTTAAATATCGGTATTATATATATATATATATATATATATATATATATAAAATTAAAATGTCTGTTATTTGTCCGAGCTAATCTCCGAAACGACAAAACCGTTTTTGATGAAACTTTCACTGACAGACAAAAGATTTTCTAGAATATTATATAATGTACGTGTTTGTAGTAAAAATGTAACAAGAGTAAATTAAAATCAGTAAGAGAGTTGCAGAAGTTAAGAACTAATGACATCACAATGGAAAAAATTCAAGATGGCCCACAATTAAACTAGATAAAACATATTTCCTATGAAACAACAAAACCAGTTTGATGTGAACGAAGTCGCGGGTATCGGCTAGTAACAGCATATGTATAATGTGATTGGCAAAGATACGTAACTAATGAAATAAAAAGTTTATACATCAATTAAATACTCAATCTAGCTAGCGTGACAGTTAGTAAACGGGGACAGTTCATTACACAGAAAGATAGATATATGTTTGAAACATTTCTCACGATCGTCAAGTGAGGAATTACTGTGACAAGCGTAATCGAAGTATCACATTCATTCTTTATTATTAATTCCGTGGTTAATTATAGCCAGCTTTCTTCATATGCATATTAGTGTATGGTGGATTATGTAGTTTTTTGTCGGGAAACAAGGTAACGAGCCTTAGGCTGACTTGTATAACCACAAAATTAATGCACCTTAATAGAAATTAAACTTGGGGTCTTCGCGGTTTTGGTCACTTACCGTAACCACGAAAAATGATATCCGTTTTTATTCAACTTTAAAAAGATAGTTTTGTAAATGATGTATGAATAATTTATTATGTAAATATTCTGTCTTCGGTCGTAAGTTCGATAAAATATTATATTGAATCCGATTTAGAGACTTTTTTTTGTACAAAGTATATTTACTATTCAAATATTTAAAAGTAAAGCTACTTAATAAAATATAGAATTTCACCCCAAAAACTTATTAACAGGCGGGAAACAATTTACTTTAACTTTCATATTCAATAATCGTTTTTTTTTTCATGAAACTATCTAAATATATTATGAGTAGACAAATAACAAGTATACGGTAAAATTTATTTAATTGCAATATACATTTCTGTAATTTTTGAACTTCGATAATACAGAGTAAAGAAAAAAAAGAATGATGTTAAAAATAACCTGTTAAAAATATATTTTATTCACGAGTTTTTAAGTTTTCATTTCACCCATACATTTACATGTTGCTAATAAACAGTTATAAACATTTATTTGCGAATTACCACTGTTCACATAAGTAGGAAGAAGTCAACTGACATGATGATATCATTTATTTACACGGAGCGATATCACATGATACTGCGTTTATTAATAGCTCGCTCACTTTCATTTTGTAACAGCATAAATTTTGTGTGAATACGTTATCATACGAACGTGATTTCTATTAACGATTACGCAATGAATTAAATCAGCAAGGATTGCTTATTAACAACTTAGAGCTGATTAAGTCACAGTAAAGACTACCTCCTACTTGTATGACTCAGTACACATCTGGCGTAATGTAACAATTTATAGCAACAAATAAACACTACCGTGTATGGTTGTAGTACAATTATAAACAATTCTCAATACGAATATAACCAAATGTATTATATGCAACAAATGCACAATGTGTGTTATCACCCTTAAACCTATTTTAGTGTAAGAATAAAACAGACAACGATTGCTATATTATTTGTTGTTTCAATCGAAACACATATTAGAACAGTAGCATAGGAAATACCCGGCCCTTAGAACACAAACACGAACACGTGTTCTATTTGTATTGATTGTTTTGATCTATAAATACATCAATGCAACTCCGCGACGCGATGGGCCGGCCGCGACGAGAGCGGCGAGAGCGGATCTAAGCAAAGCGAAGGTGGTCGTTGCGATTGGCAACGGGCACAAAATGTGGGGCGACGCAGCTGAGCCGCTCACCAGATCGATACTTGATACGCACATCGCGCTCTGAATGTTGTGGCCGGATTCAATTACTCCTAGATAGTTCACTTTTTCTCAGTAAAAAGTATGAACAGAAATGAATCCGTGAAATTGTCACCACTGGTAATAACGATCAAGTTTTGTATACCAGAAACACCATGTAAATCGTGAACCATCTGTGGCTTCCAAATATTCAAGATCGAATAAAATTGAGTTGCAAGTTAACACAGTTATCATATATTAGTTACAATATGTACCTCCATTGTGTGTAGTTTATCTATTCGGTTTAAGTCGAAAATTACAAATTTCAAGGGCATACGACTGTATGTTCTTTTAGAATTTCACTACGCCGCACCGGGGAATGTTGAATCACATTCTGCCCTTATAGCGACAGGTTAGGTTAGATTAGTTTGCATTTGCGATGCCGCTGTTCTGGGAAAGGAGTTGAATCTCATCATCCCCGTCTATCATCTGTAGGCTACTAGAGCGCGTGAATAGGGTAGCGAAGTATGCGCACCGTGATCTCGATTTACTGATTCTTTGTTTCACATGTTCACCAAGCTACAGTGGGATTTCAGCTCGTAAAAATTCGGCATTCGCTGTTGCAAAATTTCCCCTATATAAAACAAACGTATATGTGTACTTATGTACGCACATAAGAAGTTATACTTTTTTAGTTTAAAAAAAGACATCAAACGAAATGGATAACGTTTTAATTAAAATAATTAAATTTAATTTAAAAGGCTTCAAAAAATATGTTTCTGTATATCTGTATACAGAACCAAGTAAAATACAAATATGTAGAAGAATTTTTTAAATAACTTCAAAAAGTTTGGACTTGTTATAAAAAATCGCGCGAGACGGACGCGATAGTAATTGACAAGAGCCAGATTTCATGCGCGGCTTCGAACCGAGATAACAGATATCTACAGCAACATTATCAATTAGTGTAAAAGTATCAATCGGTAAATCACTAGCCTTTTGTTTATTATCAGAAATTTATAAATCGTGAGTAGTAAGTTCATCTTATCACGCAAAATGATGTTTCACTGAGTCATCGTGGTATAAGCATGTTAATATTAACCGAAGTATCATCAAAATCATCGTGAAAAAAAGAAACACGCGACATTCACCAACTTAGCTTGTCGAATATAAACATATGCCGATGTATCTACAAATACACTGCGTTTCCGACATTGACATATACAAACAATAATATTGAAATAAACATTTTCACATAATTTCTAACATATTTGGCCACACAAAGTATGACCAATATCCTATTCGAACAAACTAGACTGTAGATTCTAAAAACACGTTATACACATTGCATTCCAAATTTTTTTCACATAAACTAATACGTAACTTATGTATATTTTAAAATTAACAATAACCCTCATTAAAGCAAAACAAAAAACACATTATAATTTAAATTAAAGTTAAAAATTATTATATCAAGGTTAATTTCTACATAGTTTTTTATTGTTAGCACATTGAACCGCCTACTTTGAGGTCCTCCCAAAAATAATACGACGAGATCGAGATTGAGAAATATAATGGAAACTTAAAAAATTACAATGGTTAATTATACTATATATAATCAAGTGCGATTCTTGACACCGTGTTTTAATTTCACATTAATTTCGACAAGCGCCATCTATTGACTCGTATCGCAAACTTATTACATCATACATTCCACCCACCAAGGACATAGTAATGTCCTTTATATAAAAACAAAAAATTAAATATTAAATGGATGAAATACCACCGTGTACATAACATGATACTATTAAGAACACAAAGTTAAGAATTATTAAGATAACTAAAAGTAAGTATTTATGTTGAACTATAATATAACTTGAGTATACAATTTGAAATTAACAAACATAATAATAATAACAAAATTAATTATCCATCGGAAGACGACACACTTTGGTGATTGGCCTCTTAAGTACAGAGGTTTTGGTTTTGACAGTAACTACTCGTATTAACTCGTCGTCTCCTGGATGAGTATCTATGATTCGTGCCATCAACCATTTACCGGGAGGCATATTGTCTTCCTTTAATAACACGAGTTCTCCAATCTTGATGTTAGACTGGGCTTTAATCCACTTAGGTCTCTGTTGCAGGCGACTGAGGTATTCTCTTGACCATCTAGTCCAAAAGTCTTGCATCATCCGCTGTGTCAGCTGCCATCTCTCCAGTTGATTCACATTTTTTTCTAAATGACTCTGCTCTGGAACCGTGATCGGTGCTTCGCCGATCAAGAAGTGACCAGGAGTTAAAGGATCACAGTCAGAAGGATCTTCGCTCATTGGAGAAATCGGTCGCGAATTAAGCGTCGCCTCTATCTGCGCCGTCAAGGTAGACATCTCTTCATAAGTTAGAGTCGTGTTTTGTAGTACTCTTTTCAAGTGGAACTTAATGGATTTGACTCCAGCTTCCCACAATCCTCCAAAATGGGGAGCTAAAGCTGGTATGTGATGCCAAGTAGTACCATCATTGGCTAAAAGATCTTCAATTTCAACACGCACTTCATCTATACTTTTTTCGAAGGCTGACATCAGTTCTTTATTTCCAGCTATGAGATTAGTAGCATTGTCACTCCAGATATCCTTGCATCGTCCACGGCGTGCTACAAATCTTTTAAAAGCTGCTACAAAGTCTTTAGAGGTTAAACTAGTTACAATTTCAATATGGATAGCTCGTGTAACCATACAAATGAAGATGATAATGTAACCTTTCTGTGTCTTACATCCTCGGCCTTTAGATAGTCTTAAATCTATTGGTCCAGCTAAATCCACGCCACTATTTAAAAATGGCCTTGCAGGTGTAACTCTTACTCTAGGCAACGATCCCATCATTTGTGTAGCTGTAGCTGATCGGTATCTGGTGCATGTCACACATTTGTGTAGAACTTCTCTCAAAAGGCTCTTTGCATGGGTTATCCAAAATTTGGTACGTAAATGACTCAACATTAGCATAGGACCACCATGTAAGGTTTTCTCATGGCAATCTTGTAAAATCAATTTTGTAAATGGGTGACTTCCAGGTAATATTATCTGATGTTTTGAACCACCAGGGATATTAGCATGAGCCAGTCTTCCTCCAACTCTTAGTATTCTATTTTGATCTAAAAACGGATTAAGAGTTTTTAGTTTGCTATTTGAAGATATAGGTTTATTTGTCCTTAAGTTGTGTATTTCAATTGAATATTCTTGTTGTTGACATATTATAATGCATTTTTCCATAGCTCTCTCAATTTCTTCTCCTATTAAATGTTTGTGATTCTCTTTATTTTTTCTGATAAATCTTAAAATGTATGCTGTTACTCTCAATAATTTTGTCAATTTTGAATATTTATCAAGTAAATGAAATTCTTGTTCTTCTTGTATTGTCGTCATTACCTTTTATTGTTTTTGCTTCTAAATTAGTTATGTTATCTATTAATTTTTCGTGTTTCAGATTTTTCTGTTTCAGGTCTGCGGGTCCAGTCCACCACAAGGAATGCGTCTGTAGTTGCAAAGGTGTTGCGCCTCGTGAGGCAACGTCGGCGGGGTTATTTCCAGAAGAAACGTGGTGCCAATGTTGACTAGGTAGAAGACTCAAAATTTCTGAAGTCCGGTTGGCTATGAAAGTCTTCCATCTACTCGGGTGGCATTGGAGCCAAGCAAGTACAACTTTAGAATCAGTGTAGGCATATATATTTTCACGATTAATTTTCAATTGTTCAGCAACTTCGTTTAGAAGATTAGCCAGAAGTACAGCACCGCATAATTCCAATCTTGGAACTGATATGGTCTTTGTCGGAGCAACCTTAGTCTTAGCGCTGATGAGATTTGTAAGTATTTTACCATCTTTTTTGACAACTCTCAGATAAACTGCCGCTGCATATGCCATTGTAGAGGCATCCGAATATCCATGCAGTTCTCGAGCTGTATCACTATTGTTTGTGTTTAGCCATCTATTTACAGTGATGTCCTTCACATCCTTTAGTTCTTGTTCATATTTAATCCATTCCTCTTTAAGTATCTTCGGAATCGGATGATCCCAACTTATACCAGCAAGCCAGAGTTTTTGTATAAAGACCTTGGCTGTTACGATTACAGGTGCTAGCCAGCCCATAGGGTCGTAAATTCTAGCTATAGTAGAGAGTATTGTCCTTTTTGTTTCTGAAGTTTTATAGTTTAGATTTATTATGTATTGAAATTTATCAGTAACTCTGTTCCATCTTATACCCAATGTCTTTATCACATCATCATTATTTATGACATAAATCTCTTCCGTATTTTCATCTGCTTCTTCTATATACTTTAGAAAATCATTATCGTTACTCGTCCATTTTTGCATTTTAAAACCTCCACTGAGCATCATTTTCGTTATCTGTGTGTATTTTTCTCGAGCTTCATCAAGATTATCACTTCCAGATAGCAGATCGTCCATATAGAAATCATTCCGTACTATTTCTGAAGCTAAAGGGTACATTTCTCTTTCATCGTTTGCCAGTTGTTGAATTGTTTTTGTCGCTAAATAAGGTGCACTGGCCGTGCCAAATGTAACTCTCGTAAGTTTATATTCTTTCAGTTCTCCATCCTGTCTCCATAAGATTCTTTGTAGGTTTGCGCATTCTTTTGTAACTTTAATTTGTCTGTACATTTTAACACAATCACCAACAAAAGCTACTTTGTGTTCACGCCATGTCATCACAATATGTCTTAGATCACGCTGTATCGTTGGACCAACAAACATGTTATCGTTAAGTGAACTTCCATTCGAACCCTTCATCGAAGCGTCGAAGACCACTCGTAATCGGGAGGTAAGTTTATCCCTTTTCACAACCGCGTGATGAGGTAAGTAAAATATTTCTTTTGTAGATTTGTTTATTTCACTTTCATCTATCTCTTCCATGTGTCCTAAGTCCTTGTATTCTATTAACACTTTTGTATACTCTTCTTTTAGTTCTTTATCTTTGTTTAATTTTCTCTCAATTTGTTCTAACCGTTTTCTAGCCTTATCTTTCGTGTTTCCGTAGTCATAGTCTTTATCTTTTATTAGTGTGTCCACTATGTATCTTCCTGTTTTATCTCTTTTATATGTTCTTTCGTAGATGTTTTCACACTCTAGTTCTTCTTCTGTCATTTTGATTGTTCGTTTACAGGCTTTGTCTGACTCTATTTCCCAAAATTTCGTTAATAGTTTGTTTTCATCTTCTATATTTGTGATATGCATGTTTAAAAGTGTCTTTTCAGGTTCAGCGTGGTTTGTATTTACTTCTCCAGATAGGATCCAACCCAGTTGTGTTTTTTGCGCTAAGGGTGTACCAGGTGGTCCAGCTTTCACACCACTTTGAAGAATTCTGCTGTATACTGCAGCACCCAAAAGTAAGTCTATCTTTCCAGGAGTGGTGTATGTAGAATCTGCTAATGGCAGACCTTGTATGTGTGGCCAATTTGCAGGAACATGTTTTGATGGTAGCAGCCGAGTCAATGTTCTCAATACGTAAGCATCCACGTACAGCTTGAATTGTTTCTCTGTATTAGACTGTATCATGAATCTTACCCTATAGTTAGTTTTTATTGCTTGTGTATCTCCTATACCACTGATTGAACCATTTATTGTTTTTCTCTTTAGACCAAGTGTTTGTGTAGCAGACTCAGTTATAAAAGACCCCTCAGAGCCTTGGTCTATTAATGCTCTTAGTTGCAATACTCTGCCGTTCTCTGCTCTAACTTTTACCATAGCCGTAGCTAGTAGTACGTTCGTTTTCTGTTTTGTAGCTAAGTATGTTATAACCTCTTCGTTTTTGTTTGTTTCTGTGGACTGTATGTGATTGTCAAAGTTTGAAGTTTCCCGTCTATGATTGCTAATGTATGCTGTGTTGATCTCGTTTATATTTTCAGGAGGTGGATGTATTAAAGAGTGGTGTTTCTTACCACAGGAATGACAACGAGCAGGATGTCTGCATTGTTTGATTCCGTGATAAGGAACTAAGCAGTTATAGCACAACTGATTCCTCTCTATAACGTTTTTCTTTTTGTCGTAGCTCAAAGCAGCGAATTGTTGGCATTTGTGTAAGTAGTGACCGTTATTACAGTAGCTGCATGTCTCTTTACTAGTTGTAGTTTTAGTTGTATGGTAGACTTTCTTCTCTACTATATTAGTGTTTTGTCTAGAGCGTATATTGTTTACTCTGCTTGATTGAATACCTTCTAGTGATCTAAATTTTGTTTCTAAAAAATCGGTTAACATTTGCAATGTAGGTAGACTGTCATCATTATCTCTGTTTATTTTCTCTTCCCATTGCTTGTTTGATTCGGAGTCTAGTTTGTTTACTGTTAGATATATTATAATTGCATCCCAGTCTTCGGTCTTGACATCTGCACTGTGTAATCCATTCAAACAATCTAAAGTAGTATCTAGTAAATACTTAATAGCATTTGCTGACTGATGAACTATACTTCGTATGGACATTAACTTGTGTAAGTAAGCATTTACTATAACTCTTTTATTACTAAATCTCTTTTTCAGCTTTTCCCATGCATGATCGTAGTTTTTATCTGTTACTGGTATATTTCTAAGCAAGTTAGCCGCTTCTCCAACTATATTCATTTTCAAATAATGTAGTTTCTGGACGTTTGTTAACGATTGGTTGTCGTGTATCAAAGATACAAACTGGTCATGAAAAGAATACCACTCTGTATACTGACCGCTGAATGATGGAATTTTTAGTGCGGGTATCTTTATTTCTACAGGTTTAACAGTTTCTGACGAACTTGGGAATCCGCTGCTGCTACTTTTCATTTCTTGTTGAAGTCGTTCTACTGTGTCCATCATGAACACTTTAGCAGTAGTATATTCATCTTCCGCAGTGAAATATACCTTTTTTGTATCGTATTCCGTAGAAATTAATGTTTTCTTGTCGAAAGATTGAATTAAGTTAATATGGTTTGATCTTAAACTTTCCCAGTTATCTTCTAATAGTTGTAATTTAGTTTTTGTATAATTTATATTTAATCTGTCCTTTGGAGTTTTCTTGAAGTTTGAATGAGCTCTTTTAATTTGATCCAACAAGTCTAACTGTGCACTAATAATCGATTCCATGTTTACAAATTATAATTTTACAAGTCCTTTTTAATCACCACAGAACGTTACAAGTAAGTTTTTCAAAGTTCAAATAAATGTGGGTAGTTCGTAATAAAAGTTTATCGAAGTCTTTGAATCGCACAATTTATTGTTGTATTCGAATCACTAGTTTTGATTTAAATTGTCTTTATTTATTTTTTGTTGTAAATGTTTTACTTTTGTAATTTTTATTTATTTGTAACAATTATTGGTTTTTTATTTATTTAATTATAAGTTATATTATTATTAGAGAGAACAAATTATAATTGTTTTGTAAAACAAAATATCGTTATTTCTGTATGTCAGAATTTATTGTTACAACTTTTTTTTTTTTTTTTTACACTTTACACAAGGTCACTTTGCACTTAGATCACTTTAAACACTCACTTTACTATACTGACTGAACGGCCTACCTAACTAACTATTTTCGCGTATCCGGCTCGAAGGACCATGAACCGCCTACTTTGAGGTCCTCCCAAAAATAATACGACGAGATCGAGATTGAGAAATATAATGGAAACTTAAAAAATTACAATGGTTAATTATACTATATATAATCAAGTGCGATTCTTGACACCGTGTTTTAATTTCACATTAATTTCGACAAGCGCCATCTATTGACTCGTATCGCAAACTTATTACATCATACACACATTAAGACTGATGGCGGAGTTTAGGTCATGTTAAATCACTGTGCGCCAACGACGTGATCTGGCTCGGAACTATCAGGCAACCACTATGATAAAGTTTAATGTACCACAGAATATACATTGACAACTTACTGGCGAATAACAACAGTAACTTTCACTTACAACTCTTTTACGGAAAAACATCCAATAACAACGCCTGCAATTCACTTACATTATGGCGTTTTACAAACTTGCACATTATCAATTATAACAATATTGAGTATTATGTTCCACATATGTTCTATTAATGACAAGATATCTATAAAAATGGTATGGTCTGAAAAAAAACAAAACCGTTTGAGAATAGTGCGCGTAATAAACGTGATTTGAAACAATCTTGTTTTTGTGGAGAAATCTCAGTGCAATCATCAACGGTCACGCGAACAACTTATAAACATCAATTTGAAAGATTCCATTTCGTTTCACATTTTTTTATATTACTTCGGACAAATTACTGCATAGCACATAGTAATAAGTACTAAGTACGATGCAAGCCAAACAGAAGAAATTAGTGTCCAACTAGGCAAAATAGTATCCCTAAAATAAATAAAAGTCAACATACCTAGTAAACCAGCTTGAAGCTTCAGTCATATACAGGTACACGAGACGACACGTTAACCTTCTTATTTGTGGCACACTTTATTGTTACTACACCTAGATTACAACTGAGGAGCAGAAGTAAGGAAATATTGCATGCGATTGGTAATCTATTTGATCTGAAATATTCCCCATTTGCTCTCACACGTCATATCAAAAGTAATAACCTTTGTTTTGAATAAATTTTCTGATACGTTAGTACATTATAGTTAAATAACCTCGTAAAACAACAAGCTAAAGCCTGCCTGCCACTATCAGTTTTTACTTTATAGGTTTGTATGTAAGTTAGCATTATATTTTCCAAAATTGGTTTACGACTCCCCTGGTGTTGCTAGTGTCCATGAACGGCGGTGATCACTTACCATCAGGTGACCAACCTGTTCGTTTGCCCCCTATAATATAAAAAAATATATATATTTCTTTATGTTGCAAAAACAGATTAGGCAGAAATTGATAAACTGTTTACAAGAAATGCAACATATTTAATAGAAGATTAAGTTCAGCAATAAATTTATTAGGCAATGATACGCTTTAAAAATATTAATAAATAAATTACTTACAGCATATCATAAGAAAGAAAAGAAATGATTTACTGTCACAGTATTTAAATAAGAAATACCAAAATAAATAGATTTATGAAAACAGAATATAAAAAGCAATGTCACAAAGAGATCTAGCGAAGCGTCAGCATATAGCGATGGGTGATGGAGTACACAAAATGGCGCATTTTGACCGAAACCTCTGTTTTTGCCGGTATCATCAATCGTAACATTATATAAATTTTGTATTTTCGTTTAAATTTTAGCAAAAACAAATACCCTGGAATTGAAATCTAATGAGAAAAGGATTATATAAAATAAAACAATGTTTGCAGAAAATTAACAACTAAAATTGTTTACATATTTTTTTATAATATCAACATCAAGAGAAATTTTGATTTAAATTAGGTACTATTAATACATTACACACACACACATACATACATAATAATTGCGTACGTCCACAAATATAATGACACTATATACACTGCAGGTACTTTAATTTTATTTTGTTTTATTACTCCTTTATATTTGAAACAGTAATTTATATTTTAATTATTTATTCTTTTCACATCTTATTAATAAAGGAAACGACAAACTTAACTATTTTTCTCTTCAGAGGTAAATTCTCCGTTTGCCAAGAGACAGGGTAACCTAGTTTAGTAGTTACAGCATCATAGAGTGCGTGTTTTGTTTCCACTTTGTGTATACTTTAAATGTAATAAGATGTATGAAAAATATTGTATGCATAAACTTTCTTTTTAATAATGTAATATCTTTAGTATTGAGGTTTTTCTCGAAATAACACAATTGTTTAGTATGTTACATCTTATATATCTGTTTCACATATTTTTACTTTTAATAATCGGTAAAATATGCGACGATTTGAGTATGTCATAACAGAATTTGAGTTTGAATTGATTCATTACAAATACTTGAAACACGAACATTTTTAAATGGTTAAGATCATTTCAATAATGTATTTGGTGCACACTAATATTATTACAAAATTGTTTTTGTGAAAGAGTTGTAACTTTACGCAGAATTATGATAGACTAGCTGATACCTGCGACTTCTTCTACGTTGTTTGTGAGCTTAACAATATGTTTCCATGTAAATAAGAAAAAAAATGGAAGCAAAACTATACTTTGCTTATAAAATGCCTTTAGTTTTGGTGGTACTTCCAAAAATCGTAATGTCTTAAAACTTTAATAACATTATTTTAAATGAAGATATCGTGCTATTTATTTAAGATAAGAACTAAATGTCCAAGGAATAAACTAAAAAATTGATGGAAATGTATCTAGTAGTTTTTGCGTGATGTGCGCACAACAGCAGAGCTGTATCAATTTATTTATATAGACGATAGATAAGTGATAAACGTGACTATAAGTTTTTGCAACGTTAAAGGCATGATCATTTTAAGAATGCTTTCTGCCATTTTGAATATAAATTTCTCAGTACCTACTACTTATCTACAATAAATTAAGCTATAATTATTAAAGATGTAAATCATTTTATAAATTTAGACTATGATTTAATGGAAACATTTGGTAATTTCCATGTTTTGATATTTTGTAATGGTATTGCAGCGAACCTTACTTTAGATAGGCACTTGGGCTGCACTGGTTTTGAAGTCTTGGTAGTTGACTGCAGCCAAAAAAATAATTGTAACAGATCTTAATCCATTAGAGATATATAAATAGATAATACATAAAATAATGTTTATGATAACTAGCAATATAGTATTAAGTAGATTTCAAAAATCTGAAATTTCTGTTATACAGTATATAAAACAAAGTCAAATGTGTAAACCAGGTAAAGAGATTTTATATTTATCTGAGAGTAATACAAACATTGTGTTAGTGAAATTTCAATTATCTGTATACAAACACACCATTAATAAAAGAATAAATGAGAAACGACAACCAACCAAACAGACAGATATACTGATATATCGAAAAACCGTTAATATTGTTAGAAAATTCTCGATAAAAATTAAACCGAAAAGACGATATTATTGATATAGGCATAAAATACCACCCCACCATCTTTTTCATCCTCACCACATCGGTGCCAGACGGATAACTTTTTAAAAAAATGGAAGCATCTGACACTGTTTTCCGACATAGTGTACTAGAAAATAAATTACTAAGTTTTTATTATTTTATGGACCTTATTCAGGAAAGTCACTGATGAGATTGTATGACTAGGTTATACGATATATTGGCATCATCTGAACAATATTCTACTAAAATGCTGTGACAAATAGCTATATTTTCACAGCTTAAGGTTTTAAGTACTATTATAAGCAATACATATTTAATATTTTCTTTAATAAGTCGAATCTCATTATACTTTTCGTTTTATTTTACTCCTTTTAAAATTAGTCACTTATTAATTTGGTGGTCAAGTGTTGCTAAAGATTAGTATACTTTCGACCCGATGAGGCTCACTCATTATTACTTGAAATGTTGGTAGGACCGCTCGCATAATGCGCATCGTAAATTGTACATTTACAGACACAAAAAGGTGCCGTTGTATTTATATATTATATGAATACTTGGAAAAGTGTCGGACGACCTTGAATGTTCGGATGGTTGCAGCCGCCGCGCCGCGCCAGTTCCGCTCCGTCTCAGTTATATTTCAGAAACATCACCGCAAATGTGTTCATTCTTAAGTTTAATATGTACAATAAATTAAGTTCCCAGAATGTGGTACCAACAATAAGTAAATAATCATGGCGGATAATATATTCTAAGGTGAAGACATAACAGTACCATTATTTTTTTTGTGTTTAGTAGTTACCGACAAGCTGTAGTATCTGAATTATCAATAAAATATTTTCTGAAAAAGTTAGTTTTTTTTCCCTACTTTCGAACACTAATAGCATTTTAATTTAGTTGTCCAAAAATGACAGAATGGTTATAATTGAAAATATTGATAACAAAGTTTGTTATGAAATTCTTAATAGACTAATTTTACGTATAAACTGATTTCAATAGCAATAAAATTACAAATTCAAATTTACTTTTAATTGTGAACACTATTATACTGAAATAAACATGAAATAAAGCTTTTATTCATGGCAACGTAGCATCCCCTAAATTACAACTGACGAATTTTCATCATTTATGTGGTGGTTGCGATCGAGTCGAGTAAGAGTGCCCTCGCGATCGAGCTACGTCTGAGTGACGCTGGTTTGTATATAGAGAGAGTCCTTTATTACCCTATACTCCATATCAATTCATCTCACAACTTAATGTATCTAACGATTTACATAGTGTAAAGAACAAACCTGACAGTTTTATACTATTTAATAACAAACTTTATACTAATCGTTGTTAATTTCATTTACGTCACCGATTCTTACTGAATAGTCTGCTCTTACTAAAAACGTGTCTCGTATTTTACATCGAAATCTTTAAATATTTTTTAAGTTAATGATGGCTTATGTTCAGTATTCCACGGATTACCTATACTTTACATTTAGAAGAACTCTCCATAAAATCTTAAATACAGTTTTTTCTGTTTACATACCGGAAACTGTGTGAGTCATACATATGAGTTTTTACTACTTAATAGATGTATGTAATCATTGGTTAATTTAATTTTGATTGCGTATTACGTATTCTTTTTATTGTTATTTTATGTAACCAGTAACGATGATTATGACAAAACTAAGCACAAAAAGGGTGGATAAGCCTTTGTAACATCGTTCAAATCTGGTTTACAAATAAAATATAAGTCTTCGTAAGACAATCTATAATAATTGATTATGTGTATATTACTGCGTATAATGGAATAACCTAATCAGTTTGGCCTCGATCTCCATAACCTCTTTTCAGGATGAAGTCGCGTGAAAATTAATTAAACTTTGACCTGTCCATTTAATTTATCAAGATCACCTATTAACTTTAATTATAGACACTGACTATATTTACAATATGAAGAGAAATACAGATAAATCATAGTAGAAATTTAATATACATTTCTCATTAAATTAAGTAACAGATACATTTCCTTTGCTATATTCAAATAGAATAAGTTTATACTTCAGAGATATAATTACTTTTGTAATAAACAATTGCGTTAAGTAGAACAATTAATATGCATGTAGATAAAATATAATATCATGTACTGACCAGGGATTTCAAAATCCACCCTATTTGAAATCATAACTCAACCTTTCCATAACCAGTTCACATGAATCATAAATGCGATCATAACATATTGAAGTCGATATTCTTCAACAGTTATTCATTCAAAATGATAGCTTGGTATATAAAAGGTCAGTATTCAATTCATATGATGCATTTTCCAATATACCATGGTATATTGTACTGTTACTCGTGGGTAAATTAAAAGCTGTTTGCACGAAACGAAATTTATTTTGTACTCCTACAGGTAAAAACTAAATAAACTCACTATCACACGATTACATTACAGTCACACTTACACCTTATA
Source organism: Antheraea assamensis (assembly GCA_035772565.1). NCBI lineage: Eukaryota > Metazoa > Arthropoda > Insecta > Lepidoptera > Saturniidae > Antheraea > Antheraea assamensis. Next base: position 6,973,910 of record JAQQSE010000064.1, on the reverse strand, counting down.
ATGCTATAGTGGCAGTTTTGTTTTCTCTTCGTATTCGATCCGATGTCCAGAATAGAATTCTACACAGACGCACCACGGCACGCTTTTTGTATGTTTCGTTGAAGAAGAGTGGAAAATTCCCGAAGGCTGACGTCATTACTCGAACGATTCGACAAATTTGGAGATGGCTCATTTTTATTAGAACCCCAGTTTATTTCGTTTCAATGGTCTGTGAATCACTCTTTGTTTATTTGTATCGAACTCGCGTGCAGGTTGTAACAATATGATTGTTATAGTGCATCCTACCTAACTCCGAAAAGGATGAAACATAGTAATATATTAGTACTGTTATCTACTAATAACAACTGAACAATATAATTTGAACAGATTTGCAGAAAATCTTTTTGTGTTAACACATAACTGTACACATGGAAAGGGTAACTTAGTCCGAACGAAAAGAAGTTTGCTATCTCTGAATAATATCGAAATGGTAACTTATATAAGCACTACAACTAGTGTTCAAGTAAAAACTACACTAAATTTTAATACTTTTCCGAACTAAGTTTCTCATTCTCATCAAGTGTGTAAGCACTTATATCGTAAATAAACATTAGTTTCGTCTTTTAAGACTACCAATAGACTTGTTATTGATTTTGAGAAAGGTTGCTTTAGAGTAAATTTTAATATTTAAGTATTTTAAACCACACCGCACCGAAGACCACTACGTAAACTTTTTTTTTAACCTGAATACACCCACTTCACAAACGATTACCACTTGAACATATTCACTGCAATTGCCGTATATATATTTTCCGAGTTTGAAGTACATATACATATGTGACCTGTGAGTAGGTTCATAGCTATGTTAGTCCACATGGACTTTATACAGAGGGTTTGTTCTCTCCTATGGGAGTGGTTATGTGGGCTATTAACAGTCTTTACGTTCAACACACATTAGCCGGGAATCTGCACTTACATAGCATGAACATTGTTTAAGTTTAATAAACACGTAATGTGTCGGTATTTACTGACCTTTTTTGATATCACAAAAATGAATTAAAGTCAACCATTACACGAATCTACTTTTCGATAATCTTTTATTTAAACTCAAGCACGAGGTATCACATATCGGTTAATAGACATCACATTAACAATAAAAGTATGTGCGTGTATTAAAAAAAGAACATAGCTCATTGTCAATCGTCATTATGTATTGCTCGTAAAAATATTTAATTATTATAGTACCCATGATACGATTCCATAGTTTATGAGTCACGATCTATGTAGTATTGTACGATCTCGTGTCTGTATTTGTTTACAAATAAACCCTGCTTGAACCTCGCCGATCGCAACCGTTCTACATTACAAAGTTTCGTAACTTATACTCGTAGTAGCTTCCAGGACCATCATAAAAACATCGAAAATTACGTAAACTTGTAATCCACTTTACTACCGACCTATTTGCACTAAAAATGCTTCTTTTTCTTCACATCGTTTAACACTCCAAGCATGTTGAAACAAATTAGCTGTTGAATTTAAACAGAGTTTACACCTTATACAAAAAACAACCATAAAGGAAAATTAACTATATACATGGGTCTGACTGATTTAATGTCTTTCGAGTAATTAATAAATAAAGTGTATAAAATAAATATAGTATGTTTCTTAAGATTCCAAGAAAATCAAGTACCTACTATCACGTATCTTTTAACTTTTAGTGATTACTTCAACTAAGCGTAAGTTAAAATTGTGGGAAATTCATATATGTACGTGCATTCAGTACTAATCTCGCGTTACAGTAAGATTCCTGTAGTGTAAATATTACATTGTATTAAAATAATAATATAGAGATCTACTATAAACTAAATATGTATTCATGCTAATATAGGTAACGCGATAAAAACTGCGCAATCTCGAAACCGTGAGTTTAATTATGCGTCGCCACCAACTTACGAAATTAAATATATACCAAGATCATAAGCAAAACTATAAACCACGTAACCTAATTACTTTGTAGCATCAGTTCATAATATATTATATTCAAGCAACTCATATACACGGCGTAACAGACGTTATACGCTTTGTAATTCATTCTAATTTCCCCAGGGACTAATGATATCCTTAAAAGCTATTTCGGTTCCTGACGTGTATAACGTGTATCTTAAGGCGATTTCGATTTAATTCACATCTTTCACGTATATTTCAGTTATATTAAGACTGAAATTATTAATTATGTCATACCTAATGAATAAATTAGTTATAATTTTGAAATAAAGCAGCTAAACTCTCACATGTGTAATCCAGGATGGTAAACACGCTAAACTTAGATAGGGACTGGCTCGCAAGTGCAACTCCAGGAACACACTTATAGGTGCTTGATGACAGATTTGGATCTTGAAGATGGTCCCTAGCCAGGCAAGCTTAGAAGAGGAAAACAGTATTTTATTTGGCAAGTAGTAATGATATATTTAGTCATTAGTAAACAAATAACCATTTAATTTGTAATTAAAGAGATATACCTACTTTATTAATTTTAATGTTTTTTTTTAAATACCTACTCACCTCCTACGCTTTCTTTTGTTTGTGAAAACCTAATAAATATATTTATACCTAAAACTCCATAGTTTTTATAAATGGTGATAGCATACCAAAGTTTATCCATCCAGTGTACAACTAGATCCGATCAAAATATGTTAAAAGCAAATTTTGAATGAGTCCACCAAATTAAGTCTACGCCAGTAAACTATATCACGCATCCGATCCCACCTCTCAAAACACGATTGATGTCTTCTAATCGTTCAGTTAACGCATTACACGCAAATGAACAAGTTTACGAATTCTAGCAATAAAACGGCATCGATAGCTATTATAACCAAAAATAAAATGTTATGAAATATAAAACAGGGTAACATAATTACATAATGTACATTACTTTTGTAAAAAAAAGAACGTACATATATATTACGAAAAGCTAGACATAAATGATAGACAAGCAGTACCTTTCCTATGAATAACCTCATCACGACGCCATTGTGACAGCCACCCAAGCTCATGAAATATGTACACTAGGCTCTCAAAGAACGGTGGATTCTATAAATCCTTTGCTTGTTTTATACCCATGGTACCGGTATTAATATAACCGGGTATGTCACTATAATAATAGAATTGAAAATCATCGTTATTATTAATACTAGACGGGTTTTACGACTACGAAAACTTTCCTCCTTTCTTCGGAGCAAATTCACTAAAACCGGTTTACATTATATTAACTCTATCCGAATCAACCAGCTAGCTTGAGTTATAAGAAGGGGTTCGAGTTGAGAAAAGACGTTAAAACTTTATAATAAGCAGTTAAATTTAATATTTGTAAATAGATTTCGAGTATGAAATTTTTAATCCTTGCTAATACGCACAATATTTATTAAATTATATTATTTCACATTTTACGATTAGTGCTAATTTGTTCAGTAACTATGTCTTTCATAACGAAGCGACGACTGTATAAACTACGCTTTTGAGCAAAACATTTCACTTGCAAAGTGTGGGCGGTAAAGTCCTTCGAACTCTTTTAAAGTTATTCAAATTGAATATAATTTGAGAAATGGTTTTTCTCAGGATCAATATCAAGTTAATTTTGTGAGTCACTGTAAAATAAAACACTCCTAGTGTTTAATTTTATTTATTTTTTGACAAACGTAGGTAATTATAACATCTTGTTAGATAAAAAAAAAAAACAGAAATTACATCGATTATTCCTGTTGGCATTAAAACATAACATAAGAAGTTACCAATGATATATCGACTTCATTTTCTATGATTTGATTTTTGAATCAAAACTTTTTGATGCAAGCTGATTCAGTTATCGTTAGTACATTTACTGATCTTATAAAATGTTTAATGAGATTTACCTAGAAACAAAATAAAATCTTGATAAAATGACACAAATATTTTTTATGGCTAACGTAACAATAAAACATCGTACATCATATCTTGTGTACTGTAATATGTATACATAATTATATTTATTTAACAAAGAATAGTAAATTAAAGAATCTGTTAGACGATTTGTCAACTTACCGATGCACCTTATGTTCAGGTACACAATATTGGTGAATGTCTGAAATTAAAGTATGTATTATGTATCACGGTGAGCAGTCAACAGTGCATATTCCCAAGGTAAACAAAGATTACGTAAACGCAATCCCACGCACGCACGTCACCCGATCGATTTTCAAACTTTCGAATACGCCCACTAATATTTTAATCAGATAAGATATATCTATCAACAAAGCTTAAACATAATCAAAGACACAGCACGAACTAAGAAAAAAAAATGTGCCCTTGAAATCGTACAGGTTATGTTATTGGTAAAGCACAACACGCGCACTGACAGTTCGTCCAAACAATCACAGGTCAAGTTCGGAGCCGGTCGTAATAAAGTTAATCAAAGAAAATTTAACTTTATTATTATAGTCTAATTGTGCCTGCTATACATCTGTACTCTCTCACGAAACTCTCTATAAGCTTAACGAAACCGTCGTAGTAAAGTAAGCTGGAGAGACACACTCATCTCCCTGTGATCGTACGTTGACTGAACCACGAGGGCGCCGCGGGCCGAGTGGCGGAGACGGAGCCCCGCGCGTCGCCACTGCCGCCACGCCGCGTCGCATGTAGCGTAGACTGCCGGCGAGTGCGCGCGCCTATCTCACTCCATAACAACATAATTTTCGTATTTACTATTTACATAAGTACAATATTACCCACTGTAATCTAATCACACCTTGTTGATAAGTCAGACTATGAAAAATATTTTGACACCAATGGTATTCTCATCTATTAAGGGGCTGTTTTAATAACGGTCGTTTTTGAAGTCAACAATTGTATAACAAATACAACTATGCTTACATGATGAGAGTGCTGTGTTGACTTATGACAGTAGTTTTGAAACCGACTTCTACGAATACTAAACAACTAACCTTTGGATTAAGGAAAACATTATGACAAAACTGTAGCGGGGTACTAGGATATTTTTATGTAGTGCTCGTCTCATGCTGTGACACCCTTTCGAGTTCAAAATCTGACATTAAGAATATGTCAGTGCTTCCGGCAGCCGATTTTGAGGCCCAATACCATTTCTAGGCTTTGTCGTGACGTAAAATCAGGTAATATTGTGGTAAAACGCTAGCATATAAATACATCAAATATCGTTTTTCATTGGATTCTACCACCGCAGAATTTTCTGTGGATATCAGTTATAAAAAATATTTAACATCTCCAGGTAGATTATGACGAATACTCTTGGTATTATGTATATACTACGCGTTAGTATATTACGTGAAAAACCAGTGACGTTACAATGTTCGACACTCGGTACGCACATAAAAAGGTAATCAGTTACGTAGATTACAATGTATTTTCTCAGTGTGTAAGTAACACAGATGGAGAGAACATTACAACACTTCAGCGTTATATCTGCATCTTGGATTGGAGTGTTAGATATACATTTCTTTCATCATAATTCAACTAATTCTGTTAGCCACAATATCCTATTGTTATTCTCTTCCATTCTTTTCTATCAACTACTAACTCAGTATTCACATGTTTCATACAGGTCTCATTCGCCACATAATTTATTCATACCTTTTTCGATATCTTTCTAGTTTGTTCTAGTTGCCGGTACCAGCTAATCTCTAATATAACCCTATAATATAGAATACATTTTAAAAACGGGAAAACAGTAAGAACATTGGTGATTGTGTATCAGTTGACCGTACTCCTGTCGCAAAAGAAGACGATAAATAATATTTGTCAAGCAAACTCTTCAATAGATAATAAGTAGTCACTCTTGCTGTCAGGGGCAGGTGATTGAGTCTTTATCGTCGAAACGACGGAACCCGAGGTTGCAACCAACGTTTTTGCAATTGTCAGTTCTGTATTCATTTATCATGTAGAATTGTCGAGAATTTTCTTAAGAATTTCTATGATAACTGAGAAATGAGAAGGAAATATAAGAAAGCCAAAAGTTGTCGGCGCAGTTATTAATGAATATGTAATTCGGAGCAATTTTAACATAAAATATTTAAACGTTAAAAATAGGTATCTTTTTCTTAAATTTTATGAGGGTATTCCCACATTTTTTTAGTTTTGTTTTGTCTTCGACGACTTTCATCCTATATCAGGTAAGTGCGAGAGAGATAGGTAGACGTGATGAGATACTGTGCCGACCCGAAGGGTGGCCAGAATGTTTCAAGAAATACGTCGCGGCCACTTACCGTCGCATCGCATGGTGGTTCGCCTTTATACAAGACGTTGGACATAGAGCATTAAATATCTAAATATCGTGTATTTTTGGACTGGTCCTTATTTGTCATATATTTTCCAAAGATTCAATTTTTCTCAAATCTTGTCAATGTCAAATGAAAAATCTTTCAATTTTTATAGTTTTTTCAAATATTTCATTCTTTATTTAGTATATTTCAAAAAGCATATTTATAGGATATCATCTGTCTTTGGGATATTATTGCTTAGGGGGCATCCATTAATTACGTGCGGTGTTTTTGAGGATATTTTTACTTCCACTCCTCCACTGGTGCAATGTCGTGAGGTTTGTCTCGTCCCTCTCCTTATCTCATGTCAGATCTTTTAAAACTTGCATTTTGAGTATAAATGCGTTGGATTTAGGCAAAAACCACAATTATTATTTTCATAAAGATTAGTATTTGAGATTGTTTAAATCGTAATCTAAAATCACATTAATAACATTAAATAATACCTAAATGGGAATTAGTTAAACACATAAAATAATCGTGTCAGAATTCGGCAAATTTTTGTCCATAAATATATTTTACTTAACATTTAATTTTCTCACATGTATACACTGTTTTTCGTGAGATTTATTGGGATTTGGCTTGACCCCCATCCTCCCACTGATTCCCTCACGTAATGAATGGACGCCCATTATTCTAAATTTAATACTAAGCTATAAGTGCAATCTAAAAACGTGCATAATTCATTTCTATTGCTTTTTATGAGAAAAATCTAATAGCGTTTAAAGTTTTGTAAAATTACGACATTAATAGATTTAGTGCCCAACTTTTTCTATAAACACGAACCATCGTGCGTTAGCGGGCATTTAATTAAATAATAGTAGAAATACTAATACATCAGGTGTACTAAGCTTGCCAAGTGTCTATTAACAATAAGGTTTACAAGAAATTACAGAGTATAATAAACAAACCATATGTATATAAACACTAGTAATATATAATGTGATCTGATTGTAAAATATTTATCGACAGATACAATAGAAATTATTTGATTTAACTCTTTTCATTATACGTAGCGTTTTAATGCCTTATGTTAATATAATGTAAAAATACTTGATGGCTATAGCCTTGACTTAAGGGCTTAGTTAAAACGTTCTCTTTCTCAACTCTAGTACTTGCGACGATTAAAAATTAAATTCTTAGTTATAAAACAACAAATACAAACTGACAAAGAGCAAATTAAATCTACAACTGTCGTAGCTAAAAATTAAAATATGTATTATGAACCCATATAAGAAAAGTAAATCCCGTTTAAAAGAATAATATAGAAATGAATACCCAATTAGTGACATCATATTGAATATAATTATTTCGTTATTAATTCTCTCTAAGATTAATATATTAATGTAAACATGCCACTGATCGATTTATTAATTAAAATAATTCTTAAATTATGAAAAGATATATGTAAGTAGGGAGTACTATACTTATAAAAATATTTATTTTAACATCACATTCAGAATTCTCAAAATCCTTCTGTAAAGTATTCGTTGCCAGAAATTTACATCGTAAATCACAGGTTAAGAAGTAATCCAATTTCACGTACATACATAGTATACATAAACATAACCGAAATACCAAGCTACGGCGCAACTCATCTACGGGCCATTTCCTGTTCAGACGCGGTTCAGACGTAGGTACTGTATACACCACTAAATATAGGACTGATAAAGCCAATCGATATACAAACACATTTACTATTTCAAGTATTCGTAATAGATGTGTTTATAAATTCTTCATAAAGGGATAATTAAAAGTACCACCAATAGTATAATTGATGTATGTCGAATGAAATATTACAATTGTTTTTAATGTGCAATGTCTTATAGGTAAATAGTTTCACAAATACTATATTTTATTAGAATGTACAAGCTTGCACACAAAACAAAGGATGTCTAATACCAAATAATTATTACTTGCCAAAAAATATGATTTATTTGTACTATATGATTACTCTCATTAACTCATGAATATAATACAGTAGAACCTCAGTAATTCGAACTTTTATAAGTCGAAAACGTCTAAACTCGAAAATAATCCTGATTCCCTTCCCTTCCCTTCGAACGGCAATACCTCTAATACAAGAAATCTGAGCCCTTGACAATATTTTTCTACAAGGTATTTTCCCATTAGAACTCGACAAACATTTATTTGAACTATATCTCGAATACAAACATGAACATCAGTTCATCAACATTTCAACTCAGAGGTACTATTGACGAGCGCGTTGAACGTGAGTATTTCTTGAACATCGTGAACTAAGAAGAGTTGAGCTATCCAGTCGATACCGGTGGTCGAAACGGAAGACGCGGTATGTGGCGCAGGAGTGGACTGAGCCTTCTGAGGCTGGGGCTTGGCTTTAGGAGCCAAGGGAGCTGGCGGAGAAGGCCATGCGCGCCAGGAGAGCGCGCTCGGCGCGGGTGCCGATGCTGCCGGTGCACTGGAGGTGCCCGACAGGTCGGGGAAAGCCTTCTGGCTTTGTATGGGCGGAGGCGGTGGCGGTTGCGTCCGAGACGACGGGGCATGCGCCCTGGACCGGGTCGCACGTCCGCCGCGGCGGGAACGGGTCGTGCGGGGCGCGCGGGGACATCCGCGATAGTTCGCGGTATGACCCGGTTGCTCGTAGAGGACGCAGCTGGGAGGCTCGGTGGACTCTGAAGTGCGGGGGCACTCCCTAGTGGAGTGATCCCCGAGACACTTGACACACCTGGAACGCAGGTGGCAGTGCCGGACGGAATGACCGTACACCTGGCAGTTGTGACACTGCGAGGGTACATAGGTCTTGCGAGGAGACTCGACTGTGATGCGGAAGAGACCGCACACGGAGCTGATCTGGAAGATGTCCTTTCCAAACCTATCCCGGTCCAAAGAGACCAGAACTACATGTACGGGGGTGGTACATACGATGTACGCTACGGACTGGGAGATCCTGTTTCTCCAAATAGGTGAGGACGTCGTCGGTGGCGAGCTCTAAGGGAACACCGCGAAGGATGACACGGAGGACACGCTCATCCTCAAGAGTATGAGTGAAGAAAGGGAGTTTTCGCTCCCGGAAGTACTTGGTGAGCTGGCGATGCTCATAGGGGGTCGAGAGTCAAATAGAAATGCCGGGAACGGTGTTGACGGCGGACGTGTAGTAAATCTGTTTGGACGTAATGTCTTTCGGGATTTCTACCCAACGAGCTTTGTCACGGAAGGTGACGGGAGGCGGTGGGCGTGGCTCCTTAGCCGCGACCGAGGGTTCCGCGGCAGGGCTTCAGCCGAAGTCGAGGTAGAGGGCGCGGGAGAGGCTCGGGGCGCCCGAGCACCACCTACATTTGACTGCTTTGGGACGGAAAGCCCCGCAGCCGAATCGCTGTCGGACGGATTCGCGGCGCGTGGGCGTTTACCGTGGCGTGTAACGGTTGTAAAACCATCGTTATCGGCGGACGTGGTAGCGGGCGCGCCGTCGAGGTCCATGTCGGAATCGGAGGCCTCGGAATCATCGTCGGAGTCGCGGTCGGACAAAATCGCGAACGGATCTTTCCAGAAGCAACGCGGGACTTTGCATCGTTTAACACCGCGCGTGAAAGTGCGTTTGAGCCTATGGTACACAGAAACTAATAGCGGGTTTTCTTGAGACGCGAACATGTGAAAACGTATTAAATCCTCCATCTGGGTGGCATTGTCGAGTGTCTGAGGGGGTGGCGGGATGCGCGAATGAACAAGCGAGGGCGCGGGAGTGGACATGACTAACCTCCCTGCCTGAGGGGCAGGGGGATGCGCCTAATTAAAATTTAACAGATAATCCGTGTCCGGGCCAAAGGGAGACGAGACGCGAAATCTTCTCTATTAGTATCTGCACAGACGGCGCGGCACGAAGAACGACGCGCTGCACGGCACACGTCGCGCTGTACGACTCACGAAGCGCAGCACGAAGCACGACGCGTTGCACGGCGACTCGACGTACTGCACACAGTGTGCACGGCTTTGCACCGAAAAGTGTGGTTTAAATGGTACACTGATAGAGGTGCACCGTCGCTCTGAAAAGAGCGTGTCGATTGACAATAGCCGAATAAACACACTAAAGTGCGGGTTCGCAGCAGATGTTTTCTTTCTTCGAATTTCACAAGCTCGAACACAAAAGCATCGGGAGATGACTCACTCGGCACCAATGTGGGTCGGGCAGCGGCGAAGTCGTTGGAATGCCAACATCTGGTGCGTAGGTAGGCGAGCGCGGCGAGCCGGAAATGACCGAAGATAGCCGAGCGCGGCGAACCGAACGGACTATCAGATCTGCGAGCGGGCACACGTGTGCACTCGACCGCTGCTCAAACGAGACTCTTCGTGTACATACATTTGGCAATTGATTTATATATGTATAAATACTAGCGGCTCGCTCCGGCTTCGCACGGGTATAAAATATATAGTCTATGTCATTCACTGAATAAATAATTAAAATCGATCCAGTAGTTTTGATTTATTCATTACTGCCCGTGGTCCGCACACATTATTTTGATAAATCTCGTAGGGTTGCGTTTGTTGCAATGTAAGCGGAAAAAATGTAATTATTTACGACATCACATTAGAAACCTCAAAAATAACAGTATTACTCCACTAAATATTTAATGGATGTTATTATACATATAAACCTTCCTTTTCAATCACTCTATCTATTAAAAAAAACCGCATCAAATCCGTTGCGTAGTTTGAAAGATTTAAGCATACATAGGGATATAGGCACAGAGAAAGCGACTTTGTTTTATACTATGTAGTGAAGATACGAATGAATTTTTTTTCAAATGTCATAGAAAATTATCCTATATATATCCTAATAATTATCATACATTATCCTACAATAATTTAAGTATTTTTTCAAAACCTTTTCCACAAAGTAAAGAAACATAAATTATAAAAGTCTCAAATCACTTACTTAATTGGTGACTAAACATTTTCAAACACAAATTAATACCAAGCTTTTTACCTTAAACGATTACCATTATTACCCACGGAACAAAGATACAAGTCTTGTCTCTTTTTTCCGTGAACATTACCTGTACATTTTTTTTCTGTGCTAACAAGATACTCTCATTCATTTCGAACCTTTGCAGACGCATAGTTTAATTCTCGCCAGACGAATACACCACGCTACGCCGACGTTAGTGGCCGTATCACAAAAACCTTCATTTGCGTTACTGCTCCCCGGTATTTAACTAGTGATACAGTACCACATAATAAAAGAATACTGTAGGCTAGAGTAACTCTCAGAATCTTTTTTAACAATCTCTGAAAAATACACCGCACCACCCGTGAGACTAGAACTAAATAATTAATATAAAAAAAACGTTGAATAGAAACATTATGGGTTCACATAACATGACAAAACACCACTCAAATATTTTTTATTTTACTATTAGAAATATATAAAGATTATAACGTCGATTGCATAAAAATATTTAAGAATATATCTATATGTTTCATAATATGGATTTTTATTTCACCCATACGATTCTCTATTAGAAGCTGTACTAGGAGTTTAGTTCACTGTGAATGCCCATCTGGCCAGCAGTGTATTGTCAGATCGAAAGAAAAAAAAATGATGCCCTAGGTACGTTTATATAACTAGGTAGATTCGTCTCCATTTTATTATTGTCCTACGTATTTCTTTCTTTAGATGAACGTTGCATTGTTACCGTTTGAAAGGTAAGGTCATCAGCAAATCACAGACACAAAAGGCTACTTATTTTCACACAATAGGACGGACATAAATATTTATTTATATTAGGTATCAGTTATCTATGTGACAAATTTCAAAACATTTTACTGGTTTTGTTACATCAATGTTATAAACGTTCTTTGTATAACTTATTACTATTTAATTCTCCAGTCGATGTTACATTTATATATGTCTTGTCTATTTCGGCAATACAATACAATAATAACAAAAAAATGTTTTATAAGATACGTGTATTGTTTAGCTCAATATCTACTTGGGAGAATTTTAAATACGTAATCTGAAATAAATGTTTCTATGGGCCGCAAAATAAATATGAGTAGAAACAAAATATGAAAGTATATAATAATCAATTCAGGCAATATACAATCAAATGTAAAGTAGCTCTATTAGAGAAATTAATACACTATCACATTACCGCTTACTTCTCACGTTAAATTACAAATTTTTAAGGAACATTTTATCTGTCTTAAAATTTCCCACATTTAATTGTCGCTCGTAACTTAAAAGTTATTGTGTCCATTAGATAAGTCCCTGTGCCGAATGTAGTAATTCATAACATAAACTAATAACCACATATCTTCATTACCGGCACCGTTCTAATTATTACTACTTTTCAGATAATTTACCTTTTCGTGCCTAATCACATCAGGCGTAATAAAATGTTAGAAATATAAATTCTATACTTCTGTTTTAAATCGATACCTACTACAGACATATATTTTAATAATCAAATTATTTAGGTACTTTACCAGCAAAAGAAATGTTTTATTAATTACAGTGTTGATCTGTCTTGCCAAATATTTGATTTGTATGTTCCTTGGTGACAGAAACGGCGTGAAAGGTGGATAGGTGGATCAGCGCAAACAGTTTTGGAACTAAAAATTACACAGCAGAAGTAGTGAACAAATGCTACAGGTACCGTATTTCTAATGATCCCGTTCCCAGTAATATGTTAACCTAGAAAATTTATGTATATTACTAAAAAATTAGTCGCGCCCAACTGTCACTAGTCTGCCACATAAGCAAACGGCGTCTTGCAAAAATTATGCCCACTTTAAATTTAGGTCTTGCCTCGCCATTTCTTCGTAACCAATTTTGGATTAATAAACTACGCGTCCAGTAAAATCAATTAAAACACTCCATTTAACACTCTACAATTATACGTTTGCTTTGTTTTTCACGTAAATTATTTATTAAAGTTACTTCTTAAAATATATCATAAACGTTATGATAACAGGTGTTATAATGCTTGTTATGATAACAGGTGTTATAATGCTTAATTAAAATTCGATGCTGTACGTAGGTACGATTCGAAATTGTACGTGACGCGGTTGTTGGGTCGGTTCATCTCCTATATCGGTTTAGTTGCTGTATGCGAGTGAAATCACATCCTGCACTATCAAATGATTTAGTAGCCATTTTTCACTTAGAATTGCACGAAGGCTCCCGACGAATTTTATGCAACCCGTGCCAAAACGTAATTGTTTGAATTTTTTTGTGATGAAGTCATACGCATTTTCAATATCAAATACCCATGCCGTATTTGATTAATGTTTTAAAATTAATATTCTTTTTAAACACAGTATGGACTTTTTTAAAAGAAATATATATAAAATTTCTCTATGAAAAAAAAAATTCTTTAATAAAATGCATAAAGTAATGACGGATAATTGGCAATCCGCTTGAATACTAGGTATATACCATGTCATATTCATATTAATTTATATACATTGTTAAAAAGAAAAAATATTCCGATTGAAAAAAAATTCTTTAATAACAAACACTATACTTAGATATTATATAGCCCATGTCACTCTTACAATTAAGACGAATATAAATAAATCTTATATGTTAAAATCTATCAAGCTGTTTATGCTTAAGTCCGTGCCTACGAAACCGATATACATACACATTACATACAACCGAAAAAAATTACTCTCTATTAGCGCAATCGATTAAAATGTAGCACATTTACAGATTATATTTAAAACTAACTTTTGCCCGTGGCATCGCCCGCGTTAATCTAGATTTGACCCTAGGGATCACTAGGGAGCAGTAATTATTTTCTGGATGAAAGGTACACTATATCCTTTTCTGTACCCCTGACAACGTGTAAGGAAACACATATATATATATATATATAAACTGACATTACTAATATTAGCCAACCTAATGTGAGTTATGATTAGGATATTAAATAAACTATCAAATTAGAATAAACATATTTTAGTCCATTATTTTCTATCTAATTATATATAACACTAACATATACTGTATGTATAAACGCATTTTTTCACTTAGATACACAAATGATTTAATGGACATTGCTTATATATCTGTCTGTGCATTTTATCTTCGACGGTCAAAATGTTGAATGGGGTTTCGGCCTGAATAATTAACAACACTGAAAGGGGATACTGGGAAAACGCACATACGAATTTCATTTTTGCGAGGAAAATAGAAAAATGTGTACTGTTTTCGGAACAGGACGAGAGGTCAAGCACACGTTTTGATTAAAATCAACCCGAATAACAATTATGCCAATTAAACACTTTAGGGACTCCAGTAACCCGACTGTTTTACTCTTGTGACGTGATCTACCCGAGTGAATAATTAATTTGTTGAAAATTTCAGAATCCTTTTTATGATACAAACCGTAAAGAGCAACACATAAATAGTAATAACGATATATTTGTATAAATTTTAATGACATTTATACTTCTAAAAAAATATTTATAAATAGATAATAATTATCTCATCTCATCAAAAATAATTATTATCTCATTATTCAGAAATTTTCCTTTTATATGACAATAACTATTCAAAATTCAGGCAGGTTTATTTACTTTGCAGTGACTTTCCAGTACTAGAACTAGAATACGTTATCTTACCTATATAGTAAGTCCTTGCACTGCTGTTTATGTTATTGACTAGGATCAATTTGTATTCGAATCATATTTCGGTTTAGACATAAATAATTGTAAATTATAATTACCATCTGATATCAAGTGATCGATTACTATGCTTTATTAAGACTGTTCCAAAATATATATTATTTATACGTAGACCGCAACATGGAAAATTTTGTTTTAAAATATGGAAAAAAAAAAATTTTATTTAAAAAAATAGACATGTATCTTTAGAACAGACAAGGATTATTCCTGAAAGTACAATTCTATTGTCACAAGGTATAAAATATTCTATGACGTCTTGATAATTGTTATAACGGTAATTTTACTGTCTAAAGAAACGACAACTTTTAAAGTTATGAGTAACGGTGTGTCAAGTACATCACAGGTAAATTGTGAATCGATAATGACAGACTAATAACCAAGATGTTATTTGTATTTATAACACATATCATCCCTATTATCAACTGTAGAAGTACATAAAATGACAAGAATATAAATTTTTTTACTTATGTCAATTTGACTTCATATTTCTACTGTGTATATATGTTTTTATCTTCGGAGTAAATTACAACATTACAAAATTATATAACAACAAAAAAAATGTGGCGTCATGTTGAATTAATATTTGTATTATAATTTTCATTAGCCTCTTTTCTTTACTCATATAGCCTATTCTACTACATTTATATGTAAGGAAACGAGTATCTGTTTGTGGACAAAAAGAGCAAGGAATGACAAGTGGTAGTTCCTTTGATGAACGTAGGAATCACACCCTTGCTCGTTACTCGCTGAATGCCGCGTAATTGAGGTTCCTTTAACAACGTTTTTACAATCTTTCAACCTTTAGCTGACCACAATAGTGAGAAATTAAATTATACAGTTTTAGGATATCTTTTATAGGATATATGTCTACATAAAATGTTATAATTTTCATAAGTTTGTTAAACCAATTTTTTAATAACCAACAAATTCGAATGTTTGGAATTTTCTTTAAGAACACTTGTCAACATTATTTTATTGTCATAATAACACGACACGTGTTTCAGAAATTGACTGTTTATTTTTAAAACACTAATTTAAATATCTCTATCATTTATCTTTCAATTGTTTTACTTTTACCAATAATTGCAAATTTCTAAGAAAAACTGTATTTTTTTTTGTACTAAATTTAATAGCTTTAGCTGTTATCAGTATCTATGGACATAAAATAAATAATGTCGTGATGAAACTGAATTTATTATTACTAACCGATTAAAAACAAAAATTGTATAAAAAGTATTATTTAGTATTACCATTTCGAGTAAATAACAAATACGTAAATACAAAATAATAACAAACTAAACTGAACAGACTCTACTGACTTGTCAGGCAGTACTTTAGCTTAGTTAAGTTGAAAAATTATTATGAAGAATAATTATAAAGAAATTGATATAAGCAATACCTACAGCGAAAAAAGTAAAATAAAACTTTGACTTTTGTTTCTTTCTATAAAATTGATACGTTTGCCACCATATTTTCTTACACCTAGAAGCTATTACTTGTCATTTATCCTGTAAAAAAAAAAAACCAAATAACTGACTCTGTTAAAACCTTCTTAAATATGTGTCGGACTTAGAAATGTCTGCTTCCATAATATATCAATGAATTTTACTAATTCTAAAAAGAAGTTTGAAGTATAAATTAAATGTTATTTTACTATATACATATAATATAAATATACATTGAAATATTTTTTCATATTTATGTAAATGATTTTACAGCAATCTTGGTGGTCAAGCATGTATATCTCTGATTAGTAAATTATTGATTTATTTTAAATAAAAAGTTATATTAAATAAAAAAAGTATGTAAGTATTTATACAGGTTTTAGCTTTACAATTTGGATGAGACTTTACGCATAATTATAGTGACAAGTTTTGAGACATCCTTCCACAAGAGTAACAAATTCCAAAATACAGTCTTATTCAGTCCCTTCAGTGCAACTGGGATCTATTTATTTCATTTTTTTCCGTTTATTTTTTCAATAGATTTTGTTGTGTTTTGTTAATGTAAGCTAAAAAACTAAATTTTATGTTTCCATTTGAAAAACAATAGAATGCAATCCGTTTATCATCCTAAAATTTATAAACTAAGATAAGTTATTTTTTAATAGAAAAAACTACACACTCATATATATTTTTTTTAATATATCATACTTTTAACTCTTGTTTAAATATGAATAGTAAGCGAGGTTACATAACATTCATACTTAATATAGAATTGTACAAGCCGAACAAAGGAACGTACACAGTAAGACGAGACATATTCTGAGAGAACGTCCTGACGCGACGCGACGCCAGCCGTATAGTGTCCGAAAAGAAAAATATGGGGTGGGGATCCCGGAATAGGAATAGTACGGGGTCAACGACCCCACAGGGTCTGAGTCTCCGTTTACACAATCCTCAGCGCCTTCGCGAAACCTATATATTTATTTATTATAATGTTATTTAACAAGATATACTAATGCAAATTCATAATGCTTATAGGAACATTTCTCCAACTTATCTGATATCCATCCACAAGGCCGAATGAAAAGAGACATTTTAACGACATTGATGATCTCATTAGCTGTATCTGAAATAATCTTAGTTTGGCAAATTTTTATAGAAGTTTATCGTTCTTATAGTGTCTACTAGCGTATATTGATTACAACGTTTTTAACTTCGCTTACAATTTATGTATTAGATATTATTTGTGATATGCTTTTATTCTTCAGTGACGTAATATTCGTAATTATTATATCTATAAAGACGTATAGCTTCCTCCCGCGGTTTCAGCCATGTACGTTATAAAATTTGTAAAGTTTTATTTATTTGTCAAATGTAAGTGTTGTTAATAGTGTAGCGTATAATATTTACATGCATAAAGCTGCAAACATAAAGTTAAAATTCAATAAAATATATTTTGATTTTGTAGATTTTTTTGTGTGTATTAAGTAGATCCCTACAACTCATAATGGGAACTGGTAGGTGGCGCTGTGATGTGATTCGACGATTCATTTTTTATTCTCTGGGCAGAGCTATGTCTGCCAGGCCCACTAGTAAAAACATAAAATCTTTAGGCTGCCAACTCTAGTATAGGCCTCACAGAATAAATTTAAAGGTACTTAAGTTATCATCGACACGTTAGAATTAATTATAAATACATCTTTCGGTTATATTTTATCAATTTGTAAATTAACTTTAAGACATAGATTTAACTAATCGGGTATTAATATGCAGAGCTTAATGCAGCGTACGTAAGAAACGAATTCACTCGATCGTATTCGTGGAGATGCGCTTGTATTCGCGGTCCCTTCGAGGTTCGTAGGAGGTTATCCGATTTGCTATGATTATGGCGGGGCCACTGGGGTAAGGCCACACCTGCTGATAATAAGAATAACGATAAGCGAAAAACGGGCAACCTTTATAGGATTTCTCCAAGAAGAAAGGTGCCCTCATTAAAGAACTAGACTGTAGTAAGCTAACATCCATGTGATTAACATTTATGTGTACTTCAAAGTTTATTTTTATTATTAATTTAGGTTTTAAATAAAAGCTTGTTTTTTGTAATTTATTTTCATTCATAGATATTTAAAGCAACGGTTTACTAATCCGAGATATAAACGATTCACCACCAATATCGCTCTAAACCTATTGTTAGAAGCATGACATTTCACACATAGGTTTTTTATATAACGTGAGTGAGCACTAATAGTGTTTTTTTTTAACTGACTCTCAAGGAATGAATCCTATTAATTTTATCCAAACATAATGTACTTATTAAAAACTCAAAAGACCTAACTTGACAAAAAGAAACGCCTTTGTTATTATAATCTTATTATTATGAAGCAGGTTAAGGTTCAAAAGATTGTTAATTAAACTGTTTGAAATCAATTGATATCTGACCTAAATCTGCATTTGAATGAGAGTTGGGCTCAAGTCCGCCAAGAAGTTAAACACAATCACAGCTTAATCTTAATAATTCAAATCTCGCAGCTTGAATATAATCAGAACTGCAAGTGTAAGGATTAGAGTGGTTATTTGATAAAGTTTTCGTACTTGGCCCAACAACACGGCTCCCGACGGCGCCGGCAACTCACTGATGCCATCGTAGTTGAAGCAATTATCTTTTAACACTAAGGATAAGCACTCTGTTGAGTTTCTTACCCTTTACTTATAACAATATAGTTATACGAGTACATTTTCATTTCACTTCAAAACAAAGTATAAAGTAAATATATTTCAACAAATATAATCTTGTGTAACCTGAGTCTTACTTGAGTATATTTTGTGTGAAAGTGCTACAGAGTTGATTCACTTCATGCTCACTTCGCATGTTCACTTGGCAATAAAATCCTTACATTCTGACTACTTACTTACTAATATTATACGAGTATATGCGAAAATGTGTCTGTTTGTTTTTTATGCATTTACGTACAATCCGCGTGAAACTTTTTGTCCGCTCTGAAATAGATGCGCACAACACAAATGTAGTTATCAAAGGGATGCGGAAGAGGTGGAAGCGGAACAGGCTCGCTAGCGTGCTTTCCTTGTCCATATAGTATCCACGCCGACACGTGTTTTAGTGTGCGTGCTAGTTGCAGTACAGTCCCATTCTGATTAGTATTGTTGTCGATTTCATGTTTTTATTATTTTCGTTCTTTTCTTTTTCATGTTGATATTAATTGATGTTAGTAGTAGTCATTATTAGAAGGCCCATCAACTTCGAATATTATGTTTCTATTGAAGGAGTTGCCTCGTTATAAATAAATGTTTATTACGAATTATTTGTTTGTCACGAATATATTTCATCTATAATAACTCTATTGTAGCGACATATACGATACCTACACAGTATATCCAACAAGATACACTCTACAGATAGAAACACATACTGTAAAGTACGCGATCACCTAAAACTCACTGACCAGGTGGTGACTCTAAGGTTATCTATAGCTAATTGTAACTCACAAATACATAATGTGGCGTATTGTCATTATTCTAGCTTTATCTATTACTTTACTGTTCAGCTACTGTTGTTCGTCATTTGTATTACTCAGGAGTAATTTATTTTTGATTGTCTGTTCATTTTAAGCTCTAATGCTTTGCAAATACTCTATCTGTATATATCTCTTATGTATGTCCGCTCAATACAATAAACAGATTTTGTAAATTTCCTATCACAGCGTTTACAAGATTACACAATTGGAGTCATGTGCCTTACAAAAAACCCCCTTTTTTTTTCGAACTGACCTACACTGCCAGCCAATAAGGCCTTCACAGTTTCACCGGACTACTAAGGGGAGCGCTTAGGGCACTCACCCGATTTGTTTTAGGCGATCACCTCAAGGGCACTCGGTGCACCTCGGCTTCAGCTGTCGCCGATTTTCCCGACCTGACTAAACTAGCTAAGCTATCTATCCATTTCATACACATATATGAATTCGTGAAAAATGCATGTGTGACCATGCATATTTCACGAATGTATATGTGTATTTGGTATCTGACTACTATGTTGTGTGACCTATTTCAGTCCGAAAAGGGCAAAAAAACAGCCCACCACTGTGTGCCTAGGTGTGCATGTGTGTGGGGTGATCGTGTAAATGAAAGACATGTGTGAATCATTGTATTCGCGCGAGTAACATACTCGAAGGCTCCAAACCGAGGGACAAACCTAGGCTCGAGTTGTTACAAGGAAAATCACGGCGGAGTGAGTAGAGAGAGTCGCGGGCGTGGGCGCAAACATGCATCTTTTAAGAGGACATCGAGCGAAAAATAAAGAACAATGGCACGGTGCCGACTTAACTATACAATTATGTACGAGTTCCTAATGTATCGATCTATTGTATATGAACACGCGGGTTCGAACTGATATTTTTACCCGATGCGCCGCGTTACCAAAGACGTCCGCGATATATTTTTACAGATCCTCCCGACAAAATAACGGCAGCTAACTTCCAGTACCCTTCCATCCCTCAAAACAGAGCATGTGCGCGCCCACGTCCGCGTAATCACAGATCACGCCGCCGCGGCTTGACTGTGAATTTTGCTCCAGCACACTCGTCTAGGCCCCCCTCGGCAGCGGCTCAAGCCGAGGTCCGATCCTCCGGAATGGAGCCCTCGAACACGTTGCTTGCGCGACAACAGTGACACTGAATTAATTTTAAAACACTAGTTTTTAACACACAACACCGATCACCCCACACACGTGCACATACACACATGTAGGTACACATAGTGGTTGGGTTGTTTTTTGTGGACTGAGCCTTCTGAGGCTGGGGCTTGGCTTTAGGAGCCGAGGGAGTTGGCGGGGAAGGCCTTACGCGCTAAGAGAGCACGCTCGGCGAAGGAGCGGATGCTGCCGGTGCACTGGAGTTGCCCGGCAGGTCAGGGATAGCCTTCTGGCTTTGTAAGGGCGCAGGCGGAGGTCGCTACGCCCGAGACGGCGGGCCATGCGCCCTGGACCGGGTCGCACATCCACCACGGCGGGGACGGGTCGGGCGAGGTGCGCGGGGACACCCGCGATAGTTCGCAGTATGATCCGTTTGCTCGCATAGGACACAGCTCGGAGGCTCAGTGGATTCAGGACTGCGGGGGCACTCTCTAGTGGAATGATCCCCGAGACACTTAACACACCTGGGACGCAGGTGGCAGTGCCGGGCGGAATAACCGTAAACCTGGCAGTTGTGACACTGCGAGGGTACCTGGGACTTACGAGGAGGCTCTACGTAGACTGGAGACAGGCCGCACACAGAGTTGAGGCTGAAAATGGCCTTGCCTTTCACGGTACGGTCCAGTGTGACCAGCACCAAGTTGAAGGGGGCCTTCGTACGGGGGTGGTACATGCGCTGAACGCTCCGGACTGGGAAGTCTTGACCGTTCAGGTAATCGGAGATGTCGTATTCAGAGAGTTCTGAAAGAACTCCATGAATGACGGCACGGAGGAGACGCTCTTCCTCGAGAGCGTGAGTGAAGAAAGGGAGCTTTCGCTCCCGGAACTACGTAGTGAGCTTGCAATGCTCATCGGGGGTCGATACTCTGATAGAGATGCCGGCAACAGTGTTGACGGCGGACTTGTAGATAATCTCTTTCGACTTAAGGTCGTCCGAGATCTCCACCCAACGGGCTTTGTCACGGAAGGTGACGGGAGGCAGTGGGCGTGGCTTCTTAGCCGCGACCGCGGGTTCCGCAGCCGGAGCTTTAGCCGAATTCACGACAGAGGGCGCAGGAGAGGCTCGGGGCACCCGAGCGCCACCTACATTGGACTGCTTTGGGACGGAAAGTTCCGCAGCCGATTCACTGTCGGACGGATTCGCGGCGCGTGGGCGTTTTCCGCGGCGCGTGACGGTTGTGAAACCGTCGTCATCGGCAGGCGTGGTAGCGGTCGCGGGCACAGGAACGGTCGCGGGCGCAGGCACGGTCGCGGGTGCAGACACGGTCGCGGCCGTGGTTACCGTCGCGGGCGCGGTCGCGGGAACGGCGTCGAGGTCCATATCCGAGTCGTCATCGGAGTCGATGTCCGAGAGATTCACGAACGGGTTCGCGGAGAAACAACGCGGCTTTTTGCCGGAGGGCTTGCGCGCGAAGACTTTCCGGAGTCTGTTGTATTCGGAGACGAGTAGAGGGTCTTCCTTTTGGACGAACACACGACGAAGTAGTTCTTCGATGTAGGCGACATCTTCAAAGGCCGGATGGGCCGAAGGGGCACGCGGGGCGCGAGGGTACACATGACTAACCTCACTGCCTGAGGGGCAGGGGGGTGCGCCTAATTAAAATCTAACGGACAATCCGTGTCCGGGCCAAAGGGAGACGCGACGCGAAATCTTCTCTTCGTAACTGCACGCGGCGTGGCGCGAAGAACGACGCTCTGCACGGCACACGACGCGCTGCACGACTCTCGAAGCGCAGAATGAAGCACGACGCGTAGCACGGCGACTCGACGCACTGCACACAGTGTGCACGGCTTCGCACCGAAAAGTGCGGTTTAAGTGGTACACTAAAGGAGGTGCACTGTCGCTCTGAAAATAGTGTAACGATCGACAGTAGCAGAACAAACACACTATACTTCCGAACACTCACGAAAATATCCGACAACTGCGCGCGAGTTGCCGAACGAACGGACCGCTGCGAGCGGGGCACGTGTGCACTCGACCGCTGCTCGAACGAGACTCCAAAGCCCCCTTTGATGTAATCCGTATTTTTCAAGGAGTATCTAGGAGTTTCAAGGGGTTTTCAAGGAGGAGGAGGAGAAGAGCGGCCAAAAGTTTGACGCGTACTGGAGTACTAGTGGTCGAAATTCGACCATAATAAGGGCTACAAACTTTGTCTACACGTTTTAATACATAGATATTATTATCTGTACTGTACAAATGTACGTAGACATAAAGTTTGACGAATTGAGATTTTTAATTTAAGCCTTTGATTCCTTGAGAGTTAGAAAAAAGAATGCGATTTGTATTGATAACACTGAAGCTAGTTAATAGTTACTAAGCAAAGAAAAAGAAATCAGTTGACAAACAGAGAAGACAAAGGTATTTAACCGTTTTGTCTTCGCCTATCTCTACATAAATATTGGATTAAGCCCATTGTTCTTGTACTGATTTAGGTAAGTATTTTCATCATGAAAATTTCATTTTAAGTCATTTTCTTCCAGTTTTGTAATTATTAAAAATGTATCTTGTCTTAAAAGTAATAAATATTGTAGTAAATCGATATCACGGGCTCATTTCTTACTTTGCAAAATAGTGGCCACTTAGGTAATTGGTATCGCAAGGGATATCAAGTGGACTCAATTTTAAGATTGCTGGTAAGATCGAATGGCTATGAAAGTTTCATTGTTCTTATATAATCAGCGTGTCACATGAAAACCAGGGACAAAAATTGAATTTACTTTCATTTAAAGTTGTCTCAGTCTAGACGAATAGAAATAAGTACAGTTATGTTTTAATTATCATACAAAAATGCATACATATGAATGCTATTAAATGAATATATGTATCTACATAAATAAAATGATAGAGGTCTATCGTTATGCGAGTATCACTTAAAAAGTACGGGATAGATTTCGATCATTTTTTTTTTCTTTTAGGATTAGATGCTAGGTCCTTATCTAAAAATATCATGACAGCTTCATTTAATAAAAACTAATTAAAGTTTTAAGAAACTACGACTTCTATACGCACTACGCGATCAGCAATGTGTTTTCTTACCATACAGAAGTGGGACAAGCAGCGTGGTGCTTGTGTTTTTCTTTGTACCTAAAATATATTGTTAAGATAAAATACGACGCAGACGAAGTTACGTATGTCTGCTAGTGAGACATATTATCATGTATTAATACTATAGGACTTAATTCACCAAATGAAAACTTTACCCATAATCTCACTGTCGATGATAAACTTTCTCGTCGAAGTTGATACAAACTTAAATAGTCAATAATTAATTTTGTCCTCATCCTATTTCATCCGCCTCATAAACGCTTCCTCGGAGTAGGCAGACAGGTGTTAAACTAAACTAGGTATCTTCGACTTTTTAGAATAACAAAACCATGTAGTGACTTGATATGTTTTTGAGAACAATAGTATTTTTTTATTTCCTTTTAATTCATTACCTACCTTTCACAAAACCAAATAAAAAACAGTAATATCTATAAATGTACATTTTAGTTGTGTGTATAGGTATACTTTATTTGATTGGAATAATAATTCCGGCGTCCAGGATAGTTTTCAGCGCCTCTTTAGTTGAATAAAATTACTAAACCTTTTGCTCGTTAGAGCCTTCACTCATCTCGTTAACCTTATTACCGAGTTCTGGTCCTGCCTGTATGAGGCTCTCGACTCTCATGGCTTTTAGTCTCGTACATTTCTTTATGAAGTGTGACCTGACCTATATTTGAAACAAAGCAAAATATTTAATATAACAGCGAACAAAATAATATACTTCTGTAAAAATGGATATAATTTTTTTATGATATATTCTTTATTTGTCTGCAATCGCAAAAGTAGTGTTAAGTGAGAATATTTAAGATGAAACTATTTAAGCTAAATATTTTGGGTTGTAGTTTTTTTATCATGCAGGTATACTAATGCTTACACTAATATATTTATATGTGTATATTTTGACATATTTCGTCATATAAGATTGTATTATTATATTGAAAACAGTACGTGAGTTAAATACATCAGCAGTTTTTGCAGTTAGATTATTTTAGATAGAACAGGTGATTTCATAATTATAAAAACCGATTTAGAATATACAATGAATTTTACATAACACGCGTACAATTTCGAGTCTCCTTATCGAGAGTTTTTAATACAAATGTATTTGGATAAAAGTACCTTATCATTCTTATTTGTTGCCTGCTTAAAAAAAGGGATTTTCAGAAATGTTATATGTAAAAAAATAGTTTATTAACTTTACTTCATCATCATTAACACGACAATATAAATACGATAATGTCTTACAAACAGACCACAAAAATATTAAAAAAAATCTCTTTGAAATATTCGATCAAGGCGTACTTGTGTGAAAAGTTTCCTTTGTTCGGCTAATGAAATACAGCATCTAAATTCACGGGTTTATGCCTCCACTGAGCGGAGACAAAGGAATCCATTGATGTACATAGATTTACATAAGTATTATAAGTAGATGTTTCAAACAAATTAGGGGAAACTGGGTATTTATGTATACCTAAATACTTACACAGTGAATTTGTGTTTAGTTGAAACTTTTCACATGTAACATATATTTTATACCAGTGGAAAAAAATGTAGCAGCTCATATATACGACTCAGATAATTCGTATGTTAAGCAAAATATATTATTGATTAATATTTTAAGTGAACACAACTATTTTTCTTTTATTGTATATAGGTTTTAGCTTTCGACAAGAATATCATTTGATGTTAATTGACAACGTGGCCCAAAATGGTAACACGCTAAGCCTAGAGATAACTGGCTCTTAAGTGCTTGGTGATAGATTTATAACTTAGGATGCTTGCTAGCTTGGACGACAGTAAAAAAACTCCACTAGCATGTCCTAGTTTCATCATGATGTATTCCTTCTATGAAAGTTCAACTAACGCTTATTTTATACAACGCTATATTATTTCATAGCTGAATTGTAAGAAACTAATATCCTATGGCTTATGCCACGACATAACCTATTCCATTCATAATTTCAATACAATTCGTCCTGTCCTACAAAAGTAATTAAAAAGCAATTATTCCAACAAGTATATTTATTATTTTAATCTACACATATAATAAGAATGTAAATCCAACATGTCTGTACTTTTTTGATTTTTGAGAATAAAATTGTTGCACGGTGTCTAGGAATAAGTAATAGAACCCATTTCGATCATTTTTAGAAATGTCTCTCTGTCTGTCTGTTTGTTTGAACAGGCATCACTGGTAAAGTACTAGGTTTCTGATAAAACACCAGCAAGAAAATAATCAAGCATATTTTCCGGAGCAATATAAAATTTTTGTTTCATTAAAATCGGTTAACTCTATCAAAAGTTATTGTAATTTTAATGACGACAGGCGTTAAGTACGAGAGAAAAATAGACACGTAAATGAACTTAAGCCTCATCCAAAAACCATGGTATTTTATAACATAAATAAACATTGCCAGAGTATTACATTACTAAGACAGAACGTGAGAAAAATGGTTAATATTTTATTTTCACATAAATAAATATTAATACTCTAAGGTGTTCAGTAATTAATTGATATGTATTATTGCTAATAGATGGCGTTCAACCGGCATTTTCTAAATCTATTATTACTGTAATATACAATCAAAAAATTTGCCAATTACAAATATTATATATTTCTATAAATTGAATAACTTACTTTGTACTTTGGGTAAATACAATATAATATTTATTTTTCGATGACATAATATTTATGATTAAATTTGTACATTTCTAATTAATTTTGTGTTATAAATATTACAAGTTATTGAATCTTATGACATTTTAGGACAATTATACCTTTATTCTTTACTAGCTGTGCCCGCGACTTCGTCCGCATGGAACGGAATACAAAACATAGTGGTTAATGAAACAATCTGAATGTATATCTGTATATCTTGCATATTTGTAATGTGAAGTGTCAGGCTAAAAACTAATAATGGTCACTTCAATAATAACTCAAAATTAGGGCTTCCAAGTTACTTTGATATGTGTAAAAACCGTGGGCCATGCTATCATACTGCATCTATCGTAATACAGTCAGATAGTTCGTAACAAACGACGGTAATGTGTGCCCAATCCTAAAGTTATTGCGAACATGGATAAAACTTCGTGACGACACACTACAGGTATAGGAGTAACATAACACTAATATTCTAATTTAACAACTGTACAAACAATATTAACACCTGGACTGTCCAAAACTATAAATATGTAAGTTCTATACAAACGAATGTAGACCTGAGGCATAGGTCAATAGACTGTTGGCAGCATACGCTTAAAAAATACCTGATTTATTACAAAGCTTCGAAAAATAACAAATGATCAATTGTAAAATAATAATGTTCATGTAAAGTGTATCATTAAATTATTTTTTCATTTGTACGAACTTTTTTTACTAAACCATGAAATTTACAATGCACGATGTAGTGAAATTAAAAAATAATTGAAAACATAATCTGCCATTTTGAGATCTGAGTCTTAAAAAATCAGCCGACGGCTTATAATATTCATTCATATATACTTCACATAGCTCATTCTTATTATTAATTTTATGTTATCCTTTCTTTTATTGGCACTGCCTGCAGTCTTTTTTCTCCACGCTACCGTTGGGAGAAATTGCAAGCTTCATAATGCATAAACCAAAAAGTATTCATTAATTCAAAGCGTAATTAAGACATTAGATTCAAGGTAAATTTATGAAAATTATAATTCGAAGTAAACCTAGAAAAAACACAGAAATTATCTCATTGTTATCTATACTCTTCGTTACAATAATATTCTTACGACAGTAAACCAATAAAATTATAAGTTTAGCCCCATCTGTTGTTGTCAAAAATATAGTCTGTTATTGCTTCTAAAGATGACTTTTTCTTACATTTATGTTCAATGAACAATTGTAGTCTCTTTTTTTTATTATAATAAAAATTGTCCTAAAATGTGATAAGGTTCAATAACTTGTAATATTTACAACACAAAACTAATTAGAAATTTACAAATTTAATCATAAACCTTATGCGATCGAAAAATGAAAATCATATTTTACTTATACAAAGTACAAAATAAGTTATTCAATTTATAGAAATATGTAATATATGTAATTGGCCAATTTTAAGAATATATATTATAGTAGTATAAGATTTAGAAAATGTCGGTTGAGCGCCATCTATTTGCAATAATGCATATTAATTAATTACGGAACTTCTTAGGTTATTAATATTTATTTATGTGAAAATAAAATATTAACCATTTTTCTTCCGTTCTATGTCTTAGTAATGTAATACTGTGGTAATGTTTTATTTATGTTATAAAATATCCTGGTTTTTGGATGAGGATAAAGTCCATTTACTTATCTATTTTTCTCCCGTACTTAACTCCCGTCGTCATTACAATTACAATAAATTTTGATAGAGATAACCGATTTTTGAAACAAAAATTTTATGTTGCTCCGGAATATGCTTGTTTATTTTCTTATTGGAGTTTTATCAGAAACCTATTACTTTACCAGTGATGCCTGTTCAAACAACCAGACAGACAGACAGACATTTCTAAAAATGATCGAAATGGATTCTATTACTTATTCCTAGACACGTGCAACAATTTTTTTCTCAAAAATCAAAAAAGTACAGACACGTTGGATTTACATTCTTACTATATGTATAGATTTTATAATAAAAAAATAAAGATACTAAAATTGTTCATTGAACATAAATGTTATAAAAATCGTCTTTAGAAGCAATAACAGACTATATTTTTTCGTAACAGATATAGCTAAATTTATCGTTTTATTGGCTTACGTCGTTAAGAATATTATTGCAATGAAGAGTATAGATAACAATGAGATTATTTCTGTGTTTTACAGCAAACGGCTCATTTATACGTTTCATGATAGTTTCGAAAGCCTGCATGTCGATCATATAAATATAAGCAGGTGTCTGAAGCACGGCTAACTGTTGCTTTGAGTACCACGCGTATCTCGAGAGTCGGATTACAAATATACAAGATAAACACATTAAGTTCCACACGGACGTAGTCGCGGGCACAGCTAGTATAAAATATGTAGCAAACATAATGCGCAGTATCCAGCGCCTGATGAATTGGCAGTTTATTTATTTTTGTTTTGTTTCTTTTGTTTTATTCGGAGTCGAATGGAAGCATCACCCTAATATAATCAGCATACCTACATCACAATAAATTACACCAGCAAACTGAAATACTGTCAATTTTATAGAATAAATAAACCAACCAAATAAAATTTACTTTTAATAAACTTACTGAATGACCTTTACATAAACATAACGCGATTATTATCTGCGAATATGTATATAGAACGAAATAGGAATACGTGTTCAAAGGTAAAATATAAGGTATTCCTCGCAAAGGTGATCTATCATAGGTGACAAGTTAGCGTGTTCTATAATTCAGGGCTGCCGTTGAAAGGACACCTATCCATCATGATAGGGAAGGTCATTATAATGACTTCTCGAGGTGTATAGTCAATGAGTTATTTGAATGAATTTACTAAGAAATTTAATCCTCCTGGTTTACATGCTTAAACCCTAGGGTCGCAAATTACAAGCCCCGGTAACCAAATAATATGGATGTTAAGCCTCAATTAAATATATTAATTTTAGTAGTTATAATAAATTATATCGTGCCGTCATTATACCTTTCCAGTTATTTTATTTAATTGGGCTATCCAAATGTATTAATTATAAATCCAAATAAAGATATACAGATATTCAGGGTTATTAGTAATTCGTCGTATTTCCCTTAGGAGGTGATAGGGATGACTATTTGCGATAATTTTAACCCCCATATGCATTATGCAAAAGTGAACTATTTTTGAGATTATCATGTTTTTTAGCTTTTTTCAAAATAAGTTAAAAATGCAAAAGGTATCGATCGCAATCTCATTTTTTCTTCTGATTTATCACTACTAAACTGTTACTGATTCTAAATTTGTATTTTTTATTTTATTTACATTGTTTTTTTATGTTTGTTATTAATTTTATAGACATTTTAAAGAACGACCTTAAGTTTAGTTCGAATACTGATTTCTGCCTGCTTCCTTAATGATATATTTTTTCAGTTTTTTTTAAATAAGTTCCTAGTTGTAGTTCATCGTTACAGAGCTAAGAAAACGGTTGTTTCTAAAATAATATACAAGCTATGTTTCATAACATATTTTTTTGTGTTTAGGCATTTTCGAAAAACTTTCAAAAAAATATTTAAATAGTATGGTTTATGTTTCGCATTTTTGAATTTGTAAAAACAGATCGTTTGGCTTTTAAATTTAATAAACAAACAATTATCGCGTAATAGCGTAGCTATGGAGTGTTTGAATTGAGCATCTTACCTCGAGTACTACCCTCCAAACCAGAACCAATACCTTTAAAAAAAACTTCCACAAACCTTCACAATATTTCTCAGATGTAGCAAAGCTGTACAATTGAAGGGGATTTTACATTTCTAGTGTACGATAATAAAATAAATAAGTAAATGTAGAAAAAATAAAGCTCGTTCTACATATATTTACCCTTTTGTGATCCAACTATCCCTAAAATGAGACTTATCGTACAAGGTTTCACCCATGCTAGACTACACCACTTATATCACGTCATACATAGTTCTAGTATTAGTTTAACTAGTAGTCTGCGGTTACTAGAATTAGAGGTTTATTTCTTTTGCAAGGTAGTAGTGATCACACTGTATAGAGCTCTGTTTGCAAGTTGTGGTTGCGTACAGGTCAGTATTGGGTATATCAAATATACCAACTGAATCCTCAGGAGTAGTAATCTCTCTATTATATTGTATAGTAGATTTCGGATGAAACAGTAGTCTTATTTGAAAACATTTATTAGCTATATTATTGCAGTGATTGCTGGACAAGAGGTGAAATGCATTCATATTTGCTACTACCTTTGCATACAAAAGCAATATGTAATTACGTCGTACTACGTAAGAAGTACGTTTACTTTAAGTAACTTAGCCTTTTTGATGAACTTAAAGTTACGACAGCAATGGATTATAGAAAGTATATACTGTGTATTACAGAATATGCTTTTAAAATGTTATTAAAGTTCTTTATCACAAAATCCATATCCAACAATAACGGTTTCATATTGGAGGTGGTTACAAACAGGAACAAGGTTCGGAATGATAATTATTGTCTTCCAGACTTGGCAAGTAAACGAGTCATAACTGAACTTAGTTGAAACTAAATGAAAACTCTCGGGTCGTTACAATTTATATTTGCATTGATATTATGTAATATGACCTTAGTAAATTCCCTTCATAATTATTTGCGCAGAGTGTTGTGAGCAAATACAAGGACAAAAAAGCAAAGATATTAACTCTAAACTTTTTAAATATTAAAACTATCAAATTTGTGCTATGTGCTGTGATTTCATAGAAGGATTATTAAAAGTTTTATTTCTTTAACTATCAGTTGATAATTTTTTTTTCTAAACTATTAATTACATAGTCTTTATGCCGATTTATAGCATTTTACAACTACTATATGAAGTAAATGGCAAAAAAAATTGGATAATAATAAACGAAAAGTCGCCTTTTTATTTGGAAAACCCTTTCACCCATTTTAGAGATAACATGTCGTCAACGACGGCGCCCTACACCATCTGAAAGCAAATATCCATCTGCAATGTAATTGGAAAGCTACAATAAAAGTCTGAGGGTGACGCGAGACGATTTGGCGGCATACTGATGAATGAGTCTTCATCAATATCATGATGTCAAGAATCCATGCCAACTGATTTTGTAATTTTTGAATTAATACATATTAATTTGTGTAAATGTATATTACTATTGTAAAATATAGAGTATTAAAAAAGACGTTTTCTGTAAATGTAAAGCTTCTGCTTAATAATCATAACAGTATTGTAACAGTATGTTTATTGTATAATTCTCTTTTTACTGCTAATATTTTGACAACAAATCAAAATACAAAGCTTTATTTTGTTATAGACGATAACAGAAAATACATTTTCAATTTTGTTGGATAATCGAATGGTAGAATAGAACGATCACAAACGCAGGTACAGCTGAAAAAAAAGAGTAAAGAAAATTTGATGAAAACTGAGCTACGTATGTGAGCACATCCGAAGTTTTCGTGTCACTGATTATACGAATATGTTTGCTTTTAACTGTAACGTATTTGCGCCGTTTTGTTTCCTCGTACGATTATTTTTGTAAATCAGTTTTACAGGTGAAATTGTATATCTAATTTCACTGGTTAATTGTTTAAAAGGATTTTAATTTATTTTAAGTTAATATTTAACAAAAAAGTTTCTGTCCGCCTCGGCTTACTACGAGTATAGCGAAGAAAATGAGACCAATTTTTCCTTTACAGTACGTCCATGTAATGTAATAAAATACCAATTGAACGTCAATCCGTAAATTGTGACATATTTTTGAAGGTCTCCTTGCTGTCTTCTGTCTCACTCACTCACTCAATTTTTAACACATTTTTTTCACTATTACGTAAGATTTTTCAAATATTTTCTTAAATACAAAAATTGTCCGGACAATTACAAACACAACAAAAAAGGAATTAGCTAAATAGGTACAGCCGCTTTGAAGTCTCTCTGACGTGTATCTAGGTCATAAACATGTGACAGAGTAGTTGAATAGACAATGCATTGAGAGAATAAGCATGTTTATCTAATTCAGACAGCTGAGGTTTGAGCGAGTAAATAGAGGCGGAGACAATGGGGCAATATAAGTTACTTTCTGATTATTTCACTACAGGAAGTTAAAACGCATTAATATATTGTATATTTGTTCATAACCATTTTAGTCGAATAGGTTTTATTAGTATTTCTGAATACCAAAATCTTGGTTTGTTTCAATACATATACAATTTGAATAAAAATGTAAATACAGCAACAATTAATCTATATGCTGGTAATCAAATTAAGCAATATACTACATACTACAGTGTACTAGTTGATAACCGCGACTTCGTATACGTCGTTTATTATCTTAACAATGTATTTTAGGTACAGAGAAAAAAACATGAAAACCGCTTGCCCCACCTCTCCACGGCAAGAAAACATACGTTGCTGAACGCGTACTGCTTATAAAATCGTAGTTTCTTAAAACTTAGATAACTAGGAAATGTAGGATAGGAAATAAAGCTATAGTGGTATTTTTTTAGATAAGGGACTCTAAGTGTCTAAGACGTAAAACTAAAAAAAGAATATCGAAATGTAACCGGTAGTTTTTACGTGATACGGGCACAACTCCTCCTCCTTTCTTTTTATTTACCATTCATTCTTATTTTACTTATGTATAATTAGATGATAGACTGGCAATTGTGGCAAACTGGATCACTAGCACAATACATCAAGTGTCAATCACATCACGATACCAATAATAAGCAGTTCAGATAACGACGGTTTTATTTAACTCCAACCATATGTACAACATCTTTCCCTTAAAAAACATCGTTAGATTTAATTTAAAGTTACTAACAAAATTAAACAACTATATCTATATGTCACCTTACAAGATATTTGCTGTATAATCAACTTATATTCTCGGAAACATCGACCCACATATACAATAAGGCGTAACATCCCTAGTCGTAAGCACAGGTGTCTCGTACTTCGAGATCAGTCTGTGTATATCCAGAAACGGCGCAAAGTGGTAGACAACTCGTCTACTAAACTAATGATTCTCTTCTATCTTGTTCTATCTTGGGATCAACATGTGTATATCCAGCTTTGGAGAGGTTTGCAGGCCAACATGACAGTGACGACTGCTGGTAAATTGTATATTTCTTATTAAATCGCATTGTGGTTACCATCATATACAATGCAACCACTTCATGGTCATCATCATCAACAGCTTGTAAGAAAACCCCACTGCAGAGCCATAGACCTCTTCCCGAAGGAAGGTATCGGCATAATCACCACGCCAACCCACGACGTATTGGCGATTTCAAACTTTGAGAAACACACATATGTTCATTTTTCCACATACGGTGGTACTATAATAACATATCTCAGGTTCAAGTTTCCTCACGACATCTTCTAACCGACACACGATAGTGTTACCAATTTACATTAGTAAACGAATGTGAATTCCGAAAAATTCATTGGTACATGTCTGGGTTAGGAACTTGCGAACATCGGATTCATATTCCACCGGTCAAACCACTAGGCCACTATGACACTTCGTGGTACTAAAGTTATTAATAGGGTACTCGAATTACTATAATATGCTTATATTATAGACAACACATAAATTACTAGTGCATTATGGCATTAAAATATCTTATGGCATTAAGTTCGCCAGTGTATGAATTCATTACGAAGCGATGATGACTCATGTTAGGATCGAATATTAACGAACGAACCGGAGCTTTCAATGAAGGAAAACATTATGATGTAACCATGGCATGGTGGTATGGCTTTTACTAAGCCCATCCTTTTTCTAAATCCACAAATTGAAAATTTGCCACCAAGCCTATGTGTATGTTCCGGCAGCTGCACCTGAGAGCCAATCCCTCTTTGTGTTTAGCGTGTTTACGACCTTGGACCACATCGTCATTTAACATCAGGTGAAATTGTGGTCAAGTGCTAAAACCAATAATTTATAAAATAAAAAGAAAAAATGAGTAATGTAATCCAATACTTTAAACTTCATATAGTAGTAAACAGATGTAACTAATGTGACACAACTTAGTATACGTATATTGTTGAAAGAGGACATTTCCTTACCCATATGATTACCCTGGGTCAATATCGTATTCGCATTTGATCGAAACAAATCAGTCGATATCGGCTGTAAACGTCATCTTGTCAGTGATAAATTGTTACTCTGACCTGCTTACAAATGTTACAATGTAATATTCTTCGACGAGTTCGAATAAATTATTATTGGGACGATAAAAGTAAACAGAATTTTGCAAATATTTTAAGTAGGTATCCGAGTGCTGGGCTACGAAAGAGACGGATGAGAAAAGATTACATGTGGCAGAAATGCGAATGTTAAGATGGATGTGTGGCGTAACAAGAATAGATAAGAATAAGAATGAGTATATCAAAGGAAGTTTGAAAATAATACCAGTGACTAAAGAAGTTGAGGAGTAATAAGGTTAGCATGGTACTATGAGATTGAGGTATTATGAGAAGAGATGAAAGTCATGTAACAAGAAAAGTTTTGAGTTTGATAGAAGACGGATATAGAAGTAAAGGAAAACCGAAAAAGTGTGGATGGATTGTGTGAAAATTATATGTGTATAAAAAGAGTGAATACTACGATGACATCTGACAGAGGAAAGTGGAAAAGGAAAACATGTTGTGCCGACGCTACTTAGGTGAGATAGGGTAAGATGATGATGATAATCTATGTATAATTGCTACTCCGCAAGTTTGTTATTTTTTCTTGTTATTCTTCTTTATTATAACTGATTACTATTTCTTATAATATTTATAGTTATAGAAAAATGTATATTGTGTAAATATTATCCACGTTGAAATGTGTTACATAAGTCGATTTTCATCATGATCGGCTAACGGGAATTGAAGTTTATCTATCTCAGATAAGCCAACAACCACTTTTATCTTTTTGTGAGATTATTAACGCTGACCAGGTAGAGGCGGTTGTTATTACCTACGTAATAATCGAGTTATTACTTATCTCTCATATTAAGAAAATCAGGTATTTAAGGCTTATGTATTTTATATGTTACTAGCTGATACCCACGACTTCATCCACTTTGTTTATTATATTGACAACATGTTGTTTGTACTGAGGATTAAACATAAGCGCTATACCGCTCGGCCGACTTCACGACAAGAAGACGTAGGTACATCGCTGAATGCGTAGTGCTTGTCTTTAAGAAAGAAATCTAAAAATGTATACATAGTTTTTCCACGATGTGCGCATACCGGCAGACCTATATCATTTTATTTAATATACAATTTTTTTTTTCAAATTAACAAGGATCGTAATTGTTTTTTTTTCTATGATTAACTTCAAAATCTCGAATAAAAAAAGATGAAAAATGCACTTTTACAAGCAACTGTTATGTCGCCTAAAATAAATTTAATTTAGGAAATAAAGATAAAGCAGTAACAACTGTAATTTAGTTTAAAGAATCAACTTTCACAATATTTTTTTAGTCAAACAGCTTTTATTCGTCACTTGATTAGGGGAGTGTTCATTAAATTATGCAATTGCTGGCGTCCAGTTTGTCGAGCAGATTGCACTAACGATAGGAATTTCAACGAAATCAGCAAAAAGCTCTGCCAACGCTGTTCACCCTTTTGCTACATTTAATTGAAAATAAATATTAAAACAAGCACGACTTAAACGTAAGGTACGTTGTTAGTTTATTTAATTTATGACTATTTTAGTATGTAGGTTTAATAGGTTTGTTTTCTAACGTGTATATTTCCTTTGATACTAACTTTTCTTTAAATTTTAAAAAGTTGTTATACCACATATTTTTACAGTTCTAAAATATTATCAGTTCTTTATCAATCTGCGGTTGATCAGATCTATTTATGTATTAGCTATGTTTCGAATGTTGAGATTAATCATCGCTTTATAATAATAAATAAATGTATAATTAACGAAATGATACCTTACTTTCTAACAACTTTATGTCGAATATTTTGTTTTTGTTAATTTTCAAAACATACGGATAACCAAATGTACCTTTTTGTTCTTTATTTTATAATTACGAAATTCATTTCAATCATACGAATTGCTAGCATAGAAAATACAACCATAATATCAATACAAGAAAACAAGAGTATTTAAATTCTGGTGATAATAATATAACGAAACCTTAAAAATCCTTGAAAGCAATAAGTCAGCTTTATACAGTAACTCGGGTCCAAAAAAACATTAAAAAATAATATCAAATTTAATCAAGCCTGAACCATGAAACCCTCGAATATTGACGCTATTTTTGTCTTAAGCTCATTACCGGCTTTCCTCATAACGCACAAGGGACAAATCGTCAGCTGTCAGATTATTTGCGTTGAACCAGCCCGTGTCAACGCATTATCCCTCAATTTGACCCTTTGCCTGAAATATATGACATTTCCCTCGAAACCAACTCGAACGTTCATCAGCCTCTAATCTAAAAAATCATTTTCCATTTTATAATGGCTAAAGGAAACGGTTCACTAACTCCTAAAAAGGACGTTCAATGGAAATTCTAACATTATTAAATTAAACACATGTATCTAAGTTCTATGTTTATTATATTATTTAGGTTTACATGATATAACGTGACAGTTACACATTTTCCAAGTGTATATGTGGAAGTAATATTACGTATATAGAAACTCTCAGTTACTCCTCACATAATTATACATCGTGTTTTGCAATTACAATTTATAATTATTCGTACGTGTGGCATAATGATGTTATAGTGAAAGGCAAATTAGAATGTCAATGTAACCTGTATAATTTTAAGCAAATAATCATTTTAATACTTACCCTGGTCATGACTTGGTCGCGACGACCATACCTACACGTGGTAATATACACGGGACAATTACTCTCTTTCAGTTCATTGCGTTTCGCGAGCAGTATATATCTAATAGCCAAGAAACTTGTAAACTTGCACGACAGTAACGACTGCCGCTTCATTACGGATCCCACGGTGGTCACCGTTATTTTTTAATAGCACTGTGCTTATCACCAAATGCAGTACCGTCAATTTCTATTAGTATAAAAGATAAAGTTAGCAATTTAAATGTATTTTGTAATTATATCTTTTACAATATTTAAGTACTTATATAGTTTATATTTCCTTAAAATCTATTGAAAATAACTCGCTACTAGATGTCTCTTCTGCATCATATCAACTTCTGTACCGTTTAACCGTTCGCCAAGATAACTATAATATTTGTAAATTTTTATTAAATATCCATTTTATTACAACACAATTACTTATTACAATAAACAGTAATAACAACAAATGTTATTAGCAAAAATCGCAAGGGTACTACTACACATATATAAATATATGAGTACTATTTATTTATATTTCAACCAATTTACTCAAAACCTTGACAAATTATATACCTAAACCTACCTCATGTATTAAGTCTATCTATTGGTGGATATTACACTCCGTTCAGTAGTTTTCGAGTTTATCACGAACATACAGCCAGACAGACGCAGCGGAAGACTTTGTTTTATAATATGTAATGATACGTTCCCATAAATATATAAAGTATTACCCTTGTAAAAAATCATAAAAATCAAATAATTGTAATTTTTTTTAATCAGTTTAAAATAATAGTTGCTCATAGGCGTAGTTATTAATGCAAGTTTAATTTAAATTTAATTATTTTAATTTGATATAAATGAAATGTTTATTAATTACAAGATGGCGAAACAACATATCATGATAAAACACATTACAATTTCCAATTCAATCCATCTGAATTTACAAAGAAGTAGATTAATGATCGCCAGTCATTGCCAGCTACTTAAAGTGATTGTGTTACTTACTGCCCATGTTCGGACAATGTGAGAAATTAGAAAAGGTTTCTTGTTCCTTATTCCGGAGAGATTGAACCTTAAATTACTATGAATATGGATTAGATACATTATAAATCATGTGAAACCTCGAGATTCTTTTCTAAGTTGGCCAATAATTCGACGTGAATCATAAGTTAACTAATATATTTTACAAGTTTTAAAATTGCGCAAAATTTATAAAAAAAATTACGTTGAACATTTTTAGATGTATTGACAAAATAAATATTAAAATAGAACTTTGCAGTTTTCGTATTGCCTACTTTTATAGACTCAAATTTTGAAAATGTATTGTATGTTATGATCATAAAAAATGTAAACTCATAAGTAAACATTTTAAAGTAGGTAGTAGTAGTAGTCCTTGATAATTTTTTCCACTTTCATGCATGAAATGAATTTGCTAAAGTATTTTAAATTCTATTAAAAAGAAAACAACAGAAAGCTAAATGGATCACGATCATATTTAGGTACTATACATTAGGTAGATTATATCATACCTTTATTATATGTCCGAGTTTGAAATTATTAGGTTCCAAATATATTTTATGTAATCTGATTTTTATTGTAGCAATAAATTTTGGTCGTAATACGTAGAATCTGAATAATATTCATTATATTATTTCCAATTTTAAAAAATAATCATCATCGTAGAACACAGAATCAGAAGAACTCGGCTCTATCACATCAATCAAGAAAATAATGTTCTTGATACCCTTGGTGGGTGAAACGGTAAAAAAATAAAAATCCACTGGAAATATCATGCTCCAATTAATGTTACGTTGCTACAGTTACTAGCGTTGTTTAACAGTTGCGATGAAATAATGAACCGGGCCGTTGTTTATTTATTTACACTACAAACACAGTTGCTGTTTTCATAAAATTAAATTTTCAAACAAATTCATTTTCTGTTGCCAAATAGGTCACCAGCCTATTTATTGTTTGCACATAGCCCGGAGGGAAAACGGATATACTTGTTATTATATTCTCATTATTCAATATTTAAACCAGATTCATTGTAGCTGTCATTTGATTCACGTAGTATTGGAGTAGCTCTGTCGCTCAGTAAGAATCAACAACGGGTTTTAGTGAGACCACTACCGTAGATACTGTTGTCTACATAAACACATGTACAATGTGGGCGTTCGTGGCACTAGAGGACCTCCAAATCATCTGTTATTGGAATGTAATTCACTGAAAATCAATATCTATCTGAAAATTCTAGTCAAATATCCTACTATTCGTGGAAGATGTACGATTGTTATCTGCCAAAAAAGTTCTGCAATTTATTAAGGCTGTAGGACTAAGTAGTGAACTTTAACAATATGGAAAGCTGACGAAAGATCTGTTTGATTAGTGTCATCGATACCGAACTGTATAAACCTGCATAGTCTTTATCAGCATTTAATAAATAAACTCTCATTATTATCTATGTATGTATCGTTGCTAGAAAGGCAAGGCGTTAGGCGTTGTCTAACGTGCAAAAACTGTCAATGGCTCGTCAGAAAATTAAATATTCAACCAGCGATATATATAAATGAATGCTTAATATGTAAGAGAATTATCAATGATTACTTCAATATTTCGTTATTTACTCTACATGAAAGTTCATCATTGCATCAGCCTGTAAGAGAAAAGACCCACTACAAGACCTCTTCCAAAATTAAGGTATATGCATAATCACCGCGCCAGCCCATGACGTATTGGAGATTTAAAACTCCGAGAAATCCACGCTTTTATTATATATGTATATTTCACATACGGTGGTGCTACCTAAATATTTTTTAGGTTCATATTACATCATGATGTTTTCTTTCATCATCAGCCGATAGGATTACTAATCTCAATTAGTTAT
The DNA here is from genome assembly GCA_035772565.1 of Antheraea assamensis. NCBI lineage: Eukaryota > Metazoa > Arthropoda > Insecta > Lepidoptera > Saturniidae > Antheraea > Antheraea assamensis. The sequence goes on along the minus strand of JAQQSE010000064.1, from coordinate 6,933,376 downwards.
ATGCGAATTCCGAAAAATTCGTTGATATATGCTGCAGCAAATCAACTTCGGTAACGAACAACCGTGCGTGATGAAAGTAAGTATTGGTATTGTTTATATTTTGCTATAGCTCAACTATTTATTATAAGAAATAGAATTAAATACAAAGAGAAATAATAGCGTCAGATGGTAATAAAAGTGGGAGAAGCCAAGGGCATAGCTAGTCTAATATATAACTGAATTATTGTTATTTTTATTTATTTATTTATCTGGAAGAGTAACAGCTATAATATACAATAAATAGTAATTAGAATAGAAACATTAAGCCATTTACTAGTCCTCGCCGATAAGTAACAATAAAAACACACTTGCATTGAAAATTTTGCTTAATTAAAACAATAAAAAGTGAGTTATGATCAATATTTAATTTAAATTTTATAATAATTCATTGTTCACAACATGAAATATATATAAATTAAAATATAGTAATACAGAATAGCGAGCAGATATTCTCGAAGAACCAACCCTTTAGTTTCCCCTCTGCAAAAGTTTGCTGTCGGAAGTAACTTAACCATTTCGAGAATGTGTAAATTATATAACAGTATAAGTTTCACTACAGGTATTCAGGTGAACTCGTTATAAAAATACCGAAAATGTATTAATGGTCCTCTAGTAGTAATATAATTATTCATAATACTAATCGTCTGTAACTACTTCTGCGTTGAATTTTGGTATAAAACTGAATAACAATAAAATATATATTAGAAATAAAATATACGCGAGTGGCAGCGAGTTATGGTAAAATAAATAGGAGAACAACCTTCTCTATGATCCACCCAATCCGTTCAGGTATGCCCCAAAGGTCCATTCTCGCACCCTCCCTATTGAACCACCAGATCACACGATCGCCAGGGATCGAGATAGGCTGTTACGCTAATGATACAGTCATTTTCCCTTCAGGCATAGTAGAGAGTTATCCTCAGATTGCACATCCCAAGTGCCGTTTAAGATCTCGGCGAATGGTATCGAAGATGACGTATAAAAATGAACCCCCAGAAGACCTCATCAGCATCTCAAGCCTAGGTCTGTTCCCCGGAATGGAGTTCACAAGCACGCTGCTAACGCTATAAAGTGAAACGGCTTTCTCTAGCTCACCACACGCGACACAGATCAGCCCACTACACACACTCGGTAAGTAGGTACACAAGTTGTGGAAGAGTCTTTAGTATTTTTCCCTTACTCTTTTCTTTTCGGCTAGCTAGCTTTGGCCAAATTTTCAGATTCAAAATAAGTGTAGCAAGAATAAATTATCTTTGACTGTCCTAAAAATTTGTAATTCAGTTTTGAAGTAAAAACATGGTGCGCATGCAACTGACAAGTTATGCATTGTTCGATTAATAATTTTAGTAACTTTTTACAGTGTTTCTCTTACATACTTACGACATTATGTATTTCATATTCTCATTTATATCAAAGTAAAAAGAACGTTGTAGATTGAAAGTCCACCGCGACATCGTCGTTTGACATAAACACAAAGAAGCAAAACGTTTGATCTGGCACAACGTCTATTGTTAGCCATGCATTTTAATCATTGTCTTGTTACCGCAGGACAATTTTCATTCAGACAGTAATAGGGAAACGAAAAATAAATAACGATTTACTTCAGACAAGTTTTTCAATCATGATTTACATTTATTTAGGTAAATATAGTTTTTGACAAACAGGTTGACAGGTGTAAATACTAAGATGACATCTGACAGGGGAGAATGGAAAAGAAAAACATGTTGTGCCGACCCTACTTAGGTGGAATAAAGGTAAGAAGAGGATAATGATAGTAGTTGGTATACGGAAATAGTAAGACTTAGTACCACTATCGACATAAACCATAGGAGAACCACACAGACTTTTGCTAGGTGAACAGAATAGTCAACTCTGTTTAGGTGTTGAATTTCTACATTTATAAATATTTATATCAGCTGTTTAGCTGCGAACTATGTTTTAGTTTAGAATCAAATAATAGTATTTGTAGTTGTATCATCTAAACCCCATCCTCTATTTTATAAATATTGTTTAATACAGCATATATCGACACATTCAATTAGTCTAAATATTCCGAATCAATAACAAACAACTTTATAACTTCGAACTGTTTTGGAATGGAAGAATGATTATACTGAATTAACATCTGCTATGGCTATTCTAAACTTGAACGAATAATTTATTCCGTGGAACCTGCGGAGTGAGTTCTACAAAATTCGAAACAAGGAAGCTGAATCAATAAACTATTTGTAGTCAGGATCGGATTAAGTCTAGTCCTGCAACGCCTCGGCCTAGTACAACACATTTGGTATAGAACAAAGGTAAAAGCAAATAAAATAGAATAGCATTAAAATTTTAATATCGATTTAGAATGTCATCTACCTCTTCCATTTCTTTTCATTATCTGTTTGATGCCGTCCTATTCTATGTTATCTCGTCTGACGCCTTTATATTATTTTCCTACCTCTTAAATTATTTTCCTTATATTTGTATTGTGTTTCTGTGGTACCAGAAAACAATAATGTTGTCAATGTTTCTCGACCTTTTATAATGTGAGCAATGTTACGATATCGACATACGAAAATAAAATCTACAAGAATATAGTATTCACGTTTATTGTACATTTTCTATCTGATTTTATATTACAAAGTTCTTGTCAGTTGTATGAACAAATTTTATTTATTGCTCTTTTTAAAAGAAACTGTAGAGTCGCTTTCGAACAGCATTAGTCGGTTCGAAAAAACAAACATACGTACATATATATTATATATACATATATCTAACGAAATATTAGGTATCGGAAATCCAAAAATTTATAAGAATGATTTGATCACCTGATGTGAAGTGGGCATTACAGCCTATATTTTTTTTTTAATCTTCATATTTCATGCACATTGCCAGCTCTAGTTTGCTAAATGAAATAAAAAATTGCGAGTACTACTGCTTTGCCAAAGAGTTATTTTTTGTAATACTTTCTTAATAATAAGTTTCGGTAACACAACATAATAGATCGCATATTTACCATAAATGTCTAATAGGTATTTCGAGTGGATACAGATAAATATCTTAAGACTTGCTCGTAGGCGCTTGGGAAAAGATCCCGAGACGCCATTTCACGCGCGATCGCTCTTAATCATACCCATATCAAAATGCGGCATACCTTCCGTTGTAAAATAAGAAAATGCCGAAATGTAGAGCAAATACCCATTTATCTTATCTACATTTATTTGTACATGCTGTAATATGTTATACTCTGTAATTGACTAAAAAAATTTAAACAATTACCGGTATAATTAAATAATTTAAGATTAATAAAGATCTTAAGTAATATTAGTAATTACATGAGTTTTTAATTTGGAATTCGAAGCATTAAAAATAGGTTTCTTATCAGAATTAAGGGACGAAATAATATCAAAACGTTGTCTTAAAATTGGCGTATCATCCAAAATTACCAATTATCAAATAATACAACTTAATGAATAATATAGTAATGACACAAAATGCGAGGTTGTTGGGGTTGTTGGGGTGCGATGTCAGGGACCTCCTCGTGGTGCACCCCGGGCAACGTCGGTCCTGTTGACCGGCGGCTGACTCCTGACCTGGATGTGGCATGTGCGCAGCGCATCCAGTACCGGGCTGGGGCGGATGAGGGCTCAGTTTGAGCCCCAACGGCCCAGTTCCGGACAGCGGCCGGCGGGGCTGGTGTCTTAACACTGGCCTCGGCGGGCGCACTGCAAACTTGACGTTGATAGGAAGGTTATGATGAAGGCAAGGTCAAAAAAAATACTACCCCAGGAGGGTACCTCCCGCTCCGCGGGGGGAGAATCCCTCCCCAGGTCTCACGGCCTGGGCAGCCCCTCGTTCTCTGGGGGGGGCAAAACTTTGCGATCCATTAGGACTACACGGACCCGAGCGACCCAAAGGAAAACTGATTCTCCGGAAAATACGATGACCACGGCAAGCTCTAGGACCACGGAAGATGATGAAAACTCGAAGACCAAGGCTACTCTTAAACGGACCGATTTGCCTGCGGAACAGGCAGAGAGCAGCCGACCAGTGCTGGAGACCCTCTCCGAGGAGGGCAGCGAGGAGAGTCCGACGCGGATGCACACGGCGAGCGAAGGCGAGGGGACCCCCGCCGACGCTGACGCCGTGGCCGTCGCCGTGCCGGACCCCACACCTCGCGCGCCGAACCCATCACCTCAACAGAGGTCGAAGTCCCCGGGGTCGGAGGCGGAGGTGACGGGCTACTGCACCCCGGTGGCGAAAAAGAAGAAGGGGCGAGGCAGACCGGCCACGACCGGGGAGTTCGTCGGTCTGGCCGCGGCTAAGGCGCATGAGGAGCGCCTCAAAAAAGAGGAGCTCCGACGTATAGCGGAGGCGGAGCTGCAGGCGCAGGCGGCCCGCGCTCGGAAAGAGAGGTCCGTCAAGAAACCAATTGTGGTCCCAACTAACACCCGGGACCAACCCTTGACGGACCTGCAACAAAGGATTTTGGCCGACGTTGACGTGGTGGTCAACGTCGGCAAAAAGTCGGGTCACCTACAGGGCCCGTTTATACGGGCACTAAATGAAGCGGCCGCATCCATCACGGATGCGGTCAACGAAATGTGTGCCCGTAAAACGACTGATGAGCTCCGGAGGGTGCAGGTGGCCCACGACAAGCTCGCGGAGGCTAATGCCAGGCAGGAGCGCGAGCTGGAGGAAGTTCGGAGAAAGCTCGCGCTCATGGAGGTAGAGCTCTCCAAGCTCCGCGAGCGGACCGTGGCCACATGCTCGGCCCCTCTGGAGCCACCGTTGACCCCGTCCCCGGCAAGGTTGGAGGATCTCCCTCCGCTACCGCAGAGAAGACCGCGAGCTGAGGGGCCTCCTCCCTTCAACGCCGAGGCGAAATTTGAGGTCTTGGCGCGCTCAATAATGTCGCAGGTGGGCGACATGCTGAGCGCGCGCCTCGAGGCGTTGGAGGAGAGGCTCCTCCCCGAGAGGCGTCTGCGGCCACCTCTGGCCTCCGACAGGGTGGCTGTGACGGCGGTCGAGCCAATGGCGGCGATATCTGGGACTGGAAGCCCCACCGAGCCCGCCACATCGCAGCCGCAGCCGCCGGCGAAGAAAAAGCAGAGGGGGGCCAGGAAAAGGCCCCAGAAGAAGGTGAAGCCCAAGCCTGTCGCCGGCGGTGGGCAAGCCCCTGCACCCGGACCGGCAGATCATGGTTGGGTGCAGGTGGGAAAAAAGGGGAGGCCGGCGAAGCCGGCCAAGCCTAGAAAGAAGAAGGAGCAGGCCTCCAGGAATGTCCTGAATCTCCGCGCCCCGAAGACGTCAGCAGTGACGATCACGCTTAAGTCCGGGGCGCGGGAGGCGGGACTGTCCTACCTGGAGGTCCTGCAGCGAGTGAAGAAGGAGGTCAAGGTCACGGACCTTGGCATCGAGGGAATCCGGTGGCGCAAGGCGGCCAATGGTGGCTACCTCTTTGAGGTGCCTGGTGCCACCAGCGGCGCCAAGGCGGATGCCCTCGCCGCCAAGGTCCGCGAGGCGGTTCCCGAAGGCGTCGCAGTGTCCAGGCCCATCCGCTGTGTCAACGTGCGGATCTCGGGCCTGGACGAGGCGGTCACGGAGGCGGAGGTCATCGCCGCAGTCGCGAGGGCTGGAGACTGCCCACCGGACCATATTAGAACGAACGGCGTCCGCCCCGGTTTGAGGGGCCTCTGGGCGTCCGTCGTTTCGTGTCCGGTGGCGGTGGCCAAGCGGCTGGGCGATGGCCGCCGAATTCTAGTTGGATGGGTTTCGGCGCAGGCACAGGTCCTGCCTCCCCGTCCCCTCAGGTGCTTCAGATGTTTGAGGGAAGGCCACCTGGGGGGATCGTGTACGTCCGCGGTTGACTGCACCGACCTTTGTTTCCGGTGCAGTCAGCCGGGACACAAGGCCGGCGGGTGCACGGCCCAGCAGCACTGCGCAGTCTGCGCAGCGGCTGGGAAACCCGCCGGCCACAGAATGGGGAGCAGGGCCTGCGGGAGGCCTGCGCCGCCTGCGAGGCAGGCGAAAAGAAGGAGGGGGAGGAGGGGGAAGAAGCCCCAAGCTCCCCCGGAGCCGTCAGGGGCCGTTGGGGCCAGGACGGCACTGCTGGAGGAAGTTGAGTGTCCTTGATGGCGGCACTCCGCTTCCTCCAGGGGAACCTCAACCACTGCGCCAGGGCCCAGGATTTACTATTCCAGAGCATGGCGCAGTGGTTGATCCACGTCGCTGTGATGGCCGAGCCGTATTTCATCCCGCCCGACAACAACTGGGCGGGTGACGTTGACGACTCGGTGGCCTTAATTTCCCAGGCCGCCGCCGGCTCCCCCCCCCTCTCTAACATCTTGAGGGGGAGGGGATACGTAGCGGCACATCACAGCGGCGTAGTGGTAGTGGGGGTGTACGCACCCCCAAGTATGAGTCTCGCCGACTTTGAGGGATTCCTCGGGGACCTGCAAAGCGTCGTAGGTCGCAGCCACCCTCACCCCGTCCTAGTGCTCGGGGACTTCAATGCCAAGTCTACGGCTTGGGGTTCCCCGGCCACGACCGTCAGGGGTAGGGTGCTGGAGGAGTGGGCCATAACATCGGGCCTACTCCTCCTGAACAGGGGGTCCGTTAACACGTGCGTGCGACAGCAGGGCGGGTCGATAGTGGACCTAACGTTCGCTAGCCCTGCTCTAGCACGCCGTGTTCGGGGCTGGAGAGTCCTTGAGGGGGTGGAGACGTTGTCGGACCATCGTTACATACGGTTCGACGTCTCCACCCAGACCTCGGACGGACCAGCCCGTAGGACCCCCGTGGCGGAAGGACCGCGTTGGGCCCTGAAGCGCTTAAACATCGAGGCGCTTCAGGAGGCCGTCGTCGTGCAGGCCTGGGTGACAGGAGAGTTACCGGACAGGCCTGCCGACGTCGACCTGGAGGCGGAGTCACTCCGAGCGGACGTGACGAAAATCTGCGATGCGGCGATGCCCCGGATTAGGGGGCCGATCCCCGCCAAGCGTCAGGTGTACTGGTGGACCGCCGAAATCGCGCAGTTGCGCGTAGCGTGCACGGCGGTCCGTCGCCAGTACACCCGTCAGCGACGCAGGCGGGGCCGCTCGCAGGTCACGTCCGCAAGGGAGGCCGAGCTCTACGAGGGGTACAGAGCAGCCAGATTGGCGCTCCGTAGAGCCATAGAGCAAGGAAAGGCCCTTGCTCGGGAGGAGATGCTCGAGACGCTCAGTCGGGATCCGTGGGGGCGCCCTTACCGCGTAGTACGCGGTAAACTACGCCAGGGCGGCCCCCCGGTAACCCAGAGTCTCGAGCCAGATCTCCTCCACGAGATTCTGGCTGCTCTGTTCCCTTCAAAGACAGAGCATATGCCTCCCACGATGGCTCCGCCCACGCCCAACGCGGCTAGCTGCGGCGAGGACGACGTGGTCCCCGAGGTGACCCGGGAAGAGTCGAGGGCGGCGGTGAAACGCCTTCAGGCGAAAAACACCGCCCCAGGACCCGACGGCATACCTGGCCGAATCTGGGTCCTGGCTTACGAGGCCCTCGAGCCCCGACTACTGCGGATCGTCACCGCATCGCTTCAGCAGGGCCGGTTTCCGACCATCTGGAAAACCGGCCGTTTAGTCCTGCTGAAGAAGGAGGGGCGCCAGGCGGACAGTCCGTCCGCCTACCGGCCCATAGTGCTGTTGGACGAGGCGGCAAAGCTCTGCGAGCGAATAATCGCAGGCCGCCTCGTCCGGCACTTAACAGGAGTGGGGCCGGACCTGGCGGATAACCAGTTCGGTTTCCGTCAGGGGCGCTCCACCGTTGATGCGGTGATGTCAGTTAAAATCCAGGCGGAGGAAGCATTAGCCCGGGGTGAGGTGGTTTTGGCGATGTCGCTTGACATCGTCAACGCCTTTAACACCTTGCCCTGGGCCTGTATCGAAGAGGCACTCCGGTATCATGGAGTGCCTCGCTACCTCCGCCGCGTAGTCGGGGCGTACCTCTGCGAGAGGTACGTCACCTTCCCGGGTCAGGGAGGGAGGTTGAGTCGGCGAGACGTGGTATCCGGTGTTCCGCAGGGGTCTGTCCTGGGCCCCCTCCTGTGGAACATCGGATACAATTGGGTGTTGCGCGGTGTGCTCCTCCGGGGCGTCAGCATGGTTTGTTATGCTGACGACACTTTAGTGTTATCCCGGGGGAAGACGCACCGCGCGGCCGCGATCCTGGGAACAGCAGGAGTCGCTCAAGTCGTCGGTAGGATCCGGCGTCTGGGACTAGAGGTGGCGCTTAGTAAAACCGAGGCCCTGTTTTTTCACGGGCCTCTGAATGCGCCACCCGCAGGGTCCCAGATCGTCGTGGGAGGCGAGTCCATCGCTGTCGGGTCGAGTATGAGGTATCTCGGCCTCCTCCTCGACAGTCGATGGACGTTCAAGGGACACTTCCGGCAGCTGGCCCCCCGTTTAATGGGAGCGGCGGGCGCGTTAGCCCGTCTGCTTCCCAACTTGGGGGGGCCCAACTCCGCCTGCCGGAAGTTGTACCTGGGGGTCGTGCGGTCCATGGCCCTATACGGGGCACCCGCATGGGCGTGTGGCCTGACGGCCGTTGGCAGCGCCCAGCTGCGAAGACCGCAGCGCGCGATGGCCGTCAGGGCCATCCGCGGGTACCGCACGATCTCCTTCGAGGCGGCCTCCCTTCTAGCCGGATCCCCACCCTGGGACCTGGAAGCGAGAGCCCACGCGTCTCTGTATCAACGACGCGTGGAGGCGCTGGAGCGGGGCCGGAGACTCGCACCTCGGCAAATCGAGGTGCTCCGGTCCCAGCTCCACCAGGTCCTAGTCATCGAGGAATGGGAACGACGACTTGAGCGACCGAACTCGGGCGTGGCTACCATAGGAGCCATTCGGCCGGTTTTGGCTGAATGGCTCACCAGGCGGCATGGCACCCTGAGCTTCCGGCTGACACAGGTGCTGTCGGGGCACGGCTGCTTCGGCAGCTACCTGTGTCGTATCGGCCGGGAGCCAACGCCAGGGTGCCATCATTGTGGCTGCGCAGAAGATCGTGCGCAGCACACTCTTGAGGAGTGTGCCGCCTGGAACGAGCCACGTCGCGAGCTCGTCGCGGCCATAGGCCCGGACCTCTCGCTCTCGACCGTCATCGTCAAGATGGTCGAGAGCGAGGCCGGGTGGATCTCCGTCGCCTCGTACTGCGAGCGAGTCATGCTCGCGAAGGAGGCGGCGGAGAGGGAGAGGGAGCGGACCACCAGGCTCCCCTCCCGCGGTCGACGAACACGGCGGCGACGGGTCGGCGACGACCTCATGCCGCCGTAAAAAGGGCCTGTGGGCGACGGGACGGGCGGGCACGTCCGTCGCCCTGAGCAGAGTTAAACTGCACAGGCCCGCGTGGTTGAGGCGCTTGTGCCGAGCGACTCCCACAGTTCGTCGGGGGGGGCTTAACACCCTCCCCCCCTGAGGGGTCTGCCATTTTGACCCCTCAGACCGCAGACGGGGCCCCTGTTGAGGGGCCGACACCTGTCGGGGAGCAGAAGTAATGCCATTGGCAGTTCCTGCTCCCCGGCCCAATAGGTGTGTGAGGCACCGTGGGGTTTTTAGTCCGTGGAACTCGGACATAACCCACCCCCCGCTGCCCGATGGGGTGGGTATCCGTTACGGATTTTCCCCACGTAAAAAAAAAAAAAAAAAAAAAAAAAAAAAAAAAAAAAAAAAAAAAAAAAAAAAAAAAAAAGGTTGTAAATAATAATGTATGTAATTAAATAACGAATACGACGTCTGTGGTAAAATATGCTTTAATACTGATTTAAGTAACATAATTTGTAAATAAACTTAATAGGTTTATGATTTTATTTATTTAGAATTAGTTGTAAGTCAATTAACATATGTATTTCCTTAAATAAATACATAAAAGTTTAGAGTTTGAACACAATCTCACTCGTTGTTAAGTGATGAAATTCCTGCCTTAAGATGCTAATATGCTAAGCCTAAAATGAGACGGAATCTAAAATGCAAATGCCAGAACACACCTATATTTCCTTGGCTACAGATTTTCAACATAAAGCAATGCAAGCAAGAGAAAATTTGCTACTATACTTTCATCATAATGTTTCCTTTAACCGAAAACTCAGAGTTATTTCAGCATTGGAATCCATATCGAACGACACAGTGTCGGTCCAGGCTCCCATTGAGTCATGACGACGATCGAAGATTGTAAAATACAATAGAATTAACATAAATATGTAATTATAAAGAAATAATTAGGTGTTTATACCAGATCACATACAACCGTTTTTGAAATGAATGTTTCAACTACAAATATTAATTATTCAGAAGTTAGTTTGTAAGGATGGATAGATATTTGTTACCTTTTCACGCAAAAACTACTAAATGGATCTTTTTTTTTTTTTAATACGTTATAGGTTACATTTTGACCACAATCTCATCTGGTGTTAAATGATAATGTGGTCTAAGATGATAGTCACGCTAAACCTAGAGAGAGACTGACTCTCAAGTGCAGCTGCGGGAACACACCAAAAGGTGCTTGGCGACAGATTTTCAACTTGAAGGTGGTAGCTGGCCATGCGGACTTAAAAAAAGCCCTAGCAACATGCTATGGTTTCATCACGATATTTTCCTTCACCGAAAGCTCCGAGTCAGTTACTAAGATTCGAACCTACGTCCTTCGACGCTGTATCCGAACACACTACCAACTGAGCCATCATCGCTGAAATGAAACGTTACAGTAATATACCGTAATTATAAAAATAACACATAAAATATAATTTACAAATATATTGTTTAAGTATCCTGAAACATAATTATGTGTAAAGTAAGTTGGAAAAATCCTGCCATTTCAGAGTTATTTCGAATTACGCAGCGTAAAGCGTTTGAGTTACGCGAAGATATGGTGGGATAGTTTTCTTAAACATTAGTAAATAAAGTGACTGTGTACCGCTATTGTAATAAAAATGTTGTCGTCTTTTTACGGAAACAGAATTGCTGAGCAATAGGTACATTTTGTTCTACAATTAAATTAAAAAATATAGCAAGATATTTGTGTAAAGCAAAATCTGTATAACATATTTTTATCAGATTAGATACATCTTACAAAAATCTCAGCAAAATAAATTAAACTTTCATTCAAAAAATCATTACATCTAAAAATTGAGGAGAATCAAATTTTGTCAAAAATCTCGTTACATCGACAATTTGCCACATCATTTGTGACAGAGTATGTACAGATAGGGATTTATTTATACGAGTATGATGTAAGAACGAAAGAGTAATTTTCTACCGCGACTTCTCAGCGAACCCAATATAATCTAGATCTAGATATTTGTGTAAAAATAAAATGTAATTTTTCAACGCAGAGATTTTCTGAATGGTATATATATATATATATATATCAACAATATTATATAGGATAGATTAATTTATGATAAAAAAAATCTTAGTAATTTGTAAGATTTTCGACAATTTAAATACGCTGTAAAACTTTAATCTAAAGAAACGCACTTGAAATATGTAGTGATCTTGGATACTTGCTTGTCTTGGTAATTTTAATTGTAATATACATGCCTGCTAGCTGAAACAAGTTATATGTTTCAAGTTGTATCATACAACATTATAAAACAAAAAACTGTTAGCGTGTAATCTTAAAAAATGGTAATGACTTTTTCAAAAAAAGTAATTAACGAAAAGTGAATAGAATTCAAATAAAACCTTGCTAATATATTCGTTTAGAATGTCAAGACTTGCAATTTAATGTTCTAAATCCAGATCTTGTCTTCTACAAATATACAACCCTTAACCCTTTATAATAATACTATGTAAAAGATATAATAATACAGTATGTGATACTTGTTCATATAATTTGATAAACAGCTGCCAATTAAATTTGAAGAAGTCTACACAGGAAGCTTGTTCCATTTATTATTAACATGATAATTTGTAGAATTTCAATTGATTTTTAATACAATAAATAAATAAAATACCATTTACTTAATAAACTGCTACAAGAAACGTGAATAAGTAATGTTATAAAGAAAAGACAATAGCGGTCCAGTAACTTTAAAGATAATATGCTATTCGTTTTTTTATTTGATATGCCGGTAATATAAAGTGAAACGCCTTGCTAAACTTCATTCATAGCAATGTCGTAGCGACGCGACGTAAGCTCGGCTCAGCATTTAGGGCACGTCACTTCCTAGTTCCTGATGATAATTTAAAGAAACAACAGAAGTTAACATATTAAGTAGGTAAAAAATATATATAAAGTTGTGGAATCGGTATTGTGTGGATGATGCGTCACCATACGCAGTATTTACTTCGTAGATAAATTTAACGTCTTCTTCATTTTTTTAAATCTTCGGCAACTAATTATATTTATTGAAGATTGTTGCTGCCATTATTGAATGGGTAATTATTACGAAATAACTCGAAATACCTTCATTGTTGCAATAAGATTTTAGTCTCCTTGTTAAGCATTCTAGAGAGTTTTGTGAGCTGTCAGAATTCATATTTCCAGTTATTCTCCATCCACTTCACTCGTGCATAATACACAAACTATATTACGCAAATTAACACCATAACTATAAAATGTTACGAATAAAAAATAAAAACTACTTCTAGAATGCAATGAAACTGAAATTTTGAAAACTCATTTTTGTAATTTAAGTATTATGAAAACTTATGAATGATGCTATCCTAAAAGTAATTTTATTCTTTTTTGTAAGCTACAACAAATATTCAAATTCTGTAGGAGACCCACTGCAGGGCCAAGAGGTTCTTCTCAAAGGAAGGTATGGACACATAATCACCATGTCGGCCTACGACGTATAGGCTATTTCAAACCCCGAAAAATCCACAGCTCTGTATTTTCCCATATACGGTGGTACTACAAGAACATTTCTCAGGTTCAGGTTTCCTCACTATGGTTTCCTTCACCGTCAGCCGATAGTGTTATCAATTTAAATTAGTAACTGTACGCGAATTTCGAAAAAAATCGTTGTACATGACAGGGTTCATATCTGAGGACATCGAATTCATATTCCACCGGTGAAATCACTATCACCCTCACGTCTTTTTTTCACATATGATTATTGGATTTTTCCCCCTAATACGACAATATTAAAAACTACTATTTGTCCCGTAACCAGGATTAATTAAAACAGAAACAAGAATTTTCAAATTGAATATTTCATTGAAGGATTATAAAGATAATATATTCATATAGTATACGAATCTTAAAGTGTTTTAAACAAAAAACTTTTAGAGTTAAATTTTATTTTTAATTTTAATAAGTATATTAATAGCCTAATATAAACTATGAGTAATTTGTATGTAATGTCATCTAGCTCCTGTATTCCAAATGTCTATGTAATTTTGGTTATAATCTGTACAGGACAAATTTTGACAGTTCGCAGCTGGCGCTGTGAAATTTTGTGCTTGTTTGCTATGGATTTTTGAGTCGCAGATTACTATTTTCTTTTTGTATTGACTTAAAAAGCACAAGTTTACCAAGAAATGAATGCAGAAAAAATAGTCTTTGGGGTTTCTTATTAAAATTACAATATGACCAAGGTACTTAGTCGGTGTTTTTCATATACTTTTACTGTGTCGGATAAGCGTTTTCTGTACTAAATTTTAGGACTCCGAGATATTAAAACATTGTATACGTATAGCTTATAATAGTTCAATCTATAGTATAGCTATTCCATAATACAGAACTATATTGAATTAAATAATAACATGACATTTTCCAATATGGCTCGCAAACGTCCCGGTCATTATTGAAGTAGGTATGTAGATATTTGTATAATTTTAAATTGCCTTGTATGCACGACTTTGTATCTTACTGTAACGATGATGTGTGAAATAAATTTAGTTAGTTTTGTTACTGGGGTTACATAATTGTAGTTATGTAGTTGCAGGAGAGAAATATTTGCTTTATTATGTAGTATTAAATTATAACTATTGATTTTTTCTTCTTTCAGATTAACTATTCAAATTTTGATCTCATTATAAATTAGCTAACAAGGTAAATACGTAATTTTTATTATCAATTATATTTATCAATACATTTAACATTTCAATGTGTGGTTTCTAGTACCAAAAGTAAAATATTTTTAAGGTTTTGAAATACATAATTAGATAATTGTAATATCACTTTTTAACTGTCATTTTTATCAGTTGTGGTGGTCTAGTGGTCTGACCAATGGAATGTCAATCTGATGTCTACAGGTTTGAATCTTGGCATGTACGTACTTTTTGGGAATGCAAGTACAGTTACTCATTTAAATTGGTCACAATCGGCTGATGGTGAAGGAAAACACCATGCAGAAACCTGAACCTAATAAATGTTTTTGTAGTTACCACTGTAAGTAATACAAATATAGAACTTTGAATTTCTCAGAGTTTGAAATTGAGAATATGTCATGGTCTGGTGTGGTGATTATGCCCATACCTTCCTTCGGGAAGAGGCCTAAGGCCTTGCAGTGGGTCTCCTACAGGCTGATGATGATGATGATGAAGTGTCATTATATATCGAGATTCATTAATAATTACTTTCATTGTATTAAAATTATATTAAAAGTAATACAATTTCATTATATCTTATATTATGTATTTATAAATAAATAATGATATTTGTAATTAACTAATTTTTGCTTGAATTTAGCATTTAGCTCACATTTATGAAGATTTGATCTGTCCCTTCGGGTACAGTACATTTTTTCTGGAGAAAAATGTCCTTTTCTGTACCCCTCACAATATGTATGCAAATTTTCATAATGTTCAGAGTCAAACAATCTCACATTTGTATTTATACCTTTATATATTTATATCATCATATTGTATATACATGTATAACTTAATCAATTAATATAGAACATAAATAAATTCTAAGGTTAATTATGATCAGAACTTTAATATTATCAATTTATGAGTTTGTTGATAAGAAATATGAATTTTATTTTCTCAATATTGGTGCATTTTTTTGTTCTAATAAATGTTTTATATTTCGATAAAGCTTTTATTTTTTTTAGATATAAAATGTATCCAATATTAGATAATGAATGGCTTGGAGTGAAGAATGATCCAGTTGATGAGAATCATGTCATGGGTAATGTTGCTCGAAGTTGGCAATATAGGGAACTGGGTTTAAATCCCACTCATTATCCTACTAATAAAATGGTTCTTGAAAATGCAGCTGAAGATATACTTGTACAAAAGCCACTTGAGATACGAGTAAGACAACTTATTATTTTTATTCGAAAATGAAAGTTTATGATTTGTGGCGAAATATTATATGTGGTTTCATTTAAGGAAATTTAGACAGCACACTAATTACAATAATTTTATGTATGCAAAGCTGCTCATGTAAGCCTAGTTATACAATAACTTTAAAATGTTTCAATCTTATATAACACACAATATGTCATGATTTTTTTCTGCTTATAAACTTTTAATCAGAGTTAAATAACATTTTGTGTTTTTCTAGTGTTGTGATTTGCCCGGTTATCCGAGATCAACTTTTTTGATGGTTTTTAGTCCAGATGGGTAAGAATTTGTAATTATTTTATATTTTGTGTATCATAACGATATCTATATGAAGAAGGGATATTATTTGAATATAATTAATATGAAATTTATTTGTATTATATCTAAATTTTAGAACCAAAAGGAATATTATAGTAAATTGATGTTTGCATGGCTATAATGATCATTCTTTTATATTATTTTAAGGGAATTGAAATAAAAATTTTCATAGTGTTTGCATTATTGGGTGCAAGATTAGATCAACGAAATAATGTTAACATTAAATAGTTAGATAACAGCATTAGCTGACATCTTTTTTCATAATGCACTGCCTGCTACATCGGCACAGATGCTTTAAGCTTTTACTTCATCGTCATATTGAGTGTTGTGGGTTCAAATCCACACATAGGACAATTATTAGAGTGATACAGAAATCGTCGTACTTTGTGTTAGTGTAGTAGTGTTAGTTGTATTATTGTCTAAAAAAAATTCAAGATACAATAGCAATGGATTTTATCATCCCTACATGATACAGCAGATATGACCATCATCTTCAAACCTGAACTATCTTTATCATTGAGTCCTTACATTTAAAAATGAATCTTGTCTAGTTTTAATAATTCATATAAAGTCTTTAATTTTTTTAATATTTTCAGTCTTTACACAGCGAAACTTTACTATTCTAACATATTTAATAATTTTTTTGACTGTTCTTCATATTTAACTATTTAAAATTTATTAAAAATATAAAAACTTATGAACTGCTACGATTGAACTTTGCTCATTTTCAACTATAATGACAATTCATTGCTAGTCATTCACCTTGAACTGCACTCTTTATAAATTTAATGTTCTTTATAATGCTTACGTTAATATTTTAGGACTAAAGTGGCATCTACTCATGGAAATCACAATGTTTATGTTTCTGAGTTGGCAAGTGGTAAACATGTAAGAATCTTAAAAGGACATCCACGTACTCCTTGGTGCATTGCTTTCCACCCTTCACATCCACAACTAATTGGCTCTGGTTGTCTCAGTGGCCAAGTGAGAGTCTGGGATATAGGAAGTGTGAGTTACCTTACTAATAGTCGACAGTTATTATACCTATTCAAAAGTGAACTCAAATGTAATATCTATGTGTTCCATATGAACAAGAAGACTAGTTCACAGTTTAAAGTAGTATATTATGTGTATGTCAATTGAACTATCTCCTAATACGATATGGACGTTAAAATTATACAAGTTACAGTGATAATTTTAACATTTTGTATCTTTTCTGAATTTGCGTAGTGCGCCTATTTGATATCATATTATATCCAACTTGAAAAGTTCATAATATTAATTTAAAATGAAATACTTCATGGCTTTCAGAAATAGTTCCTGGTTAATATTTGTTTCAAACTTTCCTTTAAATAGAAATGTTTATTCACATACTTAGTTTAAACTTAGTGTAACTCATATATTCCAGTAGACTCTAGAAAAATGTAAAATACTCCACACCTACATTATATTCCATGGCTAGCATTTTAAACCTACATAAATACAATCTTTTTTTTTCTTTCAAAACTGCATTTTTATTTAAATTTATTGCTGTTTAGCACAGTACATATCCTACTTTGAAGCTGCATGTAAATGTAGTCAAAAACGAAAGTAATGTCACAGTATATTCAATCCACGAATCGTCTATAAATTGCTTTCTATAATATCCTTATATATCATTATATGAATACTATAATGATTATATATTAATATAATTCCGGGATATTGTTATTATAGGGTGGCAGTGAAGTATGGAATGTTCGCAATGAAACTGTAATAGCATCTATAGCTTTTCATCCAAGAGAACAACTCCTTGTAATTGCTACTTGCAACGAACTATATTTCTGGGACTGGAGCCAACCAGCTCCGTTCACTAAAGTTTCAACTAATAATATCAACGAAAAAGTCAGGTTTGAAAAATTAGCTTATTTTGACATAAAATGTGAAATATGAATAATGTTTTGATAAAGCCACTTAAACTTTATATTCTTCTTAGTCTGTTTATTGCAGATATGTGGCTTTTGATGCTCTCGGTTACAAGCTGATAACTGGAATTTCATTGTGGACTTGCTCCGGAGGCGCAAGTAATAACAGCGCATCACTACTCCAGCAACAGAACCCGACTTTGACTGCATCTATTAATCAAATTCATAGCAGGAGAGACGATTTAGATGATAATCCAGGAGCTGACCATTCACCTGATAATCCAGGGAATACAAGAGATGTTATTGTTAATTCCTACCAGAATTTAGTACAAAGATATGATAGCCTAGTGAGAAATTATCAAAGGCTTTTCATGGTGCGACACCGGCTCGTTAGTAGGCCACCTCCGCCAAATACGGTAGCGATTTAAGTTTTTTTTATCTAGTAACAATATTAAAGATAAATGGTAATAATAGGAAGTATTATACGGCGTGTGGATATTGTCAACGTGTGAATCTAATTAATGTTAATACCGAACTAAATAAAATAAAAGTATTTTAAATATTTTAGTCAATTGTGAAGTCATAATAACATATAACTTTTGACTGAATTCATCAATTTATTATAATTTGGTTAGATTTATATTAAACTATTGTCCAGTTGTACAATTGAATCATCACAATTTTTGACATGATAAACGACAGTTTTCTTTAATTGCATTGCAGTTTTCTAGAACCTCTATATCAGAGGTTCCCAAACTTTTTTTTCTCATAGACCCCTTTCAAAATTTTACTGGGTCCCATGGACCACCTGGAGTACTACCATATGAAGTCAAGCCAACATTGTTAATTTTTCACACTATCAAAAATAGACCAATTTTCATAGAACCCCGCTTACTAATTGCGCACCCCCATTGCTTTGTCACGCCAACGTACTCGTACACCCCCATCGAGTCTCTCGTGGGTCCTGGAGGTCCACTTGGACCACTCTGGGAATCACTGCTCTATATAATATATATGAAATCTAGCTTTTGCTCGCTGCGTTAAATGTAGATTTGATATTTATCCTTCGGGAACAGTGTTTACAACTCGTAACAAACAAAGACACAACCATTCGCTTATTCATTTCTTCGACGTTTCGGCGTGATAACAACGACGAATAGTTTTTATAAGCGGTTGAAACATCGAGTGACTAAAATCTAAATGAAGATGCGTTCTAGATCAGTATTAAACATATCAAAGTTGATTGTTCTTGAAAAATACTTAAATCAATAAACTAATGTTATGTTCATAAACTAATAAACCGGCTTTGGTTATACAAAAGGACCAGATAAATGTGGAAAGATTATTAACAAAGGGAGAGAGGATGTAGACATCGTTACAAACAAATTTAATGTTAAAATAAATAATGTCAAACATTTATAACCTACAAAAAAATACGAAGAGTGAATGGATAGATGGCGTTCAAAACAAATATAATGGGTACTTCGTTTCGCGTGACGGCGTGTACAATTGATTCTACCCTCATCCACGCCATTATACAAGTTTCATATCAAAAAATGTGCTATAATATATAAATACTCTACACAAATATGATGATACAAGATCGTAAGACATCTAAATTTGAAGCCATTTAAGACTGATGCAATATCGATAAAATGTTCGTATATTTGAGCGTTGGGATGTACCAACGAATTTTCAGAGTTCGTGTATGTTTACTTTGAATTAGTATTACTATCGACTGAAGGTGAACGAATATATCATGAGGAAATTTCAAGTGTGGGAATTGTTACTGTATATCGATATCGATAATACATTATTGGTTAGCGTGTTTAAGCGCCTTTGTCTTTTTTCGGGAATAACCATTTCTGGGACGTTTATGGTTTAGTATTATTACACTAAAGTTATATTATCTAATATTTTTTTTTCGATAAAATAAATAAGAAGGCTTTTTCCCAGATTGATCGTGGTACAGACCCTATGGAGACCGACTCATTTAACTGGCGTTCTTCCACGCGTCTCTCTGCTTCTACAACCGCTACTGAAAATGGTATCTCTAATGTTATTATAATGTATCTCTATTGTTCATTTAATAAAAATATATGCACTAGTGTTACGTATATAATAATATGTGTAACTGTAGACAATGAAAGAATAAAGTAGTACTATTATTTGGCTTACCTAGTATAGAGTTCATGTCTAACCAGTATTCTATAACTTTTAAACAAATTATATTTTGTAATGACATAGAATGTAATAAAATATGTTATTGTTTAAATTTTTTAGTAACTCCGACCCCTAGTACATCACGGAGACAAGAAGGGGATGAGATAACCGATGGAGAGAGTACCAGCAGTCGTGTACTCAATTTGGATATTCTATCATTCAACAGTAATCCAACAAGGTACATTTATGATAGGAGCTTTATTATATCAAATTAGTACGTGCTACCATTTAATATTGATTTTTTAAATATTATTTATATATTCTAGAAGTCACAATTCAACGAACATTGAACGAACGTTATTTGGATCTCGAGCATCAGCTTTTCAACCCCTGAATGAAACAGGACGTACATTTAGAACGGGTGATCAAGATGAAAATACTGCAAGATTATTACCAAATCCTTTTTCATCGGCTAACGGCACGCCACGTCCTGATAGAGTTTCCTTTACAGAGAGTACCACGCAACCTACAAATGACACGACGAATACTTCGCGAACCAGTATTTTTACATCCACTAGACCGGGATCGACTTCACCAATGTTTCCTTTACGTAGAAGAATATTTCCTCTTCAGCGAGCACATCGTGTTGAATTCTCAGCAAGAGAGCCATCGACTTCATCTCCAACAGGCACTACAGCACCCAGTACCTCTTCGCCGAGTACCGCAACATCACATCCTAATTCGCGAGAAGGTACGCCCCCCATGCCCAACATGCCACGAAGACCGACGATGATCAACTCCTCAACACAAATAAGGCCTGATACAACGCCTTTAGACGCTCAAACTTTGAATGAAAGCCTCGATCTAATTAGGGACATATTACGGGATTCAGGAACAAGACTATTGAACCTGATAACTGATATGTCATTATCGATGCTTTCGGGTGCCGACCGAGAAGAACCAAGACGTGCAAGGAGTGCACGAGCGCTGTCCGACGATGGTGAAGGTGGAGACAGTCAGACACGATCGCGTCGTCCGCGTTCACGTCCTAGGCCTCGATTACTTAGTGCAGATTTGCGACGAGAGCTTCTGTCCTCCAGCTCTGATTCGGATAGCGATCGCTCCTTAGAAGTTAATATACTTCGAACGAGGAATTCTACGTTTCGGGAAAATGACGTTGCGTCTGCAGATCGTCTTGCCGCTTCAGTCGCATCGGCCAGTACGTCCTTGCCCACGGATAGAATGGTATTTGAATTGACAAACGATTTCAGAGACGAAAATGCGTCTATTGATACGAGTGGACTTAACGTATCATTGTCCAGTGGTAGATTTCGGGTCAGGACGCAAGGCTCTGACGAAGAACCAGCTGCAGGACCCTCACAGTTTGCGACACCGTCGGCTTCCAATCCTGATCTTGAACAACCTTCTACTAGTCGTCAGGAGCTTTGGAATGAAGATTACTCTATACCATCTGAAGAAGCATATAGAAGAGTTAGAAACGGCGTCAGCGCCTTGCAAAAGCACGCAGTACAATTAGCGAATATGTGGTTGCGAGGTAATAGGACTACAATGAGAGAGTTGCGCACCATGTGGGAAAACTTGCGGCGGCGTATAATTTCTTTACACAGGGAATCGGGAAGACAGGATACACCCGGATATTACACGAGATCACTTTTAGAGAGGTGCATGATGTTAACTGATATGTCTAATCCTATTATGCGGTCCCCTGGAAGCAACCCAAGATCAGCTCAGCGGGAAACGGGTGCTGAAAGAAATGAATTGAATAGTGAATTGACACCTGAGAATACCAGTCCTTCCAATCAAATAGATAGAGAACTTGTTGAGTCTGCTGCTGAAATTGTAAGGGACATTCCTCTGCCAGCTTTAGCAAGATCAAGAACTACGCCAAGTATTCGTTCTCCGTCATCAATGCGAAGAAGAATACAATCTAGTTTTAGATTGCGCATCGAAGATGAACTCAGAAGACAATTACGATTGTCTCATAGCAATCGATTGACAGCAAGATATTCTAGTTTGACTCGCAGAGATTTAACTCGTGCAATTGAAATCAGCGCCACCAGGCACGAGATACGAATGCGAGCAATGCAAGTTTTATCAGTTATGTTTAATATGATGATGATGTGTTTAGAAGAAAGGGGTCTCAGCCAACTAATAATTATCATGTTACGAACGCTTAAAAAGGCACTAGCGTTAACTTGTTTCATGTTAATGACAAATAGAAATAATAGAAGAAATGGAAATAATCAAGCGCCAGCTACCCAAAACGTAGAATCAATAGATGTGGTACGCATCCAAAACGTAGATCATACAGGTCCAGTTAACGTTGATGGACCAGATGAAACTGTAACTCTTACTAATCCTACACAAATTGATAGAACAGAAGCTGAAGTAGATAAGACTAAGAAAAACACAAACGAGTTAACAAACATTGAAAACCCTTCAATATCTCAATCTGGAAGCACAGAAAATGTAGGTAGTGTAAAAGATAGTTCATCAGTTGCATCGCCTACTTCCATTACACAGTCGTGGAGCAATCGACTTGCTGTGCAAATAGCTGCAGCTAATAGAAATAATTCTGTAACTGCAAGGAATAGGAGAGAGTTATACATAGAAAGTAGACGGTTAAAAGCTTTACATAAAACGAATCCGCTGGCTCATCCTCTTATGAAGAGAAGGGCTGTGCCCCCCATTTCGACTTATAAAATCCCTACATTACGAACGTTACCAAATAAAACGAATACGACTAGATTTATGGCTCCCAGGATTGCATCACAATGTAGCGAACCTGTTGCCGGTCCGTCGAACGCACCTCCATCCAACGACAGTAATGAACATTGGAACGAACTTACCATGACTGGGTTTGACAACAGATTGAATTTTATACGCATGGCTCATGTGAGGTTGAGAAATGCTGCGAGGAACCGTCGTTTGCAAACTATTCGGTTTTACACGCCTTCATCCGTTCCCGAAATATTCTCCATGCATCCTAACAATGGAGAAAACCAACAAGAAAATCAATCCCCACCACAGAATAACCCTGAAGAAAGTAGCCGACGACCTTTCGCTTTTTACCGGCCACATATTTTAACTCCACGCAGCGACTCTGCAAACAGACCAGACTATCTGGTACAGGTTCAGGATATAATGAACAACGTTGCTCCTGCTGTACAGCCGAACGATCAGTCTACAAACGAAAATGTTCAAGAAAGTCCCTCGCAGAGACTGCCTCGAAGAATTCACGAGTATCTCCAGCCTATTATATTAGCACAGGTAATAACACTCAAATTATAATTTAAAATAAATTGTCTAAGGAAGGTATTAAAACGAAATATTAATTATGCACTTTAATAATTACTTACATATGTCATATAATGTATAATTTTATATGATTGGATTTCAAATCCCGTACATTTCAGTAAATAGATAGGGCCTTAACCTGGAGGATTTTACCTCTTATTCTCCTTTAAAACAGTCTCGCTTAAGTAAATTTATTTTTAATAATACATATTGATATAGATTCTTCAGTTCAAATTCGAAAAGCTTTATGATTCTCCAGCAGTTTGTGCACCTAATCGGCTGACAGCTGTGACATTTCCAAATTGTTCATTAAAGTAATTTATAAAATATATACGATTATTGCTATTTTAAATTACGTATTTGTCTTAAAAACAGTTAATTTCACTTAATTATCTTAATTGCACCCGTAAATTGTCTGTAAACTGAAGATATTGAATATCTTATCGAACGAACTTACTTCTCGAAATATTATATATTATAAATAACTAGATATTATACCAGACATGATTGATACATCGTTTTTTTGTAATTTAAATGTACAAACATACATGTATAGATATATCTTTTTAAAGAAAATAACAGCGCATTTATCGTATTATCTATATGAGCTCAAGAAATAAAATATGACTTGGATTGACTTATCGGGATTTAAATGTATTAATTCCTTTATATAAATAGAACGCAATGGTGATCGAAGATGAGGAAGGGCTTGGTGGCCTTGTCAGTGGTGGAAGAAATCTTGGCAGTGGCGGAGGTGGGGGAGGAGGAGGGGGTGGCGGAAGCGGTAACGGAAGTGGTGGGGGCGGTGGAGGCGGAGGTGGGGTCGGCGGAGGGAGCGGGCTCGTGGCAGGCATGAGACGCGTGAGCGGAATGGCGGGATTACTCGATGCCGGCATTATCTCGGAGACGTTACACGCACCTGCACACCGCGTGCAAGCCTGGGATTTCACAACGGGAAGCGTTCCCGAAATCGCTGACAGTGAGATTTATCCTTTACTTATCATTTCCTATACAATATTTTGAAGAGAAATATCTAAAGACGGCGGTTGGGGGTAAAATTGAATGTACACACCATTACATAAAAATCAAATTTGTTTTAGTACCAGCGTTTGATATGTTATCGGTAAATGTGGTTCTATTGCCATATACATTACGATTAAATAATGGTACAAATATATAATGTTAAACATATGCACAGCTGAAATAAATTAATAATATAAATTTTGACAGGTGCGAAAAACGTAGTGGTGCAGAAATGCAGGATACATAATGACGCGAGTATCGACATTTCTAAAGATGGACGCCTCTTGGTAGCGCTTCTCCCTGTGCCGAGATTGAGGAACACTAATCATTGGTTAGGTAGTAGTAACATACAACCTGTATTTTTTTTAGTACAAAACTAACCTTATATCGTAAAAACTACTGCATTTTTTATTTATTTACTTAAACTTACCACTAATTTGGCGTCACATTGCAAACCACATTGTCAATATGTTACTGCAAATGCACGTCAAAATGACACCAAAAATAAGAAACCATATTTTTTACAAATGTAAATTGAATATTTCTATATATTTCGTGCTGGCAAAAAAAAACTACCAAAAAAACGCATAGTTATACATTTTAAAATTTGAAAAATGTTATAATAACCTACACATATTTTACTCATTTAGGCTGTTAAGATCGAAAAGCTATTGCTACCTCGAAATTGATCGCAATTAATTGCCACTTGGCCAAAAAATCGTCTCAATTTGACATCCATTTGCAACAGCAATCAAACGTCAGTTTATGGGGGTAGTCAACAGCAATTAAACGTCAGTTTATGGGGGTAGTCAACATAAGGTGCTGTGTAGTAATAAAATTGGTTGGGTCATCTGGTACATGTACTATAAATAATTGTAACGTCCCAAGTACTTAATATATAGTACAAGTACGTATTGGTATAGGATTATGACCATTCTACAAAGAATTTTTCGTAGATGGTTCTAGACTACTTATTTTTTGGATTCGATTGACCCCATTACCATATTTTTAATGCCCAACGAACCTGGCGGGAATCTGCTAGTAACAATATATAAAACAAAAGATACACCAGATCGAGTTTCTTGCCAGCACTGTTCGATGACTGGTGCTCGGTTTCGGAGTTATTTTTAACTTTAGTTTATCTGTTCAATAGCATTATCGGTTCCATAACTTGTCAAACAATCATACGATATATGTTAGTTGAACTCGGTTCAACTTAACTGTCCTATATTGGGCGTTTATCTATTCGAAAAGTTTTGTTAGACGTTTCATCTGCCAAAACTGACCTGAAACGTTTTTTTTCTCTGTGGCGGTATACTGATTTTAGCACGAATGTTGTTTAAGTTATTTTTTATTATGTTCCAGAATATAAATAAGGATCCGAGAATTCACCTTAATTCAATATAAAAATTCTGTGTCAATAATATTGGTTAATACCGTTTCCGTGCTTCATTATCGTACAAATATTTTTTTATCGATTTATAAAATACATACAAATAATGATTTCAACAGGATTGCTGAATATAAAATCTAACTGAATCAACAAAAATAATACTACTATGCATGATAATAATACTATTCACGCAATAACAAAACCAAAGTTTTTATGTTTGACATTTTGTAAAATGAGCCATCTAGTGAACATCAAAGAACTAGTTATTGATTTATAGTTATTTGACAGCTCGTTGTGTATTCAGAAACGCATTGTCAGTTAATCGCCGCTTATCTTATGGATAACTTTATTGAATCAATAGCTATTGATAGTTTAAGTGACGGCTTCAGAAACTGGGCATGTGTAGTTTGTCCGAACTGGTGATAGTATTTCAACGTCCATAAGCGTCCTTAGGGTCTAGATTGGGTAAGGTACTTTTGATTTTGAAATTTGCACGTGTGAGGTGCAGGTGTGTACTCGCTGGAGTGGGCGCGACTCGGACAATGCCTGCACACGGCTGTGCTGGAGCAGGCGGCGGTGTCGGTGGCGCTGTCACCCACCGCACGCCACCTTGCCGTCGGACTCGGCTCCCGGCGGTTTGCGTCCGCAGCGCACGCGCGCTCCAACGTCTTCGCACTGCTCTATCGACTCGATCCATTAGGTTAATTAATATTTCTTTATCTATCGCAATCACCTACCTCACTCATTAGGTGGATTACCATTTCCTTATCTATCTCAATTTCCGACTTCCCCCATTAGATAACTTACCATTTCCTTATCTATCTCAACCTCCGGACTCGACCCATTAGATTAATTAACATTTTCTTATGTGTTTCCATCTCCGACTTGAAGCATTAGGTGAATTAGCATTTCCTTATCTATCTCAATTTCCTTTGTGTCTCTTGGATACATACGAGTATCTTTTTCATGTTTTATAAGTTTTAGCATCTGACCAAAATCTCACCTGATGTTAAATGACGATTTGATCCAAGATGGTATATACTCTAAACCTAAAGGGGAGTCTAGCTCTCAAGTGCAACTGCCGGGACATACCTATAAGTGCTTGCCGGCAGATTTTCAAGTAGAGGGTGAGGATCTTGGAAAAATCCCTAACACCATGCTATAGTTTCATCAGGATGTTTTCCTTCAGCGAAAGCTGCGACTCCTACGTCGTTTGACATAGTATCTGAACACGCTAGCCACTAAGTCATTGTTGCTTTGATATATGTATTGTCTATATATTAGTTACATGAAATCAGAAGTAGTAAAATATGTCTGACATACAATTTTGCAACTGAAAACGAATTTATAAATTTAAATTGTATCCATACATAAGTAGTTGTGGTCAAGGATTTGCCCGGTGGAATATCAATTCGATATTTGCAGGTTCGAAACCCGTTATTTATCGTCGAATTTTTCGGAATTCGTGTACATATACTAATTTAAATTTGTAATGCTATCCGCGACCAGTGGAGGAAAATATCGTGGGGAAACCTGAACCTAAGCAATTTTCTTGTAGTATGACTGTATTTGGGAAAAACAAAGAACTTTGAATTCTTTGGAGTTTGAAATAGTCAATGTGTCATGGGCTCGCGTGGTGGTTACACCCATATTTTCCTTCAGGAAGAGGCCTGCAGTGAGTCTCTTACAGGCTGATAAAATACATAACCATTGCAAATATTTTTTATTATTGTATTAAATTATCTGAGTGAATTTAAAGTTGAATGAAAAAATTATCGTTTATATGTAAGTATATAAAGTGTAATTGATATTTAACAGAGAGTTCAAGCCGCACTGGACTATCTCCTATTAAGGAACTGGAACAGAACTGGGAACACGGGTTCACCAGCTTGAACTGCCTCCGCTGGGCGCCACAACCCGGTCAGGGTCTTGTCTACGCCAACAACACCGGACAGCTTATCATCATGAGCTAAGTTAAAACTCGCATCCTAATATTCAATCTGATACATTCAAATTCAGTTTTCATAACATACTATTTGTGAGGACTATGAGTATTCGACATATATCGATGTTCCTCAACTATTGTATCAATATATTTTTACACGATATATCGAATGAAATGATCGACATAACTTTTCTTCATTGTGCGAACCACACGTGGAATAATTTTAAATTACTGCTCTCGGAGTATCTAAAAATAATTGATGTTGAATAATATCTACGTTTATGAATTGATGTAATTTTAAAATACACCCCCTAGTTGAGCATTGCAGAGTTATTCTCTGTTTATATCCGACCTACTCTAGATTTAATATCGAATGTTACAAATATTATCTTTGTAAATGATTTGATCTCTTTAGAAATTATTCGATTGGAACTATAAAAGTGTGAATGTAGTGTAATCATCTTTGATTAAGTTTTTAAATAATGAATATAAGTTACACACTTAGTAGTTGCTTACACTACATCTGATTGTATAAACGTAGGGACTTTAGTGAGTAAATTGATTAGTGGAGACCTTTGTAATATTTTTTTCTGACAACGATACCTATAATGATTATGAAATTATTAACTGTATCTGATAATTACTTATATAACTCTTGTATTCACCTGCGTTTTTAAGTGTTTAGACTTACGATGGGCTGATAATGCTTACTGAAATATATATTAACTAAGATCTAATAATACAGTAGTAATTCCTAAAATATATTTATTAATCACATTTCTAGAAATTTCCAATTTCATTAATCGCACTTGGAAATATTGCACACCTGAGAAAAAAATTAAAAACTTTATTCTTCATAGTATAGATTATTTGCAGAAAATACTATCTTCCTTCGCTTACTCTAATCTCAGCTATGTTTTTGCAACGCCCATTTTTGCATTTAAATAATCGTTTTATTCCATATTGCACTGCAAATGGACACATTTGATATATAATTATGGATTTTATACTGACAGTATTTCTGTTTATCATCTACTTTTGTTTTCTCTATTACATTCACAAAAATATTATGTTTAATATAGAAATACTTTGTACAAATTATTGTGTTGAGTTTTATGATTTAAATTATGTGGTGTAATATATATGGAATCCGCCAAATTATGCAATTTCGAAAATATTTTTCATAATATAAGTTTATAACTGAAAATTTTTAAATATAAGATAGATTATGAAAATTATTTTGTTTCTGTATAGACTGATTGATTCGACCAGGGTATGATTGATATATATTTTTATAAAAGTGTCTATTTCAAATAATCAATGGTCTTTTATTATGTTTTGCCTAAATTTATCATCCTAACAAACTATAGAACTGTTGATTTTTGTTGAGGGCGTATTTATCGTACATATTTTTGGGGACAAAATATTATTGTGTAGTATTTAAATATTTATATTAATTTTTTTATTGACATTTAAAATTAGAAATACATATTAGGTTTTTATTTCCTATAATTATTTATGTACCCAAATCTCGGATGTATTGAAATATCTGCTTTAGCTTATAAACAGTATTTCATTAACGTTTTACTATCAATTGCCACAAGGAACAATTATTGTTATTTTAATCTCTGTATATCATATTTTTATACATATAACACATGTGGTCAGTGTGCTTTATCAAATAACGGCCTTGTGTTTACTGAGTTACCATATTAAGTATAACTAAGAAATAATAGAATAGAAATAAAAGAAAGAAATATCCACCGGGCACACACATCTAATAATTTGCAGATTTATATTCCTTATATGTCGAATATCATTTCTATGAGCTGTTATTTTTTTTTTTTATTAACGAAAATAATTACTTATGACAGTTAATGTTGATTTATTCTATAAATAATATAGTTGCAAATTAAATCTTCTTATAGTAAATAATTCTAAGTTGATACATATTACATATTGAATATGTAATATGTTTGTTGAGGCAGATGGTATATTAAAAACTAAAAATTTGTGATTAATTATCGCCACAATATAATTTCTCTATTGACACAAAACATACACTTTCCTCTAGACATAAACCTAATATGATATTGTATATGACTACTATGTGTTAGTATGCTGTATATATTATATAAATTTTGGTATCTCGTCTAATTATAAAAACCATATTAAAATATATTGTTCTTAGTATCACTGTGTAGTTAATTATCTCAATAGAATATTTAATTTATTGAACAAAATATAAATGGCGCCTAATTCTAATTATCCATGAGTTATGCATAACTATATGGGTATACTATTTTTTACTTACCAACCTTATATTTTGTTTTCTTATGAATCTACTATTGTACCAAAACTGAAAAAAATAATTGCATAGTTCATTGTGCTTTTTTAAAATATATGTAGTGTCATTGTGGTCATTAATGAATTAATTTTGTTTCGATACATTCCGGTACTAGTGAGAAGTATAATTCTTAATCTAATATGTTATTATCATATAAAGATATGCTAAGAATTACAAACCTTGCACCCTTTCTTGAAATAAGGCATTCAAATCATATGCAATTGAAAGAATTGAATAATAAAAATAATAATAGCTAAAATTCAGTTGCATAAATAAGTTAGAATTAGGCGAACATTATATAATGAAACAGAACTAATTAACCTGAATCCCTTTTATTATGCGTGCAACTCTAGACAATGTAAATATTTTTCTTTGTAGTAGTGACAAGAAATTATAATTATCAGCTTTCCTATTATAAAATTAAGATGTACCGCAAGTTTTTAATGTACAGTGAATAATGTTGTGTCTAATAAAATATAATAATACATCAATGTTTCATTTATGTAACGTTTATTAATACAGATGTTGAAAAGGTCCTATGTCCGAAATATAGTCTTGGACTTGTGTTTAACATTTTCCAGATATATTGCAATTGAACAAAAGCTACGAATACTAATTAAAGCCACTTGTTTTCTTTTTCATAGTGGTAAATCTTAATTAATAAAATCTCAGAATATCTCAATTACAATTTTTTTTCCTTAGTCTGACTTTTGTTGTTCAGATTCATTTAATTTCGTTCATTTACTATGACGTCTAGTCTATATATATAAAATTGAATTGCTGTTCGTTTGTCTCGCTAAAACTCGAGAATGGATGGACGGATTTAGTTAATTTTTATCTTGAAATATTTGTGTATGTTCAGGAAAGGTTTAAACGGTGAAGGACATAAATTATAAGTAAAGAAAATACTAAAAAAGACAATTTAATTTTCAAATAGAAACTGTTCCTAGCTATGAAACATTTGATGTCTATTGTCTTTTTAGAAATAAAAATTTATCACTCTGTTTTCAAATATTTATATGTGCGTTCAGAAATCTTTATATATTTACGTACCGCAAAAAAAATACAAAAAATATAGTATATCTGAAAGATGTGAATTGATTAAGTCCATAACTGTGTTGGATTTATAATGTAAATAAAAATTTTGTAATAAGTTTTGACCATATTTTACACAATGTAAGTGATACGAAGTTTACCGGGCCATCTAATCTATTTAATAAAATTCGTACTTGTCGTAACTGACAGACAACGTACGAAATAATCTGGTGGGTTTAGAAACATTAAATTTCGCTAATTGACTACTCATATAAAACGTAGGTGAATGTGCACTAGGAGGATTAAAAATAAGCCGATTTCTGAAATGTATTAAATCCGAATTCCTATCGAACACACGTCGAATCTATACGTATAAACAATACTGAAGTGCTTGTTTTCATCATCATCATCAGCCTGTAAGAAACTCAATGCAAGGCCATAGGCCTCTGCCCGAAAGAAGGTATGGGCATATTCACCACGCCAGGTCACGACGTATTGGTGTTTTCAAATACTGAGAAATCCAGTTCTATATTTTTCCCTCATACAGTGGTACTACAAGAACATTTCCCAGGGTCAGGTCTCATAACGATGTTTTCCTTCACTGTCAAGCGATGGTGTTACCAATTTAAATTAGTAAATGTACGCAAATTCCGAATAAATCGTTGCTACAGGCCGGAGTTCGAACCTGCAGACATCAGACCTATATCCCACCTGTCAGACCACTATAATATATTAGTGATTATAGACAATCACGATTTTTTTGTCCGACCTAACCTCCAAAACTGCTGAATCCTTTCAACAAATCTTTTTGACAAAAAAATAACCTAATTAATTCTGATAAAACATGCAGTTCCCACTAAACAACAATATTTTAACGAGATCGAAGTCACGGGCACCAACTAGTATTAAAATTTGTATGCAAGAAAATGTTAAACAAACACCAATGTAAGAATAGTTATTCTTAAAGAGAGGTATAAACCGTTATGGTGCGGATGGACACGTGAAATCCTACATAAAAACAATACGTTTGATTTGGAATTTATTTTAAGTACTAGTTACTATTAGCGAGTAGGTATATTCTGCTGTATACTTTAATTAACTACATTTGTCTGTTGCTATCGTAAGATGGCTTCTTCGTTTATATTTCAAAGTAAAAGGCTAGGCGTTACTAGAACTTTGCGAACGTTCCGAAATATACCTATTACAATGTCGGCTTCTGTTAACTAAAAATCTTAACTAGTATTTTAGCGAATTTGTATAATTAAAAAGTTGTCCATTTCCACTTGGTTTGAAGTAAATTTACATTAAACTAAAGGTTTCATTAATAATGTAGAAAAGAAACTGAAATTAACAATTCCTCTAAATGTATCTTCTTTTTATCTCCGGCATTTATTCAGATTTTAGCTTTTGCATTTAGATCGATTGATTAATTATTACACGTTCCTTGTATTATATTTTTCAAATATTAATTATGACAGGAACAAAAATTTAATTTTGTTTTTTTTTTTAAAGAAAGTCAGATTCTTTTAGTGTTGTTTTAATAAAATATGATAATCGTGTTGTTTTCTTCTAAGAGATAAATAAATAAAAGAGAACAGTTGTCTTGTCACCGTGTACTACATGCATTAAAATGTCCTACATTATTCGTGCATTTAAAAAAAAATGGTCATATCGCCTATACTCAAAAAAAATTGTTCTCTGGATAGTAGATACCTCATTCTCAAATCAAACCGTTATACAAGAAATCTTTACATATAAAAATATTGAAAAGTATGTTGTTTTTTTTTCTCAAACTGACTACACTGTTGACCTGGCAAGGCCTCTGCAGTTTCACCGGACTACTAAGGGGAGCGAGACGAAGGGAGAGGTTCGAGCAGGACCTGTGTCAGCCAATGGATGCCTGACTGGGAGAACGAGAAAGCGTGGGCAGGCATTGCTCTCTGTGGCTGCGGCTGCGCCTGAGGGTTGAGAGCCTGAGGATGGGGTCTAGGAGCCCAGGGCGCCACGGGGGCCCGCCAGGACTGGGGGGCACGCGGCGCAGAGGGTGCCTCTCGTGACACGGGAACCGGTGCTACCGGAATACGGGAGGAACCCGGCAGGTCAGGGAAGGCCTCCACGGACATGAGAGGTTTGTCTCCCTTGGCGTGGACGTTATGTACGCGGCGCGATAGTTCGCAGGGTGACCTGCGTTACCGCAGAGAACGCAGCTCGGGGCTCGGGAGTGTCGGGAATGCGTGCGCACTCCGTAGGGTGGTCCCCTACGCACTTAACGCACCTGGGACGAAGATGACAGTTGCGGGCTGAGTGACCATAACTCAGACAGTTATGACTATACGTTACGGGGTATGGGACTTGCGAGGGGCCCTAACAGTGATGCCGGTGAGGCCACAGAGGTGATACCGAAAATAGTCTTACCCTCTTGTGATCGGTCGAGGACGACCAGGACCTTCGTGTATGGAGCTTTGGTACGGGGTTGGTACATCCAATGTTGTTTGTCCGAGCTAATCTTCGATACAGATGAACCGATTTTGACAATACTATTATTGGCAGATATGGTACTTTTCAGAGTGACATGTACGCTATTTACAATTATATTTTTCTGCAGGTAATAATAGTGATAAAATTTGACAAAGGTTGTTAACGCATTAATACATATTTTGTAATTCATATTGTTTATAATAGATGGCGCCCACACGTTTTTTAAGGAGCTATCGAATCATGTTTCGATATACAGTACTATCTAATGTTTTGTTTAATAGTTTCGGGTGAGTGCCCTAAGCGCTCCCCTTAGTAGTCCGGTGAAACTGTGAAGGCTTTATTGGCTGACAGTGTAGGTCAGTTCGAAATAAAAAAAATGTTTAATAAATATCTCGGCCTAGTGGCTGTTTTCTTTGACAATAGTCATAAATACCTGCAGATATATAGATCGTTTTTGGAATACATTGTAAAACTGTACAAAGGTTCTATGCATGGTGATGGGCCTTTTTCAAACTTTGCTGGCTACCACGCTCGAGTTGAAACTCTGTAACCAAGCATCTGTTGATGTGTTCTGACAGCTGTACTGGAGAGTCGGTCACCCTCTGGATTTTTAGCGCGTTTACCATTTGGGACAATGCCGTCACTTAATATCGGATGAGATTATGGTCAACGCTAAAAACCTAGAAAGCATATCAAAACAATAACACAGTCGGTTATGACAAAATTGCAATTAAAAAATAAAAGCCCATGCTTAATCCAAAATAACCCGTGATTACTGGTGCTCGTGAAATAGGTGATTTTTCATATAACAAGAAAACAATTTTCGCCACAAACGCGAACACTAACTTGTCTTTATATAAAACCCATTTAATGTCAGACAGTAATTTTACTATATGGAGGTTTAGCGCTTGTTTAGCACAGTATGATAATGTACTGTCATCAAAATTGTAATATAGTCGATAAGGGAAATAAAACAATACAAATGATATAAATATCGTGTTTATTTTCGTTTCTATAGAAATGTAATTGCAATGTTCTTGACAAAATATAAATTATATAAACACAATATTTTAATGAAATTACGAAAATGTTTATAAACTACTTAAATAATAATCATAATATTGCGTACAATTTTCTACCAAACAAAATATTTAAAACATTTTGTTAATAAATATTGTTTAATAGAAATTAATTGCTGCACTGAATGCCGTAATGCACTTCTCGATTTGAAATATTGAAAGCAATACTGATAATATTATAAATATGTAATATAAAATATACTTCCGTTCATATTCAACATTTTAAATACTTCTGTTATTGGAATACAAAAAATGTTTTTTAGAAACTTTCTAATAAAAAAGTGACATATATACAAATTTATTCTCGAAGATCTTCGATACCAGCTTCCTTTCGTCATTATTGTAAATAGATAATCTGTGTGAATTAAACATAAGAGGGGCTTGCAAGCGAATGTGATAAATTATTATATTATATGCATCTCGATTGTGACTCGAAAGCTGTCATTAAACACGTCATAAAATAAAATATGGTTTTTGACTATACTCCACTTTTTAATTCCATAATGTAAATTGACAAAACTAATGTCAAATTTGAAATTAAAGTTGCTATAAAAGTTCTAGTGTTATCCTATAGATGCATTTTATTTTTCAATTATTTAAAACATACAATTTTAAATACCTAATTTAGGATTTTCGGCCATTATTTGGATTACACAACAAAATGGATAATTAACTATTATCGTTGCATAATTTAGTAAACAAAAATCTATATATGTGAGAAAAAACTCACAAATAATATAGTTTCAATAAGCCTCTGATAATCGCCGTTTTGATTATTTATATTAGCCTTCACTTTGGGACCAATTAGTGTTATTTCAGAAAAAAAATAACAATACAAATAATATGCACGGTTTTACGATTACTTGTGATTGATGTACATCAATCACTGTCTTTGTAATTTAATACCTCACCTTCCATCATTTTTACTCAGTATCAAAAGTCAAAAAAGTGTAAGCACCATACAAGAATATATGCCAAATTAGATCTTATTCGCTAAATAATATAAGGATCACTATAGTATGCAGTGAAAAACGAAAAAATCATTGTCGTTTGTAAAACTCAAATCTTAACTAGTTAAGGAAAGTGATGTCTTAATCAACTAGCAACCCAAAAAATATATTTTTTTTACTCTACGGAATTAAAAAACGGACTGTATTTATAAAATCAAAGGTCAAACCAAAAATAACACTAATTTAACTACAAATATTTATTTAAAATGTTAATTTGCTCGTAATAGAAATATAATTTCCCTGATTCATCACAGACCAAATGTAAAATCTATTCAGATTACCAATATATTCTGAACCTTGTGTATTGCAGCGCCGCACACTTTCCAGTGAATCGAAGCATTTAAATATTATAGCGTCTAAAACTAACATTCTGATGAGGAAGTGCCGTTTTATTTAAATGCTACAAATGTTAGTGTTCCGATGGCTTGAGCTCTTTAATTTGTTTTATAAGATAAGCTTTTTCGTCGTTGAACTGTTCGTCTTCTGATCGATCCGTATGGAACTTAGTAAGAAAATCAACCAGTTTGTCTTGATTCCTTAAGAGGATATCTAATATTGGTTTTGGTTTATTTGGATTGGCTACAAATACCTGTAAAAATATTTATTATCAGATCAATACAAACACATCAATATTATATTTACGATACCTAAATTGATTTTACTCGATTCTCTAAATGGTAGATGTGAAAAGGTGTGGTGATACAATTTAGTCCTTTATCGTTATCAGATTTTTTAACAAGTTCTTATAAAATGTTTAAAGTTTCAATCAAAAATATTGTGAAATCCTTTCAAAGTAGTTTTTGCTAACATCTATCTGTTATTAGCAATACGTATTTATTGTTTAGACTCATGACGACTTATGCTAGTAAAAGTAGTGTTTGTAATGGCAAAACAACAGCCTTTTACCACATGGATATTAAAGTATATGCAACGCATATAATAAAAAAAAAAACAGTTTTAAAAAATTTTGTTTGTGTGTTTGTTCCTGTTAATCTCTGTAACTTTTGGACTTTAGAGGGATTTTCACTGAGAGATTGCTGATGTTAAAAAGAGTAGGATTACCTTACTTTTAGAAAAAATGGGTTCTGTGCAAATCCAACTAAAGACATAGTGTCAGTCCGTGGGACGCGCACGTTACGTTTACACTGAACAAAATATTCTTGCTAAATTCCATATTTACAAAGTGGCTGGTAACAGTTAATATACATATTATGAGAAAATTAATTACTATTTACTGATTGATACACATCTCGTATAAAAATACACAACTTGCTAAAGAGGGATAAACTATCAGAATCAACGTAATTATAGAATAAACATACCTTAAAAACGTGGAAAGCCTCGAATTGTATATTGCGTGATTTCTCTTTTAACATATTCATCATTAGTTTGAGGTTATCCGGGTTGGTGATGTAACGTGTCATAATCGAGAAATTATGACGGTCGAGCAACAACTCGCCCAACAGTTTGAGACTCTGCCGTCGAGTCACATAATTCTCAGAGTTTAACAGCCGTTGATAGTGACCAAATACTTTATCATAGTTAGCTTCTAAAAATTCGGCACACAACATTTTGTGCCGTGTTAACAATTCCTGAAAAATTACTTATTGTTATTAACATGATGTAATATAAAAAAAAACACGGTTGACGATTCACAAGCAAACGTACTAAGTAATTTTAACCCTCTTAAAATTCCAGCAAAAAACAGCTTCACAATATAATAACAGTAGTAAAAGCTACGGGCCCTAAACCATGTTGAAGTTGAAAAACTTTATTACAGCCCTAAGCCACTAATAATCCATATAAATAAAAGTTAAATGGCAAATGTAAATAAGCGCATCACTTCAAGCGGTCGCGCCCTTTTCTTCAATTCTTTTTCTGTTGTCTTTGTACACAAGGTTTGTATGACAGTACATTTAAAAACCGTACGGAAAAAGTAAAAATAATAGGTTAACAATTTCCATATAAAAACGTGAGTGAGTGAGTGAAACAGAAGACAGCAATGAGATATTTAAGAATATTGCCAGAATTGGCAAATTAGCATCCATTTGTCATTTTATTTAATTGCATGGTCGTACTGTAAAGGGCAGATTTGGTTTCATTTTTTTCGTTGATACATCAATGCGATACCCAGCCGGGCTGTTAGTTATAGTATAATTATTATATTATCCTTTGCTTATATTTACTTAATTATTAACCTTACATTGAAATGAAAAAAGAATATATTTAAAAGTTGTACTTTATTTTATTATAATATATAATTTGGGAGTTTTTGACAGGATCATGGTCGCCTATGTGCTTGTTTTCATTTACGTAACTTGATAATATTCCATGATATATTGGTGGCATTTTCCGTAAAATACTTCGTTTATTGTGGGCAAGTGAATTATAAATAATAACTACAACCATATATTTTCAATTGCGACAAAAAGTCCGAACATTTCCAACTAGCCAGTCTCTTGTTAAAAGGATATTTGAAGATCAGAAAAATATATACAGAAAAATATATAAAGTTATGCTTAACGAACGTGCATCCAGTGGGTTTAAAAATGAAAACAAAAACAGTGTTGCCTTGATCCACCTCTGATCGTAAGGCTTTATTTCCTAAAAAGTGGGAATTCGAAGACTGAAGAAAATTACATGATCGATGAAACAAGAAAATTCATATTCTTCAGACTCTTATAGCGTTCAATGCTAAATTTATAGATATCGCCTTTTAATCCACAAGGTTATTCCGTTATTCAGATACTTCTTGAACCTAACCTACTAAAACTTAGTTTATCGCGATTTACAGCAACTACGCTTCTGATCCAGTACCTATTCTTGTATTGGCGTGCTGCAATGTTTGACCATATTAGAGGAAAATGCTTTTTATACTCATAGTTGTTTATATTAGTATATATGACACTTTATATCAGGGGAATACATGTTACAATACAATATTGAAAATTTACATTATACAATATTATTTTCATATACTTTTGGTTTGAACACATGACCCATATAGGAAAATACTTCGACTCCTGAACAACAATTTAAATAAAAACTTGTAAATGGCCCTCATGTAACCTATTCATTATTTTATAATGTTAATTTGTCAGTTAGAGTTCCGAAAAATTATAAAATAAAATAAATAAATATATTATTGGACAATGTAAGCATAATAGCAAAAACCCTTGATCCATAATCAAATATCTAGTATTTAATGACAACCAATTCTATTATAAGAATATTCTCAAAAGCGTTGCTGTACTGATACGACAAACTTTTAACATACGCACCTTAAAAGTAGAGAAGGCATCTGAGGCAATATCAAACGTGGAAACCTCCACATAACGGAAGAAATTATAAAAATCATCTGAATACAACATTATCTTAGCCAACGCTTCATATCTCGCACACTCTCTGAGCATAGTGCCACAGTTGGACGCTATTTCCTGATGTTCATAACTGTAAACATAAAATTTATTTAAAGTAAGTAAGGAAGGATATGTTAATAATTATATCGAGACAGTTTATACCAAAAGTGTACAACAACTAATACTTTACATGATTTGGAAGTAAAAAATATCAAATTATTGAAGACATTATTGATCTGTTGTTATTCGTTATTATTAATCACTGACAATGGTCGGTCAATATTATCGCAACCTGTGAACAAACACTATGCAAGATCCGATAGGTATGAAAATTAGTAAAGATGAACATGATTGCTATTTCTACTTGGCACGCTAAATACGGAATGCTAATTTTATTTCGCGCGCGATAAATGTTGCTATAATTATAACGACCTAAAAAACCGTGAATTTAATTTTAACAGGGTGACACGAAATAATAAACGGCGAGATACATAGAATGAAAACAACGATTGGTAATGTGATTATTTATATTATATATATAAAGTGATTCAATAAACAAGAATTGAACAATCATTGCAAACTATTCTAGACAGATTACAAATTAGAGAATTCATAAAACTTAGATATACTTCCAAGTTTTTGTCTATGATATATCTTCAAATAATCACGATCGTCTTATATCATAGAGATTCGACAAAAATGGCACTCAGCAGTCTTACTTCCGTCACTTGATCTCTCAAAATGGTTCTTAAGGGCAATATTTGTAGGTTCCGAAATTAAAAAAAAATCAATGTTAAATCATATTAAATAACAACATCCATCAAAATGTCGAAGTAAACTATTTACGCAGACACAAAAAAAACTTATTGTTACAGTAAGCAAATTTTTTTCCTAATTATATTTACTGAATCTACAATTTAATTAACGTAGTGAATCCAATATGTATACTGTTTACACAAAGTCTTCAAAGGTATTACACTAGGTGTGTAATAAATTATATGTAACTATACAAAAACTGTATGAAACGTTAAATCGTTTCAGGTAAAAATTACAAAATATAAACATACACACACTCTGCTAAATTTCGTACCGACCTGAATAAAAGTGATTTATCGTATTTTTGCTTAACAAAATATAATGACTAATCAATGCTATAAGCTAAAATCGTATTTCGAATGAATATCGCACCGTATTGAATGAATGCGGTTTATCATATAGCAGCTCAACGAAATATAATTGCTATAACTAAAATCGTATTTCGCAGTAATCGCTGAAGTTCAAGAAACTCGTCATAAAATCAAATTTTAACCAATGAAGTATATTCGATGTACTTCGTATTCGTGTAGGAACTTGATAAGTGATTATATTCAACCAATCACAGCACCTCATTTGTCTTCTTTTGGAAAAGTATTATTTAGTTTAGAAACTTAAAAAGTGAGTATTGCGTCTAGAATATTTTTTTGCCTTTGTCGGATAGATGACGCTTACTTAAACTATTTATTTTTATAAAATCGATATTTTATAATTTTGTTTTTAATACGTTATAACTATAACAGATTTATAGTTTATATAATTACTAGCGGCCCGCTCCGGCTTCGCACGGGTATAAAATATATAGCCTATGTCATTCACTGAAAAAATGATTAAAATCGATCCAGTAGTTTTGATTTATTCATTACTGCTCGTGGCCCGCACACGTAAAATTTGGAGTAACCTCAAAAATAACAGTATTTCTCCACTATTTAATTTATGTTATTATACTCATAAACATTCCTCTTCAATCAATCTATTAAAAAAAAACCGCATCAAAATCCGCTGCGTAGTTTTAAAGATTTAAGCATACATAGGGATATAGGGACAGAGAAAGCGACTTTGTTTTATACTATGTATAGTGATAACGAATAAAATTATTTCTGAAATTAACGTTATAATAATTGCTAATTAATATATTAACCACCACTAAAAGGTACTTCATGTTGCTTACACTCAAAATCAAAGAAGTAACAAGAATGTTCATTTAATGATAATGTCATTGTGGCAAATTCTAATAAAACACAAAACAGGGAATACAGAGATTTAGTGTATGATCAGCTAAATGAGTGTATTGCCAAAATTATAAATTAGGGCATTGAACATTGAAACAGTGGAATTATTGAATAGCCAAGATAATTCAACAATTGAATACAATTAGTAACAGATTTGCAGATCCCTGATGAGTCACAGAACCCACTTAAATATTCGGTAGCCTAAGAAACTAGCAAGAAATTGTCCATTCATTATATTACCAAAACTGATGTTCTGAACAATCACCAGTATTGCACCTTTTCTATAAAAATAATTAAACCTTCCTTTAATACACTAAAGTACATGTAGGATTAGGATACATGTACCCAACTTGATAGTACAGTCCTCATCAGTCTTTTATCATTACATATTATTATTATTTATAAGGGTACCCTTTTATCGAGTAAAAATTATGTTTCCAAGAGATATATCAAACCTATGAAGCTGCAAGCAAAAACTAGTTTTTTATAATTTAAAGTTGGTAATTAATATAATGCAACTAGTAAGTGCTAAAGAACATGTTTGTCTAATTAAATTGGTGTATCTTTAATTATGTACCATGTACATCTTGTAAGCTATATTATCACTTATCACACTAAATAAACTATAAAACAGTGAAGGAAAATTCAATTTACTACAAATATCCATAAAAACTGTAAAAAAGTGATCACAGTCAATGAGTACACATTTTTTTCTCATTGACCAAGAAAATCATTTTTTATAAGGTGTTGCTGCTGATGCATAAATAAATTATAGTACTACTGTGAAACATACTCACCCTGACATCAAAGTGAACAGTATCTCTGGTTTAGTGCATATATATTCCACTGTTGGAGAACGAGTTCCAATTTGACGTCTGAGCACATTATTAAAAACTTGAGCCACATCTTTCTTGCCTTCAAAATCAATCCTATTTAAATTCTAAAAATAAAAATAAAATATATACAATCTACTTTACACAGGTAGGAAATAAATTACGAATAATAAGTCGAATGGTTTAATTTTGTTACACTAGACATACTATGTCATATCATGTAAAAAAGTGCATACAAAGCAAGAAGCAATTTTTAAAAGTCTTAAATTATAAAAGACTTCCATGTACGCAACTAATTAGTTCCTCTGTGTTACAACAATTTCAAAGTCACAGTATAAAATATACAACTAATATAAATAATAAATATAGTACAAAATAAGCAAATTTTATTTAATCTGATAAATTATAAACACTGATATTGTTTTCGTTTACTGTTTGTTTACTTGATTGGTCTACTTATGTCTTACTATTTATTACCCTTTACTAATATTATAATTGTAAAAGTGAGCTTCTTTGTTTGCTTGTTTGTTACGCTTTCACACCTTAACTATTGAAGCAATTACCATGAAAACACACTGTCAGAGGTACAGAAAGGACATATACCTGTCATCCAGAAAAAAAAACAAACTGTTCCTGATCGATGAGTCAAATATAGATTAACACAAGAGGAAGTGCGAGGAAAAGCTAGTTACATATAAATATTAAACAATTGGTTTACCAAAATAAGGAAAGCAAATACTGAAAAAGCTATATTACCTTATTTTATGTAAATGGTAAATTCTACAAGATTCAATTCACACATGAGGAATTATAACTCAGTTTAAAAGAGTAGTTGCCAGCCTCAGGACTGCAGTCTTATTGAGATTAATGATATTATATACATATATATCTATAGGCTGCAGTGACCACTTAACATCAGGTGTATTGCATACCACACTACACAATATTAAAAAACGTAGCATATTGGCTTGTAGACACATCAGAGAGACTTGCCGCATATAATACCTTCTCAACAATAATATACATATTTTACACTATAAAAACAAATTTCACAACATACTGCATGGTTACAAGAAGATTTTTATATAAACATTAGTTATACAAAAACTGATCTAATGTTAGCGATCTATGAAATCCAACAGTACATATTGGTGTATTCTGGCAGGCGCACTTGAGAGCCAGTCCCCTTCAAGGTTTACTGTGACTACCATCTTAGACCACATCATCATTTAACATCTGATGAGATTGTGGTCAAACACTTACCTATAATGTATTAAAAAGACGTTTAATAAATTCTTAATACACATGATTATATTACTTTACAAAAAACTTTTATCATTACAATACAGTACTAACTACTTATAATTTTCTCCTTAATATTAAATTGTTTGTTTCAATGTTTAAAGTATATTTAAGTATATTTAAGTTCACAACTTATGAATGAATATTTATTATATTTCTTAATAATGTTCTTAATCTAATGGTACTTATACATACTTAGATTTATTCTACACAAAACTGAGTTGTTGATTGAATAAAAATCTGTTTTATTTATGACACTGTGCAATAATTTTACAATTTTGTATGAATGCTGAAGTAAATAACTATGCTTTTTCTATAAAACATCAATATACCTTTTTTTCATAATTGCAAGGCAAGTAATGCTTTCCACAAACTATTTATTCCTACAATTTGCTAAATATTTTAACATTATGCGTTATGAAACAATATAATTAAATATAGGATATTTTATTTCATATCAATAAATGGCATCTATAAATTACGAATTTTTCAACTTGCAGTATTGTTGCATTATTTCTCTTCTGTTCTACTAATTTTATATAAATTTAGACTAAACACAAAGACTTCAATTAAGATAACTCCTGTCATATTACTTGTAGAAATTTCAATTTAACCAGCATTATATACATAAAGATTTTAATATAATTTTTGTGAATCTATACTACACATTACATTTATTTATTCCTACAAAACATTTGCTTTAGCTTATAAATTGAAACTAACTTTGAAGATAGTCTCACAATTCCTAACATAACATGATATAATCAAACAATATTGATTTAATAAATTAACACATTTGTATAAAATCACAGATGATATAACACAATGGTTTCCTAGAAATAAAACCGCAATATTATCAAAGTTGATATTTAAAATTATACAACAGTTTAATTTTTAAACATAAATGTTTTTCATATAAAGCAGTGTATACAAATTCTTATTACACTTATGAATGTGAGATCAATAGCTGAAAATAATCACATTGAATATATAAAATTTGGATAAGATTTTTATCATATGAATCATAAGCAATATTTTATGAAATTGAACCTTATGCTAAACAATTAAAAAGATATATAATAGCATTTACTAATAATTAATACATACCTGTATCAAAAGCAACAATAAATTGGTGTTATACAATTCCTGAGCTAGCTGTGCAACAATTATATCCGTCTGTGGTTCTGCATCTGATGTACCATACAGCATGTTCTTTATCAAGACCTGATGATCATAGTACACATTAGTTTTATTGTGTTCATTATGACATAGCAACAATCTAAATTTCAATTAACTTACCAAATTTTTGCTAACATCTTCTTGAGCTTTCTCTGCCTTCTTGTCACCTCTCTCTAAGGCAGTTACAGCATCTTTTAACGATCTCACAAGCTCCGCTGGGCTTTTTTGAGACTTACCAAAAAGAGGCATAGTATTTCAAGAACTTAAGCTGTTGATCTGACCAACGCTGTCTACATAAGATTGTGCCTATAAACAACAATTAGAGAAACACAACAATATTAAGCGCATACCACATTATAATACATATACTTTGATATTCTCGATAATGCAAGAGAAAGAAAAATTGACAAATTATAAATTTTTTGCCAACCTGGCGATGTCACTATACTTTATGAAATATATATTCATTGTTTTCATTTTACGTATGTCAAGGATAAAATCACAAAAACAAGTAAATATAACTCACTTTTTAGAAAAAATATACAATTTTCCCTAGTAAGACAGACCACAAGAAACGAACAGCTGTGATGTCAATAGAAGTGTTGTCAAAGAAAAATTATACAATTGCACGACTAGATAGTAAAGATGTCAAACCTTTTTTGGTCAAGACTTTTATTTTACCCCCACCGCGGCGCGGTGTT
The DNA here is from genome assembly GCA_035772565.1 of Antheraea assamensis. NCBI lineage: Eukaryota > Metazoa > Arthropoda > Insecta > Lepidoptera > Saturniidae > Antheraea > Antheraea assamensis. The sequence goes on along the minus strand of JAQQSE010000064.1, from coordinate 6,888,648 downwards.
TGATAAATTTTGATACAGTAATAATTAAACAAAATAATCACTTCGAATTCTAGTCATTAAATGCCTGTAACATATTCTTGAAAGAATAAGCTCAAATGTTAATTTCATTTTATTAAAGCTTTTATTGTATGTTACCTAGCTGTAGTAACTGATTACTGATAGATAGATGACAAAGGAGGTGGAACAGTAGGAATTATACAATTAAAAATGCTGATACGTAAAATAATAAAGAATATATTTTATACGTAATAAAACCACAACTGTAGTGGTTGGTTAAAATTACCGTTATATACATTATGACAACTGCAACGCAATAAACATTGTTTTATTTAATAAATAACTGTCATATATCGTGCCTGCCTTATTAATATCCACACGGGCTATGCTTTATTAAAATTTTCAACATTTCTTCTTGTAATAGGCAAGCTATGTGTGAACATAAATTAAAATAATAACTGCATGCTTAATGTAATTGAAAATCTTATTTTAATTTATGCATTCCGTATAGCCATGAAAATGTTATGTGAGTATGAGAAATTAATAATTTGTTGTGGTTGCTCAGCGCCTTGTATATGCTACCTGGGGCATAACGTTTGTCTAATTATCTTTTTCAAAACAGGTTTTGATTTCATCCATATTATATTTAACAGCAACAAAAGGACTTCTTCCTACTTTCTGGTTTAAGGTATTTGTAATTTCCATGTGTAAAAGAATGAATTTAATCATTTGTGTCCCACACTGATTTTTTTAAAATAAAAACGTGCAAATGTTTGACAAACTGAAAATTTTTTTGAATTTCAAACCGGATGCAACGGAAAAAACGACAGGTAAGAGACACAAATACAAAAATGTGTAGAATGTAGCCGGCAAAGAATGAGACAGAAATATACATACTATTTTATATTATCGGTCTCTCCACTTTGTGCCATGCTTCGTAGCATCCCCACTCCCGTCATCTAAGCATAGTCGCCTGTAATTAGTGAGCCAGAGCGAGAAAGTAAATATCGGTGTGTATGTATATTACACACTGTTTAATACTTGTTTGTATTTGAGCATTTAACGTGTGTTAGTATATGTGAAAAGTACGTGTACTACTGTATGCGGCTGCGTATTACAGTCTTTTAGTAAGAAGTCAGCGTGGTGTGTTATTATTTAATAGTGTTTGTGAGTATTTTTATATCTTGTTTCTTGAAACTGAAAACATGGAACTTGAGCAATAAATAATACTCAGTATCTGTCAATTGTGCCGATTATGATCACTGATTATTAATTTGGTAAAATGTACTAGTTTTTACCCGTGATTTTGTATTAATAGCAAAATTTCTTATACGCCACGTACTGTATGTTTATATAAAATAGAAAATCCAAAAACGCACACTACACATTAAATCTAATGACTAGTAGAAATGCACAAGGGACAAACAGTATATGTATATACTTTTTGTATTTTATACAAAGTACTTTTTGTCTTTGTAATTTTTTTTCTATCATAATAAATATACTTCTTTCTTTCTTTCTTATGAATTATCGTAAAATTAAGTTTTCAATTTATATCCACACTTTTGTGTTTGTTTTAGTCTGACATTTAATTTACTAGAACAAAAAGTTAAAAATATTCCTTAGTTGTTAATTTTCACAATACGAGTCTGTTCTAAAAAAAACAATAATATTAGACAGTTGTTGGAGGGATCTTGGAATATCATGTAGTGGATTTTATATCTTATTCATAATATTGTGTTATTTGGCTCTACATTTTGTAATATTGATGACGTTTTACGTAATATAGTTTGGTTATTGTGCACAAGGGAAATGGATGAGAAATTATACCACGTATCATAGACTCTGACTTGCCACAGAAACTTCCTGGAAAGTTCTAACAATACAGTCACCGTCTTGCTTGTTCATTGAAATGATCGCAAGAAACTTGTAATATCATTACCTACTCGACAATGGCAGTAATAATTTACTAGAAGATTGGTTGTCAAAAATTAAATAAATAAGAGTACTAATAACTTTAAAATTAACGATTTAATTTCACAGACTATTATTAACTTTATATTGGTGAAAATAAATTAAAAAATAAATGTATTATTGCTATCATGGGTGTATGGAGATACTATAGTAGATCTAGGGTTAGGAGCAAACCAGGATATCTAACCCAAATATAATTAATTATACGCCGTACGTGGAAATTTAAAAGGGCAGCAAATCCATATGTCTGAAAAAACTTTGTTTTACTGAAGTCATGACTTCTTATGGGAGGATAAACTGTTTCGTTACATAAAGCGTTACGCGCCAGTCTGTCTGGCTTCCCTTTCTCTCGCGCATACGGCAGCGGTAGGTGTACATATTCTAGAATTGCAACTAAAAATAAAATATATTTTATAATCAATAAAAGATTTTATTAATAAATAACCTATTATTACATTATCATTTTTTTTTTATATTATAGGGGGCAAATGAACAGGTGGGTCACCTGATGGTAAGTGATCACCGCCGTCCATAGACACTAGCAACACCAGGGGAGTCGCAAGTGCGTTGCCGGCCTTTTAAATTGTGGGCCTCCGGCGCTCTCACTGACCGAACGAAACGCAACAGTGCAAGCACTGTTACTTCACGTCGGCTTTCTGTGAGAGGGTGGTACTACCCCGGGCGAGCTGACCCATTCATTCTGAAACCAGTGATAGTTTCAACGTAGCTCTACCACTTACACTTACCATATATTACCACTTATCATATTAATATGCATAACATTTAAACGATAACCTATTTTTTTTTCAAGTTAAACAATTTCAATATTAAATAGCTTAACTTAGATTAGTTTAAGTTATCATTTCTGTCGGGGTCAAGTGGGGATGAGATACTTGTACCTCGGAACCGCAGGGGGTGGACCCACAGGCGAATACAGTTCCCTCGTGGAGCCTTAGCCTGCCTCCCAAGACCGTCAGTGCGTGGTGAAGAGCCACATCCTACACGAGGTGACCCTGTCTAGCAGAACACTACGGATCTAGGCTAGAGAGCCGATAAACACTCCTGGGGCTCGGTTCCAGAACCGGGTCGGGGCATATACCCCGGCAGACGGCGCCCCTCGCAGTACCCCTCTGCTTAGCAGAGGGGACAGGGGATGGGGTAAGGACGGGCCTGCTTCGGTTCGCCCGTCAGAGGGTGGAGGGAGGAAACCTCGGTAAAAAGTCACCGTGGGAGAAAACCACGTTAAAAAGTTACAGACGGGTGTGCCTTCGGGCGGTGGGAGGGAGGAAACCTCGGTAAAAAGTCACTGTGGGAGAAAACCACGTTAAAAAGTTACGGGTGTTGAGGAGACAACCTCGTTAAAAAACAGACGGGAGGCCTTCGGGCGGAGGGAGGTAGAAAACCTCGTTAAAAAGTTACCGTGGGAGGAAACCACGTTAAAAAGTGACAGAGGGACGGCCTTTGGGCGGAGAGAGAGGGAGAAAACCTCAAGAAAAAGTTACCGTGGGAGGAAACCACATTAAAAAGTGACAGAGGGGAGGCCTTCGGGCGGAGGGAGAGGGAGAAAACCTCGTTAAAAAGTCACCGTGGTAGAAAACCACGTAAAAAAGTTACAGGTGGTGGTGGTTGGAGGGGGTGACCCTTGACTACCAAACCGGACCAAGGAGGGAAGGGGCTGGGACCTGACTTTCCATTGCACATTGGTTCGGTAGACGGGTAGGCAGCTTGACCGGGCTGTCGTCGCGGTCAGGGCGTTCGCGCTGGGCCTTGTCGCCGGGGTGGCATGGTGCTTGCTTGTTCGATCCCGTGCCACTCCATAGCGCGGCAGACGGTATCTTGTGGGTTTTTTTAGTCAGTAGGAGTCTGACGCCCCACAGCTCCCCAGGGCTGTGGGTGTCCAATGAAGGATTTCTTCCCACATTAAAAAAAAAAAAAAAAAAAAGTTATCATTTCTGTCGGGCGTCCCGAGACGCATACGGTTTTTTTAAATTCCTGTCATCCATCATTTGATTTTAGATTACATGTTATGATGATTTTGAAGGCGCCTGTAGTAATATTTTTAAAATAATGATAAGAATTTAAATTAACTGCAATTTTTTTTTGTTTTGTGTACAATTTATGATTGTGCAATTTGAAGAGAGTGCCTTAGCAACTCTGCCCAGCAAAAACGTGTCGTTTTATGCACATTTAGATATTGGAGTAATCTGTGACGTTTAGGTTAGTTGTATTTCATAGTAATCATTTCTGAGTATTATTTTGATTTAGATTAGAAGTCATGGCAGAAACCTCCAGTGAAAAAGTGTCAAAGAAGTGAGTATATAGTGAAATCAGTATGTATGCTCTGAGGACTCTTAGCAATCTGACTTTAAAGAATAAAAGTGTAATAAGTCGTTGTACTTCCATCAATGTGGTAACAATAAGCAAAGGGTTGGTTGTTTATTTCTTATAAATTATTTTGTTCCAATTATTTAACGTTTATTATTTATTTATATTTTAGTGAGTTGAAGCGCCGCTTAAAAGCAGAACAGAAATTGAAGGAGAAAGCTGAAAAGGCTGCGCAACAACCAGTTCAACCTGCAACAGAGAATAAAATATCAAAACAAGAGGAGGAAATTAGTCCTAATGAGTACTATAAACTTCGATCCGCTGCTGTTGCGGCACTCAAAACAGGAGCCAAGGAAGAACATCCTTATCCTCATAAATTCATTGTGACAATTTCTTTAGAAGAATTTATTAATAAGTACAATAATTTGAATAGTGGAGAAGTGTTAGAAAATATAACGGTATCAGTTGCTGGGCGAGTGCATTCTATTAGAGAGTCGGGAGCTAAACTAATATTCTATGACTTGAGGGCTGAAGGAGTCAAAATTCAGGTATGAATAAAATAATACAGGTCTTATGTACATTGTTTCATCATTACATGCAAGTGTTAGAACCTGCACATAATTTGACTTCTGAAGCATTACTGTTGCATCTTTTTCTAGTGTTGGCAACTCACATTAGGACAAACTCGTCCCAGGTGGAGTCGGGGTCAATCAAACATGTTCTTTCACATAACTCGAACCTAACTTATTTTATTTGTTGTCTCATAACAACAAAAATGGCATCAGTTTTACGTTTTGTTTCACTAGCCGGTTGAACGTCTTAACGAGTCGTAAACTCTACACATTTTAATTTTAATAGTTCGTAATGAAAATAGTGCTGTAATTTAATATAGATAAACAGTAAAATATATGTGTATATGAAAACTATTGAAATGAGTATAAAAAATAAATATTTATGAAAAGTTATAAAAAATAAAGTTTCACCTAACTTATGACAACATAACCTAAGTAAAACGAAATGTTCAATGGCGATATTTCTCTATAATCTGTGGTAAAAATTACTTAAATATTGCAAAAATAATTGATTTTCAATACTTTTTTGTCTCAAAAACTATGGGTCTACGCATGGTGAAACTTTGTGTGTGTTGTTATATTAATGTAATTTATCTATAAAAAAAATATCAATCCCCAACTTGAAGGACGTTAATGGAAAACTGATACATTATTTTATATCTACATACAATACAGGCAAGCCTGGTCATCTGTTTGAGTATTATTGAACCAAGTGTTTGATCCTTCAATCCCTGCATATACCAGGCTATTGTATGATGAGCTTCATTCATAGTTCTTTGCCTGAGTGTTAAATGTCTATATCTTTTTGTATTCCAGCTGTTTAGTTACCAAAATACAAGCTATGCTTATTTAAGAACTAAATGGTAATAAAATCGAGTTACATTTTTTTAATTTAAAATTTATTTTAATTATTATCAGCAACAATCACTATATTTGTAACTGAAACATTCCAGGTTATGGCTAATGCAAAACTGTATGAATCAGAAGACAAGTTTGAGACTGATACTGATAAGCTGAGGCGTGGTGACATTATAGGTTGCATTGGACATCCTGGAAAAACGAAGAAAGGGGAGTTATCCATTGTACCAAAGTCAATTAGGTTGCTCTCTCCATGTCTTCATATGCTGCCTCATTTACACTTTGGCCTGAAAGATAAAGAAACTCGGTTTAGGAAAAGATATTTAGATCTAATTTTAAATGATCAGGTATGTATTATAGTTATATTGCTTCAGTCTATGTATATAAGATTTAACCATATTGGACATTTTAAGACAGTTGAATCATATAATATTTTAAGTGGCAAAGTCAGTGGAATCCATTATAATTTGGCAAATGAAAAATCATGAATGATGATGAATGTCCCTTTAGGTGAATTTAAACTATAGAAGTCAATAAGAATAATAAATAAACAAATATTAATAATAAAAAATCGTAACTTCAACTTCTGCATTGTTTATTATTTTAACAATATATTTCATGTACAAAGGAAAAAATAAATTAAAAGAAAAAATATGTTGTGCTTACAAAATTTATTTGTAAAGAATTTTATCCGTTTACTTACCCTCTCCTGCTATTCTCACCATACCACTTATCCCACTTCTCCAAGGCAAGAAAACCTATATTGTTGAATGCTTAGTACTTATAAAAACTGTAGTTTCTTAACACTAATAACTTTATATTAAACTAGCAGGCCTGTCTGACATCCTGCTCTGATAATAAATAATATATACTTATGTGCATGAAATGCTTAAGGTAACTAATGTATTTGATTTGATAAGGATTAATACTGTATCTGTTTAAATAGCCTTCCAATTACTCATTATATGTGACCATTTTTAAGTAGATAAATGGGTATAGTAAGTAATTCTTAAAAGATAGATATATGTCATCGCAGACTTTTTTGTAGATCTATAAAAGAGGAAATACCTAACTATGCATTGTTTTGGGCAGTGTTTTTGATAAAAACTCCCAAGAGGCTTGACTTTTTCCAATACTTTCAACAATTATTGTTATATTTCAACCAATTTACACGAAACCTTGACAAATTATATACCTAAGCATATATTACTCTATCTATTGGTGAAGACCGTATTACAATCCGTTCAGTAGTTTTTGAGTTTATCGTGAACATACAGACAGACAGACGCGGCGGATGACTTTGTTTTATAATTTTATATTAAATGAAGGTATTGTGGTATTCCTTTAAATACGGGCTAAGTGTCTAAGATGTAAAACTAATAAAAAATTGATCAATAACATCCAATACTTTTTGCGGGATGCATGTAAAACAGCAGAACACCACCATTCATAAAGATGCATTGGTCAAATATTTATCTCATTTTATACTACCCTTTTATTACCACATCCCTACTTTGCTATCTTTGATATCATAAGACTCAATTGTTAAGTATAATGATAAAAAAATGACATATTGAATCCGAAACTTGTGATAGACTTTCAAATGAGTGCCAGATATTTACTGTTAAGATTGTATATACATAATAAACTTATGGGTATTATTAGAGTTAACCTATAAATAAATTAAACATAATAAAGTCTTGAAATAAAATTATTACTATGATATGAAAATAGGTTTTCATTAATATGTGTGATTAATTTGTCTCATTTCAAAATAACTTCTCAGTTTATTTAATATTATTTTAAAATATATATACCTAGTTGGGTCAAAAGTTTAGTCAAAAATTTTTATGCAAGTAATTATACACACTTTTTGATAATTGTTTAAAATGTATAAATGAAATTAAAGGTACAATACAATTTTAGTTACATTATTCAAGAACCCTCCCCCATTTTGAATAAATGCCCTTAATCAGCATGGCCTGTCCTGCTGCTTTAACCAGAGATGCTCAAAAAGACTCCAAATTCTGATGAGGTTTCGCACAGACTTCCTCCTCCAAATGTTGCCATATCTTGTAATCCAGTAGGTTTAAATCTAGACTAGGAGAGGGCCAATTTTTATGTCCGATGTAGTTAGTTCCACAAACGGTCAGTAAGTTTTTCGTGCTTCGTGCCATATGAACTGACACAGAATCCTGATGGAATATAAACATGATTTTCCGGTAAATATTTTCCGCGTACCGCCGTAATAAAGCCTGGGATCTTTTCAGCCTACATTTTTCAAATGCTCATTCAAATTATGTCTGCTATTTTTACGATAAGCTCGTAGTCCTAGGTCTTCATTTAACACTCTTTTGATTGTGGTTCTACTTAGCCCCATCTGAAGAGCTAAGATTTTTTTCCCTAGGCACGGAATTTCGTAGGATTCGCGTCTTTACAGTTTTAACGACCGCTGGCCTCCTAATAATGCGAGGTTGGCCTTTGCTCTTATGGTCTTTGTAGCATGCATTTTCAGTGTAATATTTGATAGTGCAATAAACAACCCGTAGTTTTATTTTCAATTTTTGTAGAACGTTGAAAATCGCTGTAGGCCCGTGGCCACAGCAGTGTAATACGGTAACCACGACTCTATCTTCGTTTTGCGACCATTCCATTATTGGAAATGAATAAAACTGAATTTCTTCTTTTTTTTAAAAGCGCGAACTTTCTGTTTTCAAAATTAGTCGATGTATATTTGGCCAGTATTCGAAAATTAAACATAATAAAGTTATGCTGAACTTACGATCGGACTAGGTATAATATATACAAATATGTATATTTAAAATATCTTGGAAATAGTTTTATATTTTAATACATGTTTCAATATGCATATAGGTAAGGCAAACATTCTATACAAGAGCAAAAATTATAGCATATGTAAGAAGATTTTTAGATAACATGGGCTTCTTAGAGATAGAGACTCCAATGATGAACATGATACCTGGAGGAGCTACAGCTAAACCCTTTATAACACATCACAATGATCTTAACATGGACTTGTTTATGAGGATTGCTCCAGAATTGTATCACAAGATGTTAGTTGTTGGTGGCCTTGACCGTGTTTATGAAATTGGAAGACAGTTTCGTAATGAGGGCATAGATTTAACACACAACCCTGAATTTACAACTTGTGAATTTTATATGGCATATGCTGATTACAATGATCTAATTACTATAACAGAAACAATGTTGTCAGGAATGGTGAAAAGCATTCATGGTACTTATAAGGTAAGGAGTGACAAAGTTTGATTCATAAACCTTGATCTAAAAAAGAAAACTATTTGTTTGTGATATTTGTAAACAACAAGTAAATTATTAATAAAATTATAGGTAAAATACCATCCAGATGGTCCAGGTGGAGAAGAAGTTGAAATTGATTTTACTCCGCCGTTTGCTAGAGTACCTATGATTGCTAGTTTGGAAAAGTTACTGAATGTGAAATTACCTTCTCCAGATAAGCTGGACACAGCTGAAGCAAATGCTCTTCTTAGCCAATTATGTGAAAAACATGAGGTAATATTACTATCTAACATTTATGTATATATATATTTATAGTAATCATTTTTTATTTTAATAGTTTAACGTGGGGAAATCCCTTATGGATACCCATCCTCCCGGGGGAGAGAATGGGTTATGTCCGACTCGCACGGACTAAAACCCCACGGTGTACCGGCCACCGCTTCAAGTTGGGGCGACATGGGACCGTACTGAGCTATCACCATGCCGCCCCCAGCGGTCAGCCCAGCGAAAAATGGCCGCCGGGCTCCGTCTTTATAGAGAGGTACACTGGGTACACGACCAGCTACCTCCCATCGTCCGCCGAGCCTGTGCAATGAAGAGATGGGCCCCTTACTTAACTTACTTAACACTTAAACTTTATAGTATGGTATTAAAGTTCAAATTGACTTTTATGTATTATTACGAATCATTTGTATGGGAGTATAGAAAAGTGTCGTTTTAAGACTTTTCCAGGCAATTTTTTTAATTTTTCTCTCCGTAAGATCCATCCTCGTACTTCAAGGAATATTCTAAAAAAAGAATTAGCGAAATCGGTTCAGCTGTTCTCGAGTTTTACGCTTAGCAACACATTTAGCTATTCATTTTTATATTATAGATTATGTACTGATCTTAGATAGCCAGATTTTGTATTTGGTGCACTTTTTGACTTATAATTATATTTGGTTAAAATTTCAATTTACAATAGGTGGAATGCCCGCCACCAAGGACAACAGCTAGATTACTTGATAAATTAGTTGGCGAATTCCTTGAAGATAAATGCATCAACCCAACGTTTATTCTGGATCATCCCCAAATTATGAGCCCATTGTCTAAGTATCACAGAGATATACCGGGATTGACAGAAAGGTAATGAAAATTACTGTATTACATAAGTATTAAATAAATAGTAAATATTAGGACACAATTGAACACTTAATATCAAACTAAGAATAACTTATATTATGGTATCTAAACATCTCATATAACATACATATAGTAATACATTTATATTTATCATATAAAAGTCAGTATATGCAGGTATTCTGCTATCTCTTGCTTCAGTAGTAAGGTTACTACCACTTCACTCTGTTAAATTATGACAACATTTTGATTAGGAATTTATTAATACTGAAACATTTCCATTTTTAGGTTTGAGCTGTTTGTAATGAAGAAAGAAATATGTAATGCATATACTGAATTAAATGATCCCGCTACTCAGAGAGAAAGGTTTGAGCAGCAAGCTAAAGATCGTGCAGCCGGTGACGATGAAACTCCACCGACAGATGAAGCATTCTGTACAGCCCTCGAATATGGACTTCCACCTACTGCTGGTTGGGGGCTTGGCGTCGATCGCCTTACTATGTTCTTAACAGATGCAAATAACATTAAGGTAACATATAATTTCAAATATGACATCATATATCAAAATGTTAAAAATGATAGTAAATATAAAATCCAAGAATTATTAATAGTAGCAAACTTGTTGATAACAAAATATCTAAATAAAGGTAGATTATAGAATAATGAATCAGAAGAGCCAAACATACTCCACATCTAGATGGCTCTTTATCGTTTCTATCTAACAAATTGAGACAGTTAAGGTCACCTAAATTATAGGGACATATGGAGAATAAAAATTGATCTTAATAGTTTGAAAATATTATTATTCAATATTAAAATCCACAATATATTTCTGAGCACAATACCAGTATAATCTAGTTATAGAAAGATTATTATCTTATAAAAACATAATTAACTCTCGGTAGTTATAATGTATGGGGAATCAATGTAAATATGTAGTTATTGTAATAATTTTCTATATTATTTCAGGAAGTATTGCTTTTCCCTGCAATGAAACCAGATGATCCTAACAAGCATAACAATGAAGAGGGAAATGCAGCTGATAATACTTCCTTAATACAAAATGGAGCTTAGCATTAACCAAATGTTGTTTAATATTATTCTCATAGGAGAACAAAGTTCAAATATAACAAAGTTTAAATTTTACATAGAAAAGTTTTACTAACACAAAACATAATTATACACCTCTATACTTGAATAATGTTTTCAGAAAGTGAAATAAATACATTGCAAAATAATACAAATATTTTACTGAATTTTATGAATTGCAGGTTTTACTAAGTTGCAGGTTAATAATAAATTTGTCGCACATTTGATGTTTTGCAATAAGTTCTCTCATTTAAAATGAATGCTTATAAATCGAAAACCTCTGCACTATGTTTTATTCGTTTTTTTTTTTCGAACTCACCTACACTGTTAACCTGGCAAGGCTGCTACAGTTCCACCGGACTACTAAGGGGAGCGCTTAAGGCACTCACCCGATTTGTTTAGGCGAACAGCGCAAGGGCACTCGGTGCGCCTCGGCTTGAACTGTCGCCGAATTTCCCGATCTGATTAAGCTAAGCTAAGCTATCTATCCATTTCATACACATATGAGTATGTGTGACCATGCATATTTTACGAATGTATATGTGTATTTTGCATCTGACTACTAATGTTGTGTGACCTATTTCAGTCCGAAAAGGGCAAAAAAAACAGCCCACCACTATGTGTACCTAGATGTGCACGTGTGTGGGGGTGATCTGGGTAAATGAAAAACAAGCGTGAGTCACTGTATTCGCGCGAGTAACATGCTCGAGGACTTTTTTTATTAACGTGGGGAAATCCATCATGGACACGCCACCCTCTCGGGGGAGAGAGTAGGGTAGTGTGAGACTCTTACTCACTAAAACCCCACGGTGTACCGACCGCCGCTTTGGTTGAGGCGACATGGGATCGTGCAGTGCTATCACCATGTCGCTTCAGCGGCTTGCCCAGCGGAAGGTGTCCGCCGGGCGTCGTCTTAATAATGGGGGGCAAGCTGGGTACACACCAGCCGCCCCCTCCTCGTCAGCCGAACCTGTGCAATGGGGAGATGGGCCCCCCGACCCATCCCCCCAGGTTTGGCTACGGAGGTGGAAGGAGACGGACAAAACGCCGCCCCCTCCCACCAACTCTGCGTTGGCGGAGAGGGTCACTCAGAGGATTCTCCTCACGGACCCTCTCCGCCGCCTCCTTCTGCGAGATGACCTCCTCGCAGAAGGAGGTCACTGCATTCCATATGGCTTCGCTGCCGAGCATGGCCGCGACCACGCTCGGCAGCGACAAATCGCACCCCACCGCCGCAGTCAGAGCACGACGCTGAGACTCCCACGCAGCACACTCAGAAAGAGTATGCTGCGCAGTGTCCGTCTCAGCGCCACACTCATGGCATGCGGCGGTCGGCTCCCTGCGTGCTATCCGGTGCAGATACCAACCGAAGCACCCGTGTCCGGTCAGCACCTGCACCAGTCTGAACGTCAGGGAGCCCCATTCCCTGTTGCACCATTCCAACAGGACCGGGCGGACGGCGTCGATAGTATACGTACCGTAACGCGCGTCCGCCAGATCCTGCTGCCACCTCTCCATCATATCCCTCCGGACCCTCTTTCTTATTTCCTCTATTTCCCTGGGAGCTGGAGGCTCCCCTCGGCGTTTCTTAGCCGCCGTATAAAGATATACGATGCTCGAGGACTCCACACCGAGGGACAAACCTAGGCTCGAGTTGTTACAAGAAAAATCGCGACGAGTGTGCGGGATCGTATCCTAACCCCCCGCTCACGGCGGCGTGAGCAGAGAGAGTCGCGGGCGTGGGCGCAAACACGCATCTTTTAAGAGGACATCGAGCGAAAATAAAGAACATTTACGTACGAGTTCCTAATGTATCGATCTAATGTATATGAACACGCGGGTTCGAACTGATATTTTGATTAACGCGGGTTAGGGTTAGTCGCTGTAGCGTAGTTGCAACGGCCGGGAAAGCTGAGATCGCGTTTAAGAGCCCGAGCTCAGACGTACTATTGACGAGCGCGTTGAACGCGAGTATTACTTGTACATCGTGTACTAAAAGAAGTTGAGCTATCCAGTCGATACCGGTGGTCGATACTGAAGACGCGGTAGGTGGCGCAGGAGTGGACTGAGCCTTCTGAGACTAGGGTTTGGCTTTAGGAGCCGTGGGAGCTGGCGGAGAAGGCCTTACGCGCCAAGAGAGCGCGCTCGGCGCGGGTGCGGGTGCTGCCGGTGCACTGGAGGTGCCGGGCAGGTCAGGGAAAGCCTTCTGGCTTTGTACGGACAGAGGCGGAGGCGGTTGCGTCCGAGATGGCGAGACGTGCTCCCTAGACCGCGTCGCACGTCCGCCGCGGCTGGGATGGGTCGGGCGAGGTGCGCGGGGACATCCGCGATAGTTCGCGGTATGACCCGGTTGCTCGCAGAGGACGCAGCTAGGAGGATCGGTGGACTCAGGAGTGCGGGGGCACTCCCTAGTGGAGTGATCCTCGAGACACTTAACACACCTGGGACGCAGGTGACAGTGCCGGGCGGAATGACTGTACACCTGGCAGTTGTGACACTGCGAGGGTACATAGGACTTGCCCTCGCCTCCTCGGCTCTACATAGACACGGGAGAGGCCGCACACAGAGATGAGGCCGAAAATGGCCTTACCTTCCACGGTACGGTCCAGTGTAACCAGTACCAGGTTGAAGGGGGCCTTCGTACGGGGGTGGTACATGCGCTGTACGCTCCGGACTGGGAAGTCCTGACTGTTCAGGCAACTGGAGAGACTCACGAAGCGCAGAACGAAGCACGATGCGTTGCAGAGCGACTCTACGTACTGCACACAGTGTGCATGGTTTCGCAACGAAAAGTGCGGTTTAAATGGTACACTGATAGAGGTGCACCGTCGCTCTGAAAAGAGCGTGTCGATTGACAATAGCCGAATAAACACACTAAAGTGCGGCTTCGCAGCAGACGTTTTCATTATTGGGGTTTCATAAGCTCGAACACAAAAGCACCGGGCGATGACTCACTCGGCAACAATGCGGGTTGGGCAGCGGCGAAATCGTTGGAATGACAACATCTGGTGCGCGGGTAGGCGAGCCGGAAATGACCAAAGATAGCCGAGCGCGGCGAACCGAAGGGATCGTCAGAGCTGCGAGCAAGCGCACGTGTGCACTCGACCGCTGCTCGAACGAGACTTGTTTTATTATCTTAATTGAATCCGTTAAATATATTTATGAATGTAATAATTTTAAATATTAACCAATATAATATAGTGGATAAGTGTAAAGAAAATAATTTACTAAAAAGATGCTAGTATCATAAATCTTTATTTCATATTTAAATCATAGTGACTACCTTTACATATCAAAGCAAGTTATAAATGTTTATGAGTGACATACAAAACATTGAACTTATTTGAATAATTTTGTCATACAATTAGTACTTTAATCCAACTTGTTCCCATTTAATGAATGAATATTATGTACAAAAAGGCTCAGCGATAAATATTTAGATGTAAACCAAATCATGAACAAAATGGTTGTAAAAGTTTTTATTTAAAAAACAATAATTTTGAATTCAATCTGAATGGAGAGTATTTCATAATAGGTATGACACCTAGGTGCAGAAACTTTATATTAATGACTGTTAAAAACTAGTGAAATTCCTAATGCTTATTATGAACAGATAAATAAAAGAAACTAGTTATCTATAAACTATAGTAATTATTACATTCATAGACAAATATTAGAGTATATCTATATTTCAACACATACAACTAATAGTTTCACAGTATAGTAGGTGAGTGGAAAGAGATATATATATATATATGAGTTGTATAACAAAAAAGAATGCTTTAGCTTCTTAGCTGTTGCAATAACAGATTTCAAAGTAAGGTTTTTGATGTATTAAATGTCTAAGATGATTGCTGGACAGGTAGAATTGTAGTGTTCACCTAAACTATACATATGTCTATGATAAGTTATAAATAAGGGTGGACCTTCAAATTCTGTGCCTTGCTCAATTGAATCAGGGCCTGTAGCTTGTATTACACTAATAGGACATTTTAATAAATTAGATAAAGCTTTAATCTCCAACTGACCACCCCACACTTTTGTGTCTCTTATTTTATTACAGTAATCATCAAACTCCATATCTGTGAGCATGTCACTTGTATCTGGATTGCTCATAAATGGAATAAAATCTTGCTTATTTTGTTTTATGTAGTCAGAAACATTTTTTCTTAATTTGTCAATGTCCATTGTTTTTTGTCTTGTTAATTCCATTTGGTGTGATATTGCTTTGTACAAGCAGTCACCGTCTGAAGGTATCGTCATCATTTGGAGGTTTTTTTGTTTTAACTTTTTGGTTATTGTCAACATTTCCACATTTCTAGGACCCTCAAGATTTTCTTTATCTTGAAGCTTTATTTGTTCTTCACGCTGTTTCTCTTGTTGTGATTTTTTTTCTCTACGTTTTTGGGCTTTAGAAACTTTTGTTTTTATTGTTTCCACCTCAATTAATTCCTTAGTGTCATCTCCTTCATCTATATTTCCAGCAGCTTCAATTTCTTGCTTATGGCGAGCATCCAATTCAATTTCTAACCTAGCTATTTCATTTGTAAGCTCTTTCTTTTTTGTTTTGTCATTTTTTGCAGCCTTTTTGAGTGCTTGTATTTGAGATTGTAGTTCTCTTTTTTCTTTTCTGTGTCTATTTTCTACAGAACATAGAGTTTCTTGGTCATCTCCCATTTTCTATTTTATAATTATTATCACTCATGGATCAGTGTTTTTATACTAAACGTTTAAGGTGCTTACTTAACGTTATTATATGCGTCTAATAAGCTCAATTCATTCATAAGTTTTAAAACTTATTTCATTGAAATCATATTCCAAAAATGCAATGATTAATTTATCATTTGCTCAGCCTCATCAGTTCAGTACTGTACACAACCAATACAAATGTACTCTGTGTACACAACCAGCCTGAAGAAATAAAAATATTTTTTTTGATCTTTGAATAAATAAAATTACTCACAGTTCTAATAAATTATATAGGAATTTGATACATATTAACATAAATACTATACTTTTATATGCTTTGCTTATAATTGCCACAATTATTTAACAATGCCCCAAAAAAAGAATAATAATGGATGATAGAAGTTAGAAGCGTATATGTTTTTTTAATAAGGTACAACTAAAAGTGTTTTTTAAAATGACAATTACTTTTTGTTCAATTTCAACATGAGCAATTTTTAAATATTATTATTCATAATCAATTCATTCATTAAAATCATTACAAAAATTGGCCGGATTAAGTTATCTCATGGTATATGCTTGTAGGGTTAAGCAGCGACGAGGTACTTGTATCTCTGGTTTAAAAAGTTACGGAGGAGTGCCTTCGGCCCATGGAAGGGACAAAACCTCGTTAAAAAGTTATCGTGGGAGAAAAACATGTTATAAAGTGACAGAGGGAGAGTCTTCGAGCGTAGGGAGAGCGAGAAAACCTTGTTTAAAAGTTACTGTGGGTGGAAACCACATTGAAAAGTGATAGAGTAAAATTCTATTTGAGGATTATACTTGCGTTCTTATTTGCATTTAGGATAAAACTTTCCCTTCGTAAATATATTTTTAAACCAAACTCTACGTATTCGTTTAATAACGTTCAATATGTGTAAAAACAGTGAAAGAGAGAATACGATGCGACGGAGTATACAAATTTCGGTTAATCTAGTGACAAATTCGCCGAGTTGAAATCGATTGTACCTCGTTAGTGCTTTTTTCGAACTGACTACGCTACTGGCCTGATATTCATCTACAACTTTACCGGACTATCTCGTTGGTGCATTATCTATGCATGTGCTTATACCGTAAAGAGGGAACTATCTACGGTTTATACTCAGTTGACCCATAGATTTTCATTTGTCTCTGGTCCACGAATAACGAAATTACCTCTAACTTGGCTGCATGTAGCTTTGTCTTAGGGGGGAAAGAAAGAGAAACCGAAAAATGTCTTTGGTCCTTACCGACAGAGTTATAAAGACCGATCTACATATAAGATAAACAGTTAATTCACATTCAGTATTCCCAGATGACTTTCTTACATTGCCTCACATCCATTTAACAACTATAACATTCTAAATATTAAACTTCTGCAAAAAAAAGTTCTTTATTACTTTGAATTTTAGAGAAATATTTGTAATTATTTATTTAGAGGATATACTGGTTAGTCGTGTTAAATAAACATACGAGTATTTGCTCTACTTGATATTAAGTGGTTAATTATGTCTCATTATTCATGCATACCTATTAATTTAGAAAGCCTAATGTACCCGTACTTGCTGTAAGTGGTTGTCATTTGCATATCAATAAGTCAAAAATATTTTGGTCCAAAGTTAATTTTATGTAACAAGTGTACACTTTTCCTACAATGGTTTGAAGTTGTATAATAAAACCAGTTTGGTCTTTTACTTTTGTATATTAATTTCAACAGAACTTTTTAACGTATAACCCAAGATGACTTATTCACATTAAAATCTGAAACAGAATGTTTTAGGAGCCTTATCGTCCGTTCCTTCAAAGATGTCACCTCACCCCACATTTTCTTTCAACCAATGGATGTTAGGCGAAATTAGCTCCCAACCGATATCTTGTCAATCACATTACTTATTACATAAAAATTATCGAAAACAAAGTATTTAAATGTAAAAGTCTACAATATAACAAATCTTAATTTAGTATCTACTTATTACAATAATTATGATATTAAGATGAGTTTGAAATTGCATTACAAGAATAAATCGAATGACAATAGCTTACAGATGCATTAGTACGAAACCGACATCTAGTCAATTACATTACTTATTACATTTAAAAAAAAATCGAAAACGATGTGTTTAATACGATATTTATGAGTTTGAAATTGCATTACAAAAATTATTTAACAAATCGACTGACAATAGCTTATACAAGTATCGTACACATAATTTCTGGTGATCATCTTTTTATCTTGTTATTGATTTATCAACATATTTTAGTTTTGTTCGATATTGGATTTCTTGCATAATCTACGGCAGCATACCGAGATGGTTGTATATAATGCAATAATTTTACTAATTTTAGTGTGTTAGATCAATACGCGATATTGTTATACAAGGTAACGGTCTACCTACCTACCTACTAACTGAGTACCTTAAGCGCTTGCCTTAGTAGTCCGATGACGCTGTAAAGGCCCGACAGGCAACAGCGAATAGCCAGGTCAGAAAAAATAAACATGAGTTGCAATACCTTATATTTTTTCTATTTTTTTTAAATATGTTACATATTTACAAGAGTGCTATTTCTTTAAATTCATTTATAGCAATCTGCAGTATCTTATATTTTTGAAGTGAAACTTCTTTAGAATCGTTGTGAGTTCAAACCGGATGCAACGGAAAAACGACAGGTAAGAGACACAAATACGGCAAAGAATGAGACAGAAATATACATACTATTTTATATTATCGGTCTCTCCTCTTTGTGCCATGCTTCGTGGCATCCCCACTTCCGTCTTCTAAGCATAGTCGCCTGTAATTAGTGAGCCAGAGCGAGAAAGCGAATGTCGATGTATATGTATATTGTACACTGTTTAATACTTACTTGTATTTAAGCATTTAACGTGTGTTAGTATATGTGAAAAGTACGTGTACTACTGTACACTCTATGCGGCTACGTATTACAGCTTTTTAGTAAGAAGTCAGCGTGGTGTGTTATAATTTAACAGTGTTTGTGAGTATTTTTATATCTTGTTTGTTGAAACTGAAAATATCGAACTTGAGCAATAAATAATGTAACATATATTAAATAAAATATCTTTTAAAATTAATCAAATACTTTCATTTTTGAACAAATAAACTGTGTAATTATCTTACTCTTGTTATATTATATATTCATCTCATTCTTTTGTCGATTTACTGAAGTTTTCACTTCTATCATATGTGAATCGCACACTAACCTTTTTTTTTCTAAAAGTTGTAGATATCTTATTCGTACATACTAATATAGTGGTACTTTTAATGGCTGTATTTTCGTATAAGAATATAAAATCATTTTAGTTATATATTAAGGAAGGCGATCGTTGTCCCATGATACGCACGGAAGATAGATCTCCATAACAACTTGGAGTATCCGTCGATCTAAAGTCCTTCACCACCAGTTATTTTGAAAAAGTTACGAATGATCGCAGTCCATTAGTGGTTATCCACCACGAATTACTCGACCATAGACGATTCCCAACGATATAAAAGGCGGCCACGAAATGTCTTCTCCAATCCACTCGATAAAATAATGGCAGTGAACGATCAGTACCACTACGACTTTTCAAACATAGCATTTGCACACACACACCTGCGTAACCATAGATCACGCCGCTGTTGTCTAATGATGGATTTAGCTCTCGCAATCTCGCTTCAACCCGCTTAGCAGCGGATCAAACCTTGATTCGAACTCCTGGAGCGGAGCTCTTGAACAAGTTGCTATCCTGATACAGTGACACTAAAATTTTTCACTTACTAGATTAATATACACAATCAAATTCAGACAGAAGTGTGTTTGTTTCTCTTATTTTTTAAACTGATAAGCGCACTAAGTGACGTCCTACCAGGCCAACAGCGTTAGTAATTATAAAGAAAGATAATTAATTTACCTAAGTAGACGATGGTGGTTGGTTACATATTAGTACAATCCCTAGCCAAACTATTCGACCGCTCTAAATTTAGATGTACAGAACACAAATTTAGGTAAAAATTCGTCTTATAATATGTACATAACACCGAGACAACTTAGGATAAATAAATACCAATTGTAGATTGACATAATAATATTTTAACTTTGTTTCGTATTCAAATAAATCCAAAAAGATTGACGAGGTCTTGTTCTTGTATTCTGTGTCTATGTCATTGTATATCTGGTCACACTGGACAAAACCAATGAACCGATAAACCGCCAAGCTGTTTTCTTTTCTTGGTAGTGTACTAATTAATAATAAGAGACATTTTAGCTGATTATTTTCCAATTAACAGGTTTTTTGAATATAGCAAATCATAGAAAATGAATCCTTGTTTAGTGCCTTCTCCTCAACAAGACACTGATGGTGACGGAAGATGGAATAGTATTGTACGTTTTCTCCCGTTTTTAGAGCATTTTATTGATGAATGTATATAACGTTCATTATTCTATAACATTAACATTAGAAGCTAATTGTTTTCTCATAAGTTTTATAATAATAAATTTATAACATTGAAGGTGTTTCTAAATTGTTTAAATTTTTTTATTTTGCAATTAATTTTTGTACAATCTTTATTCTAGCATAACAGATTCCTGTCGGATGCTAAAGGGAAAGATGCGGATGTAATCTTCATAGGGGATTCTATATTACAAGCATTGGAACACACAGAATTGTGGAACCAGTGGTTTGCTCCACTTCATTGTCTTAATTTTAGTATTCATAGAGATCAAACTCAAAATGTTCTCTGGCGTATCAAGAATGGAGAACTGGATCATGTTGATCCTAAAGTAAGTTATTGATATTTGGCGATTTCAATTTAATATATGGAAAACTTTTATAATTATATTTTCATTCAGGTAATTGTTTTACATGTTGGAACAAATAATGTTGCACATACTGCAGAAGAAGTATGTGAAGGTATTTTAGAAATAATGAGAACAATCAGGGAAAAGCACCCGAGTACTTATATAGTTTTACCTGTAAGTACAATAAAGTTGTTAACATTTGACCCAGATATTACTAATAATTGAAGACACAAGTGAATGAAGGTGATTACACTGTGGATGAGGAGCACAAATTTGTAATATCTATAATATTTGGACATAACACTTTCATTTAGGTTGGAAAATGCAAAAAATTTAAAATGTTGGTATATCACCTTAATCCACTCATGTCTTCAATTGAGTTGCAATAAATAATCCTTATGGATATTTTTTAGAGTCTACTACCTCGTGGCCAATATCCTAATGCCCTAAGGGAGAAAAATACCAAAATCAATCAACTTTTACATGAGAAAGTATCTAATTTGAAGAAAGTTGAGATGGTGTGGATAGATAAAGGTCTTATTCAAAGTGATGGTACTATAAGTCACCATGATATGCATGATTACCTTATACCTAGTAATGCAGCTTGTCGAAAGGCATTTGAACCTATACATGATCTCTTGCAGCAGATATTGTCTGAGGGTGAACCAGAAAAAGACTTGACACCATCTGAATAAACTTATTATATTTATATTATTCATGCAGCTTATTATTGTGCAGCAAGGTCATTGTGATTAAAACAGTAGTACTTACTTAGCTTTTTATATAAAAATTTAGATGTATTTTAATCATATTTATTTTGTGAACTTTACATTCCAAATTAGTGTTATGATTGTTTAATTGGCTGTGTTCGTACTACATTACTATCTAATCATTATTATTATTAAGTATGTTTAGGTTTATTCACAATGGGCCTATAATATTTATTCTCAGGAATGTGAGTAAGGGTAGTACTAATAATTAAAGGGTATTTTTACTTGTCATTAAGGAAACTTATATATATTTATGCTTAAAAAAGATTGTATGGTGAAGTTAACATTCGGTGTGTTTGATTTTCTAATATATGTTGTTACTCATTTTTGTAGTGTATAAGTTGAACTCTAAAAATGGTGCATTTAAATTTTGAGTGTACAATATAAAATATATTAATGATAAATTAAATTCCAGAAGTGAACTGATTAAAGGACAGAATTATTTTGTCTCTGAATATTGTGGAATACAAATAAAATGTTGGGTCAACCTGTACATATGCAGCTGTTGTAAATTTTGTTAAATTTAAATGAACACATCAATAACTTAGCTTTTAGCACATTACATATATGTAACCAAAGATTTTACAAATTTCTGTCACTTCTATACCAAAGCTTTTGACAGAATATGAATTGTATGAGTCTATTTTTGATAATAATTCATTTTTGGAAGGTCAATAAGGTTGTCTGATATGATATATGCAATGTCTTTTTGTCCTAATGATTAAGTTAATACTAAATTGATGAGTTTACTCATTATTGTTGTAATATGAATACTATATCATTGTAGTGTATTTTTAGTTGCTATTTATTAAGGTACTCAATCTGCCAAACATGTTGCTTGAATCTCTTATTGTTATGGTTTTTGGACTATTTATTTGCATGAAGATGCTTCAGAGAAAACAGTGCAATTTTCTTATAAAATAAAAATGAAAAACATTTTGTTACTTTTATTTATCTTAAAATTACCAAGTAATTATTACCATTAGGTTGTTGTGAAATATTAAAATTAGAATAATTTATCGTACAGTATTTATATACATTGATTATAAACAGTTAAGATATGCACACCTTATTATGAAAATGTTAACAGACCAACACTGAATAGTTATTTTTGTTACATATAGGTTTTTCGCAAATGTGTTACAATATTTAGTATTTCTAAATATTAGACTTACACTAGTAATATACTACTGATTAATAAAAGTCTAATTTATTTATGTGTATTTTGGGATTAGGGTAGAAATTAAACACTACTTTCGTTTTCTAAATTTTATATGACTAGTAAAGTGTTACAACAACAAGGATGTTTACTCAATATTTATTAAATAATCTATTGTAGTACAAACTGAAAGGTAAAGTAGCATTCCTAATAAGCAATGACTTGTCAAATATGTTGAAGTTACATTTTTGCAATTTAGTCAAATATTTATTGACTGCTATTGCAGGTAAAAAAATCTGCTTTGTCTCTTTTGGCACAATTATACTTCTAGCCTGGAAAAATAATTTCATTTATATAACATAATAATATTAATCATAAGAGTTTTCAAGAACTCGACATGGGTGAGTATGTTTTCCTAATTTTATGATCAGCATACAACAGCAAAATTAATATAGACCTTTCTTGCAAACAAGAAATCACTTCAATACAAACTTATATTTAATGTGGTATACAATAATGGAATATAAAAACAAAGATAATACATAAAAGTGTAATTATTTAGATAACTTCTGTAAATATTACAATGAAATCATTTTCATTAACGATTTAATTTACAATTTTCAAAGCTTTAATAATAATAAACAAATCATTAATTGGAAAATGATTCTTTAGTTGATGATGCTTATTCTTCTGTACCTAACAAATATTTGTTCAATGAAACTTATATATATATGAGGAGGAGAGTGTACCTTGTGCAAGTGACTATTAGCTCTGCTTGCAATTTCAAAAATAACATTTCTCATGTTCTCACTATCAATGCTCCTTAAGACACTTTCTTGGCTAATTTGATATTTCATTAGTATTTCCATAGGCAGAGATACAGCCTTATGGGAGTTAGAAACATGAATTGATCTGAAACATATATTTACCATTACTTTATGATACCATTTAAATTAATTTAGTTAAAAAAAGGTTTGTAGTGTCCCATCAAAAACATACAATCTAGATGCAAAATTTTTGTATTGGAATAAATGACTGAATATATATGTAAGGATGGACAAATGTTAAGAACTTACAAAATATTGCACATTTTTTTTTTGCTGACTCTACCTACTCTACTATCCAGCAGTTATGTTTTCGAAATTATTATTTTTTAAGCTAACTATGAAATCATAAGTAACATACTACATATAAATATACAGTTCAGGGTTTTCCAAAAATGTAAAATATTCTATAAAGCCATAGGCTTCCATTATGCATTATCTTATAGTTCTATACAAAAAAATAATAAATAATGAACATCATCTAGTAGGCAGTATTCAAAAACTATGTTTTTCATACCTAAGCATATTGGTGATTCCTTGTGCTTTGCCTAGGTGTGATGCAACATGGTCTGCATGAACATTAGCAACACCAGCTACTGCCAGAAGCAAGTAATATATTGATGACACACTTTCTTCAGCATACTTTTCTAAATCTTCCAAAGTAGAAAAATATTTTGATTTTAGAAGACTGCTTCTTGATATAATCAATCTCTCTAAATATCTCTGAGGTAGTTTGTAACAACAGCAAATCTGAAATGTGTATTTTGAGTTATTATTTCAAGCAACTTTATCTGCTTATCCCATAAATGAAAATTATCATTTTGGCTTACTAATTAAAGTATTTATGTTCAAGTATAAATGAAGATATTCTCATATGTTAATACTGTGAATTATCTTACTTTGAAAAATAATACAGATTTAATATTTTTTACTTCAAAACAAAAACAAGGTTGAACTTTGTTGTTATTACTCTGCTTTTTATATAATCAATTTTATAAGAATATTTGTAAGAATCTCCATATCTCGTTAGTTTAACCTGGTAAGGAATATATGCGACATAGAACAATAAAAATATTACGAAAGTATAAGGACAAGTAAATTTTCATGTGCACCTTGAACAATTCTTGTGCTATAGGATTTGCTGGTATGTTTCGTAACACTTGTTCTTGTTTGTACATATCTTTTACTGCATCCCGCCAAAATTGCAGTCTAAAAGCTGCCGCTTGAGAGTCAGTTGTTTGGTCTTGTATCCGTGCTACTTCAACGTTAAAAGCTCGAAGTACAAGTGCGGGAGATCGAATAGATTTAGTTATGAGGAGAGTCGCTAAAAAGCTTTCATAGTCGTGCTGTCTATCTGTAAAATAAACATTAAGTACCAGAACACTTATAAAGTAATATTTTGCTTTTAGTTTATAAATAAAACTAATATACACCGAAATTTAAATAAAACTATATTCTTTTACATACTTTACAATGTTTGCACAGTACTGGATCGCATCCTCATTAGATGTATGTATTTTAGCATAGCTTCTTGTGGTATATGAAACAGTTATAAATGATTTATAACTATGAATTAGAATATTTCTCTTCATTTTTATAATTTCCAAGTGACAATGACGCTGATAACATGACATCTGAACTGGTAAATAATCGCACCCACAGAGTAGAACATTATATAACCGAATCTGCTTTTTTTTTCGATCTGACACCTTGTTGGCACTGGGGCCTCTACAGATTCACCGGACTACCTGCTATTTTACTGAGAGTTAAATGCTGTAAGATCTAAAATACATATTTTTTATTGTTTTTTTTTTCGTATTATATCACAAACTAGTAAGAGGATACTTCGTATCATTATACGTTTTGAATGAATAAAGTGTAAGAGGGAGAGGTTGTCTTGCTGTTCACGCATTATGTGATAAAATAACATCGTATGATAGACAATAAAAAATTAGAATTTAAATTAATAGACTTTCTAATAAAATAGAAAAAGTCACAGTAATTTTAAAATTCTTTGAATACCTTGAAGTTTATCAATATGAGCCTCTATCACTTTTTTTTTTTCGAACTGACTACACTGTTGACCCGGAGGCTTCTACAGATTCACCGGACTACAACAACTCATAAAAGCACAATTATATATGTGTTGTTTTAACAATTACATTCAGAGGATAAATATTTTTATATAACCTTTTAATAAGTCTAAACCGTGGGGTTTGCTTGTTAGAAGTATACGTTATTCCATATTCCCAAGTGTAAATTGTCAAAATCTTAAACCATGCTGTATGAACATGGAATGAATTGGTTGATTAAGTAGTCAGGATAGTTGATTACAATATACAATTTAAAAAGTAATATTACATACTGAAATCAATTACAGTGTGAGAAAGATGAAAGTAGAAGTCAGGCAAATATCACTTTTTAAAATTTTATTTCGTTCACATACTTTAAACCTACAAATAAAAATAGACTTTTTATAACTCTCTTGTGGACTGGTGGCGCGGCGTAGTAATGAAACCGGAGTTTTTTCAATGAAGGAAAGTTTTACGTAGGTGATTACTATAGGGTAAAGATACATTTATATTATAACACAAAGACCATGCCTATATATTTTTATGGTATAACTGTATGAACTGTGAAACTGCCATATATTTACACAATAGCGGAAGTGTACAATAGCTCTGTAATAGACTTGTTCTTACAGATGACGATTTACACCAATGGGTATATTAAACTTGAATACTTATGACAATGCTATCAATACGAATATGGTAAATTCGTTTAGTACCCAAAAATAATGTTTTTGTACTAACGCAGTAAATTATGCTGAAAAATGAAAAAGATAACCGGTGATGTACCCGCAACCGAAACTGACCATTTGAGGAAGCAATAGGCTTAGCAAGTTCGTTTTCCTGGGACATTGTGAGATATTATACGACCTTTGTCTTCTGGAGTATTAAGACTTTATCCTGAACAATTGTTCTACATTGAAGAGTGGAAGGAACAAGGGAAAATGTAGTATATTTACTAACAGAATCAAACTACAAGGTAAAATAATGAGATAAAAAGTAAATGACTTAAAAAGTTCTCAAAATGTATTAGGCATAATAGAAAATAATAAAACTAAGAAGAAGGAATCCGTTGCTAGTCCGGATAGATATATGAATTTAAAACATTCCTATTTCCGAAAAAACACGGAATTACCATGATTTTCTTTCCTATTATGGTAAACTAAGGAACGAACTTTATCGTTTACTTTATACGATTAATTTACGTGCATACAATGTGCAGTAACTGTTAATAATATAGAGGTAATAATTAAATGCAACATAAATTGAACTCGAGCACTTGTCATTACTGAAAAAATCTCGGCTCATACTAGAATCATTATCATTAATTTCTGGTTCTCTGTACTTAAATAAAAAAAAAATGAAATAATTAAATAAATAAACGTTCCTATGGCTCTGTTTTAAAAATATCAATCATTGATCAAGATATAAATACTTTTATATGGGTTTTTGAATAGTAAAACAACAGATAATAATTATAGGTAATTAAGATAATAAGTAACAAATCTTAAGATTGTATGAAATCTTTGGCGCTAATAAAAGCTATTTCATTAAAATGATGTAAATTAATTACAATATCTTAATTAATTACATATATCGCTTAGCAATTTAGCACCCTATACTAGTTATCATTGTACCCTGGATATGGGGTACAATGATACAAAACTATTTTTTTATTTAATTAATAATATTTTCATTATTATTTACCTTTTTATGGTTCTTATGGTTATTACGACTTGTTAATATATAACGTGTAAGGAAGGAAAATATTTTTTTTTCTATATTTATGCATAAAATATGACATTGATTTTATTGTATGGAACTTCCCCATCTC
The DNA here is from genome assembly GCA_035772565.1 of Antheraea assamensis. Classification (NCBI taxonomy): domain Eukaryota; kingdom Metazoa; phylum Arthropoda; class Insecta; order Lepidoptera; family Saturniidae; genus Antheraea; species Antheraea assamensis. Next base: position 6,861,281 of record JAQQSE010000064.1, on the reverse strand, counting down.
CCCATATAGTGATACACATTTGTTGATTTTCTTGAAATCAGTAATTTATGGTGGTTTTTGATGGGTCTTCGTTATTTTGATAGAAACCACTATAGCTTTAGGTTGTTCTATAAGTTGCATGTCACATGTGGGTGATTCATCTTTTTATGTACTCCTTTCATGTCCTCTATAACCATTTTGTTAAAAATTATATTAAATTACTTTTAACAAAAAAGTACTCAGAATACTTAAAAAAATAGATCTACAACAATTATATTCGCATTATCTTATTATTCTTTTTAATTTAAATACCAACCGCTTTTCATGGTAACGTAAATTGATGAAAAATGTCATCCATCTATTTCTACAGAATATGAGTCGTACTTTTATCTGAAACATCGTACCGTGCAATTGATTTATATATTTATTTATAGTAATAAATATGTACCTTTGTTTGATTGTCCCGAACACTGATTAAATACGATGTCAAATGCGTTACTATTCACCTAACACATTTAAACAAAAGGTAGTGTTAAATAAGCATTAGCAATAATAGCTTGTATGTCTAATATTTTTATACATCGTTCGACACAGTTAAAATTACTTCAATCGGCAGTGAAGTGAGGAGTGAGCTTTAAAGAGCCGCGCGTGAGTTTATTATAGCGTTACTTTCAAAATCTCGGTAAATTTTACTTTTTTGACGTTAACGCTAAAAATCTAAGTAATGTTGTTCTGATTCCAAGGGAGATTCTATAAAATGACTAGCCACTAAAATGTAAAAGAAATTATATTGATATAACCCTGACATTACTCCTGCGTTACCTACGGCAACTTTTGGCTCAAAGGAGTGTCTAAAAAGTTGATCATGTAACCTTTTTCTAAAACCTATAGTAATTTTATTTCAAGAACAGTTTTCATCCGATTGTCTTTGGTGTTGAGATTTAACGATTTTACAATTTTAATAAAAAATATGTTTGCTCGAATTTATACCTATGAGTTGTAATGTAAAGTAGTAACAGCGGTTGCAACGCGCAGGTGTCATTAATTTGTATCGGCAGATGATGTTACGATTGATATATTTTCGTATGACGTGATAATATGTGATTAGATAATAATTAAATGATAAACAAATCGTTTCTTACATCTTTGATTGAGAAAGACGTTCTTTGCGAAAATCCATTTGTTAATGTTACTTTGCCACTTCCGCTAGGATGAAGTAAAGATACTTTGTTTTATTGCATTGCGTCAATTTTGTGAATCGGAAAGGTTCCACGTGTGTTAGTCATTATTTGTCGCTGTTATTGTTTTTTGTAATAAGTAGTTGAGTTATAGCGAACTGCCTTGTATAAATATTCTTCTTTATATAAAATTATTTATACATACCGATTTTGCGGCCATCAGTTTCAACCGTTCACGGTATGAATAAATTGAAGCACTGCTGCACCATCTAGTTGCGAGTTACAGTAAAATAGATAAAAAAATATTAATGTAAAAATATTTAGTTGTGCTAAGTTTCATAGTACTCGGTCAAGCGGTGTTCGAAATTGTTAATCTTATATAAGCATATATTTTTAAATTTTGCTACGTGTTATAACTATTTCAATTTATTTATATGTTTATTTAAACAATTTATTATTGTAATTAATGAAAATGTTCAATTTCGTTGCTTTGTTCATGTACTGAAAATTTGACATTTGGTTGATGTGCCCTTTGGGATTTCGAGCAAACAAAATACTTATGTAACAAGAAAATTTTAATAAAAAATAAAATAAACTTTAAAAAACCCTACACTATAATAATGCACAAGAACATCTTTGACCATAGTTAAGTACCTAACTATTCTTGGATTGTCATAAACCTACTAATATCTAAATCACTATACATACTTGTTCGTTTTTGAGGATTTTCCTGTTGTACCTTAGAAATCCAGGGTTCAATGTTAATGTAATTAAAATGGGATCCACTTGAAAGGATTTCTTTCCAGTCAAAAATAGTTTTCCAAAGTGATTTATAAATATCGAAGTTCTGAGGTAACAAACAAAAAAAATTCAACCCAATTGAGAATCTCTTCCATTTTATAGTCCGTTTAAACTACAAATTGCTTAATGCATAAAATTTAGTTATTAAATTAAGTATTTGGTTCTCTTTTAAATTATTACTTAGGTACTAGTGTTTTCTTGGGATTTAGGCATGAATTAGCGTTTTTTTATATCAATAACTAGCGCCCCGCTCCGGCTTCGCACGGGTATAAAATATATATAGCCTATCTCATTCACTGAAAAAATGATTAAAATCGATCCAGTAGTTATGATTTATGCATTACTGCCCGTGGCCCGCACACATTATTTTGATAAATCTCGTAGGGTTCAGCCTGCGTTTGTTTGCAATGTAAGCGGAAAAAATGTAATTATTTACGACATCATATTAGAAACCTCAAAAATAACAGTATCTCTCCACTATTTAATGAATGTTATTATACATATAAACCTTCCTCTTCAATCACTCTATCTATCAAAAAAAAATCGCATCATTGCGTAGTTTTAAAGATTTAAGCATACATATGGATATAGGGACAGAGAAAGCGACTTTGTTTTATACTATGTTAGTGATTTCGTTAACTCTATAAAATAATGCTCATGTTTCCTGCTGATAATTGTAACTTTGAAAGAATATTGTAAAAGAATTTTTAAAATCGATTAAGTATTTTTTAGGTTTATCCATTATAAACAAAAAATAAAGTCTTTTCTCATTACAGTGTTATTATTATTATCATAGATATAGCTAGCATCTAGAAGTCGTTCATTTATATATAAACAAAACTCAATAGGTACTGAATAATAAACAAAGTAATTTGTATTTTAGTACCTAATTATAATTAAATATTGTAAGTATAATGTATTGTAGTACTTAATTATTATGAAGTATTGTACAAACCGCCTGCGACTTTGTTTTACATTACGTCAAATTTTTATGCTCTGCATTTTACACTTAGTGTTCGATTAGGTGGGACTAAACTATATTTTTTCGTCCTGTTTCATACTGTCACTAGCTTTCCTCGCGACTTCGTTTACGATAATGTAGATTCGATACATCCCTCGGGAATCATAATTTTTTTCGATACGTTTCATTAAATTTGATGTACTTTTGTGTACACCTGAAAAAATGTATGAACAACTTTTCCATTATCATTTGAGTATTTAGAACCTGTTCAACACTACTGTTACTGATAATAATGAATAAACTAATAATAAATAACAAAACTAACTTACTTATTTTATTAGCACCTATTGAGTTTAGTTCATAAAAATAAGAATGAATATATTTCACGAGTTTTTTCCCAACTGTCTATACGCTATTCGACTGATGGGCCTTCAGAGCTTCACCGAACTAATGGGGCGAGCGCTTATGGCTCTCAGCTGCTTAGCAATAAGCTCAGGGGTCGTAAGTGTCTGAACCTCGGCTTGGGCTGTTGCCTTGGATGCAACAACGCGAATCTTACAAAGCTAAACTAACTTAGTTAATCCTACACAATATACGAATTAGTGAGGCACATATGTGTACCAGCATGTATACTTCACAAACTTAAACATATATTTTGTATCAACTCGGCTAAACTAAACTATTCAAATTCGAAAGATAAGGAACTAAAGTTAAACCCTTTCACTATATGTCTACCAGGTAGTTGTGCACGTATGTGGGGGTGATGTGTGTTTTGTGTGTTAAGCTAGTGAGTGAAAATTTGCATTGTCACTATCGTGTCGCGCTAACAGCGTGCTTGCGGACTCCACTCTGGGCTAGGTATTGAACCTAGGCAATTATTAAATTGAGCCTCTACCAAGGGGGTTGCGACCATATTTCGCGACATTACCTAGTATTGTATGTTAGTTATATAATACCTATTGCTTATAAGAATCATAGTATAAATATCCTGTCGCCGGAGGAAAGCCTTTCATTAGGTAACATTCACTTATGTATGTTATCATACTTATATCCCAATTTTCTTGGTGAATGTTTTTGAAAGTATCTGTTAACCCGTAAGTGTGAGACACGGTGATCTTAGGAGTCATAAATCAATGTCTGCATTCACATCTTTAAACATCGTTTTAGAGAAAATGCTATTCTAAAGCTAACTTATAATTCTAGAGGTAGTGCCACAATATTGGCTATTTTATTACTGGACATCCCTTACAACCCAAAATAATATTTAAATAGGTACTCTTTTGATGAATTCTAGTGTCAATATTATTTCTTATCTTATTACTATTTATTTTTCACGAAAACCGAAACGAACACTAAAACTTGATAAGTTTGAGTCAGTCATAAAATACTCTACATTGTGAACAATTACACGTTACAAAATATTAAATCGTAAAAGTAATAAATTACATTTAACAAATCATTGTAAAATGTAAGAGCCCCACGTTCAAAATTTTTCTAGAATAGTGTTCCATAATTTATATGACTTGTTGCACAGCAATTTGAGGTGTTTATTTTAAACATAAATTAGAAGTATTATACATTATTAATAATACTCAGTATATTAAGAATTATAATAAAAATAAATCATTTTGTTATTTATTTATTTCGAACAACGCAGGACAGATTAATTTAAAAAAAAAATGGTAAAACAATCTAAGACTTATTAAATCATAAAAGATGATAGTATAGATTTATTCATGCCTTTCAGATAAACCTAAATTGTAATATTTTTTTAGGAATTATTTTAATATCTTCGTATTACCATAATATACAATTATATTGTAAATTGATTCTGCAACTACCATCATGCAATAGAGCTTTCAAATGGTAACCACAGAAGTTAATTTTCAGTTTTTATATATCATAAGTAATATTACAAATGTGAATTTGTATGTTTGTTTGTTACATCTTCATGCCTTAATTACCGAACCGATCATTGATGATTTTTTGCAAACACGTTACCTTTTATCCGAAAAAAGTACTGTGCCCGAGGCATAGATTAAATCTACATTAACGCGAGCGAAACCACGGGCAAATGATAGTCTAACATAAACGCGACAAAGAGAGTCATTGTAACCATGTGCATGGCGTTCGTGGACCATTGGAATACAGATTATTTTCACTCCTCTGGGGTACTATATATGGAACACGACACGCTTAAGCGCACCATTATAACGAGTGCTACACTTGGTGTATGGTGGTCGCGAACTGGTAGAACTAAGTTGCCTTGTCCTACCACCCGGCAAATATATATTGTTTAGAGAACTCTAAGAATACGTAGACCATAACTAAGTATATGTTATAAATAAGTTTTGTAGTTACGTAATAATTACGATAAAAATATACAATAAATGACACACGATTATAATATCTTATTTGTTATTATCTTATTTACAGAGGAAAAACCTAAATAAAGGGTTTAAAGCAAAAATATACTTTGTATACAGTGTTTCTTTACAAATAATGTTATCCAATTACTTTCCGTATCCTGCGCATGCGCACCACACCGCTTGCCTCACTACACAAATCACTGAGTAGCTCTTATAAATATCGTAGTTTCTTAAAACTTTTTTTTTTTTAATAAATCTATTTAGTAGGTTTTCCAGCATATCATTTCATTTATATAGGATATTTACAGGGTAAGGATATAAGTAATGTCTTATTAAGATTTAAATACCTTTTATTTTTACCTGTATGTGATCTTCAATAATCACGAATGTCAGCTGTAATTTGACATTAATAAAAATACATACACCTGATAATTCTGATATCTGCACTTTTAATAATGATAAACTTACTATCTAAGATTCTGGTACTGATATACCCGAAATCTGATTTTTTTGTTAATGGTAAACTTATATTCTAAATATCTGAATGTAATAATATTTAGTAATGTAATAATTATTTAGCTTGTAAAAGTCTCATTGTTGGATAACTTGTTAATGATGTATGCTTGACTTAAAACCATTCAAAGATCGTGTTCTTATAATAATATCTCAAAACACATTCAAGATCTTACGATGCGTATCTTTATCATTTGTTGATAGTATAAATAAGTTAAATTAAATCAGTGAATGTATGCCAGTTCAAAAAAATAATTGATAGATACGAGGTTCGAATTCTGGTAGCAGATGATTATTCTTCTGGTCTAATCAAATGATTACCATAACTATTTGATGATCAATGATGTACTACCAGAATTCGGATCTCGTATCCAAGTGGAAACCATGATTTATGATTCTCACACCAAGGTTTTTAATAGAGATTGCGATATCTTAATATATCTATCTAAAGTTTGTTTGTAAGTTACACTTATTATTCTTACTTTATTAATATTCGCCAATAACTTTATTGAACCAGTTAAATGGTTCAGAAAATCATGTTTTAGTATATTTCATACTTCAACTAACTATTTTATATCAGAGACTTTGGAGACAACCAGTTACTGATCACTGTTTGCTTCTATCATGTTGTTTAAGTTTGATTTTATGTTATACATAGTGTATATTCTATTAGTATATAGTGTATACAGATATAAACACACACAAAAAGTAACAAAGGTTATAATTAGGTTTTCTTCAGAACGAACCCTGAAATTATACTAGCGTGATAATGTTTACCTTATCTACATTTCAAATAGTTTTAATTTGTCCGTGACTGTTTATATCACAATTTACTACAAAAACCTGGTGCAATGGAAAGTCATTGTTATTATCTATCGGTTATTCAACAGAGATGACATATCCATCTGTTGGTCGGAAAGAGACGTGGGACGTGCGGGCTTCTGCACTGTCTCTCCTTTCAATAAACCCTATTAGAGAAATCTTTGAGAATCTTCAAGTAAAACCTAATCCGAAGAAAAAAAATATCCCTCTGTCAGTCGGTGAGTTGAACATTAATTTATATAATAAGCAGAACCTAAACTACACATGTATTATTATGAAAGTGTCTTGAAATAAATATTTTTTACTACTGAGACTAGTTTACAGTATTAACTTTATTTCATTTATGCGAGACATAGGTCATTATGGAAAAATTCTTAAGGTATTATTTGAGTTTGGCAAGCTAGATTTGAGAGACAGGCATTCGTAGTGCACGTGGCATATCGAGCCACTTGACTATTATATGTAGGTATCATTACAGAATCGAGTACACGTATAGAAATCTGCGTATATGTTTTATCTGAATATTTTGTCTTATTAATTTTTTTATAGCAACCTATTTTACCTGGTTAACTGTTTTGATATATATATATATATTTTCAGTATTAATAGTATTGACGAAATTTACTCCAAAGCCTAAAATTGAAATCAGTCGAGTGCATTGTATTTGCACTAAAAAAGAGCGTGTGTGTTTGCACACAGTAGCACTGAGTCTACTGTACACTTCTACAGAAAGTGTAACTTCTTAAGAAATGAAAAATATTGCTAAATGTAAATTAACTATTTAGTATATAAACAATGATAACTGATCAATACATGCTTAACTTTATTTTAATAATTTATTTGTTTTTATTCATAGTTTGTTAGCACAATTACTCCCAATTGGTTTAATGTATGTGATAGTTTTCCAATATTATATGGGAGAATATCGTATAGGAATTTGATTCAAACCTTAATAAGTTACTCTGAGAGCCAAACCGGAGCCTTTAGAACAACTTCTGGGGTTATTGTTAACAATCTCTATTGAGGCTCAGTGAATTTTATAATTTGAGTAAAGATTTAAATTTCATGATACGAATCACTGGCTATTCAGATACGTAAAATATGTATTACATAATCTCTATAGTTAAATTAATATCTTAGTACTTTACTGCAATGTTCCAATTTATTAAATTGAAAGCAATCACCGTGGTTAGCTCTGCTGGTGTCATAGTCATTATTGCATAAATTTACAAGCGAAAATGTAATTGTCGTATTATTCACGATTACGGCGTAATAACTATTTATAATTAAATGTAAGGCATTGTTTTAGTCTCCTTTATTAAAATGAAGATATTGTTCAAACGATATTCGAAGAAATAATGCCATTTCTATATTTAGATAAATATGGGCCAGCGGTATCAAGTTGAATTGTTATTTTTTTTTAAAAACAATGGATGAAGACTACAAAGGTTGTATGTTGAATAGATGAAGAATGAAAGAGTTTGAATTAATAAAACTATATTCTATTTCTCATTAAAACCAATCACAATATAGGATAGATATAAATTTGAGGTTCTCAAACTTTTTTTTTCTAACTGACTACACTGTTGGCCCGGAAGCCTCTACAGTTTCACCGGACTACTCTCAAACTTTTTCAATGTACGGTGTACTTATAAGTTTATTAGATGATTACGGTTAAAAATATGTACACTCTTTTTTCGAATTGACTACACTGTTGATCTGGCAAGGCCTCTACAGTTTCACCGGATTAAATATGTACATGATGACAATAATCAGGTACAGAAATGAATCTCGTATTGTGTTACGAAGTACACATTAGAATTCATTTAATTTGTACCAGAATCTGGTTTCTATTCTCCATAACTTAAAATCGCTCAGTTTTTAGAGAAGAGATTTCTAATAATGTATTTTTATTTATTCGAAATGAATGAACAAGAGAAACATAACATTAATGAATAGGCATAACAGAAATAATAGTTTTTAGAATTAATTATGTTTCTAATTATAATCGATTACAGCATTCTTATAGACTAAAATAAATTAATGCAAAATATCAATATATTTTAATTAAAGTGTAATTTTTTTGGTAATGTAGTGTTTTTTGAAATCGCTTGAATATTTTTTTTTGAGTTAAAAAAAACTCTATCCTATTTATAATAGTGGTATAGATAAATAAAACGTGTGAAAATCTATTATAGGGGTAAGAAACGAATAACTGAATGAATTTATTTTATAACAAGAATCAATTAGTTAACACTGCTAAAGGTTACCTTTATAACTGGATGGTAAAAAGGGGTATTTAAAATTCCTGCGTAAAGATTGAATAATTAATATTGATTGAATAGATTAAATTGGCTTATTAAATACCTTTCAAGAGAATTTTTGTGCCAGTCTATTTATTGTGGTACATTAATGGTTTGTATATTTTTAATTTTCAGGTGATCCAACATGGTTTGGAAATCTGAAAATTCCTCAAAATATCATAAAAGCTGTATCCGATTGTTTGGAAGCAAATGATAGTCGAACTTACGCATTTGCCAATGGACATCTGGAGGCGAGGCAGGCAGTAGCTGAATACAGTGCTCATCAGGGCAAAGTAACCGCTGAGGATGTAATACTGTGCAGCGGTTGTTCTCACGCTATTGAGATGGTGGTTGCAGTTCTTGCTGATAGAGGAAAAAATATTCTTATACCTCGGCCAGGTTATTTGTTATATAAAACCGTTGGAGAAAGTATAGGAATACAAATTAAATATTATGACTTATTGGTAAGATACAATCTGATTATAGTTTATTCTTATTATTATAACAATTCAAAATTGATCTTTTTTTGTAGATTCGGTATATATGGAGAGTAAAAATAGAACTTTGGAATGTAATGTGGACTTTTATATCTACTAGTGGTCGAAATTAGACCGTATTTTTTTCCAATTGAACGTTATTGAGGCTCTTTTTTAACATCTATAATCATTGCATATCATTTTTATGAATTTTGTTCTAATAAGTCAGCTCCGAGTGTATACCAATACGTTATTATGCATTTATTTTCGATTTATTGAAATAGATATTATATATAACGTCTTTACTGAAAATCTCTACCAAGTACGACTGTTTGACCACATACTAATATGTGTTTTACTTTTAAGTGTTTAACGTTCAGTATGAACATAAACGATGATTTTTTTTAAATTAATTTAATGTTTGCAATACAAACATAAATTTGTCGCCACTTTTTCTTCATATGGACTATAATTATTTATTAAAATTTCATAGACCATCGCGCGCATTATGATATCAAAAAGGAGTATTTTCATTTCACCTCTCTTCAATCTAAATCTCTCATCATAAATCGTGGAAGCCAAATATTTTATTAATCTTTCCAGAATCTTAATTAATATTATGAATGTGAAGCACGTAGGTTTGTTTGTTTCTTGCGTCTTCACCTCTTAACTACTGACCACCGTGAAATTTTGCATACACGTTTGTCAGGGCTAGAGAAATGAAAAATGAAATGTCTACGAGGGATGGACCAAATCTTTTTTTTTACGTGGAGAAATCGATCATGGATACGCCACCCTCCCGGGGGTGACGGTGGGTAGTGTGAGACTCCTACTCGCTAAAACCCCACGGTGTACATCCGCCGCTTTTGTTGGGGCGGCCGTAATCTACATTAATACAAATGAAACTGCGAGCAATACCTTGTATTTAATTAGTTCTTATTTTAAAATAATTATTTTTTTGTGCCACAATATAGTGTAATATTTATAAAAGAAATTGTGTATTTGCCAAGACGTATTCGTATTTTTCTGTAAATTGATAAATAATTACATTGTGTTATAATTATGCTCCATTGATATAACGGCTTATAACGTTAAACATCTTTGTGATCTTGCGCACTGATTTATTTAAAACTTAATTGAAAATATCTACTAGACTTATCGGATTTTGTTGTTATCCGGTTTTTAAATCTATTAATCTACCTTATCTGTAATACAATAATATTATAAGGAGGTCCAGTTCATGGTTATCTTTGCATGAGGTAATATCCGATATTACTGATTTGATTCCAAAGATTATTTTACAGCTAATAAGCTAAGTAAATGCTGATTGTTATTTGCTATGTTTTGTTATTATTAAAAGCCATTTTATATTGTAATTAACACGTATGAAGCCGCGAGTGGTTGCTAATTATATATAAAGTATCTACCGTATATCACGTCGATAGCTTTATATCACGTCGATAGCTTTATGTAGTCCGGTGGAACTGTAGCGGCCTTGCCAGGCTAACAGTGTAGGTCAGTTCGATAGCATTATGTATAAACAAATTTATATTTATAAACAAGCTATATTTTTTTACAGTAACAATATTTATGTTAAACTACGCACCGGTGTACTGTTGAAGAAAATAAGACCAAATCTTTCTATTATACATGATCGTACCATGTAATAAAATAAAATGGCAACTGAACGTCAATTTCCCAATTTTATTCATATTTTTGAAAATATCTCTACTATCTCCTTCACTCACTCATTTTTTTATATGGAGATTTTTAACCCTAGTTTTTCACTTTAACATACAATATTTCAAACAGCTTTTTTCATATAAACTTTGTCATGAGAATTACAAACTTAACAAAAAAAAAAAGAATTAACTAAAAAGAAGCAGCCGTTAATTTTTATTTATGTAGGTAGATAGATTTTTGACATATAAATAATTCATAGTGCTGATACTTAATTCATGTTTAATTTTTTAGCCCCAACAAAGCTGGATGGTTGATCTTGAAAGTTTGGAGAAAGGAATAGACGAAAATACAGCGGCTATAGTTGTAAATAATCCATCTAATCCTTGTGGATCTGTATATACGAAGAAGCATTTATGTGATATATTGGAAATAGCGTCTCGTCACCGCCTACCCATAATTGCTGACGAAGTATACGAACATTTCGTCTTTTCTGGAATCGACTATACGGCAATATCATCTTTGTCCAATGATGTCCCTATATTGACATGTAGCGCTCTCACAAAAAGGTTTTTGGTTCCTGGTTGGCGTATGGGATGGATTGTTATACACGATAGACAGAATATATTGGGAAAAGAAGTCAGGAAAGGTTTACTTAATATGTCCACTCGAATCCTTGGTCCGAATACGTTGATACAAAGAGCTTTGCCTGCGATATTAAAATATACACCTCAAAGTTTCTTTGATGAGAAAATGAAGTTTATTGAGGTGAGAGTCAATTCAGATATATAGACAATTGTTGGTAATTGTCCTTATAATACTAGTATTAACTTAAAATCTTTTAAATTTACCAATATCAGACATCCAATTTGGTTTACATAAAGAAATGTAAATATTTTATGAGTATAACATTTTTAGTTCAAATTTATTTATAAGTTGAAACTTACCTTTAGTTATTATTCGAATCATTTGTTATGTATATAAATGTGGTATACGCAGACTTGGGTAAACGTGTTTGAAAGAATCTGTCGCAGAAAATACCCACTGCCATATATCGTTCTATGACTGTGCACGGTAGGAGTACGACCAGAAAATTATATAAGATCTACTTATTTGCGTAAAAATCATTGGATAATTTATTTAAACACCAAGTTATCAACGATGTTTACAATTTTGTTTAAGGCATAGAGAAAAGTAGGTTATAGAAAATACTAATGATGATTTATTGTCAGTTTTTGGCAGAATCCTAATATGTTATGTAGTGGCATCTATTTATAAACTTGAGTTATATGATCTTATATTGTTATACTGTTAGCATTTTGAGTAATATAGATAGGTTACTGTGTACAGGTTAAGTTGATTAGAAATAAGTGTGGCGGTAATCTTTCTTCTTCCACTTTCTTAATCGAGGGTTTATTACGTAGGAAATGATGATGAATCAGTGTATCTTTTTTTCAGAGTCAAGCTAAAATGGCTTGTGAAATTTTACAAGAAACACCAGCTTTACAACCAATTATGCCACAAGGGTCTATGTACTTAATGATAGAGATCAAAATTTCATTGTTTTCCGATATTTGTAATGATTTAGAATTTATTAAACTTCTATATGCGGAGCAATCAGTTCTATGTATTCCAGGTCAGGTACGTGTATTACGCGCCCTTGTATTTCTTTTTATAATTTTCACAAAATCCTTAGATGTCCAATTGCAAATTCAGATATTAATCATAGAAAAGGCCTTTTTGTCTTCTAAGATTAAAACAAAACTCTAAATATATGGTATGATTTCAAAAGCAGCGATAAGTTTTAGAATTAAGCGGGAATAATAATATCTAAACATTTATGATAATTTGGTAAACAATTGTAAAGTATTATACATTATTGCGTAATAGAAGGAAAAATTAGAGTGTTTTGAAATTATAATAATTTTCAATTTCAGTGCTTCAACTATCCTAACTTTATGCGTATCGTACTTACGGTACCTGAAGACATTTTATTGGAAGCTTGCCAGAGGATTCTGTTATTCTGTACTGAGCACGCTAAAATTAATGACAAGCGGAACGGAGTTGAAGATATTTTGCTTACTTCGAATAAACTTATAGACGCCTAAATGCGATGCGACATACATTATAATCACGAGTATATGCGTGTACCTTTTGCTGAACTTCGTAAAATGTTTTTAATTGATAAATTTTATAAAATATTGGATGAATAATTTTAATTTTCCTTTTAATTTTATTGTCTAAAGACATTTTAGAAATGTTTCACTTATTTCTCTATTTGGCCAAAATTTTGTGGTTTGTGATCTACCTAAGTTAAATTAATCGTTTTACGTCATCTGTAATACATTTATGAACTGTAATAAATAGACAAATGTTGGACACATAAATTATGACGTGGTAAATAATGGTAATAACTTCCTACAAACGTATTATTTATTAAACGTGTTGTTAGTATTTGTGACGTTATGTACAAATTTATGCGTGACCTCGGATACACTATCGATCTCAATGGTGAAACGTGTACAGAGAACAACTAGGGATTGACTTGTATAGGGAATTCTTTAATAAAATTGTGAATTGAACACAAGTCTCAAGAATAGATATTTGTCGTTGCATACTATTTGTATCTATCTAAATAAACTAGTCTAATAAGGCTAGGAAAAAATAGTATGCCCAATAATAGAGTATTATTATGTGTACGAGTAAATGGCGATGACTCCGAGGCATATTCAAATGAAAGCGCTAGATTTTTTTCCTTTTAAATTCTCTAAATATAAACAAATAAATATCAAAGTAAATTTTTCGGGCTTTAGAATTAGCAAAATTTTTTACTTATGTCATTTATTTTAACGTCACCTTTTGACGTATAATAGTCAAAATTGTTATTCTATCTCTGGTTATTAGGTCATGGTTAACAGTAGATTTTTTTTACTAATTTAGACTGGGAAAAAAGTAGTCAGGCAGTCAGCTAATGTTATAAATATATACGTAAATTAAAAAAGTAGCAGTGATTCTTACTCATGGTATAGATTTTCCCCATCAATGCCGGATCTATTTTCATTTATTAATATTTGTTGTAGATTAAGACGTAGTGCTTTTTTCCATATCCAATTTCCGCCAGTTTTCAATAGCTTGGAAAAAATAAAAATATTATTTTGTTTTAGTAACAAATCTAGACTTGTTTAATTTTACGATAACCGTGTCAAGTAACATAAATTAAAAAAACATATTTTTCTTCAAGTGAACATGTTTAGTGAAGGTGGACTGGACTTATTTACAGCTTTGTTATTAAAACATCTTTCTGAGCGAAGCGGATCTGCAGTTTCAGTGAATTCATGATTTAATTCTTTAATAATTCATATTAAATCAAGTAGCAACTCGCTGGGATCCACCTTGTTACCCGTTTGCACCACTTCTGGTCTATAAAAAAATAACTTATCTTGTCGAAATAAGAGTAAAATGGTGAAGTGAGCCGTTTGGTCTCTTTTTACCATCCACTAATTCGGTCATCTACAATCAAACGAAAGAGATAACGACATCAACGAGATAATAAGTAGATCGTTTATTACACAACAGCAGACGACTCAAAGTAGAGAAGCAGCAGACATACATCTAGGATCTTTTCGATATAGTGTCGGGTCAGTGCTGCTCTAGGATTTGTTTGATGTAAGCTACCTGTTAAACGACGCTTCTCTGTTATCGGCCAAAAATATTAAACATTTAACGACATCTCGGGTCTCTATGGAATTGGGATTCTTATTTTCATTTATAGTCTTCGAGCTTGCCTTTTTCTTACATGTGGGGTTCGAACACTCAATATCTTTCTATTGTCTTTATATGAGATCAGTTTATCTAAACTTGTCCATTACCACCACCACTTGTCAATTAGTAATAAAAGATATTTTCATTATGCTTATTTCAAAGAAGCTGATCACATGAAAGAAAGAGTACAAAACACTCGTAACTCAAACGAACAAATGACTATTTTAGTTGATTATATAAAATACTGCTATGATCTCGCCTTTCCACTGGTAAAATTAAACAATCAATGTAAGCAAAGAACATGGATTACAAAAGGTATACAAACATCTAAATGTAATCTCGAAAAAATACAAATATTACAGGATATTCAACCTTGCGAACTCAGGAAAAAGTTTATAAAAAACTATAAAAAAATTCTAAGTAAAGTTTTAAAAACAGGCAAAAGATTATTTTTGTCTAATAGAATAAATAAATCACATAATAAAATAAAAGAAACTTGGAAAATAATAAAAGAACAAACTAATAAAACAAGGTCACAACAAGGAATATATATGCTTAAGGATATAAATGGAAAAATAATATCTGATCATAAAGAAATAGCAAATACTATGAACATCTATTTTAAGAACATTGCGAGTAAATTGACACTGAATCTGAATATAAGTATTGATAAGTGTATAAATTATTTTACTCAGTTGCCTCAACCAAACAATACTATATGTTTCAACGAGATATCTAGTAATGATCTAAGGTTAGTTGTAAGTAATTTGAAAAATAAAAAATCGACAGATGTATATGGCATGGACAGCACTACAATAAAACAAATTATGCTAAGAAATGAAGATATTTTCCAAATGATACGCCTGGTTCTCAATAATTGTATTCGCGATGGTATGTTTCCAGATGCCCTAAAAACAGGAAAGATTATTCCAATTTTTAAGAAAGGTGAAACGACTGATACTGGTAATTACAGGCCAATATGCATACTTCCAGTATTGTCAAAGATCTTTGAAAGTATTATTAAAAACATTGAAACATTTTGAGTCACACAGTTTATTCACTACTGCACAGTATGGCTTTCGCAAAGACAGGTCTACTGAAATGGCTATACGCAAAGTTGTTTATTATGCTTTAGATGCTCTTGACGATAACAACGAATGTTTCAGTATCTTCTGCGATCTTTCTAAAGCATTCGACTGTTTAAGAGATGACATATTACTACATAAATTGAAATATTACGGATTTGATGGTAAAGAATTAAATTTAATGAGTACATACTTAAGTAACAGAAAGCAAATAGTTAATGTTAATGGCATAAATTCTAAAACGGAGATTTCTATGATAGGTATTCCACAAGGATCCATTTTGGGTCCATTGCTCTTTCTTATCTATGTCAATGATTTGCCAAATTGTTTGCCTGAATGGGCATTTATAACACTTTTTGCAGATGATACCCATATTGGTGTTAAAGATAAAAATACTAAAATGGCAGAAAGCAAAGTTAAAGATATTACAGATAAGTTAAAAAATTGGTTTGAAGTAAATGGTATACTCCTTAACGATAATAAAAATATTATTATTAACTATAAAATAAAGGCGACACCCCTTTGCAATAAAACAAATAAAGATGTAACTTTTCTAGGGTATGAGTTACAATATACATTAAATCACCAAAAACACATTGAGAAAGTGTGCAAAAAACTAGCAAGTGCCAGTTATGCTTTAATAAATTTAAAATCCCTGGTCGATAGAAAAACACTGTTGTCAGTTTATTACGCGTACTTTCATTCAACTTTAAACTACGCATTAACAGTGTGGGGAAACGCATCTGAAGTTAATAGAGTATTGTTGTGCCCAAAACGTGCATTACGTATTATAAACGGTCTACATCGGAAGCAATCCGTAAGAGACTATTTTAAGAAAACGAAAATTATGACGGTTATATCCCTGTACATTTATAAATCACTTTTAGAAATACATCAGGACAAAGATACCTTAATCAAAGTAAAAGATATTCATAAATACAATACTCGACAAAAGGAGAACGTGCGGGTTACAAGAACTAGGTTGACTAAAACATATAAACAGGGCCTCAATTTGAAAATCGATTTGTATAATAGATTACCGAACGAACTCACCCATTTATCATACAATAGATTTAAATCAAAATTAAAGACATTTTTCCAAAATAATCCTTATTATAATTTGAAAGAGTATATGACGTTAAGAATTACAATTAAATAAATTTTCTGTAGTATTATGTAAATTATATATATATATATATATAGATAAAGAGTTTAATATGCTTACTTATTATTGTTAAATTAAGTTCTTAATATCGACATTGTTAATTAAATGACGTTTCATGTAACATTACCTGTTATACTATGAAAAATAAAGAATTATGAATTATGTCCTGAATCCGATTTTACAACAGTTTATTCCGAGTCCGCTGTTCAAGCTTGTAGTGCTACACGTCGTACCGTGTACTGTTCGAGAGTTTTACTTTCTTGTTTAAATGCAGCAATCGATGGAGCCTTTACTCCCTCACTATGGTGAGGGTCTCGTCAATACACAGAAGAGATTACAAGCCATCAAAATAATTGGTGAATTGCAACTGGAAGTTTTCAGATCCAATAGCAATTTGTAACAGAGGACATTGTCACCTGATTTTCAATTTATAGTTAATATTAATTACGCAGATATCCCCAAATATGTGTCGATACAAAAGATAAGCATATACTGTTTGTGTGTATCCATATATCGGCTGACAAAGTGGCGCACCACCCGCAGCTTGGCAATTGGCGCTACGTTATGTGCCGCGGTACGAAAGCGGCACGATACGACATACACCTGTAGTATCTATCATAATTTATGGCAGTCGGCTTGCACCTCCTTGGTTTCTATCCCCGGAACCAGGCATACCTTGCACCCTTGGTAAACAACAGTTTATATAAGGTGATGAAATAAGCAAACGGCTGAGATATTTATTTGTGTGTCCAACGGTGCGACGGACTTTTGACGCGAACTTCATGGTTTGAACATTAAGTTATCATCAGGTGAGTGCGACAGTTCGTTTAATGTTATTGGTGAGAAGGGATTCAGTGATATATGCTTAAATGCTGCCGGTAGTTTGTGGCCTCCCTCGCAATACCCCCAATACCATAGTATCGCCGTAATATAGCGGTCGAATGAATTAAAATTTCGAGATCGATTTTGCTTTTGTTTTTCGTGAATGTTTTCATTTCTTTCGTTAACGCATTCGATCGATTTATCGTCGATCGTTTTTCGTGTCGTAGCATCAAACTGAGTGAATACTAAAGCAATTGGCAAAACGAAAAACCACTCCGAAACATAGAACCAGTAAACTTTGATTCGAGAGAAAATTATAATAATTATACATTTATTAAAATTAGCAACGATGGAGTTAAATCCAGACAGACAAACAATATTTAGATGCTACATTCGAGATCCATGACCTTTGTAAGGGCTATCTATCAAAAATTTGAAAAAAGTTTAATGTTCAAACAGATTTATGGTACTATTAATTTAGATAACTTCTTTTTCGATAATATGTTTAACGAAAACATTTTGAAATTGCTATACAATGACCTACAAAAAGACGTCACAGTGGGTAATCTAAAGTTGTTATACATGACCCACTTCGTTGAGTCTTAATTAAATTTCGACGTAGTTTTCAGTACAGGATATGAAATAGCACTTGAATTGATAATTTTGATGTACGAAGGAAATGTTTAAAATATTTTGCCTCAATATTACAAGCATTTAGCTTAGTATAAATATAAAAGCAACAGAATAAAAAAAAAATTAATTAATTAAAATAAATGAATATAATCTTGAGGGTTTGAAATCTTCTGAGAATTTTTACTATTACATATATATTTACTGTTTCATAACAATCTTACTCGATGCTAAATGACAATGTGGCTAATGTTAATGCTAATGTGTTAAATCTAGAGGTTCAGTCTCTTAAGAGCATATGCCGTCATCCAGCTAAATGTGCACTTGCTGAAACATACCTTAAAAGACCTTACCATCATACTCCTGATTACATTTTCTTAAATCTATCATAGGTTTAAATCATGTTAATTACATTCGATACCTTTTTAATACTATGTTATTAAGTAGAAACTAAGCATGTAGTCCTTGGTTATAACCAACTTCAATAGTATCGTAATCTTGATCCCAGTTATAATAGATAACTCGTGACGTCTAACCTGAAAGGTCTCGAGTGCTACTATGTATATGTTAACAGCCGCACTCTTCGAATCGGAACATATCATCGCGAGCATAGTTGGGTTACGCCAGAAATAGTAACTATGATGGTCTTGCAGGGATGCTACCACTGACTCACTCATCACGAGATCTCCGAAACGATATGTCCGATTGATTTAAAATTCACCATACTTACTCCTTTTATGACTTAGAAGCTGACTAAAAATGGATTTTAGTTAATTCTTTTTGAAAATATTTTTTTCAGCTTCATACGCATTTTCTCCCAAAGACACCTATATCTACTTACACTAAGCAACCAGTGCTATGATAACCGTTGTCATGATAACCTATTTTGTGTTCATTGAATTGATGTAATTAGTTGTAATTAAAAAAAATATTTTACGTTAGTTTTGTTTGTTTTTGTTAGTTTGTTTGTTTTGGATTTGTAATCTTAAAGGTATTATAAAATTGAAGTTTCTGTTTGTTATATCAAAATAACAGTTTTTTACTAAATGGGTGTAAAAATATATACGGTACTTATGACCCAAAAAAAAAACAATTTTTAATATTTTTATCTGTCTCTGTTTGTGCCGGCTAGTCTTTGAAACGGTTGGTCCGATTTTGACAGGACTTTCACTTTCACTGGCAGATAACAGAAATTATAAGGAATAATATAGACTTTATTATTTTAGACTAGCCGCACCTGTGACTATATGACCATGAACGTGACTATGTGAAATTTAGTAAAAAATCTTTGTTCAGCGTAAAAGTGCACGTGAGGCACGCGCTTTACTGAACATTGCTTCTTTACTATACTTAAAGACATGTGAAATTGTAAGAAGATATAAAATTACAGAAATGTTCTTTCACACGACACGCACGCCACGTACTGTAAAATAGTTATACTATGCCTAAAAACTTCGTGTAAGTGTAACCGATAAGCTAACAAAGGTTTATAGCCAGACAAAATAAATAAGGCCATTTAAAAGTTCATATAGATATAAAAAGACAGAAGAAGCGCTCACAGCCAGTTACCTACGTCAGAGACAAACTGTCTTTTCTATAGTGTTTTATTTATAGTCATTGATTAATTAGTACAAGACAAATGGAAATTTATATTATCATTGTAGGTCAAACGTAAAATATATAGGTATCTGTGGTTCGTTTATATGTGGATATCTTTTTAGAATATTTACGAATATAATAAAAAACATGAAAATACGAATCGTATGTGTGATATGACAATGATATTATTAATTCTGTGTGGAGGGTAACATAGATCTATACGTTCGAGATCGCTTTGCGCTTAGTTAATTTATGATTGCTTGAGTAAATGCCAACAGTGTAATGGGGTACTCGAGCCTAACTGTTTCGCGATTATTATAAATGTGGTGTAAAGCTTGTTGTCCGTTTCGGTGGCATTTTAGTTTTGATCACAATCTCACGTAATATTACGTGACGATGTAATCCAACATGTTAACATTCCATTATATACAAGTATGTTTCCGACACTTAATGGATAGATCTACCTATATTTGTAGTGTACAGTTTCTAATAATTTATAAAAAAATGGAGTTATTTGTTTCTTCTTTCTTTTAATTTCAAATATGATTTCAAAATACAATAACATTGAAGTGAAATCTTTTTCTTGCTTTTTTTCTTTTGTTTTTCGTTTTTCTACAATGAATACGCTATTATAACATTTTTTTTTGATGGACATCAGGAAAGCGTGTATTCATTTTTTGTTTGGAGAATTGTTGTAATAACGTACGCGAAGCTGTTATTTTGACCGACCAATGACAAAAATACCAGATTCGCAACGACCCGGTATCCAGTAAAGTACGGCCGTTAACGTGGCCCCAAGTCAAGAGAAAGATTGGATCTCAAGTGCTGCAATTCCGTGCTATGGTTTCATCACGTCGTTTCTTTTCATTAAAAACTCATTTCTACTGTATGATTTGTACCCAGATCAATTGACGCAATATACGACACACTACCATCGTCATCGCTTGGTGGCTTAATTTCAGACATGTACCCTATATGAAAGTTCTGAGCTTGAGTGTGTGAAGATTTGTGTTTGCGTGCCCTCATAGTTTCTTTGGCGGCTATTTGATTGCACCTTGTCGTGGCGGGCCCTTGATGTAGGGCTACATCTATAGAGATTGCCAACGTGTGTAGAAAGTATTCACGCATTTTGGCTTAATGTGTGAGATAAACACCCTTGGGGTTTTAATGTGTAGGATTCCGACATAAGCATCTCACGAGCTGTCCTATTCGAGAGCAACAATGTCTCAAAAGTGACTGTTGTGATAGATACTGCGTCGACTGACGTAGATTCGAATCCCTGTAATAAGACTGAGGTTTAGGTGAAGGAAAACGTCATGATGAAACCATAATATGTTCGTAAGGTTTTGCTAATGCTCGCCTGGTTAGCTACTACACTCAAGTTCAAAATCTATCGCCAAACATCTACATATGTGTTTCGATATCTATATTTGAGAGCCAGTTCTAAGCGTATTTATCTTACCTTCGACGACATTTTCATCTAACATTAGATTCGTAACAATAAAGACACGAACTCATAAGTAAAATGATATATTATTCACTTCATTTTACATAATATTTTACCTTAGTTTTGAAATGTAATTTAAGAGTCATATGTATCACAAAATTCAAATATTACCTTTTTTATTTAAGTTGGCGCTAATTCCCTAGACAAAGACATTTAAACAATATTTCAGATGTTCACTTTTTGGCTAGCATAAAATTCTAATTAACGCAGACTTCAAAATAAATATGTATCTAATAGCTTATATTTTAATTTTGTACTTTTGATGTTAAATGATTTTTTTACACTATGACAAGGTATTTATGTATTATGTACAATGAAGTGAATAACGTATTATTTTATTTCGGCGTTCGTGTTTTTGAAGGCATGTTCGTAAGTCTTTGAAAAAAAATTATTACTCTTTTGAATTTATAATTTTCTGTGATAGGTTCTCTTTTCTTAAAAAAAATGTACTGAATAAATTTTAGGAATTCAATAATTTTCATATATATTCACTCCGATTTCTTTATTTTCATTTTTCATTCCTCTTTTGTTTAACTGTATTTATATTTTTTACATAAACATTCCCTGAAAAAATAAGTATTCAACAAGGAAAACTATATCCGTAAAAAGCGAACATCATTCATATGAGTCGAATATAGAATCTTCTTTTTTGAAGGCGGTTAAAAAAGAGGGTATCTTTGATGGATTTCGCCAGGTAAATATTATGGTATATTTACCTACCAGAGCTTTCCTTCGTGATAGTTGTAGGCCTCGTGCGATGTGTTGTTATCGACTGCCAAAAATATCACATTTTCTCGAAACTCTTTAAACAATGAAAAATTTCATTTCCGTTTTCATTTTATGTTTTCTATTTTTTTCATTTTCGTTGGTACTTAAATACAATTTTTTATTCGAATTGCATTGCGTATATACATACAGAAGAGTAAATGGATCTTTATTGAGATATAAATATTATGAAACACAATTTCATATTGCGTGTTGTTTACGTTTTTGAAGTAAACATGGAAAATTATTTGAATTTGCGTTGCACACAATGCCGTTTATCTAAGTGTTATTTGTAAAGACCCTCCCTTTTCCCTTCCCAAAAGTGGAATTTGGGCGGAACTAGATTTCTATGGATAATTCATTAATAATTAAATATACATAATCTTATATGATAATGTATAATACAACAAAATTGTTGTAGAAGTATATGGAATATATATAAATAACTTGCCTCTATTGCCGTCACCTCATCTACATTTACAAACCAGTTCCACGACTCGGAGAGCCTGTGCTCGTCAAACGCCACAGTTCCGATACATAAGTGAGGTGTATCGAAATGCGAGCAATATTCACAATTCAAATTTAAGTGTCGCCACAGGTTTTAATATTTCTAAAGTTTTGTGCTGATGTCGCGACGGTCACGAACTAGCCGTTCATGGGAGGTGCGTGCGTCTACTTTGGCTCGCGATACCCATAACTTGATCCGAGATATTGTCGAGAATCTTAATGTGGAACCAAACCCTAACAAACAACTGATTGCACTCTCTGTTGGTAAGTTTTGTTGCTTTGCTTTGTTGTTAATTATGGGAAAATTTTAGTGTGTTTGTTTTATTAGTATTCTTAACAATATTATAATAAATAGTCGTATGTAATAATATAACAAAGTAGGATTATGGGAAACTTAAAAGAGATATTAAAAGTACATTGAACAAAGTGTTTTTATATTTTTCAAATCTTATAGAATAAGGAATGAATTAGGTATATGTTACTTAATGAAGGAATAATTAATTACTAATAATATATAATTTATCTTTTCAATATACCTTTTTACTCTCGATTAGTACTTAATTCTTAATTTAATTTCATGAAAAATCCTATAATCTTCATCCACCGTTAGTCAAGTTCATAGTGAGCTTTAATTGTTCTCTTAATATTCTTCTGTTAATCGTGTTGAAGGTAACCATAATTCATAATAATAGCTCGTAACAAGCCTTTTTATCCTTTATTAAGGTTCTCAAAACTTTTTTGTGTACGTTGTAAACAAACATTTAGTGTTAGTTACTAACACAAACGGTTTTTGATGTGCCTATATCATTATGATGACTATTATGGAAATTTTATATTGCTTATAAAATAAAAATAACATACGGATTTGTAAGAAATGTTGACATTTTAGATCCCGAAATAATATTTACTTTACAAACCCACTTATGAAGTCAAGGTCAGCAGGATTTCGATTTCACAATATTTTAAATCAGCCGGCTTAATTTATACGTATTTCAATTAAGTCGCAAATTTTTATAAAACCAGTGTTTTATTAGGTGACCCAACAACATTTGGAAACCTCAACCCTCCAGAACAAGTACTACAAGCGGTCCGTGAGAGTATTGAATGGCATACTAGTAGGAGCTATGGGCCCGCTAAAGGTCACTTGGAAGCGAGGCAAGCCGTGGCAGAATACAGTGCACATCAGGGTGAAATATCACCTGACGACGTCATACTTTGTAGTGGATGTTCCCATGCTATTGAACTAGTAGTATCGGTCCTCGCTGATTCTGGACAAAATGTTCTTGTTCCCAGACCAGGGTTTATGATATACAAGACAGTAGCAGAAGGGTTAGGAATCAATATAAAATATTATAATTTACTGGTAAGTTAGAGGTAGTTATCGTTCTTAAAGGAATTTAAAAAAAAAAACAATAAAAGAGACATCAAATTCATTCTTCATAATCTTTCATAAAAAGTTATCAGTAACCTATATCATTAATATATGTATTATCTATCACATGACTACTGAAATAATATTTGTGTAATAAGACTTAAAATCTGTTAGCGATATGTAATTAAATTTAGATCCAAAAAATAAAGCGAACAAAAATCTACGCTGAGTTTACGGTATGAGGTGATATTATAATATACGAGTTTCTAGAAACACACCCAACAAGTTTTCATTTTATTGTACCTCTAGTTCCAATTTACATACTGTTTATTTACGCTACATTTTCTCTATAACTGCGCAAATCCTTGGTTAAAGGTTATGTTTTAAAGGTAATCGGGATGTTTTTTTTTGCAGCCCGATCAACAATGGAAAGTTGATTTAGATGATTTAGAAAATCAAATAGATGATGATACCGCAGCTATAGTCGTAATCAACCCATCAAATCCATGCGGTTCAGTGTACAATAAAATACATTTACTTGAAATATTGGAAGTGGCATCTAGAAATCGTGTGCCTATTATTGCCGACGAAATATACGAACACTTTGTATTTTCTGGTCACGAATTCATTGCTATGTCGTCACTATCGAAAGACGTTCCTGTTCTGACATGTGGTGGATTAACAAAGAGGTTCCTAGTTCCTGGCTGGCGCATGGGTTGGATCATTATTCACGATAGAGGAAATATATTAGATAAAGAAATTCGTAAAGGTATATCAAATTTAGCTACGCGGATTCTGGGACCAAACACTTTAATTCAACGAGCTTTACCATCTATATTAAAGTATACTCCGCAAAGCTTCTTTGATGAAGTTGTTCTGTTTATTGAGGTAAGGAAATTAACATGTACATGCAATAAGGCGCATACTCTTATTCAATTCAGTCCCTGTCAATTTCTTTATGTTTCTATACAAAGTACAAAATATGTTTTGTAGTCCATATATGTTTAAACCATATACATATCTTATCATTTTAAGAATCAAGCTAAATTAGCGTACGAGGAATTACGACGTGCGCCAGGATTGCGACCAATAATGCCTCAAGGTGCCATGTACATGATGATTGAGGTAAAGATGTCAATGTTTCCACAATTCAAAAACGAACTTCAATTTGTCGAAAGATTAGTAGCTGAGCAGTCGGTATTTTGTTTGCCAGGACAGGTTTGTTTTTTTTTTCTAACATTATATATAATGATTTTGTAAAACATTTAGAAATATGATACTCACAAAGAAAAGGCAGATTCAAAACAGGGCCTTATTTTTACCTAATGTATCATAAAATACACCGTATCGTACTATATTATATATAGTGCAACTCAAGAGACGCATATTAATCTACATTAATATACGTACCTGTATATTTTATGAGTGAGACCGCAGGCGGATTATAATTCTCCAGGTGATACCAAAATTTGTATGCGCATGTCTCTTTCTGATACTAATTAAACAGAAACAGAGCGTTCGAAATGTTTATGCAAGTTACGGCTTGTAAATTTGAACCGGAAGTCATAAGGATTATTCATAACGTGGCAGGGCTTATTTATATATTGACTTTTTTTTTCATAGTTTTTGCTCCTTCGTTTTTTAAGTATTATAAAGTGAGTAATTATTACATACCTTGTGCTGCCGTTTTAGTTATTATTTTTATCTAATAATCAACTGTTACCCGCGACCGCGTTGCCGTGAATTCGATAGCGTGAGATTTAGCTAAAACAAGTTTTTGATCATTGTAAACTTAGCCTGAGTTGGTCCTTATAACATCAGCTATCTGATAATGTAAGTCCCGTTTAAATCGGTCCAACCGTTTTTGAGATTAGCCGGAACAAATAGACTGGAAGACAGTCAAAAAGAAAATGAAAAATGGTTTTTTGTTACAAGTATCCATCGTATCTCGTACCCATTTAGTAAGAAGCTTTTATTTTGACATTACAAAGAGAAGCTTCAATTTCAATTATATATATTTATTGAATACTTGTAGTATTAGCGTTTACCCACAATCTTACCTAATGTTGTGTAACGACCTGGTTTAAAGTTGGTAGCATGTTAATCCTATATGAGGTTGGTTTTCAAACGCGTAGGACGGTGTCTTCGGCGGCGGCTTTCGTGCTCGCCGGCTCCCTTCCCTGGGAGCTGGAGGTGGAGGTTCTTTCCACCGTATACTTTTATACGGCGGCTAAGAAATGCCGGGGGAAGCCTCCAGCTTCCAGGGAAATTGAGAAAATGAGAGAAAGGTCCGGAGGGACATGATGGAGAGGTGGCGGCAGGACCTGGCGGACGCGCGTTATGGTAGATATACTATCGACGCCGTCCGCCCGGTCCTGCCGCAATGGTGCAACAGGGAGTGGGGCTCCCTAACGTTCAGACTGGTGCAGGTGCTGACCGGGCACGGGTGCTTCGGTTAGTACCTGCACCGGATAGCACGCAGGGAGCCGACCGGCGTATGCCATGAGTGTAGCGCTAATTACGGACACTGCGCAGCATACTCTTTCTCAGTGTGCTGCGTGGGAGTCTCAGCGTCGCACTTTGGCTGCGGTGGTAGGGAATGATTTGTCGCTGCCGAGCGTGGTCATTGCCATGCTCGGCAGCGAAACAAGATGCAATGCAGTGGCCTCCTTCTGCGAGGAGGTCATCTCGCAGAAGGAGGCGGCGGAGAGGGTTCGCGAGGAGAATCCTCTAAGCCTTCCACCTCTGTAGCCGAATCTGGGGGGACGGGCCGGGGGGCCCATCTCCCCATTGCACAGGTTTGGCTGACGAGGAGGGGGTGGCTGGTGTGTACCCAGCTTGCCCCCCATTATGAGGACGACGCCCGGCGGACACCTTCCGCTGGGGTGACATGGTGATAGTACTGCACGGTCCCATGTCGCTCCCAATCAAAGCGGCGGCCGATACACCGTAGGGTTTTAGTGAGTAAGAGTCTCACACTACCCACTCTCTTCTCCGAGAGGGTGGCGTGTCCATGATGGATATTCCCACGTAAATAAAAAAAAATGGTTTTCAAACGCAGCTATAGGAAATACACCCGTAGAGGCTTAGTGATAGAGTATTGGCTATTTTACTTCAAATCGATATTAAACAATGAATAGAGTTACTAAACAGTATACACTAAATTATTTTCGTTTAGAGCATAACACTGTTTTATTTTATTGTAAGGCATACGAATTCTTTCTAAAGTATAAATAATATAGATTGTATCTTAACTAATATTATAAGTGCGAATGTGAGTTTGATTCTTCTTAATCGATCATCCAGTAATGTTGCATACGAGTACATGTTGTCAGAGGTACGGAAAAGTACATAGGGTATCTTTTGTCTATAAAAAAGTACTGTTCCCGAGGAATTGGATAACTTTTCATTGACGCGATCAAAGCAATAGCTAATAACTAATAATTTGGCACAGAAGTCAATTATGCCTTTGAACATACTTTTATTTTAATTTTATAGATCACGGAAGCGGACTGACTTTAGTCTAATGTTTATGATACATAATAATGTGATTCAGGACCTGTGTTTATCATCAAATTAACGTAATATGTTATTAGTTCTGAATTAGAATTTTCTTAATAGTTTCTATTACTCCTGTAGATGTCTGGGGTATGGAAATATGGGGATAGATTCCCGTTACAATGACATGTTTAAGCGAGTCGTGTTTCGGGATCACCCGAGATAACAGGGGTTGATAAGGATTTGTACTAGAATCGGTCGTGACTACCATACACTTGTGATTAACCTATCATGTCACTCTTTTTTAGTATGTCAATTAGAAAAGCTAACCAGCATGATAAACAGTTATTGCCCGAGGGAGTCGAGTGGCTTGAATTTTTTAAATTGGTAATACTATCGGCTGACTGTGAAGGAAAACATTGTGAAGGAACCTTGAACCTTAGAAATGTTCTTCTAGTACCACCGTATATGGGAAAATATAGAACTGAGAATTTTTCACAATATAAAATCGACAATACGTCGTGGAATGGCGTGGCGATTATGCCGATAGCTTCCTTCGGGCAGAAGTCTATAACTCTACAGTGGTGGCGTAATTTTATGGTGACAGAGGTGGTAATATGCCCGGGCCCCCGGGCCGATGGGGTCCCTGGCCCAAGAGGCCACATGTTTAGAAGTATCTACCGCAGTGGTTTATGAAAATTAAATTATAACGTGATGATTTTTACTGGGGCCCCTTCGAATGAATTTGCCAGGGGACTCAGATGGTATAGTTACGACAATGCCCTGCTATGGGTCTTTTACAGGATGATGTGGTGATGATGATAACTGGGGATGATTCACTAATTTTACGGTGGTCACCGTTATTCTCTGTTTCTAATGTACACTAGTACCACCAGGCACGTTGCCCTTCTATAGAATTAATCATGTACGAGTATAAAGGCCGGTTCCTTTAATTATATAACGTGAGAAAATTCATGAAATTCTAATTAAGTTAATTATACTTTGTAATAAAAAGATTCAAATATATGTTTATTAATCTATAATAATAATGTATCTAATTACAGTGTTTTGCGTACCCTAATTTTATGCGAATTGTGCTGACTGTGCCGGATGATATACTGAGAGAGGCTTGCTTAAGGATTACGGCATTCTGTACTAACAATATCGTTTTAAGAGACAAGTTAAAGGAAATCGACGACATCGTGGTCCCGAGTGAAACACAAGTTATATGTGACAACGACCTGACACGTGTTGTTTAGTTGGAAACATGTTCTTTCATTTTCATTTACAAGTTTCAAAACATAATTTAGCTATTCATATTAATCAGATAAAAACATACGTATGTAAATTTTTTATGTGTTTGTAAAATATATGGGTTAATTTCACCAGTTGTTACATTTATATTGTTATATAATATGTGAGTATAAAATGGAAATAATAAAAACTTTTGAAATAGTTTCTTTTTTTTCAAACCTATTAAAAAGTTTCGAACACGCATTTACAGACTATTCGTTGACAATCAAATCGAATCAATCAATTCGAGCGTGAAGACATATATTAGGGCAATTCCTATAATAAGGGAAGTTTGAGTTATTTAATTAATTGGAACATTTTGGATTTTCAAATAGTTAATATGTCAATTAATAAATAATTGTTACATTCATATTTGACGAAAAATAATTCACAAACTCAAAATAGTTCGCACACACGAAATGTTCTCACAGTTTCAACATTAAATTCAAAACTCGAATGGAATACCTTTATTTGATTTTCTTTGATTGAAATACTTTTCGTATACTAAAGAGACTATTTAATAATCATAAGCATGATACTGTGTCTTGTATAGTGTATAAAGGTTATACGTGATGTAACGTCATGATCGTTATTATTTTATGTATACGATATATTGGTGCTATAAGAAAAAAAGTTTTATTAAAAAGACGACAAAAGCTTGTCATGGTGATTACATCGAGGTAGACGTAAACAAAATAATATTGTGTCGGTTTTTATTTCTAAAAACGAATCTCTTGCTCTAGATCCCTGTAATGTAACAATATAAAAGTCAATAAACCCAAGGGCCGATTACAAGAAATCAGATATCTCCAATTGATTTAATTCCCCTAATTGACAAAGAATGCTTTTTTAGAGGTTATGACCGATTTCCAATTAATCACAAAAAAGCTTTTATCACTTACAATATGGTGAGTTTGAATGCTGAAATTCATAATATATTGCCCATTTACTACGCACATTTTTTTCTTTTTTTTTATTAACGTGGGGACATCCCTTATGGATAACCAATCTCCCGGGGGGGGAGAGAGTGGGTTATGTCCGACTCGCACGGACTAAAACCCCACGGTGTACCGGCCGCCGCTTTTGGTTGGGTCGGCATGGGGTCGTACTGTGGCTATCACCATGCCGCCCCAACGGTCAGCCCGGCGGAATGTGGCCGCCTACCACGTAGCCGAGAACACCCCCTTTTCTTCCCTATAGAGGAAGTCCTCACTTTTGGAGCCTCTCGCTCCTCCACTTCAGTGTCCAAGTCAAAAACCTCGACAAATGCGCAATTACGCTTCTGCCCAGGATACTCCGAAATACCGGAGTGCCTCCCTTATAATTGCATGCGGCAGGCTGTTGAAGGCGTTGACGATGTCAAGGGATACCGCCAGAATCCTCTCTCCCTGGGAGGTCGCCTCTGCGGACAGCGACTTCAGGAGGGTCAGGGCGTCTATCGTAGAACGCCCTACCCGGAAACCGTACTGCGCGTCCGCTAAGTTCGGCCCCGCCCCATCGGTACCGGACGACTCGGGAAGCAATTACTTTCTCTAGTACTTTCCCGGTGTCATCCAGCAACACAAGGGGCCGGTACGTGGATGCGCAGTCTGGAGGCAGCCTTCCTTCTGCAACAAGTACAGCCGTCCCTGCTTCCAGGGCTTCGGAAACTGGCCAGCCGACAAGCACTGGTTGAGCAGCTCCCGAAGCCACCCTCCCAAATGGCGCAGCGAAAAGGCGAGCACCCGGCCCGGGATCCCATCTGAGCTAGGCGCTTTTCGCCTGTTGCGGAGGCGCTCAATTGCCCTCCCCATCTCCTCCTCTGTGACTGGAGGAGAAGGGTCGACTAGCTCCTCCGCAACTGCCGCCTGAGGTGGAGGCATGGGAGGAGATGAAATACTCGGAGGGTCGGGGAACAATGTTCCCACGACCCTCTCTACCACCTCCGGCTGGAGAGTTTCCATAATGGGGGGCACCCGGCCGCGAAGCTTTGCCCGCATCATGTGGTAAGGGCACCCCCACGGGTCCCTCTCCAGCGACTAGAGCATCCTCCTCCCATGCCTCCTCCTTCGCCCGACTGATGGCAACCTGCAGGACCTTCTTCTTGGTCCTGTAGTCACTATACAGCCGGGCCTCCTCCTCTGGGTTCCGATGGCTCCTCCGGCGGCTGCACCCAAATCAGCGATCTCCGACGACCACCAGTACACCGCCCTTCTGTTTGGGCAGTGTACGCTCCGTGGCATCATCGCGTCGCATACCTCCGTGAGAGCATCACGAAGGCGGGCAACAGACACGTCAACATCTTCCCCGGTCGAGGGGGGCATGACCCAGACCTGGACGATGGCCACCTCTTCCGCCATTTCGCGGTCAAGGCGGCTAATCGCCCAGCAGGGGAACGTCGCGCTCCTCCAAGGGCGGGTTATTCTGCTGGTTTGGGAGGTGGAGACCTCGAACCTAACATATCGGTGGTCCGATAGGGTCTCCACCTCCACAAGCACCCTCCACCCCCGGACACGGCGTGCAACAGTCGGAATGGCGAAGGAGATGTCCACCACAGACCCTCCGTTATGTCATACGCACGTGTGGACGCTCCCCTGATTGAGGAGGAACAACCCCAGCTCAGCTGCCCACTTCTCAACTGCCATACCCTTGGGATCCGTGGCTGCCACTCTCCAGGTCCTCGACTTGGCATTGTGGTAACCCATGAGGACCACGGGGAGCGGCACCAGCCGCCTAACTGCTCCCTGCAGGGAGTCCAGGAACCGCTCGAACTCCCACAGTGGTCTGTTGGGGAGAAGTACGCCCCCACAACGGCGTACTCTCCCCAGGCGGCTGCCACGAATCCCGCCCCTCTCTCTCTCACCGCCAGAGGCGAACCGGATCATGTCGTGATCACCACGGAGCCATCCAGGTCCCCGGCCCAGTGTGGCCGTAGCAACCGCAAGCCCTATTCCCCACTCCACCACTGACTGGACAAACAAATTCTGTGCAGCGGCGGAGTGGTTCAGGTTCGCCTGGAGAAAGCTGACATGGGCTCTATCCATTAGTGTTCCATGTCAGCTTCCTCCGGTCTGGCAGCTTCTCTCCTGTGGCCTGTTCCCACTACTGGGGAGGCCCTGCCCTTTACGATGGCGGGTCTGCAGTTGCGGCTCCCCATTTGATGCTCCGGTATCAACCTATACAGTGAACCTGTAAATTCCTCAGCACCAGTAGATACCTAATAGACAATAAAAAGCGCTCTTGTACCAATAATGTAATGAGGGCCAATGAGAAATAATTCACGGTACGATACACAATACTTCATAATTTAATAACTGTCATAACCTAATTAATTTCATATTATTCATAACCTGCTGTATCACGGCCCGACGAGGTGCTTGTAAAACTCTAATGCTACAATTAGAGAGATCACAAAGAGCATTATTACAGGTGATCTCTTTCAAGTCTTATAGGTTCCCCACTTCAGAATTATATATCGAATGTCAGGTTCTAATCGGTCAGACAACTTTTTATTAAATAAATCATAATGCGTCAAAATACCAAACCCCATTATATCAATCCCAAGTATTACTTTAAGAAAAAATAATATCTATGATGTTCCAAACCATAACACTAGTTTTTTAAGTTAATTTCAATTGTATTTAGGTCCCTATTTGTATAATGGAATTCATCATCATCATCATCATCTTACCCTTATCCCACCTAAGTAGGGTCAGCACAACATGTTTTCCTTTTCCACTCTCCCCTATCAGATGTCACCTCAGTATTCACACCTTTTATACATATATCATTTCCACACAATCCATCCACACCTTTTTCGGTCTTCCTCTACTTCTATATCCGTCCACTTTCAAACTCAAAACTTTTCTTGTTATATGACTTTCATCTCTTCTCATAATATGCCCGTACCATGCTAACCTATTACTCCTCAACTTCTCTGTCACTGGTGCTATTTTCATACTTCCTCTGATATACTCATTCTTAATCTTATCCATTCTTGTTACACCACACATCCATCTTAACATTCGCATTTCTGCCACATGTAATTTTTTCTCATCCGTCTCTTTCGTAGCCCAGCACTCGGATCCATATAACACGACTGGTCTGATTATAGACTTATACACCTTACCCTTAAGTTTCAATGGCATTCGTGGGTCACAAACTACCCCAAATACCTTTCGCCAATTCATCCACCCTGCATTTATCCTATTCTTCACGTCCCTGTCTATGCCACCGTCGTTTTGGATCAATGAACCGAGGTACCGAAAACTGGAGCAGGCTGATAAGGATACACCGTTTAAGGTAATATGAGAAAAACTGGATGGACCTCCGAAGTCGCAGAACAAATGTTCAGTTTTTATCCTACTAATCCTTAAACCAACATTTTCCAATTTTTCTCGCCATTTATCCAGCCTACTTTGGACCTCAGCAGCATTTTCTCCAATAAGAACAATGTCATCAGCAATCAGCATACACCAAGGTGCCTCCTCCTGTATGTCTGATGTTATTGCATCCATGACAAGAACGAATAAATAAGGGCTTAGAGCTGATCCCTGATGCAAGCCTACAACCATGTGTTTTCGCTTGACTATACATACAACGGATAAGTTCTAAGTATATCGCAGGCACTCTATTCTTTTTCAGCGCCAACCACATAACATTCCGAGGTACTCGATCATATGCCTTTTCCAGATCAACAAACACCATATGCAAGTTCTTATGTGCACGTCTGTATTTTTCGCACAGTTGGCGAAGTGCGAAAATGGCATCTGTAGTCGCACGTCCAGGCATAAACCCAAATTGATTGTTAGTCACTCCAGTTTCATCTCTTATTCGTCTCGCTATCACTCTTTCTCAAACTTTCATACTATGTGACATAAGCTTTATCCCTCGATAGTTGTTACAGTCCTGCACATCACCCTTATTCTTAAAGATAGGAACTATTATGCTACTATACCATTCGTTTGGGATCGTCTCCCCTTGCAACATCTTATTACGAAATAAAGTCAACCACATCCATCCATATATCTTTAAAAACTTCCATACTTCAATAGGTATACCATCTGGCTCTACTGCTTTTCCGTTCTTCATACCATTCACAGCTATTCTTACTTCATCCTCGTTTATTTCCTGCACAACGCCTGAATTTAACGGTACAGCCTCTAACACTCTTGTCCAATCATTTTCTTCATTCATCAGTTTTTCAAAATATCCTTTCCAACGACTCTTTGTATCCATATCATTCGTCAAAATTTTTCCTTCACCGTCTTTTATACATTTAACATGTATAATATCCCTTGTATTCTTTTCTCTTGCTTTTGCTAATCGTTACAAATGTTTGTGTGTTTCTGAGCTCTCCAGTGATTCATACAAATCATTTTGCACTTTAGCTCTAGCAATAGCAACCGCTTTTTTTGCATTTCTCTTACATTCTGCATACATGTTTCTCTTATTTTCTTTAATCGTGCTATCCCTGTCATCAATACTTTTCCACTCTTTAAAAGTTGTTTTTTTTTCATTCCAACATTCATTCACTGTCTTGGATTCCATATCCCTCATTTCTATCATTTTGTTCACAACTTTTGTCTTAAATTCATTCCCATACTAATCTTTTTCTAGTAAAAACCATTTAATTCTGGTTGGGGGTCTCGACTTACTTCTGTCCAATTGTAATTTAATTTTTAAATCTAACACTAACAAATGATGTTGAGTAGTTAATACCTCTCCAGGTAAGATCTTGCAATCTTTTACTATTATAATGTTATTTCTTCGAAGTAGAAAGTAATCAATTTGAGTAGTGTGATTGCCACTATTGTATGTGATTAGGTGCTGGTTTCTTTTTTGGAAAAAAGTGTTAACTATTGCAAGATCGAAAGCAACTGCAGCTTGTATGATGCTTTCCCCCTCTTTGTTTTTATTCTCAAAACCCCACCCTCCATGCACTCTCTCATAACCCTGCATTCTCTTTTCCCACATGCCCATTAAAATCACCCCCGATATATACATCCTCAACCTATGGGATATCCATTATCACTCCATCAAAGTCTTCCCAAAACTTAATCGAATTAACAAACTTTTTAATTTAACAAGTAGGGCAAAATTGAAGTTGAAAATAGATCTCACACAGTGACTTCTGTCATTAACCTATGATCAGACAGAGAATTTATTTGTAATAATTAAGTAATACATGACATTACAGTACAACAGTACACTTAGGCTGAATTGCACCAGTCAATGTTAACGTCAAAAGTTCGGTTAAAGTAATTATTAGGCGAAAACTGGTAGGTTGTACCAGCTATCAATGGTTAAAATGACGTCACGATTTAACGTTAACAATTACCGGTCGATGTTGGCCGGTTAACGTTATTGTTATTATCAACTTTAAACTTTTTGTCAGTTTAGTAGTAATACTTTAAAATATTATGTAGATACTACAAGAAATCCTGTAGTGAAACTCAAAATAGTTTTTCCGAAGAACAGAAATAATACATCTGTAGATATTTGTGTCTTAGAAAGAGGAAAATTTATCTTCCTAAAATTGATCAGTTTGCTTAATGGGGCAAAGCAATATTATTTAACAGATTCTGGGTGTTTAAAAAATTTGTAGTAACTTTGCACTTAAAACATTTGTTAAGGCCGCCAACTGTGAAGTAAGTATTGTTCTGTTTACACATTATTAAAATTAAATATTCATCATAAAATAAAATAATATATAACAATATAACAGACATGTAATAAAAATATATAATACACTTGTACTGCTTTTCTCCGAATTAACCATTGATATAGATATATCAATATGTAAATATCTAATATACAACTTCACAGAAAGCGATACGAAGTAAAAAAACAAAGGATAGTAATTATAACGCATTGATTTTTGGCGCGCAGTGACCATCTGGCGAGGGATACAACAAAGATTATCTTTGAATTTAGGGACTAATTGCTTTATTTACGTTGTAACCATAATAACTTTAACTATTACAAAACGTTTCATGGTGCAACTAGTTCTGGTAAATGTAGCTATTAAAGGCTCTTGCCTTTTTGATAGTTAACTTTAACAATTATAATAACCGACATTTTGGTGCAACTCACAATATGACAATGGTAAAACGGTAGTACCTGTGATACAGGCTAGGTGTAGTACGGGACTATAATTCAAATTATTATGGACAGAATTTCAACCACTCATACCATTAATAGTAATAATGAAAATTCAGCAGACTACCTTGATGAGACTCCGTTTTCATGAATGCACAAATTTGTTCTGTGCCGAAATATTTTAAATGTGTCAAATTAAATTCTTATTTGTAATATGCTTAATAATATTAATTATTTCATTAGGGCACATTTGCTATAAGTACCATATATTACTGTTGTCACTTATTGCTAACATATAATTGTGGTTGTTGTAAATTAATAATAAATAAATACATATATTACACAGTACACTGTAGTGCCCAACTTGTTAGCTACACATAATAGGTTCTAAATTCTTGAGAGCTAATCCCATTATTTTTACTAGATGGCTGTCTCCTTTTCCTTCTGAATGTAAATCATAATGCCCCGAAAATTAAGGTTTTAAATCCCAGATTAAGCACCATATGAAACGAGTTTGAAAGTTAAAAGAGTCATTACATAAACGATAGTGAAGTCTCAAAGTGACATTCTTTCTTGTACACTCTTTAAAGTCGTTTGTTATGAAAAAAAACTACCTATAACGTAGAAATTAGTTCAATTTGATTGATTTACTTTAAAACTTATATATTCTACATAGCTGAACATATATTCTCTATTACAAAGAAATACGTAGAGTAAGTGATATCAGTATTATTTCTTATGTTATCAGATTACAAAAGGTGTCGACTTAATACGTGTTCCAGGGACCGAAATTTCTAAGACACTTGAGGTCGTTATTGCTAATTCCCAATAAGACGCGTGACATTACTCTTGCAGTCTTCATTATAAGCCTGTAAGAGACCCACTGCAGGGCTATAGGTCTCTTCCCGAAGGAAGGTATAGGCACAATCACCACGCTAGCCCACGGTTCATGTGCGATTTCAGTGTCTGAAAAATCCACAGTTCTATATTTTTACACAAACGATTGTATTACTAGAACATTTTTCAGGTTCACGTTTCCTTACGATGTTTTAATGCATCGTCTGCCGATAGTGCTACCAACATAAATTAGTAAATGTATGCCATTTCCGAAAAATTCGTTGGTACATGTCGGGGTTCGAACCCGCGGACATCGGACTGATATTCCACCAATCAAACCACTCAACTACCACAACCACGAATTTACTGTCTCTATGAAATTTGGTTTTAGTAACTAAACACTCCAGTCGTAAATAAACTTTGATATTGTTATCATGGCAAGTAAAAGAAAAGCGTTATGGGTTGACGCAAAAGTTTTTTTAATACGTGCATTACAAAAGGGAGAAAAGAAAAGTGACTGAATATCAAAATGAAATAATGAGTCTAAATTACTTATTACTACATATTTTTATAATATATATTTTAAACAATTTTTAAGTTTTAATCGATATAATTACAATTGAATTTAATGAAATTTTGTACACGGAAAGTGAATGTCATTCCAAAATTGATAGTCTTAATAATAATAGTCTTTATGAAAAATACATCATATCTGAAATAAAATACAATTATTTGTCGAAAATAATTATATTACACAAAAAACGTGTGCGGAGCCACAAGTAGTTATACGTATGAATTTCTACAAAATTAATAATTTGTTTTATTCATCTGGCAATATTGGTGACAGCTAAATCGCTACCATAGATGATGGTTACTCTACGTTAGTGATGTCATCCGAAAAAAAAATTGATTATTTCATGTTAAACTATGTATCATACGAAAATATCGATAATATCATAAGCGAGCACAGTTCCTTAATCATTATTAAAAGGTAAAAAGAAGAAAAATTAAAGGCCTCTTTTTAGTTATCTTATCATTTTAATGAAGTAACAAAATGGTGGCCGTCTTTTTGGAACTCCAAGGAGTTTTTGTTGTAAGTCAAAATCCATGCTCCGTGGCCTTATTTCCCATGCACTTCACTTGTGCACAATAACCAAACTATATTACGTAAAACGCCATCTATATCATAACATATATAGCCAAATAACACAAGATTGTGAATATAATCCACTACATGACATTCCAAAATTCCATATTGATTAACCTGATATATCGGTGTCAAACATTGATGTTTATTTGAACATCGATATATATCTGTGGATACCCCTACCCTACGTATCTTTCATCTGCTTTGTGATATATTGATATTGAGATTTTAGCACCGTAGGCAGTGTTATACATTTTTAACTTTATCCAAATTAAATATAAAATAATAAGGAACATAATTTCGAAAAATGTCGCAAGTGAAATCCAACAAAAAGTTTAAGTGGTCTTTAGATTTAAATCCGAAGTAAGTCATCAGCAGGTATCATATTTAAATAGTTTTTTACCTTATTAAGGAACTCTACTAATTACTGTAATGACTTTCAGGAATCGTTTACAAACAACTGAATTACCATCTCCGCCAGGTTATAGTCAATCAGCGAACGCAAATTATGCAGAATCATCGAAGGACACAGATGCAAATTTACTTCTTATAAAAAAACTATGGGACGTAGCTCTTGGCCCGTTGAAACAAGTTCCGATGAACTTGTTCATAATGTACATGGCTGGAAATTCTATTTCCATTTTTCCCATAATGATGGTGGGCATGTTAATTGTTAGGCCAGTTAAAGCATTATTTTCTACACAAAGCACTTTTAAAATGGTAGAAGGTACTCAAGCAGCAGGACAAAAATTCGTTTATTTCATCGGAAATATAGTTAACATATTATTAGCCCTTTACAAATGTCAGAGTATGGGACTCCTACCCACACATTCTAGTGATTGGTTGGCTTTTGAAGAGCCACAAACAAGAGTTGAGCACATTGGTGGTGGCATATCTCTTATATAAAAAAGATTAGTAACTACATAATTTTTATTTAAATTATCATATTAAAGTGCTATTTACAAAATAATACAGCTTTTAATTCATTCTATTTCTATTATAATATTTATTTCTTTTTTCCATCATTGATCTCATCAATTTTAGCTTTCACATAAGCTTGAGCTTTTTCAAATAATGACTTTGGATCTTCAACTTTTTCAATCTGTGAAAAAAAAAACTCTTAAAACATATATATATATATATATGATAAAGTGAAATTCAACTTTTGGTCCAAAAAATAAAAGAAGAAATGCAACAAACCATTTGTTTTTAGTATCCAAAGCCTTGTCACATTCCTTAACTGTTCTCTTACAAACTGAACTAACAGCATCCTGTGTTCAGAAATAGTCAATTAATGTACACATTAATAAATAACTTGTTAAACAGAAATGTGACTGAACAAAAG
The DNA here is from genome assembly GCA_035772565.1 of Antheraea assamensis. Classification (NCBI taxonomy): domain Eukaryota; kingdom Metazoa; phylum Arthropoda; class Insecta; order Lepidoptera; family Saturniidae; genus Antheraea; species Antheraea assamensis. The sequence continues at coordinate 6,821,785 of JAQQSE010000064.1, read as the reverse complement.
AGGCCATACAGTTAAAGGAGATTTATTATTTTTTGGACCAGAAATATTAAGAGCTGTGGATATTCTTAGTCATATACTTTAAAGAACAAATAGCTGCCCACTACAAATGTAGGCATGGCCTCCTTTGCACTTTGAAGTGCAGTATGAGTTACCGATGAATAGTATATAATTTGTTTCTAATGTACCTGATAATTTTGTGCAATGTAAACACCAGCATAGACTCCTGTACCGAATATTATCTGAAATTGTATTCAATCACAATATAGTTTAAATAATAAAAATGAAATATTTGTTAGATAAATATGAACTTTTAAACCAATTCTATTTAAATAACTACCTCAGTAATGACCTCTAATATTTGTTTAACAACTATAATATTAACAAAGAACAATTGGTTATGAACACTTAAGCAGTTCATATTCATGAAACAATTGTAAAAAACACATTCTTTTTTAAATAAAAACTCACACTTGTTTTCACAAGAGAAGTAAAGCAACCCATAATGGCAATGTATATTATGATATAACTAACATTTTTGTAGGTGATAATGCATTTCCAGTTTTCTATAAGTAAATTTTATATTGGAATCCAATGTTACATAATCTGAATGATCAATTTGACAGTTCTATTTTTGAATACATCAAACATCAATAGAGTTTAGTCCTATAATATGTTATATCAACAAAATAGGTGATATGGTTGTGCTATTGAAAATGTAGAAATATTGAAATTAGAATGTACCTTCATACACATCATATGGGTATAATAATTTGTATTATGGTTAATTGCTATTATAATAAAATTCTTTACTTTTCTTAGCTTTTTTTCATAATTATTTTCTGCCATCTTCTGAATGAAACCATTGTCCATGATTCCAATTCTACTGAGAACATTATTGCCCATTGTTGGGTATATATTAATTATCTGATGGCAAAAGACTAATTTGCTAAGCTTTGATTACTTAGAATAATCTACAACTTTCGCTTCTTCGATTATGATTTGAAGTTATTTGTTAATGAATACTTTGGTCATTTCTTGAAAATAAAATAATTTAAGACACAATTTGTTTTTAATGTTTTATAATGTTAATGTTTTACCACAATTTACCTTACTACTGTGTTACATTGTTGCTTATAATGGTAACACTCAACTAAGAATAGGGACAGGCTCCTATATTGCATCTGTTGGAAATATATATATATATATAGGTTCTTGGTGAAAGACTTTCAACTTCAGATTGACAGCTAACATGCGGATATTGCTAAAAATGAAATTGGCTAATTGTGCAATTTACTGATCAATGCAGTTAATAGCTTTATATTTCTTTCAATAAAATATAACATTCATTCTCTTATATAAAATGAGTAACATAAGTACATACTAAATATGATACAGGCATTTGGCATCCATACAAAGTCAGAAAGTTATACTTATAGCGGTACTCCAAATTAATCCCTAGAAGGGTTGATGGTAGGCAAGCCGTAGATAGTGAAAATGAAGCGAAATCATACATAACAACACAACGGACATGTTGTGCCGACCCTACATAGGTAGGATAAGGGTAAGAAGGTGATGATCTAAACTAGATATGAATCTGATGCTATGTAATATATGCACTGGTGTATGTATTGATTGTATATATACATTGAGTGAACAAGTTCAAAAAGTGTGTAAAGCCCACATTTAAAGTAATTTTAAATAAACAGAAGTTTAGCTTTTGACATGCAACTATATACCAGTTTAAAGTATAATTTCAAACACATCAATTGAAAGTTGTAGTAAAGTAAAATTAGCTGTTATATATTGACTTAATTTATTATAAACATTTAATTTTTGTTTTTGCCAGTGAATGTCAAAAGCTAGTATGCAGTGGTATGTACTTAGCAAATCAACATATGTTTTGTTTTCCTACATCCTAAGAACAAATTTTCAAAAATTAACAAGCACCATGTATTCTTGAATATAAGAATTAGTATTTTATTTATTTTTGTCCCCTTAGTGTACACAAAATGCAAAATATTACTTTCCCAAATGTAGGTAAGTTTATAAAGATTTCTAATACGCTAACTTAATTTTTATTAAGCTTTATTATTACATTTCAAGTTATAGGAATACTTAAAATTATAAGACCTTGGCAATTACATAAGTTAGGTTATACTTGAAAAAACACATAGTCTTCACTTACCAGTCCTTTGATCATTTTTATAACACTTGTCTTTAATATTATTATGACTATATTGTTTCTTTATAATTTCAAATAACTTATACTTTTATTTGCTTTATTTGACATTTGGTAATGACATTGACATTATTTTTTTCATTCCAGATTAACAAGTGATGGTACAGGTAACAAACAATTTAGCCTTTTAATCTCATAATTTGTGATTTAAGAGTGATGAATAAAAGCTTATAAAGTAGGTACTAAGTATTCATCATCATCGGGTGAGTGCCTTAAGCGCTCCCCTTAGTAGTCCGGTGAAACTGTGAAAGCCTAAAAAGCTGGCAGTGTAGGTCAGTTCGAAAAAAAAAAAAAAAAAAAAAAAAATTCATCATCATCATCTTACCCTTATCCCACCTAAGTAGGGTCGGCACAACATGTTTTCCTTTTCCACTCTCCTCTGTCAGATGTCATCTCAGTATTCACACTTTTTATACATCATCATCTTAACCTTATCCCACCTAAGTAGGGTCGGCACAACATGTTTTCCTTTTCCACTCTCCCCTGTCAAAAGTCATCTCAGTATTCACACCTTTTATACATATATCATTTTCCACACAATCCATCCACACCTTTTTCGGTCTTCCTCTACCTCTATATCCATCCACTTTCAAACTCAAAACTTTTCTTGTTATATGACTTTCATCTCTTCTCATAATATGCCCGTACCATGCTAACCTATTACTCTCAACTTCTCTATCACTGGTGCTATTTTCAAACTTCCTCTGATATATTCATTCTTAATCTTATCCATTCTTGTTACACCACACATCCATCTTAACATTCGCATTTCTGCCACATGTAATCTTTTCTCATCCGTCTCTTTCGTAGCCCAGCACTCGGATCCATATAACACGACTGGTCTGATTATAGACTTATACACCTTCCCCTTAAGTACTAAGTATTATTTACCTAAATTTCTCTATACGAGTATTTCTATACTGTGACAATAAAAACTGAGAACACTTTATCAAAAAGACCTACATAAGCAATCAACAAAGTATCAACCAAAAATCTCAGTATTCTATTATTAGATTTGGTATGTGTAAGGTAGTCGGGTGTCTGACTAGATGGCTACCACCAACTATCATTTAAAAGGGCATCGAACGACGTAGCTTTGAATTTTTACGACTAAGCCGGAGCTTTCGATGGAAGAAAACATGGAGATGGAACCATAACTAACCCCATGTTAAAAATATGTCGCCAAACACCTATTGGCGTGTTCCGGCAACTGCATTTGAGAGCCAGTTATATCAACATTGTCATTTAACATCAGTTGAAATTTTGGTCAAACGCTAAAACCCATAATGTTTACGGTGTTTCTTGATGAATTAGGATTAAGAGCATCTGAAAATAAATCTAAGGTTTGCCTATTTAGTAGAGGACATATGAGAAAAACGTTAAATCTTAAATTAAATAATGATTTACTTGAAAACATTAAGACATATAAATATTTGGGGCTATGGTTGGATCAATCATTACGGTGGACAACCCACATTAAATATATAGTTACTAAAACACAACAATTTCTTAATCTATTAAGAGTTTTGGTGGGATCATCCTGGAGTTTACATCCTATTCAATTACGTAGAATATATGTCTCTTTAATTAGAAATAGAATGGATTATGCTTGATTTCTTTATGGTAGTAGTGCTAAAACGAATATATCTAAACTTGATAAAGTGCAAAACCAGGCGCTCAGAATAATTGGTGGTTTTATTAAATCTACTCCAATACATGTCATGGAGAGTGAATTGTGTATACCTCCTTTGGAGCTGAGGAGACAATTTTTAGCGTTTAAATATAAATTAAAATGTAATGCTTTATCCAATTATATTACTAACAGCTTATTATCTAAGTTACATTCTTTTCTTGCTTTAAATTATTGGCAAAACAAAAAATTACCTCGTACTTGCGGATACCTATAATAAAATGCAAAATTGTGTTATGGCTTCCACTGCACACATAGAAATTTTTTCGTTAAAGATTTGGACTAGTTATATAAATATAAATAATGTAATCATAACTAAATTAGACAGCATCAAAAACAATAAACAATTATATGAAAATGTCATTTATAAAGTTAGAATTGAAGAAGAATTACAAAGAAAATACTATGGATTTAATTTCATATATACGGATGGTGCTAAAACTGATAAGGGCAAGGGTGCAGCATTTTATGATTCAGCTAGAGTTATTGTTACATATGACAACTGTTTTAAAATCATGGGGGAGATCTGTGTTATGGCGGTGGAACTCTTTGCAATTACAGAGGCACTAGCTTATATCGAAATTATGCAATACAAAAAGGCAGTTATATGCACTGACAGCAAAAGTGCTTTGCAACATATTGTTCGTTGCGCCTCTGGTTCCAGAGGTGTATCGATAGCGTATACTATATTGCAACAAATCATGAATTTTCAGAATAGCAAAATAGAATTAAAATTGCAATGGGTTCCGTCACATTGTGGTATAGAGGGCAATGAAAGGGCTGATGAGTTGGCAAAATTAAGTGTGATTAGCGGAAGAGAAGTCAATATAGCTCCAAATTTTTCTGATTAATCAGTAAATATAAAATTAAATGCTTTCAAATGTGGAACTCATCGTTTCAATGTTCGTCTCAGATGAAAGGAATTTGGTACAAATCAATCCAAAATGAACCTTGTCGTTACCCTTGGTTTATAAATAACGACTATTCTAGAGAGAATATTGTGAACGCCTTTAGGGTTAGATCCGGACACATTCCTCTTAATAAATACAAATATTTAATAAAAAAAACTCTTACACCAAATTGTGAAGTTTGTGGGATAACAGAGGATATACATTATATATTAACGGAATGTATTCGGTTCCAAGCGGATAGGCAGTTGCTGATGACGGCTCTCAATTTAAATAAGCAAGATATCGGAATGTTTCACGGGGTACTATCTAAACCGAACAGTATTGAAGCACTAAGTCTTTTTAAATTGTTGAGTCGTTATTAGTCACACTTTAGTTCATTATCATTTGTATTATTGTATTAGTTATAGTTTAGTTTAGTAAATTAAGTTAAGGGTACTATGGGGCTGATGTAACCATAAAAGCCCCTAAATATAATAAAAAAAAAAAAAAAAAAGGTATATAGTGGTAGTGTACCAAGCCTGTCGCGTTTCCGTATTAGCCGGTGTATATTTTGGTTAATCCAAGCGGGATGGTAGATGTATGTACCCGACTGGATCGTGAACACTATTTTTTTACATTGACTGTCTTTTAGTTTGTCATCTTTTGAGGTCACCTTTACATACCCGCCAATTGAAAAGCTTACATAATTTAATGTATCTTTCACTGTTCACCACTGTTGTATTGCACTGTATGTCTGTACTTACCATGATGTACAGTGTCGTCACTTCGTCGTGCTACAATAAAAAAGACTTCATTTTCTTGGTACATATATACTAAACTTACTTGAATATTTAAATACATTTCAATCATGGCGACATAGGCTTTTTGCTAAAAAAAAAAACAAAATAATAATAAACGTACCATTTATTAAAATATTATTTTTTAGTAAATGTAAAAATAAAAGCTTGTAACGTGGAACAACCATTAAATGATTTCAGATGATAAAATTTAACTAGCTGAGGGTATAAATGTGACATTAGTAAAAGTTAAATATATTAGTGTAATGTGACTAGGCTACTTCTACAACAGATATGAGTGAAGCTTATTACAAGATACCACCTTAAATACCTTATCATTATAAAATGCTTGAAATCGACTGATTCTCAAATTACTGAAGATACATAGACAGTAATTAATTAATTACTATCGTTTATTGTTACTTTTGTTACATTTACGGAAGTGTGTTTGAATTAAATTTATCACAATATTGTTAATATATGTAAGTCATACATGTTATTAAAATAGTATATTCTGTACAGTGGTGGACTTAAAATACACTGCAATAATCGCGTCGTCCTTTTAGATGGCGACTGTCGCAATCATAAGCCTAGATTCCTTAATGTTTGTGTAATTAATTCGGTAAAGGTCGATTTTTTTATACATAACTTTTAAAATAACTAGGCATCATTGCTACTATTATAAACTGAGAAAAATATCCTCAGCCTGCTAAAGTTATATACAATAATCATTTCTAATACTTAGTAATGATCTTATTCTACTACAATATAATAACATCTGAATATTTCAAATATAATGAATAATTAAATTATTATTATTTCTTTTTCCTACTTATAAACTAACACCTGTCTTGAACATAAACATAATATTTACAATAACAGAATACGGTTGACTTTTCTCGAAACAACTTACAATAACACTATATCATAGAAACAACTTTGCGTACAAATATCACAATTCATGCACTTGGTAGGCTATTTATAATTATAACTTTTTTTTTTCTATACATAAAAGGAAGTTAATTCTTAAGTATTCATGTTTAATATCTTAAGAAATAATCTTGGACAATTTTTTTGAGTTCATATAATTGAAATTATTCCTATAATTTAAAGTACTGCCCATCGGCCTCGGAGTAAAACTAATTCATAATTTATTATAAGTATGTCATTGTTCAGTGTTTCTAAAAAGGTATTGTATTGAATCTTCGTGTAGCGCTATCAACAACATTATAACACCGCCTGCGAGTATACCCAATACTGCAAGTAATAAATTTATGCCTTTACCGTGGTTGTTCTCATTCATTTCTGGCACTAGATCTGCAAGAGCTATGTAGAAGAATGTACCAGCAGTAGCGGCATATATCCACTGTGAAGCAGATTCGTGGTCTTCCGCAAGCCAGATACCCCCGGCCATACCCATAAAACTAAGAACCGATGATAATATATTGTAATAGAGAGCACGTTTTATGCTCATACCGGAACGTAATAATACAGCAAAATCACCCAACTCGTGTGGGAGCTCGTGACAGAACACAGCTAAGGCTGTAGCGAAACCTGTCACCGGATCCCCACTAAAAGCAGCGCCTATGGCCAAGCCATCCGTTAAATTATGCAATCCGTCGCCTACAATGACCATCAGAGCGGTTGACGTCATCGGTCGTTCAACTGGCGGTGGCGGCGATCCGGGCATCATTGCGCCCAGTTCTATAGGCTCCATCTGCTTCGACGTATCTGTTTTAATCTCATCGACAGTTTTCATTTCTATATCATGAGAATGTGAATGACCACCGTGTATGGTCTGCATAATAGCCTCAACAGTGTAAAAAAGCAATATCGTAAGGAATGTGACACTGCATTTTAATACTACTTCACTTTCTTCTTGGGGCTCTGATGGGTTACCGTGTGATTTTAGTGCATGAGGCAAAAGATGCAGTAATGCGTCGCCACAGAGTGTTCCCACTGCAACTGCTACTAGGAAATGGAGTATGTAGCTAAATACAACAGACTTCAGAAGTGGGACGATTGCGACTCCTAACAATCCAGTCGCGCTGATCACCAAGATGCTTAAAGTTGCGTATATCCATGCTGTAATCATAAATTAAACAAATTTATAAAATTATTCTTCATTTTATTAAACAATTTATTATAACTTTCTATACATAGAATTCGATAATTATCTATGAATTTTGTATAATAATCAATATTAGAAATAATATATTTAATGTTTTTACTTACTCCAAAGCCGGTCCAGTTTAGGTGCAGGTGATTCTATCTTGTAACATGATCGCTGATCTAATTGGTACACGAGAGCCGGGCACATTTCCTAAAAAAGTTTCCTGTCCGATTGTTATCACTCCTGGTTCATTTTCTATCCCATACACCTCCAACATTTCTTTCGGTGATAAGCATGACTTTTGTAACTTTGGCGTAACTGTAATTGTAAATAATGCAAGAATTATAAATCAATGAAAGATGTATTGAATAAGAAACATCTTATGAGAGCTTGCTTATATCATACTTGTTAACTTCGTATACATTGCTAAATAGACAAAGAAAAATTTACTGAGGTGGCTGGATCTTCGTGCCTCTGTATTTTGGAATTAGTCCGCGTATATTTTTATGCGTCGTTACGAAACCTGGAGGACCACGTGTAGTACGTAGCAATGCATTTAAAAACTAAACATATATAATGCTTTAGTATAATATATTTATTTTCAGTATGTATAATGTTAAACTTAAAATCTAGACCAATTAAAAGAACGTTAAGAAGTAACATAAATGTGTTCACATACATATATAATTAAAGAAACATTTTAAGCTGCGGCATGAACTGTAATATAAAACACGAACAAGTTAGATTGGACTATCCAAGTCTTAGAATTGACAATGAGAAAACCAAATTACATGGCAGAATAATTAAAATAAACCTTGGTTCAAGTTTGACCACAACTAATTAGTTTGTTACTTTTCAATATTAGTTTTTATGCCAAAGGTTGTAAGCGTAAAGGGTATGAAGTAAATAAAGCCTCCGACTCTTCGTAAGAAGATAAAAACAAACTGTTTCTAAATTTCTATATAGATAAAACTAAAGCTCATCAATACCTAGTAAACAGTAAACAGATACATAAAGATAATATGTATAGAAACAGAGCAGGAAAGGTACTTAACAATTTTCATCTGCCTATCTACGTATGCCTATTAATATATACCTCTACTACCATAACTATTATAAACTGACTTTGATTATTAGTAGCAATTTTAGATATCATAATAATACTCATATGTAGCCTATACATAATAGTATAATGTTGAAATATTTACGACAACACATAGCAGTTATCCTCCCTAATTGAATAATCGAGAAATTGTCATTCTTGCACTTGAGTTACTCCTATAGCGTCTGACTCAGTGTTAGTGACCAATTTTCAAATTAAGTTTAGTGAACGTGTTCTTTAATGTTGTTTTGGTGGTATTTGGTTAATAAGTAGAAACTAAAACAAACTGCAACTATTATTTACTGTAAAACTTAAAATAAATTCAGGAAACGCTTTCGTTATACGAATTTAAAGAAATGTGTTTCACTTGACAGCAAGTAAAGTTCACACAGGAAGTTCCGGTAAGGAAATAGAATCTTATCCTATTCTCTAAACAAAGCGAGATCACGCTTATGCCCGTCAAACCATCGACCACAACGACAGGGTCCCTTTCAGCAACGTCTGAAGCTTAGGTTTGATTCCCCGAGTGGAACTCTCTAGCATACTCCTAGCGCGATACAGTGACACTGCATTCACTAGCTTATCATACACACTACATTACGCTCTACCTACGCTAGGCACATATTGTGGGTTTTTCTTTATTTCCCTTAATTCATTTTTCTCTTTGATTGGTTAGCTTTAACCAAAATCGCCAGATACCTGTACAGATATGGAAATACACATATAAGTTGCAGCAACGCATATATGTATGCTTAGCTTAGCTCGCAAGGATAGTTTAGTTCTAAATTCGATAGGCAACAGTTTAAACCGAGGTCCGAATACTTTGGAACTCTTGCGATATTTGCCATTTCGGCTCGCCCAAAAAGCGCGCTGAAGCTGTGAAGGCCTCTCAGACAAACAGCGGATTGTCAGTACGAAAAAAAACTACTCTCATAGACAAATTTGTATATGGTACAGACCTAGATACCCCTGATTTTTCGTTAACAGTGTAATCCGCGTCTATGTGAAGTTGGTTTAGTGTCTGCGATATTGTACGATATACCTACCACACTGTTTCAGATAATCTCAACAATCTAATCAAATACCTTGGCTCAAAATCATAAAAGTGGATTAAGTATGATAGTTGGTAATATAAATAATACGTTTTGTTGGAACGGAAGAATACAGTTTGTTGAAATTGAAGGACACAAAACATGGTACAAAGATGACAAAACAAAGATGGTAAATGAGAGAATCAAGTGCTTGTAAATTACGTTTTGACGATTTTTTATCAGACATATACACGAAACAACGGTATTATATAATGTTAATACTGCGGTAAACGTGAAAGTTTGATTATTTTGTATCGGGTTCTTAAGCCACAGATAAATTTTCCACTGAGTGTAAAAATACTTATCTATATCAATAAAATTATTATTTGTTTTATTTCAATACAAATATGTCTATAAACAGTAATATAATTCAGTTATATATGTATCCGAATTCTGAGTTGTTTATTAATAAATAATTAAAATAGGGTGTTTTTAAAATTCGGAATAGAGTTTTCAAGTATATAAATTATGTTAAACATGAAATACAAAGTTTCTTTCATAACACTTTCAACATTTTTTTTTCGTACTGACTAAACGCTGTTGACCTTTCACAGCTTCACCGGACTAAGCACTATCAACGGTCTATAGTTGTAGTAGCATTTAAAGTTGATATGTATGTGAATTCACATTCTTTATACGTTTATTAGTTGTTATGGTCTTAAAAACAATCCTCATTGAAATTCAGATTTTTTAGTAGTACTTTTTTGGATTTCACAATTTTACAGCTAGATTGTAAACGTAGTTCTTTATGTAAATAAAACAAAATTGAAAAAATTGTATAAAACCGGAAGTAAACATTTCATAACAAAATATTAGTAACTTCGTTGAACTTTTTTTTTTATTTATTTCAAGATAAACTTTAAAGAACATTTATAATATACTAGAGGTTATACAATAAGTTAAAATAGAAAATTCCTAATCGAATATGAACGAATTTCAAAGCCTAACTTTTTTTTCGCTGTCTGCTTCAAATAATATGCAGTGTAACCAATATATTATAAACAATTATATAAAAAAAGTGATTCTAAAGTTACAAGGACGTCTACAAATCTTACTCCGGCATATACCAACGTATTTTTCAAAATTAGCGTACATTTACCTACTAATTTCAATTTGTAACACAATTCTTGAAATAAAATGTCGTGAGGGCCTGAGAAATGTTTTTGTATGTAGGAACCACCCTATGCGGAAAATATAGAATTGCGGATTTCACGGAATTTAAAGTCGCCAAAACGTCATAGGCTGGCGTGGTGACTATGCCTATAACTCAGGAAAGAGACCTCTGCAGTGTTTCTCTGTCTAACAGGCTGATGTGATGTGATCATTTGTAAATAGGTTGATGATAGTAACTGTTTCTATCGCGATGACATAAAATATTTATAACGTTCTAACAACATTTTTCGTGATCATTTTGTCGAGCTAAGAAAAGACTGCTAAATTAGGTAGACTAACAAATAGCGATCTATACAAATTTGTTTTGGACAAAAAACATAAATCTAGCAACAGAAAGATGCAAAAAATCGAGACTGTTTTGACAAGAACTTGTAAATAGATAGGAATTCCACGGAAAGTAATTACTTTGTTATTTTTTTATGAAACAGGTAGGTACATAATGATTTGAATACAAAAAATGGGTTCATTGAGTTGATTGTAAGTAGAAATAAATTAGCGTAAATTGTAACTATGATTATAGTAGTAATTTGTTTTTGGTATCTTTTTTAAGATTAGTGGGTACTGAGTATTTGTCGAGGTTAATTATTTAAATACAAATAAGCAATAAATCCATGTAAGCGTAAAGCTACCTAATATTAAATAGATAAAATAGATTTAGATAGGTACTTCTATAGTGACTTATTTTGTTTGTTATTGTTATAATAATTTATGCCGTGATATATAAGACGCCGCCCACAGGGACGCTTTTCACAAGTGTTTCCAAATTTAATGACTATTTCCCGTGAGGAAATTCCTTTCGAATGAGGATAAATAATCTATAGGAGAGCGTTTTACAACATACAAACTAATGCGTATTACACGTGTTTCAACAGGAACATAGATAATAGTGTCTGAGAAGGTTTCGATGAACTTATCCATACTATATATATAAACAAAGAACTTCGTAATATGGTACAAGATATTCATTAATTGGTCGCGAGATGTGAATACATACCGTAGATATAATCAAATGGATAGCCTAGAGATAGCAAATGTCTGCCGGAGTGGCCGTCAACCTAATAAAACAATGACAGTCGAAGTATTGGAAAACCATGCGTCGTGAAGGTTTGCATAGAGTAACCGGGTAACGTAAGAGAGTAGGCAAATTAAGTAGATACGAGTATATCTAAATAAAAATTTGTAGAGGACATTCATCCAATTACCTAAAGAGTTAATATAATATTAGATTTTTTGCTATTTAGTATATTGACGATGATTGCCCAACGTTGCATTAGGTGCTTACTGTCCAAGGGTGGGCCGGGTGCCGGCTGCCGCCGTCTTTATATGGGAGTCGTGCGGTCGATGGCTGTCTACGGGGCACCGTTGTGGGCGGACGCCCTCTGCGCCGCCAATGTTCGCACGTTGCGTGGCGCACAGCGCATTGTGGCGCAGAGGGCTATACGAGGATACAGGACGGTGTCCTCAGCGGCAGCCATCGTACTCGCCGGCTCCCTTCCCTGGGAGCTGGAGGCGGACATTCTTGCCGCCGTATATCGTTATACGGCGGCTAAGAAACACCGAGGGGAGCCTCCAGCTCCCAAGGAAATAGACGAAATGAGAACGACGGTCCGGAGGGACGAGGTGGAGAGGTGGCAGCAGGATCTGGCGGACGCACGTTATGGTAAATATACCATTGAGGCCGTCCGCCCGGTCCTGCTGGAATGGATGAACAGGGAGTGGGACTCCCTGACGTTCAGATTGGTGCAGGTGCTGACCGGGCACGGGTGCTTCGGTTGGTACCTGCACCAGATCGCACGCAGGGAGCCGACCGCCGCATGCCATGAGTGCGGCGCTGGGACAGACACCGCGCAGCATACTCTATCTGAGTGTGCTGCGTAGGAGTCACAGCGTCGTATTCTGGTTGCGGCGGTGGGGAGTGATCTATCACTGCCGAGCGTGGTTGAAGCCATGCTCGGCAGCGAAACAAGATGGAATGCAGTGGCCACCTTCTGCGAGGAGGTCATCTCGCAGAAAGAGGCGGCAGAGAGGATCCGCGAGGAGGATCCTCTGAGCGATCCTCTCCATCAACGCAGAGTCGGTGGGAAGAGGCGGCATTATGTCCGTCTTCTACAACCTCCGTAACCGAACCTGGGGAGACGGGCTGGGGGGCCCATCTCCCCATTGCACAGGTTCGGTTGACGAGAAGGGGGCGGCTGGTGTGTACCCAGCTTGCCCTCCTTATTAGGACGACGCCCGGCAGACACTTTCTGCTGGGCTGGCCGCTGGGGTGGCATGGTGATAGCACGGCACGATCCCATGCTGCCCCAACCTAGCGGCGGTCGGTACACCGTGGGGTTTTAGTGAGTAAGAGTCTCACACTACCCACTCTCTCCCCCGGGAGGGTGATGTGCCCATGAAGGATTTCCCCACGTTCATAAAAAAAAAAGTGCTTACTGTCCGCAGAGGCGACCTCCCAGGGAGAGAGGGTCCTGGCAGTGTCCCTGGAGATCGATAACGTCTTCAACAGCCTGCCGCACATAGTTATAAAGGAGGCACTCCGATATTTTAGAGTGCCTCCTTATTTGCGGCGGTTGTTGGAGGCGTACCTGGAGGACAGGGAAGTCGCCTATGTGGACGGTGACGGGAGAATGGTCCGGCGGGAGACAGGGTATGGGGTTCCACAGGGGTCGGCCTTGGGCCCACTCCTGTGGAACCTGGGCTACAACTGGGTGCTCCGTGGCGCGCTCCCAATCGGAGCGGTGGCCACAAGCGTCATGGTCGGGCGCATCCGGAGGTTGAGCCTCAGGGTGGTCCTCGATAAGACCGAGGCCATATTATTCCATGGGCGTCGGCGAGGGCCACCTCCAGGGGCCCATTTACTGGTGGATGGGACCCAGATGAAGTATCTGGGCCTTAACCTGGATGGGCACTGGCGATTCGAGCCCCATTTTGCGGGGCTCGGACCACGCATAGCATGGGTGGCGGCGGCACTCGGCCGGTTGCTGCCCAATATGTGGGGGCCTAGTGCCGGGTGCCGCCGACTCTACACCGGAGTCGTGCGGGCGATGGCCGTTTACGGGACCCCGGTGTGGGCCGACGCCCTCGGTGCCACCAACGGACGGCAGGACCTGGCGGATACGCGGTATGGACGATATACGGTGGACGCCGTCCGCCCGGTCCTGCGGCAGTGGTGTGAGAGGGAGTGGGGCTCCCTGACGTTCCGACTGGTGCAGGTCCATCTCCTCATTGCACAGGTTCGGCGGGCGAGGGAAGGTACCTGGTCGTGTACCCTGTGTACCTCCCTATAATGACGAAGCCCGGCGGCCTTCTTTCGCCGGGCTGACCGCTGGGGCAGCATGGTGATAGCTCAGCACGGGCCCATGCCGCCTCAACTTAAAGCGGTGGCCGGTACACCGTGGGGTTTTAGTCCGTGCGAGTCGGACATAACCCATTCTCTCCCCCGGGAGGACGGGTATCCATAAGGGATTTCCCCACGTTAATATAAAAAAAAGGTGCGCACAGCTATTATTGTGTCCCAACTGAAATTTATAATAATCTTCTTTCTATATAAATCTTGAAAATTAACAACGGTACTAAACGACAGCCAAAAACAATTTATTATACATTACTAACTATATTCCTATAAATGTAATTTTTGAACATTATTCAGATTAGATATAATAGATTTAAATATAAGTTCACATTTAAATTACACTAGTACCGTTCTTGGATATTTATAGAACATAACAAAATTAATGCATTTTAATTTGAATAGATTTGTGATAAAAACATAGGAATATGTAATATCAACAAAACAACAACAAAATAAGAATAAATAATTTATTAGTAAGTAGTTTAGTGAGTATAATAAGTGTTAGTACTTTTTATGTTTTTTATATAACAATCTATACTCAAGGGCGTAACATAACTAAATCATTCAGACTCACTTTGATGGAATTTTCATTGTTTCCTCCTTTCGTTTTACGATTTAAACTTTCAAGGGTGTAAATAATTCAATGACTACTGTTTATAATTTAAGTCCACGGAAGAAATCAACAAACTACAGTATCTTCATGCTTAAAACCAATAATTATGCCTTAAACTTTAATGAGATAATGATAATTAGCATTACAATGAAATGATTTGAGAGTCATCATTAATAGATATTTTTTCATATTTGTGTATTTGCTAAGTACTTAAATATGCTACGAATCATCAAATATTTAATCAGCAATATAAAAGTCGATACTGATGTAAATATAACCAGACAGTTTAAATAACTATGACATACTGATAAAATATAAATCGTTCTAATAAAGTTTTTATATAGTTGCTTAATACTTGCAATTTTATACAAATTTTAAACTTTTGACTTTTAACTTTAATTTTAAGATCAATACCTCTTGTTATATATCTTCTTATAAAAATTATCTGTATAAACAAAATGATAGAGGTCTGCCGTTGTGTGCGCTTCACTTTGTTGGATAGATCTCGATCAATTTGTTTTAATTGTACTTCTTCGACACTTTGTTCTTATCTAAAAATACCAGGATAGCTTCCTTTGTCAAAGTTATTATAGTTTTAAGAAACTACGATTTTCATATGTACTACGCGTTCAACGATGTGTTTTGTAGCAATTGAGATATGGGGCAAGCGGTGTGGTGCGGATGCGCTAAAACAACACTAACAAAGTCGCTATTAGCAGCTGGTTGGAAATAAGGATGTGTAATTCATTTCATGTCCATTCTCACAAAGTCAACTGATCGTCCTGCTCGCAACACCTGCGTATACCAGTGTAATCTACTAAAATTAAAACCTTACAATTGAGACATCAGCACGAGCACTGCAGCTTTGTGCCAGCTGTTTTACTGCAGTCTAACTTAAATGTTCCGCCATCATACAAGAAACTCAGTACAAAAATAAGTGAGTGGTCAGTAATTTTTAGAATACCCTGCAGAGTATGTCTTAAACGTTATTTCATTAATCGTTATATGGCTAAAGTGGATATAAAAAAAATACATTATACTTTTTTTTACCCTATGTTTATTATTTCGGTGTAAGCGTCCTTTTACAGTTACGGCTGTCATAGAAAACAATAAAAAAAACTCACCTGAGGTCGGAGGAGGTGACCTTCGGTGTCGGTGCAACGTATCATGTAGTTGCCGGAAGGTTCCATTGATTCGATGTAATGCTAGGTCATGCGGTGAATTGAATACGCGTCCACCAAGACCTAAGCTATCGAGGAGGTGTTCGAAACCCTGAAACGGTTGAAATGTTTCGTTAATTAAATACAAATGCAAACGGAGCGTCATTAGTGACACCATCGGTGGACTGTGAAGAAAGACATTGTAAAGAAACTTGAACGATCGAGAAATGTTCTCATTGTTATAACATCAAACGACAAAATATTAGCAGAGGACAACAAACTTTTTCACTGCTTTGAGTATAGCTGTGCAGAACATAAATTTGGGTATCAATACATATTATATTATATGAATAACATTGAAACTACTTAAAGATAAATATATGCCAATTCAAGATAATAATATTTTAACTATTGTAATTATTGTAAGGGGTATATTTACATAATATCAATTTTCGTATAACTAAACTTTTTAGTAAAACAAATATTAATGTATGAAACCATAGGTACCGCAGATTTATAAGAATCTATCTAATATATTCATGAACAAAGAAAAGTAAAATTTGTATGATCTACACCTAAGCAAGAGTAAAATAAATGACTTTCTGCAGTCAAGTTGAAGGACATGCATTAATAACTTGATAAACGTGGCGTTAAATAATTAAGTTAAGTGTAATATTATCTTAGCGCTCCAAATTATGTATCTATGATACAAGTAGGGGACTTGTAGATAAATTATTTTAATGGCGAAGTTGCAATATTTCTTGTTATCACTGCGATAGCTGTTGCAATTTACCTTACGTTACACAAACATTACTTGACTTTGAACATTTTTGAGATTATGAGATAACATCTATTCAAAGTTTAACCTGTAGTGGTGATGGTTTGACCGGTGAAATATCCACGGTTATAATGACTGGCAACTATGTTTTTTTTTGGAAGTTCCGTATATTTACCAATGTAAATTGGTAACACAATCGACTGTCGCGTAGGGAAAACATCGTGAGGACACTTAAGCCTAAAAAATTTTATGTAGTACTATCGTATGTGGGAAAATATAGAGTTTCAAACTGCCAATACATCATGTGGTGCCGTGGTGATTATGCGCATATCTTCCTTAAGGAACACGCCTATAGCCCTGCAGTGGGTCTCTTACAAGCTGATAATAATGATGATGAATCTCATTGCGTTGATTTTAGTGTCATATTTTTTGTTAAAATACCACTTTTTCGTTGAATTGATATTTTAATGCTTTTCTTATTTGCTATTTATTTATTTATCGTTCTGTAGTATACTATCGTCATAAGATATAGGGGAGCATTTCAATAAAACATAAATCGAAGAAAAGTCGAAAAGTATGTAACCTAAGTGGTTTGAATAAACTAGGTTTAAACCGTTTGCTATAGTTTTATAATAATATTCTTTCTATTTACAAATTACACAATGTTTTTACAATTCATTAACCAGCTGATTTTTTTTACTTATTTAATTAGAAGGCTAGCTTAATATACAAACTGTTAAAATTTATGCCTGATACTCGTGTACCTATTATGTACTTGTGTGTTTAATAAAGATAGTTATTGTAATAGCACAAAGTGCAAACACATTGTTTTTTATTACTATTATAACAAAGAGTACCGTAAGCTATACACCTCTTTAGATAATATACTTCCTTAATATTCCAGATTGAAGTGGATACTTGCACCATAGTGCTAGGAGACTAAAGTATTCATTTCCTGTGAATAAAATAATTGTTATCATGTCGATGTAGTGAGTTATATAGATATTCACAACAGTATACATAATTGTTTGCTATGTGGCGCCTTGATTAGTACTAACGTGGTATAAAGAAATTGCGCTGTTCAAGTTATATAAAATTTATAAATCTTTGTTAATGACATCATGCGTCCTTCCACGCAATGATAATAATAACGGACACTTTTTTTTGTTCAAAGTGACAAAGACTATTGGTATGACGGGCCTCTAAAGCTTGACCGAGTTTTAAGGCGAGTGCTTAATGCAGTCAGCACACCAGTGATAATATTTAATTTAATATCCTGAACTAATATGCTAGATGCGAATGCGACTTTGTTTGTTACGTCCACTAACTACTAAACCGATAAAGATGAAATTTTACATACACTTTGTCAAGGGTACGGAAAAGGACATTGGGTATTTCTTATCCAGAAAAAAAATTAAGTATTTTTTCCTGAGGGATACTCGAAATCTACATTAATGCGAGCGAAACCGCGAGCAATAGCTGGTAATTTTTGTATTACTGATCTTTTGACCGTTTACAAAAAAGCACTCAAGTCGAAGTCACGCTTCACTGATTGTAACGTATGCTATTTCCAAACTACTTGTCAAGAAATGCAAAAACTTGCGATAAATTCTAAGATCCATTACTTTTGCTTAATTGCATTAACTACCGTGCATTCGCACCTTAACTTTATTCTATCACTGAAATATCAAATTCTCTACGAGATACCTTGTAAACTTAGTTTAAAACGAAATGCAATTATATATAACCTTGGAAATCATAATGTTGTGTAATTATTTCATTCTAGGGTAGTTGATGCATACCTGACTCGGACCTTGGCAACGCGTCGGCGATTCCACCGAGGTCGCACGACGTGTGGATACACATTAAATTCGTCGTGTGGTTTTAATAGTTTATTTTTGAAAGAGCACTGCCATAACGAATTTCTAACAACGGACCACCTGTTAGTATGAATGCAGACTATGAATCAATATATACATAATATCTTTTATACTGTTGATATGTAGGTAAAACTCATACGTTACACAAATTAAACTGATTTATTTTCAACATTAATCCTTTAAACATCTGAAGGAGCAAATTAATGTAACAGGTTTTAATTTATTGAGATTATTAGTTAAAGCACGAAAAAACATTTGATAAAATACGTGAAAAATTAAGTGTACCTACATAGCGCACACTTAAAATTTCCGGAAGTGGCCTTTAAAATGCAGTTTTTTTCAATTATTTGTCATCTGTTTTTAGATTTTAGCGCCATTTAAATATTGTGTGTCTACGTTAGCACTGAATTTAAATACTCGTGAAAATTATAGTAGTATGTTTTACTACGATTTTAATTGTAGTTTGAAGCCTCTCAACAGTGTCATTGGCCTTCAAACTGCTTTTAGCAATGAGGCACCATACAAGTGGACTGTTTATAGCTAGTTTGTAGAATTCCAACAATAGTCGTGTTAATTTCAGTGACGAATTTCGTGATGGTTGTTCTATCTCTGTGAACAAAGAATACATCGCTGTTTTACGCCTTATGATCCAAATAAACGAATATGCGACATACCATGAGATTGAGGCATCTTTAGGCATAGGTATGAGTCAGATACAAATACTCATAAAAAACTTTGGTAGTGAGAAAACTGTGTTCCCGATCGGTTCCTTACAATCTAACTGAGGCTTAAAAACAGACCGCGTACACTTGGTGAAATGTCTTGCTTCCCAGATCCAACGAAGAGACGTCAAATTTGGTGTTTGAACATAGTTAGCTCGGGCGTGGCAACGGTGGAATCAATTCGAACGGTTCTGGCTGAATAGATATCCAGGCGGTACGGCACCCTGACTTTCCGGCTGACGCAGGTGTTCTCCGGACATGGCTGTTTCACGAGTAACCTATGTCAAATAGGCCGGAAACCAACAGAAGGTTGCCACCATTGTGGCTGTGCCTGAGATACGCCACGGTGCTGAGCTCATTACGGCGATAGGCTCGGATCTCTCACTCTCCGCTGTCGTTCGCAAGACGGTCGAGAGCGAGATTGGTTGGAACTCCGTCGCCTCGTGCTGCGAGGAGGTCACACTCGCGAAGGAGCTAACGGAGACAGAGAGGGAGACGGAGCAGACCACCCAGCTCCCCTCCCGCAATCGACGAACACGGCGGTGACGGGTCGGAAATGACCTAAGGCCGCCGTAAAAAGGGCCTGCGGATGAGTGCACGGAGCAGTTGCATAAATGGTTTCAAAATTATATTATTCCCATGAAAAAGTGCATTGCATGCAGCTAAGGGAGAATATTTTGAGAAATTATGAATTAAATTTTGATTAGTCGTAGTATTTTTTCTTATTAATTTGGGAAGTTTTAGTGCGCCCCGTGTATTGGTATTTCATGAAAAATTGTTATTAAGTAACACGCTTATAGTCAGTTTTACCTTTACACTTTCGATATAATATTGATATTATTAGGTTAACATTTTGTTACACTATATTTTTTATAAGTATAATTATTTGTAATCTTATAGATTGAGTACCTGTGTCGATTTTGTTTTGTTTTTAATAAAAATATGTGTTATTATATGCCATATATTATATTGCATTTTTTTTATTACATTCTTTACTGCGGCGGTAGGACAGGATTTCTCGCGGTCCAAGCGTAGTGATGGCCTATGCTCGACAAGCTAGTCTAACTGGAATGTTGTGGCCTCCTTCTGCGAGGAAGTCGACTCGTGGTGGACCTCTTGAAGCGGCCCTCTTCGTCAACGAAGGACCGGTAGGAAGAAGGGCCGCTTTGTACACCTCCGTCCACCGTCTTAGCCGGACCTGGGGAGATGGGTCGGGAAGGAGACATCTTCCCATTGAACAGGTCCGGTGGACGAAGGAGAACGGCCGATGGGTCCACGGTCGTCTCCTGACAAAGGTCGGGGCCGAGCGATGCTATTTAACGCCGGCTCAACAGCAGGTAGCAGCACGATGAGGGCTCAAGAGAGAGTGAGACTGCTGTCCCGAATAAAAGCAGCGGATGTATACCGTGATGTTTTGAGTAGTTCAGTGAAGCTGTAGACTGTGGTGTACTTGCCA
This sequence comes from Antheraea assamensis, assembly GCA_035772565.1. Classification (NCBI taxonomy): domain Eukaryota; kingdom Metazoa; phylum Arthropoda; class Insecta; order Lepidoptera; family Saturniidae; genus Antheraea; species Antheraea assamensis. Next base: position 6,800,729 of record JAQQSE010000064.1, on the reverse strand, counting down.
GATCAACAGAGCAGTCAGTACGAAAAACAAAAAACCGTAAGGTATTAGTCGCTAAAAGTCCGACACTCCCCACTCTCTTCCCGGGAGGATGGTGTGTCCATGAAAATATTCCTCATGTAATAAAAAGTGTACTATATTAACCATAATAATTACTAATTACAATAAAAATGCAACAGTAACGCGTACGTGTAATATAATAATGGTGCTTCATAAGTATCTACACGATTTAGATTAATTTTTTGTACTATGATATTTACAGTTCATCGAAGTAAAAAAGAAGTTACGTAACTACTCATTTAACTCAAGCATAGCATTTTAATAATATGAATATAACAGTTATCGAGTGTGCCAGCGAGATCACTGGATATGAACCTCGTACATTACGTTTGAGACCTCAACGAAGTCAAGATTAAAATCCTACTTCCTGTCAATGCAGCTGAATACGAAGAACCTTGATAGAGGAATGAAAAAGGTTATGATTACAGACAATGGATATTATCGACGCTGGAAAGGCTAATTGACTAATGAACCATTGAGAATCCTAGTACTTTCGGCAGGAGGATGGAAATACGCGATAATGACTTGGATTTTTTTATTTATTTTGAAACATTGTTTTTCATTAATTATTTCTTTGGTAATTATATTTTTACAACTGAAGAATGTATTTAAAATAATAATTTGAAAGCCCTTTCTTTAACAGTAAGTAATAGTAATATAATTCGTCTATATTATTTATATAATTTTTATTCTAAATTATTTTTTTTATATTATAACTAAGAGTAGCAGTTATTTGCAGTTAAGGAATAAGAATTGGGAATCAGTAACATATATTTTATTTGAAGAAAATTATTTTATTTTTTAAATTATGGTTCCATCAAAAACTATTTAAAATTCGTTCGAAAATTCATAATACAGAACATCTGTTGGCATTCATGGAACGTGTTTATTTTTTTTTGTCAGAGAACAATACCAGTGTAGCATAATTTTCTATGGTTTTAATCTAGAGTCCATTTTTAAAATAAAAGACATGTGAGTAACGCGCCATAATCTCCGGAGGTGTGAATGAATAACAACTATGCCAAGGAATCTAATAGATGGATCAAGGAATATAATGGTGTTAAATTAAATTGAAATCTGATAAGTTATAGTTAAAAAAACATTTTTTTCTCTGATGTCTATATATTACGCATTAGGTATCATCAATATTGAGTCCAACACAAAAATATCGAAGATTAAGTTATCAAGCGAGGAAATGGAAAAGGCAATGAGAAAATAAAATGTAACATTCAGGCTCTTTTCTTATATGTCGATTATGCAAACACCATATAGTTTGTAAGTAAACTTAATATCAAGTGATGATATAACGGGGTTAATTAAATTCAAATTAGTAATTTGTATATACTATGTGTTGGTTGTTAGATACGCTTAGAAATATTTCATAATTTTATTATGATTCACCGCCGTGTAATTACTTTTATTAATGTACTAAAGCTTTGTTATTATTTGTTGCCAGTATTATTGTTTGTAAACGAACTATATTTGCATTATGTATGAAGATAAACAATCATCTTTTGAATAGATTGGTGTTAGAAACCATAAAAAAAAAACAATTCAATTTTCCATGAGGCGATGTAGTTTGTATTGAGTAGGCTTAGTAGTTTCCCGTTCTTTATTATTAATAAATTATTAAGTTCTTTCATTTAAATGTCTTTAAATATAAACATAAAACACCTTAATAATAACAGTATTAAGACGGAAAATAATTTAGGATAAAATGTCAAAAAATTCTGTACTAAATATCCACAATAATATATTATAATGAATTAGTAATAAAATGATGTTGCGAGGCTTAGACTTATTTGAGATAAGATATATAAAGCCAACCGTCAATGGATATTTACACTTGACCACTGTAATTGTGTTACACATGTGTAGATAATAAATAACATTGTTTTTGTGTAAATACTGAATGTAATAATTTTCTAACTAGTTTTGTAAATTTATTATTCTCTATATTGCCCATAACATCGTGACTAGTCACGCCGGTTTGTGTCCGTCGGGATTTGAATCTGTGATTTCCTGTTCCGCAATTATGGTCTCAATGGGACAAGTTATCACTTTCTTAAATATGGATACTAATGTTATTATAACTTATGACTACTATTATATGTAGAGAAAACTAAGTACAAGAAACCATTTGTATTAAAACATACTATTCAATTGATTGTCTGATGTTATGAGAACATAATATTATATGTAATACATTGTAATACATATTACCGAGGCTAATGATTCCGCATCATCTAGGAAACGTGACAAGACAACCAGAAAAAAAAATTGTTTACGTATAATTTTTTTTTTTTCGTTGCAATGTATGTTTATACGACAAATGTATGCATGAATATAATGTTAATTTTAAATGTATAAACTATAGTATAGTATACATACAGTAGCATCATGTAATTTGGTGTTAATAATTACTCACCGCGGTTTTAATAATATTTGATAAACATATTTATATTTTCGATATAAACAGATAACGTGACAACATACTGTTAGCTAAATAAATAATAAAGTCAGATTTAAGTTCGATGAACTTCCGTTAACTAAATAGGGAAAGGTGTTTTAGAAAATAACAGGTAAAAGTTTCTGATATGTCTGACCTGAATAATAATATATTCAGTTTGATAAAAATTATATTAATTGACTGCGATAACATCGACATACTTTCTTCATAAGGAAAGCTTTGTTAATTATATAATAGTTTTGAGATATAATTGTCACTTGTAAAAACAGATGTCTCATTCTTATAATATCGTTAGATATTAGCGATCAACACTGCCAAATAACAGTAGCGCCAACAAAAATCGCATAGACAGTATTCTTTACAACGTTATTTATAATCTGCAGAACAAATATCATATACACCTACACATGCGTTGTAAAAACTAAATTAATCTTGACTGAAACGTGCAAAGTTTGAGAAGGTTCAAATCGTGTCGGAAGAGGATACGAATTTTAGTCTTACCTCAAACGTGATGATTCCTTTGTCTCCATATTTGTCGAATATCTTATCAATGAAGTACTGTTCGGCGGGTAAGGTATTGTTGAGATCTGGATCTACGGAGCTCATGGTGTCGGCGGCGACGAGTGATACCGCGAGGACTACGATACTAGTTGTCAGCATGGTCGCGACTGTGTGTCTGCACAAAACCGTCGAGCCCTGCATCGTGCCCGCGACTCCGTACCACACTATCAGCCGATCAGCCTCGAACGCAGCTCGACGAGCGTGATAATGTGACGCGTCCTGCGTCCGCGCATTAGCGTCTAGCTTAACGTAATGAATTTGTTTATTTGCGATTACAAATAACGATTTCGCGTATCAAATGCGAGTTCACGAGTGTTTTGCTCGGGGCCAGTTGTACGTCTGAGACTTTCACCTGACGCTCGCTGGAGTAGGTATAGCCGGTTGTAACACCGTTATTAGTAATGGTGTTTTGACGATGTGACAGAAACAGGAGTTTAGGTATACAAGTATCTTAACTGTCGGATTTACAGTCAAGGACAGGGCCATTCTTTCAAATTACGCGAATGTAATAAACGCTGTAAGTCGTTATTCAAAGTTAATTTGTTTTGTTGTCTTCAGAGTTCTCAACGTTGCTTCGCGTCGGCTGTTATCAAACTTTAAACTGTTTGATTTTCTATTATCTGATATTTTCTTATAATATGTTTAAACAACTTTTCCAATACAATACAAACGACAGCAAATAAACAAGCAGGTGGGTACAAAACACATTCATGTTATCATTTATTTTAATATGTAGCTACAGAAACAATGTCTGACTCTGTCTGTCTGTGTAACTATAATCATAATAAAACATTATTTCACTATTGAATTGAAAACTGTTATAAACAATTAGTATTATAAAACTTTACAATGGAAACGATATATAACATTCTATTAATTTTCAGTTTTCATTGGTATGAAAAATGTAACAATGTTCCAGGAAATAAGACATATCTGATGTCTGATTATACATACCATAATCCTCAAGGATATCGTATACGAGATATATAAAACAGGCGTTACTGTAATCGACAAAACATAAGGTACTGTAACAACTCACAGTTATCCTGTTATTGTTCGAGTATTAGAAATTTTCAAAACCAATCGAATGTTTCTTTTTCTGCTAACAAATGACAATAGAGAAAAAACACCTGCCTTTATTTACAAACGATATACTTAAATATTATATAAAATATGGCACTTCCCCAATTAAGATGACTTAAACAATACTTCATTGATGAAAACTATCAAGTTATTTAGTATTTTCTTTTTGAACTGACTACACTGTTGACCCGTAGGCCTCTACAAATTCACCGGACTACTAAGGGGAGCGCTTAAGGCACTCACCCGAACTATTTAGTCTAAGCATTGTATCATATAAATAGACATGTAAAAAATATATACATTGTATAGTAGGGTAAAAAAAGAATACTTATATGGTAGGCAAGCTCAAATATATTATTGAATTTATGCATATAATTATAACAATCAAAATTCACACTAGGAGATCCGCATAATTATTTACATTGCCGCCTCATTTGCAAATCTACGTCTTTTGTTATTGTTTTTTTTTGCGTTACCTCCGTAACTTCTTAATTCATTTTAAGTCTCATTCAAAACTTATTGTTATTTGAATCACGCACGTGAAGTGTTTACATATTCATACCGCATACGTGTGTACCTAGATTCCTGATAGATTTTACATAGCATTTCTGACAAAGAAGTATCCAATATCTGCCTAATATATTATTAATCCTTGGGATTATTATTGTCCTCAAAAATTTTTTTCTTAATCTACTCAATTTCGTTAGTTCTTTAATATATTTGAGCCTTACTTAACCTAGTTATTATACAGTAAGGTTGTTTATATAATATATATTTGTTTATACATAGACAATATACCAGAGTATTCAAACCAATTTCCTATTTGGTAGGTACAAAACGTACTCTAATTATTTACGAAACGAATATCGAATAAAAACCGGCTGTCATTTCTAACAAACTATCAAGAGTTACGTGTAATTGAAGGCTTGTAAAAGTATTGTTATAGCTTTACTTATTTATCAACAGGTGTTAATGTTATATAAATCCGAGAGAGAAGTTAGTTATTTGTTTTTTTATTTCATGAAGTTTTTTAGAGATATTCTCAATGGAACAAAACAGACAAATGAAATAACAGATAAATTATTAGAGAGATCTTATTATGGATATTAATATTGGTTAGGTCTTATAATGAATGTTTAGACGAGTCAGCTACTGTTTTCTTGAAATCCTAAGGATTTTGAAAATTTTAGATTAGCAAGAAGAATAGTTATGAACAAAATTTAATGAACATGGTATTCAGTATTAAGTAGAAAACTAAAACTATGATATTTTTGGTGTCTGGACTTGTCTCTGATTTGTGGTAGGTTTAGAAGGTAATTAAGTGAGTATCTTCTTCCGTTGGGAACAAAGTTTGTCTCATAGTAGTTTGAATACAGGGTTTTTGTTGGAATTGTTCGGTCGATAATGATTACTACGACATTGTTGCATGTAATATGTCATCATAATCATTAGGCCGCAAACATAGGTAAAAGAGTTACTCTTTTATGTAATTTCTCACTCTCCATATCCAGTTATTTAAAACTAGCTGTTGCCCGCAGTTCCGCATGCGTTTTTTTTTTATAATTGTAAATTAACTCTTATAAGATTAACTATCTGTTAGTGAAAGTTCCTTGAAAAATGGTTCAAACGTTTTGGAGATAGTACGGCAAACAAAGCCATGGGTAAAAGCTAGTCCAAAATAAAAAAGCTTTAATTACTTTTTATAATGTTAGCTATTTGTCAGTGAAAGTCCCATGAAAATAGGTCCAATCGTTTTGGACATAGTACTACAGACGAAGCCATGGATTACAGCTAGTCTAAAATAAAGTAGCCTATGTCACCCGCTGTAATTTTAACTATCCGTCAGTGCAGTTTCTGTCAAAATCGGTCCAGCCGTTTCGAAGATTACTCGGAACATACAGACAGACAGACAGACAAAAATTTTAAACTTGTATTTTTGTTATCAGTATCGTATATACGTTCATATCCAATCAGTAAAAAGTCGTTATTTTGATATTACAAACAGACAATCCAATTTTATTTATATGTATAGATGTATAGATTGCTTTTTCGCCAGTCGTCGTATAAGAAATATTTTACTCCAATAATTGTAGTTCGTCGATAAATGTGACCGGCCCATTGTTACTTTAATTTGTTTACTATTTGTCTGTGTCGCTAATGTTGGATCGGATATTATTTTCTTATGGATTCTATCCCTAAAAAACTCTTACACTTTTTTGGACAGCAGCCTTACTGTCAGTGTCTATGTTTAGTAAACATTCATCTTTAAGCACTATTGGATTTACATGCTCATAACGTAATTTTCCATATGCCATCTAGTTAAGTTGAGTATAATATGTGAAGGGTATGATAATAAATGTAATATGAACATAATTGATACGAGTGTTTATTTGTTTATGACTGGACCCAAAGCAAATATTCTCAGTCATCGAGGCAAATAATAGTTTGTATAAATATAATGTTTATTTACACGATTCCATAACATTGCTCGTTTGTTCACACAATTATATTTCATTCATAATACTTAGGCAGTTGCATTTCTTTGCAATTATAAAAAAATAATTCTTAACTTTAAATGATACATTAGTTTGGACATATTACTTATTGTTTATAGCCGAAATAAAGTGGTAGTTAAAAAATATCTCTTCATGGGTTTAATCACATGTAAAGAATTCTTACACTTTTTTATTAATATTATTTAAGTTTCGACAAAAAGTCGACATTGAAATAAAACTAAATACCATATAATTCCTTTTATAAATCATATTATATTATCTGTGTTTGCTATAACACTTACATTGGGAAACATTACAAGTGCTTGGTATTTACAAGATTGCCTAATGATTTATTTATAAAAATAATATATTTTCATTGCATATTATGAAGTTATAATGAGTCACAGAGTACACAAAGAGTCAGTTCTAGTGGCGTAGTTTGTCTTAAGAGGGCTAGTTTTTTATTTTATTTTTAGTAATCAATCTTCTAGATAACTACCTGCACGTTGTCCTGCCCTGATAATATACTTCTGTGCATGAATTCTTAAGGCGGCTTAACTTTTTCCGATTCTTTCAACACTTATATTATATTTCAACCAATTTACAAAAAAACTTGACAAATTATATACCTAAACCTTCCCCATGAATTACTCTATCTATTGGTGAAGACCGCATTATAATCCGTTCAGTAGTTTTTGAGTTTGTACGCGAACATCCAGGCAGACAAACAGATGCGGCACACGACTTTGTTTTATAATATGTATTGATTACCGCCATTGTCAAGTGTTATGTGATAATTTCAATGTTCTAACAAGATTGTGTCTCCCTTATTAGAACTTTTCATAAAGTTTTTGTAGCATTGCAGAATTCGTGGTCCGTGGTGTTGTTTCCCATTCACTTCACGTAACACAATAACCGAACTATGTTACACAATATAAAGTCAAATAACACAAGATTATGAATAAAATATAAAATCCACTAAACGACTGACTAAGATCCCGCCAAAAACTACAAAGAAACTTGTTATCAAAATGTCTTGGGTCAACAGTGATTTCTTAGTTTAGAAGCCATTAGAACTTAGGAATACAATCGTTATTTTCATTATTACATTATGTGCCCTTTGATAATTATAATTGAGGATCGGTTGTCGTTGGTACAATTTTACGAGTTTCGAGTTATCAATTCGGTTGTTTTTTGTTTTATCTTTATTACCTCAGAACTTTGTCATTTTAATTTATTACCATAAGTATTTTATCAATATTATTATTAATATTGGTAGGTTTAGGATAAAACAAGACAAGACTAGGTAGTTACCTACCTAACTATGGTCAAAGAGGTGGTGGTGCATTTTTTACAGCAAAGTTCTTTGAAAGAGAGTTAAATTGTTTCTTGTTGCTTACTTATTTTAAGGTTCCTGTAGTTTGGGTGCCTCGCACTTTTGATACGACTGCTAAGTGGTAGTACGCATTTGATCTTTCTTTCTTCTTTGATCTTTAATCTTTCTAGGCGATGATGGTAGTTGATAGCGTATTCGAACACAGCGTCGAAGTACGTTGGTTCGAATCATAGCAACTGAGTCGGAGTTTTCGGTGAAGGAAAACATCGAGATGAAACCAGAGCATGGTGATAGGGCTTTTTCTAGGTCCGTCTAGCTAGCTACCATCATCCAGTTGAAAATCTGTCGCCAAGCACCTGTTGGTGTATTCCGGCAGCTGCACTTGAGAACCAGTCTCCCTATAGGTTTAGCGTGACTACCATCTTAAACTACACCATCATTTAACATCAGATGAGGTTATGGCCAAAACGGTAACCTATAAAAAAGGCTTAGTATATTAATCTCTCTTCGACTGCATTGGTTAAGATTATGGTTAAGCTCTGGCTTGCAAATCAATAAAATAAAGAAAATTAGCAGTTGTAATCTAATGTACATTAACTGTATGCCGAACTATGTTCTAACATCAGAATGAATATACTTTGGAAGAAGTAATTAAATCTTTTTTTTTTTGTATTATAGGGGGTAAACGAACAAGTGGCTCACCAGATAGTATGTGATCACCGCCGTCCATAGACACTAGCAACACCAGGGGAGTCGCAAGTGTGTTGCCGGCCTTTTAAATAAGTGTACGCTCGTTTCTTAAAGGTTTGTAACTTATAATTGTTTGGAAACATCGCCGTTGGAAGTCGATTCCACAAGATCGAAATTCGAGACAGCAATGATCTTAAGAATCTCACCGTCGAAGACTTCCATTCATCGAGGTGGTGTGAATGAAATTTCAGTTTCCAGCGGGTTGTACGATAGTGGAATGTAGCGGCGGGTATCAGTCCAAACAACTTCTCGGAACACTCACCAGGGTAGATGTGATAAAGGATGCAAAGAGACGCCACGTCCCGATGCAATGCCAATGAGTCGAGCCGATCGGATATCACTTCGTCGCCGACGATTCGAACCGCTCTACGCTGGTTGCGGTCAAAAGGGAGCAACTGATATTGAGGCGCTCCAGCCCAAAGGTGAGAACAGTCTTCCATGTGTGGGCGGACTAACGCCTAATAAAGTAGCAAACGATGGTCTGGTGTGCAATATTGTCTTGCCTTATTGAGGACACCTAGTTTTATGGAGGCCAGTTTCGCTTTGCTTACCAAATGGCTGCCGAACTGAACGTCACTCGATATATCAACGCCGAGGATACTGATACTGGGCTTGGCGAGTAAGGGGAGACCCTGAAAGCTAGACATTGCGTCAAAATTTAGCTTTTTTGCGGTAAAGGCGCAATTTTGTGTTTTACTGGGTTTAAAACGGACCATATTCTGTCTACCCCCATGCGAGACGTGCTGGAGTGAGGTCTCCACTTCAGGACACATGTTGGTTTCAGCATTCAACGACGCGTTCCTGGGAAATATTAGCACGACCAATGTATAGAGCATCCCCAGTTGCTTACTGGCAACATATAATTGATATGCAGAAGAAAGAGAGTAGGGGATATCAAATCAGAGCATGCACCGTCGACTAAGAGTTTTATGCTTCGGCTCGTAAGGAAGCTGGACAAACAATTGCATAAGCTTCTGGGAAGTCCAAAAAAAGTGAGCTTTGAGAAAAGCGGCTTGTGCCAAACCCGATCAAAAGCCTTCGTTACGTCTAAACTTACGGCTATGGCATCCCCCTTGCTTTCGACTGCCTCCGCCCATCGATGTGTCAGGAAGGGTAGAAAGACACCAGCTGAGAGACATTGGCGAAAGCCATATTGGCGGTCGCTAATAAGCTGGTTCTCCTCTAGGAACTTCAAGTGTTGGCAGTTTATAATGGACTCCATTATTTTGGAAAGCAAGGAAGTGATGGCGATTGGTCGATAGTTCGATGGCTCTGAGCTGTTACCTTTTTTGGGCATCGGCTGGACATAAGCAGACTTCCAAGATACTGGCACAACGCCTGTGTAATAGGAGTGCCGAAAAAGACGCGCAAGAACTGGAGTCAGTTCAGTAATCTTTCTATAGATATAAAATGATAGAGGTCTACTCTTGTGCACGTATCACACAAAAACTACTGTATAGATTTTATATATATATATATAATATATAAAATATACAATTTAAAATAGGAGGGATAAAATTGGTGATGACATAATACTTTCGTGCCTTTTCCGACATATTTTTATGTAAATTTAGAGAATTGAATATAACAACGTATATTTATAGCAAATATTTGCCAGTAAAAGTGTTTTAACTTAAATTTGAAGGAAGTTAGATCGTTACCATCACGAATAAATCGAGAAAAAGAAAAAAAAGTTGTACACTTCTTGTAAAGAGATAAAAGGTTGTTTTTTTTTTCATAAAATTCAGTTTTTACGGTTATAACTGCGCACTCAAATCGAAGAACACGTTCTTTGAAGTTTCCGTATCAGTTACGAAACTTTAATATTGCCAATTTCCACGGTCACTATACAAAAGAGTCGTCGAGACTGGTACAATTGTTCATTAGTTGTACGTGCTTTTAGAATACGGCACGTTGTGCTTACGGTTCGGTGAACATGATCTCTTTAGAAAATTTATATATTCTAATATCTGATAAAGTTAACTAGAAAAAATTCTGTTTGTTCAGATCTCACAAAAACAATAATAGATGTATAGGCAACATTCTTATTATACACTAGCTTCTTGCCAATGTTAATGTTGATTTGACATATTACTCGAGACGAATACATTTTTTCTGGATGGAAGGTACCCTATGTCCTCTTCTGTACCTTTGACTTCGTGTATGATAAAGTTCATAACGATTCGTTGAAAGCGTAATAAAGAAATTGATATTGGCGTTTACGAGTATATTATTAGTTACAATATTTGAATGCAGATAATATATTCAAGATATCTATCTTGCTGTAACTCAAATAGGTTCTTATTTAATTAAATTATAACAGACAATTATAAACGTGTGCAAAGGCACGTACATGGGTAGTTTTATTCATTTTTTTAATATGACGATAAAATCTTGCTCTCGGTAACTAGACCAAGTTTATAAAATCTGGCCCTATGAAAAATAGTGTTTATTATCTGAATACCTTTTTGATATACTGATTTATAATCTATACATATAATAAAAGGCTAACGAGACGAAATCTGTACATTAAATATATTTAAGAAACAGTACTCTGGGGTGTATGACAGAACGCATTTCTATTGATTTTAAAATTTCGTCTGTCTGTAGTATGTACGCGCACCACGCAAAAACTACTGGACGTATCTTGACGTAATTTTATATGGTGTTAGATTATATACCTATATAACATATAGGGCATATTTTACATATACATCATATTTGCATATATGTTTATCGTACTCCTAAGAAAACACAAAAGAGAAGCAATTTACGCAAAAGCTGCTGGACAGATTTTGGCATTGCTGACTGTTGTTTTGAGTGCCACACCGTGTATCGAAAGTCAGAATGACACATTCACAGTATGAACAATTACTAGACATTGTAGTGCCACGCCACGCCTGGAAGAACAAAATCGTTCACAAAGTTTTGTGGCGCAAGTCTTTATTCCAAAACGTGGTAAAAGTGGATACCAATAATAATCGGATCGCAGCTATTAAAGTAATAAATGATAGTGGATCATTCCTTGTTTGCTGTGTTTATATGCCCACTGATTGTCAAGAAAATTTACCACTTTTTACAGAGTGTTTGGGTACATTAAGTTCTATTATTGATAGTTGTAATTTGGAATCTGTATTTATGCTAGGTGATTTTAACGCGCATCCTAATGAATTATTTGGTAAAGAATTAATTTCTTTTTGTAACGAACAACAGTGGCTTTGTGCTGATATTAAACTTTTAGATTTTGCTAGTAATACTTTTACATACATAAACGATGTTTTTAATTGTAAAAGTTGGTTAGATCACTGCTTAGTAACTAAGTCAGCATGGAATACTGTAAGAAACATCAAAGTACTATATGACGTATATTCTTCTGACCATTTTCCTCTTGTAATTGAATGTAATTTAAAGATGATTAGGCCTAAATTACACCATAAAGTTATTGTATGTAATAATGTAACTTGGGGTGAAAGAGATAAACAACAAATTAAACTATATAATGAATTGTGTAATACTAAATTAAGAGACATAGATTTTCCTAGTCAATTTTATGAGTGTTCTTATAATGTATGTAGTGATATTGAACACCGTAATATCTTGGACAATTTGTATAAAAATATAGTAAATGTATTATCTGAGGCTGCAATTGTTTCACACAAAAAGTCAGCTCCTAGAAAACAATGTATTGTAGGTTGGAATCAATATGTTAGGCAAGCACACAGGGACGCCAGGCATAGTTTTGAACTTTGGCTTTTATATGGCAAACCATCCACAGGACAGATCTATGAAAGAATGAAATATACTCGTAAATGTTTTAAATCACGACTAAAATGGTGTATAAAAAATCGAGAAAAGATAAAAATGAATATCATTGCGACTCATTATAGAAATAAAAATTTTAGCAAGTTTTGGAGAAATACTCAAAAACTCAATGCTAAGCCTGGTTTGCCTGTGAGTATAGGTGGTGTTACTGACTTTAAATGCATAGCAAATAATTTTATGCAACATTTTATGGTTAAAACTCAAAATGAACCAAAACAAATAAATATCAATAATAACCATAATAAAATCGTGAATATAACTCTTTTCACAAGTAATGATATTAAAAATATCATGAGAAATATGGCTCGTAGAAAATCACCCGGTCATGATGGGCTCAGTATTGAGCACCTCCAATACGCAGGGGTTCATTTGCCGCGAGTACTCAGTATGTTTTTTAATCTATGTATTACGCATTCTTACTTGCCGCGGGATCTAATGAAAACTGTAGTAGTCCCTATCATTAAAAATAAAACAGGTGACATTTCTGATCTTAATAACTATAGACCGATTTCAATAGCTACTATAATTGCTAAAGTATTTGATGGTCTCTTAGATGTGCAGCTATATAAATATATTAATTTGCACGATGCTCAATTCGGTTTTCGGCCGGGATTATCAACAGAGAATGCCATTCTAGCCCTTAAGCAGACCGTCAAATACTATACTAGTAGAAAAACACCGGTTTACGCATGTTTTCTAGATCTTACTAATGCCTTCGATTTAGTTTCCTATAGTATATTATGGACCAAGTTGAGTAATACCGGCTTACCTAGTGAGCTTATTAGCATTTTTCGTCATTGGTATGAAAATCAAGAAAACTATGTAAGATGGGCGGGAGAAATCTCTGATATATACAGATTAAATTCCGGAGTTAGACAAGGGGGTATAAGTTCACCAAAACTTGTTAACTTGTATATTACTGAACTTATCACTCAATTGTGCGGAACTCATGCGGGATGCACGATTGGCAATCAAATGGTCAATAACATAAGTTACGCAGATGATATGGTGCTCCTTAGTCCTTCAGTTGGTGCTTTGAGAAAGTTATTGCTTATCTGTGAAACTTACGCTCATGAACATGGCTTAAAATATAATATAAAAAAGAGTGAGTTTATGGTCTTCACGGTTGGTAAAAGTACATTAGAAGACGTACCTCTTATTAATCTATATGGCAAACCATTAAATAGAGTATATAAATTTAAATATCTTGGACACATTGTCACACCCCAAATGAGAGATGATTATGACATTGAAAGAGAACGTAGAGCACTCGCAGTAAGAGGAAATATGTTGATCCGTAGGTTTGCTCGTTGTAGTGATGAAGTAAAAATTTATTTATTCAAAACATTTTGCCAATGTTTCTACACGAGCAGTCTATGGGTTAGCTACAATCAAAGGACTATTAATGCTTTGCGTGTGCAATATAATAATATATTTCGATTATTCTTGGGATTGCCGCGATTCTGTAGCGCATCTGGGATGTTTGCATATGCTCGGGTTGATGATTTTTATGCAATCACGCGTAAGAGAGCAGCATCCATCCTATGTAGACTTCGCGAAAGTCCCAACAGAATAATGGAAACATTAGTAGATATTTATGATAGTCCTTATCTGAAACACTGGATTTCGGTGGTTATATAACACTGGGGCACAATGTTACATTTTTTTGTTTACTTGTCTATTTAATTTAATTATTATCTATAGTTTAATTATATTTAATTTCTTGTTTTAATTAAGTAGGTAGTTTTGTATATTTTTGTCTTATGGACCTTTGTTGTCTGAATGATTAAATGATTTGATTTGATTTGATTTGATTTGAAAGGGTCGATATCGAGTTTTGATACGCCTTTTTATCTATGGTTTTATTAATCACTGTGTTTAAAATTGAAATTCGACGCGGACGTAGTCGCGGGCATAGCTAGTCATAAATAAAACTTTGCATCAAATCAACTACCTACAACAGAAGTTAATAGAGTGGTTACATTAAAGAAATGATACCAATAAACTCCAGAACAGTTACTGTGTCTTTAATTATGTATATTTGCTTAGAAGGTGAACAGATATATTTTCGACTGTATACAGGGTGTCTGTATCTATAGTATAGTAATTGTAAGACTAGATTTTTAAGTCAGGAGGCCCTGGTTCAACCTGAACAATTATTAATATTGATTATGAATATGCTTTGAGAGGTTTTTAAATGTATTCTGCGTTTTTCTTATTAGAACTGTGGCTGAAACCGTTGTTACTTTTTCTTAAATACGTCATGGTATGAGAAAATGTCGTATATGTTTAATGATGTTACGTGTTGCGAATAAATTAATGCTTATAAATGGACGTCTATTCCAATATTCACAGCAATTTTAACAACATTATTTTACTAGATATGTGTTAGAAATATTATAAAAACAATATATTATATAATAAAACTCATAAATAAACCATACCTTATATATTAACTCTATAAAACGACTATAAGGTACCTAATGAAAAGTCCGGTGTTGTGTAGAAAAAACGGCGACCGCTAGTGATAACTTCCATTGTTAGTAGTCGGCGTTGTGCCAGTCTACAGAATTGCCTCGTCACGCTATTTACGAAGGACTCAATATCGTAGGAGCGAGGAACTGGCGGATATGTAATTTCACATCTTCACAAAACGTCGAACATTTTTACTTTATTGTTATTATAACAACTCGTATGGTTTTGTATATGATGGAGGTCTTCATAAATCAGTGGTTTCATTGTATGAAATCCGATGAGATATGAATAACCTATATAAAAGAAATATAAATTATTATTTGTAATGGATAAAGCTCCTGCAGATATGTAATAGCAAAATTTGCGATTATTAACTGTGTTAATAGGAAATTATTATGCGTTATACTTGTTAAAATTCTATTTTTTCCCCTTGAAACTTATTTGTAATTCTATTATCATTGTATGTAAATCAGTGTCAATACTCAAAATGCGAAAAATATTTAATTTAGTTTCTTTCTTTTTTCATCAGGGTAACCCGGTACTTTTCAAGGATTATTGTAATTTGGTTTCAATATTTTTCTATTTTCAATGTGAGAAATAATTTAAAAGTAGAGACAAATAAAATCATAATTTTATATGATTGTAATTATTTCAATATACATTCAAATCACGTGTTCAGTTAATATTTACATATTTTATTCTTATAACTATATAATAGGTGAAATGAAACGAATGTATTATGAAACATAGTAAAACTGAATTTATTCTGATACATACATACATGATTTCTATTAGCTATTAAAATACTTAAAATCTGTTTTAATTAATTAAACCATCCATTTCTAACTTAGAAAAGATGTGACAGTCCACTTAGAAATATTAACAAAAGCTTTTGCAGAAACCCTTGATTGATTTATAAAGTGTTAATTTACAATTAGCTCGTGTTTGTAGGACTTAACATAAAACTAAACATATATGGCGGACGATTATACTGAATACCGTTAAATTAAATTGATATTAGATTAGAGAAAAAATATCTTAGTTGATATTAACCCGTCGGTTGATTTTTTAAGACCCAGATCTCAAAATGGCGGATTTGGTTTTTTTTTTTTTTATTTCACATTATCGTACATTGTAGATTTTATGGTATAGTAAAAAAAGGTCGTACTAATGAAAAAATAACTTTACAATACATAATTTATTATTTTATATTAATAAGTTTTGTAACAAATCAAATATTTTTTAAGCTTATGCTTCTGTTGACCTGTGCCTCATGAGATCTATATTCGTTTGTATGGAACTTAAACCTTTTGGTTTTGTACAATCCAGTGGTTAACGGTGTACAGTGTATATACAAAACTCATGCAACAATTTGTGGAAAACGTATGTTTGTACTTTCAAAGTGAAGTATTAAGCGGTAATAGAGAATTTGTATAAGTTTGTTTACCTTTCTTTGAAGTCCTATTAAAGTACCGAAAAAGTTCGTCCTTGTAAATATAATTCAGCTGTTGTTCTCAATTTATGTCGCTATTGTTATCATAAATGTCACATTGAGTTAAACTGTATTCAATTGTTTTATCTACTGTTTGCAATATGACGTACAAATGCGAAATGAATAAACAAGAATTTTTTTATTAAGGTTCACTGTATTTATTTTATCCATATTAAAAGTACAATAATTAAATATATCTTACACTTATTAACACAAAATATACATCTAGTGTATAGGAATCATATTGTCAAATGCATTATCGTTAACATATCCGAGAGCGAAACTTTAAGTCAAATGCTGTATTTTCATCCGAAATTTCTTATGGTTTACAGTTACGGAATTTCATGGTTTCAAAATTCGAAGTATGAATTATAACGTTTAATTAATAGAGAATTAAAGTGTCAAATAGGATGGACACTATAAGGGTATAAAAAGGTATGCAACTTTTCAATCCATTTTAAGTACAAATCATCTGGTATTTTGGGATGAAAATGCAGAAATGACATTCACTGTGACTCCCACTGAAATGTAAACTTAAGCTTTAAGGACACACGAGGAAAAGAAAAAAATGTTTTGTCATTACCAATCATAATTCTTTGGAATCCTCAGGTAAACAGAGAAACATTTTAGAACAAGTTAAATTGAAAGAGTTACACGCTGACTGGAACCAATAGGGTTTTTCTCGCCATATAAATACATAATACACTGGAATCCCCATTGCTATAAAAATTATTCCCAAACCCACAATAACGGGATGCTTCACACAGGAGAATATTACAATAAACGTACAGATGAAAATATATATTATTGGTATAATTAAATATACGCGGATGGGACGTTCTAATTTTGGACGTTTTAATCGCATCCACAACAGGCCAGCCACCGATAGCAAAGTGAACATGGCTTCGACAGCTGTCACAAACACCAATAGTGGTTCCACGTCGCTGAACAGAAGCAGGATTAGAGTTACCAAACACTGAAATAGAAAAATTAATTTAGGAAAAATACCTGGAAAAAATGTTCAATTACCTAGCAAAACTATACTAGTTTAGAGGCAATATTATTGAAATTATAATAATTTAATATTCATTTTGCAAAACATAGTAATAGCTCTACTGAAAAATGTCAGTGCCCGAATCTCTGACAGAGTAAGTTATAACTGATAATGTGTACTTCCAGGTCTATTAATTTTACCTCGTAAACGTTATGAAGAGTAAATTATCAAAGCGTTATCTATACTACTGTATTAAAGAAGTAAAGTGTGCATGCTTGTATGAATTAATCTCGGAATGAACTGATTACATTCTGAAAATTCTTTCACTGTTAAAAACTTACGCTATTCCTGAATACTTAGGCGGTATTTTAATGCAATTAAATGTTATCCTGGCAGTGTGTTAGGAATTTATAATTATTACTAAAAAGTAGCTACCCGCTCCGACTTCGCATGAGTGTACTAAAGAAAAAAAAATGAGTCGAAATCTATATTTTACACTCCGACCATGTAATTATATAAAAGGGTAATTGCAATCTGTCAATTCTGCCAATATTTTTGAAGACCTCATTACCGTCTTCTGTCTCGCTCAATTTTTTATATCGAAACGTTTTAAACCAATTTTTTTACTTTTTAGTATGATTTTCAAACGTTTCCCCATTCATACAAATCTTGTGCCGACAATTACAAACACAAGAACAAAAACAATGTTATGTTTTTTAGCCATTATTTTGTAAGAAGGTGTGAAAAGTTGTAAAAGCCTGCATTTATACTCTGTTGTCGAACTTTAACTTCGAATAACTTTTAAACAAGTCAACTAAGCAAGAAATCATATAAATCCTTTTTTATAGGTCGTTTAATTCCCTACAAGTATATGCTGTAAATTGTACTGTATAATAGTACGATCGAGCGCAATAACATTCCAAATATTAAAATCCCGTGTCATTTAAATGAACATTTTAAAATCATGATGAGCCACATTTTACCATTAATATTAAGAGCTCAAACTTTACCAGTATTTTTATTTCGCCGTCTTGGACGATAATTTCATGGTAACTTAAGAAAAAAACTTAAGTTTCTTTGGCTCCCATCCTACTACTATTCATAAGTATTGTTTTATCCTACAGATCAAATCTATTCCAATTATCTTTTAGCCTTGCTTAAAAAAGGAAAACATTTATTGACACGCCCTTATATAATATTAAATCCAATAATCAAATGATATTACAATAAAAATTAAGAAAACACTAAGAATTCTTACCATGAATATAAGTGAAGGAACTGGTGTCAACCTCCTGATATCTATTAAAGATATCGCCAGGGGTAGATGGCCATTCCTTGCCCCGACGAAAAATAAACGAGATGATGCATATATAGCTCCATTTAAAGACCCGAATGTGCACAGCGCTACAAATAACGGCATGATCCAAGACATCACGCCGAGAATCTTGTCGCTAAACGTGATAGCTACAGCCTCTGACGAGAGGATCTCGTCGTTTGTAAGAACAGCGAAGTATGCGATGTTAGTGAGACCATACACTAGCGTCACCACAGGCATTGAGATTGCGATAGCCCGAGGAAGATTTCTGAAATATAAAAACATTAAGTAATGGGTATTATTAGGGATCATTTAAATTTTGTTTAGAAATTTTTGTTACATTTATTATAGTGTAATTGAGAGATTAAGCAAATGGTGAAGGAAACGTTGTAATACACTATAACGTAGTCGGAGTGGAGTTCTTAGGGCTTACCTCATTAGAACTTTAACATAAAAAATTGTCGTAAAGAACGTATCGATTTGTTTCTGCTTGGGTAGCTGTTTACGAAAAATAGGTCCTTTTTATGTTCTATGTTTAGTCATCGTAAGATTCATGATAACTGTAAAGCAGTCCTTAACCGCATAGCCGTAATAAAGTGTTTACTTTTAAATAGCTTGGCTTTGTCCTTAAAATTGAAGGGTCGAGTAGAAAAGGTAGTTCAAGGTGTAATTGTAAAAAATATTATATTATATAATTCATTGAGCAATAGATGTCATATTCCTATATTCTACGACGTGCTTATTGAATAGCAAAATTGTGATTATGGAAAAAATACATAATAGCATAGTCCTAATAATTTATGATAACATTAATAATTCCACGTTACGTATGAAATACCATTGGTGTTAATACATAAGTAAACACCTACTCATCTGAATATATATAAAATTCACAGTATTATATAAATATTTAAAAAAAATTGAGGTATATCTGTGGAAAATCAATATATCAATGTATTTTATTGAAAATATTTCCTTTTAATGCAAAATATAACAACCTTTAAAGTTTTTAAATTACTTATAATGTATAATAAAAAGAAACTAACGACAAAATTCTAAACTAAGGAGAAAAAAGAATGGTTGGCTACCATGCTATTAAATTAAAGACACTACAATAATCATCGTTGTATTTTTTTATACCACCTGATGTTTTGTGCTCACTCTAAAATTCAGTTACTTAAAGTAAACTCAGAAAGTACCGCAGTCCTAAGGGAGACTAATTGATAATAGGTTATTACTCCTGGAAGAACCCTTTGAGTATCAGAACCCTTATAACTAGAAAACATAGCGTGGGTATGCTACTTTTACTTGCAATAGAATTTTGTACAGATTCTACAATTCTTAATGGAATACTCAATGTATTTGCAATGTTCTCGCGTTTCTTTGGTTAGTTTATAATAAAATCCTAATAATTCGTAAAAATATATTAAACTCACTTGTAAGGATCCTTCAATTCTTCTGTCACGAAATTAAGGTAGTTCCACCCTGCATACGAAAACATTCCTGTGTAGAAAGCGATTGCTATATCTCCTGGCTCTGTTTTGGTCCCTTCCATCATATTTTCGAGATTCTCTGTATGACCGGAGAATAAGTACCACAAGCTAGCGAAAAATGTGACAAGCAACGCCAGTATTTTTGCTGATGTGAAGGAATCTTGCACACGAGTCACCCACTTCACATTATAGCAATTGATGACCGTGAGAAAACCTGTAAT
The DNA here is from genome assembly GCA_035772565.1 of Antheraea assamensis. Taxonomy (NCBI): domain Eukaryota; kingdom Metazoa; phylum Arthropoda; class Insecta; order Lepidoptera; family Saturniidae; genus Antheraea; species Antheraea assamensis. Next base: position 6,780,165 of record JAQQSE010000064.1, on the reverse strand, counting down.
TAATGCAATCAACATAAATATTAACTGATGTAAACCTGACTGCGAGTTAAATAAATCAAAATTAGCAATAAGAAAAATAAAGAAAATCTTTAAAAGATATTTAAACCAGTTTCAATGAATAAGAAATATAACCTAAATAGTATAGATAATAAAACCAATTATAACTTTATCGCAAAAGGAATAACACAAAGACAAATAAAATTTGTTTCTCGGCTCTGTTTGTATGATATACAAAATTTTGGATGTTAATTACAACTAAAATCTAATTTACAGACGAAATCGGAAAACAAATGACAGGAATTTCAATTATATAACAACGTTAGTATTTTATCTTTTAAAGTAAATATATAGACTTCATCCTTGACAAATAGAGTTTCGTAAGCTTATTTTAATAAAGTCATAGGCTATGTTAGTTATAAGAAAATTAAACTATTTCTGACTATTAAGAGCCCTTATAGTATACAAGATGTATTCGCCAATTTCGAATAAGAGTGTTTGTCAGGACGATGCGGGAGGAAGCCTTTATTATCTTGTCAGGAGCAATCAGTCGACCGCGCTACAGAATACCTATACACCTACAATTGCACGCTCATAAAGTCGCGGACATAGTTGCCCTATTTGAATGACAGCCAGGATCCTCGGGCCAATCATCTACGATGATAGCTAGCGACAAGGTTGTGACACATGATTGTCAATTCCTTCTTAAAGAAGGGCCTATAGAAATACTTAAACGATTGAGACAGATAAAAGTTGAATTTACATCAAATATTATGTATTAGTGCTTTCACACTTAGCTTTACTTGATCACAAAGATCTGACAGATTTTATACAACAGACTATATAGATCGATCATTGACTAGACTATCGTTCTTAGATTGTAGTGTAATAATCATTGCATACCTAGAGTTGATAAACCATACAAAAAAATTATACGCAACATGGAAGTCATAATATGCTACAGTAACGTTTCTTGTTTTTTCGAACCGACCTACACTGTTTGCTTCGTTAGGCCTCTACAGTTTCACCGGACTACTAAGGGGAGGGGAGCGCTTAAGGTACTCACCCGATTTTATATGGACGACACTAGCACAAGGGCGCACGGCACGCCTCGGCTTGGGCTGTCGCCGAAAATCCTAAATCTAGCTAGCTAAACTAAACTAAGCTAAACCTATCCGTATCATACATATATAAGTTCGTGAAATATACATGTGTACCAAGTATGTATGTTTCACGATCCCGTACATGTATTTTGTATCTGTTTACTGTATTCTAAACTATTACAGTTCGAAAAAGGGCAAAAAAGAAACAAAACAGCCCATCACTGTGTGTACCTACAAGTGTGTGTGTGTCCACGTGTATGGGGTGATCGATGTTGTGGCAGTTACGTTTCAGTCTGAACTAGGCATTTATCACGTTGACACTTGACATACGAATTAGTGGAAGTTTAAATAGCAATAGTGCCGGCTTGGTGCCTTCGGTAGTATACTAATTACTGAAATAATACTAATAGAATTCACGGAGTGACTTTCTATAGCTAGATTTCTTGGTGACTTTTATCCATTTTAATTTTGCCTAAATTGGAACGCAGGCAGTCTGTACATTTCGAGTTAGAATGGTATAGTTATATTATATTCGGTGTTTGTTTGTATCGGTCTATATTTCTGTATATACATACGAACATACATACAGAGTACAGAGGTGGTGTTTACGAGTTTGTAATATATTCAAATAGTGGTAATATTAATCTTATTTAATGCACTCATTTTCAAAATATGATGACCGGATTCCATTTTTTTCTGTCTGTAAAAATTACTATATGAAACTTTATTTATTTGAGTATATTACTGACAATTTAGTGAAATATTGTGATATATAAAAAGTTTGTTCCACTTTTAAAACTTGGGCGGGTTTTTAGACAGGCAAAAAAATGATCGTTCACTGCATATTGCTGCATAAATTGTTGAAATTTCTTGTTTTAAATTTAATCGTGAATTATTTAATTTCTGTAATATTTTTAGTTGATATCGTTATTTAGCAGTTTTCAAAGTAAGGATATGACGATCATTATTAGCAAAATTATGGCGCCAATTATCTGTACTGTAAGCTAAACCTGAGTCGTTCGGCCTGTTTAGGGAACCACGAAAAGACCGCTTCTTGGTGAAGCAAGAGTTGAAAAATCACATCTCTTCATATGTCGACGCCAAAAGTAAACTAGAGAAAGAGGTATGAAAATTAGCCTATAAAGGGTCAAAAGAAGACTACTTACTGCAAATATACGCAGTCACACTTCTTCCCGTGACCCCAAAATCACTCCGTGAGCACAGAGTTACCAGATTTACCTTCACTCGAAATTGTATGGGAATACTGGTGAATTCGGCTCAAGATTTCTTTCCGATGAAGTAAGGACATCTTTAAGTGGATAAGACCGATGTTGACGAGTATTATGAAATTCAGGGGATCGTGTTGTAGATGTACATTTTTGTGAACTGATTCCTTATGTATTGTGTTCCATTGTTTTGGGTAGCAATTAATCATTGGACCGCGTAGAGTTAGTCCTTATAGAAAATCACATGCAGAATCTACCTCGAGAAATAAAGAAGGTTCTAATTTTTAAAGTACAACCTGGGATGATTGATCTTGTCGACGATTCGATTTTCATACCGTCCTGGCGAGCTGAAAACGTGTACTAAAGATGTCGAGATTTGTTGCTTGTACTGGCTAGCTTGAAGTACTAACTTAAAACCAACAGAATATATCTGAGATCTTCTAAACGGACAAGTAACAGTAAGATAACCTGCTCTGCAAGACATTAAGTAACTAAAGAATGTGTGGTTCGGCGTGGGAAAGTATTCCACAAGAAATCACTAGACAGATCTACAATAGTTTCATCACGGGAATGCAAGTGGTCTTTATTGCTAAAGCCATAACTTTTTTTTTCTATTAGATAACTAATTGAAAAATATACATTTCGTGTTTAATTTTTACTTAACGAGCAGTTATGCGTCTGGTTATTTTAATTTTGTCATCATTTTTTGAAAATCAAAACTGGGATACGTACATAACATTATTTGCCGAATTCATAAATGCCTATTATGAATGTTTTAGTCTATGGATGGAGCGTTTGACTACAATTTCATTTCATTAATGCTTATGATTATGTAAGTGGAATATGTCCTGAATACTATTTCACGAAACTGTTATAACCAAGATACTTGTTCGATATAATAGTAATTACGCTCTGAACGAGTAAAATGCCTGCCAGGGTTAGAGTTACGAATTAATTCAAACTTACTACCGGATTAATAAAGAGCGTTATCTACACTTTTTATTTTAGTTTTGGAACATGCACAGTAAAATTAATTATCGATGCATATATAACTGCAGACGATAGAGAATGCAAATGTCTTGTCTCTGTAGAAGGAAAGCGATGAAGTTTCTGAAGCCACAAGACTTCTTGCAAGAAAGTTAATAAATACAGTTCAGATTAAAAATGCGTTAAAATCAAACGTATCAGAAAAGGTGACTTACTTGTAAATGAAAAAGCGTACACAGAGAATTTTTGAATTAAAACTGCTGTGATGTGTTAGGATTATAACGCATAAAAACAGGCGAAAAGAAACAATTGACATTCCCACACAACACGTGCTACAACGTAGCATACAGCACCTAAACAGCATATATTGTCCAAAATCCATGAAAGAACGAACAAAAGTTGAATTTACATAAATGTACTATATGACAATTCTTAAAGTGCAATTGCGAAGCTTGCAAGTTGGACTCCAAGAAAAGCTAGTGGCGGCGGTAAACCTAACGTACGTAAATATATCGTATATGCGATACAACAGATTAATTATTACTACTAGTAAATCTATAAAAACGACAAACGTGAACTGCTTGTGGCGGAACCTAATAACCCAAAAATGAGAGAAAATTAGTACAAAATGAGTCTCTTTTGTCACTCTACATATCTCGCGGAGTTATGTGGTGGAGAAAGATATATCCTAACTTCAACTCGCTGTTGATAATACAAATGGTGAGTCCTCATTTTAGAGGCCATGACTCACTTTGGGTCGTTGAGCCAAAGATAACTGTATGCTCAGTATAATCGTTGCAATGCTTTAATCAGTAGACCGAAAAAAATATGCATCTAACTCTGATGCTATCTATGTAATGCTCGGTTTCTCGGAAACAGCTATAATTTGGATTAAATTTTCTATATATATATATCCTTTTTACTTTCCAAATTTAACATTGGGTTTTTAACCGACATCAAAAAGAAGGAGATTCTCAAGTCAGTTGTATTTTTTTTTTATATTTGTTGTATCTGAGGTCAAAATTTCGTCATGTATGAACCGATTTGGATAATCCTTTTTTATATAGAAGGGGATATTGTCTATTGTCATGGGCGTCGCAATTTTATTAGCACTGGCTTTTGCATTTTGAACATACACTAGAGGAATACTATAATAGGAAATAAGAAAAGTATAGTGAATTAGATATTGGTAGACTTATGATAATCTAACACTAAGACCTAACATATGGTCCTATGGACCTATGGTCAAAGACGTTCAAAAGCAATTATTACAGTAGACTTTTTTAGTCGGTTCTATTTTTCTTTTTTTTTGTGATTCTTGCAAGGCACCGAACGAAGGTCGGTCCGGTCACAGATACGTTTACAAGGTGATCGGGTTATTCCAAAAAATGTTGTCTTGTAAGATCATCAAAGTATCTTATTTTTAATCTTATCTAAGCCATAATTAAATATATTATATTATAGATATATGTTTATTTTGACATGATGCTTATCTTTATTAATATAATACATTTTTTTTCAGCATATTTTGGTTAAATTTTTGTATACGGGTAGTGTATATCATTACTACATTGATAACTTATAAAAAATAATAATAATCCTCATGATTTTAGTAAATGAAACTAAAAGTAAATGTTTAATTTAATTTTTATGCATTATTAATCTAATTGTGTACATGAGAAGTATTATACACTCATCAAAAAAGTCTAAGCAACATGTACTAATTTAAATTTTAGGATGGTTCTTCACATTATAACGTTGTATTTTATTTTTAAAATAATATCTTTAGGGTTCTATGATGTTAAAAATAACAGCTGTTGTCTTTATAAGTTCTTTTAATAACAGAAATGAACAATATTAGAATATACTGTAAAAACTAAGATCATAAGAAACTAAACTTTTTTTTTACAAAATGAAATTTCTAAAGAAAATGTATTTATTGTGAAAGAATATAACAATTTAATACAAAGTATGGTCTCTTCTGCTATTCAGAACTTGTCGGCAACGGTTATTCATTGAATTAATGAGACTGTTTATGTCATCTTGCGGTATTCGCTCCCAATGGAATTGTAGCAAATCCTTCAGCTGTTGGGTTGTTGTCACTTCGTCCAAGTCTTTCAAAACATGTCTCTGGAGCATGTCCCATGCGTGCTCGATGGGGTTGAAATCTGGCGATTGTGCAGGCCAGGGCAATACCCGGATGTTCTCCGTTGCAAAGTATTCACTGGTTCTCCGAGCTGTATGTGAACGCACATTGTCATGCATTAACCTAAAATCGGAGCCAAAGGTTTGTGCAAATGGATAGACATAAGGTCTGAGAATATCCTCAATGTAATTTTTAGCATTCATGTTTCCATTTACAAAAACGAGCCCAGTTCGCCTGTTCTTCATAATACCCGCCCATAACATAACTGTTGAGCCGCTGTATGGATGAACTTCCTGAACGCACCTGAGCCTTTCAGTATTTCCGAGCCGACGATACACTCGCACCCTTCTTGTATCAGGCTTAAACCCGAATCGCGACTCATCGGAAAACATAATTTTATCCCATTGTTCCTGGGTCCATGTTATGCGTTCTCTACACCATTCATATCGACGAGCGCGATTCCCGTGACGTATCGGTGGGCACCTGATTGGGCGTCGAGCTCGTAGGCCGTACTCATGCAGTCGATTTCGCACAGTTTGAGGACTTACATCAACACCACTTGAAATTTGTAGCCTCAAACTTATCTCTCGAGCGGTTAACATCGGCTGGCGTCTTGCAGTCAGTTGTATGTACCGGTCTTGCCGAGTGGTTGTACTCCTTTTACGGCCTGGATGCTGTTCAGCGAGTTCTCCTGTATTATTGTAGCGCTGCCAAAGACGACAAATAACACTTCTATGAATGCCAAAATGTCGTGATAGCTGAGATTGATTACTTCCCGCTTGCAACATCCCTACAGCTCTTTGCATTTCATCTGCCATCAAATGACGTCGCTTCATGACGTAAAGAATATCTAACAATTCAATTTAGTCGCTAACTTTATTTAAATGGTTGGTAAAATTATAAAATCAAGACTAAACGTAACAATTAAAACGCACTTAAATTCAAACAAATTCGCAGTCATTTGAATTTTATGAAAAAACAAAACATAATCGTTTTTTTTATACAACCAGCCAGTATGTCATCAATAACAAAAAAGTTTACTTACCTACGCACTTTGTTTGAGTAAATACTTAGAAATTAATTAATATAAATGGTAAAATTTGTAATATCAGGCATGTTGCTTAGACTTTTTTGATGTGTGTACATCACTCAAAAATTGATAGGCTACAAAAATAAACAATAATACTTTAAGAAATCGAAAACCTTTTTTTTAAATCTCAACACGTTTTACGAATTTTTGTACACGGTAAGTACGAGTCACTTTATAATTATAATTTTTATTCTCAATAAATTTTAATGGTATTTTGTACCCGGGAATTGGGAAGTATGTTGTTCTGTAATTAAAATAGCACATATAAAAGTATGAAGAAAATTTTTTAGTGATCTTCAAATAACTATAACATACTTATATTTTAATAAAATAAAATAAGGAGTCGACAATAATAACACCGGCCGACATTATTTTTGTTATCCAAGATATAATTATTTTTTTTTACCATTTTTGTAGTGCTGATTACGAAATTCAACCTAATTTTATCTTATCACATCAGGTTTTTTATAATATTTATATATTCGCTATTTTAAATTTTTCAGTATAAATAAATTAATGTATTGAGTTTTGGTGCTCTTTCTTCGAATTGAGCGGCCTCTCGTGAGAAAATATATTATGTGCAATAGCGACACGCCCAAAAGAAACACGTTACATAAAAATATGCTATTATAATTACTTTGTTTACAAACTTTTTACTGAAATCAGTGTGTTTATTTACAAAAATTGTTTACATTATACTTTTGGTATTTAATGAATTAAATTCATAATTTGGTGCTGAAAAACGTCTAAAAACACAATGTCTTCAAGAAAGTGTCACAATAGTCCGTATAGGTTTTGTTATATTTGTGGTAACTTTATGACTTCAAAGCAGAAATTGAAAATCACAGATTTTGTGGAAAATACCTGTAATGCTTATTTTGGCTTCAAATTACAACTAAAATCGTGGACTCCGCAGTTAGTTTGTACCATTTGTGTCGAACATTTGAGGAATTGGTCATACCGTAAAAGACAATCTCTACCTTTTGGTAGACCTATGATATGGAGAGAACAGACAAATTATATTGATGATTGTTATTTTTGCTGTACTAATGTGAAAGGCTTTAACGCTAGAAATAAAAATAAGATAGTCTACGCAAATATAACCTCAGCTAGACGTCCGATTCATAAACAAACTTGTTAAATAAGTATCAGAAATTGGGGTGCAATATGAGTATAAAACTCCATTTTTAGATTCACATCTGGACTTTTTTCCTGATAATTTTGTTGACTACAGTGAAGAACAGGGATAAAGGTTTTACCAAGACATAAAAACTATGGAAGCAAGGTACCAAGGTCGATGGAATGTGAATATGATGGCTGATTATTGCTGGACACTGAAACGTGATATTATTGACGATTCTCACAAAAAAAATAACACCCAGACGTAATTTTATAGCTAAACGTAAAAGATTTCACTCAACATAGTCCTAGGGCAATGATTGTACTAGATATTTTCGTTGTAAATGTTAAAATATATTTTTGTAAAATAATTATTGATTTTTTCTTAACATTTTAAAATAATCGCTTTTTCCTTTTTCTAAAAAAATCTGATGTGATGAAGCAAATACATAGGTATTTTTGTGTTTAAAATACTATAATTTAGTGATATTTTTCACTCAAATCAAAACAACGTTCAAAAAGTTTTCATTTGTCAGCCGGTGTAATTAAATTAAAAACGTGCTCCGGGACACAGCTACTTGTCCCAAAATATACATAAATATTATCAACATTAGTTTTAATTAAGAATCGATGACAAATAATTTCAAACTTCTAAAATCTTCTTTAGCATCAATCAATTTTGATGAAATTATGTACACGAAAAACAATAAGTCTTTCCAAAATTGGTAGTGTATTAAAGTTATCAGTAATAGTTTCAGAAATATTTAAATTTAAGCGCACGTAACTTCTTAATATAATAAGCTAACGAATCGAAAATAATGACTGCATAAAAAACGCGTGGCGAGCCATCGATCTGTAGTCAATTATATAAAACCCTGTAACATACGTATTTCCTAAGGTAATAGTATTACAGAAGTTTCGAATTCTCCATGGTATAAAATAGATCAAAAGAATACAACACTCTTGTAAAATTTACTTGAAATTATAACACGTATTTTAACTGAGTTTGGGTTTATAAACAAGAACACAATCGTAACTTTTAATAAATAAAAAAAATAATGAAATATTTTATTAACAAAAAAAAAAGTTTCGTAAATGCATTCAGTATTCTGGGAACATCTAATTTTGGTAAGTCAAAAACAACAACGCGGACGGTACTTACTTCTTAGTAACAGATCCTGTCCACCGCGCCGCATGGGGTAACAACAATGCGACCTTTCAATTCTATACACAACTTGTTAGGATAATAAAACGAAGACCGCTAAATTAGTGATTCTACAGTCCTCATCAAACTGCTTGACCGCACTGAATATAGTTGCGCAAAACACAAATTTGTAATAAATATGTATTATATTATATGTATAACATCGAGATAACTTAAGAATAAATGATTTCTATAATAATATTTTAAGTTTTTATTTGTATTAAGCTCTTGATGATATTATGTACAAGCCCGAACTTACGACTAAATTCAGAGGTAGTCCGGTGGAACTTTAGAGGCCTTACGAAGCCAACAGTGTAGGTCAGTTCGAAAAAAAAAAAACTAAATTCAGAGCGGGTAAAAAGATTGACGAGAGCACGTCGCTTGAGTGTATTTTTTATTCCGGACTAGCTGATACCTGCAACTTCGTTTGCGTTGTTTATATATGTTTTATGCATAGATAAAAAACATAAAAAAAATGGCAAGCACAGATGTACTTTGCTTACAACATTTCTTTGTAAACAATATTATCAGTTTACTTTCCCACTCCTGTTCATGCCCACCACATCCGCTTGCTCCGCTCCTCCATATCAAAATCCATTCATAGCTTTTCAGCTGTGAAAGTAGTTTCTTCTTTAACAGCCTTAAACTAAATAAAGATATTGTGCTATTTTTTAGGTGACGACCAAGTGTCCTAAAAACTTAACTTATATCGAAAATTATCGTTTCGGTTTCGTGTGATTTTATCTATATAAAATAAGTTTAATATATTATTTAAACATAGAAGTAAACGTTAAATACATTTTTAGTTTAAGTATATAAATGCAAATATAAATTGCTGTATAAAGTACTGTAACTATAATAATACCTACGTATTACGATGGTGGTATCAAAAACTTTCTATACATTAAACCAGCAAACAGGACTAGAAAGTTGTTAAGAGCTGTCATTCTGAGCCTTAGAAGTACGTGACTATCTCGACTATTGAAATTCTGTGCACTATAATGGCAGGCAAACTGTTCAACATATTATTTCCATAAGAATATTCATTGTAACTGTGTACACTAAAGATGTACATTAACGATATTTGGTATTTTTGACATTTCATAGAAAATATTTTGTTTTTAAAATGTTATTGTACTGTTATTATCATATATATTTGTTAAGAATTTTAGTTTGATCCTTCTAGTTGCGTTAATAGTCCGTTGTTTTATTCAATTTTCTTGTTTTTATATTTAAAGTGTAGTTTTTTTGTTATGTATATGCTTAATATGTTAATAGCATGTATATCGTAAATATTATTGTACAAACATAGTTTTTTCCGAAATCTAGTTAGACAGTCATTTCAAAATCAAAATCAAAAATACTTTATTCAGTTTAGGCCCTGAGAAGGCGCTTATGAACGTCAAAGTTACCACCCACCAGATTACATATAGGTTTTACGTATTTCATACCTTCTTATATCTGAAGCAACATTTTTCCGTATATTGCTTTATACAGCTCAGTCCTTCTCTACAAATCCGGGAATAAAGTTGGTAACTGTATTTACCACCCTTAAGATTGTTGTGCAATCTTTTGAAGATGTATTTTTATTACCATTAACCCTACTACTTGACATTCTATTTTTCGCGTTATTTTATGTACACTTAATATCAGATGCATTACTGTTATACTATTAAAGTTTTATCTAAATAACATCTAAGTAAGAAATAAATTTATTTATTTATTAAGTAAGAAAGAAATAAATTGGAGATTTTAAGGCAATTCATTTGAAACGAAATTAGTTTGAACATTTTTATCTGTTGAAAAAAATGTATATAAAGAAAAAAATGCCACTCTGAAAATTCAAGGAATTTGTGAAAATACTAAAGTTGTTAATAAAAAAAATGAGAAATATGAGAATCATCAGAAAATTTTTGATTTATTTTAGAAAATATTTAAAAGAATGTTGAAGATGAATCCGTATTTTTTTGGCAATTTTTTTTCTAAAAAGTACGTTGTACAGCAATATATAAAAAAACCATCACGATAATTCAATTTAAAAATAGTTATAGCTATTTTAAAATAAGCAAGCTATTTTTTTAATGTATTAGTTTTTTTTGGTTGGGTAAAAAAAATTCGATAGGGTAGAAAAAATAAAAATGTTTCAGAAAAATCGAAAACTAAACACATGTAGATACAAAAAAATGTAATGACTAGTTTTAAGCATGTCTTTATTTGTTAAGGCAAAGAACTTTGATCTAAGTTTTACTATCGCATTCATTCCAAATAATCATTAATGCGAAAATATATATATATATATATATATATATATATATATATATATATATATATATATATATTATATATATATATATATATATATATAAGTATATAATATTTAAGGTCACGTCTTCCTGTATAATATAAAGCAGGAAAAGCTTTAATATTCAGTATTTAGAACAAAAACAATTATTACTTACGCTCACTAAAGTATAATAACTTATTCCTCTACTGATAATTTTGACTATATAAATACTTGTCTAGAGATTAATAGATGATGAAGTAATTATTAAAGTTATAGAAGTACTCATTCACATAAGTATAATAAAGAATAAATGAGCAGAGATATCTTTAGATGTGTAATTTTGTTTTCCATTAATGTTATTTTGTATGCAAATGAACCCAAAATAAATCTCAATGCTACGTGTATTGAAATATTAAAAAAAAATCTTATCGAATAATTATTTTGAAATCCCTCGACTAGGTAGACAATTAGGTAAAAAAATATTTGCCTTCTCTTTTCTGATTCGCAGCTGTTACCTACAGGTAAGTACTATACCTGACCCAACTTCTACTATTAAAATATACACCAAAGGGCACCTTATTTAAAATTGTATCGAAACCTGTGTTACAACGTGTACACAACTGTGCTACAGGGAGTCTCGTTCGAGCAGCGGTCGAGTGCACACGTGCGCCCGCTCGCAGCTCTGACGGTCCGATCGTTCGGTAACTCGCGCGTAGTTGTCGGATATTTCCGTGAGTATTCGGTAGTATAGTGTGTTCGTATGGCTATTGTCAATCGACACGCTCTTTTCAGAGTGACGGTGCAACTCTATCAGTGTACCATTTAAACCGCACTTTTCGGTGCGAAGCCGTGCACGCTGTGTGTAGTACGTCGAGTCGCCGTGCTTCGTGTGCCGTGCAGCGCGACGTCCTTCGTGCCGCGCCGTATGTGCAGATACGAAGAGAGAAGATTTCGCGTCGCGTGTCCCTTTGGCCCGGACACGGATTGTCCGTTAAATTTTTAATTAGGCGCACCCCCTTGTCCCTCAGGCAGGGAGGCTAGTCACGTCCACCCCCGCGCCCCTCAGGCCCCTCCGGTTCATCAGGCCCTAGAAGATGTCACTCATATCGAGGAATTACTCCGGTTCCACATGTTCGTGTCGAAGGAAGACCCTTCATTGGTCACCGAATACAATAGGCTCCCCTAAGTTTTCGCGCGCAATCCTTCCGGCCCGTAAGCAACATTGTTTCGCGGAAAATCCATTTAAGGCTCTCTCTGACCCCGACTCCTATAACGACTCCAACCTGAACCTCGACGCCGCGTCCACGACCGCGCCCGCACCCGCGACCACTACCACGACCACGACCACGACCACGCCCGCCGATGACAATGGTTTTACAACCGTCACGCGCCGCGGCAAACGCCCACGCGCCGCAAATTCGTCCGACAGCGACTCGGCTACGGGACTGTCCGCCCCAAAGCAGTCAAATGTAGGTGGCGCTCGGGTGCTCCGAGTCTCTCCTGCGCCCTCTGTCTCGACTTCGGTTAAAACACTGGCCACGGAACCCACGGTCGCGGCTAAGAAGCCACGCCCACCGCCTCCCGTCACCTTCCGTGACAAATCTCGTTGGGTAGAAATCTCGAAAGACAATACGTCCAAACAGATTTACTACAAATCCGCTGTCAACACCGTTGCCGGCATTTCTATTAGAGTCTCGATACCCGATGAGTATCGCCAGCTCACGATATACTTCCGGGAGCGGAAACTCCCTTTTTTCACCCACGCTCTCGAGGATGAGCGCGTCCTCCGTGTCGTCCTTCACGGTGCTCCCTCAGAGCTCACCACCGACGACGTCCTCATCTACCTGGAGAAACTGGATCTCCCAGTTCGTAGAGTACATCGTATGTACCACTCCCGTACGAAGGCTCCGTACAACCTAGTTCTGGTCACTCTGGACCGGGATAGGTTTGGGAAGAACATCTTCCAAATCAGCTCCGTGTGCGGTCTCTCCCGCATAACAGTCGAGTCTCCTAGCAAGACCTATGTACCCTCGCAGGGTCACAACTGTCAGATGTATGGTCATTCCGCCCGGCATTGCCACCTGCGTCCCAGGTGTGTGAAGTGTCTCAAGCATCACTCCACTGCCCCCGCACTCCTGAGTCCACCGAGCCTCCCAGCTGCGTCCTCTGCGAGCAACCGGATCATACCGCGACCTATCGCGATGTCACCGCGCACCCCGCACGACCCGTCCCCGCCGTGGCGGACGTGCAACCCAGTCCAGGGCGCACGCCCCGTCGTCTTGGACGCAACCGCCACCGCCTCCGCCCAAAAGCAAGACAAGGCTTTCCCTGACCTGCCGGGCACCTCCAGTGCACCGGCAGTATCCGCACCCGCGTCGTGCGCGCTCTCCTGGCACGCAAAGCTTTCCCCGCCATCTCCCTCGGCTCCTAAAGTCAAGCCCCAGCCTCAGAAGGCTCATTCCAGTCCTACGCCACCTACCGCGTCTTCCGTTTCGACCACCGGTATCGACTGGATAGCACAACTCTTATTAGTTCACGATGTTCAAGAAATACACGCGTACAACGCGCTCGTCAATAGTACCTCTGAGCTCGGACTCTTAAACGCGATCTCAGCTTTTCCGGCCGTTGCGACTATGCTACAGCGACTAACCCACGCCGCGCAAAAATAAATTCGCGATAATCATAATATCAGTTCGAACCCGCGTTTTCATATACATTAGATCGATACGTAATAGGAACTCGTACGTAATTGTATAGTTAAGTTGGCACCGCGCCCATTGTTCTTTATTTTTCGCTCGATGTCCTCTTAAAAGATGCGTGTTTGCGCCCACGCCCGCGACTCTCTCTGCTCACGCCGCCGTGATCGGGGGGGGTGAAGATACGATCCCGCACACTCGTCGCGTCTTTTCTTGTAACAACTCGAGCCTAGGTTTGTCCCTCGGTCTGGAGCCATATGTTACTCGCGCGAATACAGTGACTCACGCTTGTTTTTCATTTACACAGATCACCCCACATACGTGCACATCTAGGTACACATAGTGGTGGGCTGTTTTTTTGCCCTTTTCGGACTGAAATAGGTCACACAACAAAGTAGTCAGATGCAAAATACACATATACATTGGTGAAACATGCATGATCAAACATGCATTTTTCACGAATTCATATGAGTATGAAATGGATAGATAGCTTAGCTTAGCTTAGTCAGATCGGCAAATTCGGCGACAGTTCAAGCCGAGGTGCACCGAGTGCCCTTGCGCTGATCGCCTGAACAAATCGGGCGAGTGCCTTAAGCGCTCTCCTTAGTAGTCCGGTGGAACTGTAATGGCCTTGCCAGGCACACAGTGTAGGTCAGTTCGAAAACAAAAAAAACTGCTACAGAGTGCTGCAAAAGAAGTAGTTTAGAAAAAACACATGATACGAGTACGTAAATATGTAAATTTCTTTAGCTTTATCTGGGATCATGGATTTTAAATATGAGGTTTCGGTACATTCATCTTCATTGTAGGTGCGATATAGGACACATAATATTCACAAAAAAGATATAACGTTTATTTAAAAGGTAGGTTTTCCTGTGGGCTTTTTTGTTTTTATTTATATTTCAACTTGTCGATTATCATCGTTCATTTCAGTTTTTGTACTTTGTCCTTGCTAATTCTTACATATAATAGGTATAGACAGAATTTTTTATTATTTTTACTTTATAGGTTTTAGTGTTTGATCACTATCTCACCTGATGTTAAATGACTATGTGGTCTAAGAGGGTAAACTTAAAACCTTATAAACTTAGAGCCGCACTGGCTCTCAATTGCTGCTATCGGATCACGTCTATAAGTCCTTAAAACAGATTATCAACTTGAGGGTGGTAGTTAGCGAGGCGATCTTAGAAAAAATCTCTAATACCATGCTATGGTTTCATCGCAATATTTTTCTTCACCGTAGTCTCCGCTTTGCTCATTCGCAAGGACTCTAACCTATATCGATTAAGGCGGTGTCCGAATAAGTTAACCACTGCTGTAACAACTTAAGTCAATTGTGTGCACACATATGTTTTCTAATTATTACGTATCGTAAAAATGTTTGAATTACTTACGACATAACAATAATTAACACGTTTTGTGCCACGTAACCCACCGGTGGTACACGTTACACTTAATCTTCAGGCCATGGGCCAACACGTGGCACAGAATGTGTTGAATTTAAAGGGCAAAACTATTAATCAAGATTAAGAAGATTGAAAATACTAACAAGTGATAGCAGCTGCGATGAGACTCACGGCTTCACCTGGCGGGTTACAAGTGAGCCACAGCGGCTTCACTATGTTCTGGGCGAAGATAAGAGCTGTGATCGCATTACCAGTCGGTACGATGATGAATAACGCTACCCACAGGTACAGGAAGGCGGGTACTGGCCCGAAAGCTTCACCGATGTAGGCGTAGTCACCTCCCGACTTTGGTATCATAGTACCTGAAATTAATGTCACATTTAAAGTCTCACATATTTAATATATCTGATCGGTGAAGTACCTACTTAAGTGGACGTTAGTGGAAGTTCAGAGTAGCGTCCAGTTAAGGGTAATATGTTTTACACATTTTGTAATATGTTTTTAATAATAACACGGTTTAGAGATGATGCTGTGCCTGATGGTAAGCCGAAAACAACGACAACTAATAAGAAATCTACAATAAATCACCGGTCGTCGATGTGTGCAACCCAAAAGCAGTTACTGGAAGGTATTATCACCATATGTGTGATGGGCGCAATTTATTCAGGTACAGATTCCTACTACCTGAATTTGTTTCTAGATACACATCGGCTGATCTGGAGCCTTAGCGAACTTTTATAAAGTGTTACACCCGCCATATATTCATCGTGATCTAGCTATTATTAACGTTGTTAATTTTCTTTTATTCCACTTTAAATCGTATCCAACACCAGGAAAGTCAACCTTCGCGATCACTGATGCGGTAAATATCCAATTAGTATTATCAAAAATATGCATGTTTCCTTTAAAGATCCTACTTATTTATAGATGCCATAAATATATTCTATTAAAGTAGTTCTTGTTAATTTGACATTTATAAATGAATATAAATTGAACGTTCATGCTACCTGATCCAACTACTTAGCTAACTTGATTTTGAGAAGTTTAAATTACGTAGCATAAGAAGTATTTCTAATTTTTCATTGATTTTAAATAAATAATATTACACAACTCATTAACATGTTAGGTTCCTAAATAACCTTTTTATAATAAATCTAAACTATGTATTTAAATTATGATGTCCTTGGCCCGAATTGAACACGAGTTTTATTCTCTGAGAGGAAGTATATATTTGTAAAATACGATAACTGTTATTAGCTATAACTCCTTATATTCGTTTACAAGCATAGTTCCAGTGAACACATCGTCTCAACTTGACATAACACAGAGATCTTTGCATCATATTTATTTAGTGTGAAATTAATGTAATAGATTTAATGGAGTTATGCCACCATAATGCGTTAGTCCAATCATATGAATCCGATACAAGAACTTAAGGTAAGTAATGTCGACATTCGTGTAACAGTTGGAATGATGAATTAATAAATATTGCATATTACTTTGTACACTGGCGCTTAATACCACAAGGAATTGACTTCCAACCAGTAGTATAATGGAGACAAATGTTATAGTAGGTAGTGCAAATATTTAAAAAAATAAAATAAATAGGGTACTAATTAGATAAAATGAAAACATACACAGCATAAATCTATATATACATACATACACTTATATAGATCTATATTGATAGTGATACGTATACGTACAACAGTTGAATTTTAAAGTTGGTGATAGTTTCAGCGTCTCGAAGTTGACGCGATAACTCATTCTACATTATCGTATGGCAGTTATCGTGAAGGAGTTCCAGTAGTCAGATGCAAAATACACGTATGCATTCGTGAAACATGCATGGTCATGCATTTTTCACGAATTCATATGTGTATGAAATGGATAGATTTTTTTTTTATTAACGTGGGGAAATCCATTATGGATACCCATCCTCCCGGGGGAGAGAATGGGTTATGTCCGACTCGCACGGACTAAAACCCCACGGTGTACCGGCCACCGCTTTAAGTCGGGGCGGCATGGGACCGAACTGTGGCTATCACCATGCCGCCCCAGCGGTCAGCCCGGCGGAATTTGGCCGCCGGGCTCCGTCCTCATAGGGAGGTAGACTGGGTACACAGCCAGCTACCTCCCCTCGTCAGCCGGACCTGTGCAATGAGGAGATGGGCCCCCCGGCCCATCCCCTCAGGTCCAGCTACGGAGGTGGGAGGAGGCGGGCAGAGCGCCGCCTCCTTCCACCGGCCCTCCTCTGGTGGAGAGGGCCGCTGAGAGGGTCCACCTCTCTGACCCTATCAGCCGCCTCCTTTTGCGAGACGACCTCCTCGCAAAAGGAGACCACTGCAGTCCACACCTGCTCGCTGCCGAGCATGGCCGCAACCACACTCGGCAGTGACAAATCCCCACCAGCTCCCACCGCCGCAGCCAGAATGCGGCGCTGTCCGTCCCACGCAGCACACTCAGAGAGAGTGTGCTGCGCGGTATCCTCCGCAGCGCCGCATTCATGGCATGCGGCGGTTGGCTCCCTGCGCACGATCCGGTGCAGGTACCACCCGAAACAACCATGTCCGGTGAGCACCTGCACCAGACGGAACGTCAGGGAGCCCCACCGTCTCCTAATCCACTCCGACAGGACCGGGCGGACGGCGTCCACAGTATAACGCCTATACCGCGCGTCCGCCAGGTCCTGCCGCCACCTCTCCACTGCCACATCCCGGCCCTCCCTCCTTCTGGCCTCAACTTCTCTGGGAGCCAGAGGCTCCCCCAACCGTTTCCTTGCCGCCGTGAACTCATACACGGCGGCAAGCACTTCTGCCTCCAGCTCCCAGGGCAGGGATGAAATGGATAGATAGCTTAGTTTAGATTAGCTTAGTCAGATCGGAAAACTCGGCGACAGTTCAAGTTGAGGCGCACCGTGTGCCCTTGCGCTGATCACCTAAACAAATCGGGTAGCGGCCTTAACAAGCCAACAGTGTAGCCAGTTCGAAAAAAAAAAGGGAAGGAGTTTGAATAGAGTGCAGATCTGTGCGGAGGGACCACAAGAGTTTTGCTATTAGCAGAATGAATATGATGACACAGAGTCCTTACATGCCTAGAGATACTGTAGAGGGTTAAATTTAGACACCATAGAGAAAATTTATTGAGATAAACATTAAGTAAAGATTTAGACTGTAATAATGAATTACATTTGTTTAGTAACATTGTTCATTCAACATAGTTCATTATATATGGCTGTTTAGTACTGAAGATAACATTATGTCAACATGAATAATATACAATGGTAATAGATAAGGAACTGTAATATACCTTATTATTCATTAGAATAGGCAGCCTACTCTCATAAATTATCGCTGGCAGATATTACATCTTTAACCCCAATTCAATATTAATATTCGATCCAATTATAGTGTTTTTACTACGATAACTTATTATGTTTGACTATGACTATGACTGATATTCATAACCCATTAGGTATTTAGAAACGAAATATTAACTTTTTCACTTATTGGTGAGGGATCGGTAATTATCATCTATCAACCTTTATATATAATGTACTAGCTGTACCTCCCGGCTGCAAACGGATGTAGTAACAATAAAAAACTAAGTTCTCCCTTTAAAATATAGTACGTGTCAAACTTTTAACTGTATAAACAAAGAACGTTTGAACGGTTAAATGGGCACGCTAAGGTTGTGGAATGGGTTACCAGCCACGATGTTTCCCCAGAGTTATAACATGGGGTTCTTCAAAAAAGGATTGAAACACGCTCTTCAAGGTCGGCAACATAACAGTGATGCTGCTGGTGTTGCAGTTTTTCTTAGGCGACGGTAACCATTTCACATCAGATGTGCCGTCTGCATGTTTGCTGCCCTTTGGCATTAAAAAAAAACCATTTTAAAAAAAGTTAACAAACTCGGTCAAAAATTTGTTAATCAGTACGGGTATCGTAAAAATGTTCATTCTTTGTAGGTCTTTTCATTATTAAAGGATATTTTTATTACATTAACAAGCTAATGCTTGTAATTTTGTTCTAGTGAAAATGTTTTTGTTGTTTCGAGGGAACTAGGTGTTTTATTGGATTTAATTGTAGGTTCTGATTATTATTTAGTTATGATTACTTCACCAATTTTACTCATTTTAAATGACATTTGTTATATTTGATTATTGTTTATTTATTACTATACTTATTATTGATTACTGCTTTATGTAGCCTATGTAATATTTTGAGAATTCCTCTATGTGCTACTAAAAGTGCCGACAAATCAGTTCAGAAATTTCTAAAATTAGCCGTAAGAAACACTTTAATTTTATATATATATAGATTTATGAATAGGAAAACTATGCCTTCAGGCACAAAGCGTCTTCTTCTTCTTTATTTTTTTGCTCCGGCACCGTTTGTGCACTAGCCAGCGTCAAGTAACAAGATTTTTCCAAGTAAGTGTCTTGTGATAATTATAATGTTCTAGCAAGATGGTGGTTCCCTTGTTAGAACTTTCCATGGAGTTTTGGTGGCATCTCAGAATGCATGCTCCGTGGTATTATTTCCCATCCACTTCACTTGTGCATAATAACCGAACTATATTACGTAAAACATCACCAATATTACAAAATATAGAGTCTAAAAACACAAGATTATGAATAAAATATAAAAACCACTACATGACAGCCTAAGATCCCGCCAAAGACTCCCACAAAGCGTATCAAGTATTAAACTACGTCACTGGTTTTGACATTATTACATTAATATTAGAAGCCTACGCAGAATGACTTAGAGAGCTCGATAACGGTCATACTAAGTTTTTTTTTCGATTAAATTAGTATTTTTCAATTACAATATATTCGGTACAACAAACAAATTTTATGTCTAAAAACTACACAACTGGACGGTATTGTCAATTGATAGTGCTAAAAGTTTCTCCCTCACAATTTATATCTTACTTACAACATATAATAATTGGACAATAATGCTCAGTATCATAGGATTGGGCACGGTTACTTCTTTCGTATGTGTGCAGACTCCACGTGACTTTATAGAGTTTTTGAATCACTAGTCCACGTTTTATGACATAACGGGAAACCCATGTATTCAGTATTTACATGTCTTGTTACCAGACTGCTTTACTATAAGATACGTAAAGCATGCTTTTTCATTTACAAAAAAATAACTTCGACTAAAAATAAATATCCTCTAAATGTACCGTTACCGAAATCATCCTATCAAAAAAAACTCATTTTTAATTAAAGCTAGCAATCAAATTAACAGAGTCTTGAAAATCTTTGATATAGACCCCTTTACACTTAACCTTAAGAATATTATCATTAGTAACTTTTTAAAATAATTTTACAAACTCATTTCATGTAGTTATATCATTGTATGTATATTTTTATCAATTTTTAATAGCCATATTTGGGTTGTCGATTCTATATTTATTCTGCCGCCTTACTCTTGACGCTTTCGAGTTCTAAATCAAATCGAATTTTATTCGATCTCGGGCTATTTCGTACTCTTGAAATCAACGCTAGCGCTCAATCGTGCTGTGGCTCAAATTAAAATTAACTTCGATCGACTTAATCGTTAGGATCGAAAAATCGGTACTCTCCATTTTGTTTGACAGCTGTAAATGGAGTCGTTCGTTCGAGTGCGGCTGTCAAAATAGACGATTCTGAAAAAGGTACTTTTTAAGGATCGAGTGAGAACATTTTAGTGTTTTATTGTGATATTTATTCAAAAATGTTCATTGTTATCGTTTAGTTTGGAATACCGAACCCAATAAACACACGTGTGTGAAGTTATTTATAAAAAAAAGTCGATATAACAACTATATTGAGAAATTGAAGTTTCCAAGTTAGAAGAAATTATCGAATATTGAAGAAGAAGTATTATATGTACATTAATTTATTACACCCTACATGTGTTTAAATCAATAACAAAATGATATTTGTATTAATAACGTGGTAAGTTTTAACGTTTAAGTTTTCACATAAAATTTATATTTGTACATACATTACATAGTATGTTTATGCATTTTTTGCAAATAAGATATATCTAAATCCCTCAGTGGTGGTATAAAGGCATACAAGGTCAGTCATAATTGTCAGTAAAAAAATATATGAGGAATAAATTGTCAGTTACAAGTTTTGCTTACATAATTATTTTTTGATACTGAGAGCTATCTGAGACAATATCATGGTCATTTTCCAGCTACAAGGGATATGTGGACTAACCATAAAAACATATTTGTAAAATCTATAAAGTTACCCTAATCTTATAAATGAAGATTTATATGTAAAAAATAATATAAGTTATATAGGTATAGGTTAAGCGATGGAGATAATTAACTATGATTTTATTCACATTAATAAATAATATGTTACTAAGCTTTAGTCTCAAGTTGAGTTGTTTTGAGCTCTCATATGTTTGATCAACAAGTTTAGTTTAGTTTTCTCTCTGAGTATGCAATATCTTTATATGTACCATAATATATCCATAATGTATGTTAAATTTGATTTTATTTTATGAAAGTTTATAGTTTATATTAATATACACATGTTATTTGTACAATTTGTGACATGAATATTTTAATTTTGTAATATAAATTAGGTATATGTCACCCGGGCTATTTGGTAATTAACAAAGCATTATTAAATACAATTGATAAGTTGGCAAGTGAGTTATTTTTAATATAAAATTACAGAAACATCATACATAGAAATAATAATATATTGTTTTTTTAGGTGATGCTGGTACCTTCCTAAGAAGAGTAAAAAGTGACACTTATAGTAAATGTACTAGTCGTTTAAGTAGTCGTTGGCACAAAAGTGTTCTACTAGACACACTGCGGAACAAATGAAATCCCTGGACGTTATATATCTCATCATATCATGCTGTACTACAAATCAGCATACACCAATCAAAAACATCAACAAATTATTACCAATTATCATCAGCTTGATGTATTTGATGGTAAAATATTACAACATAATTTAAAACATGTAATTGTCTGTAAAAACAAAATATTTATTGATGTAATGAAAATTATTTAAGCAATATTATAGAAAAATAAAATTGGCTTTAGTCAAGGTTAAATATATGCTGTTTTTTATTGAATGGTGATAAAGGTTAATCAGTTGTGTTCTAAGCTCTTGTTATTAAATTAAAAATGGAAATGAAAGCTTTTTATGAAATTCATTTACATAATTTTCATAAATAAAAACTCATTTTTTATTGTTCTGACAAAATGTTCATGAGAGTCCATCTGTATGGTGAACTATGAAGTGCTCAGTGGCATGATGTATACAAGTCCATGGTGGTAAATTGATTCATTTATTGTTTCAGTTTTTAAATTATTCATAATATATTATGTCATCAGATAAAAAATAAACTATTTCGAGATATCACCTTCAATATCTCTGTATACTGTATAATATTCTTAATCAAGCAAAATACACTTAACATGAAATGTGTCATGGTTGCTACAATATTTCTATATAAAATTGGTTTTAATTGATAATCTCAATATTACTATAATATTAAAGTTTAAGTAAAGATTGTCTGAAAAAATTACATTATTCTTAAGTTTGTAATGTCTTTATAGATGTTACAATATGTACTAATAAAAGTTGAAGTTAATTTCATGATTGTTATCTCTTTGGTATATTTTAAATATGTTCTTGATATATGTATGTATGTATGTGACATAAATCGATATAAACTTTATATAAGATTAGAAATATGCTTCTTTTTGAAACGGTGGTAATATTTAATTAGCTGTACTATTAACTCCTATTGTTAATAAATGTGAAATGAAAAGAAATAATTTATTTTATTTTGTGTTATATATTGGCACAAATATTAAAATCCATTATTTATGGTTCATATGGGATATTAATTAAAGTTAAACGTATACTACCAACAGAAAACATATTACTTGGCTTTACGGTGTATTAGCAAGAACTTTACATATTACTTGATTTATATTTATTTTTGTCTATAATGGTAAATGGATTTATATAATTTATTGTTTAGGTTTTTAAGTGTCTCTTTATACTATATTAAAGCTATAATCATCACACTCAATAATATGTGTAGTGTATGAAATTCCAAATTCAAGAAAATACACTTAACGTGATAAAACATCACGGTTGCTATGATTTTTATTACGAAATCGGTAATGAGTGATAAACTTAATACATAATACAACATTAAACTTTTGAAAGGGCCTGAAAAATCTACAGTATAGGTACCTAATTTTAGTATGTAATGTTTACAAGTTTTCTAAATGTATGTTCATAAAAGTTATAGTTTTATCACACACACTTCATGAATATTTTCCCTTACTATATTTTTCATAATTCCTTTACATATATCTAGGTAATATAAATTGATTGGTGTATTATACATCTCATCATTTTGTAAAAAAAAAACATTCCAATGTTTTTATGATTAAATTTGACAGTCTGTAGCACAGGCTAGTAAAGATTATATTCTGCGACACAGACTAAAAATAACATGTTCGTCGTGTTCAATAATAAAATCAATTATTTTAGGACGATTTTAATAGGTGTAGTATATTTTTATAATATATAACATAATATAAATCATTATTTTAGCGTTATTGAAGCAGAAAACACTAAAAAAGCAATGATTTAAGCATATAATTATGACGCTTTACTGTGACGTATTGTGTGTACACCGTGCCCGGATACACTTAACGACGCCGTTGTAAATCGATTGTAACTCGATCTTGATCTTCGATTTGATTTGGTTCAAGAGTACCGTTTTAGATCGAGTTCGAAACAAAATTGAATTCGAATCAGAAACAAAACCAAATTGAAATCAATTTCAAGAGTTAGCCTGCAGTTGTTAGCTGAAAGATCACTTTTAATCTTAGAATAAAATAAAAATAACGCTGATATTTTAAAGTATAATTAGATGAGTCAGCGGCTCCGCTCGGATAAACTGCGAAATGTTACTAATGTGTTTAGTAAGATTTTAAACATCAGACGATGTATTGCATACATATTTAAATGTTTTTGCAAGACTTATTTGTGTACAATTCTTACTATTATTACCAATTACACTACATTGGACACTGTATGGCATTAATATATGTTCAGAAATATATCTTTCTTCTATACGTGTGACTGAACAACTACTAAACGGATAGACAGATTTAGATAAATCCTTTTGTGTGTTCCGGTGGATTCAAAAATGGTTTAGATTCATAACTGGACCCTGGTAGTTGTAGCTGCGGTCTGATTCTAGGGTTCTTTTAGCATGACAGGACAACGTACTGCCGCTAGTATTGCTATAAAATTTAATATTTTTAATTTATAATTCACTATGAATTTGCTTTGTTACGCAAATTGTGATTTTTTAATATAATAAATACATTAATGTAATTCCATAGTACATTATTTTAAAGTATCTTATAAGGTTCAACTAGCGTTAGCGGGTAAGCGCCAGAAAATATTTTACGACCTGATTGATACACGTTGATTTTTCTCTACTTTCTATAAATTTAAAAGCGACCATCAAATAAGAAAATTTGAAATTGTCACCAGACAATTTGTAATACATATTTACAGGTATATATTCTTAAATTAAACATTTAAATCAATTTATATATATAAACCATCAGAAAGAAATTTTCTAAGTGTTAGTGGTAACCGTATCCCTTGCTTAGGTTAGTAAAATCAGGTTTGTTTTATACTATTTATTACTATTATCAACTATCATTTAATCTATAATAGACACGCCTGTGTAAGGTAATTGAATTTTGTTTAAGTTTATCCTTTACTATTTTTTTGCATTTGCACATAGCGCTTATTTATTGCATCAGACATTTAATATGGATAAAAATGTTTGAATTTTGGCTAAACTTGATATGAATGTGAATCGTATTATTAGATAATCTGAAAATGTTAAAAATAATGGATATAATACTTTTGTTTTGTTGTGATTAGTCTAGCTCTCGCGCTATTATTCCGGTGAAGCTGTGAGGGCTCCTCAAGCCAACACAGTATAGTCAGTTCTAAAAAAAAACTATTGAATACTCGGACTTCTCATTCATACATCATTTGCGTATGTAAAACTATTTAAATGATTGAGAATTTTATGAAGAAAATTTTGCCTCTACAGCACGAATATGTAGTGAAATAAAATGGCAGCCCAACTAAAAGTCAATGTTTCAACATATTTGAACTTCTTCTGTCTCACTCACTCACTTTTTATATGTAGATTTTTTAATCCAAAATTTTCACATTGACCCTAGGATTTTTCGAACATTTACTGTCATATAATTAATCTTGTCCTGACAGTTACACACACATCGAAAAATTGACCAAATAGGTGCTTCATTCTGAATTGATGCGCTTACATATATATGCCAATTGACTTTTATTTATATACATTATTAAGAACGATTCTTATCACCGCACCGCACCGCGCCATATTAAAAGTCCAGAATCTGCGTGCAAATAATTTGACAAACCTCGTATATAGGATAAATTCTATGACTGATGCAATAAACCGTATTTTCTTTAATTTAGTTATAATATTTGTACGCTACATACCTTTATTAGGTACATATCCTTTATTTTATTATGATATTGTACTTATGTCGGTATTACTTTAATGTGACAATTCATTTCAAGATATGTTTTTTATCTATGATTTTTCATTTTTTTTTATACTACATCCAAATACTTTAACTGTATTAAGTTAATATATTTCTTTTACTTATATGTGATATAAAAGGACGTGATCAACTCAGTCACAATAAGGGATTTCTTGATATCCAGGTTACGAGTTCACGTGAGACATAATATAAGCTTGTAGAATAACTGGTGGAAATACTAGCACTAATATAAAAGAAAAGATATAATAAGAGATCTTTTTTCTTTATTTCAATTAAACGCTATTTAGTTGAAAATAACTAAATACATTACTTTCTTACCTATAATAAAATAGAAATCCTATGTGATTTATTTTGCCTATTGTTTCTAGTATTATGCGAAATTAGTAAAATGTTCATAATTGTAGCGTTTATATTGTCATAAAGTTATTATCTTGTCGTGGAAGTGTATTTGAGATTTTAAAAATTTGTATCTTATTCAAGTACACTTTTTGCATTCACGTTTAAAAGTACACATAAATCATAACCAACTAATAAGATTTTTCATTTTACTTTTGTCAATCACAATATCATTGTGCTAAGAAACTTTAACGAAATAGGCGAATACAAATATTTCTTACTTTTTGATCACGTAATTATATTTAAATAATACTAATTCCAATTAAAGTATTTATAAAGAATACATTTAAAAGTAACTGCTGTGTAAGTATTCTTATTGGTGTCTAGTTGGTAAATGAATTTCAGCATGTTGAATTAGCATGACCGCAAATTTAATTATGAACGTCTGAAAATAATACAAGAGATGATAGCTATCCTAACATTGAATTACAGAAAAAGAAAATTTAATGGACGATAATAACGTTTAATTAGAAGGATGATGAAACACTTCAATGTTCAAAGATTAAACTTACCTAGTTCGGCATAACACAGTGCTCCGATCATTGAAAGAAATCCCGACAGTACCCAAATGATGAGCGCCATTCCTTTGGAACCGGCATATTTTAACGCTAAATTTGGAGATACGAATATACCGGCACCTACAATCACTCCAACGATGATCGCAACACCGTTCATTAAGCTCAATTCCTTCTTCAGCCGTACACCTTCACTTGATATTTTATCATTTTCACCAAAATCTTCTAACACCGACTCCATAGGTTTCGGTGCGAGACCCTCAATATCGGTCACTTTAGCCATTCTATACGGTTCTATTATTTTATTAGAGTAATATGTAATGAAACTGTATGCTGCTACTATTACAATTAAATAATTTGAGACACAATTAACAGCAAAAAAGTACTACATTAAATTTTCTTTTCAAATTCTGTAGCACGATCAGGCAAACATTGCGTCACTCTGCGGAATAAGCTGCGGCGGGAAACACCACGTGTAGTTTCTGCACTATGAAACACCCATTGATTGATAAAACTGTGGGAAACTATATATATACATATACTTGATAACACTCACGAACAGAAATTATTATTCACATATAATAATTTATAACCGTTTTATTCTAGGTTAAATTATTCAAAACATTCGTTGCCACCTTGAATCGTTGTTACACCTGTCTATTGATATAATATAAAATTAAATATTTTATGTTTTAAAAAATGTAACATATATTTATAATATTCAAGTAGACATTATATATATTCCGATCGCGATCGTAACCATATGGTGCGAAGACCGCGGAGCGAACACGTCTGGCCTTGCGACCGTTTACTTTACTATTCACTTATGTACCTTGCAAGTTAACTACGAGCATAGCAGCCTACCATATCCATTCCATAGTTCTAAAACGGCACGAGTGTTGTATGATGGATGAGCAACTTTGAGCTTTCAACCATTAGAACATGGTTCTTTTCTCATTATCACAATTTATCAATTCACTGCCAAGATCTTATAACTGGTTTTTAGATATCTCGATCTTGTCATCCAATAGAACACGTGTAGATTTAACATACATTTTTGTAAACTATAAATGACACTTTGATATGACTGACATAAATTTACATTATGCGAGATGAGAGTCCGTTGACCGTCTATCAGGCGTATAGTATCTTGGGCCAAGCAGGATATGAACAATTCATTTAAAGTCAACTCACCGTACAGAGGTCAATGACAGTGGTGTAGTTTCATGATGTCTGTCAATATTCAATTGAATTTAATACAAACGACTGACAATTTTACCTTCAAAATGTACACGCGAATTATCATCACTTGTATAATATTATTGTCTATTTTTAGTATTTGTGGATTACTACTACGAGCTCATATAATATGGTAGATGGCAATGGTTAGTTGTGATTTAATTAAGGCGATATAATTAAATGACAATAGTAATCGGTAGGAAGTCCTACTTATTGCTATCGCTAAGTAGCATTTTGAATTTATAATGATAATAAAATGTGATTAAAATTAGACAGAATTTTAGGCCTATTTGATGTTACAGATAAAAGTTTAGTTTGTGAACGCTTTAGCTATTATAAGCTCAGACGATTCTTATCTCTTTATAATAATCCATGATAACACACTTCTACTATTATATTTCTTGTTTACATATTTTTTTGTCATTGCCGATATATTTACGTCATTATGTTAATACAATTTTATGAATAGACTAAAAATGGAGTTGCACGTTATGAATAAATCAAATATAATGGTCTGTTTAAGACTTCGGCAGTTTGGTCTTCTGTAAACTTGAAAAAATGTGAACAGTCCACAAATATGCATTGCTATAATAGATGAAAAACAAAAGCACATCGTTCACCACAAACAAAAAAAAATGTACTTTCATTAATCCAGTAGAAGTTACCTATAAGAATAATAATTAATAATAAATAGAAGTAATATAAATGTTATTACACAGTATATATGAAAGATGTTACAGTGTATCTAGCATGGATTAGATGTTTTCACAGAGTTTGACATTCTAATGTTTCCAATTTTTACTAGAGAACACTTAACTATTATATTGGTGCATATATAGATTCGGATTGGGTCATACAGTAAATATAAAAATAGAATAAGGCTAACAAAAAACAATTTAAATGAAGTTTACATATAACTTACCATTAATACTCTGATTACGTAATTAATTCAGTTATTATTTTTATAGATAAGGTCACAAAAAGATTTTATTGAATTTTACTACCAAGTGGTTTTATTACTAGCAACTACACGTAACTTGGCCAGTGTTAAATTATAATGTAACATTAATAACAAAACATAGCTTGTCGCTACCTACTGGTGACATATCATAAACTGGATAACATAAAAACCATCATAATAACAAAACATATTGGGAATTCATCGACCATATATATACCAAAATCTTTTTTTAAAGCATACAGATATAGGTATTCCATGATGTTTATGAATTTCTATAAATTTTATGAGCTTATCCCTAATTAATTTCTTTCAATAATAATATACTTTAATATCAAACATATAATCCATTTAAAATATGTACATAAAAATGCTTTTAACAATTCAAGTCACCTGTAATTACATAACACAATAATAATTACATATGTTATAACAATTATATATATTTAAAAATTCCAGGAACATTCCACAGCAGTTTTAGTTTGTTTCATATTTAAATATCCTTGCCGTGCCATCATCTGAAGAAGTTAATATGAGATTTTGTTTTGCATTATAGCACATATCCAATATCTCAGACCTATGACCGGTGAGGGTGAGACTTTTTTCACCAGTTAAACTTTCATAGACACGAATTGTTCCATCTAGACATGCTGTAACTAGGCGATCTTTTACCCATAACATCTTAGTTACTCCACCAATTTTATCATCAGACTTAGCACACTGATGGCGAACCATTTGCCTCACAACATCCCATATGCTTACAGCACCAGTCAGTGTTCCTAAAAATAAATAATATGTTACAAATAATTATCAAGAATTTGCCTATATTTGTAGCAATTATGGTTACAGTGATTACTCAGTGATTAATGTATTAGAATAACACATTGATTGACATGAATTGATTGATGTAAATGAGCAGGAGCTTTTAGTGAAGAAAAACATAGAGATGAGACCATACATGCCTTCTGGATAGTTACCACATCCAAGTTAAAATCTATTTCTAAGCACAATGTATTCCAAAGTTTACCATCTTGGATCACATCATAATATACCATTAGATGGAATTATAGTCAAACGCTATAAAACTTAAAAAGTACTAAAATATTATATTCTAAATTACCCAAAGCCAAATATCCTGTTTGTGGTTCCTTCTGGAATGCAACAGTTTCTAAATCATTATCTGATTGCAACTGAGCCACTACTTTCCCGTTGTTTGCTCTCGTCACAACAACATTTCCTGTCAAAATTACATTAATCACTTAACTTTTTATTCTTATTATATATAAATGTTAAGATACAATATACTTTTCTTAATTAATATCTCATGACTGGATTTCTTAACTTAAATAACTTTCAAAAATTAATTAATCCATATACAAAGATGACACATAAAAAATATTTAAATTAAGAATTAGTCTTATTTTAATAAGCAATTTTTTTTTATTAGAATCTTAGTAACAAAAGGTACTTGCTTCAATTTGCTAGCTTCTATTTAGGACCATTATTGAAATAAACAAAAATATCTTAGCAAAATATTTTACAATTACCATCAGTAGATATGGAAGCAAGCACACTATCATCAGGGTGAATGTCCAGTGCAGTAACTCCAATTTGGTGTACCCCTCCTGATACTTGGTGTAATACTGTTGATGTTTTAATATCCCATATTTTAACAATTCCATCCTCATAACCCACTGCCAGTCTAACTCCATCATGAAAAAGCTGAAAATTGAAATATAAAAAAAAAACAATATTGAACACAAAGAAATATCAATAACCAATAAAATAAAACAGAAAGAAACTGAAAAAAGTAACAATACAAATCTGTTATGGGAAAGTATTCATTTTCTGAATTATAATTATTTATGTCTCTTGCTTGGTAAGAGAGTAACTGGAAGGATAAATAAAGTTAATGTAATAACTATTCATTTATCTTATTTAAGTAAAACAATATTGAAATAAATGTTAACAAATATGCAAATCTATTCAAAGTTAATCAATGGAATAAATGGACTAAACCACAATCATTAAATAGACTCACTTTTGCACATTCTACTTTACTGCTATGACCTGTTAAAATTTTCGTCTCTCCAGAAGGTATTTTAAATATATAAATAAGTCCCGTCATAGATCCGCATATCAAGACTCTGGCTCCAAAATGCCACAACCCAAAACATAACTCATCTTCATCATACTCAAAAGCAAGCAACCAAGGTGTTGTGTCCTCTAAATTACATTTCCATACTTTAATTACACCACTCATATCTGCTGTAGCTAAATACGCTCCATCGAAACTAAATCCAACGAATATGACCGAATCCTTATGTCCTGAACATTCCATAACCTCTTGTCCTGTTTCAACAGCCCATACAAATGCTTTATCATCCTCTCCTCCAGTAGCGACTAATTTACCGTCTGGATGGAAATCACAACAAAACACAGACCCAACATGCTTTCTAAGCACTACAACCGCGTGGTCTTCAGCGGGTTCCATCATGGCATCTTCATCTTCTTCGTCTACAACTTCTTCCATAAAGCCGTCGAAATCACCTTCAAGAGGTTCCATTTCATCAAGGTATACAATACCTTCATCGTCCATGCCTATATCATCTCCGTTCAACGAAGAAGGAGGTGTGTCTTTACGCATTGTTTACAATAACAAATTCAAATATGTTGTTGTGCCAGTTGAATTTTAATAGACAGTTTAATATTTTTAATGTGATATGTGTCACAGGTTAGTAAGAGGATACTAATAACTCAATACAAGTTTATATATTCCTATAATAATATTTTATCATGTTACAACAAACGTGAGAACCTATAAAATTGAAATTTGATTGACAAAATGGTAAGCACAGACAGTAGTAGTAATAATATTCGTCCAACAAGACAGGCGAAGGAGTTTATTCATACTGCCAATTCAGAAGTTGTCAATATAAGTAATTGTTAAGCATTCTTTAACCAGTTTTCTTTTGTGTCTAATTTAATATAAAGGCATAAGCGACAAATCTTTTATGTCAACTTTCGTACGTTCTTTTATAATTTCCTTTTTATTTTTTTAGTCTTCGAGTAATCATATAACTAAGTTGTTCAAATATCTCCTAGGTGGAGTTGATGAAATCAAAGATAGGTATAAAATTGTTAGGAGATCGTGTAGGGAAGGCGGAATCTTTTGATATTTTTCCAGTAATTGATTTATGAGTAACGATCGTTGTATATTAAAAGCATGAAGAAGATATGTTCTAATGTCTGATCTTCTTGAATACTGCATTCAGTGCACTTAGGCGAATAAATTATATTCATGCGATATAAATGAGCATTAAAATCTCAATCTCATAATTTGTGTATAAAATTTTCTCGATAGATATTTATTATTGTAAGTTGCAAACCAAGGTTTTTTGCCCACCACCTTATTAATTCCTTATTAATAATTCCTTTTATCTGAATTATTTCATTTCTCTCTTTAAACCATGTTTTATTAATTTCAATACGATATTCAAGTACCAAATCTTGTCACACACATGATATAATTTCAATGCTACCACCAATAGTATTCGTTAATTTGGCAAGATAATCTGCATTCTCGTTACTGTCACACCTATGAAGTCCAAATAATTTTAATTTGTTTAAATACTGATACATTTATTAGGATCTCTTTTATTTCAAAAAGGAGATGATTTGCATTATTGAAGCCGGGACGTTTCAAGGCTTTCAAGACAGATATGCTATCGGACGCAATAATAAAACGTGAATTATTCGAACACATTACATCATATTTAATGTATTTCAAGGCTTGCAAAATCGCTATGGCCTCAGCCGAGTAAACTGCATATATATCAGGTAAACGAAACCCTCGACCATACTTTTTGTCTATATGATAGTATACAGCTGATACTCCATCACCACTCTTCAATCCATCAGTGTATATAATCTGGTAATCTTTCCAACATGAGAGCTTTTCATAAACATTCGGTTATGTTTTTAGATTATGGTCTATTTCTATTACATCTGTTGAAAGAAATTTCCTTTCACAAGTTCCACAATAACAGGCCCAATTGTCAGCATGATGAATATTATTTCTTTTAATACATGTTGATGTTTCAGTATAGTCAATGAGAATGCAAGCATATTTGGAGGATAGAGGGGATGAAGGTAAAAATCTGGCATTATTTAATTTAGTCAAAAGAGGATGATTATCATAGGAGTAAAGTTTAAAATGAATTTGAACTTTAAATATTTAAATCTAATATGTAATGGAGGGATGTGGCATTCATTCAACCTGCATTGAAATGATAGGGGTGGTCTTCATAGCCCCTGTGATTAAATGAAGATGTCAATTTTGAATTTTCTCCAGTTTATTGGCTCAGTTTTCCATTAGCGTCCGTCGAGTTGGGAGTTGATATTTTTTTTTATAGATAGATTACATTAATATAAGAACACACACAAAGTTTCACAATGCGGAGACGCGTAGTTTTTGAGAAAACAATTATTGAAAATCAATTATTTTTGCAATATTTGCGTAATTTTTACCACAGATTATAGCAAAATACCGCCATTGAACGTTTCGTTTTACTTACGGTTATATTGTCGTAAGTTATGTGAACGTTTATTTTTTATAAATTTTCATAAATATTTATTTTTTATACTTGTTTCAATAGATATCATACACAGATATATTCTACAGTTTATGTATATTAAATTACAGCATTATTTTCATTAAGAACTATTAAAATTAAAATGTGTAGAGTTTATGACTCGTAAAGACGTTCAACAGTTTATGTATATTAAATTACAGCATTATTTTCATTAAGAACTATTAAAATTAAAATGTGTAGAGTTTATGACTCGTAAAGACGTTCAACCGGCTTGTGAAACGAAACGTAAAATTGACGCCATTTTTGTTGTTATTGAGATAACAAATAAGTTAGGTTCGACTTATGTCAAAGAACCTGTTTAATTGACCCCGACTCCATCTAGGACGAGTTTGTCCTACCCTTAGAGTGTTTTTAAAGAGCCGGAGGCGCGTAGGGAGAGCAGCCTCCGCCCGCTGTAACAAATCGTAGGCATTGGCCGAGCCGGAGCAGCCGAGGCTGCTGAGGCGAGGATGGATGCCTACGATTTGTTACGCAAGGGCGTCGAGGCTGCTCTTCCCGCAGCGCCGGAGACGTTGCAGAATCAAAATAGATACAGAAATTCGGAAATTTTCCTCGGAATTAAAAGTTTAAAAACTCGAAAAGGTGGGGGCTCCGCAACTTTTCCCTTTTTACGAGTCATAAACTACACATTTTAATTTTAATAGTTCGTAATGAAAATAATGATGTAATTTAATATACATAAACTGTAAAATATATGTGTGTATGAAAACTATTGAAACAAGTATAAAAAATAAATATTTATGAAAATTTATAAAAAATTAAATTTCACGTAACTTATGACAACATAACCGTAAGTAAAACGAAACGTTCAATGGCGATATTTCGCTACAATCTGTGGTGAAAATTACGTAAATATTGCAAAAATAATTGATTTTCAATAATTTTTTTCTCAAAAACTACGCGTCTCCGCATGGTGAAACTTTGTGTGTGTTCTTATATTAATGTAATCTATCTATAAAAAAAATATCAACTCCCAACTCGACGGACGCTAATGGAAAACTGAGCCCTTAATCTATGTATATACAAAATAAACAATAATGGACTTAATATTCCTCCCTGACAGACGCCCTTGAATGATAACTGGGGCCCATTCAAACGATTTTTTTTTTGACATATACAGTTCTACCACTTAAAAAATAAAAAATCCATGTTATTAATTTTACACGCAGTCCAAGTAAATGCAATTCATTAGCAAGGACATTATGGTCTACATCAGGGCTGTCCAAACTACATGGTACCCAGGGCCAACAAAAATGACTCAATACATTGGGGGGCCGCAAAATATTTATAAAAATAAAATACAGGTATAGTAAGTATTATTATTTTATTATCTACTTTTTCATTAATTTGTCTTTTACAATTCTGTCAACATCAACCTCAATATTAGTAGTAACTAGACGCAGTGCATGTTTAAGTGAAGTATCTGTCAATGAAGACCTGTATTTAGATTTTATAATAAATGAACAACGCGCGGTGTCGGGTGTACCTATTATACGTTCGGGGAATTCCCTGAGTTCTCGAGTGAATAGTGTTGTGTGCGGCATAATCGAATACATATGAATTTCGTCGCAAGAAAAATAATTTACTCATTTAATGTATTTAAACAAAGAAGATAAAAAAGATTCTGCGGGCCGCAACAATTCATGCCGCGGGCCGTGGTTTGGACAGCCCTGGTCTACATTATTGAAAGCACCATCAATATCAAAAAAGATGCTAATTAAAAACTTGTTACTAGTAAATGCATTATGTATATCTAAGTTCAAATGGTTTAAACTTTGTGCAGCAGAGCACCCTCTCCTAAATCCAAACTGATTATAAGATAACAATTTTTTAGGTACTATAAAATATTCAAGCCACTGTTTTATTAACTGTTCAAATATTTTGGCTGCACAAGAAGTAGGAGCTATAGGCCTGTATGAGTTGTGGTGATTGGAACCTTTATCAGATTTAAGTATGGGTAACAATCCGTCTTCCAAGATTTAGGAATAACTATGTTACTCCACAAACAATTAAAGATGTTTAAAACTATATGTTGACTAAATGAATCAAGATTTTTGATCATTTCGTAAGAAATGTTATTTAGACCGAAAGCAGTGTCCTTACGAGAATATATAGCACTTATTAATTCAGACAGTGTAAATGCTTTCATGAAAAACTTATTTACATCTGTATCAGTGTTATTTATAGGGCGATCAAATGTTAGCAAATTAAAAGAATTAGATGTATATTTATCTAAGAATGATTGTATCCATCTATCATCATTAGAGGCATTATGTGGGGTACTATATGTTTTATTAAATTTACGAATGTTGGTCCAGATAGTTGATAGGGGAGTTTGCCGATTGAATGAGTTACAGAGTTCTGTTCATGCATTCTGTCTTTCCTTGTTAATGACTAATTTTTTTAAACCTTGTTGCTTTTTAAATGCTACCTAATTTTCTACTGTAGGATAGGCTTTAAAATCCAAATAAGCAGACTTGCATTTACTAACAGCCTGTTCGCAGACTTGATTCCACCAAGGCAAGCTTAATTTCCTCTTGGATCTATAACAACTCTTCCACTCTTTATTATAGCGTTTATTTGCAGTATTTGTTTCAAATGCACTTTCTAATAAAATTTTACA
This sequence comes from Antheraea assamensis, assembly GCA_035772565.1. Taxonomy (NCBI): domain Eukaryota; kingdom Metazoa; phylum Arthropoda; class Insecta; order Lepidoptera; family Saturniidae; genus Antheraea; species Antheraea assamensis. Next base: position 6,743,880 of record JAQQSE010000064.1, on the reverse strand, counting down.
CAATAAGTCATAACTGATTTCTGAATCAGATAAGTCAAAATAGCAATTACACAGTTTTAAACTTACAATTTGTTGATATTTCTGCCAATCAACACACTTATAATTTGGACTAAAATAATTATCATTTACTTTACTATTATTATTTATATTTGCAGAATTACATACAAGAGTTGTGATTACAGGAAGATGATAACTACAGAGTGAGTCATCATATACATGCCAGTTACATCTTAAGGCTAACAAGGGTGAAACAATTGTAAGATCCAAGGCATTTGGCTTCTATGTATGGGAACCAACAGTTGTTGTAGAGCCATCATTCAACAAGCACAAATTATTGTCATTAATAACATCAAGAAGAATTGTACCCCATGTATCTGTGGACGCACAACCCCACATATTGTGATGTGCATTGAAATCACCCGCTAATATTAAAGGCACTGGAATAGACTTTATTAATGTGTCAAGCTGTGTATAATTAAAATTAGTAGGGGAAGCAGAAGTAGGGCTATAAAAACTTACTATAGATAAGATTTCATTATTTATATATATTTGAATAGCTAAATTTTGTAAAGAAATATCTGCATATGTTTGTAGCTTTTTATAGTTAATATATTTCTTATTAATATTGCAACACCATTATGTGTAGATCCAATATGTAAATGTTCTATTTTATATATGTTTGTAGCTTTTTATAGTTAATATAATTTCTTATTAATATTGCAACACCATTATGTGTAGATCCAATATGTAAACATTCTATTTTATATCCTTTAAAATTTACAACTTTTGATGATTGTAACCAAGTTTCAGAGATTAATGCTATATGTATATCATTTTCAAATAAATACTGTGAAAAGACATGTTTATGACTTAACAAACTTTGAGCATTCCATTGAACTATATTGAGCTTATCCATTTTTATTAGTTGCACTTTTCTTACTAGTATGGAAATTATCCAATAAAATTGATTTAATTGTCTCAGAAGTAATGGGGTTCTCTGATTTGGTTTTCTCTGAATTAATTTTGATGATTGTAGATACAATTAGATTAAGAATATGATCTGATTTTAAAAATTGTTGTATATGGTGGTTAGTTTTTGACTTAATTAGGTCAGGGAAATTTTTATCATTAAACAGATCAACATACTTTTTTTGTTTGTATTTTTTATTATTTTTATCAATTTCTTCTTTTCGTTTAGGGCACTCTGCTGAAATGGATGTATGATTGCCAGAGCAATGCATGCACACTGCTTCTTTGGCTGTTTTTATACACTCTTTATAATGGTGATTGTCTCCACAAATAGAACATTTCTGTGCATTTTTGCAATATTTGGCAATATGGCCATAACGCAGACACCGCAAGCACTGGCTAATTGGTGGAATATAAATGCTTACCTCAAAGTACCAGCTGATTATGTCAACACTGTCAGGAAGTGTAGGATAAGAAAAGGTTATAGCGACTGTTTGTGTTGGAAGAAGCATGGGATTACCGTCATCATCACGTCCACGACACATCAGGCGGCGCACAGAAACGACATCCTTACTACTGGAAATACCATTATATATATTAGTATTGGACATATATGTGGGCACACCGCGTATTACCCCTGTAATTTCAGTGAGCATAGCCGGTATAGTTGCTTTCAAATCTAAGTCCTTCTGTACTTTATTGTTATTCAAAGCCATATTTGATAAGCCAGGCCGATCAAAAATTGCAGCGACCTTGTACCGATTTATGCGTTTAAAACGCTTAATTCCTTTATGTTGTCGTTTAAGGACTGCTCCTAACGACATAAGGTCTCGATCTCCTATGGGTTTTGACGCATCATTGCTTTCGTAAATCACTAAATATTCAAAATTGCCGCCATCTTCTGGATATTGGCGCGAGTAATTTTCAATTTTAAAAGGCTTGTATTTATCATTGACGGAGTCATCATCAGACTCCGACCGAGATAAGGAAGGATCACCATCCTTCTTCCGTTTTGACGTCATTTTACACTCTATCTGGTCCCTTTGAAAAACAATTAATCAATTATAAAACAGAAACCAAAGAAAACACGTCCTCTTAGTTCAAAGGTTTCCCGCCTTTTTTCCTAAGCACAGACAACATTTTCTTTCTGTTTCTTTTCATCCTAACGATAAGACAAAGGTATCTAGATCATGTAGCCAAGTTAAACGTAATTTCATTAAATAAGTAATTGAAATCAATATAATATCATGGAAATAACTCATCATTAATAATTAATGTATAATTTTAATGTTGCTAATCGTATGGTTGTAACTATAAGTAATCATAATTATTTTGAATACATTCATTACTTTTTAAACTTTGTTGTTATCTTGTTGTTACTATTCTTTTATATATCATTGTTATTATAAGCTCATAATTGTATATACATGTAAAATTACATTAAGTCATTTTTATCATATTATTAATTATAATTTAACAATTTATCTCACAACATAACATAAGTAACATAATAAATAACATAAAAAATAAACTGTGTAGAGAAAGGACGCTTGCAAAATGACAAGGGCTCGGATCACGTCTGAGGAACAAGGGGAAAAAAAAAAAAAAAAAAAACGTAATTTCATAATTTGTATTAATATAGACACAGACAACTAAGGGTGTAAACGATACATAAAAAGAACAGTATGTCAATAATTTTTATTTTATAAATACACCAACATATCACACTTACTCGCTGTACTTTGCCTTCGTGTTCCGAGTACATCCATTTTCATACGTGAAATCAGTTTTGATAAATTTCCTAAAATTGTTTGCTAGGTCACGTGCCTCAAAAATACCGGCCACGCGAGAGGTCACATGTGGCTCGTGGCCCTCATTTTACAACCACAGCTCTAGAGTCATACGACTCACTCAATAGGAGTCAGACTCGTAGGAGTTACTTAGGAACTTATAAATTTATACGGAAATACAAATTTACCATATCACTTTTTGCTCTTAAAGGTTATATTATTTTCATGATATTCCTTATTTGTAAGTTATAAAAGTAATGTTTTACTCTTGCATGCTAGTTTCTTGACAGAGTTTTAGTGAAGGGAAACAGTGTTTATATAATCGTTCTTACCATATCGACATCCTCTATTTAAATATGTTACATTTCTAGGCAGTTAAAAAATAATCGTAATAACATTATAAATAATAAACAAAATAAGGTGTGTGTGTGCGATTCACACATGATAGAAGTGAAACTTCAGTAATTCGACAAAAGAATGAGATGAATATATATAACAAGGGTAGGATAATTACAAAGTTTATTTGTTTAAAAATGAAAGTATTTTCATTAATTTTAAAACATATTTTATTTAACACATATTACATAATTTATTGCTCAAGTTCCATATTTTCAGTTTCAACAAACAAGATATAAAAATACTCACAGACGCTGTTAAATAATAACACACCACGCTGACTTCTTCCAAAAAAGCTGTAATACGCAGCCGCATACAGTGTACAGTAGTACACGTACTTTTTACTTTTACTAACGGACGTTAAATGCTCAAATATAAGCAAGTATTAAACAGTGTGCAATATACATACACACCGACATTTGCTCTTTCGCTCTGGCTCACTAGTTACAGGCGACTATGCTTAGAAGACGGGAGTGGGGCGGCTACGAAGCGTGGTACAAAGAGGAGAGACCGATAATATAAAATAGTATGTATATTTCTGTCTCATTTTTTGCCGGCTTGATCCTACACATTTTTGTATTTATGTCTCTTATCTGTCGTTTTTTCCGTTGCATCCTGTTTGAAATCACAACGATTCTAAAGAAGTTTTACTTCAAAAATCAGAACAATGAACGACAGTTCTCAATGACAATTGACCTTAGTACATAATATTCTCCTCTGGGTGTTCATAATTTCACCTTACTGTAAAACATAATTCTGTATATTGCTTGCCATTTTTCTTTATTTTAATGTGCAGCGAATTATAATAATAATAATATCATAATTAATCAGATTTATCTAATTGGCATATCCACCTGTAGCTATTTATTTCTGTCAGAAACTAAGATATTTGAACAGTAAATTTTATAGTCAAGACTTTATGTTAATATTTACATTGGCTTAAAAACATCCGTTGATGATTTTAAAATAACGAACATAATTTTAGAAATTCTTTAATTTATAAAAACATCGCTCGCATCGCTTGTGAAATGGTGATAGCAGAATTAATGAGCATATTGACATCTTATCTTACACCTATTGTAATTCTGGTTTATAACTATTTTTATAACACATATATTTTAATATTTATGCTTTACTATGTAAATACTGATTTTAATTAACCGCTTTTTGAAGTTATACTTCTTTTGGCGTGTTAGTAAAAAATGATGAGAGTAAATTTTTACGATGCGCGCGCACACCGTCACGAAAAACCGACGCCCTGAAGTTAGCTACAGTCAACATTTTAGTTTTTTCACAACAGATGTCGCTAAATTTATTAAAAAAAAGTTACTAATAAAGTAAAAGTAAGGACATCTACGTATTGCGTTAGAACTGACAACTGTATTCACGATATTTATTTATTTCTATTGTTAGTGTCGTTTTTTTCACAACAAATGTCGCTAAATTTATTCAAAAAAGTTACCAACAAAGTAAAAGTAAGGACATCTATCTATTGTGTGAAAACTGACAACTGCATTCACGATATTTATTTTTGAAAAGATTTTTATCTTGTTACGCCAAAGAAGTATAATTCTAACGCGTGTACATAAGTACATACACACTTTATTATACATAATGTTTAAAGAAGCTGAGAGTATCTTGCGTTCTATGTAAGAAATTTTGAAAAGCCATCAATTTATCGTTCAAATTACACCATCAATCGATTTACTGCCGAAAATATTTCATTATACTATAGAACAAGAATGATGGTTACTTCTTTCCCAAGTATATAAATACGTATATAAATTTCATTCGTAAAGAACAAAAATTATGAATAAGAAAACTTTTAAAGAATTTTAGAATATTAGAGACACAAATAAATCAGACGTGATTTCCGCTTCCACTGAATAAAAAAATAACTTGCTTCCATGCCAACCGCTACAATAATAATATTAAAAACAACTTTTTTATTTAAAATTATATTCAGATGATGAAGTGGGGTTCATTGGCTGTATGGTCTAGATACCTTTGCATTTGCTTCGAGAAAGAAAAGAAACAAATAAATACTCTGTAATTTTTTTTATTTATATGGAGTTTTAGGTTAGGTTTTGAGATAATTACGATTAGAACTATAAAAAAAATATTTATATTATTTTTTATAAGGACTCTGAATGCAAACCACATTGCCTGACTGTTTTTAAATAAATATTGTCGTTGTATAATGGCCTCATTTCATAAAAGTAATTACGCCATTACACAATTTTTGTTTTATGATATTGAGTGATTTTATACAATAAATTCTATTTTTTTCAGTTTTATTACAGCCTCAAACCGCATTCTTTATAGCTAAGCGATTTCGTGGAAAAATAAATATCCAAAAGCCAAGGAAACCACACTTTGAAAGACAACTTTTAATTGATCTAGCGAAGCCTGTATACGGTCCTCCTAAGTATACTCTGCCAGATTATGTTTTGTGTGACAGGGGTGAGAAAAGAAAAAAAGTAGAAATAGATAACCCATTCGAAAGAATACTGGCTAGAGAGTGTTTGGATTGGTTCAACACATCTAAAATGGTTGTATTCTTGCATGTAAATGCTATAAGTATGGAAGACAAAACACCTGTTTTCGCTAGCTTGGCTAAAAACAACATGCATTTAAGAACTTACGGTAAGAAAATTATTAGTATGGCAACAAAAGGAACACGATATGAAGCAGTAAATAATTTGTTTACATCTCACCAGAATATAATATTTGGACAGCCAGAAAATGCTGCAAAAATGTTTAAAATTTTAAAGAAGACTCCACAATTGGTTGTTATGGGTTTGTGATTTTGCATTATTTATAAGACTACAAATAATAGAAACTCCTATAAATATACTAACATATAATTTTAAAGGGCTGTGGTATTTCACTGTATAAAGTGCTTATTTATATCATGGTTTAGTATCTATTAGACTATACAAATAGGTTTTAGATTATGAATATGATTTTACTACATTTTTTGTAAATAACCAATATAGGATTTAAATAAATGAAATAATTTCAGATCTTCATAAGTTCTGCTACTGGTCACCTTAGATATACAAAATATAGATACTACAGTTTTATAATATTGTTGCTACTAAAGTATATCTTTGAAGATAAAAATAGATAATGCTCCGTAAATTAGTTTATGTGTATTATGGAAATAAAAAATATGATATCTATAGAAATTTATTAAAATATGTTCTAGTTTGTATTAAGAATTGTCTCTTCTAAATAAACGAGATTTTATTTTACATTTACTAACTTCTAGAGCCTTTTAAATTTGATTAACTTTATTTCTTTTTGTAGCTGGGATAATTCAAGATAGATTAATGTCAAAAAATGAACTTGTACAATTCAGTCAACTTCCAAGTATAGATGCAGCTAGAAGTCAGTTATGTGCAGTTCTTGACAGTGCAGGATCAAGTGTTGTGAACCAGCTAACCAGATGCCAAGAGACAGTTGTATCACATTTACAGAAGCATATAGAACTTCAAAATCCTCCTAAAGCTGAAGAAAAATGATCAAAATGTTTAGTTAATTAATGTGTTTCCGAATATAAGATAATATAAACTGAAGTATATTTCTTTCAAGTTTTAATTATTCACTTGATGCTTATTACTTTAAACTTTTAAATGTTTTTGTTATTAGCAATTTTGAGTTTAGCTTAAATAGATTTTGGATTAATGTATTTCTTTTATTTGATTCGGTTGAGTGGAATTTAAATGTATCTGACATTAAGAAAGATTACTATTTCAATAGTATTTAGTTTTCTAATAATTGTAAGGCTGTTATTATGTCCATACTCTACAAATATTCCACATTTTTAACTTAATTTAATTAAGTCTTTGAGAAGACAGTCTTCAAACAACACTAAGAAACTATGCATGTCACATACAATAACTGTTTACTAACTATCAGGTTTATGAACATGTCATTGTACTATATATTTTTAAAATGCCTGTACTAAGAGAGAAAGTACAAACAATAATTTCAAGCTTACTATAGTACCTTTCAGTATCTTTTAATAGTACTTAAGACTCATTTTACAGGTACTTTAACTTATTATGCAGGAAGTATATGGAAAACTACACCAGTTTAGATTAGAATTATTATATCATCCATTAAAACTTTAGAATTTTCTAGATATATCAGCTTTCATTAAAAGTTATCTTTTATTGATGGAGTTAATACAACTTTGAAAAAGGAGGTGGGTTGTTATGTTCGGCTGTATAAATATTATTTTATCTATGTTAATCTATATCTTCGTCAATTGTGAACCAATTTTAATTGTTCTACTTTATTTTAATTGATTACAATCAGGGGTGGCCCCATTTAAAGAAAATATTCAACACCTAAGGGAGTGACATACCACTGATTTGATTTACATTCACTTCTCATCTATGTATTGTTGTTGACTTGAAACTGATTTCGATGATTTTTATTTCATTTGAATTGCTGATACTTGATCTCATTCAAATTGGCTTCGACATCAAATGCATTATTGGGTATCGTATATACTACTATTTGTTATTAAATTTGATCAATTTAATAACTTATTATAACATATTTATACTATATTATAATCATTTAATTTGGTTATTTTTTGCTTTTTAGTGCCTTATTGTTTCATAACGTTTTTTGATAGTGAGGTCAGTTTTTTTTTTGAGGTTGTGAATTAATGAAATTGAGTCAGATTATTAAATAATTTCTATACAGTGTTTTATAATTAACAAACACTGCACAAAAAATCTGGATACACAGCATCAACCATGTTGAATAACTTTACAAGTCTTAGTAATATAATTAATTTAACAAAAATTGCAAACTTCATGTGTATGTCGAAGCTTGCCCATATTAGTTGGGAGTCTAACAATAAAAGTGAGAAAAACAAGGATGGTTTCCATTGGAAACAACGATTGAAAATTTCACCATTATGTGTCGTAACTCACACATTTTTTTGTAAGCAATCTGCCTTATGTGTATTTTTTTAGTTCCGGTAACTACAGGTTACATTATGAATGACGTTGAAAAATACAGAATATTGTAACATTTAAATAAAAACTTTTGGTATTAAAAATTGCACATTGAAGCAACCAGTGCGTTAAAACCAACATGGTGCGATCGGTTCTGGTGCTGTGGAACGCAATACCTTGTTGCTATCTTTACTAATGTAAATATTAGAACCGTGAAAATATCACAAATAATTATTGATGTATTTTGGTACTCGATAAATTAAAAATAAAACACAAAAGATACTGTACAATGTACAGTCCTCGGAAAATATTTTTGGCGGCTCTGAATATAGACGCATGTTCGAATTTGCGCATAATACCTTCAAAAGTTTAATACAAAAGAAAGATAAAATATTATATTGTATCCAAAATTAACGTGTATTTATTTTTAAGTTGTTTTAATTATACATATAAAATATACCTAATTATCCTTATGTGTGTTCTGCACAGTCATATTCAGAGCGGTCAAAGTTTGGCGAATGACTGAGTATCTATGTCTGTCTATATGAATGTTAGGAGTAAAATAAATACGACATTTTCACTAAAAATTTAATTAACACAATCTTTGGTTGGATTTTTGAGTTACAACTACTACACGATAAGAGATCAAAAATTATATATGTACTATTCTATGTAGGATAAAACATACACGAAAATAAAAATAATATTTGAGCAAAATAATATTTCGAACAAAAAGGAATATATTATTACCATATGGTTGTTATTATTTTTGTCCACATTGTTACTTTATATATTTATGTACTTTATAGTACAATTTTGTCACTGATCACAACTATTATGCTGGTTTATATAAAAAAAACTAAATGCTATTGGTAAATTACAATTAGCAATCGCGCTATCAGAAATGGTCTTGATTCTTGTTCCTGGTATAAAAAACTATACCTTTATTGAATATTTCTTATATAATCTGTGACTACGGTGCTGTGATGCGGCTGCTGGAAGTCGCTAAAGTAGTCAGAGCAACTGCCGCTTCAACTTCATCCCGGTCATGGCTTATCATGGTTTTCAAAGCAATGCGTTTCATCTTAATATCTGGAGTTCTTCGTCTTCCATCTGACCACCAAGCATAATTGCTTTCGCTGGGTTGAAATCGGGCTGCGCTTTCCAACCACTTACTCAAAAGCATCGGACTTGTTACGGCTTGTGAATCAATACGAGCGACGCTCTTTGTTTCAATTTTATACGAATTATTGTTATAAGTATCACAGTTTTCTTTCAATGTCACTATGTCGCTATCATGTTGATAATCTGTAATCGATTCTGGGCTGTCATATTCAGCATCGATTTCCGTATTGTCATGTTCCGGACTGCTGAGTTCGGGTTCACTCCATATGCTGTCGTCAGAACAGATGCTGAAATGTTCAACGTTTCCTTGTGCACGGTTGTTGTAGGTACGAATGAGGTGACCCCACGTTAATTGGTGCCGATCTTCATTAACGTTTTTTAATTTTCTCCGCCAGTTTGCAAACCAGTTACAAATCTGTAAACAATTGAAGGATCATATATTTTTTACATCTATCGATACTGTAATTATTATTTGAACGTATGTTGTACATTTTGTAATGGTTGCTATAATAATAACGGAGTGAACAAGTGTCGATAACAAAGCGGCGACGAATATAGTGCCTATTTATGTACAAATAGCAATATCTGGCATCGTTCCAAATAGGTTGCTAGTAGGCACAAACATAATATCTAATTACAAGTTACACTCGGATCTGTAAAGTAATGAAATTTTAGATTGAAAGTATGCAATACCTACTTGAATGTACGTGAGTCCTGTTTCACGCGATAAATATTTCTTTTCCTCTCTATTCGGATAGGGATTGTCTCTGCGTCGGACAAGCCAGTCTTTTAAATATCTTTTTATTTCTGGTGTGAATAGTCTCTTCTGTGGACGTTGACCGGTCACTAAACTTCTTCTGGAATTGACAAAAGAAAAATTTATTCATAGAAAAAATTACCCATTTCTACTTATAGAATGATAACTGCCCTTTGTCAACAAAACCATTTTTCAAAATAAACCATTAAACGTTATAATTTTGTATGACTCATAAAGAAATTCACATTTCCATTCTTTACAAGTAATGTAATGAGTCATGTAAATTCACTAACCTTGTATATCGTCTGTTTCGGACAGGTCTGGATGGTTTACCGATGTCTTCTTTATTTATGCTTGACTCCATCGTATACCTTTTTGTATCACAGTCTATTTGAATAAGTGTCATCTGATTTTGCTCTGTTCAATAGTGAAATTTACAAGTTTGAGCTGATTTTCAGTATAGAGGATCAACAGCACGTGCAAGGACACCACGGCTTGTGACACGACTCGTGTCTCAAAACATAATCGTTGCGGGGGATGCTTTGCGATCTATTAAAAAATAAGGACATGATGACATAAATAGATTGTCTTTCGATGTACACTGCACCCTGTTTAATTAGCGCCAATGCTTTGATATATAACAATGCGTAACTCGCGTTGATGTAACAGAAACATGACGGTCACATTCTTTAGTTCGCATTTAGGTGTTATTAGCTCTCGATGTTATTAGAACAGGCGAAACATTAATATTAACTTTATTTATTTTAAATAGCCTATTCAATTTTATTGGTATGCATTATTTGGGGACTTCACATTCAGTAATCTTTAGTGCTAACAAAAAACATGTTAACTATTACGTGTGCTATCGACGGTCAGTGTTCTTGTTTTTGAATGGTGACAAAAAATCCTGCATTTATTATACGATTTCGTACCGTTATCAAAATTTAGTTTATTCGTTATATATTATTGATTTAGTGAAAATTAATTATTTCGATATAAAAATAATGGTACGTACCTGTGTGTGGGAAAGCTCGGGAACTGTGTGAAAATGGCGTCGGATAAGTGAGCGACGGCAGCGCCGTGTCGCGGGCGCATCGCTGCTGTAAAACGATGTTATTTTCAGGATGTCTCCCGCGATGTCTTCAAAAACATGATTACGCTAGGTAACATGTATTTACAAGAATGCATATGCATATTTTTGTCTATTCTTTAAGCTTGAATCTGTGCATTTGATTGTGAATTAAGAATTTGTTAAGATCACCTAAAAATAATGTGTTTGTTTTGTTCAATAAAGTCTATGGATTGATATTAATTTCTAATTTTATATATTGAAATATTAATTTAGTACTTTAGATTTTTAAATGCTCCATCATAACGGATATACAGAATGAACAGAGTGGTTCTTTGTATTTGTGTTATTGCCTATAGCAAACATAACAATATTGAATTCCTACAGTCTGAGTTATTCGAACTCTCTTTGTTTCCATTTTCCATTCTGTGTTGGTTTTTTGTTAGTTAGTCTTTATGATATGACATTTATTATTATAGACTGTATTTACAAAATCCCCTTACATTTTACTTGAATATTTTTAAGTCACCTAAGAGCCTAAGAATGATATTCACTTTGTTTTGTATTTTTGTTTTGTTTTTCTTGTATCCTTTAAATCCTAACCAATTTAATATACAGATTGTTGTATATAAATAAGTATTTAAGTACAATCTATAATGTAAATATTGACCAACGTATCGCTGTTAACACTCATGTACTGTCTCTGTAATGAAAAGGGACAAATTGAAAAAAAGTCAAATCGGAACACAAAAAGCAGAAATCGAAGAAAAGTCTGTAGCCTGCATGCACTCTTAGTCAAAAGTACTTAAGTTTAACTTGTTTTTTGATTCTATTTAATTTGAGAACAGAAGCTGTTAGGCGACCAAAAGCTACTATGTATTAGTCGTTTTTTTTCCGATGCCAAAAATATATTTAAAACTTATTACTGTAAAAAATGTTACCCTTCTTTTTTTGGATGATCACGGTTGAATAAAACATATTAGACGTTTCTTTCTTTTGATTCCGAACATTTCATCATCGTCTTATCCTTATCCCACCAAGTAAGGTTGGCACAATATGTTTTCCTTTTCCACTCTTCCCTGTCAGATGTCATCTTAATATCCTCACCTTTTATACACTTCATATCATTTTTCACACAATATTACATGATTCCGAATATATATGTATATCCGATTATTGCATGTGCGTACTTCTTTCTTCAGATAGCAGTAGGTAATACAAGAGGGTTAGAAGGTAACTTTTGAACTTGGAATCGCAATATTATAACCGGCACAATTACAGTGTTATAATTACGTCTTGAAGTTGGTTAATACCAAGGAATTATATATTATCGCAATTAATATAATTAATAAAACAATTGTTTAATAATCTATTCTATAGTTTTCAAAACTAGGTACATGTTAAATTGTTCTCTAGTCTTTGTTGTAAAAGATTGTTTAATCTTCCTCCTTTTTTTTGTAAAAAATCGTTAATAAACTTGCAACCACGATGGATCAATGGTAGTGGTTTTCGGATATTGCTTCCTACAAAGAACCTGAGCTTTGTTTAAGTAAAGCTTCGTAATCAAACCGCGGTATGGTGGTAGGCAATTTTCTTACGTCTGCTTCCATAGCTACCACCCTTACGTTGAAGATGTGCTTGGTACCAAATACCTTTAACAAGCAGACCTTCTACGTTCAGTGCATTATTGCCTTGGGTCACATTGTCAGTTACACAGAAAAGTGTCATTAGGCAAGACAGTAAAATATATATTTTGAGAATCTATTTCCTTATTTATGCATATAATAAAAATGAAGTGTCTGTATATAATATCGAAATAGCATTTTTTAGTAAATCCAAATGAAAGTATATACACTACCTATAACAAAAATCGTTTTTTTTTGTTTTAATTTTTGTCCGTCAGTTTGTTCCGGGTAATCTCCGAAACGGCTTTATTGATTTTGACAGGAATTTCACTGGCAGATAGCTGAAACTATAGCGGGTGACACAGGTTATTTTATTTTAGACTAGCTATTACCCGCGGCTTCATCCACAGTGGTTTCACCAAAACGGTTGGACCCATTTTCACGGGACTTTCAGTGGCAGATAGTTGACTTTATAAAACGTAATTTAGGCTATTTAATTTTAGACTAGCTGTTGCGGGTAACTTCGTTGTCAGTAATTCTACTTGGACATCATCTCATTCGAAACTTGGACCGATTTTCACGGGACTTAAATGAAGTTATAAGAACTAACTTAAGCTATTTTATTTTAAATTAGCTGTTACGTACGACTTGTCCGCAGTGCACTGTCCAAAACGGTTAGGCCCATTTTCACAGAACTGTCACTGGCCGATAACTGAAGTTATAGAGACTAATTTGAGCAATTTTATTTTACAGGTCTTTCACTGAGATATAAATTAAGTAATAAGGACCAACGTAGACTATTTTATTGTAAATTAACTGTTACTCGTGATATCGTTCCCGTGAAATTCAGCAAAATATTTTGTTCACTGTAAGCATGTGCGTGATGCGTGCGTTGTACCAGTCTCCAAGAATTAATATAATTGAAATTCATATATTTGTATATATGTATGTCATTTGTATATATTGTCAACTTGGCAAGCATTTTGTTTTATTTACCGTGCTCGCGTCTACATAACTCAGTAATCATCAACGTATAAAAATATTGCGTCGAGTTCAATGAGCACTATTAATTGTTAAATGTTAAAAACTGCTCACAGTTGGATATAGACTTTTATATCTTGATTTATATATTAGGTAATGGAAAATTTTAAAACTTCATCTCTATCTTCATTTTTAATTAGATAATTAATTTATTGTTTACAGCTCAACATTAATTAATAGTAATTTTGAAGATAGAAGAGGTATTTATAATAAGATATTAGATCATAAATGTATTACCTTAAAAGTTCGTTAATACAATTTCTTGAGAAAGAAACAAGCGATTACTTTTAACTTAATTATATTGGCAATATGGGCAGGCATATTAAGACAAATTGTCAGTTGATGTATAGCTTGAAATTTTGATTACGAGCTTATATAGCGTAAGTGAGTACTGAGGGAGTTATATAGTGGGTTAAAGTTAAAGGTATATGTTGCTGATGGTAAATCACATCCGGCACTCTGTTAGTATTTACTTATTTAACGTACACGTTACATGTTACAGTAGGTGGTGTGCATGTCATACTTACAAAAGTTTTTGATAGAGCATTTCTGTAATTCTACATTATCTCACACATTCTATTGATACAATTAGAAAAGCGGGTGTGGAGCCGCGGGTGTCAGCTAGTATAAAATAAGTACACTACAAATTATTTTTTAAATAAATGAGAAAGCATTTTATTAGATTGAAATACTTTTCACAATGTCAAGTATTAAAATATAAATTTATTTCTGAAGTAATATTGTCCAAAAAATTTGAGCCATTTTTTTATATAAACGGCCTGATTTAAAAACAGGAAAGACTGTAAAGAAATGCCTGTATGTATAAAGCATTTAAAAACTTTGTACTTTTAAAAAAATCTAAATCATCACTCACACATTATGCATAATTTAGATATTTAGAAAAGCAACTTGTAACTGATTTTCTAGTGTCTGTTCATTTATTACGATTTTAATTTTCCTATGAATATTGGTACACGTTTTAAATTTTGTTTTAAAATTTACAATGTGTACATTTAAACAATGAATTAAATAATAATCAAAGAATCGCTTGATACATTATAAATCGATGTTTGTATTTAAAGTAATTTACGACCAAATGAATTTTCATTATAAACTTCGTGGCTATTTCAATATATCAATTAAAGTGAGAGAAAGATATAACTTGCGATATAAACCAGATAAGGGGTATTATGAGAAGCAAAGAATCTATTTATGTTATTGTTCAAATGAATAAGGCAACTTTGTAGGAATTCGGTAAAAGTTTACGTCGTCCTATAGCCGGTAGTCGGCTGCATCGAATTCCAGAATCTGCTATCACTGCCATGACAACATGTTTCGCTATCCTTTTCTCGAGCCCTCGGATACGCAAAATGTCATCTCACTCTGCCTGTATTCGGCGCCGCACCGTAGACGAGACTCACGACGCGATACGACGCTCATCAATTAGTTTCGTGCCCACATGCGCAATGCGGACTACTCAATCAGTACTTGCTAGACTCTACCTTAGTGTAGCTCTACTCAGTTTACACGGCTGATTCGTATTGTTAGTACATGGCGTCTGACGTCATCTACAAACAGTTTACTTATTCTAGTTTCGCAGCTCGTAAAAATGCTTGCAGGATGTCAGAAAATGATTCAGTCGCGTATGATACTTCGTGGTAGCGGGTCTCGTTGATGCGTCTGTGATATTGCATTGAATTGGCGTGGACGGTGGAAATCGCGATTATCTGCAGCCCACGTGCGTTTCGTTTACTTGGAAACGGAATAGATTTTTGTACGGAATGGGTGAAGAATCTCAAACCGCCGATCCAAAGGTGGTTTTAAAACGAAAAATAACATTGTTTAACGGTGTAGGAATAATTATTGGAACCATAATAGGTTCTGGAATTTTTATATCTCCGACTGGAGTTTATTTGTATACGGGGTAAGTTAGATTTCAATTTTTTGCGCGTTTAAAGTTTACTTTAATGTTACAAGTTGTTGTTAAATTTCATTATTAAGAACCAAAAATATGTTTAGGTCTGATATAACAAATTGTGTTAATATTATATTTTTTTATTAGAGTTGCATATGGATATAATTACTCCCGTATCAACAACGACTTTAAGTAGGTTGGCTATTAGAATGAATTTATTAGTAATTTGTTTTGTTTATGTTGTATTTGAATGGAAAAACTACATTAAAGTGAAAATATATTTGTTGAGTATCTATGATAATAAAGTCTTTTTAAATTGCGGTTATGTGTATTTTTTCTTCGTTCGATTTATTGATTTAAATTACGTTTCGTTGCGCATCACATATTTTACCTCAAATATTTGAAGGTAAATGCACATCATAGATTTATTATTTTACTTTTCCTACATATGAAATTTTGGTAGGCTTTTCTCACGTAATTTTCTTTTAAGCGTAACATTAATTAAGAAAATCTCATCAGTATAATTGTATTAATTCTATAAATTAACAACTTTTTTTTTAACTTATTTTTTAGATAACATTTTAAATTTACTTTAATATAAACATAATACATACACGAGATAACCTTGTTATATGTTAACATTTATTAATTAGAAAGTAGTTGTGTATTTAAAAAAAAAATTACACTTCCCGCTATTTTTTTCTACAAACTGTTACGTACAATAATCGCATATTCTTTGATTATTTAGTTATCTTGTATATGCTTCCTTGTATTTTACAATTATTAATAATATGAACTTCACTATTGGCCTAACTGAAAAAAACTGTTGCGATTAGATATATAACTTTTTTAGTTATACGCATTGATAAATGTATCAGCTTGTTGTGATATGTACTCTGTCCTTCACCTTAGATACACTTTACGTGAATAAGTTTTGATAATAATTCTGCTTTTATTTAAAAGATTTTGCAAAATTGTCTGCATAAAGGAAATAGTTTTTACATTGCAATAATTTTATAGAAAAATCAGTAATGAACGTACTATTATACTTTATATTTATACTTTCTAACAAAATGAACACGATCGAAAATATGTCATTCGTTTTATGGTAAATAATTACTGTTAGCAAGTTTTGCAAAAATTAAAGTTTCTTGTACATTTCAACCATTATATTCATTCTTGTTTGTATTTTTCCATAACGTAATATGAAACTGAATATTCCAGTGATATTCCCCAATATTCCATTTTATACAAGCTATTTATTAATTTATAGCTGTATAAAAGCTTTGGCATAATAATAATAATTGATAAGGCATTTAAATATAGAAGATATTTATGAAAAAAAAATAGACAAAAGACGTTCATAAAGTTTCAATATAAATTATTAATAGTATAGGAATTGACGGGATAGTAATTGCACAATATATATATAAAAAAAATTGAATAATTAACAAATATATACAAATTATACAAATACATATTTTTATAAAAATAAACATGAAGAAAATCAGTTGACAAACAAAAGAGCGGAAGCTACTGAACCTTTTTTCCTCTTCGCTAATTTATATACAGATATGAAAAACAAAGAAAAGAACTATCTGCCGCTTGAAGCTTAAATTTGCTGCGATACTAGTTCGTCGTCTCAATTACAAGGTAGTGACAACCGAATGCGTTATAATCGGAATGACCTTGGCTTAAAATGCTGTAAGCTGATAACATTGAACGGCCTTATCTGCAGAGGTTCTCATTCCTCCGCATCCTAAACGCAGGTATTTTACTATACCAAGCATAGTATAAATTGTGTTATATTATTAGAATCAAAACTATTTCATAGAACTCATAATATAACTTATATTATGTGTATATATTATTATAACTTACACCACACACCATTTTTTGTTACATAAAAAGGTTGCGGACCAGTGTTTTTAAAAGCCTACCATAATCAATTTCAATTCATTGTCTCTACAATAATATAGGATATAGCATCATTTTTTTTTCCACGAGTGTTTTTCCATGGAAAGAGTTCTCTGTTATCGATTTTACCATAATTAGACACTAGGCGGTACTCGGTAGGCTGTATTTTATTGTTATTAACTTTATATTTTATTTAACGTGGAAGAAGACGAAAGTAATTTTTAGTACGAAATATTTTTTTAACAACCATCGTGTAACTCGACATTATGAGTGACATATTACGTTTAAAAAAGTCTATCTATAATAAGTCTATGTTTCAATGGTATAACTCTAATATATAAAACGTAGCCTTTTAATATCCGGGACTTATAGTTCGTGATTTATAAAAACATCAAAATTCTAAATAAAAATGTTTGGAACAATTTTAATTGCTAGTAATATTGCCTCATTTCATTTATAAATTTATTTTATAACACAGTAGACCATGACCTTGCGTTGTGAATGTATGTATATATTATGTACATGCTCTACTTTGCAATAAGAATAGGTGGACGAGGTGAGCTAAGTTAGGGATAAGTTCTTAGATATATAGAAGCTGTTCAGTGTCAATACAATTTACGTGAAATGTTAGTTTCTCTTGGCATATTTAATTTAATTTGGGAATAGAGAAAACATCATCCTCATGAGGTGATATTAAATTATATTCGTTTATTCAGAATTGTGTCGATGGGCTTTATAACATTATGTTATTTTTAATTTGCGTGGTTCGTGAGAAAATTCAGGATAAATACAAACGATTTTAAAAGAAGTGCATACGAAAATCTTTACGCGTGATTGGATTTATCTGTAACATTATGTGATTCTAATGACAACTAGCCGGTGACCGCGAATTTGTTCTTATGAAGATTCTTTTAATATGTCACCGAAACTGTGTATTACATATGGTTTAATTATGAGCTGTATTTTTATAGGTGTTAGCGCCTGGTCACAATCTCACGTATTTGTAATTAAATAACGATGTGGTAAAAGATGGTAAACACGCTAAATCTAGATGGGATTATAACTCTCCAGTGCAGTTGATGGAATACACAACATTGCTTGCCGATAGAGTTTCAACTTGATGGTAATAGCCGACCAGGCAGGCTATGTATGTTCATACTTTCTTTTTTATATAATTTTGTGCTTAAATCCTATAAATTCTTTACCGATTTTAATTATTACTTTTTAATATTTTATCAATACTGCTTAGTTCCCATCAGAAAAGCGTAATTTCCTGATGATCTACTAATATCTACTGGTGAGTCTCGTAAATATCAATTCATTCGTTGTAGAGATTATTTCGGACAAACGTCTGGCACTTCAGTTTTATGTATAGATATGTATTAATTAAACATAATCAGCATAATAATATAGTGAAATCAATCAGAATTTTGATCAACGAAAGGTCCTAAGTAGTTTTAAGACGTTTCTTGTGTTACCAACTAGAGTAAGGAGTTAATTAAATGTACAATTTTCCAATGATTTCCATATTTCCTGGTTAAATTCATTAAATAAATATAAGACCCAAAAGCTATTAATGTTTATGGTTGCCTATTCTAACTGTAGCTTTTGATTTCGCACGTCGGGGAGAAGAGTAAGACGTTCGGCAAAGATTCCGGCTTGCTTCGGTTTTGGGTTCTCTCTATCGCACAGTTTAATAACTGCGATAGTCACAGATAACGTTATAGGAAACTCGACTTAGCGAATTATCTCGGTCTTTTCCCCGACGTGTCAAATAAAAAGTCGGGCACTGTATTATGCTATGAGAATCTGGTAAATTGTATATTGCACCATGGTAATTAATTAGTCTACATTCATACATACATTTACGTATGTAGTTGTATCTTTACTCTTCTAATATGAATATTAAAAATTTAACTTAAAAATATAATTTTGGAATTTACATTATTATTACTATTATAATTACCGTAATATAAAATTGCTTCTAAAATTCGTTATCAAGTATTGACCAAGGAATTGATCCTTGGCTTATGGCAGCAATATCTGTGTTTTTTTATTCACCGTTTCTTTACTTGCAGGTTTATATAAATGACAATCAAAGAAATGATGTTATTTGTTTTCGATATTATCGTAAAATAGTCAGACAGTTTTTATTATATTTTTATATCTGTTTAGGATTATTTATGTAATGATATGTACTTAAAATAACTGATAAAATCAATCTACCTAAAGAAATCTATAATTGTTTTGAATAATTATATATGTATAAAAATATGGAAATGGAACCAAAACGACAGGGTTAGAACCTTTACAGGGAAAGTATGTATTTAACGTACTAGCGTTTTTGGAAAGGTGGCGCTACTCTAACATTCTTCAAGATAGTATGTTTTGCTTAATTGTTAGTTATTCTTCCTTAATAACATTATTTATTAAACGTAATTTAGAAAACGACATGCGAAATTTGATTCATTCTTTGGTATACAGACATAGAGACGTGAATCGGAAATATAATTATTTTCCTGGTCCAGCAAATCGGCCGCCATTGACATTCGATATTCATAGTAATTGATAAATAACTGGTTTTTGCTCGCGGCATCGCTCGCGTTATTGTATATTTGATATATACCTCGGGAGCAGTATTTTCTGGAGGAAAGGTACTCTATTTCCTTTTCTGTACCCCTGACAACTGGTAGGATTTAAAATATCCTTATGATCAGTTCAGTAGTTAAGGTTAGGTTAGGCGTAACAAACGAACAAACTCAAATTCATATTTATTGTATTAGTAAGGATAGTTAAGATCAGTGTATTTTTTTATTCTTTTCATTTGCTATGATTTTTAATGTAATTAATTATTGGGGTTCCGTCTTCAGAAAAGAGACCGCAATGTAAAAGAAGGCGGCGCGGTGCGGTGCAGCCTAGACATTTTCTTTTTAAGCCGTAGTTAGTAGCAGATTTAAATTGAAAACTAAAATATTAAAGGGTTTTTTGTATGAAGAAAAAAAGGTTTTTTTTTCAAATATTTGTTTTTACTTTATCGTTCAAATAATAATACAGAAATGTTTTAAAACAATGTCTAAGATAAAACCAGAAATAATAAAAACCGGTGATTTATGCGTTGTGCTCGTTCTAAGGATTTGGAACTGAATGAAAGAAAGGTTTTGTTTGGTAAATTCGCGATAGAAATATATTGTGGTAGGAATCGTGCAGTGACATAGTGTATAGTGGCGGAACTCATCGTGCATGAGTCGAACTCAAACTTGCCCGATTTTTTAATAAATTCACTATTTTGTATAGTTGACAAATAACGCTTTGGTAAATTGATAAGTACACGTGTTATCACTAATTCAATATTTCCTTGTTGCAGATCAGTTGCCGCGTCACTAATAATATGGCTCTTGAGTGGCCTTCTGTCTACTTTGGGAGCTCTATGTTACGCCGAACTGGGTACATCCATAACGAGGTCAGGTGGGGACTATGCATACATATACACGGCATTCGGACCATTGCCTGCCTTCTTACGAATTTGGGTAGCTCTGCTAATCATTAGACCGACAACGCAGGCTATAGTGGCCTTAACCTTCGGCAATTATGTGGCGAAACCATTCTTCCCTGAATGCGACCCGCCGCAGGATGCAGTAAGACTGTTAGCAGCTGTTTGCCTCTGTAAGTATCAAGAAATATTGTAATGTAAAAAATAATATACACGCGTTTATCGATTATAATTCAGATTATTAATCAAAGCCTTAATATAGATAATTGTTATAAACAAAATCGTATTAACATAAAAGATTTATTGAATTTGAATATACATGATTATTGAATAGAAACAAACAATTATGTAACTAAAAAGTTTCCAACTATGTAGTATCTACGGAACTTTCGACTTTGCTTTCTATTTACTATAGAATCAGCTTTCGTGTAATAGTGATTGGAAGATGAAGATTTAGTATAATATTATTGAAATAATTACTAACAAATTTTCAGTTAAGTATTTATAGAATTAAAAAAAATACCAATGTGTTTTATTATTACTAAACGTTAAAAAAGGCAAATTAAAACTTATTGTGTACATTTACACGTTTATATAATTAAGTAAATTTTAAAGTCAAAAGCAAATATTCTTCCAGTGACTTATGATACAGATACATTGACTTTTGACCCCTTGCCATTAACGAACTGTAGCATTGTTCATAATATACGTGTACTGACTGTATATATGAATATACATAATTAACACTATTCAACGAGTAGAGGCAATTGGCACCTTAATAGGATTGTTTTTCATGTAATAATTTACGACTGCTGGAGACAAAGGATATGTCGAGAAACAGCAATAACAACTAGATTTTTTTGTTTGAAATTCGTTTAAACTCGTTTTCCTATATACTGTGAAATAATAAGGTTCTTTGTGGTAAATAAAGCCATTATTATAACTTGCTAATTCGTTGCAAATTCTTACCGTAGCTTCTTTGATTCTGTGTTAGATAGTCATTCTTTCTAGTTAATTGTTATATATAATATAGTTAATTGTTAGATAATTTTAATTATATTATGAAACGGTTCACATACTTGTCGAATGTTTACCTTCAAATTGTGATAAAGTGGAAAGTTCGCGTACAAACTGAATATTGGTAATATTAAAATTTACAAGATTGTAAAATATTTTTTTATTAATAATATGCTTACGTATATACATATGATGACAATATTAAAGGAGGAATAATTATTACAAGAACGTTCGTAACCTACCAACAAATTCTTGAATATTCATATATGTGAGTAACTGTACCTATCCTTATTCTTGCGATGTACGTAAGGGGCGTCGTATATAGTGTTCAATAAACAGTAATAGGTCTATTACACGTAACTAGTACAGTGGCAAGACAGTGCCCTCGGTACATATGAACATTTTGACGAGTGTTTGGCCGAGGGTTAGGCCAAGCAGAGTGCCGAGAGAGTCATTAGCATCTCTATTTGTTTACTAGGCCGAGTACCCACCTCCCGCTTCATTTTTCCGCCCCCGCAGCTACTCGCTATCCCGTTCAACACGTATGAACATGCACTCGGCCGTTACTCGCCAACTCGTTCGCCAGTTCTGTGCGCAATTTATAGAATTATGTACTCCAACAATGTCGCAGAACGTTCTACAATCATTCTTAAAAGTAGTCTAAATTCTCTACGATTTTCGAAATGTAATTTTTAAAAAGATAATTTGCTGCACCAAGGGGGCGCCTTTTTAAAATTTAATTTCTTGTCTAAATACTTCTACTTTCTTCTTCCAATAACTCGCCATAATTCTTCAATAATGAGTGGTAGGAGCCAGTTGAACATGATCTTAAAATCTTTTATTTTGCGATATATTTTGGTCGGTCCGTTATTGTATCGAAGCTTAACTGACTCGCCAAACAAGCAAAATATGTATAACACCTACTCGTTCATCCGACTCTCTCGGCCTAGGATCGTTTTATTGTCTCGCCACTGTACTCGTTACGTGTAATAGACTAATAACAAGCAGTAGTAGTTGCTATTGTTGATCGAAGTATATAGCATATGTACTAAACTGGTCGTTATTTTTTGTGTCCTATGCCCTCAAATTATGTTC
The DNA here is from genome assembly GCA_035772565.1 of Antheraea assamensis. Taxonomy (NCBI): domain Eukaryota; kingdom Metazoa; phylum Arthropoda; class Insecta; order Lepidoptera; family Saturniidae; genus Antheraea; species Antheraea assamensis. The sequence continues at coordinate 6,720,695 of JAQQSE010000064.1, read as the reverse complement.
TTTTTGATGAAAAATTCGAGGAAGGAAAAAACGGTACAAGTAAATCGTGTCACAAAACGATGTATGTTCAATGTTTTTTGTGGAAATTGGAGTGGAATGGAAATGAACTATTGTTGTAATCATCAACATTTTATTAATTTGCTTGACAAAATTGATTATGTTTCAGAGAAAATAATATTTGTTATGAAAAATTTCCAAAAAAAACATGATATATTAGAACACGAACATAGATCGTCTAGAGGCACGTGTTATTTTTAATACAAAACAAAATTTTGCATTATTTCATCCCAAGAAGGCATCGAAATCTTTTTAATTTTTAACGACTATTTTAAAGTATACTGTGATCATAACGTTAACAGACACTAATAATCTAAATGAGATAACTTTTCGTTTTAAAATAAATTTTGAAATGCAACGTGAGGTTGATCATAGTAATCAAACTCATCAATCAAATAATAATTAGTTATCAAATTGGTATCTGTCTAATTCTAATAATCTGCCTTTATTTTTATAAATTGTCTCGGATTCCCGTTACAAATACACACAAACGGTGTGCAGAATAGACAATTTATAGATTTCCCCAGGTACGTGGCACTCGGTTACTAATTAGTACAGACTAAGTAAGGGGGCGTATGAATAATGAATTTCGTTGTTTCAGTTTACATCAATTGTTGTTAGAAACTCTAGTCATGTGGTGATAGGACTTTTTCTAAATCGTTCGTATGGTTAGCTACGACCCTCAAGTTGATAATCTGTCGCCAAACACTTATTGGTGTGTTCCAGCAGCTGCACTTATGAGCTAGTCCCCCTCTAAGTGTTGTGTGTTTAGTATCTTACACCACATAATCATTTAACAACAAGTCAGATTGTGGTGAAATGCTGAATGTGAAATGATTCTGATGAATTTCAATTTGTAACATCGTGTGCCATTGAAAAGATTTGTTATTTCTATTATAACTTTGAGTGTGATCAAAGAGAAGTATACCTTTTACACCTATTAGTTGTTGCATAGCGCTTGTTTCATTGCACGTTACGAAAACACTAACCTATCAATTTCATTATTAATAATAAAAACGGATGTCAAGGACAGAATAATTATGTTTTCAATAATTTGCTACCCATTGCGTATAAATAATATACTACAGTATTAGTTGTTGTAATAATTAATACTTCTACTGATTAGTAACAAAAAATGTTATGTAATTATGCCACTCATCTGTATAAAGATTAAAGGTGATGTATTTTTATAAAGGAAAACAAATTAATAATTTGTACAACATTTAAAATATTTCAATACTTATTTAGTTTTTGTTGTAATATTTGGAATTACTCTGTTTCTCTTGTTTAATATTTAGTTAGTAAAGAGGAAGTGGAGCAAACAATCTTACCGCGCCGTCGATGTCGCCGCACTGTCGCTTTAGTACGTTAAACTCGTACATATTTGTTATAAAAAGAATATTAGCATTTCGTTGACCGGCAATTTTACTCAGCAACTATTTTATGTTCCAAATTTCAGAATTACTAAAATTAAGATAAAAACCAAGATAAGTATTTTCCTAATTATTAAGCAGACACCAATAAACTCGATGCGTAATGCTTTGCATTGTTCTATATCGCCCTAGGTTTCATAAACTGAAATAGATAATACAAGTATAATGACGAGTTAACTCGTTACTGGTCAACTGTATGTGAAGATTTCGAGATATCCTCATAACAGACAATGTTAAAAGTACGTGAATAGTTTATTTTAATTATGTCGGTCGAAATTGACCTTTATTAACTATAAGTTTATTTCTTATCAACGACATAGCAAGAGTAACACAAACGCGCGCTTATCAATTACTTTAACGGTTCGTTAACTAAATGACTAATCTTTCTATTTCAATGATCTAGATATAACGTATACAAGGGTATTTAATGAGATTTTAATTACCTATTCAACAACGATGGTTTCGTAGGCTTTACAAATAAAAGTGTTTTAGTAAATTACTTTGTTTTTATAATATTTTAATTGGCGGTTAGCATCTGCCTGCGGCTCCGCAAGCGTTTTTAATCAGTAATTAGTTTTGACACGTTATTGATTTTTTTTTTTATATTTAATGGTTTCTAAAACTATCAGTACTCATTTTTATATGGCATCAATTTTGGAATTAAATACTTCCGGTATACAAAATCGGTTGAGAATGAAATTGTTTTAAGAGTATTGTGGATTATCCTATAGACCATCATATGCAAAGTTACATATGCTTCTTGTATATAAATTTGTTAAAGATTGATTATTTTACGAAATGTAAAAGAATTATCTATAAGTTTCATAATTATGTATAAAATTTCATCAAAATACCTCATATTAATGTCTTGTATTTATGGAGAGTGGTAGAGGTAAGAAGAACGATTTTTCGAGAATTGAATATATTTTTAATGTTTAGTAATTATTTTTTTCTTTCTTTATATAAAATCTGAAAGTAATATAGACGATGTTTATATGGTGTCGTTTTAATGGCACATACTTCCCGTATACAAAATTTTCTAAAAATCGATTCATTTAAAAAGTGGTTAATAACAATTAATTTTCTAAGTTTCGGAATGTTTACTTGAACTTTGGGATATCTACACAAAATAAATATAAGAAGTTTCTGGTAGAAAAAATGTTGGGAATCACTGGTATATTATTAGTTGTATTTAAAGAATAAGACTTCTACGTTTTGGAAGTGGAATAACTTGAAATCTACTGAACTGAGATTTTTCGTTTTAAGTAACTTCTTATTAAGCAGTAATAACATAATTTCACAGAGGTAATTTAAAATCGGTAGAAGGGTTATAGGAGTTAAGTAATAATTACAAAATTAAAATAAAAGATACAGTCGAATTACAATCTAGATAAGAAACGTAGATCCCCTCGAACATTAAATTAACTCGAACAACTAAAAAAGTTTTAAAGCGAATGAACTTGCTCCCACCGATTAGTCATAAATAAGGACTGTTACATTATAATACTTATGTATTACATGCAGTTACCTTACTGCATATAATATTAATTGTTGCAAATTATTCGTATAACACGTAATTGATAAAGGGAGTTCCCACGACACAAATTACATACGTACCTAGTAGTCATGAAATTCTATGGAACTTATTTATAATTTTCCTATTTATGAACTCGGTTATTGTGAAGAATATATCTACTAATTAATTTACGCAATATATAGTTTTAAGCATCATGTATTATGATATATTTTTATTTTGGTTTCTAATATAACATATCTCTTATTATTCACGAACTTTATAAAGATGCGGTGAAACCTTGTTTACGATCTCCAAGTCATTCAACTTCGACCGTATCTTTAATACTTTTGTTTTATTATGATACTAGCTTTTCCCTTCGGTATCGCTTACCTTAATGTAGACTTGATCTATCCGTCGGGAACAGTACATTTTTTGTAGATGAAAGGTACCTATGCCCTTTTTCGTTCGCCTGACAACGTGTTTATAAAAAATTTAATACGGTCAGTTGAGTAGTTAACACATAAAAATGTTATAGACAATCAAACGAACTCATATTTGCATTTATAGTATTAGTTACGATAACAAACAGATACGAATTTTGGATTGGTCCATTTATTCGAAACTGATTTGAAACGAATAAAATTATATTTTTATTAATATGCTTAGGTAATAGAGGACCTTTTACTTTAGAAACTGTGACATATATAGCTGCTTATTTTGCTTCGGAAAATATTGAAAATTGATGTTAATATAGTTTGAAATTTTACGTTGCTCATTTCATTTAATCTATTTGAAAAACTGGTTCTGTGGTTAACTAAATCTGTCGAATAAATTTGTTACTGAGAAAATTTTGTAGGAATTCCCCTTATGTTGGTTTAATCCATTACAGTCGATTGTTAAATGTTGCGATCACTATGTAGCTCTGAAGTTAAAGAGCTATTATTCAATAATGCTTAGTTATTCCTGTGTTCGAATATTACAAAATAAAGAATGGAATGCTCCGGTCAATTTACTGATTGCTCCGCGTCTCGAGATCGGATCGTAGCGGAAACTCCCACTTAACCTGATTATTCACAAAGCGACGGGGAGACCTATTTGTTCTATTTTAAATTAAATACTTATAATAAGATTAAAGCTAGTTTATGTTGCAACATCTAAATACAATACAATTCGCTAATAATTACGCATATGTATAATAAGATAAGTATTTAAATTAGAAAGTTCTTCGAGTCTTTATATATTGTATATTGTAAAAAAATTATTAAGTACAAACAATTTTTATTTGTATAAGATAAATTAGTCTCTCAGTGTAAGAAATATAATAATCATAATTATTTACAGATACTTTCAGGACAGATTAAGCAAAATTAATGGGCAAATTAACCTATTGTTAAAATTTCATCCACGAGTTTCTTTTCACTATAAATCGTTTTTTATTATCTATTAACTAATAACTTGCACTTTCATTGTTTATACTTTACATATATGCATCGAATATTCTTCTTCTTCTTTATTTTTTGGCTCCGGCACGGATTGTGCACTATTTCACTGTGGTATTATTTCTCATCCATTTCATTTGTGCATAATAACCAAACTATATTACGTAAAACACCACTAATATTACAAAATATAGAGTCTAATAACACAAAATTATGAGTAAAATATAAAAACCACTACATGGCAGATTAAGATCCCGCCAAAAAAAATCGAATATTATAAATCGTGACAAAAGAAGCTGTGAAGTATGAATAAAATATAAAAACCACTACATGAGAGACTAAGATCGCGCCAAAAAAATCGAATATATAAGCAATAATTTTAAAATCAAACTTACCATGTTAACATGACAACAGTTTAACATATTAATGGTTACTATAGCAACGGTAAGGCGTAGGTAACTGAAAAATTTTCCTTACCGTAACAAACGAAGTTTCACTTCAACAAAATTTAGAAATAGTTAATTTTTCTTCCGTATCATCGACGATTCAAAGTCTTAATTTGTGTTTCTATTCACCATACTTCACGCTTTTACGTCTACAAGTTACAATGTTCAATAGTAACATAAAAAAAAAAACAGAAATACAGATAATAATATTAACATGTGATGAAAAAATCTTGTAACCCTTATTATGTTACATTCGAATTTCTACCACTGGGTTTCAGCTAGTACAAGAAAAATAAGTCAGAAAACTAAAAACAATCAAGTAATTCAATTACGAATTTTAAAATAATACCTGATATATTTTAAAATTAAAGATTTCTATGTAGATTTTATATTATTTTTATTATACAGGTATTCTGACGGCAATAAACTGCATTAGCGTAAGATGGACTATGCGTATCCAAGACGTATTCACAAGTTCGAAGCTGCTTGCTTTAGTAGTGATCATTATTTCGGGCCTATGCTATATATTTATTGGTAAGTGGATTAAATATTTATTATCTCTATTCTACAATTTTAACATTATCTGCTTTTTCTTATAACAACATTAAATGTTAACAATGATTTTTTTTGTTAATGTTACATGGCAAATTGACTGTATTGTGAATGATAATAAGTACATTTAGTGTTGCCCAATATCGGTCTTCGTCTTGTTCTTACATTTTTGCAAAACCAAAACCGCCGAATTGTAGCAAGACCAAGATCAAAACCAGGTGTATTGTTCCAAGACCAAGACCTAAGTCTCGTCTTGGTTTTGCATTTCGGCAGCACTAAGCACAGTACAGCCTAAAAGAACAACGGCGACGACGAAAATATCTATAGGTCATCGACATTCGTTGTTGATATACACGTGGATATACACTGACCGATTCCGAAATGTGACAGACCAGAGAAAGTAATTATGATGGTTTTACCAACATGCATATAGTGCATACTGGGTCTGAGCGGTCTAGTCGGTACGGATGCGGACATCCTAACAACCCGCAAATACAGCGCTACTAAAATGAAGTTCAATATATAACTACACATCATATCTACATATATAGTAACGGGTCGTGATAAAACTTAACTCATGTTTATCGCAATAATAAGTATCGTGGACTGTCGGAAAGCTCTCAGCGGAAACACATAAATATTAACAACAATTGATATACTCGTATATCTTATGAATGTTGACTCACTGGACAGTAGGTAAATACATTTTATGGTCCTAGATCTTCGGTGGTCCAAGATATTATTAATATTTTATTATTTCATTTTGGTGCCTATTAAACATTCAAATAACAAGATAATGTTTTAAAACTATTCTCCGTATGATCATTAATAGTAACGTTCCGTTTGGGAATAATGTTTTAAATTAACACTTGGACACTGGAACACTAATATTTGGAAACTAATCTTATGTATCTAGATATTATCTGGCTTAATGTGATTTTATTCACGCTCGTGTAATCACAGATCATGCCACCGCGACCTGGCTGTGAGTTATGCCCCAACACACACCTAGGCCTCCCTCGGCAGCTCCTCAAGCCGTGGTCCGATTCTCCGGAATGGAGCCCTCGAGCATGTTGCATGCGCGAACATAGTGACACTGAAAAAATATGCTTGGTACACAAGTATATTTTACGAACTCATATATGTATGATATGGATTTTTTTTTTTTTAATGTGGGATGAAATCCTTCATTGGACACCCAGAGCCCTGGGGAGCTGTGGGGTGTCAGACTCTTACTGACTAAAAAAACCCACAAGATACTGTCTGCCGCGCTATGGAGTGGCACGGGATCGAACAAGCAAGCACCATGCCACCCCGGCGACAAGGCCCAGCGCGAACGCCCTGACCGCGACGACAGCCCGGTCAAGCTGCCTACCCGTCTACCGAACCAATGTGCAATGGAAAGTCAGGTCCCCAGCCCCTTCCCTCCTTGGTCCGGTTTGGCAGTCAAGGGGTCACCCCCTCCAACCACCACTACCTGTAACTTTTTCACGTGGTTTTCTACCACGGTGACTTTTTAACGAGGTTTTCTCCCTCTCCCTCCGCCCGAAGGCCACCCCTCTGTCACTTTTTATTGTGGTTTCCTCCCACAGGAACTTTTTAATGAGGTTTTTCTCCCTCTTCCTCCGCCCGAAGGCCTCCCCTCTGTCACTTTTTAACGTGGTTTCCTCCCACGGTAACTTTTTCTTGAGGTTTTCTCCCTCTCCCTCCGCCCAAAGGCCGTACCTCTGTCACTTTTTAACGTGGTTTCCTTCCACGGTAACTTTTTAACGAGGTTTTCTACCTCCCTCCGCCCGAAGGCCTCCCGTCTGTTTTTTAACGAGGTTGTCTCCTCAACACCCGTAACTTTTTAACGTGGTTTTCTCCCACGGTGACTTTTTACCGAGGTTTCCTCCCTCCCACCGCCCGAAAGCACACCCGTCTGTAACTTTTTAATGTGGTTTTCTCCTACGGTGACTTTTTACCGAGGTTTCCTACCTCCCGCCGCCCGAAGGCACTGCCGTCCGTACCTTTTTTACGTGGTTTTCTCCCACGGTAACTTTTTAAGGAGGTTTTCTCCCTCCACATGTATGATATGGATAGGTTAGCTTAGTTTAGCTTAGCTAGTTAGATTCGGAATATTCGGCGACAGCCCAAGCCGAGGCGTGCCGTGCGCCCTTGTGATAGTCATCTATATAAAATCGGGTGAGTGCCTTAGGCGCTCCCCTTAGTAGCGCGGTGAAACTGTAGAGGCTTTGCCAGGCCAACAGTGTGGTCAGGACGAAAAAAAAAAATAATTTTTTTGTGATTTTCTCACATTGTTGAACCTAAATAAAAAAAAGGATTGTTTAATAAGATCGTAATTGCCAATTTTCTATTAAGTTAATAGACGTTCTTCAGTTTTCCGTCCCCGCCTGATAATTGCTACCTAACGTACGTTGACGACTCTTCACAACATAAAACGTTGCATCACTTTATATAATATTTATGATAGTCGTAGAGTTCTGAAACGGTACTTAAGTCCACATGATAATAAGTGTTCAAGTAACTTGGAATTTGTCTACTTACAGGCGCTGATAGATAACTACCTGCTTTGAGTATTCTGGAACACATTACGTGCTAGTGCATGTTGGCGACCATACTGTTTAGATTGAAACAGTGCTGTTGTTACAGAGTAGTTATATATGATGTTGGTGCTACCATAGACGAGATATGTATTAACGTAAACACCTTTAAAACTCGCGAATATAAGAAATCTGGAATCATGTTTGTGTATTTATTATTTTATTTGCTTATTTTTTTATGCAGGGTCGATCAGTTAATAGATAGTAATATTTTATTGAAAGATAGCTGCACTTAGGCACTTTTGCACCGGTTCCACAGAAAATCAGAGACCATATCTTCCCTTTACAATACGACCTGGTAAGGGATAAACTTGCAATTAGACAACTGAACGTCGATCTCTCAATTCTGTCAATATTTTTGAAAATCACCCTACTGTCTTCTGTTTCACTCACTGACTCAGTTTTTATATGGAGATATTTTAACCCAACTTTTTTAGTTTTCCGTATGATTTCAAACATTCGTCTTTCATACAAACCATTTTCTGATAATAGCAAACCCTAAAAAAAAAAAAAAATTAACCAAATAGGTTACGTAGGTAATTCGTCAATTGATTTTTATTTATATAGCATAGATGAAAGCAGGTTTTGATTATTATCATGTGATACCGAAGTACTTATGAAGCTCAAAATTTGTCACCGGTTCGAATTATTGTCTAATTGATAAAAACTGACGTGAAACTTATTTAGAAACGGGAGCCATATTTGTACATAATTATGTCTATAATTTTGTTATACATTTACCATTTTGCTTAAATAAATACACACAGTTCACTGGATGCGAGAACATTATGATAGAGAGAAATGTTCCAATGCTTCAAGACTGCTTTATCCCTGTATATTATACCAGAAATATCAATTGTAAGAATGTGACCTATAACGCGGTCAAAAGATAGGTAATTGTTATTGTTTAACACATTAATACATCATTTTGAGAAATAACATTGTCCTCGGTTTTTATCAATGTGACACTGTTTACTTACAATTTTATTTAAAATGCAACAAAACGTATCTGAATATTGACTACAATTATAAGGTTGCGTAATACATATTTATAAATCGACATATTTAATTGGTATAATGTCAACATTTTGAGGTGTTGCGAATGTTCTTTTTTTGCTTATAGTCTAACGTAGTGAAAGGTATAAATTAACTCACTAAGCTTTTAAAAGGAACATTTTTTAAATGTAACAAGTTAAAGAAACTGGTAGGCCGGGTGGGCCCATAATTACCAAAAGGTATTTTTTAACTTTATAGGCTAGCCGTTTAATTAAAATCCCTGCTAATGTTAAGTATGAATATAACCGAATATAATATCATACATTGTAGTGCGGTGAAACTGTAGAGGTCGTGCCAGATCAACAGTTTACACAGTTTGAAAAAAAAAACATATTAAGCCTAGTGTGATCGACTTTCAAGTACACTTGCAGAAACATTCTTATTAGTGCTTGGTGACAAGCTTTCTACTGGAGGATGGCAGCTAGCCAGGCCACCATTAGGTACATATTACTCAACCACCATACTGCTGTTTATTATGAGTTTTTTTATACTTTAGGGCCTAATACTTGACCACAATTTACCCTGACGTTAAATGACGATATAGTCTAAGATGGTAAAGTAGCTAAATCTAGAGAGCGACTGGCTCGCATGTATATGTGCCGCAACACTGTGATTGGCGAAAGATTTTCCTTTACCGATAACTCAGGCGCTTTGGAAGATTCGAATCCACGTCGATTCATGCGGTGTCCATATGTGTTACCATAGATATGTCATCGCTTTAAACCCTTTAAAATAATTTCATCAACTTAGATTCTGTATATATTATTTTCCTCAGGACATACAGAGAATTTTGAAAATGCGTTTAAAGGCCATTATTCTGCTGGTAGCGTAGCGCTCGCTTTCTACTCTGGTCTATTCGCTTTTGGAGGCTGGAATTATCTCAACTTTGTTACCGAAGAACTACAAGACCCGTACAAGTAAGAACAATGCTTAAGCTATTTTCTACTCATACAATAAATAATTTAATTTATATAAAATCTACCTATAACATAAATAGCGGATACCTGCCCGTGTCATTGAGTGTCAATTAAATGTTCGTAAGTGAAAAGTAAAAAAATATATCCTTGCTTCATTTCATGACATAATTCTATGTCAAATTTAATTTAATTTAACAATAGTAATCAAGAACGAATATTATATAATTAATAACCTTAACTTATAAATAATATGAAAAGGTGACTTATGATTTTATTACTAAACGACCTCTTCAAGGGGATCAAATAAATTATTATTTTAAGGTCCTACTCTATGTTATTATATTTCCATTACTATAGTGATGTTTCTATAATAAGCATCATTGTTCAAACGCACGTACAGAATCTCGCAACGTGTAGATTCTTTTTATTAAATCTACAAAATAAAATCGTGATATCGACGATAAAACGAGAAATGTTAGAAAAACATTTTTTTTTTCTATCTTGCTTGCTAAGTAATATTATGCGAGTTTAGTTACGCCATCCGAACTAGGGTAAATAGACGTATTGGTGTCAAGAGTAGCGATTCGCTACTTACAATAGGGTAGAATTACAAATTGAATTGATTTATAAATCCTTTGCAAGTGGTCCTGGTGAGAGGATATCACACAGTCTCTCGCAAAGACTTTAAGTGCGTTCTTTAGTTCCTATATTTTTACGTAACAAGAACCTATCACTATGTTATTACGTTCCTTTAATGTTTATTATGTACGTATTCTTTAAATACTTTTTTAGTTATAATTTGAATCTATGATATTTATTTCTATTATTTAATTTAGTAAATAATTATTTTCATCATAGTATATCAATGCTGACGTTATCTCACATAAACGCGTATACGTTCGCACTCTCCCTATTACATGTATTATTCATAGAAACATTTAATTCACTCGAAGCTTTCTCGGTGTTATCGTCTGTTTATGTATAGCATAAATATATTCCAATTTGAGTCTGAAAAGAGAGCGGGAACAACCGATTTATAAACTTTATTTCTTTTGGCATCACTCCAATTTCCCTACTTTTTGCATGTTTTCGAGGTGTTGTATCTATTTTATTCTCTTATCGTTTATAAAGATTTAACCGTGACACCATTTGTGTTGTGTTTATATACGTATGACTATTAGATTAATCCATCATTTTTAAAGTGATAAACACCATCTTATCTTTAAGTTAAATGCTTTCTTTATTGGAATTAATTTTATTTCATATATATGAGATCTGTGCTTGTGTAGGAAAAAAAAGAAAACATATTCACGCGGACATAGTCGCGGCTTACAAATTTATTAATGGTAACATTTTAAATAAAATACTGTATGTATATTATTATACATATATCATTTTGAATTTGTCATAGATATTTAGCAATGAATATAAATTTTCGAATATTTATCTATTACTGGTGTCTGTTTCTTATATATATAATACTTGTATGTCGTATAAACTTTGTATCCTTCTAATGTTTTCTTAGATTACCATTGTAGTCTTCTCATGTATAACGGAATAAACGGAACGAAACATAGAAAAAAGCAGTTGTGCTATATACAAAATACGTTTAAGTCTTACTAAATTGCGTTGACAGTGATTAAATATGGTGACCGGTCCAACGTGATGAGCGACTTTTATAATTAATTTTTCTAGAACGATTGGCTTGGAATATTTACTATCGGTAAATAAACGCATCTCATGTCTATGTTTTGGTCATATTTATTTGATATAATACATAAATCATGTTACTTATATCACTTACAGAAATACATTGTTGAGTATATGCATATACACGCTATCAGTATAAGATAAACGTATACGCAATATTGCTTGAAGGAAAAAATAACGATTTCACACTTTGTTAAAACTTGATTACCCTACCCATTTAATTTGTGGCGGCTTGTAAATGGAAATCGATTCTTAAGGAGTAAACAATTGTAATTGTCGTTTGAAATATTTACTTCAGTAATTTAAGTATAACTTAGTCTTTTCTAAGTACACAAAATACAACACTATAATATGATTGGTGTAAAATATTAAAAGATTTATGGTTTATATTGTCTATAAAATTACCATCTATGGTATTTCAGGAATTTGCCTCGCGCTATATGGATCGCAATGCCTATGGTGACCATTATCTACGTAATGGCGAACTTGGCCTACTTCGCAGTCGTTTCTAAAATGGAATTGATGTCAAACCCTGCTGTGGCGGCTGTAAGTAGAAAAATAAGCTGATACACGAATAAAAATCTATAAACAATAACATTATTTATTTAGTAAAAAAATTTACTGGTTTTCAAAGAACAAAATACTTATGCAAATATGCATGCAATTCACGTGATATTACGAGGTCACTATAATCTTTAAACAATCTTAATCGACTCCAAGAAAGCATGAAGTCCTAACATAGACCAACTAATAAAACTTTGTCAGTTCTGAGGATTAAGTTGATCCAATCCTATAGGTACTTCGGACTTGAAATCACCTACTTTCCACTTTCCGGGAGTAACAGATGTAACGATGGTATTTCTATCGTCGAACCTTACAAATTTCTATCATGTTTGATTGATAATGAATAAACAATATTTTGAGTCTTAGTTCGCCGACTTCGTGTCTGACGCTTTTTTACCTTCTTGGTAGAGTAAATACTTATTATAAACGCTGTAATTATAAATCTGATTAGTTCTTATTGTAGTTTGAAATAAACAATACATTCTTATTATCGTTCCTAGAAATTCGTGCTAATAATTAATTTATCATAATTTAAATGAATGCAGCTTATTAATTGTAACGAGAATTTTAATTAGGTACTACATTTTTTTTATATCAATATTCTCTAAATCTCACTTTTAGATTCTGCTAGAGTATACATAGTTATGTAGAAATTTCATTTTTATTTTATTGTGACATGTTAGGTAAAACTAAACCACAATACCACAATACCACAATGCCAGAACAATATCGTATAGATTACCTAAACCACTGACACGTTAGGTTACCAAACAAAATATGAGACAATTATTTATATCCCAGTTATTCCTGTAGCCTTAGTTTCCATCTTACCTACAACAAATTAGGAACTCTAGTTTTAAAATAAGTCCGTTACGTTAGAACTCATTTTTCGTGGATTAAAAATTTGTAACAAATATATTTTGCAAACATTTTAATCTTTTTTAAGAAGAGTACTAATAACTAAAGGTTTCAGTCAAATCATCTTTGTGCTGAAATTTAATTCACGCTGTAATATTAACATAAGGCTCATTAGTATGAGCCTAGTAGTCTAGGACTTCTATTTAGCCTTAATTGATATATGATAGGTTAATCAACGGCGTGATTATAATTTCAAAGCGTAAAATAATTCGTATCAAACTAAAAGTTAATAATACTGTATTAATCAATAAGTTCATACGAAATCATACATGAAATCAAATATAGTGGAAACCAATATAGTATTAACCGAAAACAGATTTTGACGTCTTACTTTTATAGATTCTATCATTTATTCATTTTTAACGTTAATTTATTTTTTGATGTATTTTAGTTTCGCCTCAGATTAATAATTTAATTTAGTTTAACTTAGTCGTTAAAGTTAGTGAAGCACAAATACTGTTACATATGTGTGTCTCACAAACTATTATATGTATGAATACCTAGCTTAGTTTAGTTTAGACAGATTCGCGATTGCATGCAAGGCAACTGCTCAAGCCGAGGTTTGCACACTTTTGAGCCTGTTACCATACTACTGAGTGCCTTAAACGCTCCCTATTAGTAGTCAGGTGAAGCTGTGAAGGCCCTTCAGGCCAATAGTTCAATAAATTCGAAAAAAAAAAATGTAGGTAAATAGAATAGCAAAAATATGATCTTCTAGTTTACCTAAATTGATCAAAACATCGAATTAACACATTCGAATTAAAACTAAATACCCGAAAAAGACAGACACAATTAACAAACAAAATTAATAAAGAAAACAAAGCTTGACTGCAAAGCGCTAACATTTTTAGCTATTTATATTAATGAACGAGTTCTTTATTTGAGCATTAGTAAGTAATAATTATTTTATCCATCCTGCCCTTTTGATTTACATACGTCATACTTTAATATTGATTGTTTATGTCATACCCAATCTTAGGATGAATTTAAAGATGCCAATTCAACTGTTTATGTTATTATAGAATGTAATAAACAATAGAAATTTTCTTGGAATACATTACCCTTTAAGTCAAGTAAAAATAATGTAAGCAATTCATCAAATAATAAGGTTATACACTTATACTTTACAGGTCTTTGGAGACCGGCTCTTCGGACGCTGGAGTTGGATTATACCAGTATTTGTAGCCCTGTCAACGTTTGGCGGAGTTAATGGTGTGCTTTTCACATCTGCAAGGCTTTTCGCGACTGGCGCTCAAGAGGGACATATGCCGGCTTTTTTCACTTTATTCCATGTGGAAAAACAGACACCTATACCTTCGCTTATATTCACTGTAAGTTATGTTAAATGTATATTGGTTTTATTAAATGGAAGTTGGTACTTCTGATGTTCATAAATTCCAACACGGTTTAACCGATCACCATGAGACTCGACACATTTAAGTTTTTAATGGAGTAGTCTTCTATGCTATACTGTATACTGTAAAAATTTAATAAAAAATGCTTTTTGTAATATACCAGAAATAGTAATTACAACAAATAAGAAGCATGTACACATCCGCGGGCGCAGCCAGTAGTTATATAAACCTTAAAAGTTTAAATTAATTGTAAGGTTAATTTTTAATAATTGAAATTTAATAAGGAGTTGAAGAGCCAGTGTAGAGAGTAACAGTGTCATAGAACATAAGCAAAGGGTGTAACCAAATTTTACCGTAAAGCAACAATAGTTACTTTGCTGTGTACTGTTTTGAAGGATATGGTTGGCAACACGCACTGGCACATGAAGCATTTTAACTCAGTACACAGGGGTAGCAACATATTATGACTAGGCCCAGGACTACAGTTTTTTCAATGGTTGGTTGTACCTAGCTGTAATGTCTAAATAGCATTTAGTTGATTGTATGACTGTTTGCAATTTCATAATATAAAAGAACACTTGTATTTTTTAAATTATTATATTCCAGTGTTTTTTCTCGCTCCTCATGTTGACAACGAGTAACGTGTACGATCTCATCAACTACTACTCACAAATTCTCTGGCTGTCTGTTGGTGCGTCTGTCGTGGGGATGCTGTGGCTGCGGCGGACCAAGCCCGATATCCAGCGCCCAATAAAAGTGAATATTGTCATCCCCTATGTCTTTCTCATTGCCATCGCTTGTTTAGTTATAATTCCTGCAATAACCCAACCCATGGATACGGCTATAGGCCTCGCCATTCTCTTATCCGGCATTCCGGTTTATTATTTATGCGTAAAATGGGAAAACAAACCGCGAAGTTATCACTCCTTTTCCGGAGGAGTTTTGAGGTTTCTACAGAAAATTTGTTCATGCATTTATGTTGAATCTTTAGAGAAATTATCAGATAACTGAATTAGTTACAGTATATCATGTTGTTACTGTATATCTTATACGGACAGCCGATGTGGTATGGTAGCCCGCTTATAATCAATAAGTAAACTACAATGCATTTAAATGCTTATTACTTTAATGGTTTTGTAATGCTTGTTATATAATCTTTTGTACCTTGTATGTAATGTTTGTAACTATCGGACCAATAAAGGTTATATTTACATTATTCAGTACTCATAGACTATATCGATTACAATAAGAAAACACCCAAATTGCACAGTAATAATAATCTTGATTTCTCAAATTGTAACGTATTTAAATTATTTTTATATAATCACTAATCAAAATGAATGCCCTTCAAAATATCTTTTTCATTGACATGTTAACATCTTATAAATCGATGACCGCCGAATGCACGCACGAAAAAGCATGACTCAGTGTCACTTTTCGTCTGAGCCGAGCGTGCAAGGGAGAGCGCGGAATAAGCGATAGAGAGGCACGATCGGCCTAAGCGTTCGGCTTGTGACGCATCTATCTCGCGTCCATTCCATCGGTAATTAAGTGATAATAATTCAATTCAATTCATAAAAGTATGCAATTTTTCATCAATGTTTTCTTATGCCGTTATCAACTTATCAACCGTAAACGGTCTTTAAAGTAACCAAAAATTAAAAAACTAAATTAAAATTCAGGGTCCGGTTTTATGTATATGACGGTACCTATTATGTGTGTTTATTTTTGTAAGTGGTACACGATTGATTGATCATTAAATAACTTGAACTTAAGAACGCACTATGTTTTAAGTAGTAATAGAAAACAAAGAATTGTAATTAGTAAGGTAAAGTAACAAATTTTACATATTATTTATTTGTAAATTAAGTTTACTCGAAATTTATATTTTGTATACTTCAATTTAGAAATGACTTTAAATACCAATTTTTGTCTGATATAAAATAAATTATCTAACTGTAATATTTTTTAAATAACTAAGTACTTGAATATTTATTTTGTAACTGTATTTATACTTTGGTTGGTAATATATACCTAATGCTTGTTATATAATTCACCAATTCACAATCTACTAGAGATTTATCTGGAAATATCAAAAATAACTGTATATTTGTACATAACATTTTTAAAAATGACCCTAAATATAAACAATTTATTGAACCAGATCCAGTAATAATACTTTTACAATATTGATATAGCTCTCTAATAATCTTTATTATGTTAATATTATGAGCAAAATAATACATGATCTTTGTCTAATGTAAATGATACATTTTAAAATAAGTTACATTTTCATACGTTCAATGTGATAATTATACAGTCGTAACCGCTATATATATAATAGCTTTAAGTTTCCACAATCATTCCTCATTGAAAACATCTTTGACTTTTAATACTAACTTACTTTAGTTTTGCTACTATGTACTTTATATATTTTCTGTGTTCTATTTATCCTAAATAGATACGTAATATATGTATACTAATTATATTATATTGTATAAGAAATCATGTCTACAGTTTTTTTATATAATTTACAATAGACAGTGTACTTACTATACCTATCACTTTTGAAACCGTCGTGGGAAAGAATATTTGAAAAGTTTTTCAAGAGGTACTTCGACTTAACTTCGTTGATGAAGTAATGAATATATCATTATTAGTATTTATATTAACTATATAAGACACATATTATACAAGATGTAAATTAAGTAGAAATAGACATTATTAAATCTTCTTAGGTATCCGATATATTAACATAATCGAGCGTTGTAATTTAATCATTGCAGTTTCACGTAATAATTTACATTATATTTCCTAGTATAGTAAGCACTATTTATTCGGTCATGAGCTTGGACTTTTCAGTAACAATTATTTGTAACTATCGACTAGCCGCGGCTCCGTATGTGTGCAGAATGTACCTACTAATGTGACGTTATAATCATCTGAATGATTTAGATACATTTTTGGGCTTTCATATTTTCACTTCATCGAAATCATAGAAGCTACGTAACAATTTTCACAAAAACAACTTATTTGTTTTTGTTCGTAATTTTAAAACGGGGATATCATTTAAGATATTAATTAAAATAATGTTGCTCTCCATTTAATACTCAACGTAAATAAAATATTTAATTCACTAAGGATTTAATTGTATGTTGATCAAATAGAATCAAAAATAAACAATTATTTTTGTAATAATACATCTATATATATAAAAATGAATTGCTGTTCGTTTGTCTCGGTAATGGCTGGACCGATTTGGCTAATTTTGATCTTGAAATATTTGTGGCTTAAACGGTGAGAAACGTAAACAATAAGTAAAGGAAAATAGACAATTCCATTTTCAAATACAAACCGTTCCTAGCTATGAAACATTTGATGTCTTTACTCTTTTTTAGAAATAAAAAATTGTCACTCGGTTGTTAAATATTTATATGTGCGTTCAAAAATCTTTACATATTTACGTACCGCCAAAAAAGCAAAAAATATAGTACATCAAAAAGATTTAAATTGATTAAGTGCATAACTGTATTACATTTACAAGTAAATAAAAAAAATCGTATTGATCACATTTTATACAAATATATGTAAGTGATACGAATTTCACCCGATCATCTAGTAAAAGATAAAAATCATTACTGGAAGTTATTTTTAATACAGAGACATATTCCATCCTGGATTTTTGTGTATATATTTTTAAAACGTATAATTTCTTAGTACCTATGTTATTTTTATATATCTCGTAATCGAAAAATCCTTCTTGCTACTATTACTGTAAGATATAGGTAATACATATTATTCATGTAAACATTCCAGAACAAATTCTGTAAATGATAGTGAAAACTGTATCAAAATTCGTTACGAATTTTAGAAGTTCTAACGGAACACGTTAACCGACGCAAAAATTATTTTATTTCATATTATTAATAGATAGATATACATTTGAATTGAGGTAATCGTACAAATGATACCGTGATACTGTGCTAAAGGTAATAAATGATGAAAACTAAGTAATTAGTTTACATGGCTTTAAAAACCTAATGATGTTTATAAAAAATGTTTGCAGTTTTCTAAAGGAGTTTGAAAAGATTAGTTAATAAAAGAATACTTTCAAATGTTTACTGCACATTTTATATACATATTACCTATTCTTTGATAAACTAACAGCAATTTGGTAACTCTATTCAGACTTTTAACGTTTGGCAAATTCTATTTAAGTGTAGGTGTATAAAAACTGAAAAAGAAAAACAGAATATAATAATAAGGGATGAAATTTTGTGTAGTTCTTAGTACATGCGAGATAGTTTTTGAGATTGAGATCAACGTACTATAGTGAGGCGTGTTTTTTCAATGAATTGTTGTAACTCATATCGTTTTCGTCTCAACTAAACTCAAAGGAGGATAAAACAGACTACAATATAATAATCCTTTTTAGACGACATAAATACTAATAAAGGAAATAAATATGTACTGTATCTTATATGAAATGACTTATAAAAGTCGAGGTTGTTTTTTTTTCTCTTAAATTGTAAATTTTTGTTTCTATTCAGTTCCAACATCGTCGTGGAAAATAGCATTGCATATAACGAAAACGTAGATACTAGCTAGTATAAAATAAAAAGCTTTAAGATTTTTGTTTATTTACTACAATTCTATATCTATAAGTATTTAGTTTTCATGCATATAGAAAATGGCAAAGATAAATAAATAATTACCGAATACAACATTGCATGTGTGTATTGTATTCATATAGTTATTCATAATTTATAATTCTATTTCATTTATATCTTGTTACATATTTAATAATCCAATTGTTGTGATATAACCTGTTTATATGGATGTGTATCTTTTTATCAATAAAAAATAATATAATTTCATAAAATATATACATTTTATTTACGTAATGTGTTTTACTTTGTAGAAAAGTTCTCTACAAATTATCCATTTTATTTATATAATTTTTATTTTATTTTATTTTTGAATAAAAGGTGATCTTACAGCTAATAACAAATATAGAATTATTAACATAAATAAAGTCATTTAGAAGTTCACACAGATATAGTATATAATTTTATACATTATATTCATAATAGAATAATTTTTATCCTAAATATAGTCTCAAAGTAAAATTAAACAACCTGTATCATGTTGGCCTTTAGGGGAGTTCCAAGATTTATTTATTACAACTCAATGTCATAATGACATTAATTAGTGTTCAGTGGTAAAAGGATAGTCGTTTATATAATGCAATATTTGCGGCTAGTGTCTTCTCTAGCAAAAGTTGTCAATAATAGTCGACACTTTTCAATATTTCCATGTTTACAAGGTCATAGATGGTATCCCGACGCGGAATTCTTGAAACAGTTTAGCGGTCCTGTGATGTATCCCACTGATGAAACAAATAAATACTACAAAATGATATATAGCTCAAAAGTAAAGCCTGTGGAGCGTAAGCTTCAAAATATGTTTATAAACTTTGGTCCTCAACACCCAGCCGCTCATGGAGTGCTGCGTCTTATTCTTGAATTAGACGGAGAAACTGTAGTGAGGGCGGATCCTCATGTAGGATTCCTGCATAGAGCAAGTGAGAAGCTTATGGAACACAAACATTATAATCAGAGTTTACCTTTCATGGATCGCATGGATTACGTGTCTACACTGGCGAATGAACAAAGTTTTGCCATCGCCGTCGAAAAGCTACTTAATATTGAAGTACCGCCGAGAGCTAAGGCTATACGAGTGTTGTGTGCTGAGTTATCTCGAATTGCTAATCACATGCTCAATGTCTCAGGTGCTGTACTAGACTCGGGCGGTATCACACCCTTTTTCTGGATGTGTGAAGAACGAGAAAAGCTGTATGAATATTTCGAAAGGTTATGCGGTGCACGAGTCCACTGTGCGTATATACGTCCTGGTGGTGTATCTCAAGATATACCTATAGGTTTTCTTGATGATATTCACGAATTTTCTATGAAAATTGGAGAACGTTTTGATGAAACTGAAGATTTAGTTACAGGCAATAGGCTGTATTACGCTAGAACTGCTGGAATTGGTATAGTAAGTGCTCATGAAGCTATTAACATGGGATTCACGGGGCCCATGTTGCGGAGCACTGGAGTTAAATGGGATTTAAGAGTGGCACATCCCTATGATGGCTACGACTTGTACGATTTTGATGTTCCAGTAGGGACCTTCGGTGATAGTTATGATCGACATCTTCTACGTTTGGCAGAAATGCGACAATCTTTAAGAATTATCGATCAAGTAATAAATACAATGCCAGAAGGTGAATTTAAAACTGACGATTCTAAAATATGTCTTCCATTACGGAAAGAGATGAAAACTTCAATGGAATCTCTCATTCATCACTTTAAATTATGTACAGAAGGGTACCCCGTACCACCGGGAGCGACATATAGTGCGACAGAAGCTCCTAAAGGAGAATTAGGGCTATACATGGTGGCAGATGGCACTTCAAAACCGTATCGTGTGTTTTTACGATGCTGCTCTATTACACATTTATTTGGAGTACCAATACTAGGTAAAGGCTTAATGCTTGCCGATATAGCTATACTTATTGCAACCATTGACGTTGTATTCGGTGATGTTGATCGTTAGTGGAAGTAATAATACTACATAACTTTCCTTAATAAAAATAAAGTAATTTCCATACAGTAATTAATAGTTATACTTATCTCCTAAATAGGAAATAATTTATTTACAATAAGAATAAAAAAGAATATTTGTATAGGTAATTATTTCGAAACAATAAACTTATATTTTCAATGATTAAAGAGATCATTCCGATTCACAAAACATATGCGAATATATTATGCGAAAATTTCATATTGTTATATTTAAAAAAATCGCTTAACAAAATACAATGTCTAAACAATGCTATAAGTTAAAATCAAATTTTGAATAAATATCGTAACTTACTAAATTATTGGTATTTATAGCAATTAGCAGCTCAACGAAATATAATTGCTATAGCTAAAATTATATTTTGTAAAATCGCTGAAGTTCAAGAATGTTGTTGTAACCAGTGAAATACTCTCTATTTATATCGTTTTCTTGTAGGAATTTGACAAATGATTCAATTCAACCAATCCCAGCACCCTATTTGTCTCCATTTACGAAGCAGTGAAAATTTTATTTTTCTTTATTTTAGTCTAAGGTCTCTGTAGAAAATTATACCAATATTCTGCCAATGTCATGTAGATTTTTTCCAAATCCAACGAAAGAAATCAACAAGAGATTTGAAGTTTATTTAGACCATCACCATATGTCTAAAATATAAAAATAACAGTTCACCGTTGGATTCTTAAGTTCCTAATCAACTAAGATAGTAAAATATATGTAATACAAGTATATATGTACACACGCATATTCATATAGGTAGTATATAAGTATAGCGCAACAAGTTTAATTTTATTGATAACTAGCTGTTGCCCGCAGCTCCGCATGCGTTTTTTTTATAATTGTAAATTACTTCTTATAAGATCAGCTATCTACCAGTGAAAGTCCCATGAAAATAGGTCGAATCGTTTTGGAGATAGTACTACAGACGAAGCCACGGATGACAGCTAGTCTAAAATAAAGTAAGCTATGACACCCGCTGTAATTTTAACTATCCGTCAGTGAAATTTCTGTCAAAATCGGTCCAGCCGTTTCGGAGATTACACGGAACATACTGACAGACAGACAAAAATTTTAAAAATTGTATTTTTGTTATCAGTATCGTGTATACGTTCATATCCAATCAGTATAAAGTCGTTATTTTGATATTACATACAGACACTTCATTTTTATTATATGTACCTATAGATTACATATTTACATAGAAAGGTAGTAAAAGGAGTCAAGTTGAGGGAGAGGAGAAATTTCATACTGGTGGCATGGGATATCTCCTAAGGTAATATATATATATATATATAATATATATATATATATATAATATAGTGAAAAAAAGACGATTTGGATAGTTTAAGAAGATATTGGACCATATTTCCTTCATCTAAACCACATTCACACAGTGAGTGATCCCATTTTCGCCAGAAGG
The DNA here is from genome assembly GCA_035772565.1 of Antheraea assamensis. NCBI lineage: Eukaryota > Metazoa > Arthropoda > Insecta > Lepidoptera > Saturniidae > Antheraea > Antheraea assamensis. Next base: position 6,698,067 of record JAQQSE010000064.1, on the reverse strand, counting down.
ACAAGAGTGTGGGCATACAACAGGGCATAAACGCATACAGCAAATAACCGAAATCGTACGCTTGTCTAGGTTCCGTAAGAAGGAAAACCAGGGTTTTGTAGGAATGGTTGGTTGGATATTGCCATAGAAATTGGCTTAAATCTTTTGTGATATCAGCCATTGATTATTCCACGCAATCATTATCTGGTGTTTTATGCTTGAGCAAAGATTACCAGGAACCATCCGAAAGTGTTCTAGGGAACCTATAATGGCAGCTTCTTTAGTACAGGAAACTGTAGTTTCATTGCCTGAGTGACTCGGAAGCCAAGCCAAGACGACTTCTAAGTTTTATTGTTGACAGAGATAGAGTTCTTTGATTTTTAAGGTTATTTGGGATCTATATTTAGATTTTAAAAATCTAGCCAATGGGGCTTGTAAGCAACTTCGAATCAGTTAAAATAATAGATTTAATGATTTTATAGGATAATATACATTTAATAGCTTCTAAAATTTTGATAAACTCACCAGTAAACATTGTGGAAATTGGTGGGCATTTGGAACGTGGAACAAATTTGAAAAAGTGTATCCACGCGGCACGGCGGCTCTCACAGTGTTATTTTGAAATAGGATGCATTCGTGTAGATTGTTAGCCATTACGGAAAACGTGAAGCAAACTCTCCTTTCAAAATTATTTCGGCCTTAACTATATAATTCTGAATGCCAAAATCTAGGATTACATTGCGTTAATATGACAACGCTTCATAAGGAAGGGAGAAAAAAAGGTTTGATGGAAATTGCAGAATGGGAACAGTTAAACGAGAAACTTTGATATAGCTGCGAAGAAGGCACGGCAAATCGAATAAAGAGCTATATCCCTCATTTTCAACTATACTAGCTAGGTGTTTTAGCTTTTGTAGAAGAGGATATTGGAAATTTTTAAAGAGTAGGAAGTAATTCTCCGAAAGAAATTGTCTACGTAAATAAAGAGGAGTAAGAATCCACGCACGTCACTTGCAATGCATTAATGGGCGAGCATTTCATGGCTTCTAGAATAATTAGAATAATTTTGATTGGATTCTCAAGAGTTTCTCGTTGGCTTCTTTATTACTGGGATATAAAAGAAGCGATGATACTCTAGATGGCCTCTCTGGCCTCTGCGGGATCGTTTGCGCGAATTGACGTCCCAAAGGCCTTTATTTTAGGGCCGTTTTTGTTCTTGATATATATGAATGATCTGCCGCTAATAGTTAATAGCTGTGCTGACATGGTGCTTTATGCAGAAGATACGATATGTAAAGTGAAAGAAATAGATTTCTGAGGTTTGGCATGTGAATAATACGTTAAATGAAATTTGTCATTGGTTTGCGTTAAATACAGATAAAACGAAATGTATCAAATTTACTTTGTCTAATGTTCTATGAGTTGATTGCAGAATTAAGATCGAAGGAAATTTAGAAGGATTCGTTGATGATACTGTATTCTTGGGTATCATACTTGATTCTAAATTACAATAGGGTCCTCACATTAGGAAATTCGCAGTACATAAGATTCGCCAGCTAATAGATGCTGCCACTGCTAGGTTAGTCTACTTCGCTTACTTTCATAGCTTAATGTTTCTGGCATTTTGCTGTGGGGAAAGTAACTGAGGTAAGAACCATATAATTTTATGAGAAAAACGGGCAGTTTGAGCAAAGCGAATTATTAAGGGCTAAGTTTCAGGAATATGGTATCTTAATTTTTCCTGTCCAATTCATTCTTTATAATTTAATGTATGTTCGGAATAGTTTGAAAGTTAGATTTCGCAAAAGACCAGCACGATCTAAATATTAGAAATTGTGACAAACTGGTCGTCACATTTTTCTGACTCAGTAAAGCCACTAACAGTTTTTTAGGTGTGGTAGGTTTTATGACAAAATCCCAAGGCATATTACCGATTTGCCGGATTGTAAGTTTAAGCGCCATGCCAAGTGAGTTTTAGTGTCAACAGGATATTTTAAAGTGGAACAATAAGTGAACAATGGTGATATCTAGAATTGACTCCTCTCTGTAAATCCATTAACAGTTGATTCCGAACCGGTGGTAGTTTCGAGGATCATAAAGGCCTTCACAGGGCTTAAATTGAATAAACTATTTTTAATTTTAATTTATGAATATCATTTTCATGTGTTCCCTATGTGACTTTTTACCGCTGTGTTATATTGTATGTAATTAATTATACAGCTACTATTCTTTACAATATTTTGTATACTACATCTCTTAAAAATTATAATTACACATAGTATTAAATCGTTTTTAAAGTCTGGAAAATGATTTCAAATGAACAAATACGACATAAAATAAACAAAATTAATTTCACATGTGAAAGTGGCAGAAATCTTTCTTGAAAAGGACTGGGTTGCCAAAATTGAAAATGTAAGAAAATGTTCATTGTGTTTTCTGTGGTTTTGTCAACTCTTTGTTTATATATTATTATTCATTTCAATCAAATTTGCCCATCGAACACTATCATGTTGAAGTTTGAAATAATATCTTCTCGTACAGTAGAGGGATTTGAAAGTGAGAAGAAATTCGTAGCTTATATGTTACAAGTCAGACAGGACTCAACGGAATCCAAAATTTCCGATCCCGATCCAGCGAATGTGGAGAGGAGGTATACACATTTCTTGGATCTATATAATGGATTGAAAAAGGAATATCCCGCGTTGCTTAGCAATTTGACTTTTCCAAGAAAGGTAACGTATACACATACTTCCTATATGTAGTGTTTGTTGTCTTTGTATGGATATTGATAATAAGAACCAAATCTTTATTTGATAATTATTGTGATTATTTTCAATAACTGGTCACATTACAACACATAAGGGTAAAAGTAAATGTACTTTTATAAACTGAGATCGAAAATCTCCTCTCTGTTTTGAAATGCTGTTTACGAGTTTTTATAATTTGAGCAGCACAGCTTATCTGTTTTAATTGTTTTTTAATTTCAGCGTTTTGTTTTCAATCTAGGTTTTTATTAATTAATAAATTTTAAAATTTATTAACTAATTTTATATCTAATGTGTATTGGTTATATGTTTAACAATTTATTAAGACAGTATATATTTTATTATCATTAAATTAAATAGTAATTACATTTTTTATCAATTTGTGTTAATATATCCATTGTTCTTCAAACAGAATATGTGTTATCAGTCATTGTACATTCGCTACATTAAATCATGTGATTAAAACGTATGAATCATAAGTAATAACTGAGTATTAAGTTTTATAAATATACAAAAATAATTTAGCTACAATATTAGTAAAGCACTATCTTTGATTTGTTCATGGTTCAATGTTAACTACTAATAATTCATAACTTAAATTCAGATATGCTACATACAGAAAAGTAAGGGGAAATGCTCTTCAAAATATTTTTGAATATAACTTGCAATTACTTTATTATGATAGCTTATGAAATAACTCGTGGGCATGGAATCTGATGTTAAGTGGTTAAGTCTGTGGTACAACATCCCATTATAATAGAGTGTCGTTCTTTTGAACTAAGTTGCGAGTTGGAATACCTGGTGTACAAGTGTATGTTGCCAACCACATATTTTGGACTAGTACACAGCAGTGTGAGAATAGACTCTCACTCTTTCAATAAATTCATTTATTAAATGCAAAGCATGCACCTAACGTGTATATAAAAACCATAGGTGTTCACTTAATGAGTCCAGGTAAAGTAAACTAATATTTAACTTTTCAATATTGACTATGGCATTGACTATGAAGTCAAAATGACTCATTAGTTAGTATGTTTGGACACTGCATCAATCAATGTCTGTTGAATTCTTGTAAATGAGGCAGACTTCTCAGTCAAGGAAAACATCATTAAGACATTATAGCATCATGGTAGGGCTGCCTGTCTAGGTAGCAATGACCTTTACGTTGAAAATCTGTCACTATATGTGTATTCTGACAGCTGCACTCGAGAGTCAGTCTTCGTTTACATATTGACAGTTAACATCAGGGGGAAATTGTGGTCAAAAGCTGAAAACCTATAAGGTATGAAAAAAACTGTTATATAATTCAAAACTACCAATATTTAAAATTGAATGTGTAAATCTCATTTGTGTAGTTTTATTGTTATGAAAATAATAAAATTGACTTTATTGTATTCTAAAATAATGTGAAGTCATTATTGTTATTGTTCATTGCAGATGGTGATGGGTAATTTTGAACCTAATTTAATATCGACACGTTGTGCGGCATTTGAATCACTCATGGGTTTGATAGGGACTGAGTCACGACTGAGGGACTCCCCGGCAGCTATCTCGTTTTTTCAAGAAATTGAATTGATTGAGGCACGAAGACTTATGAATGATGGAAAATTTGATCAGGCTCTTTCTGTTTTAGAGACAAGTTTTAAATTACTGAATAAGGTAATTGTAATATTTTGGAATTATTACAAATGCAATCTGCATTATATTTATAATGGACTATAAGATGGACTATACAGAATATATATTAATAAACACAATTTTGACATTGTTATGTTATTTATTATTTTTTCTATTCTCTCTGTAAAATAAAACTGAAGTTTACATGTCTGATAAATTTTGATTCAAAGGTCCTGTTCACTCTAAATTAACATATGGAGTATGTTTGGATTAAATCAATTTTCCTAAAGATGTATTTTACTAGAAATAGCAGAAATATATTGATTACAATCTAGTTAATTCTGTTATGTATGTCTGTATCAAACACATACACACAACAGCTTTAGTAAAGCAAGCACACTGTTGCCTCTGTATTCATAATAGTAAAATCTTTTCATAGAGAAGGTTGTCTATTTTAGTTTGACAAAATATTGACGGTCCACATACAATCACTTTATGTGAATAAGTTTATATTAATATGCAAATAAATCTGAACATATTTGGTATATCACGAAGTTGTACCTTATCTACTATATAAAAAAAAGGCTTCAAAATTATGCTATTCCAAACTTAAGATCTACTTTTGCACATAGACACTTTGATTTCATTGCGCCCACATTATACAATAAAATTGAGAAAAAGTTAAAGATTAAAAATTTAAGTAACTACAAAGTTAAGGACAAAATATTAAGTTGGTTGGAAGAATATGACTACACCAGTCTGGAGAATCTTTTATTAAACATTCAGCAGGGTTCACGCTAATGATATAATAAAAATTAGCTTGTTAGTTTATGTCGGTAATCTAATCATGAAGTACAAGTGAGGTATAAATACCGACATAAAAAAAATAAATTAAAACATACTTATTGTCACACATAGAAATTCAACAGCACACATACAAACATCATTCTAGTGCTTTGAACTTTATAATGTGATACATGCACACACTCTTTCCTTTTTTATATATTTTTTTTTATGTACACTTACACAACTTCAAAATCGAATGGTAAAATATGCAGAATAAGTTCTCAATTTGTTTTATTAATTAATAGCTTTAGTAATTAATTTATGGCTATGTTTATTGTTCTGTATGTAAATCTAAACTTGTTTCCCAATATTTGTAACTGTCTCCTACAACAGCAACTCTCCTAATGTAGGAGGCAGGGACCCACTTTATGTGTACCAATGTAATGGATTTATAAATGAAGATTATTATTATTATGTAATTTAAATACCGTTGGTACAATGATTTCTGTCAATATGTATATGAATAAATTAGCCCATTTTGTTATCTTTGTTCACATAAACTAAACTACCAAATTATTTCTATACAAATTTGCATCTCAGTTTCCATTGTCATAATATGTCATTTTTAAAAAGCACTTCTTTAGTTTTCTATGTTCGTATTTGTATTTTTTCAGTACTTTTTAAGTTATTGATTAGCACTTTTTTATGTAATTAAAGGCTCAGGTCTACAAAGAACCATTTTAATGCCATAGTACCCTAATCATAGCCTATTTGTAAAATTGCCTTAGTACTTATAACAAACTTCCATGAAATCTTGGCATTTCAGTGGTTCTATTGTTTTATAATGGTCTTTGGATTTGTGTTTTTCTGGATATATTTTGTCAAGAAATGTTGCAGATTCTCAATATACATGTATCAGAATTTAGTAGATATTATTTTTTTAACAGAAAAAGCAAACTTCTTGAGGGACACATATGCAGAATGTTCTCAGTGAATAGTAATATTGAAGGATCTACTTACATTACTGTTGGCAAAGCATGGTATAGGAAGTAGTTTGTTTTGGCAATGTTTTATACAAAATGCCTTTATATTTAGACCCTATATTGAATTATTTGTTTTTATAGGTATTGTAAAATGATAAATAATTTTTTCAGGTTTATACTGATAGATCTCGTGTAGTGTTATGCGCGTTATGCCGTATTGTAGCTTGCGCAGGTGATAGTGGCGGAGCTCTCGCTGGTCCCGTGGAACGCTGGGCGCAACTCGCTTTAAGAAGATACGAGGCTGTGAGCGATTCTGATCTCTTACTTATATATGTACCATTATTACATACATGTATATCTATATGGTAAGTGTTATATAATAATTTTGATTGGGAATAAACACACTGCTTATACTGGGTACTGGATATATTTGATTTTAATTTTTATTATATCTCGTTACATTATTAACTTTTCTATAGTTAAACACAGTTTCTTATTTGTAAATAATTTTTCAGCCTTTCATATGAAAGTTACTATAGAAATAGAAATTTCCTACAATACTTAACTGAAAATCGAACACTTTTGTATAATTGTACATTCTTACAATATAGTAGGGTAAGGCCGTCACAACTATAATTTTCATCCTGGAGCAAATACAAAATTGGAATCTGAGAAGTGATTAATTCGCTACATATTCCAAATCATTAATATCGTCATCATAATGTCATGATGCTATACTTAACAAGCTTATTTAATAAAAAATATAAACTTAAATGCTTCTTAGGACTCTTAACTTTAGGCAAAAATACAGCATCCTTCATTGACATAAAATGTTACAATTAAGATTTGTTTTTAATTTTTTTATTAATTTTGTTAAATTTAACGTTAAAAACACTTTGAACACAAGATAAATTAACTTCAAATATAAATAATTGTTTTGGGAACATAATAAATTTTACAAAATGTATGTTCTTTCTATACCATATTTTTTTTATTTTTTTGTGGTATTAATTTTTTTGTTACAAATTTCATACATTTTTATATAGAGCAAGCTTTACAAAAAAAATGGGTTACTTTTGTGTTACATTGATGATATCTCAACATAAAAAGTTGCTATGTAATATTTGTGTTAAAAGTATAAATTTTGGCAGCCTTACCCATTAGGTATACATATTTATATAAATTAGACAGGTTTAGATAATTTAAAAATTTAAAATATCTGAATTTTAATTTTATTGAATTGAATTTAAATTTAATTTTTAACATAGTACTATTAGAATATATTAAAGCATTTTATAATTTTTATTATCTTAAACTAATGAAAGTAATTTTATAATTTTAGGGAAACTTTAGGAAGAGATAAATCAAAGCTTGTGCAAGAATTGAACGATCTCCGTAAAAGGGGAATGAAAGTGGACTCTGTGTCTAATCTCATGGAAGCTGTAGATAATCTGAACATTATTGTCTAAATAATGTGATATTTTATGAGTTGTCATCAAAGATCTAACCAAAAGACTGGCCCGTAATGGGTCTTCAATTTTACAAATATTATTACACAAAGCAGCAATTATCTTAATATCGGTAAATTCTCTATTTATTTAATATTGAAGTTTGCTGAAATGTGATTTTCCTATTTATAACAATGTTATGTCTACTGTTGCTGAATAGCGGTCTCGTCTTGACTTTGAACTCAACACAAAATTTCTCCAAATTTGAGTTTCAAAATTAAAGTTTATGTAGCTTTTCCTGTACTATTGACCTTCCAACAAGAGAGATTTTTAGGAAAATTTGTGTATTAACTTCTTTCCATACAAGTCGGCATTAAGGCTAGGGTAAGTAGTTCCCAAATTTAGTTATAACCACTTATCCATCTATGTAAAAAACCCCTGAATCTCCGCTTGAACTTTTTCATAAAAATACTAACTAGAATTTTCCCTGAAATCCCCTGTACATTTATCTACCTAAATTTTCTGCTGTACCTTGGGCATCTAATTTTTCAATTTAATTTATTTCTAAAATATTACAGCTATAACGTTTTATATTCTCCGCTACAGTTACGAAAGGCAGCTAGTTGATTAGCCTCTTATGAATTAAAATGCAATCTGTAAAAACCGCGATAAAATTATGTTTATTGACATAATATTAAATCAATGCATATAACGGAAGAACTTGAAACAATTTAAGCTATTCCTCTGATTCATTAGAATGGAAATTAATTTTCATAATACTGTGTAATCTTTGTCTTTTATATTATTTCTACAATAATTTATCAATTAATCGATTAAATCATTGTAAATATATATTCAGATAAATCTAATATTTTATAATAATATTTGAGTAGATATTTATCCAAAAAAAAGAACGAGATGAGTTACGGAGATTACATTTTAGCAAATATCGATTTTGTAATGTTTTTGATCCCTTAACATTATTGCACAAGTAAAGTTTATATAGGGTTTTTCCTTAGTGCAATATATTTTAATGTTGTAGCTAGTTTTATAAGACTATTTAATCTCATTTATTGTTTTATTGATTATTGTTTACAGAATACTTTAAACTCATTATCATTTAAACTCATTAGTTCGTAAGTGAAGCTTATATAAATGTGATTTATACTTACGCGAGTAACTATTGCTAGTAAATAGATTGTAAACCTAATATTTTATCGATTTTGATATTCGAATATTCCAAAATATGATACTTTTTTAGTATTTCGCATTGATTATTATATTGTGCATTTTCGTTCTATAAAATTTATGTCATTAGTGAATTTTAAGATGAAAAAGTTAAACTTGGTATTACATTAATTAATTTAATTAACTGAACAGCAATTAATCATTATTAATGATAATGAATAACAATTGGCTTTAATTATGAATGGCGGGAAGGTATTATTTATTGTATTTATTATCTGCTACTTTACATTACGATATACTTATTTTTATAGTAAATATACCGAATCCTGTAATCATATTGATTTTATAAAATTTATTGAAAAACCCTCAGTTCATGTTTTCCTTTACATTTTTGTAAATTTAAATCGTTTGTTTCATGTAATCAATTTTACAGTGAATTCTTAGTCTTCCTGTTAGAATCTCTATTGATGACTGATTATAACTGGTTTTTCAGTTATAACTGTCATTAGTTTAATAATTTTTATCTGGACATCTTGTTGGAGAATAATTTTAATTGATCTATTTAATGGCTGAACAATTAATTGTCAGTACCTAAGCTCTTTCAAATGCAAACTATTCAATGCTACGTACGTATTGAAGATTTGTAAATGTTTCATATTCTCAAAAGTGGGCAGCATAAAAGCTAAACATTTTATTTGAAGAAAGATCAATAATTTAGAAACTAAGTGAAAATATTGTGTTCGTAATAATTATTAAATATGCAATCACTTCAACATTGATTAATTGCTATAATATAATATAATAATTGTTAATGGGATTTGATAATAAATAAAATATTATGTGTAGTAAAAAGAAATACATTATTTGTGCTTGAAGGTTGAAGGCTTTATTTAGCTTAGCTAGAGTATTGTGAATTAGGTGAAATATACGACGTTTTTGTTCTATGATTTGTTGAGATTTTGAGCGTAGATTAATAATGCCTTTCTCATAGAAGTTTTTATCCCTATTGATAAAGAACTGTGACAGTCAATTTATACAAGCTTTTCCTTAAGGCGAATTTTATACAATCAAAATCATTTGCAATAGATAGGAATATGCTGGTGATCATTTTGAATGTGTTTGGTTTGGTGGAAGAGAATGTCTTTCGAGTTGATCAATTTCGACAGATTATAAGCGATTTCTTTCTTTGGACGGTCAGAATTGAGAGTATAACCGTAAAGGAATAGCTCATATTGGATGAATCCTTGCCAGTCTCACCAAATATACAGCAAATCCTTTTTAGACCGTCAATCCTGGCTTGGCCATCGTTTACGGTCGGTTCACCGCGATTCGGCCACAACCGTTTTCGTTTAACGTTGTCCTAAGTGACGTTATTATCAACCGCTTCAGAAATGGGTATTTTTGAATTCGACCTTATTCAAATGGGCCCAAACGGTTTTTTGTGTAAGGTTTAGGTCGTGTGCAATCGAAGCAGTGCTTACATAACGGTCGGACTTGACAGTTTCCATGATTTTATCGATGTTTTTGACAATTGGCTTTCCACAGCCTGGTGCATGTTTGCATGTGATGCATTGAAATTATCGAAACGGAATCGACGAAACCAAAATTGGGCTATGATTTTCTGTTACAGTATTGGAACTATAAACACTTCATATTTTTAGTTTCCCGGCTTGCGATTTCGTATTTATCGAAAATAAACTAAAAATATTGCTTTTTTTCTGGTTGCTGCTGTCTATTTTCAACGCGCATTCACGCAAAATCGAGTCTGGCAATAATAAAGCTGAAAAGTTTTTTGATCCGAAATATTATCTTTCTAATGCCATCTAGTGGAATCCAATTACAATAAAACGCCAGATACATGCTTTTCATGCCATCTATTAGATAAATAATGCATTTCTTTTATTATTCATAATATCTAAATTTGTATTGTTAGTGTCAATTGAATTAAAACAGGTACTAAATAATTAAGGTACTGTTCGGTCATGATTTGTAATCTGTATAATAAATTTATCATAAAAATTGTTCGTTCACAATTAAAAAAAAATCTAGTCTCGTCAAGTAGCTAATACTTGAATCTTATTGAAATGGAATTTGAATTGTTCGTAAAGTATTAAGAACCAAATAAATTGTATGTGTTAAGCGTGCGATATTAATTAAATCACTGTTGTTTATTTCATTTTATTTACTGATTATATTATTTATTCGTAATATGCCTATTAACCTATTATGATATTAAAAATAACTTACGATATATTTCGGATGTTACAGCGACTGAAATTTTGTATGTTTAAATGTGTATTAAAATATATAAAATTAAATGTGTAAAAAATACATGTTTTTTATTTTAGCAATAATCCATAATAAAAATCATAATCCCTGTGATGACAGTATGACTCACATTTTCTTGTATTGAATATATAGAATACGGGTACGACAGAAACCACAATACATGACAATTGAACAAACAGAAAGAATAATACAAGTATGTAACAGAATCCTGAACTTTTACTCTTCAACGCATTTTAAATATTTTTCCAAACAGCTCATAAGGAATGAAATGTCAAATAGGGTTCTAGTAGCCTATATTACAATTATAGAATAGGTATTAATGGGTAACAAAGTGCTACTCTAGTTTTTCGAACTGAGATACCAAGTAGATTCCTGGTTGTTTGTTAGGCTGTTACACGTTGATCTAACAACCAGTACAAACAATATGGTTGAGATCTGTATAGGTGATAAATGTGTCGTGAGATTAGATATTAAATTTTACTGAGAATACAGCTCATGAAATCCAGAAAGTCCACAGCAATATTGCGGATGCGTCATAAGATGTTATTTCTTAAGTTAGCCTCATCGAGGTAGTTGTAGTTATGCAAAGTTAGACTTAAGTAATTATACACAGGACGGCAACTGACTTCACAAGTTCTCTTTAAAGTCATCCTCCGCTACCAAAGTGGATGATAATTTGGGACTATACGGCTAATCTGCCATATTCTTGATACATGTTCCTTTGCAAACAGCGCATATTTCGTCACTTTGACGTATTAAACACGCCTTTACCTAGTTGGCAACCTACCGTAATCAAATATTCAAACAATTTACTAAATTGATTGGGGATTCACCAATACAATTCACCCTTCATAAGGGGATATTAATTCGGGTTCAATTACTTGTAGGCATGCCCTCTTATTGGTACCTGAATATAGACACGCATTCTTAGGTATATGGCTGTGGACTTCAAACCGCTATGTTTAATATACAAAACGACAAAATATTCCATCATATAATACTGAATGAACAACAATTCATAACGAAATTGTTATATAGGTACTTGACATTATGGGACCTACCTACAGGTTGTGAGTGATAATTGCGTTACAAAGAATTTCTATCGAATGCATGAACATATAGATATATTAATAGTCTTAATTAATTAAAAAAACGACATCTAGAGGTTCACGTTTGTGCGCGTATCACTCAAAAATAACTCCGTCTTATAAAAGTGGTGCAAGCGATGTAGTGCGCATGCGCAGGATAACGCAGACAAGGTCGCGGTTATCAGTTAGTCTAAATTAATGATTTGTACAATCCATTCGCTCCAGCCGCGGCCGTTGAACGAGTTTGGCTGGCAATAATGTGGCGACGGCCTTACGGTTATTTTAAATAAGTTAGGGTAAAAATTATAATGGATACGAAATTCAAATTAATGAGTATTATTAAGGTTGACATTTTTTTTAATATGTGGTGACTTCCTATATCAATATTATCGTACCTGCAATTTTATCAAATCATTATTGTTTTGTAAATATTTTACGTAATTTATGGAATTTTTTGTAGACGCTTCTAGGTTATTTATTTTTTGGATTAAATTAAGCTTGTGTCATTTGTTTTTAGTTAAAGTTTATTTATATTACTTAACACCAAAGCGAGCGGGTAACTACTACGTCAGCTAGTAACTACGTAGATTCTAATAGAGACACTAGGTATTAATAGTGACTCAGTCGGGGAGACAGGCGCACAAGTTTCAAATGACCTAATTGATTAGCGTAGCATGTTTCCTTAGTAAAACATGCACTTACCTATCCTGAGGGAACTATTTGCGATCCAATGAGTCTCGGCCTTGTTAATTCCGCGCGGAACTTTTTAGTGGCACGCGATGTACTTGATTTATTAATTGAGATAATGTAAGTGAATACTGTGAGGGGACTGTAGTGATTGAACATTGGTTTTAAATAATCTTTATATATAGGTATGTTAAAGAGAGGATAGTGTATTATAATGGGATTTTTGTTAACCTTCGGGATCTGAAAAGGCAGAGGACATACTGATACTCTGCGGCAGAAACGACGTTGATAATTCAGTGAATGATTTATCTACTAGTTATATTGTTATGTATTTCGTTATAAACAAAAGCAAAACGTTATAAAGGTCAATATATATATACTATTTTGAGTATACTATTTTGAGTACCATAACCAATACCAAAACTTACGTGATGCTAATTAGACAGACGTAGGACGTGCAGCGCTGTGCTAACAATATCATGCTTGATCAGTGTTTTATAATTTCTATACAACTTGTATGCATAGACAAAAGTAAAAAAAGAACAGCTAAGTATTTACAATTTTCGATTACTGTTCTAAGAACCAGTCAATATATATTGTTTTAAAATAATGTCATAAATACAAGAAATACATAACCCGAATATCGAATTCAAATGTTAAGTTTGCATTTGATATCTAAGTTGTAAACAAATAACGATTGATGAATAATCTATAACCTATAAATAACATTGAAGTTCCTGTGGTTTATATACGCTACTTTGAAACGGTTAGATCGATATTGATGAGAAGTTTACAGGCAGATTAAATAATTTTGCAAGTATTTATATTTACCAGATATCATTATGTTTTCCTATAATAGCCAAAAAATAATAGTAAGATTTAATATATGCAAGTTAAAATCGGTAAAAGCATTGTCGGAGACTAGTACATTTTTATTTAAATATAGGCTATAATCATATTAAAAATATTGTTCGGTTAGTTGTTCACATAAGGAAGTTGTATGCAAGGAAGTCCTTTAAGAAAGCAACATTGTTTTAAGCGCGTCCTGTAACCGCCATAAATCAAGCGTTCAGAATTTACGAGGGCCCTCCGTAAATCGGTTTATATTTTCGATAAATAAAATTGGCGCGGGTTTTGCGAGGTAAGCAGAGGCCGTTAGGAGCGCGTCGCCGCCCGGTGCCGCCAGCTGCCGCGTGCACATAAACCCGACTACCCTTGTGTTTTCTTGCTGACAATTTTTTCCCGCTTCGGTCATTACGCAGCTGGGCCCCGAGACAAAACGGTGAATCGTTTAAGCCCTCTCCGGAGGCCGTCCAATTTTATTGTGTGTACCTAGTTGAAATTGATATAATATGCTACGCGAGCAACGTGTCGTCGCATTCGTTCGGTCCGTATGACATACACGTACGCAAGTTTCTTGCTGGACCATTGCAGCCTCGCGACTTTTGGAATGTTAAATGTATATAAAAAATAGCATCCTAATTTATATTCATTTATACCACAGTGAAGATCTTAACATTTTATTTTCATTTTATATATAACTTATACGTAAAGTTTATGTAAAATGTACGTGATAGTCTAATCAATCGTATCTTGTATTAAGTCAATCATCGAAGCGATGATGAGTTAATAGTGTATTTGGACACCGCGACGGTCGACGTAGGTTCGAATCCTTGCAACGAGAAGAAAACAGGAGGAGTTCCACAGGGATCTGTGCTTTCACCAACCCTGTTTCTAATGCATATTATCGATATCTTAGCCTCCGGTTGCATTCATTGTTATGCTGATGACAGCACAATTCATGGTGGGTATAGCAGTAAGCCCTCGAGTGGTCGTGGCGAGACTGAGAAAATGCGGGCTGATCTTGTCACTGAACTCAATCAGTCCTTGGAACTCCTATCTCTATGGGGAGCAAGCAACTTGGTTGAGTTCAATGCCAAGAAAACACAGGTCTGCGTGTTCTCATGCAAAAAATCCCCTTTTTCTCCTCCCCTCACTCTTCAGAATGACTCGCTTGCAAAGAGTGACAGCTTAAGTATCTTAGGGATCGATATCTGCTGTGACCTTAACCTCAGGGACCATGTTGTGAGTGTTATCTCCGCAACATCTAAGAGATTGGGCATCCTGAACAGAGTGCGTCGGTTTTTCACGCCCGGCCAGCTAAACCTTCTTTACAAGGCACAAGTTAGGCCGTGTATGGTATACTGTTCGCATCTCTGGGATGGTTCCGCCCAATACCTCCTCGATGTCCTAGATAGGTTGCAGCGGCGGGCTGTCCGCATTGTGAATGATACAGACATCACTAACAACCTTGAACCGCTACAGTTACGAAGAGACATCGCCTCATTGAGCGTGTTTTATCGGCTGTATCATGGCGAGTGTTCTGAAGAATTATTCAACCTCATCCCATCTTCTCCTTTCCACTTCAGAACCACACGCGCGGATACGCGGCTCCACAGATTCACAGTAGAAACCTTCTCGGCAAGAACGAAGAAGTTCGAAAATTCTTATCTTTGTCGTACTGTGAAGATGTGGAATCGCCTCCTGACTAGTGTGTTCCCTCCCTCTTATGATATGGGGTCCTTCAAACGAGGCGTGAAGAGGCACTTTTGCAGGTCGGCATGATGACGACGACTGCCGTTGGTATTTAACACCGACAGTCGTCGTTGTTTTTGGACTGTACCGTACTTACCATCAGGTATCGTACAGTCATTTTGCCGAACTTATATAAAAAAAAAAAAAAAAAAGACATCTACTTGAAACTATAGCATCGTCGTACAGCTTCTTCTAAACCGCCTGGCTAGCTACCGCCCTCAAGTTGCAGATCTGTCGCCAAGCACCTGTTAGTGTGTTCTGGCAGCTGCACTTGACAGTCAGTATCTCTCTAGGTTTAGCGTGTTCACCATCTTAGACCACATCGTCATTTAACATCACGTGAGACTGTGGTCAAACGCTAAACTCTATAAATATAAATAAAAACTATTATAATTATTAATTTGAATCCAATGAGAACCTTCTTTATACACAAGAAGTTTTATTTTTAAATCACTTTTGAAATTTATGTTAATGTGTCATTCTCATTTCAATGAACATGTCGTTCAGGATTAGAGCGAATAGAAATTCCAAATGTCTAATAGAAGAGAGTGTGACGCAATAGTTGTAATTGGTACTCTGGTGGTGTTTAGTCTGCCGCTTACACTATTGATTCCTGATTTCTCATTTTGGAGTTATGTGCCGAAGATCCATGTCACTCGGTTTCACATATTTAGTCATTGCCTCACATGGACCCAACTGAATTCTGTGATAGTTGCGTTACTGGCTGTATTTTTATGTCTTTATCTTGAAATTCGGAAACGGAAGTTAGTGTTATTTGTACTTTACTATACATAGATATGCCAAGTATTTTGAGGTGGTTTAGCATATATTAAGAAATTATAGCATAAATTATAAGCAGTTTGAAAGGACCGAACGCCTTTCACATCTGTCGGAGAGACTCAAACTGTTGAAGTTTGACATGTTTCCGAGTAGAGTCTCTAGAGAAAAGTAGTGTAGGAGTTAGTTGAACAAACAAAAAAACAAATGCACAACTGTAGGCTGTTATACATAAGTATAATAAAATAAAATAATATAATTTGTAGGTTAGACGACATGGTAGAAAAAGTACTTACGATGAGCCAGGCAACTGACACCACTATGGAAGAAGAGCGTGATAGACAAGCCGCTACCATGAAGGTATGTGTGGAACTCCTCGATACTTCAGCAGATCATTACGAAAATTTAGTATTGTTGCGGGACGAACTCAGAAATCGGGAGAACATGAAGAAACAACATCCGCCGGTTATTGAATTAAACTCGTCGGAAATGCAGTGAATTAAAATACGGTACTGAGTATCAATCAATTTTTTTTTTGGTATTGTTTTTAGAAATTGGTAGTTCAAATATATTATTAAAACAAAATATGTTTTCTATTAGTATTTAAATATTTAATAATTGTCTAGGTACACTATTATAGTATTAAAATGTTGCTTATGTATGATTGAAATATCAATAATATACGAAGCATAATTTAAAAATAAACAATACGCTGGTGTACAAGTTCTTTATTTAACTCTTGTTGCGGGAGTGTTCATTATACCAAGAGTCCTCGGCTTCCCGTGGGACGTTGCCGACGCGAAAAATCCAATCTGGAGCTGGCAATTACAGCAAATGACCTAATTAGGCACCACCAGTATAGTTGTGTTTTTATAGACTTAACATTTTCCCAGACTCCGTTGTTTATGATAATATAAAGCTTTATGACAACTCACTAATTAAGTGTCTCTGAATGATGGAAGTATTCGTAAAGACTACTTACATCGCGAAAATTTGTAACACTGTTAATTAATGATTAGGTACTTGATCACGCTGTCGACAACGTGAGATTTTAATACGATAGCAATAGTAGATATAAATAAACAAACCCGCATCTGAATGAATTTCAAATGAATATATCTACAGTATATCTATTTTTTTATAGATAAATAAAATCATACAGGTATACCGTTGTACGCGCATCACGCACAAACTAGTGGACTGATTTTGACGAAATTTGATATAGTCATAATTTATACCTTTGGAGTATAATAAATATATTTTGCACATATATATACACTCATATATGTATATATTAATACTCCTCAAAATAGTCCTCCTGGTAAATTATGATATTTTATTTGATTACTCATTTAAAAGATGTCGAATTAAAAAAAGGATGTTTTTTATTTTTTTGGACATAACTTTCTTAAAAATGGGCTATTTTTTTATTATTTGGTTTTATATGGCCTTTATTGAAAAAAATCTATCGAAAATATTTGAAATTTTATTGTTTTAACATTTTTGAATATTACATTTTAAATCCAGTTTTAAAAAGTAATTGTACCATTCTTTTTTTTTTTTCTTAATTTGAAACTTCTATCCATTCCTCAATGTTTAAGCCCTGTTTGGTAATGGATTCTCCATAGTTACTATTTAATTTCGATTTTTGAAAATTTGAAATCAACAAGAGATTCTGAGACTTCAAGACTGAAGAAATTTGGAATTAAATTATAGTTGATTTAAACCACCACCATAACGTCTAGCAGGTACATCTAAAGTGTGTTACTTTGGATGGCTAACGTTGAGAAATGGTATACCCACAATTTAAGTAGGTACACTTATAGTTATACATGGTTACACAGCTTGAAACTCTTTGCGTTCTCCAATTTAACTAACTTTTGTAATTGATATAATAAAATGCAAGCTTTTATTTCATTAAGTACTACTAAAGCTTAATTTAATGAAATTTAGACGTAAATGTACCTATATCTTTTTATCTTTTATATATATATCTTCTATTTATTTCAGAAATATCCACTGAAGAATTTATTACATTAATTACCTAAAAGAAAATTAAAAAAGATATCTAATACATCATTAGTTATATCACACTTATATATGATATATTTTACTTTGGTCGTGCTAATGTAGCTTCTATCTATTCCTCGAGAACAGTACATTATTTTCTGGATGAAAGGTGTACTCTATTTTCTTTTCTGTATCTCTTACGACGTGTAGATATGCAATTTTATAATGATCGGTTGAATAGTTAAGACGTGAAAGCGTAACAAATAATTAAACTCACACATTTATAATATTTGTTAGTTAGGATTACAAAATAGTTAAGATAATAATTTCAACTTGTTAAACTAATACCATTAAGAAATCTTGAATTTTATTGTGTTTTTCCAGATTTTAATTAAGTTTGAGAATACAAAGAGTTTTGACAAGTCTCCAATATGTTTTACGACAGACAAAGCCTGGTTTACGAGTGTTGCGCTCGTTAATACCCATAAAATCAAACGTTTCGTGTCTTTGTGTACGAGTCTGTTAAAACAAACCTACTTACTTGGGTCTGACACTCAAATAGTTCTAAACGTTAATAGGTAAAGTTGATGACAGTGTTCTATTACGATAAGTTATTTGAGATAAAAATACTGTTTTCAGTCATTTTTGCTCTAATCTTATTTCATTGAAAATACTGAACAGGTGTTTTTCAATTTATGAGTAATCTTGTAGTGCTAGAAATTCGACAATAATTTATTGATTATTCAAGTTTAAATTAAAAAAAAGGACGGACTTTTTCCAAAATATTTAATAATAACATTAAGGCTTCAATATCTACTAAACAGAATAAAATAGAAAACCGGTTGAGAAATAAAGGAGGAAGATTCATCTATATCTGTTTATTATATAAAAGTCATCCAGAAGTCGGAATTAGACCATACTTCATTAATTTTTCAAGTTTCAATAATATGGAAAAATTGAATCTTTTTTTTAACACTACAGCTCGCCCATATCTGTCAAAGAAAAAAAAATAAGGAAAATCGGTTGAGAAACATATGAGAAAGATGTATTATTAGTCTATTCTATTTAGTCACAATTGTATATAGATAATATTACAACCAGACAAGACTTGAAATATTGTGTAATACACTTATTCGAATATACACAGTTATAATTTTTGTTCAAGATTACTGTAACATGAAATGGTTTTTTTTTAACATAAAAAAGTGACGAAACTGTAGGTACCTCATGATACGCACCGTGCAAACCTAAAACAACGGCGACCACCGAAATGTTTTTAATCTATTAGCAGTCGTTATTGCCATGCCAAGCCTCTCGCAAACTGGATATGCACTGGCTAATCCGCGAAGAGTAACAGGAGTCGAAACGTGATGAACTAAAACGCAGTTACAGTACTCGGCTTTTGATTTGGCGCGTCGGGGAGAAGACCGAGATAGGTTCGGTTTCTCATAGAATTATCTATATCTAACGTAGTCACTGCGCTGTGTGATAGAGCGAATGCTTTATGAATGCAAATTGTTTTACTAATAGAATATTAATTCGTCTCGAATAGGCGTCTTTGTTTCAATAAAGAAATCGTTTGCGGTCTTGAACACGGTTTCCTCTATTTTCATTAGTGGAATCCGCTGGGAGAGGATCAACCGCTCGCAAAAATAAATAAAACTGTTATTGAGATAAGCATCTGCGCAGCGAGGCTTTTTGCTAAGTCCCGCTGTGTCGCGCTGAGCAGTGTACCGAGATATGTCTGGATTAGGGCGCGCCGCAGCCTCGCTCGCTTTCCTTCATATCTACTGCTTTTCTTCAGCGTTTTGCAACTGAAACCACTTTACATAAAAATGTATTAAGTTGTCTAAATTTTAAGTAAGCACGGGGAAAAGAGTCTTTGTTTTTAAATACCTTCATAAACAGGAGCTTTATTTAATTTGATTATTTTGTACCATAACCAAGTTACTATAAAGGTGTAATAGTTTTTTATGAACTAGCCATTTATTCTTACAATTTACTGTGAATTTCGTAAGCTTTCTAAGTATTTGGTATTTATTTTAATTTCTTTATTTTTTCATAGTTTATGTAAAAACGATTTTTGTAAATTTCGTAACGTACACTTTCTGAACCTATAGATCGATAATTATTTAATGGTTTGATGAAACTTTGAGACTCGCAATGTTATAATAACTAGTGATTTGATGAACTTTTAGTTAATATATAGTCACTTTATGTTACTGTTTTGTTTTGCACTTTTTAACAACAAGTTGTCTGTGTTACATATTCTTATGAATATATAATATCATAGTAGTGAGCGCTTATTGTTGCGGTATATTGACCGCCCACAGCACCTGCGACTGCCACCTCCCCGCCCTCGGATTAATTTCTCATCATGGTGCCGTCTTTCCCGGAAAATAATGAACATGGCATCTTTGTAGAAAAATGCTCTCGGGTCCAGAGATGTCATTTTGTTTGATTAATAAACTCTCGGCATAGGTACCTTCCAGAAATTTAGGTTTAACCGGTATTTTATGCTAAAACATAGATGTTATAAACACTGAATATTGTGATACTGAGTCATGACTAGGTTTTACAATTTCAATTAAATAGGGTTAACTATTATCCCGTAATTACTTTTGAAATAAAGTTTACCCAAATGGTGCTAATATCAAATGTATACTACGAAGGTAAACTTTAAACGTATTTGTTTTGATATATATTTCTTAAAATGGTCTGGCGCCACGTGTACATTAATAGTTGAATGTTTAATTTTATAAAATTATTTCTATTTAATGATATTAAATATTAATCATGAATCTCCAAGGTTTATTGTGGATCATTAATTTCTTACTGTGAATTGTTTTTTTTATTGGTGATCTGATCTATACTTATGATCCTTAGACTTTAGATATAGCTGAATAACATCAAGCTAATTTTGAAAAAAAATAATTACCAAGTGAGCTGTTATTACTTATCTATACATATAATAAGAATGTAAATCCAACGTGTCTGTACTTTTTCGATTTTTGAGAAAACAATTGTTGCAGGTGTCTAAGAATAAGTAATAGAATCCATTTCGATCATTTTTAGAAGTGTCTGTCTGTCTGTCTGTATGTTTGAACAGGCATCACTGGTAAAGTACTAGGTTTCTGAGAAAATAATCAAGCATATTCTGGAGCAACATATATTTTTTGTTTCATTAAAATCGGTTCACTCTATCAAAAGTTATTGTAACTTTAATGACGCCGGGAGTTAAGTACGAAGAAAAATAGATAAGTAAATGGACTTTATCCTCATCCAAAAACCATGGTATTTTATAACATAAATAAACATTACCACAGTATTACATTACTAAGACATAGAACGAAAGAAAAATGGTTAATATTTTATTTACACATAAATAAATATTAATAACCTAAAAAGTTCAGTAATTAATTAATATGCATTATTGCAAATAGATGGCGCTCAATCGCCATTTTCTAAATCTATTACTACTCTTCTTCTTCTTGTTTTGGCACCGCAGAAGCACTTGCCAGTGTCAATGTTTTGTTTCAAGTAAGTGTCTTGTGATAATTATAGTGTTCTAACAAGATGGTGGTTTCCTTGTTAGAACTTTCCATGGAGTTTTGGTGGCATCTCAGAATGCATGATCCGTGGTATTATTTCCCATCCACTTCACTTGTGGCATAATAACCGAACTATATTACGTAAAACACCACCAATATTACAAAATATAGAGTCTAATAACACAAGATTATGAATAAAATATAAAAGTGGTTTTTACATGACAGACTAAGATCCCGCCAAAAAACTCAAATTACTACTCTAATATACATTCTAAAAATTAGCCTATTACATATATTCCATATTTCTATAAATTGAATAACTTACTTTGTATAAGTATAATATGATTTTTATTTTTCGATCGCATAAGGTTTATAATTAAATTTGTACATTTCTAATTCGTTTTGTGTTGTAAATATTACAAGTTATTGAACTTTATCACATTTTAGGACAATTTTTTATTATAATAAAAATATAAAGAGACTAAGATTGTTCATTGAACATAAATGTAAGAAAAAATCGTCTTTAGAAGCAATAACAGACTACATTTTTGACGACAATTATCTATAATAAAATGGGATAATTTCTGTGTTTTTTAGGTTTACTTCAAATTATAATTTTCATAAATTTACCTTGATTCTAATGTCTTAATTACGCTTTGAATTAATGGATACTTTTCGGTTTATGCGTTAGGAAGCTTGCATTTTCTTCCAGCGGTACCTTGGAGAAAAAATACTGCAGGCAATGCAAATAAAAGAAAGGATAACATAAAAATAATAATAAGAATGAGCTATGTGAAGTATATATGAATGAACATTATAAGCCTCGGCTGATTTTTTAAGACTCAGGTCTCAAAATGGCAGATTATGTTTTCAATTATTTCTTAATTTCACTACATCGTACATTGTAAATTTCATGGTTTAGTAAAAAAAGTTCGTACAAATGAAAAAATAATTTAATGATACATTTTACATGATAATTATTATTTTACAATTCATCATTTGTTATTTTTCAAACCTTTGTAATAAATCAGGTATTTTTTAAGTGTATGCTGCCAACAGTATATTATTGACCTATGCCTCAGGTCTACATTTGTTTTGTATAGAACTTAAGTATTTATGGTTTTGGACAGTCCAGGGGTTAATATTGTTTTTATAGTTGTTAAATTAGAATATTAGTGTTATGTTACTCTTATACCTGCGTGTATCGTCACGAAGTTTTGTCCATGTTCGCAATAACTTTAGGTGTGAGCACACAATACCGTCGTGTGTTACGAACTATCTAACTGTATGACGATAGATGCAGCACTATAGCTAGGCCCACGGTTTTCACACACATCAAAGTAACTTGGAAGCCCTAATTTTGAGTTATTATTGAAGTGACAAAGGGGTATGACCATTATCAGTTTTTAGCCTGACACTTTACGATACAAATATACAAAGCTATACAGATATAAATTCAGATTGTTTCATTAATCACTGTGTTTTGTATTCCGTTCCACGCGGACGTCGTCGCGGGCACAGCTAGTACAGGTATAAAATTGATATCCTTTCTAGAAATAATCGTATTTAGTGGAATATAAACTGTACATATTTATGAAATTATTATAGACAAAAATATATAATACATAAAGTTAAGTCTGTGAAATACATTTTAAAAATAATAGATTATAGCAGTGGTAGCAATATACTTTCATATGAGATAGCTTCACAATATTAAAAAAAACGGCTTCAAGACAAATATATAAATAATTATGTAATAAAAATTGATAGACGAAATATATTGTTGTTTACATTAAGAATTTGTGGGTTCATCAAGTTATTAATAAATTTTAACCAAATAGTCAACAATCGATCATCACTACATATTATAAAACAAAGTTGTCCGTCGCCTCTGTCTCTGTGTATATTTGTTCGCGATAAACTCAAAAACTACAGAAAGCCGCCTGCGAGCTTTCATCGAAAATACTGCCTAATATTTTGAGATATAACAAAGCAATACATAGTGAGATATTCCTCTTTTATAGATCTACAAAAAAGTCTGCCATAGCATATACCGATCTTTTAAGATTAGCTTACTATAGCCATCTATCTTCTAAAAAATGGACACACAAAATTAGGTAATTGGATGTTTTTTTTTCGAACTGGCTACACTGTTAGCCACCAGGCCGCTACAGTTCCACCGGACTACGGAATTGGAAGGCTATTTAGACCGATAATGCTGTATTCTTATCAAATGAAAAACATTACTTACCTTAAGCATTTGATGCACATAAGTATATATTTTACCAGGGCAGGACAATGTTCGCCAGGCCTGCTAGTTTCAAATAAAAATCATCCATTTTATTTCAAAACTCAATGATTTTGTAGTAATCTAACTATTTATGACACATAATTAGATCGGAGTTAGAATTGTTACAGATAAGTGAGATTGGTTGGTAACAATGTAATACGTACTTAACAGTGTTCGTGACGCAGATGGCAATTTCACGGTTCACAACTCCTTACCCTGTATCCCATATTGTTTTTTATTACACCTAAAGGGTATGTAAGTGAAAAACGCAATATTTTTTATAAAGCTTGTTCTTCTGTGTACTTAGGTTAAGAAACTTAGAAGTAACACCTTCGAACGCTCTGTTGAAAAATATGGATTTGAATAATATAATGTATCTTAACTTTTGCTGAAGTAAGTAACCACAATATTAATACAGCTTTGTTTAATAATTTCTCATAGCTAACTACTACATTCGAGTTGAAAGTTTGGACAAAGCCCTTATCTATGTGCAACGTGATATAATAACTGTATCGTCACTGAACATAAAGCCCAACTACGTTTCAAAATTAGTCTAATCAACAAATTATTACTAAGTATAAATAATACTTAACAAAATTATAAATAGTGTTAGGAAAAAGATATACAAGATGTTCAATATACATAAGGAGAATAAATAAATCTATTTAAATAAAAATAAACTTCTGCATCTATTTGGCTAATGCTTTTTTTCTGTTTGTAATTGTCTGGACAAGGTCTGTATGAAAGAATTTTTTTGAAAATTCGTACGGAAATCTTTCATAACCATTTCAATGATAACTTTAGTATTATCTACTACTTAAATAAAAATGTACCTACAGTTTACACTTGGCGCCTAGAAGCTTGGAATTGTGTATAAGGTTTTTTATAGTGTAGGTGAATGCTAAGAAAGAATTTTTGAAAATGTAAGGAAGGTAAAGATATGTTGTCGGCTTACCCTAGATAAATAATATACGGATATTCCCGTGAGTTAAATTAGAATTCTTTCTAAATACCAATGAAAAATTATATCCTGAATATGATTTTAATTATATTTTGTTCATTATTCATATAAAAAACACTAATGTGCAAATTGACTTATATTTTAAAATGGATTGGTTGTGAGCTGTCATTTATTTTTGTAATTATTGTTACTAAACTTGCCTTTTACCAGTTTATATTACAGGAAAGTGTAATAGCATGTTAGTAGCCCAGATATTGAAACATCCTCTATCTGCCATTAAAATCTTTTTTCACAGATTAGCTCGGACAAATTACAAACAGTGCAATTTTATTTATTTTTATAGATTTTCAAAGATTGTTTAAAATTAACATAAATTCGCTTTATAGTAATAAGAATCAAATTTAAAGAAATGTGGTAATCATCACTTCGTTTACAAACATGCAAACATGAAGTATCAGCCGCCGTAAAGTAATTTTGGCTTTATTATGTTACTGAAATTTAATTTTAAACGACGACATTGTGACCACAACGTCACGATAGCGTCATTCGAGACTTTTGTCGCAGCCGCAAGATTGCCGTAAGCATATGTCGCTTTGTCGCTCTTTCTATTATAAATTACAATTATTTACCATTATTATTGTTGCGGTTGGTGCAACGAATGTATGGGACAACTTAAAGATGTTTTCTTTGTACAGAAATTGTATTAAATTATATAATTTTATTAAAATAATGTGGCTGATAAAAAAGGGAAGGAAATTGTTGCTACCTAAAAATATGTCATATTATAGTGTGTTACAATATAATCTATCCAAATAAAAATCAATTTCTAAATGTATGTAAGCACATTACTTCAGAAATTTCAGAACGGCTGCACCAATTTCGCAAATTCTTTTTCTGTTCTGTTTGTAATCAGGGAAGAGGTTTGGATAACAGAAACGTTTAAACCAATGTACATAAAAATAAACAATTTGCAGAATGCGCAGGATAGGGGGTGCAAAGGGATAATATTGTTTATAATAACATTTTTTAAGTAAAATATAGTTTTACTTACAATTTTAGTTATATTCTTTCATATGTACATAAATATATATTGTTAAGATAATAAACAAAGCAGACGAAGTCGCAGGTATCAGCCAGTAATGAATATTTAAAGATATTATCATACAAAATGTCTTGGTTGTCCGGCTACTTCGAATGCCAGTGAGCCAACTCCAATCAATGTAATGGTATGAATTTACCATAAGGTTGGCTTCTAACAAAGTTCAAGAGAAATTTTATTTCAATAATATCTGACTATATACTCGTATACATTATTCAATTATAGTTTGTCCTTTAATGTCAGTGGTCATCTTATCTACATAAATTTAAATTGTCTTCTATTCGTTCGCCTTGGATAATTTATGTCACTATTTATTGTATTAACATAAATTGGACATGAGTTATTTTATTAGTCTGAATGCGTTGGAAAAAGGTTATGCTTGTATATCAGATTTGTCATAGCTCGTAAATGCAATGTCTGTTTATTTTATAGGAAATATTCCAAGTATTACGCAGGTAGGTATTGGGACAATAACGTTTATTGCTTCTGTTACTATTGGTAAGATAACTTTTAAGCACTTGGCTCCCTCTTAGATCTTGATTGGTGATATCATTTTTGAGAATATCTATATTTAGACACTTTTATTATCTATACTCATTAAAAGAAAATTAAAGTGTCTGTTTGTAATATCAACATAATAACTTTTTACTAAACTGATATGAATTCAAACACGGTAGCTACTTATTAGATATAACAAGTTTTTCAAATTGTTATCTGTGTGTTTATTTGTTCCGGATAAATTCCAAAATGGTTGGACTGTTTTTGACGGAACTTTCGTGGGCAGATAGCTGATGTTAAAAGGAGTATCTTAGGTTCCACGTAAATATAATAAAATAAAGAAGCAGTGTTCTGAACCTGGTGCACCCCTCGCACACGTTTATATCGAACAACATTTTTTTTGCTAAATCCTACGCTGTCGAAGTCGCGGGTTTCAGCTAATGTTGTGTAAACTTAGAACTAATATTATATTATTTAATGATTAGAGGTGGTCTTTATTACTACGTAATGAACAGTAAATTATTGAAGGGGTCATTATTCTGCTGTCGATTAGCCGTTGTGCGTTATAATTATTGTCAATGACAATGGTTGGCCGGCATTATCATAATGTGCGCAAGCAGCATACAACAACAGATATATATGAAAGGATGTCAGTTTTCGTTGCACTTATTCAAAGGAATGATATGAAGAACGCATATTTTTTTAATTATTATTTCATTGTTATAAATCGTTATGTTTTAACAACAGATTATAATAACAAATATTCTAAAACTAGCTTTTGCCAGTGGCTTCTCTTGCATTTATTTAGATTTAACCTATCTCGAAGCAGTATTTTTTTTAATGAAAGCTACACTTGACAACGTATATGTAAAATTTTACAATAATTGATTCAGTAGTTAGACGCGAAAAAACAAACGAACTCTTGATAATATTACTATGGATTTTATTACCTTCAAAATATTTAATGTCTCATAAATAGATATTCTATCTTGTTCGTATCATTCAATCATCCCTGTCCAAATTCAAAACATCAAGAGTATTCATGTCCTCATATGAAATTAATGCAGTGAAGCGTATTTTGCGGGAACTGAGAATTGTCGAGAGCGGCAGGGGTCCTGTGTGCAGCAATACACACACTTTATTAACCAATAACCAACATTGAAACACAAATAGGTCGCCAGTCTGTATATACTTAATGATGGAGATACGAGAATCAAGTAACAGCATATGTTGTTTGATAGCTTATCTAAGTATAGAGTAAAAAAGGAATGTAATGAAAACAATCTTAAAACTTAGAATTTTTTTTTAGCTTATATAAGATTTTCTATAAAATGCACAGATTTCTAAACGAAAATTTATTTTATGAGGATTTTATTTCGGAATGCTTATTAAACTAGATCCGATATAATAGTTATACTGCTGTTATTTTCTATGAATCAGGATTTTAATGAGCTTAATATTTTATGTTAGTAAAATGTGTTATTACATATGTAATATTAAATATGTACATTGGTCTTATATGTTTTTACACTGAAGGACGGCCATAAAATTTACAAAGACAATTTAAATTTTATTTGCAATTAATTAATAGTTAATTGCAATTTAAGTGAACATGGAATAAAATATTAGTGGTTCATTGTATTAGCGATTTATTTTTATCGTACAAGTATCTAAGTTATAACTCAGAAAAAATCCTAAAATTGAAAAATTTATAATGCAAGCTAAGTTCAAAACGTTCAGTTATACCCATACATATATTTATAAATACAGACAGAGACACAATAATTAAGTACATTTTCTCCTCTGTTTCTCAGCCAGTTTTTTATTGATTATCATAAACTTTTATAAGTATGTTTACAGATTTGACGATAATTATCGGTATTTTTTATTTCTTTACATGATAAACTATTATTATTCCATTATTATTTAATAAATAGTTTATTCTACTTCTTTTTGGTATCTTACCTGATATAGTCATATTTAAAATGAATTAAAACCTTATCAATTGATTCAATGTCTTTTTTAAGCTTAACAAGTATAACTTCTTACGTGTGTACATAAGGATATTAATGAGCTTTATTTAGTGTTATCAATCAACCAATTTTGGAAATAGGTAGTTTTTTTTATACCATTGAAGAGTCGAAGCCTTTATTCATAAATCTCTATTCGTCATATTCCACACTCCTTGCGCCTATAAACTACAATATTTAAACGTAACTCAGTACAGATCATATATGTTTATTAATATGTGAAAAAATGGTGTACCTTCTTATTATAGGCCGAATATCGACCACAGGAGGAACTCTAATATTCATACAATTATTCCATAACTTCGATATCAAGAAAAGTCGTGTGTAGTATCTACTCTGTGAAATGTTTATTGTAATGGGGTATTGTTAAAGCGGCTGGCGCCATTCCCCGGAACAACTAGAGCCTTGGGACATTACTGTAATGCCCTCCCACATGACATCCCTCCCCGCTGACATTACATATCTCGCCATCTTAATATCTATTATCAATCAATGAAAATTTGTTTAAAGATCTAGAATTACTTGATAATGATAGTTGCGTTAGAGTAGAAAGACTGGATTCAGAATCTCAATAGGCGAATATAAAAAAAATCAGTATCTTTTTATTGTTTGTCCACCGATATTGTTTTGTTTAGTACCTATTTACGAGCTTTAGTTCATTAGTACATAGAAAGACACAACACAGTAACAATTATGCATTGACATATAAAGAAAAAACTATGTATCCTTTATTATGGTCGAATTACAACCACTGGATAATCTATTAATAATACATTTATACAAAAATGAACGTTATAATATTCTAATAAAACACATACGAAGCCACAGGCACCGCTAGTATTTATATAAACTACACAAAACTGACCACAAACAAAGCAAAGAGAACTTAATCATTTCTAAATGTCTCTGAACAACGACGCACCCTCATTTTATTTTGATATGTTAACGATATGGCACTAACACTCACAGCTTTAAGCCTTTTCATCTGTCAAGCCCTAACAGCCATGGAATTGGGTTATAATTTACGATTTTATCTCACAGTCCGGATAGGGGCAGCGGTCAGTGTGGCCCGAGAAAAAAGTTACTCTGGGGTAAGAGGTATAATGGTCATCGGTGACCGCCCGCCACGCCCGCTCTGTTGTGACTTGCCAAAATAGAGTCGTAATAATGAAAGATGACCCGCGTAAGTTGAGAGTTATTTAGTGCCATCTCCTAACGAGCACTGGGGGCTCGTTTTGTAACTGCTTGTTCGGTGGACACCTCTGTCAGTGTTAAGCGGTTAGGGGTGGTTCAATTTCACTTTTGTTATCGACTTTATGTCCATTATGTATTTACAGTTAAAGCTCTGACCATTGATTGCATTGTTACTTTTATTAGAGATAGTCTTTTGTATTTAACTTAACAAAGTTAAATATATTACTAGAGGGGCGTATTATAAACCGTCGTCGAGTTTGCACTAAGCCAGCAGTCTAGATTGATGCTGCCCGTTCGAGAGTCTCTGACAAATTGTTGGTCCGGCGGAGGCGTCGCAAGGCGTCTTGCAATAAATAAGGATTACACTTGTGACCACACAGTCTTGTGGAGTGGACGCAACGTAGTCTCAGTAATGGCTCACAACTGTGTTCGATCCACGTCAAATGTTTCCGTTCTTCGCATCATTTATTATTCTACTTATTCGTGAATCCAACAGTTGTACTAGATATAAATTGTTTTGCGTGAATTCTCGGAATCCACGCACACTTTAGTCGTGAATTTGCCTTACTTCGGCGCCTAAGTCCCGTATCAAGAGTTGGAAAGCGGGTATCAAGTTTGGCGCGGAAAGCGCTAAGCCAAGGTTATTTTAGGCTCGACGTTGATGTTTCAATCGCAATTGCGTTGCCGGCTTAAGAGCTCAATTCGAGGAGTAAGAAAGCGTCGAAACGCGCGTCAAACCTCCATTTCTCTTATCCCTGTCTCTAAGTGTTTGCAACTGATTTCGGGCTATTGTTTAATCCTGCTGGTACCACATGCTAATTAATGGAACTCAGTTCAGTATCGGATCAGTATTAAGTTGAATTTAACATTTTTGGTCAAGATTTCCTTTGTTTTTACCTAATTTATAAATTAAGAATGTATTAATGTCTGCAGCTGACGCTTATTGAGCTAGGTGTCGCGAGCTCAAATTAGGTGTTTCCAACGACAGATTAAATGACTTATGTTGTGAAGGTAAGAAGTTTTCATTTAGATATACTACAGCGGGAAAAAGTTTTCTTGCAGAAGGTATTTAATGTCCTTCCCATCTATGACTTTCTTGCAATTAATTTAAATATATATGACAGTATAGCACTGTTTATGGTTTTTAAGCCTGTGTACAATTAAAATACAAACATATTTTCTTCTATTAATAAAAAAAATTATTAGATAAAAAAAAAATATTTAAAAAATGAAGTAACATTGAAAATGACGTAATAATTTATTTAAGTTTATACTAGTTTGCCAAAAACAGCAGAAACAACGATTCAAGTATAATCTATTTTTCGTAACGGTAAAATCGGTGGCTACAATACGTAAGTATTCAATATAGCCAGTTCACAGTAACACGTTATCTCGTGAACGTGTTCAGGTATACCCGATTTCATAATTAGGGGTCATAGTGCTATCTCGTGAAATCTCCAATTACACAGATGTGTATGGGTCGGTCCGGAGCTCCGTGGATTAGCCGATGGCCAGTCTTCTCACGTCGTGGCGGTGCGGGCTTTCAATTAGTGCGACCGGCTATCAGACCGGCCAAACGACAATATTGCTTTATATTGCCTTCTGTGAATATCTATCATCTTGAATTATTTCGGTATTCCATTCAAAAACAGTAAATTCTACAGATTCTAAATAACTTAATTTCATCCATATTGATAGATCTGTATTTCTGTATGTTTGGTATTTTTTCTGATAAATTACTATTATAAATTGATATCACGACTTTATGCCCGAATTTAGTTCAAAAACGGTTTTACCTATTTTGTTTACATTTATACGTCATTCTAAAATTGGTAATCTATTAAAATTATTAGTAATACATACCTACTTTCAGCAATAATTAAATGTAGTTATAATGTAGTTTTAAAAGGTCTATATACCTACATACTGTTATAGCTTCCCCATTATTCATCTCGTAATAAAAAATACATCATGTCAAAGGGGTCACAGATACACCTACCATATTGTAAATTCGTTATATTTTTTAAATGTTATAATCACGGATCTACATATTAATGTGGTATGGGACTTGCCGCCCATCCGACAACTTGATTGATGTACCTACCTAGATTTATTTTCCCGAAAAAGTAACACGCTACACGTCCGCAAAGCTTTTACCACACAAATGTGGCATGTGTAATACCTTTGTTTCATTTTTAAATACAGTCCTTTAATAATTAGCGTAATAAATTATAAAATGATAATAATACAAGGGCCATTCTTGTGAAACGCTTAATACCGCGCGTCGGGGGGCGCCGCCGCCGGCGACCGCGTGTCAATCACTCTCCGAATGTAGAACAATTCTTATTTTGGAAATGAATAAAAAAAATACGTATCGTTTTTATATGCCATCCTGCTCAGTCCAGTTCGCGCGACATTTGTGCGAGCGGAACGCGATATAAAATCAGTCTTGTGGTAACATCTGCGCTTTATAATAGACGCTTACGTAGGCTTCTTTTCGGGGATCGGTGCGAGCCCGGTGGGATCGCTTTAACATGATTGATCTGTTTATTTTACATTTTAAAGGAGCATTTTTACGGTTGCTTGTCAACTTAATAACAAAGTGTTTTATTTCGGGACACGTTAAGTTCGGTTTTATTGATAGGTTTCTTTTAACATTATTCACGATTATTTATTCGTTGTGACGCACGTTGAAGATATTTTAAGCTCGTACGTATTTAGTTTTGTACGATACAGTCGATTAGATCGGTGTCGTGATATCACCTGAGGGATTATCTAGAAAAATGATCATGAAATGATTATGACAGATTGTTTTGTAAAATCAGTCCAAGATTTAATTGCTTTGTTTTCTCAAGGTACGAATACAAAAAAAAGGTAATTTACTCAGTTGAATACAATTACTTTATGTAATTAAGTAGATCTATATTGTAACTATTTACATTATCTTACAATAATATAATTGCTTTTTGAGTAGAAATACTAATCCAAGTATATAAAACTGGTCACGATAATCCACATAGAAGGAATGATTGAAACAATAATGGCCTAGTCAATAGCGTGTTCGGACACAGCGTCAAAGGACGTAGGTTCGAATCCTAGCAACAAAACGAAGCTTTCCGTGAAAGAAAACATCGTGATGAAACCATAGCATGGTGGTAGGGCTTCTTTTAGTCTGCCTGGCTAGCTACCACCCTTAAGTTGAAACTCTGTTGCCGAGCACCTGTTGATGTGTTCTAGCAGCTGTACTTGACACCTAAACAAATAACAAATAAAATAAATGAGTAATTCATAAATTCTTACAAAAATTAGTGTAATACGATTACGTCGTTGCGTGTGGGCGTTAATTTAACAGGACAAAAACATTAATTTCTATAGAATTACAACTTTAAGTTCAAGTAGCGTTTGGTGCGAAATTGCTGAAATGGTTTTTTAAATATACGACTCACAATAAAAACCGCCATTGAGAGTCTTTCAGACATAATACTTGTTAGCAGAGATTTTCACCTTTGTTAATTACACTCCGTGTAATTATTGGTGCAGGTAATTAACGTAGTCAAGGCTTTGCAGTTGTAACACTATTACTATTAGATGTTTGGATTTTCTCGTAGTGTTTGTAATGTTAGTAAATTGTTGAAAAAAATCTTTGCTTTAGTACAAAGAGTAAGTAAGTGGTATGAAAAAGTTTAAATTTTGCGATCAACATATTGTCTTCTATTGACTATCGATTCAATTATTGTAACGATTTTCAAGAGAACTTTGAAGAGAGAAAAAATATTATGTTCTATTCTATCAGCCCTTAAAAAAATATTTATTATTGGTAAAAATGACGTAGCGGTATGTATAAAGACAATATCTTAGCTTTAAATCTTTATAAACAAGTGTCAGATTCTCACTAATGTTCTAAAATGTACAATAAATACAGAAATTTAGTATACATGTTATATATAATCATAATGTAAACTTAAACCACGTGTTATCTAAATTCAATTAAATTCAGGTTGAAAATCCCATTCAATATTTTTACATGACTTTAAGCAATTGAAGAGAATGTCGAGAGCGTTTAAAATTGAAGAGGTTTTAAAAGTACACTATTATATAAGAGGGCGCCAGACAGTAAGTGCTACTGATTGTCGATAGTAACTAACGGAAGAAATTTAACTTTTGGTTACTTAAATGTAACTTGGTTAAGTGTGGGCTTTAAAGTCGCCGCATTCGGCGCGCGCCCACACCGTCGCTTAGATAGCGCTGTAGTTAAATGTCAGTATGTTAGTAACAAACTCCGAGGTCTTTTGTGTCTTTGTTAAGGAAGTGGTGAAATAAATTGTTTCTTTATACTTTGTACTGTGTTTACCTAGATCTATATCTGTGTGAACGGATAAATGGCTTTCTATACTGATGCATGCTAGAGTGAGCGCAGTAAATCTAACCTGGTGCTGCCACTGTAAGATGGAGTAGTCCATCTTTGATGATGACTATATTATAACGGTCAGCATAAATACCTCTTCACGTTACACTTGAAGTACGTTTACTCTTCTTAATACAGTTTTCTTTTTGTTATAATTATCTGCTTATTAACTACTGCCCGCCTAACTTCGCACGGATGTACTAAAGAAGAAAATTAAATAAAGTGTTCCCTTTACAATACGCCCGTGTAACGAAATAAAATGGCATCCTGGCAACTGAGAGTTAATCTGTAATTTTTTTAATTTGAAGATTTCGCTACTATCTTCTGTCTTACTGACTCACTCGCTTATTATATCGGGAATTTTTAACACAAATTTTTCACTTTGCCGTACGATTTTCGAGTCATTTTCTTTCATACAAACCTTGTCTTGAAAATTACAAACGTAACAAAAGCAGATTTAGCTAAATAGGTGCGTCATTCTGAAGGGCTTACATAGATACATTAGGAAATTGGTATTTATTTGTATAAATAAGTCCAGCTTGTAAGGAAATATCACCATGTGACATGAAGCTGAGATATTTAGTATTGCAAGAAACTATTAACATAGTTTGATTCGACTATATAATAAAATTAACGCTCAACTGTCGACCAGACAAATCCTCTTCTAAGCGATGGTCTCAAACTGCATTACCATGCTAACGTATGAATTATTGACGACAAACGCAGAAGTATCAAATACATTTATTTACACACAAGATCAGTTATGAAATAAAAGCTATACAAACATTGACACGAATAAATGAATTCAAAACATAATATGAGACCTGTTTAATATGTTGTTTGTTTTGAGGGCATATTGAGGAGTCGGGATGTTTAAACGATGCCGAGATGAAGAGAAAAAAAACCAGAGTGCTCCCGTACAGCCGCCTTATCGGAAGCAATTACATGTTGTTCGTTTATTAATTTTCATAACTACCCCCGCAACATCAAAGGATGCCGTGCCGCTGCTTCGCGTGTGCCGCACTGTTACACTGTGTAAGACATGAACTGAGATCGTTTATAATTATGATTTAGTTTTATATAGGCGTATAATCATTGACATGTATTTATAAACCTAATAGGTTTTATTGAAAATAATTTTACAGTTATTAGCTAATTGAAATCATATCTACGAGTAGGTACTTACGATTTCTTGTTAGAGAAAAAATAAGTAATTTTTTAACCATAAAAATTAATAACACAATACAATACGTCTTCTGATTTCTTAAGTAATTGGTATTCACTTATTTCTTGTGTTATTTACAAATATTTACGATGTTTCAACATTTTTAAAATTCGGTAAAAATAAATAAATTTTAATTATATTTTTCATTATTTTATCTAAATTTTGTATTACAAATTATCAATGACAGAAAGTGTTACAAAACCCTTAAGTACATATAAATAAAATAGAAATGTCTGTTGTTGGTCTGTGTTAACCTCCGAGTTTACTAAACTGAGTTTACCGTACATTTGCTATCACATAGAGGACTTTCCATAGCTCTAAGCTATGTGAACTTGACATCCCACTTAAACAATAATGTTATGAAGGTACCATTCTATAGTGCTTCGTTTGTACCGCTTTTAATATGTTGAACTCTGCACATTTTCAATATGTATAAAATATTAATAAAATAAGTGTATGTCGTGGTGTAATCGTTTATACCCGTAGGATACATATTGAACCATAAGACTATCAGCAAAGGAAATAACCGCACTTAAAACATTGCCTAAACCTTTATTAAAAAAAATCAATTTCTTAGCTTTTAAATTTACATTAATCTTTTAAGTAGATATTGTCGTGCAATCGTTTGTATCCGTAGGAAGAAAAAAAAAGTATTTCAAAATTTTGAATTCTCTATCATTTTTGACATTATGAATTTATCGCTATATTTTATAATATGGGCCATCGTCTTGGGTACTGTTTACCTCGCACAAACCCTCGAAGACGTTTTAACAACGTTTGGCGTGACATATATATATAGTCTTTGATCTTCAGCGACACTTGCGATGTTCTGTTAGATTTCATGTTAATTATTTCAAATTTGTGTACCTATCTATGCATGTACTAATTATACAGTGATAAATATATATATTAACGATGTTAATTTACTATTATTGTGCTTTATTATGAGCTTATTTGTGTGAAGATTTTGATTTAACTTGTAACAATCGGAAAGAGAATATTATTATGTTTAAATTACAGTTAATTCATTATACTAAATAAATTAATTCATAATTTATAGTTCACAAATCTGTAATAAATATGTGTATCTACATATAGCTTTTGTTTACCAAATTTTGTAAAAAAAATAGACTCTATAGGCCATTGATTTCTAATTTAACGTTTGTGCAATTTTGATCGGTGTGTTTATGTGCCTAAGTTTATCTAAAAATCAGTTTTATTGATTTAGTTAACATTTTATATCCTGAGAGTATTTATTTGCTATAAAAATGTTTAGTAATATTTTTAGAAATAAAAAAAATAGTTTTTTTTTTTATATTATAGGGGGCAAACGAACAGGTGGGTCACCTGATGATAAGTGATCACCGCCGTCCATAGACACTAGCAACACCAGGGGAGTCGCAAGTGCGTTGCCGGCCTTTTAAATATGTGGGCCTCCGGCGCTCTCACTGGCCGAACGAAACGCAACAGTGCAACCACTGTTACTTCACGTCGGTTTTCTGTGAGAGGGTGGTACTACCCCGGGCGAGCCGATCCTTTCATGCTGAAACCAGTAATAGCTTCAGCGTAGCTCTACCACCTACAAAGTTCAAAGAAATTATCGTTATTTAATTTCGACTGATTTTAATTAAATTTTGTACCTATATATAGATATTCGTAATAGATGCGTTATCAAAAAGTCACCTATACTTTCTGAAGTCATAAAAATTGCCATATTAAATAAATATTAGGATTGAACTGATCAACTGTACATGTTAACGTGTTGGAGAGAACCAACAATTGTCTATTAATAAGATTCAAGCCCTTATTATTGGGTAAAAGACCCTTTCCAATAGCAATTACATGGATATGATCACACATATCCACGAAATATTCTCATTTCGTGATATCGAGAAATCTATAGTTTCTATAGACATCTTCGAGATATTGTATGTTGTTTCACTTTCCACGTGCTATTTCCCATCACTGAAGTAATATCAATCTTTAAATTTCCTGAAACCCGGAGTTTATTATCATTCCAATTCACGACGTATTACAGATTTCAAAAGAAGAGAAATCTACAGTTTCATTTTTTATAACTAATCCATCGCGTGAACACTAAAATCTAAAAATGTATGAATTTTCAATAAACCCTAACGATGTTGTTAATGAATACTTAACAAAGGGCTTAAGAACATTGTTTTTTTTATAATTGTCACCTTTGCGAATAAAACATATGAAGACATATTTAGCAATATATCAGTATTCTGCAATAAATAAAATTTACATATTGTATCACAATATGTGCACAATGGAACCCCGGAGACTTATCTCGCTAAAACGATTCCCACATAAATAAAGCTCATCGAATATGAAACCCTATTTACATAAGAAAAATATAAAGAGGCCTAAACGATAGGTCCATAAGGGTGGCGTATCGGGCCAACAGGCATATGGTACTCGAGGACTCAACTCACGTCCGCAAGGGGCGCTGCGCCTTTAATAACAATATGAAATATCAGTTCGTTCCTCTGATCGCAAATCTACGTCAATAACATATCCAATAGTAGCGCTCAATTCATTTCGACATAATCTAATATAGCGGGGCACGTTTCCCGCCTAAATCTCCCGCCACATGTCGCCAAGATAGCCAACCGGGCGAAACGCAAAACTAAAGAAAAAGATCACGGATCGGTAATATCTTTCGAGTCCATAAAGTTAAACGTTTATTTGCAACGATATTTTGTCCTTTTGTAGATATTGCTTTACTATGTAACCATACCAACTACTATATAAAATGGTCGCGTAATGTTTCAATAGGAGATAAAAGGCTCTAGGGCGATTTCTTTACAGTCATTTGGTTGATTGAGTTCCTTATAGAAATTTTCAATTCATGATACTAATGACTCAGCTAATATGGTTTTTCTGATTTTACTTTGTAGAATTTGGAAATAGTTATTTACCAAATTATTTGTTATATTTTTTTAATATGAATATTATGTGTAGATATGTATAGCATAAATGTACTAGCAACCCACTCGACTTCGCATGGGTGCAATATACATTTCTGCCGCTTTTATACTTAAGAGTTCGATACAATTTATTTTTGTTGCTCCTATATCTTCTGAGATATACATTAAAATTATATGCTGTAAATATGTTTAATTATGCGTACTGATTTATTATTTAGATTACAAACGCATGTTAAAGAATAATGAATTAATTGAAGTTAATTGTAATTAAAAGAAAAAGATCAAAAGTAAATAAATATTTTAAAATATAATTTTTATTGTATGACTATTACTATGTTAACGAAAGTTTTTTTTCTGTTAAATGTAATAAAATGTACAGGTAACCCGTACTTAAAACAATGTACCTTAGCATAGGTACGATTGAGTAATTGATCAGTTCCGTGAACCCGAGGCGGTCGTCAGTACAAATAAACATACGAAATTGCGTCAATTAAGGTGTTCTTCCTAATACATTGATTGATCAATCATCGTGCTCCGACAATCGAAGGAAGTGCTGCCTTAGAGAAGCATTTTCTGTGGACGTGTTCCAAGAATTGGAATATAGATTAAAACTATTTATTTTGTAGAAGCGACTTCTTGTTGAAATAATGTTCTTTTACATGAGGCGATAAGTACGATTATTTTTATTAAATATAATTGGTTAAGCTATATTTTAGTTTTCGCTTGGTTAGTCATCATCCTCAATCAAAAAATATTTGTCGATGTTAACGAGTACAAGGCGTATACATGCAGATTGACGATTTTGATTAGTATTAATTAAGCCAAATATCATTACGCCTTTTTATGGAACTTAAGTAGGAATGACAAATTTTGGCAGAGGTATCTTAGTTAAAAAGATAATAGGGGTTCAATAAACATAAATAAAATGCAGCCCACAATGAATGTAGAAACAATACGGAGGCCCTATTAAGCAGTAAGATCATTTTCATGAGAAGGAAGTCGCAGGCAGGCTGATATGAGAGTGAACATAATTGAAATCTATAAAAAAAATGTTTTTTTTTTATTGGTAAAGTACCATCCATAAAATTGTATCAAATAAACCCAGAAATCGTTTACCCGATAGTTTTTAGATCTATGACATCTTGGTTGCAATTGCAATAGTCTTGGATTGGTACAAACGTTGCCAGAGTACGATGTAGTGTATGTATATATATATAGTACAATGAATAGTTTCTAAAATTATACTTATAGTTTGAAATAAGTATTTAGAATGAATAAGTAAAAAAAATCTACATATAAATAATCATATTTGAATACCTATTGTATATACCGTGTATAGATATTATATTGAGAATATTCATATAATAAAAGTAACAATAGTGTATAATAAGATTAATGGTAAAGTATCTGTTTATTTGTTGGTATATATGTTTGAAGAGTTTGGATCGGTAGTAGTGTGGTGGGACACTAAATCGATCGACATAGATTCGAGTACCTGCAATTAGGTGGAGCTTTCGGTGAAGGAAAACATCATGATGAAACTAAAATATGGTGGTAGGTTTTTTTCTAAACTTACCTGGTTAGTTAATGCCCTCAAGTTCAAAATATCTGATGGCGGTCGAATGGTTCGACCGGTGAAATATCAACCCGTTAGCCGCAGGTTCGAACCACGATATGTACAAACGAATTTTACGTAATTCACGCATATTTAATAATTTAAAAATTGTTAATATACGTACGTTGTAAATACACATTATCGGCTGACGGTGAAAAAAAACATCGTCAGGAAATCTAAACCTCAGAAATGTTCTTGTAGTACCACCATATGTGGGAAAATATAGAAATGTGGATTTCTCAGAGTATGATATCGCCAATATGTCTGGGCTGGCGTGGTGATTATGACTATACCTTCCTTCGGGAAGAGGCCTATGACCTTGTAGTGGGTCTCTTACAGGCTGATGTGATGATGGTGTTGTAATTCAAAATATATGTATACAGAAATGTTCCGGTGGCTGCAGTCATGAGCTAGTAGTCCCTTTCTAGCTTTATCGTGTTTACCATCATCGGCTTCATATTTCCATTTAAAACCAGGTAAGGTTGCAGTCCAACGCTTAAACCTAGACGGTAAAAAAAAAGTTCGAAAGCTGACTCAGCGGAGTTGTAAAAGACTTGTCATATTAACTTCCTTGGGTTTATTGATTTCAGGATAAAGTTTTAATTTTCAAGGGATATCGCCGTTTTAACGCTTAGTTATCTTATCGTAGGATTACATGTAGTAACTTTAGCGAATTTTATAAGAATATACGGAACAAGGATGGATAAGATTAAGAATGAGTATATCAGAGGAAGTTTGAAAATAGCACCAGTGACAGAGAAGTTGAGGAGTAGTAGGTTAGCATGGTACGGGCATATTATGAGAAGAGATGAAAGTCATGTAACAAGAAAAGTTTTGAGTTTGAAAGTGGACGGATATAGGAGTAGAGGAAGACCGAAAAAGGTATGGATGGATTGTTTTTTTTTTTTTTTTTTTATAATATAGGAGGCAAACGAACAGGTGAGTCACCTGATGTTAAGTGATCACCACCGCCCATAGACACTAGCAACACCAGGGAAGTCGCAAGTGCGTCGCCGGCCTTTTAAATATGTGGGCCTCCGGCGCTCTCACTGACCGAACGAAACGCAACAGTGCAAGCACTGTTACTTCACGTCGGTTTTCCGTGAGAGGGTGGTACTACCCCGGGCGAGCCGACCCATTCATGCTGAAACCAGTAATAGTTTCAGCGTAGCTCTACCACCTACAAACCTTGTGTGAAAAACGATATGTGTATAAAAAGTGTGAATACTGAGATGACATCTGACAGAGGAGAGTGGAAAAGGAAAACATGTTGTGCCATGTACAACACTAACATGTACTTAGGTGGGATAAAGGTAAGATGATGATGATGATACGGATCAAGTAAAAATTAATAAAATGTTTCCCAACTACATAGCTTACTATCAAATATAGAAGTTTTAACCTGAAATAACATTTTTTTTTCGCAAGGGGGTAGTCAAAGAAAATATATATTACTTGAATGTATATGTTTCAAGTATTAATTTATTCAGGCATTATTGCATGAGATGGTTCAGTGCAATGCAAAAATTCAGTAACAAAATTGGACAAACATAAAAGCTAAAAAGTAACTAAGTCTAAATACTCGTATGTTTTAATTTAAAATAATTTGTAATTTTTGGAAAATGGAGATGAAGCCGAGGATTGTACACATTTGTTCAATGAAAGGTTCGAATCATTGCGAATGAGACTGTAAAGAAAAACATCGTGATGATACCGTAGTATGCTTGAAGGGCTTTATCAATGCCTGCTTAACTAACTACCACTATTAACTAAAAATCTGTCTTCTAACACCTATTGCGGCAGTGGCACCTGGGAGTCAGTCTCCACCTCTAGGCTTAATGTGTTTACCATCTTAGACAATATTGTCATTCAATATTAATTGACATTGTAGTCAAGGCGCAAAAAAATCTATAAGTTTAAAAAAACAGCTAATTTAGCGAAATATACATTGAAATTTATGGAACAACGCGGTGGTTAATAACTATACGATAATTCAGTTATACGCTATAACTAATTATAGAACCTTTTATTATATAGACGATCGTAGTTACATGGTATTAAATAACGTACCATAAATATATAAAGAGTAAAAAGTTATGCTTCAGCATTAGTAGAGATTCGATGTCGGCGAGATGAAGGGTCGTTGGTCACGTAGACGATTCCTATTGATTTCCATTTAATTCAGCGCGTGCTCGCAGTGCCCACTGCCTGGCTACTACTGGTGGTGATCGGGCATCAATCAAACACAAATTGCTCCTACCTTTATCTTCATTGATTGAAGGGCGCATGCTGTTGTTTGGGTCATTTTATACAATGCAATTTTCTTTTGCCAATCTTTCAAATATATTATGTTTTGTTACATGTGTTTGTTAGTGTGTATGTTATACATAAAATATAATACGTTGAACATATATTACAATACATTTTAAAGAAAACATATATTTACATATTAATAGTGATTTTGTAAAAACAATTGGCTTTATACTTAGTTATTTAATTGTAGAATAGGAATATTTTTAGTATAATATTTTTATTAGCTGCCCGGCGTGGTCATTGGCATTGCACAGATGTAGGTACTAATGAAGAAAATTAGACCAAAATTTCACTTTACAGTACGACCATGTAATGAAATAAAATGGAAAATGAACAACTACAACTGCATGTCAATATTTATGAAGATTTCCCTATTGTCATCTGCCTCAGACACACGCTCACTTTTGTATATGAAATTTTTTAATTCATATTTTTCCCTTTTCTGTACGATTTTTTAAACATTTTCCAAATTCAAATAGGTGCAGGCATTCTGAAGTCATACGCTTACATACATTAAGCACTTCATTTTTATTTAAATAAAATATAGATACCACAAAGAGGGGAAAAGAAAAATATGTTGTGCCGAACCTACTTAAGTGGAATAAGAGTGAGATGATGATGATTGTAGTTCAGTGAAGCTGTGAAGCCCACACATGGCCAATAGCATAGGTCAGTTAGAAAAGAAAAAAAATATGATGAAGATCACAATAGTGACATACATGCGTGCAGTCCGCTGGATAGGATGAGTTCACCGCAGATTTTGGGTACTTGTAATATGGAATACAACACGTGCGCGTCACCAATCTTTTAAAAAAAAGTTTGTCCTCACCTCTTGAACAATCCCATGGTATTGTCTACTGAGAAATTTCAGCAGGGAGAATATTTTACAAGTGAAGATTTCGCACAAGAAAACTTTTCTGACAATTACTGCCCATGACTATTTTGATTCCAATTATTTCAAGATGTGTGGATGAACTTCTTGTCAACGATGGTCATATGGTGAATGGTTGTCACAGGCACCATATCACACAATTCCTCAGAACATATCCCATTATACAAACGATAGAATCCACATAAGGAGGCGAAGTTTTTCCTTAGACTTCGTATTATCAATGATTCTCACAGCTCGATTTTGTACAGAACCTAAGGGCTTAAACTACTTTCTAGGTACTCCTCTTCCAGTCACCTCTGTAATCTGAGTTTTCATAACGTTTATAAAAATATCACATACCTAATCCATGCACACAATTTTCTCAGTCTCTCTCTACTCTTATATTCGCCTAGCTTCGTACTTAATACTACTCTATAGTTATATAACTTTCATGCCTACTCGTAAAATACTCATGTCACGTTAACTTAGTGTACTTCAATTTCTTGGTCACCGGAGCTATCCTTTTTCCGATATATTCATTCCTAATACTGTCTTGTCTAGTTAAACCTAGATAATATATTATTATATTTCTATTCTAATGTAATATTTACAATTGTAAATTATTCATTTATCTTATAGTAAATGAAAACGCAATGAGAACTGTCTCCAATGTTCAAAACAACAGCGCGCGTGGTTA
Organism: Antheraea assamensis; assembly: GCA_035772565.1. Lineage (NCBI taxonomy): Eukaryota > Metazoa > Arthropoda > Insecta > Lepidoptera > Saturniidae > Antheraea > Antheraea assamensis. The sequence continues at coordinate 6,654,155 of JAQQSE010000064.1, read as the reverse complement.
GACGTTCTTGCGCACTCGCAAACGAATCTTCTATTTCTGCCGACATATCGGTCATTGCATGGTAAAATTTTGCAAATGCCTTATTATGTCTTATATTCTTTTGACGTATTTTGTTTTAGTAATAAAAAGTCTTAGATATAAAAGAAAACTAAAGACCTTTTAAAAAATGTTCGTTAATGCGAGCCTTTATTTGGTGAATTATTTTTTGATACCACCCCTTACAAGAAAATTGCTTTTATATAGAAGTAAGTAAATTTCGAGACGGCTTACGCTTCCTAAAATTTAATTGATCGGATCACGTTTTTCTGAAGAAACAGCGTGGAAGAGTTTTAATTAGCGACAAAAAAAAAGAACCACGAAACTTCCGATGTAAAAAAACCGGGAGACAAGGGTGGGCGTTGCGGGGAATAAAAATCTCCCACTCGTAATGCGGGCAACATTTGTGTGAGGAAGACGCTCAGTAATGGAAGACAAATTTCAATATAATTTGCAATACATAAGCGTGTTACTTTAATAGCCCAGAACCACCCTTCAAATTAAACGGGGCTTAAGTTTTATTTTATTTTTTCCTCCTCCATTCGATCGTGTTGCGGGCGCGTAAGCAACCTCGGGAGTCACGGGAGAGGATCGCAGGGTTCGCACTGGGCGCCGAGAGAAAAAAAAATATAATCCGACCAAATTAATTGCTCCTACAGGCAATAGTGGAGAGGCCGCGATGCCGCCAAATCAAATTAAGGACGCGCTATAAAAACCAAATTAGTGCCCGCTTTAACCGTGAGAGGGTATTTAGTTACAAGACGTTAGTTCAAATCCAGCCATTTTCATTAACAATAAATATCCTCTTACAACAGCACGGAATCCTTATTGTTTTACTTTTTACACCCTTGTGTCCCAAGTGGGACGCATCGCGGACGACAGTGTCATCTTCTCCTGAGCCTAGCTAATTTGTTCTTTTTGTTTACATACCAATCTAAGGTAATAAAAATTTGTGTTGCGCGAATTGTATAGACTCTTAAATTTTATATTGCCGCCTGTGTTGGGTCGAGTTTTACATTTAATTGAGAAAAATTTAGGGTCGGTGAAGCGCTTCTGTGCGGATTCTTAAACTAATTGGATGGCTGTTACAAACTTTTTTGTTATCAAACGCTTACGTAAACGAAATTAGGGTGAAAAGGTTTAGGTATGAGAAAAATATCGCCTATTTACACAACTTTCTTATCTGGTAAAAATCGAGACATATTTTCAAATTTCTTTTCACCCGAGCGCGGACCGTTATTTTGTCGGGGCACCTCATATTTCATACAGAGGCAGTTATCACGAAGGGGTGGATTTGATGTGTTTTTTCTCGATGCGTTAGGAGTTAATTATAGGCAATCCATTAAATTAGAAGGCGGCGGTGATCTAAAACAATAAGCTTACCCGTCATTAGTGTGTTGGACCGTTGCAGATTACTGGTTTCACCTTCATAATGTGACGACATTTGTATTCACTTCACATTTCATTTTGTTGCTATTACTTATATAAATTGGATATAATGATTTAATGTTATTAGAATTGTGGTCATAATTGTAAAATAATTGCAACAGTTTTAATTTTTTTTAATGTTTTCATTGAATAGACGTGCCGTTGTACATGTTTTTAGTAACAGAATGTATTGAATAAAATATACAGGTTTTATAATTACATTTTTTTAGTATGTAGTGTTTTGCTTTGGTTTGAAGAAACTGAAATATAATTAATATTCTTCAATAGTGCAGTTATGACATAAATTTGTTAGAAGCGAAGTCAGTATATCTAAATATATCTTGTTCTTTTGGTTGCGCTACACCATCCATCCAACTGCTGTTATTCATCAGATGTATGGTTATAATTCCCTTTTTATAATAGTAACAGATTAGGATCATTTATGTAGGCTATCCGTAGCAGATTTGATTGCAGATGGATGCGTGTAGGAAATAGGGATGTTTATTTATTTGCCGTAACATATGTCCGTTTTTAAACTTTAGATTTGGTTAAATGGTTATTTAATGAACTTATAAGCCTTCTTTGAACAAATATGTAAGTATTTTTTTTAAATTAATTTGCTCTTGGGTTTTGTAGATTTTCATTTTGTTGGTTGAGCCTGGGAATAGTTCTGAGTATGCAGTTTCTAGATTTTATCTTTATTTTTGTAGTGTACTTTTAAATAAAAATGGATAATGAAGATGAACTTGAAGATGTAGTGTATTTGCTCAGTCCATATCTTTGTGTAAAGAATTTACGTGTTACTAGATTTTACGAAATTGCGAAAAGATTTCTTTCAGAATAAGAATATATATCTTAATAGAATTGACAACTTTTCTTTGTAATATGTAGTACTTTTTTCTCGAACTATCTACACTGTTGACCTGACAAGGCCTCTACAGTTTCACCAGACTGCTAATATAAAGTACGTATGTTGATTGCTTTAACTAAAGAGGTAGTCCTTTTCTAAATTTTAATCAAATAAACATTTATTTGACAATGACAAAAAATTTGATATGACGAGCGTTTTTTAAATATTATTGTTATACTAGCAGGTCCGGCGGACGTTGTCCTGCCCTGATAATAAAAAAACTTATGTGTATGAAATGCTTAAGGTGACTAATATATTCAATTTGATAAGGATTAATACTGTAGCGGTCTAAATAGCCTTCCAATTACTTCATTGTATGGGACCATGTTTTTAGAAGGTAGATGGGTATAGTAAGCTATCCTTAACATATAGGTACATGCCTTCGCAGAGTTTTTGTAGATCTTTAAAAGAGAAATATTTCACTATGCATCATATTGTTATATCTTAAAAGAATTAAGCAGCGTTTTCGATGAAAGCACCTAAGCGGCTTAACTTTTCCCAACAATTATCATTATATTATATACACAAAACCTTGACAAATTATATACCTAAACCGTCCTCATATTTTATTCTATATATTGGTGAAAACTGCATTACAATCCGTTCAGTAATTTTCGAGTTTATCACGAACATACAGACAGACAGACGCGGCGGACGACTTTGTTTTTTAATATGTAGTGATTTACATCAACCATATATTTGTATGTATGTAAAATATAATGTAATTTAGTATGTAAAATTATCACTAGTTTTTTTTTAAATACATGAACAGAAAATTATTACATTACAAAATGATATCAACATTTTTTTAAAGATAGTTATTAACATTTTATATTGATATAAGTAATTCCTCATAAATACTTATTCCCATTCAATAATTTTATTGAAGAAATTATACTTGGGGAATGATAAAATAAAACACAATAATCAAAGAACTAGTCGTACTATATATATAACTTAATTGTAATTTGTTCTTGGGGGTAATACTTTTATTTCTTAAAACATGTAAGTAAATGTAAAAATGGTCAGAGACGGAAATAATTACATTGTATAAATTTTAAGTGGTGGAATAAAGAAAAAAAGTTAATGTTTTAACAATGAACAGAAAACTATTACGCTTCCATAAACTTCTTCACGTCCAGCAATAGCGATGATATATATGGCTGCATTGACAGTGTTGCCAAGTATACACAATTTATAAACGCGGCAACTTTAATCAAATTTAAAAGTATCATGCAAGTGTAAAAGGGAATGATATCGTATTCCGGTGAAACTGTAGAGGCCTTGCCAGGCTAACAGTGTAGGTCAATTCGAAAAAAAAAGGGAATGATATCCTTTTGGATCTGAACAATAAATAATGTTTTCTCTGTGTTCAATAATAGTGATATTTATTGTCATATACGGTATTTTCAAAGTAAACAATAAAACTATAAGAAATATTTTTATTAAAAGGAAGTAAATTTAGGATCTAATCTTATTTTAATATTCGATGTGAAAAGTCAACTGTCATTTTTACTTTGAAAAAAAAAAACACTAAAATGATGTATGGTACAAGTAGTTTTCCTTACAAAAGTAATAATGCCATATCTACAATTAATAACGCATAAAACTGAGTATGACCATGACTTATAATTTTATGAGAATCATTCGTGTACCGGTATATTATTATAACACGTATCCTATAACACTGTATTAATATATCGACGATACGCTTGCAAACCACGAACTTTTTGGCCATAATGAGTTAAAGACCTCCGATTTAAATAGAAAAGACAGACCATGGCGAAAAGAACCATTTAAAACAAAGATATCTTTCAAAATTAGTACAAGTTATTTTGCATGTAAATAAATGTGTTTAATATGTGCAAGTAAATTCGATTTTCTTTGTTACTGAAAACATAGAAACTTAAATTTTTCGATTTATGTAGGCACAGGGGTGACATGATAAATAACTGATGTTATTAAACACTAGCTGTTGCCCGCGGCGTCGCACGCGTTTTATAAATTTTGTTAAAGTAATAGAAAATAGTGAGAAGAGGTAGAACTACAGAAATGCTCTTTCAAAAACATTTTTATGCACGACACACACGCCACCTACTTAAGCGATACTGTACTACGATATGTACCGTGTACATTAAATATATAAATACTAGCAGTGTGTTGGATGGGATTTAGCATCAACAACATATTTGGAACCTTAACTTACTATATAACCCCCTTCAGCGCTTATTTACACTGTATAAGAAAGTAATAACAATTTCAAGTTATACAGTAACTCTTAAAAATGTTATTATATAGTTATTGTAAAACTTTTTGCGGTCACTACAAAAGTAATCGCTTTTCTATTCCGCAAAAAATTATATTATGGAACTCTTCTGCTCTGTCTGGTCTGATATTAAAAAGACTTCTTCTATGTTCAAAATTCCTATTAAATATAATGTAGAATTGTAAACAATAAGTTGATAATTATTTTTCTAATTACAAATACAGAAAGGGTTAAATTCTTGAAATTTTGCATTAATATAAATCAAGATATAATGTTCTATATCTATCTGCAAGAAGTTTTAAATATTTAAGATAGTGCTCATTAAACTCGACGCAATATGCTTATACGTTGCTATGGTTAATGACTTATGTAGATGCAGGCGCGGCAAATAAGGGTTCGCGATGTCAGGAACCTCCTCGTGGTGCAACCCGGGCAACGTTGACTGCTTTTCGGTTGACGGCTGATACCTGACCGGCGGGAGAGCCGTAAAAACCTCCTGGGTGTGGTATGTGCGCAGCGCACCCAGTACCGGGCTAGGGCGGATGAGAGCTCAGTTTGAGCTCCAACGGCCTGGTACCGGACAGCGGCTGGCGGGACTTGTCCCGGCAGGCGTTCTGCAAACATGATGTAGATAGGGAGAAATTATGGACATAAAACTTGTAACAGAATTACCCCAGGAGGGTACCACCCGCTCTGCGGGTGGAGAATCCCTCCCCGAATCCTCGGGTTCGGGCAGCCCCTCGTTCTCTGGGGGGGGCAAAGCTTTATGTTTACCCACGACTATGGCAATATTAACGGACTTTGATGCATGTGATTTGGTCAGTCTTCCGAAGACGCGTGACGCGGCAAGTGTGAGCAATGTTGCTAAACGTTCTCGTGACCGCGCAAAAATCGGATCTGATGTAGAGGATGGTGCTGGAGCACCAAGGGTTGGTACGGCCAAGAGGGGCAGGCCACGTAATTACACGAAATCAGCCTCTTCTAGGCGACCTCTTTTGGGTGAGGCAGACGGTTCGTATGATCGTGCCCTCTCTGAACGGTCCGGTCTTACAGAGACCGAGGAGAGTGGTCAGGAGGAGGAGACCCGTTATATTGATTTCTTGGACTGCAGTCGGATCAAGGACTTGGCAGGCAAGCAAGTCGCGTCCATCCTGGATGTAGCGAGTAATTCGAAGAATCTGAAGGGACCTTTCGTACGGAAGCTTAAGTCTGCAGCCCACTCACTCCACGAGGCGGTGGAGGTCCTCATGACCAGGACGGAGTCAGAAGAGACGGCTCGCTTGAGTCGCGAAACGCGGGTCCTCCGTCGGCAGGTGGAGGACTTGAAAGCAGAGGTCCTCGCCTGGCGACGAGAAGCGAATGCGAGGAAAACGATGCCGCCTCCACCTCCACCTCCTACACCTCTTCCACCTCCTCCTCCGACCCAAGGGTGGGAAGAAGTGCTAGCGGCGGCTGTGGGCAGACTTGAACACTCCCTTCAGAACTCATTCGGAGGGATGCTGAATGCTCGTTTGGAGGGTCTTGAGGACCGACTCCTGCCCAGCAAGACTATGAGGCCGCCGCTGGCAGGAGACAAATGCCAGGTCACTCCTGGGCCTGTCAAGCAACCGGGGAAGATTGTGGCTCGGAGGTCTGCTATAACGGAGGACCGATGTGCCCAGAGGAGCACCCCTGCATGCGCCACGGAAAAACTTTCGGTTGAGAATGCTGCAAGAGCGCGTACCATATCATCTCCCGCTCCCATTCTCGCTTTGGCCTCGGACGGAGTGAATACGGAGACATGGTCGCCCGTTGTTCGCCGCGGAAGGAAGAAAAGGATGACGAAATCTGCGACAAATACGGCGACCAGGGCTCCGGGTCCAATTTTAACCGGGGCTAGTCCTAAGAAGAAACGTAGGAGAGGAAGGAAGGCGAGAAAAAAGAAGCTTGCGTCACCGCGCTCGGCCGCAGTCGTTATAACACTGCGGCCAGAGGCAATAGAAAAAGGGGTGTCATACCCCGACGCTATCCTGAAGGCAAGGAAGGAGGTGTCGCTGTCTCAGTGTGGCATCTCCAACCTTAGGGTGCGGCAGAGTGCTACGGGGGCCAGATTGTTGGAGGTTTCTGGTCCCCTAGCTCCTGAACAGGCCGACAGGTTGGCATCGGGAGTAAGAACGGCGCTTGAAGGATTTGCCACCGTCGTGCGGCCTGTCAAACGAGCCGACATCCGAGTCGTTGGAATCGATGACTCGGTGAGTAGGGACGAGGCAGTTCAGACCATCGTGAGAGAGAGTGGGTGAGAACTCACGCAAATGAGGGTGGGTGAGCTCCGCGCCCGCGGTGGGGGGAATAACTCTTTGTACGTCTCTCTGCCGGTAGACGGAGCTCGAAAGCTGGTTGAGGCAGGTCGCCTCCTGATCGGCTGGAGTGCAGCCCGAGTGCATCACCTAGAGGATAGACCACTGCGGTGCTTCAAGTGCATGGGCTTGGGCCACACCCGGCCTATGTGCCCATCGAGAGTGGTGCGGGAGGCGACCTGCTTCCGGTGTGGAGAAGAAGGGCATCGCGCAGACGGCTGCATCGAGGACAAGCCGCGGTGTGCCGTTTGCGCAGCAGCCGGAAAACCGGCTAATCATTTTATGGGGGGGAGCGAGTGTAGGCCGCCCCCCGTTAAAGGGAGAGTGCGCCCTCTTGTTATTGGGGCGAATATGGAGCTGGCTATTGAGGATCCGTAATGGAGTGGATCCAAACTAGCTACCTCCAAGGAAATTTGAACCACTCCGCCGCTGCTCAGGATTTACTCCTGCAGGCAGTGGCGGAGTGGGACATACATTTGGTAGTGGTCGCGGAGCCATATTACGTTCCGGACCAGCCTCACTGGGCCGGAGATGTGTGTGGCTCCGTGGCTGTTTTATCCGGAGGGGGACTACCCCTCTCTGTTAAGGAGAGGGGCTCAGGGTTCGTGGCTGTTACCTCACGGGGTCTTGCGACCCTCGGAGTTTACTTCTCTCCGAATCGGCCCCTGGTGGAGTTTGAGTCCTTTTTGGACTCTTTGGGGTCGGTCGTGAGGCGGCTGGCGCCGCTTCCTGTCGTCCTGCTTGGTGACTTTAACGCTAAATCTAGGGCGTGGGGAGCGGCGACCACGGACCCACGTGGCCAGGCGCTTGAGGAGTGGGCAACCGAGCATGGGCTGGCACTTCTAAACCGGGGGAACGCCTACACGTGCGTGCGACAAAACGGGGGATCAATTGTGGACTTAACGTTTGCGTCCCCGTCAGTGGCACGCCGTGTCCGGGGGTGGAGAGTTGATGAGGAGGTGGAGACCTTATCGGATCATCGATATATTAGGTTCGAGGTCACCACCTCCCATAATGAACTGGTAGCCCGCCACCGGAGGGGTGTGAAGTTCCCCCGCTGGGCGATTAGCCGTCTCAATCGGGAGTTGGTAGAGGAGGCGGCCATCGTCCAGGCCTGGGTTTTGTTCCCCCCGGATAATGATATCGACGCGTCCGCAGTTCGTTTCCGTGATGCTCTCACGGAGATTTGCGACGCGTCGATGCCGCGGAGCGTACACCGCCCAAATATAAGGGCCGTGTACTGGTGGTCACAGGAGATCGCCGATCTCCGTGCTGCCTGCTCCGCGGCCCGACGTCTATACGGGCGTAGCCGTCGAAGACGAAGTGGTAGGGACCCCGAGAAGGAGGCACGGCTGTATGGTGATTACAGGACCTGCAAGAAAGCCTTGCAGGTCGCCATCAGACGAGCAAAGGAGAAGGCCTGGGAGGAAATGCTCCAAACGCTGGAAAGGGATCCGTGGGGGCGTCCATATCGTGTGGCGCGGAAAAAGTTCCGCGGCCAGGCGCCTCCGATAACGGAGACTCTCCAGCCGGAGATGGTCGAGAGGGTCGTGGGAACATTGTTCCCTGACCCTCCGGAGCTTGCCCCTCCGTCCATGCCTCCTCCTCTGGCATTCACTGTAGAGGTGCTCGGTGCTCCTCCCCCGGTTACGGAGGGAGAGATGGGGAGGGCGATCGAGCGCCTCCGCAGCAGGTGTAGAGCACCTGGCCCTGACGGAATCCCGGGCCGGGTGCTAGCCCTATCGCTGGACCATTTAGGAGGGTGGCTTCGAGAGCTGTTTGACCGCTGTCTTGCGGTCGGGCAGTTTCCGAAGCCCTGGAAGACGGGACGGCTTTGCCTCGTGGCAAAGCCAGGTCGCCCCCCGAACTGCGCGTCCTCGTACCGGCCCCTTGTTTTGCTGGACGACGCCGGGAAGTTACTTGAGCGGATCGTTGCCTCCCGGGTCGTCTGGCATCTTGACGAAGTGGGGCCAAACTTGTCAGACGCGCAGTTCGGCTTCCGGTCGGGCCGGTCCACGCTGGACGCCCTGACTCTCCTAAAGAAGCTCGCCACTGAGGCGACCTCCCAGGGGTGTAGACTTTTGGCGGTGTCTTTGGACATCGCCAACGCCTTCAACAGCTTGCCGCATGGTGTTATTCGGGAAGCGCTTCACTTTTTTGGAGTGCCCTCGTACCTGCGGCGGTTGTTGAAGGCGTATCTAGAAGGAAGGGAAGTTGCCTATATTGACAGTGGCGGGCAAAGAGTCCAGCGGAAAACGGAATGTGGGGTTCCACAGGGGTCGGTCTTAGGCCCACTTCTGTGGAACCTGGGCTATGACTGGGTGCTCCGCGGCGTGCTTCCATCTGGAACGCGCCTCATCTGCTATGCGGATGACACCCTAGTCGTGGCCCGGGGGGTAGAATGGATCGACTTGATGCGCCTAGCCACGGAGGCCTTAACTCTCGTGGTCGGGCGCATCAGAAGGCTGGGCCTTGAGGTGGCCCTTGAAAAGACTGAGGCCCTAATGTTTCATGGGCCTCGGCGGGGGCCACCTCCTGGGGCCCACATTTACATGGATGGCGTCCGTATCAGGGTGGGGACCCAGATGAAGTATCTGGGCCTCACCCTGGACGGACGATGGCGGTTCGAGCCCCATTTTGAGGGACTTGGACCGCGCATAGTCAAGGCGGCTGCGGCACTTGGACGACTCCTCCCCAACACGGGGGGGCCGGGTGCCAGCTGCCGCCGCCTCTATATCGGGGTTGTACGATCCATGGCCGCCTACGGGGCACCGTTGTGGGTGGACGCCCTCAGCGCCACCAATGTTCGTGCGTTGCGAAGGGCGCAGCGCACTGTGGCGTTGAGGGTTATACGCGGATACCGGACGGTGTCCTCGGCGGCGGCCTTTGTGCTCGCCGGCTGCCTTCCCTGGGAGCTGGAAGCAGAGGTGCTTGCCACCGTATATAATTATACAGTGGCCAAGAAACAGAGGGGGATGCTTCCAGCTCCCAGGGAAATAGAGGGTATTAGAGCAAGGGCTCGGGAGGAAATGATGGTGAGGTGGAGGCAGGACCTGGCGGACGCGCGTTACGGTCGATACACGATCGATGCCGTCCGCCCAGTCCTGCCGGAATGGTGTTCACGACGATGGGGCTCCCTGTCGTTTCGACTGGTGCAGGTGCTGACCGGGCACGGGTGCTTTGGTTGGTACCTGTACCGGATTGCACGTAGGGAGCCAACCGCCGTATGCCACGAGTGTGGCGTTGAGCCCGACACCGCGCAGCACACTCTGTCTGAGTGTGTTGCGTGGGCGGAACAGCGCCACATTCTGGCTGCGGCGGTAGGTGTGGATCTTTCGCTGCCGAGCGTGGTAAACGCCATGCTCAGCAGCGAGTCTGTTTGGAATGTAGTGGCCTCCTTCTGCGAGGAAGTCGTCTCGCAGAAGGAGGCGGCAGAGAGGGCCCGTGAGATGGACCCTCAGAGCAGTCGTCTCCGCCGACGGAGGGCCGGTGGAAGGCGGGGACGCTTCGCTCGTCTTCTACCACCGTAGCCGGGCCCGGGAGGATGGGCTGGGGGGCCCATCTTCCCATTGCACAGGTCCGGCGGATGGAGGAGACGGCCGAAGATGTGTACACGGTCGTCTCCTGACAAAGACGGGGCCCGGCGGCGCTGATTGACGCTGGGCCAACCGCTGGGGCGACACGATGAATACTCAAGAGATCTCGTGTCGCCCCGACAAAAGCGGTGGATGTACACCGTGGGGTTTTAGTGAGTAGGAGTCTCACACTACCCACCTTCTCCCCCGGGAGGTGGCGTGTCCATGACGGATTTCCCCATGTTAAAAAAAAAAAAAAAAAAAAAAAAGGCGCGGCAAATAAAACAAACTGGCCGCCAAATGGACCCAACCAACAAATTAATCAATTTACAAATATATATACTAATATATTAATTACTATTATATTCATTCTTGGAGTCCAATACAGCGCATGCCTCACGCACATGTTAACAGTGAACAACATATTTTTGCTAAATTTCAAACGGAAGTAGCCGTGGGTGAAAAATAGTTTAAAATATAATAGCCTAAGTTAATTCTTACAATTTCAGTTAGTAAAAGTCACGCGAAAATCGGTCCAATCGTTTCGGATGAAATCGCGAATAACAGTTGAAAATAAAATAGTTCACGTAAGTTCTCATTACTTTAGTAATATGGCAGTAAAAGTCTCGTTAAAATTGGTCGAATCGTTTTGGAGATTCACATTGGACAGGAAAAAGTGGCGGGTAACAGCTATCCTATAATAAAATAGCCTAAGTTACTCTTTATAAGATCCGCTATGTGCCTGTAAAAGTTACGTAAACATCGTTCTATCTGTTTTGGAGATTAAATTGTGGACACAGTTGCAGATCACAGCTAGTTTAATATAAAATAATGCAAGTCATTCCTAATAAAGTCAGTTATATGTCAGTAAAAGTACTGTGAAGTTCGGCCCTACCGTTTTGGAGATTTCACTGCGGACGAAGGTGTAGGTAACAGCTAGTCTAAAATAAAATAGCCTAAATTACTTTTTATGGGGTCAGCTATTTTCTAGTGAAAATCCTGTAAAAATCGGTGTAGCCGTTTCAAGTATTCCTTTATGGACAATACCACCGGTATCATCTAGTCTAAAATAAAATAACCTAAGTTACTCCTTATGTGATCAACTATCTGCCAGCGAAAGTCCCGTCAAAAAAAACCTTAGTTACTCCTTATGAGGTCAGCTCTTTGCCAGTAAAAGTTCCTTGAAAATTGGTTTCGCCATTCGGGATTTTCACCGCGGGCAAAGTTTCAAATAAAAGCTAGTCTAAAATAACATAGCCTATGGCACTGCCTGTAATTTCAGCTCTCTGTCAGTAAAATTTCCGTCAAAGTCAGTCTAGTCATTTCGGAGATTACCCGGAACAAACAAACAGATAGACCGACAAAATTTTATAAATTGAATTTTTACTATAGGCAGATTATACACTTCCATATCCAGACTGTAAAAAGTGGTTATTTTGATATTACATATATACACTTCATTTTTTTATATGTATAGATTACAAATCAAAAATTCGAAATAATCAAAATTTTGTTTAAAATTGAAATGCTATAAAATTGTTTAGATTTAACTGTGAAAGTATATTTTTAATAAATATTTTCGCGAATATTAATTTATTACTGTAGAATTGAATTACATTGTAAATTAAAGTTTTCTTTCAAGAGTATTTAAATCTTGATTTGTAAATATTTTTTCTTTCGACTTTAACAATTTTTTATAATTAGTGCAAAATGTTGTATCTTTCCCTATAACTATTTGTTTAACAATTCTTCCATATTTTAAAGATAATTGAATAGCCAAATTTTTTATTCGAAACTCGGACAGAACATCATTATTCGATGCGAATCAGTTCAAGCATTATTCGCACAGCCCTAAAAATAAACTTGTTACCATGGCAACGGGTATAATATTATTGGTTACTATAACAACGGTTATTTAATGTCAGGGAATGCCCGTGTCTGTAGGGGAATATGTAATTGTAGTTGAAAAATGTATTTATATATGTATAGGCTTTAACCAAAATCCGTTCTTAGTGAGCGTCTACGTCGCAAAAGGAATATCTATGGTGAATTTCAAGTCAATCGGACATACAGTTTCGGAGAAATCGTGATGAGTCGGTCAGTGGTATTCCGCTTATATATATATAGATTATTAAATCATCAATCATCAATATATAGAAAATAGGTATCCGTCAGTGTTTCATTTGATAATAATAAAACTTGGTTTAATTAGAAACGATGTCCTTACGGAACATAAATTATTCAGTTATAAATAACAGATAAAATAAGCGGACACCTTGTGTTCTACAATTACTCACGTATCTATGTAATTAATATCGATTTTTGGTGTTTAATAAACATAATGACAGATCGGCGAGCGTTCAAAAACATTGTATTGTCTCATCGGGCTGTTTGTGTCGGTCATTACCGCAGTGAAAGGCCGCGGGCAGAACATCATAATTATATTATTAAAATTACAACGACGATTGCAGGAAACATGTTATTTAACGATGAACAGATATAATCTTATCGCCTCCGATCCTAATACCCCGACGTGTGGATATTATCGTTGTACCTGCCCAAATCGACCGGATATATTGTGAATATTCGACACATGGCCGCGTTTACGATTCTTTATACATGTTGATTATTATCCTTAACTGTCCATGTATTCCGTTGCTGTCATACTGTATACTACCCAGGTGTATTAATTAATTGAGGGATACATTACTTTTTCTAAGACATAAATACTGAAGCACTAACTAAATCTAATCAATTTCAAATTTATTATTTCAATAAGGACTGTTATAGTATGTCGTTTTTGCTCTACGATTACGTTACATATTTTGTATAAAGGAACATAACAAATAAATAATTTATTACAACACTTATATTCTCTAGGACATTTCGCATATAAATACTCGTAAGTGTACGCGAAAAACAAATTTTAATACTGTACAAGTGTAAATGGAGGCTTATAAACTTCAACTGAACACCATATATAAGGCGTTATTAAGGAGACAATGCGCTCTGTTTGTCTATCACGATAATCTGTGGCCGGCTCATTTCAATTCCGTGTTGTGTAAACGCCCTAATGGACGCTGGTAATGTGACACGCTTGACGATTTTACTCACAAATTGTTGTACGAAACTCTATTACAAACTAATGACAGCCACCGTCTAATTGCAAGGTTATTACGTTTTGTTGTGCACGCGGCTTAATGATAGTGTTGGATAATTATTGGGCGAGGTGAAACTCTGAAGATGTGTCGAATTGAATGCTCGGTCGTGTAATGACAGGCGGCGTAGCACGGCGCAGCGAGTTCTCCACTACGCGCCGGATGTAGGTACATCTGTATCTATCAATACGCGCTTAATATCTAATTAACTTCATACATGGCGACTATAATGTCAACTTTAATACACTTAATGGATCGCTGCAACAATGTCTGTTGAAGTTGTTAAAGCGTGTTAATGTACACGCATATCTTGGAAGATTCTCGTTCATATAATGGTCGAGTGATGATAGTGAGATTAAAGACTAACTATATAGCTCAGGGTAAATTAAATTTGTTGTTTTCATAAAAAAAAAGATTTCCCATTATTTTTGTATGGGGAAAATAACATTGTATTTGATATTAATCAGTCAATTTTATAATTTTCTTAGCCTTCCGCACTTTTATCTGTCTCTTCACTATGTATTTGACATTGTGTCCGGAGCTACGCACTCTTTCTTATCCTTTAGAAAACATATCCCGATAATTATTAGTCGATGTTGTAAGCATTCTTGTGAATATACAAACTTAATTTGTCAACCCTCAAGCAATTCAGAACAATTATGAATTTAATAGACATGTCACCAACAGAAGTCGAATCCAAATCTCCCGCATCGTAGGGTTTACCAGTTTTAATATTATTTCACAGCCATTTATCAATAAGTTACATTATAATATTTATTGTGAAAGTTTAAATAAATATTAATCAAAACGATTATGTTTATCATCAAGTATATGAAGATGACACGTAAGCTTGTTTTGAAAAACGCAATGCTAAATATCATTTTACGATACACCGGTGGTAATGGACGTTTTTCATGACACGCGGACCATTAACTATACGAAGTTGAACAGAAACTCAATATTGTCACGACTGTCATCGCGGCATCACACGCCATGAAACATGAAAACACATGTAATTACTCATTACCGCCACAATCTCGTCGAACATCTGGGACGAATAGATTTCGTGAATAATTTAACCAACAATGGACTGTCAACGGTTTCTATTTAATTACCCTTTCTTATCTTTGTTATGAGAAAGTTTATATATTAGCTGATACCCGCGACTTCGTGTGCATTGCTTATTCTTTTAACAATATATTTTGTGTACAAAGGAAAAACATGAAAAAATTTAAAGCGAAAATATATTTTGCATACAAAATTTATTTCTAAACAATGTTATCTATTTACTTCATCACTACTGCGCATGCGCACCACGCCGTTTGTCTCGCTTCTAAACACGTAGTACTTATAAAAATCGTAGTTTATTAAAACCTATATAAATGTATATTAAATTAAGATATCGTGACACCTTAGATAAGAACAACCAAGTGTCTAAAGAATAAAACTATAAAAATTGATCGATCTCTATTAGTTTTTGCGTGATGCATGGACAACAGTATATGTACCTTTTTTTTTTTTTTTTTCGAACTGACCTACACTGCCAGCTTATTAGGCTTTCACAGTTTCACCGGACTACATATATGTACCTCTATCATTATATATATATATATACATATAATTATTTATATATTATTATACTATAATATATTTATATATGAAATATACTACAAAATACCCATGTTTTTGAATGAGGCAGAAATACCTATGCTTATTTACTTTTCTGTCGTACTTAACTCGCGTTGTCATTCGAATTACAATATCGTTTGATAGAGTGAATCTATTGTAATGAAACAAAGACTAAATGTTACTCGAAGATAGCTTCACGATTTTCTTGGTGATTTCTGTATAAGCGTTATATCTTAGCAATGATGCGTACAAAAAGAAACAGGCGGACAGACATTTCCATAAATTCATCATCATCATCATCATCTTACCCTTATCCCACCTAAGTAGGGTCGGCACAACATATTTTCCTTTTCCACTCTCCTCTGTCAGATGTCATCAATAAAATAAATAAATTATTAAATTATTGAAATGTAATTAATTAGTTATTCTTAGTCACTTGCAATAAGTTACTACACAAAAATCTGTGAAGTACAGACACGTAAAAATTTAACTTTTGTTATATGTATAGATATCTTCTTCTATATATACATATTAGAGTGATTTTTTAAACATATCGGGTGCCGGCGCCTCATGCGAATATCAACATTCGCCCCCGCTTTTGTTAACAAGAAAAAAACGCAATATCTTTTATTAGTTTCATTTATTTATTTACATATAATAGAAATAAATATATATGAAACTCAATTATACTGACTCTTGAGTTGGCAAAATTTATAAATCGACGGCACTATTAGATATTAATCGATGGTCCATTGCTTAAAATGAAAACTATGATATCTTTTAAATTATTTTAAATATTCTTGTTACGTTTGTATTTCATGTTTAAATGTAATTAATTACCTCAGTTTATAGATTATTCTAATTTATTAATAGCTATGTAAATTCTATCAAATAGATGAGTAAAAATGCAAAAGGTAGCCAATTTCCTCTGGAGGCTTTCCATACGTTGTGTGTTTTATTTAAGCGGATTTCCGTGTCGGTCGGGTGCGGTTGGAAAACCCTGGCGACCTCTTATTTTTGCCGCGTCGCCTGAGACGGACCGGATTGATTTACGGGACGAAGTGAGAGATGCCCGACCCGACCCCGGCTTACAACCAACTAAGCTTTATACAGGGGATTACGCAAATCATATGTCACATCACATGCCACTATGACGTGTTCCGAATTGAGAACAAACTCGAGAGACGTACTGTGACTATAATGTAGTTCGCTATCTAGTTTGAATTTCAATTAGCTAGATTATATTTTAGGTAAGAGCAATGTAGTATTAATTTTTGAATTGGACTTTAGGTAGGTACTTCAGAAATTAAGACACGCTACTGCAGTACACTGAGAACAGTATGTCATGGCAATAGTGAGTGATGGTAAAACTGTTACCCAAAAATTAAATTTTTATTTACCAAATTAAGAAGCAAAAAGGGTTATTTAATAACATGACTAAATGTAATGTTGGAGTCGATGTGTTTCTTTAGAAATTAATTTATTCGGTTTATGTGTCGAAATTAGTATTAAAAACTTATATACTACATATGGTACTACTTCGATTTATGTCTAATGCTAGTGGTAACAAATCAGCAACTGATGATTGTATATGATATAAATTATGGTTATTGTTACCGCACTAGGAATGAAGAAAAATCTATAATTTGTAAGTGAGAAACAATATACTTAGAAAAAAGGAAATAACAATAACAGTAAGTTTTTATTATGAAAATATATACGTAAGACTTTCTCTACATACTTTAGGTAACACCGCTTCGAATGTGTACTGTTTTTTTAAGTTAATTATTGACGGAATTTTGAATATTATTTTCACCCTAAAATGTAAATAATTGTGATAGCAGAGATGTAAAAACCTAATATGACTCGACGTAATAGAAATGAGATGACATTATGGTATAACGTAACTTTTTAAAATTGTTTGATGCTTCGTTACACTTATATTCAAATTATTAATCAAGTAATCAATTGGCAACACGTAACAATAGACGAAAAGTTCCAATTAATTCCACAGGAGTAGCAGTAATTAATAGGTAAATAATTAAATCGGTCACGACTACTAGTGCGGTTTTATTTGAAGTTGATTCAAATAACATAATAATCAATCAATCAATCAAATCAATATTAATTGACCATTTATAACGGAAAGCATGCGTTTTTGCTATTTCGTATCATAAAAAAATCTATGTGAATGAATAGTGCGTTGAGCTGGGAGCCATTATCTTTTGATACTTATAAAATTGCAATATTTCTCATTTATTGATCCGATCGGCTGAAACTTTAATAAATCTTTTTTGTTTAAGTTATTACACCTATTAAGCGAGAAGTAAGAAGACACGTTCCACCATTAAAGGCACTCTCGGCAGAAGCAGGCCGAAGCGCGGGATATTATCGCGCCGCTTGTTGCCCGCGTAAAATAATAATGGTCGAACTTCCGGTGCCGGCGGCGCGGAAAACTTAAACGAAAAAGTCTGGAAACGCCTCGGGCCGTAGCCGCTAACTTTGTTAAACTCTCGGATGTGACGTCAGTTAATTTATTAACACATCCCTACCTCAGAGACGCGACGCCGTGAGACGTAATTCTTTGCTTTTACGACACTTTTCCACTTCTCACTCAACGTGTTACAATTTCATAAAATTACTTTGTAACTGAGTAGTTTCATATAAATTTATTTTTTATTCTACCCTTTTTTGTGTTATGATAAACTGCCTTCCCATAACAAAAATGTAACTAAGAAATTTTTATTTCAGTCCATTTATTGACATCATTTCTTGACTGAGACAAGAATGGAACATCCAATGTATTCCACGTCGATAAATATTTAGTTTTTATTAGGCATATAAAATTGATACCAAAGCAACTAAGTTTTCTTTTATAAACAATTCTATACACGTCTCGTTGATAATAATGCACTTGTAAAAAAAACCTTGTAAAATCAATAACCAAAACCGCACATGGAACACTCGCATAAATATACTTGGACTATCCAATAAAACACGTGAATCGTTTACAATTAAAGCTTTATATCGGCAATAGGTGTTGCTATAAATCGAACGGGAAAACAATCAGCGAGCTCGCGTCGTTCGCAATTAGCGCAGCGCGGCTCGATAAATTTGCATTAATGCTTTCGAAAAATCCGAGCGGCAATAATTTTCACGCGCCGTGTGTTCTGTAGTGCACAAGGTTGTGTTTGTCGCCCTCACGCGTTTTGTATGTTTTGCTAGATATATTTCTTTATCAAACGAAGCAATCGTTTTGAACCATATTGTTACTTGTAATATGTTTTAACAACTTACCGTTTACATAAGCGTATTTTCACAATTTAGCCATTAGTTTTAGTTAATTCTTAGGCGTAGAAATGTAATTAGTCTCAACATTAGAATCTTCTTAACAATTATCGTGACATAATCGACGTAGCAATTTCGTCTGTAACATAACTTACTAAATAATAGTAAACGTAAACGGGAAACGAACTCTATCTACTGGAAAGTAATTTGCACATACCAGATAATTCTGTGATTTAATTCTATGATGTCGGCTTATCTATACTACAATATATAAATATTATAAAGCATGAGACTTTTTTTTTTTATATAAGTTCGGCAAAATGACTGTACGATACCTGATGGTAAGTACGGTACAGTCCAAAAACAACGGCGACTGTCGGTGTTAAATACCAACGGCAGTCGTCGTCATCATGCCGACCTGCAAAGGTGCCTCTTCACGCCTCGTTTGAAGGACCCCATATCATAAGAGGGAGGGAACACACCAGTCGGGAGGCGATTCCACATCTTCACAGTACGACAAAGATAAGAATTATCGAACTTCTTCGTTCTTGCCGAGAAGGTTTCTACTGTGAATCTGTGGAGCCGCGTACCCGCCCGTGTGGTTCTGAAGTGGAAAGGAGAAGGTGGGATGAGGTTGAATAATTCTTCAGAACACTCGCCATGATACAGCCGATAAAACACGCTCAATGAGGCGATGTCTCTTCGTAACTGTAGCGGTTCAAGGTTGTTAGTGATGTCTGTATCATTCACAATGCGGACAGTCCGCCGCTGCAACCTATCTAGGGCATCGAGGAACTTTTCTGGAACTACTAGTGAGAAACAGTCTTCTTGCATTTCATAATATAGCTATTGAGAAATTGAGATTACCATGCAAACTTTAGGTCAGAAAATATACCAAGATAGAACGAAGTAACAGTCAGAACGGTCAATGTGAGGCGACACAATGGTTGTCGTGGATCAACGAATGGAAATTTAAAAGCGACTGAAACCTGGGGGTACACCTAGGATATCATATTACTATATAGACATTCAGTGAGTCATAAAAGTATTTCTTTGTCCCGTTAGTTATTATACTTTTCTCACTTCATTTCGATAGCTAAGTACGAAACGATTAATTTTCTAAAATAATCAATAAGTTACGTTCGTTACAGAAATTATAACTTTTCTGTCTATAAATTTTAATTATTTGAAATTTTTATACTAATGTTTATCCCGTTGTTTACTATAGTAGTGTTAGAATATTCAAAAATATTACCCGACAATTATACCTGGTCATCTTCTTATTAAACCTTAGAGTGTGTGAATAAAGCCCGATAACAGAAATGAAGTGTGCTATTCGTATTCTCTCTAAATCGAAGACGTTTAACCAATAGCGTTTTCTTGAATGCTCAGCAAGATTTTATCCCAGTGATTCCCAAAGTGGTCCATGAAAGGGGTCTATGAAAATTGGTCTATTTTCGATAGTGTGAAGAACTAACAATGTTGGATTGACTTTATATGGTAGTATTGAACCTGCATGGGGTCCACCGGAACGAGTAAAATTTTGAAAGGGGTCTATGAGAAAAAAAAGTTTGGAAACCTCTGTATTAGACCATCCACCAATATGCAGTAGAATCATAAAGTAAGATTATGGTCTATAACTGAATCAATATCATGAAGGTTGTGATTGTATAAAGTGAAGTGGAGTAAAATATCTCGTATCAGACGCTATTTTATTTTGATTCTAATGTAAATTTGCTTTTGACTACATATATACCTACCTTACGTCGCATTGTAATTGAAGATAGTACTCTAATACGCTAAGATTAGAATGAGTTTAGATTACAGGTGCTGGAATATATCAACAGATATATGCCGACTGAACTATCTACAATCCCCGTCAATCTTTTTGGCCGCTCCGAATATATACCTACTTAAGTTCGAGCTAGCGTATAATACAAAACAATATTATAGTATTTTTAATTATATTATTATAGCAATCTAAAATTGGTATTTATTTCTCATTAAGTTGTCCTGATGTTATACATGTAATGTAAAGATACGTAGTTACACTTAAATTTGTGTTTTGCGCATATAATTTCAAAGCGGTCAAAACGTTAGCAAGAAGTGACGTCCGTCCGAACTAGCACTGTGCTTTCAAATCCTGAATATTTATCACAGTAGATGTAATTTTGGAGTCGACTACACATTGTTTCAACGTTGCCGATTTACGCGGATCCGCGGGTGATTTACGTAACGCCCTCCGCATCACTGCACTTTACACTTTTGCAGCTCTGCGCGCACCGATGACTATTAATTGATATTCGATACGACACATTCGTTCCACGTTACTATATTGTAAAAAAAAATATAGAACTGTGGAGATAAACATTTACAATACGACTATACGTACATTGGTCGAAAGCCTGAGTGTCTGTATAAATAAAATGAGAGAGGTCTGCGGTTGTGCGTGTATCACTCAAAACTACTGATAGATTTCAATCAACTTTTACTTTTACTTCTTAGTTGCTTAGTCATCATGTAAAAAATATCACATCTGCAATGAATATAAAGTAAATAAAGTGAAGATTTGTGTAAGCTCTACGCGTTCAACGACGTGTGTAGATGAGAAGCGAGCAAGCGGGTTTGTTGCGCATGCTTAGGAGAGGAGAGAAATTTTGTAAGCAAAAGTTATTTTTGCTTTTAACGTTTTCAGTGTTTTTTCTCGGTGCCTAAAATAAATTGTTAAGATAATAAACAAAACAGTCCAATTCGCCGATATCGGCTTGTTATATAATAAATAAGGATCATTTTGGATTGGGTTTGCTTTTATATTAGGTTTACTAATGCCCGGTTTCTGAAGCCGTCAGTTAAACTATCAATAGCTATTGATTCAATAACGTTATCCATAAGACAAGCGGCGTTTAACTGTCAATGTTTCTGTATACAGAATGAGACGTACACTGACATTTCTCGTGTCATTTTGTATTCAGAAACCCAATTTGACAAGTTATCGAACCGATAGCGCTATTAAACAGATAAACTACAGTTAAAAATGCTTCAGAAACCGGGCATTAGAGATGTAAATCATTTAGGTATGTCTAATATTCAGATAACTTCGTGCATTTATCCCAGATAGCCACAGTCAGCATAATACATTTTCTTGCTTCATTTTGTGAATTCAGATTCCGTTTTACGACCGGCCAATTGTCAGACACTTGTCAAATCTTCTTTGTCAGACAATTGTCAAATCTTCCTGGGATATTCTTATATACATATAATCAATGATAGCTAAACAATCACTATCATCTTTAAGTCCTTCCACTACTGCCAAAAGTGCCAAATATACAGAGAATAAAATTTGTTAAATGGACAAATTAATCATAGGCAATCACACATGATTTGTAAGATGTATATTCAAAGTACGTTCTCCACTATCAACATGTGAAAATCTACATTAGGTAAATTAGTATTACTAATGAATTATTTGCAAAGAATGTAGTGTTAAGCGTGAACAATTTGTAGGTTTCTCATTTTATAGACTATATTGAAAGTTATCAAAGATTGTTTTGTGCTTATCAAGCAACGGTACAATTTTGTGTTGTCAATTTGACTGAATTATACATCCCAATAATGTTACTGAACGTATTCTTATAAATTCATATATACTTGAGTGTTTACCACTGTAGACAAGTGTACGCAAATTAAAACTTAGGCTTTTTTCAGGGTCCAAGCCGGTGGCGGGTGCGTGTAGTTCAAAAATACGTAGACGCCCGCTAGTATTCACAGTAATGTTGTGGCACAGCGTCTACGTAAACTTAACTACGCGCGCTCGCGCCAGTACCCGCACCCGCCTACACTTTGTTACAGGCCTGAAATACTTTATATCTTTTTACTTCATTTGTAATGAATTAATAAACCAAAACATATTAATATTTATTCAAGATATTTCATATACAGAATATAAAATACAATTTCTTAATCAATTAATAAATTCGTTAACGTAATATTAACAACCTTAATTTTAGTCGTAACTAGTTATTGTGCGCAACACCAAATGTATTATTCAAATATTTAAATAAATACTTTATCGTAGCTTATCAAAAACGTAGGCGGCAAAATCTATTTAACGTGGTAATGAAACTGTCTCCTGGTGAGTTAATGAGTATTATAATTCTTTTATCGCCCACCTCTATTATTAATACATGTGTTTAAATCTGACCAGTTTAAAATAACATTTGAATTGTTTTCAATAAGCAGTGTACGAGTCTCAGTTACTATTTACAAATGACGACAGACTCTAAAATTTTTAATCAAAAATTTGATATTACATATATATATATTTAAGAACTTTTTCTTGCTAGTGGCTTCACTTGCTTTAATGTGTTTTGTCTATCGCTATCGTATTTTTGGGCAGTACTTCATGTCTCTGACAACGTGTAAGTAAAATTTCATGATAATCGGTTGAGTAGTTAAGGTGTGAAAGCGTAACAAACAATCAATCTCACATTAGCATTTATTGTATTTGTTAAAATTATATAATATATACCTAAGAGTATTTACTAAATTTCGATCCCCATGACAGCATCTCAGCCTAAGTTCGTTCGCCATAGTGGAGCCCTCGAGCTTTCTGCTTACACGATACAGTGACTCACCGACCTCACTTCACACACACAGATGGAGAGTTTTCTTTATTTTCCCTTACGTCATTTGGTTAGTGTTAGTATTAGCCAATTTGGCAGATACGAAATTCATGTATCTATGAGTCGGTGAGACATGCACGATAAATGTATGAGTCATGAACAAATAGATGTATGAATAGTTAACTACCTTGGTTAGTTTATGCACGTTTGTTGCAATATACAGCAACAGCTCAAGCCGAGGTCCCACTTGCTTTTGTGCTAGCTGCCCCATCGGGTGAGTGCCCTTAGTAGTTCGGTGAAGCTGTCAAGGCGCTGGAGCTAACAAAAATACTCAGTAAAAAAAAAACAAAATTACTATTAGATTTGTTTAAATTCGTTATGTAACACAACATCTTAGGACTCACTTGCGTAAACAAACTAGTAAATTATGGAACTTTATTGGTAATTTAATATATATTGCAACAAATAAACCCATATTGTTTGAGAAAATAAGAATCACTATAAAATTATATAATCCTGCTCTCCTGGCGCGCAAGGGCTTCCCCGCCAGCTCCCTCGGCTTCTAAAGCCAAGCCCCAGCCTCAGAAGGCTCAGTCCACACCTGCGCCACCTACCGTGTCATCCGTTTCGACCACCGCTATCGACTGGATAGCTGAACTCTTGTCAGTTCACGATGTTCAAGAAATACTCGCGTTCAACGCGCTCGTCAATAACCTCTGAGCTCGGGCTCTTAAACGCGATCTTAGCTTTTCCGGCCGTTGCGACTACGTTACAACGTCTAACCCGCGCCGCGCATAAGTAAATTCGCGATAGTCATAATATCAGTTCGAACCCGCGTGTTCATATACATTAGGAACTCGTACGTAATTGTATAGTTAAGTTGGCGTCGCGCCCATTGTTCTTTATTTTTCACTCTATGTCCTCTTAAAAGATGCGTGTTTGCGCCCACGCCCGCGACTTTCTCTGCTCACGCCGCCGTGAGCGGGAGGTGAAGATACGATCCCGCACACTCGTCGCGTTTTTCTTGTAACAACTCGAGCCTAGGTGTTCCTCGGTGTGGAACTCTCGAGTATATTACTCACGCGAATACAGTGACTCACGCTAGTTTTTTATTTACACAAATCACCCCACACACGTGCACACCTAGGTACACATAGTGGTGAGCTGTTTTTTTGCCCTTTTCGGACTGAAATAGGTCACACAATATAGTTAGTAGTCAGATACCAAATACACATATACAGTCGTGAAACATGCATGGTCATACATGTATTGTTCACGAATTCATATGTGTATGAAATGGATAGATAGCTTAGCTTAGCTTAGTCAGATCGGGAAATTCGGCGACAGTTCAAGCCGAGGCGCACCGAGTGCCCTTCCGCTGATCGCCTGAACAAAATCGGGTGAGTGCCTTAAGCGCTCCCCTTAGTAGTCCGGTGGAACTGTAGAGGCCTTGCCAGGCTAACAGTGTAGGTCAGTTCGAAAAAAAAAAAAAAAATATATATATATATATAATCCTATAAAACAATATCTTATTCAACCACGTTAATCGAATTTCTATATAAATCGTTCAAAAAATTGACAATTAAAATAGTTGAAACGATTTATCGTAATCGTACAGTGTCCATACACGAAATAAAAAAAAATGTTTCTCTTTGTTCTAAAATCACACGTAAAATTTTTATGCAATATTTATTTATGTTTTTTTAATAGTGTATTCATTTAAAATAGAGTTTTTTAACAGAATTATTTGAAGCTAATAGAACAATAAACGACGGGAAAGCGTGGATTGTCAAGTCTGGCGTTAAATGCAATGTGTTTCTTTGTTTATGTCGCGTCGGTAATACTGTGTAGGCGTTTGTACGGTAAAAAAAGAATCGACTCATTTGAATATCATTATATGTGTTAAATGAAACGATAAAGCTGTGCGTACGATGTTTATTATAAAGAGAAAAAGGATTATGAATTAATAAATTTAGTGAAAAGATTTTTTTATGATTTGCTGTGGTTATAGGTTAGGTTAGGTTATAGTTAGGTTAAGTTTAGTAAGTTATTAAGTTCCTTTCGTTGTAAAAACTGTAACCGAGCCTAGTAAGTGTAGATACTTAAATTTTACCTCGACACTACGACCTTATTACAAAGGTAAAGGTCATGGTCATGACCTGAAAGATATGATGCCCTGCTGCTGAGTTTTTGTCATGTCGTGGCATGTGTGCACTTACCTCCTCTAGATCTTGTTAATTGTGTACTTATTTTGATTCTGTCCTAAAAAAACAGTTAAAAATACTTCAAAAGGAAAAACAATAAACTATTAGTATATTGATCTATAGTCCTCGCCAAACTTTTTGGACCGCCTTGAATGTAGTTCTGCACAACACAAATTTAGATATAAATGTATACGTATATGTACGTATATCATCGAGACAAGTTAAGGACAAATATATGCCAAGTTTAGATTTCTATTATAATTTTTTAATATTCTTTTTTATTAAGCTCTTCATTGTATTTTACGCGCAAGCCCGAAAAAGATTGACGAGGACTGTGGAGTACATCCCATGTTTTATTAAATTATTATTCAACATTTTTAATATATTGTACCGTTCCGTATACCTACGTCATCGAAAGTAATAAACATTCGGGCTTTCATACGCACAATGATTCTAATAAAATTATTTTATTTTATACTTGTACTATTTGTTGTTATTAAATATTTATGGTACGTTATAAATTTAGTACAACAGCCCTGCGCGATAACGAATAAAAAATAACTAAAAATATTTAAATTCTTTGTGGAGACGTTAACAGCGATGTTAAATAACATCTCTATACTCAATAAAATAATATAATAAAATCGTAGTTGGATACTACAGTGAGTTCAGTAACGACCCATAGGGTTCTGAAGAGGCGCTCCATGGGGGTAAAATCTAACCTATCATATGAAAATATTCAATTTTATAACATGTCGTAACGATAACATCTTCCTGTCGATTTGATATTTTCGGCGGTAAGGTAATATTATATGTGAGCCAGTGAATGGAGGCCGTCTTGGTGCCACGCTGCGCGCGCGCCTGCGGACATCGTAACTTAACACTTAATCATTTAAACGGACATTTTAGAGTGTCGCAGCGAACAGAGATCCAACATCAAATGTACAACAGACAATGTTTCCGTAATAGGGCTGCCACCGTTAGCGGAACCCTGACTGAACGTTGAGGAACTTGTAGTGCCAATTAATATAATAGTATTCTTAAATACTGGGTGCGTTCCGATTCAGCGTTAATTAATTAAAAACGGAGACGCTACACAAAGATGTTAAAATTGTAGTTGTTATCAACATCGTACTGTATTCCACTGAGTTCAAACAATTCTAACCTTAAACACCATAAATGCGAAAGAATGTTTGTTAGTTTCGTTTTCATGCCTCAAGTATTCAACTGACCAACCTGAAATTTTGCATAGACGCTGTCAGAGGTGTAGAAAAGGACGCAGTGTACATTTTATTCAGAAAAAGCACTGTTTCAGAGAGTCAAATTTACTTTAACTCGAGCGAAGTCATGGAAATAGTGGATTTCAAACAATACTTTAAATTTATAATTTTATACCTTACTGAAGTTCTTAAGATTAATTAACGATGTTTAAACATATTACATTAATTATATGAAATAAAATGGATATAAATGAAGTATGTAAATAAATGTAATTGCAATATAAATGTAAATGCAATAAATAAATAAATTCATATTTAAATTGTGTCAAGACAATGGTAATGATAATAGGTAATTACTTCAGCTTAAGTACTCATAATAATCTCGAGTACAAAATGGTTAACATATACATATAAATTTTTAGTGTCTGTTATTTGTTCGAAATAGCTGAACTGATTTTGAGGAGACTTGGAATAACAATTAAAGGATGTTTCAAATTATTATGTTCCGTCTAAAATTGATAAAGAATCGGGATACTAGTCTTTATTTTTCAAGCATGTGAGACATTAAATAGAAAAGTTATTATCAATCATTCAATATATCAATTTAATTTTAGTTGGCTCTGTTGTGCGTAGATAGGCTGACTAATTTAAACGTTGTCACTAACAACACTATGGGGGTTAATATAACAGTCAAAATAATAAAATCATTGTTTTTTTTTTATATATCATATGGGGCAAACGAACAGGTGGGTCACCTGGTGGTAAGTGATCACCGCCGTCCATAGACACTAGCAACACCAGGGGAGTAGCAAGTGCGTTACCGGCCTTTTAATTATGTGGGCCTCCGGCGGTACTCGGTTTTCTGTGAGAGGGTGGTACTACCCCGGGCGAGCCGACCCATTCATTCTGAAACCAGTAATAATTTCAGCGTAGGTTTACCACCTACATAACTTATAACCTATAAATGGAAGTCAAGGTTCTATCACTACGGTAGCTCAAGATGTTTCGGTTACTTTATCATTCGAATTGTTTATACGCTGTTGGACTACCAGGCCTTTTCAGCTTCACTATGCATTTTAGACATGCGTATAAGGCACTCAACCAACATGACAACTAGCACAAGGGTGCGAAATTGACCGGTCCTCGGCTTGGACAGTTGCCTTGCAATTTGCAAAGCATATCTCGTATTAAGATATATAATAGGGATACTAATCGTTTGCTGCCGTTACTGTTTCGAGGGATGAGTGAAGATGTGTTTTGGTTGTGTTTTAAAGCGCTAGGCGCTGGAATTGAAAATGTAATTTGTAGTGAATATTACTAATTCCAATGCTGAGATATCCATACTATTATAAATTTTCATTTAAATTATACTACAAGAAAAAATCTCAAGGTCTTCAGGTTTTCTCGTAATTGTCTTCTTCATCGTCAACCGTTGGTGTCACTGATAATTTACGAATGAATTTTGCACGATTTCCGGAAAATCGATTCGACGTTCCACTGGTCTAACCATCCGGCCCTCACAGAGTACTTAGGTCAATTAAACAAAATATTGGTTACAGTTCCTTACATAATTTGCCAACTGGACTCGTGACAACCAGTACATTGAGTAAAGTGGTAGTCACATAAAAGGGCCGGACCGCAGCAGATGTCATAAGTCAGAGAGTTGAGTGAGGTGGGACAATAAATTAGTGGGGGCATTGCCTCCCGTGTTTTGTCGTGGCCTGCGTGGGTAGACGGTAGCTGGATATAGGAATCACTACACGCGTATTGTGTTACCTATTTATTGCTTTCCATTAAAATGCAATATCGAACTACTGCAAATGGAGAATCCGGTAAAGTTTTTTGGAAATTTAATTCTACAAACGGATAATTATAATTAGTGTGTTGGTCGAGGAATTAAATTATAGTTGTGTAGTTATAAAATGCATTGATCTATTTTGAAATTGTACATATGATCACAATTTTATGAGATATGATGAATTCTAGAAATATGTTATTTATTGCCCTAGCGTAAAAGTGTGTGTTGGCTTTAAGGTGTCTAGGATATCTTATTGGTACCAAAATTCACTGAGTGTAATAATATAATAAGTTTTATAAAGGCGCATTCATTTGCAATAAGTACCTACTTACGTAAAGAAACATTCGTGAAAGATTAAAAGGCAAATATGACAGAATCTTTGAACACACGGTGCTGTTTCTTTCAATTAGACATTTAGAACATCATAAGCATAAACCTAATAATATACTTTTAAATGTTCGTGTTTTGATTAATTGTGTAAGTTTAGTTTAATGAATCATTATTATTACATGTGCTAGAAATTTATTGATGTACTTAAATATAAATACTTCAGTTCAGTTGGTTATTTTATTAATAGAATGATAATCTACATCTAAGGTTCGTTTACTGGAATACGTTAATGCGAATTTTAAATATTATTTTTTTAAAATTATTTTTAATTAATTATTATAATATATACTGAAAAATAACTTATAAATAATTAAGTCACTTTATAAAGTTTGGTGAGAATTCCACTCAAAAACATGTTTGCAGACACGTAACATACGTACGAGTATGTTACGTATATTTCCTAAGCGTTTGAAATGCATCTGTATCAAAAGAGATGAGTCATCGTGCCAAAGCATGCGAATGGAACAAACAACAAAGAGCAAACAACACACGCTCGAAGGCTCACCGTCCAACTTAAAGCTTCGAGTACAAAAAGATCGTTAGTCAACAGAGCGCTACCTACCGCACCAAGTCATAACACAGTTCATTATTTATATTAACAGTTTAGCAGTCAGTGGCCAGCTCCGCGATCCCGACTTATAGCTGCGTGAATATGCGTGGGCATTATTTGTCCCTTGTTAAGCGCTGAGGATATTATAAAAATGATTCCTTTATCCGCGCTGTGACACTCGCTGGAAATTGGTCGTTTAATTTATTATCGTCATAAAAAAGGATTCGAACCCGTGCAGGTTGGAATTTCATTCACAAGTAGACAGCGGTTTGGATCTTTATGGATGAATGTTTTCATTAATTTAACATGGACCTTGGGTGATACACAAGTGTGTTAGGTGTCGTATGACAGCGGATGATAGATTCAGAGATAGTGAGGCTCGTGCCGCAGCTGGAACAGCGGCTACTGTTCAACTCTGTATATACCTACATCTAAAGTTCAATGACGTCATAAAATATTTTTTGAGTCGAACTTATACATCACAATTTTTATATGCTTTGTAGATTTAGTACCGTTTGACCACAATGTCATCTGATATTAAATGACGATGTGGTGTAAGATGTTTACATGGTTTACATAGAGAACTAGCTCTGAAGTGCAGTAACGCGAATGCACCCATAGCTTGACGACAAATTTCCCTACTTGAGCATGATACCTATCCAGGCGGTCAATAGCAAAAGCTCTCTTACAATGCAAATAATGTTGTAATTTTTATAAACCTTTATGTCGTTACGTATATATACTCGTAAATATACTTAGGTTAAATATATTATGCAAACACATTTACTTCGGAGCGTTGTGCTGAAATTTGTGAACTTCCATGAATATTTATGTAAGTCTCACTATGTTCTTTTGAATAATAAATATCTTTTAAGCGAAGTATGACTCCGTTAATATTGTGACAGATATGAAAAAGTGCAAGTCGTGATCGGTTTGTGTTATGGTTATTTACATATTAAGCCGAACATTCTTTGAAAGTTGAACGCGGGACTTAATTTATTGCGGTAATCAATGGGAAATAATTCTTAGACATTTTAGAAGAGTAGTCATTAGTCACCAAGTAGATCGGTCGTCGGTGATGTAGCGAGAGAGCCGCGGGGACTCTGAACTCCCGGTCCTTCGTTGATTTTTGATAGAAAGCCGGCGCATGCGCATCATCAGATAAACTACAATAAGTCGATACGTTCTTTAAATAAGCTCAAGGATCTATTAATCAATGCGGTGACCGACCGTCACTGAGTTTCGGTCTAATCCATTCAAAACATTCGGAGACATTTGTCGGGCTGCGCGCGGCCGCGCCAGGGATCGGGTGATCGATAGCGCGACTCGCCACAAAACGTTAGATAAAAGCCGATAAGTCAGAAGAAATATGACGCGAACAAAATCGGGAGATGTACGTAATAAGATAAAAGTCAAACAATGATTCGACCGCGGATTCGCCGCGGCATAATTTATGTGACAACGCGTGATGGACGAGCGGCGACTTTCGGTAAACTATTTACATACGGCGGCGGCGGCCGCGCTGTCGGATTGGGTTCCGCTTGTGACAGAGGGTGGGGCTTACTACCGAAAACAAATGTCACTGTTATTTATTAGGTTACGGTACTATTAGGCCTAAGACGGGAATTATGGTTTGGGGATAACCGTGAAAGAGCAAAGCACTACTTGTTATGTTGGATGAATAAAATACTTAATACCGTAATATAATAAATAAATGTACTGTAATATATAACGATATATATTGCCATAGGTTCGAATACTACAGTGACCTTGAGTTTTCAATAATGAACATATAAGGATGAAGCCATATCATGGTGGTGGGGCTACTTCTAATATACGTTTGATTATCGACAAAGTACAAGTAGACAATCTGTCACCAAATATATGTAGGTGTGTACCAGAACCTGCATTTGAAAGCTAGTTCCCTATAGGGTTGGTGCCATCTTGGGCTACGTTGTCACTTAAAATCAGGTGATATTATGGTCGAAACGCTATAACATATAACCAATGAAAAAGGTATAATTTTGTTATTTTACTTTTGATTCTTAATTACCCCTCTTAAATTATCTTTACGGAATATACATTCTGAGAACATTTAAACTGAGAAAGCTACTGTAGTAGAGGGGAAATGTCCCTGTCAGAAGGCCACGTCTCGTTCCTGGTCTCTCTAATTGAATCCAGAGTTCGCGGTCTCCGGCGCGACGGTGGCGGTGGTGTTCGCCAATTCCCTTAACACGTCGGCTTAGATTGTTCTCGGTCGTATCTCTATAGTATCTGAGAGCAAAAAATTCTTTTTTTCAGCATTGTCAGGAGTTTCAGAAAAATAAACTGATTATACAAATAATCATAATTTTGGTGTTGTAATATTATGAGTTTTAAAGTTTAAAATAAGAGTCGTGGTCGCGTATACGTCATCACAACTTAAATCGAGTCTAATATGTCTATCTAAACGTCTGTGATTTCATTTCAATTTATGCATTAATTGATATATTCCTAATGAGGATTTTAGATAATTAGAACTTTATAATAAAAAAGGCTACCAATAGATATACCTTTGTATGTTAATTACTAAATAGTTTACCATTTGAAATGAATTGTGTGTTTAAATGTTAGTATAATGTCTTATTGAAATACTTACTTAACCTTACATAATATTTTTATTTTACAAATACATTTTACTTTAAATTTTAATTAATTTCAAAATGAGAAAAACTTAGTAGTTGTTGAAACTGAATAAATACATTTCAATGTATTGACATTGTTGTTATTGTGAGCATCGTATTAAAAATGCACATCACTGTCCTGTCTATATCAGGATTTAAACAGTGGTAGATGCGAGACGGGTCGTAGGTGAAAAGGTTAGCCGAGCGACAATCCCCGCGGAGACAGCGTAGAGGCAGATTCGCTTTTTACGCGATTCTCGGCGCGCCCGGCCCGGTCTACCGTGTAATTGGATGAGAACGACGCGATCCCAATAGCGTGCCCTTATCTGTTCGCGGCAAATCCACCCCCGCCTGCCCCCCGCAAAACCCGCGTCGCCCGACGACACTCTGGCAATAAGTTTTTAGTGAGTAATTTAAGATAACCCCTTGATGTTGTTCATTTTCACACTTCCTTTCGCGAGAACAGCTCTTTATTGCGTAATATGTAACTGTCTCTTCGCCGACGGGCATCCCGGGGGCGCGCAGACAAACTTCTCCCCATTTTATGATGTTAATGCGATCGCCTCCGACCCTCCTATCTGGATAATGATAATTGCTTTTTCCAAAATTATTGTTTGATGTTGTCGCTTAACATTATTTTAGAAAGTTTTGTGAACGGGTTCTATCTTTTTGACATTAGCAGGTAATAGATTGCTGGTAATCATAATTTATTATAAACTTACAATAACATTTATATATTGACATTGATACTATACTTAGAAATAAGTGCTATTTTAAAATGCAGTTTACTCGACAGAGTCCTCTTACGCAGTTTAGTTTGTCCAAATAGAGATCTTTAAAATAGGTGATTTATTAATTGCTCGTGACAATAAACTGACTTTAAAATTATTGGCTTTACATGAAAGCAGAGTCAAATACATCTGTTTTGTGAATTCAATGTTTAAAAATCAACATTTTGTTGGAAGCTTTTTGTAGCTATTATAGAAAGATTGGATGTATGAGTGAAAATCGATTGTATTGAAGCTTAAACTGAGAACGATTATTTTATCATTTTCCTTTTACATTAATCAGACGTTCCTGCCTTTATTTCTTGTAATCGATGAACGTACAGCTGCAGCATAAAATAGACTATATAACTGGTGAATGTAAAAAGATATGCCTTAATGATATAAATGTAATATATATTGAAAACAAGGCCTTTTACCTTATAAATTGGGACTCGGGAGTTGATACACTGTATAATTACGTAAAATGAAGCGTGTTCATTGAGTAAAATAGATATTCGTGGCAAAATATTTTTTATTTAACCATAGTAAAGCGGGAGACTGCGAATTGTCGTCGTATTAACCGGTATCAGATGGGCAGTGCGCTGGACTCTGCATTCCGGCTGCCCCTTTTCCCCCACTGACCGTCGACCGTCTGCCTGTTTAGTTCTATTTCACCTCTGATTTTGCAGTTTCAGCGCAAATGTGCTAGGATTTATTTTTGAAATGTTTCGTAAAAGTTTCTTTCGCAAGTATCAAAAACAACACAGTATGTATTATGAGTCACTTTACTGAATGTGAAACCGTGGCACTTATATTAAGTTAAAAGTTGTAGTATCACCAAAAAATACAGGCATTTTTTCCGTTGACTGCACTTATATTAAATTAAAGATGTGAACAAATATGCATTTCAGTGTAAATCAAACGTAGATTATTATTATAATAACTAACACAAAATGTTGGTATTGTCTCAGATTGTAACTACTGTAACTATTTTGTTATACGATAGTCTTTAATACAGCGTGTCACAATTGTTGTAAATCATAACTTTGAAAATGCGACTAATACAGCAACAACTACACATACAAATAAATGTAAAGGGTATGTTGTTTGTCTTTTATTAAAATAAAAAAAAAATGTAAACTATTACAATTACAACCGTTACTATAACTATAACTACTACTATACTATAACAATAGATTATATACCTATTACTATTACAAATTTAGATACAACTTTGTGTTATATTATATGTATAACATCACCACAACTTATGGATAATTTAATGCCAATTTTAGATTCCTATAATAATATTTTAGTTTTGTTTTGTATTAATATCTTGACGATATTATGCGTAAACGCGAACTTACTTTTATATTCAAAGCTGCAAAAAATATTGACAAGGATTGTATTAGGTGTAAATATCATACGTGTGCGATATCTACTGGTAGCCATTGGTGGCAGAATAACTTAGACAAATGAGTGATACTGAATAGTGGCGTAGACTTATCGAGCTGGACAGTGCCCGAACGTTATTTCATAAGTCTTATAGACATACCTATTTCTTACTTCATTGCGACCTTGTTATTACAGTGATTCATGATTAACCTAATTAATATGATGAATTCGAAAGTTAGGTTATTTATTACGTTTCAACTTAAACGATTATCACTAAAATTTTGCACATACATAGTCAGAGGTACTAAAAAGGATATAGGGTACCTTTTATCCAAAAAAAAAAAACTGTTCCCGATGAATAGATCAAATCTACATTCGCAAATCTTACACAGGCCCATGTGGTATAGGTACATTAATGTACATTGCGTCTCCCCCTAGTTCGTCAGGGAGAGCCTAATATCAGGTCTTCCTTCTCAGACCACAAGTCGGGGCCCTGTTGAAGGACCAACACTTTCCGGGTCGGGTAGAAGTTTTGCAGAGGCAGTTCCTGCCCACCTGGCTAAATAGTGCGAGAAGAACACTGAGGGGGTTTCGTTAGTACTAATCTGATACTTTCACATATGCTGCCTGGCGAGGTGGGAATTTAAGAAGATTCCCCTGCGAGAAAAAAAAATCTGCATAAAAGTGAGCGAGGCCGTGAGCAAGAGCTAGTTGTGAATAAATGAACGATGATTTAAGTAACATATTCACTTTATCTAGGTAATTAATTGTATTATTTGTATTTTTTTTTTTAATATATTAGGTACTCATCTATATAGTAGAATGTCAAACACATTGAATAATAATGAGTATATATTTACGTAAAAAGTAACATAAGCAAAAAGGTAGCATGTTTATCTTTATCACAGGCTGCGTATTCAGAGACGGGAGCTTGCGAACTGTCGTCGTATTCCAGCGCTATCAGATCGGGTCCCCGGGGACGAGCCTATCTCCGAGCCTAACCGCACGTCCCACAACAATAACTACAATATGTTCGTATTTTTTAATATAATAGAAATAAACGAAACTTTTTTAAACAAACACATTACTGGTTTCTAAGTTCTTTTTCTCATACCTAAGTAATAATTAGCCGCTCAACCAAGTCATTTACTCATTTCGATAATTATCTATAGGTAGATAGATATTTAATAAATCTGTAGTGTTTTCTGTACATTTACGTTTTTTCCAAAGTTTCTTCATAGGTGCCGGTTATAAGGGCCACTGATCACGTGTTCGGTTTTATGCATGGATTTATCTCAAAAACGGTTTGACCGATTTTTATGAAATTGTGCACACTAAAAGCTAATATCATTCCTTAATTGACGCGCATAAAAAATATCGCAAAAAAAAAATGTATTTTCTACGAAATTTGATGAAATTTTATAAACAGGAGATATAGGTTATTTAAAAATTGTATAGTATATACATTATAATTAAAATTAGTTTAGTTTGTAAAAAAATTAAAAGGAAAAAAAATTACTAGGATTAAGCTTGTGTTTATATCGCAAACGCTTTTAATATAATCGATTTTTATAACATTTTGTAGGTACACGAAAAATATATGTCATGGTAAAATTGATAGGCGATCAAAATTATCAGTATTTTTTTAGGAATTATAGAGTATATTCATATAAAAGTAAATAAAATAACAAGTCCAAAATTATAATTGTAAAAAACGCGTATCGTGCCGCGAACAGATGCTAATTTGTTTAATAAAATTATGCTAGCTAATACAAGGCTTAAGTAACGTGTACACTATACTGTAAACAGATAAAGATTATGTTAGTAGGAGGAGGTAATCTCGTAAACTATTGATATAATACTAAAAGTTTTTTAAATCATAGCGACTTACAGTTATACGTTATGTTATATTGTTATTGCATTTAATAAATTAGTTAACACACTTGCAGATTGCAGGTATAATATATACAACATGCATATATTGCTTTGTATTTGCTATTGTTTGTCGTATCGTAATACCGCCAAATGATAGTACTTTGAATATCATATGAAACATTTTGAGAGAGATTTACTTATTGAAATTTAATCAACAATTCCAACAACTTTTCAATAACGTAAAAAGCAATTTAGAAGTTCGTAGAACAATTTAATCAGATCAAAAACACGATTCGGGTTCATCTTTACCGGGGATCAATACAAGAGGCGCTCGGTCGAACAGGGAGTCGAAACGCTCACGTCGCCAGCGCTCATTTAAGAATCCGCCGAAAACTTATTTTTTATTGTATTCGTTATTATCAGTAAAATTGCGAGAGCATTAAGTTGAGTATAGGGTGGGACGCGACGGGTCTATTACGTTCCGCCTTGTAATCAGAGCCGAGCGGTCCGCTCCGCGCGCCAACACACTCGGGAACATATTATTAATTTGTTAGCGGATTCCTTCATTTCTTCGTATTGGTCTGCTTCGATATTGGATAACTGTCAACTAATGTCTGAATACGTTTTCGTTATTACCTGACTTTAATGTAATAAAATGATTATTACCTGTTGAACAAAACAAAATATACTAACGCTAGATGCGTAAAATACACTGTGTTTTCATTACGTATAAATAACATTTTGGATTTTTGACCATAATATCACCTGATACATATGTATTTAATTTTCCCTTTTTTTTCACATTCATGACGTATTAAAATCTAACACATGTAAATATAGCATATGACCGGGTCGAGTAGTTTTATGAAATATTCTTTTATCTGTTTTGTTAAATTTGGCCTAAAGAGCGGTCCAAGATATGTATGTATCTTGTGTTAGTTCTATAACTTGTTGATTGTATCTAGGTTCAATGTTCGCAAATGTCCAATTCTATATTTAAATTCCTTATGTCTACGTTAAATTTCATTACAACTTATTATATCGTTCGAGCGTAGTTGGGTGAAAACGTAGTTTCGCATTTATTATATTATTATCTGGTGGTTTTCGGGACTTCGTTCCCGGGAGAACGGTTTTTTGTTCCGTGGAAAGTGCATATTATATGTGGATCAATCGTGGTAGTTTTAAATTTTTATATAACTACAGTTTTGGTCTTAATAATGGTTTTACCAATAGTAAGATACTTCTGATAAATTTTATCATAGCTCCTATAGAAAATCATAATATGTAGCTTAAATAATACTTGTAAGATCCCTCTATTTCGAAGTGAAATGTGTCGTTAAAATCCGTTTTGCCGTTTCAAATATTACCCTCGACAAACAACGTACACTTCAATATTATTTATATGTGCTTATAGATTAGCTAATGTAACAATTATTTATATGATTATAGATCAAACGAAATTAATGAAACTATTGAATACCAAAAGCCATTTATATACACATTCTAAATTGTACCTAAATCTAAAAGGATTATCTGTGTATATAAAAATGGATGTTAGTATATCTGAGATCAATAAACTCCAACATCGTTTAACCGATAAAGTTTTTTTTTCATGGATAAGAGTTTTATCCCAACTTCACTCGGGTGCAATGTTTAGTTGGGCATCATAAGTATCTGAACGATTTAAATCCGTTGTTTGGCACTTTGATATTTAAAGATTGCTAAAGTCTTAGAAGCTGCAACATTTTTTTAGAAGTGAAAATTCTCATGGGAAGGCTTTGAAATTCAGATAGGCATTTTTTTTGTGGTGAAAAGTGAGTGGGAGTAATCGCTGTGGCGAGTAGATAGTGTTGAAAATGCCGATTTTCGTCTGATTATCAAAGTTAAGCAACGTCGAGTGTAATCGGTACTAGGATGGGATGTCCGACTAAGAACACCACGTGACGTTGACTATTGCTAGTTTTTTTTAATTCAAATGTTTTTCTTGTAATACAAAGTGTCCCTTCTGTCATGTGCCTTTATGAGACACCCTTTTTTTTCGTTCAATTTTAATCTGTGGTATCTCCTTAGATACTCATTGAAATGATGTACTACAAAGGAAGCTGATCTATATTATATTTTCCACAAAATTAAAGTAGTCAATTACATGAGGATATTTTGGTGAAAGTATTGTCACAAATAAACAACCTTTTTTAATAATAATTAAAATATTAAAAAAATACTGTGGGTTACCATTTGAAGACATATATAACATCCAAGCCTATTCTGTAGACATTTTTAAAATGTGCAATTCGGTAATACATTATTTTTATATACTTCATAAGACAATGCAAGCACTCGAAAACTCTTTGTTATAACTTAATTAGTCTGTGTTGACTTTCTTCTACTTTATATAGATAACTATAATATATATGTAGAAGGCATCTATCGGAATAAATTCTTTAAATGATAATAAAAACCATATCAGAATCCGATGTGTAGTTTAGAAGAACTAAGGTAACACAAAGTCAGATACGAAAAGTGACTTTATAAATATTTATTGAACTGGAACAATATCACGGGCGGTTGCTAGTCTATATATATCATCATTATATATGGAATTGTACTATTGAAAGTGAGTCGATATAGATAAATATCGTGCGGCAGCGAACAGAAACACGGATTGAGACTCGCGACCGCGGCAACTCCGGCAACGCATATCGCGAACATGTAATCGGCACGTCAGCCCTATAATTTCCCTCCTAATTTTCCAATTTTAAAACCTGTGATCCGAATTAGGATTTGCATAAAATTGTTAATGACAGTTAACGCGATATTGAACGTGTTAAAATCGACGTCTACCCATTTCGAATTCTATTACAGACTGTATTATCGCCGACATCGTTCTAAATTGGATTCGAGTGGGTAATTTGGCTTGAATATTCGTTTGAGCAGAAGCGAAAATAAAATAAAAAAGCTAATATGAACGGTATTAGAAACGTTGCATGAAAGGCCTGGCACGTAAGCTTTACTATAAATTATAGCCGCTTGTTCTATTTATTAGAGAAATCGTGGTAG
Source organism: Antheraea assamensis (assembly GCA_035772565.1). Taxonomy (NCBI): domain Eukaryota; kingdom Metazoa; phylum Arthropoda; class Insecta; order Lepidoptera; family Saturniidae; genus Antheraea; species Antheraea assamensis. The sequence continues at coordinate 6,614,988 of JAQQSE010000064.1, read as the reverse complement.
TTGTATATACAGGTACTTAAATACTTAACATGGATAATATTTTATATATTTTTATAGTGTTAAATATAATTGGAAAATTAAATTACGTTAAAAACAGGAGTTTACTGTTTTCTCTCTCTATTTCTATCTATTTGTATATCTTTACGTCTTTACATCTTTTTTATATGTACATATGTTGTAAATCTATAACAAATAATAATAATAATAGCATATGGAAAAAATATAGTATTTTGCATATAAATATGTAGCGGTACAGATGGTCACAGCTAACTTCCTTGTGTTGTAACTTGCAAGATTTAAAATTATACATTTGTGTGTCGTAATTCCTACTTTGGCTTTAAATTGAACTTTGGTACTTAAAGGAGACGCTATGCGAACTGTGTTAATGAAGTGGGATTATACAATTTCTGAAAAAAAAAATCGAGTCAAAAAATAATTAAAAAATTTACTTGTGTTGTAAAAGAAATATTAACGCTATATTATAAAAATAGTTTAAATTTTAAATGCTACATAGAATGAAAGATATCAATTTTATAGGCAAGGAACTTATATTTTATTGCTAGACAGTGCTGGACAGTGAAGTTGTTACATACAAATCAAAAAACGAAATCGTTTCTTACCTGTTGGGTGGCCGTAATTGCTTATTCTAACACTTTATTATAGCAAAATAATGACTGTAGGAAAAAGTGAGAGGTTTCGGTCGGTGGCGTGTCCCCGGCGCGGTGCACATAGCCTGTAATCTCGCGCCGGCCTCCAATCACGCATTTCTCACCCGAGCGCGTTGAAAAAATAATACCTCTCGAGATTTGTCTATAATTTGCCGATGCCGCACGTAAAACGGCCACGCACCGCGCGAAGAGACAGAGACTCTCACCGCACAAAATAATGTTTAACAGCTGAACAATTTTCTATTCTTTTGTTATTATATTTAGACAGTAGCTTTCTTATAACATCAACGCTGTAATTTTAGATCGATAAATATAACCACTGGAAATTAAATAAATGATAACTGTTTATGGTGTAATATCTATCACGTTTTGTGCAATATTATGTAATATATAATAACCTCATACTTTTCTTAGTATTTGAATAAAAGTGTTATTAATCTAGAGTGTTACTTTCTCAAACTTTACCACATTCATATCACCTTAAAATTCAATGTAAAATATATTTTTCTTCATTATTATGCTAAATTTATGTTTAATAATAATAATAATTTATTTATTACACACATTTTTACAGATTTTTAGTTTATACATTTAAACTATCCACTATATGGGAAAGAATACACACTCTTTGACCGTCTAACTACCAAACTAGGTTGCCCTGTATCTTGGCAGTTGGTTTACCTCCGAAGAAATATTACATATTTTTTTTGTAGTTGTAAATTACTTTTTTATAAAATCAGCTATCTGTTAGTGAAAGTTCCGTGAAAAATGGTTCAAACGTTTTGGAGATAGTACTGCAAACAAAGCCATGGGTAAAAGCTAGTCCAAAATAAAAAAAAAACTTTAATTACTTTTTATAATGTTAGCTATCTGTCAGTGAAAGTCCCATGAAAATAGATCCAATCGTTTTGGAGCTAGTACTACAGACGAAGCCACGGATGACAGGTAGTCTAAAATAAAGTCTATGTCATCCGCTGTAATTTTAAGTATCCGTCAGTGAAATTTCTGTCAAAATCGGTCTAGCCGTTTCAGAGATTACCCGGAACAAACAGACAGACACACAGACAAAAATTTTAACAATTTTATTTTTGTTATTGGTATCGTGTATACGTTCATATCCAATCAGTAAAAAGTCGTTATTTTGATATTACATACAGACACTTCATTTTTATTATATGTATAGATAATTTGAATAGTAATAACTATTTCATTTTATTCTGTGAATTACGTTGTCGTGGCTTTTAGTATTTAGGTACATTTACATTAGGGCTTTATAGTGACAAATTAAGTATGCGTAGAATATTGATGAATTACATACCAGCGAGCGTGAAAAAATATTGTCGGTTGTAAAGCAAGTTAAAAGTAACAAAATATTGTATTCACAAACATCATTCTTGGGATAACCGAAGATATACTGGAATTAACTCTCTATAATAAATAGTCTCCTACTAGCTATTTATATTTGTAGATCAGACTTTTTTTACGTTAGTTCTCGTGGCCTATTGTAGAAATAAATCGCTATCACAGTATTGTGGTTCGTGCAATTATTAGAAATAAAAACCTTGTATAATATATATTGATGCTAGAAATATAAGTAGTTATTTGTAACTAGCTTTTGCACGTGGCTTCATTCGCATTAATGTAATCTAACCTTCAGGAATAGTAACTACATATATTCTGGATGAAAGGTACCTACGCCATGGTCTTTTCTGTACCCCTAACAATGTGTATGGTGCGTGATGTGTATGATGATTGGTTGAGTGATTCAGGCGTGAAAGTGTAACAAACAAACAAACTCACATTCATATTAATAATATTAGTAAGGACGTATTGTATTTTTTAAAACGATTACGTACATACATCTTTCACACGATGTGACCATACCTAGTTATAATTTTCTGTATTGTTCAGTTTTTGACATAAGATTCATACGAATAAGTAAGGCTTAGTAATGTTTTGACGTATGAGTGACAGTTACTTTCAATAAAGAATTATGCGTGTCCAACAACTGTCGGGAAACCGAACAAAAATGACACTGAATGCCGTTTACTTCGTTTTGACTGTAACACCGTGACATATTCACTAAAAATATTCTTTCGTTTTGGTTTTTAGGTTGTGTGACAATAGTATAATAGTAATGGTTATTTTACCAAAAATACGAAATATCAATGTGATGGTATCGATTTCATTTCTTTATATTCTAATTACATGAAGAATAACTAAAGATTTTTTAAATATTCTCCACTACCGTTAAAGTTCTATATGTTCGTTCACAGTTTCATAAATTTCACCCCTTCAGTGTCTTACATTATCGCAATAATTTATATCAAGTCTAAGTAACGTGTTTCAATAATTTAAGTTATTGATTAGTTTCTGAGTGTTTGATTTGGTTAATTTTGGTAAGAACATCTAACAGAGGACGACTACTTCATACAATACTTACTTAATAGAATATAAACTGCCTCATGTGTGGTGTATTTACATTTATTTGCAAGTAATCGTTAATATTTTAAATTAACAACTTAAAATTATTTGGAAATATTTAAACGTTTCTATTAAAATATACTTTGTATATGATAAATACGTATATCGATTCTATAAGATTTTATCTAGATATAACATACAATTGTAATCAACTTTTTTTTCTTTTTTCTCAACTCATGCTAAAAAAGTGTTCAACACAATAGTTTTCATTTGACGTTTGTCTCTATAGTATTTACTGCCATCTCAATATTCATACCTTTTATAAGCATCCGTATACCTTATCATTCTTCTAATTTAGTTTAGAATTTCATTCCTTCTCATGACCTCTACTACCATATTGACGTTTTACTCCTCGTAGTCTCTGTTCCAACTTCCAAACGCTAATTTTAGGGTACTCACTTCCAAACTTATTCATTCTATTTACATTCAATTATTACCATATATACTTACCAATCACTTCTTTTACTACCCAACATGCAGATCCAAACATCAAGAAAGGTTTTATAATTATCATAATAATTTGTTTGTTTTTATAATTAATAGGATTATTCAATATAAAATTCTTGATAAAACCTTATATACATAAATAGTAATGTAGCTACGTATTATCGTTCAAAATAATGAAGAGAGAATTTTCGCATCACAGTATGTGACAAATAACTCTTTTGTCTTAATTTTATGGACTTTAGAGCGTCACAATCGCTGTTACCACTAAGCTTATACTATGACTGTTCGTGACCGTAACGTAAGCTAAGAAACTGTAAACTCGTTAATAGTATTATCAAACAAAACTGAATCAAATTTGTTCCGTTGCCTCGTTCGATATATGAAAATTAAACACGTGAAAGATCAAGCAAGATAATCATAAACGAAATCCGTGTTTCCTTATCGGATTGCCACTCGACTTGGCCACACAGCTTAAACTGTCAACTTTATGAACGATTGATTTTTTAAAGTTTCCCCTCCACACCTTAATAAAATAAACCGGACAAACGGATTCACGCAAGATCATGTCAAATAAAACTCAATGTTAATATTTTACAGTGGAGAATATGTATTTTTTATGATGATTCGTCATATTTTTATTATATAAACGATCATTGACAGACAGTGGCGGCGGCAGGTGAGGGATTGGCATCGATCGGTCGATAATTCCGATTGACAGTTGGTCGGAAAAAGTTATGCAAGAGTTGCTGTCGTAGATAAGGTGTCAGAATTGTTTTCTTAGCTCTACTAGTTTTTATTGTAAAATTAATGAAAAATTTCTGATACATTTTTTTATTTATTGCCATAGTACTTAAAAGTAAAAGTTAATCGTATTTTAATCACATCGTATTTTTCTTATTCTTCTTACACCACCGAAGTAGGGTCGGCACAACATGTTTTCCTTTTCCGCCCTTTTTTTTTTTTTTTTTTTTTAATGTGGGAAGAAATCCTTCATTGGACACCCACAGCCCTGGAGAGCTGTGGGGTGTCAGACTCTTACTGACTAAAAAAACCCACAAGATACCGTCTGCCGCGCTATGGAGTGGCACGGGATCGAACAAGCAAGCACCATGCCACCCCGGCGACAAGGCCCAGCGCGAACGCCCTGGCCGCGACGACAGCCCGGTCAAGCTGCCTACCCGTCTACCGAACCAACGTGCAATGGAAAGTCAGGTCCCCAGCCCCTTCCCTCCTTGGTCCGGTTTGGCAGTCAAGGGGTCACCCCCTCCAACCACCACCACCTGTAACTTTTTTACGTGGTTTTCTACCACGGTGACTTTTTAACGAGGTTTTCTCCCTCTCCCTCCGCCCGAAGGCCACCCCTCTGTCACTTTTTAATGTGGTTTCCTCCCACAGGAACTTTTTAATGAGGTTTTTCTCCCTCTTCCTCCGCCCGAAGGCCTCCCCTCTGTCACTTTTTAACGTGGTTTCCTCCCACGGTAACTTTTTCTTGAGGTTTTCTCCCTCTCCCTCCGCCCAAAGGCCGTCCCTCTGTCACTTTTTAACGTGGTTTCCTCCCACGGTAACTTTTTAACGAGGTTTTCTACCTCCCTCCGCCCGAAGGCCTCCCGTCTGTTTTTTAACGAGGTTGTCTCCTCAACACCCGTAACTTTTTAACGTGGTTTTCTCCCACGGTGACTTTTTACCGAGGTTTCCTCCCTCCCACCGCCCGAAGGCACACCCGTCTGTAACTTTTTAACGTGGTTTTCTCCCACGGTCTCCCTTTGTGGGATGTCATCTCGGTATTCACATTTTTAATTCACATATCATTTTTCACACAATCTGTCCATACAGTTTTCAGTGTTCCTTTACTCCTGTATCTTAATTTGTAAATTAAATACGGAGCTTGATTTTCTTTTAACACTGACACGTTAAATTGGTAAATATTCAATTATACAAGGCTTTATATTGTTTAATTAAATTTATCATATTTATTGTAAATTTCAAGTTCCTATTTGTAGTCAGTCAACCAGAAGAAATACACTTATAAAATAAAATAATAGATTTGCAAATTTGTATGCGTTTACTCTCATCGCCTTTTTCAAATTATTGACATAGAATATGTCCCTTTTAAAATATCGATTTTTGAATACAAAGAGGTTTTTAAGATAATATACAAGGAGATTTTTAACATTTATATTTATTTCATATCATTTACTTAGTACGTAGTTTGAGTAACCATTGTATGTAAATATTTGTTTGTTACACAATTACATTTTTACAGTATGCATTATGCTTTATGATGTATTTAGTAACAATATGATAGAATGTGTATACCACAAATGCGGTTTATGCATTGACGGCGTGCGCCGGTGGGCCGTGTGCCCGGGACAGCTCATCGTTGTAACGTCCCATTGTGTGGATGTCGAGCAAGCCGCACTTCGCTTAGTGACGGATTACCGAGCTCTTTAGCCGATTATTGATACATGCGGCACACTTTGCCTTTGAAGCGATCGATACTTTTGATTTTTTCTTGGTAATTTGAGGATTTGATTTTATTTTTACTACCTATAAAAAAAAATCAGGTGTAATTTGTATTATTATAGCTTAAATATATTTTTATCAAATTACTAGTTGCCTGGATGGGCTTAGTACCCGTATATCTACTAACAAAGAAAAAAGGTTAAATTTTTCGTTTACAGTACGACCATATAGTGAAATAAAATGGCTAGTAAATTAATAAACGTCAATCTCTTTTTTCTTTCAATATTGTTGAAAATCTCTCCACCGTCTTCTGTCTAACTCAGTCACATTTTTTATATGCACATTTTTCACTCTTTGTCACTTTTTCGTGCTATTTTTCATACATTTTCATTTATACAAACCTTGCCCTTACACTGTTCTGAAGTGATGCCACTATATACATTTGTTAATTGCTTTTTATTGATATAAAGATTAAAGTGCATTTAGGTTGTATTGGCATATGTTTTTTATACTTTTCAGTCGACAAAATAATACATTCATTGTAACCACAGTACAATTCGATAGACGTCATTAACGCTAAGACTTCCACATTCATAAAAAATAAACGTTACGTCGCGTTATAGTAGGTAACCGACTTGCGTGTACGAGGACTACGAACTAATATTGCCCACCATACTAAACGGCCTCAAGCACGATCATACCCTCTAAAAATAAACATGTTTAAAGTATGTACTTTACTCTCAAAATATTTCCATTTAGCCTTTACTAACCTCGTCCAGTGTAGAGGTATTAGATGGTAACCAGTAAATACTCAAGGCGATTAGCACTGGAAGTAGGAATTAGCTTGTGAAACTAAATTAAGAGTTTGGATATTGTATAGGTGTCTAACTTAGCGTTTAACGATTCAGCTAGTATGTACCTATGTATTTTCATATTTAAGAGTCAAGATTGAATATTCGACTGGCATCAAAATTCGAGGTAGTTAAAAATATATTTTTTGAATATACTGTACTATATAGTGTTACTAATATTTATCTTTTGAGAAATGTCGTATTTACGTAAGCAAACTCCAGCCCTCTATTTTTTGTAATGATAACGTAACAAAATTTTAAAAACACAAAATATTGTTAAAAAAATGTTTACGTAACTCTCAAAACTATAGCATTTACTCTTTGAAATAACATTTTAATTACTTTCTGTTCTAAACCCATTAACCTGCGAAAGTTTTTATTCATAATACAATCTGCTGATATAACTTCACATATCGATCAAAAAGGTGGTGGTATTTCTGCTATATTAATATCCTTTTCTAACGTATCCAGGTATCGCTAAAGTAAAACAAACTTCTATATAAGTACCTACTTTTTAATTTTTCATCTTCGCAACGAAACCAAACGCATAATTTACTGTGTTGCCTGCGGTGTCTTGAAGTTCTACTCTTATATAATATTTACCACTCCGTCCAGAAGTACATAGCTAAGATAAATCACTCACATGTTGTAATTGTTACCAAATAATCTATTTTTTTATCACCTCTTACAAAAACTTCAGTTATGTGAGCATTCAGAAGAAATTTTTATTATATAATAGTTTGTAGTCTTCGCTACGTAGTAATCAACTTTAACAAGTGTTCAAATACAAGAATAATGGCTGTTAAATTACTAACCGAATTGGCTGTCCACCGATATAACCGATTTGCTTCATCGGCGAGCCTCCCGCACTGCTGTATGTGAGCAAGTCATTCAGGCATCCAGGCGGCGGCCACAAATTACAAATAAAAAGCTAGAAGCGTAGTAATCTAACATCGCATCGAGTTCGATCATCGACTGATCATGATTTACGAACACGAAGGCCGGTGATAGGTGATCTACGCTATAACAATTGATTCTCGTTTATTGAACTTGAGCTTCTTGTTCGTAGTATGATCAGATGTTTTCGCCATTTACAAAACATTTCAAATAATATGACTCTTTAGAATCTTTATCTTGTAATTTCATGTATTTATGTTACTACATTTTGTGGCTAATGATTGACCACAATCGTGATTGATTTTAAGTGAGGTTGTTGACAAAGATGGCAACATTTTAAGTAGGTTATGTCGGCGCCTCCCCAAAGCTGTCCCCAAGATCAATCGCAAAATGATACTCTTCATGAGAACCAAATCAATTATATGTATGTTGATGTCGTTACTTTACAATGGTCGTGCCAAGAATACAGAAACAACAACTATACAACTTTACAACTTTGTATTGCAAATTTGCAATTCACCAAACCACGCCATCTTTTATAATCTTATTATCTTTATTACAAACATAATTAATATTAACGTTTTATAAAACAATATAAAATTAATAATGCTATTTTTAATCTTTATTAAATGTTAAAATATATTTTAATTACTTTAATTATTTTAAATAACAACTAAAGTACATCGGAAATATCACAGTTAACACATTTGTGACAGCAAGGGAATCATATTTATATTTTAAGATTCTCAAAAACAATATTAGATAATAAATTTACCTCTGTATTATCTAATATTGATCATAAATTGTGAATTACAATTTATTATTCTATATTTAATTTACTTTCCTATATTTAATTTACTTTATAACAAAGAGAAGCTAATAATATTCCCTGTGTTATTCAAGTTCTGAATTATCCGACAGATGGCACTACATATAATTAAGCTTTGATTTAATTTGTTACTTACTTATATTAAAACTAGATGGCCGCATAGTAATGCGCGCCCATATGTACTTGTTTCCTCCCAAAAAAAAACTCAGCAACCTTATGCCGAGAAAAGAACTCTTGACATTAGATTAATTCATCTATGTAACAAAAAATACAATTTGCAAATAGAGATCAGAGTCAATAAATTCGTAATAGGTCAAGCGGCTTTGATTCTAATGAAATATGATTTATGATTTGATCTATAAAGTATTGTTCACCTCATTGTATAATGTCGTTAGTGGGTACATACTTCAAAGCAAGATAAAATTAACTTATAAAACATTACAAAAGATGCCATTATTATGTTATGCGAAGAAAAAGTTTTACACAAAGATTGTTTACTTAAAATAAATATAGCCAAATATTACAATACAAAAAACAATACATTTAATTACGAACATATTGGATGATAGTTCTCATTTTGTAAAGAAATATATATAAAACAAATCATCAGTCAGAAATAGGAATACTGATCGATTACAACACTATATTTAGTTTCGTAAATACCCCGGAGTTGAAGCTGGTGTAGTGCGGCGTACGGAGACGCTAACCCACGTCACACCATCTGTCTGATAAGCATCACACCTTTTATATGGGTCACTCACTGACAGAATACTGCAGCATAAATTGAAATCGGTTTCGTTATACCGTGTCAAAAGATCTATCTGAGCCGCGTACTGTATGTATTGGATTATAATGATGACTAATATCTAAAAGGTTACACACAGAATCTTTACAGCCGTCGCGTGTTTCTACATTTATAACCAATCATCGTAATAGTGAAGCACTCAACGATATCAAATTTCCATTACCGTTCTGTGCCAATGGACTAACAATCGACGGCTTAATTGATTACAAAAACAATGTAGTAAGGGAGCCGTGTGCTTCCTGTGTTCTTGCATATATTAATCCAAATTAAAAGCAACAACGGATACCAAATGCCGAGCATTAATCGGACGGCCCTAGAGACTCCATTAAGGGCAATAAAATGCCTATTATTATCGAGGACCGAAAAGCTGATGCACGCGATGCAATTACTTGATTGTTGGCGTTCTGGTTCGCTCTGGCCGAGCCGTGATTGATGGTATTCATAATTAGAAAACACTTCAGCGTGTGTCTTCATCGGCGCAATCTTAATTGCGGGCAGCACTTGCCTCGCTGAGTCAGCCAGTACGTGCTACCGAAATGCACCATTTCGCTTTAACGGCTGAAGATAATTTCATACCGGCCGAAAAACATTAATATCGGTTGTTATTCGTTATGATTGAAATTGAAATGAGGATTAAATTATGAATTGGATTTGTTTGATGTTCAAATCTTTTATTTTTTATAGTTCAATGGAAACAATTATATTCTTCATTAGGCAAAAATACATCAAGGTTACCTTTTTCTTAGCTTTCAAGAAAGATTCTTCGAACTCCTGTTTCGTCTACTTTATTTACTATTATATATCGAAGATATCCATAGTTATTTCTTAGTTTAATTTATAACCGTAACGATATAATTACACAGAATTAGTGATGTAGTATTTACAAAAATCTATTTCACAGTAAACTAGAAATCAATATACTGTCATTTTTACATTTCATCGATATTCAAAAGGCTTACTTTTCCCATAACGTACCTAATACCCCGTAAATATCGTAATTTATTTTCTGTACATTATCCATAAGAACCATTTAAAATACTTCCTAAGCGGATTCGCAAATGATACAAACCATTAGACGGAGAGTGAGCGGCCGATAGCAGCTCCGCAGATTTATTGCCGCTATACAGATATCGCTGATATTTCCAGACAATATTGATATTTTCAGTTCGGTACGTTACTGGCTATTAACTCCAAACCCGCCAAAGTACTTTGTAAAGTGAAATAACTGAATCATTGGAACAATCATGCGGGTGCTTGTGCCAACGTTTAAGCCTTAATGATAAATGTGTTTGTAGTGTGGATTATTTTCTTTCTTCTGATTTATATTGCACAAAGATATATTCATTGGTATATTTTAACATCAGACATGTATCTTCTATCATTTTTTTGGTGATACAAAACATCGTCGTAGGTTCGAATTACATATTTTTTAAATAGAAATTAACGAAATCTAGATAACACAATAGCTTCGCATGTTGGATAATATATATGTAGCTCTTCCTTTAGTTACTTTATCTTAAATACTCTCAAATAAAATAGATTCTGAAAAGGTAAATACGGACTAAAGTTTTTTAATATTTTATTTTATTATTGACGAACAAAATCACTGCCAGTCAGTCAGATTAATAAAACTCTTAGATAGTAATTGACAGAACACACCGCTTTAGCCGGTATATACTTAGAAGCATAAAGTCTGATACAGGAGTTCCTTGATTAATGTAAGTTTGCATATAGGATTTTTTTGAAAATTCAGTTTTTGATAAAGGGGTTCAAATAGGAAGATTCTTGGGATGTTACCGGAGCGGCAATCTCATTGGACACTTTGTTACTCACTCATAAATTACCAACCACCTACAAGACAGGTAAGAATAGTTTTTTACGATAATCTCAGTTCGTTTACTTCAGTTTACATGGTTAACATTTAATACCATATGACGGTATGTATTTACATTTCGTCCTCTATAATAGTTTGAATATAAATTGATGCAGATGCAGGCATTTACACAAAAAGCTAAGTCTCCATGCACTAGTCTGTCGGAGTCCACATGGCGTCGAGCGGCACCGCCACACGCCGCAGCCTGCCCGCCAGTAATCAACCAATTAATAAGGGGCTCAGCACTAATACGACCAATTAAAACGGCGACTCCCGTCTTGAGACGCTCACAGTTTTTGGGATCATTCCAACGGGATTAGGATTCCCCGAACTTACTACTTTCTTTATGTTTTGCGCCGATTTCTGTATTATATTAAGACAAGAATTTTATGTAGATGAAGTGTATTAATATTCAATTGTCGATAAAGCTGATCGTTCATAATTTTAGCCGAAGGCGAATATTATGTATGGACCGTGACTGCGTTGACAGACTGAAGGGTACGCACACCGGTTCCTTTGTCGGTGTAACGCTTTGATCGAAATGCGGGCGCCGCGCCACCAGTAGCACGACTTCAAGTGCGAGTTTACGACCACCTATGCGTTTTACTGTCTGTCTGCCAACTCCAATATATATGGGCAAGTCATTACTTTCAAATAATTATATCGTTTTTCTAATAATATATATTTAAGATAGGTACGTACTTTTTATCTTTATAAAATTTTTCATAAGTGTATCGGTTAGCACCGTATGTGGTCCATACCCGCCTCATCTGGTGGTATCAAATTGATGTTGTACTGTGCCTGATTCGATTGAGTTCTTGGAAAACTTGCTAAGTGGATCACTTGGGCGCTTTCTGTTTCGAGATTAACATCTGTAGGTATGTTCATCTAATTTGAAAATTTCGTTCTGCAGTTTAAAGGAAGGTATGACGAGATCTTAACACTTAAATACTTAGAAGAACATACTTTCTACTAAACTGTAATCTATATAAAATAATATTTATTAGTTGTAAAAAGTACTAACTACTTGGAAAATTAACAAGTTTGTATCAGTGATAGTACGTTAAGCTAGAACCATAGCTACCCTAACTAAGCTCTAACTATATTATCTTTGGGATAATTAAATAGAAGCAATATAACATTTTCAATGGGAACATGTATTCAGTATGATATGTTTTATCACAATTTTGCTGATAACTACTCGTCGTATTTAACGTTGTATATGAACTATATTTAAAATTGTAGGTAATTTATATCATTAGCGAAACTTTTATTCTAAATATTTCTGTTATAACACAGGAATTTTCACAAACAGATACATATGCCAGTTGTACTAATATTATGACTACACTTTCTTAGCTTTTTTATATCGGCGACTGTTCAAGCCGAGACGTACCGTGTACCCTTGTGCTGATCGCCTACAAAATCGAGTGAGTGCCTTAAGCGCTACCCTTAGTAGTCCGGTGAAACTGAAGATGCCTGGTTAGGCTACCAGTGTAGTCAGTTCAAAAAAAAAGATTTTTTCGATTGTTTTGCAACATTTTGCATAAAAATAGATTCAAAATCAAAAATACTTTATTCAATTTATGCCCTGAGAAGGCACTTAGGCACGTCAAAACTACCGCCGGTTCAATAAACAACTCACTCTCAGTCATTAACAAGAAACTCGTTTCTTGCCGGTCTTCTTCGATCTGGCTTATCTTTTCGTCATAGATATTTCTATAAAAATACATGTAACATTCGTTTTTGCCGTATGCACAGAGGTGGGTGTTCATTCCAGATATCACCATCATTCACATATTAAATCCACCGCATAGTTGTAGCCTTTAGACATCAGTACCTTATTGACATGGTGCTTGAACTTACTATCCGGCACATCAGTAATGCGCTTTGGGACTATGTTGGATAACCTAACACTATTACTTAAAAAACTGTTATCTACTGGTCTTATTAAGCCTAATGATAAAGTACATTCGTAAGTACGCCTTGTACTTGAATCTTAGATGGTGTATATATCTAATACAGATTATAGTTATAGCATGGTGTATTTTGAGATACATACGACACTGTTAAGCAACAAATTATGCTTTATAAAATAGGTACCTGACTTGATCTCGATTCGTATTTAATGCAAAAAAAAAAAATTATTTCAACGGAACAAGTTGCTTCATCGATATCATTCTTTAGTTTTAATTCGGTGGATACAGAGTAGTTTATATTAAAATACATAATAATATTATAAAACCTAAGAGATTCTCTGTCTTTCTGAAGTCTTTCTGTTTGTTTGAACACGTTAATCTTTGGAACTATCAGTCAGATTAAAAAAGTATTTTTACGATATTAAGCCTATTTATTGAAATAAATGATAGGTATCTAATATCATAAAAATTATTGGTTAGAAGGTAAGATAAGTGAGAACGAATTAGTAGTCCGGGCTGGCCATGTCGCACGAAACGAAGTAACGGAAGCAGAGTCCGCGAAATAAATTAGACGCGGGTGAAACTGCGGAGTACAGTTAGTTTTATAATACGTATTAAATTTTTGCTTTTATTTGTTATGCTATGGTCGTGTATTAAGTTAGAAAAGTAAACGATTATTATTTTTTTATACGATTGGTGGTAAACGAACAGACGGGTTACCTGATGGTAAGTAATCATCGCCGCCCATAGACACCTGCGACACTACAGGGGCCACAAATGCGTTGCCGACCTTTGAGGAAGAGGTATATTGATGAATCTAAAAAATAAATAGAATTTAATAATAAAGATAATGACAAATAGTAATATTTTTTCATAAAATTATGTTTTATTGAGTAATATTACTATTATTTTGTGTAAAGACTAAATTTTTGTTTAAATTATTTTAGCGTGACCCTAAACACTGTTAATTTAAAGCGAAATTGTAGTTTTTATTTTTCGATAAAGTTTGATGAGTGACGCTGTAAGTATTATGTTATTTAAGGTTTCCAGTAATACTTCAAATTGATTGAATTCGTTTACCGAATTAATAAAAAAACGCGTCTCAGCAGGATATCCAAATAGTAGGGTTAGACTAAAAAATATGGAAGAAATAAAAGATTTTTGTAATTTAAGCAAATTTTGCAATTTCGTTTGTCTCAAACCAATAAATAATTTATGCTTTTTGCTCAGTGAAATATAATTATTGTTAGATAAATTACCAAAAAGGTATTACGAAGGTCAACGCCGTACAGTACATGCTGATACTGTTTTGCAGAGAAAACATTTAATCAGATCTTATATTTTATCAGCAATTGTCCAGCAACTTCGTTTTCTAATTAATTTCCTAATCTTCTTAATAATCTTCTAATTAGTTTCCTAATTACTATTGTAATTGCGAAAGTGTGTTTGTTCCGCTTTCACGCTTTAAGTACTCAACCGATCATCATAAAATTCTACATACACGTTGTCATAAGTACAGAAAAGGTCATAGGATACTTTTCATCGAGAAAATTTTATTGTTCCCGAGGGATCGGTCCAATATATATTGACGCGTGCAAAGCCGCTGGCAAAATCTAGTTAATTTAAACGATTAGCTAGTAAGGTTGAATAACTTTTCATAAAACCAATAAGAATTTAAAAGAGAATCGAAGTGGAAGTGATTATCAGTTTGAATTCTTTTTAATAATTAGAGCTGTTACTTCTCGTTTATTCTTGCCAGTTAAAACACTCATAATTTACTGGAGTGTGTTTTATCTGCTGTATCATGTCGAGTGTTCTGAAAAATTATTCAACCTCATCCCATCTTCTCCTTTCCACTACAGAACCATACGGGCAGGTACGCGTCTCCACAGATTCACAGTAGCAACCATCTTGGCAAGAACGAAGAAGTTCGAATATTCTTATCTTTCTCGTACTGTGAAGATGTGGAGTCGCCTCCCGACTAGTGTGTTCCCTCCCTCTGATGATATCGGGTCCTTCAAACGAGGCGTGAAGAGGCACTTTTGCAGGTCGGCATGCTGGCGACGACAGCCGTTGTTTTTGGACTGTACCGTACTTACCATCAGGTATTGTACAGTTATTTTTCCAAAGTTTTTATTTAAAAAATATATATATATATTAATATGATAAATGATTTCAAACGTAAAAAAATCGTTTTTATGAAATGTCTGTACGTACTGACTGTACTTACGAGAGAGCGGCTGGTACAAAGCGATGATGCATAGGTGTTTAAATTGCGATCAAACATAATCGAGACGGGCAACAGACTGGTTCGGTTTCCAATTCGCATAAACATGTTTAATATTTTGAACCGCCTGCAATTTTGAAATCTCCGTGTTAGAAAGAATCCTCACTGTAGTTGGGAAAATGCATTTTTTTTTTGTAAAAGTAGAAACATTTATTATTGCTTATATCGTAGGGGAAATCTATGTATACAGTAAAAACTGTAGAACCGTATTTTAATCAGCCTTACATAAAAACTAAATAAGTATTATAGCTTTGGGACTATTATTTATAACAAACTGGTTAACTGCCCCGGTTTCGCATGAATGTCTAAACGTTTTAGATCACTTTTTAGTGTTTTAATATTCACAGTTAAGCTTATTGAATAACACATAAAGCAACAGAAGGTATTTAAGAATATTGTCACACAAAGAAGACAATATTGTCAGAAACAATATTTTTTTTGTTACGCGTACCTAATATTAAGTCTGTAATATAAAATGCTTTAAAGGACAGTTTTGAAGTACATTAAATGCTCAACGTAATTAATTCATTAAATATTCAATGAAATTGGAGAATATATAAAAGATATTATACAACAAAATCGTCCGTCCCGTCTGTATGTCTGTATGTTTGCAATAAACTCGAAAACTATTGAACGGATTGTAGTGCGGTCTTCACCAGTAGATAGAGTAATACAGGAAGGTGTAGGTATATAATTTGCCAAGGTTTTGTGTAAATTGGTTGAAATATAATGATAATTGTTGGAAGTGTTGGATAAAGTCAAGCCGCTTGGGAGCTTTCATCTAAAACACTGCCTAATTCTTTTGAGATATATCAAAACAATACATAGTGAGATATTCCACTTTTATAGGTTTACAAAAAATCTATGATGACATATACCTATCTTTTAAGGATAGCTTACTATACCCATTTATCTTGTAAAAGCATGGTCACATACAATGAGGTAATTAGAAGGCTGTTTAGACGGATACAGTATTAATCCTTATCAAATTGAATACATTAGATACCTTAAGCGTTTCATGCACATAAGTATGTATATTTTATTATCAGGTCAGGACAACGTCCACCGGGCCTACAAGTAAAACATAAAAATGAGTCGTATGGACTTCATTAGAATATATAGACTTTTCGCTACTTGGTATAAATATAATATTCATGTATTATTATACAACCTTCCGGAAGAAATTATCTAAATGTTAATGATAGTAGTAATGTAACACATAGAGAGACAAGTAAAACAACATGTTTGAACAACAATGTTTTATAATACCTATACGAGTATATATACGTAGTCTGTGTTTAGGACGTAAATGTTCTGATTTTTTTTTTCGAACTGACTACACTGTTCTCCTCGCAAGACCTCTACAGTTTCACTGGTCTACTAAGGGGAGCGCTCAAGGCACTCACCCGATTTTATATAGGCAACCAGCACAAGGGCGCCCGGCGCGCCTCGGCTTGGACTGTCACCATATATCCCGAGTCTAACTAAGCTAAGCTGAACTAAGCTAACTATTATTTCATACATATATAAATTCGTGAGACATAAACGTGTACCAAGTATGTATGTTTCACGAACTCATACATGTATCTTGAATCTGACTACATGTTCTAATGAATTTTTGTCAGTTCAATCCAAGAAGCTAAATAAAATTATTTAAAGCTAAATTTATTCTAGCGTTTAATTTAATTTGATATTCTTTGTAGTCGTAAAAATGTCATCAAAGGCATTTGAATAGTTTTAGTGTCGAAAGGTCGAAAGGCATTATGATGTGCAAATCAAACACATATTTGCTTTTGTAATTTTCGTTAGCGAATAAACTAACATCTTACACGTTACGTTATTAGTGCTTGCCTCACAGATTTGCCCACGAGAATATAGACACTGTACAAAATCTTGGCCAAAGCGTTATATATTTTACAGAAATTTCCTTTCCTTATATACACTATATCGATCATGAACAAGTTCGTACGCAGACTCGCACTTGGCCGATTGTCGGGTGGCTGTCACCACAACCTTTTTTGAGTGCTGGATCCGCACCTGTCAACATCCATTAATATTATACATAATAATTATTAACTAACACAAAGTTTACATTTTGTTATTAGAGTTTATAACAATTATGTTTACGAACGTTTATATATATATACAGTTTTAATAGACTATGAAGAGCTTTCAGAACAGTAACACTGTATCAAATGTCTGGCGCCAGATCCCTTTAAGAGAGACGGTAGCAAGAAAGTGTTCGTGGTTAATCTCTTTCGGAAGCCGCGAGTCGATCATACTCGACGGTGATACAAAAATAGACGTGAATAAAAACTGCATATGGCCCGGTTATCTACTCAGAGAGGCAAGTGTTCCCGTTTAATGGAACCGACTTTTTATGTGTCGCTTTTCTTACGCGGTTTAAAGGTAAGTATAGCGATTAAACCTATTAAAGTTGTTTATTTTATAGATATATCTCTCAAGTTATACTTAGATATATATAACATATCTAGATATGTTATATATGTTATAACATATATAGATATATATATAACATATTTAGATGTTTGCATTACATAATGTACTCTGAATATTGTGGATATTGAATAGTGCGAAGGATACTTAATAACTATTTGAATCATATTAAAATCTATGTAAGTGTATAATAATGGATGTTGGTGTAAGTACTTACATATATGTATCGTTGACAAACCTGACATTTATACACTTATAGAAGCAGAACCAATCTCCCGACCAGATGTACATCACCCTCTACTAGAAATTAAGCTTCATAGTATACTCATACCTTTAAAATATAATCTCATATCTGAAAGGCTCTGTTTTCATAAAACTAATTACGACGCTTGCATAAAGGAACTCGACGATATAAATTGGAATCAAAACACTCAACTCGAATGTGATGATTATGTTTAGTTATTTTACAATAATATTCATACAATAATTGAAAAACATACACCTAAAATTAAGCAGATAATAGTAATTATCGAGAATAGTTATCAAAAGACTTAATTATGTTATTCAGACTAAAAAATAAGTATCATTCAAGATACAAAAAGTACGGAAACCCATGAGATTATGACACTTACTCCTCGCTGCGGACTAGAGTAAAGGTTTTAACAAGTATTTGTTTAAAAAAAAACCCATATATCGAAATATTGAAGCTGATTTAAGCTCAAACATGAAAGCTTTCTGGCGATTGTTATAAATATCTAAATATGTATATCGCTTATTATTTTCATATTAGGTAAATGACTACTAAGCATTCTAACAATGTTTTATATTTAGAGTGCTTCTTATGATTGATCGAGATACTGTCAATCTTAAATGATCAATCATAAGCAAGTGTTATAAATGTCTAAATATATCAATTATTATTTTCATGTTGGTTAAATAATTGCTAATGATTATAATATAAAGTTCTATATTTAAAGTACTTCTTATGATTGATCGAGATACTGTCAATCTTAAATGATCAATCATAAGCAAGTGTTATAAATGTCTAAATATATCAATTCTTATTTTCATGTTGGTTAAATAATTGCTAATGATTATTATAAAGTTCTATATTTAAAGTACTTCTTATGATTGATCGAGATACTGTCAATCTTAAATGATCAATCATAAGCAAGTGTTATAAATGTCTAAATATATCAATTATTATTTTCATGTTGGTTAAATAACTGCTAATGATTATTATAAAGTTCTATATTTAAAGTACTTCTTATGATTGGTCGAGATACTGTCAATCTACAACGACCAATCATAAGCAAGTAAATTGGTGGGGATGAAATCACAATAGCGGGCATTCAGAGTTATGTCGGGCATTCGTTATTCAAGATCGAGAGCAAACACATGGAATATATCGCCTTTAGGCTGTTGTAAGTAAAACGGTACTGTAATAAGACTGATAGTTAATACTGTGTGAAGTGTTTTTGTATTTAAAGTCTCTGCTACTGGTTGATGAACTAACACGGTTTACATCTCAGAAGCGGGATTAGCAACTTAGTGCCCACAACAAGATCTAAAATACGCATAAGTATTTGGTGAACTAAGTATTTGGTGAACATACTTAGAAAACGTAAGGGTTATTTATTATTTTATTTCGTTATGTTTATCTACCCTCGTGGATCCTTCTAAAGAATATTTTATTTCAATTTCAAATGAGGTGAGGTCGTGATTATCGAAGTAAAAATGAGACAACAAGTTTATTTTTGTTGTGTATAGTACGGTTTTAAAGTTTAAAGTAGTAACTACGAGCATACATTTTTTTTGATACATCAAGACTTGCTAAGGCCAAAATAACAAGTGTAAGCGTTTATTAGATGTGCTGACCCAGCTTGTTGACGAATTTAGCTCTTTTGATTATAGTAAGTTGTTTTGTTAAAGCAATAATAATATATCCGTAGGTAATGAAAAAAAATCCTGTATTAATTGTAGTGTATTTTTTCTTGTAATATACGTTGAGTCTGTGACTACGTGGATGAATGAAGGTAAACTCTTAAAATGCTGGCGCCTCCACAAAGATTTCGTGACACAACATGAAACCGTATCCATGGTCGCGGGCGTATGTGCTCGAGACTGAAAAAAAAATTGTGGCAGTCTCCGCAGTCGGTTGCAGTCCGGGTGGTCCAGGGTAAGGCTATCGCCACGGGCGATTGGTCAGTCCCGCTCCAGTTTGCATTATATGAGAAGGGCGAGCTAACGATATCGTCGTCATCGGCGCTCCAGGACACGATCACGTGTTCTGGAATGGCAGGTGACTCGCCGTGCATAATCGAGGTATTCACCTAGGCACAGAACTTTGCGCCTTCGCACACCGTCCTGTGAAGTAACACGTCGCCGTAATCCCGAGTGAAATAACAATTTATTCATTGAAATATTCGATTGTGCTCTTAGGGCTTTGTATAATACAAGCGATCGCAATAGGTATCGGGTCTTAAATAGTGTAATGCCTGGATTTTGATCCTTTTATGCAAAGAACAAACGGTTAATACATGCCTTCACAAAGTTGACTAATCTGCACGGATCTAGGGTGGAGCGATAAGTAAATAGTCCATTACGCCTTACCAAAATTAACAGGGGTAGCTAAAACTTATCACGGTTCCCTCGCTTCTATTTTTTTAGGCCAGAATGGAAACTACAGTTAAAAGATTTTTCCCCAACTAGGGATAATTATGCTCATTTACTAAAATGCTCCACAAAAAGGTACGCCATAGGGAGTTGCTCTTATATCAATGTGAAATGTGAGGAAAACGTGCAGTCGACTGTATCATAGCAATATAGAAGATCGTGGTGTTAGATTAGAAGCACAATTTGAAGACTGCAAAAAGTGCTGCTTTGTTGTGAGGGACAGCAGCTGAGGTAGACACTAAATTTTGATTGCAAAAACGGGCAGTTCGAGTAATGTACAATGAGGGACCTCGCGAATCATTAAAGGCTAAGTTTCAAGAATTCAGTGTCTTAAATCTGGCTTCCCAATACGTTCTTGATAATTTAAAGTATGTTCGCAAAAACTAGAAATTGACAAACTGATCGTTCCATGTTTTAGACTCGGTAAAACCAGTAAGTGTTAGATTTTTTGCATAACAAAGTCCCAAAACATATTACCGATTTGCTAGATTATGAGTAGTGCCATTTTAAGCGGGTTTTGATGTCGAAAGGGCTTTTATCGAGTGGATCGATAAGTGAACGATGGTGATGTTTGGAATTGACTCCTTTCTGTACACCCACTAAAATTTATTGTAACATATACATATATAATATATGTGTATGTTAAAAAGATAAGCGCCTTCTTAGGGCCTAAATTGTATAAAGTATATTTGATTTGAGTATCTGGTTGATTTAGGAAATGAGGGTACTTTGGTCCGTCTCGGTAAAGCTTAACGTTTAGCATAAGACTGGAAGGTAGGAGAGGTGCCTTTATTAGGGGATAGGTAACGTACCATATTGGTAATGCGAATGTCATGATCGAGGTGCAAGAGTGTAGTAGAAAATTACGTGGAGATTGGTAGTAGATGACTTTTTAAACAATTGCCCGGTACTATTAAGACTACACTTTCACGGAAGGACCCTCTGTCAAAATGATAAAGTCTGAATCAGGTGTTTTAAGCGTGGAGTCTTATTTTATTTGCGCACTCTTATTCGTGTAAGAGACGCGCATTAAATACGGCGAATTAAGGGTGATCCGGGTTAACTAGCGCCCGGGTTAACTAGCGCAAATCTGTTTCAGTTCTTGTGCTTCGTCTTAAGCATTAATGTATATGAACGGTATTTTGATTCAGAGAGCATTTTAGTTACTCTCTCGCACCAACCAGTTTAATTATGGCCCAAAAGACAAGCTTCATTAGTATACAATTTAAAACTTTTACTCAATCATGCGGTATAAAGCACGTGTCGCCACACCCCCGAAAGAATGTAGCAATAAATCTAGACAGGCCAAATGGCTTATGGGATGAACATTTACCAGACTTACAGTTGGGTATTTTGCTAAATGACTTTACGCCTGAAGTGAGGGAGAGTTTAGACAATATTAGGACTAGCGCTGGTGGCCTTATTAGGACACAACAGGTGAAGAAAAAAAAAAAAAAACAGTAGGGTAGGTATAAAAAGATGGGAATGAATTAGAAGGAAGGCGATTTGGTTAGAGTATAAAGAGGTGCGATGTGTATAGAACAGTCAAAGAAGCTCGAACCTAGAATTAAAAATGTGCTCCCAACGATAGATTCGTGGTCGAGGATATGCCTTTCACAAAGTCTAGTTAGAGGTTTGCGGCTATAGTAGCTATTGATAAAACATATCGTTGGATTCGTTTCAACGAACCCGTACCAACCGATTCGGATTCTGGTTGTGGCGATTTGTAAATTGACGTATAAATTAATGTATTCATTCAAATGAACATTGATATTGTACAATCCAGAAATAAACTAGTTTATTAGAGGCTGGCTAATAATCGATTATCAAATTGGTTGTCGTTGATTACACAGTATGCTTAAAGTAAAAAAAAAAAAAAAAAAAAAGAATATGATGTTATGATAATAGCAATGTTAATGTGATTCTAGGTACCGATGATTAGTGTCATGTATCATCGTAAATAGCTAAAGAATTTAGTGGCTGAAATATTTGCTGGTCAATGTCGTCGACCAGTAAATACCGATTCATTAGGGTCACGTACTGATGAATTGGTGTGAGGTGCCAGGTAACGGGTACCTCACATTTTAGCAATTAGTTCAACAGTGTCTACTGGGCAACGTCATGGACTAATAAATACACTACCAATATAAAAATATGTGGCTAGGCTATGGAGGGATGTCAGGTAACAGACACCCTTAAAAGCAATGTTAACGTGATTGTAGGCTTCGATGAAAGTATTTAATGGCTGAAATATTTGCTGGTCAATGTCTTCGACTAGTGAATACCGATTCATTGGTTAGGGTCACAGTAAATACAGATTCATTGGTTAGGGTCACGTACTGATGAATCTGTGTAAGGCGCCAGGTAACGGTCTCCTCACATTTTGGCAAATAATGTGTGGCACCGGTAACAAACATTGTGTCAGACGGTTAGAAGCGCGGCTAACGGTACCAGCTGCACCGCGCGCGATCTGCGCGCCTCGACACTGCGAGCAACCCCCGCACGTCGTGCACGCAGTCTTCCGAGATAGTCTTCCCACGCTACTGGTCAAGATACCCGTGATTAGTGTCATGTATCATCGTAAATGGTTCAAGTATTAAATGGCTAAAGTATTTGCTGGTCAACGTAATGGATCAGTAAATACCGATTCATTGGTTAGAGTCACGTACTGATGAATCGGTATGAGGTACCAGGTAGTACCAGCTGCACCGCGCGCGATCTGCGCGCCTCGACACTGCGAGCAACCCCCGCACGTCGTGCACGCAGTCTTCCGAGATAGTCATCCCACGCTACTGGTCAAGATACCCGTGATTAGTGTCATGTATCATCGTAAATGGTTCAAGTATTAAATGGCTAAAGTATTTGCTGGTCAACGTAATGGATCAGTAAATACCGATTCATTGGTTAGAGTCACGTACTGATGAATCGGTATGCGGTACCAGGTAACGGGTGCCTCGCGTTTTAGCAACTAGTGTAACAGTGTATATACTGGCCAAGGGCATGGATCAGTATATATACTGCCAATATAAAAAAAAAAAAATGTAACGATGCCAGGGATGTCGGGTAACAGACACCCTTAAATTATAAAGATTTGCTGATTAAGGTTATGGATTATGACATAATGTAAAGTAATCTTTAATTAGATACTAAATGTAATGTATCACTAAGCCAGTGAGTTATATTTTTTTAATCGTATGGCTAAATAGTGTCCATTTTTGTAATTACAATTAAACATTTAATTCTCTCAGCCATTTAAAGACGTCGTCGGTAAGATTGATCAGTTTGTCGGGGCAACCGTTGTATTGTCGAAGTGGACATTCCTCGATGATGTGTTGGATTGTTTGCCTTTCCGCCCCGCAATCGCAATGTGCAGCTCGGGGTCTACTTTCTGCACATGGGCGCTACCTAACCACACCGGGGAACAATATTCCGCTACAGGATACACCAACTAAATGGCTGTAGTTCTCAATACATCGGCGTTTGCGTCCCAACTAGTTCCAGTCAGTTTTAGAAGCACGTTATTTCTAGATTGCAGTTTCCGCGAAGTCTTTTCAAAATGCTCTTTGTATGTAAGTGAACGGTCAAGTACAACACCCAGGAACTTGGGGTAATGGTTGTGACGCAACTGTATGCCATTAAATGAAACCTTTAGCTCACTCCTGGCTAATTGGTTATTCAAATGGAAACATGTTTCTGTTTTACTTACGCTAGGTATCAAACGCAAAGTTTTGAGGTATTCTGCCAGAATTTTCATGTCTTCTGATAATGTAACTTCCATAATCAGGCATATATCATCAGCGTAAATAAATTTATAGGTGGAGATAGTACCTGGCAAATCATGTATATAATAGGTGGAGATAGTACCTGGCAAATCATGTATATATAGGTTAAATAAAGTTGGGGCTAAAACATAACCCTGAGGAAGGCCATTATTTAACAATCTGAAATCGCTAGCCGAAGAACCCAGGTGTACTCTGAATAATCGCTGTGAAATCTTATTGGATATAAGCTGAACAATTTTTGTACTCGGAACCACAGTCAACAGCTTATATAATAAACACTCTCGCCATACGGTAGCATATGCGGCAGTAAGGTCTACTAAAACTGCTCCCGATTTACATTCTAGCTGAAAAACCTGTCTCTATATGAGTGGTCAAGGCCAAGGCCAAGGCCAAGGCCAAGGCCAAGGCCAAGTTGGTCTGTGCAATGTCTAAATCTAGCTTGTTCTATAGGTAAGACCTCTTCGATAAAGTTGTATTGATAATAATGCGTGATTTCCTTCAGGACTTAAACACCTAAAGATTATTATTTTAAACAAAACGTATGTGACGCCATTATATTTTCTACATATTTGTAAATGAAATACTTGGAGTACTTAACGATTTTTTTTTCTTACCAACGAGGGACTCGTTGAAAAAAGGATGGCCGAGCTGTTATAAATATCTAAATATGTATATCGCTTATTATTTTCATATTAGGTAAATGACTACTAAGCATTCTAACAATGTTTTATATTTAGAGTGCTTCTTATGATTGATCGAGATACTGTCAATCTTAAATGATCAATCATAAGCAAGTGTTATAAATGTCTAAATATATCAATTATTATTTTCATGTTGGTTAAATAATTGCTAATGATTATAATATAAAGTTCTATATTTAAAGTACTTCTTATGATTGATCGAGATACTGTCAATCTTAAATGATCAATCATAAGCAAGTGTTATAAATGTCTAAATATATCAATTCTTATTTTCATGTTGGTTAAATAATTGCTAATGATTATTATAAAGTTCTATATTTAAAGTACTTCTTATGATTGATCGAGATACTGTCAATCTTAAATGATCAATCATAAGCAAGTGTTATAAATGTCTAAATATATCAATTATTATTTTCATGTTGGTTAAATAACTGCTAATGATTATTATAAAGTTCTATATTTAAAGTACTTCTTATGATTGGTCGAGATACTGTCAATCTACAACGACCAATCATAAGCAAGTAAATTGGTGGGGATGAAATCACAATAGCGGGCATTCAGAGTTATGTCGGGCATTCGTTATTCAAGATCGAGAGCAAACACATGGAATATATCGCCTTTAGGCTGTTGTAAGTAAAACGGTACTGTAATAAGACTGATAGTTAATACTGTGTGAAGTGTTTTTGTATTTAAAGTCTCTGCTACTGGTTGATGAACTAACACGGTTTACACGATATACCAAAAGTAAAAAATTGTCGAATTTTATACCTAATTCTATGACAATTACACAGCTAACACAGGTAGTGACGTCGTCAATCTCTTCGCAGAATACTTTTCTTCCGTTTATAATAACTGTCCCGTTATAAACTATACACCTAATTTTACTCTTTCTGAGTTACAAGATACCAATGCACTCTGTCTACGTCCGATTAAAAAATCTTGACATCACGAAAAGTGCAGGACCCAACGGTATTCCCCTTTCTTTGTTCGCCAATGTGCAGAAGCTCTAGTTAAACCCCTAACAGTAATTTTCAACAAATCTTTAAACGATGGTATTTTCCTTCTTAATGGAAAATAACCAAAATAACTCCCATATATAAGTCAGGTGATAAAAAAAAGGTTGAAAACTACCATCCAATAAGTATCCTGAGCTGCTTTGCAAAGTTTAGTATACGACCACCTTTACAATCATTTACGACATAAGATCGGTTCAAAATAACATCGTTTTGTTTCGGAACGCTCTATGAGCTCCAATCTAATTGAATATATGAACTATTTATGTGAATCTTTTAACGAGAAAATACAGGTTGATGCCATTTATACAGACTTTTCAAAGTCCTTTGATCGTGTCAATCATTCTGTTCTTTTATCAAAACTCTCTCATTTGGGTATTCACGGTGACCTTCACAGATGGATAGATTCATATTTATCAAACAAGTCAACAGTTGATTGTACTTTTTGGCTTTGATTCAGTACCATTTCTTTCTACATCAGGTGTACCGCAACGTTCCAATTTAGGTCCTCTTTTATTTTTAGCATTTATTAACGATCTCCTGGATTCATTGATTTAGCATTTATTAACGATCTCCTGGATTCATTGAATTGTAAATGTCTGGCATATGCCGATGATATCAAAATTTTTCATAAGATTTACGGAGACAATGATTCCTTTAAACTCCAAAACAACCTTAATATCATACAATCTTGGTGTGTCGTGAATAGTATGGCACTAAATATACTGAAGTATCAAATTATCACATTCACTAAAAAGAAAACTCGTTATACTTTTAATTATAATATTCAAGGAATCAACATTGATCGAACTGACATAGTGCGAGATCTAGGTGTCATGATTGATTCGAACTTATCATTTAGATCACACTTCGACTATATCACAAGCAAAGCTAATAGAATGTTCGGATTGGTTACACGTGCTGCCAAGCCATTTAAGTCTGCTAACTCATGGATTATTCTGTATATATCTTTGGTTCATAATATTCTAGAATATTGTTCATCAGTATGGTCTCAGTTCTATAAAACTCATATAGACATGATTGAGTCCGTCCAGCGTCGCTTTCTACGGATACTGTGCGGTAAACTTAGTCTCAGAAATAAAATTACAGAATACAAAGATAGACTTCACAAATTCAGTCTTAAAAGTCTCGGAGAGCGTAGATCTATAGCTGACTTATGTATACTTCACAAAATCGCAAACGGAACCTTCAGCAGCGATCTGCTTGGACAAATTTATTTTAGAATACCTACTCGTTTAGTAAGAGTGCACCAGTTATTTAGTTTTCCAGCAGCGGTAGTCCGGTGGAACTGTAGTGGCCTTGCCAGGCTAACAGTGTAGGTCAGTTCGAAAAAAAAATACCAGCAGTTAATAATAATGTTTCAAAAAACAGTTCGCTGTTTCGAATATGCAATTACTATAATCAATTTTGTGTTCACCAAGTCATTTCACTATAGTCTAAGAAATTTTAAGAGGTTTGTATCTGAATCATAAATAGTAATTTACATATATGTGTGATAGTATTGCATTGTATATCGTTAATAGACTCATTTTAGGCTAACTGTGTTTGTTGTTAAAACTATATATGTTGTGTACAATTTGTAATTTGATTTCAGATTTGTAATGATATAATAGTTTTGCTATGAATGTAATTGTCAATCTGTAATCTGTAATTGTACCTTATTGTAAAAATACTAAATAAATATCTGAGAACTTTAGCACTGTTCGACCGATCAGCGTGAAAGTTAGCGTACCTAGATATTCTTTTTATGAAGAAGGTTTTGTGCTATATTTGATTGTTTTTAAGTTTTATATTGTAATTGAACTTGGACAAAATTGCGCGCTTTTCTTAGTAGCTAATATATGATTTACAAAAATTTTAAAATTGTATAATTACGATTACATTTTTTAATTATATTTAAGTAACTTTTTTTTATATACTTCAGAGGTTAGCGTTTGACCACAATCTCATCTGATGAGAAATGATTATGTGGTCTAGGATGGTATTCACGCTAAACCTAGAGGGGAAACTAGCTCTAATGTGTAGCTGCCACAATACACCAAAAGATGCTTGGCGATAGATTTTCAACTGGAAGGTTGTAGCTAGCCAGGCGGACTTAGAAAAACCCTACCACCATGCTATGGTTTCATCACGATATTTTTTTCCTTCACCGAAAGCTCCGACTTAGTTGCTAGAATTCGAACTTTTTTATTTACCATCTTTGTCTATAATTCATGCATACTCACAATAATTCGTCTTTTATAGAATATACGCGCTGATATAGGTATGTTGTATCTATCACGCATTTCACTTCCTAAGCAAGTTTAGAATGATTTTAAAATAATAGAACAATACATATTGAGTTGTAGACCGACAATTTTAAACCAAATACTTACCTTATTTTGACATTCAGTCATTAAAAATATATTTGAAAAATCATATAAAAAATAAAGGTTTTTAAAGGTGGTTCAAAAATCACGACACATAAAAAAATACTAAACGTATTATTATGAACGTTACGTGAAACGTATATATCATAGTATGAGATTAAATGAAATAGAGGTTTAAATATTAATCTTCGTAAATTTTGCTTCAACCCAAGTTACTATTTAAGGCTTGTTTATGTCAACGTTATTAACACATCTGCCACTAGGAAATATCTCTCTTCGCCAGTATACAGA
Source organism: Antheraea assamensis (assembly GCA_035772565.1). Taxonomy (NCBI): domain Eukaryota; kingdom Metazoa; phylum Arthropoda; class Insecta; order Lepidoptera; family Saturniidae; genus Antheraea; species Antheraea assamensis. Next base: position 6,586,155 of record JAQQSE010000064.1, on the reverse strand, counting down.
TCACAATTGTCACCAATTAACACAATGTGGGAGGACAAAAAATTGGACCACCGCAGTCGCCACCTTGGCTAATGTTCCCGCTCGTGGACGAAGATGTAGAAGAAAAAAAACTTCATGCAAACTGCAGGGGTGCAAAACTCAAGACAGGAGTGTCTAAACATAAGCAACAATTGACAATTAAAGTGAATAAGTAACATCTGATAACAATGTTAGCTATTTTCAAAGAATTCCGTTTAATATATCTTTACCATTTATTTTAATATAAGTAGTCTTCAATGGATATGAAATAGATAAACAGAAAAGGAACGCCATATTCATATTTTTATGAATAAATCCGTAGTTCTGTCTGTATATTTAATTTTTATCCAACATTTTTTTAATGTCAATTATTTCAAAATATCTCTATATAATAATAACAAAACTATATCATTTCAACCAATTTTGGTAAATCGTTAAACAAATTTACCAATTGATCTCTTAAAATATGAAACGTAAGCCAACTTTTATGTCAATACATGGGATATAAATGATTCCAAAGTTTTATAGCCTAAAATTACATAGCTATAATTTACATTATTAGTAACAGTTTTAAAAATCGTAAAATATGTTAATAAATGGTGTAAAATAACGAGTCGAAAATAATTACTAGGTACACCAAAAATTGCGTGCGGATATCGCTAAATGAAAGGTTGTATGTGGGATATATGATACGTCATTGATTAGTCGAAATACTATAAGATATCTGTAATACGTTTATATATTATAAAATATACCAATATATTAATACAAAAAAATACGAAAACAATTACTGCACGAAATCAAACGCGGAGTCGCGGGCAATTCCTAGTAATCATTGTAATACATATAATAATTATTGATACAGGCACTTATGACATGAAATGTTATTAAATCGATAAACTATAACATCGCTTGGAAGTTGAACTTGAAAGTTCGCACAACTAAGTGTTTTTTCACGAACGATATTTATTACATTAGGCCGCGTTAGGCGATATGTTATTATTATTAAGTTTTATATTGTAATTTAACGCGGACATCGTCGTGGGAGGTTGTATCTACGTGTGTATAATCAAAGACGTATAAAAACTGCAATGCAATATGTTGCTGAATATTAACTTCGTTTTTAGTCTTAGGCCTGTTTATTTATGTTTTATTTTACAGATTATGTATCAGTTGGGCGAGTTGACGTAACTATATGTTGGTTTTAAAAGTCTACTTTATTGTTATTAAAGCGAAGAGTATTCAACAAGATAAAGCTATTAATATACAATACAAAACACTCAAAGCCCTCGAATCTTTCAAAAGATTACAAAAAAAAAATATTTTATCGAGTCCACACAGTAAATAGCCGCAAACATTCATTGTGGGTACCCCATTCAGTTTATATTAGAAAACGCCCACATTTATTACAATGGACCTCGTCTGAAAATGTCTTAATAGCGTCGCTGGTGACTTGCAAGATAGTTTCTTGATTAATGGCGCGCTGCGGGACTAACGAGCGACGTATGATGGTACCCAAATGTGAGGGGCAGAGTATTTGCGGTCGAGCTATTCCGGGTGTAACAGACGGGTAAATATTTATGTGTTTACCTGCATTTTGCCGATATGTCTCAAGTAGTAACTGTTTTCTGGCCTCATCTATAATGTGTCACCAAGAAGGCTCAGGTTTAATTCCTACTGAGTTGAAATAAATTTCTAGTTATTGTAAATTAACAAAACCGTCTTAAAATTGTAATATCTCGTGTGCAACATTTTAAACATTTCCTAAATTTGAATTATGTTCTAACAATATGTTCTAATTTGTAAAAAATATTTAATTAACAAATAATTTCGTATCACTTAAAATCTTTTAATTTTTGAATCTACAAACAACACATTGAGTGGATATATAATTTGAAGGAACAAATATTTTACGAGGTAACTTCGCAATTTATGGAAATATTCTAGTATAAAAATAATAGTAGGTAAGTTAAGACGGAATGCACATCATGTGGAGTGTAGGCAGCAGCCGACAGTGCTAGATATGTCTTCGTCACAATTTACATAAATGATATATGCGATCCGCCTAATGCTGTGCCCTAGTCATTTATTAAGTGGTTACGAGCATGAGGTGTACCGGGCAAGCCGCATAGCACGCGTTCCCGGCCGCATGCGCCGACAGCGGTTCCTACGCTGGACCACACTGAAACAAATCCCAACATACTTCTATTTGGGTCAACCGTGTTGACGTATGTAACTCGAGAGATCCGTTCGTAGATAAACAGAACATTAAATGTGAGGTATACGCTATTTATCATCTAGTTTTTTGCATAAGTACCGCAAGAACTAGAAGATCATCAACACTGTTTGTCCACGCCCTATGATAGACGGTGGTCGAACGCGGGTGGTCCGCTCGCGCCTCCGGCTTAAAGCGCCATCTTTAGAAGTTTCTAAAACACGCGTCATTCTAAATAAATCTTATCTTCGCCGTTAGAAGATGTAGTTTTCGTCGTGTGAGTAATTTTGAAATGTTACCTTTTCAAATGATCATCATGTAAAGTAACTCATTAAACATGATAGTTGATCTACCGAAAGTAAAGATTTGGATGTAATAACAGGTGGGTGTTAATTGCTGGCATGAGGCGTCAATAATTATTTTTTTTAGCCACTAATGGAAGAAGTTCCGGGTTATGAAAGTTTTTGTTGGGTGTAATCAAACCGTAATTAGCGGTTGGCTAGTGTATGTGATATACTCTGAACCGACTCGACTCACTATGGTGAAATTATTGCCTCGGTAATTCTCTGCAGTGTCTGTATTCGTGTTGAAACGTTTGTATATGAAGACATTAGAGAGTTCTTTATGATAATTATATTGCGTGCTAGGTACCTACTTATTTTTTGTATAATACGTCAAGAAGAAATCACAGATGTCGTGTCTCGGTAGTTTTTATTTAATGAGCATGTCTATGAATTTAATCGTAAGCTAACATTATCTTTTTATTTTCAAAACTGGAATAAATAATCAGGACTTTATGCGATAATATATTTATATAAACAAATATGTAGTTTATTAGTAGATAATACTTAAGATTTGACAATAATGTTAAAGATTACGTGTCTTGTTTGTTTCACAGAAACGGTTCACCGATGAAATATTTAGCATATGTTGACATTCCGTTGTAGTTTTTGTGCTATTTATTTTTTGTTGCGTTTTTGCCGGTTCTGCTAACGAGACGACGCCGAAAGTCACACATAATTATGAGATAGACAAGAGTAAGCAATGAAATCCATACATCGTCTATACAAATAAATAAAATGGAGGTATCTGTTTGTAATGTCAAAATAACTGCTTTTTACGAAATGGATGTGAAAGTATATCTATAGTGGACTTAACAACAGTAAAGCTATTTTAAAAATGTGTATCTGTCTTTGTTTTTCCAATTAATCTCTCAAATGATTTGACCGACTTGACAACTGGAGATTCTATGGTAAATAACCGATATTATAATAAGTAATTTGGGCTACTTTTATTTTATAAAATAAAATAGGGTTCCGCGCAAATATAATCCTTTATAAAGATCTAAACACAGACCAAGTCACGGGCGGCTGTTACTTAATTAATATCAATCTGTTTGATTTTACAAATGACACAGCTAATAATAAAATAATATTTGTAAAATAAAAGTTTATCTGTACTCGACTTTGTCACGATCACTATGCACATGATGAGAAACTTAACAAGGTGAATTTCGGTTTTAGTTTGGCTGGTTTCGGTACTAATTAGTGTATATCAGTAGCCAACAGGCTGGCAGTTTGGCAGAACAACGACGATCGGTGATGGATTAGCGATGGATCGGCGATCTCAAGAGTCACCGTTGTTATTAGATTGTACTGTGCTAACCCCTCAGGCAGAGTACAGTTTTGCTGTAATGTCTAAAAAAATAATACAGTACCTTAATTTACCGTTAATTTAGAATTATTTTAAGCTGTTAATCTGTACTATTATCTAAACTTCTATACTATTATTATAAAGGGGTAAAGTTTGTTTATAGAAGGTAATTTGTGGACCTACGAATTCAACTTTAAAGAAAGATTTCACTAATAGAAGGCTACGGTTTCCCTGGGTGGCATGAGCTATATTCTATTTTAATTAAGTGTTATATTATGATTAACGCGAACAAAGCCGCGGATGATTGTTAGCGCTAGTTAATTTTATTATAGATTTGACCGGAGATTTTTTTTTGTAATACGATTTTTTCGTTACTAACAAAGATAATATAAACATCATTTGAAAAATATTTCTATATAGGTAGGTACCGTAAACTCGAGTAGTAATGTGTCTATAATTCAGAACAAACTGTATACAAAAAATCTCTTCTGTCAGCTTGATATCAAGCAATACATTTTTTCTTCTAAGTACTTATGGGTTCTGTGGTTACTGCTAGTTTTCTTTTCTATAAGGCTTCTCTCTACAAAATATTATCCAATTTGAAGAATAAATAGAGACACTTTTACACAGACATTGTTTATCAGTTTTATACAATTTATGCTGTAGATGTTCAAAAAAGAAAATAGTAAAAATCAAAGCAAACAGGAAAATTATTACGCAAATAAAATTTTCTATAGGACATTTGTGGCAACCGACAGATCCTATCGCGAAACCCACTATTCTCGATCCCAGTCGGTCATATTTTTGTCAATTTTTCATTTGACATATCCCATTTCCTATTCAGAAAAACACGAATCAGACGTCGAAAAACAAGGGAACGGAAAAAAGATCGTTCCGTTCGAAGCGACAGATAATCGTGTTAGCCGGCCGCAGCCGTACTACCGAATAACTGATGTGAACCGCTCGGTGCACCGAACCCAATGAGATTGGGGTGTTTTTTCCATCGAACCACTGTCGAGACAAACAAGGGATGCAAATTCGTGTTGACTCCACGATCCATCTTGTTCGTCTCTCCGGAGACCAGTTCCTGTACAAATAGAGCCGTGATTGAGACGTCCCAACGGTTTATTTGTACTTAATAAGGTTTCAGTTGTTTTTCTGGCTACGATTCGGAAAAATAAGTCTATTCGATGTAATAAATAAACGTGGAGTTAGTGAGTAGCGGACGCCAGCGGTTTAGTTCCGCTTAATCTTGAAAACAAAACTGCATCGTAAAATAGGGATTGTACAACACACCGGCGGGTTACAGTTCGCCGGCGGACACTACAAACTGTGACCTACTCGGATGAGGAACGGTCCGTGCCTCGGTGCACAATGCGAACTAACGCCAACTTCTAAAATATGCACAACACGAGTATTTTCATTTCACATTGGTATTACCTATACCGTATTATCAGTAACAGTTTAAACAGTTAAATAATTAAAATGTAAAATTTAAGTAATAAAAAAAGATATATTATATATTGTATATTCCAAACTTGGAAAAAGAAAAACTTGGTTAATAAATTTGCGCTTATTGTACATTTAATAAACTATTATATGTTAAGGTATTACATAACAAATTGGGTTAAAGTACGAACTTTTCCGTTTTCTAAAGTATCATCAAACTAGTAATTGTAGTTATAGGTCATTAGTTATCACATTCAAGTATAGTACCTACTTCACTTCAGTCTGAGCCCTTCCATACCATTGCCCTTACAGTAGGAATACAAGTCTATAGTAAATAGACCATGCAGTGAATCGGGAGCGAGTCCCGCGTTACTGTCCAATAAATATATTGTCTCGCGCATAGCTAGCACAGATAAAGCAAGCTCGCGCCTCTCTCTACTTTGTTGCTTCCCGGTACAGTCTCAGTACCAGAGATTAAAAGCGACATAAGAAAAACACAATTAAAAATACTTTTTATTAATTTACATATATATTTCTCATTCTGTCTGCATAGTGAGACATACATATAGACGTAACCCTATTTTATTAGGGACCATTTCTTCGTATATATATATTATTTTTATATGGTTATTACTCTTTCACACCTTAACTACCCAACTAACTATCTTGAAATTCAATAAACACATTGTCAGATATACAGAAAATGACATAGGATACCTATTATCTAGAAAAAATACTGTGTCCGAGGCATTAATCGATCTACATTAACACGAGTGAAGCCGCGGAATAAAGCTAGTATTATTATAGCCAAATATTAAACCAACAACAAAATTTAAAGATGTTAAATTTACTCAGAAAAAGAACTTAGCGCAAATATATTTGTCGATAATTCAATTCAAATAAATATCCATCTAATTCATAATATGAATATAATACTCGTACATAATAGTCCCTAAGTGTTTTGTGTCTGTACGCTGAAAGAATGTGAAATTATTTTAGAGCTTAACAACGCTCATTAGTGCATCGCTAAAGAGATTTATCCTAGGGTCAGATGTTGACTGTAGTTTTCAATTTATTACTTAAATATAAATTAATAAAACATAAAAAAGATTTGTAACATATGTACCTAATGATGTCGCCAAAAGTGTCACCACACTTTTCTTTAGCGCTCGGAGCACTGTCAGCCCGTCGAGTCGAGAATATGGCGTTTGCACATCATGACAGTTTTCAAGAATTTTATATCATCTCTGCTTTATGAATATTCTTTTTCTGCCACCGCAGTGTATAGTGTTATCATAAAATTTAAATTTCCTAAACGGTAATAATACAAAGTAATCAGTACCTATATTACAACTATGTAGGTTATAGGTAATTCGTTTTTTATTTATTATAACTAAGTAATGAAGTATCCATTAGACTATAAATGGAAACATGGAATACACTTTAACGTTTTCATTACTTTAGAATCATTATGTTCATATGTTATAATTTACACCATATTTTTGAATTTCAAATAAAAAATAGCTTATATTAAGACTAAGCCGCGTACTACGAATGAATGAAAACGTGTGAAAATAAATACCACTAATGAGTTAATTATCCTGTTTTCTTAATTTTTTCAAGTTGTTACTTCTCTTCAAAAACGTTTTTAAAATGAACAGTTAAAAAAATGAATGGTTAAGAGTGTGTTTTATTTTCATGTAAAATAAGATTTATTTTTAAACTTTCACAAACAGGTTACACAAGTCAATTACAAAACGTTGGACCTGGATACAAAGAATCGGAATAAATAAACAAAGCGGCAGAGAAACCAATACGATTTAGCACGTCCCGGGGGACGATCGTCTCTCCTCCTGATCGGGTACCATATTGTTACGTTACTCGAATTCTTTTAAATCATGTCTCAATTTTGGCTACACTAAAAATCAAGAGGTTTTTGTTAAATATTTTTTTACTCAAATTTTAAATGTATCTTTTTTTCTAATACCAGCTGACAACAAACGTGTTCTGTTTGTATGTTTGCATTTTTTTGGCATGTAAACGACTAAACGACAAAAATGTAATTTTGGAAGAAAAAAATTAACCATTTGTTACATTATGACCACACTTTTTTCTTATTGAATAGCCTAAGTACGGTATAGTTGTAATTGTTTAGTGTCTGAAACCCACTCGAGAGCAAATATTTCGTATGGTATTTGACAAACATTTGTACAGTACTCTGCATTTAATTTGGTAAATCGAGGAAAAGAGTGAGACGTTCGACTAAGCTCGGTTTGCTTCGGTATTGTAAAGTATTCTCTCTATTGTACAGCGCAATGATTACGATAGACAAAGATAACGATGTATGAAACCGAGCATAGCGATTAGCGGACTATCTCGAACTTCTACTGGACGTGCCAAGTCAAAAGTATTGCCAAATAGTATCGATATCTATAGACCTCTTAGTGTATAATTTATTTCAGTATGGTATCGTATGCGAATTTGTAGTTTTAATGACGTAATCTCTGTCAAATCCAGAGAACTTTTCGTCTTTATTTTACTCATCAATACAGTGGTTACTCAATAAAGTATTATAGTTTTTAATATTTGCATTACAGATCTCTTCGGTTTTACACTTAATCTTAACTAATATTATAAATGCAATTGTGAGTTTGTTTACTTGTTTGTTACGCTTTAACGCGTTAACTACTCAATCAATCGTTATGAAATTTTGGACACACGTCGTCTGGGGACAAAAAATGTACTCTACGTTTCATTCAGAATAATGTGCTTTTCCTGAGGGGTGGATCAAATTTAGATTAACGCAAGCAAAACCGTAAGTAAAAGCTTGTAACTTTATAAAAATAAGTTTCAATAGCTTCACATTTAGTGTTTTGTGAAGACAGACGAAGACCTTCCCTTTTTTTTTTTTTTTTTTTTTTTTTTTTTTTTTTTTTTTTTTTTTTTTTTTTTTATTAACGTGGGGAAATCCCTTATGGATACCCATCCTCCCGGGGGAGAGAATGGGTTATGTCCGACTCACACGGACTAAAACCCCACGGTGTACCGGCCACCGCTTTAAGTTGGGGCGGCATGGGACCGTGCTGAGCTATCACCATGCCGCCCCCAGCGGTCAGCCCAGCGAAAGATGGCCGCCGGGCTCCGTCCTTATAGAGAGGTACACTAGGTACACGACCAGCTACCTCCCATCGTCCGCCGAACCTGTGCAATGAAGAGATGGGCCCCCCGGCCCATCTCCTCAGGTCTAGCTACGGAGGTGGTAGGAGGCGGGCAAATCGCTGCCTCCTTCCACCGGCCCTCCTTTGGCGGAGACGGCCGCTGAGAGGGTCCGCCTCTCGGGCCCTCTCCGCCGCCTCCTTCTGCGAGATGACCTCCTCGCAGAAGGAGGCCATCACCGTCCACGCGTTCTCGCTGCCGAGCATGGCCGCAACCACGCTCGGCAGCGAAAGATCTCCTCCCACCGCCGCAGCCAGAGTGCGGCGCTGCACCTCCCACGCAGCACACTCAGACAGAGTGTGCTGCGCGGTGTCCTCTTCAGCGCCGCACTCATGACATGCGGCGGTTGGCTCCCTGCGAGCGATCTGGTGCAGGTACCAGCCAAAACAGCCGTGGCCGGTTAGCACCTGCACCAGTCGGAACGTCAGGGAGCCCCACTCCCTCTCTAACCACTGCGGCAGGACCGGGCGGACGGCGTCCACCGTATATCGTCCATACCGCGCGTCCGCCAGGTCCTGCCGCCACCGCTCTATAGCGGCCTCCCTCCCCTGTCTCCGCCTACTTTCTATCTCCCTGGGAGCCGGAGGCTCCCCCAAACATTTCCTTGCCGCCGTGAAATCATACACGGCGGCAAGCACCCTCGCCTCCAGCTCCCAGGGCAGGGAGCCGGCAAGCGCGAAGGCCGCCGACGAGGACACAGTGCGGTATCCTCGTATCACCCTCAGTGCCATGATGCGCTGCGCGGCACGCAGCGCGCGCACGTTGGTGGCACCGAGGGCGTCGGCCCACACTGGTGCCCCGTAGACGGCCATCGCCCTCACGACCCCCATGTAGAGTCTGCGGCAGCCGGCGCTCGGCCCCCCTATATTAGGCAGCAATCGGCCGAGCGCCCCTGCCGCCCCAGAAATCCGCGGTCCGAGCCCCTTGAAGTGGGGCTCGAACCGCCAACGCCCGTCCAGGGTGAGGCCCAAATACTTCATCTGGGTCCCCACCCTGATGCGGGCGCCCTCCACAATTATATGGGCCCCAGGTGGTGGCCCTCGCCGAGGCCCATGGAACAAGATGGCCTCGGTCTTATCGAGGGCCACCTGGAGGCCCAAACGCCGGATGCGTCCGACCACGACGGTTGTGGCCGCCGTGACCAGACGCACCAACCCCTCCCAATCTCCCCCCCCCTGGGCTACGACTAGGGTGTCGTCCGCGTAACAAATGAGGCGCGCTCCACATGGGAGCGCGCCGCGGAGCACCCAGTCGTAACCCATGTTCCACAGGAGTGGACCCAGCGCCGACCCCTGCGGAACTCCCCGCCTGGTTGTCCGCCGGACCATCCTTCCATCGCCGTCGACGTAGGCGATCTCCCTATCCTCGAGGTACGCCTCCAACAGCTGCCTCAGGTACAGAGGCACCCCGAAATACCGGAGCGCCTCCCGTATGACTCCGTGCGGCAGACTGTTGAAGGCGTTGGCGATGTCAAGGGACACCGCCACAACCCTCTCTCCACGGGAGATCGCCTCAGCCGACAACGACTTTAAGAGGCACAGGGCGTCCACAGTGGAACGCCCTGTCCGGAAGCCAAACTGCGCGTCCGCGATGTTCGGCCCAACTCCCTCCAGGTGCTGGACGACCCGGGAAGCAACGATCCTTTCCAACGCCTTCCCGGCGTCGTCCAACAACACTAAAGGCCGAAACGCGGACGCGCAGTCCGGAGGGCGGCCTTCCTTCCGCAGCAGGTACAGCCGCCCCTGCTTCCAGGGTTTCGGGAACTGTCCGACCGTCAGGCACTGGTCGTACAGCCCCCGAAGCCACCCCCCGAGATGGCCCAGCGCCAGGCTGAGCACCCGACCCGGGACCCAGACGAAGCCCTTCCCTGCTATTCGCTATTACCTATTTTAATTCTTGCGTGTGTCTCCTAGTAAATGTTTAAAATACATGTTAAGGAAACAAATATTGGAATAATTGAATATGAAAAATTAGGACGACACCGGTTTTATATTGACTAAATAGAAAAAAAAAAACAAAATATTACTAATCTTTTAATTTAAAATTCTTCCCTTTCCAAGCGTCTTGGCCAGCTTTAATGATTTTCTTGTCCTTATAGCGTCACCTTGATGGCCCTTGGCTATAGTTGTATGTAGCGTTGCTGTCAAGATCTAAAGTGCTTTTTCTTTTTTTTTTGTTATCTCTGAGATTAAAAAAATACACATAATTCGTAATTGACAACCTCGCAGCAAACCTTAATGTTTATAAATTTAGTTTTATTTTTATATTTATAACTTATACAGATCAAACATTATAAAATCTTGTTTTCTTCCAATAAACAGTGCATTACGTATCTACGTACTTAAATAAGTACCCAATAGCTCTTAATCACAATGAAAGTAGTGGACCCGTGTGTAACACATTAATTAAACACGGACCGTCCTAATTTATTCATGTGACATGGAGACACCGTCGCAGTGACGTTTTGTGGCCGACACACAAAAACACCGTGTCTCCACGTTGCTCGCGGCTACAAGCGATAGGTTTTTCTCAATTTCACTAACAACATACAAATCATGACCTTATCTTTTAATTGGAATAGTGCTCTATTTGTTTCTTTGTAAATAAGCTTTATCTGTATTGAAATAAATAAGTTACAACATGTTGGTACACGCAGAACGAACATTAATATTATTGTTGGTCAACTCAACAGAAGCAAGACACAAGTTGTGTAATGAAAAAGCATAGGGTAAAATCTATATAAAACAACTTAATACACCGGAATCCTTAACAATAATATTGGCTTATAGAGAAAACGACATCTGTAAAGCACTAGTGAAAAAAGTCGATTCTTCGTGAAAATATTATAGTAGGTATATAAGCACTTCAAGGAAAGCAGTTAAAACCTTTTGTGATTCAATAAAATACACCGATGTTTGTACATAATTTATACCATTTCTCGATAAATAAGGTCGATGACTATTGAAGCCATTACAATGAAGAAGGAATCATATGGTACCACATTGATTTAAACTTTAAACCATCAAGTAACCGCGCTGAGTGTTGTGGATTCCAGTCTTACACAGGGTGTAGTAACCCGGCATTTAATTTAGCACTTCGACGACAAGTGTGACACGTCCGGCTAAGGTTGGCTTGTTGTTGTAGTGTAATGCCTGCAATGAACAACGTTATATGAGACCAAACTTAGCAGACTATCTCAATCTTTTCTACAGCGTGCCAAATCAAACGCCGGGTACTGAAATTATTTCTCAAATGGTTTTTCTGAGTCTAGGTGTACTTTGTGTCCCTTAATTATATCTCTTGTAAAGTCCTCTGCTACACAAGGCTTTAAAGCATAGTCCGAGTTATTTTTTTAATCCACTTCAAAATATAGTATCAAAATATAGGCTGTTCATATTTCGATTGTATTTTTTTATGTTTGTTACCTTCGTCATTTATAAACGGATTAGGCGAATTCATTTTTTAGTGGAAAAATAAATCCAACTTCAAAACAAGCGCCGTGCTATATTGTTTCATTTTAATTTAATTAGTATTGGATTTTGAATTCTGAAGATACAACAAAACCCTACAAAATCAAACAGAAAAGGCTCACCTAGTAATTGAAGTAATGGTAGGTTTATGACAATCCAAGACAAGGTAGATACCTAATTATGATCAAAGATGTTCTAGTGCAATATTTAAGAGTAGATTTTTAGAGGTTGACTGTTTATTTTATGTATTTTTGTTTTAAATTAAGATAATCTGACAAATTTCGAACAATTTACAATTTGGGACTTTGCGAATTATTAAAGGTTAAATTCCAAGAATTCGGTATCTTAACTGAGTTCTATAAATACATTCTATAAAAACTTAGAAAAGTTGTATTTTGTAATATCCTTCCTGCATTTAAATACTAGGAACTGTAACAAACTGGTTATATTATGTTCCAGACTGAGGTAATGGTGTTTTGGGTAATAGTGTTATTTTTTAAAACAAAGTCCCAATGCACATTACTGATTTTCCAGGATGTAGGTTCAATTTGTAAACGATGGTGATGTCTGGAATTAACATATCTACCTCTATGTACAACTGCTTAAAACGATTACAAATTTAATTTATTTTTATAAAAATATGACGTTAAAAATGTAAACTTGACTCTACAGATTCACCGGACTACTTAATGAGTGTGATGTTTTTCGACTCGGTGGTAGTTTTGACGTTCATAAGCGCCTTCTTACGGCCTAAACTGAATAAAGTATTACTGGTTTTAAATGATAAGATTATAAAAAAGCGTCATCCAGATAATTCAGTTAAAATATGTGTTTGAAAAATAATTTTTAAGAGAACGGGCTGAAAAAAATTTTCCACATTAAATTCAGGTAAAACACTGCTACTACCCATAGAACAACAAAACCATTTTCAGGAGAACGAAGTCAAGATTACCAGCTAGTTATACTTGAATTGTTTATTTAGAATGTATTGTAAGTTCGGTAGATCTAATCTGCCCGCGTAATATCCATATTCTGGACCGAATGTTTACTAACCGAATACGTAATACGGTCCGTTATGATTTAGTTGTTTCAATAACGTAAAAGTGCTAAAATTTTATTGTTTTGCTGAGACAGAATTCCAGTATCAGCTGTGTTCGATAGATAGAAATACTATTATATTAAATAAATATATATTCGAATGAGTTTAATTCTTCTTTTGAACGTAACAGGCATCTATTTATATAATAATATCCACGTAATATAGGTAAGTCATAGGTATCTTATCAAATTTTAAATAAACATAAAGGCTTAATAATTTGGTTACGAATAATCTATACAAAATTATAAATATATGGAAAATGTTTCGTTAACTTAATTGAGAGACTTATATAGGTACAAAAGTGGTGTGTAGGTTTGTATCGTTGTAGTCCGGTGGAACTGTAGAGGCCTGACGAAGCCAACAGTGTAGAATAAAAAAAGGTTTGTATCGCATTCAAATAAAAAAGACATATACAATAATTTAGGAATAAAGTAAACAATTATGTATAACTAAAATATCATGAAATACTCTGTGGCATAATTTTGCATAAATCTATATGTTATTTTATATATGTAGGCACTTTAAATGGTTAAAACATTAATTATTACAATGCTAAAACTATTTCAATAAATACGTCAATTATAAAATTTGTACAAAAAGAAAACCCTCTTTAAAAACATTTTGTAATGGAAAAACAATAAACCGAAATATTTACTAAAATAATCATAAACTGCACCGAAAAAACTCGCAGTCGTCGACTACTCCGACGACATTTAGCAAGAATTACCTCACTCCCACATGGACTTGCATTAAATGCATCATTATAGTTTAAACGGTTTTTAACCCTATGTCCTACAAATAAAATAGCTTTTCTTCTGCACGTTTAATGTCCCGCCTACAAGGGGCGTCGTTCCCCCACCGTCGTCGATCGCAGTAAGTGCGCTCACACGAGTTGCTACTTTTAAAAAATTAATCACAAATCGGCCGTTGATTTGGACAAAAAGTGAAATCGACTCGTCCAGATTTAAAAAAATTGCATATTGTTTTATGTTTAATTGTGAATATGAACATATTTAATTTCGTATTAATACAGACATTTATTTAACCATATTATTAGATAATTCGTGATAAATACTATTAATAGTCTTTAATTCTAGTGTTTAATAAAACTTAAGTCCTTAAGATATTAACAGAATTTTTTTGTAACTTATGCAAGTATCGTAGACGCTAAGAATATTGATTGGTAACTATGCAAAATTAAAATACTCTGGATAGGTAATTTTGTATTACTTTACTAAAAACCTTCGTCAGTCTTTTTGGCCGCACTGAATATAGCCGTAAGTTCGAGTCTGTGGCTAATATAATATAAGAATGTACCTAATACAAAACAAAGTTAAAATATTGTTATTGGAATATAAAATTGTCAATTGTTTATCTTTAAAATTTTAATTGTCTCGATGTTATACATATAATATACGTATTTATACCCAAATTTGTGTTCTGCGTAATTATGTTCAAAGAAGTCAAATAATTTGGCGAGGACTGTACCGATATATTTATATTACCATATTGAAAAACATGTGTCAATTGATATATTACTTTTAATAGTTACAATTTTTATTTAATGCCTAATGATAATGACCACTATACCCACAGAGTGAAATATGCATAAATTGATTTATTTAACGTTCTTACTTTCAGCGACAAGAGACTACAAATGATTACCTTTATGTTTATAATTATATTCGTAGTTATTGTAAAGTAAATTAAAAACATAGCTTTAAATGTTTCTTACGATTGGCGTAAATTTGCCTACCAAAAATTATCTATTAGTAATATTACATTCAGGAGATCCGATACATTAATATCTCAAGAACACCAAAAAAGGTGAAAAACATATTTAGTAAATACAAAAGGCAATTAAAATTTATTGAACTAACATAGATGGGTATCGAAATAGATAGGATAGGTTTCATACAAATTTAGTGACACAAATTAATAAATCATCTAATACCAAATTATAAATACAAATGAAATATCATGAATTAAGTAAATAACTAAAATATGAAAAAGCTTATACTATCATGTTTTATTTTATTATGCAATTGTAGGCAAACGAACAGACGGTTTTTTATTCTAACTGACTTCCACTGTTGGCTTCGTAAGGCCTCTACAGTTTCACTGGACTACAAACGAAGAGATGGGTTAACTGGTGGTAAGTAATTTATATGATAAAGGATTTTTTCCAGCTGATTTGGTTATTATTTTACATTTTTTATAATTTTGAAATTCTGTTTAACAAAAACAAAATGTTCAGTGTTAATTAATTATTTCCTTAACATGGCTTATATATTAAACGTATGTTGATATGGAAACCACGTTACAAAATGAATATTTTTTTGAAAATAAACGAAGTTTTCCAATATTTTCACTATCTCAGTTCCATACATGGTTTTTTCTTCTCGTATATTCAATTTAAAAGAGTATGTTACCAAGTAGTAACATGTTAATTGATTGGCACTACGTACTATTGAATTTTTTCTTCATATAGATGTACATTATTTAAAGTATGACAGTTTTAACCCATTTGTAAATAGTTTAACACTGTAAAATTAGTAAATTGTTATATTAATAAATATACATTCTGGTATACAATCGATACATTTATTAATAGTTGGTATATTCTGTGGCTTTTAGAGCATATTAGATTTTTGCTTCGCTCTTTAGAGTCATAGCATAGATTCTAGTTTAAAACCTTCCTTTACAAAAGGGCTGATGCAAAATTATTTACTTAAATCGGACTCATCATTGCTTAGATCAGTATGTTATAATATAAATATAAATCTTGTTGTATAATATTTATTGTATTTATATTGTATTGTTAACAAATTAATATTGTTTGTATAGTATTATCTGTATCTAAGTATAAACAAATGCAAATACTCTATATTGTCTATGACTTTCTGTTTCTATTAAAGATGGACGAAATGAACAAGTGATTTATTTGTATGTATCAATAATTAACTTCATCAGTCACCTCAAAAAATAATTTGTAATTGCTGTTGGATATTTTTAAGAATTATTTATGTGATCATATTACACTTGGATATTTTTTCACACTTTGTAAGTATACATTTTGGCCACAGTCTCACCAGATAATAATTGACAATATGTTCTAAGTGTTACCATTTATTGCTATACCAATATAACGACTGGTTCTCAAGTGTAGCACCATGAACACACCCATAGATGCTATATTTTTAACTTGAGTCTGGTTGCTAGTCAGTCGACTTGCTTTAGAAAAACCTAACCATCACAATGATTTTCTTCATCAAGCGACGTTAATAGATTGCTAAGTAGTGAAGGAGTTAAGCGTTATTTAGATACAAATATAAAATGTTGGACACCTATCGCTTATAACAGATTTTATCAAACACTTATCAAATCGACGCTGTATAATAATAATATTATTAAGTCTATCGAGAAAGATGATAACCTGAACCCAGAAATGTGGAATTTCCACTGACGAAGTCTATGCAAAACAAATTTAAAGCTTACGAGTATTTCCACTCAATGACCGAACTGTTCTTCTATAATGGGATCACGGCTTAATACTTTGTTACAATACACCGTTTACCTAAATAATGTTTTAGTGAATCGTAAGTCCCTGAAACCTATAGTTATAGATGCTATTGATTTTTTACTGCTGATGAGTTAGGGGATATAGCGTGATAAAATATACTATCGGTAAAATCAATAATAGTACTGACTTTCAAGTTATTACAGTTCACATGCCTCGCATAGAAATCAACGAAATAATTAATATGATTCGTCACAATTTGCGCTATGCCAACCAATTGTATGCCCATTACCGGTTCAACGTCGATAAAGTTTAATGCCAAACGACATGGTTAGTTTGAAGTCCAAGTGCTTAATAAATTATAATAAATACAAGTTGTAAGGAAAGTCTGTTGAGTTTAATTTTACGCAAATTTGATGTCGCGCCATAAATGCGCGGGCAATCATACAGAGTTGATTAGTTAGGTACTTGTTACTTACAACGTCTAGTTTCAATTTTACCGTGTTCATATAATGATGTATGTAGAATAATTTTAATTGAGCGTACACTCTTGTTTTCTAATAAGCAGGAAAATATTTTTACATCTTTGAGTATTCATAAATATATGTATTATTAAAAATCAAATATATAATATGATATAGTTATATTATAAAAAAGTGCTATTATTTCAAGCAGACTACAGAAATGCTATTTCGATTAGTTTGGATTGGTAATGCACTATACTTTTTGAAACAAAGAATTATCCATATTAATTGTCTGTGCGTTTAACAAATTTGCGTACGAGTGAAATCAGTTTCGTTAAGTAACTCTTAAGCAGCGTTGTAGATAAGAAATAAAAAGTGCGTTCAAATGATTTATTATATATGAATAGTGACAAAAATCATCATCCAAGATATATTTGGTGGAACTGTTTTGGACAGGAACTTGAACCATACATTTGAAGGTGGTGTCGATTTTTAAGAAAAATATGCCCAGTCTTGATTTAGTATTAATTGTGCAGGAAGACATGTAATTTAGCTGGTATAATTTCTTGAAAAGTGTGGAATGATTACCATATTACATACCTAACCACCTAATATTGCTTCAAAAAATAACTGGCTGTAGCTAGTGAAGTCTAGTTTGAAGATGGATCTCTCCAAATACCTATTTAGATAGCATACCAATTTTGTTTTAATTTTAAAACAAATAAATAAGACACTTTCCAAAATTATTGCAATATTGTCAAGATAGAAAAAATGAAGGGCGGCAACTCTCAAAGCGCGTATTTAGTTATTGTAAGTATGGGTGTACTAAGTAATGTGAATAAATACTCTGATATGATCGGCTCACTGTTTAATGAGAGAACCTTTCCCGCGTCCGCCGCGGTGTAGCGGTGAGCCGTTTAGCGAATTTCAATAGTTATCGCGCGGAGAAAAACTCCAAGAGAGAGGGACAGGTGCGGTAACCGGTACCGGCGCGAGCGGGACGGACTTAACAAGAAAGAAGTAATAAAAAAGTGGTCGTGTGTGCGTGGTCGGAGTGTGGTGGCGTAGGGCGGCAATGCAGGCCCCTCCCTGTGTCGCGCCGCCTCGCGTCTCGCCGCGCCTCAGTCGAGTCGACAACGCTCGGAGCCGCACCGGTCCGCTCTAAACGCGATAACAGCGTAAACGCGTAAAAAGTTTTCGCTTACACTTCGAAACTTAACGAACAGTGAAAAGACACACACACGAAACCTTATTCTATAATATTATATGAAATTTATTTAAAATATTATTTAATTTGTGTCTCTTTTTTAATATACTTAGATTTTAATTTGATAACATTACTTCAGAAGTTAGTTTTTTAGTATTGGTTTAAGATAAAATTGCGGAAAGTGTCGTTAGGGTGATTCTGGAAGGATACATTTGAGCTGAAATTTGCATAGAATATGCTCTCGATCATCGATGGGATGTTCAGACGGTGACGGCATTTGGACGACGGACAAGAGATTGGGTTCTGAGGTGATTAACTTGATGCTGCTACAAGGAGAAGGTCGCGAGCGGCCGGGGACCGCTATGGAGGAGGAGTGCTCGGCTCGCCCCTGCGCTACTGACTTCTCCATCGCAGCTATTATGGCTAGAGATCGGCAGGAGAGAAGAGAAAGGCGAAGACACAGGGATCCTAGCGAAGACACTTTAACTCCTTTAGGTGAGTTAACTATTTTTAAATTATGAATGATCTGTTTGTTTCCAAATGATATTGAAATGTGCGTAAACACTATAATTATAAAGATTAAATAAAACATATTATGGTCTATAATAAGTACGTATACTATATTATGTCGTACTTAGACATATCAGTTACTATAAATTGTTACTGTTATTTACTTCGAACTTTAAGTTAAATCGGACAATACTATTACGGTACAATAGTTGTCCTGTAACTTAAATCATATAGATAGAACTAAATAATTATGTAAATATGCTAATTGCTGTATTTTTTAAATAGTGTTATAATTATGTTTTCGTCGCTAATAACAAAATAATTAAAAGTTGGTTATATTTGGGCATGAATTGGTCTGTTAAAATGAACAGGTTAAAAACAGAATTAACAAAATTTAACTTAGGATTCATCATAAAGTTTTAAACTAGACATATTTAATTTATTGTCTACAAAAAAATAAGAAAAATACACTCATTCAACTATTTCATTCCTATTGTAGGAAATACACACCTAATAAACTGGTTTACTTTTATATAGTCTTAAAAAGTAAATTAGTTTCAAACGTGTGTGTAGGTAGATATTACAATAACTGGCACTATTTTTTCATTATAACTTGAACTTATCGTTGATTTTATGAATTTTAAAAATACTTATGGTGCACATAAATTACAATAAAATCCTATTTCTTTATATTTTTACCAGAACAAGCCGATTGAGGAAACAATTTTGTATTATCGATTCATTATTAGTAAATTATTTGCAACTTTACATGTAAGCATTAAACATAATTGTAAATGGTAAATAAATGGAACATTCTAATTAAGTAGATTTTATTTTTACATGAAAATACGTTTTTAGCTTTTTTTAATTCGTGTTACATCTGCAATAAAAAGTTCGATTGAATATATATATAGTCTGTGTACATTTTCATTGATAATATTAATTGGCTGTCGTTGTCTTTCTTATTACATCTCTTTATGTAAATATTAATTAAATATAAAGTAAATATAGAATTATATAATTGTGTTCATATAATACTTATCTACTGAAATCTATTATTATTGTTAAGATCTTGCCGATTTCAGTATTAACGATTGCTCCCGGCTTTAATCTTTTATGCAGTTCTGTTGGTGTGTACGCATAAGTCGCTTTTTTGTCGTAGTTTGCATAGTAGGCGACAGGATACCGTTTACATGTTTATATAAATATGTAAAGGGATATCAAATACAATATAACATAACAAATATTAATTTTATAACCAAAGAAACAAAAAAACTAAAACTAAAACTCAAACGAATAAAATAGACAATGAAGAGAGCAAGAAAGAAAATATATTTCTTCGTCGAACAGTAGATTATTTCTGATGTTGATGTTTGTAAATTGTTAATTAATGTGTTTAACAATCTATTTTAAAATAAATCGTCGAAATATCTTGATGTTGTTATAGATTATATACACATTATATTTTCTACAGGTTTTAATAGATCAATATTATATAGTTTTATTTGTAAATCAAATTAGAATTTGAATATCGTATGTATATTGTAAATCAATCTTATGTACATTTTACACAGCAAATCATATGTGAGTAGGTGTTGTTTATAGTGTGTTTGATTGCAAATGTTTTATTACCAATGGAATCTAATTAATATCTAGAGACTTAGCTGATTAAAAATTTTGTTAGTGTACACATTTTAGAAGAAAATCGTATTTTAATAAAAATGTACACGGTTAAAATGCAAATAATTTTAGCGTTGATCTTTCAAATATATATATTCATTTATTAAAATTTATAATAAAATAACAAATAGATCAGCGTATCAAATAAGATAAAGGACTAATTTTAACTATCATATTTTCAGATTATGTTTCTAATAAATATTTATTAAGTACTTAAACATGTTGGGTTTATAGTAAAGTAGCCATTGCTCGCGTTGATGTAGATTAGAACTATTCTTTGGTAACAGTATATTTGGTGAAACTATGTTAACCCTATGTCCTTTTCTGTACCCCTGAAAATGTGCATGCAACATTTCTTGATGTACGAATGAATAGTTAAGACGTCAAAGTGTAACAAACAAACTCAGATTCGTATTTATGATATTATTAGGGATATTAGGTTTGTTATTTACTACTCATATTTGAATATTTATATGTATTTATTTATAGCTAGAATTAGACCCATAATTTTGATTTATTATCAGTAATTTACCACATAAGAGAATACATAAATACGACACAGGTAAATATTGTTCTAGAAAAACAATATCTTTACAGTTCGGAATTTGATCCTAGATGAACGAATATATAACCGCTTATAGACTATATCACCATATCACTGATGATAAATGAGTGGTGATATAAAATACCATCATCAAATATCATGTTACATCTAAAGAAATAGATGAAAAGCCTATTGTTAAAAAAAAATGATGAAACGAAATCATTAGAAATAATTTATAATAGATCCGTATCGGTTTTTCCTTAATAGTAGGTATCTAAATACATTCTATAAGTAAACCAAATACGCAAGTCTTAGTTATTATGAAATATTAACGTTTACAATGAATAAATCGTTTGGTATATGATTTACAATGAAATTACCAATTGGATGACGATTATAACAATATCTTCGCGTATAATTTGTATTTATATATTAGCAACTACGATATTCTTATAGAAAAATTCGTGGATGCAACCGCATCTGCCTCGGGATCCCCGTCACCACCTCTGCCTGAGTACGAGCGAGATTCTCCCGTCGATGTGTCATCCACATCCGAAGCGGGCTCGGCAAGCGGCGCAGCAAGCGGCTCACGAGCTCTCTCCCCAGTACCGCGCAACCCTCAACTCGCGGAGCGATGGTCTAGCGAGGAAATGAGACACATACAATGCCATCTCGAAACTAAGGAACTGTGGGACAAGTTCAATGAATTAGGAACTGAAATGATTATCACAAAAACGGGGAGGTAAGATATTATATTATTTACCAGTGTTGACTTTAGAAATAAGAAAAGGAATACGTAAACTAAAGAAACAATTACCTATTCATATATATTCATATATTTGCGTAACTTTTCAAATAATCTTCGTTTTATGAGGTAATAGGCCACTCGTGCCCAACTGGATTACAATTTATGATCATATTCTTTATAATATTTTTGTAAAAGTTCTTTCAAATTAACTCACGACAGTTTATACTTAATTTTAAAATTAGCTAGTTACGTGTCCATTAAGTCAGAAAGACTTGTGTAATGTCTCATAAACTTCAGTGTATTTAGATTTTTGAAATAGACATCATATTCTTCCAAGTTATCTTTTTTGTTAGTAAACGTTACATACAACAGTCTTTAACATAAAATAACTAAATGTTATTACTGCCATCAATGCGTTCAACAAGGCACTAAAGTAAATTGGATGTATTGTATTGTATCAAACTTATGAATTTAAAAACGCCACGGTACGAAAGCAATCGAATCGCAATTGTTAGTTAACGTGATCAAGGCAGTATCGACGGTGCGTTTCTGGAACGATATGGTAGGTGGCGAAGCTGACGGCGCGAGTTGCGGCGGCCGCGGCCGTGGCGCGTGGCGTGTCGGTCTCGCTGCGATGACGAACAATGGGCAATCGCCGCCACCGCTTTCATAGGCCACCGCTGAGTTACTTAACAATTTTTGATTCACGAACAACCATTACAATTGAAAGATTCAATTCGAGAAATCACGGGTTTGTTACGATCCGCGTGGTCGAACGTACCTAATACACGGCGACGCTTATCGTTAGTAACATAAATCAACGCGCGACAGCAAACCGATCGTGACAAATTCGCAAACCTAATCTTCTTATAACGCGACGGAATCAGCCACTTTTTAGACTATATTTTTAATTTCTTTGAATATAGCCAAAGCGGAGATTATTAGTCCTAATACTACACTCACAACGTTGATAATAAATATATCAAATGTGTTCTATTAGGTGGATAATTTGTTGAGTTGTAGGACTTGTCAATTGTGTTTGAATGGATTGAAGCCACCATGCGTGTTTCTCGTGTTTCGAAATCAGTCAGTTCATATCCAGCTGTCGAGAGGTTTACAGGCCGATATGATAATAATTACCGATTTCTCGTTGGTTATTGTTATTTTTAGATTGGATTGTGCTGTCTATCAGATACAGTGCCGTCGCTTTGTCGTCCTACAATTAAAGAAATGAGATAAATCCTAGGTTATACCATTATGATAACAAGTTACAAGTCTAAGCTGTTGATGAGTGAATGGATAGAAACATGTTTGGAGAAATGTTGTGAATGGATAGATCATTAATTGCAAGGATACTAATCAATTTTGCCGTTAAATTAGAAAAAATAATTTTGTCCTTATTCTATACATTTGAATAAGTATTACCATTAAACAACCGATTTAAATTTAAGTAATTCTAATTAGTAGGTCACAAAATATTAGTTTCACCATTAAGTTTTAATGCAAAATACATCCATTCCAACTGAAATAAATGTAACCAAAGGCCGAGCATAATGTACAAAACAATGAAGGCTTTTTCACGGACTATAAAGCTGTATTAATACCTCACTTATTTATTCCTTATAATGTTCTCAAGTTAACGACGCCTCGGGCATTCATTTTTCTACCACGCACCATAAAATACAACGATTTGAAAATATATTCAAGTATTTCCAAACTTAGCGTACCGGAACGATCCTTGCGCTTGTTCGACACTATGTTTATCTAAAACAAATGTTATTTTGTAATTTGGGAAAATTAAATACACTATACTTATATTATATATATTGTAACATATAGATTTCAAGGTAATCAAATTAAATTTTTCTTCCAGCTGAAATGAATAGTTACTTATAAGATGTATTCGTTACGGTTATGACGATGTAATAAAATATTAAATACAATAGCGAATGTCATAAAGAGCTTTGTGAAATCGCAATGGGAGACAATTTGCCACACACCGTCACGCGGGCTTATCCGAGACGGCCCTGTCGATTAGCATAAATCTCGCCAACTAACCGTCACAAATGTACGACGGGAACGGGAAGCGAGTAACGGCTAAATAAACTGACGCGATCGGCGATGCGATCGCACGACATTCGCGTGTCGCGGCGACGATGCGCGGCGAATCGCGGCCGTCGCCCGCCCGCATAAATCAGCATTATCTCGCGAGATAGCCGTGCGCTTGGACTCACCCCGCCATATCACGCGGGCCCCGTGTCGTTCGAAAAAATTAATGACTCGGAAAAACGATTCGCTTATGAGAGATCTTTCACTGTAATTGAATT
Organism: Antheraea assamensis; assembly: GCA_035772565.1. Classification (NCBI taxonomy): domain Eukaryota; kingdom Metazoa; phylum Arthropoda; class Insecta; order Lepidoptera; family Saturniidae; genus Antheraea; species Antheraea assamensis. Next base: position 6,562,035 of record JAQQSE010000064.1, on the reverse strand, counting down.
GCCCCGCAGAGATCGGACGTATTTTCGGGTTAGATCGTAACCGGGATGCGATGTCGAATCGAAAATTTCAATTAATCTGTGTCAGGTTATTATCGTATTAACTATATATCCTCTTTATTTACAAAATCGAACAACTATTTGTTAGTTTGTACTTATCGTTTAAACAAGATATTTTCTTAAAATGAAATAGTCACAAAGGGCGAAATTTTAGAAATATATTTTAGAATATAGAATATATTAATATATATTTTTAACGTATATTATATTATTAGGGATATTCTCTGAGTACCTCATCATCATCTGCCTGTAAGAGGCCTACTGCTATTCTTAAAGGAAGGTATGAGCATATAGTAGTAGCCCCGTCAGCCCACGGCGTATTGGCGATTTCAAACTGAGAAAGCGAATAGTTCTGTGTTTTCCCACATATAGTGGTACCACATGAACATTTCTCAAGGTGAGGTTTCTTCACGGTGTTTTCCTTCACTGTGAGCTGGCAGTGTTACCAATTTAAATTATTAAATGTCCGCAAATTACGAAAAATTCGTTGGTACATGCTGAGGTCCGATCCTGCGGGTATTGAATTTTGTATTGCACCGGTTAAACAACTCGAGCGCCACGACTATGAGCTACAATATATTATTTTAAAATATGTGTACCTACATTAATAAATATGCACCTACGACAAGAGTATTTTTGTGAAATGTAACAACATAATGAGAGATTAAAAATATAACATCAAAGCGAAAAGTATTTCTGAAAGAATGAAAAAAATTGTATAAGATGACTTACGGCGTGATAATGACAATAATATTCGCACCTGTGTTGTAATCACAATATCACTATGCCAAAATGATTTGAGGAATTGATAGAATAAATGTAATATATTCTGTAGTAAATTATTAATAAAACTATTTTAAATCTCAACAGATTACTCGCACTCGCCCTAGAAGATTATCGTAATAGGCGTAAATGAATTAATATAAGCATCTTTGTCCATCGGTAGATCTAATGCTAATCGCACCCGAAACTAACACTCTAGCCGTAATAAATTCAACCTCTTTGTATGCACACAGCTTTTTAGTTTATTCGACGGGGACCAATTATTCATTCCGACAGCAAATATTATGACATTTGTCGGCCAAATAGTTTTGTGTGCAATGGCTTTCATTAGCGAAAATACCATCTGATATCACGATAAAAAGATTTTTAAATTAGCTTGGAATGTAATTTTTTTTTTCACATTTTACATTGAAAGCTTAAAACATGTGTAACAAGTATAGACATACGTAATAAAACGTATACGTATACGTAGAGAAAATATTAATTTTGGAAATAGTTTTGAATTTTGACTTTTCATAATAATATATGGTCAACTCAACTTAGATAACAGATATACTAATAAAAGCGAGTTTTAATACAATATATTTTTGATTAATTTGAATTTTACTACATTAATTTTATAATTTGGACTTTGTATAAACGAAACAGACTTTGCGAACAAAGCCAAGTCACCAGCTGCCTTGTAAATATGGGGAGAAATTATCTGTTTGTAGTAGCTACGGCTTTTATCTTGCTTTCTTTTATTCAAATAATGTCCGGAATGTCTTGAGTTTCACAACATTTTAAGTGTCATATAATTTTCTTTCAAGCTTTGCTTGTTGATTTTGCATCGGTGGGTGTTCTTCGTTACAACCGTCCAAACCGACTAAGTAGTTCGAACTGAAGTACTTTTAATCATGGCTCTATGACGAACAGGTTCGGGATTGAGGCATTTTCGGTTTAGGCAAGGAGCGTATTAACCAGCTTGGGCTATGTCTCTATATAGGTCGAGGCATACTGGCTTGGAAACCTCGCTCAGATCGTGCTTCGTTGAGTGTACCCAGTTTTTGATAGATACGTCAAGACGAACGTTGTTTTCATACATCAATTTATTAGGTTTTTAATCTATATATCATCATCTTCTTACCCTTATCCGACCTAAGTAGGGTCGGCACAACATGTTTGTCATGTTGTGATGTATGATTTGGCTTAATTTTTACGATGGGCCGCGCGCGCCTCACATCGACCCACCTTGGGATTATTTTGTAGTATCACTATATGTGAGAAAAATGTGTAACTGTTGATTTCTCTTCGTTTACTACATTTAGGTGAACGTTATATTTACTATTTATAGTTATTTATTTATATTTAAATCGCGATTACTCGTCTATTGCAAATCTTATAATAATACCTACGTGGAGGATGTAAGTATTATAAAATACCCCTATATTATAAAAATACCTTTTTCCTTTACAACTAATTTACTAAACACGTTTTATTAACTTTATCCACTTCAAAGCTTAGCCCCACTACTTATTTGTTATCGACCTTTACCTCCGATCGTTGCACAAGGACTGACGATCCCCCCTTTGTCGCTGACGATATTAAAATACGAATACAATGCATTTTCGGAGACCGATAAAGGTTTTTAATCTATATATATGATTTAGAAATATTGGAAATTGTATTTACCATTTGCTGTATTCTATGTAAATCTAGGGATAAAATTTTGAGACGGGATCTCGGTTCAATAAAAATATTATAGAACTCCAAGAGTAAATACTCAATAGCAACACAAGGAAACGTCTGCTGCTATTATTAAATGTTACCAATTTATTTTTTATTAAATAATATAAATTATATACACTAATATTACAAAGCCTAAGAGATTGTTTGTTTTTTATTGTTACTAAGATCTTTTTGAGGAAGGTTATTCTCTAACATCATCCTATGACCGTTGGGGTCGGAGCAATTACCGTAGAAAGTGTAGATTAGTGAGAATGGAATAAAAGCGGGCCTATTACGACAGGTGATACGTGACGCATATAATGCAAACATAATGCGAACGAAACCGAGAGGTGCAGTTATAGAGTATAAAAATTAATTAAGTGCTAAGTAGTTTTAAACAATTGACTGACATTATTACTTATCAAGTAACATATATCTTCATGTACCTACTTATAGCGAAGTAAACGCGTGTCGTAAACGTTCGACTTGACAATGATTGACTCTTAAACGCATTTGCATCCTTGTTTAATAAAAGTTAAATAATTATTCTCCCAGTTTCTTTAGCAAAAGAAACACATATGTATCTATTGATTAACAGCAGTGAGAGTTTATTCTATAGGCTTAATTTATTACCGTATATTGTTAATATAATATTGTACCAGTACAAAATAAATCGTAAATATAAATATATATATATATACATATTTGATGTATTTTCGATGTATCTAGTGTCTTTTAATATTGTTTCAAAGTAACTATTGTATGTATATTACTTTTTATTTTTCGGAAATATTACCAAAACAAAAATAAATCGCGATATACTGTAGTCTGTACAAACCCAGCGCTATATTTTAATTTATTGTATCTAAATACCTAAATGATGTTATTATATAAATGAAAAAAAAATGCAGAGTTATCTATATATATCGCAGAAAATAATAATATACCTATTTCTTTATTTAAACTGTAGGGATTTCGTTTTAATATAGAACTTATTTATTGGTGCGAATACAATGATTAATTCTGATCCTAGTATACAGTACGGTACGGTACGGTACGGTAATAATTATTTGTAACAAAAATCATAGAATAAGAGGTTAAACATACCATTATTATTGACTCATACAACAAGAATGGGAACTCTGCAAACATGCTTAAATTAACATGTATTCATAATAGAATCTATCGTCGATCGCGATGCATGGTGAAGATGTTTTCGGCGGCTTCCGTTGCCAACACTTTAATCGTCGCAACGCAGACTTGGCACACCACAGCTCCTTTGATTTACATCTCAGCAACATTCTAGTTATCATAAATCTGCTACTCGTGTGAGACGGCATTTCATTCTCTTTGTATATTGTTCTTGTTTGTAAAATAAATAAAAAACATAATTAAATAAAACTGAGTGTCATCGAACACTCGATTGGAACGAAGTTCCTTTTGTAGTATACCATTATTGATTAACAAATACAAATAAATGAATTACTATCGTCTGAGACCAATTAAATGAAAAGCAGAAATAACTAATGAATTGAAGGAAGGGTAAGAAATTTCGTAATTAATATATTTTCTCGAGTTCTGAAAATAAACATTTTATTGCACATTATTCAATTTATCTTATTCGTTATAAAATTCATCAGATAAATATAAGTACACAATACGCTACGAAACAGCTAACGCGTATACTATATAGGACCTATACCTGCGCAGCTGGTGCAAACTTATTGGCAGTCTCGAACAAATACGCGCACAAAAAGGGTTGTTACAGAAAATATTACACTTTTTTTCGCCTTGCTACCCATCCGCCAAGTTCGTACTGTGCGATAAGGAACTTCGTTTCGAAACTATATATGTTAAAATGAAAGTAAACGTTCAAAGTTTTATGAAGAACTACTTCATTTACTTACTACTATCCGCTTCAATGAACACTAAAAATGGTAAACGTACCCTAGAACGTGACGTGATAGAGTCTCAAAGAAACTGTATTTTCGTTATAAAGGTCTAGTAAAAAGAAATCCATTATTTTTACACAAAATTCAAGGATTTATTTAACATACTAAACATGATCCGATTTAGGTCAAATAAGTCCCGTTTTGTTCGATGACTTGTTGCCATTTCGAAGGTAATTTCATGATGCCTCTCTCGTAGAAACCTTTGTCCCTGTTGCCAAAGAACTGGGATAGTCGATTTTCACAGGCTTCTCTTGTGGCGAATTTCTTATCAGTAAAATCATTTGCCATGGACAGGAACAGGTGGTAATCGCTTGGTGCCAGGTCCGGACTATAAGGCGGATGCATAAGAATCTTCCAACCTAACTCCCTGAACTTCTGGCGAGTCACAATTGATGTGTGTGGCCTGGTGTTGTCCTGATGAAAAACAATTCCTCTCCTATTGGTCAAAACTGGCCGCTTCTGGGCGATTGCTTCTTTCAGACGGCCCAGTACAGGTCCGAATTAAGAGTTTGGCCATAGGGAAGCAGCTCGTAATAAATGATTCTCTGCCAATCCCACCAAATACACAACAAAATCTTCCTGGCCATTAATCCTGGCCTGGCCACTGTTTGCGCCGGCTCACCGCTTTTTGACCACGACCGTTTTCGTTTGACGTTATCGTAAGTGGCCCACTTTTTATCACCTGTCACCATCCACTTTAGAAATGGGTCAATTTTATTGCGATTCAGCAGCGATTCGCAGATGGAAATCCGATCCACGAGTTTTTTTTCCGTTAACTCATGCGGCACCCATACATCTAGTTCCTTCTTGTATCCAGCCTTACTCAAGTGGTTTCAAACAGTTTTTTGTGCAATGTTTAGCTCCTGGGCAATCGAAACAGTGCTCACATGATGGTCAGAATCGACGATATCCATTATTTCGTCGACATTCTCTACTATTGGCCTCCCAGAGCCCGTTGCATCTTTGACATCAAAATTACCGGAACGGAATCGGCGAAACCAAAATTGTGCATGATTGGCTGTTACATTATCAGGACCATAAACATTGTTGACATGTTCAGCCGCCTGGCTTGCGTTTTCACCTTTATCAAAGAAAAACTGTAGAACATGGCGTATTTTCTCTTTGTTGAAAGATTTTCTACAAATATTGTAGATCGCAGACGTAAGGAGCTAGAAGTACTTTTAATGAATACACTGATAAATAGCAGCTTCGAGGCTTCGGTTCATTGATGAAAAAAATATATATTTTCAATTTTGGTAACATTAAACCTCGTTAACAGCTACTAAACAAAAAAATGAAGTAAATCTGTTGAAAAACAGATTAGAAAAAGGTTCTGAACTCTTTTATCTTCGCTTATTTATATATAGAAGAAGATTAAGCTCAATTTCCGGAATGTAAATGAAAAAAAAAATACATATTAATGTCTTGTTCTTGTGATTGTTCAATATTTCACATTCTTTTAAATATTGTAAAGCCCCCAAGATTTTCAAGATTTCCGATATTCAGATAGTTGTTATCGAACGCAAACTATTACGAGGCGAGTTCGCCATTTGTCGCACTCGCGCGATAATTGTTGATATACGATCGCGATCCGACACCGTAATTGTCAACGCTTAATCTTCTAATTGGTTCGCATTTGCCAATGCCAACGTGTACTCTCTGGTATTCGATAGATAGAATTAAAAAAAATGTATACCTAAATAATTTCAGTAGCAACGATAAAACATAATAAAGCTATAAAAACGAACGAATTCGAAAAGCCATTCGCGACGCCAATTTCAAATACAGTAAAAAGTGCGATTCACAAGTGCAACTTGAAACGGCGTTTAAGAGCGAACCGAGGGCGGCGCCCACCGGGGGCGAGAAAACAATTTAGAATTTTATCGCCGACGAGGTGGGTATGTATGTGCGCGGGGTGGCCACGTTACATCTGATTTATGTTCAACATTAGACGTTAGGTGGGCGAAACTCGCGAAATGCATACAAGCCGCGATAATTACTTGTATATTGCCTACAAAATAAAATCAAATTTTAAGTGAAATCTAATTATATATTGGTCTAAGATTGGCATGTTTTTTTATGTAATAGTAGATTTCAAATATTAATATCAGTGTATTTGGTATAATCAACATTTTATATGTTGTGACATCTCAAATCGACACGGTTTGTTTCGGTATAAGCGTGTTGTAATGTTATGTAATGCGTATAAATGAATAGTCAAAACTTATTGAATTTACTGATCACTATTAATGACTTTTTGCAATAAACTTTCTTTTTTTTTTAACATTATCTTAACCAGATATACAATTCGAGCCTAACTTTTTGACAGCTCTGGGTATAGTTGCGTGGAACACAAATTTAAATACAAATACGTATTATGTTACATATATAATATTGAGACAGCCTAAGGATAAATAAGTGCCAATTTTTGATTCCTATAACAATATTTCAAGTTTGTTTTGTACCAATCTCTTAACTAAATTAGATCTATGTGCAAGCCTGAACTTAGGGCAATATTCAAAGCCGCCAAAAAGAGTACGGCTGTAAATAAATAATATTGAACAATAGGTATATTTTATATTCAAAGTTGAGATGATTGAATGTAAATATAACTTAAACGAATAACTGACGCCGTGGATATTCCAGTATCGTTTGAATTCAAAAGTTAATTTTACTAAAACCTTAAATGAATCGAGTTAGTTGGAGCTCGCACATTATTTAACTTGTACAAAGTTTAAATTGAAAACGACACCAAACTCTTTGCGGATTCGGAGTCAAATTTTGAACTTTACCACTGAATTGCAAATTTCTTTATAAATATCTTATTAAGATTAAATTCAGTTGGTGTCACGCTGCTGACACTAATTTTATCCGTGAGAGACGGCATTTCGACGTTGCCGCGTTGGAGGGGAGCACGGCCGCTTTGCCGGGGGTATGGCGAAAATGTATGCAAATGGAAAATGCGATATTTGACGGAGTTGAAAACGACAAAAGAATTAAGGAAGAAGCGTCCCGCGTGGTTCACCTCCCGGTCGCGTCGCTCCACCACCTCCCGTGAGCGACGTTGACGCGGTGACACCCTCCCTTTATGTCGTCTTGTCTTTTGTCTCATTGTGAATTCACTTTGCTTCGTGTCTTATTATGAGATTACCTGTCGCTCAATTCCCTCAAAACCTTTTCATTTAAAGAAAAAAGTCCTGTTTAATAAATAAACTACTAATTTCCATATTAAATAAATATTATAAAGTTTTGTCCATAACTGCTATAAGCAGGGGTAGCTTATATGTAAGTTTGGTACATCTGTAGTATGCAATTAGTTCTATTATGGTGTATAATTATATCTACTGGAAAATTATAAGCTGTAAACAGAAAAAAAAATCTTTTTAAAAATTTGAAAGCTCTATTAATTCAGTTTCAATTAATAATTCAAGCACATAACCCTATCAGTTGTTATCTAGGTTATGTGAAGTAAACACATGCAGGCCATTTTGAGTATAACGTGTAATAGATGTGTGATTCATGTAAATGTACCCTTAGCAAGTGTATCGCGAGCTAATCTTGCCCTCGCGCCGCGCCGCCCGCACCCGCACATAGACTCCGCAATATTGCCACAGGGGTGCGGGGGCGCGGAGGTACCGGGCGGGGGTGTCCCGTGGAAACGTGTAAACTAATTATGTACGTTTTCGTAGCCACTTATTTACATAACCACGAGCTGAACCTCGCTTTCACCGTGAATATTTCATTTGTAATCTTTACTTTGACGGTTTAATATGACAGCTGTTGTTTGTTTGGAGGAAACTTTTAATTTTTGTCGTTTTCTTCCGGTGCCGCCACCCTTTGTGCCAACGTTATACCGACGCCTCCATAATGATAGGTGATTGTCGAACTTTTTATACTGATAAATGTCTGGGAAACTTCCTGAGGTGTAATTTGAAATTTTCACCGAGACGTGTCAGTTGTTGTCTAAATGAATGGTGTTTATTATTTTGATAAATGTTTCGTCTACCGATAAATAAGATTTTGTTATATATTGTATCAATAGTTTAGGTTATATTGCATATTGAATAAGAATTCTGGTTAAAAGGGTGGGGGTGTTATGATCATTTATTAGCAATATCCAAGTTTACACTGACAAGTCGGCAATGTTCTCGGCTGTTCTGAAATATACAGGAAGCCGATAAGTGAAACTATTAGTAGGTAATGAGCTAACAGTACCGCGTTTTGCGGGTATTTATACCGCGCCTTCGCGGGAACTAATTTATGGAAGTAAGTACGCGGAAAATGTTTATGTAGGTACTTCAGTTCTCCCGCCCTCTGCCGTTGACATCCGGTGCCCTCTCTATATGCTTATAGGGATCGTAACTCTTAAATGTGGAATTATAATATGTTTTTTATGTCTATGTGTTATCTAAATACTTCTTTAAATAATGTATGACATTTGGTATATATTCACTTGCGAGTACAAACGAATACTAACATCCTGTAATTTATCGATGCAGTAACGTTTGTTTATTTCACATCAGTTTCATAAATAGGCAGTTTGTAATAATTCAAATTATAGACCGTTGCACACATTCACGTAATACATTGACATGCAATATTTACTCGTTCGTGACATATCTACACTTTATTAAAACATTTATAATTAAATCCTGTTAAAGTAGATAAGTCTAATAAACAGATTAATTAATTATGATTGAGATTAATGAATAATTAATTAAAACGTTACTATTTTTAATATTTAAAATGTATCCATTTCTAGTACATTATATTCAAATTAGAAGGTTCTAAATAATCATCTGAGTATTCTTATGACTAGTCATTACTTAAATAAAAATAATGTTTACAACAAAGTACATAAAAGCGTTTTTTTTTTGCTTTTAATAAGATTTCTTGTAACAAATAATAAGTTATTTGTTTTTAAACAAATTATAACTACAGCTGTGCGATAAATCTGTAAATTTATCTCAAATTAAACTTACACAATGATTAAAATATTAAATCAAATTAAATTAAAAGCGTTGTAAAACTAAATAAGTCTATCTTACTTTAATAAATTGTTAACATCATACAAAATATTAAATAAACTTTGGCGAAAATATGCTGAAAATATAAATTATAGTTTTTACTAGCGAGTCTAACAGACGAATGTCCTGCTCTGAAAATAATCAAAAATCCTGGAATCAAATCGCGGCGCCACGTACTGGGTCCAAATGTGAATTGAAATTATTCTTGAATCCAGCTAAGCACAAACAAAAATTTCCTTAAAAATTGGTCAAGCTGTTTAGAAGCAGTTCAGTAACAACACACGTACAGAAGAATTATATATATAAAGATGTTACAATGCCACATTTACAACCAGTAATGTGTAAAATGAAATACTTGTCCAAAATTAATTTTTCTACCATAATAGCCTACTCATACTTAAATATATGAATGATTTAATATTACCGAATTTATGAAGTTAATCTGTACTTATCGTCTTTTATATGTAATTTGGTAGTACAAGTACAAAGCCTGAAGCGGTGGATCCATACGTTTTGATTGTTATTATTATAGTGATGTCAAATTAAAAAATATATATTTTGTTCTATACCAATACAAATTTAAATTGTTTCTGTGCAAATAATTTATAATTTTATGTAATCAATGACGTCAGTATTATTTTCGTGTGACATTTTAGGTACAAATATACATACATAAAAACTCGATTAATGATCATCTACCTAATAACTGATAGCGTTTAAAGCTCAAAAAGTGCGGATAATTTGTAAATGGTTTTTTTACTCAATGATATACTCGAGTTATTGATTATTATTGATTAAATATAATAATAGTAATTATGATAATGTTAATTGATTGATTAAATAAATAACCTTATACACTTACAATTTGTATAATTAAAGTTGAGTATTGAAAAATACACATTCAAATGTATTAATAACAAAATCTATGTTTGCAAAAAAAATATTTCTTTAAATGTAATTAATAAAATGTTACTTAGGTACTGAATATACAATAGTATCCTTTTATCCTTTATTGTCACTTTCTTTTCACGTAATACGTAAAATGATTACGTTTGTTTTTTTAATACATATTAACTTATATATAAAGATAATAAGCTTTTCATTATTAAGGTTTCATTTTACTTTTTTAATCTGGCAACCAATTTTCCTCATTGTGAGCTTACCAACTACTGCTATTATCGAATGTGTAAATGTTTCGTATTTAGAGTTAGCTTCAGGGATTTTGGTTTTGTACCAAAATGGTGATGCCCTTGGTAGAAATTTCCAAAAAGTTTTGTCATATCTCAGTATTCATATTATTTCTTATCCAATAACCAAAGTATATTATACTAATTACGACAAATATTACATAATATAAGGTAAAATAATCCCACCATAACAAAATATGATTAAACAGCGGCAGTGGTAGGGTAGTAGTATGTTTAAAGTATTGTATATGAATGGCTTCCTCACCTACATATAGAATACGTATTTAGACAGACTTTACCCAATAAATTGCTACACATACGTATTGTACCCATTATTCGGTCTGACCCGAGCTGTGGTAAAGTTCACGACATTACCGTGGCGCCTCCATTACAGTCCCAGAGACGAGACTCCGCCCGCTCGTTGACATGTAGCGTTTTAACAGGCAGCACGTGAGCCACCTTCACCACCCCCTATCTCACCCCTTCGAAACTGACGACATTAGCAGCCGCAGACATAGGGCACGTCTCGGCCAGACGTTGATATAGGTAGTTGAAATTAAATTCGCTTTCAGAATATTGTTTTAATATTTTTAAAACTTGAGTTAACTGTATCCAGACTTACATTTTTGATTTCCCTAAATACTATAAGCCTACTTACATTTAGAAGCGTAAAGAGATTCTGTCAACTTAGTCATTCTTTATTAATCCCACAGAACACTAATCTATTCGTCACTCAAAATGAGTGGGATAACAGCTTACTTGACGCTTGGATTTCGCAGAGTTGGTATTATTTACGAAATATTCTTATTAATTAGTGGAAGTTTACTTAAATATAGCTTCCAAGATAGAATTGTACTTATGTATAATGCCTATGTATGTATAATGTACGTCTGTTATACAATATACCCAAAAACGATGGTTCCATTTTGAAACTTACGAACTGAGTATCTAAGATTCAAGATTTTTTTTTATTATTTACAGGCTTTTCACGTTCGACCCCAATCCCAATTGTTGTGGCGATGTTGCCCAAAATATGAATATTATTAGCCTAACAAAATTTCTATGTAAGGATGGTTACTAGCCAGACGGGCATTAGGAAAATTTGTATCATTAGGCGCAGTTTTCTATCACCTAAAACTTAAACTTATTGTAGAGATCGACGGAATATTCGAACAAGCAATAAACTTAAAGAATTGTTACGTAATTACTTGACAAGAAAGCCAATCTATCATAGGATTATCACTATTAATGACCAAATCAAATCACCGAAACAAAATCATGTAGATAGTAGATATTTAATTTTGAATATTATAAAATTAGATAAACGACAGCGTGAGTTTTGGTAATATTCTCACCGACTTCCGAATTTAAGTGTCGACTTGCGAAACTCCGTAAGTCTTCGCAACGCTTTGTGAAAATACACAGGTGTGACTGTACCGCCGCGTACTTAGCAAGTGTATGTAGCCACGTCGGTGCCGCATGAACGTGATTCCAAATTGTGGGCTTTGCGGGAATTAGCGCCGGATTTGCAAGGAATAAATCCACTGAATACATTTACGTATTCAGCATCCTACTAACGTTGAGTTTAATCTCAATTTAATGCTTCATATTAAATTAAGAGCCTTGCTATTGCAATATATGTAGAAAATCAGATGCGGTATTTTATCCGTGTGGATTTAGATTCTCTTTCAGTTTAAATATTGTTATGAAGTATCATTTTATTTCGACAGTGAAATAAATTATCTATGTTGAAAATCTATATTTGCTATAAGACTCTACATTCTAGACGCTTTATTATTCTGAAAGCTAATAAAAACAAAAGTACCTATATACCATGCGTAATGATAATAGGTATGTCTGGTCACCCTGCCATGTTAATGATTACTTTTGTTTTCATATAAGATAAGGATCTATGTGTAAAAATATTCAAAATAGTATAATTATGAATACGAATAAGACGTTGTTAAGATTGAATTCCAGCATTAAATATTTGCAATGTATAATAAGATATGGTGATTAACAAAATAACAGATAAATATTTAAAAATATCAATGTTAGTTAAATTTGTATATGATTTTTGTTTAGTAAATTAAGCTGCATAAATATTTATGATTAAAATTCACGTGGTTAACTACATATGAATTATTACTTTATAAGAAAACACCACAAACATTACTTCGAGTATTAGCCACTTTCACTGTTTACTGGGCAAAATTCAATAACTGAGAAAATACCGTAGCAATAGGCAGAATAAACAAGAAAAGTACGGGCTTGTTCTGAAATTGTTCGCTGTGCAATGTGACACTATTTGTGAAGCAAGCCCCGAAAACAATGGGAACAAAACGAGTTGTTGGAATTTCGAGCGAATGACACGCCGGTTGACTTAACGCGCAAATACATGCGTCTCCGCCTATCGTCTTTTACTTTGTTCTTGTTTTTATTACGCTTTTCGTTAATTGAAACGTATCGTTAAATTAACATTATAATTGTATAGTTGTAATATTTATTTACCAGACATTAAAAAAACAACAAAATACTCTTTCATCTTTTACGTAAATTTGCTTTGAAAATATCAAATTTCGAACACTTATACTAAATAACTATATACTTTATATTCCCTGTTCTAAATGAATTAAAACAACGATTAATTTGCACGTGCATCTACATTATAGAATGTAAGGTTTGGCCACAATCCCGAGTGATCATGAATAATGATGCCGTTCAAGAAGGAAACACTTTAAATCTAGAAGAACACAAGCGCTTGGCGACCGATTTCTAACTTCAGACTGGTAACAAACCAGATGACATTAGAATTAGCCCTAACCCTATGACATCATTTAATCATGATGTTTTCTTTACAGAAATATAAGATTTATACAGAAGTAATTAAATTACGTAGTTCGACGTGGTGGTGTATAAATTTATCTAGCACTGAGACACACAACATCAACAAGCAAATATGTAGTATTGAGCGGAGTGTTTTAAAAGCGTCATCAAACTACTACTTAAAATTAAACCCTTCTAGACACTAGATACAGCTTACTTTGTTGTACAAGCAAAAATTAAAAACAAGGTACAAAAATAAATTAGCGCGTATGTAAGAAAACTGTTAAAAAAATGAAAACATAAATTTAAATTAAAAAACAAAATACCCAATTACGAAAAAAAGAGAGAACTAATACTATAAGTTATAAATTCCAATTGATGGCAATACATATATGTATGAAAATATTTGTGAACTATTAATGCCCGGTTTCTGAAGCATTTTAACTGTAGTTTATCTGTTTAATAGCGCTATCGGTTCGATAAATTGTCAAATCGGGTTTCTGAACACACAATGACACGAGAAATGTCAGTCTACGTCTCATTCTGTATTCAGAAACGCATTGACAGTTAGCCGCTTGTCTTATGGATAACGTTATTGAATCAATAGCTATTGATAGTTTAACTGACGGCTTCAGAAACCGGGCATTAGTCGACTGTCCTAATTGACTGAAAATTCCAAGGAATTTGTATATGAATTATAACGTTTGTAAATAAACCGTTATGCATGTCAAATAAGAAGATAATCATGTCCGCGTAAACTTGTCAGGTATAACGGTGGCAATAGAAACATGAAGTAAGCTTTATTTTTATGAGAAATGAGAAATAGAAAACTAATAATTCTTAATTATGTATTGTAATAAAAATATTGTGTTTATATATGTATGTATAAAATTAATAAGATATATTTAATTACTTTGTTTTAAATTTAAATGCTAAAGACTCGTCTATCTTCACTGTACTATTAAAAATGGTAGCCATTTTGAGCAAATTATAAATACATTAGTGTGCCTCAGGCCCACTAACTACATTTCCAACAAATAATAAATTTCTATATATAAACATATATTATAAGTATAAGTCTTTGAAATTTATAAATTTATTGCCAGTCAAATGACAACAACACAATCTGCACATGTTGATTTCCGATCATATATATTTTATTGATATTGCATGCTACATTTTAAATAAAATGGCGGTTTGATAGTTATATATTTTTTTTAATTTTCAGTACTTAACTGAATTCTTCATAGATGCGTTTCAAATATCTTTTTTATACTTACTAGATGGTAATGCCTGCTTATAAATTTTTGCATATTTTATTTATTTATTTCGTGCAGATTATTAAATATTTACATAGCGCAAAAGTGAGAAAGTTGTTTTTTTTACAAATTAGTAGTTTGTTATCTCTGTCTAAATATTTTATTCCATACTCGGTCCATAAGTTGTAATAGTTTCACATAGTCGGTGTATCATTTACTCGTTCTCTTTCAACATATGAGAGATAGATGGCTTTAAAATAAAAATTGTGGAACGTAAAAAGAATGTAATCAAATATAGGGAAAAAACGTTTGAACAGCGGTGAGTTGCGTGGGCCTCGCAATGGTGGTTGTGGGTTCGCCGACTGTGTCATTACCTGCGAAGTTGTAATTAAAATTGTACGCATAACTCATATTTGTTTAAATTCACTAATTACATTTCAGCTAATAAATACTTGTATGCACCATCTGCTATAAAATAATGAACTTTAGTAAAGAAATGCATGTACCATCGGCGACAACCTTATAATTTTCATTGCGTGCACTATTTTTGTATGTTTGCAAAATTATTGTCACTTGAAATGGTTTTCTAATTAATTACTCTGTAAGTTGGTATGACGAGTGTGACAGGTAAAAAATTAACCGCTTTAATATATGTGGTTAAATGTCATTTGCGTTGATGAGTAGCAAGTGGCCCGCGCGATGCTTGCTTATCTAAGATCTCACCGCGCTGCGCCGCGTCTATCCATGCCTGACAGAGATATTAATCAATGGCATTGACAAAATCGTGCGAGTGTCGAAAATTTGACGTGGTACCGATCTCGGGACCTCCCAGGACGAACGATATTTCACCCGCCACGCCGCAGCCGCCCAACCACGCCCTCCAGCTCATTAGATGCCTCTAATTCTCATTAATCTTTTACACTTTCACCCACTACAGTAATATTTTTAAAACGACAAATACACATTTTTTCTTGCGTATGTTTGATGTGTTACATAAGTTTAATATAATAATTTCCTAGCCTATTTGGCACGGCTTTATTGAAAATAGGTGTTCTTTCTCATACCTACAGAAAAGAGTTAGGCCTATCATATAATAAGAACTTGTTCTAATTCGTTGTCAAGTATAAAAAAAATTAACTCAATGTTCAAAAAAAGAACAAAATGTTTGCAATATGGTTATCTATTAATTATTACATCATGTCTCGATAAAAAAAAAGCCACATGTTCAAACATCATGTTGTGCCGTTCTAAAAAAAGGTATGCATAATAGTCGGATACAAACAGAAAGTAATCGGAAAAATGAACAATGTTGTCAATAAATAATACGAATTTAAGACGTTAACTTGAAACGTGAACGGTAACGTTACATTAAATAGCGATTAACTAAAGGAAACATACGCATTATTTCCTCAATTTTGTGATATGTTTTAGCACCCCCTAAAATAATCGTTCTGGTAATTTTTTAATTATTTTTTTGATTATCTGTTCAAAAGATCGTTTTCTTTTAATTTTTGGACATCACTTTCTTAAAAATGGTCCAAATTTGATATTTTTTTTATTATTTTTACATGGCCAAAATAAATGATAACATTCCTTTTCTTTTATACACATTTTTGAATTTTTAATTTAAAATTTGGTTTTAAAAAATGTATGTACCCTTCAATGTTTAATTTTTTTTTTTATAAACTTCTGTACATTCCTCTATTTTTTAAATTTAATCTTAATTTCTTCAAATATCTGGTTGATTTAATTTTTTCTAAATCGAAAATAAATAGTAGCTAGATATAGAAATCCCATTTCCAGACCGAGCTTAAAAATTGAGAAAAGGATAGAAGAATAAAATAAAAAAACAAAGGTTACGAAAAGGTTAAAAAGAATTGTCTTATTTTTGATTTTTTATTCTGTAAAGGTCATGTAAAAACACATTAAATTTGGACCGTTTTTAAGAAAGTTTTGAGCAAAAAACTGTCTTTTGAACGAATGATCAAACAAATCTCGAAATTTACCAGGACTGTTTTGAGAGGTGCTAAGGCATATTACAAAATTGAGGAAATGAAAAAAAAATGTTTGATACTTCCGATGGAAAGTGACCCACATATACAAATATAAGAATCCCCTTTAAGATTTCTTAGTAAAGTAAAGAATCGTTTAATAACGAAGCATATTGAGATACGCTCATTTGTCTTCACGTCACTCAGACGTCAGCGCCCCTGGTACGCCCTTTTCCCTTATAACCTTAACACCAAAGAATTGTACAAAATATCATAAAATCTTCTTTTGCCATGGATTGATTTTTTTTGTTTTTAGTACAAAATTAAGTGACAATTAAATTGAGATTAAAACAAACAGGCCTTGTACATGACTCTCGGAGTTTCTATAAATATTAAATAATGTGGAGACAAGTGTTCAATCTACTTTAAAGTATAGCGTTGTGGAGACTTGCGAAAAATCGTGTTTTGTTAAGTGGAATAATATAGACAAAGAATTAATACACACATCAAAAAAGTCTAAGCAACATGCGTGATATTACAAATTTTACCATTTATATTAATTAATCTCTAAGTATTTACTCAAACAAAGTGCGTAGATAAGTAAACTTTTTTGTTGTTGATGACATACTGGCTGGTTGTAAAAAAAAATCGATTATGTTTTGTTTTTTTCATAAAATTCAAATGACTGCGAATTTGTTTGGATTTAAGTGCGTTTTAATTGTTACGTTTAGTCTTCATTTTATAATTTTACCAACCATTTAAATAAAGTTAGCGACAAAATTGAATTGTTAGATATTCTTTACGTCATGAAGCGACGTCATTTGATGGCAGATGAAATGCAAAGAGCTGTAGGGATGTTGCAAGCGGGAAGTAATCAATCTCAGGTATCTCGACATTTTGGCATTCATAGAAGTGTTATTTGTCGTCTTTGGCAGCGCTACAATAATACAGGAGAACCCGCTGAACAGCATTGAGGCCGTAAAAGGAGTACAACCACTCGGCAAGACCGGTACATACAACTGACTGCAAGACGCCAGCCGATGTTAACCGCTCGAGAGATAAGTTTGAGGCTACAAATTTCAAGTGGTGTTGATGTAAGTCCTCAAACTGTGCGAAGTCGACTGCATGAGTACGGCCTACGAGCTCGACGCCCAATCAGGTGGCCACCGATACGTCACGGGAATCGCGCTCGTCGATATGAATGGTGTAGAGAACGTATAACATGGACCCAGGAACAATGTGATAAAATTATGTTTTCCGATGAGTCGCGATTCGGGTTTAAGCCTGATACAAGAAGGGTGCGAATGTATCGTCGGCCCGGAAATACTGAAAGGCTCAGGTGCGTTCAGGAAGTTCATCCATACAGCGGCTCAACAGTTATGTTATGGGCGGGTATTATGAAGAACAGGCGAACTGAGCTCGTTTTTGTAAATGGAAACATGAATGCTGAAAATTACATTGAGGATATTCTCAGACCTTATGTCTATCCATTGGCACAAACCTTTGGCTCCGATTTTAGGTTAATGCATGACAATGCGCGTTCACATACAGCTCGGCGAACCAGTGAATACTTTGCAACGGAGAACATCCGGGTATTGCCTTGGCCTGCACAATCGCCAGATCTCAACCCCATCGAGCACGCATGGGACATGCTCCAGAGACGTGTTTTGAAGGACTTGGACGGAGTGACAACAACCCAACAGCTGAAGGATTTGCTACAATTCCATTGGGAGCGAAAACCGCAAGATGACATAAACAGTCTCATTAATTCAATGAATAATCGTTGCCGACAAGTTCTGAATAGCAGAGGAGACCATACTTTGTATTAAATTGTTCTATTCTTTCCCAAATTAAACATTATCTTTAGAAATTTCATTTTGTAAAAAAAAAGTTTAGTTTCTTATGTATCTTAGTTTCTACAGTATATTCTAATAATGTTCATTTCTGTTATTAAAAGAACTTATAAAGACAACAGTTGTTATTTTTAACATCATAGAACCCTAAAGATATTATTTTAAAAATAAAATACAACGTTATAATGTGAAGAACCATCCTAAAATTTTAATTAGTACATGTTGCTTAGACTTTTTTGATGAGTGTATATTTTATAAATAATTTAAAGTGACGACATTTGCTTACATAATGAGTTATAAAAGCATTAAGGTAACCTCATCCAGTGTGAAATAAACTAGAAATAGCTCTAATATTCTTTATTAAAAAAAACACAAATATTAGGTAAATTCAAAAGATGTGCAATTCTTGTGTATAGTATTGTTAATGTTATTTTAAAAAATTCTTAGCTAAAAATGTAACAAACAGCCACAGCTAGTATTGCACAATTTGCAATTATTGAAAAAGAAAAAAAACAGAGAATTAAAAAAATATATATTATGATATTTAACATTTTCTATAACAAATAATATTTCAAATCTACAGTTTGAGTAGTTATTTAAATGTGTATTTAGATCATTATGTTATTGGTATATATATCTAATCTCAGATACTGATCAAGTACTTTTTATAACAAATTCCAATTAATGGGATAAAATATTATTTAGGGTGTCATAGGTTTATGTGTAGTGCGTTTCGTCAATATTTTTGCAATATGTTTCGTCTAATTTTAATGATGCATTTGACAGATTTAGATGTTGTCTAGTGATACAAAATAACACCAACGTAGAAGTTTAAAATTTCAAACGCGCTTCAGAAGCACAGTAGCGACGAATCGTATCCGTGTCGGAACCGTCTCGCCATTCCGACTGACATATTTAAACGACATCGAGTATCAGGCAATCCGTCAAAATATGACGACCGTGACGAACACGAAACCAAAACGTTCTCGCTGTCAAGGTGATTGTTTGACGATTCCAAATAACCTAATATGAAACTAGGCTGTGTGTATTTAAGGGTTATTATTTAATTTAATATACTTACAGAGTATGTATTTCAATAGGTTTATATTTCACTAGTAATTTCTTGCGGCTTCGCATTCGTGTTCTATGCAGTAATTATATTAGACTCTTTATTTTATAGCTATATTTAAATAATTAGTTGATAGACGGAAAAATGAAGGATTTTCTTGAAAACTTTCAGTCCCCTTTTCACCAGCTTAGGGGTTGAATTTCCAAAAATCCTTAATTACCTACGTATAAAAGGAACCCGCATGGAAATTGTCACGGCCCTAGCCCTAGTAGTATAGGTTGTGCGTTGATATATTATCAGTAGTCCGTCAATCTTTCATTTGGATAGATCGATAAATTCATTACAAATGTAAACTGAATTTTTCGTTCATTACATTTTTTTAAACAGTAGAAATAAGCTTACATATTATAAGATTTCAATCCCAGAATATGAGTGCTATTTTCTAGCTTACGTTGTCTACGCTAACTTACATGAGCTGCTTTTTTAAATCTCAATGAGGAGCCAGTTGAAATTTTGATGTACTATGTGTTATTATGGCGGATAGATATTCGTATATATTATTTGATAATATTAACAAATAATCTAATAACATAAAAGTTAAATATTAAGTGGTAACCATATAAGAAATCTATTTTTTTTTCTATGGTAAAACTGATAATATATTTAAATTTTCATCGTTAAAACTGGTATGATTGTTGCTAAAACTATAATAGGTTGCTATATATGCTCCACAGTTTTCTTCAAATTAAATGAGGATTTTGTTAAACAATATTTATTTAGATATTATAGAAAGAAAAATAAGATAACTTTATCAGCCATATTGAATATAGCACGCAGAAAATGTTTAATTTTGTGAAATGGATAGGAGACATATTTTTCATCCTCAATCCGTTCTAACACAAAGCAATTTTTATAATTAAATCGCATGGAGTGCATCGTAATTATATCGTGTAGCAAATAATGTCGACATGATTCCGACGGCTATTACTGCGTATTACCGTTAATAGTGTACCCGTTTATGAGCCTTAAGTGATTTCTGCATAATTCCAGTGACAACAATCCGTGTCGGTGGCCAATGAATATTTCATGTCGGATGAAAACGCTGTCGGACGCTTACAGCAAGTTTTGTTGTTAGCTGCCAATTGACAGATCGTCTATACTTGTTTGCGTTACTCTCGGGTTACAAAATGTAATTTCTATATAGTCGTTAATATTGTGACTGTGTACCAAAATACGAATATAGAATACGAAAATACGTTAAGTACCTATACTTTTTATTTTTGAGTAAAAGTAATAAAAGTAAATAATCCTCTATACTATTTTTGTAATTTTACGGATGTTCTACGGTTTTGAAACTCAATTAACTAGCTTTTTTAATAGATAGTTTTAAAGTAATTGAATGTTGTGTTTTTTTTTATTAGATACTAAAACTAGGTAATATTTAAGTATTTCTGTAATATATAAATAAATAAAAATAAATATATATTGAATTTAATTTAGCATAAATCTACGTAGGTCACAGAATGATTTTATTGTAATAAAATGTTGAAATTAGAGTAAAATATTTTATGTGGTAAGTAAATAAATACAAATGTTGGCCGTGACATTAAAACTACTATATAAATTAGATGTTAGATCTTTAATTATATTATAATTGTATTGATTCATTAACTCATGCAAAAATCCATTTGAACTCATCATCGACGATATCAAGTTACAAGATACCAATGTGGTGTC
Source organism: Antheraea assamensis (assembly GCA_035772565.1). NCBI lineage: Eukaryota > Metazoa > Arthropoda > Insecta > Lepidoptera > Saturniidae > Antheraea > Antheraea assamensis. Next base: position 6,540,587 of record JAQQSE010000064.1, on the reverse strand, counting down.
TAGCGTCAAAACTGCGCTAATGAGCGCCCGGGTCGGCATTCGCAATCTCGCGCCATCTGCGTCTAATCAACGGATCAAGTTAATTAAATCGCGTTCGCAATATGGCGGCGGGGTGTAATTGCTATTAATAAAGCGCTTTCCTGTATAATTAGACGGCGGCGAGCTCGGATTGGCTGCGCGACGGGCCCTAATCACGACGTGATAACATTGCGCTAATGGTGTGCATAGATTTCTATTGCATAATTCCAGCCTAAGTTATACGACATGATTTTTCAATTTATTATTGCTTAAGAAATATCTGTAGAATATTCCTAATGTGTAAGAAATAGGCTTTATTTCTATCATCTTAGAATTATTATAATGTACGCACTTCGAATTTATTTCCTTTTACTAATAACCTCGCTTACTCGTTAGTTGTCTGTTTTTAAATAACACTTACGCTACTTTATATCTAGATCCAATAGACAATTTATTTATTATACAGAACAGGTTTTTCTTCATTGTTGAATATCAAATGTAAGAAAACGATTCAGTCAACGATAAAGGATGTATGGGTGAGGGGTTACCAATCATCCATAAAAGAGATTCATCAAATGCGTCTCGAAGGGAAACAATGATTGACGAGTTAGCACCTCGCTTCGTGATTCTCTAATTAAGACGGCATGCGTTTGCGCACCGTTGCCATTCTTCGCGCTCGTTGGACATCCAACATCTATTTACTAATTTTACACTATCTTCATAACTTAATTTACATTATAATAATTAACACATAATTGTAAATTGTTGTTTAATTGTTTATTGTTATGTGACAATTTCGACTAATTAGGTACTGTTTTCTAATTGTGATTTTTTACTGAAAGTGTTTATATCTATTATTAAAGGTTCGAGTGACAGTATATTAAATTTACGAGACACGTTTAAATTTCAACCCCGGATTGCATTTTAACAATGTCATAACAATAAAATGGCGTTGTAAACGGGTGCCCCTTATTTCTGTCTTCAGTATCTGCTCATTAAAGCGGTTCACATGCGCGTCTCGTTGTCATTTTGTTTTCGCTCGCTTTTCCGCTAACTTTTGGGTGGTAGAATGATGAACGACGTCGGTGGTCATATATCATTGCGGTAATATATCGCGCGGTGCGCCGAGTGTCGCCATTAACGCGCGCGCACAATTCTCTGTGCTCAAAAGCGTGCACCATCGTTGATTCTATAAGGAGAGTCGCACAAATCGAACCGTTCGACTATACGCGTGTAAATCTTATTAATGCTATTCTTGTTTTCGTCCCGTTTCCATCTTGTAAAATCATTAGAATGGACATCCTCGAAGTAATTTCGCGTCTTGCTTTGTTGAAATTCAATGCTCGTTTACTGGTGAATGAAGCATTAAATTTTATAGAAAAGATCAACATAATCAAAACTGTATTGTATATTATAATAATACTCGTTTACAATCCCAATAAAGGATTTGGGTGGTCTGCGTGTGTTATGTTCTGGAATGATTCGCGGGTCAGAAGCCGAATTCCGTGTACACAGGTTACGTAGGCACCAACGGCGAATTATCAGAGTTGTGATGGCAACAAAAGAGTGTACCGCGGCGAGGGCGCCTCGGGCATTATGGACAAAAAGTGAAAGGTCGATAGACGAATTCTCGTCTCAAATTCTCATCTTACAAGTTAGGATTTGTTGTTTCCGTTCTCGCCGCCTCAATGACTACCATTTTATGTCGATCAGGAGATAGTGTTTCACGCGCCCGCTACCGACACCAGTTTTTGTAACACTCCTTTCTGCTTACAACGAGTTTATTATCGCCGATCAGTTTCTGTCAGTTGTTTCTGTAATTTCTATATCAGCGATTCGTTGTTCTGTTTATTTTTTTTACTTGTTATTTTAATGAATTTCTTCGTGTATTTTGTTTATACGGGCTTCCTTTCTAAATTATGAATGACGACAGGAAATCGCAATGAACGAAGAGTGTAATAGGAGCTATTATTTCGACCAACCACAAGCAATTTCACTCAGTGAACAAAAACACACCTCTACAAAAATGTGTATCCATTCGTCTTTCCTCAACGGGAGACATTAAAGAATGTCTCCGTTAAGGAGGGGAAGGGGACTCGTTGCTTAAACTCAAAGTCGTTTGAGACAATTCACTGCAACATCTGATGATATCCCTTTATATACAAAGGAAAAGTTATTCGATTTTCAACTTTATCGTTGGTTGGATTCGATATTTTTGTACTTTTTTATTCTAAATATTTATCATTGCTGACAATGTATCAGCGAAGGGGAAAGTAATATAAAGGAGCTACCCTCTTTAAGTACTTACGGGTAACGTTCATGGGAGGTATATGAAGATACCATTTTACAAAATTAATATCTTTATGTAACACATACAAGCATACTTATATTTACATCTTCTGTCTATCTATCTAAATAAAAGTGAATTACCGATTATTTGTAAGTTCATTACTACATACCGGCTGCAACTATTGGCTAATTATTTTTTTGTTGTATTTGGACAAGGATTATCAGCACAAAGCTTGTATGAAAACAAAATGTTTAAAAATCGTACGGAAACATGAAAGATTTGGGACAAAAATTCTCCAAATAAAAAGTGAGTGAGTGGATGAGACAAAGCTTCAAATATATTGACAGAATTGATTAATGTAAAGTTACCATTTTATTTCTTTACATGATCGATGAAGACGGGGTGGGTAGCTAATTTCATTTGAAATATTCCAGTGTATGTATTAGATATTGGTTGTGGTGATCTAGTGGTTTGACCAATGGAGTATCGATCCGATGTCCGCAGGTTTAGACCCTGTCATGTATCAACGAATTTTTCGGAATTCGCATGACTTTACTAATTTAAATTGGTAACACTATTGGCTAACGGTGAAGGAAAACATCGTGAAGAAATCTGAACATGAGAAATGTTCTTGTAGTACCACCGTATATGGTACCATACCTTCATTCGGGAAGAGGCCTATGGGCCTGCAGTGGGTCTCTTATATGCTGATGATGATGATGATTAGATATTCACATTCTCAACATCGCTTCGTAAAATTACAAAGACGTGTAAAAGTATTGGCAGTGGTCAAAAATGGAAACAGTCTTTCACAGGTATATGTTAAAGCAGACTAATATATACCTGGCGATGATTAACCAAGTCAAGGGTGAGTCGAACTTGTACTAGAAAATGACTGAACATCCAGATTATTGTTACAAAATGGTGTCCCTTTTTACTTACAACTCAAGTTTATTTTAACATTATCGACATCCTTAAAAAAGTCTGAAAAAGGCAATACAATTTTAACTTGACTTTAAATTAATTATTATGAAGTAATTATCATAAAGTCTATAGTTTCTACTAAATTACAGAAATTCGAACAATTTATACTAGTACAAGAAACAATCCTTTGAATGTTACTAATTAGTTGCGAAACGATATATTGAAGCTTAATAAACAAATGTGTGTTTGTACCGGTTGCACTCACGATAAGTTCACCTGAAGCAAATAATCTTCGAATAATTGCGTTAATGTGAAAATATACGCTTTAATGTAACAATAGAACAAAGAAGTTTATAATATAGGTACGTACATAAAATAATTTATCACTTCATGTAGAAAATATTTCTCTTGACGTCACTTTACACTGCGCGCTTTATCAATGGTTTTGGTTTTATTACAAAGACCTTATATTATACTATTCGATAGTTCTCAGATATAGTTTGATGTAATTATAAATTGATTTTATTGTTAATTCTGTAAAATTAATTTATTAAAAACCACAATGATATGCATAAAAGATCTTATTCATAATTTTGAAGTATTAAAAATTTGGCATACAACGGATTTTCAAACCTTTCAACCCCCTTGGGTTTTCATCTTTAAGACCTCTTGTGACCGTCTATTTGAAAGCGGCACTTTTTCTTACATTTGTTCTTAATACTCCAATCTGTATTAAAATAACTACAATGTTTTTTACTTCCACATAAAACTACGCATAGTTGTAATAGGAATAAGCGTTGATGACCACTAGATATAATATAATCAGAATAAAGTGCATATGTTAGGTAGGTAGCTAGTATTTGGAATAATTATAAAACAATGTGAATAAAACATTCGAATAGGAAGGGTATTGTCATATACGATCTAATTATATCTTGTATAGAAGTAAAAAATACGTAACCAGTTTTATACAATTGTTGACGCTTTTAAAAATTAAAATGTACTAGTTTTAAAGTGTGTTTTGATAGTTATAAGTTGAGTAATAATAAACGGTATAATTTTGGGAAATTATAAAGTAATATATTTGGGCAGACGAATGTTCCCGACGGTACGCGTGTCGTTCGGCGGATGCCGGGCTGAGGCGCGGTACGCGGTGCTGCTGGACGTCGTGCCGGTGGACGGCAAACGATACCGGTACGCGTACCACCGCTCCTCGTGGCTCGTCGCCGGCAAGGCAGACCCGCCAGCGCCCGCCCGCCTCTACCCGCACCCTGACTCGCCTTTTTCCGGCGACCAGCTGCGCAAGCAAGTTGTTTCCTTCGAGAAAGTCAAACTCACTAACAACGAAATGGACAAAAACGGACAGGTATTTTGAAATCTTCTTAGTTTCGAATTTCGATATCCTCTTGACTGATTGTATAGTTTAGACCTAACAAATACCTTTGTTGCAGTTGGTGCTGAATTCTATGCATAAATATCAGCCTCGTATTCATTTAGTACTGCGACGAGAAGGCGCAGTCAACGCTCCGATCACTGATCTCGAACATGAAGAATTTAAAACCTTTATATTTCCCGAATGTGTGTTCACAGCTGTAACGGCATACCAGAACCAACTGGTGAGTATCTATTAATTTGAAACGGTCTATTGATATACTTATTAGCGGTTAGTTTCTCTAGTTCTTGTTTCTATCATTTGATATCTAAAATAGATCAGAGAGTGAACCGTTTGAAATTGCATAGCGCTGTTCGCTAACTATCGATGAGTGTTATTTCTGTCACACTAATTGCATCTCGCTGAAAGGTATGTCCAGTCTGAACAAAGGGAGGTGGCACATAATTTTTTCTGTATCAGGCGGCCACACGCGGGCGACGCTGACGACGGACGGACAGCTCGCCTGACACGTGCTCTGCGGTGACGATTAAAGTTTTCACCCGAGTTAAATATAACGTAGTCTATGCCCGATACATTTATCCAGCTATACTTGGCATTTACCAATAGCCTTTCCATGGAATACTTTGTGTTTATATATTCGCCGAACAAAAGTTTACTCCAATAAACTTTTTAACGAATCTTGAAACATGAGCCAATATCAGCCGTCACATGAGAAACACGCGTGAATCAGTGTGTCTATAGAAATATTTATTGTAAATATTAGCTTAGTATTATAAGGTGTATCTTTTATTTATGAGGTATAAACCTGTAGGTAGGTTGATTCTTTTTTTATACTTTATAGCATTTAGAATTTGCCCACAATCCATATACCTAATGTTAAATGACGATGTGATCTAAGATGGTTCACATACTAAACCCATATGGGATTGGCTCTCAAGTATAGCAGCCGGAACACACCAACAGGTGCTTGGCGACAGATTTTTAACTTGAGGGCGGTAACTAGTCAGGCGGATTTGGAAAAAGTTCTACTACCATGTTTTGGTTTCGTTACGATGTTATCCTTCACTGAAAGCTAGGACTCATTCGCAAGGATTCTAACCTACGTTGATCGACGCGATATTCAAACACGTTAGCAACTGAGTCAACAAATACCTGAATTTGGATTATTAGTTCTTAGAAAATGATTTTTTTTGTGTACAATACCAAATTTTACCAAAACTACAGAGTGGTACTCTATTATATTTATTATCCGCTCTGCTCGAAAACTCGCCGGTTCCGAGTCCTCGCGCTCCACCGCATGTGTCGCCATGCGCAATTAATTCTCTGTCACAAGAGCGTTTGGGCGTCTCCGAGTTTCTCGTTTTGCCTCTTCCCGCGTTGTAAAATAATTAGGACGTTTTGAGGTTCATAAAGGAAGCGTTACTTTATATCGACAGCGCGGTACATAAATCTTCATTTGTTTATTAATTAGCTATTCCTTATCCAAGAAGTTTGTTTGTATATTAGTATATAGCATACTTGAATTATCAAGAGCTAGTTATAAACGTACACTACTTTGAAATAATAAACAAGGTTTTGTTAAGCTATCACAAATAAATCTTTTCTTTAAGAACTTATTAATGAAGGAATTTTTAATATACAATATATCTATTATGATGTCAATGTATAAGACATGGTAATATAACTTTATGTTGTTTTTATTTACCTATTAGTATCTGATAACATAATATTCAAATTTCATTTTAAATTATACTACTCATTAATCTGGTATAAATTATGTCATAGATTGATACTTTAAGATAATGACAAAATATTAGGTCAGTTATTCTAATTTATTTAAAATTATGCATAATTAACTGACCACTTTACTGAAATTATGTAGTCAAGCTTCACATAGATTTTCATTGTTATTCGAAGTAATGAACACTAACTATCATCGTTATACGTAGGTTCTACCTTCGCAGGCTGTTACCAACGACTCCCCAGGGCCGGCTATTATTGATTTCCATTGATTCTAACGCGTTTCTAGATTTATTGATAGCGCCTAACGACGCAAGCTTCCATTGCTAACGCTATGGAGCTACTACGCCTACGTCGTCGTACAATGCTATGTATAGATTAATTTAAATGCACATTCATAGGCACCTACTAAATTCAAATAATATAAAACTGTTATTTTATATTTTTCATTAGATATCGGTGACGTGTAATGTAAGACATCTGAACTTCAGTCCTGAAATATGCTTGAACTTTTTAATATATAGGAAATAATTAGTAATTAAATCTAATGACGAACTTAGCTAGAATTAGAATAATACTTTAGGCTAAAAAAATACTAAGTTTAAATTTAATTACATATTTACTAGCTGTACACGCGACCAAGTACGCATTTGTTATTATTCGGTGTAATTACATTTAATAAGAACTATAAAACTCCAAGAATACATTCTGATCGTGTATTCATTTTATTATTCAAAGTTGTTTATATGTATGATATACCATAAGCGTTATATCGATGAATCGATCACTCAAGTCTCAACCTCTTGAGACTCAGGCTGTACACATAGACAACAACTCATGACCGCATAAAAACGTAGCTTGACTCCGTTGAGACGAGGCGACGTCACACTCCTGACAGCTAAAACATTCGTCGAGCAGCGGAGATAGTGTCACTGATAACCCAAACCCTTCCGACAATAAGAATACACTTAGCATGTTTGCACCTGCGCTCCAAACGAGATAGATGATAGAAGTTATACCTGCATATTTTTATATTATAAAACATGTGATCACTTAGGTTAATATAAAAAAGTATAATCCATAATTCCGAGTCACTAATGCGAGATATATATGAAAACACACTCGATCGTAATCTAAGCTACAGAAAGAAGTGTCATTGAATTTTTAGGAGCGCGCGACGTTTGTCAAATCGTTCCGAAATGAAACATCATTATTGGTGCTTTATCATACTGAAACGTTGATATTAAACCCGATAAAGCCTTATACAAAATGTGAATTGTGTTTTTTGTGTGTGTATCGCGGTGTGAGACTGGACGTCGCCGGCGCGCGCGCCGCGGGGTGGTTTCCCGGGAAAGCACTCCGGCCGGGATTCGACCCGTTTCAATATTTAACATTTTACACCCACCACACCATTGTCCCAGTGTTCGGTTTCTATAAAATCCTTTGTCTGGAATTCATCTCGCTCCAAGGTGACAATGTTTGTTAGCGTTTACGCATCCTCAACGCACACAATGTGTTTTTTATTAGCCGATGACTTGTGAATTTGTTATGATCGATAGGCACGATGGGACTGTGCCGATGTAAAAAATTGCGGATTACAACCTGACATGACCTGTTTTATACCCATTAAAATAAATATGTTAGCTCTTGTGTAGTTATATTTGTTTCTTCTTTATGTAATATTTAGTTTTATTTTACTAGTATACTTACTTAAGTATGGCTAAACGTAAAATAAAATAGTATAGTTATTATAACAACGGTTCAGTTAGACATGCTATATCAGGCTATAATGCAGTCTCGGTAGATAATCACAGAAATAACTGCGATACACATAAATACGCAGGCACGCTCAATAGATGCTTAATTGAAATTTATATCTCATTTCTCAGTATCAACAATCAATATTCTAAAATCTCCGAAGCTATTCTCACATTGAACATCCACAAACGAGTTCTACAAGAGAATAATCGGACAATATAATGAAGGAGTAAAGGTAAACACAATTTCAATAACAAAGGGCAGCCATGACAAATAAACATATTTCACGGGCCAAAATGACTGCGGTCAGGTGTCACGGGGTGCTCACACGTACCTCTCAATGGCCGTTCTTTTTCTTCCTCCATAATAAATTCCATATATACAAACTTATATTTTAATACAAGTCATAATACTATTATTATCACTTTTCTGTTAATAAAACTGTACACGGGTGAATGAAGTAATAATTAAGTAAAAATTATGCAACGTTGTCTGTCTATAATCATTAATATTAATTAATTATTGAACTATCACAATACGAACGAAGAACAAACAGTTTATTGTAAGAAGTCAACGTACTTTCTTTAAAGTAGATTTAAAATAATTTAAGATGAGATTATTTATTTAAGTTTCCATCTTACTCTATCTCGTTGATTTTTATGGGATACGAAGAGAAGTGGTCTCAGTCGCACCCACCATTGATCACGTAAGGTGTGACGTCACGCAGAGCCGTCGTGTGCGGCCTGAGTAAATTTATTGCGCCTGCGCATTGAACGGCAAGAAACCCGATGTTTTTAAAAAAAATTACATATCATAGTCGTTTAATTATTCGCGTAAATGACAATTTTAAATATTCCTTTGTAGGTTACATAGGTGCTTAAAGTAATAAACTTATCAAAAGAAATTGGTTATAGAACCTGTATTGGAACTGTTATCAAAACTTTTTAAACTTTACAAATAAACACAATGGAAAAAATGACATCAAACTGACGTTCACAAATCTCCATCTGTTATGTACAATAAAACTTTGATATTCTAAATAAATATTTATCACACTGAAATGTGGCAAATTGCCTATTCCCTGATATTTCGCATACACGGTCGCAATTACGGACACGAGTGTAAAGTGGATCTGATTTTAACTGTGGGAGTTTGGAAAGACCTGGTCGGACAACTCAATAGAGCAAGGAATGGTAGAATAGCTAATTAAAGCAACGAAAGAGTAAAATGAAACACATCAAAATTACATGGGACTATAAAATTCCGAATCAATTGACATGTGGATATGCAGAATGTTGATAAAGATAGTTACTGAGGTTGCAGAAGATTTGTATAATTTACACACGATATCTTTTATTTTCTCCACGGGAACCGTAAGTGACAGCCTACAACTCATTGATTTATTAGACGAAGAGGAAGGATTGTAATTTGTATGATGTTTACGCTGCATTTTTGCAATAAACTGAATTTTATTTATAAAGGTTATTTAAAATATGAAAATAACATTTATATGTTTTTGTGTTTCATATAATTTTATAATATATGAAACTAATGTGTCATTACCGTTACATTGATTTTAAATGCTATCTATTCTACAATTTTTGGATCCCCGTTTTTATTTGGTTTTAACGCCATCTGAATCCTCATTTTCATTCATCAGAAAAGTTATTGTTTTTTTTTCAATACCTAGGGGGCATCCTTATTTTGCAACTTTTACGTCTCGTTCCAACATGAAATCAACTACTTTATGTAGTAACGTAATGTTTACGTTATAGTTTTATTAATAAATAAAATATTATGTATATTATTCAGATTTTAAGGACATCATTGTCTTTCGGTGACACTTAATTTCGATGTTTTGCACCTGGCAAGCGTCAACATCAGCTCCCTTTATTTGGGTATTAACAGTTTATTTAAAGACTCACTATCAATGGAATCACGTACACAGTTAATAAATAAATTACTACTAATAACTGATATGTCCACCGCTCAACTATACAAATTATTCAATACTAACTTTTTCTGGCGGCTTCGCTCGCGTTAAGGTAGACTTCACCTATCTCTCAGGAACAGTATATTTTTTTGTGGATAAAAGGTACCCTATGACCTGTTTCAGAGTGCAGGCAGGTGGCGGGTGCTTCCACGGGCACGTGTAGTTTAAATGTACGTAGACGCCGCGCCGTTAGCATTCACAGTGACGCTAGCGGCTTCTACGTACATTTGAACTACACGCACCCGCTTGCTGCACTCTGAAACGCGCCTATGTCCTTTTCTGTACCTCTGATAACGTGTATATGCAAATTTTCATGGAGATCGGTTGAATAGTTAAGGCGTAAAAGCAAAACAAACAAATAAACTCACATTCACATTGATAACATTAGTTACTATTGCGATTAATAATTCTAGTTTATATAGTATCGTTGTTCTTCAGCCTGGTAAAGTTTCTTTCAAATGGTCGGTTATTTTGTAAATTTTAGGTTTATTTATTTTTTCGAATTGCTAACAACTTTGTTATGTGATAGCGGTATTTTGAAAGAATCTGCAGAATCACGGTAATAGTTTCTCTTAGAAACAAACAATCTTTACATCTTTCTTTTTTTAAATGTTTTACAGGCATGCGCTTGTCCTCGATCTCACCTGATGGTAAGTGTAGATGAGGCCGACGATGAATCGCGCTTACCCTCTAGGTGCCTGTTCACTCTCCTCTTGAATACTCCCAAGTTATAGGAGGATGGGAAGACAGACGCCGGAAGTAAATTCCACTCCTTAGCCGTACGTGCATTAAATGTGGAAGCAAATCGCTTCGTACGAACCACGGGAATATTAACCACATAAGGGTGGAAACCGTCACGGCGTCTAGTAGTCCTCTGATGGAATGGGGCCGGTTGAATTATGTCATGTAATTCCTGTGCACACTCTCCAAAGTGTAACCTATAAAACACTGACAGACAAGCTACTTTTCGTCGATGCGTCAACGATTTCGTCGGTCTAAATTAAGCATTCTTGCCTGCCACAGCGTTTCATCTCCTACAAGCCGATAAGCGCGACGCTCAATGGAATTAAGAGTAGCCAGCTGATATTTGGCTGATCCATCCCATAGGTGACAGCAGTATTCCATACATGAACGAACTTGTGTTTGGTATAAGCTGAGAAGCTGTTTTGGTGTGAAATACTGCTTAACCTTAAAAAGGATCCCGAGTTTTATCGCAGCTGTTTTCGCTTTTTGCTCAATTGACCGCCCGAAGTTAGCTGGATCCCAAGAAGCTCGAGGCCGTCTGTTACTTGAAGGGAAGCCCCTTGAAAAGTAGGAGTTAAGTTGAACGGACTCCGTTTTGTAGAGAAAAGACACGCCTGGGTCTTTTCAGCGTTAAGCTTAACTAGGTTTGAGTCACCCCAATCGGCTACAAACCTGAGGTTTTTATTTAAACGTTCGATCATGGCCTCTCTCTTATTAAGGGTTTCTAGTAAGCTGGCCTGTGGACTGGATAAATACCTCTCAGATACAGTGCTGTCATCCGCGTACCCAAATATACCGGATATAAGCAAATCATTGATGTGCAGCAGGAATACAGTTGCTCAGAGTACAGATCCCTGAGGAACTCCGGCATTTAAAACCTTGGGATCAGACGAGCAGCCATCAACAACTGCTCGTATAATCCGTTCACTCAGAAAATCGCAGACCCAAGTCAACAGGCGTTCTGGTATTCCATAGGCTTGGAGCTTACTTAGGAAGCTAATGTGCCAGACCTTGTCAAATGCTTTCGAGGCGTCCAGAGAAACAGCAACAGCCTCCCGTGTATCTCAATGGCCTCAGCCCAGTAATGGGTGGCATACACTAGCAGGTCACCAGTAGATCGCTTTTGTCGGAATCCGTATTGGCGATTACTGAGAATATCATTAAGCTCTAGGTATGTCAGCAACTGCTTATTTATTATTCGCACCATTGCTTTACAGAAAAGTGAGGTTATGGCAATTGGCCGATAGTTACAAGGATCGGCACGATTTCCCTTTTTTTGGAACCGGCTGGATATTCGCTGATTTCCAAGATTTTGGAACAATGCCGGATTCCAGAGAAAGGCGTAATAGGCGTGTCAAGATAGGAGCCAACTCAGGTGCACAGATCTTAAGTACTCTTGAGGGAATGCCATCAGCTCCACTGGCTTTATTCACATCTAGATTGCGAAGCACTTTTCGTACGTCCTTGGTGAGAACCACAATTTCTTTCATTGTGGTATCACATTCACGGTGTAATTTTATCGCCAGTATTTAGATGCGAATTATTCGCAAACAGGTTTGCAAGCATGTTTGCCTTTTCTGCCACTGAATGAGCCAATGAACCATCTGACTTCATCATGGGTGGAAGCGAGGACTTGAGAAAGTTAGCTTCGACTGACTTGGCAAGAGACCAAAAAGCTTTGCTTCCTGATGGATAGGAAGCCAGTTTGGCTCCAATGCGGCTAACGTGGTGAAAGCGAGCTTTACGTAAAACTTTCTTATAAAACTTGATGCTTTTATTTAATATTAATATACGTATATTTTATAATATACTAGGTGACCCGGCGAACTTCGTACCGTCTAACAGTTAATGAATGTCATGTTAATTTTTAGCGAAGCTTAATTTATGATTTTATTAACGTTATAAAACGATTACTAAAAGTTTACCAAGTTAAATAGTTTATTGCGATAATGTACATGAAGTAAACCAAAATTTAATAAAATCACAAAACAGCCTATCAGCAAGACATATGCTTTGTCGATGCTGTGTATTTTGCTGCATGGGTCACTTTCTGGTTTATTATCTTCAGTGAATCACCATGTGGCATATGATATTTTGACATATTCATAGTTACTTTGATATGAGGGAACTAAACCGACTTTGTTATATATATATATAGAAGAGATAAATAGAAATGATGTATGTATATTTTTATATGAATTTATCCATATTTTATACTGCTATTCGGGGTGAAGACAAATCCAAAAATTTAATGATGATGAAAATCGCTACAGTGGTTCTTGAGTTATAAGTGTTTGAATATGCCCGACTTTGTTTTATATACTCGTATATAGATAATATTAATTACCTCAGAATATGTGCATTATTTAGAAGTAACAATACAGATTGATTAAATATATAAATATTGAAGTACAAGCATTGTCAAAAAATGCAATAATAATTTAATTTACTTATAAAAAAATAAGTAGTCTTGATTATATTAAACAAGGATTTATATTTGATGGATTGAAAATTTATACGAAATGTTCTTTCCTAGAATATGATCACATTTCGAGCCAGTTACGAATATAGCCGTCAATACCGCATGCAGTATTCAATACTTGGTAACGTTTACAAATTATTGTCTATAAAATATCGGTTTTCTGGAAAAGACCGTAACAGCTCGCAGCTGTAGGTCGTACAGATCTGTGAGAGGTTGTCTTTGCGCGCTACCATAGATTTTATAACAAAGTGTGCGCCACCAATCGTCTTGTATAATGAGGTCAAGGCAGAACATTAAGCATAATACAAATTTGAGAATATAACGTATGACGGCAACTGAAGTTATATACTTACGATGTATTCTACCTAGTTTGGCCAAAAGTTCTGTTACAAATGAAAATGCATTTTTTTTAATGAAGTAATGTAATATTATTAAAATTTATACCTACATATTTATTAGTCTCAGCAAAAAATTTAAATAATATTCTATTTGAAATGGCCACCTTTGGCTTTTATACAGACCTTTAATCTGTTTGGCCATGAATCTATGGGTTTAGGGTTCCAAGGAAAATTTCACCACTGCTTGCTTCTAAGATTTTTTAAGAGAATCAATGATCAATGTCGCCGTGTCGATTAGAGCAGGCCATTTCCTCTAAAACTGACTATAATTTGAAGTCTAAAGGGTTGAGGTCTGTGGTATATGAGGGCCTGTCTTCAGCTCTTATAATGCCCGGAACATTGGTTTTAAGCCAGGCCTGGGTAGTTCCTGCCTTGTGACCAGGTGCAGAGCCCTGCTGGAAAGTCCACAGTATATTTTTAAAAGTGTATTGCTAAGAGGTTTCACAACATGATCCAAGGCTGTATCTTGATACAGTTTGGTTGAAGTTTTCACTCCTTTTTCACAAAAATGTAGTTTTGTGACTCCTTGATAAGACACGCCCCACCAAACCATCATTGACGCAGGATGATGACCACGTTGTACCTTTCCAACCGCTTGAGCAGCTTCTTTAGAACTATGAGCGTACACTTTATCATTTTGCTTTATGTAGTGTTCTTCAATCGTGAAAATGTTTTCATCGGTAAAGAACATATTTCTGTGCCTTTCACCGGCGTATCGCGACAGAAGGCGTTTTGATCGATCCACTCTCTTTAATTCTAAAGTTTGATTTAGGGCATGTCCTATATATCGACGATAAGCACCGAGCTTCAGGTCTTGTTTTACAATACGCGACAGAGTTTTAGCGGGAATCTTCATTACTCGCGATAAGATTTTTTGCTTCCTAATGGCGTTTCGATGAATTCTGGTTTTAACAGCATTAACAGTCTGTATAGTTCTAAAAGCACGTGGCCGGCCCGATCTTTTCTGGTCTTCGACAGAGGAAGTGTTGTTGTATCTGTTCATAGTTCAATATACGAACATACGGCTGACACCAAGCTTTAGAAGTGTCTGGAATATGACCGACGGCTCCATGCCCACTTTGTGGAGGTGAGCACTGCAATCCTATTTTCTTTAACATCCCATTCCATATTGTAATTTGATAATGAACACGAAAAAATATGTGAAATGGCGCAAAATCCAAAGAAGTGTTTAAAATAATATACGTGTTCCAAATTCAAAATAACTAAAAAGTTGAAAAAAAGAAAAGTTTTAATGTAACAGTATTTATGGCCAGACTAGTTATAAAAGGAAAAAGTTAATTTTGACGAAAATCTACTGTTCTTTTAATAAACTTACAAGCTTCAAGCTTGTAATTGTAAATATTATAGTATATAGATAGACATGTATTTATTTTCATAAAATATGTATTTATTTATTTTTGTATTGTTTGGCAATTCATTTAATTAATCAGTGACGCAGTGATTTAAATGACTGCCTTGCTGCTCCCACCACACTCAATACTGAGGGTTCGAAAGTCACATAGAAGAGTTATTATTTGTATGATTTACAAATGATTATTTAAGTATGGGTGTACTTTCTGTCTTTTAATGGTGTATCTGTGTTCCACGTGATACAGGGCTTACATCATAATGCCGGAGCTGGCATTGAAAAGAACGTAGATATTAAATAAATATAACAAAGTACTACAATATTTATGTTTTCGATAAATAAAACAATATTATTTAAATACAAATCATGCCGCAATGGTGGTAAGTCATAGTTACTATTGGGCCGAGAGGTCTTGGGGTCGATCCTCATACTTGACTCATTTTTGTGTGATGAGTATAATTTTCAGTTCTGTCGTGCTGTAAGTTTCTGAGTGTTGGGCAACAGAAAGATACAGAAGAGAGAAGATTACATGTGGCAGAGAAGCAAACGTGAATTTTGGTAAATTGTGATCACAATTGATAAAATTAGATATGAATATATCAGATGAATTTTTGAGAACTTGCACAAGTGAAATAGAACTCAAAGAGTAATATTTTAACATGATATGAGCATGGCATGAGGAGAGATAAAAGTGATGTAACGAGCAAAGTTTTAATTATGGATGTGGACGTGCCTGACCGTAATCACTTATCTATTCTGAAGTGCAGGTTTTTGGTACCCGTTTGTCCATATTCACGGATCTATTCCTGAGTCCAACTTTTTGATGTCTGCCAATCTATATTGGATTATTTAGCTATTCTTAGAGTAGTATTAGCGATGGTGCTCATTGACATATAATTGCCGCCCATAGTATTGTGCTTACATCAACTACCTTGAAGTTGTTTTGCTTGATCACGATGTCATCATTATTATAGTCAATCCGAGTTAGTCTATTACTATACAATCATTCCCTTGAGATGCGAGACTGTAATCGATTTTTAGTAGCTACTAGACACTACATTTCAGCTCGTGCTGTGGAAATTATCGCACGGTAACCTCACCTGAATACGAAAGCCAGGCTGGGTTGAAAAATAAACTTTCTCTTTAAAATGAAAATAAGGTAACTTTTACAAAAATGTCTAATACTTTCGGTTAAGTTAAAGCAGAAGGGCAGGAATCCTTCTTTAATTCTATAAGTAGGCAACATTCTAATCATAATGAGCAAGTTAAAACAGATCTGTTATCAAACTATGATAGAGTACGTGTCAGATGTATACTCGAACGTTTTTAACAATTATCTTATATATTGATCGACATGACTGAATAAATTTACCATAAATAATGCATCAGCATTCTCCATCCTAAATAATTAGAGCATCATTTGGAGCTGAGGGCACCACGGTCTGCATGGCGGCGCGACGCTCATCTCTCTCTCCTTGACGCTTTTTTGTGACATTTTTTTGTTTCCCGCCCGGGAATAATGTCATTATGGCGCCTTTAATGTTGTCAGTGAGCGGGAGCGCGCCGCCGCCGCCCAAGGCGAACGTTTGTTGATACTTAAATTAGGTTGTTTTGACACGCCTCGTTCTTATGTTTGTACTAAATCTAATAAACGTCAGAGGCGAGAAAGCGTCTCATTCATTATTCCGTCGATCTATCTTAGTGATAATATATTTTAAATTATTTTAAAAGATAATATACTTCTATTGTAAGTTTTGTTTGAAAATTTTACGTAAACGGATTTCAAACAACGATCTTGAGACGATGGAAACAATTAAGGGCGGTCCGAGAGCGAGGCCGGTGGCATGCATAATGAATAATACGTCAATATTGTCAGCTACTAGAGCTATTGTAAGCATAGTCATTACGTCAAGCTAACCGCGACGAGAGAGCCTGGCCATTGTAGTCAATGGTTCTCGCCAGGTGGGTGTGCAAGCGTAAGTAGCTGCCACGACGTAATGGTGACCTTCGACACGGAGGTTGCGGCCCGCCTCGCACTCGCTCTCAGTTCCGGCACTACTTTGATACTCTACAACTCCGAGCAAAAATTAAAGCAATGTTACAGGATTAACGTAAAGTAATATAAATATACGCTATAAAAAAGTAATAACCTCACATGTGTCATAGTGTATATTGTTTGTGCAACAATATAGCGATAATTATAAACCGAGGATAGCAATCATTTTTTAAATACTTCACATGTTTTTTTTGTAGTTTGAACATCTTGAATATTTATAGAAAAGATATGTTAAATGGGCCACGACTGGCAACAAATGTTCTTTGTCTAGTTCTCTTGTAGCTATTTTGAATATCATTAGTCTCGCGAGTGACACGTCGCGCGTGAAATTACTCACCGCAAATCCGAAGACATGTCACAGAACGGTCAATATTTTTTGGTGTTTATTACTTTTCTTTGATATAATACGTTACGTGCTGAGCATTCATCAAGACGTTTGTTGTACTAACCGCAGATGAAGCACGTCAAATAGCACCATAAACATGTCTAATGAAAATTAAGAAGTTAATTGTCGCAAGAATGGAATTTTTCTAAATAACAAAGTAAACGATATGCATGATTTATGTGACGCCAACCATACGAAATCACTTTTGTGGTGGATTATTTTTTAATGTAACCTTGATTACTTTCATACATTTTTTGTGGCGGTAAAATAAATCATAAAAAAGCTTGGCGATTTCTAATGCAACTTGCAACTAATGCTAAACTAAAGTTTGGATATCATATGGATAACATCAGTACATAAATAATTCTTACATCTAAAAATGCCCATAAATTAAAATAATCCTAAAACTGGTCTTAACTTTATAACCTTATATAGCAAAATCGAGACGTCTATTTAGACTGCACAGCATAGCACCTATCTTCTTAAATTGATGTTGTAAAACTGACTCGGTATACTTTAATAGGACATTATTTTATTGAGTACAATATTATCGAGTTCGTTGTCCTAAAATACCTGTTTAGTGCGAAGTTGTTAGAACAATGTGCAATTAACATGACCGTGGGTATGTACCAGGTAGAAACGGCGGAGAGCCCGCTCAATCGGCAGATAATTACCGTCGTCGACTGCGCACGTTGAAAGATTGACACCGCGAGCGGCCACTCGATGACTTGTTTATTGCAAACCATTAAAAGTACCACATTCTTCTTACCTCCTTCAAATAAAGTTGCCAAAAATGTGCTAAGATTAGTATAAACATATGTATACTCGGTTCTGTTGTTAAGAGTTGGAAGGTAACTCGTTTCCATCGAAGGTTTTATCGTAAATATTATTTACAAATTGTGTGGATCCGCAGCAGGAGCACCGCCACTCAGCGAGGGGGCAATTTTTCATTAATCCTGCCTTTACTCTGCCAACACACATTTTTTAACACCTCGCAACAACTTTAAATCAAACATTTGCTTTATGGGTACAACGACTTGTTTCAGTTATAAGCATTCGTACCCACTATTTAATAATATTATTTTATGATAATTTTCATATGTTTTATAAGCTAGCATATACATGCAATCCATTTTTAACCTAACATAGTGTATCACAAAATGTTTCCTTTTCAAAAACGTAAGATTGTTGAAAAAAATCCTTTAAGCTTTATAATATTTTACATTATAACGAGGAAAAGTTTATCTGTAATGGATAAACTCAAAAATACATACCTAGCTGATTTTATAGATTCTTGTATCTATAAAAAGCTATAAGAAAATGCATTATCAGCGAGTAACTTGGGTTGTATTTTATATCAAAGATCTATATTGATAGGAACGAAGCCACAAGCTAAAGTAGTTTAAAAATAATTTTGGTTATATAAATAACAAAATTAAATGACTGCGATCATATCACTTGGTCATATATTTACTCGAACAGCAGATACTGTAGAAAAGCTTACCTTAAACACGACTGTAATGATCACATTTATTTTCAATTCCCAATGAAAAAGGTGTACAGAATTGTAATATTTTAGTAGTCAACTAAAATGATAAACTGATATGGAATATCGTCGATAAGTTAACCTTATTAGTTGGTGTGTGCAGTGCACCACGGGTGGTGTTACGCTTCAGAGGTCGTTCAAACACTGTTACTCAGAGATCCAATAATGATCCGACGCCTTATAAACACTAGCATAGTATTACTGAATCGCTCACTTTGAACTGGTTTTCGTGATTCATAATACTTTCCCACTTTTTTTCCTTGTGCCTTATTGTATTCGAACGCCTTACATTATTATGCTAATCACTTCCTAATTGATTGTATTATTTTCACAAATGGTAAGTATAGATAAATAAACGTATTTAGATGTAATACAAATTAGATTGTTACTAATAACTTTGGAATGGTATAATTAATAAAATAAATAATCTCCGAAAGGCACACAATTCGGTTTTGGTTAACTTTTATGTGAATTACTAAAAAAAGACCTTATCTATTATAAGTATGGGCTTATGCAATTAATAATTATTGTTTAGATCTACTACTCTTCTTATAACATCACTTGCTAATGTGCAATGAGTAAAAGCTAACTTGAATGATTCTTCAAAATATTATTCAAATGAAAAAGGATAAATACGTAATACGACAGTACAAGTTCATTATATAAACCTAATCGCTGTTAACTCCCCGCGTAACTAGACATTAATTAAGTTTTAGTAATACTTGATAGAATAGATGTAGGATGTGGGACCTATATTACCTATTTTACACTTTTACGTTGGCATGGCTAACTATCACCTTCATTCTTTAACCAAGTACTTGAGAGTCAGTATGTCCTAGACTTGTATGTTTGCAATCTTAAGCTACACCAGCAGATTGTATCAGGAGACATTGCGGTCGAAGTACGGACTCTAAATCCTATAAAATATAATAAAAATGATAATTCTACTAGATTCGTGATTTGAAACAGCAACTATATTATTCATTCGAAGGTTTAGTCTTTATTGTATCTAATAGGGTATGTTGGTTAAGACGATGATTACATAAAATTAAACGAAATTAGCAGATTTTGTTACTTTAAATATACATTTAGAAGTATTTGAAGTTAGAAAATTATTTAACTGTCCTGGTAACAATTTTTGAATTTCGTATAGGTACATCACTAATATAAAATTAAAATAAATAAGGCTTATGTATTGTTTTTAACTTTATACTTTTTAGCGTTTCACCACAATCATATCTGATGATAAAATGATATTGTACTTTAAGATGCTAAACACATTAAACCTAAAAGACTGGTTCTCTAGTATTTCTATTGAAACACACCTAAGGCCTACAGATTTTCAACTTGAGGGTGGTATATATTCAGGCGAGCTTTGAAAGAATCTTATGCTTTGGTTTTATTATGACGTTTTCCTTCAGCGAAATACCCATGTATTTCTTTCTATCATGTCGATCGACGCGGTGTCTACATAGTATAAATCTGAAACATTATAGCATGAAAATTTACAATTAATTGTTTAGAATGTAAACAAACAATCAAATTTCATTTGTCATTAAACCGCCTTTCGTTTGTTTCAGATTACAAAATTGAAAATCGACAGCAATCCCTTTGCTAAAGGATTTCGAGATTCTTCACGTCTCACTGAGTTCGAAAGGTAAATATCATAGACGTTAAATAGTAAACAGTAAAAGGAAATACTGCTGAAGAAATTATGCTTTATATAATTTATGTTTACATGTACAATTCAGTACCTTTAAATCAAGAAATGTTGAACTGCCTTTTGTTCTATTATAGATAATTCGCCAAGCATTCAGTTCCATTAATGGTCTACTATTTGCGCCAAAGTTACTCCCTATTAAACGTGTAAATCATAATTCAATCCTGCGTTCGCCTTAGAAACCCTCCTCACTTTACCTTGCAATTTACTTTTGTTTTTTTCGATATATGTTAATTTATGTCGTGCAAATGTGTTATTTTTATTTTGTTTGTTCGAGATTCTATATCACGGGAGAGTACGACAAACCATCCGTGTACCCCAACGAGGCGCGCTTCAACGCGTCCGATAATAGGTAGATAGACAAATAATTTTTATTTATAAGATAAATGTATGCAATAAGCCGCATATTGAAAATGTATTTCTAAACTTTCAGAGAAACCATGGAGTCAATGCTCGCGGAACAGCATTACCTTCGGTCACCATTGCGACCGTTCGACCTAGACCAGCATAACAACAATCTTACATTGGAAGAGAAAGCGATACTGGCTGCCCGTTCGCAACTGTTCCTACGGGCAGCATATCCTCTATACGGCGTTCCAGCAGCAGCACTGTGGGGTCAGTGGGCGTGTCTAGCTCCTCAACTATTAGCACAACAACACCTCGCGGCATCTGGTTCTGGGTTGCAGTTACCGCGGCCTATGTATCCGGGAGGGTTGGCTACAAGTAGTGGGCAAATTCCATTAGCACAGCACCGATTCTCGCCGTATCCACCGCGTCGTGCGTCGCCAGGTTCTTCGCCCGACTCCCTCCGTGATGCGAGTCCGCATCCGGTGCCCCTGCCCCCGCACCCGCCGCACACACCTCACCCGCCACACAGCCCCACTTAGTGATAAAAGAGGAAATAAAACCTGCCTGAGATCTCCCCGTAATAATATGCGATATTGTATGTGAGTTTTATGTGTAATGTTTGTAAAAGGGAATTTGATGTGCATTGCTGTTGGTTTCACTTTAAGCGGACTAATATTTTAGATTTGTGTTATAAAGTGAAACTATGGTGTGAATATAAAGATCTTACACTTATTGTTTGACAGAAGGACGATTTTAATCGTAGAAATGGTTGCATCGACAAATCTTGTATTATATTGTAAAGTGATATATAATTATTTTAAGTATTATTGTTAAAAATTGAATTATTATGTTCCTAATAGTTCGTTTCGTAGCGATGATGATGATGGTTGAAGCTAATAAATACATATTGTATCTAATGTAGATTTAGAATCAGACGGGAGGCATTTAAATGATGTGTTAATTTTAAAATTATGCAAACGAAGAGTCTGTAAATGAATATGTATAAGCTTTGTCGAATTTGACATTCGGTAAGTTATAATATTATCTTAGTTATCATTACAATAATATCTGTTTATGACTCGTTTTGAAACTTCAAAATTTTGAGATTAAATGTGCAATATAATTGAAAAATGATATTTTAGGAACTTAATACTAAGATAAAATAAATGTATTAGTGATACTTTGTAGAGATATATCAGCTGTATTATTAATTCCCAAAATCCGAACATAAACGGAGGCGTATGTATTTATGTATGTTGTAGATGTACCCGCAAAGTAACAACGTAGTTAAATTATAAATAATATATTGATGAAGAATACAATAAAATTAAATGTTTGTTAATGGAGAATTTGGTTTGATTTACCTTAATTTAAAACACAGTAGCGATTCTTTTTAAATTTAATATAAAAAACGTAAAGCTTAAAGTATAAAATGTAAGATTAGTGACTTTGAAATGTACATAACATTTCTTTCGGTGATGTGTTTTCAAAAAAATAATATAGTTAAATTGTACTCCACTAGTTTTATAACTTTATTAGAACATAATAGCAATAAGCAATTCATCCTTACATAAAACATAAAAACCATCAAATGCTTATGATGACAATTATATAGTTTACATCAATTAAAAATAGGATAAATTTGAGATATAGGATTAAAATAAAACTCATACAAAATAAAAAGGTGTAAATAATAGATTATTGTCAGTTACGTTTTCATTAAGCCCGTCGGCTCATTTTTTATGACTCAGAACTAAAAATGGTGAATTATGTTTCTTTTTTAATTTCACGATATCGTCCATTGTAAATTTCATGTTTAGTAAAAAACGTTCGTACAAATGATTTTATTTTATTATTTTTCAACGTTTTATATTCATTCAGATATTTTTTTTAAGCTTATGCTGCCAACAGTTTATTCACCTACGCCTCATGAGCTCTAGATTCGTTTCTATGGACCTTAAAATTTTATGGTTTTGGACAGTCCAGGGATTAATAAAACAAAATGGCATCTACTTATTTTCATTTGCTATCCATATTCTATAAGCAACTAATTATTTTCTAGGATACATTCTTTTTCGGGTAATTAACAAAAACCACAATTATAAATTGGTTAGCACCTATAGCTTTTAATTATCCTTAGAGTAAACAAATCATAGAAACTGTTTTTTAGTTCTCAAACCTTTTTGGTTTTACTCCATCTAAATATATAGATATCGCCATTTAGACTTACTTTTTACAGTGCATTTATTTATAGTACCTACTAAAATATTAGTCACTTTAAAATTTCCTGCTATGATATATAAAGCAGTAAATTGAACATGCAGTGGTAGGGCTTTTTTCTCAACCCGCCTGACTAGCTACCCAACTCAATTTGAAAACCTTTTTCCCGAGTACCTACCCTATAACCTATATAACTATAAAAATTATGGCTTAGTTGATATCGTGTTGGAACACCGCATCAATCGACGTAGGTTCGAATCCTTGCAACTGAGGCGGAGCTTTCTATGCAGCAAAACATCGTGATGAAGCCATATCATGGTGGTAGGTGGTGGACTAAGTCAGCCTGGCTAGTTACCATTCACTGAAATTATGTCGTAAAGCATCTGTTGATATGTTCCGACAGCTGCACTTGAGAGCCGAGCCAGTCTTCCTCTGGGTTTATCGTGTTTACCATCTAGACCACATCGGCATTGAATATCAGATAAGGTTGTGGTCAAGAGTTAAAACCTATAAAGTTTAATAAAGGTGTTATAAATATCCAAAAATTGCATATACAGTGCGTATTTTAGAGCATATCTCAGAAATACAAGAGAATATATCATAATCAGAAGTGACAATGTTACATAAATTACAGTACAAGAGGATGTTTTACAGAATTCTTTAGATAATTTTTCTATAGACAACGAGTTCATTTTTGTCACACAAACTGAACTTTTGTTGGTAAGTTTATTAAGCAATTAATAAACCCTAAAATGTTCAGATAAATTATAAATTGAATGTAAGAATAAATTAATGTTAATCTATCATGAATAAACGTGTATGTAGTTACTTGTAAAATTAAACCGCTTTTAGAAAGTATTAAAAAGTTAAAATTATTAAAATTTTACTAAAATATGCCGAAGATTCATTAAAATAATTCATTTAAAATTAATACCCTTTTCTGGTTGGCTCACCAACCCCTAAACCTTGACTTATGAAACTAATCTTTGACGTAATTTCGAATACCCAGTAAATTTGATGTAGATATAGTCAGTCATGTCCAAAATATAGGACTTATTATTATTATATTTTTATTTTACTTTCCTATCGAACAATAATCTAGTAGCAGATTGTTAAAAATCTTTTTGAAAAGTATGGAATATGAACATATATTTTAATAAGCATATACATTGCAATAAACAACACCTTGAAGTAATTCTATGATTAATATTTAAACTTCTACAAACAACAATAAAAAAGATAATTTAAAATTCTTAAGGTTTTTGGTATCATAATCATCGTTTCCTAGAATACCGTTAGATGGCGGTATGTGTCACAAACAAAGCGCTGCACCGATTTCACAGGGAAGTCATGAAGTACAAACGTCTGTATATAATATTTTAGTAGTATTTCACATTAAATCATAGTATAAAATATATAGAAAAAGATTGTGAAATTGTTCTCAAACATGACCAAAATACAAATGTCCTGTTGCGTATTCGTAGTGGCCTTACTATCAAAGTCGAGAAGGCGCAGGTTACTTTACCATACAACATTGACCTTTGTGTGTTCAACGTGATTATCCGTTCTGTTTCAGGTATTAAATATCTACGTATATACGTATGTACATATATAGGTGATACCGGTTCACTTGCCAGAGTGCAAGTTTCGAAACAAATAACATGTATAAGATATATCCTCCTTGAAAGATATGGTGGTATATAGAGCAAGGCTTCTCATACTCAACGCTAAAAATTACATTTAAATTTAGAAGAATGTATTTCCCTATGTGTCTGGGCGTTAAATATGTTTAGTTACTAAAATACAAACGATGCTAAGTTTGAAAGCAAATATCATTATGCTTTTCCATGGAGGTTAAACTTTAATGACAAAATTACAAAGAGCTAACATAAAATTGGGGCTTAGTAATAATTCCAATTAAAAAAGAATACCATTATTAAATCATATAAAACAAGCAGTTTCTATAAAACAACAAAATCTTTTTACGAGAGCAAATCATCAGTTAAAAAGTAATATTTCTATCGACGCGTACATAACTGTAGGTACGGCTTAAAATAATATAAAAATTATTTAAACTAATCAGCGAGACATAGCATAATAAGATGCACAATACAAACACAACAGCGACAGATTGCGATATTGCAACAAATTAGAGCAGCATGCCCGGCGATTATGCAAAACAGCTATAAAGTTATCTTTAGGAAAACAACGGTGTCACCCTCAATAACTATTCAATTAAAATGAAACAGTGTCGAGGCGACATTCGAGTCACATAGGGGGTGGAAGGGACTCCATCGAATTAGTTCGGCGCGTGGCCACATTACTGGGACAAATTTCACATTCCGAGGGCCCGTCGCGCCGTACCGCACCGCACGAGGGACGTAGGGATGCAACGCTAATCTAATCTGGATTGTAGCTAATAAATGTTGTAACCGGTGACTCGCTCCGCAAGAATTTATTGCTTGTAAAACTGTTTCCAATTGCGTATATTGTTGGGATGACGCACCAATTTCGCTAAGGTCCGATTGAATTTAATGTATCGTTAGTTATTTCATTAACTTTTGGATGTTATTAACATAATAATATAGCTACTGTTTTGTTAAATAATACTTTAAAAAGTATAAATAATCTATAATAATCACAAACTTTATCTTTTTTTCTAAACATTATAGGTTAGCGTTTGACTATAATCTCATCTGATGTTGAATGATGATGTGGTGTAAGACGATAGTTACGCTAAACCTAGAGGGAGACTGGCTCTCAAGTACAACTGCCGGAACACAGCAACAGGTGCTTGGCGACAGATTTTCAACTTGACGGCGGTAGCTAGCCAGACGGATTATGAGAAATCCCTACCACCATACTGAAATCTATGAAAAGGTAAAGTTTGTGAATATGTTAGTTAATTAGACATTGTTTCAAATTGGTTTCGTTTATACTATTAACTATGTTCATGGTGTTTTTAGGCTACGTTCTATTCTTATTAATTTTTATTATCGCGAATGTTGTCTATACTAATCTATAATAATTCAAACCTCTATAAACTACACATGTGCTTCTTGATTCACTGAATTTGGTCAGTTATATTTATTGATTTATAATAATTAGTTTGTTTTGAAGATTAACATACTTATTAGACGTTTAATTTGGTATCTTTATTTATCATTTTTGTAAATATTATTATTGTTTATATATTCTACAAGTAAACCTAACTAACAAATATCTTTTTGGACAACGTTTAACATTCCCCATAACTTAGTAATTAAATATTGAAACGTATTAATTTACTCTATAAAATATAGGGAAATGTGAATGCATTATTATAAATAAAATTAAAATAGTATATATAAATACGTCATAGGACTCTTGAAACAATATAGTTTCATGAGCGCTAGGCAAATAAAAGCATGTCTAGATCTATTGATTTCCATTCTAGAAAACTTAAACCCTGGTACAATAACATATTGTGTGTGCCCTTTATTATCAAATCCAAACTAAAATAAAGCATTAGTTGTTAGAATAATCATAACAAACAAGTTTAAGCTTCTACTTACATAAATACTACATGTATTTAATTCGTAAATCCTCTAGAAACGAAACTATACCTATAAGTAAATACGCGAATGAAAACAAAACCTTATTCAGTGTGGATTATCGGTAGAGCTTCTTGGGCTGTGGCAGGCGTAGCGCGTAATGCCTTGTTATTGGCCACTCGGCTCATAATCCCCTTTTAACTGCGGACGTCGAGCGGCGTGGACGTGTTTGGAATGTTTATGGGTACACAGCTTCATCTGTTCTTAAACATTCGCACTACTTGGAACTCGTGTCGATATCGCGACACGGTAAAAACGGTTTATTTAACATAATTTTTATGCCTATAATATTACAAAAACAACTAATATATATAAACACACGTTCTTTGTCTTCACATTACTTCCCATTTGGCATAATATTTTTTTTGATTGTGTTCTTCAGAAAAAATCTGTTAGCAGTTTTTTGGAGATAAATCATGTTATAGTCATGTCATGTCATCAGTGTTTATAAATGAAATGTTATACATTTATTATTATTAGATTACAATAATACATTTAAAATTAAATATATTTGGTTTGTTTGTTTATAATTTAACTATATGAAATACCTGTGAACACATCGTGCAGAAAAAAGAGGAAGTATTAAGTAATATTAAAGCTCTAAATTAAAACAATAAACAAAACAAATGAACCATCCTTACTAATATTATGGATGCGAAAGTGAGTTTATTTGCTTGTTAAGCTTTTACACTTTAATTACACAACCCATCGTCATGGAATTTAGCATACACGTTGTCAGGGGTACAGAAAAAAAAGATGTACTATTCCCGAATGATCGGGCAAATATAGATTCACGCGAGCGGACCCACGGGTAAAAGCTACTTTAAATATACATGTTTCTTAATTGATAACATATATAAATTAATGAAATCATGTAAACGCATTCATATGGTTTGATCACTTATTTGTATTAGTCACTTCTTTTGCAAAGTTTCTATTTGTGTTATTTTTTGTCATTACAGATCATATTTAAAATAATGACTAAACACGATTTCTATTTGTTGTAATTGTGAATAATATATTCATTAGATTATATTTATTATTTCAACCGTCATCTCTAACTAAGATACAGCGAGTGTGGTGAAAGTCAGTTGGGCATCGCGGGATTCGTAGGGCAATAGACACTGGGTACTTATCAACAAAAATGCAAGGCGCCAGGGTATGTTAGTGATAACAACTTATTATAACAATGATATGTAGTAACTCCTTAACAGTCATAAAATATGCCATATTAAATTCTGTTCAAAGGTATATTCAAGTTAAAGAGATCCATAGCAAACATCTACTCGTCGAAGAAACGGCCGGTGCGGAGCGGCGGCGCTAATGTCGCCGTTCCAAACCCACACATCTCCGCATTTGAGTAAAACTGCAAACGTAACAGGGTAATAAATTCACGTTTATTACAGCGAATATATATAGGTACGTATTTCTTACGTTAACAGTGTCTACCGGAACAAATCGTGGGTCCAACGTTTACGCGGAATACTTTGAACGTGTGTTATGAAATATTAATACAAATATGATTTTTACGTTGAATCAATCTGTCTACTGCCTAATTCTAATCTTTGTAAGTGTTTATCACTCAGTTAAGGTTTTTATGTAAATATAGTTGATAAGTTCAGGTATTCGTTTCTACTATTATCTCATTTCGCTAGTCGAGAGTGGCAGCTATTTTCATTACTGATATATGGTACAAGACATGAAAATATTATTGTAGTTTTTCCAGAATTGAAACAAAATTTTACCTATTAAGATTAAATACATTATTCAAAGACTATATATTAATATACAGATAATATATGGAAGATAGATATATATTGAAGTATATTATTAAGATTCTTGTTTTCTTAATAATATAACAATATAAGTAACCATTTATACAATTTAAATATAATTATTGTATTAGCAGAAAAATATATGAGGATATATCATTAAATGAACGTCCTCGACAAGCTCAAAACTTGCAATATTAGCAATTTTATAAAGTTATTCGCGTTCAATAACGCGAATGTTCTGACTTTTCCCACTTTTACTCCACAAACGACACCCCCTTGAACCACCTAACCTCCACAACCCACGGCTGCCCCTTATGGTGCAAAGTTGAGGGCATTAGCGTGTTATCGGTACCGGTAGCGTGAAGAAGGCGCCCACCTGAACTTCGGATTAAAACATTGCTTACAAGGTCGACTGTCTCAAATTTTATCTAATACACTGCTCTTTTTGTAGTTACTATCTCAGGAAAGTATTTACTAAAGCAGCATTGGTATACAAAGTATTCGATATATTGAAATAAGCACGAGATCTTAATAGGTGTAACAGATACTATCTATAAGCGTTGAGATGCGGGGATAGGTGGGAAGCGTGAACGTGTTTTGCAAACCAGCCGAGGAAATAAGGTGTCCCCAATTTTACTTTGTCGACCGCCAGTGATAGGAGATAATGTACTGTTACGAGGGAACTTCGTAAACGGAACCTTTTTGCTACCTATATTTTATTCCGTAATATTACTATCATAGGTAATATATGACCAACGTAAATTACTTACTATAATAGAAATGAAATATAAATATGTAATTTTAGTTATCTTTTATGTTCAGTGTATCTATTAACGTATATAATTTTTAGGTATATTTTATAGGACTTACTGAAGTACGAGTAGGTACTTTATTTTGAAACATATTTTTACAAACTATTCATATTTTATAAATATACTCTATAATGTATTACCGACTTGCGACTATATGTATTACATAAACGTTTATCAATAAAATGATTATATTTAATTATCATTGACAGTTACAAATTTTTTCACATGACTATCTTAATGCATTACTAATCAAATTCGCGCGGTAACAAATATACCCGTCTATGAAGTTTGTGGGTTTGAGGTCCCTGCAGGGCGCGAGCCCATTGACAGGTTATTGATACAAATAGTCCCACCACCCACCGCTACACACCCGCAACCACCCGACACCACCAATAAAACCTGATTGATATTGTGTAAGTGCGCCCGGAAAATGTGGGAACTCGATTGATGCTACAGCCAAATTCGATTGGAGGAAAATTGAAAAGCACAACTAACTGATCCAAAATTGTACCCTATTTTAAGGAGGTTGAGTTGATAATTGTTTCGAAGATATAGTGCCTTCTATAATTTCAGTTCAGCATACTGATGTATTGATAGGAGTTAGAGGCGTGAATAGAGTAGTATAATGGTGAAGCTACACGTGCTAATTTTGGTCCTATTGGAAACAAATTTAGCTACATTCTTAATCACAATTGTTTCATTACAATGAGCCTTTTATTTTGTTCTTACTTATACTATATTAATAAATTTAATACCTTACTGAGTAAAAAAGAAATATGAAAGAAAATACAAAACATGTCGTAATGCAACATTAGTAAATCCTAATACTGAGATGAGAGGTCTATTTCTGCACATCACTAACTTTTGTACGATTAACAAAATTGTGAGATCTGTGCCCGGGTGTTAAATGTTCATTTGTCTATATTTAACAACTGCTTAGTAACCTTAAAATAGCCTGTACTTAGTTTGAAATGAAATGGTCTATGTGAAATTGCGTCATAATATTTATTTCTATTATTATAAGAGAATGCAAAACACTTAGTCACATTTATTTAATAAATTACACAAGAGTCTCTACCACGTTATAATTGGGCTTAAAAGTAATTCGTGTGAATTACGAGAAATTAACGGGTACATCATACACAGTAGTTTCTCATATACAAGATGCAAATTAGTAACAAGTGCGGTTGTTAAGTTTACATATCCAAAGGAAAATGAAACCGGTTTTATTAAAAAATTGTACATTAAAATATAAAATATTTATTTACAAATAATATTGAGTACTATAAAGTAAAGGAAATTCTAATAGAAATTAGGACTAATTGCTTGTGAAATATCCGCCTCATAAACCCCTTAAATCTTAATGCTAGTCTCGTTTCTACATACAGCCTAATGTTAACCAAGCATTCGAATAAAATCGAAATGTCACCGTGGGCGTGCGTTCGACATCGACATTCGATAACTTAACCAAAATGGTAGTAGCTCGATTTGTTTTAACATTGTTAATAATATTGACAATACTTCAATGAATAGTGACCCCGTTATGTGTGGGTGACAATTAACAAGCAATAGGTGGACCTTGAGATGAAAACTTGACAACTAAAAAAAGTACATTGTCCATATCGGTAATGTGATCGAATACGAATATCTAAGTCGAATGTTCTTGTGCACGTCAATTCTGTTTGTAATATACCCCGCGTTACATGATTTATTAACTACGGTCTTAAAAAAATTAACAGGTTCGTTAATTCACACATGTAATACTTACTATGTTGATTGGAATTCTGACTTAAATTAGAAGTTAACAATTAGTGGATTTAATCAGTAATTACTGACTTTATAATGCATCAAATGCTTTGAAGCTTAACTGGTCTAACTAGAGTAGGCGTAGTTTGAAATATTAAATCAATTAATGGTATTGAATCTGTAATATTTATATTCTTCAGTTTTATCACAATTTGTTTTAAGGGATGCCAGCACACTAGATGTTCATTTGTCCTTCCATAGCCATCGAGATTATGAAACATAAATATTTATAGCTAACCAGTACACTACAGAATGGCAAGACCGAGATTTGTTCTCCTAATTCCTCAGTTTTTTTTTTATATACTGCTAACTTTTCGTGGTTTCGATCGCATTAATGTAGATATGACCTATTCCTCGGAAGCAATGCTTTTTTCTCTGGATGTATGATGAACTATATCCGTGACAAAGTGTACTCGTATGCAAAGTTTTATGGTGATGGGTTGTCAAATCAGGGCATGAAAGCATAACAAACAAACAGACTCATATTCGCATTTGTAATATAAGCAAGAATAGATTTTAGTGTTTAATCACAATCTCATCTGATGTTAAATGACGATGTGGTGGAAGTTGGTAAACACGCTAGGGAAGGGAGAGTAGCTTACTAGAATAGCAGCTGTGATACACCTATGGGTATTTCGTTACAGATTTTTAACTCGAGAATAGTAGTTAGCCAAGTAAACTTAGGAAAAGTCTTAAAACGATAACCATACCTCCTGTATCAATGACATAAGTCCTCAATATCCTCAATGACATGTACATGAATAGCATATGTTGTGTATACAATGAATAATGAATATAGTGTATGTGTAACAGAATTATAAAGTTGCAAATCTTCTATTAAGTTACAATCAATTGCTTAATGTATATACGCGCATCACTGTAAATCATTTAAATGGGAGATTCTATTTAGTTAATTCTTTTATTTCCTGTTTTGTTTGTAATTGTCAGAGCAACGTTTGTATGAAATAAAATGTTTGAAAAATCTTAGAGACAAGTGAAAAATTTTTGCTAAAATCTGAATGAGACAGAAGACTGTAGAGAAATTTTCAAAAATGTTGACAGAATTGACAGATTGACGTTCAGTTGTCATTTTATTTCATTACATGGTTGTACCTACTGTAAAGAGAGTATTTGATCTTTATTTTCTTCCTTAGTTCACCCGTGCGAAGTCGGGGTGAGTCTGTTTATAACAATAATTGATAATGTAAATAACTTCTTTCTTTCTTTTGTTTATTATTAAAATACACAAACATAAATACTTGTATAACTAATATATACTGAATAATTTGCTGAGTCGAAAGGCAAGCAAAAAGAGAGCATTATATTGCTTACTAAGCTAAGTGAAGGGTGGTTATATTGGCGAGATAGAATTTATACTATTTCGATCAGACTCAATTTTTACTATACTCTTGAGGGTTAGCGGGTGTGAATGGCCACCCCATTGTGGGAAAATAACCGTTAAATATTTATGAACAGTATTGAAACCTAAATATTACTTGTATCGGCAAAATGTAATGCGTGTAGTAATGTGCTGTGGGAACGTTTTTATTGCTCGTATCGTCGAAGTTGAAATTGATATCGAAATGGCAAGGTGCTGTCGGTTGATTTTATCGACGTTTCTCGAACGACATTTTCTTATGTGAATAATATGTGTTATCTACATAAATAGATACAGAGATATTCATTATAACATATTTAATTTGTAAACAATTTCAATGATTGATTATTAATTATCGATATAAAATTATATATTTAGATATTTATCCCCATTTATACGTGTAAATATTTTCTAATACTTCCTCTAGTTTTCGTTTGTTTTCATCTTTAACAGGGTTCGATTATAACCAAATTTCTTATGCATGTTGTTTATTCTTAAGTATATTATCTAATTTGGTTTTGTACACCTTAAATAAAAGTTAATATTAAGGTTAAAATAATATCGAATCAATCTAATGTAAACCCCGATTAGAAATGAAATGTGTCCGATAAATCAAAGTCCGCTTCATTAGATTAGTATTTTTATCTTATTTATTATTATAATTAGCGATCAGCATATATTAAAATATCTTTTATTTTTATGTCTATTTTTTCTAACTCTACATTCAAACTCATATTATAAAGATGTTGTGAGTTTGTTTTGGTTTTTTCTTTGTTACTCTTTCACGCCGTAACGACTTATCCAATCATTATGAAAATTTGCATTCAGTGCATACCTACACGTTATAAGAGATACAGAAACCTTAGGGTACCTTTTATGAAGAACATAATTTTCGAGGGATAGATCAAATATACACTAACGCGAGTAAAGCGACGAGCAACACCTAGTATTTCATTGTAGAGAAAAGTTTGAACTATACAATAAAATGTCAAGACAACATAATCAAAAACAAAAAGCAATCGAATACCAATTGCTTAACAATAAACTCGCTACGTAGCACATTTCAAACCAAACTCCCCTAATAATAAGTTATCACAGAGCTGCAATAGCAACATACCGGCACCGAGGTACGACCGTAGAATAAATCAATTACGGACACCCGCCACGACAATTACACTTGTAAAGTTGTTCCGTGGTGATTTACCCACCCACACGAGTGGCACCTACACACACAGACGAGCCTGACCCCTGACAACTTCGGTAATAAGTGTATCACTGTCTCTGTTTCAAACTACACTCATAAGCTTATGATACCCCAATCAGAGGACCCTATGATTTGAACGAATGGCACCCAACGGTGCGATAAAATTTATCATGCCAAAACCGACTCAGGCGTAACAGCATTGAGCTTATATTTCATATACGCTTCAAAATATTAGTGTTACCACAAATAAAGCAACTGATTCTGGTGAACAGCAGTTTTATTAGTATGAATGGAATGCTAGTAGAGGCGTAAACTTGACAGCCAGACGCTGTTGATCTGAGAATAAATGGTTTAATTTTTAAATTTAATTATTAGCATTGATAATTTTACTTGACCAATAAATTATATCGTGTAATAATATATGTATATGGTATAAAATCTTACAACCTACTTTGCTGTGCTTTATTTGGTTTGAAAAATTCAAAATCAGTCATTTTGAATTAGTTACTGCCTTTCGACACCGTTCAAGACATATTTCATTGAATAATTTCTTGTATTTAATCAAAGTCAAGTCGTCACCAAATTGTGACATATGCAATAGTGTAGAAGATGTTTACCACGTAATGACAGAATGTGTAGCAGTAGCATTAGAAAATATAAAAAAAGTCTCATTAAGAACCCTTGGGTTATGTAATAGCATCCTTGCTTTCCCAACATCCGAGGAAGCAAGAATGCTTTACATTGAAGCAGTTTCATTTTTATTAATAAATGACACTTTATATATTGAAACTGTATTCATTTCGTAGACTTCTACATTCTGTGAAATAAAAATTTATACCTACAACAACAATATGACTGTAAGAAGGTATTAAGTACATACATTTTTAATTATCATATCATTTATTGTAGATCATGCTAAACAGATTTAAATATTCCAATTGATTTTATGTAACTTTCTATTTATATCAAATTGTTATTTTATTTTGCAGCATCAAATCAAGTAACGTGAACAGGTCATTTTATAGTAGGTTAAATGGAGCAGCTCCATAATTCTTGGAATTTGACTGGTGTTTGTAATAAAAGCGAAGACGGAATGCCTGTGTCCGCACACTTTGTTGCCTTCACATCGTCGCTGCTATTAATACATATCATATTTCGTTATAAAACGTGGTAGATAGGGCATTGCAAATAATTCGAAAACATTTCTTTGTTCATATATAAAGGTAAATCTGGCGTTACATTTTACAAATATTTCGCAACCAATTCATATTTGGAATAATCCATTTACTTAGAAGAACTGGTAATAAACTCAGTTAGAACATTATACATTATCAATATCCCTTTTTTGCTGCTTTTTATTGTATTGTATTTACAGAGTTTACAAGAGTTCCGCGAGGCCTTACATAAACTAATATAACTTTTATCAATTTTACTATTGTATTAGAAAATCTAGGGTTTCTTGTGCATGTAGATTATAAAAACTGCAATATTTTTTACACTACGTCTACTCTGTGAAACGCTTTCGTGATCGACGCTCGGATGCAACACTCGTAAAATTCGAGCCTGCATCGGCATGCGACCGGAATCGACTCGTTTACCCGACGCACCCGACGCATGTTTCAATAATAACACCTTTTATTTTATAGTGTTCAGTGGAGCGTTCACTGTAAAGCGTTCCACTTGGTTGTTTGCACAACGCAAGACTGAGCTGCCTGTCAGACATAGAACAAATTAGCAGACAATGCCTATATTTTAATAACAACATTAATAAGATGATGTTGTTATATGTATATATATATTTATCGTTACACAATAATAAAATCTGTATCTAATTTTAATGATTGTATAACGAAAGAGATCAATGAAATAAGTATACATATTAATTTAGTCCAGTTATAATACTATAGATTGATTATAGCTTGGTCTAATGGTTTGACCAATTGAATATCAATCCGATGTCCGCAGATTCGAACCCCGGTATGTACGAATGAATTTGTAGGAATTCGCGTATATTTACAAATTCAATTAAACTGGTAACACTATCTGGCTAACGGTGAAGGAAAACATCAGGAAACTTGAACTTGAGAAATATTCTTATAGTACCTACCATTATGTGTCGGAAAAATATAGAACTGTGGATTTCTCAGAGTTTGAAATCGCCAATATGTCGTGGGCTGGTGTGGTGATTATAGCTATACCTTCTTTCGGGAAGAGGCCTATGGCCCTGCAGTGGGTCACTTACGGTCTGATGGTGATGATGATTATAGCATGTCAATTAAAATATATATCTTCTTTCATCTACAAATCCTATACTACTAATATATAATTATATTTTATATGTAATCTAGAGATAAAATTTCAGGGATTGGTTATATAGCTAAGTATATATATATTTAATCATCGATTCCTTTAAAAACTTGATAAATGTGTGTGGTAGTTTACGAGTGTATTCACACGTCCGCTAATAATCAGTGCGAGCGGCCTCCCGGCGTCGTGGTACGAAACTCACTGACTAGCCGAGCATTCTCGAGCGCTGGCGATAATCCCCGAGTGCGCCGGAGCAAGCCGCCACATCAGCCCCCTCCAGACCCTTAGGGTCGATAGTACTCCGGAAAATGTACAGCTCGTCCAGAACGCGTGTGTCGCGGTGCAATTTCCCTGTATTGAATGGATGTATTATCTTCCAGCATGTGAGCAGGCTTAATGCGATCTATAGACACGTTTATCTGCTTTCCGCGAATGTTCAGCTTGAAAAATTTATCTCCCCTACTAACTACCGCATAGGGTCCAGTGTAGGGAGGCTGAAGTGGTCTTCGAACAGCATCCTGTCGTAAAAATACATGTGTGGATGTGGAAAGGTCTTTATGTACGAATATTTTTGAAGAACCATGACGTACAATTGGCATCGGTTGTATATTTCTCATGTGCTTTTGAAGACGGTATATGAAATCAGGGTAGGACTGGGAGTCTTCTTGAAACGAAGATTGAAAAAAATCACCTGGCAAACGTAAAGGTTCCCCATAGACCAATTCAGCAGTGGAAGTAGCTAAGTCTTCCTTCCACGCTGTTCTAATCCCCAAAAGAATTAAGGGCAAACGTTCTATCCAGTCGGCAGTGCCATGACACATAATTGCAGTTTTTAATTGCCTGTGAAACCTCTCCACTAATCCATTGGACGCTGGATGGTATGCCGTGGTATGCACTACTTGTGTACCGGTGATGTTGGAGAGACGTCTGAATATATCAGAAATGAATTGCCGACCTTGATCTGTCGTAATTCTGTCTGGACATCCGAATCTAGACACCCAACCGGCTATAAATGCTTCGCTAACGGTTTCTGCTTTAATGTTAGCAATCGGTATTACTTCTGGCCATCTGGTAAATCTATCGACCGCTGTTAAGCAGTATTGATATTCGCGACAAAATGGCAAAGGTCCAATTAGGTCTATATGTACCTGCGAGAAACGTTTAGTCGGCAACGTAAATTCGCCTATTGGTGATGTTACGTGCTTATTAATCTTTGAACGTTGACACTGTAAGCACGACCTGGTCCATTCGCGACAATCCTTACGTACTCCGGGCCATACATAACGTTGTGTCACTAATCTGGTTGTAACCTTGGCTCCTGGATGACTTAGACTATGTAATACATTGAAGATCTGACGACGAAATTCTGGAGTTACGTAAGGTCGAAGAACAGGCATTGATATATCACAAAACAGTTTTGTACTTGAACCAGGTACGGTTATTTTCTTCAGCCGTAGTGAAGATTCTTTTAACAGGAGGCTTCTCATTTCGGGATCTTTGTCTTGTGATGCTGCTAATTCCTCATAATTTATTGCACTGATGGTGTCTATGGATCGAGACAATGTATCAGCTACTATATTATCATTTCCAGCAATGTGTCTAACATCGGTCGAGAATTGGGCTATAAAATCTAGATAGCGATACTGCCTTGGTGAGCACTTGTCCAGAGATTTGTTAAAAGCATATGTGATTGGTTTGTGATCGGTTAGGATTACAAAAGATCTGGGTTCTAACATGTGCCGGAAATATTTAATGCCTTCATAGATTGCTAGCAATTCCCTGTCATAAGGACTGTATTTTCTTTGTGCTGAATTAAGTTTTCTTGAAAAGAAACCAAGGGGTTCCCAAACACCCTTCACCTTTTGCTGAAGGACTGCTCCAATTGCTACATCAGATGCATCAGATACTAAGGCGAGATCAGCATTCTGTCGAGGATGACTAAGAAGTGTAGCATTCACTAAACTATTCTTACAGTTCAAAAATGTGTTTTCTAATTCGGGAGTCCAACTTATGCTGTCGTTACTATGTACTTTCGGTCCTGCTAATAATTGATTAAGCGAACTTTGTATCTGAGCGGAATATTGTATAAATCTTCGATAGAAATTAAGCATTCCTAAAAACCGCCGAAGTTCTTTAATGGTGCGTGGCTTAGGGAAATCTTGAAGGGCTGCAACCTTATCAGGTAATGGTTCTGTACCTTTACTAGATATACGATGCCCCAGAAAAGACACTTCTAATTGACCAAAATCACATTTTGCCGTATTGATGAGAACACCGTGTTCTTGCAGACGTTCGAAGACAAGCTTCAAATGATGCTCGTGTTCCTCCTCGTGTGCTGAAGCTACCAGGATGTCATCGATATAAGGGAAACAGAAAGGGAGGTCACGAAGAATTTCATCTATGAATCTTTGAAAGGTCTGCGCCGCGTTACGTAACCCAAAGCTCATGTAGGCGAATTCAAAAAGACCAAACGGTGTAGTAATTGCGGTTTTCGGGATATCTTCGGATGCGACAGGTATCTGATTGTAAGCGCGGACGAGATCGATAGTAGAAAATATTTTACACCCCTGCAAATTATGGGCAAAATCGCCGATGTGTCTTACCGGGTATCGATCTGGTATGGTCCTTGCATTTAGTGCCCGATAATCGCCGCATGGCCTCCAACCACTTATCTTTTTAGGAACCATATGCAATGGCGATGACCATGAGCTGTTTGAACGGCGTGCTATACCTGTACGTATCATATCTTCGAATTCCTGGGTAGCTATTTTCAATCGGTTTGGGTCAAGTCGACGGGGCCTACAAAAAACTGGCGGACCAGGAGTAGTACGGATATAGTGAACCGTTTTATGTTTGACTTGACGCCCCATTGGGTACCCGGCAGGTCTAGTAATTTCAGGGAACTGTTGCAGCAACTTGTGAAAACGAGAAGAACCTACAACAGCTTTAACATGACAAATAGCATAGGATACCGGTAAAGCAGAAGTGGTAAGTTGCGTGACGCTATCGATTAGTCTATGATTTCTGGCGTCTACCAGTAAGCCGTAAAATGACAAAAAATCAACTCCAATGATAGGTTTAGTCACATCAGCAATAACAAAACGCCAATTAAAACTACGACGTAATTTGAGATCGAGACATAAGCTAGTCCAACCATAAGTTGCAATATTAGTACCGTTGGCCGCGAACAATTCATAGTTCGTTTTATAACGTTTTTCACCACGCATATACTTAAGCGGATATACGCACAAATCTGAACCAGTATCCACTAAGTATTGTATTTTACTAGAATTATCTGTCACAAATAAGCGGCTCGACGTCGTAGCACAGTCACTCGCCGCAAATAATGACCGTTCTATTGGTTTTTTGTGTACGAACATGGAGATACACATTTTTCTGCTTTGTCTCCAAATCTGGTATGGTACCAGCAAAAACGAGTGCCTTCGACCGCAGAACGGCTGCGGGAACGAAAAGGTCGCTGACTTCGCGACCTAGGTCGAGACCTGCAGTTTCGACAACCTTGCGTCATCGCCATAACGTCCATACGTCGCGTCAACTCATCTATTTTTCGATTTAGATCTTCCAAAGGTGTTGAAGATGATGCCGCTCCCGCTACCTCAGGAGCTGATGATGTAGAAGTGGCGGACACCTGTGAGAATCTGGTGTGTGACGGTATTTCCATAATTTTGTCGGCCAATTGAGCTACTTCATCCAGTTTGGAATTGTCTTGTGTAGCGATGATGGCTTGTAGGTACCCTGGTAAGCGGCTTAACCACATTGATCGAAGGAAGTCATCGCCCACGTCGTTTCCAGCAAGACTACGGAGGTGTCGCAAAAACTGACTGGGCTTGCGGTCTCCTAGTTCCTCATTATTCAATAACTGCGTCCGACGTTGGTGCTTGGAAGCCGATAAACGATTTATAAGTTCTCGCTTTAGGGTGTCGTATTTATCCTTGGCTGGTGGTTCTATAATTATATCCTCGACCTCCACCGCGTACTTATAATCGAGGACAGAAATGACGTGGTAAAATTTCGTTGCGTCTACTGTTATGTTTGCTAATGCAAACTGACCATCCAACTGCGCAAACCAGAGTCCAGGTTTATCCGGCCAAAACGGGGGTACTTTTACACCGACTCGACACAACGCGGTATCACTGGGCGCAACTGAGCGCTCTGCCGGCTCGCTCGGCACGGATGCAGGTGCACGGAAAAAATTGTCTTCGTTTGACATTGTTAATAAAAACAAAGAAAGCAAGTCCGTATAAAAAGTTCACTGGGGTCACCACTGTGGTAGTTTACGAGTGTATTCACACGTCCGCTAATAATCAGTGCGAGCGGCCTCCCGGCGTCGTGGTACGAAACTCACTGACTAGCCGAGCATTCTCGAGCGCTGGCGATAATCCCCGAGTGCGCCGGAGCAAGCCGCCACATGTGAAATGTAATAATTTGATGCGATTCAACCAACGAACATTGCGAAAAGAGACTAATTACTTTTGTAATTAACTGAATGCCATTGCCTTAATTGGCGTTTCGCGATGAAAGAGTGGGTGCTGGCGTGATGATAAATTCAATGCAAATATTGTACTTATAAAATGTCTCTTTTGCAATGTGTTTAATTCTTATAATTAATTACATACACACTTTTTTGACCGCCGCTTTAATTTAAAATTTCTGTTTGCATGAATGAGTCCTTATTTAAGGTTTTATTATTTGAACGCGAAGTTTACCTAATTGACAAGTGTATCGTTAACTTTCTTCTATTATCGATTCGTTATTTCTCTTATCCTTTGACTGATTTAACTAATGATGATATAACTCTTTGATGATGATAACTCTTTTTAATCTGTAGGATTTAAAGGAACATGATGTATTATTTTTACCGTATTTGATCGAATAGTATTGTTTGCACGTGAAACTCTAGATCCTTACAAATTGTATAAATGCGATTGTGAAGTTGTCTGTGGCGCTTTCACGTCTTAACTACTCAACCATTCATCCTGAAAATTTGCATATGCGTTTTCAAGGGTTTAAAAAATGACACAGACTACTACTTTCATTCAGAAAAAAAATGTTTCCTAGGGATAAGTCAAATCCACATTACTATTACGCCAGCGAAGCCACGAGTAGAAACTAGTGTAAAATAAATATATAAACTGCCATAAAATCCGTACAATAGTTTCATTTCAAATACTAGATGTG
This sequence comes from Antheraea assamensis, assembly GCA_035772565.1. Classification (NCBI taxonomy): domain Eukaryota; kingdom Metazoa; phylum Arthropoda; class Insecta; order Lepidoptera; family Saturniidae; genus Antheraea; species Antheraea assamensis. The sequence continues at coordinate 6,499,129 of JAQQSE010000064.1, read as the reverse complement.
TGACTGAGTATTAGACATTAATATAACTTTTTTATAAAGTAAAAACTTATCGACAGTATTCCGATAAAACCAAGGTATAGGTACCTGCTAGCTTTTTCTCTTAATATAAGGATTTGTTGAAGCGGCATTTTTTAACTACTGATAAAACACAAAACGATATTCATCATAAAATATTGACAGCAGGAATGCGATTGTACCTGTCTGTATGTGCCTTCGCGGCGGCCCCGTTTACCGGATTTAGCGCTGATGGATAGGATGAGGCACCAAACGGCGACTTGCAAGGCGGCGGTACAATCATGTCAATGGGTATTAGGTGTAAAGATGGTGAGGCTGATATGTGCCGGCAAAGATGCGTTGTCATCGCTGTCGATGTTATCACAGGGAGAAACACCGACATAATACCATAAACTGATTACGGATTGCACTGATGACGACTCTTAGGGCATTGTTCATTTATCTGCACAATAAAAATTGCTATTTAGGTTATTGGCATTTAAAACTTTAGTGAAAGCACTGTTTAATTTAATTAAGCAAATTACATGGTCCATTTATAGAGATTGGGTCAGTGGAAAAATATGATACTGAAATGTTTATGAAATACTAGCTGTGCCTGCGGTTTCTCTCGCGTTAATATAGATTCGACCTATCCTTCATGAACAATACTTTGGTTTCGACGAAAGGTACCAAATTGTTTTTTTCTTTGTCCTTAGCAACGTATATTTAAAATTTTATGATAGTCGATTAAGTAGTTAGGGTCTGAAAACGTAACAAACAAACAAAGTGACATTCACATTTATAGTGATACTAGCTTTTGCTAGCGTTAATGTGTCTTATGTATTATAGTATATTTCTTGAGAATAGTGCATTTTTTCTGAATGATAGGTACCCTATATCCTTTTCTAAGCTCCTGGTAACGGATATGTCAAATTTTATGACCATTAACTGAGCAGAGATAACATGTTAAACCGAAAAAATCCAACAAACTCATATTCACATTTACAAACATAACATCAGTAAGGATAGTTAGGATCACTACTTGTCATTCCTGGTTCAATAGCGCAGTCTAGCTAAACATTTGATACTGACTTTTGATACATGTTACAATTACATGTAGTATTTAGCGATAATAGTTAAGTCAGCTGCTAAATGTAATCTGATTATAGCATAAATAATTCCATTAGTCTTAACCCAGGAGCTCAGTGAGAAACATACTTAAGACTTGAAATGCAAGTCAACATAAGTTATACAGATAACAGTAAGAGAGTTATTTAAATAAATACTTCATGGATATCTCGTTAATATTAGTTGCTAATGCGAGAATTATAACGAGTTTCCTTCGCATCCTCCCAGTCGTGTTAGAGGCGTGAGAGATCGTTCGATGCGGACCGCTGCACCAACGCCCGTCTAAGTTGCATGTGATTTATTCCCGATAAAGCTACGCGAAATTTATTTTCTTATTTCAATTATACACGGTCTAATATCCTTCGATTCGTCTGTACGTATAAAACTGTTTAATGGCTCCTATATCGCGGAACAGGGTTGCTATCGTACTAATCGGAATTATCAAAGATCGAAGTATTTCATTCTGGTATCGTACGACAATCGTTAGGACCTCCGACTCCGGTGGTGCCGTCCTCGTATGCACTGTATTGTACTGTTACTATGAGATAAATTTTAAATACTATTGATAATTCCCTAATAATAATAATACTATAATTTGAGGGTCGTCAATACTTAACTTTAACTTAACTTAATTTTAACTTTGTTAAATCAATATTATATGTAATCTTTTAATCCTGATTATTGTCTATTTTATATATAAATTTAAAATTTTGTGTACTTAACTAAATTGATTTTACAGTCGAATATGAATATAGTCTTGCCTAGCATTTTCCTGCAACATTACCTGTTTGTTGGAAAAAGTAACCTATGTTCTTTCCTAGCTACCCGGATGCAAAATTTTATTTCAATCGGCTCGTAGGTTAAGTTGTATCAAACAACCGAAGTCAAACAAATATATCAAACCGTGGTATTCTCACATTTATAACATATGAAGTGTATTGTGATAAAGATACAGTATATCCTGTGGTACGTAGATCACATTTATCATATTAACTTAAGAAATATTTATCCTATTGTTAGTATATACATAAATGAGGAATAACCTATTATACAACTATCCCAAATATATCAAGTACGTTATTAATAGTCTATAATTGTATATAAAATATTAATAAAAATGTAATGGGCATCAAAGGCGCCCTATATACACAAGGTGTCCTGTAACAGACATCAATCGCACCACATCAAACGGTTTCGCTAATGAAAGATAACATTTTAGTGCCTCTCTTCCGGATACACCAATTAAACTATCACATAATTCATTAATTTATTACCAAAAACCGTCGCTCCTCATCGCTCCTCGATTATTCCACATGTACATCAAAAACTTCGGTTCACTGGTTACAACATCGTAACGGACGATTGGCGTAAACAAAAGCAATAAAAAGTGACATTGTTGTCGCAGAAACACGATGTTTATTAACAATTTTAAATAGGGGTGTAATAATTTACACATGTTTTATTCTGTTCCTTGGTCAATCCATTTCATAAAATTATTTAGCGAAGTATTTTCTTAGACCATTAATCTAATCTAAAATTGTATCAGCATTTTTTCAAAAATACCACTGGTTCACCGCCAACAGGAAATTTTCCCATTTCTTTTCACCTTTTACCTTTTTACTTTCCATATAAGTATCAATATTGCCAGTTTTTTAACCTATCGGCTGAATGCCTTAAGCGCTCGGCCAATAAGCCTGGTAAAGCTGTGAAGACCCCTTAGTGTTAGAAAAACAGAGGCAGTCGGTATCTTATCCACAGCTTTCCATTGTCACAACCTCGTGGATACTGTTACCTTGCCTTTACAACTAAGGCGTAAAATGTAATTTTGATAACAACACATTTTTTTCTTCCTATAACATCAGGTTTTCAACTTGAAACTGCTACCCTATTAGACTGAAAAATAGTTTACGTGTCTGCATGAGTAATTAAAATAATTCATTAAAAAAATGTATTAGTACAATAGGTATTTACTCGATGGATCCTTAGAAAATAAGTTATTATATGACAAGTACCAATGCTTTACATACACAACGCTTATAGTAACATTTTAATTTGTGTAATAATAGAAATGATGACTTTCACCACTTGAATGCTTACCACCTGCTATCGAAGAGTCAAATATCCACGTTTGGCATCTATATGAAGTTAAAAAGTTGACATTATAGTGTTACTACTAAATAATCCCAAGGAGGGTTGATACCAAGCGCGCGCAGCTGATCGTAAAAATTAAGTCAAATCATACATCACAACATAATCAACATGTTGCACCGACCTTACTTAGGTGGTATAAGGGTAAGTAGAAGGTGATGATTTTCACCATTTAGTTCTGGGAAAAATCATAATCATAGAGAGAAATGGTAAGTATATATTGACTAAACATAAATGATTTAAAATATATCATCAAAGTAATTATTCGTCTCACAATTTAATGGGATCAATCATTAATATAATGAACCAATCTACGGTTAAGTTTCACAAGTTTCGACAAATGTATTTACAGCTTAATTAATCGGGTATGTCTGTTTATATATAAAATAAGCCTTAGTTACACTATTTATGATGCCTAATTATATTCAATTACAATTTCACGCTGCGTGAACCGCCTCATGTTATTATCAACAATGTTGACGAATTACACAGTTATGAAGAAATAATCGTACAAATTTTGTAATAAAGCAATGTACACTTCACCTGCTTCATATTTAGTTGGGTTTTAAAGTGTAATTAAGGATTTGGTAACCGGTTTTAAAGAGTGTATGGAGTAAATAAATCATTTTATTTATTAGAACACATTAACAAAACAACAATGTAATAAGGTTTCGCAGTGTTGCACATCTGTCTATGAAATTAATGCCCGATTATTACAAACATTGGCTACTTTGACAAAAGGCAATATATGAAATATAGGTAACAGATATACAAAGTAAGGTATTTTTAATTACCACTTAAGATCAATTAAGATTTTATCTCTAACCACCTCATGTACCTCGTTTTTTTTCTTAATTGTTACAATTTGTTTTGAGTTGTATTTACCATAAAATCACATGAGACCCCCGCGTGGTACATAACAAATATCCGAACTAATATTACAAATCCAAAAATGAGTTGTCTGTTACGTTTTTACGCCTTAACTTAATCCAGTTAATCCATCCACTTATTCCAGAAAAAAATACTGCTCTCGAGGGTAAGGTTAAAGGGACATTAAAGGAAGCGAAATCGCGGGGAAAACCTAGTAATATACATTCATAAATTAAACTGAGAAATAATAGTGATCAGAATTGTTTCATTGTTTTTAAATATTTTTTCTTTTGAGTGTTTTTTTTTTATCTTGATGTATATCTCTCGTAATTTGCGTGATACAGTCGTTTTTGGGCTAACACCGAGTAGCGATAAGGCCTTCGTCAAACGTTCTGTCATTCCCTAGTTAGATAGCTATTCGGGGAATGTATCACCCACGCCCGGGCTGTATGTAGGTGCCTAATGCGTTTACCATTGAATAAAGTCTGATATTGATCTCTCTTCCCAGAACTTCGACGGCGTTGTTGTAAGAAAAATTTACATCATAAATAATGGTTTAAGCTTGTAAAGGTTACGCTGCACTATCCTATTTATTTATGTAGATTTTTATGTTATCTTTATTTCTATTTTATCAGAGGATATAATTAAATTACAAATTTGTATATTGGCGAATGATCTAATTATTGTCATTTATATAAAAAATTAATGAGCTTTTCTATACCTATAATAGACATTAATTTATACTAATAATATAATAAATGTTTACAGTTGTGCGCGCATTACGCCAAGACTACTTTTAGATTGTTTTAGGTTTCCTTCTTAGATGTACTGTATCTACAAAAAATGGCACGATATATCAAGATATCATTTAATATACACTTTATGAATTTTTAAGAAACTACGTTTGTTATAAGTAAAAAAAAAAACAAAATATGTTATGTAATCAAAGTATATTTTTGCTTTCCATTTTTAGTCTCTTGTTCTTTACGTAAAATACATTATTAATGGCTTTTATCTAATTTATAATATCAATACGTTTGGTAATAATTAACTGTTAACATAATTTAGGATTACATTATTTAGGAAAGTAAAAAAATATATATGGTTAGATCGGTTTGTAAGATTACGCGTGCGTTGTGGGATGAAGAAGTTGACTATATTTTTACTTATGTCTTGTCTTCTGTACATAACATGTATTGGTAAGCAAAAATTGACAATACAGACGAAGTCAGGGAAATCATCTAGTTATGACATAATTTAATTGTCTTATTTCTAACAGATATACATGAATATCGATCCCAGTGTTCATTATTGAAATTTAAACAAGGAAGCCGAAATTGTAATAAACTGGGGACTTATAGTTTTCCTTTTCCAATTCGCGTTTACGAATGCGTGATGAGTAGTTGTTACACGCTTGCAAGCATGAGCGATAATTGTTCGCTGATCACCTGCGTCGCTCCATTGCGTTTGTCGCGTCGCCGCGCCGTGTAGCGCCGTGCCGCGCCACATCGTGGCTTGTTTCGCGTGCAACGATTTTTAAACACGTTATAAAACGTTACACGTAACCGCAAAATGATAAAATCATTCATTTACGTACTTTAATTTTTAAACTTTAAAACGATTTTGTTCAACATCGCATTTCCATGTCTAACACTAAGTCTAAAATAAACTTTTATGCTATCATATCATGAAGATGTAGATATATTTTTATTATACTTTATAGAGTTTTTTAACGTTTGACCACATTCTCGTCTACTGTTAAATGACGATGTGGTCTATGATGGTAAATATGCAAACCTAGAGGGAGACTGACTCTCAAGTGCAGTCGCCGGAACACACTTATAGGTGCTTGGGAACAGATTTTCAACATGAGGATGGTGCTTAGAAAGCGAGGTGGGTTAAAAAAAGGCCCTACCTTCATGAAATGACTTCGTTCAGTGTAAACGCATACGGTTCTAAACACTGCTTCTTTAGTTTATTAAATTTGCAAGGAACCCTATTCTTTTGTAACATAAAAATAACCTAGGTTACATTTTATAAAATCGGCGATCTGCCAATGAAAGTTTCGTGAAAATCGGTCCAACCGTTTTGGAGATTAACCGGTACAAACTAACAGACAGACAAAGATTTTAAATAATAGTTCTTCGCTCTCAGTACCTTATGCACTTTCACATTCATTGACCTAGTAGAAAGCTGTTATTGTGACATTACAAAAAGACACTTAATTTTTATAATGTATGTGTAAATTTGAATTTATAGTTAAAGAGACCAAATACATTTTGACAATTTATATATATATAGAATTTTATATACTCTATTTGTATGGAAAAAAGTAAAACATATTATATTCATTTGTCAATAATATACAGCGTGTTTCTTAATATTATAATCTAAATGCCTAATGATTAGGATCTGTCAAAATTTTGCTTCGGGAAGTAAATGAACGCGAATATAGGGGAAATGAAATATTGAGTAGGCAAAGGGAAATGAAATATTGAGTAAGCAAATTAAATTATTAAAAAAAATACATTTCCTTCCTATTAACTTATCCAGTTAGGGCTATTGGTCTAAGTGAAGTTGCATTTACATACATTTAGAATGTAGATATATCATTACATCAGATGAATTACATAGTTATATACAACTTTCGTATAAAAATGACATGATATACAATTAACCATATATTAATTTAAAAATTGCGTTAACATTTTTACGTATTGTATTTGTATTTGTATTATGCTCTAAACTTCACTGCTAACAGTCACGAGTAGAAAAATCGTGAAAACGATATCTAATTACAAAGGATGCAATTTCGCGCTAAATGCACTCGTAGTGTATGAAAATCCATATAATTCAAGGTAACCGCTTCCTTCCAGTATCGATGCACCGAGATCCATATCACCAATACGAGCTAACGTCAAATAGCTGGTATTTACGATACGTGGCATACTCGCAGAAGATCTCACGTCGTGACCGGCTGCGGGGTTTGTAGGGGGCTAGGGGGAAGGGTTCGACCGGCGAGAACAAAGCGTACGAGTTCAAACGTGCCGCCGGTATGCTCGCTAATAAGCAATAAACAAGGGGGCGGGACCTGGACGCACCTGAGGAATCACCTCGCGCTTGCGTCGTACCACTATCCCCAGAAGACTGCGCGAGCGCACTAAGCAATATTTCCGGTTATTCATTTTGGCCAGATAAAAATTTTAATTTTAACTATTATGCCATGGCACATATTACTTATAAAATAAATAAAAAAAATATGTCAGCACGATTCTTGTTAAGGATAAATACCTAGTTTGTTAAGACTAGCGCAAGGATAAGGAATCTATCACCAAAGTGTATTTAAGAATGCATATATTTGTCAAGCACAAGAAATATCGTACAATTCTATATATTACTAGCTGATACCCGCGGCTTCGCACCCGTTTTTTTAATTTGTATTAAAGTAATATAATGGTGAGAAGTGGTAGAATTACAGAAATGCTCTTTTAAAACCTTTGTAAGTATGACACGCATGTCACCTACTGCTATATATAACGTGTACAGTAAATGTGTAAATACGAACAGTGCGCTGGATGGGATTTAGCAACAACAATATATTTGGAGCTTTAATTTGCTATATAATCCTTTCAGTGCTCGTTTACATAGTATAAGAGGTAGGTGGTAGAGCTACGCTGAAGCTATTACTGGTTTCAGCATGAATGGGTCGGCTCGCCCAGGGTAGTACCACGCTCTCACAGAAAACCGACGTGAAGTAACAGTGCTTGCACTGTTGCGTTTCGTTCGGTCAGTGAGAGCGCCGGAGGCCCACATATTTAAAAGGCCAGCAACGCACTTGCGACTCCCCTGGTGTTGCTAGTGTCTATGGACGGCGGTGATCTCTTACCATCAGGTGACCCACCTGTTCGTTTGCCCCTTATAATATAAAAAAAAAGTAATGAAAATTTCAAGATATACAATTTCTCTTAAAAATGTTGTTATATAGATATTATTAACATAATTAAGTTTTTGCGATCATACAAAAAGTAATCACTTATCTATTCCGCAAGAAATTCTATAATGGAACTGTTAAGATAATAATACATGTCTGGTTTAACCTTTAAAGAGCCGAAAACCATAGTGGTTTAAGCGCCATACAAACGAATGTAGACCTTATTGTGCACGGGTCAAGGGACACTGTGGCAGTATAAGTTTTAAAAAAATATCTAATTTTATTATAAAATTAGAATAATAACAAATTATTAAATTAAAAGTTATTTTTATTATTGTTTACACTTTTTATGTAGAATGCATTATTAAATAATTTTTTCATTTATACTTTTCAGAACTTATTTTTACTAAACTATGAAAATTACAATTTATCAATTGGATTTATTCTTTTGCATAAGGTAGAAAAAATATAATGCAAGTATATATCCAAATATTCTGTAAATATTTATAGCAGTACTATGGCATAATTATAATATCTTGTTTAACTTTTTATTTACCGTTTGTAATATGTGTATTTGCAATATTTTGACAACTGTGTTGGCCTTGTACCTGCTGCAATAAAAATATTTTATTCCTTCCAAATAGTAGTATCATATTTCTCTCAGATTATTATTTTGTATATTTAATTTACTATTTTTAGTCATAAGCCTACTCAAGAAAAATAAGAGAAGTAAACAGCTAACCAGAGAAAACATTTGCTTTTGTTTTTATAACAGGATTACAAGGATAGCAGTATTTTATCAAATACATGACAACCTTGTTGGTCATATTAATTTCTAAAAATTACTTGATGTTCAATTTAAAAAAAGGTATAAATATCATGACTTGAGAAAGTCTTTTTCCTATCTACTACAGGACACTTTCTATACTAATCAGTCACACAATGAGCTTGTTACAATACAACCAGATACCAATGAAATTCATAAACTATAATTATACTTTGAAAATAATGATAAATTTCAATATTTTATACTTATTACTTTACAAAATAATTTTCAAGACTTATTCAGAAATAAAACAGTTTCATACAATTACATTTTATTTCAAGATACTATAATATAATAAACACAAAACAAAGCCTTATAACAACTAAAATTAATAATATTAGGTGGTTCTATCTGCTGTGAATTCTTCTAAAGTGAGGAAGCTCATGTCGCTCCCATTGTCATCATTGCTGACACCTTCAAACTTTACGAGATTTGGAATAAGTTGCACAAAGAGATTTGAAAAATCCTGTAAAGCATAACAATAACGTTTTGAAAGGAAACATTAGTTTTTCTATAAAATACTACTTTTGGTAGTTATGAAACCAAACCAAACGTTGAACCAATGACTGCTATCAACATAATATTATACAATTGTACAATTTTATTCAAAACCTACGAAAAAATATATAATTTAGAAAAAAGTAGATAAATAGTTCTGTAGCATTTTGAAAGTAGTAAGTAAAATACATAAAACTATTAGATACAATACTCAGTACAACTTACAAGTAGGGATACATTTTGTAATTTGCTAATGTAAACAACAATCATCGAAAGAATACGTAAAACTGTTTTACAAGTCTAAACTGAATCAAGTGAATATTATTACACTTACATAAAACTAATTTAAATCGAGTTCATCTATATTATTAGTGATACTAATGAAAAGCCTCTTTTTTTATAAAATAAAGTAACTCATAAATAACTGACCCTTCTTGCACAAAAGCTGTCATAAAAGACGTTAGTGAAGTTGCCACAAGGATATTATACAATATATGCTAATCGATTATAAAATAAACAATACATTTTCTAAATTACCTATAATTATTGTGTATAAAAAACATTATTAATTTTAAATACACGATAATATATAAATTATATATTATTTATCACATAGTCATAAAAATAAATGTATTATTGCAAGCATAGACAAAATTCGTAGCAATAGACGCAAGGTGAAATGACACATAAATGTCAGTGCCGACGGCGGGAAATTTAAAAATTTTGAAAAAAATGATCCGGCGTAACTGCCGCTTTAGGGAGGGGATTAATTAATATTGAAAAAAAACGTCATCTATTTTCAAAATACGTATTAATTATACAAAAAAATAGAAAATGGGCAAACGTGGGCAAATGACATACTTCAAGAATCCACGTTGAAATTTTCAATTTTTGAAAGTTTTTCGGACCCTGGCCCACGCAATTTAAATTATATTTATTTAACTTTTTTTTATAGAGGTGGGCAAAAAAAAAAAATCGTGAGCAAAAAGAGGAAATCGATGGGCAAACCCTCTACGCCTTTGTCAAATCGTTACGCGAAAAATGGGGGGACAACTTTCCGAAGCTATGGTTATTGAGTTATGTAGAAGCGATCCCGGTAAATAAAAACAAAATGGCTGCCAATTTGACCAAAATACAAATTAAGCAAATTACATACTTTAATATATTCATTACAATTATATTAATTCTTGGAGTCCAATACAGTGCTTGAGCACATGCTTACAGTGAACAACATACTTTTGCTAAATTTTACGTGGAAGAAGTCGTGGGTGACAGCTAGTCTAAAATAAAATAACCTAAGTTAGTTCTTATAACTTCAGTTATCTGCTGGTTAAAGTCATGTGAAAATTGGTCCACCCGTTTCAGATATTCCACATTGATGAAATCGCGAGTAACAGCTAGTAAATAATAAAATAGCTCAAGTTATTTCTCATTACTTTAGTTATATGTAAGTGAGAGTCTCGTTAAAATTTGGTGTATCGTTTTGGATATTCCTTATTGGACAGGAAAAACTAACTAACTACTATTCTAAGATAAAATAGCCTAAATTACTCTTTATAAGATCAGCTACGTGCCTGTAAAATTCATGTGGACACAGATCTATCCGTTTTTTGGAGAATACAATGTAGGCACAGCTACAAATAACAGCTAGTTTAAAATAAATTCAGCTAAGTCAGTACTTATAAAGTCAGTTATATGCCAGTAAAAGTCCCGTGAAGATCAATCAAATCGTTTTAGAGATGTCACTGCGGACGAAGGCGCAGGTAACAGGTACTTTAAAAAAATTCTTAAATTACTTCTTATGGGGTCAGCTATCTACCAGTGAAAGTCCCGTAAAAATCGGTTTTGCCGTTTCGAATATTCCGCTACGGGCAAAGTTGCGAATAACAGCTAGTCTAAAATAATATAACCTGTAAATTCCGCTCTCTGCCAATAAAGTTTCTGTCAAAGTCGGTCCAGCCATTTCGAAGATTACCCGGAACATACAGACTGACAGACACAAATTTTAAAATTAGATTTTTACTATAAGTAGCTTATACGCTTTCATATCCAGTCAGTAAAAAGTAGGTGTTTTGATAATATATATAGACACTTTATTTTTATTATATCTATAGATTGCAAGTCAAAAATTCGAAATAATACTGACCTAAATTACATTTTTGAATGAATACTTACTAATTCTATGAACATAAAATAAATAGTGGCGTGTGACTATTCGAATTGATAACGAATCAAACCGAATAATACGATTCGAAACGCGAATAGAACATACGAATATTTCGAACTATTCGGATTAGTCAAATAATTTAATTTATGCGTCAAATAAGCATTAACTATAAAATGCTACGAACTAACCAGTAACGCCATCACAGTCGACACCAGCCATTAAAAGCATTCAAAACTACCTTTAAAAAAAATTGGAAAAGTTTGAATTTTCTATTCAAAATTCGGATAGAACAACATACGATTCGGTTCGGTTCAAGGATTATTCGCACATCCCTAAAAATAAACGTGTTACCATGGCAACGGTTATAATATTATTGGTTACTATAACCACGGTTGTCTAATGTCAGGGACTATCGATGTCTGTAGAAGAATATTTAATTTTAACTGAAAAATGTATTTAGGATAGGTTTTAACTCAAATCCGTTCTTAGTGAGCGTCTACGTTGCAAAAGGAATAACTATGGTTAATTTCAAGTCAATCGAACATACAGTTTTGGAGAAATCGTGATGAGTCAGTCAGTGGTATTCCGCTTATATATATATAGATTAGATAGGTGCTATATAAGTAGAATTGACAGGGACATCATTTTCGTTACTACAATTTAACAACTACTATAATGCTATCAAATTGTTTTATTTAAATACTAGCTATTGCCCGTGAATTCGTTCAGTTGGACTTTCAATTAATGTCACGAAATGCCACTAAACTGAAAATCAAGCAAAATGTTATATAAGTATTAATGGTTCGGTACGAGCGTGTTCGGATACCGCATTGATCTACATGAGTTCTATTCCTATAATATGCCTGAGCTTTCAGTGAAGTATAACATCACGTTAAAGCTATGTATGGTTATAGTATATACTATAATAGTCGTATATCTAGTTATCAACTTCAACCTGAAAATATGATGCCAAGCACTTGTATCTATATGTGTTTTAGTAGCTGCGTTTAAGACGCAGTCTCTTATAGGCTAAGCCTGTAATCATTTTATGCCACATTGTCATTTAACGACAGGTGATATTGTGGTCAAATGTTAACCCCACATATAAATCTGTGGCGTAACTATAGCATCGAAGACCTGTGACAAAATCGTTGGATGAGATCACAGTAAAAATCGTCATGTACCCGGCTTGAACTATTTCACTTGATTATTTCGTTAATTGCAATTACTGAAGATGCAATATTGTACACGCTAAAATATGATTTACTTTGATTTTTGCTACTACTTTGTTGTGATTTTTCTGGATTTGGATATACACTGATGTCGGATGTTACATCTGCCATACTGTTACATTAAGTTGCATTCAATTCTTCACTTTCGGAACACCATTCACTTGTTTTTCATCAACGAAGTTATTATTCTTAAAGCACTCAGTTAACTTTTTAAGGTATTTCTTAAGATTATTTTAGATTTTAGAACGCATGTGGATGCGTGAAGTAAACCACTGGGTTTGTTTATTTTTTTGTAGGAATACTATGGTGTCGCTAGCACGCCAGCGCCACGAATCAAGCACTTTTTCGTTTACCAAACCGCGCGAGTTCCCTGATCGTCACTGGCTTGCCCGCGACACTAAGGTACTGCGACAAAAAATTAAGCAAACTATAGATGCGTTCTAAAATTTGTCTCTCTGGACGATCGTACCTAACTAAGCTTGAACCGTTGCTGAGTGAAGTCACTGCGAGTGTGCTGGAGCGAAATTCACTGCCAAGCCACGACGGCGTGATCTGTAGTTACACGGGCGTGGGCACGCACACGTTCTGTTTTCAAAAATCGGAATGGTACCGATAGTTCGCTGCTTTTATTTCGTCGCAAGGATCGGTGAAGATATTACGTGATCGTCTTTGATAACGTGGGCTAACGAGTTTGAAAGCATAATTCTTGGCGGATACCACTAACGATCTGGGTATAAAGGTATTTTGACTCATGAGGCGTAGATAAATAATAAAAAAATCTACGAAATATCTAACCAACCTGCTCTAAATTCATCACGTTATGTTTTATTGAGGCTCAGCGTATTATTTGAATCCAGGTCAATTAACACCCTCCATTGCGTAATTTGTTTAGAACTAGTTTTTCCCACGAGTTTGTCTACATGTTTTTCAGTATGTGTAGGTTAAAACTCTATTTTAAATTCGTTGTTATCATTTTACAATTAAGGTTAATCGTAAAAAGTTGCCAAACAGATGATAGAAGAGTTACTTTCGTGTTTATGACATTGGTATGTTTTATGAATTTCGTGATACCGGATTTCGTTTTGGACGACGTACGTGTTAAATTTTAATGATGAAATGATAAATGATAAATGATAATGATTAGGCACAGATTACCAAAGAAGTGTTCATCGAACCGTAATCACGTAGTTTTAACTGCAATTAATAAGCAATAAAATTGTGTGTAACGTGTACAATGTACGTACGTTGAATTAAATCTACAATGTCTGCACTCTAGTGATTCAACTAAAACACGGTGAAAAACTCATGATATCGGATTATATATTTGTAATAATTACAAAGTTCGAAGAGCTTAGTTCATTATGATGAACTGTTTGAAATATCTATGCTACTTGTTTATTTATATCTTTTCTTCATTTATTTATTTCACAAAACTGGTTACAATAGTAGTTTTAACGTTTTCTGTTTACGTTAAAATAACGAAGTTGTTACTATTGTAACCTACTAGATGTAAAACTGACATGCATAATATATGAGAGCTTAGAAATTTACATTAATACTAGTTATACAAATAAAATTCTATATATAAATGATATTATAAATCTAAATACAAGTTTTCAATTGAGATTTTATTAAAGGTAAAGAATAATAGAAAATATCAAATTCATATTAAATATTGTTGTATTTGTGATATATTCAGTACAGGGTGGAGTATTGCACTTGCAATCAACTGTTGTCACTGTCTCGTAACTGAGATACATATTTGTCCCAATAAACATGAACTTTTAATATGGCTGTTTAAAATCTTAAATTAAATAGAAAAGACAAATCCAATATGGTTCTTCAGGATTGCAACGTTTAACTAGTAGTATCTTTAATTAGTGTCGTACAAGCAATATTACCCGACATCTTCAGGAGTATTTTGACAAACGTTTGATTTCACAACTACTCACCACTTTTAATAAGGACAGTGTCAAGATACTCGGAAACTACCAGATTCACATTTTTTTTATGTCTTTATATATTTTCTGGCAACGGTGTTCGTGGCTGTGCAAAAATGCTTAGAGTTAAAATACCCAGAGGTGGAGGATGAAAGGGGAACCAAAATGATGGATAAGCATGAGTGTCCAGTCGAATCAGCCCGTTTTGAATATATACGTTTAGTTTCATTTGACTGTGTAACCGGATTATGAAACTTTACACTTAATAATATCATCATTTATAATATACTATTAAGAATAATTTGATTTTATTATAAATACTAAAGAGGAGTACAGTTCACCAGATTTTAAGTAGTCATTAGAGCACATATAATATGTTTTTAACCAACTTCTGAGAGATCAGAGTAATTATTAAGATCTGATTTATTACTTTGGTACCCCTAAGAATTGACTTGGAATTTTTCATATACCAACATGTTCTGCTTACAAGCTGATATAGGTGTAACGGTATAAGTGGGTGTGCTTCCGAAGTCGTGCTTTATACAGGTATAGGACTCTTAACAAAATCCTTATATAAATCTACAATGGTTATGGGGCAAAATTTTGGTAACTTAGTTTTAAATGAAAATGACAGCAAGGTCTATGACAATAGTATAATAACTTTACAAGAGAATAGAAAACGACATTTACCATGAATCTTGCTTTGGATGGTGCATGACGAAAGAGTAATAATAACACTACAATGATTACTACAAATATCATTTATTGGGCAAAGAATTTGGCACAACATAAATAAGCTAAGTTAGCTTATTTTACCTAAATAATGCAAATAAGCTTTAACAGAGGATGCATTTATATTAGCAGAAATTTTAAAATGAACTTGGTTAATAATCATAATTACACATTTTGAAGTCAAGTATTACCAAGCATAGTACCGATATATAAAGATACTCTTGTTTATACTCGTAGTTACGATGTCATTATTCCACAGAGCTCTCGGGTTATCAGACTTTGTGGTTAGTCTGTCCGATGTCCATCACACTGCAACGTAACGACGGCTCCTCTCCACGCAGTGCCACCCCACGGCATCTACCGGCAGCAGAGATCGGGTAATCACACTGCTTTGCACCATTTAAACCACGTATCAGATACAAACCTAACATTAGTTAATGATTAATTCTTAGTCATTTATGTTTCAAGAATTTTCTCTCCTTTGTTTCCAAGGTTATATAATTCTTTTATGTTGTTGAAATAGCAGTAAATCGTTCTTTTGTAACTTTGCACGATGCCGGCGTTGCGCTGGCACAACGATCGCAACATCTATCGCCGATAACAAAGCAATTGTTGGAATACCCGTGACGGAGTAATTCGTTGTTTCCCTTACTGGACGCGACGATTAGCCCGCCACTATTTACTTGTCTGTCTATCGGTCTGAGCTGGCAGCTGACGCCGGACGCCGGACGCATCTGACAGACAGGCACCGTTACAACATTGACTTAGAAAAACGTTTGACTCGGACAAGCGCGGTACCCCAATCGCACACAACGTAGTCGAGTGACACGAGAAGACTTCCTAGACGAATGAAGCCTATACTTTTCAAATACCTAATAACACAATTTAATATCATGAATTGTTTATCTAACTAGAAAGGCGATCAGTTGGCTAATTAGGTATTTCACAACATTAAAGCAATAGTAGAAATAGATCTTCTCTTATCTGTAGATTTACTGGCACGAAAATGTTGACGTGAATTGATGATAATTAATGATATTCAGCTATTTCTACTAACACTTTACTCTTGCAAAATACCTAATTAGGGATCGATTCCTCATGTCGCGTTTTGTAATATATATGCATAATATTGTGACTACGAATATTTCAGAATTACCCTATATAGTAAATATCTTTCTATGACAGAAAGCATTTTGAAGAAAGTTGGACGCTACGAAATTTCTTTTTAATCCGTCTAAATCAGGAGAGGAAATAGGCAGGCCTCGTTGCGTACTGGTAGTAAGCCCTAAATGGAGCAGAGAGGTCGCCGTTTCGATCTCGATATATGACAGTCTTTTGTGTGATAATCATAATTGTCAGTTTTATGTCTGGATGTTACATATCTATACATATAATATGTGTGTTGATGAGTTAGCATAATATAAACTAAGTTTAACTTGGAGTTAAATGGTAATATACGAAATTGTGAGAAATATAAAAATAAAACGGTATATTACATGTCATTTATACGTTCTGGGACAATTTCAAGCTTAGTTCTGAGGAGTACTTTCGTACTCTGTCCAGTATTAAAGATTTATGAGTTGTAGTTAAGTAAATTATTATTGACTGAAAATAATAAATTAAACGTATTGCACTCATTTCGCGATACAAGCATTAGTATTCCATAAATATTATAAAACGAAGTCACTTTTCTTATCTCTGGGTGTTACCTTAGCGCTTCTAAGCTGCGCAATATATTTTGATATGGTTTTCACTATCATTTAGAGCAATGGTTCTCAAAGTTGACAAAAACCTTCAAATTCGGGACTCACCTCTAGGTTTTCTTGAAGAAAAAGGTGCATAACTACATGAATGGCGGTCTGTTTAAACAAGAAAGAATTACATTAATTTTAAATATAAAATACTTCAAAACAATCAGTGAAAAATTTTATGACAAAGATGTATTTATTTTCTATTTTTTATCATTATAGATTTAGCATCAACTTTCGTTAATTCTCAATGACTTGGATACGTTCCATTTATTTTGGTATTTAATTTTAATATGTGCCGTACCCATAAATCCTGCGTCATATTGGTATGAGGTACTGGAGGGAAGGAAAACTATCATGGCTTCATCAAACGAAAAGGAAGTCATCAGCTAGTTACAGTAAAATATTTTTAACTGCTTGCTGTTGAAACTTATTTTCAGTGGCGTACCTTCTGATAAATCAATGATTTTTCGTAGGTTAGCGTCAGATTGTTGGGGTGTTTGTACCATCCTATTTTTCAGATCCTATCCATTAATCGCTCACGTCTCACTGATTGGCAAATGCTGATTTAGAAAATTTCTTCGAGAGGGTTTATGTTAAGAATTATTATATTTATATAACGTAGAAAAAAATCGACGTATACTGATGAAATTATAAAACGCCGTTTTTAGGCGTTTACATTGATAATGCATGCTAAGCCTCATGAGATACATAAGATTAAAAAATATGTATATAGTTTAATCTTTATTCAATTAAATACTTTAATAACATTCAATCAAAACTACGCTTTATAGAACATTATTCCAATTAATATCTTGGAAGATATCACAGATTTATAATTACGCATAATAAAAACAATTGTTTGTATGAAGATTCTTCTGTAGCTTCTAAGACTTTGATGGACTGTAAATGTCAGAGTGGCAGAAATGGATTTAAATTCTTTAGACACTTATGACACATTAGTTTATTGCACCCATGCGAAGCCGGGATGGGTTGGTAGTTTATTAAGAAATCTAGAAGCATCACTGTTATTAAACATTAATTTGAAATAATATATGAATACACCAGGAAGAGTTATAGATTTCAAAGAGATTCTGAACAGTATCACTTACTCAAATTTATGTCCCATTCGATCTATTATGTTCATGAACACCGAGATCATGTAGAAGTTAACAATACCCTTCGAATACTTCTCTGACAAGACATTACAAACTCGAGGCCTTTCTTCGTACTAGTGTTTCCCTTGAAAACTAATCAGCGCCGGCTATTATAGGTTCAGACTGGGTCTTTACGTACGTCAATATATCTCGATCGCTCCTCGGGCGAAGAGGGCGTCCGACCCGGGGAATTAATCCCGACAACTTCACAATAGTCCATAATTATGAAATGTGTTGTGATTCAAGAAGGACGTGTAATTTTTCTGTATCGGCGAACAATGCGAACCGGTAATGAAAGGAGTCAATCAGTCCGTGTCTGCCAAGTGCCCAGTGCTAATTTATGCATCGCAGGGAACTCCGTACTAGGGCGTGTATTATTTTTAAGAGAACATTAACATGCTATCCTGTTTTTGTTTCATCACCGATTCGTGTTCTGGTGATTATATTTTTCTTTTACAAGTAATATAAATTGATCTGATTACTAACATAATAAATATTTGTGTGGATCGTAGTATAATTTAGAGGATTTAATTACTTTTATTTCCTTTACTGATTATGAAAATTATTTTAATAATATAAACCTATAAGGATAATAATCCTTGCGTGTGTTATTAGCCTAATATGAACTTGTAGTTGAGCTATGAGCCTTGGGTGTTATAAGCTAATTTTTTTTCGAACTTACTACTCAATTGGCCTAACAGGTTTTCACAGCTTCAACGGTCTACTAAGGTGAGCGCTTAAGGCGCTCATCCGCTTGACAACAAGCTCAAGGGTGCCAAAGTGGCTGAACCTCAGCTTGAGCTGTAGCTTTGGATACAACAACGCATATCTATCTAGGTTAAACTAGCTAAACTAATGTAAAAAATGTAGCGGGCGGTTGCTAGTTTAATATTTTATTGGACTAGCGGTACTCGCGGCTCCGCTCTCGTTATCTACAACAATGTTGTTAAGTTGTTTTATAACATTATGTGATTCATTTTATATGTAAATATTTGTTTGTGCACATTATTTATTGCCCAAGCAATGCCATGAAATATAATTATACTTCATTAATGTAACGAAAATTTTTAAATCTATTGAGATTAATGTTTTGAATGTCGCGATTAATAACCTTATGAGCTGACTTCCTAACGTTACAGTGATCAACATAATTTGACTTAAAAATATTTGACAGAAATGTATATACTTCTGATACTGAGGATGTTTTAAGTAATTTTTATTATAAAAAACAATCTATTGTATCTAACTCCTTTATGGGAGTCCAACCTACCGGTAATGGTAATTAGGTTGTCTAAAAAGCGCTATTTGATCTCAGAAACTAATAAAGTAATAAAAAAAATCTAGTTATCATAACTAACGTACTTGAATATATAATGAACATAGTACTTACTGGAATATTGAAGTTCTCGGGGCTGGTGATGGTCCAATCTACTGAAAGATTTTTTATGATATATAGATAGAAACAGTCTCTAATGCGGTATTAAATAAATATCTACATCGATTTTAGCATTGCGCTAAATATGTCTTATGATCATTTGGAAATACAAACTAAAAGATCTTGTATTTTGTCATATCTATATTTGCTAGCAGCGCCCCAACAGATTTATAGGGGAACTAATACTCGTAGTACAGAAAACGATACCTTTCAACGTATTCGAAAATTTATGAGACCGCTTATTGAGATAAAAAATTTACGCACGTAAAATGACCAATAGACATCAGTCTGAACAATGTTGTGGGTCACGTGTTCCCCAATACGTGTGCCATATATTTACATCCTAGCATCACTTGGATCATTAATAACGAACGCTGTAATATTCACTAGCATTATATGCACAATTTGCGAAGCTGTCGCAAGGGCCAGCTATAATTTCCCGATGGCAGCAGATCCATCAATACACGCCTCGGGCTCCGGCCGCTTTCAATTTGTGGGCCGCTTACATCCACGGCAATTACCGTGCCGACGCGACGGAAGGCATATCATCATCGATACACGCGCTTAATAATGCCTAATGACACTTAATAAAGACGGAAAATAAAAGTGTTATGATTATTTATTATCTGTCTCATAAACGGAGTAACTGTTTCTTTATGAACGCGCAGGAAACATGATGTATTTTGTATCTAATAAAATAAGAAACCTAACAGTGTGTAAATATTGCCCGTATAAATTTGTATCTATACACAAAAAATATAGAACATAAGCGCCATCTAGTATTGTACTCTTTACAGGTGGTGTAACTTTTTTTGTAACCACTCGTGTACTCCCTCGTGTCAGAAGAGTTACAACGATTAAACCACGAAATATTCTATGAGACCAATATTTGTGTACATCATCTTCTTTATATAAGCGAAACTATTTTATTTCGTAGTGTTTTTTATATAATTTAGATTTATAATCAGTTAGAACAAAAAGGTAAATAAATGAAAATGGGCAAAATAATGTTTCTACGAAATGGGCAAATTATTTAACCCCTGGAATTTCCAAAACGAAAAAGATTTAAATTCCATACGAACGAATGTAGAGCTCATGAGGCACACGTCAACAGACTGTTTGCAGCATACACTTTAAAAAAATACCTAATTTATTACAAAAGTTTGCAAAATTACATATCATGTATTGTAAATTATATTTTTTATGCAAAAATGTATTTTTTAATTATTTTTTCATTTGTACGAACTCTTTTCTACTTAGCCATGAAATTTACAATATACGATGTCGTTAAATTAAAAAAAATATTAAAAACATAAGCCGCCATTTTCAAATCTAGGTGTTAAAAAATCAGCCGAGGTGTTAACTAATATTGTTTTTTGAGCTCGTTAACTTTTAGTGTCATAATTTTCTTTATCTACAGTTTGACATTTGTTATGGTAATTTTGACATTCTAAAGTCAGATCAAATAATCGATAGGAGCTATTTAGTATGTAGGATAAGAACTAAGAGCTGCTCTCCATGAAGATACAATTACGGTAATAATATGCATTGTGTTACAAATAACTTGAAGGTTATAGATTTGTTAGCGGAGATGTGAGTGTTTCTGGCATACTGCTTTGAATGAAAATTACTGGAATTTTGTTTAATAACATTTAAGCATACTTAATTTTTTATTCCTTTTCTATGGTTCTCTTGAACTTACCGTATGGCAAGCATCCCCGTTTGGATTTATTATATTGTAACTCTTTTTACAAAAATAATAAAGGTAACGGAGGAAGGGAAATAAATAAGGGATATCGGTAAAATTAAACAAAACGTTGTCTTTGTTTTCTGTTTATTAACACGTAAAAGTAGACGATTGGAGATGTGCGATGTTTATGTTTAATGAATGGACCAGCTATTTCCATATTATGTTTGTAAACACGGGGCTCGAGTGCACCACGCCGCGCCAGTTCGTCTACTCCCTTAGGGCCGAACCCTGATATGTGTCGCTACTCTCGCGTTACGCTCACATTCTATTGCATTATACAAGTACATATGATATATATCGTTACACTATTCATATATATTTAAGATTATTTAAAATTAATATTTTATGACGAAAGAATATTATAAGAATATTACAGTAAAAGGAAATAGAATTCTTTTTTATTTAATTATTTAAACCCGTTACATAAATGTTAAACATTTTCTGTAGGAGATATAAACTTTATATAACATAAGACCATATACATATAAGACAATAAAATAAAGGTCATTTGAACTTCTCGACATTTCAGAGTGACAGCGGTCATGCCCTCTCTCGTATAGTGACGAGAACTTGAAAAGTTCAAGTTATGTTTAAACGAAAAAAAAGCCAAAGCATTTCGAAATATTACAGTTGACTTTGAAACGTTACAATGTTATATTCTTGAATATGAATATTGATTACAAATCGAAATTTATCTAAAATATCAAAACGTTTTTAAAAGCATTTTTAACAGTATTTATATAGAGATTTTATAAAGAATACTTTTTTGAATTAATATTATAGCATATCCCTGAAAAGTAATAAAATAAGGTTGAATTGTTGTATTAAAAATACATTACCCGAAATATTGTATGCTCCTTTTATTATTCGATATAAAAGATAAATTGCTTAACTCTAATCCAGAATGCGACAATTGACAGTCATACCATATGGAATGGAAATAAATAATAAGAGTTATTCACAGAATATACGTCGCTTGCGAATGCCTACAAATGTTAAAATTTACTGTCGTTATTTGACAATCACTTGTTCACTGCAAGAATAGTGTGGCGACCTTTTGAATCCGTATAAAAAGTCTAGTCATCAATTTGTAAACAAAGTTATATAATCACCCGCGACTCGACTTACACGGTAATTACAGTTTAATAAGAATACAATATAGGCTGCTTCATGTAGTGTCTTATTAGTGAAAGAATTCTTAATTTCATGTTAGTTTTAGGGAATACTTTCTACAAACATTCAAACTTTATATTAAGTGTATAGATAGATATGATACACCAATGTGAGCGATAACTGCGACATAATTCTCTACTAGAATAATACACTTCGAGAATTTTAAATATAAACATCTAGGTGACCCATTATATACAGTGTTTATCCTACAAAAATAATTTAATCGACAACTATACAATAACATACAATTTATATATAATATACCTTATATGGTACACACAGAATATAAATAGACTTATAGAATATACGCACAAATACATATCTTTTAAGTACCTACTTACATTTAGCAAATAATAATATGTTTACAATAATTTTTATCACTTGGGAATTATAGTAGAAATAAATTATGTTTCAACCTGATGTATTCATTCATTTTTTAAATAGCTCGAATGTATGTAATAAGTCATTAAAAAATAAAAAAAAAAACAATAAAAGCAAAATAAAAATCGTAATTACAAATAAGAATAAAAAGTAAAAAACAATAATTATATCAACCATAATTATTGCTACAGTCGACAGTAATATTAATGATGTTATAGATCAAATTAAAAAGGTTTGAGGCTTTATAAGTGAAGATAGAGATTCTTAAAGTGTGAACCGCTTCACCCTCAGGCATTGGGGCGCTGAGGGGAGTAAGCAGGACGCTTCAGATTTTCTTCCGAAACTAAGTGATTTTAGTTTTCGGTGAATAAAAAGGAGCTTGTACGAATTAAATAATAATAGTAATACGTGTTTAAGTGAGCCTGAAATTGAAAGTTATATAGAACTGAAACTGGAAAAGCTAAGCGTTGTAGATTGTGTAGAATTGCATCAGATTTTTGCAATATTTAGTATTTTTAGAGAAACAACATGTTAATGCATTGCCAGTGCAATACTGGTACGAATAATGGGCCTAAAAGTTTGAGAATACTTCATGGGAAGTTTAATAAACAAATTATATCGTATACATGTCATAATTTGAATTAAAATGCCTTGATGATTGTTTTCAGTATATAATAATGATTAATTTGGTCAATCGGATCGATCATTTTAAAATATCATAATAAAGTTGTCTATATTACCAAAACACTGATCAAAATATGACTATAAAAATAATTAATAATTAATGTCGAATCTGCCAACATAATATAGAGGTGTATTTTATTTTAGAAGAAGATGTTGTAAGAAATTAATATTCTTTGGTATATTATTCGATTTTTGTACAGCATGGAAATATTATGTCTTTTTTGCAACAAAAAGATTTAAGTAATTATTTAAAATAAATGAATAATAATATAAACTAAAGAAAATGTTACATTTAAAAATCAAAATCTTAATTTGCAGGTAACTGTTGGTCATTTATATTTATTTAAATTAACATTAAAGTTATAGTACATTTTTATTAAAGTAGTTTAGGGTAGGAACCTTGCAAATTACCTTTTAAATATTTAGTATATACTATATTCAGTTACACGATAATATAGGTACAATTTTCTATTTAGATACTAGTTAAAACTCTTATGGAATTAATTTATCTTAATCTCTCATTAGGAATATTTTACATTTCATAGTTATATTATGTTTCCAACGTGTATTGTGGAAATTATTATAGGGCCAATCACAGCATATTCATTTTACCGATATAGGACTATGGAATGATCACGTTCACAGTGGATGCCGGGGTGATGATGAATGATCCGGTCGTGACGGGGTGGCATGGTTTGGTGGCGGATAAGGGCAGTAGCGGAGCGGTGTCGGCGGCTTCTGCAACCACAGATCTGGTGGCAAAGCGAGTGGTTGCGGCCAAGCAGCCGGCCATGCACGCCCTCCTAGTGCAAGCAACTGAAGCGCTGGCGGAGTTCGTGCCCATGCTGCTCTTTTTTCAGCTTCCTCATCTGCACCGGTAGTCCCCGCACCACCAGCGTACAGTCTGAGCGGTGACCGAAGTAGCTGCTGTTCCATTAACATCAATTCCATTGGATCTCTGTGAAATAAAAGAATATACATTTTAACCTTAACTATCACGGAACTAACAATACCATTCACTGTAATGATGCAAGTCTGAAAAGTGGCAAGAGACGTATATAATAAAATATCTTATGAATAGGAAATAATTATCACCTTGAAGTACAACCGATATATTAGTTTAGCGAAACTAGATTTCGCGAGAGTGAATGTTGCGTCGTGCTAAATTCTAAGAAAGCGAACAATTTATGAACGCGTTCGCTCGATTTCATCAGCTCGTAGTCAATAAAACTGAGTTCGAAGAAAAACGCATGCCGCTGCATGTGATATTTGCGAACACAATTAGACGTTGCTTATTATACTATATAGTCGTTTTAAAATGTTAGGCAATGTATTAATAGCTTGCATAAGTACTTAACTGGGTATGACTACCATTTCCATGTGCCATGTAAGAAATATATTAAGATATATAACTTTTAGTTTTTGTTACTTCAGGCATTAAATATGGGATAAAGTACGAGTTTGTCGTCGGCGATTATTTCCTCGAAGCATATTTACGAGTTACGAAGTAGTTAACGAGGCGTACAGTGAGCTTGTCGTTCCTAACGTTTTAATGCGCTCAGTGTGCGATACCCTTTATCGGTTCTCGGAGGTTGTCGCGACCGCCAGCGACCGCGCCCGCCCGCGCCACCGAGCACGGTTCCAACTAAATCGCTATTTTCGCATCTCTACGAAACTATCGCTGAAGTACTTATAACCAAGCAATATTAAGTGTTTCACGCCCGACCAATATGACTCGGAATCATTTAAATTGTTTCCAGGTTCTTGGACGAATCCGTTAGACTGAGCGAGATGGCATTATTAAAGGGCAGCATTTTAAATTATGATCGTGTATCTGAGAACGGTTAATGAGCGTGACGACACGGCTATGCCCGACTCGAGGTTAACCTCAAAATTGGCATGACATCACGAGATGCCGTGTCGAATTTAATCTATCACCGTAGCGGTCTGCCCCAGGCGCCGCGTCGCACCGCGCCGGGCTCTCTCCCGCGTATTAAAACAGGTAGTGACCGCACACAAATTTCATAATTTTTGTAACATAATAAAATCTTGATTCTACAAAATTGATACTAATAGAATCTATAAACACTACAAAATCGTACTCCGTTTATCGTGTTCATATTTGTTTAATTATGTTACCGGAATAGTATGCAAATATTGATTTTCATTAGGTATAAAATAATTATCAATTCACGGGCATTTGACTGGAACCTCACCTTATGTTAAGTAAAGATATGATCGAAAGGAATAATACCACACTAAACCTTTAAAAGGTGCTTGTTCTTCCAGTGCAGCTGCTTCATATAGCCTATATATAGAACAAACCTTACCACCATGCTAAAATTTCCTCACAATATTTCTATCAGCAAAAACTTTAACTCGATGTAGTACTCCAACTCGCGTAGACCTATGCGTACCCTAAATGGGTGACCACAAAGTCATCCTCGCTTAAATCGCTTAATAGTCAACAAGTGTACCTACTTATTATTTTTTCAAAATATACTATACCTTAGTTCGTATTTCTACGTTTGAAAATATGTATTCCTTTTAGTTAGTTATATGGTTTCGGGTGCTGCGGGGGCGTTAATGGCGTATTTATTATGATCTCGGTATCAGCAGTAATGGCCAACACTCTCTGCCGGCAAATTATAGGGCGGCGGCTCTTAAAAGACCGTCGATAGGAACGCGCTTTGCTCGCGAATACGATTATCGATAACTTACTTTCTTTATCGATCAGTGTCCGCAAACGCTTAACTTACACTTAATACCTAATTATATAAAATATTATTTCTCTTTATAATCTTCCTTTGTAGTCTACCTTATGAAGCTGTGTTTAATCACTCTTGTTATTTTAATATATTTTCGAAACAGTCACATAAACGTGTAAAATCAATTATTTCATCATTCTTGTGAAAAGAATAAAATACCTGATCTGTACATATAAATAAATCGGAAGTGTCTGTTTGTTCGGATTAATCTCATGAACGACAAAACCAATTTTGACTTGACTTTTGCAGACAGATGGAGGAGATTTTTCAAACTGTTATTATTACGATTTAGAAATATTACATATAGGCGCTTTTACATAAGAATTAAGTAGTATTAAAAAAAAAGAAACAGAGATAACTTACGATATGTAAAAAGGTCTTAAGGATTAAGTAGTAATGCCAAAATTACTATTTAAAAATAAAAGAAAGTTCGGAATTAATTCAAATAAAACGTTTAGTTCCCGTGAAACAACAAAACAATTTCACGACAATGAAATCGCGGCACCAGTTAGTAATGTATATAAAAGTCATAAATAAAGACGAAATAATACTCAGTAAGCTATGATGTACAAAAATATCTATATAAGTGACTTATAATTTGTCAATTATTATGAACTAGCCCACGGGCAGCACGCAGTTGTCGTTAAAGTTATTTCTAGTTCGTAAGTGAATCGCATGCAATTAACGAAGAGGTGCGTCCGAGCATAAATATAACTCTTCGCCCGCTAAATATTGGCTCTGATTGAGCGAGGGGCGTATCTCATTAATTAATGGATGAAAAGCCGCCTCGACCACCACGCCAAATAAAATATAACCGCCCGATTCTCACACAATGCCAATTCATCATACTTGTTGTCTGGCAATTTGTAACGTCAGCAAAGGAAGTCATTAAGGCTGTACTCCATTAGACGGCTAGTTTAAATGTTTTTATTTATAACGTTAGGTGTTAAATAATCAGAATAGTATATATATATAATATACATTGAGACCCTGACAATAGATGCGGAAGTAATCGAATCTATATTTAAAATAACTTAGACTAGCAAACGGACTCACTAAAGTGACAGACAGTACGGACTGGCAATTTACATTAAGATCTTATCGATACCACTACGCGTTATACGAAATCATTGAATCGATAATCGAGGTGAGAGCGCCGCCGCTGACACACAGTAGCGGGAGTCGCGGGACGGCGGTGGCGGCTGCGAACATTGATCAAAGGAATGTCTTATAGGTACGCGAGCATCTAATTACCCAACCTTTCATTCATTCATTTTGTACGTTCGAATTGAAATATTTATCTATATGAGAACCTCGTGATACTGACAGTAAGCTAAACAAAAGATACATAAAAAACATTTATACATATTTAACAAATAAATAAAAACACTAATACATATAGGTATATTAATTATAATAATCCTGTATTAATAAATATTAATAGTATATATGAAGACCTAATTTGACACACGGCCATATTTAACTACATGTACCTACAGCTTGCGAAAATGAAGCTTATCAGAAAAAGTAGACATGAGGGGAAACCGCATTTATGATTTATTCGACTCAGTAGTAGAGTTTATTACCAACGTACTATACGAGACCCATCAGTCGTCTAATCATTTGACTTTATTAAATAACTTAGGTATATTAATAAAAGAAAAGACCTAGGAACTAGAAAAGTACTAGGTTATGTTACATTATGATGTTTATAAAACTATAACTTAAACATTATCTTAATTAAAAATATAACTGGTATGAAAGAATACGCATGTCATTCAAATTGTTATCCTTTAATCTAGAGCCTAGAGGTGAGTGACGCCGGGAAGCTTGGTAATTGCATCGATAACATCTGGAATTAGCCGTCAATCACTAGAATGGTGAACTATCATCGCTCCGCCATACATCGTCGCCCCGCACCTCGTAGACCCGCGCCGCGCGCTTCTGATGCTGTATCAATTAATCCAAATCGGTAGCTGCATACTGACGCGGACGGCGATTAAATTATTAATAGGTTCGATAATTCTGTCCATCATTGTAATGCTTTCGGATCGAAAAAAATCTGGAAACATCTTTATATTTCAAAAATAAAATTCAAATCATAAAAATGTACGTCGGTTTTATTTATGAAATGTAATTTTATATAGAGTATTCATTGTATAAACGCGGAGAAGTAGGTAAAGCGCGTAAACATGTGAACGTGAAAACACGTCGGTCCACGTAATGCCTCCGGGTGCCGCAAACCGGTCCGCCATTGTACATCACACCGTTGGTCAGATAATAGAAATGCGCTTTAATTTGTCGTTTAAGGCATAATGAGGAGCGAGCCCTGTGATTACAGACGCCGCCGCCTTCGGGCCCGTTCGCCGTTGACGTAAGCTGTTTCCACACGCCACACCCCGCTTTCTTCTCGCTCGCAACCACGCAACCTCGAATGTGTTAACATGGGTAAACTGAATTATATAGTTCTTTGGCATCGAGTACTATGGATATAACTTTGATTTACAGAATATAGTAACAGTTGGCTTTAAATAATATTAATGTATTATTTTTCAAAATTTTACAGTCTATCTGTGCAATGTTGAATCGTCATTTCTATACTTAAAATACCAACGATTGTGGTAATTTCAAAAGTAGAAAAAATAGTATTTAAGGGATAAACTATATGACCATCGAAAATATTACAAGTTTTACGCAAAGTAAAATACGGCGTTGCAGGTAATTATTTCGTTGTAATCAACTCGATGGCACCGTTCGAGAGCAGAGAGTAGTGGTCGGCAAACGGGAACGCCCATACGCCGATAGCCTTTAGGCAAATTCTCGCCTCGCACATCAAACCTCAATTTTTCGACTTAATAAGCGGAAATCGGAATTTTGCTTACATTCGTACACCTACCACAAGGTACACATAAAAAGTAGGGTCTGATATGCTTTTAGTAACGCGAACACTTTTAATGTGACGTAATTAAAATGATAGTTATAAAATTGAAAATAATTGTAATCAAAGATGTCTTTATGGTTTAGAGTAGATATAGGTACTCTTTGTAGATGTTCTTCTACATATCTCATCGAAATATCAAAACGTCACGATGTGTGTTAAAAGAACACAGGGCCCAAAATAATTTTGAAAGGTTGACATTAAATAATTAACAAGGATTCCTGTAGTATGCTAATCGTAATAATGTTAATGCGAAAGCGAGTGTGTTTGTTCGTTACGTTTTCACGCTTTAAGTACTAAACCGATCATTATCAAATTTTGCATACACATTGTCAGAGGTACAGAGCAAGAAATAAGGTACCATTAGTTCAGAAAAAATATACTGTTCCCGAGGGATCTGACTTATCCTGCATTACGCGAGTGTAGCCACGAGCAAAAGCTAGTCTGATATATTTTAGTTAAGGTTTAATGAGCAATAACTAATATAATTGCATCTGAAAAAGAAATTACCTACAAGACAAATAAATCCCACTAGAAGTCGACGTTGATAGAAATGTCCTGTCTGTTTTCTTCATGAACATTACCTACGAAGGCATGATATAACTGGTTCAAAGCATACATTGTAGTCACGTTGGATTACAAATATCTATTAAAAACTTTATTACATGGTGACGGCATTTTTGCACTATTATAATAAATATATATGATGATATTCACAAAACAAGCTATTAATAATAATTAATATTAGTTGTCATAATATTTACAACTCTCAAAATGATAAATTTAATTTTATTGCAATAGGGAAAGACGTAAGTTAGATATATACGTATAAATAATTGTAGAGAAGTTCAAAGCCATAAGATAAATAGTTTATTCTTCAATCATGTATAGGGGGAAAAGTTATAAGGACTAACTGAAAATGCTCTAAGTGTTAACAAACTTAAATATAATCACACTTATCGAGTAAAAATGATAACTAATAAATCACCTAAGGCGTCGTTCTTCAGAGGATATATTAGAAAATACAAGTTTAAGTTTTCAGGTAAATAATTCATATCGCCAAACGTCGATCGAGGGCGGACATCCCTATAATCGTTGTTACGATCAGTGCTGAACACGTATCAGTCGCAATCAGAAGAGGAGGCGCGTTTTTAATCTTTTATTCATGTAAAGCCGCTTCGCACAAATTGCAGGGCGGCCGTCCTAATGCCTTTCAACTGTTGCTAATAACCTGTCAATTTATCAAACGCGCCTGGAGCCCCGAAACACGTCGATTTCGACCATTTTTCTGCAGATAAACCGAACGCGCCGGGTCCGTCAATACATTTGATAACCTTGAATATTCGTATGGAATATTAAAAGTGTGAATATAAATTTGCATTTGATAATATATATTTTGTACACACTGAATGTGGGGCAACAGCTAATAGTGTAATGCATTATTCTTACGCAAATGAATAACGAATTATTGAAGACACTGTTAATTATTCGTTATTATGATTGACAATGGCAACGACCGACTGGTTTTATCTTAACGTGCGAACATACAATTATTATATATAGAATAAACCGAATAATAACCAATATGTAGGTCTGAAAGGAGGAGCACTTCACGTCGTTAACACTCAAAGTCGCGATACGAACATCGAATAACTAGCAACTAATTTATTTCATTATGTCTATTAACAGGTTATTACGTTAACTGTTGCAAATTGGTAATTTGACCTAAGTTAAGCTTAGAAAAGGACAGGTTCTGAAGTCACCTTCAACACATATAATTGCTTGGCAACGAACTTGGCGGTTGTAGTTAACCAAGTGGGTATTAGAAATAGTCCAGTCACCTGTCACCATGATATGGTTTCAACATGGTGTTTTCCTTCACTTAAATTTCCAGCTCACTGTAGTGTACTACTTAATATATGCTTAAAAACAAAAAAAGAAACTTACCTATCGAAATCTGTTAGCCGTGAGGAATCCCTGAAGCCTTTCGCAAAGGGATTGGAGTCTATTTTAAGTTTTGTAATGAGTTGATTTTGATAGGCAGTAACAGCTGTGAACACCGTTTCTGGGAATACAAAGGTGCGGTGCTGCTCCCGCGTGAGATCCGTGATAGCACCTCCGCCCTCACGAACTTTCACTAGGTGTATGCGAGGTTGATATCGATGCATGGAGTTCAGAACAATCTGTGAATAAAATGTACAAATGAATATTTAATTTTATAGAAACCTAATTGATTATTGAAATTTATACATTGAATAGAATTAGTCAACAAAAGAGTTAATTTACAGGTATTTAATATCTAAAACTTCTATGAAATTTGAAATTATAAATAAGAGTGTGCTTATCATTCATATCATATTATTTAATCATCAGTAAAATTATTTATAGCTTATAGTTTGAAGCAACTGAGAATTAAAAGAACTCATCCAAGAACAAATCTAGGTTTATATCAATGATTTAGAGAATAAAAATCAAAAATGAGATGAAATCATAATTGAATTAAGTATGGCACTAAAATATCTGACTCTTGAGCTGCGTGATCAAAATTGGATAGTATAGACTACATATCCATACTGCTTGCTTCACTACTATGAAATAATTGTGAGGAAACGTTAACCTGACAAATGTTTGTTATTTAGTACTTCTCTTAAGCTGTTCGTTGTCGATGTATCTATTTACTAATTCTATACATTTCTTAACTTTCTTAGTATGTTCAAATCATCCGTTACGGATGCTATCGTATGATTTTTTTTAATTATAATCAACTAGCTGATTTCCGCGACTTCGTCTGCGTCGTTTATTATCTCAATTGTTTTGTTATATCTCGAAGGGATTATTAGGCAGCGTTTTCGACGAAAGCTCCCAGGTGGCTTTACTTTTTCCGATACTTTCAACAATTATAGTTATATTTCAACCAATTTAGACAAAACCTTGACAAATAATATAACCTAAACCTTTCTCATGAATTACTCTATCTACTGGTGAAGACCGTATTACAATCAGTTCAGTAGTTTTTGACTTTAGCGCGAACAGACAGACAGACGTGTCGGACGACTTTGTTTTATAGTAAGTAGTGATTCATATTCCTATAATATTTATAGAATATCTACGGTGACAAAGTACAATACAATATTTTATAAAATACTAACAAAATTACCTACGCGTAATAAAATAATATTATAATATTTTTTAAGGAATAATGACTTCAACCATAGCTTGTTCGATGACTGCATCGATCTGCAGAGGTTCAAATGCTGCAATGACTAAAAGTTTTCCTTGAAATAAAAACCTCGTATTTACAAACATAGCATGTTGGTAAAGTTTTTTAATACTGGCTTGCCTAACTACTAACCTCAAGTTAAAAATATGCCATCATGCACTAATGGGTTTGTTTCGGCATCTGCAGTTGAAAGCCTGTCACTCTCTAACTTTAGCGTATGTACAGTCTTAGGCTTAACATCGGTGAGACTATCGTGAAAAGCCTAGACTCACAAAGACTGGAAGTCATAACTCCTGTTACCTAGGGAAAACGTGATTTTCTATTATCAAATTTTTTTTTGGATTTCAATCAGTTTCCGACAAATAATCTCAGACTAACTACTACAACTACAGCTACCAACAAACGTTATTATAATAATAGTATTAATAAATATTATATTTATAACCTATTTATGTCGTTTATTTTATACATGTTTTTTATATTATTTAAAGGTTAACGTTTAACCTTGTGATTTTTCACCTTTAAATTGTTATTGTTGACAACTGCTACTTAGTGACGATCTAGAAGCTTAGAAAATGAGCTGTCAGTCACAGCCAAGTGCTATACCTAACTTGTTTTTGTACTTTATAGGTTTTAGCGTTTGACCACAATCTCATCTAATGTTAAATAACGATGTGATCTAAGATGGTAAGCACGCTAAACTTAGAGGGATTGGCTCTCAAGTGCAGCTGTGGTAATAATACAACAGGTGCTTGGCGACAGTATTTCAACTTCAGGGCGATGTCTAGACAGGCGGGCTTAAAAAAAGGCTTACCACCATTCTATGGTCTCATTACGATGTTATTCTTCACGGAAAGCCTTGACTCAGTCGCAAGAATTCGAACCTATCACAACTAATATGTAACTAGTAGTGACTATGCCATCATCAAAATTATAACGTGCCATATTTAGATAGGCACTTCTTAGAAACAGCCTTTCCCACTTTCTATAGCTCAAGCGCACAATCTTTTAGATGTAATTGAGAAATTATTTATTTATTTATAATGGGTCATCAACATGACAATACATTTGTTAATATGCTAATAGTAGTCATATAGTCATTAAATTTAAATGTAGTCACATTTACAGATAACCACGGCATGCTCCAACGATAAATTAAATTTCAATAAAACTAAACTAAAATATTAAACAATTTTACAGATTTACAGAATTTATATATATAAACTATAACTAAAAGCGAAATGATATTATATTATATGTATGATATCAAACAAAAATATTAATAGGCATATAAATACAAAGTACTGAGGCATTATAATTTATATGCAAGCAGAAACTTGGAGAAATTGTTGAAATTATGTAAATTTTTGTACGATGACAGATGTTAGTAACGGTGTTCTCTTAGGTTCTTTCCTATATATGTAAATATAATTATAGAGATCTGTTATTGTAAAGTATTATACATCGGGGGGATTACTATTGAGCTGCTTCTGTACTATTGACTACTATTCACTCGTACAGCGTACTAATGACTGGCCACTATTTGTCCTGTTCTAAAACACCATGGTGGATTTGTCGATCAAATGATAACCATGATGTCATGTCATGTGTCATGTAGTTTTATTTTGACAACACTTGTTCCTTATCTAACATTTATCACAATAGTTTTATTTAACATAAAGCTATCAAAGTTTTGTTGCCATGGAGAAGTGATGTGGTGCGTATGTTTTTTTACTCTGTAGGTAGATAAAATATATTTTTACGATAATAAAAGACGCAGACGAAGTTGTAGGTATCGGGTAGTATAATAATAAATTGTTTTTGTATACACGTGTGAATTGTTTACCACAATCAAGCATATGATAATAAAGATAGAATACACCTCAGTCGTTTACTACAAATGTGTATTTACAGTTGTAACTTCGCACAACTTCACCTCACAGAATGGTAAAGAAAGTCGTCATACATTTTTGCTTGTGATCTTTGAGTATAGCAGAGAATTAGGTTTATACCTACTATCATTTAATGTCATGCTATAGCTACATCATAATAAATTCCTTAACGAAAGAGACAAATTCAGTGTAAAATTCATGTTTTACAAGACTCGTTTACGACGCCTCATAACAAACTGATTATTTATTACACTATTATCTATATATAAGACATCTTAAACTTTTCAATTCTTAAAAAAAAAATGTTGAGTTGTAGTACAATGGATATTGTGTAAATATTGGCCGTATTCAAAAATCGATAGAAAACACATTTTCTATGAAATAATTCTTTGATGTGACAGCTTTCATAGCAATCGGTCAGACACACATTTTTAATAAAGAGAGATTTGTTTTCATTTCAATTGTACGGAATTAAGCTTTCGTTTTAACATCAATACACGCATTCTTCTTAGCGTTATCGAATACCACTCGGATTCGACTTCAAAAAAACAGTATATATATAAGATATGCTATGACTAAGGACAATCACCCCAATTGAATAATTTTTGTATAACCACAGAACTATATACAAGTTTTATATGTTTAATAATACAATGTCGGTGATTTCTCATAACATTATAGGATAATTAATTGGGCGGGTGTCCGTCCCAGCGCGGTCCCAGCGCCGGGCGCGATGTGACGACCCGATAAGCTCGCCGCCGCAGCAAATTGTTCATGACTTTACGGCCCTGATGAGATAATTAACGTCTGTAAATTAATTAATTTGACTGTCTAGTTATTTTTATTACGGAATCGTGTTAATTGCAAAGGCGCCGACTCTTTACGAACGGACCCTATTATACTTACATACGACTATCTTCGCGGCTTTTCTATCACGGTTCGGTTACCGCGCTACTACATAATGTGTTGAATTTACATGGTAATATGTATGAACATTTTATGAGCATTATTAATTTTTTTAATAACTTACTTCATACTATAATAAAACAAGAAAGTTTTAATATGAGTATTATACTTACCTGTACGTCCTTGAATATCTAACAAACTGAATATATTATATTCATTAAATCTTTAAAAATGCAATCAACTAACGAGACAACTTCTTTAATTTCACATTCATATAGTCACTGGTACGTGACTTGTTTACGTCATAACAACGTGAACGTCGCATACAATAAAATACGTATCATTCTATATGATCCTTTATTTATATGTAATCTTCGATGTAAATAAACAAAGATATGTTTATTATAGACTTCATTTTATTGAGTTTTATGTTTAATATATTTTTTTTTACTTTGACGAAATAGAGATGTCCTAGTATACCTTTACCACTTATTCTGTAGTACTTAATATAGAATTATTTTGATAGGATTAGATAGTGTCGCCAATTCTACATTAAAATGTCAGAGTCCACCGCGACTTGCCTATTGAATATATAATGGAGTTTTTATTCCAGATTAATAATCTAGCAAAAGAAATACCTAAAAATTAAATATAAAATAAAATTTAACTTGTATGCACCTTTCTCATGCAATCAAGAATGTTATAAGTACCATTTTAATCATAGTTAGCTGTCCAGCTGTTTCAGAAGACATGGTATTTATAGTGGTTTATTCGGTTGTTTTTATTATAACTAAATAATACCTGCGATTTTGTCTGTGTTTGCCCAACGACAAGAGAAAGCATACCTTAGAACGCGTAGCAATTGTAAAAATCATAGCTTCTTAAAACTTGAATATATAAAAACTTTACTATATAACAGCATTTAATATATTAAATGAAGATATCGTGATATATTTTTTAAATAAGGATCAAACACTTAAGAAGTGAAACTAAAAATAAAATGGTCAAAATATATCCAGTGGTTGTTGCATTATGTGTGCGTAACATCTGGCGTCTATCATCTTACCTGTATAGGCTAATTTTTTTTTTTTCGTACTGACTATATTGTTAGCCTGGCAAGGCCTCTACAGTTTCACCGGATTACTAAGGGGAGCGCTTAAGGCACTCACCCGACATTATATAGAGTATAGACTAATGTATAACGTAAGTCTATTTAAGCGACTCATTTGCTGTTAGTTTCTGATTATTGTGCCCAATTTTTTAGCTAATTCTATCTTATATTATAAATGCGAACGAGAGTTTATTTATTTGCGTGTAACTCGTTCCCACTTTGATTATAAACTGTGCGTTATGAACTTTTGGATACACGCTGTCAGGGGTATAGAAGAAGTC
Organism: Antheraea assamensis; assembly: GCA_035772565.1. NCBI lineage: Eukaryota > Metazoa > Arthropoda > Insecta > Lepidoptera > Saturniidae > Antheraea > Antheraea assamensis. The sequence continues at coordinate 6,462,219 of JAQQSE010000064.1, read as the reverse complement.
ATAAGGTAATTTCATCTATAAAGAAAGGTCAAATCTACATTAACCCGAGCGAAAAGCAAAATCTAGTTTTATAGTAAAATATTAAAGCACTTGTAAGGTATTAGATGCATATACCTAAATAGCAGTTTGAGTATGCAGTTTCAAATAACAGCATGTCTACAATCTGAATGCCTCTTTTAGCGCTACTGAATGCATAAGTGTACCTACTGAGAGTTCGTCAATTGTTTTAATCGTTTTTAATAGGTGTAGTCGTAAGTTCAGGTTTGCGCATATCTATATATACAATAATTTAATACAAAACTAACTTAATATATTATTATAGGAATCTTAAATTGACATTTGTTTATCCTTAAGCTGTCTCGATGTTATACATATAGTATCATACGAATTCATATACATACATTTTTGTTCTGCTCATTTATACACACAAAGTTTACATACAAAGTTGTTTTGAAAGATTGGAAGCCACGTGTCAGGGCGCGACGCAGTGCGGCGTTCAAACGCTCTACAGATAATGATAAGGTTATATTATGAGGAATTATTATAGTGAACGAGAGACGTGTCCGGACCTGACCGGGGCGTGGCCGATGTCATTACCGAGCTTCTAATTTCTACACCCGACAACGAATTACCTCCGCCCGCGCCGCCCAGAATCGCCGGCTACGATTTATTTTCAATATTTTAATTACCGAGATCGATGTTACTACCAGTCTACTATTGTATCATCTTTGAAGATATTTGATTATACGACGAGAAATGTAATCACTTAACAATGAGGTAAAAGTATTTAATGTGATTATTCTAAGAATTAACTATTATTAAATTAAATTCGTTATCTCTAAGCTAAAATTGTATGGGAGCAGTAATGTTCTTATTATTCTACTCTACATTTGGCACGAGCCTTCACTCACGTGTATATAGATATGGCCTTGTGAATAGTACTTTTTTGTGTGCCCTTTTCTGTATACCCCACAAAGTGTATACAATTTTGAAGCGATGATGGCTCAGTCGGTAGTGTGGTCGGACACAGCGTCGAAAGACGTAGGTTCGAATCTAAGCAACTGAGTCGGAGCTTTCGTTAAAGGAAAACATCGTGATAAAATCATAGCATGGTGGTAGGGCTTTTTCTAAGGCCGCCTGGATAGTTACCACCCATCAAGTTGAAAATCTGTCGCCAAGTAGCTGTTGTTGTGTTCCGGCAACTACACTTGAGAGCCAGTCTCCCTCTAGGTTTATCGTGACTACCATCTTAGACCACATCATCATTTAAATTTAGATGAGATTGTGGTAATCTATAAAAAATACAAAAAAAACGCAAAATTATATAATAATCACTTGAGTAGTTAAGCTGTGAAAGCGTAACAAACAAACAGACTCACTTTCGCATTTTATAATATTAGTTCGAATAGATACCTAGACACATAAAAGTAAAATTGAATTATCTATTGATTTTCATGAGACTGTACCTGGCAGGTAGAGGATTTCTAAAAATATTTATCATATGAACTACATCTATATATTTACACTTTTCAGTATGAGTCCAATTTTAAATTTAAAATTTAAAGAGACAACTTAAAATCGGCAAAGGGTTAAAGGTAAAGGATAAGAGTTAATCAGTAATTATCAATATATAGTTAAAAATAAAAGACTCACACATACCTACACAATTAAGTTAGATAAAGATGAAGTTCTCATATCGATAACAATACAACCATTTTCAAGGGAACAAAGTCGCGGTGATGTACTATATCTAACTATATATAACTGAAATAATATATACCTAAATATATATAACTAAAATATAACAATTATTAGACAGCACTAAGGGCACAATATAAGCACAGCACTTATCTAACTCGTTTCTAAGAAAACAAATTTATAATAGGATCTACTTACCATTCAGACCACTCTAAGAGATCAATAGCATTATATATTACGTGAGTAGTTATCTTTCGATCATTTGTAGTCCGGTAAAACTGTAGAGGCCTTGCCAGGTCAACAGTGTATACAGTTCGAAAAAAAAAAACTTTCAGTCATGAAATATCTAATACATAATAACCAACTGACTTATAGGTATTTTAACTAGTTGGTTCCCGCATATTTTGTTTGGATTAGTTGTGGGCTATTCTTTTTTTTTATATTGCATATTAATCATTACTACTAAACCCCTATAAACCTTATACCAATTGTAAGTTGTCTCTGTAAAATGTCATCTGTATTGCTTAGCCTCCATGAAAAGCGCTATGATATCCGGTCTAGATAATATTCTGAGAAGTTCAATATATGTAACAGAATTATAAAGAGGTAAAACGTTGAATAACACACCTATCTGTCACTCGAACCTGCTGCTTTAGATAGCGCCCGACCTCAATCCGTATCACATCATGAAGAAATAGTGATAAGCAACGGTATGCAGTAAAACTTATGAAATAAGAATCGATAGGTAGATATCTCTTTGTCGTTAACATCATCTAAAGCATAATTAACCGCCTAAATTTAAATAAGGAACAAAATATATGGAAGTTAAAGTAGCTTAAAGGAGTTTTTGACAGGATGTTGGAAGTCTTGTAGAAGATTTTATATTTTATTCATAATCTTATGTTATTAGGCTCTATATTTTGTAATATTGATGGCGTTTTACATAATATAATTTGGTTATTGTGCATTAGTGAAGTGGATGGGAAATAATGTAACGGAACATGGATTCTGACTTGCCACAAAAACTGGCTGGAAAGTTCTAACAAGAAAGCCACCATCTTATTAGTCCATTGAAATGATTGCAAGAAACTTGTAATATCATTACCTACTCGACAATGACAGTAGTAATCTACTAGAAGTTCGGTTGCCAAAAATAAATTAAAAGCAGCTTAAAAAAATACCTAATAAAATAAAATATTTATTCAGTAGATATCTATAACGAGAACGTTTAAGTTCCGGAACACGCAACTAAAATCAAATACCCTGTTAATAATAGATACCTATATTATCATAGATTCAATAAAACTCAAACATGAGCTGCCGATATGAAAGCATTGTAATAATTATATCCACAGCGATGGTAGATGGTATCGCGTACTGCTCGTATGTAGGCGAGACACGAAACAGTCTGAAGGGATGCGGTTAAGCCCACCGGGGTACCAACCCGTCAACCGCCAAGTGATATTAATCTTTATTACCTGAAGAGTAAGATAATGAATGCGTTGTCGCTGAAAGGGCCAGATAGCTGTAATTGCGGTGGGGGGCGTTGGGAGGGTCGTGGGGAGGAGCGGAACATGGCCGACGGTGGGGGTCAGATGCCGGGCGATCGTCGAGTGTGTTGGCCGCTTTACTGCGCTGAGGATTGGATTCTTATTTTGATTGTTCAATATACTTAAATATAATGGTTCAATTGGTAATATTCGTAAACGTGATTCGGTTTATCAAGTGATCTAGTATACATGTATAATGCAAGATATATTAAAACTTTATTTAAAGAAGGTAATCCGAGTAAAGAATATTATTATAAATTTGTTTCGATTTTAATATATGGATAGATTACTTCAAAATTATTTGCAAAGGTTTTTAATCCTTGACTTTATTTAGTTATTTGAAATAGTAATATTAACCTCTTGAATTCGAATTCAATTGAAATTTTTTCTTTTTCTTTTCATGCATTTTCTGCACACTCAAGGTCATCAGTTTTATATTTTGATAGGTACATGACGTTTAGTTATAGTTTAACTTACTAGTTACCTAATTTTTTCTGCTCGTTGTAAATGAAGGAATTTGATCAAAATAACCTTCGCAACCTTTTTTAATTTTTTTACTTATTCCATATACATCGAATATCTCGTACCTACCTATATTTTTTACATGTACATTACAAGCACTCATTATTGCGTAGGTTAGAATTAGATTGATTTAATTTAGGTGCAGTGGTACGATTCTAAGTTAATGGATACTTACTTAAATTAATAGATGAATTAATGACATAAATCTTAACACTGGTAATGTTTATATTGCAATCATTATTTCAATATATCACGACACGTTTACCGATAAAATGGGTATGTAGACGTGTTAAAATATTACGAAACCGGTTATATGTCGTGTATTGGACGGACGATGTAACTCGTCAATAAGCGGCTTCGACGATATTTCGATTAGCGTGCGAGCCCGTGGATTACGACGGATTTTCGCCTCCACACGGTACCGCGCCGCGCTACCTCGACAAATTGGGTCATTTGTACCTTCCGATACCGGTTATATCATCCCTGATATCATCTCGCGACTTATACTTATTGCTACCTACCAGAGTAGATTATCAACGGTTGTGATTCTATTTATGTCTTCTTCTGCATTTTTATACTTTCAAGGTTTTAGTGTTTCACTATAATCTTAGTTAATGTTAAGTGACGATGTAACAAGATTTTAAAATACTAAAGCTAGAGGATGACTGGCTCTCAAACTTAGTATAAGTGGTCGACGAGCATTTGAAAGTGACGATATCTAAATGTTTCAATTTCAATTCTACAGTAACACTGAATTTCGACAGATGTGTCGTTATGACACAGTTATAAAACATGACGATAGAAGAGTAATTTATTATTATCCCTGTTCAGTCAACATCTTTTAATACTGTTATCAATTTTTTGTGTTTTTCAGTAGCTTTTATTGACAATTAATCCCTTTATAGCTACCTACTACTTTTAGTCATAACGGCATTTAAAATTTAAAATCGCCTATTTGTAAACTAATATTGATTCCCTTTAAACATTTTTACTTATATACCTAATTACTATGAAAAGCTATAGAAATTATAACAGTTCTAGGTCTTAAGGTAGAGTGATAGTATGCAGTAAGGTCACGGTTTCGATCAGCGTTTAAGTTTTTGCTTTTACGCGTTGAGCATAATTGTAAGTTTTGTGGCCAGGTGTTTTTCTTTTTTTCTATTTTATTTTTGGCAACCAATCTTCTAAATTATTACTGCCATTGTCAAGTAGATATTACACGTGTCTTGTGCTAATTTAATTTATTTAACAAGATGGTGGCTTCCTTATTAGAATCGTCCATGGAGATTTGTGGCATCTCAGACTTCATGTTCCGTGATATAATTTCCCATCCGCTTTAATTGTGCACAATAACCGAACTATATTACATAAAACATCACCAATATTACAAAATATAAAGTAAAATAACATAATATTATGAAAAAAAATATAAAATCCACTACATGACAGACTAAGATCCCGCCAAAAACTTTGGCTAGATATTAAATATTTATTCTGTGTATATGCTACACTTCAGCTGCTTAGTTACCATAATGCAAAGCATACTTAGTTTGGAATGAAATGATAACGTGTGAAAGTGCGTCTTCATATTTTGCATTATATTACAACGTATTGTATTTAGAAAGCGACAATAAATAAGATTCAGTCTATACCGGAATCAAATGAAAGTAGTTTGTTATTTGTGAGCACTGCTTGAATGCGCCTTGTTTACTTAGAGAATTTGCAAATAGAGCCTTCAGATCCAAATACAGCTGCTTAATGATTGGACTACAATATTTTAGTTCCGAAAAATTAATACTGTTCTAGCGGTAGGATATCACGTCAGACATTATCAATCGGCTTAATATGTAAATAGCCAACAAAGTTATTCAAATATATATATAAACCACAAAACATATGTTTACTAAATAAGAAATTACAATAAAATAATTAAAGTAAAATGTAACAAAACCGGATTGCTTATTAAAATTGTAATAAGTAATCGGGTTTTGTTACATGTAACTTTAAGTTTTTTATTGTAATTTCGTTATTAGTGATGATCCTAAACCTAATCCTTAATAATACTATATGTGCGAATGCCAGTTTGTTTGTTTGTTACAACTTAACTCAACTCACTCAATTGATCTTCATCAATATTAGTATAATCGTTTTCAGGGTACAGAAAAGAACATACCATATTTCATCGTCAACAATCTATTTTTCCCTAGGTTTAGGTCAAATCTAAATTAACGCGGGCGAGGCTGCGGCTAAAAGCTACTTTCCTATAACTCTTTTATATATGTTATAATTACTGCTTAGCCCTTATAAAAAAGAGTATTGTAGCCTACATAAAACTTTAAAAGTGTTAGTTAGAATATTTTAATAAAAATCTTGTTCAGCCGTTCTGGAGATTAAAAATACTTTGTCGTGGACAAATAATTTTATTTTTATTTCACTTTAATCGTATTTATATTTATTGATTTCCCTACGTGTTACTAGAATTTTGTAAACAATATACCTACTAAAAGTTACCATCATAAATTTATCTCAAATAATATGACGGTGTTGTTAATCCGAGTATTTATATTGAAAACAAACTGCGCGTGTCCATTTATTAATATAAAGTGTCAACAGATTGTATCAATGTGGCTGTGTTTGTGAGGGTAATCGCGAACTAAAGTGTTTGAGTTTTATTAGAACAAGACTGTACATATTGAAAGAAAAATTAGAAACGGTATTTGTCGACGTGAATTCGATGTTTTTTTAAATACTTTATATTGGTATTTACTCTTTGACTACAATCTCACCTAATGTTAAATGATAATATTATTTAAGACGGTAAATACACCAAGCGACTCGTTCTCAAGTGCATCTGCTGAAACACATCTTACATCTCACATATGTATAGATAGACATAGATAAATCATGATAACACAGTTCCTCTGAGTCTATTTGTTATTGCATTTATATGTATGAGTCAATTTTTATTTTAGTTCGGAGTGTATATAGGTATATACCTACAACAAAATAAGCGGAGATATTTGTAAACGGTGATTCCTACTTTCTAATCTTTCTATTACAACTTTGTCTACACTCGTGGACAACTCGTGGTGGTCGAGTGGTTTAACCCGTAGAATATCGATCAACTGTCCGCGAATTCTATCCCCGGCATATACTAACGAATTTTTCTGAATTCGCGTACGCTTACTAATTTCAATTCGTTACAGTATCAACTGACGGTGAAGAAAAGCATCGCGAGGAAATCTGAACCTGGGAAATGTTCTTGTAGTATACCACCGTATGTGAATTTCTTAGAGTTTGAAATTGCCAATACGTCGTGCGCTGGACGCTGGCGTGGTGATTATACCCATACCTTCCTCCGGAAAGAGGCCTATGGCCCTTGCAGTGGGTTTCTTACAGGCTGATGATAATGCAGCATTGAGTAGATTGAATTATTAAACAAAACGAAGGATAAATTAAATTTTTCTTCGACAAAGTTACTCTTATGTAATCTAATAATGACTAAGATTGTGCAGGAACTATAAAATCAGGTAGATAATAAATCAATGTTTCTTTTGTTATACGATATTCAATTTTCAAAGAGTTTATATTACATGTTTTATGTGATATAGAATTATTTATATTTATATGATTAATGATACCTATTCATGCGAAGTTATAGTATTTGGACGATTCATTTATTCTATTACGATGGCAGCAACAAACTTATATATGTATGTACATATATCTAGTAGATACTAGAGATTTTGTTGTAACTTAACAACTATTTGACAATGGTTTCACCAGCAGGAGCTCTGCATCGACTACCTTTAACAGACATGTCTTTAAGTATATCTATTGTTCAAAGGCAAAATCAAAAACAATTTGATTATTTATTTTTATATATCACTAGTTTTTGCTAGAGGTTACACTCACCTTAATGTTTACTGATCTTTACTAATCGGTTGAATAATTAAAGCGTAACAAACAAACTCACATTCTCATTTATCATAGTATTAAGGTTTTTTTCCCACTCTTTGGTCTTTCTAAATCATACAACAATAATTTGCTGTATGTAACTAATACGCCTTGAGAAAGTATTCCAAGGAACTTTGGCACCATAATGATTGATTTTCTATAGTTTTTTCTAGATGAATTGGAAATAGTTACTAGAGATAAAAATAATTATTGCTTTGTTATACAAGAAAACAGTATTATTAAAATGATGTGAACTATTGTACTTAATTGTCAGTTTAATTTAAATTTAAAGAATGAAGTCAACAGTAGTGTCGTGTGGAAACGTTAAGCGATAAGAAATGGCGCTCTAAATTAACAGATTTGTTTGCATTTGCATTATTTCGTGTTCATGTGTTGAAGCTTATGTTAAAATTCCAGTCGTAAATAGTTAAATTATTAACGTATTTGGTTTCATTTTTAGAATATCGACTTTAGGAATATGTTTTTGTTTATATAAAATATCTTGATCATTTTTATTAGCTCGCTTTCATGTAGGCTATTAATATGTAATTTTTTTAAGTCTTAAAAAGTTATTGGTCCTATGACGACAGATATAAAATGTAAGTAATCTGAATTAGAAAGCATATTTGCTTTAATTTATTATAGGTAGGTACAACACATACAAAAAGGTAACATTTAAGTCGAAATCTCGAATAGATCATTGTGGTAAATCAAATATTTTTGAAGTGTAGAAATTATAAATATACTGTATAGAAAAATAAAAGATTAACCCGTTAAAAAACAAATGACATAAGATCAATAATCAAATTAATAACGTAAATAATAAAACTTCAGAAGTACCTACTAAAGTCTAATGTTTATATTAACATACCGTTTTAATAATACAACGTATAATATACATAGTTATAATCAGAAACGATAATTCCAATTTCTACTAAACTAAACTTATACCTTAATCAATTTTATCTTTTATTGGCTAAAGCGTCTCAAGTTCACAAATTCTTATGGGACGTTAAATTAAGTCAGAGGCACGTAAACGTTCATCATAACATCGGTGGCACTAAAATATCTACAAATAAAACACTCGCTCGTAAAATGAATGACGCGACGCCGGGAGTCGGATGAGAAACTGGTAAATCGTCATTTAAATAGAAAGAGGCGCGGGCCAGCTCCAGTCCCCGCGCCCTCGCCGGGGAGTCACGATAAACGTCACCTCGGAATGAAAATAATATAAAAAGAATTATAAAAAAAAAAACGAACCCTGATTGAAACGAAGTGAGACGATGCCAGGTGAAAAACAAACACGACAACAAATTGAAGTGAGAAATATTATGTAGCCGAGGACGCCCCCCGCGGACCCGTACGATACTGCCGATGCTGCTTATTCTAAAACTTACCATTAACGGGTTGACGTATACGACCTGTCGTATCAAGCCATTAAATCAATGATGACACGCCAGGATCATATCTCTGGTAAATGATCCGGAATGTTCAAGATGGCGCGGCGCCGTCAATATTTGCATACAATGCGTGGAACGAAGAGCTCTATTAGACATTCTGTCAAATACTTCAACTCAGCAATAATAATTTACGTTGAAAACTTTCTATGTACATATTAACTTAATTTCAAGTTAAAACTACAATAAGACGTGAAAACTCTTATAGATAAATGGAACCATCGAGCAAACTTCTTTTTAGTGCTTGTAATTTAAGAAGAGTTTGAGCATAATTGTTAGTTAAATATCTATACGTGTTCCAGCAATTATCATAATATAAGCTATGCGTAATTTGTAACTAAATGACCATGTGTATATAACATTTATCAATACCTTATTTTGACCAAATATCTATCACTATTACATAAATGTGACATATATGATCTGTGCGATATCCAGTTGATATTGTTATCTGTTTACTGACATATTTCTACATACATAATATACTTACGAGTTTCTAAAGCACTAAGCCTTAACGAATAGTAATAAAGTGAATTTAATAGCAAATTCAATTAACACAAGTCATTTGTAGCATAAAGTTAATGTTTTAACACACATTAATATCATTTACAATCTATAATAATGTTTTTACTGTATAATATATAAAAGATATAACCAGTATTTAATTAAAAATATCTATAATATTTATTATTTTAGCGGATACTTGTCATCGTGTTGTCTTTATTTGATCAGTAGGATCAGAAAACTTAAGTTCAGTAGAACCGTCGATCAGTATTGCGTTTAATATCACATTAGTATATTAAAATAGACAATTTATGATGTTGGTGCACTTATTAAACTGAACTATTATTATCATACATATAGCAAAAGCACCGTAAAACTACTTTCGACAACATAGAATTTTAATTCAGAGCGTATGTATTCAGTTAGGAGACATCCACATGTTTCGATACTGGTATTTGCAAGCCGAGCTGAAAGCAATGACTCTGTATATACATTATAAATGGGTAAGGCCGCCAAAATGATCATTTTCGCATGAGCTAATAATATCAAAATGTCAAACATCAATTTCAAGTGAAACTCAAACATTGTAACTCTTCCAATCATCAGGGTTGGAATCTGCGAAGTGATTAAGTCGTTAGCTTTTCCAAATTATAAACTGTACTTAACAGGTTTATTTAATAAAAATATAAACTGATATGCTACTTGGGACTCCCAACATCGGCAAAAATACAGCGTCGTTCATTCACATAAAATTTTATAAAGATTTTTTTTTCATGTTCATAAATCTAACATAAAAACCACATTCAGTATAAGATAAATAACTCCAATTATAAGAAATTATTATGCGAAAATATTAAATATTACAGGTTTTATGTTCTTTACAGAATATAACATAATTATTTACTTTTTATGTTATTAATTTGATACATTTTTATATGGAACAAGCTTTACAAAATAATTGGGTTACTTTTGTGGTTCATTGATATACATTTTCGTAACATCAAAAGTTACAATGTAAATTTTGTTTTAAAAGTAAAAACTTTGGCGGTCTTACGCGAATATAATATAATGTAATGGCAAGTGCGTCAAGTAAACAAGCGTGAAACGTTTGACTAATCGGATAAAAAATAAAAACATCTCAAACTTACTCACTACAAGCACTTCGCATTAATGATTTTCGGACATATTTTATTGTAAGTATATCTCTCACTTTAGAAAAATTAAAGTGTCAATTAACACATACTAGTTTTAACTTACGGCCTTACAGTTTTCTACAGTAAAAAATTATAAAGGAAAGTAAAAAAATTAGGGTTAAATTACAAACAATAAAATTATTGAAGGCCAGAAATAAGGTAAAGACAGACCGACTGCGATGCTTCCGGTATTTCAACCCACAATCCAGTTTTACTCCGATTGATGTTATTATGACATAAAATTTATTCTTTAATTTCTTTTAATGAGGACACAACTCTCGAGTTGATATTTAAGGCCTTTTCAGAAGAGAAAACATTAAACTAATTCCATTTAGATACCTAATAAAAAATAACGCTGAAAGTTGTTGATTTAGAATTTTTTTTTTATAAAGTAATTTTCGATACTTCCCTATATTCATTGACACCCATTTTCGACATGCCGAAAGTTTTACTTCTCTATAAAAAAAAGTACAGTACCCGATTTTTTATTTAGTATATCGGAAAGATGACCAAGATAGTCGGCTAATTTCGGCTTCATATAGCGCCATCCTTGTCTGTCGTAGTTCTTGTGCTATCCGGCAGAGAGAACACTTTACAAAACAGAAGCAAGGCGATGTTAATATGGTGCCGCGCCGGGTAAGGTACATTTCTGCTTATTGCGAGAATATGATATATACCCGGTGGTAGAAACCTGCATCTGAGACACGCCTATTATGGATATAGTATTAATCTATCATAGTGGCTATTTTATTATATTTCGTGATTTGTCGTGTCTTGAGTTCACCCCAACCATATTCAGTAGCAAACGACCAGTGATGGATTACCCATCTCTCGTTGGTCACTACTATTTGGGTTGTACTGTGGTTACCATAAGTTATATGCCGTGATAATATATAAAAAAGATTTTTCATTAAATACGAGGCGAAACTGGACCATTGAAACTTATGTAAACAATTCATTTCAATTGATGACAATTTCATTATATTGTATCAAAATTGATTTCTATACTATCAGTCTGTATGTAAACAGTAGTAAGATAAGATATATTTGAATCTTGAGAAAGGAATGATCACCCCTGATACTTGTCACTTAAAGCTATTATACGTGTAGTGTAGTTAGAGTGTTACGAACTAAAAATATTTCTTATGAGAATTATAGGCGTAGGATATTTATAAACCAGCAATTTTATTAATATTATATTAGCAACATGCTTCTCCAATTTCTGTTACAATATCAGTGTCATCATTTATCCTAAATAAAAGTCCATTTAAATTTACATATATACGGCACAGTATAGTGCTCTATGGAAAATGTACGCCCGAAAATAAATGAATATATATCGATGAAGATAATCGACAGTATTATTCAATTGAACAGTGGCTCTATTTTCCTGCTCGCGTTCTTGTAATCTGCAAACATTATTTTGTTTGACTATAATATAATCGGCTCTCTAACTACGTATCAACAACTATAAAGCGATTGCAAGAATAGCTATACATTGGTTTCAAAATAATAAATTTATTTATTATATTTTGTGTTACCTATAGTGTAAATTAAAATGTACATTTATTTGTTCGAAAATCTTGGTATTACGTGAATAGAGGCAGCACTATGGTTGCTTTACTAAATAGTAAATAGAAATATACCTACCAAAGAAATATCACTATGAAGTATTTCAGTAAAAGTCCACGATAATCATAAATATTCTAAAACTGACACCTTGGTTTGAAATTTTCATATTTAAATGTCCTTCCCCGTAATTATCAGAGAAACGTTTCCGATTACAAAACATTTATTGATAGTTAAGGGAGCAATATATACTTTATTCATATATTTTTATTTACCTTTTTTCTTTTCCCCAAACTAATAAAATAATCAAAGTCATGAAATAATCAAAGTCTTAAAAGTTAAGTCTCGATAAATTATCAGACATTAGTTTCGCTACGTTTTAATAACTAATTTAGAACATTTACCTAACTAACATTTAACATTTAATTACTTAATTAACATAGGAACGTATAGAAAGTATCCCATAAATTGAGGCAAAGATGAGGAATAGAAGAAAGAAGTTCACAGTAAGTGAATCGCAGTGTTATTGGCTATTAGGTATTACAGTAAAGTAATTAGGTTTATTAATTTATTTTATTATAGAAACTGTAATCGTAATTATAGGTAAATAAATAATTTTATATAATAATAAAAGGTAAGTGTCAAATCGTGATCAAATTGAAACTTTACAATAACTAATAATTTTATATAGTAGCTATAATATATTAGCAAATCTCAACTATTTTTACATTCACATACCTTGATTTTTGTCTTAATTCTGATAACAATAGAATTAATAATCCGCTTTGAGAATAAGCTATATACGTATACATAATTTTCCTTTTTTAAAAGAAAATAAATAAAAAAACTATTGCCTGAATACTATTTGGATACGTTCGTCAAGAAATTCAATCATCTAGGACGAGAATTAAAAAAGCGCGAATACCTCGTTTGTAGACATGCGGGCCGCTTTAAAACATAGATATTTTTGTCAATTATTTATTAGTAAATTATACTTAGATGATAGCATAGCAAGTGATGAGATATTTACCTAAGCCGAGTGTACAATAATTACGAAGGCAAAGGTATTCTGGGACGCGCACGTCTCGTCTCACCGCGGGGGATCAACACACACCCAATAACTTATTAATTTATATTACACTTAAACTCTCATATTCACTGCCTACTCAAGTCACCTGTCTAGTGTGTTTATTTTATAATCACCTTCCTACAAAATACGTTAACGACGTGAAAATATCAACAGTAATTAAAAAGGCAAACAAACGATCGTCGAGTATTGATGTTTGGCGTTGTTCATTAAGAGATATGGGACAGTTCGGTGTGTTGAAGGTTTTATTCATATTTATACATTCGTTTGTATGCTAATATTAATTAATCGCTCATTAGTCGTTATACTATTTTACTAGTGCCAATGCAGTACGAGAATCTTTGTGTACCACAACTACTACACCCTTGAGTTTTTGGCGGCAGCTTAATCTGTCATGTATATATTTTATTTATAATCTTTGTGTTTTTGTGTGGCATTTTAAGTAATATAGTTTGGTAATTATATATAAGCGACATGTATGGATAATAATACTACGGAGAGTGAATTCTGAGATGGCACACAAACTCCCCGGAAAGTTTTAACAGGGTGGCCACTATCTTGTCAGAACATTCAAATTATCACAAAACATTTTTAATATTATTACCTAATCGACAATGGCAGTAATAATGTAGAATCTTCGTTGCCAAAAATAAAATATTTAAAAAAAACTACATCCTTTCTGCCGCGATACAGCAATGCTTGCACCATTGCATTCCTGACGGAAAGGTGAAGTATTAAAATGCACTAGCTTTATTTCAGATCGCAATGTTTAGGTAACTTATAAATAATTATGGTCGCCACTCAATATTAAATGGATTATATTCTTAGTTGATACTATTTATTGTATATATATTTTTCAAAGTAGTTTTATTTAAGGGATTTTCTATTATAATCATGTCGACGTTAATTAAATTTTAACATCTAAAGATTTAACGTTAGATTTATTACATAATTAATAAAAACTTTAAAGATGTTGGTAGAGGATATTTAATCTGATACCTTATTTGATTTCATGCCGTAGATACGGTCAAACTTTTAATAACAAATCGATTTTATTCATTAACTTTTTAAAGTATTTTTAAATATAATTACGCTTTCATGACATTGAATCTAATTTCGTTTAGAATACATAGATATAAAATTATCGTGATTTGAAATCAGCTGCATTTATATTTAACTAGCTGTTGCCTCCAGCTCCGCATGCATTTTTTTTATAATTGTAGGGACCTTCCCCTAGGCTACGTAGGTTCTCTGCGAGGCATTGCACATCGCCCACAGCTCCCTGTGGCCCGGACACGGATTGTCCGTTAAATGTTCTCTGAGTTCAATAGGTTCCGTAAAACTTTCGCGCGCGATCCTTCCGGCCATAAGCCCCGTAGTTTTTCCGAGAATCCCTTTGAGATTCTTTCCGATCGCGATTCCGACGACGATTTCGAGGGCTCCGACATGGACCTCGACGCCGTTCCCGCGGCCGCGACCGCGCCCGCGTCCTCCGAAAACGACGGTTTCGAAACCATCACGCGTCGCATTAAACACCCACGCACCGAGACCCTTCCGACAGCGACTCGCCTGCGGGACTTTCCGTCCCAAAGCAATCAAATGTAGGTGGCGCTCGGGTGCCCCGAGTCTTCCACGCTCCCCGCCCCCTGTCACCTTCCATGGCAAGGCCCGTTGGCTCCAAGCCTCTAAAGATATCACGTCCCGTGAGATTTATTATACATCCGCAGACAATACCGTTGCCGGTATTTCTATTAGGGTATCCACCTCCGATGAGCATCGTCAGCTCACTGAATACCTCCGGGAGCAGAAGCTCCCCTTCTTCACACACGCTATCGAGGATGAATGAGTCCTCCATGTTCCTTTTGAACTCGCCACCGACGACATCCAAGTCGATCTGGAGAAGATGGATCTCTCAGTTAGGAGCGTACATCGAATGTACCATTCTCGTACGAAGGCCCCGTTCAACCTAGTACTGGTCACTTTAGACCGTAATAGGTCAGGCAAGGACATCTTCAGTATCACCTCTGTGGTTGGTCTCTCTCGTATCACCGTAGAGCCTCCTCGCAAGTCCCATGTACCCTCGCAGTGTCACAACTGCCAGGTGTACGGTCATTCCGCCCGGCACTGCCACCTGCGTCCCAGGTGTGGTAAGTGTCTCGGGGATCATTCCACTAGGGAGTGCCCCGCTCTCCTGAGTCCACCGAGCCTCCCAGCTGCGTCCTCTGCGAGCAAACGGGTCATACCGCGAACTATCGCGAGTGTCCCCGCGCGTCCCACTCGACCCGCCACCGCCGCGGCAGACGTGCGACCCCGTCCAGGGTGCATGTCCCGCCGTCCCGGTCGCAACCGCTTTCGCCTCCACCCATACTAAGCCAGAAGGCTTTCCCTGACCTGCCGGGCACCTCCAGTGCACCGGCAGCACCCGCTCCCGAGCCGAACTCGCTCTCTTGGCGCGCAAAGCCGCCCCCGCCAGCTCCCTCGGCTCTTAAAGCCAAGCCCCAGCCTCAGAAGGCTCAGTCCACTCCTGCGCCACCTACCGCGTCTTCAGTAACGACCACCGGTATCGACTGGATAGCTCTATTCCTTTTTGTACACGATGTACAAGATATACTCGCCTTCAACGCGCTCGTCAATAGTACGTCTGACCTCGTGCTCTTAAACGCGATCTCAGCTTTCCCGGCCGTTGAGACTACGTTACAACGTCTAACCCGCGCCACGCATAAGTAAATTCGTGTTAATCAAAATATCAGTTCGAACCCGCGTGTTCATATACATTAGATCGATACATTAGGAACTCGTACGTAATTGTATAGTTAAGTTAGCACAGCGCCTTTGTTCTTTATTTTTCGCTCGATGTCCTCTTAAAAGATGCGTATTTGCGCCCACGCCCGCAACTCTCTCTGCTCACGCCGCCGTGAGCGAGGAGTGAAGATACGATCCCGCACACTCGTCGCGTTTTTTTCTTGTAACAATTCGAGCCTAGGTTTGTCCCTCGGTGTGGAGCCTTCGAGTATCTTACTCGCGCGAATGCAGTGACTCACGCTAGTTTTACACATACACAGGATCACCTCACACAAGTGAACACATAGGTACTCACAGTGGTGGGCTGTGTTTTTTTGTCCTTTTCGGACTGAAATAGGTCACATAACATAGTAGTCAGATAATAAAAATACACGTATGTATTCGTGAAACATACATGGTTAGACATGTATTTTTTACGAATTTATATATGTATGAGATTTTTTTTTATTGTGGGAAGAAATCATACGTTGGATACCCACAGCCCTGGGGAGCTGTGGGGTGTCAGACTCTTACCGACTAAAATAACCCATGAGATACCGTCTGCCGCGCTATGGAATGGTACAGGATCGAACAAGCAAGCACCATGCCACCCCGGCGACAAGGCCCAGCGCGAATGCCCTAACCGCGACGACAGCCCGGTCAGGCTGCCTACCCGTCTACCGAACCAACGTGCAATGGAAGGTCAGGTCCACAGCCCCTTCCCTCCTTGGTCCGGCTTGGCAGTCAAGGGGTCACCCCCTTCAACCACCACCACCTGTAACTTTTTTACGTGGTTTTCTACCACGGTGACTTTTTAACGAAGTTTTCTCCCTCTCCCTCCTCCCGAAGGCCACCCCTCTGTCACTTTTTAATGTGGTTTCCTCCCACGGTAACTTTTTAACGAGGTTTTCTACTTCCCTCCGCCCGAAGGTCTCCCGTTTCTTTTTAACTAGGTTGTCTCCTCAACATCCGTAACTTTTTAACGTAGTTTTCTATTTAAATATAATTTATCTAAATATATATTTTGTTTCGCGTCAAAAAGAGCTCCTGTTACTATATTATTTCCGAGTAAGATAAGTTTATTATCACTAAAAAACGTACAACAAACTCCTCTTTCATTTATTAAAAAAATTTTGGGTTTCAATGAGAAAAGGTAGTTTTAAAATTCATAAAAAATTGGTTGCTATTCCATCATGTAGCTTAATGGAACATAAAAACCGGGATACAAAGTATAGGCATTCCTTTTGACTTGCACAAAAGTATTCAGCTTATTAGCCACAAACTATTGCATTATTCGAGAAACAATGAGATTATATTCGAATTGTTATAACGACTATTATCAGAACTCCCATTGGCTTATAACATTCTAATACCAATATCATCAAAGGGTCAAAAGGGTTTCATTAATCATTCACGATCGTTTGTGATTTCAGTGTATCATAAATATGCACATAATAATAATAACTACCTACGCGTTTGTAATTGATTATTATTGAATTATTAATATTGTTGTCATAGTAAAAACCTTCATCGACTTCGTATTTTTTAATTGCGATAGGAAATATAATCATAATAATATTTTAATTCTAAGTAATAGATATTACAAATGAGAAAGTTTGTTTGGTTATTACGATTTCAAAACTAAACTCTATCCAACCGATTATCCAGTGGGTATCTACAGGTTGATAATGATAACGATAATTGTTGGTGTTGACATGAACACAATTTTAAATATACATAGATAATTATGGTATGTTCAGTAGATTTTTTTCTGACGTTTTTCGTTAAATTTAGACCATAGTCTCAACGTATATTATCGTGGATAATGTGACTGACTAAAATGCGAAATAATCTTAACCCAAAACTGTATTAAAATTGATTGAGGTAATGTATATCACATAGTTACTAATTCTTACCACACGGTAAAAACTACAGAGGTCTTGAAAATCTCAGAACCTATGTCGACTTAAAACCTGTTATCTAGATAATGGCTGCAGAAGGCTACTTATTAAAATATTCTTGAGAAATATAGATACATTTATTCTTTAAATGCCCATTTGCTGCGGGAAAATAATAATAACAAAATAAACTGAATCGACTTACACTTAAACATTATAGTTTATTTTAAAACAACGGTAACCATAACATTAAATTAATAATTTGATTAATAAGCGGCATCGTAACTTTGCTATGAGTATAATGTTTTTATAGAAAAAAATAAAAATCGCATCTAGGAGAGGAGAAATACTCCTCGTTTGCTTCTCTTGCGGTCTTTATTAGAATAGTTGATATAGTAATTAAGTATATAACAATACAACGAATCGAAATCAGTAAAATAATGATTACCACAAACAAAGAATCTTTTTTGAGGACTTAAATAAATTACAGCCTTCGTGAATGTAGCGTTTATTTTAGTGTTATTCGAATACACGTAGTTAAGTTGGGTCTTGATGATTAATTCGTTGGTTTCATGGAGTTTTTGTTTTACAATTAGGAGCAAGTTATGGACGACATGCGGTCTGGTGTTGTGGTGTCGACTCGCGTGGCCGATACATTTTACAAGTACAAACGAATGGCCAAATTACCATCCATTTTTATTAATTATAAGATTTATTTATAATTATCAATTAAATGTATAATCCCTCTAATCAACTCATTTTTACTATTGGATTTTGGCCAAAAGTTTTAAGTTTCAAATTTACTAGTTACATTTTGATTCAATCCAATTCATAATTCGTTTAGTTAAATAATTATTTTTAAGAAACCTTCCACACTAGGAACCAAGCCTTATACCGCGGCGGGGTCTTTGCAAACATACAATTAAGGGTCATATAGATAGACTCAGAAAAATCAACAGTCGTTTGTGGCAACGTAAATAATTGTCCTGTATGGTATTCGAATTCACAAAACTCGGCGTGCTAACTGCGGTTAATGGAAAACTAAAGTGCAGCGCTATCTAGTCTTTTTTGATTTTATATGTGTATAAAATCTAAACCCATACAATTAATTTCCCCTAAAGTAATCAATGGCTTAAAGACATCTATAAAATGTTAAACAATATCGAATTTATTTTGCTACACTTGCGTAGGCGTGGACCTAGCAAGTGTTATCAGAACAATCCATGAGAATTAGCTACGTGCGTATTTAATTACGTTTAGTTAAAATTAATTTTCTCTTTATGGGCGATACGATAGCTATCGGTCTAGTGGTCACTGAGCTATAGAAAAGCCAATTAGGTGTGTGTTTTGGTTAAGCTAAAGTCCATTCATCAAGGGACTCCGCCCTATACAGTTCCGGTCTGTTGACCTCCTACAACAGACTACGTTTTTATAATGTACTATCATTTTAATAGCTATGAAATAACGTCTGCGGTAAGTCGTAACAAAATGAAAGCGGTCATGTTCTCAGAGACTTGCAAAGCCCTTTGATTTCAATAAAAACTGTAACATTATTATAATGACGAGATTTTTGAATATGTGCGTACGGATCTGATTCTACAAAAATTGCACTTATTATACTTTAGTGTTTGATCACAGTCTTACCTGATGTTAAATGAGGATGTGGTAAGCATGCTAAACATAGACAGGGCTAATTCTCAAGTGCAGCTACCGGAACACACCTATAGTGCTTGGCGACAGATTTTTAAGAGGGTGGTGGACGCAAACCAGACGGCCTTTGAAAAAGACTTACCACCCTGTTATAGTATCATCACGATGTTTCATCAATCGACGAGGTGTACCCAAACAACCACAACCACTTAATCATCGTCGTTCCAAAAAGTGTTGATATAATATGGTCAAGTTTTATCAAATAAATATATGAATAAAGGAAAGAGATAGGAACATCTTTATTCTATACCGATATAGAATGGTTGACATAATTTGCTTGCATATAAAGCACCTGCGCCACCGCGAGAGCTGTAAGCTGCCGGCTGTCACGACATGTGCGACTAATTTGTTGTCGGCAAAGCACTTATTACAGTGTCTCGGACGACGCCCGAGGTGCCGCTGACACCGACAATTTTATCCGTAATTCTATAAATTTGCCACACGCAAAGGGAAGTCATCTATGTGACACAATGACGTGTCTGAATTGAATTACAATACAAATTAATCCAAAAAGTTTATTCGTCAAAGGATGCTGTCCAATAATCTTGATCACTTTTCAATAATATCAAACCTTGAAGTGTCGATGTCTCATAGGTATAATGATCAGACACCAAGGCGATCGACGTAGTATAGAATCCTAGAATGACTCGCGGAGCTTTCGTTGAAAGATAATATCGTGACAAACCATCGCATAGTTGTAAAGTATTTTCTTATATCCTTCTAGTCATCTATCACCTTCTAGTAGAAAATCTGTCGCCAAAACCTTTAGGTAAGTTCTAGCAGTTCCTCTTGAGAGCCAAACTTTCTCAAGGTTAAGCGTGTTTGTATCTAAGGGCACATTGTAATCTACCTTCAGATGAGATTCTGATCAAATACTATAAAACCTAGATAGTGTAAAAAATTCGGTTGTTTTGAAGGGGTAATTTTAGACGCATTTTCGGCATTTTGCTAAACAAAGACAAACATTTCGGTTCAGATTAATAATGTCGCATTACGAAGTTTCTATTATTATTTACTTTATGACATGATACCTGTATAATAAAAGAACCTTCGATTTTATGAAACTTGCATCTAAAATGAACCTTACAAGATTAAAATAAGTCTTGATGTTCGTATTAATTTTAAATAAAACATTAAATGTTTTATTGCACAACTAAAATAAGATTATAACAACAACAAATTTACATAATATTAATTCTATGTTCGCACGAGGTTAGAGGCAGCTGTAACCGGAGCGAATACTAAATCAACAGTTTTATATCAACACTTTATAGCTCATTCATTCCTCGGCTGCTTAATCGTCTTGTTCTGGCGTTGCAACACCATCTCACAACGCGTTACTGACCGGTTGGTATTATGTACGTATATTATTTATGACATATGATATCTATTGACTCATATTATGATAACGATCAGTAACAAAGCGAGTATACAATCATTAATCATCCACCATAAACAGCTGTGTAAGTTTATTTGCGTTACGATAATTGAAGACGTATTGATTGTTTGTTGATTGACTTATACCGACCTGTCCGTTCTTGTCCATTTCGTTGTTAGTGAGTTTGACTTTCTCGAAAGAGACAACCTGCTTGCGCAGCTGGTCGCCGGAGAAGGGCGAATCAGGGTGCGGGTAGAGACGAGCGGGCGCTGGCGGGTCCGCTTTACCGGCGACGAGCCACGAGGAGCGGTGGTAAGCGTACCGGTACCGCTTGCCGTCCACCGGTACGACGTCCAGCAATACCGCGTACCGCGCCTCAGCCCGGCACCCACCAAACGACACGCGTACCGTCGGGAACATTCGTCTGTGTACAAAATTAAAATTCAATAAATTTTAAATTTACCCACATAATTTTAGGTACCATTAACCAAATCATACAACTTGACTGGCAGTCGTGATCCGTTATTTAGTCAAGCTAAAAACTAAATCATCTGGTAGGTTTCAGTACACAGGTTGGAGTATTTTTAAATTATTTAAATCCCAAGTATTTTAAAAGAAATAAATTAATGTTAAAGTTTTACATATATAATTGTAAATAAAAAAGTTACGCTGTATAATTAGAATCATTTCAACTTAAAAGTTTTGTATCATGTACGTCGAAATGAACCTCACCATACTAATGACCCTAAAAGAATTGACCCCAAACGAAATTAGACATTCGTAATATAAAAACCTTATAATCCCCGAAAGTGTTTTACGAGACTAAAACACATGCTCGCAATAAAAAAATATGATTAATGCATCTTAACAAAAACTGCCAGAGATCCGGCCACGGACGGTGACTTGTATAATTACAGGGTGAAACGCGAACTAGGAAATCAAACAAATATGATGTATTCGATTTTAATGCACCCTTAAATGGGCCGAAGCGCTTCCTGCCGGCCGCAACCCGATAACATCTCCACGTCGTTTATTTATAACGTAACCTTTGATATTACAAACTTAAACTATGCGTACTATGTTGTCTTTAATGTCTCTATGATACGAAATATACTTCGACCCCTATTTACTTCTTATTGAAACTTTGATACGTGATGAACTGACGTAAGTTACTCGTATATATGGGCAAATAAAATAATTAAGTTTTGTTTCTCTTATAAGTGCTTTTTAATCGCTTCAAAGTGTTTCGTCCATCTATCGTATGTCGCATTACAGCCGGCTGCGGAGTAGGGGTAAAGTGAAAGACGCTTTGCAGGGCAGCCAAGGCCAATATAGCGACGCCCACGGCTTAATTTTAAAAGCTTCACTTGCAACCTGGTTTCATAAAACCACACAATTATTTTTCCCACTTGTGAATATATATTATGAATGAATGCATATGTATTATATTACATAATGAATAAACTGATTTAACCAATGTTCGTATTAATTCTGTCAATACATTGTCAAATTAAAATAATTGACTATTACGGATATAAATTACAGCCTTGGCATTATACTTTTCATAGCGAAAACATTATAAGAGATTTATTACAGAAATATTTTCGAAGGCATTAAACATATTGAGGTTTCCTATGCACTGACCATAAATAAATCGTACTGCTGTTCTGAATAGCTGTTATTTGTATCAGTTCAAATCTATGTTGGATTTGACAATAAGTCGTTGTCGATTGCGTTTATGAGTGGGTCGTTAAGGCGAAAGACGCGCGGTGTCGCGACAGCGGCGCGACGCGACATGGAGCCACCCAGCACGAACGTGTAATGAGTCGCATCCATCACTCATAAACACGGATAACAATCGTACTTGCACAATCAAAATGCTAATTAAAATACCAAATATATAGATACAGTATAATAAGCTATTACGACCAATAATATCATGTTAATATTATAAAATATATTAGATCTAAGAAATACATGAATGACTAAGAACTAATTACTATTGTAAAACTTCTTGCTAACACTTAATACTTGCACAGACATAAATATTATGCTATGAAGTCGCTTTGAAGTTCGGTCACTGATACGATACAAAATCTGTCCTTAAGAATGACCCGTGTCTTGGGATGAAAGGCTCGTCACTGATAGAACGGTTACAACAAACAGATCCCATATAATACTGATGGTTTGTATGCAACGAAGGCATTTCTCGTGGATCTCAACGTCCCCTTTGACAAAAATTACGTTAGATCTGAAGCAAATACGAAAGTGGAATATATTGAATTAGTTCATGAAGCTACCAAAATATGAAGGGTGACATTTACGAAAATAGTCCAGGTTTAATATCAATTAACGGGTTAATTCCAACATAGTTCTTAGACAAACAAGAGACTAGCTTTTTGAAAAAAACTAAACAATAATATGTACACGCTTTTAAAAAGTCAAGCAATGTATAACATAATCATTGCATATTCAAAGCACTATTAATGATTGAGTTGGTAGGAAGGTAGGAGGAACGTGGCGGACATTCAAGTAAATTTGCATAATTCATTAATAAACGTCAGACCGAGATGCCTTCTGATAAAGTTAACAAATATCCAATGACGTATCCGTCAAGGCAAGTATGCGAACCTTTGTTCCTAATTTTATGCCAATCGTTCGTTATTAAGACAACGCCTGAACAAGTGTAATGAAAAAAAACTATGGATATCAACTCGCAAATTAGCTTTCGAAGAGAAAAACAATGAGAAAGTATTGTATGATTATACAATGCTATTAAAAATAATTTCTTTGCGGTTGGTAACCACAACTTACGACAAGGCAAGCTTGAAAGAAGTCTAATTTAAATTACAGCAATGTCGAGCAACCACTTCCGGTCTAAGGCGTGAAATTGTCCTCCGGCATAACATTGTTTGTTTTTATCCATAAGTATAATCACATGTTACATAAAGGAATCATCAGACGACATACGGTAAGTATTTAAAATTGAAATAACAATTTAAAAATAATTATAAAGAGGAGTAGAAATTTCAAACTATATACTTTCTTGATAATACCCAATAAAGTATACGAGAAATTTAGACTAATTTGGGCAAAGATAATTGGCTCATTAGAATACAAGATAATTAGGAGCGTTTTATTATAACATGTGAAGGTAGTAACGTTATAACTAATTTATATCGTTAGTGTAACCTTTATATAATTGTTTAACAAATAAATACAGGAGGCATCTAGTACATCAGTTCACGTAATAACTGAAGTGTATTAATTGTAAACGTTTTTTAGTAGTTGATAGGATCTTACTGTGCATTGCATGTTTTATTAAATGAGAACTAAGAATTATTGTGAATACATAATTCATCGTGTATTAATCAACAGATAATTATATTAATATCTATAATTATTATACAACAATGTCGTTTCTCATGTCTGCCTGTTTTCATTTAGTTCGTATGATACTCAACGAATTTTTATACTGTACAGGAGATTTGTTTTTAGGGAATTTGTTCCGGAAGGTCTATATGTATAAATACAAGTAGATAATATTTATACAAGGTATAGAAAAGTCGACGTAATTTTATGACGTCGTAAGGAGTTTTCGGGCTACACTGGCTACACCTTGTGAGATACATAACCATAATGTGTCTGAAGAATGCCTACACGCAAGTCCGCTATGGTATACGTGTATGTTCTAAGGATAATGCACATCTTTGTTTCTTACATATTATTCAAAAACAAATAGAATTAATATTTATCTAATCAAATAAAAGCCGTTCTTTACAGCATATCATTTCAATGAGTATCTTAGAGAAAATATCAGATTTAAAATGACGCGGAACAAAAATAATTTGTTTGTGTGAATATTCCTATGTAGTTTATATAACTTTGGTGAACTGGAAAGCAAACAGAAATAGATTTCAATAATTTAGTCACTTATATCGCCAAATTAATACATCGCACCAAAGTGAAGTCGCTAGTAAATAATAACACTATGTTGTATTAATCTAAAGTAGAGATAACTCGTACACAACAATAGTCATAGGTATTTATAATATTCTTCATCATTTTCCGAAAGTTACACGTTACTTTATTATCAATGCTGTGTAGTATATTTTAATAGTATTATCATTAATCATATAGATTTTCTTTTATTTCATTATTCATTTTTGATTACTGACTTTATGAAAAGTATTAAAAAATATATAAAACAAATACTACCGACAATATGGGTGTACAATTTTAGAAGACATTTTAATGTCAACATAATAATATCTCAGCATTAAGACATTCTCTATGTACAACGTTAATTCATTCACGTCGTTTTCAGTCAGTTCAACTATTAATAACCACGAATACCAAAGTGATCACATGTCTATTTCTCTATTTATGCTTGACGAACAAATTCCTTCAGATAATTTATGTTTAACATTTATTGTTATTACTTATGTTAATATATGTATATTTTCTTATATAGAATTTTAAGCTAGTTTGTGAACTAATGTACTTTGATATTTAAATTAAAAGTCAACTTTGAAATATTATTCAGTGGCAAAAACTATTCATGCAAGCTGTTTTAGAGGCTTTGAGATTTATTACCTTTAACTTTTAATTCTGAAGTGTTAAACGATCAGTTGCAATCAATTTATAGCTTAGAGCTTTGTTCAAAGAATAAGTGAAATAGAATATTATCTAGAACAGTATTTTCGTTAAAATTATAATTAAATGCTGCACCGCTAGAGAATACATTATATCGTTTACTTTGTATATTTACTTCTGTATCTGAAAAATATACGTATATTCAAATACTTTAAAAAATCATTTTAAATAACTTATAAAAAGGTATTAATATACGTTTAAGTAACAGTATATTCTATCGTGTCTACAAATAGTTCAAATGATGCCAGAGTGGCATAAAGTGGCACGTGACTTGTCAGTTGTCTGTCGTTCAACCATCTCGTTACGTCGCGTCGCGTCGCGTCGGCACGAGGCGGGAACGCGAGGCGCTGTTTGTACGTCGCACCGACCGGCTAATCTCGCCATTCAAAACAAAATATCCAGTTACATCGGCAGCCTCGTGTGAAAACGAATAAAGGCAATAAAATATTTAACATTCCAACAGGTTAGACACGACTTGCATACTATAAAAAACTCGCGGAGCGTGGCCACCGCATGTGTGGATGAAGGAACCTGTCACCTGTCAGTCTGCCATTTTAATTCTCCTGTAAATTATAAAAATGACACTTGACATATTTTGTCGTCTCTCGGGTAATCGTGCGAAATGGAACTCTCATTTTAATAACAATATTCGTCAAATTACTTTTTAAGGACATCGTTTCACTCGTTATCGCTTTGAATTCACGTAGCTACTTACTCAAATATCTAAGGCTTACTAATTAACAAGATGCAGCTTAAACCAGTGGATCTAGAAGTATGAAATTTTACACAGGAATTTCTTTTATAATGTAGACGAGCAACAAGAATTTTTGAAAATGCAAACCCCATGAGGCTTAAAATGTCATCGGGGCCACGGTACATTATAAGGTACTATTTGGTACCTAAAATTATGAATTCCGGTTATTAACTATTTAAAACTCTGGTTATAAATAGAAATTTGTAAATCTTAATTGTTATATAGGTATATTCCTCGAGAGAAACAAAATTATTAAGTTTTAACACGCCCTATGATTAAAGGAATCTATTTTATCTGCAACGTGGGATTTTACTTTACGATGTTGTTGTACATGAAAAATAATGGAGACATAAATATCGTGAAAAGTGACGTTTTGTTAACGATTCGATCGCAATGCGTGTAAAGTAGCCGCACCACGGGGAACCGACGAACGAACGGGTGACGCTTTGCTAATTAAAAATTCTGAAGTGTTTTCGCATTAAAATTGTGATTAAAAATGTCTTACTATTATTTTAACACACGATAATTAATAAAAATAAACTTGGCATATTCCTAAAACAAGAAACATTACGAATTGCCATTGAATTAGAGTTCATGCGGAGCTTACATTTTAGTATTATTTACATACTCGTAATTATTTACAATTTAAATCTCCAAGAAAAATTATTGATTCATTGATACAGCCTTAACAGAGTGTCATTCAAATAATCACATTAAACAGATGCGCTTAGCACAGAACATCTGCTTAAGCATGAAAGATGAACAGAAATTATGCACAAAAAAAAGTTGGTTGTCTGCAAAGTTGGCTTACGGACCATAATTTTACATGATAACGCCATAAGAAAACATTGATGAGAAATTGCATATTTTTTGCCGCAATTGTTGTTGTAATAAACAATGGAAACCACATTAAGTGAGTGACACTTCACTTTATGAACAGTTGACAAAACAGTTCAACGTGTGGGTTATGTGCTGACGCTGTCTCTTTTCTACTCGAATACATCGGCCGGTGGAGTGGAGGAGAGATAGATGCGTTACAAGCCGAACGCTTAGGCCGATTGCACCTATCTATCGCTTGTACCGAGCTCTCGCTTGCACGCTCGGTTCAGGCGGAACGTGACAATGAGGCATGCCTTTTCGTGCGTGCAGCCGGCTTTCATCGATTTATAGGACGTTATCACATCAATAAGAATCTAAAATATAATCAATTATTTGTCACACTACTTTTAAAATGTTAGTTACCGACAGTTTTTTTTGTCCCCTATATATTCTAAATAAGTTGATAAAATAGTAAACCCTGGATCGCGTTTAAGTGCATTTTACTGATTGATTAACAATACAAATAACCGCATCGGAAAATAACCGAAAAGATACACGTCGTAAAATTTGCGATCATAAGAAGAAATAGATGACCACGACGTGTCCGTCACAGGTCAGGAATGTCCTTGTGAAACTTATCATTGCCTACATATGTAATGACATCTTGTCACTTTATACAACGAGTAACCCGTTTTACATGGATGTGTTGTACTAATGTGGCGTCATACGTTTCAAAACGATATAAATACGAATAGGTGGGTCACCTGATGGTAAGTGATCACCGCCGTCCATAGATACTAGCAACACCAGGGGAGTCACAAGTGCGTTGCCGGCCTTTTAATATGTGTGGGCGGGCCTCCGGCGCTCTCACTTTTTTTTTTTTTTTTGTATTTATTATCGTGGGGAAATCCCTTATGGATACCCATCCTCCCGGGGGAGAGAATGGGTTATGTCCAACTCGCACGGACTAAAACCCCACGGTGTACCGGCCACCACTTTAAGTTGGGGCGGTATGGGACCGTGCTGAGCTATCACCATGCCGCCCCCAGCGGTCAGCCCAGCGAAAGATGGCCGCCGGGCTCCGTCCTTATAGAGAGGTACACTGGGTACACGACTAGCTACCTCCCATCGTCCGCCGAACCTGTGCAATGAAGAGATGGCCCCCCCGGCCCATCTCCTCAGGTCTAGCTACGGAGGTGGAAGGAGGCGGGCAAATCGTTGCCTCCTTCCACCGGCCCTCCTTTGGCGGAGACGGCCGCTGAGAGGGTCCGCCTCTCGAGCCCTCTCCGCCGCCTCCTTCTGCGAGATGACCTCCTCGCAGAAGGAGGTCATCACCGTCCACGCGTTCTCGCTGCCGAGCATGGCCGCAACCACGCTCGGCAGCGAAAGATCTCCTCCCACCGCCGCAGCCAGAGTGCGGCGCTGCACCTCCCACGCAGCACACTCAGACAGAGTGTGCTGCGCGGTGTCCTCCTCAGCGCCGCACTCGTGACATGCGGCGGTTGGCTCCCTGCGAGCGATCTGGTGCAGGGGCTGGTACCTGTGGCCGTGGCCCGTGGCCGGTTAGCACCTGCACCAGTCGGAACGTCAGGGAGCCCCACTCCCTCTCTAACCACTGCGGCAGGACCGGGCGGACGGCGTCCACCGTATATCGTCCATACCGCGCGTCCGCCAGGTCCTGCCGCCACCGCTCTATAGCGGCCTCCCTCCCCTGTCTCCTCCTACTTTCTATCTCCCTGGGAGCCGTAGGCTCCCCAAACATTTCCTTGGCGCCGTGAAATCATACACGGCGGCAAGCACCCTCGCCTCCAGCTACCAGGGCAGGGAGCCGGCAAGCGCGAAGGCCGCCAACGAGGACACAGTGCGGTATCCTCGTATCACCCTCAGTGCCATGATGCGCTGCGCGGCACGCAGCGCGCGCACGTTGGTGGCACCGAGGGCGTCGGCCCACACTGGTGCCCCGTAGACGGCCATTACCCTCACGACCCCCATGTAGAGTCTGCGGCAGCCGGCGCTCGGCCCCCCTATATTAGGCAGCAATCGGCCGAGCGCCCCTGCCGCCCCAGAAATCCGCGGTCCGAGCCCCTTGAAGTGGGGCTCGAACCGCCAACGCCCGTCCAGGGTGAGGCCCAAATACTTCATCTACGCTCTCACTGACCGAACGAAACGCAACAGTGCAATCACTGTTACTTCACGTCGGCTTTCTGTGAGAGGGTGGTACTACCCCGGGTGAGCCGACCCATTCATTATGAAACCAGTAATAGTTTCAGCGCAGCTCTACCACCTACAAAGATATATTCTTTGCCGATTTGATATTCGCAGTTCATCAAAATGGTCATATAAACTACAGTCCTCGGCAGACTTTTTGACCGCTCTGAATATAGATGCGTAGAACAGAAATTTAAGTATAAATACTTATTATGTTATATGTATAACATCGAGACAAGGATAAATAAATTCCGAATTTAGATTTCTATAATAGTATTTTAACCTTGTTTTGTATTAAACTATTGAGTATATTACGCGTCAGCTCGAATTTACGACTATGTTCAGGGCGATTCACGAAGACTGTACTTAGAAATATGCATATATAATTTTAAAACCGAGAAGTCTTGTAGGATATTCGCTGAAATGACATATTGCAAAGGGCAGTTTTGATCTACATTAAATACACGACGTGAGAAAAGTATTCAATTAGATATAATTAAATACAATATTTGTCAAAATAGCGTCGCAAATGATCAATTATTTTTAACGATATGTTTGTTACATATTAAATATTACTGTATCTTATACTTCGGAGATATATACCATCATATATAGGTGTCATCGTGGACCTTCAGTCAGTTTTTAGTTGTACGATTCTGTAGTACCTAATGTGGGAAGAAATCCTTCATTGGACACCCACAGCCCTGGGGAGCTGTGGGGTGTCAGACTCTTACTGACTAAAAAAACCCACAAGAATACCGTCTGCCGCGCTATGGAGTGGCACGGGATCGAACAAGCAAGCACCATGCCACCCCGGCGACAAGGCCCAGCGCGAACGCCCTGACCGCGACGACAGCCCGGTCAAGCTGCCTACCCGTCTACCGAACCAACGTGCAATGGAAAGTCAGGTCCCCAGCCCCTTCCCTCCTTGGTCCGGTTTGGCAGTCGAGGGGTCACCCCCTCCAACCACCACCACCTGTAACTTTTTTACGTGGTTTTCTACCACGGTGACTTTTTAACGAGGTTTTCTCCCTCTCCCTCCGCCCGAAGGCCACCCCTCTGTCACTTTTTAATGTGGTTTCCTCCCACAGGAACTTTTTAATGAGGTTTTTCTCCCTCTTCCTCCGCCCGAAGGCCTCCCCTCTGTCACTTTTTAACGTGGTTTCCTCCCACGGTAACTTTTTCTTGAGGTTTTCTCCCTCTCCCTCCGCCCAAAGGCCGTCCCTCTGTCACTTTTTAATGTGGTTTCCTCCCACAGGAACTTTTTAATGAGGTTTTTCTCCCTCTTCCTCCGCCCGAAGGCCTCCCCTCTGTCACTTTTTAACGTGGTTTCCTCCCACGGTAACTTTTTCTTGAGGTTTTCTCCCTCTCCCTCCGCCCAAAGGCCGTCCCTCTGTCACTTTTTAACGTGGTTTCCTCCCACGGTAACTTTTTAACGAGGTTTTCTACCTCCCTCCGCCCGAAGGCCTCACGTCTGTTTTTTAATGAGGTTGTCTCCTCAACACCCGTAACTTTTTAACGTGGTTTTCTCCCACGGTGACTTTTTACCGAGGTTTCCTCCCTCCCACCGCCCGAAGGCACACCCGTCTGTAACTTTTTAACGTGGTTTTCTCCCACGGTGACTTTTTACCGAGGTTTCCTCCCTCCCGCCGCCCGAAGGCACTACCCTCCGTAACTTTTTTACGTGGTTTTCTCCCACGGTAACTTTTTAAGGAGGTTTTCACCCTCCACCCTCAGACGGGCGAACCGAAGCAGGCCCGTCCTAACCCCATCCCCTGTCCCCTCTGATAAGCAGAGGGGTACTGCGAGGGGCGCCGTCTGCCGGGGTATACGCCCCAACCCGGTTCTGGAACCGAGCCCCAGGACCCACAGGCGCAATACAGCTCCCTCTGTGGAGCCTTAGCCTGCCACTCCAAGACCGTGGTGCGTGGTGAAGAGCCACAACCTACTCGAGGTGACCCTGTTTCGGCAGAACACCACGGATCTAGGCTGGAGAGCCGATAAATACTCCTGAGTGTGGCGTGTGAGCAGCGCACTCAGTACCGGGCTAGGGCGGAGGAGGGTTCAGTCTGAACCCCAACGGCCTAGTACCGGATAGCGGCTGGCGGGACTGGTTGATTTACATCAGTCTCGGCAGGCGTACTGCGAACTGTACAAGATTCTCATGTACACAATGAAAAGCGCAAAGTCCAAAAGTAAACTACCCCAGGAGGGTACCACTTCCACCGGAAGTGGAGAATCCCTCCCCGGGCCCTCGGGCTCGGGCTGCCCCACGTTCTCTGGGGGGGGCAAAACTTTGCCAAACAAACGAACTCGGACCAAGGCAGTGACACGGATACCCGATTCTGCCAGAAAAACGACGACGATGGCTACACGATTACGGACCAAGGATTTGCCTACGGTGGTAGCGGACAAACTTCCGCCTTTGGAGCTTCCCTCCGAGGGTGGCAAGGATAGCCCGGCCACAGAGGCTGTAGAGGTAGAGGTGAGTGACGCGGTGCACACTGCTGAGGCGGAACACGCTACGGAGGGGCAGTCAGCGGCCTCTTCGGACACGGAGCCGGAAGCAGGTGTTACCGGGCGTTGCACTCCCTCTTCAAAAAGAGGAGGAGGAGGAGGTCGAGGACGAGGTCGCCCGTGCACCACAGGCCAATTCTCTGGGCTCACCGAAGCGCAGGCGAACCCCGCCCTCCTCAAGAAGAAGGAGGAGGCCAGCCGAAAGGAGGAGGCCACTCGAAAGGAGGAGGCCACTCGAAAGGAGGAGGCCACTCGAAAGGAGGAGGCCACTCGGAAGGCAGAGGAGGACGTCGTGACGATGGCGTCTCGACTGCGCCGAGAGCGAGCCGCGCGAAGGGCTGCACCTCCACCGGCCACCACTGAGCAGTTGATCCTGGATCTGCATTGGAGGGCGATAGGCGACATTGACATGATAAGCAATGTCGCCAAAAAGTCAGGACACCTCCAGGGTGGATGCATCCGGGCCATCAACGATGCGACGGCCTCACTAGTTGAGGTGGTCACGGAGCTCTGCAGTCACACACCTGACGAGGAGATGGCCAAGCTGAAGGCAGCTTACGACCTGATGGCGGAGAGGAACGCTAGGCAGGAGCGAGAGATGGAGGACCTCCGCAAAGAGCTGGCGGAGGTCAAAATGGAGTTGACCAGATCTCGCCTCCAGGTCCCAGCAGGATCTAGCGTCCTCGCTCCTTACGCCCCTGCCGTTCAACCGTCGGTGTGGACAGCCGGGCCCAAGTTTCCGCCCCTTCCGCAGCGGCAGCAGGGACGCTCCCGGGGGGAGGATGTACTCCAGGACCTCAATAAGAAGTTCGAGGAGATGGCGCGCTCATTATCGGCCCAAGTGGGAAATATGATGAGCGCGCGCCTCGAAGCCCTGGAGGACAGACTCCTTCCGGCCAAACGCCTGCGGCCATCCTTGGCCGCTGACAGGAGAGCCGCCCCTGCCCCAGCTCCAGCTCTAGCTCCAGCTTCGCCTCCAGCACCTCCAGCTCCTGCTCCAGCTCCAACTCCATCTGGAGCGTTCTCTCCGGGCGGAGTGCGGCCCCCGGATGCAGCCGTCACTAGGCGCCCTAAAAGGGGGAAAAGACGGAGGGCCAAGGCACCGGCGTCGGCCACCGACAAGGGGGTGCGACCGGCACCCAAGCGTGGAAACGAATGGGTGCTGGTTGGTAAAAACGGAGGGCCCCGAACGGAGAGGACGAAGAAACAGGCCCCCAGGAAGGAGAGAACCCAGGACCTCCGTCCCCCCAAATCGTCTGCAGTGACGTTGACGCTGCAACAGGGGGGACAGGAGAAGGGACTCTCCTACCTGGAGGTCCTGAAGCAGATAAAGGCGGGGGTCAGCGTAGCGGACGTCGGCACCCCCGGTATACGGTGGCGCAAAGCGGCCACCGGAGGTTATCTCCTCGAAATACCGGGGGCGGGCAGTGGCGACAAGGCGGATGCCCTGGCCGCCAAGATTAGGGAGGTCGTGCCGGAGGGGGTTAGGGTGTCCAGGCCCATAAAGTGTGCGAATGTGCGTATTTCGGGCCTGGACGAGTCCGTGACCCCCGAAGAGGTGGTAGCCGCCGTGGCCAGCACCGCGGGCTGCCCACCGGACAAGGTGAGATCAAACGGCGTCCGCCCCGGACTTAGGGGGCTATGGACGACCGTGGTCACCTGTCCGGTGGAGGCGGCGAAGAAGCTCGCGGACGGCCGCCGACTCCTGGTGGGATGGGTCTCGGCTCAGGCCACAGTCCTGCCTCCCAGGCCCTTGAGGTGCTTCAGGTGCCAACGAGACGGGCACCTGGGCAGCCGATGCACCTCCAAGGTTGACTGCAGCAATTTATGCTACAGGTGCAGTCAACCTGGGCATATGGCCGGCGGCTGCAGCGCTGACCCGCACTGCGCGGTGTGTGCGGCTGCAGGGAAGCCCGCCGGCCACCGAGTGGGAGGCAGTGCCTGCCATACGCCGGGACCCAAGTCCA
Organism: Antheraea assamensis; assembly: GCA_035772565.1. NCBI lineage: Eukaryota > Metazoa > Arthropoda > Insecta > Lepidoptera > Saturniidae > Antheraea > Antheraea assamensis. The sequence goes on along the minus strand of JAQQSE010000064.1, from coordinate 6,427,994 downwards.
AGCCCGGAACCAGGAGTAGGAGAGGGAGAGGAAGAAAGCGCCGGAGAGCCCCTCCTCAACCCCCTGCAACGCCCGCCGCCAGTGAGGCGCCGGTGTCGCTGGAGATAGATGTGGAGTGCCCGTGATGGCGGCACTCCACTTCTTGCAGGGGAATCTCAACCACTGCGCCAGGGCCCAGGATCTTTTGTTCCAAAGCATGGCGCAGTGGTTGATCCACGTCGCTGTGATGGCCGAGCCGTACTTTATCCCGCCCGACGATAACTGGGCGGGTGACCTTGACGGCTCGGTGGCCTTAATTTCCCAGGCCGCCGCAGGCTCCCCCCCCCTCTCTAACATCTTGAGGGGGAGGAGATACGTAGCGGCACATCACAGCGGCGTAGTGGTAGTGGGGGTGTACGCACCCCCAAGTATGAGTCTCGCCGACTTTGAGGGATTCCTCGGGGACCTGCAAAGCGTCGTAGGTCGCAGCCACCCTCACCCCGTCCTAGTGCTCGGGGACTTCAATGCCAAGTCTACGGCTTGGGGTTCCCCGGCCACGAACGTCAGGGGTAGGGTGCTGGAGGAGTGGGCCATAACATCGGGCCTACTCCTCCTGAACAGGGGGTCCGTTAACACGTGCGTGCGACAGCAGGGCGGGTCGATAGTGGACCTAACGTTCGCTAGCCCTGCTCTAGCACGCCGTGTTCGGGGCTGGAGAGTCCTTGAGGGGGTGGAGACGTTGTCGGACCATCGTTACATACGGTTCGACGTCTCCACCCAGACCTCGGACGGACCAGCCCGTAGGACCCCCGTGGCGGAAGGACCGCGTTGGGCCCTGAAGCGCTTAAACATCGAGGCGCTTCAGGAGGCCGTCGTCGTGCAGGCCTGGGTGACAGGAGAGTTACCGGACAGGCCTGCCGACGTCGACCTGGAGGCGGAGTCACTCCGAGCGGACGTGACGAAAATCTGCGATGCGGCGATGCCCCGGATTAGGGGGCCGATCCCCGCCAAGCATCAGGTGTACTGGTGGACCGCCGAAATCGCGCAGTTGCGCGTAGCGTGCACGGCGGTCCGTCGCCAGTACACCCGTCAGCGACGCAGGCGGGGCCGCTCGCAGGTCACGTCCGCAAGGGAGGCCGAGCTCTACGAGGGGTACAGAGCAGCCAGATTGGCGCTCCGTAGAGCCATAGAGCAAGGAAAGGCCCTTGCTCGGGAGGAGATGCTCGAGACGCTCAGTCGGGATCCGTGGGGGCGCCCTTACCGCGTAGTACGCGGTAAACTACGCCAGGGCGGCCCCCCGGTAACCCAGAGTCTCGAGCCAGATCTTCTCCACGAGATTCTGGCTGCTCTGTTCCCTTCAAGGACAGAGCATATGCCTCCCACGATGGCTCCACCCACGCCCAACGCGGCGGGCTGCGGCGAGGACGACGTGGTCCCCGAGGTGACCCGGGAAGAGTCGAGGGTGGCGGTGAAACGCCTTCAGGCGAAAAACACCGCCCCAGGACCCGACGGCATACCTGGCCGAATCTGGGTCCTGGCTTACGAGGCCCTCGAGCCCCGACTACTGCGGATCGTCACCGCATCGCTTCAGCAGGGCCGGTTTCCGACCATCTGGAAAACCGGCCGTTTAGTCCTGCTGAAGAAGGAGGGGCGCCCGGCGGACAGTCCGTCCGCCTACCGGCCCATAGTGCTGTTGGACGAGGCGGCAAAGCTCTGCGAGCGAATAATCGCAGGCCGCCTCGTCCGGCACTTAACAGGAGTAGGGCCGGACCTGGCGGATAACCAGTTGTCCCCCGGCAACGTGAGGGTATCCTATGCAGGATTTTTCCCAGTTTAAAAAAAAAAAAAAAAAAAAAAAAAAAAAAAAGGATGTGGCTCTTCACCACGCACTGACGGTCTTGGGAGGCAGGCTAAGGCTCCACGAGGGAACTGTATTCGCCTGTGGGTCCACCCCCTGCGGTTCCGAGGTACAAGTATCTCATCCCCACTTGACCCCAATTCTGTAGTACCTACATTATTATTATATATCCCATAAAGTTAAATCAGCGTTATCAATGTAAGCACCCGAAAACTCCTTGTTACAACTTAATTCAATTATACCGATTTTTCTCTACTTGGTATAGATGTAACACACGTGTTATTTTGGACGTATACCTTCCGGAAGAAATTCTCTAAATTATAATGAGAACCGTATCAAAATCAGTTACGTAGTTTCAAGATTGGCTGGAAAAGCAACTTTGGGTATATTTTTGTAGATATTTTAAGAAATAAGAAAACTGGAATAAATGTTGAATGACATAACGTTTTAGCCTATTTCAATTTAAAATAAGATTTTTATTAAACTACAAATAAGAAACGTAACAAATACCATATTTATTTCCAATTTACCTTAGTTACTTGAAATAAATAATGACGGATATAGGATAGCATTGACAGTTATAGGCGACGAAGCTATAAATGACTATGGTAAGTCGTTCAATAAGAATGACTTATGTATTCATTTCAACGTCAATTGCATCAGTTTCTTAGATACAAGTGTACATATATTGAAATGATGCAGGCAATGGATTCATGCAGACCATTGACAAAATAAGATTATTTTTTTATTTTCCAATGTGATGCAACGTAACTATTTTTATTAATACAGTAACATATGAGTTACAAAATAAAATTTAATATATGATCCGTTTTATTTCTCGTTAGCTTTTGCTTTCGGGTTTGCTCCGGTGGTTTATGTATATTTAACTGATCCATCGGAGACAGTCCTTTTACAGTTAAGGCGTGAAAGCGTAATTATAATATTAGTAAGGATTTAAACATTATGATAAAAAAGAAATAAATATAAATTGCCAAAATAATATCACGCTCAAAATTGTTAACTCTGCAAATGTCCCGACATTATTTTAGTTCAATCATACAAAGTTTTTCCAGAAACTAACAAAGTATAATAACAAGAGTTACAGAACGGAACTCGTTCCGAGTTCGACACACCGGTTATTACCCGACTCACGTTATTTCTGACGTTATGTGCCGATATAAAGTAATAATTAATATCAAGGGGCAATTATAGAACAGTTAATGTTAACAAGGTGGCCTTTAATTGTTATCGTCGAAATCTGACTCTGACGTTGGCTTTACGACTATTCCGCCGGAACCCTCCGAATCGCCATAAACCTTAAGGCGCCGAACAAACTGACTGAAGTAATCTTAAATTTTGTATAAAATGTGTGCACGTACATGATGTAATGAAAGTTTTATAGCATCATGAATTATAGTAAGCTTATTGAGTCTTTTTCTTTATATTCACACAAAAGAAAACTAAATAATTGCCTTTGTAATTAGTAAATCAACGTCGTGATCGTTTGTGATTGTGAACGTTCTCCTATATGATAAATTAACTTAAAATATTTTCTTTATTAAATGAAAATGCAGACTTATTTTATACTATAACATAATAAATATTGTGGGGTTATTATATGGATACTTGTATTTCTTCTATAAAACTTAATATTTCTCATCCTACTCTTGTTCCACGTACATTACATAGAGCGGTAACGATATGTCCACGGCAATGATCATTGTAAATGTTCTCGTAATGACAAGAAAACTAGGAAACACGAAAGCAGACCGTTTGATATTGTTATAACTGTGTAGAAGCAATCTCAAACACAACAGACTGAACTGAGATTGGCAATTCGTAACACGTTACTCCTGAGAAGAAATCGAAACACCTCCAGACCATATATTACAGACCGTACGACAATATATTCCACACCTTCCTATAAAATTATGTGGCCTTAATTGCTAACGGCAATTGAAACCTGTACGGGTTGTACTAATTTTTAAGGCATGGAACACTTCATATTTAAATGACCTATTTTACCACATAGTTTATTGTATTAAGAGAAGGCTGGAGTACTTTGTTCTTGTTTACGAATTGGTTTTGCAATGCTAACGAAGACAACAGACGAGCTAAAGGAAATTGTAAAGAATTCTATAAATGGCTATAATTTCCATGCCTGCAATCTTTATTCTATAGCAGAGTATGACATACTTCATGATGTTTCTTAAAATACAAATCTACGTGTTTAATTGCGAGGGTGTTCACGTAAATATAGCGACCGTTATGTTAATTTGATGGTGTAGCTTTGGACACGTATTAAAAATACCAATTGACCCCATATAAGTTTATAACGCTATAAAACCATGAAATTGGCTTCTCTTATATTTTGCATGCAACATTATAATAATCAAAAGTATTTTTTTGTAATCCTTTGTAATCCTCAAGTAGTAACAAGTAACTTTTCCAAAAGTTCTGTACCATAAAAGAAACTTTTTAGGCAACAATTATAAATAGTAATCGCATCAGTTTTGTCTAGCACAATATAAAATAATATATTACATACTAAAATTAATCATAAACAAATTTCACTATGTATAGTCATAATACATGATAGGTACATTATAAATGAAATCGCCCTAAAACACGGTAGGTTATATGGTCACAGAAGGAGTTGAATAGATAGATGTTATTACATAATCGCTATTACTCGCCAATTTGATGAGGGGTGAGCAGAGGACACTTGGAAAGCACTACACAGATTCACAGTTTTCGATTTCATTACAATTTTATATGTGATAGTATCCGCTTAGGTGGGCGCGCAAGAGTCGTTGGTAAAAGGAAAAAACGGATGCGGGTTGAGGGTGGTATCAAAATGGCCGGTACGAATAACCCAATTAAAATGGTCCATTTGTGATACTCTCGCGCTTGCGTTTCTTTGAACGCATAGTTCTACTTAACAGATGTGTTTAGTCATAACCGTGTATACAATCAATCTGATTTATCGAATGAATGAATGTCTGCACTGCATACCTTAAACACTACTCAGTGAATCTATATCTGTATAAATAAAAAACAATTGCTGAATGTACATAAGCGCATCATTTCAAAACGGCTACACCTATTTGGTTGATATTTTTTTGTTGTATGGAAGAAAATGTTGGAGTGAAAAATGTAATACACATTTTCCATGTAAAAAAGTGAGTGAGTGAGTGGAACAAACACACTAAGGAGATCTTCAAAAATATTTGCAAAGTTGACAGATTGATTTTCAGTAGCCAATTAATTTCAATACATGGTTGTCATTATCATCATCATCAGCCTGTTAGAGACCCACTGCAGGGCCATAGGCCTCTTTCTCAAGGAAGGTATAAGCATAATCACCACGTCAACCCACGACGTATTGGCGATTTCAAACTCTGATAAATCCACAGTTTTTATATTTTCCCATATATGTGGTCCTACAAGAAACATTTCTCAGGTTCAGGTTCCTCACGATGTTTTCCTTCACCATCAACCGTTAGTGTTACCAATTTAAGTTAGTAAATGTAGGCAAATTCCGAAAAATTCGTTGGTGTATGCTGGGGTTCGAACCTGCGGACATCGAGTCGATATTCCACTAAAGGAAAGATTTGGTCTCATTTTCTTCGTCTAGACACATGTGTAAAGTTGAAGAAAGCAAGTAGTTTAGATATATATAATGAAAATGCAGTTCCTTTAAGACTCAATTACATCTTTACTACTGAATATACTGGCATAGGACTATTCGATGGTTTTAGGCTCACTAAGACCGGTTACAGATTTTTAGGTAATATTGTTAGGTTTTATAGCAAAATTTTAAAGCACATGTCTAAAGGTAATTATAGGGTAGACCAATATGTGAACGATAATAACGTCTCGAAATGACGCCTCTCTTTGTGCATCCACTAAAATGAATGTAATAATTCTGTATAATTATATATGTTCTTAAAAATATGTGTTATGTTTAATGAAGAGGTAAGGCACATTGAGTTTCTTGCCGGTTCTTCTCGATGACTGGGTTGTTTTCGGAACCGGTGGCAGCTTTGACGTTCCTAAGCGCCTTATCAATGCCTAAACTGAATAAAAGTATTTTCGATTTTCATGCGGAATATTTCGTAGCTGGTTTTAAGCAACTTACGTTTTGGATTCAATTGTCCCTTTGCTATTTTTAACGTTCAACGAAAGGGGCGTGAATCAGGTAGTATACGTATAAACCCCGACTAAGTTTTATCAACATTGACATGGGCACGTCCTTCGCCCAGGCAACTACTGTACAGGCCCATGTGGTTAAGACGCATTAGTGTTAGTGACGCCTCTCATCAAGGGGACACCTCGTCAGGGAAGGATCTAATATTAGGCCTTCTATCTTGAAACCGCAAGTTGAGGCTCTGCTGAGAGACCAACAGCTGCTGGATCGGATAGAAGGTGCAAGGAGAACACCGAGAGGGCTTAGTCTGTACAAATTTGACATTCCAACCTATGTAGCCCGGCGAGGTAGGGATCTAAGAAGATTTCCCCACGCCGAAAAACAAAAAGTTTTATCAATTATCTCCAGAATCGAAATATTACCCGCAAGGTGATTTTGATAGGGAAAACTCTGAATACTTTGAAATAACAATTTTATTGTCGCTTACTAAGAATACAAGCGGCAACTTATTATAAAACTATTTCTACTAACTCAATGCACAATCAACTCGCGTGTCAGGATACGTTTGAAAAATTCTAATGTATTTCATGGAGTTGTCAATCGAATACAAAGAAATGTAATTAACAATGTTATTAAATTGTTGATACGTTCAGAAAATGAAAGTAAATAAGGTAATGTATATAAATAACTAGCTGTTAATTGCGACTTTGTTCGCGTGATTATTAATTTAATGAGAGGAGACTATGAAACACACGCATTTGTTGGAAAGACGGTCGACTTTTATTGTAAATTAATTATTACTAGTACACAAATTTATACAGGCGTGTGCGCAATAAATTACTGGTTTACAAATAGATGAATATTATGATCGACAAGTAAAGAATATACTTCATTTATATTTCTGTAAAAAATTGATGATGGTATATAGATATATTTGATATCTATAAACTTAACGCTGTTTAACAGATCATATTGACAGTTGATATACACCTATGTCTCTCTTCTTGACAAAGGTTTTCATTATAAATCCTATTAGATAGCGCTGCAGTGCAACAACCTTTCAGTGAATCGTTATAAAAATCGGTTTGCTAAGATATTGGAACACAGAGAATATTTCTGCGATAACAAGTTTGTCTTGACTGAACACTAATGGTGCCGCAGTAATTACAACTAATAAGAACAAACGCAAGTGGAGCCGCGGGTAAAGCTATAAAATGGAAACGATAATTTCTAATAGGGATGACGTCATTAATACCAATGATATTATTAATACGTCGTAATGCCAATAAATTACATAAACATACAAACGAATAAATGTATCATATTATTAACAAAATTAAATATGGAAATGAAAATTGTTGCAATAAATGTTTAAGAAAAAGACCGTTTGAATATTACTCAATAAAAAACTCTGTTTTTTTTCTATTCTAATAGCTCGAGCAGACACGCAGACGCCGCATCGGCGCTGTCGACAACTACTATCCTTTAACTAACATACCCAGGCAGAGTTATTTTTCATACGTTAAAGGTCAATGATCATTATCGCTACGTATACACTACGAGGGTTAATTACTTTTTAATATATTACTAATAAATGTAAGTAGTACCACCTTACAAACAACATGATAAACATCGAACCATGTGACTTTAGAAAACAAAGGGACCCTATCATTTTAAATCTGTTGTACTAGAGACTTTTTTTAGTTGTATTCTTTCCATTCTAAGGAAAAGGCAAAGGTATCTAAACCATGCAGCCTAGTAAGACATTCTAACTAATTCTGGATTTAGTGTCTTGTGATAATTTCAATGTTCTAACAAGATGGTGGCTCTCTTGTTATAACTTTCCCTGGCGTATTTGTGCCATCTCGGAATTCATGCTCCGTGATATTATTTCCTATTTACTTTACTTGTATACAATAACCGATTAAGTTTACATAAAACACCATCAATATTATAAAATATAGAATCAAATAACACAAGATTATGAATATAGTTAATTAAATATATAATCTACTACACGTCAGACTAAGATTCCGCCAAAAACTCTGTACCAGAGAATAATAGTAATAATATTCCTTTAATAGGACAGGCGAAGGATTTAATCAATACTGCCAATTCTGAAGTAATGTACCAGACACTTTGACAATTTAAATTTGACAACTATCATTAATTAAGATGATTAGAATTTAACCCCTGGAATGTCCAAAACCTTAAGTGTCTAGGTTCCATACAAATGAATGTAGACCTCATGAGGCACAGTTTTACAGACACCAGTTGGCAGCATACGCTTAAGAAAATACCTAATTTATTACAAAACTTTGAAAAAGAACAAATTATGTATTGTAAAATTACTGTTTTATTTGTACGAACTTTTTTATTAAACCATTAAATTTACAATATCGTACATATTGTAATATAAAAAAAAATTATAAACATAATCCACCATTTTGAGATCTGGGTCTTAAAAAATCAGCCGAGAGATTAATGAGTTCGTCAATGTTAGAATGAAATTATTATATATTTGAAACAAATTTGAGTTTTTGGCGGGATCTTAGTCCGTCATGTAGTGGTTTTTATATTTTATTCATAATCTTGTGTTATTAGACTCTATATTTTGTAATATTGGTGGTGTTTTATGTAGTATAGTTTGGTTATTATGCGCAAGTGAAGTGGATGGGAAATAATACCACGGAGCATGCATTCTGAGATGCTACCAAAACTCCATGGAAAGTTCTAACAAGGAAACCACCATCTTGTTAGAACATTATAATTATCGCAAGACACTTACTTGGCAAAATCTTGTTACTTGACGCTGGCAAGTGCACAAACCGTGACGGAGTCAAAAAAAATAAAGAAGAGGAAGAAAGAAATCGAATCGCGTCAATGTAAATACTCGTATGTGTTACCGCTTGAAAAAGTACGTGGATTTGTTCTCTACAATTGAAATGTTGGTGATGAAAATGAATATCATAAGAGGATAGAATGCTGAATCTCGTTTAACAGGTTACTACACTTAATATGAATACGTGTAGATAAATATCTATTGACGTGTTATACTAGTCTAAGCTCCGTAGTCCAGTGAAACTGTAGCGGCCTTAACAAGCCAACAGTGTAGTCATTTCGAAAAAAGAAAAAAAAACTAGTCTAACCTCAATATTAAGCTAGGATTATTGTAGTATAGGATATCCTTTAAATTTATAAAATGTTTATACTTATATTATTAAAGTTTCAACAAACATATGGCTAGATCTGTAAACATAAAAGGCGTCGGCTACATAAAGGAAAAAATGCGTTTTATTTACAAATAATAAATATTATTAAATATGTTTTTCCTTGTGGGCATTTGTTGTCTAAGAACATTAAGAAATCATTAAATTGCGTACATATCTAAGCTTCAACCTTAATCACCTTGAGAAGTCTCATGCGAAAATAGGTGCGGAGCGTTTGTTGAAGATCCTCGTAAATTCTCAAACAGAACTAACACAACCAAATAAAATGACTGACAGTTATTCTGTATTTAGATATTGTAGAAAGGGGAACATTCAGTAATTATCTGTGTTCATTATAATCGTCGGAAATGTCTTGAGAGCGCCACCTTGGGCAGAGATTATACTGTAGTTAACTGTTTTACACACTCCTAATGGCTTCATTTCGCTAATGGCCATCTCATTTTGTCCTTTCGCTATCTGACACAAATTCTCTCCGATATCGTTAAGCAACTTTACACTTTACTCAAATACATTTAAAGTATGATATTAACTCGGCCTTAAATCAATAAGGATGATTTTGCTACTTGCAACAGAAACACAATATATTAGGAAATAATTCGAAACATCAATAACTATTCCGGGAAGGGAGTAGTGCATCAAAATCCATCTAAAGGGTAGAAATTTAGTTACACATACAAAGAAATCAAACGAATAGACAAGCGATTCACAAAGCAATAAGGTTATCACGCTATTTTAATTATAAAAGGTTGACTGACCTATACAAAGTAACTTGTTATGATATTTTATAACTTAACACAAACATGTGTATTAATTGTAATCGTACAAACTAACAACATTTAATATGAAATAGTAAAGGATGAGATCATTTACATATTATAGTAATAAATAAACTATAATAATATAAGTATAAACTCGCCAGTCGCCATGATGTCATAACGCCATAGCATGGTGTGTAGAAGACGTGGGTAGAAGAAGAAAATACATTAGATACATCGTAGAAGTGTTATGTATGTAACGTGCCTATATCGGGTTCAGTAAACTATCACTAGATGTCTGACACCTATGAGCTTCAGTAACATTATATCCGTTTGCTACCTCATAAAACAAAAAATACAACTACATAATAATAAAAAATAACAATATCCGATTATACTTCATTTCGTATAAGTTCTTAGCCATTTTTTTTTTTATACTTTATTGGTTAGCGTTTGACCACAATCTCATGTGATGTTAAATAATGATGTGGTCTAAGATGGTAGTCACGCTAAATCTAGAGGGAGACTGGGTCTCAAGTACAGCTGCCGGAATACACCAACAGGTGCTTGGCGACAGATTTTCAACTTGAGGGTGGTAGCTAGCCAGACGGTCTTAGAAAACGTCCTATTACCATGGAATGCTCCAATTTTGTGGTTTTATCACTGTACTTTCATTTTTTAGACTTATTTGAGTATAGTCAAACAGAAGAAATTTCGCGTGCTGGCTGGAATAAAGCAGTATGTGAAAAACCATCTTCACATGATCGTGGAAAAAATATCTCAGACTTTGATCTAAAGTTCTGGCAATGATTTATAAACAGCTATCACGAGTAAAATTACATCATTATTCATCAATGGTCACTAGTTTATTGTTATTTTTTCATTTCATTTTAATTTAATTCTCATGTTCTTACACTATTCCATTGTTCCTTGTAAATATTCACAGAAAAATGTAAAAAGAAACTTGCACGGAATAACAAAGTTATTCTGTCTGAAGGGTCCTTTTGTAATCATATCATAGAAGAAATATTCAATTCATCTGCGAATAAACATTCTAAATGAAATATGTGTATTGGAGTTATGTTTGTTTTTGCATTAAATTTATATAATTTTACCTGTATTTACTTTTATTTCATACGATAATGTGTTTTTTTTTAATAGAGATTGTAATCTATAGGTCTTATACATGAAATTAAATATATACGCGTAAGTATTACTCATATTTTGATTACAAGAAGTGCGTGATTTGTCTGTCTCAGATATTAACTAGAGTACCTTTATCGACTATATTAGTTGTGCTATAAAAATAAAATATTTTTCGGTCTAAATAAATAAATAACAGGATACTCAAGAGTTGTAAACTTCTCGGCTGTCGACAAGGCCGCAATTATTTCATCAACTTAAAGTAATGGTCTCGCTGATACCTAGCTCAATTATTACTACATTAATAGTAAATACCCAGAGACTGCATAAGTGGTGATCTGACCGACAAACAATAAATTGCGTAAGCACCTCCTAGTACTTGCAAATGAGCTGCACCTACGACATTCTCGAGTTAAATTCTATTTATCGTAATATTTCACGGATTACATTTAAGTTGATATTTATTTAGCACTGGCTGATGCCCGCTACTACAATCTGGTAATTTTCGAGTTTACTATCCACCGATGGCCTAACGGACCTTTACAACTTCACAGAACTTGTTTAGGCGAGCGTTTATAGCACTAAGGGCACCTCGGCTGTTGCCTTGATTGCAACAAATGCGCATCGAACTAAGCTAACCACGGTAGTTAAACTATTCATACATGTATACGTTAGTGAAACACACGTGTACAGTTACATGTGGCATCTGACAGCTGGGCGAATACTAACTAACCAAAACAAGTCTGGCAAAAATTGTTTTATTATTTTATGAAAGCTACATCTTTTAGATATTTTATCATTATTAATCAATTCCTACAGAATAATGTATGATATGTAAATTAGAACTCTAAAAAGTTCTCTATCTGCAAGTAAAAATCTTGTCAACATCAACACAGCCGTTTCGTAGATTAATCCGGAGAAAGAACTGATACTTCAATTTTATTTATAGATACAGTTAAATAAGCGACACATTAATGTATAACTTATTGAATAATAAAAATCATATACCCACCCATATGTGAAAGTAGCATAGAATTTAAATACCCAGCTAGTTAACCTACAACGACTTTAAATGCCTGGCTTATGAATTATCCGCCAACACTTACATATACACATATTTTTTTATCCGAAGTAATAATAACATCAGCTTGCTGGCCTTAATTTATGTAGGCCTTAAAGCTCTCTTTCCAAATGAATGTATAGCTATAATCACCACGTTAGCCTTATTTGTATTGGTGATTTCAAACTCAGAGTAATTCACAGTTCTACATATTCCCACATACGATGGTACCACAAAAATATCTGTGATTCAGGTTACCTCACGATATTATCTTTCACCATCAGCCGATAGTGACACCAACTTAAATTAATAAACATACACGAAATCCGAAAAATTTCTTGGTACAAATCTGCGAACATCAAATTGATATTCCAATGTTCAAATTAGTCGACCAACACAACTATTATACTAGTCCACAGATAATATTAAAATATATCGACATCCACAAATAATGTTATACCTACCTATAACAAACATTTATATGATCGCTATAAATTATTGTCTACGTCAACATTAACCTGGTCATTTTAGTGCTTCGTCATAATAAACACGGCAACCTATCGAGTTTAGAATAAGTACATCAGTTTACTAAGGTAAAATTATTACATTCACACCCATCGTGAATGTATCATTGCTAGTAAATGTCGTAGATTTGTATATTAAATTATTGGTAATTAGTTTGTTTAATTTGCATACGCATTACATACTTTAAATAGGTTTATTTCATCTTTAAAAGAAATAAAACAATTAAGGTCTTTAATAAACAAAAAATAAAATATATCGAACAAAAACAGTAACCAAATTTAAAGTATCTACCTATATTTATGAATGAGTTAGTCACTCAATTAAATATAAAACGCTTTTTTATCCCATCTCTCTTTTTATATATAGGCGCCATACTTAAGTATTAGTACTGCAGTCTCCATCAATCTTTTGACCGCTCTAATAAATATAGCCGTAAATTTGAGCTGACACATAATACAAGCAACAGTTTAATATAGTACGTATTTATAGTTATATTTGTGTTCTACAAGCGGTCAAAAAGATTAGCAAAAACTATGGTCTATGTCCACATACACTTGAAAAACATTTCCCCTGTACTACGCAGTCGAGCCAAATTCATGATTGTTTTTCCTTTGACTTAGTCACAATGCTTTCAATGAATACAATAATTAAAATTAAATAAAACAGATAAATGGGCCATAAATTAACGTATATTAAAATTAGAATGCTATATACAGTTTAAGTAAGAATTATTATCAATCTCCCAATGCGGATCGCGATGACACAAACATTTCGATATCTAAATTTTATTCATATTTATAAACTGTTAATCTGTTGGTTTTTCAACCTCGTAAAATATAAAAATTATTAACGTTGAGTTCTGAATATAAACGATATCTTAATATCGATTGGAATCAAGATTGAACTCGTTTAGTCTACATTCTTTTAAAATATACTACAATTCGCCTACTGTTGGGATTTAACTGTGCTTCGCCTTGAATTTGTGATGTTACGATTTTCCGTCTGTAAATTGTAATGTTTATATAATTTTTTCATATTATATGAGCGTTTACATATATTTAATTTATTTAAGTTTATAAATGTGTATAATATATATATGACATAGAATTTGTTAAACTTATTTGCTTCCTCTTGTTTTACGTTAAATACGGTTGGTATAAAATATTGTGCAATTTAATATATATATTTCAACGATGCCTAATAGAATTCTAACGTGTAAAGAACTCTGTCTGAGATCAGTTCTTATTCCATCGAATAAGTTTGAAATTATTTGGAAAAACTGAGACAATCATCTCTTTGTCGATGTTTTTACGAGAGCGTGTCCGGTTGAAGCCAGTCAGGCGAGACTTAATAACTGTCCTTAGTTTTAACAAACTAGGCCTTGGTATTTTTAATAAGATAAAAGAGATCACGTGCACGATGTGACGGCTAATTTGTTGCAACGAGTTTATTAGGCTAATATGTGAGAATTAAATAAACTCATTAAATATTCAAACATTGATATGATAAATGCTTTAAATAAATTCCATGGTTCTGTCACACTTTCGGATAATGTCTAAAATAAATTTACAAGTACTATTGTGGTCAAACAAGTCAGGTGTATACCCAGTAGACAAGTTCGCAATTCAGAATGGCATTCTTAAAAATTTTTTTTTTTTTTTTTTTTTTTTTATTGAAGGTTTAGTCGCCTGTGCGACTATATCGCCTAAGTAACATTATACACATTTAAAATTAACACTGATTAAAATTAAGTTTATACAGTTCTCTAGCACATTTAGAGGTAGGATCAGACAGTATAGAGTTATACAAACCAATATGGAATGAACCAGAAGTATTAAGCCCAGATCTTATACTCTCACTTCGAACGCATTCTGCCAAGATGTGGTGAACATCGTCGATGCACCCGCAACTTTGGCAAAATGGTGATGACACTTTACGCATCATAAAGGCGAATTTTTTGCATGGGATGTGTCCTGAGCGTAATCTCATTCCTGTGATTGCTTCCCGGGAGCTAACAGTAATATTATCAATCCAGGCAGACTTTAACGGGTGTGGCTGGATCGTTTTGTACCATATTCCTTTTGTTCTGGACCGTTCGTCAAAGTACTCTTTCCATAGAGAATAGCAGATGTTTTTGACTGTAGAGCATATATCCAAGTATGTTGGCATTATATTAATAGGAGCACCGTCGCAAGATCCTTCTCTAGCTAAGAGGTCAGCTCTTTCGTTACCAGCTATACCTACATGAGATGGGATCCATTGTAAAACTATTACATTATTATTTGATTTCAGATCAAGCAATTGTTTCCAAATAGTGTAGGCTATCGGTGTTCCTCGAAAAGTCGAGGTACATCGAGCCACATGTTGAAGAGCACTTTTTGAATCGGATAATATAACCACTTTAATATAATCAGTAGACTTTACAAATGATAGGGCTTCTGAAATAGCTATCAATTCAGTGTGCATAATGGAAATATTTTTATTAATTTTGAATTTCATAAAGGTTTTAGAATTTGATTCAAAAAATGCAGCACCTGTATAATTACCGTGTTTAGATCCATCAGTGTATATTTTAACGAAATTTGGATATTGCTTATTTATATATTGATCACAAATCGTTTTTATTTTAAAGATATCATATTGGTGTTTTGGATTTAAAATACCATCTACGTCTACTTTAATTATATTTGATGAATCTATGCTGTCGACCCAGGTTTCTAGAGAAAACATTTCATGATTTATACTAGTTTGAATAGGCGAACTTTTGAACTGAGAAAAAACAGAAGCTAATAATGGTTTTCTTTTGTTGCGCCAATAAAGTGTTTGGAAAGAAGAGGACAATTCGTTTAATAGATCAATAAGTTTATTTTTTTTGAAAGACTTAGACTTAAAAATAAATTTCCCAGCTAAATATTGCCTCCTAAACTGTAAGGGATATATGCTCAATTCACTTTCCATGACGTGGATTGGAGTACTTTTAATGAAACCTCCGATAATTCTCATGGCCTGATTTTGAATTTTGTCCAGTTTATATAAGTTGACCTGAGCACTATTATCATAGAGAAAGCTCGCGTAGTCAATTCGACTGCGTATAATATTGAAATATAAACGGACTAAATGTTTTGGATGAACACCCCAATTAGAGCCAGCTAAAGCTTTGAATACGTTTAGAAACTTAGAGGCAGATTCTGAAACTCCATTTATATGCTTACCCCATTTTAGAGAGCGATCCAGCCACATTCCCAAGTATTTTACTGCATCACTTAACTGACCTTTGATTTTAATATCTACGTTGTCTCTATTTAAACCTCTTCTAAAGACACAAATATTACTTTTCTTAGGGGAGATTTCTAAACCTAGATCACTTAACATAATTTGAGTTTCATTAATGGCAGTTTGTAAATGATTAATTGCTTCAGATATATTCCTGCATACTTTATATAGCACGAAATCATCAGCATATTGGGAAATACAGACATTTTTTATACTTTTACATATATTTGCAGTAGCTATATTAAAAAGTAACGGAGCTAAAGGGTCTCCTTGGGCTAGACCTCGACTAGTGCTTCTCATAAAAGTATACCCTTCTGACTCAATTCTAAGAATTCTTTCTTTAAGGAACGACCACAAATATTTGCAGATCATTGAACCTTATCATTATTCATCCTTATCTATTCCTTCTTGTCATGGATGCAATAACATCAGACATACAGGAGGAAGCACCTTGGTGTATGCTATTCGCTGATGATATTGTTCTTGTTGGTGAAAATGCTGCCGAGGTCCAGAGTAGGCTGGAGAAATGGCAACAGAAACTGGAGAATTTTGGTTTAAAGATTAGTGGGATGAAAACTGAACATTTGTTCTGTGACTTCGGAGGTCCATCCAGTTTTTGTCATATTACCTTAAACGGTGTATTCTTACCAGCCTGCTCCAATTTTCGGTACCTCGGCTCATTAATCCAAAATGACGGTGGAATAGACAAGGACGTGAGGAATAGGATAAATGCAGGGTGGATGAATTGGCGAAAGGTGTCTGGGGTAGTTTGTGACCCACGAATGCCGTTGAAACTCAAGGGGAAGGTGTATAAAACTATAATAAGACCAGCCGTGTTATATGGATCCGAGTGCTGGGCTACGAAAGAGACGGATGAGAAAAGATTACATGTGGCAGAAATGCGAATGTTAAGATGGATGTGTGGTGTAACAAGGATGGATAAGATTAAGAATGAGTATATCAGAGGAAGTTTGAAAATAGCACCAGTGACAGAGAAGTTGAGGAGTAGTAGGTTAGCATGGTACGGGCATATTATGAGAAGAGATGAAAGTCATGTAACAAGAAAAGTTTTGAGTTTGAAAGTGGACGGATATAGGAGTAGAGGAAGACCGAAAAAGGTATGGATGGATTGTGTGAAAAACGATATGTCTATAAAAAGTGTGAATACTGAGATGACATCTGACAGAGGAGAGTGGAAAAGGAAAACATGTTGTGCCGACCCTACTTAGGTGGGATAAGGGTAAGATGATGATGATGATGAACCTATGTTTAGATTATTTAAACTACTTAGTAACACATGAATATCTATGTTATTGTATGCATTATCAATATCAATAAAACAGCCAAGAGTAACAAAATTTTTTGAAAATCCGTTTTGAATTTGTGATATTATTGTGCTAAGATTATTATAGCAAGACCGACCTTTTCTAAAACCCGTCATATTTTCGATAAAATAGTTGTTACTTTCTAAAAACCATTCAATCCGTTTTCCAAGTATAGAGTGGAAAATTTTGCATAAACAGGATATAAGAGCAATTGGGCGAATTGAAGAAGAATTAGAATGAGTTCGCCCTGGTTTAGGAACAGGAACAATATGAATATATCTCCACTGGTTTGGTACGGATCCATTTTGTAAAATATTATTGTAAATGTTTAAAAGAGCATTTTTTACATTATCAGGTAAGTTTTTAATCATAGAATATGAAATATTGTCAGTACCTGGAGCAGTGTCTTTATATTTTATAGACTTTTGAAG
Source organism: Antheraea assamensis (assembly GCA_035772565.1). NCBI lineage: Eukaryota > Metazoa > Arthropoda > Insecta > Lepidoptera > Saturniidae > Antheraea > Antheraea assamensis. The sequence goes on along the minus strand of JAQQSE010000064.1, from coordinate 6,410,265 downwards.
TTCATTTTTCGAAATAGTAGATTCTAATATTTTATTATTTGAGTCAAAGAGAGGATCATCAGGATTAACATAGTCTGGAGTTAAATCATGTAACAGATTTTTGATTATTGTGGTATCAATTTGAGATCGCGCAACTTTACCACCATTCAGCCATTTCATTTTTCGCCACATCTCGGCAGATGACGTCGTTTGGTCTACAGAGGAACAAAATTGGTACCAAGCTGTGTTTTTCGCGTTTCTAATTAATTTTTGACTGATCCTGATTTTCTCTTTTAAAACATCTAAATTTGTTGGGGTTGGATTTTTCCTAAATATAATTAAAGCTAACCTTCTCTGTGCTACAGCTTTGGATAACGATTGATTCCAATATGGTTTAGGTGTAAATTTACTACTAGGATTACTATTAATTTTATAAAATGGAATATATATGTTTGCGGCTTTGTTAATCATATGTAAAAATGAGTCATATGATTCTTGAACATCATTAGAGACATTCAGATTACACCAGTGAGATTCAATATATTGGCGGTATGAAATCCAGTCAGCCTTTTTAAAATTTCTTCTGTCGATATTATTAGGAAAATAGTTAATAGAAGTAGATAGTTTAATTATTAAGTGGTCACTACCTAGGGTTTCGTTTGTTACCCTCCATAGAAATTTACATGCTATATCAGAGGAAGCAAGTGATAAATCTGGAGATGATTCTTGCAACCTGCCATTAACCAACTTTACTCGAGTATAACTGCCATCATTTAGGGAAATCAAATTGTTATCAATACTAGAGTCAAAAATGATGTTACCTCTTAGGTTAGTCTTATTGGACCAGTTCGAATGATGGCCGTTTAGATCTCCTAGAATCAAAGATCTTCTTGAAGCTAAAGAAAAAATTCTATCCCAATCTCTTTGTGTAGTTTGAATCATAGGTGGACAATATATTGAAATAATAAGATCCAAATGCGAGCAATTAGATATTTTGATACAAACTACTTCTATTTCGGGGTTAATATTTTGAATTTGGAATAGTTGTGCCTTCATAGATTTATGGGCTACAATAGCTACACCCCCATATGAATCGTATCTATCATTTCGAAATATGTTATAGTCATTTAGTTTGAATGTACTACCAGGAGCTAGCCACGTTTCACTAACAGCAGCAACATGGATTTTTCCTTGAATAAGGAGGTTTAAGAATGCAGAAGATTTGGGTTTAATACTCTGGGCGTTCCATTGCAATTTCTTAAAAATTACAAGTCTGAGTAAGCAGCTAATACATTCCAACACACATATTTGTTCAAAAATTGGATCAATAAATTATTTTTGTTAATTGTGTCAAGAACTTTTAAATTATATACGTTTCTAATCAATATTAGAACTGTGACCAGGTAACAAGATAATTTACATTTTGGTCGCTCGTAGCGTCGGGACATAAATTAATCTGAACACTAGAGACTTGACTAGTGATATAATAGATTTTGTACAACATTAAAAAAATTGTTAAGGGTATCTAATAATGTCACCAGTTTGCTACCGAAATTTTCAATATGAATATACAGGCGAGGCGTTATTACTCAAGTAAAATACGTGTTGTACTACGTATGCATTTACTATAATCTCAAATAATTTAAAACAAGCGGAATTAGACACGTACTTTCCTAGATATATCCACTTGTCAATGTACCTTCCCCTTTTTTAAGTTATTTTACGGGTAAGTAAATATATACTGTGACATATGGGTTTGTTTAAATTGATCTTATATATAGTGAACATTAATAAAAATATTATTAAAAAAAATAGAAATCTGTGTGAGCAATCCCCTTAACGTTCTATGTACTCACTTCATATACCTATGCGCAATTTAAAATTGACAGTCGTTAGCGCATTCACTGTCTGGTGTAATTAGCGATTAAACTTAGAGTGAAACGAAGAAGTTATCGTAAAATTTTTATATCTCGACAAGCACTTTTTACAAGCTATATAAATGAAATCGGCGAAAAATTACGACCACATACTACGCTATTTAACGACACTGCTTCAAGGAATACATCTAGTAATTTCGATGTTAACGTACTGTTTACTTTAATCATTATAAGACTGGAGCGCTTGCCTACAATTTCGAAGACGGTAAAAATTACGTTTAAAAATACACTATACAAAATAAAATATCCTTCATTACATATCGGTTTAAATAGAAACACCACTAAAACCATTGGTAGACTAAACTAACTGCATCAATAAAAATGCGCGCAATGGTTAATTATAATTGAAAATTTGAAACGTTACTTGAACTTAATTTTTGTTTGCCCCCTCCTGTTCTATCTATGTTTGTCTATCTATCTATATTATGTCTTGTATACAACCTTATTTATACTACCATTATAAAGAGAAAAGTTTTGGTCTTTGTACCTAATAGGTAGATAAACTTAATAAATACTTAACCAACCTTAAAAAAAATCCACCTACATATGTATTTTTCAACGTTTGGGTCCCAGATTATAAGGGGGCCACGAAACCTTAGTATTAAAAAAAAAAACAAAAAAATTAAAAATATTAATAAAATGTAATTAAGGGATATTCATTCAAAACCTACCAAAATATCACATTTCACTCATTCTTTTATGTATTTAACCTTGAAAAGAGATCAAATCTTTGTAACTTGTAACACAAAAAATTCAAGTTAGAAACAGCAAAATTATTTTACATATCCATACACGACTGTCATGAAAAAGGTTGAAAAACACTAACCTGCATTGTGAGTAACATCGGCAGTATTGCATTTTCAAAATCTACCACAGGTACTTACTAGTTAATTATATATGTATCTACTACAATCAACGTACGATAGGTACAAAAATACCAATAGAATGATCTGTGAAAGATTTGGGACCGACGCAATTTTGCATCCAGAGACCTCTATAGACAGAGTAGTTAGTATAACTAAAAGTAATCGTGCGAGTAATATATGAACTTAATTCTTATTTTAATGAATAATTAATTACTATTAATTCATATATTACTTGCACGATATAATTTTAATTTTTCCTTTCGTTAATATGTAATTCGGTTAGCACTATGGTAAAAGATTAATATACAAAGGTAATGGTGTAATATATGATCCTGTGACGGACGGATATCACAGTCGTTAGTACGGTCCGACCATTATGGATGATAGATGACCACCTTCGGCGCCATAACGTCACCGGACAAATTTAATTTAGACAGCCGAGATTATCGCGATAATCACACGTGGATAATATCCTATCTCCCTACCTAATATTATAAATGCAAATGTGTGTTTGTTAAACTTTCGAGCATTACCTAGGTATTAACATAACGCACTAACATGATATTTTTCATACCCATTGTCATTAATAGAGAAAAGGACATAGGGATAGATCACAAAAGGAATAGGTTCAATAGTTGAAATCTACATTATTGGAAGCAAAGCCACGGGCAAAATGTGTTTCTTAATAACACGTAAATAAAACCACTACAATAGACACATTAAACGCATAACAATAATACACTAAATTTCAAATTACAATGTTTTCAATAATTCTCCGATCTCATTAACGGAGTTACATCGTGCGTACATTAAATTTATAACGTTATTCGGTTTTAATGCGCACAAATAACATTTACAGGTCGCTCGCGAAAGGATATAAACTGCTTTAATTGCACCTTCAAAAATCCGGTACTTCGAAATGCTCCTGGCATCGAATCAACACCTATAATTGAAATGGCAATTAGTAACAATCAATTTTTATTGCCTAATAAACGATACCAATTTTACTTACTAAAACTGACGACATAAATCTATGACAACAATTCATCGCGGGTCACTTACAAGTATATAATAATATAGAATACCTATTCAATAAAAAAATATCAACTCATACAGTCTGTCAGTATATTCTTTATCATAAATTCGTGAAAAGCACTGAAATATAATCCCCGTATCCATTGGTAGCCAACGTATAAAGAACCTCTAAAAATTGTCATACCATCCATGAGGTTCTATCAAATTTACAAACTTGAAATGGTTTAATTCTTGATACATTACTTTCATTTCAAAATAGACTTCTTGTTGCTTTTAAAATAATAAGAAGGTAGTGAAATTAAAATATGACTTAGTAAGAGTTTTCAGCAGATGGTAACGGTAGACAGGTAGGTTTCAGGGTTTGTATATGTATGAGAGGGTGGTACTGGCGGGTGGTAAATGCAGTCGGTCGGGGCGCTAACGTGCGCGGGTCGGAGCGGGGAGCGACGCGGTCGGGGAGCAGACGTCGCGTCGTCGTCGAGGAACGTCGGAGGCTGCGATCGATGAAGCGCGGACACGCCTCGCGCACGTCGAGCCGCGCCGTCACCACAGAGACTTGCAGCCGGCTCTCATTGTTCATATTCCCGTTTTCCGTCAAAAACTATCACTTTCTCATGTACCTACTTATTACGTTCTCCAAATACTTTTTATACTCGTCACCATGTTGATAAACATCGTAGTTCACAGAATGCCTCTTAGTACTTGTTTATGTCACGAGAACACACATTATGTCATTATATTATGTCACAACGTGTAAAGATATTTACACAGGCCGGCATGACAGCGGCAACTGGCGATAGATATTTGTCTCTCGGTGATCGCCGTTGTTTTTGGATTGTACTGTGCTTAACATCAGGCACAACGCAGTCACTTTGTCGTGATACGATAAAAAAAGAGGAAGTATAAATATTTTAATCCTTGGAATTTTTACACCCCTATAATTTTTCTCAAGTGTCATTTACGAATTCTTAACGTAAGTATGAATTGTGTCAAAGGATAATAAAAAGATCTAAACCAAATAAGCCTGTAACAAAATATTTCTATACGGTTAGCTTGCCTGTATCTTTTACATTTATCATCCAGAAGCGAGTGTCGTCGTTGGAATACGCTTTAATCGTCAACGAAGCTTCTTATCGACGGCCGAAAGCGAATCTAAGGTTTTTCTTTTATTTCCTCAAACACGTGACCTGTCAAGAGCGCTTCCAAATGCGATGAGCGTGTTAAACGACTGTATTGTGATGCCCTGTCACTGGAGAGACCGCGGTCCCTTTGGCCGCAGCTCTCGACATGTCGATATTATCTCGCCTCACGGAATAGTAAAATAAGAAGCCAGTCTCTCCTTCAAAGTCCGGGGTGGACAAATAAGTATAAAAAGAAAAACAAAGTAATCCGACGTGTATTCTATATCTATTTAAAAGTTTAAAAAACTGAACGTATTACGTCGGTATACAATAATTACAATTAACAAACTAAAAATTAACGAATACGAAATAAGAAGTGCAAATTATTTTAAGTTTCATAATCAAAAAACTTTAACTCTACACAAAAACATAGTATGCGTAGTCATATCTGCTAAATTAATTTAATGAAATAATAAAATATACGAGTAAAAAGTAAAATAGTACCTAATTTCTACCGCATAAATATGATAGCATAATCTGCTGTAGCCATACATATAAATAAAAACCAATAATAATTATAATTTGTAATAGAAAATAACGAACATGTGAACGATTATAATTATAAACGAAATAAAAACGAAATCACGTTATCGCTACATCTAAAATCTTGTCAAAACGGTTAGTTCAGCGCAAGCTCAAGCGACAAATACAAGCAAGCGACATGTCGGGCTGAACCACTGCGCGCCGCAGATCTACATGTATACATGAGCAAGCGTAACCTACAAACATGGTCTTATTGTAAAGTAATAAGGCTGAAAACGCATTGCATAGTATTAGCTATAAGATTATGGTTTAGTAAAGCGACAAACAATTTGAATTCCGGATGATACGAGAGGACACTGATCCGTCAACGATAAAGCACTTTAGTACCGTTTAGTGACAAGTTAGTTGTCCACTTGTAATCCGGGAGATTAAAAATATCTCCATTCAATTATCCAATGTCGAACCGCCGCACCATGACCACAGCCTTATTTTTTTGTTAAATTGCTCTCCGAAATAATATAATCGCTTTATATTTCCACTAATATGCCGTTAGTTTGCTACAACGCAACTGACGGAAGCAAATTATGAATATTAAATGAATAAATTCTTTTATCTTCCGACCCGAGCGCGCTTCCATAATTTACATTCATAAAATAATAACTACGAAAGTTAAGCAGGTTTAATGAGGCATCAAACATCATATAAATTATAACGTTTTGTATACGCTGCTTATGTAACTGACGCTCATAAGGAAAACCTATCTCTTAGGGACAATGTTTATTATCACAGGACAATCAATCCATGTCTTTTTTACTTTTAGTTCTTGGGTAGTAAACTATTTTGTGACTGTAAGAGAAAACTTATACCATAAACATTACAGTGTTAGATTCATAATCATTTTTAAATTTCAGTATATAGAATAACATGAGTGTCAGTCAGCCAGTCATGCATTACTTTAATATTTTAGACGCGGCGCGGTACGGTGAACAGAACAGGACCCGATTTGTACACAAAGTATCACAGGTCACGCAACATTAAGACATAAAAACTTATCAAGCCTCTTATAAAGTTAATTAGGGCTATGGTAATTGTTGTTTATTAGCTACACGGTAGGTATTTACAAGTTAACGGTGTCACGGACTTCATATTGTTACATTGATGTTACTGGCGTACCTACTCGAATTGTTGTTTCAAATAAAGCTCACAGCAAAAGGGTTGCGCCTTGTAGTTTTCAACTCTTAAACATTAATTAATTAACTAGTAAGATCTTCCAATCAACTGTCAAATATCCATCTTTTCAGCTTTCAAATTTTGCCCCATGAATTGTAAAGTTTATGATAAACAGTAGCGGTATAGAATCGTAGAACTGGTAAGTAAGTCCATATGGCAGTACAATATGAACAAAAATGTTTTTTTTTTACCACTACATATCATTAACATTTATATGAGATATAACCAATGACATCTACAACATCATAATCACTCGGATTACTGACCCCGTCGGGCGTTACGTCCTCAATATTATAATTAGTGTGTACAAATTTAAGTGTTTTTCGTTTATTGTTATTACAAATGTTTATGGAGCTTATTAGCTACTAAACATCGTGATTATCTTTGAGATAGTGTCAAGACACGGACTCGATTTGATGGGATGGGTTGCACCTGTAGTGTACGTTGGATCAGCGATCTAATTCGTCTGAATGTTAATGAGCCGGCGCGGTGCGGGGCCTCGATGCAGCGGGCAGCGGCCGCCTAGCGCCTGCGTAACCTGACGCTACACCTGTCCCGATATTTAATAATTTTTATTTACGAAGTCCTCCACGTATTAAAAATTTTTCTTTGTGCCGACGTGCACGACATCGACCCGCGTATCAAGTTACGGCAATGTCTATGACGGAATGACTTACACCAGAGTCGCCAGTTTTAAACGAACGTCTATTTTAATTTTAGCATATCTTTTTCTTTCATTTTTTTTTTTAAATGTTATATAAGAAAACGTCATAAGTACGTTACTTCCATATAAATATTTAACATGGACGTGTATAATGTAGTTTTATCAAAAATATACCGAAACCGTAAGTAAAAGTTAATATTTCTTTCTTGTCCAAGATTGATACTATAGTTGACATGTAGGTGAATGTTTCGTTTTTTAGGTAAGCGAATTCAGATGATTCGAGTGATATAACAAAATAGTGGCACCCTTTTAAATACTTTTCAGAAACTTTTTAAGGCCTCTCAGAACTTATGGTCCATTATTTGTAATGCATCACACTTGTACACAATAACCAAATTATATTAGGCAAGATGCCATCAACATTACTTTCGGGTGAGTGCCTTAAGTGCTCCCCATACTAGACCGGTGAAACTGTAGAGGCCTTGCCAGGTCAACAGTGTAGTCAATTCGAAAAAAAAACATTAATCAATATAGAGTCGGATATCCCAAGAATATAATAATATCTACAACATACTAAGATACCTCGAAAAGCTCCCATGGATGCTTACATGAGTTGATGAATGAATTATATGAAGGAAGGAAATACGATATATGAGTAGGATATTTTTCACCAGTAAAAGAATTTGAAAACTGTCTGTTTAAAATGTAAAAAGTATTAATATTATTGTTAACGACTTTATTATAATTAGGTATTGAGACGATTCTCAGTACCTCAATATACATCCTCCTATTGTAACGTTTATTCGTATCTACGTATAATAATTATTTGTTTGTAGTGTCCGTACTTTATACAGTGCATGTAAATGTAATTAAAAAATTGTTGCGCAATTCTAATAAACTTCTCTATATAAAGTCTCGTGACGAATGCCAACCGATAACACAAACATGATGGTCCATTTGCAAGACAATCAATAACGACCTTGGAACATAGGATACCTAGATTCTAATGAATGTTTTTTTTTTTATTAATAATATTATTACAGCTACAAATAACATCCGCTTGAAAACATTGTTTCATTTCTTTTTTTCTGCCATTTTACATAATTATTTTTATACATTAACAAAAAATCATGGATGACTAATAATGTACCTATATATTGATACATTTTGTTTTTATTGTTGTATTAACTTTATTCAAATAAAAAAATGGATTCTGCAATTTTGCAATACCGTAGAATTAGTTATACTTTATTTCTACTATGAGTATATTGTCTTGTATTAAAAAAAAAACAAGGACATAAATCTGTTATCAATGAATTCAAATTAGATAATTGTGAGCTCTTCGTAGAAAAAAAAATACTCCATTAACTTATTTCCTACATAGAACCTTATATTTAAAGAAATGAGATTCATATATTTTAATATTACTAAATACAGTCTGTTTTTATTCATGTAAAATATTATAGGACAGTTTAGTTAGATAGGTCGTTTTTCGAGTGAACTCCTTCCCAGGGAATGTTTTACGTCATGATTTTTGGGCTACATTCATCAAGTTCCTGGTTGCGAGAGACTAATTCAACTTTCCGCAGTACTTTGGGTCTGTCTCTCTAAATGCATGAAGCCTGTTTCATAATTCTACAGTCTTTGCCCACTTGTCGTCAGTAATAAAAGTCACGTGTCCTGTTCACCTTCATTTTAAACTTCGAAATTCGAACCAATAATAAAGCATTTATAACTTTTATTTTCCCTTAATATTTTGTGATATATTCTAACATTCACTTTGTTTTTTGTTCCATTCTTGTTATCTTTGGTATGATGCGAGCTTCGTACTGACTGTAGACTCAGATATCCTCGTTTGGCATCCACATGAGAGGCAAGGTATAAGACATGAGTCTATCATTTTCTTTATTAATATTAAATTAATGTCTGAAATTTTTGTATGTTCTATATGTTTTCCACGTAATTACAGTTATTCTCTTTGTTCTTCAGTGTATTTGTATTCTCTGCGAAATTATATCTGTTCACCTAGATTAATATATTCCTCTATTTAGGTACTATTACATAGTACATATTAAGTACTATTACATAAATTTTATACTACACTATCATATTACATTTATCTACAGTTGTTTTGAATCGGAATTGGTGCTTTATAGTGTAGTTTTTATGATATAATTTTTAGATCTATACCTACTTGTACTACATTAGTCGAGCTCTACGATGAGCATTTGAACCTCTATGGTGTACTCTATGTCCTGAAAAAAGCGAGACGTTGGCTACAAATCTGAAATGAGGAACGTGGTTTGCATTTATTTTTAACCCTTTATTATTGCAGACCAGAGGAGGTTTTATGATGTTTTGAAGTACCAATTGATATTAGCAATTTTCTTAACAATGGATCTCTTTGGTTGGCTCTTTTTTAAAGTAATATTCTGTGATGACTTGCTTATATTATTTTACTTATGATATTTTCGTAAAAAATAATATAATGAAATTCTTCTTCAATCACAATTTTACTGAAATACACATTACAGACGATAAATCTTAGTTATTAGCGAGACAAAGTCACACACGAGATGTTTCAACTAAGTACATAAGAGTATCGACCTGTTAGTAGCCTCAACACTAGAGTTATATATTTAATTATAGATCGCAATAGACTACAATAATCTCTTAGCATCAGGTGGATTGTATGTTTCTGTGTTATTCCATAACATAAAATAAATCTAGAGGTAATCTAACTGTCAGGATTTATAACCCGTAATTCTCCAACCTTTAATTTTCTTGCGTCCCTTCTCTTTTATCTTCGACGAACAGAAATTCGAAATTTATCCTCAAGATCTTTTTTTCACGATCCACCGCTTCATATATCAATGAGACAATATTTGTTTAACAATTAAAAAAATATAAATATTACCTAGCTGGTTTCGCAAGCGGTTTAACGGTACCCTAAAGGAATATCTACTACGATAAATCTACTTTGGTTACTCATTGACACGTTCATTCAATAACAGCTACACACAATACTGTCGCATAAGTAATGACCTTAGAAAACGTCCTTCCCGGAAAGCCTCCCGTCGTGAATCACTGTCCACTGAAAACTGATAACTTGTAAATAGATGAGTTTGTATACCTAATTGTGTTTGCCATTTACCACACACGCTGTTTGTAATAGATATCTATACCCTTTTTAATATCGTATAGAAAAACCATTTTTGCACTCATAATATTTAGTTTTTTTTCTTTACGTAAATGGTTTTACTTCAAAGATCTTTAGAGAACTGTACTTTTTACGCAGTATGTTAAATATTTTTATTTTTTTTATTTAGATTGATTGTTTATTAAAACCCGTTCTCTGAAACTGGTAGTTAAGTTTGAAAAGTCGTTTTTGCATTATATTGCCTTTTTATTGAGTTACTATTGAGCTATCAAACATCACACTACAAGTTACAGGAACGTACCAGTCATCACAAAAACGTAGGTCAGAAAGTAAGCTACATGAAAAAGAAGTGCGGGCAGGCCGCATACCGCGGTGCAGGTTGTTAAGAGACGAAAGTGAGTAAAAGTAGACGCGAGTGCAAACGCGGCATTCAGTACCTACGTATTGTTATATAAGGTTTTAATCTTTTTCTTATCAAGAATCCCGAAAATGTTTTTTTGGAATTTTAATATTTTGTTTTCTAAAAAAACTCCAGAGAGTGAAATAAATGGAAAATATTTTTTTATTATGCTTGTTTAACAAAATGCATTTATATAAGAAAATACTTATATAGATATATGTATTTGATCAAATATAGCTTTTATAAACTTTATATTATCACATTAAACTATGTTGAACCATTCAATGATATTATAAATTTGCTGTTGTATTTTTAGTTACTGCATACAAGTACCTAATATAAAATGCATTTTCATAAAACAAATCAATCGCGATTTAATCAGGCACGGTCCACCTCGGGGAATGGTCTGAAGCATGTGCAATTAATTGGCTTATCGTCAGTGTATTGATTCAGTAAGGCGATCCGTTTTAATTACCGTCATCGCTCATTTACCGGTGATTGGTTCCCGGTACCTACTTCAAGTCGGGCTTATTTCTCTTTATACTAGATGGTCCAACCGAATAAATAAGGTTTATGCATGTGAACATTTAAGGGTTTATACTGCAAGTAGACAATACTTGCACAGAATATTAGAATTATCCATAAGTAAAATGCTTTATTTCATATATTGTAAGTTATATTTGTAAATACGTTCGCTTCTCTATGTTTTCTGAAAATATGTGAAGTAGGTTAAAGATCAAAATTTAGGACAACTAATTACTAGTTACCCTAGACAACTGTACTATACGACTAATATATTATGTGAAATTTGTCCAAAAAAATATCCACGTTGGATAAATGTTTTAAAAGAATTCGTGTAATCAACGAACAGCTAGACAAATACATTACGTAGACTACCAACGTTACTTAACATTAAAATAATGTAATACAAAAAGTTTGTGTTAATCTAATCAGCATAAAAAGAAACATTATTTTCTTTTCAATAGATAGTTTAGTCTCACGTATTAATATCGAAAATGCAAAAATGTTCTTATAAAAGAGCATAGACTTAATTATTCTGAAGTAAAATACAGACGGACATTAGAATTATGAAAAATGAATGTTGTATCGAATCCCTACAATAAGTCGCAGCTTTCTGTAAAGGAAAGCATCTTGATGAAACCATAGCATCATGATAAGGGTCTTTCAAAGCTCGCCTGGATAAATAACATCGCAACGTTGGTAATCGCCAAGCGTATATAGTTGTGTTCCGACGTTTGTTTATTTGAGAGCCATATTCCTTCTGTAGGCTTAGCGTGTTACATCATATCATAATTTAACATCAGATGAGATTGTGGTCTAAAACCTACAAAATCAAGGATAATAATAATAAAGTTCAATGATTTTCCACGCGACTGCATGAGTACCTACTATTATGTATCCAGTAAAAATGGTAACATATATATATAAGAGTTATTCGTCGAGCATATGCCGCGCGACGGGTATGCTATTACAACTAATTGACAGTCCGCACACGAGTTGTGTTTACTGCTGTATTTGTCACTTCCCCTCGGCTAATGATATATTACACGTCTATGCCCGGAGGAAACTTTTCAAAATAAACAAAACGCTTACGTCTACCGCCACGCACGAATACGACATACAGAGTAACGAGCATGAATGTTTCCTACAAAAAATTACATCGAAATTAATTACTGACTACGAAGCATCAAAATAACTCCAAAACATTAACATCAGAATTTTGTCTTGTAAGTTATTAGACATAGTTATAAATAATCTAAATTTTAGTTAATCGTCTCGAGAGGTCGTCGGGTTCAAGTAGTCTCATAATGATGGTATAATATTACCGGCGGCGCTTTTTCGAGGGTGACGAATCGCTCGACCGATTAACTCTTAAACGACAAATAGAGCAACTCCCTTCCCGCAGCTTGCCACTCGGGGGTAAACTAAGCCACGACTTCCGCTAATTATTCGGGGGAGCGGCTCCGCAAACATCGTCGTCCCCCTTACACTTCACAAGCCGATGCACATCTCTGCAAAAACTCTCTGAAAACCAAAATTTTCCCTTCTCCCGGCGGGTGGTCATATTTCTTCCCTCTCGCTCCCATTAAACACACCGTAAACGCTTTCCTTTTTTCACGCCCTCGCTCTAATAGAAAGGCAAATTACGAGCTTACGGGCGCGGACGGGTGGCGATGTACGAAACCGCTGCCGCGGTGCGTCGTGCATCCTGCTTTCACTCGCACCGATGCTCATATTTCCGCATTGCTCGGGAAACGGGAATCGACTAAGTGAACTTCCACGACATATGCTTATCTATGCCTATATACACTAGATGGCAATACAAAACATAGATCTTGTATTCGTAAATAGACGACGAACCTAAACAATTCCGAGCAAATACGATAAGGAGAATGAAATTTTACCTTACGTTATTATTACGGAAATTCTTATTGATATTAGAATTTTATATACACCATAACTTAAAAACAAATTTTGAAACAATTTAATTTTATTACACTACATTATTTTCTTAATTTTCTACTGAGCATATAAATTTTTCGATTGCCTTGTATAATTAATATTATCTATAATTACAACTTTTTCACATAACAATGTTACAATTAATTTTCAAAAACAAGCTAGTAATGATGCAACAGGTATATTTAAGATTTGTTATTATTCTCATAATAACGCAGTTTATCTTAAATGGTGCGAGAATATTTAAAACTAAACAAGTGAGCAAGCCCCGAATGAGTTATTAAACAGAGGTGCTAGAACGATATGAACTCGGCGTGGTGGGTGAGGTTGACGAGCAGCTTGCGTGACATCGCTCCCATAGAACATTGTCCATGCAAGCCGCGACAGTCGGTTCGCTTCGCTTTATTTTCCTTGAAGGCTTCAACGAATAACATTATTAACCTTGGATATAAATACTTTCGTTTCAATCATTGAAGTGTAAATAAGTCATATTACATTTATTAAATTTAAGAATGGAAAAAGAAACAACCGATAACTTCATGAAGAAAAAAGTAATATATTCTATATTATAGATATAGCGTAAGATAGTTATTATATACAAATTAAAGTATAAACACTTAACGCGCAAAACTTGATATTTTAACCAGCACAACTAAATAGCAACATAATATATAATAATAGGTAGGGACTAAGTGTACAAATCAATAAATTCAGAGAATAATACTGTGAAAATTGATAGAATATACAAAAAATATATATTTATTCCCAACCGATTGAAATTACATGTTGTGTATCAAGAAGTTGTTTTCCAAATTTAAAACCAAAAATTGATAATTCTTAAAATTTATTAAATAGGTTACATACCAAAATTCATAACCAGCATAAATTATGAACAATAATTTCAGATCTAATTAATAAAAGAGTTAAAATTCAAGTATGATACAGAAATTATTGTTACATTATAAATGCGTCCAACTCTTTATAACGTAATTCATTATACCGTAATTCATGATTTACATTAAAAGCCATAGATTGATACATCCTTTATAAAGCAACAGCTGTTCGGAATTACAAAGAAATTCGTTCAAATTTAGACGCCACTAAACATTATTAGTATTATTATTTTATGTTATCAGTTTACAAAAGGTTTCAACTAAATGTTTGAAGTGCCAAACATTCTAAGAAAGAAATCAAACGTCATACACAATCGTACGTTTGTAAATATTAATTACCAAGAACTTGTACGTTACTCTTGGATTACAGTGTCTATAGAAAACTTTGGTCTTAGTCACTAAGCACACCAGGCACCAATATCATCAGTCGTAAACTAACTTTGAATCAGTTAACAATACCAGTAAAAGAAAATCGTTAAATGTGGACGAAAATGTATTCGAAAAGAGTAAAAGAAAAGTAATGGTGCAAACTCTTCATAACGTAGAAAAGGTCGCGAGTCCTTTACGCTTCGTTATACTTTTTGAACGTTATATATCGATACGTCATTTCTATGTATTTACATCTCGATGAGTCATTGATTCAGTTAAAAAAAGTAGAATATAAAGTATGTTAAAACTCTCCGTACAGTTTGAAAATATTGGTGACATTAGCCGTAACGACAGAGCTAAGTTTCGGTAACGATCACGTGTAAATAGATTGCAGGCTCGGTCAAATAGAAGTCATTTTCGAGTTATCGACTTAACACTGACGCGGAAATGGAAAATAATAACTTCATCATAGGGTGGTAGCGGGCTACGGATATAATTTGGTCGAATTAGACCTTATTTGTACGAAAACTTACGCTAGTTAGCGAGCACCGGGCGCGAACATGTCGTTATATTCATAGAACTAATGTGTGACGAAGTTACATGTTCGTGTATAGAAACAGTCGTTGTATTTTTTTTTATTCTTTTATTTTATTATATATTTTTAATAGTGTTTCGATTCATTACAATTTATCAATATATTATCGTATCAAATGGGTCGAGTTTCATTTATACTAAGACACAAACCTGATTAAATAAATATTAAAAATTATTAACGGTAATCATACAATCTAACTGTAACTCTGTTTATATGTTAATATAAAAGTATTTACTTATTAACTCTTTCCACTAACTTCGTATTTGTATTGTTCTCTATATTCGGTAAGAAAATTAGCTTATGCTTTTTTTCTCCTAGTCTTAAGTTACCTCTACACCAAATTTGAATGCAATAGGTTTAGAAGATGCGACAAAGAGATAGACATATGCAGACATGTATAAACATATATTACGTTACTTACAGACATTACTTTTGTATTTGTTATACAGATTTCAGAAGAAAGCCTAAAATAATCAGCCGCTAAAGATTAATAGCTGTGTCGGTTGTGGTTGATTGCGAATTGAACTTCTAGAAACATATTGCCTTTATAATAAAATATAAAAGGGTACGCACAGTACAAATTATATAGGTATTATACCTAAACAGCAGTTCGGTTGTGCAATTCCGAACAATATCAGTAAGGTTAAAATATTGTTCCGAGCAAATTTCGAATTATACAAATTAACTACATCCCGGCAACGTACAGTTATCAGCTGATGTAACAACTCATATTACATTGTTTTTGTAACAAAACAACGCTGGTCGCCCACCCAGAATCTACATAAAAATAATTTATTTCAACCGAAGGGTGGCTGTGAAAATTTAACGCTCTATTTAAAAAAAAAAGTTACCACATGACGAAGTTTAACTCGCTTTCTATCCTTTGTTTCTGTATAAGATTGAGTGCGAAGAACGATAGGTTTTTTTACAAATGTCTAGCCAGAAGCAATAATGGTGATAAAAAAATGTCATGGTGCAACTGTTATATTGAGAGTATTACTTCCGTATGTCGCGACACTAACGACCAACTTTAATTAGAAGCTAACAGATGACAATTTTATGCTACATTTGTTCATACCTTCTTTAGATATGTAGCCTTATGCACGTTATGAGACAATCATATTTTTGTAGTCCGGTGAAACTGTAGAGGCCTTACCAGGTCAACAGTGTAATCAGTTCGAAAAAAAAAGGTATATTTTTAAAGCTAATTTATTTTAGCTACTTGTATACCGTGATTTAATCGGTTACCAGTTACTTTTTCAGACATAGAAATGTTCACAAAACACTCTTTTGTAATAAACAAACATGTTCAAATTAAGTGCAGATTATTAAGTACACCTATGAAGGTGTTAGAGGTGAACAGTGAACACTGGGTCGGTAGTGTCGGTACGGATAGTGCAGCGGTAACGAGAAGGTCGGGGGTCGCGGCAGTTGTAGGCACAATGGCTCGTTTGGCCGACAATGCCGCCCCCTCGCGGCCCACTTCATTACGCGCGTATTGTGCCACACACGAACACGCGCGATATCCACGTTGCCAGACCTGCTGCGCTGTGACTTCTGTGACCCACTGCGGCACGGCACGGCGGTGGCCAGCCAAAGCATTCCACGATAAATAGGCTTTTGTTTTGTAGGCAGAGCAAACAACAGCCACACAATCAGCGGTAATTGAAGAAGAAAAATTTTCAATTAATTTTTGAAATCGTATGTAATAGTTCTTTTTGTCAGTGTATTTTAAGATACACAACTTGTATTTTACGCTCTTTTTAATATTCGTTTTATATTTTAAGTGTAATAAATGCGAATATGAGTTTATTTGTTTGTTACGTTTTCATGCGTTAACTACTCAACCGATAATCATGAAATTTCGTACACGTGTTGTCAGAGGAATGGACATAGCGTAAATTTTATCCAGAAAAAGGTATTGTTTCCGTGGGATAGGTGAAATCTATATTAACATAAGTGAAACCGAGTGTAATAACTATTTACATATATTCAAAGGAAGTTAAATGGTTATCATGGAATAATCAATCCAAATAACTTAAATGTAAATCCTTCATGATGTTAATGTAAAATATTTAATGTTATTCTATAATACAGAAGATAAATTGTTCTTAAATCGTAGGAATAATGGAAATGCGAATGAATTGATCACAATAGTCGTAGGCGTAAAACTAACAGACTTGAGAGTCTGCGTCGCGCCTGGTGTTTCGCACAATACCATCTACACAATGGTGGGCTAATTGTTCGTCGACAGGCTATACACCACCTCATTGTTATAACACCAATAACTAAGTTCAGATTTTATTATTAACTTCATTGCATCCGTAAAATAAAGTATTCATCTTTATCAAACCTCATCAATCTGTACTCACAATGTTAATTGACGCGTAAAATTAACTTGAATCTTCGATTATCTGCCTCCGGAGTCGATCACATATATGTAAATGCACGGTCAGTGTAACGTCAACGAGCCGTGAGATAAATGATGATTACTCTCTATGCGATTCTCCAAATTACACGATGTCCATGATTACGTAATCAATCTCCGTCGGGCATCGCCGTCAGCCTTTCATCACGCGGCGCGGGCGCATCACTCTCCCCAGTATTCGGGACCTTTTTACACCTTTTTTTCCTTATTATTTAACGTGGCTTATTATATTTTAGGCGTTAATGGTTGTTAAATGACCACCCTCTTGATGATGCCTTTTCGTCTTTCATCTACATTTTAAGATAATGTTCGGCGCTGGGTAATAATTAACTCGAAGTTTTATGTTATAGTGTAAGCATGTAATCTTATTCGATTATCAATTCATTCATTTAAACAGTATTATTAAATTTTGCCTGTTATTCTGTAAATCAATAGAGTAAAAGGGCTGACCGTAAACGGTAACCGTAGAAGTTGCTGGGTGAATTTGTAAAGTACTTGCCTTTATATTTTCAAATTAATTTTTGTTCAATATTCAGAAATTGAGTAAGATCGCTACAAATATTCAAAAATGTTATTAAGCTGTTTGTCATCGCCAAAACAGATTCTTGTTAGAATTTGAGTCCGCATTTATTCATACTTATATTATTCCCAAATGAACACATTTGATGTCTTATGTCATTTACTAATTACATATCAAGTACATATGAATTAATTTTCTCTTCTTATCCTGAACTCGTCTTCATATACACTTATTTTGTGTATAATGTTAATAAAAGCATAAGAATAAACCGTAAAAGATTGAGCGCCATTGACTACTTCAGTAAAAATTATATGCATTTATTTTAATCATTTTTGGCTACCAAGATATTTGACGTCATTCTGAATACACTTTAAACTATCAAGTTGTTAAATAATGAAGATGATAATATACGTTTCTATTCTCAACATTATGGTGAACAGTCTTACAAACGTACGGTAGCTGACAGTTCGAGGCGCACAGTACAGCCTCGTGCAAAACGCGACGAGCGCGTGGGTGAGCTCATTGTGTACCTACGTTGAAATCACACGAACCGGTAGCCCATATCTTCAACTTTAATCATTTATAACATAATTTTACATAAACATTAATTCACTCTTTTGTAACGCAACTACTTTTTATATGAATATAAAAAGCTACATCACCATTATGTCGAATATCATTTTTATAGTTGCAGTAACTAGTGTTCGTGATTTCTTTCTTGTGAAATTGTTTTTGATCTGAACTAAGTGTTTATCTTTATTAGTTTGGATTTTTTTATTGGCATTATGTTATTACTACTTAAACCCTCCAATCCTTTGAGAGTTTTTAATTTATAGTTGCTTCTCTTAAATTTTATCATAACTACTCAGTCCTTGTGTCAGCTGTTTTAGAAATAAGCCTCAGAAAACAATAGACGAATCAATTTTATTTATATGAATTTGAAGAAATATTTATGAGAATAACCTTTATACCGATTTAAAATAAATTCATTTTGTCATAACGTTATCTTAAATTATTTCCTCAAATGTAGTTTTGCGTTTTTATGGCATAATTATAAAACTGAGATTTCCAAAACGTGCACATTACTTTACGAACTTCAGAAAGTAACACAGGGGCAAACATTTTAAACCAATCCAACTAAACCAATAAATTTAAAACCAATTCTATTTTTACAATTCTAGGCCTAATTAGAAATTTTACGCGAACAACAAGCTATGTTGATAAAGAAATATATACATAAATACACGCTGTGTTCCGAAGAGACTACATATAGTTTCTTTACAATAACACCTCTAGAACGAATAAAGTACCTACTATAAACTACTAGAATAGTTTACAAACTAAAGGCCTTATATCTCTCTGGAATAGGCTTGTTCTGCGCCGGTAACCAATACTAATAAAGAAAGTATAACCGTAATTACATGAGTCAACTATAATGCTATACTACATATGCTACTACAACATTAGTGCTAAATAATACACATAGACTACAAAAAAAAACAATTGACTTTAATACGCACGGAACCCACTTCCTCTATAATGTGTATTCCACAGCTCAGCACAATGATACTCGATGTATTAAATTTGATAGTCGATCTGAGTCGTTGTATGGCTGACTTCGCCCTTGTTTTATGGCTGCCGGTGCACTTTACACCCCCGAAATATTAAAAAGGCACATTAAAATAACCCCTTTCGCGATGTTATTATTCCAAAACTATTTCCGATACAATAAACATATCCGTGCATGAATTGATTGAAGATAAATTCATGCCTTTATATTTATTAAAGGAACAGCGGGTGCGTTCGTGTACAAGAATCTGACAGCAAAATAAAAGATAACGTGAATGTCTGTTTGTTGTCATGTAATTGCTTACTTTAATAATTGTTAATAACTTAATCACCATAAGTATTTCTAATAACGCCAGCAGATTTATTTTGTTTTATTAATAACTTTCTAATACCCGCTCGCTTTGTTGTGCATATTTAACAAAGGTCAGTAGAATTTAAGAAAAAAAGCAAATAGCCTAGAACCATCTACTAAAAATTCCATATCAAATGAATAGTCCTATGTCGATACTTTCAGTAGTTTTGACGTAATTACGCCTCAAAGCAACTTTTAGACGATTTTTCATACAAGTTTTAATGTTCGACCATAGTCTTGCCTGATACCTTTTCAATTATTATCTGGTGCCAGATAATCCATAACATGCTAATTATAAGATAATTGAGGCTGGTAACCAACGAACCTTCTATAGAAAAATATCTACCAACAACATTGTAAATTTTACACTAGTAAAGAAATATTGCTGCGTAAATACAACGGAACTGCTATTATTGTCACAGATATGTAATAAATAGTCAAATGGAGACTAAAAAAATTAGGAAAGAATACATTTATAAATAAAAGTGATCATATTACGAAGGGTCATGAGTATGAATCGTATTTCATTTTAATAATTTTAACAGATAGACACCTGTTGGAAGTCAGACTCGTGCAGAAAAAATTATAACAACCGCTCAAAACTCGGTAATATGGGTAATCATTGACTACTATAACTGTCAAAACGGCACTAAATATTGTTTGTTAAATGCCATAACTCTTGTATTTTTTATAACGATCTACACCTTTGGAACCCACAAAGGAGTAAGAGCTGATCAAAAGGTGTGCCAGCTGCGAGAGGTTAACGCGCGGTTGGCTACACGTCGGGTTGTAATCCGAGGTCCGAGTTTAATATTTGAATAACTAATCATACACTTGCCGTATTTAGACGCAACAAATCGATTACACTCCAATATAAGTGTAATAGATTTTTTAATTTTATTCTTAAACTTTTTTTGCTACTAGTATTCGTTTATAGACAATAGCGAGGCCAAAATATATATTTTTTCCCCCTAGCGCGCAAAGGAGTTCTAAAATTACAATCTTTTTTATACTTTAAAGGTTTTAGCCTTCTCGAGTACAACTGAATATGAATACTTTTTTAAAGATGGTCGGACTATTGAAATTAGCTTGTTTAGAGTCATTGTTACTGATAGATAAATAAACAATGTCTTAATGTTCGAATAAGTTCCGTGTAAACATGACTGTTGTGTAGAGAGCCAACCAGACGACTGAGCTGTTCGGCAAGGTACATTATTTACATAGGCATTCACAGTTCGCCCCTTCTTGATGTACTCGGTTATTGTCGGATGGCCAACCTGCTTTCAAATATCCGCAATCATGCGGCTCGAACGCACTATTATTTCATGTTCATTCTTGGTGTGCGCACTTACTTCTGACCTACACCTTGTACAGTAATTACTCCGATCATAAAGGTCGTGACTCAATAATGAACCTTCTATAAAAAACTGGAAATAAAATAAAAAGATTTCTGGCAGTTCCTCAGATTAACGCGTTCAAAAAATAACATAAACACAGTCTCTTGAACGTTATAATATTAATATAGATATTAAGCGGAAGTTAGAAGATGTATCTTTAAATTTTAAATAATCATTTCAATTGATATTACAATCAGATAGTTTTTAACTGCAAATATACGTATTTAATTTACTGACTTAATAATTTATAAGCCGTTGATTAAACGGTTGTTACTTTATAACAGTATAATTTCATATTTTCTCACAAAGGCCATTGAGAAAATGACTTAGGATTATTAAATGCCAAACTTAATTACGAAGACACGCACACGGATCCGCCGACTCCGCCGTCATACACATTGATAATAGTTATTATCGATGCAAAGTGTTTAATATTAAATTGCGGATATTAACGATTTACGTTGGAACCATCTGAAATACTAAATCGAGTTCACATAAACTACTTCTTACAATTACAAAAAGGTGTACGCAAATATTTTTAAAGTAAATTAAGGCATACCCCTTCCATACAAGTTGTTCTCCTTTTTTTTCGAACTGACTACGCTATTCGTCTGACGAGCCTTCATAGCTTCACCGAACTACTAAAGCGAGAGCTTAAGGTACTTCGCCACTTGGCAACAAGCTCAAGGATGCCAAAGTGACCGAATCTCGGTTTAGACTGTTGCCTTGAATGCAACACCGCAAATCTATCTAACCTAAACTAAGCTACCTATTCATACATACAGGAGTTCGTGAGACACACATGTGTACCGGTATGTGTGGCTCACGAATTCAAACATGTATTTCGTACTTGACAAGTAGGCTAATCTGGGCTAATCCAGTTCAAAAGTAAGGAAAAAATAAAATCTTACCACCATATGGGCACCTACCAATGTCTATTTTTGCACATATGTGGAGGTGATCAATAGATATTATATTGTTCAAGTAATGATTGCAATTTTTGAGAGTCACTGTATCGCGATAGCAGAGTGCTCGAGGGCTTCACTCCGGGGGACCGAACCTAGGCTTGAGCTGCTGCTGAGGGAGGATGTGGGGAGTGCACGGGAGCCACACCACAGCGGCGTGATCTGTGTACACGCTCTGTTTAGTGAGACGAACAGGTACTGATCGTTCGCTGCCGTTATTTTGTCGGGAGGATCGATAAAGAGCGTTCTACGTATCATATCATTGCTAATGCGCTACCTATCCCAACGTAATGTGAACAGATAAAATCTTATTGCTACTGTATCTTACATTTAAGCTATTTTTAACATATTCTAACTTCACTATCGTGCGAGAAATGTTATGGACCTTTTCCGTACTGCTAAACATCCCTTTCTGATATATTTATTACTAGCTTCTGATCATGGCTTCGCTCGCGTTAATGTAATTTTACTTACTCCACGGAAACAGTACTTTTTTCTGGATATACGACATGTCCTTTTGTGTACCCCTGACAACGTGCTTGCTGATATCATTGATTAGAGAAAATGTGAAAGCGTAACAAACAAATAAAGGAACAAACAAACTTATGTTCGCTTTTATAATATAAGTAAGGATAATGGCACCCAACACATTATTTTTAATTTGTTCACAGTACTGATAAGACTTTTAAAATCTGCATTGCATATACAGCCAAGTCATACAATATCATTCACTGGCTCTATCTAAATATTCATCAATAACTATTATCACACAGTCCTTTCTAATCCTCGTGGCGCAGTGATAGTAAGTTCTACTATTGAACAAAGAGATCGTGGGTTCAATACTCGCACATGAACGATTTTTTGTGGAAGCCATAACTATCAGTCTTCTGTTTGGAATATGAGTATGTACATAAGTATATATCAGCTGTGTAGTTATTATACTACAAACTATAGTTAGTTTGAAATTATTTTTTTTGTGTGTCAAGCTGTCTTTATTTCTTTACTTTATTCTTAGTTCTTTCAAATTGATACATTTAGCATTTATCTTTGAGTAACAATCGTATGTCACTCAATATCCGATTCTACGATAAAAAAAGTATGTAATTAATTGTAGACTTACATTATTCGCGTTTATTGCTGTAACCTTCCATTTATATCTTATCTTGTCTTTGTACCGATTTTGTAATTGTCTTTAGTTTTTAATTTATTAGATTAAATTAATTGTAGCGCATTTGATGAATACAAGTGCTTATTAAGTCTCTATAAATTTCTACAAGGAAATCCATTTATCTATACAAAAGCCGATAAAGCAATAGGACGCGCCAAAGACAATACTATTAGACGCTACTATGATCAGTAGGTATTAATTTGAGAGATAATCGTCAACTAATTAGAAAAAGAAATCTATGTAGTCCTATAAAGATCATTATAAATATCTGTGTAATTATATATATATACAACGTTCACGAAATAACCGCAAACCAATCGTTCCGTACTGAAAAAACTAATTTTAGCATACAAAAAGCGTCCAATAACATAAAAAAGCCAGGTTATGACTTAACATTCAAATATTTTGGGCAAACTCTTTGTCAAAACAGGTCCAGAATATGTACATAAATCGTTCACCAGTTAGTTTCCTCTAACAAAGTCCACTCGGCAGTAAAGTGGCCGCTTGTAAATCAAAACGACGAATCGAAAAAAAAAATGGAAAAAGTACGTATATATCAACGCGACGCCGAGCGGCGTTGCTCGTCGTACGCTAGTGACGCGACACTGATCGAAACTTACGATAATCGATTACAATATACATTATTATTACAAAAATATTGCTCTGATTAAATTCAATAAGTTAAGTAGCAACTCGATGTTTATCAAAATTAATACAATAATTTTTTTTTTTTCATATCCACTAATAAGATCCAATTTAAATAATTTTATAACAGATAAAAAATTATATTTAAACGAAATATTATGAATAACAAACATATATCATTTATAAGCTTATATTTCTGTTTGTACGAGAATTAGATATCTGTCGATAATAAAGTATGATATGTTGGTGGTCCTCAGTGGATTTAGTCGATGTAGAAAGGAACGGAATGTACATCACAATAAAAAAAGATAAAGCGTATTACGGGAAGTCCGGAGATAAGGGACAACTTTATGTATTCATATTAAGTTTAACATAAAAATGAGCGCAACAACACATTTCACTGTTATTGGTTGCCCTTTGTTAACCTAACACTCCACTCACTGGCTTTTCGTGTCTGGTTTGCACGTGTAGTCTCCTATTTTATATATATTATCAACATTTATGCTGATAGTACGATTTAGAGACCAAAACATAAATAAATACAATAGATTTAAAAAAATAAAACGTTTTCATATACACAAAAATATGTTTTTAAGCAATACGTTATCATAATATTATTTTTTTGTATCAGTAGACAAAAACTTTAAACTCCTATCAAACAAATTAATAGACATAGCATTGTAAAGCAATTTAAAAACACGTTCCAACACCCTCCCATGATAAAATTTGTCTCCGATATCCCCTTTTGATTGTACATGTTGATTTATCTCTTGTTTAGGCCGCGTGTTTGTAGATTACACGATTTTGATACTTTTTTATTTTAAAACAAACGCCCTTTATAAGTATAAATACAATAAAACTGTAAAATTATGTTAATATAAATTCTTCGAGTTACGTTACTTAAATTTATATCGCCTTAGTTAAGTTCAAGAGTCAGTGCACATCTGTTGTATTTTCGACCTCAAGAATTTGTTTATCAATTGGTCATTAGAAAATGAATGACATTTCTAGTTTTTTCAATATTGCTTTTAAGTTCATGCATGTTATTAATATTCATTCAATACACCTGAATTGTCTGTTATTTGTCAGATCTAAGATCCGAAACGGCTGTAACGATTTTCATGGGACTCTAACAGAGGAGTAACTTACAATGAGTAAAAAGTTTGTAAGAGTTAAATAATAATGACAAAGTACAATAAAGTTAAAAACAGTCATAAATAATCTAGTCAATAAATATAGTCATCAGGAGCAACAAAACCCTTTTTACGAAATCGCGTCACGAGTCTCGGCTAGTTTTACGTAAGAATTTAGATCAAGAATCAAGAAATATATATCACAGTACTCCCTATAACAATAGGTTGCCCTCCCTCGAGATTGAATTGGCCCGGGTAAGCGCAGGGTACAGTGATTTAAACTAACTGCACTTGTTGCAATACAGAGGACATTCCCTCTAGATAACATATGACACGGGGCTAATACGAAGATTACACTCGTTCCGTTACACTTGTTCCGGCATAACCACCGTAACAACTATAGATAACTGACCGTGTTCGTAATGGCATAAGACGTAGCTATACCAGACGACCGAGATTCTGACACGGTGTAAGTTATTACTTAGACCGTATTACTTAACGCGGCATTGCACTTTAAACCTGTTCGCAGCAGTTGTACCAGATCCTTTATCACGATATACAACTCGACTCGCGGCTAATATATATTGTAATATTATACAAAAATACGGACTCAAACAATAATGTTCTAGCCGACAATCAATAACGATGAGTTCAATAAAAATTGAAAGTGCTTGTTAGTCACAATTTAAATTCACTTCGACGAGGGTTTTTATAGATTTTTTCGGGAATATGTTTCAATCTGTAATCCATCGTATTCTACATACGTCAGAAGTACGAGCGATCCCGTATCCTAGGGTGGCTGAACGTTTTGTCCCTTACACAATGCCAATTTTCCGCTCGCCGCCACCGCTTCGCAATTATTTAGATAAACCTCTCGGCGTGACTGCAAAAACATCTTCCCCTCCCGACATTGTTTGTTGTCTTTGGGGCTTTGTAAATTTATAGGCCGGCATTATGCCGACGGTTAGAAAAAATGTACTTTTAATTTATCTCGTTAAAGGGTTGAAGGACGGCTAGGTTCGCGAAGTAATTATTCCGGAATTGGCCACTTTAGCTGATGAATCCATTCCATTGAACCCCCTCTCAGGGGTCGATTGTGGAGTGAATTAATTTGTTTTTGACTCGGATTTCGACGGAGTGAAAGATTATATTACTTTGATGAACTAACTAATTAATTAAGGAGTTATTTTCATTTCATAGAATCATTAATCGAAATTTATACCAAAATAATCAATGATATTAATTTAAGGGGTGTTCTCTATATAATTTAACGTGTTTTTTAAATTAACTTATTCTAAATCTTTTGCAATTAACTGTTAGTTGTGAATATATATCATATTTAATTATAACTAAAGGAATCATTTACGATCCTCTGTAGACGTATGTGATTTTTTTCCTAAACCAAAATATATAAGTTGAATAATCTTCTTAAATTCAAAACAAAACCTTAAACAATAATTATTAATACTAATTATAACTCACCTGCCAGTTTTAGTAATAATCATTTCAGTGCCGAGGTCGTGGAACTTGTCCCATAAGTCCTTAGTCTCCAATTGGCAATCTACTGTGAGTAACTCCTCACAGTTGCAGGAAGTGGCAGGCGGCAGTGGCCGCACCGGTGATGGGGTATCTCGTTCACCAAGTTCTAAAAAAAAGTCGTGTTAAACTATATTTAATGAATAATGACACTATAAGTACATTTCAAAATAAATACTAAACATTTCCATACACAAAATAAACTTTCATAATATTATAACTTAATTGTAGATAATGCTTTAAGATGGTTCTCTAACCTAACATTAGGGCACAGAACAGTTTAGTGCTATACCATAAACACAAAATGACCAAAATAACCTACCAGTAAAACTCCTCGCTTCGAACTAAATTAAGTTGTTACGATTCCTGTTTCATTTAATAATTAGTCAAACTGGATTTTCCACGAGAGCATTGATCGTGTTTTGTTTGAAATAAAAATAAGTATTTTATTTAATACAGTCGTGAGATTGTATAAACCTCGTGTAGGTAGGTATCTCTGTACACTGTATTTATAGTGATGTATTACAACAAAAAATCATATACCTACTCAAATTTCAAAGAGAACGAATGAAGTCGTCTAAATAATTATAAACAATTTAAAATGGACTTATGAATTTAATTCTTTAATCTGTACAAGTCCTTACTTCTTACTAATATTATAAATTTAAATATGAGTTTCTCTGTTTGTTACGCTTTCAAACCTTAACTAATCTACCAATCATTATGAAATTTTGCATACACGTTATCACGGGTATAGAAAGGGACATAGAGTACCTTTCATCCAGAAAAAAGTATTATACCCGAGAGATAGAAAAATATATTTTACTACATTAAGGCTAGCAAAACCGCGGCTAAAACATAGTATTAGTAGTTAGTAAGCATTTGATATTTATAATGATAACCTAGTTTTAATAAATAAAGTAAACTGAGAAACGGCCCAATGCAAATTTCACCGGGGAGGTAGGACTCCCCATGTACATAATATAGGTATCTACGTAATAATGTTATATATATATATATATATATATATATATACATAATAATGGGTACTATACCCATTTGTTTTCGACTGGCTTACCACACACCATACACTGTAACAAGCAGGCTTATTATAAAGGCAGATTATAAATATCTTTATACTCTGCTTTATTTTTCAATCACTCTGTGCTTAATCATCAAATATAGTGTCGTCACTTCATCGTGATAAAATAACAAAAATGTTATCTGCCGTTAAGGTTAAGGTTCCATTCCACCACGTAAGGTTGTGGATAAAAACCGGTAAGGTTCCTTTCCACCACGTAAGGTTAACATTAAAATCCGTTAAGGTTCCGTCTCATCACGGAACATAAAACGTTTCTGTTATGTATTTATCAAAAAAATATGTTTTCTTTTATTCAGTTCCAGATCCTTTACGCGAACTCGATTCATGCATGGCCGATTTTAATTATCTGTTGCTTGGCTACTGTTTCTTACAGTTTGCATTATACTGACATTTGAATTTTTATTTCTATTCTTACATTTCCGTTTTTACGATGGAGTACAACAAAAAATCGCAAATACACATATGTCTGCTTATCGAGGTATTATATTTTCCTTTATAATATTTCTTAATATATTCGCTATCATAATACACATTCTGTGGAAATTTCAGTCGCCTGCCTATTACGTTCAAAAGATAGAATCCTTTAAAAGTAAGATCTATAACCACAAGCTTAGCAACAGGGTTCCTTTTTGATCGAACAGAAACATAAAAAAGTTAAATATTATATTTCTAGAATGACTTTTTATTTGATCCGGTAATATACTCAATCGATTTACAAAAAAAAATCAATGATTCGTAAATCATATTACAATCTAATTAACACCAAAAAATGTTTTACTTTTTGTACTCATCAATAAACTGTTAAACTTAACTTCTGATTTAGCGTGTAAAAAGAATGAAGGTGATTTCATTATTATTTTCTCATAATAATTATCTGTATATTTTTCTTCTATATGTTGCTTTTATTAACATATGTTTTTTTAACTGCTTAGTCAATTTTGGCTTGACGGGCCTTCACAGCGTCACCGGACTACTGTTTCATATGTTAGGCAGTCTTATAACATTAGAGAAGCAACCAGCTGGAAGCTTTTGTTAGGTTTTATAATTTGATGTTTGAACACATACGGCGATATAAGATTTTGAACGAGAAGAAAAATACAAGAAAAAGAAGACGAATATTACAAGAAAAATATTTCTATGATAAATCCGATCGCAATCTAAACAGGTGAAAATTTGTCACGGACTATTTCTACGTTACGTACAAAAAGTAGCTCAGACACAAAGTAAAATATTAATACAATCTAAAATTGTTTTTTTCTATAACTAGCTTTTGTTTTCGACTTAATATAGACAGCTTAGACTTGATTTATCTCTCAGGAACAATACATTTTTCTCGATAAACCCTATATCCTTTTCTGTATATTTAAAATAGTTAAGGCGTGTAAGTAAAACAAACAAACGCACCATCGCATTTATAATATTAGTTAGGATTACGATATAAAACGCTACATCATTTATCTTTACGAACAAGATTTAGGCAAGCATTTTTATATCAGCTCGTAAAGTTATCAACTAATTAGTACATAGTTATAAACGCACTAGTTTCTCACTATGCACATGTTGACAAGAAGCCTATGCCCTTCTCCAGATCTCGGATTATTTCTATGCGTAATTTCTGTATGTTAGGTACAACTTCGTTTTTAAAATAGGTAGGTATTTGTGAGATCATGTTATAGTAAAAAACTTAATCTGGGAGAAAAATAGTTTCTACATATTACAATAATAAGTAACTATACAATATTCTCTATTCTTTGACATAATCAATCATATAATTCATGTGCTCGTTCTGTAACATCGAGTATCATAAATGTTTAGCTTTCAATAGTTATTCTAAACTAAGCACGAATACGTACGTACGTACGTCTTATTTAACTATATCTTCGCTATTTCGCTTACTTACTAAATAATAATTCATGAAGTTACTCATGCAATTTTTTTAAATGCTATTAAAGTTTGCCATTAAGGCAAGGTAACTAAATTGAAGTATGTAGTTATTAGTTGTATACGCGGATTATACAATGGCGGAATGTATGATAGGTAGGTGAAACGATTGCGTAACACTTCAGAATATCAAGAGCCTTGAATTTGTTACCAGTACCCTTTTTTTTTTTTTTTTTTTAATGTGGGAAGAAATCCTTCATTGGACACCCACAGCCCTGGGGAGCTGTGGGGTGTCAGACTCTTACTGACTAAAAAAACCCACAAGATACCGTCTGCCGCGCTATGGAGTGGCACGGGATCGAACAAGCAAGCACCATGCCACCCCGGCGACAAGGCCCAGCGCGAACGCCCTGACCGCGACGACAGCCCGGTCAAGCTGCCTACCCGTCTACCGAACCAATGTGCAATGGAAAGTCAGGTCCCCAGCCCCTTCCCTCCTTGGTCCGGTTTGGCAGTCAAGGGGTCACCCCCCCCAACCACCACCACCTGTAACTTTTTTACGTGGTTTTCTACCACGGTGACTTTTTAACGAGGTTTTCTCCCTCTCCCTCCGCCCGAAGGCCACCCCTCTGTCACTTTTTAATGTGGTTTCCTCCCACAGGAACTTTTTAATGAGGTTTTTCTCCCTCTTCCTCCGCCCGAAGGCCTCCCCTCTGTCACTTTTTAACGTGGTTTCCTCCCACGGTAACTTTTTCTTGAGGTTTTCTCCCTCTCCCTCCGCCCAAAGGCCGTCCCTCTGTCACTTTTTAGCGTGGTTTCCTCCCACGGTAACTTTTTAACGAGGTTTTCTACCTCCCTCCGCCCGAAGGCCTCCCGTCTGTTTTTTAACGAGGTTGTCTCCTCAACACCCGTAACTTTTTAACGTGGTTTTCTCCCACGGTGACTTTTTACCGAGGTTTCCTCCCTCCCACCGCCCGAAGGCACACCCGTCTGTAACTTTTTAACGTGGTTTTCTCTCACGGTGACTTTTTACCGAGGTTTTCTCCCTCTCCCTCCGCCCGAAGGCCACCCCTCTGTCACTTTTTAATGTGGTTTCATGATAAGGACGGTGAACCCGGCCCGAAGAGGTATTTGGAAAATATGTTGATATTAACAAAATACTAAAATTCTGAAAGTCTCCAATCTCTAACTACCGATCACTAATTGATTGGAGACAAAAGAAATAACATATTTATAAAAAAAGATTAGATACAAGAGCTCATAATAACTCTAAAGGAAAATAGCTATAACTATAGTTTTCTAAAATCCTTGAATAAAATCGGGCTATAAATTTCATTCAAAATATTGTATATTTTATTTAAAGATATATGTTGTTACTGTAAATTAAAATAAAAGAAATCTTTTCTCTTATATACATAATTTTTTTCTCGATAACCAATTAAGTCAGAAACCTGAATCCTTAAAATTTTAATATTTAATTAATAACCATATATATTAACATCCAAGTATCATTTATATTTAATTTTTTTACCGCAACCAACTTCCTCTTAACTTACATCGTTAGCTGTGGTGCTACATAACATAGAATTCTGTGAGAACTTAACTGTTTGTATGGGAATACTCGTTGAGTGTTTAATTACGAGACCAATTTTTTTTTTTTATAAAACTAGGTGTTAGATATTTAGTGAAATAATCAATTTCTTTGAGTCTACACTTGCAGACAATTACTTCCATCATTTCATGTGAGTTACTTTATATAAGCACTGTTTTGAATATAATGTATACAGTTACCCAAAGGGAAATAAAGTGGGAAAAAGATAGTCGTAGTTGCCGAACGTTTAAAATCAGTGAAACCTGATATCTGCATGTTTGAGTATCAACTAACAAATTTCTAGAGATTTTAATACTTACATTAATATGAAGTGCAACGTATTAATATTGAAAATAAGTGAAGACTGAACAGTTGTTGCAAATGTTGACCTCTTTAGCATGTTGGTATTGAATAGTTTATTTATAGTCATTTGGGTATTTCCCCAAACTTTATACTCTGAGCAAACAAGCCAGCTGCGTTTAATAACATGAGGATATGACGTATGATTACAATAATAACTAAAGCAATAATGCCTCAGTGGTTAATGTCGATCACCGTCAAAATCGACGTAGATTTGAATTCTGGAGAATGCCAAAGCCAAAGCTTTCGGTAATGGAAAACATAACATACTCGTAGAGGTTTTTTCTAAACCCGCCTGAGTAGCTACCATCCTCAAGATGAAATTCTGCCCTATAGGTTTATTGTGATTACTATGGTAGACCACATATTCATTTAACATTAACTGAGATAGTGATCAAACATTAAAACCTATAAATATAAAAAAAATCTTTCAAGCTGACTATACGTTGTTGGCCTACACGGCGTCACTGGAATATAAATAAAATAAGTACGAAATGCTTATATGAGAGACAGGCCATACAACCAATGGAATGAAATGATACAAGATCGTACGGTACTTATTTTTAAAACATTTTCAAATACCTTATAAATTTAGCATTTGTTCACGTAGCTATGAGACCTAAATTATAGCATACTAAGCCTAGAAGGACTGACCCTGAACAGTTCCTCTACCTCTATACATACTTGTTGTCATATTGTCAACTTGAGAATAGTAAGGTATTATTAAATGTTTTACAACTATTCTTTTAGTTTATCACCATTTTAATAATTTATTTAATTTATTATTAGTATCAATTCTTACATTACTAATCACTATTTGAAAATGGTTTTCGATTGAAACTAAAACATTCAGCGCAAACGAAGTTGTTTACAAACCTGATGAAGGAGCGGGCGATGGTGCAGCGTTGTCCGATGCATCACGTTCACCGTCCGAGCACTGCTCGACGTCGACCTCCACGTCCTCATCAGGCATTGGGGACCGACAACTTGATGCTGGTGAACTAAGTGTCGCAGGCGAACTCTGTCTCGAACCGGACTCTGGCGACATAAAGTAAACTAATTTCACCATAATTGTATAATTCTTCAATTTTACAAATTAGTTTGACCAACTCCCTAACACTTACATCTTGTTCGGTTACTCTTCAAAAAATATATGTATAGATAATGTTAAGAAAAAAACTAAAACCTAAATCTGTATCTTAAAAGTTCCAAATTGCTTTCTATAAAGATAAATGTACTGTATTATGTTTTATTTATTCATTGATAGTGACATTAAGAACCAATACAATTACAAGAAGTAATTATGACAATAAAATGTAAAATGAAATTAATAGTATACAAATATCTATGTGACAGAAATATAAATTGATAATTCATTGTGTTAAAACAAAAGTAAAATGCTAAGAGACGATACAAATACAGAGTATTTTACCGACTTAGAAATCTTTTTATTCAAGGACAAACACCTCTCTATCTCTTAGAATGTTATTTACTCAAGAGTAATAGCAACTAGTAATGTGCCAATTATTATATCCGGTGTATCCATATCGCCATCTCTTGATAAAATATGGTACTTAAAAATATGAAACAGGCAACATATAAATGACGTAATAAATTATCGTAAAATGTTCATAGATATATCTAATAAAGTTTTCTTAGACTCATTTAATTCATTTTATGAAATGTCTTTATAAACAACTTTACCAAATTGTCAAATAATTAGTTGTTATATTATAAACTCTAAGGAATTTCTTATTTAACTGTTTTAAATCATTTGAATAAATAAACAAGACAAAATAGATAAGACTTCATTACCACTTATACAATATATCGAATCAAATTTCTGAAAATTTCCTTTTAAACTATTTTCTGTTTTTAAATTTATTTCTCATAGCCATAACTTCTTTCTGATTTCTTTGTTTTGGTACTAACATTGTTTATATTAATACTGCCATACAAAAGTGTTTTATGATATTTTATATAATTAAAATGATAAGAGGTCTGCTATTATTCGCCACATACCACAAAAACTACTGGATAGATTTCGACCAATTTTTTTTGCTTTACATTTTAAACACTTAGATCTTATTTAAAAACGATCACCACTTCATTTAATATGAGGTTATTAAAGACTTAAGAATCTACCATTTTTATAATCACCACACGTTCAGACATTTCTGTGTTCTTGCCGTGGAGAAGTGGTGCAACCGGTGTAGTAATTGTGTTTTTCTTCTGTTCATCAAATATATTGTTAAAAAAAAACGACGCGACTTGGTCTCGGTTACCGGGTAGTTATAATATAGAAATTCAAACAAAATCCCTTTTATCATGGTTCCCAAGCAAGTCCAGTAGCAGAAACTGTTATCTATACGTAACCAAATTAATTAGAAATGTAGTCGATCAGAATAACAACAACGACGCGTCACGACCGAGGCCAAGGCACATTGTAACAGTCATAAAATCGAATATATTAATGAAAACATAAAAATATGACATTGGAAGTAGTTGCGTGTCCCAGGCGAGGCCGGTGTCGAATGTTCCGTTCCAGACAATTAATCTGAAATAACGAACTGACCCGTAACACGACGCTTGCGCCTGCGCATGTGACCGCGTCCACCGCACCAATTAGCATTCAACCCTTTTCGTTCTTGAGTTTTGCAACTTCAGAAACATAATTACTTATTTCACAAACATAAATATTTATTTCAGTTAACCTGTTTACTGTATAAACTATATTACATGTCGACATAATAATTAAGCGTAAAGTTTCAAGATCTTTTATTTATATATTTTAATTAAATCAAATCAAATCACTGTGATAAAATTAAAATAATATTATAGAATTCATGGTCTTTATTATATGCTTATATTAATATTGAGTAGTACCTACCTACAATATATGCAGATGAATATATATGTATTATATTTTATTATACCTAATGTCTAGATAGTTGTTTTTTGATATCATTATTAAATTGTAGAAGATATAGAGATATTATTCATTTAATAATCAGATTTAAATTAATTAAGTAACTTGAATAAGTAAAAACGGATTTAATTAGTGGTCACTTCGTGTAATGATATTCGGAAAACAATTCACAGACATGAATATTTTACTGCAGAATTCTAATTGCATTATGTATTATAGCAAAAACTAGCTGAATGTTATATTACTTACAATGATATAGAATGTATTTCGTTATTTACACCAGGGCTGTCCAAACTACATGGGACCCAGGGCCAACAAAAATGACTTAATACATTGGGGGGCCGCAAAATATTTATAAAAATAAAATACAAGTATAATAAGTATCATTATTTTATTATCTACTTTTTCATTAATTTGTCTTTTAAAGCCCAATAAATGAACAACGCGCGGTGTCGGGTGTACCTATTATACGTTCGGGGAGAACTCGGGTCTCGAGTGAATAGTGTTGTGTGCGGCATAATCGAATACATATCCAAAACATTTGAATTTCGTCGCAAGAAAAATAATTTACTCATTTAATGTATTTAAACAAAGAAGATAAAAAAGATTCTGCGGGCCG
Source organism: Antheraea assamensis (assembly GCA_035772565.1). Lineage (NCBI taxonomy): Eukaryota > Metazoa > Arthropoda > Insecta > Lepidoptera > Saturniidae > Antheraea > Antheraea assamensis. The sequence goes on along the minus strand of JAQQSE010000064.1, from coordinate 6,374,797 downwards.
CATGCGGCCCGCGGGCCGTGGTTTGGACAGCCCTGATTTACACAATAGTCTCTGAATGTATGTATATTCAGTAACTAGCTGGGTGGTAGGATGTTTGTACCCGATTTAATCGTCATCACCACATTCATAGATGTAGCCCACTCACAGTGACTCTATTTTGGCTTAACACCTTTCAGTATCGGCTATATATAACCAAATGTTGAAAGGCTTGCAGATCGGTATGACGGCAGCAAGTGGCGATGGATTCTCTCGGTCATAATTTCTGGGTTACATTGTGCTTAGAACCGCGTACAGATAGTGCCATGCTTAGAAAATGTACAGGGCAGGCACATTATCGTGTTCCAATGAAGAAAAGTACGAGACATTGGTTATAGATCTCGTGACTTCAAAAAGAGGTTTCAATTTCGTTTCTTTTTTTAATTGTTACCTTGGAACTTCATTATTTATATACCGATTTGGATTTTTTTTTTATTAGAAAGGGAGTATTTTCAAGGGGGTCTCATTTTAATTTTATTAGCATTGAACTTTGAAGACACGTCAGGTATCTCTTCGAAAGAAAATATATAATTTATGGGATATTGGACGGTTTGTAACAATCTATATGTAAGTACCTAACTATGACCAAGAATGTTCTGGTGACTTCTATTAAATCGGTTTCATTTAATATACAATAGAGTGGTTATTAATTTTGCACTACGAGATTTATCTTTTGACCTATCATACATATCTAGGTATTATAAATGCAATTCAATTTCCCAAAAAGTCTTATAACCTGGTTGGGGTGTTAAACCAAAATAAATAAGACACATTTTAAGAGTTATTTTTTATTATTTTGTTTCTGAACATATATAAAGATATTTATTAAATAATAAATTGACTACTACATATTTTGATGCCGTATCATTTAAGAAGGTTTTTACTTTGATTTTCAGCTGATATAACGAATAAGCTTTTAATCGGATTTTATTTACCTCTTAAAATAACTAGAGTTCATATTTTTTGTACTTGAATTACACAAACGGAAGATTGGCAAATCGACGGATACTAATTTCGCTGCTGATGTAAAATAATTATGGCTTTGATTAAAAACACTGAATTAGTAATTTCATTTTCAATTAGAACCATTATAACATTTATGGTTTTTGAGGGTTACTCCAATTCCTATTTACTTATTGTTATCATCATTAGATCTCGATTTGTACACTAAGAAACTAACCTCCAGGCGTCACCTCAGTAAGTACGGCAAATAATTTTCAAAAGAATAAGAACTACGATATAAGAGTGGCTAATACTTATAGTCGGAAAAGTAATTTAAGGTCGCTTTATTTCTGTATTAATATTTATTTTATTTATTTATGTGATATATAGCATCCTCATCTACTACTACATCACAACTAACTAAGTACTAACTCATCAAAGTAATCTACAAAATTTAAAAACACTTTTAATATAGATAGATAATAATTGTCTTCAGGTTTTGTTTTATAGCTAGATCACCAAATATAATGTGTATAATAGTAGCATATACCATAGTAGTTATATCATATAGATATACAATAAAGTTATAGTAATTAAAATTTATCAATAAATTTTATAGTTGGTAGTTAATGTTCACTAGTCATAGATACAGACTGGTTTTCTTCTTATAAGCTTCCGAATACTTATTTTGTGTTGATACGGGTTAAAATTAAAGTTTAAATTATTATATAGAATGCTTTAATTTTAAATAAACTACATCATACAATGTTACTTACTTATTTTATAAAATGTATGATTCTCTTATATTTAGTCGATTATTTTAAAACAACTAACTATACAAGCAATTATTTCTTATCAATACAGTTTTAACAGAAATATATAACAGAAATGGTTATAATGAAATGGATATTAACACAGAGTAGATCTTGAAATCGATTCGAAGTATTTTTTACAATATTTTTTTAGTTATTATTTGATATCAGAAAATGTATATAGACATTGTAGGCCTAATTACCGGTGTGTGGCGGAGAGCGAGCGACGGGGCTACGCGGCTCCACGGTGCTTCGAGCCATGATGGCCGCGATGGAAAAATCCGTCGCTCTTGTCTTTCCCTCTTCGGCCACCATCCTGTCGCCTCCCGGCCTCCAGCACTCCACGTTTTCCACATCCATCAAACACCTTTCAGTACATTTGTCCTACGCACCGCGGATTTTTACACAACATTTCACTAGCAACGTTCGTGGCATCGTTTCTTTCTACTACTCATTTTACATGAATTTTTAAATATCTTATTTGAAATACCTAATTACTATTAAAAATATTACCTATAGTAATCTAATCATGTTTAAGTGTTTTATAAAAAAATATGACACTTTTTATTAGGATAAAAGAAAATCACAATGTTTTTTTCTTGTTTAGTAATTATTATTTTTTAATCGTTAAATGCGTGAGAACGCGTTGAAGTCAGGTTAAGCGCGCAAGCGAAAACGGTACGACGGCCGACCGCGGACTGAGCGCGCGGGAGCGGAGAGGCGCGCGGGGCGGAGCGGGCAGGCGGGGCCGCCTCCCTAAGCGCAACCACTGGCCGTTTTACCCGCTGTCACCATACCCCCTCCCCCCTCATCTGGCAACGAACGTTCCCTTCACTAAGCTTTTCAATAATAATAGCATTTATTAAAATAATTTATATCGTTTACACTATTTGTTCAATGTCATTCTCAAAATGATTGTACAAATGGAAAAAAAACTTTTCTATTGTTAAACTAAATAAATAAAACAAATTAATATTCAAATTAATAAAATACAAAAATTACATATAACTGTATCAAAACCGAAGGTGTACTTTGGGGTTATATAAAAAAGTATAACTCTTTTAATAATCCAGTGAATGCACCGCCCATAAACCAGATCAGTTGATTAGAGCAAGAAAGCGCTAGTCAGTTATTTGAAATCTCTAATGCTAGAGAGAGTAGAAATGATGACTGATGTTTGTTCTGCATCTTTAGTCTTAACAGCCAGTACTTATTACGAACGACTTGGAATCAGCCTCAAATAACAATAGCATATCTATGTGTAATTAAATAACATCAAAGACTTTTAATGTTGACCAATTACAAAAAATATAATAACATTCTGCAACTTATCGAGATACCTAGGTACCTAGATACCTATTTGTCAAGTATCAAGAAACATAGCATTATATTACATTCTCAACCTCGTATCTTAAATGCAGCAAATCGAAATCATATCTTAGTATTTCCTATACCCTAAGTACACGACACGATACGGGACATGAATTCTTTAGCATTTTTATTGTGCAGTTAGATACATCACATTCGAAGAAATACCAAACACATTTTCATGAGCACTAATATTAAATACCTATGTATTTTGAAATGAAAAAAAAAGTCTAATTTCGTAGGTATTTTATTTTGAAATAAATTACATTTAAACTAGTTTGAATGTATGCGCATTTTACTTTATCTATTTCTTAGTGAATTTAATAGTAGATATATTTTGTTCACAGATAAACATCTTCATCTAGATATTTTAGACATTTTAAAGCAGTAAAGTTTGTGAATAGGAGGTAATAATTTCTGGGACTATTGATTCGATTCTGAAAAAATATTTTAGTAATAATAGGCTACATTATTCCCGAGCACTACGCAGCATAATTTTTATCCTTATTAAGTATCTTACCTAATTGTAAATTTAAATGTAAATTCGTTGGTTTGCTACGCTGTCACGCCTAACTGCTCAACTAACCATCATCATCATGTAATTTTGCACACACGTAATCATGGGCACAGAAAAGGATATAGGATACCCTTGGTTCAGAAAAAGTACTATTCCTGGGATATAGAGTAAATTGAGCGAAACTGCAAGCAAAAGGTAGTTAGTTAAAATGTAATTAGCACAAAGGACTGAATATTTTATTATCAAAAAGGGTTCCTTAAAATACACCCAAATAATATTCAAAACTGAATATAAAATAATTCAAATATACATATCAATATTGTACAAATTCATAACGTTAGCAATGAAATCCCATAACGTATGAAAATTTTCATATTTTATAAAATTGTTGATATAAATGGTTGACATAGGCGAAAAGACAAATTAAAAGCGTCTAAATAAAAGTTCAACGAACGCTAGATCATAAAACGTTCTACATAAGTAGGTACTTGTCAAGCATGTATGTAGATATACAAAGCTATCTCCAGTACAACATGGTACAATATATTTTGACAGGTGGCGCATCAACTCGACATCTATAACATGCTTTTAATAATTCATACGGCTTTAAGCGAAATGAGAGAACAACACGAAACGCCTATTCAGGCGTCACAAGTCGTCATTTATTAGATATATACGGTGAAATATAGCTTTTCTCGTCGGAATGTATTACGAGTCAACCGCGAAGCACTTCTCATACGCGAGTTCGAGCGGGGGAACATTACAGGAAGGGAGAAATAACAGTTTGTAAACAAAAATAATTGTACTATACAAAATCATTTTATTCAATTTACAAATTGATGTAGAATTGGAAAAAAAACTCATATTTAGCTTCACAATAACATATATTTTTTAATAATAATGGCGAAATAGGGCAAGAAAAAGAAAACAAAACGCTAGTGAACCTACTGAATCAGATTTGCAGGAAGAAATCCTCATCGCTATGATAGACTTGAAACCAAAGCCTATATGGAGGTACAATTCACGTATACATCATACATAAGCGCATCATTTGAATCTTTACCACCTGTTATCGAAGAGTTTGGCATCGTCACGTTTGGCGTCCATATGAAGTTAGCAAGTTGAAATTATAGTGGTTCTACAAAATAACCCCAAGGACAGTTGGTGTCAGGTGCGCGAGGCCGATCGTAAAAATTAGCTAAGTCAAATCATATATCACAACATGACAAACATGTTGTGCCGACTTTACTTATGTGAGGGTAAGAATATGATGAATAAAAATAATTATACTAAAATACCTACTACTTTGATAGTAGTTGGCCTTTCACAAATTAATATTACCCATATTAATAAAATGCTAGAGGACTGCCGTTGTGTGCGCATAACGCAGAAAGTACTCGATAGTCTTCTGTTAAATATTTTTGATGTTATTTTTTAGACAATTAGTCCTTATCCGAAAAAAAAAAACATTATATCTTTATTTCATATAAAATCATTAATGCTTTAAGAAACTACAATTTTTATAAACACTACGCATTTAGCGATGTGTATTTTCTTTGCGCGGAATGGTGGGGCAAACGGTGTGGCGCGCCTGCGCAAGACAACTCAAACGAAGTCGCATTTGTCAGCCAGTATGATATTTAAGCAAGATAAAATCTCTACTACACAGCCTGCTTTCTTAAATACCTCTTTCATTTCAAGGAGACAGTATTAAATTATATAGAAAAAACACGATAGATGAAATATGGTCCCACAACTTCACGAAACAGAAAAAATACAAGTTTAATTTAGTTTTTTTCCTATCGCCGAGGTATATACTAACCTAAAGTTGAACATTTAGATCTTCACGATTAGGTAGGCATTCACATTTTGTAAAACCGAGAAGAATTTTTAGTGAAATGCAGAAGTATGATACCTAATTATATTTATTTTATTCATACAGTTTGAAATAAAAATGGTTCGTAGAAGTTTAAATAAGTAAAAAGAAATTATGGTCACCTATTAAAATATTAATATATTTAGATCTAGACCGATAAGTATTCTTATATCACCAAGTATAGAGATAGACACTAGTAGGTATTAATAAAGATATATAATTTAAAACGAACACATGCATCTCAAGCGATGATAGATTATCGGTTTGCGTGTTCAGACATCGCTTCTATTGACGTAGGTTCGAATCTTTCCGAATAAGCTGGAGCTTTCGGTGAAGGAAATCATCATGATGAAATGCAAAGCATGGTAGTAGAGTTTTCTCTAAGTCCGTCTCTGGCTAGGTACCACTCTCAAGTTGGAAATCTGTCGCCAAGCAAATATTGGTGTGTTCTGGTTGGTGTGGTCAGCACTTGAGAGTTGAGAGTCAGATTTAGCGTATTTAGCACTTTAAACTACATTGTAATTTAACATCAGGTGAAGTTGTAGGAAAACGATAACATCTATAAAAAAATAAGCTACAATAATCTATCAGATTGTGACATGTATTATATTACGAAAGTATTACATATAAAAATATAACAATGAATACATTACCTAAATAAAACAAACTAAAGTACCTACCATAGGGAAGTTACCGACTTCTTACAAACATTTACTATTTATAGCAAACTAATCCTGTAAAACCAGTCACAACACAACTCCGTCCACAATGTCGACACTCATAATTCATTCTCAAAATCAACACTACAGACATGAATACACAAAAAAAAAGAAAATAATGTAAGAATGAACGCAATGTACAAAGCCGAGACCATTGTACGAAACTAAGCTACACGACACACTCGGCGACCGTTTTTTCAATTTGAAAATCGACCGTCAAAACTCCAATGAACCTTTGAAATATCAACAAAATATTTGTTGGGAGCGGAACGTACCGCATATCGGCACGGCCACACAGGATGTGTAAGCCACATTGTACAATATTAGAAAGATTCGGAATTTTGCGTTAGACAATGATATTTACCTTCGACCATCACATTTTCAATAATTAGTTCAAAATTTATTAAACTTCATTCAGTTATAATGTAATCAAAAATTATAATTTAATTAAAAGATGCATTAGAATTTATTATGGCTGTCCTTTTTCTGTCTAAGATCTATCTAAGTTCGACCTTAATTCGAGTTTCGATCATGTGGTACAAGACCTTGGCCAATTCTTAAATATAAAAACGATTTTGTTCGTAAATAACCGTGAAACGAACTATTTAATCGAAAAACTACGCGTAAAATGTATTTAATACTCAAGGAGGAACAAATATATTTGTTTACAATAAGGGTAAAAAAACCTTTACAGACATATTCGTTGTCGAATTCTTTAAATATTTGTAATATTCAAAGGCTTATTACAAGTGAGAACTATTTAACGTCCATTCAATAAATGACACTTCGCTCCCATGACATATGTATATGGCGCAATGACAAAAAATATATCACTGTTCATTATTTACGATAAACTGAAGCAATAAAGTGTAATAAAAATATTGCACACATCATACGGTTGAATAAAAAATAAGTAAACATAAAAAGGTATGTGGTAGCTCCGTAGCCAGTGAGATGGAGCACTATAACAAATAGCTCGCATAGGGGATCCTATATCCCAAAGAATATTATCTTACGGCGCCAGTTTTAATTCAAATCCACAATTTTTAGCAAAGCTCGCTAATATTAATACTTTATAACAAATAAGCCTAACATATATTTTTATTTCCAAAAGTACAACATCTCATATTATATTATTATTACAAGCTAAATATACTGACGGTAATACGGTACTGATTTTGATTTTGATTGATTTTGATTTTGATTTTAATTCAAGTTCATATTAGTGTCTGTATTAGTTATAAGACTACGACACAATCCCAAGCGCAGTTTATTATAGGTCCAAAAATCGGTTCTGTGATTTTGTGTATTTGTGAGTGAGTACCTACATCATTACGTATATTGAATCGATTGAAATCGATATCTAAATAAAATCGAGTAAGAACTAATACCATGAATACTGAGAACTTTATAGAATTTATAAAACTAAAAAAATAGCGACATTTTATGGTTGTAGTACACGTTAAACTTTTCAATATTCCTCTTATGCATTTCTCTATTTTCAGAAAGACAATGATACTATTGTTATAATGCAAATAGTTATTATGAATATTTATCGATACTTCCTTGGTAAATATCGTGTCCCTACCGTGAGGTAGGCACTACAACAAATCGCGCGCATTATAAATGACAAATGTAAGCTGCGCACACGCGGTGTCGGGTTGCGCCCACCCGCGCGACGGATTAGTTTCATCTTACTTTTCGTCCTACCAATTTCGCCCTACACCCTGTACTAAAATAACTTATGCCCTCTGCCCTTGACGTACGTGTTATCTATACCCTCCAACCGACACTCCAATAATATGTACTTATATTAGTTAATTGAATTTTCAATGTAATAAATCTAGGTGGTATTAACAATAATAATCACGCTATTGAGCTATTTTGCAGTAATTGTTATTATAAAATGTCAACAATTATATATTGCAATTTGTAACAACGATACGACAATGAAATTAATATTCGTTTTTTGTATCGTGACTTTGAATACGAGTAACGTGATGTATCGTAACCTTTCGAACTTATATGATGTTGTATATTACTTGTTCACACTTTGCGAAAACACTAACGACCATTGACATTGTCAATGATAATAACGGATAATGAATAGCAGAATAATGATTGCATCACATCACAGTTTTAGTTATTGCAATAATGACCAACCCTTGCACTTACTAACACATTAAGTAAGTGCCCCATTTTTCACTATCGATATGTTTCTGCTAAGACATCATTATATTTTTTTTTTCTACAGTAGAAGTTTATATAAAAAAAACTTATCCGGGTGGTAAGATTTTATATGTACAACACGGAAAGCGCTTTTGAGCTACACTTCGCATTGGGCATGCCTGACGACAACACAATGCCTCCTGCACAATTGCGGAGGTTAATCCTATTAAATAATTCTCACTTGAGAGTGTTTAAGCTTTTATCGGGGTACGGCCATAAATCGGTGCACAGGCGCAAGTAATCTCTGCCTCCGCCCCGCCGCGCCCTCGCCCCGCCGTTAGCTATAAACAGAAGTCAACGTGTTGGACTTATAAATCGTGCTCTTAACTATTGTATCTCACGCCACAATAATGAAGTTAGCTCGTTCAGGAAGAAATACGATCACCACGTGGGTGGCCAATGTGGTTGGTATAAATCCATACAGATTATTGCATACGAATGCGGTTCGACTAATTTTTTGTGTATACCGGTAGTGGTGCCGTCGACACCCGAAGCCCTGCAGCCGGTGAAAGGGCCATTGAAAAAACAGATGTCGGTTCGCGGTTACCTATTACATAATATTGATGCTGACCCCTGAAACTTTAAAAAAGAATTGACCTTTTTTTTCTTAAAATCACAATTTAGACGCAACATCATTATTGTCAATATATCAGATTACAGAAGAGAGACTATATAAGATCAGAATCAAAAGAAAAAAATCATTTCAAGATTACAATAATTACTGTGAAATAAATAAATCAGATTAAATAGAAATAGACATACAACAAATATACTCACATATGTATTTGCTTAGTCACATATTAGAATGTAATAGTTGTAGAGAGAGAGCTTACGAAATAAAGGTACCACCTACATTAATAAACATAAAGCAATAAATTTCTGATGATTAAATATAATTAATTAAAATAATTTATATATATATATATGTGTGTGTCTATCTATAGTCTAAATAGACATGATTAAATATTGGTTTAGAATAATATATATGTGATTTTTTTTTTCATTTTTTCGAACTGACATACCCTATTGACCCTGGGACTCTACAGATTCACCGGACTACAAATATATGTGAACACAATTTCACGAACAGCCAATAGATTCTAAATTAAGTATTGTAAATATCATGGCATCGCTTACATATTAAATATTTAACACGAATATAAAGCGGGCTCTTAATAAATTATATATCATAGCTAATTGTATGATAAGCTATAAGTATACTGATCTTGTAAGTTCTCAGCTCAATAGTGAGAATCATTACCACTGCCCCACGAGGCCTATGTCTGACGAAGAAGTTCTATGAGATAATCTAGTGTCAGCCAAGCTAGACATTACATGCCCTTATAAATATATTGTTGTACGTTGAGCTGCGAGAGACGTGGGAAAGATCGTGACGAATGCTGAATACACGGCACGAAGCCTGAAGAGGCGTGCGTAATCGGCTCTATAAACAAACACTCAGATCAACACTAAAACTGATATATTTCACCAAACTTTTATATCCGTTCGCTCCAACTTAAAATATATTACTTTTCTTTAGCACCTTTTGTATCTTTTAGTGCGTTGTCCCGGCTTTTATGAGCGCAAGCGGCTCATAAATCATTGTAGTAGAAGTGGCGTATACTCGTAAACAATATGCTTCCCGCGGGGCGAGAGTCCACACTGACGGTCGAATACTAGGCTAATATCGTTGACCATGAATAGTTTCATGTCAATACTGTATGATGTCACTTGTATTATTACCTGCAAATGAAAAGGAACATCTGGGAAGCATTATTAAGTATATTTAATTAAAGCAAAGGTTTAGTTCAAAATCGGGATATTTCTGCTTCATTAGTTCACACTAGAGGCACGCAACAAGAAAAATAAATTGAGAAACTTTAATTCTTTTTCAAAGCTTTCAGAGCGAATCTTGATGACATAATTATTAAACGTAGTTTACAAAATTGAATAAATCAAAACATGCAGATATAAGTTAAAGTACATAGTGCGTGACAATTTCGTTTTCCGTACAAAAGTGATTTATTTTTCATGCAAATTATATTTTATCACAATAAAATCGTTGCAATAAAAACACACACTTTCATACTTAACGATACACAAAAATGTATGATTTTACTGAATAAAGAAATAAAATATATAAAATTCATAGCTCCGATGACATTAAATACATAACGAGAGCGGTGGTGAACGATATGTGAAGCAAAAAATTTTGAAATAATTTAACAAAAACAAAATAATTTTCATATTCACTTCGACTGTGGACATTACATTACCGATAACCGTTAATCCGGAGACGCGTCAGTGCAGCGCTGTAAATTAAAGTTTATATTATTTTTAATGGCCCCCTCGAATGGTGTTTTGATTGCGGCCGGCTGGAGGCGTCGACAACTCGACACGATGATAAGGCGACAGTTAACGCGACATACAAAAAACGCACGTTTAATGGCCAAAAAAGCGTCTCTCACGCAGCGTGCCCGCGCATTACCTCTCGGTCTGCGCCCGCGCCCTGCGCCTGCGTTCCATACACAACAAAACACATTTTATGTAGATTCTTATACCGCAAACGTCTCACTTTTACGATCCTCCGTAAGATTCATCTTAACGATATGAGACGTCGTTAATAATTTGAAGCATCATTCTAATAGTGTTTTTTTTGGTATCTTCTAATTTCGGTCGTAGGAACGGTACGGACAGACAGGCCATAATTTTTGTCTAAATACCGTAATAATAAATACCATACAATTTGTTTTCTACAATTAAAGTTTTCAATACAGTTTTTGTTTAATTTTAGTACGCGTATCATTGTAATTTAACGCTCATTCGTATTTAAACAGCTAAATAAACCGTGAAACGAGACCACAAAACGACTAAAGACCATACAACGATAACAAAAAGACAGCCATTAATCTCTCATTGTTGCGCATCGCGGCATCGGTGAAACGTTCCGTTTTGTTTGCGGACTCGCCCTTATATATTGACAACACTCGTTTACAGCTCGCGATTGTCGTTATATCGACTGGGTGTGATAGGGTACAAGGAATAGTACGTTTGCGAGAAGAATGACAGAGTATCAATCATAAAAATACAAACATAGTGTAAACTATTTTTCCTCAAAATAAAATAATCATGTACAAAGCGTCTTAAATAAATTTTGAAACGAACAGTTAACAATCTATCTAAAATACCTTTCGTCGAGGGACCTATCGTGGATCAGTTAAATGCCGAAAAGAATTTTAATGTTTCTTTTTGTAACACTGTAGCTCCCACGAGCGGTCGCGGTCGTCCCCAGGGCATCAGAGCCCGCTTCTCATACACCTAGATTGACAGCGCATGACATGTGACGGCCATTGTAGCGCTGACATGTTGACACTGTCGAAACTTGACTTCTGTCCGGATTCCGCATGTAAATCACAAATACGGAAACCGTACCCGCGTGGTCGCAGTGCGACGATCGGCGAAGGGACACAATGTAACGACAAATTAAATAATAGAATAATAAAGTGTATGTTTGTACTACACCGATCGTGTTACAGCTGTCGACTTTTTTTAAGAGAATATATACGAAAAATATGTTTAAAAGTTGATATATTTTATTTTGAAAATATCTTAATATTTATAAGAATTTTTGTTAAAATATCAAATACATTGGAGAATATATTCAGTGTAATAAATAAAACATTATTTGTTAGTGCACTTGTACGGTAAAAAGTAATACTAACTTTAGCTATAATCATATGGAGTTTTTTTGCGGAATCTTAGTCTATCATGTAGTAGTAGCTCTTATTATTTATTAGCTGTCCACCCAGGCTTCTCACGGGTGCACTTAATAAGAAAAAGATTCCCTTTACACTGTAATACACGTGTAATAAAATTAAATTGCAACTAAACATAATCTATCAATATTTTTAAAGATCTCCATTTTGTTTTTTGTCCCACTCACTCATATTCTATATGGATATTTATCAGCCTAATGTTTTCACTTTTCCGTGCAATTTTTCGAACATTTACTTTTCATACAAACTTTGTACTAACAATTACAAATACAACAAAATAAAATAGGCAAATAAGTACAGACGTTTTGAAGTGTAATACATACATATATATTCCAGAATAGTTTTTACTTATATAGATTCACAATCCTTCCTTATTTAACTCTATATTACGTTATATTCATAGCATCTTCCATAATATAGCTTGGTTATTGTGAAGAAGTAAATAGGATCACAAAAATATCACGAGACACGTTGTCTGATGTTAGAAAACAACCTCGAAAAGATCTAATAAGAGTACCACCATTTTATTAGAACAATTAAATTATCACATTTTATAATAATGGTCCACTTAAAATAGCAGTAATAATATTTTATAAAGAGAATTGGTTCTCTAGGTAGGAAGAAGTACAAAAAAGAACTATACGCTTGCTTCGTTAATGTATCGATATGTCAAAAATACATTTTTGAGGGTTCTTAAAATTGGTGTTTACATGTAATATTAATTATATTCGTATTCGAAATAATAGAGTTTTTCATAAAATATGTAGTCATTTTTTGTCAAATTTATCAAATAGAAGAATCTCGTATAAAGCAAATTAACATGTCGGCAATAAATTCTCGTTACAACGAACATAATATATATTATATATAATCAGATTATCTTTTCAAATATTTAATTTTGAATATGCTTAAACAAAGCTTTTATGTTAACTTATTACAAGAATAGGTATTTTATAATGTTTGTTTTTATTAATTTTGAAATGAACATAATTTTTATTTATAATTTATTATAACATAGTTAAAAAAAATTACAGTAAATTTTTGCGAGTTAAATCAAATCAAGATCAAAACTCATCTTCATGATGTCGTGTTACGGATTACAATAATTATGGGAATACAAAGATTTAAAGTGATTGAACATAAATATAACGTTACACAGTTTTCGCAACAATATCTGTAATTTTTTTAATGCATCAAATGTTTGTTTATTCAGTTGTTCGAATTATTCGCCCGTTATCAGAGTAACATTTTGCCTTTAGTCTTAAGAACAATGGAGGATAATATAAAAATCTAAATGTTGCAACGAGAGTATAAATAACTGTAATTTGAAGTGAGCAAATGAAGAGAGGACGACCCCAAGGGCCGACCCCCGCTGTCTACTGCGACACCCTCCGGCTGTCAACCCTGTATCCAGCAGAGCCTCTTTTTCACTCGCCTCGGTGACAAACTGACAATTTAACTATTCAACTCTAATGTTGTTTAAAGAATATTCAATAGGCCAACAATTCGTTTATTTATGGCCGTGTTGTGCGCCCACAAGGTAAAAACATCTTTTCAAATTCTTTTTAGCTGTTTCATTTCCGGACGCGGTTACAAATCAGGATTTAAATTTTTATGAATACTTTAATATTTTATCGCGTCATATGAGAGTTTCATTTTGCTGCAGAGTTTTAGTTCTAAATACTATGTCTGAAAAATGTATGAACATATGTATATCCATGGTTAAGGCTCACTACTGCACATTGGTACACAGTTTAGACCAAATACCTGCGACGTTTATATTTTAGTAGGTCGACAAGAATCTAAACGTTGAAACAGGGTAACTTTAAATTTTCTTTTACCAATATTTCATATATAAACACCTTTCTGGTTAGTAACGGCCTATGACAGGCTATATTAATATAACAAATTATTAATACCAGTTGTTGCCAACGATCACGTCTGCATGTAGAGAGCACGTACTCTAGTGTAATGATACTCTTGAGTATTAACCATATACAAACTCTTATCTCTCTTTCTATTTGCTGTATATTATTATTTTTCTCTACGATTGTATAGATAAGTATATCGTGAGGAAGCCACAACATGGGAGATCTTTTTCTAAGCCCGCCTGGTTAACTACCACCGTCAGGTTGAAAATCTGTTGAATTATCGAATTAATCGAAATCAATCCAGTAATTTTTGTGTAGTGCGCCTACAACGGTAGACTTCTATCGCTTTATTTATATAGATACCTATAGTCTACCATTTATCTATAACCCTTCTTCTGCTTCTGATATGAATACATTACGTTTTATCGGATTATTCTTCGCCAAGTGCAAGTGAGGAGTTTTATAAGGTTATAAGGCGACCAATGACGCTTGTTTAATTTAAGAAAACCATACAAATGGTGAAAAACCTATCGGTGACTTGCTTCTATGTATCATGTTTGGGTATCAGTTAGCTACATTTTTTGGGTAAACTTTATTCCAGTTTTTAGTATTGTAAAATAGTATGTCCTTAAATGTAATTGTATATCCTTATTAATATTGTAAATTCGAAAGTACGTTTGTTTGTTTGTTTATTACGCTCTAACACCTTAACTACTTAACCGATCATCTTGAAATTTTGCATGCACGTTGTCAGAGATACAGAATGAACATGGGCTATTTGGCTCTGTTTCCGAGGAAGAGATTGAATATACATTACCGCGGACAAAAGCTAGTAATACATAATTCGAAAACAATAGAAAATCATATAAGCTTGAAAAACCCTATTACACTAAACATGCTAATCTAAATGTTTACTGCCCTCTATTATTTAAAAATACTTAGAGTAGAAATAAATGTTAAAAGCTACCAACATACCCCTTCTAAGATGAGTTAGTAGTCCGGTGGAACTGTAACGGCCTTGCCAGGCAGGTAAGTTCTAAAAAAAAAAAAATGAGTTTATATGTTTAAAAAAATATTGTTTAAAAAAAATACACTTCAATATAAAACGGATTACGAAGTTCTTACTATACCGTTCCGTTGTTTCTCATAATCCCTCTGAAGTCACACAATTATTGCAAGTTTATTGGGGAGACGACGCCCGCCCCTCATATTAGTCTCACTTTATCTGTTGTTATATGTACCCCTCGTCTTTATACGTTACTAATCCGCCGGGGAAGTGGCTAAATATCTTGTGCAAATAAACATTTGGCTCTGTACTATTGTCAGGGGAGGAGAGCGTGGCCGGAACAAATCAGATTACGTGGCGTAAGTTGTCGCTATCATACAATCACTGATTGCTTCGTGTAACAGTTATATCTTCCATTAATACTTTTAATGATAAGTTACTCGAATATTTCTTTTGTAGTATTTTCATCCAGTCCATTGGTTGTCTTCCAACAACATAGATAAGCTGTTTTGTTGACGGACTCACCGAACTTTTTAGGCCGAGCTAGCTTACTTAGCTAACATGTGTACTTGCATATGTGCCTCACGAACCCAAACATATATTTTGAATCTAACAATCTGGCTAAACTTATTAACCAAATCGAGTGAATATGCAGTACATCCATAGAAGATCTTTATCCAGAGATCTCAATATTTTTAGAAACTATCGTTTTATAAAAATAATTTTATATTTTACTTACAATCAGCAGAATCAGAATTCGTCAGCATCATACGATTATCAAAATATAGTTTAGTACTATCTAGTGACGAGTCATCGTAAAATAGCACAAAAACCTTCGTGAAAAAAGTCTCATTTGTCCCAACTTTCATGGTCGTTGGTCAAATATTCATCTTTATACATAGATAGGTCTTAGCGGTTCACCACAATCTCACCTGATATTAAATGATGATGTGTCATAAAATGGCAACATGCTAAACTTGGAGAAAGGTTGGATTTCAAGTGCAGCTGTCAGAACAAACCTATAAGTTTTTGACAATGTAGCTTCAAAGTAAGGAGGTTAAATAACCAGGCTCGTAATTGCAAACTTGTTACCATCGTACAATCTTAATACGTAAAATTAAAACATGGTGAAAAGCGAATGTTAATACCTATAAAATGAAGCATAAACAACCATTCTTGTTGCATAACAAATGTTGTATACATATTTTTAAACAATGGAACATTAACATTGTAATGTTGAATATAGTAGGTATCTGTTTCAAACTACACTTAGCACCCGTGAGCGTTCTCATCAAACCATTATGTTAATATTTGAATATATTTATCACATCCATTCATTCTAATGGAAAGCAATACAACAAGATATTTTACTCCTATTGAATGTCATCCTTAGATCACTTCGAACTTAAGAAGCCCAAGTCCGTTTCTGAACTAGCACCTTCCAGTTGTGTAGCTTCGGAGTGCCATTCAAGTTTTTTTGTATTGTTGAAACGTCTTCTAAACAGGTTTTGGTTAAAAACCACTTTTAATAAAAACATGTATCTATGGTGAATAAAATTTGCATACATCATAGTCGTAGCTGCGGTTGGGAGAGCTTCGGGACTCGGGAGCAATGACGATCCGAACGCGCACCGCATGCCTATTCATGAGTTCGACGGCTGCAGCCGCGCCTCCGGCTCCCCACTGTATTTAAATAAATACAATTAACTTGTTTGTTTTACTCACATTCAGCCCGGTCGGGTATAACCTAGCTTTTTGGAATATACTCCTATGTCCTACAAGCATTTTATGTTAAAATAGAACTTACGTGAGGCACGTGAAACTGCGAAGATATTTAAAACTAATCTGAGAAAAGTTATATCCAAATTGCAGATAATACTGACATTTGGCAGCGGACACTTCAATGGTAAACGCTGATCGCGGTTCTCTACACTGTCATTATCTCAATACCGCTGCGCTCTCACCTGACCCATTGTTTTTTTAACAAACGTCTCTGTCCTGTTCCTTTCATAGCAGGACGAGCAGGACCTTTAGTCGTTTATACTAAACTCGACTCAGGGGCGTTCCTTTGGCGATTTATCATTTAATGTTGCCTACAGACATTATTTGAAACGCATTAAAGCCGCGGTTGTGGAAAATTTGTCGGCATGGAAATTAGTACTCTTCTCCGGAGTGCATAATTTATCGTTTTAACTGTATCGCACCGCTAGACTTGCGATATTTCTCTTTACGAATTTATTATTTTTCATAATTCGATGTGACGTCATTATGACTCGATCTCATATATTCAATATTTCATTAATTGTATTATTTTTGCAAGATATACAAAATTATTTACAAAACAGGATTGTTTATTTGTTCAAAACGATAGTATAGTATTATAATTTTTTTCTTTTGAAATTACATAGTGTTAGTGTCTCTAATAAATAATTATTACTCGTCATCATTATTATCTGCTCCTAACAGTTATCGTTTACAGCGACCGTTAAAAGACCGTCTACTTCTCCGCCCTTTCGTGTGCACGTAAATAGCTGGCATATCCTACATTCGCGCTGAACGTGCGTTCACAGTTAGAGGCAGGTTAACACAACGTTACTATAATTGTATTGTATAGCCGTAGGTGGTCTGGCTTTTATTTTGTTACGCTTAATATCAAGTTTCTCTTTTCTTGTACTCTCAAACGTCAAAAATTTTCTATTCAAAAGATTTCTCCACTCCGACCGCTTCGCAGTTGTTGTTTCCCATACAGCTCGTATAGAACTATTCCCATAGAGCATACTCATACGTCATGGTATTCCTTATTACTCGAGATTACAAAAATTAGCCAACTAAAATACAGTGACTATTTTTATAGAACAATGATTGCAAGGTACATTTCGAATGATCGGCCAAAAATATCGGCACTGCCCTGAGAAAAATGTCACGCGTGGCACGGACATGTGATGGATATGTATCGATAGGCTTTACCGACGCCTTGTAATTTGAAACTTAGCCATAATTATTTACGTGAGAATGATCCGAATACCTACGAATAAGCCCCTCTGCCGTCAGACCCCTCTTCTTTCAAGGCCGGAACGAATCATTGATTGCGTTCGAATTGAGATTCTGCCACGAGATTGCCACATAGGCCTATGTCAGAGTGCAGGTGGGTGACGGGTGCTCGCGCGAACGTGTGTAGTTTAAATGTACTTAAACATATGTAGCTTTCACAGTGATGCTAGCGGCGTCTACGTACATTTGAAATACCGGCGCCCGCGCAAGCACCCGTTCTCCCACTCCACTTTAAAAAAGGCCTTACGCTCCGATATCCGATATCGTGCAGAGATCGTATAGGCTTATCATCTTCAAACTCGACTTCTTAAATTATCATTTTTCATAAGTAGATATCATGTATTGATACAACATTGTTATATTACTCGTATTCTTTTCAAATAAGAATATAACCATGGTTTTAAACACCTAAATTGTCAAAATAGTCTGATAGGTTAAATTATAATGTTTAACTGTACATAAAGCACCAGTGTTCGCGCTGACGTGATATAGGAGGCAGTCCAAGTCAGCCCTTCAGAAGGATTAGTAGCATAACTGGCCTGACGACAAATCTTTTCAGGGTGTTTATATATTACTAAAAGCTGTAGTCACCCTTTATCATAAAAAATCATTCATTAGATTAATTATCTTTTCCTACATTTGATACGAATAAAATTGTATATGTTTTGTGAGGTTTTTAACAGAAATCCTTACTAATATTATAAAATCGAGCGTGAATTTGTCTGTTTGCTACGCTTTCACGCGTTATGGTTTCCAAGGGATAAGTTATATCTACATCAACACGAGCGAAGTCGTATTCTAAAAGTAGTATATTATGCCAGGTTAAGCAATCTTTTTTTATTTAAACGCAAAACAACAGAGGTGGCTATTATGTATTTCAATCCGAAGATCCATGTTGCCGACACAACACGTATAGGCACGTGAGGCATTTCTTAGTTACTAAAAGCGGCAATATCGACTGGTCTTCTTAGTACGGATTGTAACATTTTTGGAGGTTAGTTTTAAATTGTAAGAAGCTACAGTAACCTCTTTATACAATGGATTGTGTGTGTTTACTACTTCGTCCTATAAAAAATCAGTAGCCTAACATCTCGAAGTGTGTTCTGGAAGCTACAATTTCAAATCATCCTCTTTTTTATGCTTAGCGACTTACATCCTTCGGTTACATTTTCATTAAACAACACCAGAAAAAAGTATACAAAGGCATTTTTTTTTATAAAATGCATAACATTTTATAAATCTACTTAAATAAAATATGAATCACGTCATGTCAGATTCGAGTGATGACTGTTGTTTTGACGTATCCTGACACTTGCGTGTTTAAAACAGCCTTCGCTTTGACCAAGATTGGTTTAACGAAGCGGAAACTTTGCCGACAAAAATATTGCATGCCGAGAAGACTCATCCCTTTTTATAGTTAAAATATTGTTTTTAAAATGTATACATTTAAAAACAAAAATAACATTTAATGATTGCAGTTCACAAGAAAACTTTATTATTATTTTTATTAAATAATTCATAGCGATAATTTAATTAGTGCTGATAATATGTAAGTTAGCAATTTGCTACTACTTTATGCACATTCTTACTTTTTTTTTAAATATCAGTCTCAGTTTTTTTTTCTTAAACACGTTGAAAAAATAAAATCCAAGGTTTGTTATTGCAGATAGACGTGACCGGAGCCAACCAATTCCAAATGGAGTGTAAAGTAAAATCGATCAACTACTTCTCTATATAACAAAATAAAAACTTATAAAAATCAGGTACTTTAATATGAGTGACACGCGATAATGAATTGACTTTCAATGCAAATGTACAGCCGTTATGAATTACTAGCTTTCACTCGCGGCTTCGCTCGTGTTAATTTAAATTTGACCTATTCCTTGCGAATAGTACTTTTTTGTCCATGAAAAGTACCTTATTTCCGTTTCTGTATCCCTGACAACGTATATACAAAATGTCATAATATTTGAGTGTGTAGTTAAGACGTCAACGTGTAACAAACAAAAAAAAAACAAAATCACATTCACATTTGTCATATTAGTAAGAATTGATACATCTATCTGTCTTCATTAATCAGAGATAGTGAAGATGTGCAAATATCACAATTACTTGATGAACACACACAATGAATTTTACACCGTGCCTATGCGACAGTCATAGTGGGAGCCTGTGTAGGTTGATTGCTGGTGATGACAACGATAATTGTAGAACCACGTCTAGCCGTTAATTCAATCTATAACCGCGGTCTCCTTACCATTACTTTCGAATGATATATATCATTATTTTAAAAATTTTATTAGAAAGAAAAGAAAACACATTTGCTTGCAACACACAATTATTAACACAAATTATAACATATGTACATACTAGCAAGCCCGGCGGACGTTGTCCTGCCCTGATAATAAAAAATATATACTTATGTGCATGAAACGCTTGAGCGGTTTGACTTATTCCGAATCTTTCAATATTTATCATTATATTTCAACCAATTTACAAAAACCTTCCTCGTGAGTTACTCTACCTATTGGTGAAGACCGCATTACAATCCGTTTAATAGTTTTTGAGCTTATCGCGAACATCCAGACAGACGCGGCGGACGACTTTATTTTATAATATGTATTGATAATCTGAAATATCACTTTGCTCTACGGAATTGGAAGCCGGACTATATGGAGTTTGACATCTCTAGTCTACAAAGATAAATATTAATATTAGTAGAAATGTATATATACGTACTACAAGCATGTGTCATACACATGATACATACACTATTATTGGTTGCCTATATTGTAATTTACTTCAAACGATATGCACATTGGAAACTCATAAGTTAAATGACAGAAATATAAATAGTTTGTCATTATAATTCAATAACCAAGAAGAACACTATGTTTGTATAAAGAACAAAACGTTAAATTGGCTGTTTTCAATAAGTAGGCACTCGGTGTACGTTAGGTCGACGTTTGGCGGCGCCCCGCTGCGTCGGGTCCCTAAACACACACAGACCGCGGGACGCCGCACCCTGCCCGCGCCTTGCACACTAATAACACCGTCTTTCCCTATGTCATGCTTTATTTCACCGGAGCAACTATTGTTTTTTGAACATGTTCGTTTTTTCGTTCGACCTGCGAACCAATCTCGTACATCAACAACAAAACGATTCCCTGATGATAATGATCCTTCATCTTCATTGTCTTTTGGCAGTTTCTTGGAATAATATATTATTTTCTCTCGCGACTTGATATTTGATCGTCATATTATAAATGGTGTCATTAAAAATATTTTAATACCCTCTACATCACGGCGATATTTAATTTACTACGGTTGAGTTGAGCGGTCCCGATGCCACTTCTGGAATGTTAAATGACGGATTACCGACCGCTGAGATCGAAAGATAACCATTTGAAGCTGCGTGTATACTATCAGTATAAATGCACTTTGGTCTTGAGTACAATCACATAACAGTTGTCGGTACTTGCATATTTTTGTATAATCTTGTAATTCTATGACTCTTGACTGTAATTTTTTCGAAGGCTGGTTGAAATATGTTAGTTTATTTTATAGCGGAGATGTTTCAAGCAATTGAAAATACTTTCGAAGCATTTTTTATATTTCAAAGCATATATATATGGAAATGGTGTCGGTCTTTATAACGCACTTCGAGTTTTAAAATTACACTTCCTGAACATTTTTTTTTTTTTTTTTTATATGGGAAGAAATCCTTCATTGGACACCCACAGCCTTGGGGAGCTGTGGGGTGTCAGACTCTTACTGACTAAAAAAACCCACAAGATACCGTCTGCCGTGCTATGGAGTGGCACGGGATCGAACAAGCAAGCACCATGCCACCCCGGCGACGAGGCCCAGCAAGAACGTCCTGACCGCGACGACAGCCCGGTCAAGCTGCCTACCCGTCTACCGAACCAATGTGCAATGGAAAGTCAGGTCGCCAGCCCCTTCCTTCCTTGGTCCGGTTTGGCAGTCAAGGGGTCACCCCCTTCAACCACCACCACCTGTAACCTTTTTTACGTGGTTTTCTACCACGGTGACTTGTTAACGAGGTTTTCTCCCTCTTCCTCCGCCCGAAGGCCTCCCCTCTGTCACTTTTTAGCGTGGTTTCCTCCCACGGTAACTTTTTCTTGAGGTTTTCTCCCTCTCCCTCCGCCCAAAGGCTGTCCCTCTGTCACTTTTTAACGTGGTTTCCTCCCACGGTAACTTTATACCGAGGTTTCCTCCCTCCCGCCGCCCGAAGGCACTGCCCTCCGTAACTTTTTTAAGTGGTTTTCTCCCGCGGTACCTTTTTAAGGAGGTTTTCTCTCTCCACAATCCTGAACTAATCTGAGCTTCTACAATGTTATAAAATAAGTAATAGAGGTATTAAACTTCCATCTGCGATTGAAGAAATTGCATACATAACTGTGGTCAAACTGCGGGCCTTACCAAATGTCTAATGGGTAATCAGTAGCTAGAAAATATTATAAATGGCGAAGTATCATTACGCGGAAAACTACACGACATTCTTCTTAAATCTTCGCCCCATTTCACTTTTTGGAATTGCAAGTAAGCCAATCTAGACCTGAGAGTGAAAGATATACAAAAGTAAATGTTAACCAAGACATTTGGTTTTTCGGGCACCAATTGTCGGTGCATCCACAGTATTTTAAAATGTCTTCACTTAAAAAATGCTGACATTAGAAGGTATTTAACGATCGAATATTGATTACTCACTTTAAGGACAATTGAAACTACCACACACTTCATAAAGATGAAATATATAAATACTCACCAAGCTAATAAACTGCAATCCTACTGAGATAAGGAATTATAGTCGCCATAAATATACCTGTAGAAATACCATTGTTGCGGTGGTTGCGATTAGTGATGAGACAGATAATTATGTGAAAACCGAGATAATCCTTTTTTGTTAAACTGTCTATACGCTGTTCGCTTGACGGGATTTTACAGCTTCACCGGACTTTTTTGACGAGTACTTAAGGCACTCAGCCGTATGGCTAATGGTCCTTTGGTTCACCTAGATAATATAAGATATGATAATGAATTAACATAGGATATAACTTAACGGACGCCGTCAGCACAACCAATAGCTGCGTATAGCTATACGAACCATGGACAGCGCTTTCTTTTGCATGGAAACTCTTCCCAACAAAACCGGCCTTTCTTGTACTGAGTAGTATCCACGCGTCGTTGCAATTTTTTTTAAATCAACTGATTAACACATTTTTTACCGAATCTAACACATGGAAGCATATTATAGCTAGCTTTTGCTCATTGCTTTGATTAGGTTAATGTAGATTTTATTTATCCCTCGAAAAGCAGTGTTTTCTGTACGAAAGGTACCTTATATCCCTTTTTGTACTCCTGCCAACGTGTATGAAAAGTGCCCCGATAATCAGTTGAATAGTTAAGACGTGAAAGCGTAACAAACAAACACACTTTCGGACTGATAATATTAGTTGAGATAAATATGAATAGTATGTCTTGTACCGACGACTGCACATAAATATATACCGTGCGCACCAGACTTTATATATTCAAATATTATAGACCGTTGCCAAGCAACAGTTACCATCACGACGTTTGGTCAAAAATTGTGAGTTTGTTCCTATTTATAATACTAATTATACCAACTTATAGTGTTACTTTCCAATTCTAGACTAATATCAAGTAATTGAATAATTATCAGCATAATGGTATATATAACAGTAGAAATGGTTCGTAAAAAGGCAGAGCATCATGATCGGCAACTGGCGCCTTTGGAGGAAATCGCATTACATCAAGAAAATATAGAAAAAATTGAGTACGTACAAGATTGGTGCCCCAAACTAAAGATACTACTCATGCAAAATAATCTTATTGCGAAAATTGAAAATCTAAATAAACTAAAACATCTCGTATACTTAAATCTATCTTTGAATAATATAGAAATAATCGAAAATTTAGATAGATGTGAATCCTTAGAAAAACTTGATCTAACCTTGAATTTTATTGGTGAAATTGTATCTGTTGAAAATCTTACTGAAAATTATAATTTAAAAAACTTGTATTTGACTGGAAATCCTTGTACAGACTACGACAATTATAGGGATTTTGTGATCGGAACATTACCACAGTTAGCGTCTCTTGATGGTGTAGATATTGAAAGATCAAATAGGATCCAGGCATTTCAGAATCTTCCATTAATAAGATCTGATATATTATTCGAACAAGAAAATTATAGACATCAAAGAAAGAAACAAAAAGCCCGACTTGAAACCAACATTGAAAATAAATGGGAAAATGAATATAAAAATATGGACCCAGATGAAAGAAACAAAAAGTTTTGGGCCGAAAAATGCGAAAACGCTCCTGAAGTACGTTATGAAATAGAGAAAATGCGACGACTTAAGTTAAAAAGTTACGAATCTGAAGATAAGAAAGAAGAACAACGCCAGTACAAGTTTTTTGCGTCTGACGGCAGACCATTTAACATTAACCAAGCAAAAATAGACTTTACTTTGAATGAAACGGATACCTACTGTTACATTTTAGATTTAGGTGTTTATAAACATATGGATACTAATTTATTAGACATCGATGTTCAACCAAATTATGTTAGAGTGATGATAAAAGAAAAAATATTTCAACTCCATCTACCGGAAAATGTTGATATTACCAACTCGACTGCGAAACGATCACAAACAACAGGTCGTTTAGAAGTAACCATGCCTAAAGCTAAATTTGACCTTAAACCGGAATCAAAACGGAAAACAATTATATCTACTGAAAACAACAAGAATAATAAATCCATAGTTGAATGGAATTCTTGCTTAGAGCAGTCTAAGAGAGAATTTTTGGAAATAGGACCTGCAGATAATGTTTTAGACTTTGCTAAAATGACACAAGCTAAGAAATGTCCTCAAAAAGTTATTTCTTGTTTTAACTTGTTCGAAAAGAAACCATCACCAGGGTTTGTAGATAATCCTGAAGTTCCTAACCTTATTTGAACAGTTAATGAGGTCTTAAAAAATAAATCAAAATTAATACATCTTAGAATTTATTTATTATCTTATTAATTAGAAATATGGTTACATATATAATGTGCAAACATAATTATAATAATATTTACGGTGACGTTTCTTATTATTACGATTTATAGTTCTACTTATTTGAAAATTTAGTGTTGAAAATTATTCTGTTAAGTAATAAGTATAAAATATTGAAATTTATCATTATTTTCAAATTATAATTATAGGTTATGAATTTCATTAGTATCTTGTTATATGTTAACAATCTCATTGTGTGTGACTGATTAGTACAGAAAGCGTCCTGTAGTGGACAGTAGAAATACTTTCTAAAATCATAATATTTGTTGCCTTTTTTTTGGAATGAATATCAAGTATTTTTTATATGACCAACAAGGTCGCCATGCATTTGATAAAATACTACTATTCTTGCAATCCTTTTGTAATAACAAAAGCAAATATTTTCTCTGTTTAGCTGTTTACTTCTTTCATTTTTCTTAAGTAGGTTTATGACTAAAAATAATAAATAAAACATACAAAATAATAATCTGATAGAAATATTATACTAATATTTGGAAGAAAGAAATTATCTTTATTACAGCAAGTACATGGCCAACACAGTTGTCAAAATATTGGTGTTGCAAAAATATATATTACAAAAAGTAAACATTACAAACAAGATATTATAATTATATCATAGCACTACTACAAATATTTACTGAATATTCGTATATTTACTTATATTATATTTTTTCTACCCTCTGTAAAAGAATAAATCCAATAGATAAATTTCATAGTTTAGTAAAAAAAAGTTCTTAGAAATGAAAAAATAATTTAATAATATATTTTACATAAAAAGTGTAAATAAAAATAATTTTAGATTCAATAATTTGTTATTATTCAAATTTTATAAAAAAATTCGCTAAATTTTTAAAACTTATACTGTGAAAATGTTTCTTGAAACTTATCATTTAAGGTCTACATTTGTTTGTATGGTGGTTAAATCATTATGGTTTTCCAGACTCTAAAGGTTAAATGACAAAAACCCATCAACGTCATGCATTTCCTTAGAATTAAATTTAGCTGTAATTTGATGGCGCCCAACCCACGGAGGTGTTAACTTGAATCTAGCCGTTGCGTACGCTCCCGGTGCTACATCCTGAAAATAATACATTTATTATAAATTTCATCAAATTCTAATCCTTTTAATGTGTTAATATTAAGCCGTATACTGTCATGTAAGTTCAAATACAGGATAAGTATTTGAATATGTATTATTTGTATTGTTAAATGACCACAACAAAATATTAAACCTATTTAGTCGATTAGCTCTCATCGTAACATTACAGTAACTGAAAAGGAAATTTTGTACTATTTTGTTTTATTAAACAAAAGTTATAAAGCATACTTATATTCATTTAGTTATTTATCTAAATATTAATCAGGTTTATATATTTGAAACTTGGTATACTTGATAGAATATAGCGGTAGATCTGTATCTTAGAAGCATATAGTTAAAATTAATTTTTATTGACTTCTGTCCTTGTAACACATTATATCCTTATGCATATTTTAAATATAATTCAGTATCGGCAGAAAAAATATTTATATTTAAAAGAGAGAAAATTATCGATAATTTTGATTTATTTATACTATCCTCTTTTTTTCGGATTAAACAGAGATACATACAAGATGACAAATATTGTATTTACTTAATTATACATTTCCATGTTATGTTAACATAATTAGAAATCCAAGTTATCATCATTATCAAACACTATTACGTTTATATTGTTACATAACATTCACCTTACACAACGATGTTTTCCTATTCTTTTTTTTCGATCTGACTACACTGTGGACCTGGCAAGGCCTCTATAGTTTCACGGGACTACGGTTTTCCTATTCCATTAATACCGACGAGTAATTTAATATCTGCGCCATCTCTGTATTCCGCCTCACAATAGCATAGGACAACTGTTACACTCTTAAAATATAGATGGCACTAGAAGTAGCAAAATCTAATTTTTGCGATAACATAATATTATACACCTAAGCATAAAGAAATCGATACATAAGTTATATATATATCAAAAATGTAGCAAATAAAATGTCTCATACTGATGAAAAACTTAATTACACTATATCGTCCAATATTTAAAAAAATTTTTGTACTATACTCTTAATAGACCACATTTACAAAATAAATTGAAATAACCAAACATTATAATAACTACTCACCTCATGCAGTTCAATTTTTAACTGTTTGTTCAAGCCAGGTCCTTGGATGTAGAACTTTCCTTTCGTCAGAGGAATAGGTAGAGGATTTTCAACCTTAACAGTAACGTTGAATTCACGATTCAAAATCGGTTTGCCATTGATGTTAATTTTAATGTCAGGCTTGCGGATTCGAAAGTCATCTTTGTTGAAATATTCAAATTGATTCTCGACAACAGTCGCTAAGCATGAGACATTAAATGTGCTCTGAAATATAAATAATAATTATTAGTATTTAATTTTAACAAGTTTACAAGTAGATTTCTTTTTGTAAAAATTTGCTTAGTAATGTTATCATTGAAAATAGTAAATAAAATTCACCTGATCGACCAGTTTGGTGTAATAATCCTGGAATGTGACTAGCATGGTAACATTCTTTTTGCCTTCCGGAGCCAATGTAAGATCGAAGTCATATCTCTTCACTTCGCCTCCCGTCACTCCGGTGTAGGTAACTGTGTCTACACGGAGTAGGCCCTTAACTCGATGTTTATTGATCGATGAACTGTTTTTTATGTGTAACACCTGATATCAAAATTTAAACAAAAATGTTAAGTGTGTATATTTTTAATTTTAATGAAAGTGGATAATAATTGCTTAGTGATTCAATATATATTATACTTACCACATTAAAGTCTTGTCCGATTTTAATATCGTCCAATAATTCAAATTCGAAAACAATATCTTTAAACAGTTCGTCTAAATAGTAACGAGCGTATTTATGCTTAGACGTCCTTAAAGCGTTTTCCATCGTCATGCGTTCTTCACGCGTCCTCTCGGGATACTTGTACGTGTTTGTGATATCCTAAAATAAACAATAAATAGTGTTTTACCTTTTAATTATGTGTGTGAACAGTATGTACGCCAGCGTAAAACGTAAATCAACATTTGCGTATTTTCTCACTACATTCCATACACATTATTAAAACTATACCTACCACAGTTTTTATATTTTATAGGTTTTAGCATTTGACCACAATCTCACCTTCTGTTAAACGACGTTGTGATCCAATCTGGTAAACAGGCGAAACCGAGAGTGACTGACTCTCTAATGTAACTCCCGGAACATACCCATAAGTGATTGTCGAAAGGTTTTCAACTTGAGAGTGGTAGAAAAAAACCACTCGGTAGTTAGTAGTAGTACATATGCACTAGGTGTTAGAAAAAGCCATCATGTAAGGTTTCTTCATCGCGATATATGTTTTCCTTCACCGTAAGCTCCGTGTTACAGGTTACATATACAGGTTATATATATATATATAACCATACAAAAGATAAACCAGATCGAGTTTCTTGCCGGTTCTTCTCGATGACTAGGTTGTTTTCCAAACCGGCGGTATTGTAGTCGTTCGTAAGCGGTTTCTCAGAGCCTAAATAAGTAGTTTAGATTTTGATTGTAGGTACTAGTCCGCAACGTATCGGCAATTTTAAACTTTGAGAAATTGACAATTCTATTTTTTTCCCACAAACGGTAGTACTACAAGAACATCACTCAGATTCATGTTTCCAGACAACGTTGTCCTTCACTCTCAGCTGATATTGTTATTGTGTCTATATCGAGTAAATCCGCTCTATCACTACTACCATGTTATTCAAACCGTAGAATTTATGCAAATTAAGTAATGCGTTGACGTTGAGACTCTAACATGATTTATGATATAAATTCGTTTTTAAGGTTATATTTTCCTTATCAATAATTACTATATTGTTAAATACCTTAAATAATTACATAAATTAAATTGTATTGTAGATAGGAGGACACATCAAAACACCTCTAACCTGTTTAAACCTCAACAAGATAAAAAAAACAAGACAAAATTAACAATCTATGAATATGAAAAGTAGTCTCATTCTACTCCACCTTTCTGAAATCACAATATGTTTTATAAAAATATCAAGTTACCTCAGGTCTCATTTTTCCGACGGCTTTAGTAGTAATATTTTGTCCGATAGATGTCGTATCAGTGTTCAATAGTTTTAGAGGTTGATTGTTTCCTGAATATTTCCAATACACCTGTAAATAAAAGAGGTAGTAGTTCAGTAATACACCTGATAGAATTAATTTTAATAAGGTGTGTGATCAAGTAGTACAGTAACCCAAAACAATCGCCTCCCGTATTTATAGAAAAGAAAATCTTCATTCACATACAATATAAATAATGAATTTAAATGTATAAATAGAGACCGGAATCTTGCTTTAAAATCCGAACTATTCGAACGCATCACAGTTACCGGTAATCTATTGCAATACCATATTTGTAATTAACCCATA
The DNA here is from genome assembly GCA_035772565.1 of Antheraea assamensis. Taxonomy (NCBI): domain Eukaryota; kingdom Metazoa; phylum Arthropoda; class Insecta; order Lepidoptera; family Saturniidae; genus Antheraea; species Antheraea assamensis. Next base: position 6,345,023 of record JAQQSE010000064.1, on the reverse strand, counting down.
AATGTAATATTAATATCTTCGATATGAATAAATCTTATTGATAATTCTGTTTGTACATATTACTTAATTCCAAATCCATTGTGTTAAATATCTATTAGAAAAGCCCTCGATTATGAATTTAATATTTAAAGAGTTTATACACGAGAAGCATATCATATCCAACTCAAGAGCATATAAAAATATATTAATTATACTTTTAGATTTCATTAAATGAAATTAAAATTTTACTTAATCTCAACCGGTTTTAATAACGTCTTGTAAATTTGAAAGAATTATAAAATCAACCCGCAATTAAAAATTTACATTCTTTTAAACTATCAACAATACTTTCAAAAATGAAATTCATGAGTAAAATAAAATTTCGAGACACGAGTAACTGCATAAAAAAATGGTTGCAGAGAGCGGGCATCGCTAGTCGTTTCAGACCATTATAACAAAAAAAAAATTAGGCGTATAAATTTATAGAGTTGTTTGATGTTTTTATATTTTGATTAAATTATAACAATACCCGATCAGCGTTAACTTGTGCGAATACAAAAGCAGCATCATACGGCCGCTGCAGTTCTCCCTTTCGAACGGCTATCAACGAAGTTGGTCCGCATCTGTACATGCCTTCTGATTCTTCTTGTGGCGTTGAGTCCAAAATCTGCCAACCGCTATATTCCGTCCCAATATCGGGGCGCTTCATCCAAACCTAAAATGACATTGTTTTTATAAAACATTTTTATAAAACTAGTCTGTTTGCTAAATTCTTAAATAGTTTATCTTATATGAAATAACAATTCCTACATTTATTTTAATTGAGATATATTACGATGTGAAATATAACTTCGGTCATCGTAATTTATAGTAGGTACTTCTTATTGCCTTACCTCATTCCAAACGTGAAAGTTCCAAACCGAGTCTCTTCCTAATTTCTTAATAATATTGCCATCAGCGTCACAAAATACATCGATGGTCAAACTTCCATCAGTGTCGTGAGCCGCATTGTAACACGTCACCGGTCGACACGGAATGCCTAGTGCTCGACAAACTAAAAATATGGAGTAATGGTTATAACACTTTATTTATAATTACAAAATTCTTCCAACTATAATTCTATTATATCATCAAATTGGGAGCTGTTTCAACAGAGATTAAATTAAATCCGATTTACGACTCCATTACATTCATACTATAATAACTGTTATAGAAAATGATACATGTTATAAAATTACTTAAAACGTTTTTTATTATTATTAGTAATATGTGATATTAATAATAGTGTATTTGTATTTGTATTGTGTATTATTATAAACGAGTTCTATTCACGATTGTTACAAATTTATATACAAGAATTAAAATGAAATCCAACAAAATAGATACAACTTACTCGTGCTCAGAACCCCTGCGTACACCCAACACTGTGCATATTTAACTGGTTTCTTTGTTTCATAGTACTTTTGAAGAATTGGTAAAGAGCCGACCCACTTCTGAGGATGTGTTCCTCCCTCATAGTCGCTTGGTTTAGAGCCCCAGTTTCCGTACAGTACTCCATAGTCATCTTGAACGTTCACGGCGGCGGCGAGTCCTCGCGCTGTCTGAATCGGATCACTTCTCGCATTACCTTTGACCTAAATTTTTTAATCAATATTTATTTAGATTCTTCGTTATAATATAATTCTCGTTCTATGAACATATACTACTAATTAAAAAAACTATTTAGCTTTCTATATCTTTTATCAACATATGTAAATTTACAAACTTGTATGCTTAGAACAAATCAATAAGGGCAATCACTTAAATTACATTTTCATTTTTTATAAAAATTATGTTTGTAAGTACGATGTGTTGTAATAGTTATTATTATATTTATAACCAAATGAATAATGGAAATAAACATATGATTCTCAGTTATAAATTCAACTAATAATTAGGCTGCGATATTATAACTATATAATTATACCACATATGCAGTAGATATAATTATATCTACTTGGATTATATTTATATTGATTTATAACATTTAGTAAACTTATTACAATAAGTTATTACTTACGTAATGAAGTAATTACTTGATTATTAATTAAGGTAATGTTAAAAACGTCTGACAGAGCCTAGTTAATAAATAATACACACCTTGCCGATTTCGGTAACCAAATACAAAGCGCAATCTAGAATATCTGCTTCATATTGTCCGTAGTACCAGGGATTTAGTTTAGAACTAAGTGTTACGCCTCGGAACAAAAGACCAGAGTCTTCTAACACGTACTCTTCTCTATGGTTTTCCACTGTAAAATTAAACATCTTTTAAACGATATATTACTCATATTACCGTATAGAATAATTAACGAATTATAATTAATTCATTATTTCTCTTACAGTGCTTAAAAGAAACCAAATAAATAATATCTCGTTAACTGACTACTCTAAATACGATTTTATATGTCTACAAATTTATTTTTTGTTTATTTAACACAAAAAAACAAAAACCGATTACGATGAAAATTTTCGAAAAGATGAATTGTATTCTGAAGTATTACAGAACACCTTTTGTTGTCTTGCAAAAACAACTTAAAGCTTAGTATAAAAATAGTTATTAGTATCTATATCTATGTGTATTATACTATTATTATTGAACCGCTGAAAATAGCGCTCTTTAGATAAAGTAGATTTTGTAAAATAACAACACGATTTCAATATCATAAAAATTAGAAATTGGCCATTTCATGTTTTAGGCTCAGTATAACCCATAACAGTTTTTCAGGTAATAGTGTTAGGTTTTACAATAAGATCCCAAAGCACATAACAGTAAAAACCAGACAATAAGTTCAAGCACCATGTAAAACAGATTTTACTTTAAAAAAAAATTGTAGATTGGATTATCATGTGAACGATGGTAATGTGTGAAAGTGGTACATCTAATAAAATACGGCTTTGTGCATATAATAAAAAATATATAGTTCTAATTAAAAATTATACAGTAAAAAAACACCAACTAAAATTTCCCGAATCGGTGGTAGAGTTTTGACGCTCAGAAGTGCCTTCTCAGGGCCTAAATTGAATAAACTATGTTTTATTTGATTTGAATTAAACCAGTTAATATATAACAATGTTTTGTACGTACTTACAGACTCAGTAACATGCAATATGTATCACGTCATAATTTTTTTTGTTAATGAATTACCTGGCATATAAACACTATCATTCGAGCACCATGGATTAAAGAGCACATAAATGGGCTGAGGATGTGTATAGCTCCGTGAACTTCCTCTAGTAATCTTTGTATCAATTTCGAACTTCCAAGTCGCTACAATGCAATCCGCAGCCGGTGTCACAACGACCATCAACTGGGAAGCCACCTGACTCTCGTACACTACACTCCAGTTTCCGACGACTTCTGAGCCCTTTTCCAGTAAAGGTACAGCCGCTGACGCAGCGTTCGAGGGACCACGCCTCTTCATATCTGTGAACGCACATCGATTTAATGTATTAATATTCTTAAAATAAACTCAATATTGAGAAGAATTGAGAGATCAACACAATACTTGATCATTTATTACACTTAGAATTTGTATGTTTAAATATGGTGTATTTTTATAACTGGGGCAATATTTATATAGAATAGTGGAATTCCATCTTTATTTAATTATCCTTTTTGCAAAAAATAGAACATATCTCTTTCTAATGTAACTTGTATTTATCAAAAATAAAAGCTATATTTTTTTTACTTTTTAAATTTATCATGCACCCAACATTAAGCTGACATTTTTCTACTTTTACCATTTTTTTAATAATATATTATTATGTTGTGCTATGTACATAGCGTAACTTACATGATTATTAAGTTAAAAAAAAAAATCGAATATCTACGTGTTGTGAGTAGAGATGTTAATTCGGTATCATGGTTTATTCCACTATTACCATTACGTTATAAACTTTCCCTTTTTCAATAGTTCATGAATAGTTAAAATATTTTAAAAGTAATACATTTATCTAACATAATAATTACTTTGCGACATATTCTGTAGTTTTTAGTATCCAATAACCAAACTGAAAACATACATACCCGCAACGTAAAAGATGAAGGAGACTGCATCTCGGTTCGCGTCGTAAGGTCTGTTCAACAATAAATTTAATTTGAAAGGTTGACCGCGTCTGATAACTAAGGTTTTATTTTCGTTCCGTGTCATCAAATCAAATTTGCTGGTGCGATGATCCTTTCCATTCGCATCGACGCACAAGTCCACATCTTGGATAGCGAGCACTCCATCTTCGGTAGCGGGAGCAACATCTGTTTATTGAAAAGAATAGTAACATAAATTAATAAAATGGAATAAGCATATAAACGATCTGAATCTTAAAATGCGCCTGCTAAATTTCGGATATACATTCTTAACGGCAAGTTTTATATTGAAGTTTTCATGAATGAAATAAGATTCTACTAAAATGCCTTACCGTAATTATACATTATATTAAGGGCATTTGCTAAAATTCACAAATAAGTTCTGGACGAGAGATTTCAATTCAAGACATATACTAAAAAGGCCTTAACATAAACCTATATTTTACATTACTGTATCATAATTTAAAACATTTCCATGTGGAGCTACTAACCTTCTCTCTTACTAATAAGTCGTAATTATTTCAATTGTAATTATGTTTTTACATAATCAAGTTTTTTTTTTTATTGGGAAATAAGTAAAAAGCCTCTGACAGCATACAGAGACCTTATCTAGGTTGACAATATTTAGTATAAAATATGCTAGATTAATAAATTAAAACATATATTAAAATTATACCTAAAAAGATCAGGATTCAATTTATAAATTACAAGTATTAAAAATGGACTACAAGTTATAATAGTAAACAAGGAACTTAACTAACGCTTATTACTAACCTAAGATAATTAAAAATGTTTAAAAGGATATTATTATTAATTATTTAATATAATAATTAATTAATATTTCATAAATATAATCTAGTTACAAAATCTTATTGTGTGAATTAATATAAAAATATTTAAAGAAAGAAAAGAGGGGATTAAAATGTTTTGTTTTTTAGTGTTGACTTGACCTTATAATGTTAAAATTATTCATTATTATCGCTAAATATTACACTAATATTGTTGTAAAGTAAAATATCTATGTATATTACAATGATATATATAATTATGTATAATATAGCTATATCTTCTATATCTGTATGTTTTTTGACCGTCTCTAACAGTAGATATCATTAGATGGTAGTATACGGTGGTAGAGCTTTTTCTACCACCCTCAAGTTGAGAATCTGTCGCCAAGCACCTGTTGGTGTATTCCGGCAACCGGACTAGAGAGCTAATCTCCCTCTAGGCTTAGCATGACCTACCATCTTAGACCACATCATCATTTAAAATCAGATGAAATTGTGGTCAAACACTATCCCTATAAAGTATTAAAACATATACATATATATATATATTGACAAAGACGTAAACGTTTTATACCACACTTTTATTTTGATATAATATGAACGTGATACGCTTCAGTAAGTTTTAGGCATTTAAGAGTTATCTTGATAAAGGTAGATACTGTTGGTAATTTATTATTTTTACTAGCGGTTACATCGAACTATGTCGGCGAAGATTCGCGTTCTACTTATTGCGATATGACTGTATTTAAACAACTCCCGAAAAGATCCATTGCAATCGAAAAACTAATACATAAATGCATAGGACACAATCTTAAAAATATATATTACTATTAGCATGATATTGATAAACTAAATTCTGCATTGCTTAATCTATTACTTTAATTTTATTTAATAGTACCTACATCAAAAATACAATAAAAAATTGCGTAATACCTACGACGCTAATCAATTGTCATGCGAAATTTACAAAGTATATAATGAACGATTTGTACCCTGCCTAAGTAGAAAAATCGCAGTACTATTTTACATAAATATTTTAACATACCAGAACAAATTTTCGTATATTTCAATAGTGGCATTATAAATTTTAACAGGTAACCAAAGATTTTGTATATTCTTTTTATACCACGATGGTGGCAAAAAACATGCGAGCCGCCTGATGGCAAACGGTCACCGCAGCTTATGGACTCTTGTAATACCGGAAGACATGTACACTCTTGTACATGTGCGTTGCCGACCCTTTAATATCATGAAAAGTCACACCGTTAAGCAAATAAATATTTACAGAATCGGTCAACACATTACAAATATATAATATTTGATTTAGCTTATGTTAAATTCAACCACGACTTACCGTTTGAGTGTGAAGACCACCAATGTCCGACACCCATTTCATATAAATTACCCCAAACCATTTTCAGTTATCACCGATATTTGTTTAGTGGAATTTTAAAGAAATAAATATCACTCTTCAAAGTCAAAAAGATTTGTTACAAATGATTTGTTAAAAACAATTTCACGTAATGTAAACAAATAATTGTTGTTATTCAAACAATCAAATACTTTATATAAAATTCTTATAATGAAATAGCGCGAATCAACACGATGCTCTTTCGTATGAATTAAATGACAGCGGACAGAATATTATATAGGGTCTCGTTGCTCGAATACGTGACCTCTTATCAGTAAGTCTTTCAGAATAATAAGGGATATCCCTAATGTCGCATAGATGATATGTGTTTCAATGAATTAGTAACGTCAACGTTACTCATATTAAAAAAAAACTTGTGGTGCTTTTACACATCAAAAGGAAATTACTATGGATTGAAATGACGTATTGTAAATAAACATACAATGACACACTGTACAGGTAACATTCAATTATATTTATTATAATAATTGTAAGTTAAAAGTTAGACTTTCATATGTTTTATCTATACCTTTAAAATCATCCCTGTAATTTACTCATTACGGCTACAAAAACATGCTACCGCACTACTCTACATGTAGACTTGGGTTACAACCGATATAGGTACGAGAAAGTCAACCGCAACCTCTTTGGACTTATATGACATATATCTAAACCGATAATCCGCAGAGATCCATTTAATTTAAAGGATAATTTATGTCGGCTTTTCTAATATAATTGAAAAATAATAATGTATTACGAAACCATCAACGTCTGTGGTGGAAATTACAGTAAAATTTCAAGGACGAGAACACTACACTTCTACTCTTACTAACTACTTTTACTACTTACTAACTTTACACTTGTATTAAGTTTTCTAGGCTTAATACCTACTTTTTTAATAACGTCTTATAAATCGATGAATGCCGGTTGCACGCACGAAAAAGCATGACTCGTTGTCACGTTTCGCCTAAGCCGAGCGTGCAATCGAGAGCGCGGAGCAAGCGATAGAGAGGCGCGATCGGCCTAAGCGTTAGGCTTGTGATGCGTCTATCTTTCTTCCACTCCATCGGTAATTCAGTGACAATAATTCAATTCAATTAATAAAAGTGTGCAATTTTTCATCAATGTTTTCTTATGACGTTATCACGTAAAATTACTTATTAAAATTAATTAAATCGACTTTACAGACAACCAATTTTTTGAAGTGCTCTAGTTTACCAATTACTGAGTGTAATGCTGAGGTGTGTGTTATATAAAATTTACATCAAAGTACAGTATGATGTATATATCTATAATTTTCCTAAATAATTGGCATCATTAGGAAAACGTATTAAACTGGTTTTTTTTCTGTTAGTTTGGTCACACTGTATTCAATCTGTAGATACGTTTAGTACAATCGTCTTTTATATACATATGATCGATGCCAAGTGAGAAAGTCTTTAATAAATACATTAAAGGTTATATAATATACATTTAGCGAAGAGTGAATAATCATTTTATTCAATAAGACTAACATTTCTAATATTTACAATAAAAATCTTTAATACTGTTATCGGAAGTAACATTATAAAAACACTTTTCAACATTAATTATCTAAATATTAATTAGATACCATATTTATTGAATACACTATCCCTTAGAACATACAGTAGAACTTCGTCGTGTTGATGAATTGGTTGTCTTGATTTCCACGTTAACGACATAAGGATTTAGTATGAAGGATATATAGGAGATAATAGGAGGGAAGTTTTAAGTGGTCTAATTTACGTATGACTCTTTAGTTTACGCAGTCGACCGCACATCACTCATCGAATCCCAACCAAGTACAAAAACAATTTCGTTGGTCCTAGTGGCATTTGAAGTGATGACTATATAACTTGTAGTCATGACATTCTACCATTAAATACGTAATTATTTTACCTTGGATTTCCCTATACGCCTTTAAATCGCATATTACAGATCCTACAACACATGGGAAAAAATCACGAGGAATTTGACACCTAAAAAAAGTTTATTTTTAATTTGGCAATATTGTCTGCTTTTTAAATGATTTAATATTTCTACAAACCCATTAGATTGTCCATGTACAATAATATAAAAATTATATGATTTTAAATGACTATGTAGCCAAAAATGGTAAACACGCTAAACCTAGAGAGGATGGCTCTCACCTGTATCTGCCATAAGACATAGGTGTTTGAAAGGAGAGATGCTTGGCGAGAGATTTTCAATTTAAGGGTGGCAATTAGCAAGTCGGGTTTAGAATAAGCCCTACCACCATGCTTCGGTTTCATCACGACGTTTTGCTTCACGAAATATTCGGTTCATTCCTAATGAGTCGAACTTATGTCAATCGGCAAACTAGCTACTGAGCTATCATTGCTTCAATATGCGTATTTAATTACACACGAGTTATTCCATACAAAATTCACAAATCCTCAAAGTCAGCCCATTTTTCCTTACACTCTATATAAATAATCCAAAAATAACGTAACGCAATTGAAAAGTCTTATTTTCTGGTTTCATGTGGTTAGAAAAAAAAAATTGTTGTCCGTGATCGCATTTTAAAGCAGAACGATAGTTGTGTCTGAGAAACAAGGAAAAAATTGCATATTTTATAAATATGGTAATTAAAATACTTGTATCTTCCAAGCTCAGCTTATTAAACCACAGTGAACACTAGATAGCTGATTTACCTCAAAAGACACTGAAAATGACTACATTTGTTATTACATAATCTGGGTTAATGGTGAAAATATTCTTCCAAGGATCGTTTTGTAAAAATTCAGTAAACCATTAAACAATATGTGAAGTTCTTAAAACGTACCGTAAGCATACGCAATCCAAATCATCAATACCTACACTAGAAAGCCGACATCAAAAGCTTATCATAATAGTCATTGTACAAGCTGAAATGGTCGCAATACAGATAATAATACTTCTGACTCCGAAGTACACAGGGGAAAATTCAATTCATTAAACATCAGTTCAATAAAACACAGCTATTGACATTAATATCTTTTAACAATTCTTTATCTTTATTCTTTTAAGAATTTAGTGAGTTTTTCCTTATTTTATTGCGCGGGTTTACACAATAGTATCAGTCCAATAATTATCAAGTGACTGATATCTGAATGATTCGTGTTTATCCATTTATGCATGATGAAAGGGGAAAAAGTTTTAATATAGTTAAGTAAAGAAAATTCATGACTGGTATTCCGATACCGGATTTTAAATAAGTTATAATAACATTGGATTATCACTTTTCTTCTATAGTACTTTTTCGTAGTCTGAAGGAATGTACCATAGTTTTTATATGTTGCTTGTATGGTCCATAAAATTGTGTTATTATAAGAATAGTATGCAATTTTTAGCGTGTATACATACCATCGTACTATAATTACTTATACGAACCTCAAGAATGTTCTTAAACCTATTTTCCCAAACATTATTTAGCTGTTTTCAAAATTGTAATTTGGATGTCTCCGCTATTTAATCCCCTTATATTTTTCTTTAATTTATATGTTACTACGACTATTAATTAAACATTACTTTCATTATATGTATTCATTTATTATAATATATATTACTAAATCTAATATTTCATAATTATTTAATCGTTGTATCATTATTTACAATACTACTTTCAATATTTTAAACTGACTTGGTCACAGCTTGAAAATCAGCGCCGGGATCACCTGCTATTGGTGTAATCAGCTTATGCTGAATTGTGCGTCATTTGTAGAGGGACTACGGCATTATTATATTTTAGTTAAAATATTAATTTCGTTTGTGCTTTTCTTTTTATCTGTGTACTTTTACGACTACGAATTTGTAGAACTGTGCCGTATCTTACGCGCGATTGCTGTATTTGCTTTCTTCTTTGTTTCAAAGTAGAAATAAATAAAACAATGTATACTCGTACTTTCAATACCAATTCGGTGATGCTGCTAAATATATATTTTTAGTAGTTTATATGTTCTGAGGTTTTGATTTTTTGAGGTTGATAATAGCACTACATATACCAAATAATTTTCAATTTTCTTAGGTTTAATTCGAAACATTTTTTTTACGACTTACCTTGATTAATGTCACAAATAAGTTTTCTGTTAGTGCTATGTGTGAGGTTAATTCTAGGCTTTAAATTCTTGTTCTTGCAGTTGTTAAATGGTAAATTTATATTTATTGTATTTGTCTACTCTTTCTATTTATTGTGTTACGAATATGTTTTGCTTGTTTTTTTTCTTATATTGTACTGTCATTTCGTTTTGATATATAACGGGTAGTAAATGAATAATTATTTCTCAATATTGTAACTGTAGAAAGGGTGAGAGAAATTCATTTATTGGAAAAGAGGAAAACCGTTATGTTAAGCTCGCTGCCGAACGAGACCACCAGGTCAATTTATATACCTTTAAATTCCAGTAGCAAACGACATGTTGAATACGTAAAATTCGCAATGAAGCCGACCAATGTAGTCGATGAAATAAAAGTAGAGACGTACTTGAGGCACGGTTAACTATTGTCTGTGAGTACCACACCATGTCTTGCATTTCTAATATGTACATTGACACCGTGTGAGAAATGACTAGGTTCTAAGCACGAGTACTACGCTGGGTTTCGGGAAACAGAGTTTTTCACAAATCACCGGTATTGAATTTTTTATTATACGCCTATGTATTTGTGATTTTTCAAGAGTTTTCACATAGACGTTGTCTTGAGTACAACAGTTATGGAAAAAAATATTTCTTGCTTTAACTCGTTTGACAAAGATCCTTATAGCTCCCAATATTATTTAAACTGTTAATGACGTTATAAAAAAAGATATAAATACATTTTATAATTTATTGTCTAACAATATTACAGTCATGATTAAAATAGGTATATGACATGTTTAAGGTAACGTGTAAAACAATTGAAACAATTGAGGGTTATTCAAAAGACCTTAATTTGTTGTTTCACTTACATTACAAAAAATATATGTACTTTATTTTAATAAATCGAAATCAAACTTTTTAATACTTACAATTTACAAAAATCTTACGTTATAAAACAATATTAATTTTAATACTTTAATTATCATTAAATAGTTAATAAAATGTTATAATAATATAAGCACGCTCACAGGCTTAAACAGGAAGTACAATAGTATGTCCGCCTGAAACTTGTTTTATTTGACATTTGAATAAACAAAACTGTCTTACACATGTTTTCAAAATAACTCACTACGTTTAAAGCATCAGCAATATTTTCCTCAATTTCTCAAGAACCCATGGGCACCTTCAACAATTGAATGTACAGAAAACCCAATAGATTCGAGTAGATCGACTTTAAATATCAGAAACCCATCAACATCGTGCATTTCGTTAGAATTGAATTTGGCGGTAATTTGATGGCGTCCAATCCAAGGAGGTGTTAACTTGAAACTAGCGGTTGCGAGCGCTCCCGGTGCTACATCCTGGAAATTAAATAATGCTTTTTTTATAAATCTTATTGTGTTGACACGTTTTCAATATTTTGATAGTATAGTTTATAATGTAATGACAGTTCAAACATGAAATACGTGAAAATATAAGCGATTTATAAAATATACCAGAGGGCAAGTATTTATTAGTATTTTGTGTACACGAAGGAATGTTAAAGTTATTTGGTCTAGTCGTTGTCGGTGTAACATAGCACTCAGTGAAAAAAAGAGAGAGTTACTGCTTAGACGTAGCAAATTAAATCTGTGAAACAAATGCACCTATAATGATTTGATTATTTACTTATAACATTCATCAGGTTTCAACATTTAATATATCACAAGTTTTTTTGAAAATTGTGTTGATGGAATATAACAATAATTATCAAGTAATTTACGTTCTACATAACTGCCTATATCTTAAAAACACAAGGGTTATAATTTATTTTTGTTTGCTTACTACCCTTGGTTTCTTATCAAATTAATAACATATTGTCAGAATAGATAAATTAGCTATTTCACGTATTTCTTAAAACTAATTACGACGACGCTAAATTTATTACTTTCGAAATGAACTCAAGTAACTGGTAGCTATAGCACAATTTATTGCCATTCAGAGAAACTATAATGTTATATTTAGCACATTTAGTTACTCTCGTGGATAGTACACAAAATAAAGTATAGATGACGTTAGAAACAACAAAAAAGTAAATCCATTCTATAGTAACAATATGTATCGGTAAATAAATACATGGACTATATAGCAGTGATGTATATAAATGATTTAGCAAATAAAAGCTTATCACCAAAGACGTAAAGCTATTCTTTTTCTTTGCACGTTAGCAAGCTTTATCTAGAATACAAAATTAAATAATACTACTCACCTTATCCAGTTTAATCTTCAACTGTTTACACAAACCAGGTGCTTGGATGTAGAAATTTCCTTTCGTCAGAGGTATAGGTAGAGGATTCTCAAGTGTAACAGTGACGTTAACTTCTCGATGCAAGACCGGTTTGCCATCGATGGTAATTTTAATATCAGGATTGCGGACTCGGAAGTCATCCTTGTTGAAATACTCAAACTGATTCTCAACAACAGTCGCTAAACACGAAATATTAAATGAGGCCTGAAATATAAATTGTAATTATTACTACTTAATGTTAACGAGTGTACAAGAAGTTATATTTTTGAGCAAGCATAATTGAAAATAAAAAATAATTGTGTGCGGTTTTATGAAACCACGATGCAAGTTAAACTTTTTTTCGGATCACGCATTTAAAAACCTGAGCCCAATATTTATTTAAATCATTGTATCATTTTGAATTGAGGCATGATGAGCATTTCACTCTACCCCTACTATGCGGCCGTCTGTAATGCGACATGCGACACATGCAAGAAAAAATTTGAGATGTAAAAAATTTAATTCACCTGATCGACTAGATTGCAGTAATAATCCTGGAATGTGACTAACATCTTGACACTCTCCTCGCTTTCTGGAGCCAGTGTGAGATCGAAGTCATATCTCTTCACTTCGCCTCCCGTCACTCCGGTGTAGGTAACGGTGTCTACACGAAGTAATCCCTTAACTTGATGTTTATTGATTGATGAACTGTTCTTTATATGTAACACCTGATATTAAAATTTGAACAAAAATGTTAAATGTATATTTTTACACTTTAATGAAAGGAGAAATTTAAGTAAAACTGCGTTTTTTAACATAAATTACAACAAAACAGCATGGATGAAAATACTTAGTAAACCAAGTAACTAGACTAAAGTATTTATTTTACTACACACCTCACTTTGTATTTCAATATTTGGGCTTCCATAGCTTTGACCACTTTACAGTTTGGACAGATATAAGAGTAGAGGGAGACCGAAAAAGATGTGGAAGGTATGTATGAAAAAGGATATGTGTATAAAAGATGTGAATACTAAGATGACTTTTAACAGGGAAGAGTGGAAAAGGAAAACATGTTGTGCCGACCCTATTTGGGTGGGACAAGGGTAGGATGATAATGGGTTTTGACCACTTTTAGTAGAACATAAGTAAATATCAACAAGGGAAAAATTAGTGCTTATTTGTTCAATATGCATAATACTCACTACATTGAAGTCTTGCCCAATCTTGATATCATCTAAGAATTCAAATTCGAATAAAACATCTTTGAATGTTTCGTTCAAATAATAACGAGCGAATTTATGTTTAGACGTCCTTAAAGCGATTTCCATTGTCGCACGCTCTTCTTTCGTCCCTTCAGGGTACTTGTACGTATTTGTGATATCCTAAAGTGAACAATGAATTCCGTTTTATGTTTTAGTTAAATATTGGATTTTATGTAAATAGTTGTGTGAGTTTCATCCCAAAAAAACATACGGACTTCGCCGTAGCCACGATTCGAGGAATCGCTTCGAAATCTTCATTTATATATTTTCACATGAAGTATAATTCCACAGCCATTCTTTAGGTTCTAAATAGTGTTATTTATTAAATTAAAACTGGAAATGTACGCGAATTCCATAAGTTGTTGTCATATATTGAAACTCTTATCGAATAATAACATGAATTTCGTTATTCCATTGAATTATAACATTTTCATAATATTTGCTATATAAACCTCATAGTATATTCTGTACTACCAAAAAGAACTACTTAACGAGGCACCGTGCTCTCAAATCTCCCATTAATGAAAAAAACTTTAACAGATAGAAAATAAAAATACCTCCAACGTGTGAAGATATTAACAAAGTAAGACAAGACTGAAGAATCTATGAACATCAAATCAAATAAAGAACCCTTTAATCAATTTAGGCCCTGAATCGGTAAATATGCCAGTCATCGAGAGAAACCGACAAGAAACTCGAATCTTTATTTACACACATTTTTATTAAATCTAAATAGTTGCGGCCACAGACGATCTTAACGAATATACAGATGTGTAATTTCTTGACATCACTATGATTCACATAATGATCCAACCCATATTAGCCTGGGCATAGTACATAAACTTACTATCCAATGAATCTGTTCTTTATTGAAGAACATAAAACAATCACCTGATTTTTTTTACTGGAATGGCAAATTTACGGTTAGACTTCTAGTATTAAAATCAATATGATTTTTTATAAATTGTACCTATCTAAATCTTTCTTAGCATAAATATTATTATCAAGAATATATTGGGGGGGCAAAGCAAAGATTTTGAATTCCTAATACTTGGTTTTTTACGATTCGCGAGGATGACAATGTACAATGTAAATTGCTCAAACTGGCCGCTTTGTATTATAAATACAGTATCTACTCCCAACTATTGGAAAAAATGACAATATATTTTATAACCATATGAAGTTACCTCAGGTTTCATCATTCCGACAGCTTTAGTAGTAATGTTTTGCCCAATAGATGTCGTATCAGTTTTCAATAGTTTTAAAGGCTTATTTTTACCGGAATATTTCCAGTATACCTGTGAACAAAAAACATCAATATCACATTATTTTCTAGTTAAAGTTTGGTAGATATTTCTTTTCAAACACTTCTTAGAAAATGTTCTAGACTTTTATCTTTTATAGGCTGCGTTCAATAAGACAACAAACACATTACACTGTTATTCTAATTGGGAATAAAGTAAAAAATAAATTAAGCTCTAATATTACCCATACTTGAATTACTATAACACTTGCAGTAACCTAGAGCACAAGAATTGTCTCCGACACCTATGAGACAAATTCATCTCTTATTCACTTCTATTGTAAATTATGAATTTGAATATAAAAAGAGATAATTAAAGTGCAAAATCTTATTTTAAAATTCCACCTCAAATTATCATACATGTCCCAGTAAGCGGCAGTTTAAACTATACATTAACAAATCTGTAGTTCTGTTTGTACGTGTTACGTTTCACATATCGTTTACATAAAAAAAATATATATTTAAACCGTTATCTATAACGATTTAATAGACTTTGTTAAAAATTTGTTTACTAAAAAGATATGTCATTCATTACCCGTTTAATGATCGTTAAAAATATCAATAAAACATTAATATTTCACACAGAAAAAAAAATTATGTACTCTCTATTTAATTGATTAAATACTTATAATAATGCTTGTAGTCAGTAACTTGTAGTAGTTTGTAATGCAGGGAGTAAAGTAATTCCGGAGTATGGAGGCTATAAAAATAATCAACAATACATTAGAAATTAAACTGTAATAACCGCCTGCAAAGTCACGAGCACAGCCAGTTGTACTCATCATCTTCTTACCCTTATCCCACTTAAGTAGGGTCGGCACAACATATTTGTCATGTTGTGAAGAATTATTTATCTTAATTTTTACGATCGACCGCGCGGCTCTCATGAAACCTCCTTGGGATTATTTTGTAGTACCACTACATGTGGGAGAAATACGTAACTGTTGATTTATCTTCATTTGCTACAATATTGTGAGCTATGATTTGAATTTGATTTGATGATTTTTGATGAATTTGATGTGAGTTAGTTGATTCCTCCATACAGAAAGTTTTGCACAGCAGTAATACACTTACAGGCTGACATTATTTAATATTTCTTTAATCTTATTTAATAATATGAATGGCTAAGGTCGCCAAAATTATCATTTTTTGCAGCAAAACAAGCAAATAATATCAAAATAACGACATCAATTTCAAGAGACACTCTAATGTTATAACTCTCCTGATGGAAGAGTAAACTTGTACTGAAAAACAAAAAGTTGTTGAAAGTTAAGGTGTCTTTGATGATTGTGTATCTAATTATATTATAACAATACCTTATCAGCATTAACTTGTGCGAACACAAAACCAGCATCATACGGCCGCTGCAGTTCTCCCTCTCGAACGGCTATCAAGGAAGCTGGACCGCATCTGAACATATTTTCAGATTGTTCTTGTGGTGTCGAGTCCAATACCTGCCAACCACTATATTTTGCCCCAATGTCGGAACGCTTCATCCAGACCTAAAATTACATTATATTTACTACTCTAAAGCGGTCGATGTTTATACAAAACATCCGGTTAAATAGCATACCTGATCAACATAAAATTATAAGGAAAACCTACTTGTTATATTTTTGTTGAATTTGTTTAACACTTAAATTATAAGAACATAAAACATGACGATTGTTGAATTATTACCTTATTTTAATAACACATGTGATATTTATACAATTAAAAACACCGTAAACGAGTCATGTGTGTACGTTAAACATTAATAACATTACAAGAAATTTATACGCTTTGCATTTATGTTATCGAGGCCAAAAAAAGAGTATTTAACATTTTCATATGGTATGTCTGTGCTTGTCCACGTTAATCTCAGATACGGTTTATTCGTTTTACCGTTTTGACGGATGTATTGCGGCGAGCTTCCAAGTAGCAGTTGGCAATATTTGTGTTCAATACAATCGGTTCCAAAAAAAGTTAATTGCAATAATTCGAATTATTCTAAAAACGCGTTTCTGTCGGTTTAGCTGCAACTTTTGTTAACTACTAAATCACTACTATTTCCGAATTGGCTAACAGATATCGTCATAACTTGAAGTAATTTGTATATATTAATTTAAAAGATAGTCTATGTCAATTTAGAATAGTGTACCTATCAAACACTGAAAGTATTTATAAAATCGGTGCAGTAGTTTCGTACATATAAAATCCGTTCCTTCTCTTTATAATACTAGTATATGTTACTCACTCACCTCATTCCAAACATGAAAGTTCCACACTGAATCTCCTGAATACTTTTTCATAACACTGCCGTCATCGTCATAAACAACGTCGATGGTTAAACTCCCTTCGCTGTCGTGAGCCGCGTTGTAGCAGGACACAGGCCGACATGGAATGCCTAGTACTCGACAGACTAAAAAAATATTACGATAGTTTTCAACAACCCAATACCGACACCGATGGTAATTTTCTAAATCAAATAACTAGCACCGTATTCGGTAATTTTATTCTAATGATTATCAATTTAAGCTCTTGATACTAATCGCAAGGTTCTGCCAGTTTATTTACAGTAGTTCTTATACCTAATTACTACATCATCGAAAATTAGTTTGAGGACAATTTTAACCTTCGTCCAACCAAGTTAGAGAATCTTTTTTTTATTTATAATGTACAAAAAAGAATGTACGACTTTATGAAAACACGATGGAAGTGACAAAATTTTCGCAAAATTATTCGATTTCAGTTTTAAAATCGAATTTTTAATCTTTTTTAAAAACAGAGCACAATATTATTTTAGATAATTGAATCATTTTGACTTGATCCATGGGCGCTGTCATATTGGCCTTGTCTGGTCTGCTGAGCGCCTTTCAGTTTACCCCTACTTCAGGTCTGACCGTAATGCGACATGCCATAGATGGAAGAAAAAAATTGAGGCTATGTAAAAGAGTTTCATTTCTTTTAATAGTTTTATTTAAAATGCATACAACAATCACAGTATTTCTCTTTTTTTAATAAGTGATATATTAAATTGAGACTCTTTGAGATGTGTATAAATATTTTCATTTATTGTTAATAGAAAAATAAATATCCAAACAAGGACAGATAAATTTATTAGTACTTACCCGTGGTCAAAACTCCTGCGAACACCCAACACTGTGCATATTTAACTGGTTGCCTTTCCTGATAATATTGTTGGAGAATTGAGAGTGAGCCGACCCATTTCAATGGATGATTACCATCAGCGTAGTCGCTAAGCTTCGAGCCCCAGTTTCCGATAAGCACTCCGTTATCTTCATCATTGACGTTCACGGCGGCGGAGAGACCTCGTGCGGTTTTAATCGGATCGTTTCTTTCCGTGCCTGTGACCTACATTCATTGATCGATATTTATTTAGATCCTTCGCTAATTGTTGTTAATTATATTACATTAATCCTTTCGAGGATATTCATACTAATAATAGAATAAAATCCAGTTGCAAATTTTGTTTCTTATATATATAATTTCAACTTGATAGAGATACGTTTGCTTACAACAAATGCATAAGAACAGTTGTTTCAATATTTTCATAAATAATGGTATGTACGATGTGATATTATGTCTATTACTAGGTCCTAATATTATGAAATAAATGAATATTGTAATTAACAATATAATTCATAGTTATAAATTCAACTAATATTTAGACAACGATAACATAATTATTTAATTATAACACATACGTTATTGTTATATTTATTTAGATTATATTTGTAATAATTTATAATAGTTAACAAACTTATTACAATTAAATCGCTCTTCTAAACTTAGTAATTAGACGAATTATTGAGGTAAGCTTTAGATCATGTATTAGTAATATACATATATAATGAATACGTTAAAAAGTAAATAGCGTCCAGCTGTTAATACACACCTTGCCGATTTCTTTAACCAAATACAAAGAGCAATCTAGAATATCTGCCTCATATTGTCCGTAGTACCATGGATTCGGTTTAGAACGAATAGTTACGCCTCGGAACATAAGACCAGAGTCTTCTAATACGTACTCTTCTCTATGATTTTCATCTAAAAAAATATAAACATTTAAAATTATTATATATATATTTTCTTAGAAAATGTTAATTAAAAATTATTTACATTGCACTCTTTAAAAAATAATATCTGTACTACATTCTTATAAATTGTAAATGTTGTTTTTTTTTAATTAACGTTAGTTTATGCATTGCAATAGAACGGAATTTTATTTTTATTATTACATTTGTATGATTTTTTTCGAAAAATGGCAATTATGTTGTAAGTAGTACAGGTTGTTGGCTCATAGTTCATTGTGTTGTAACTATTAAAATTAGTTATTAATATCTATATACGACTCTATTCTTTCATTTCGATTTCACTTGACTTAGAATCTGATAACGTATTTAATCATATATACCCATAACTATTACATACCTACAGACTTAAATAGATTTTTGAAGTATGTACCTAAGTATAATAGATATTTGGTAATTAATTACCTGGCATATAGACACTATCATTCGAGCACCATGGATTAAACAATACATAAATTGGTTGAGCATGCATATAGGTCAGCGAAGGTCCCATAGAAATCTTTGTGTCAATTTCGAACTTCCAAGCTGCTACAATGCAATCAGCAGCCGGTGTCACAACGACCATCAAGTGAGAATCCACCTGGCTCTCGTACACTACACTCCAGTTTCCGACAACTTCTGAGCCCTTTTCCAGTAAAGGTACAGCCGCTGACGCAGCGTTCGAGGGACCACGCCTCTTCATATCTGCATATGCACGATTCATTGGATTAAAATTCTTATAATAAGCATAACGGAAACGGAATGGGAATTAACTTAATTAAAAAATACTGTATCCACGCTTACAGCTAATATTTACTCATTTCGCTAATTGCTACATGGAATTCAGCTTATCCTAAAAAGAGTCAGTGACATAAACAAAATACTGATAACAGTCCATATATACGAGTACATGATTATATGGTTTTTCTGCTAAATATAGTTATTATTTCCAACAAGAAACAGGGAGATAAGCATGCCACGCGATCGTTGTCCATACGAATTATACATATGTTTAACTCATGTGTATTTTATACTAAACTAACACACGATAATAATTATGACAAGACTTATTTAAATTTCTATTAATTACATATTATTTCATTGTCAAATTCCATCATCTTTAAAGAATCGGTCTGACAAAATTAGTGTGTGATTCTTTCAAAGTATATTTCTAATTTAACCTATACCTATACAAAAAATAATTTAAGAGCTTAAATAGCAGTAGTATGTTTAAATTTATGAGTAAGTAAACGGAAATACAACAATTTCCTTTATAAATTGTTCTGTTACGATCAAAACACAGCGATATATAATGTTCACCCGACATTGTTTTTGTCAGATATCTCTATAGAATTAAAGAAGTAGATTAGACAGTTTTCAGCGTACCTTTGAAATAGTTCATTACACAATGAATAACGACAATATTTTAAAAGTTTTAGGTAAATGTAACATACTTATAATTTTATGTTGTGACATTCGTTTTTAGTATACAACAATCAAACCTAGGACATACATACCTGCAACGTAAAAGATAAAAGACATTACATCTCGGTTCGAGTCATAAGGTCTGTTCAACAATAGATTCAATTTGAAAGGTTGACCGCGTCTAATAACTAAGCATCTGTTTTCATTCCGTGTCATTAAATTAAATTTGCAGGTGTGATGATCCTTTCCATTAACATCGATGCAAAAGTCAACATCTTGGACAGCAAGCACTCCTTCTTCGGTAGCGTGAGCAACTTCTGTGATTGGAAACAATAGTAACATAAATGAATAAAATGAAATAAAAATAAAATGGGTATGACTTTTGAAATACAGCTGATAAAATTCAGATTCTTAACAACATTTCTTTAGTTGTAGTTGTTATCTAAACAAATGAGCGCTCAAAAGAGCTTACCATAATTGTATATTTTCATTAAAATTTTCACTACATTTAAAGCTATATTATTTATAGTAAAACTATGTTCTAGGTGCTGCTACCCATATATGATATAAATAAGCCATAATTTATTTTAGTTATAAATTCATATTCGTTTAGATGATTTTCGTTTGGATCATTTAAATTTATTTCAAAAATAAATTAATCTAAAGATGTTAGACAAGTTTATAATATTGGGGAATAATATATGAAAAATAAAAAATATATGATGCATGCAACACCCTTAGAACTTTCACTTCATTAGTGAATTATATTTCATTTTATTGGTGGATAATTGTTTAAAATGGTAATACATTTTTCAGAAATATTTATATAGTTATTTTAATGTTAAAAATATTACTTATTATCACGAAATAATACATCAATATAGTTGTATAGGAATAATATGTTTAAAACGAGTACTAAGACATGTCTATAACTATGAATAAAAATTCTTTTTTGTGAGACCCATCAATAACCTATTTAATTTTTTAATAAATTTCCACTAACGTGTTAAAAGAATAAATTATATTGTTGCAACGTATTCGTTAGTTCTGAACGAAATAAAGACCCAAAAACATCACTATAAATAACAAAAAAAGATTGGAGTAAATCACCACAAACTATTGTAATACATAAACATACAAGCAAACCCTATGAAAGAAACTGGTTAGTGCAAATGACATCGTTTCAAAAATTAACTTCTTATCTCCTGTATTTTTAGATTTATATTCTACTAGGTGCCCCGGCGAACTTCGTACCGCCTAAACGGTAATGAATGTCATGTTAATTTTTAGCTACACATAATTTATGATTTTATTAACGTTATAAAACGATTACTAAAAGTTTACCAAGTTAAATAGTTTATTACGATAACATATATTTTTATATAATATTTTTTCGATATTGTCTTAGTTATTCTGCTATTCGGGGTAAAGACAAACCCAAAAAGTTTAAGATGATAAAAATCGGTACAACCGTTCTCGAGTTATAAAGGTTTGAACAAACCCGTCTTTGTTTTATGTATACGTATAGATAGATACAGAAGATTATTATTATTATTATATTCCGTAGGCTAATTGTATTATGGCTTCGGTGGGAAAGATTAAATCTTCTTGGTCGCGGCATTATTAATAATAATACTCACACAAAACAATATTCAAAACAGATCACAGACAACTTTAATGAAATAAATTACACTTTCGCGACGTAAATATTTATATAATACTAGCAAGACCGGTGGACGTTGTCCTGCCCTGATAATAAAAAAATATATACTCATGTGCATGAAACGCTTAAGGCGGCTTGGGTTTTTCCGATTCGTTCACAATTATCATTATATTTCAACCAATTAAAAAAAAAAATTGACAAATTATATACCTAAATATATGAATTATCATAACTATCGGCGAAAACCACATTACAATTCGTTCAGTAGTTTTTGAGTTTATCGCGAACATCCAGACAGACGCGGCGGACGACTTTGTTTTATAATATGTAATAATGATACTGACTCTGACTGAATTGAAAGAATTATCTGTAATGGTTGAGTAAGACCAATCGATTAGACATTTTTTTTTGTTTTTTAATTAAGTCATTTGTTCTAAATTTAAGTAGCTTGATATATTTTCTTAGGTTAGATAAAATTAATTTCTGAATACACGCATAAATAGTTGACAGCCAATATACATGTCTATCCTTTTTCATTAGTGACATTATTCTACATTTTTAAAATCTAAAATACGACATTATCAGAATATTGTGGGTATATATTGACGATTCGAAACCTTTATTTAAATACGTTCTTTAATTTGAGCGGAGAGTTTACCGTATCGACGGGATGAACATTATAATATGTTCGACTGTTACGAAACCCGTGAACATTTTGTATGGCAAAATGGTTTTTCTTTTTTTTCCATCAACTTTCCAATGTTTTTAATGGTTACTCTGCTATTCGGAGTGAAGACAAATCCAAACAGTCAAAGATAATGAAAATCGGTTCAGCCGTTCTTGAGTTATAAGTGTTCGAACAAACCGGACTTTGTTTTATATCATCATCATCATCATCATCTTACCCTTATCTCACTTAAGTAGGGTCAGCACAACATGTTTTGCTTTTCCACTCTCCTCTGTTAAACGTCATCTCCGTATTCACATCTTTTATACACATATCATTTTTCACACAATCCATCCACACTTAGTTCGGTGTTCCTTTACCCTTATATCCGTCCACTTTCAAGCTCAAAACTTTTCTTGTTACCTGACTTTCATCTCTTCTCATAATATGCTCGTGCCATAACCTATTACTCCTCAACTTCTCTGTTACTGGTGTTATTTTCAAACTTCCTCTTTATATAGATAATACAGAGTAGCTGCCGAATCACACCAACACACCGTGCTTCGTGACAGATTTTCAACTTGATTTTTCAGCTAACCAGCTAGTTTTAGAAAAAGTCTTTCCACAATACTATGGATTCATCACGATGTTTTCCTTCACCAAAAGCTCCGACTCAGTTACAACGTTTCTTACCTACGTTGATCGACGGAGAGTCCGAACACGCTATCAACTGAGCCATCATGACTTAAATCTATTTTAATAACACTGGTAATTAAACAAATATTAAACAAGTTGGTCATCACATTTCAAAAAACCTAATGTTTAGTTAAATTCGACCTTGACTTACCATTCGAATCTGGTATCCACCAACTTCCCATGTTCAGTTTATATAAAAAATCCCCAATCATTTCTCACTAATGTTCCGTTTTGTTTAATATATACGTATATTATGATATGACTAGAAACCAGTTAATTATGAATAATAATTTAAAAAATAAGATAAAAAGACTTATTAAAAACGTTTTGTTGTAATGTAAATAAATTACAAATAATGATTTTTGTTAAAACAAACAAATATTTTGTTAAATCGTAAAAAACTTTTATAATGACAATGTTAAATAAGTTGACAGATCAACAAAGTAAATTCGTCAGAATGAAATGGCAACCGACAGCTTATTATATAGCATGTGTAGTTGCTCGAATACGTGACCTCTTATCAGTGAATATTTTTAGAATTAAGGGATATCCCTAATAAATGTTGCAAATATGTTACGGACTTCTATTTACCAGGAAAAAAAATTATTACACATCGTATAAAATAGAATTAAATACTGTACAATGACATATATATATTACAACATCTTTAAATTTATAATTTATTTTATTAATTTTAAGTCGTTAGACCTTCTTTTAATATACTATGTAATCTTTACAATAATTTCTCTAATGTGCTCATTAGAACTGCTTGCACAAGCACCTGCATTAATTTTCTTTTTTTATAGGATAAGGCTAGAATCCGATAGGGGAGAAAGTCCTCTTCAACCTCCTCAGACTTATAGAATCAAGGTCGCTAAACTACGATAATTTATTTATAACGACTTACGTAGGTCTTTTTAATAACATTTAATAATAATATGAGAATTACCATTACAGTACTTTAAATGGAAGTAACTGCAGAAACCAGAACTCTAGACTTGTACTTTAGTTTTTAACTTATCTATATTCCAAATTTCAATATTAATAGAAAAAATACATTTATTAAATAGCCA
Source organism: Antheraea assamensis (assembly GCA_035772565.1). Classification (NCBI taxonomy): domain Eukaryota; kingdom Metazoa; phylum Arthropoda; class Insecta; order Lepidoptera; family Saturniidae; genus Antheraea; species Antheraea assamensis. The sequence continues at coordinate 6,320,191 of JAQQSE010000064.1, read as the reverse complement.
GGTCTTCACGAGAAAATGCCAAACTTGATGCACGTACTATATATGTAGGTATATAGTAGTTCTCTTCATTCAATAATAATATTTTTTTGCCAAAAAACAGAAGTAAATTTGTTTCAAACAACAAAAACCCACGATATTTCAAACCAAATGCAAGTCTTCTTCTTTTTCTTGTTTGGGCACCGAAGAAGCATATGCCAGACAAATAAAAATCGTAAATAAAATTCTATTCAAAATCTTCCTTTTTCAAATTACATAGTAATTTGAAGAGTATATATGGCCAGTACAAAATAAGAAAATATTTCCTATTATTCTGCCGTTTTTTGCGTTACTCTAAATATATCCAAGAGCGTAAATATATAAATATATATATATATATACATACTTGAGGACATATTACAGGTAGTAAATTAACAAACTCATATATAACATCATTTTGTAATTCATTCCGTCAAAATATAAAACACTTTGTTCGCTTCAGTGAACACAAACATTAATAATTTCGCCAGTACACGTAAGCTACAGTAGCAAAAATTATTATTGAGTTGAGAGACCACGCATACAACCCTAACACATGATTGATTTTTCTGTGATGAGAATAATTTTAGTTCTTCGTCTGGGTATTTATGTCAGAAGTTTTATTATTATAATAAGCTAAGCTCAATATTGAGTTAAACGGCATTAATGTGAAAATATGTATACAAAAATATTGGAATTTCTTTGAAATATAATAATTCGGCTATTTCTATTAAAATTTTGTTAAAATTGAAATGCTAAAAAAATATTTGGATTTAGTATAGAATATAGTATTAGAATTTAGAATTCCATAGTAAATTAAAGTTCCTTTTCAAGGGCAATGAAATATTGATTTTTAAATAATAATTGTTTTTTCGACGTTAACAATTTCTTTTTTTAATATGAACTATTAAAATAGTGAAAAATGTTATATCTTTTCCTATAACTAATAGTAAATAATTAAACCTTATTTTAAAAATATTCGAATGGATCAAATATTCACTACGAAATTAGAACTGAACATCATTATTCGATTCGATTTGATTAGAGCATTATTCGCACAAACCCTAAGGATAATATTAATAGTTTCTATAGCAACGTGATTGTTTGTGATGTGATTTATAACTGAAAAATGTATTTAAGATAGGTTTTAATTAAAATTTACCTGGATGAGAGTTTAAATAGAATTCTAAAAGACTCTATGGTTTTACCATAATGTTTTCCTTCCATACAAGCTCTGTGATCTGAAATTCACCTCCACGTTGTAAAATTACTGAACTCTCGTAGCATCATAGGTCATCTAATATTTAAATTATTGCAATTTTGCATTTTGCATTTTTGACACTTTTCATCCCACTACTTAGCCAAAGTTTTTAATTCTACTACATTCTGAGTTATGTTTCTTAAGTCCACAAATTAAAACATCATTATGTCGACCGTATATCATGTAATATCTCATTACTATATATATGTACTAGATGGCCCGGAGAACTTCGTATCACTTACATAGCATGGTGGTAGGGATTTTTCTAAACCACGTGAATATTCAAAATCTGTCGGCAAGCACTTGTTAATTATTTTTTCTTATATTTTATAGGTTAGCGTTTGACCACAATCTCATCTGATGTTAAATGAGGATGTCGTCTAAGATGGTAGTAACCTAGAGGGAGACTGGCTCTCAAGTGCAGCCGGATCACACCAACAGGTGATTATCGTCAGGTTTTCAACTTGAGGGTGGTAGCTAGCCAGACGGAGTTAGAAAAAGCCCTACCACCATGCTACGGTTTCATCACGATGTTTTCCGTCATCGAAAACTCCGACTCAGTTGCTTGGATTCGAACCTACGTCCTTCGACTCTGTGTCCTAACACACTAACAACTGAGCTGGCATCGCTTCATAAACCCTAATGCATAAACCAAAAGGTATTCATTAATTCAAAACGTAGCTAGCCAGGCGGACTTAGAAAAAGCCCTACTACCGTGTAATATGCTCCAGCAGCGACACTTGAGAGCTAGTCCCCCAATATGTTTAGCATGTTTACCTTCTCTGACCACATTGTCATTTAACATCAGATTAAATTATAATCAAACGTTAAAACATATAAAAAACGCTTAAACACTTTAAAATTCTTAACTCCTTCTTCAAAAGCTGGCAACGTATCTGTGATGCCCCCGTGTCGCAGGTGTCCATGGGTAACGGTGATTACTTACCATCAGGTAATTCGTCTGTTCGTTTACCTCCAATCGCATAAACAAAAAAATATTATAATAAAATGTCTTCATTATCAAAATTGTTAATAAGTCTGTTCATATATTACACAATAACAAACAACAATCTCAGATAATTGAAATTTGCAGATTGAAATTAATTTAACTAAATAACTCATACAAAAAATGTGAACTTGTTCTCTTGACCTCCATGTCAACGTTATTGTATGTAGAAAGTAAACACTACAACATGATGATATGTATTTTAAAATTTTTCTAGACGTTATTTACACATGACTCCTTAATTAATTTATTTTAATCGTGTAGGCCGGAGACCACTACAGCAAATCCTATTTAACTCCAAAAATACCAACATATTTAATTTGTCATGGTAGCAGTCTAAGTCACGACATTTATTCGAGATTCTTTACCCGCAAAATAGGTAAATATTTCAATCTGGACTTTCCTGTACACTTTGAAATCGTACAAATATTGTACAATATAAAATAACACAGGAAAAAATATTGTAGAATTGAACAATAAGGCAACGCTTATCTTTAGTGGGGAATTTTTGCTGTTTTGAATAATTTATGATATGCTCATGAACCAATTAAATTACTTATAACTATAAAATCACTTACATATATCTGTCGTTGAACTCGCACTCGGGTTATATCATACAAAATCACGGAATCGTTAAAATCAAGCTATTTCAGATTTTCTGTGCATATTGTATAATTATTCTAAAGAGGAAAATCTACAACAATTTACTTTTCCCACCCAACACTATATATATAATATACTAGTACTATGCATAGAGTATGTAGCAATTTAAAGGTATTACCGTGTTTAACGCGTTCAACTGTAAAAAAAAATATTGAGTGAAACTATTTGTTCGAGGTGTCATTACAAATCGAAAAGGTAATAATCAAGTACAATAAAAAAGCTCGTTCTGATTACTTTTTATGAAAAAAAATAATTAATCGTAACATGAAATTTTAAATTTGACAGAATTTGCGAATTTATAATTAGAATTGGGGCAGGTTTTAAAAAAGATGCAAAAATGAATTTTAATATGTATAATGAGAATGATAAGATGATGATAATATAAGTAGAATGATGAGGTTTTATTTAGTTTTGCAAAAAACTTTTTTGTTATTATCATCTTTTGTATACGTTTAAATAATAAATAAAAGCAAGTTAAATTACATTGATAATTATAATATTCAATCATGCGTATTCATTTAAGGGGCAAGAGTATGCTCATTGTAGGTGTTTAATTGTGTGTTCAATTACAGAAATATTTCATTATATAGGTTCGTTCTCCATATTAATGAAGGACAATACGTTATCCGTAACATATTCTAACAACCCAAGCTAAGCCAATGATTCTCTCAAAACTCCAGTTATTATATATATAGTCATTTAAAACTCTCCTTAACGCCTTAAAATATATTTGTTGTTAATCATCATCATCATCAGCCTGTAAGAGATCCTACTGCAGAGCCCTAGGTCTCTTCCGGAAGGAAGGTATGGGCATAATCACCACGCCAGCCCACGACGTATTAGCGATTTCAAACTCTAAAAAATCCACAGTTCTATATTTTTACATTCGGTGGTTATACAATAACATTCCCCAGGTTCAATTCAGGTGCAAATTTCGAAAAAATCATTAATACATGGGTTTGAACCTGAAGACATCGGATTGTAGTAAACCCTTAGTATAAAATACGCTGCAAGCAGCTGACTTTGTAAAGTTTCAGATAGCTCTAGATGACTAAATAGTGTATAAAAGCGAAATTCTCTAAATGGTTTCGCCACAATCTCATCAGCGATTATATCACGACGTGGCCTAAGATAAGGTAAAATGTTAAACTTCTTCGAAGTCTCCTTTGTCCTCTGTCTCTTAACGAACACGCCCTCGGGGAATTTATAGCCTCACAATACATGTTAAACTTCCAGCTCTCATTGAAAATCATGCAAACAAAAATAAGAAAGTCCAAGAAAGTTTCTAAAATTGAACACAGTAAATGTATCTTAACTAAAAGGTTTGTTTCGAACTGACTATACGCTATTGGCCTGATGGGCCTTCACAGCATCACCGGACTAAATCTAAAAGGTATATAGTCTCCATAGTATACCATGTTATAAGTATAAACAGACCGAGTCAATCTACAATTGTGGATAGCATCACACAATATGCACTCCTCTTTCTGTTACGCTAATTCCCGCTGTTCCCGTTCTTTACCGTCTCTTGAAGGTTTTAACAGACCCAACTCATAAAAATAGTTGCATTTATAATACAGTACTCGTTCGTACAAACACATCCTCATAAGCATGTGAAGATGTGGAATCGCTTTCTGGCCAGTGTGTTCCTTCCCTCTTAGGATATCAGGTCCTTCAAACCAGGCATGAAGAGTCACTTTTGCAGGTCGACATGATGGCGACGACTGCCGTTGGTATTTAACACCGACAGTCACCGTTGTTTCTGGATTGTACCGTACTTTCCATCAAGTATTTTGCAGTCATTTGGCTTTACTAGCATTTAAAAGAAATGCAGCTAGTGTACAGAGTTTTACATTTACATAACTTATATATTAATACTAAGCAGACGTTACCATCGTAACAATTAGTCAAGGATTCTGAATTTAACTATCTCTGTTTTCAAATATGACAAGGAAAACCTGGTGCTAAAGTAATCTCATATGAGTGAATACATCAATCGATCATGAATACATGGTATTTATAAGTATACAGGCGAAACAACTAATACTCGACTAAACAAATAAATATGTTGATTAATAAAGTATTCGTAAAAAAAATAACTACCACGATCGTCTATAAACGCCATTTTAGGAAAACTGACTACAGCAATAAAATAGAGTAGTAGGTAAAAAAATAATTTCCCTAACTACAGATCATCACACAGTCTACCACTATTGTGATATTAAAAAAATAAACAAAAGAAGAAACTAAATATTTAAATTTAAAGTAATGTCTAAAATAAATGGGACAATGAAGAACATTTATAAAGATCTCGACTAAGATGTAATAAACAAAGAAATAAGAACTAAAAAATTAGAATATTCTCCTTATGTACGCTATGACATAAAGAAAGTGCGTCGACTTACATTGAAGAGACGCATAACAAAAAGATAACAGAAGTGGCATTGTAGCAACATCTAACACCAAACCATTCAACGTTAACCAAAAATTTTATTTTTCGTTTTATTTTGATTGAGATAAATCCTCCGCCAGGATGCGTACATAATTAAGTATATATTTAAATTGTCAATAAAACCATAAAAATATAAATGAATAAATAATAATATAATTTATTATTTTACAACATTAAGAACAAGATTACAGTAGGTATAAATATATTTATCACAAGCAGGCAATGATATTATAAGCAAAATTTATAATACCACTGCAAGCAGGTATGTACGTTATGTTTTACATTATTGGTTCAGCTCATTAATATTTATACAATTTTTCCGGCTTAATATTCGTTAAACATTATTAAGTAAAGCTAGAATAAATACACTAATACATATGCTTAAATTAATATGCTTAATTAAACAAAAAATGATAAAGCTATGTACCCATTAAGGCATTCTTACTCTAGTACTCACGTATAAATCAAAGTCAATTTTGATGGAAAATTACTTACAACTTAGTTTACAACAGAACAATAGTATATTATTTATTATTCTAATCCGGATAGACAGATATTCTCCGGACAGATAATAATCACTACATGTTATAAAACAAAGTCGTCCGCCACGTCTGTCTGTCTGTCTGTTCGCAATAAACTCAAAAACTACTTGACGGATTGTGATGCGGTCTTCGCCAATAGATATAATAATTCATATATTTAGATATATAATTTGTCTAAGTTTTATGCAAATTGGTTGAAATATAACGATTATTGTTGGAAGTGTTGGAAAAAGTCAAGCCGCTTGGAAGTTTTCATCAAAAACGCTGCCTAATTCTTTTGAGATATAACAAAAAAATGCATAGTTTGATATTTCTCTTTCGTAGATCTACAAAAAAGTATTCGATGGCATATACCTATCTTTTAAGGATAGCTTACTATACCCATTTATCTTCAATAAAAATGGTCACATGCAATGAGATAATTATTTTAATTACCATTACCAAAATATTTTTTTATTATCAGGGCAGGACAACGTCCGCCGGACCTGCTAGTACCATATGATTAAACTATATTGGATCTAATGTATTTATAGACATATTTAAAATTTAATATGAATTGTAATATTACGTCCAATTCAAACTTTTTTTTCTGATTTTTGAATAAATGAACTGAGTAATATTAATAACTATATACTAAAACTACTGACTGACTGTAGAATACCTACAAAATAACTTACTACATTTAAATCATCAGTAACATTTTTTTCAATTTGACAACGACAACTCATTAATATGTTCAACTATCAAATGTATCTGAATAAAGCCCATTGGTCTCGGGTAGTGCAACGTTGAATGACAAGAACCCATCGACATCGTGCATTTCCTTAGAATTAAATTTGGCTGTGATTTGATGGCGTCCAGCCCACGGAGGTGTTAACTTGAAACTAGCAGTTGCGTACGCTCCCGGCGCTACATCCTGGAAATAAACATCAGTTTATGTTTGTAATAAAAAACTAATTACAAGAATATCTATTTTGAAACGTTAAATTAATTAAAGCACTGGGTGATAACTACATGTCAACTAGTTTGTTCTCAAATACAGCCTTGTGTTTCCATGCGGCATGAATTATGAAAATTTAATATCTGTGGACTAAATATTTTCTTTAAAAAAAACCTTTTTAATCAAATTTCACGCACGCTGCTATGTAAAATTTGCCTTAGTTACAGTTCATATGGAGAATTCGTGCAGAAAGATAAATAAAACAAAAGACTAATTGTTTACATTCATATTGTATGTCAAACACATAGTGTCTGAGCTCAATTTGTTGTTCAAGTAAACTATCACTAGAGAAAAAATATATAATATGTGATTCAACAAATTAAAAATAATGCAAACTAACGTACTTATACAAGCTCATTGCTGATTGAATAAAATATAAAAAAATAAAGAAATCGATTGATTCTAAACGTAAAGTATGACAAAAGAACATCAATAACATTCTCTTAACGAATTACAGTCGAATTTCGACCTCTAAATTACCACTAGTATTATTATTAGACATTACAATTATGCATGGTATTTAATAGTAAAAAGCTAAATATATATATCCTTTTCGGGGTGAACATGTAGATTAATAATAAATGTTATCATACAAAAATTTAATTTATGTATTTTCTTATTGTTTTCTGTTCTTTAACATTATCATGTCATATTATTATATAACATGATATTTAAGGTTTCCTCATAATATTTCCTTAACCACTGAAACCGAGAAATAATTGAATAGCTAATTCCAGAACATAACACAAGACTAATATCGACCGGTCCGCTGTTAACTTATATAAATGTCGTTAGTAGTAACAATTACAATAGATACCTCTCGGCCGTAATCATATATTTTTTAATGTCCGACAGAAGTTTCGGCTTCGAATGAATTTGGCCAAGAGTACTGGAATTTGGCAAAAATAACTGCAACTCCGGCTCGCGCATTACAAACGTTCGTGTGTGTTCGTACGTATCTATTTACGATCAAGTTTAGTTTGCCCCAGTTTGAGTATGATTTTATTGAGTTGTATTCAACATTGCTTAATTGTATGGAATTCTTAAAAATGAGGGGATTTTATTGTGGATTCTATAATTTTTGTTTTTCAACAATAGGTATATTTCGTAACTGACAAAGCAATAATTTGATGATTATTATTTGAAACGCCAATATAATATTAAACCACTGATACTGTTGAATTGAACAACCTGTTATAAAGCTAGATAAACGTTAAACTTTGTAGCATAAAGATAATTTAAACAAATCATCATTTATATACATAATGTTTTAGTAAGCATTATTACTGTCATTTGCAAATTCTAGCTTTGCATACTCTTAAATGCAGTAATTATTGGCAACTCATTATTTTGTATCTATGTATATAAAAGTATAACTGATTTTTCGACGGAAAAAAATACGGTTTTCCATACAAACTGTCATCGCCCTTTTCACCACCTTAAGGGTTAAATTATCAAAAATCTTTCCTTAGTTGATCATCTACAGTATAAAAACAACCCACATGCATATTTTTCAGCTCCAGCCCCAGTAGTTGGAGAAGTGTGATGATATGTCTGTCAGAGAGTTACAAAGGTATTCGGCAAAGCAGCCAAGACAAATATGGCGTCGCCCATGGCTCAATTAAAAAGTTTCACTTTTATCGTGATTTCATAAAACCACACAACTTCTTGTGCGTTTCAAATTCTATACATACATAAATAATAACGTTTTTTTTATATTTATTCGATAATAAAAGGTTTTATATTAATTAGTGAATTAATTATAGGTATACTATCATCAGATATCTGCTAATCAATTTAAATAATTAAACAATGCAATTGCTACTTACGTCGCTCAGTTCAATCTTTAGCTGTTTATCTAAGCCAGCTCCTTGGATGTAGAACTTTCCTTTTCTTAAAGGAATAGGTAAAGGATTTTCTACCGTTACAGTAACGTTAAACTCTTGCTTCGATACCGGTTTGCCGTCGATACTGATTTTAATATCAGGATTACGAACTCTGAAGTCATCCTGAGCGAAGTAGTCAAACTGATTTTCTACAATAGTTGCTAAGCACGCAATGTTAAATGAGGCCTGAAATATTAATTTTCATTATAATTTACTTCATTTCAGTAAGTGTACACAGTAACAGCGTTTTTTTTTCTCGGAAAATTAACCAAGCGGCTGGGTATTGTAATAAGAATTACCTGATCGACTAGTTTGGTGTAATAATCCTGGAATGTGACTAACATCCTGATGTTCTCCTTGCCTTCTGGTGGTAGCGTGAGATCGAACTCATACCTCTTCACTCCATCTCCCGTCACTCCGGTATAGGTAACGGTATCCACACGGAGTATACCCTTGACTCGATGTTGATTGGTTGACGAGCGATTCTTTACATTTAACACCTGGTGAAACAATTTTTATAATAATCATTATGTATTTTTATAGAAAAACTTGATTGGGCATGATAGGGACTAGGGATAGAGACTTTAGCAGGTTGTGTGTGGAACAAAGTTGACTGTATCGTTTCTAATCTATAATTCAAATATATCATATGCACTTTATACAAATATTTCTTTCTTGGGGTATTAACTAATAGATAAAAGATTTTCTTCACTCAAATTCCACACCAGCTCTAGGGTATGAACAATAAAACCGTTAAAAAATGCTCGAACCTAAAAAGTTTTAATTATAGCGTGGGGAAATTTCAGACATTATTTGCTTTAAAATAGTCTATTGATTTTTTAAATAGTTTATAAGTTTTAACGTTTTACCACAATCTCGTCTGATGTTAAATGACGATGTGTTTTAAGACTTTTTTAAACACAGTAAATATAGAGAGAGACTGACTTTTAAGCGCTACTACCAGAATATACCAACCAACAGGTGCTTGATTTTCAATTCGAGGGTGATAGCTAGTCAGGCAAGCTTAGAAAATGCCATACTACCATGTTATGGTTTCAACACAATGCTTTCCTACACTAAAAGCTCCGTCAGTCGCAAGCATTTGAACCTACATAGATCGACGCAGTACCCGAACATGTTATTAACTGAACCATCATCGCTTCAAAGCTGTTCAGGTGTTTTCGTTTAGTTTAGTTCAATCATGAGATCAAGAGACTAAAATACCAGTTTCAATAGAACATAAATAATTATGAAATGGATAACTAATGCTTATTTATTCGATTTACATAATACTCACGACATTGAAATCTTGTCCGATCTTAATGTTGTCTAATAATTCAAAGTCGAAGATAACATCGTTGAAGGCTTCGTTCAAATAGTAACGAGCAAAGATGTTCTCAGATGCTCTTAAAGCTTTTTCCATCGTCATGCGCTCTTCTCGCGTCCTCTCGGGATATTTGTATGTATTTGTGACATCCTAAAATAAATAACACTTTTAATTTTACATTTAAATTGAGTACTAATTTTTATATAAACAACTCATACATATTGTACTGTTGTGCATAAACTTATTCCCAAAAAATTACGGCCCTTCACATCGACGTATCTGTGATTTCACACATCATAAAATTCTCATTTTTGTATTTTCTTAATAAATCTACTGAATAGTATTTATTACAAAAACATTTTGCATTTCCATTACCTCCCATTTTTTTTAATCAGATTTTTCTTTGTAATTGTCCTACACTGTTGGCCATGTGTGACTTTTACAGCTTCACCGAACTACTAAGGGGAGCGCATAAGGCACTCGCCCGATTGAGCAACTAGCACAAGGACCAGTGGGATCTCGGCTTGAGCTGTTACTGTATATTGCAACATACGTGCATCGAGCTTAACTAACCAAGCTAGCTAACTATTCATACATGTATTTGTTCATGTCTCACCAATTCACACATGTATTTCGAATATGGCAATTTGGCTAAAACTAACTCTAACCAAACGACTGAGGGGAAAAAATAACAAAAAATATCAAGACTCTATCATTAGGTATAGTTATAATTAGGCAGTAGTCCGGTAAAACTGTGAAGGCCCGTCAGGCCAATAGCGTAGTCAGTTCGAAAAAAAAACTAATTAGGTAGTTAGTAGATACTAAGTATCTACAAGATTTTATATAATATATTAATGTAATTGTTATTTAATTTAATATTTGTTATTGTCATTACTAAAGTTATGAATTAATCACTTAACACATTCAGTTTACTACCTACGAGAATACTTGGCTATGCATCTTATTATACCATGAATAATAAATAATTTATAAGTAGAGGGACAAAGCGAAATACCTCTCTACCGTGTCAGCATGATGGCATACTTATAAAGTAAAAGGGCAAGGTAAGAATTAATAATCTGAAATATGAAAAATGATCTCACTCTATAAACTTTGTACCGACTTTATGACAACACAATAAATTCTATGGCAATATGAAGTTACCTCATGTTCCATCTTTCCAATGGCTTTGGTACAAATATTTTGCCCGATAGACGTGGTATCACGAGCCAATAGTTTTAGAGGCTGAATTTCACCAGAATATTTCCATAACACCTGTAAATGAAAAACGTGCAATATCACATTATTTCCAGAAAACAAAATAATATGTTTAAGTGTTCAATAATTAAGCAGATAAATTTCAATTTTCAATTTATAGTGAGTTTGTTTGTTTATTTCTTTGTTTGTTACGCTTTTACGCCGGAATTATTCAACCGATCATCATAAAATGTTGTATGCGACATTTCCAGGGGGAACAAAAAAGGACAAAGGGTACATTTCATTCAGAAAAAATGTACTGTTTCCGAGGTATTGATCAAATGTATATCAACGCGAGCGAAGTCACTAGTAAAAATTAGTATCTATATTAAAATTATGAATCTGTAATATCGTTATGACAATATAAAAGCAATTTTCAATATAACCTAAAATTCTAATCCTACAGCAGTCTTTGTTGTAATCCAAAAATAAGAGGTTGCTTTCTGGTTCCTATGAAATTACTAGTACCTACGGTAAACTTAATTGTAAAGGTTATGAACTAAATCCATACGATTCAAATTTCCAAAGCATATCGTACGAGTAACGGTTACCGGCAATCTGTGGCTAATATAATTACTACATAAAAACTGGTATTGTTCTATAAAAGAAAATAACAGAAAAATCTTTGGTCATGCAAAATTAAAGTGGCTTTATTGTTTTAGTATTTGATTGTTGAAACATTTAATGAAAAAAAGATTGTTTATTTCCATATATTACAATACCTTGTCAGCATTAACTTGTGCAAACACATAGGCAACATCATACGGTCGCTGTAGCTCTCCCTCTCGAGTGGCTCGCAACGACGCTGGACCACATCTGAACATGTTGTCTGATGTTTCTTGCGGTGTCGCATCCAAAACCTGCCAACCGCCATATTCTACCCCAAGGTCGGGCCGCTCCATCCAGACCTAAAAGAATAATACAGATAGTTACTGCCCGAAAACATTGTAATAAACTTTTTGTAATACATATTCAATTCATTTCATTTAATAATCTAATTCATCATATCAGCCTGTAAGAGTCTATAGGCCCCTTCTTAAACGAAGATATGAGCTTAATCGCTCCGTCAGCCCATGACATATTGGCGACTTCAAACTGGGATTTTTTTTCGAACTGACTACACTGTTAGCCCTGGCAAGGTCTCTACAGTTTCACCGGACTAGTATGGGGAGCGCTTAGGGCAAACTGTGATAAATCCACAATTCTATATATTCTCACATATGGTGGTACTACAAGAACATTTCTCAGGTTCATTTATCCTCACGACGTTTTCTTTCACCATCAAATGATAGTGATAACAATTTAGATTAGTAGATATACGCAAATTTCGAAAATACGGACATCGAATGTCGAATCGTATGTCAGATTTCACTGTCAATCCACTCGACCACCACTACTCAACATATTCTACTATTAACTTTATCAAATATATATATAAATTTCTGTCGACGTCATTTGCAGTATTTCTATTACGTACCTCATTCCAAACATGGTAGTTCCAAACAGAGTCTTTTGTGAATTCGTCAAGAGTATTACCGTCATCGTCATAAATAATATCGATAGTCAAACTTCCTTGACTGTCGTGAGCAGCATTATAGCCCGTCACCGGTCGGCACGGAATGCCTAATGCTCTACAAACTGAAATTTTTGTTATGTTATATTACATAAAACTATATAATTCTTAAATCTTTGTTCTGTCAAAATAAATATGAGAAGAATGTCTACCACATTCCAACTAAGTCAGAGATAATAACTGTATCTCATGTAGTAAAAGTACACAAATAAGAGATACATCAATCAAATATTTTAGTTATGTGTGCGTTTATTCACGATTGGTACAAATTTGTACACAAATATCAAAACGAAAACATGCAATATAGATAGATAGAACTTACTTGTAGTCAGAACTCCAGCGTAGACCCAACATTGTGCATATTTAACTGGTTTCTTTTTCTCATAGTATTTTTGAAGAATTGTCAAAGAGCCAACCCATTTCAAAGGATGTGTACCGCCAGAGTACTCACTAGGATCCGTGCTCCAGTTCCCTTGTAGCACTCCATTATCGTCTTGAACGTTCACAGCGGCGGAGAGCCCTCGCGCAGTTTGAATCGGATCGTTTCTCGCTTTACCTTTGACCTAAATTCATTCATCAGAGTTTATTGAGAACCTTAGCTAATAGCGGCTAATTATATTACACTCCTCAGTTTATAAATGTCCGTATTGTATAAAGAATAATAAACAGTTACAAATTAGCTTCTCATATTCTATACATAGCACGTAATATAGGTTTGTATGTTTAGAACAAAATTCAATAAACTCTTATTATACATTTGAATTGCATTTTGCGTGCTATTCCAACGTCTATATAAATTATTAAATTATCGATATTATTTTATGATATGAAGTTAATTAACACTTAGGACAAAATAATATAGGTTAATTGAACATTTATTATCTACAGCATGCATGAATAAAAATATTATTATATAGTATATGATTTTATAATGAAGTGTCCTAGTCTTAACTAATATTATAAATGTTAATGTGAGTGTGTTTGTTTATTATCATCCTGAAATTATACATACACGTTGTAAGTGGTACAGAAAAGGTCATGGGATATATACCAGACATTCAGTAAAAAGTACTATGCCCGAAGGATATGTCAAAGCTACATTAACGCGAACACACCCGCGGCCAAAAGCTAGTAATACAATAATTACTAAACCTATAACAATTAAATTTGTCTATAAATCTATTTTCTAAACTTAATGATGAAATTAGTTGGTTATATTTACAATTTGTAAAAAACAAGATAGAGCTTATTTCACAATACATACCTTGCCAACTTGTTTAACTAAATACAAAGCGCAATCTAGAATATCTGCTTCATATTGCCCGTAGTACCATGGACTTGGCTTGGAACGATTATATACGCCACGGTACATAAGACCTGCATCCTCTAATACATACTCTTGTCTATGGCTTTCGACTGGAAAATTTAACAAATTTTAAATATATATTTATTAACTTATAAACTATAGATATATCTACTTTTTTAAATAGTCTAATTTCGTATGTTGAAGTATAATTAAGTATTACGGATTTAGGCAAAATAAAAAGAAGAATTATTTTGTAGAGTAGTACAATCTTTTTTTCTGGAATCCCGACAACAAGCAGTATTGTTCCTGACGGTGAGCACAGTGTAAGCCAAAAGTACGATTCACCGGCAGTCATCGGTATTATACCGACCTGCAAGCATCTCGATATCTGGATATACGAAACACGATAACGTAGAGGGAATCGATATAACTAGTGTCTCGTAATGGGCATGGTGGTATTATTCCAGTCGCCACCCCTTTATTGATTTGTAATTTAGCTGTTAAAACTAGTTATCTTATATTATTTTTCTATATATTTAAATTCCGAACAATTGAAGTAACAATATGTTCCATTTTTCTTTATACTTTATTTTTATTATCGTTTGACCACAATCTTAGTTAATGTTAAATTTCAAAGTGGTCAAAGATCGCAAAACACGCTTAACCTAGAAAGGACAGACTTTCAAGTTCAGCTGCCGGAACACATTAACAGATATTTGGCGACCGATTTTCAGTTTAAAGAAGCTAGCTAGCCAAGCGGACTAAGAAAATGCCCTACCACCACGGTATACTTTCCTCACGATATTTTGTTTCACCAAAGGCTTTGACCCAGTCGCAAGAATTCGAGCCTATGTCAATCGATGCGGTGTTTAAACACTAGTAGTCTTAGGAAAAAAATTGAAACATGTAGTCATTGTGAATATTTGTTAATTAATTACCTGGCATATAGACACTATCATTTGAGCACCATGGGTTGAAAAGTACATAAATTAGTTGAGGATGTGTATAGCTTAATGAACTTCCTCCAGTAATCTTTGTGTCAATATCGAGTTTCCAAGCCGCTACAATACAATCAGCAGCTGGTGTCACAACGACAATCAAGTGAGAATCCATCTGACTCTCGTAGACTGCACTCCAGTTCCCGACAGTCTCAGAGCCCTTTTCCAATAAAGGTACAGCTGCTGACGCAACGTCCGACGGCCCACGTTTCTCCACATCTGCGCACGCACAATAATTTATTGATATTCTCAAAATAAACACCATCAGTGTGTATTTGGAATTTACTTAATTCGGGAACATGATTCACGCGTTTAACCCGCTAATTGTTACAAGGAATTCAGCTTTGATTCATAAAATTAGGTTTACTTACAGTTTATGCAATCGACTTCAAGCGGCTCATTTAATAATTTATACGAATTTATTAAGAAAACTCAATGCAATAATGAAACTATATTAAGACTGTATTATACATTATATGCATTAACACATACACACTACTACTCACACTAAATATTTTATGCAAAATACACCTAATTATTATTTTGATTACTCAAGAGACTGTAAGTTTAATTTATTGGTTCTGTACATTTCTTACACAAATAAATTCTACGTTTACAGATTTACAGTTTACAGTTTACAGTTTAAATACACACGATAATAATTTTAATAACAATTTAATTAAAACAATAGTAAGTTGGGCCGAATTCCATCTTAATTATAGTAGCGGTTTGGTAAATGTGGTACGTGACTTTTTCTATGTAAATATTTAACGTAACTTATATCTATAAAATAAGTTTACACGAGCACTAAATAATAATACAGTTTTTTAGATTTTTAATTTATCATTCATTCAAAGGTAAGGGCCTAAACAATAAAGTGTAGTTTTTCACTCAAAATGGCTTTGTTACGAATTAAATACCTTTAATAACACACCATTATCTTCTTATACTCAACATAATTTAAATAATTTAGAAAACATAATATTTTCCTTTAAAGATACAGTCAGCAAATAAACTGAGTACCGATCTATATGTTAATTATTTACGTATCATCGTCTATAGCCATGGAATTGAGGTAGTTCTGTGAAACTTTAACGGTATGGTGGGTAACAGTGTAGTCAGTTTGTAAAAAAAATATAAGCCATGGAATTTTTACGATAATATTTATAACCTGCCTTTTTAATAGTTCATATTGGTTCATAAAAAATGAATTACATCAATATTTTAAAATTCGAATTGATATCTTTATAATTAAAATAATAGAGGTCTGTGATTATGTGCGCATCACGAAAAAATCACTGGATAGATTTTAATGACCTTTTGTTAGTTTTACTTCTCAGACATTTAATCCTTATCTGGATAACTGCCATAATATCTTCATTTAATATAAAGTTCTTAAAACTTAAGACGCCACGATTTTTACAAGCACTACGCATAAACACTACGCTGTATTTTCTTTCCGTGAAGTAGTGGGACAAGCAGTGCGATACCCATGCGCAGGACAACGTAAACAAAATCGCAAATCAGGTTGTCTTAAATAATTTTCATTATAAAAGTATAAATACCTGCAACGTAAAAGATGAAGGAGATTGCATCTCGATTCGCGTCATAAGATCTGTTCAACAGTAGATCTAATTTGAAAGGTTGACCGCGTCTGATAACTAAGCATCTGTTTTCGTTCCGCACCATCAAATTAAATTTGCTGGTGTGATGGTTCTCTCCATTCGCGTCGATGCAAAAATCGACACCTTGGACAGCGAGCACTCCTTGCCTGGTCGCGTCAGCAACATCTGTTATCAGAAAGGATTATTACATATATATGCCAATAAAACTGAAAAATCATACGGTGTGCTCTTAAGTGCAGCTGCTAGAATGCATAAATATTCTTTTAATGGCAGATTTAAATTTAACGGTGACATCTAACGAAATTTGCAGTAAATATTTAAAATTAAACCACCCTATAATGTTGTTGATAAATATACCGTTATATTTATTTTCAGTGGTAAGTTTTTAATTATTGAACTGAGGGTTTATATTACAGATAATTTATACATTTCTTTTAGATGTCATTAAAACATTATTAGCAAAACAAATTTAGAAACAAAGTTTTATAGTTTAAATAATGAAATCCTTTAGGGCTTTTACGGTAAACGGGACGTCTTTCGAGTTGCTCTCATGTCTGCTACCAATGTGTCATGCCTCTTTCAATTGTGGTGGTGTATTTTATCGAATCCTTACTAATATTATAAATACAGTATGTGAGTGTATTTGTTTGTTACGATTTCACGCCTCATCTACACAAACAATCACCATTGAATTATATGTGTACACATTATCGAGGGTGCAGAAAAAGATATAGGATATAATAGTATAAGATATAACTTTTGCCCAGAACAAAATACTTTTCCCGAGGGATAGGCTAAACTCGCAGTAACGCGAGCGAAGACTCAAACAAAAGCTAGCTCAATTGTAAATTTATAGTGATTCTGAATATTTTGTATGATTACAACTTGTTTTATAAATAGAAACACCTAGATATACAATGATACCAGTCACAAAGCCACAAAAAGTAGAATCTCTAAACATGCTAACCTCTGTCAATGATAACTGAAGAACTAACAAGGCTAACTGGTAGTTTGAACAAAAAAACCTTCGTTATCATTATGAACAATGTCACAATAACAAGTAAACTTTATATCATTGAGGAGAATTAATAATACGCATCTCAGAAACTTTATTACCTTTATCAATTTAAAATTATGGTTGTCATAACATATCTACAGTGAGAGAACTATAATGACTTGAACTGTTATATTTATACTAATTGTTTGTAATACCAAAACTTGCGAACTTATTACAAGCTCACCGAATATTCTTTTTTTTTAAGATTACTACTCTTCCAATCCTACGACAATCACTAGTATATCCTAGGTTTACTTTACCTTGAGTTATATATCGAAAGTTTTTATTCTTACTCTTAAATCTTGGCCAATAGCCAATACGTCAATCTTAGTAAAGTTATAAACACTCAAAGTAAAACGAACCGTTCATCGGTTAAGTAAATTAATCTCATTTTAGACATTACAAAACATTTCCAAAAGTCTTGTGAAGCATTTTGAAATCATTTGTATTACTACACCACCACAAATAGAATGAACAAATAGTATGTAAAGTACCCAAGTTTTTCGGTAATTTGTGTTTGCTTTTTTAATTCACGCCCCCCGATATATATAACACTAAAATATAAAATGCGTAAAACTCAAAGTATGTATCATATTAAAATAATAAAATGGTTTTTTATGCAAAAATTAAAAGTATTTATATATTTAAAAATAATAAATACCCGGTCGAAAAGGGACCATAACATATTTCTGGCGCCCGCCGAATAATCGTCTCCATAAATTTTTGAGATATTCCATAATGTTTATTCACAGACTATTTATTAACATCACTACGAAATCACTGGATATAAACAATCATATGTCGTCAAAAGTCGGTCGATATCGAATTCGTTCGTCAATAATTAAATGTACAAAGCGTGTAGTACTGTATTCACGCCGTCATAGACTGCGCCGACCGCGGCTCCTGTGTTGGATACCAGATCTACACATCCATATTCAACACGGCGATGATATCATACAGTCAATAAGATGCGAAATGTTACAAGTCAGTACTAAGAATTTATTTACAATCATTGTCAAATCCAAGGTTAAGCCAAATTACTCACATTCTTAAAGACCGATCACAGTAGCCCTTGGAGTACTCAGTAGCTTGAATTAGGTAAGAATGATATCACGGAATAAAAAAACTTTGTTGCAAAATGCAGCTTTCGTAACGCATTAGTATTACTGTCTTTATTTCTGCTACTTCTTTTTCTAGTAATCCATCATTGGAAATACGCCTACATATGTATCATTTTGATACCTTAATAAAAGCTATGCAAAGTCGTAAATCAAATTATTGCATGTGAGCTCTGTCTCAGCATTAATACTATACTTTGTTATACTAAATTTTACATATGTAGATATGTGCATTAGGAACAAACAATATGGGTTTACGTCACATACTTTGATTTTTACCATATACTAAAGAATCAAGTGGTGTTAATAAATAACTGTTTACAGTAATATTGGTTTCTAAATAGTGATTCAAATAGCAACATGCTATATTTAATCGTAATATAATTTGAACGTAATCTCAAACTTTTTAGAACATGTATAATTTAAGAACAGCCATAGTATCTTATACCAGCTGCCTGCTCTAGCTTTTTACTAACTTTTGTACTAACGAAAAAAATGCGACAACATTTTCCCCTATCGTACGACCGTATAATGAAGTACAATGACAACTAAACGACAAATTGTATATTTTTGAACACTTGTCTTACTACCGTCTTCTGTCTCACGCACTTTATTATATGAAGATATTTTACCTCCAATTTTTCACTTCTCCGTAAAATTTTTCAATCATTAGCATTTACACAAAATCTTGTCCTGACAATTTATCTTTATTGTTTCTTTAGTAAATATTGGCGAGCTTTAGTGTCATCAATAACAAAAACGAGAATGTTTGTTTTTTTTCTAAATTATAAATTATGTAAAAATATTATTGAAATAATTATTTCATTATTTTTATTCAAAAATTATCTAGTAATAATTAATGGATTATAGTCGAATTTCGACCACTGGGCGAGCACTATACATAAATCAGTATATTATTTGATTTATGAATATTTATCACGTATATAAAAATATCCTCCTGTACCTTATAAGCATAGTGGGTAATTAGAACTAGTTTATTCTGACTAACGGCTCTTTGCTTATATGGTGTTGAATTGCATTTAATTCCGATCATGCACTCGTTCTATGGAACGGGAAAAACGACTCTGCCATACCACTATTTTCGAAATCCATTACTACCTATCCGACTTTACAGATTATTTTTATCTTGAAATATATGTATAACGTATCCACCCTATATAATAATATAAATATATAACATAATATGTATGTCAATGTCTCTCTATTTTTATAATAATTGAAGTGTCAAAAGCCTATCATGAGCGAGTAACTTTACAGTAATATCGTAGAGCTAGATATGAACAAGATAAACATAGATCATATCCTTAAGTGTATATGATTGACCGCATATTTAGCAGTAATTGTCAAGTGTGGGCGCTCGTAACTATATTGAGATAGATCATTGCCGTGACATAATAACTCGTGTATAGAATTTCCTACACAAATGGCAATAAATGGTAAACGCGTAGGTTTATCTTTGTATAAGACCAATTATATAATTATAATCAATGTATATCAATTAATATTTTATAAAATATTGTATAAAAGATAGATAACATTCATTAGCAAGGTTATGGTGTATTCCAATAATTTTATATATTAGATAGACATAATTGTTATCTTCAGAGAAATTTGCTCGTATCATCGTAACCTACAGTGATTTACTTTGTGTTTTATTTCTATTAATATAAATCTTTATATAATATATATAATAATATAATATAATATAATATATAATAATATATATAATATATAAATATTATACATATAAATTCAAGAAATTAAATGTCATTTATTTTTATTTCCAAATGTCTTTTTTTATACGGCACTGACAATTTCCTTTATGAACTATGATCGATTTCTTAATTTATAAATGACCATATAAAATATTCCAATATAGTAAAAGCTATACGTTTGTACCTTATTAGTTGTTAACGAATTTAGGGCGCTAAAGTTTAAAACTATTTTTTATGTATGTGATAAAAAATAAGAGCACAAAGTTCTAGAAACCTGTTAAAATATGAAATTAGAAAAACATTGATTTTTTTAAAATAAAGTAATTCGGCTATTTCTATCAACATTTTGTTAAAATTGAAATTCTATAAAATTATTTAGATTTAAGAGAGAAAGTATATTTTTAATAAATATTTTCACGAATAGAAATTTATTATTGTAGAACTGAATTGCAGAGTAAATTAAAGTTCTTTTTCAAAACATTTCAGTTTTGATGCTTAAATGATAGCTTAATTTGAATTAATAAAATAGTGAAAAATGTTGTAACTTTTCCTATAACTATTAGAGTAATAATACTACCTTATTTTAAAAATATAGGAATAGATCGAATTTTCTATTCAAATTTCGATTTTAACATCATTATTCGATACGGTTCGATTCGAGCGTTATTTGCACACCCCTAAAAATAAACATGTTACCACGGTTATAATATTATTGGTTACTATAACAACGGTTGTCTAATGTCAGGGACTGTCGGTGTTTGTAGGAGAATATTTAATTTCAACTGAAAAATGTATTTAGGATACGTTTTAACTAAAATCCGTTCTTAGTGAGCGTCTACGTCGCAAAAGGAATAACTATGATGAATTTCAAGTCAATCGGGCATACAGTTTCGGAGAAATCGTGATGAGTCAGTCAGTGGTATTTCGCTTATATATATATATAATATATAATATAAATATAATATATAATAATATAATAATAATAATAAATAATATATATATATAGATATATATATATATAGATTATTAAGTTTAAAAACAATTGAAAACTTCTAGAAAGAGTTCGTTGTGGCTTTGTTATATATGAATACATTTAATATGCGTTGATGAAATGATACTACTATTTTACAGTATTTGTAATTATTAAATATACTTTTCAACATAAACTTGACAACACTACACATATTTATCCAGGTAATAGGTTTTATAATTATCGTGTTGATACTATAAATAAACAACGATACATAATAGCATACTGCATTATCATTCCGTACAAACATCACTAAGGCGAAGTGTATTCCAGATTTATAAACACTTTTGCTACTTACTGAAGATAAGCTAAAATAATATTTAACATTCGTTAGTAATCTACGAAATTGAGGAATTACATTGTTACGTGAGATTCTGCGAATTGGCGCCAGCACATCAAAGTAGAATGATTCTTCAATAAAACCCAACACATGGTGCGCGTAAAGTTTATTTTTACCATCCTAACCAATATTATAAATGGGAATATGGATTTGTAACGCTTTCATGCCTTAACTACAAAACCGATCATAATCATCAATTGTTTTCATAGACGTTGTCAGCGGTACACAAAAAAGATTTAGAATACTTTTCATCCAGAATTTAATACTGCTTCCGAGGAATAGATTAAATATAAATTAACGCGAGTGGATCCGCCGGCAAAAGCTAATTTGTTATAATCGCATACTAAATATGCTTCACTATAAAACTATTTGAGTGTTATTAAATACCCGTTAATTCGTTCTTGTGAAGCTAATAGTTCTTTAATCAAAAATAGATAATCAAATATAGCTTTATTATATCATTGATGTTTTTTTATTGTAGGAAAGTAAAGTGACTGCGCTATGCCTGATGTTAAGCATAGTACAATCCAAAAACAACGGTGACCACCGAGAGACAACTATCCATCGCCATCGCCAGTCGCCGCTGTCATTCCGACCTGCGTAAATGTCTCTTCACATTAGGCTTAAAAGACCCCATGTCGTTGGAAGGAGGAAACATACTGGCAGGGAGATTATTCCACAGCTTCACGGTACGGCAAAGATAAGACGTTGCGAACTTTTTAGTTCATGTCCTGATAGAATTCATTGTATTGGAGTAATTGTGGACTATTTTTTTAATACTGCCCTTTTTTTCAAACAGACATACCCTATTAGCACTGGAGCCTCTACAGATTCACCGGACTGCAGTACTGCCTTTACTACTTAACGCTTATAATCATTATAATGTATGATTTGATAGGTCTCAGACGCGTTAAGAACTTACTCGTAACCATCAAAACATACATCATAATGTGCAGAAAACGCTTTTTTATTATTGCAAAATTTGATCACTATTACTGCTTAGACTGAATGGAACAGCGTAATGATATATAGATTATAAAATCCTTTATCAGACTATATAAGTTTCGTCAAACGTTTCTACCTAGCTAAGCTTCTAATTAGATCCGAGGAACATCCAATTTAAATTTCATTGGATTAATGTGTATATCTACGGTACATTAAAAATTTTGATTGGAATCTATTTTTTTTAACATTATTGAACTAGTCTTTGCTCGCGGCATCATTCGCGCCATGTAAATTTGACATATCGTTCGGGAAAAGTACTTTATTTTTGTATAACAGGTACTGTATATCCTTTTCTGTACCTCAAACAACGTCTATGCAAAATGTTAGTTGGTTGAAAAATTTGGACGTGAAAGCGTAACAAATAAACAAACGAATAAGCTCACATTACATCTATAATATTAATTAGGAAGTTAAGGTATCAAACGCGGAGTAGATTAAATTTGCAATATATTTCACAATAATAAATAAAGATACTTGACAAATTAAATATGTTGTTCAGTTTAGCTACATATAGCAAGGAGAAGCTTACTCATGTTCACCAAGCATTTAATGATAACCATACATTTCATAATTACAATATTATATCCTACAGCTACAGGTGAAGTTATACGATAGCAAAAATAATTAGCATT
This sequence comes from Antheraea assamensis, assembly GCA_035772565.1. NCBI lineage: Eukaryota > Metazoa > Arthropoda > Insecta > Lepidoptera > Saturniidae > Antheraea > Antheraea assamensis. The sequence goes on along the minus strand of JAQQSE010000064.1, from coordinate 6,296,362 downwards.
GTACTGCCACGTACCGTGAATTTAAAATATAAACTTTCTTTCTATTTACGAAGAATCTATTCAGTACGTGACTCATAAACATATGCGCACCGACACCTATATACATTTATTACATATGTATTTTACAAGGAAAAATATATGCAATAATGTTTAAAGCAACGAGATATAAATCAGTGAAAATACATTATTCGAAGTTCCAAACAATGATTTACGAATGTATTTAAAATATGCAGTAAGCAATATTTTACTCATCAACATCAGGACTTTAACAAATTATTAAGGTTACTGGTAGAGGTGAGGGGAATTTCCAGGTCACATCTTGTTTACAGACACGTAAGCACGTTTAAAGTGAATTGCGAAAACGTTTAAAATCCGGTGTACTTTAAAATAGTCATGAAACCTTCGACGTTGGTCAAACATGACAAATACATATTTAATCAACTCTAGGTATATGGCTACACTAAAATTTTAAAACTTAAAAGAAACATCCGGTTGTATATTTATGATGGACATATTTAAAATATTTACAGAGCACAATATAAAAAAAAACAAATTAATATCAAAATATTAAACTGATACTAATTATAGTGTAAGAACAATATACATTATACGATAAATACTAATAAATTTATAATATAGGTGTTTCAGAATCCATAAATGATTTATATCAAGGGTTTTCGATACATTTTCATCAACGTGTTTATGAAGATATTAATAACTAGCTTTAGCTCGCATTTTCGCTCGTGCTAATGTATATTTTAAAAATAAAACACAGCCCATGTTACTCATTGAAAATAGAGCTTCTTATAAGTGAAATTGTTGTCGTAATCGGTTAAGGTTTTTTTTAGCTTATCCATTACAAACAAAATATCAAATAGTTTTCTCTGTATAATACTAATAAAGATATAAGATAATTTTTTTTAACTCTGAATAAATATTAAAAAATCACATTCACACAAAAATAACTAAATAAGAGTCACAATTTCAAACATGTCATTTAATTTCAAATTAAGGATAGATTGTATTGTGGTAACTAAACAGATTATATAGGAACGTACCTACATATTACAAATATCTATCGTCTATAGAGTTTCGTCACCACAAAAGTCAATCGTGTGTGAGAAATGGACCCGTTATCTCTCGAATGAATCTCGAATTATTTGACTTTTGGTTTAACAATTCCAAATTCATATTTTATTTCCGATATAGGCTTGTATATTTGTGTTTCGAATTTAGTGATTCATTTGTTTTCCCACTTGAAACAAATTTGAAAAGTGAAAAAGCTAGAAAAATCGGTATTCATGCAGAATTGACTGAAACACACCAACAACCACGCATTAAGCGCTGCGTTATATTACTCAAACGTCCTAATAACGAGAGAATTTTGAATCGTATCGTTACTAGTGGCGAAAAATCGATCCTTTACTACAATCGGAAATACTCATCACAGTGGTTGAACCCAAAAAACCGGCCAAATCCTGTCCCGAGCGAAAGTTGACTAAGAAAGATTTACGCTATGAGCTTTTGCTGGACCGGTGGTCATATACAACATCTTCTTATGATCTAGCCAAATGATTACAGCAGATGGAAAAGCTAGCCGTTGAACAACCGAGACACTGATCAATCCCGCTAGCCCACTGCTGCTTGAGGACAAAGCTATATACTTACCACAAACTGCCACTAAATCACCATACCCCTAGACCTTGCTCGAACGAACGAACGAATTACTACTTTTGTAGAAATTTTTCTAAAATTTCTTGTAAGACAAAATATTCAATTCCGATGAGGTAGTCCAAACCGCCTTCAAAGATTTTATTGATTCTCGCTCCCATAAATTTTCCAGTAATGGAATGAACGAACTATAAAATGGCGTCAGTGCATAGGAAATAATGGTAAATACTGCGATTGATTAAATATATAATTTCATAATATTTTTTTTCGTTTTAGTTTTTCCATATAAAATACTAATTTCTTTTCTTTTTTTTTTCAAACTGACTACACTGTTGGCTTGTTAAGGCCGCTACAGTTTCACCGGACTACAGAACACTAATTTCATATGTAAGGACTTAATACAAAATATTAATTAAATGTGTACTACCATAATTAGTGTACTCTAAATCGTTACCAGTCATTTCAATTGCCCCATTTTGTATTTACCGATCATGTAAATAATTTTGTTTTACACAACATTTAAACAAATATGTTTTGGTTGAAAATCAGTGATTTTAAATAAGAAATTTGATATCTATCAAGCTTAAACCTAGTAATTTAATTTATGTACGTTTGCTTTTAAGCTTTATGCTCGTATGACCGTCTTCAACAATATTAAGATAAATAAATATACAAAGGCTGTGTCCGACATGTTTACCTTGGAATGACATAAACGTCAAACGCCTTAGTACATCTTCAAACTGGCCGAGTCTCTTGTAAACTGTAAATTATAAAACCTTACGATGCACAAACGCCACAGTTATTGTAAATATTTAAAAATGCAGTTGTTGAAGTAAATAAACATTATGAAAATAAAACGTGACAGACGCTTTTACAGTAGAAGAAAATTTCGAAACCGAAATGTTAGCATTCAAAAATATTTTGTCTTTACTTTCCTATGTGTACTAACTAATACGACTTCGTCTGCGTCATTTATTATCTTGACAATATATTTTACATACACGGGAAAAAACATAACCACCGCACCGTTTGCCCAGCCATCAGCGATTACTTTTAAAACACATTATTATTCGTTTTTGTATTATAAGTCTTTATGTTTATTTTACAAAAACGTATTATTGCTCTCGGTATGAGTAATGTTTGACGTTTAATACTAACTCTAGTTATACAATAAAAGGCACCTTCTTTCTGATCACATAATAATGACATGACTCAGAATAACTAATAAAAAGTCATACGTGTGCGTAATGAAAATGTGTAATTCATTGTAAGTACATAATTACTATACAAAAGCAATAATTTCAAACACAGTAAACAATTAATCAATAAACTTTACGCCCTATGTTTTATATACTAATCGTTCTAAAGAGATTACATTAATATCCAATTATATGACGGGCCTCATGTAGTAAGCGCTATCGCGTCTCAGGGTAACGGATTCGAAACCCGAATATGACTCACTTTTGGGTGATAGCGTAATTGCCAATTATCTGTCTTTACCACAATACAAGCTATGTTTTATTTAAAATAAAGTCGCCTTGTAAAATTATAACGTAGTGAAATACCGATATAATATTTACGTGCATTGACAATTAATAAGTGAATGTTGTATTGCACTTTTTAATTCGTACACAAGGCATTTTCTTCCAACTAAGTTAACATAAAAATTATAATTTTGCAATTTTTACGCTGTCTTGTATCTGAGATTTTATGTTTAGAGATCGTGTGAATCTACGCGGAGATTTTCTTTAAATGCATTAGATATATTTAATAATAACCTGATAAATAAGTGATAAGTGCATAACAACTAGCTACATAACAAATAATGTGTATTAATTTCCATATTAATTCAGACGTTTCTAATTTTATAACATTTAAATTGAATTGATTCCTACACATATTATTATGCATAGTAAATTATGTCAATAGTGACTTCACAGAATTATACTTATTTTTAACAACTTAGATAAGGCTACCGTTTTAAACAATTATTTACTTCGATAAACACAAACCAATTAAAATAACATTAACCTAAATTCCATCAGGATTATCTACCGACTAAATATAACAATTATATGTATCAAGTGAACTAAATGATATTATCCTGTCTTAAGTCATAGGTAAATAAATAAATAGATTTTTAGTTATTGATTGAATCTATAAACTATTAAATCCTGTAAGCTTCTTATACTACTTACGTAATGCGAATATAATTTTAGTTTCGTTATTATGTTTTCCTCACTAAAACAAAATCTTTGACGTCAAATTTTCAGCAAATAATGGTCATGTGTGAATAATAAATTTGATTATTGAATTAATTATAATTGAAATAATATATCAAATTACAAGTAAATATTAACCATTAATAATTATAACTTGATGTTAAATAACGTCATTGTTTTATAGTATTGACACGTACACAATTAGTTGCGTAATGTGACAAGATTTCAGTATAGTGTAAACCAGTTTGTAAACATTGGTACTCAATGAGAAGGTCTCGAGGACCGCGAAGATTACGCGTAAAATGCTAAATGATAAAACAAACTGAACCAGAAATATTCTCATCGGCACTAGATTGACGTAAAGCAGCTGAAACCCCAGATACAATGTGTACTTTATTATAGTTCATTTTATTTTTACACGCTTCAAACACAAAACTGTAAATTTAATTGAACGGTGCAGTAGATCTTAAACATCTCTGTTTAAGATTTATGACACTATTTATTTCAGATTCCCACTGTTTTTATTTTTTTGTTTAACGTGAAAATATGCTGACACTAGTTTAAAATTAACATTTCTTTAAAAATGTACCACACTTTTTTTATTAAATATTATTTTCTAACTTTAATCTCTAAAAATTACGAGCTTAACCCAACTGAATGTTTCCTTTTCTTTGAATTTCTTGTTCCTTTAATTTTCTTTAGGTTTCCTATTAGTTCTTTTCATATGGGGTTACAAATCCAAAAATACTTTTTTTACTAAATTCCAACGAAACGTTAAACAAACAAACCTTGAGCAAAATATCAAAATTCTAAAATGAGCGATTTCAAATACGCCCCAGCAGAGAGATCGTGTTACTTCTTTACATCAATTTTTAAATGCAAGTAAACTAATTGTCATACGTAGGTATATTAGTACTAATATTGAAAGTTTCAACAAAAACATGTCCGTTTTAAATATAGTCACACCGTTAATTAACCAAATATTTCTCGAATCGATCATCACGTAACAAACTAACTACACATGTATAATTAGCTTATCTTAAATTCGACCTTGACTTACCGTTCGAGGAATCTAGCCGAGGCGGCCGCGGTAATTCCTTCAAATCGTGAGAGTCTTCATTATTTGAATTACACCGCCAACAAAACGAAGGGCAATATCTGTAAAGAAAATTTCGTTCGCCACCCATTTCATATAAATTATGCCGAGTCAGTCCCAACTATCACTGATGTCCCGTTTACTTTAATTCGTATTAGGGTATCACTATAAAACTAATAATCACAAAACAAAATAATAACACAAAGTCAAAAAAATTAACAAGTCTTTTAGCTTGTTAAAAACGATTTTCCGTAATGTAAACAAATTAAATTGATGTACTTTTTTTAAAACAGACAAACACTGTCAAGATATATAATTTTTTTATAGTGAAAACAGCTTTAATAAACGCGTGTGTGCATTGAAGCGAAGTGGATTCGTCTGGGCTTAGCGGCATTGGACAGCACATATAGGTTGTAGGTACTCGACGTGATGCGTGACCTCTTATCAGTGTAACTCTTTCGGAATAAAGGGGCATCCTTAGTTGATGTCGCAACAGGGCTTTGAATTTCAATGAATCAGTACCGCCTGAGTTAGTCATCCTGAAGCGGGGTTGTACACGTAGGAAATTGCTGTAGATCATTCATATTGAAATGAAATATAATACAATGACGTAAATATTTAGTGACGGTAGTCGTAGTAAGGGTTTTTCCATTGCTTGCTTACCTAGCTACCTACTACCTTCAAGTTGAAAATGCGGTCACAAGCACCTATGAATGTTTTTAAGCAACTGCAATTGAGAACCAGTGTTCCTCTAAAATTAACGTTTTAGCATCTTAGGACACGTTAAACTTAATAACAACTAGGATTGCGATCAAATGCCAAAACCGATAACGTATAAAAAAGCCTAATTATTTACTTGAACATTAAAAGACGTAAACATTGAAATAATTGAATATTTTATCCTAATAACAGATACTCTTACAGGCTTATCTTATTGCTGTGTTTTTATTTATTTATTGTAATAAATGTAATATTTAGTCTTGTTAATATTTAGACCTCGAACAATGTATTTTCCTCATCCCTGATATCATTTGTCCAACGTGGTTTAACTTTTCATATAAAATTGGACTAACGTCTCTTCCATTGCTATACTTCACGGTATTCGATTTAAATTAATTGTCGATTGAAGTTTTCCTTATAACACTGAATTTTTTTTATAAACTTACTCAAATATTATATGGTTAGGCGGTCTCGGTATTATGGTGGTTATCGAAGTGATTACATAGGCTTATTCAATTGAAGATCCTTGGGGGTTTTATATAATTTGTAATTGCTCTTTATAGTTATTCAATAAATATTTTACGAAATATCACAGATATGAAATTAGATAAAAAAGGTGTTTGTGTGAGGAGACTTATGAAGCTTCTTGTGCTCTGGCGAACTGTAAATTGTCAAATTATAAAAAAAATTAACATTTGAGTACAAATATCTAAATAGTACTTGGAAGGTCTTTGCACATGTAAAAAACAGGAACGGGTACCTAGTAACTAATAATATTATGGAAATAAAATATTATATAAAAACCGATCTTGTAAATCCACCTTTACAAAAACTCACCTTTACTCAGGGTTATGAGAATTAATTAAACAAAACATAAAGATAACCAAAGGCAATTAAAAAACACGTATCAATATATACTTATTATTGTATTTTAATAACATTTCGGAGTTGATATCTGAACGAGACTTCTTTCCAGCTAACTTTAAATCTAATAAAGCCCGAATGATACAAGTTCAGTTACTTATAACTGACATGTTACTTTTTTATTTTCAGCACTTATTTATCTATATACATATAAATTAATTGCTGTACGTTTGTCTCGCCAAAACTCGGGAATGGCTGATCCGATATGACTAATTTTGATCTTGAAATATTTGTGGGAGTTCCAGGAAGGCTTAAATGAGAAACATAAATAATAAGTAAAGGAAAATAATAAAAAAGACAATTTAATCTACAAATACAAAATGTTCCTAGCTATGAAACATTTGATGTCTTTGGTTATTATTGCAATAAAAAAATGTCATTCGTTTGTCAAATATTTATAGGTGCGTTCAGAAATTTGTTTGTTTTATAGCTGTAGTATGAGATCCGATCACTTTGGTCTGTTTTGTTGTAACACAAAGCAGTTCTGTTTTAGAAATAAAATAAGTACATGAGAAAATGTTAAATCGATTAAGTGCATAACTATGTTGCATTTATAATGTAAATAAAAATGTTGTATTAAGTTTTACCACATTTTACATAAATATAAATAAGTGATATGAAGTTCACCGGGTCATCTGGTACTTAATTAATGCAAATACTTTAAACACGGATCCAATCTATACTAGTTATGGTATGAATGAAATAATATTGCATTCATTAAAAAGTACGGGCTTCGCGAGCGAATAACAAACGCAATGTATAAATAAAGTTATACGGCCTGTAGGTGATATCATAGGTAGTAAATTAACATAATCACGTGTAACGTTGTTTTATAATACCGTTAAAATATACGACACGTTTTCGGATGAGATGAAAACAAACATAGATAAAAACGGCATTTTGGACCGCTTTATAACATGTCAAGTTCAAAATAGTAAGTTGATTTCTGTATAATTTAGCAGAATAACATAACATGCCTATGATCACAATCTTATTTTATCGAATGACTAGATTGTTTTGATTAAAGTGATGATGGCTCAATTGGTAGTGTGTTCGGACACAGCGTCGAAGGTCGTAGGTTCGAATCCAAGCAACTGAGCCGGAGCTTTCCGTCAAGGAAAACATCGTGATGAAACCATTTTCTAAGTCCGTCCGGCTAGCAACCACCCTTAAATTGAAAATCTGTCGCCAAGCACCTGTTGGTGTGTTCCGGCAGCTGCACTTGTTAGCCAGTCTCCTTCTAAGTTAAGCGTGACTTACCATCTTAGACCACATCATCATTTAATATCAGATGAGATTGTGGTCAAAACGTTCACCTACAAAGTATAAAAAAAAAGATAACCCGGTGAACTTCGTATCACTTACATATATTTGTGTAAAATATGTTTAAAACACAGTTATATACTTAATCGATTTAAAGCTTTCTCGTGTACTATTTTATTTCTGAAACAAAACTGTTTTGTATTCCAACAAAACAGACCAAAAAGATTGGACCACATACTACAGTTATGAAACAGACAAATTTCTGAACGCACCTATCAATATTTGACAAACGAATGACAATTATTTATTTCTAAAATGCAAAAACATCAAATGTTACATAGCCAAGAATATTTTTTATTTGAAAATTATAGTGTTTTCCTTTACTTATTATTTATGTTTCTCACAATTTAAACCTTCCCTGAACATCCGCAAATATTTAAAGATCAAAATTAGCCAAATCGGTAGAGCCATTCTCGAGTTTTAGCGAAGAAACGAACAGCAATTCATTTTTATATATATGTATAGAAATATGATCGAACATTGGAAGTCTTCGTGGTCTAGTGGTTTGAAATACATGTTTAAGTCTGTGAGGTACATGCTGGTACATACGTGTGCTTCACTAATTCGTATATGTATGATTAACTAAGCTAGATTCGCGTTGTTGCATCCGAGGCAACAGCCCAAGCCGATGTTCGGGCACTTTGTTACCCTTGTGCCTGTTTGTTAAGCGGCCGAGCACCGTAAGCGCTCGCCCTATTAATCCGGTGTGGCTAGGAAGGCCCCTGAGTCAACAGCGTATAGTCAATTGGGAAACAAAATAGTCGTTTAAGCTCTGGAATATCGATCCGATGTCCGCAGGTTTGAACCCCGGCATGTGACAACAAATTACATTTACTAATGCAAATTAGTAACACTATCGGCTGACGGTGAAGGAAAACATCGTGAGGACACCTGATCCTGAAAAATGTTCTTGTAATACCACCGTATGGGGGGAAAATATAGAACTGTGGATTTCTTAGAGTTTGAAATCGTCAATACGTTCTGGGTTGGTGTGGTGATTATGCTCACACCTTTGTTCGGGAAGAAGCCTATTACCTAGCAGTGGGTATCTTACAGGCTGAATGCTTAATAATAATAAGGCGGGCATAATGATATATGATCGAAGATACTTTAAGCCTAGTACGAGAACTGACGCTCGAGTGCAATTATCCGAATCCACTAATAGTTATTTGGAATTAAGCTGGACTAACTTGGGGACGGTATGTACCAACCCTAAGAAGAAGGCACCCAAGAACTTAAATAAAATTTTAAAAAATCTATGGTCACATAACGACGTCTACCTTCAATGAAGGCTAGGAAAATCCACATCCATTAAAGAATTCGCCTACGTTTTATTGTGACAGTAGCTTTTACCTTCAGCTTAACTTCGTTTATTGATGTGTTCATTAAGAACATTATTTTATGGTCGTAGGGCTTTTTCTAAGTCCGTCTGGCTAGCTACCACCCTCAAGTTGAAAATCTATCGCCAAGCACCAGTTCGTGTGTTCGGGCAGCAGCATGTGCTGCATACGTGGGGGTGATCCACTTAACGTAAATTCTAACCTACACTTTGTAAGGTAATTACTCCGCTCCTAAGAGTCATGGTGTCAAGTTAGATACTCATTTCATTCCTCAACATATCTATAAACGCAAAATTAATATCAGTATATCTGAGTTCGATAAACTTTAACGTCGTTTGATCGTCCACTTGAAATTTGGCACACAGGAGTGTTTTTTTTTTCAGAAAGAAGGTTTTATGTTATCCATTTCACTATAAGTCTCGAGCCGGTGCTAGGTTTTATTTTAATTTTAAATTTTATATTGTAATTTGACTCAAACGAAGTCGCGGACAATTGCTAATATACTATAAAGCACAAAAAGAATTTTCCAAAACTCGTACGTCGTTCAGAATGTAAACAAACTAACTATCTCTTAAACATAATAATATTAATATATTATAGTACCGAAATGAACTTCGAATGCGCACTCTCGTTGTACAACATTATTCCAGTATAAATCATATTATGAAGTTAGATCAAGATCAGATGTATGACGCAAAATTGTATTTAATTGCACTTAGAAATAAAACATGTTAACGTATGTCGACCATCAAGCTTACACCTTGTTTAGATTTTTATTACTAAACTATCTGCTAGGGATTTTACCCACTCCATCGTAGATATATATATAGATTTCAAATTACTCAATAAGCACAAATGTTATGAATGGTTAACGAGTCATTCGTATTGTAATTAATAGAATTCTCATATATTTCTAAGAACTCTCGGAAGTCACCTGAAATAATAAATAGAAAATCCTTTATTATTAACCATATGTGAACGTGTTTTAAATCATGCTACGTATACTCCATTATGCTCAATGTCAACATCCCAGCCAAATTAATGTATAATAATTTATCAGCAAGATTATTAAAATATCCTACAAACTTTATTGTAAACTATACAATCTATAATCAAAAAGTTAAGTAGATGAATACGTTCCATTAAAGATGACAGGCCGTACGACCTTCATTTTGTAGTGACTTAAACCAAATATTATGCTACAACTATGTTAGCATTAATTTATACTAATATATAAAATATTCTAATACATAAAAGTCTTTAAAATATATCGAATGAAATAAACTATTTACTAACAGTACTCGTTGAATATGGAATGACATAAAATCCTTCTTCATGACAGATCGAGAAATTCGGCGACAGTTCAAGCCGAGGCGCAAACCTTCTTCAAGACTCGTCGACACTTGGATCTGCCAACTTTCATGGTGAACAGCTAAACGGTTTTGAAATTTATCTGCCTCAGATATTTATTATTTTATATTTTTTATATTATTAGGGCTTAAAATTTATAAAATTGCCGTTTCGTAGTTTTTTTTTTTGTAGCATAAAGAAATTTTAAATAAAATGTTATCAATTTAAATAATAATTTGTTTACCTTTGTTTTCTATAAATTTCTAAAATCTAACTGGAAGATCATTGAAACCTTTGCGATAGAACTCTGGCGACTGGACTCTATAAACTATGTTAACGTATTCTGTACTGCTTGCCGAGTAGAAAATTTTACCTCATATAAAAAATTATGCAAATCGCGTAAAATTGTGTTTTTTTTATTTTTTTATTTTATTTTAGTTTATTTAGGGGCTTTTATGGTTACATCAGCCCCATAGTACCCTTAACTTAATTTACTAAACTAAACTAAACTATAACTAATACAATAATACAAATGTTATTAACAAAAGTGACTAATGACGTCTCAACAATTTAAAAAGACTTAGTGCTTCAATACTGTTCGGTTTAGATAGTACCCCGTGAAACATTCCGATATCTTGCTTATTTAAATTGAGAGCCGTCATCAGCAACTGCCTATCCGCTTGGAACCGAATACATTCCGTTAATATATGATGTATATCCTCTGTTATCCCACAAACTTCACAATTTGGTGTAAGAGTTTTTTTTATTAAATATTTGTATTTATTAAGAGGAATGTGTCCGGATCTAACCCTAAAGGCGTTCACAATATCCTCTCTGGAATAGTCGTTATTTATAAACCAAGGGTAACGACAAGGTTCATTTTGGATTGATTTGTACCAAATTCCTTTCATCTGAGACGAACATTGAAACGATGAGTTCCACATTTGAAAGCATTTAACTTTATATTTACTGATTAATTCAGAAAAATTTGGAGCTATATTGACTTCTCTTCCGCTAATCACACTTAATTTTGCCAACTCATCAGCCCTTTCATTGCCCTCTATACCACAATGTGACGGAACCCATTGCAATTTTAATTCTAATTTGCTATTCTGAAAATTAATGATTTGTTGCAATATAGTATACGCTATCGATACACCTCTGGAACCAGAGGCGCAACGAACAATATGTTGCAAAGCACTTTTGCTGTCAGTGCATATAACTGCCTTTTTGTATTGCATACTTTCGATATAAGCTAGTGCCTCTGAAATTGCAAAGAGTTCCACCGACATAACACAAATCTCCCCCATGATTTTAAAACAGTTGTCATATGTAACAATAACTCTAGCTGAATCATAAAATGCTGCACCCTTGCCCTTATCAGTTTTAGCACCATCCGTATATATGAAATTAAATCCATAGTATTTTCTTTGTAATTCTTCTTCAATTCTAACTTTATAAATGACATTTTCATATAATTGTTTTTTGTTTTTGATGCTGTCTAATTTAGTTACGATTACATTATTTATATTTATATAACTAGTCCAAATCTTTAACGAAAAAATTTCTATGTGTGCAGTGGAAGCCATAATACAATTTTGCATTTTATTATAGGTATCCGCAAGTAAAGGTAATTTTTTGTTTTGCCAATAACTTAAAGCAATAAGAGAATGTAACTTAGATAATAAGCTGTTAGTAATATTATTGGATAAAGCATTACATTTTAATTTATATTTAAACGCTAAAAATTGTCTCCTCAGCTCCAAAGGAGGTATACATAATTCACTCTCCATGACATGTATTGGAGTAGATTTAATAAAACCACCAATTATTCTGAGCGCCTGGTTTTGCACTTTATCAAGTTTAGATATATTCGTTTTAGCACTACTACCATAAAGAAAACAAGCATAATCCATTCTACTTCTAATTAAAGAGACATATATTCTACGTAATTGAATAGGATGTAAACCCCAGGATGATCCCACCAAAACTCTTAATAGATTAAGAAATTTTTGTGTTTTAGTAATTATATATTTAATGTGGGTTGTCCACCGTAATGATTGATCCAACCATATCCCCAAATACTTATATGTCTTAACGTTTTCAAGTAAATCATTATTTAATTTAAGATTTAACGTTTTTCTCATATGTCCTCTACTAAATAGGCAAACCTTAGATTTATTTTCAGATGCTCTTAATCCTAATTCATCAAGAAACACTGTAAACATTCCTAAAGAATGCTGAATTTTTTCAGTACTCTCTATCAGATTTTTGTAATTGGCATATAACACAAAATCATCAGCGTATTGACAAATAAATAAATTTTTTATATCGCGGCAAATTTTGTATGTAGCAATATTAAACAGTAATGGTGAAAGTGGATCTCCTTGTGCAAGACCTTGACTAGTATATCTGACAATATCGTGACCATTAGAGTTTTTAATTTTAAGGTGACGCTGATTAAGAAAATTCCAAAGATAATTGCATATTGTTTTACCTACTTGTAATTCATCTAATATAGTTACTATTTTATCTATCAGAACATTATTATAAGCATTCTCGACATCTACAAAACATGCGACAGTGGGTATCTTATTTGTAAATCCAATTTGTATCTGTGTGATAAGCCTAACTAAACATTCATAGCTAGATTGTCCTTTTCTAAATCCCGTAGAGTATTTTGACAAGATTCCTTTACTTTCAATGAACCATTCGAGCCGCTTTATAATCATTAAATGTAAGATTTTACAAAAACATGAGATTAGGGATATAGGCCTTACTTTTATATTACTGCTAGTTGAGTAGTTAGCTTTTGGAATAGGGATTATACGTATATCTCGCCACTGCATAGGAATCTCACTCAGTTTAAAAATATTATTATATAGCAATAATAAATAAAGTTTGTGGTTGTCTGGCATGTGAGATATCATAGAATATGATATTCCATCATCGCCTGCAGCTGTATCTTTCTTTTTTAGACAATGACTTAATTCTTGACTAGTGAATTCTAAATCCAATGTAGCATTTTTTGAAGTAAAATTTGGGGGTACTGTTGGAACAAAATCAGATGTAAGACTATGTAATAAATTAATTTTTGTGTCATCTGTAACGTTAAAGGCCTGGGATGAATATCCTTTTATCCAGCGCATACGTCGCCACATATCTGCCACTGACGTGAATCCATCTATATTATTACAATAATCTTGCCAACTTTGAAATTTAGCTTTCTGAATTGCACATTTTGCTTCTTTACTTTTGTTTTCAAAAATCGTTAAATTATCAGGAGTAGGATTTTTCCTAAATTTTGCTAGAGCTAGTCTGCGCTGGGCTATAAGTTTAGAAATAGAGGGATTCCAATAAGGTTTAGGCTTAAAGTTTTTATTTGGGTTATCAAATATTTTGCGAAAGGGTATGTGCCTATCAGCTGCTTCTACAACATTTTGAATCAAATTATTATAGCAAAATTGAATACCGTTATCAATGGCAGAATCTAAATAAGCCTTACTGAGATGAGAAGTGTAGCCTTTCCAATCAGCTGCTTTAAAATTTCTTTTTTTTGTCATGGTTTTTGAAACAGTATAGTTAATTTTAATAAGAATACATAAGTGATCGCTACGTAAGTTTTCACACATTACAGTCCATTGACATCGGGGAACTAGGTCAGCTGAAGCAAAGGTTACATCTGGAGAGGTTTTTTGGACAAAGCTGCTTACTAACTTTATTCTTGTGGCATTTCCATCGTTAAGAGACGCAAATCCATATTCTAAAGCTGATTCGTAGAGTAAGTCACCCTTTGTGTCCGTTTTAGTAGACCAATTACTGTGATGAGCATTAAAATCACCAGCTATAAGACATTTGTTGGGAAATCTAGAGAATATATTATTCCAGTCAGATATATTAACGCGGATTGCCGGAGGACAATATAGGGAAATAATGTAATCAATACTTTTACAATTCAACACTCTGAGACATATAGCTTCTATACCTGGATTATTGATATTCAGTGGTTGTTTTTCAATCTTCACAGATTTATGAGAAAAAATAATTACACCACCATATGAATCTAACCTGTCCCTTCTATAAATGTTATAGCCACTAATTCGACATTGAGTGTCAGGATTAAGCCATGATTCTGATATGAGGGTAATGTGAATTTTTTCTTGAGCTAGTAAGGCTTCAAATTCCGTTAACTTTTGTCTCAAGCTCTGTGCATTCCACTGTATTATTTTTAACTGTGAAATTTGTTCGTACTTATCCATCACTAATATATTTAAAAAGGTTTTTAAGCAGATTTCCCTCACTCATAAATTCTATAATTACTTGTACAACTTTTTCAAATATAAATACGCAAGCCATTTTAATTTTTACCTCCCAACTACTATCTGACGCAATTATTTCTTTAAGTTTAATAACAAATCTTTTGAATTTAATTTTTCCTTTTAACACCTCGTCTACTTGTGGGGTGTTTGTTGTCGATTTCTCGCCGCAATTATCTTCTATTGTTTCATGTTCCATTTCCTCAGTCTGCAATATCTGTCGATTTCCTGTATCTCCTTTCTTATTTTTCTTTGCTGCTTTATTATTATTTAACCTTATTTGTGGATCTTTTTTTCCTTTTCTTTCATCTATTTCAGGCTCCATCCTTCCTTCTTCTACTAATATATCTGTATATGTTGGCATACTCTTTGAAATACAGCTGGGACCATCATTAACCACATTTGTTTTTAATTCAGGACTATTTTTTGTTAAATACATTTGTAATGCCTTTTTGTAGGTACAATTCATTTCTGACATTAGACTTCGAATATTTTTTTCTTTTAAATACATTGGACAGCTTTTATTCAAAGCCATATGCGAACCCTTACAATTTATACACATGTAGGTAGATGTTTCACAGTTACTATGGTTTTTGCCACATTTAGGGCAAATAATCTTTTTTGTTGGACACATTTTTACACGGTGCCCAAACCGCCAACAGCCTGAACATTGTGTTACAGGAAAAGTAAATGGTTCCACCTTAAACCTACACCCGTATCCAAAAACATACGGGGGTAAGGTGGAATGTCTAATGCCAATTCGTATCGATTCAGAATCAACCCAGCCTTCTGACTCAGACGACCTCCTCAGTCTTTTGATAGAAGCAATTTCATATTCGCAACTTAAAATTTCTTTAATCTCTTCTTCATTCAGATTCAAATCAACTTGCCGAATCAACCCATACGAGATGCTGAGTACTTCTGCAAAATGACATGTAAAGCCTTCTTTCTGGAATTTTTCACAATTTATCATACATTCTGCACCCTTTTTGGTATCGAAATAAATTAAAACTTTATATCGATTTTTATACTGAATTTTTAATATATTACTGATATTTTCTGATCTTAATAACTTGGCCAATCCAAATTGTCTAGGTAGCGTATTCTCTGATATTAGACATACAGCGAATTCTTCCGACCCACTTATGTTAGAAACCATATCATCTGATTTTCCCGAGAAACTTCTTATAAGGCGTTTTCGATATCTTACTGTAGTAAAGCCATCTTGCTTACTCTCTTCGCTGTCTTCTCTAATCCGTTTTTCCGTTCTACCCTCTTTCACAATTTCCGACATATTTGTAGTAGTTATTTGATCATTTTCGTTATCACTATCACTTGAGTCAAATAAATCAACATTATCACCACATTGATGCATTATAAACTCGCATTATAATTTTCAAGGTCAAGCAAATGAATAACAAAAGAAACGAACGCTCCGATAACAAACCGGTTCCGCGCTTGTACTCGGACGCATTCAACGCGCAACTAAAATTGTGTTAAAACGGCAATTTCGTGTTTGAACCTCTATTAACGTAAACCACAAAGGAAATAACAAGGGACGAAATCTATAAGTATTCTATAATTTGCTCTTTTGAAAGTGACTTTCACTTTATATTGTACTGCTTCCTAATTTGAATTCGCCAAAAATTCCTATTACAAAATGAAAAAATGAATATAGAATTGAAACATTGTAATGAAACGTTTTCGTTATTTCTTTATTACTCCAGAACTGCTATAGCATGAACTATGACATAATAACATTAAGTCATTAACACGTCCATATCGAGCGAGTAATCGCGAACTCTTGATATAACTTAACTTCAATTATTGCCTTGTCATGGAGCAAAATGAATAAATAATCTTTGATTTTGATTTTTCATATAACTGAGCTGTAACTACACAATATTCAATTTGAGAATTCACTACATGTTAATAGGTTACTTTAAACTATTTATTGTGAAGATCAAGGCCACAAACATATAATCCACATCTTTAAATATTATAAATCAAAATCCGTTTTCGCATGACTGCGTGTTACCTTAGTTCTTTAAAACTACTTACTACTTCAACAGAGTTTGATACGATTTTCATTATCACTAATAGAATTCATTCTTGAAAAATTATATGTATAATACATTAATATTATATTAGATAAAATAGAGATAAATCAGTTTATTCGAAAGAAATTATAAAAAGGAGTTTTCAGGCACTTATACTGGTAATGCCAGCTAAACGTATTAGAATTATGTACTATGAAATTGTACAGCTTAAAAATATTTTTTTATATTTAATAAACTTTTGACTGTTATTAAGAAGCTTTCAAAATAACATTATTCAGTCAAAAAGTGTGAATTGGTTTTCTAGAACTCCATAGCAACTATATAGAAAGGATCAGATGTATAATAATGGCAAAGTTGTATTATATTTTTTGGTCATTGAATTGGGCGTAGTAGTAGTATATGTTGGTCGTTGATACAAATAAACATTATATGAGTCTTCAAGCGTTGGAATCAGAAACACACACATTGCCGCCGCTCCTTATTACTCCGCCTATTGCAAGCATTTTAGAGTTCTAAAAGCCCCGAACAGGTGGATCACCTGATGTTAAGTGATCACCGCCGTCCATAGACACTAGCAACACCAGGGGAGTCGCAAGTGTGTTGCCGGCCTTTTAAATATGTGGGCCTCCGGCGCTCTCACTGGCCGAACGAAACGCAACAGTGCAACCACTGTTACTTCACGTCGGTTTTCTGTGAGAGGGTGGTACTACCCCGGGCGAGCCGACCCATTCATGCTGAAACCAGTAATAGCTTCAGCGTAGCTCTACCACCTACATACTACTTTTCAAACTTTTCAAATCTTATTAAATCCCTCAAGTAACGTCAGCCTTCCAGAGATTTCCACCCTCCTTTTTTAGTATATATGGGTGCGACAATGCGTCCGAGGACAGTTCTATTCTGGATATCGGAGCGTTTACAAACAGAAACAAAATAAGAAATCTTCAAGCGGACGTCAATTACAACATCATAATATAAGATGATAATGCGATCATAGAGTAACTATGTTATAGTCAGTCTATATAATTTTTCTCTATACAAGTACAAATAACTTCCTTCAACGCAAACGGCATTTAATTATCCATGGACTTAACAATATTCATTTTGAGTTAAGCGATTCGTCTGCATTATCAAAAATTTGCGTAGCGTAATTTATATATCAGTCCTTGTTTATTTCTTGTTGTGTAGGTGAAGGCTAAATTACAACAATAACATCTTTAGTTTGACTTTGTGAAAGTCCCTGTGCAAAGTTCAAATGCGATAACGTCACTGCCACAGTTATTTCTACCGCAAAATATGTTCCATTTCGAAATATTGTCGTTTTATAACACACCGTCACACAAAGGATTACAACTTAGTACTCAGGGGTAGCAACCTATTATAACTAGTCTTAGGATAGTAATCCTGTTGAAGTTGGCTAAAGGTCGACTACATGTCTATTTGTTACTTCATAACATAAAAAAGATGGTAAACAAAGTTGCGACTCCTAACTTGGAATCGAGCAACTTTACCGTGAAATACGTAAACATTTGTATTAAGGTTTTCCCTATAAATCTTTAAAGCGGACATTAAATTTCTTACATTCCTAAACCATTCAAGAAACTAAGAAACTTCAATGACTTATTGTGCACATACTCACGAAGGCTCCCTATATTCTTATAAACAATTTTCATTTTGAAGACAACAGGAACAAATTCGCGGACAGAAACTAATATAAAATAATAATTATCAAAATTTACGAGGAATTTAACAGGTCAAAACACACAAAGCTTATTTTCTTTTGGGGAATTTAACTTGTATACCTGCTTTGTATATAACATAATACATATATACGTAATTCTATTAAATCGTACATAGAGAATACTCGTTTTATTCATTAAGATGTGGGTGTAAACTGTAAAAAGACTTAGGTACGTACGGATTGTTTGAATTACGTTATTTTATTTTCCAAGAAACAAAATGACACGACTCCAGAGTCTTGCGGTTTGATGACAAATTGTAAGAAAAATGATCGAGCTTATTCCTTGACATAATAATCTAATTTTATATGAATACAACTATTTTTCTTAGTACCTATGGAAAACAATGTTTAGTTAAATGTTGAATTAACTGCAATAAAAATTTGTATAATGAGAAAAACTATTAGGTACCAACGTACATAAAAAATAAATGGAGCGTTATGCATTCAATGGCATTATTTGTTTTGTTAACTTTATAACTATAACGCGCTTTACATAAAAATCGACGGACGATTCTAAATATTTTTATACGTTATAGGCTTCAGCATTCGACCATAGTTTAAACATCAAATGGTGTTGAATGAGGAAAATGTTAAACACAAAATTATAAGAATTGTATCAAACTGTAACTATTAAGAATTATTAATAGGGTACTAATTAAAAAAAACTATATATATCTTAAAATTATTAAACATCCCAGCCTTAACAACCATAAACAATAAAGTAATTATTGATGACTGCAGTTTTCAATGGCCAAAGTACGTTTCAGTGGTGTTTTACAGTTCATATTTACCGTCAAGATAATTTCACGGCCCAATAAAATAAAATAAGTACGAAAAAAAAAGTACGAACGTCAATTGCAAGATAAGAATCTTACCTTTATTTTATACCATATACAAACCATGCGTAATCATCTGGGATCGTGTGTGATGTCAAATTAAAGTAATATAGTTACAGAGCACTACTTAAAGACTTTTTTATTTAATTACTTCATTCCTTTTGTAACCTTACCGAGAATGTTAGTGCAACGACCCATTACTCTCTTTATCGCTTACATACTAATAACGGTCCCGAATCCCGATTCTTACGGAGGCCAATTAAATTTAGATTGTTGGCTTGTCTTACTCAAGGTTTGGCAAATTGATCTTTTGGTGGCTTACAAATATATCATCTACCAATATGTAGTTAAGACGTCATATAATTCATGACTCGCCCTCTTCTCGATATGAAAAAATAATTTGATCCTACACAGAGATGGAAAAGAGGTGAAAAAGAAATTAAATGTTTAGTAGGTCTTCAATAAATCGAACCCATTAACCGATATCGATATGCTTTGGTTCGTATAGCAAGTTTGGGACATTCTGCTGCACAGATTTCCTTTTGAAAATAATTCTTACGTGGATTTCAGTGTAAACTCTAACAGATTTGTGTATTAAATAACCACTTATAAACAGAATTATAACCAAAACTTTAAACTCTTTTTGGCCTTGAGAATTTATTGATATATACACACAGGGCAACACAATCTCCGTTGTGAATGGAAATCCCGCTAATTGAGTCATTACTATATTAATATATGTATAAACAGTATGCTTTATAAATGTAATATATAACCTTTAGGATTCATCCAACGTATCAAATGCTTTTGTAAACATATACTCAAATATATTTGCAAGGAAAGAAAAACATCGTTATGTAACCATAGGCATTGCATTTTTCTAATATCCGTTTCACCTGTTATCATCTTCAAGTTGAAAACCTATCGCTGAATAACTATCGTGGCCAGTCGGCTCCCTGCAGCCGCACTTGAGAGCTCAGATGTACTCAATAAAATTGCATTGTCGTCAAACGCTACAGTCCGTTTTTGTAATTACCCAATCTGATAAATTGTAGAAAAAATCAATATTTATTTAAACAGTGTTATTAAATTATATCCCACTGTGTGCGCTAGTAAATTCCTTAGAAAAATACTACTGAATCTCTTTTGATGAAAATTAGCTCATTTAATTCAAATTAGTACAAGGTATAGTAAATAAAAAAAAAAAACCGTTGTTTGAACTTTGTCGTAATAGACGTTGCACAAGTAATTGAAACATTAATTGTATGGCAATTACAATAGAAAGTCTGAGTCAGAATTACAAAGGGGAGTATCCAGTTTATTGAACTCGGTAGTGAGAAAATATATAATATTATAATATATAGGTAATAATTTATCAGAATAATTAATAATTATTCCATATTTCTTTTTATGTACTTATAGATACATGTCGCAAATCAAATAAAGGTTAATCGTGCTATGATCATAATTTATAAAGTAACCTAAAGTCATAGATACATAGACATATATTAACATACATATAATAGATATACATTAATATAAACTTTCCCTCAGCGCACTCCGGCAGAAACGTGTAGTACAGTGCCGTGTGAATTGAGGCTAAGAACCTACTAGTGTATTCCAGCAACTGGACTTGTACATCACTTATACCAAGTATTGTTGTTCTCTTGCCAAAGGATAAAATATTTCATAGACTCGGATAATATCATATCCAACGCGAGACTTAACTTATAAACTGTCCAAAACCATAACATTTTAAGTTCCATATAAACATAAACTATAGACCTCATGAGGCACAGGTCAACAGACTTTTGGCAGCAGAAGCTTAAAACTACCTGATTTATGTATTGTATTGTTATATATTTACCTGAAATTATGTATTGTAAAATCGTGATTTATCATTAGTACGAACTTTTTTTACTAAACCATAAAATTTACAATGTATGATATATGTATGTCTTGAAATAAATAAAAACATAATCTACCATTTTGAGATCTGAGTCTTTACGAATCAGCCAAGGGGTTAATCCCTAGAAAAATCTTTGCGTATTGCGTTATGAACACTTTCAACTATTAACTGCTGGGATTTAAAATATATATATGTGTGTGTGTGTTTTAAATAACATTATTATAATACTATTTGTGACAAATATACAGTATCTTTTTCATGATCATGAAAAATGTATGACAGAGTTTTCGCATATAACGTCTCGTCCATAAAATTCTTATTCGAAAAAATGTTTTCAACAAGAAAAGGAAAAAAGATGAGAAATGCGTATACAATTAACAACAAACAGAATCATAATTATTTTTAATTACCTTATTAATTTAATAGGTGAATAATCGAGTATGAGTTATAGAATAGTACCTAAATATGTTAATGATGAGGACTAAGTTGGAAAACGGGGAAATCATAAAACAGAAACTGCAGTGAATGCACTTTATTTTTGAGATCCCAAAAACACACAAACACAGTGCAAAAAATATTAAAATTGTGATTACATTTAAAAAATACATAGACGATATCAATTGTAAGTATTTAAAAATAAAACGAAATAGATAGTAAGCATAAATAAAATAAAATAATATAAAACATTTTTTTTACTTAGAATTAGTTCTTATATTTAAACTCTTTTGTAGAGAGATCTCACAATCAAAATAAATGGCACATGAAAATTGGGTTATTTTTCTTATAAACTATATTTAAATTGAGTTAATCACAAAAACAACACACTGTGATGTAAAGTGAATGAATATATATATATGTATTTTTTTTTGTTTTTATGAGCTTGATGCGTGCTAGTTGTGTTAATATAAAATATTTAAAGTATAAAATTAAACTAAATATTATCCGTCAAGGTAAGCCGCGTCGTAGTGAGTAGGTATAGTTCATAACACTTGCACATTTTAAAAGTTTAGAAGTCGCGAAACCATTATTCTTCAGTTTAAAGTTCTTATACAAGTCCAAATCAAATTTCAATGGAGAATTAAGGAGATGTCTTCACAATGACAACTTCTTCTTCTTGGACATACAAATGCTGTTCCGGCGCTACGTAGGAGACATACGATCGATCCATTTGCAGCGCTGGAGGAGACGAAGGCCCCGGAGAAGCGCGCGGTGATGGCGCTCGGGGCCCGGGGGCTAGCTAGCCGCGAACATTCACCGTGGTACAACCGAAGATCTCATCCATCTGACGCGATGAGAAGGTGACCACAATGCGGCGCTCTCCGTGACGTCGTGGTATGAATTTTTCCTGGTAGTTTACGAATTCTCCGGGCTTCACGTCGCGGAACCGTATCTGAAAAGACAAAAGCAAGAGTTGTAGAACATACATGAGTGAATATATCAACAGACAAGATATATTATAAACCCTTACCTGACGTGGTCTTTGTATACCAGCTCCTTCGAAAGTAAAATAGCAATCGGTGAGATGCACATTCAGTGGATTCTGGAAGCTGAATGTAACAGAGCACTCTTGCCCGATGCAAGGCTGGCTTCTTACCTAGAGAATCGAAAATATACATCGATAAATAACGATAATAAAACTCACGCAAATGGACTGTTAAACATAATTATTAATAATCATTTACCTGCACTTGCATCCGTGGTTTGTGAAGAGGGAAGTCATCTTCATCAGACCACGCTTGGCGTGTCTGTTTCACGTAGCCCATTGCGTGGACCTTTACCATGGAATGATCTACCAACTTATCCATGTATTCTTGTGGGGTCACATGTAATTTAAGGACTTCACGTTGGCCAGCACGTATAATGAATTCGCCTTGAGCTCTGCGCAAGCGCGAGGCGATAGCGCCAGTATAATAGCATGAGGAGGCAGTCAATACACACCAAATAGTACGGTCTTCATGTGACTTATTCTGCAAACAAAAGCGTTATTATTCACCCCATATCATGTAGCCCTAAGATCTAACAGAAAAGCTTTCATTCTCTATATATATTGTGTTATTTCTCATAGCATACGTGCTATGCTTAATATGTGCTATATGAGTATATTAAGCCTGTAAAGTGTTAAATTTCGTAAATATACCTGAATATTCATGGTGCAATCGAAAGGTTGACCATACGGTACAATATCAATGTCCATAAGATCGAAGTAAACATCCTCAAAATTGCGATCCGGATACTCATAGTACTGCTGCAGGCGTTGGTAGCCGCGGCAAGAAGCAATAACTGCGAGACGTTCAGGAGATGAACTATCCACAGTTTTATATTCATGAGTTATTTCTAGCATGTCACTTTCACCTTCGTCGTCATCTCGATTAGGATTCTTAGTAAGTATCTTACGGCCCACTCTATAAACAACAAAAGCGTTTTAGTCTTCCAAAATTATGAAAATAGAATATATAAAACCATACTTATTCGTTACATAACATTTTTATTACTACAACATTTAAACTCACTGATACTGATTAGAAGCCATTCGAATGAATCCCCATTCAGAGTTCTCTTCCTCTTGGAAGTGGCAGAGCTCTGCATTAAGCTGACAATACATGAAGGGTGTATCATACTGAAAGCCAACTTCACCACGGCGAACAGCTTCAACACTAGCTGGACCACATTGGTATACCGACTCTGCTTCCTCTTGAGGAGTAGAATCAATTATCTGCCAGCCACCGTAACCTGTGATGAGTAGTTAGTTATTTATTCATTAATTGTTTTAGGAGATTTTAGGTCTGCAAAATAAGAATAGAATATTGTGTATCCATATGTACCTTGTGGTAAATCAGGTCGTTGCATCCATACATCGTTCCAAACGTGGAAGTTCCAGCAAGAATCGTAACAGTCTTCATCAGGACCGTTAGGAACTTCATTACCATCTCGATCAAAGTACTTGTCGACAGTGTAGGTACGGTTTGTATCATGAGCTGACACGTAGTTAGTCACAGATCGGCAGGGAATACCTAGAATTTGAAATATGGTGTTATAATAGACGTTATAAAAGAGATAATTATTTCATTTAATTGATTAATTACCAAGAGCCCGGCAGATTGAAACAACCAAGCCTGAATATACCCAGCATTGACCATATTCTACTGGTCTACCTCCATCTGTGAGGTATCGTTCCATGATAGCAACTGATCCTGTCCAAGCATGAGGTGCTACGCCGTCTTTATATTCGCCGTCATATCGTCCAACCATGAGACCATCGTCATCATGATTTGAGTTGATCTATAACAAAAATATTTTTACAAAACCCATTTTTTTTTAATATATAACTCAAAAATTTGTTAATATTTTACTAACCATTGCGGAAATGGCTCTGCAAACGCGAATTGGGTTGCCCCGTTCGGAATGTTCCAGACCGCTACGTTCCAATAAATACATACATGCAGGTAATACAACATCATCAAATTGACCATAAATCCATTTGCGGCCCTTGGGTTGACGCCATGTCCCGCACCATATTTTCCCCTGTTCGTTAAGAATATATTCTTTACGGAACGATTCATTATCCAGATAAACAGAATCCTCACGACACCAAGGGTTGAATAAAATATAAATATCTTCATCGCATTTAAAGTCGTGGCGATTATCGCGCTGACCGAAGCGATTAGTTTGGACCCAACAGTTCCACACGCCAACTGGTGCAGATGCGGGCACATGAACTTGGAACGTTATAGTATTGCCGTCTTGGCGTTGAATGCTTATATCCCATCTATCCATGTCATGAGCAAGTTGCGCCAGATTTTGCATAGATCCGTGGCGTGATCCATGACGTGAGCCATAACCGCGACCAAAGGAGGAATGCTGAGTTGTTCCGCCATACCGATCTATCATGGGCCGATCAATTGGTCCATGTGGGCTAAGAGGACTGTGTTGTAGTGGCAATGGTTCATTACTGAATGAGCTGCGACGTACGCCATACGTAGTTGTTTCCCTCATACCACTCATCGGTCCCATTGAACTCATAGTCCCCATTGTGCCTACCGTACCCATAGTACCCATTGCAGTGCTGCTATCTTGTATACGCGACATTCCCATACCCATACCCATTCCCACACCCATACCCATCATATCACGCGAATGTTGGAAAACGCCTTGCTGCGTATTCCAATTGACAGGTAAAACAACACGAGTTCCTTTGGTCACACAGGGCTTCGGACCTAGAATTATAAATTATTTTAAAATAAGTTTTATAATATAAGATTTTAAAAGTATTAAATTATCCAGACTAGTGTTGTCTAATAGTCGAAATTCGACCACAATTCTTTTGTCAAAATATAAATATTAAGGAAAAAAGAAACGTTTTATAAAAAAATAATAACAAAATCGCTCAAAAGACAGAAGAGAAAAAGTATTTAACGGTTTTGTCTCTATCTATTTATATATTAACAACTAACGCTTAATGTTATTGCTTTCACATTGAAATATTTTGTATGTGAGATAATTTAAATAATCGAGTAAATAGAAATTGAAGACAGAAAATACTACATTTTACTTACCAAAACAGAATACTATACGAATCATATCCTGCTGCTTGTCGTAGGTCCTGTCAAAGCGAACAGCAAAGAAGAAGTTCTGTCCTCTTCTTAGGACAGGATTTGGGAGAATATTATCATTCACGAGATCGTATTGTTCGGTGTGGTGATCCTTGGAGTTATCTCGGGAGTAGAATTCGGTCAATTCTACTTTCAGTGGCTGCTGTGAGTAGTAACTTTGAGGAATCATCTCCAAAGTGTCCTGGCGACGTCGACGTTCATTCTGGTCTGCCATTTTACAAATCAGATTATGTGTATACTGAGTATTGGGGCTGTTTCTCATAGAATGCTTCATGCGGTGGAGGGCGCCAGTGCTATGAGAACGCCCTGGGCGATGTTGCGCCGTAGGTCCCGCTCGCTGCATGGGCCATCGACGAGGTTGTCCAGGACGCTGGCAAAAACTAGAAATATTATAATATGCAGACAGACCAGGAACGTAGTTTGAAGGCATTCCACCGATCGTCATCTGTTGCTCACGCATGCAGCTCAGGGTGCTCATTCCCGAAGTCAGTCCAGTAATTCCACCCAAACCCATCCCAGTCATGCTGGACGTCATGCTGGAGGACATTCTGTCCATACTAGATCTTCGAACCATTGACATTTTTGCGTAGATACTGTACGTGTAGGAAGATTGTGTCCTTTTTGAGGACCTCACTGTGCTCCAAGGCGGTATCACAGCGAATGGTGCAGTTTGATCATTCCTGTATGTTTATATACTACAACGGTCGCATAAAAGATCATTCACCGGTACGGTGTCAGTTGTCAAGATGAGCGCCGGAACCGACGGTATCTAGTACTCCTATTGTTTGTGTTCACTCAGTTGTAATTAAACAAGAACGACTCTTATTACTAAGCTGAAACTGGTTCTTATGGCTCTCGTACTATTAATTATACTGTTTAATCTTATTTGCTATATTTTTTAAATGTTATATCATATTATATCATTTTATCTTGAAAGAAATTATTTGTACTATAAGAGGGGAGATAATTTTATATATGTCTCTTACATAGGCTTCTTGTGTAAACGCAGAATTGGCAATCATGCTCATTACACAAAAGTTTGTCACTTATGGACTTCAAACGCTATAAAAACATTTGAACCAGAAACTTTAATTATAATGTCTTTATCTGGGATGTATACATACACGAGAGATCAAAATCATGGTACTCACAAATATACTTAGGTAGCATTAGACCTTTCTTAATTAAACATTTTATACAGAAATTTAAAATCGGCAGAGTGTCGTAGAACTTGTAGAAGATGCAACTTCGGAATCACCTCCACAGTGATCTTAATTCTACAACAAAGCTATATTATGATCTGAAACATTGGTTGGAAGTGTTAGAACATGAACATGGGGCGTTTCAAAGCAATCCTCAGAATTAACACTTACTGTCTGTCTACAATTAAGACTGATATTATAATTAGTGAGAGAGATTGGTTACTTGTAACTTTAGGCTGCTGTAGCCACTTATTATCAATTTACTTCATTTCACTTATTATACAACTATTTGCTACTTCCCTCTTTTAAAAGATTCAGACCTGTGGTTTCCAAAAAAAATAACGATATATTTGTTACCCACTTTGTATTAAAAATAAACTTTTGGAAAATATATTTCTCTAAAAGTTTCATTTACTGTTTATATGAGTGATTGCCAACTTTTTGCTGTGGAAGATCACTATAGAAATAAAATCGTCTGGACTTATTGTCGTAAAAGATACCGACGCCCTTCAACGTAAATGATAACACACACTGCAGTACGAGAAGTCTCAAGTGAGCCATCAAGATTATCAATTAATCCAACTGCGATTTTCTGCATTTAACCATAGAGTTTAAATTAAGGAGAACTATTCAATATGTGTCTCAATAGAGAAAGTGTTTCCCAAAAAGTTTCAGACTAAACTAAAATATGTAAAGTAGGTATGCTAAGAGAAAAACAGCACAAAGTATTAATACGTTTATATTAACAAAAATCGTTTATTATTATAGCCAACTATTGAAATATTCAGTGAAAATAGTAGTGCTCAGAATCATGTAAAATACAACGCAATTACAAAATAATTCGACTACAAAAAAGTATTGACTTAATTGAAAAAAGATTGTGTTTGAAGAAAGAATACTGAATGTCATACTGCGGTTTATGATAGATCATTTTATAAGGCACATTCTAAATGCCTGTAGATCTATGACTCTAGAATGTCATCTTTACCCAGACTGGCCGAAAAATGTTAATTTATTTTATTTGATGTCAATCGAACAAGTGAAAAATCATTTGTGACATTGTGACTACAAAAGTCATATATTTATCTAAATACAATTCAGTCTTATTTACGCACTCCTAATTTTATCATTACGCTCTACAAACCAATCAGGCTCCTACATAACATAAAAATCTATTCATGTAATAGAAAATCGTGTCTGTGGGTGAAAAAAAGTGTAAAAAAATTTATGAGATATTATTTATTTGGACGCAAAACGAAAGTAACTATAGTAGGCATAGAAAGAAACATATAAATAAGACTCACATTGGCAAAGAATCAAATAAGTAGCAAATTAAAAAATCCTAGGAAAATGCTGGAAACAATAAATATAAGTAGCAGAATGACCAAATTCATAAATGACATACTTACCTATATACTATTTAGAAGACCTTTGCCTATAAATTCCATAATAATGTTAAAAATCTTAGTCTGACGTGTGATATTCGTTTATTATCTTTTCAGTACCTACTACTATATAAGAATTGAAGTAATTAGTTATCATATTTAGAAAATATGAATATTACTAAAAGTCTAGGAATAGAAGAGCAATAACTTTAAAATGTAAAAATAGAGATATTACTCTATTTCTACTCTCTCTCTTTAGTCATATCTAACCAACCAGTGTTTGGTCATCATATGTAGAAGAAAGGTATTCACAACAACACAAACAATTACCGCCCAAAAATCTATTCTATTTATTATAGATAAAATAATTGGGGAATACATAATATATGTATTAGATAACAGTATCAAACAAGATCAATTTTCCTAAAGACGTAAAACAGATTTTCTTATGATTTTAAACTATTAGTCGTCATATTGGATCCGCTATATTGATTTTCACTGTAACAGAATCACGACTGATAATTTTTAAAGACAATTTAGTATAAAAACCGTTACAAACTTTTGTAATAATGAATACAGAATTCCTTGAAAAATGTACATAAAATTGCTATAAGTATGAAATAATATACTCGTATTTTGGTCGCCATTTGATATTTTTAGGACATCCGAATACGTTCGAAATAACGGATAACGGAGCGTCTATGACACTTTTTGGTGCAAATACAGCGGGCAAATATCACAGAATATTATTTGGACCTCTCAAAAAAGATTTAAAAAAGGAGTCAGTTTCTAATGGGTCTTAGCGGGTCCAGCATTCGTCCTATGACAAATCTGAAAGCCATTTTAAAGCTGAGATTTTAAAACGTTACCTATTAAAACGATGTGTAAAATATTTTTGATGTGATTATTCCATAAATTATACCGCCAAACATCTATTTGAGTTTTATGATATACTAGCGACCCGCTCCGGCTTCGCACTGGTATAAAATATATAGTCTATGTCATTCACTGAAAAAATGATTAAAATCGATCCAGTAATTTTGATTTATTCATTACTGCCCGTGGCCCGCACGCGTTAAATTTGGAGTAACCTCAAAAATAACAGTATTTCTCCACTATTTAATTTATGTTATTATACATATAAACATTCCTCTTCAATCACTCTATCTATTAAAAAAAACCGCATTAAAATCCGTTGCGTAGTTTTAAAGATTTAAGCATACATAGGGATATAGGGACAGAGAAAGCAACTTTGTTTTATACTATGTAGTGATCATACGAATACGTTACCACTAACGCTTGTTTAGTTACAACGGAGAGCACACGAAGCTTACTTATATCGGCATCCTTATTTTCGTTCAAATCTTATTAACCAACCGCGACACTATCGCGGTGTGATACCGTCGTATGTGAACAAACCCTAAAATTCAACGGTTGCCTAGCAACCTGCTGTTGCTTATTCAAAACACATAAAAGTGAATACAAACTGTATAAACTTTTAAAGTGGTGTACAGTTGTTATTGTGTTGTCGAGTATAATCCTCTTATTTTTCTATTCTGTGTTAATGTTCCAAAGAAAGTGTATACAAAGAAATTATTACTAAGTCAAAAACCAAAGCGAACACAAAATTAAGATACAAATATAATGCGTTACTATTACAAATAGAATATACATAGCTATATCGTATTTTAGTTGTATTACAATCATAAAGTACTCTACCTGAGACATATTCAGTTTCTCGGTATGTGAAGTTCTCGTTCAATATAAATTACAACATAACCATAAGAAGCATACTAACCATTTGTGCTTTTTAATAAAACTTAATGGCTATTTGTGTGATACAATACAATTTCCCTAATTAAACATTTGTTGAAGTAATCAAGCCAATGGGTTTATATAAGTTGTACACTTCAAATGCAGAAATACAATACAAAAGTTATTTTTTATCAAAAGCGACGTTATTTATTTCTATAACAACAATACTTAATATTATTTTACCATTTATTATAACCTATCATAGTAGAGGTAAGTAAATTACATAAAATAATTAACTATAAAATGTAGATATCTTATGTAAGTACCTATCTTTCCGTACAGCTATTAGGTTGTTACATTATTTAGATTGATTACGACAATTTTTGTATTCGTAGCTTTCTGGCTAAAATCCCAGTTCTTTTATGAACAACCTGCGGTACAATTTACCTACGGGTATCTCCTTGTGGCTGAGACTGATGATCCCAGTAAGCCTATAGTTTGCAGTGAAATCGAAATGTTGAATGATGACGATATTGTTGCCGCTGAAAGATGTGCAGAAATGCAGGTACTATAATAAATGATTTATCAACATACTTATTTACCTACATTACTATGCCTTGATTTTTCGTATTTTATTATACTTCACAGATTTTAAGCATTTGATCACAATCGCGTCTAAAATTAAATGACGATGTGGTCTAAGATAGTAAACGCTAAGCCTACAGGAAGACTGGATCTCAAGTGCAGCAGCTACCGGAATACACCTATAAGTGCTTGGCGTCAGACTTTCAATTTCAGAGTGGTAACTAGCCAGGCGGACTTAGCAAATGGTCCTATCACCATACTGTAATAGTTTTATCACGATGTTTTCCTTCACCGAAAACTCCGGCTCATTCGTAAGGATCCAAACCTACGTCGATCATGGCGATGTCCAAACACGCTAACCACTGATCCTTCATAGCTTCAAATGTGAAATAACGTCACTAATGGCGATATTTGATACTAATCCCAATCTGATGTTAGGTAATCATGTAGATGTCATACGACACAGAGAAAGATAACGTTGAACTGAAAAAAATGGTGTTGGTTTACAAGCGGAGTTACCGAAACCCCTCAAATATGCTGGACGACAATTTTTTAAATTGAGAGTAGTAGTTGATTACATCATAAGTAGAAAATACTCTACCACGAATCTAATGTTTCATCGCAAGATATTCTTAAACTTGAATCCATTGTAAAAACCAAATTCATGTTATTCCGCACAGCATACGAGTGTAATGCTTCTAAACTAGATAATACTAAATATTATGGGGCCCAGATGAAATATCTAACACTGGCGGTTCAAGTCCCACTTTAAGTGGTCAGCTCCCAGGAAAATAGAAGAAATGAGGACGAGGGTCCGGAGGGACGAAGTGAAAAGATGGAGGCAGGACCTGGTGGACGCGCATTATGGTAAATATACCATTGACGCCGTCCGTCTGGTCCTGCCGGAATGGATGAATAGGGAGTGGGGCTCTCTGACGTTTCGTCTGGTGCAGGTACTCACCGTACACGGATGTTTTGGGTGCTGCGGGTTCCGCCACATGTTACGAGTGTGACGCTTTGATGGATACCGCGTACCATACCTTTTCCTAGTGTGTTGCGTGGGATGAGTAGCTCCGCTCTCTAGTTTCGGCGGTTGGTAGGGATTTGTCGCTGCCGAGTATGGTTCGGCTCGCCGGGGGTAGTACCACCCTCTCACAGAAAACCGACGTGAAGTAACAGTGGTTGCACTGTTGCGTTTCGTTCGGTCAGTGAGAGTGCCGGAGGCCCACATATTTAAAAGGCCGGCAACGCATTTGCTACTCCCCTGGTGTTGCTAGTGTCTATGGACGGCGGTGATCACTTACCATCAGGTGACCCACCTGTTCATGTGCCCCCTATAATATAAAAAAAAGCGGTAGCCCCCTTCTGCGAGAACGTTATCTCGCAGAAGAAGTTGGCAGATATGGCCCGTGAGGTAGACCCTCTAAGCGGTCCTCTCCGCCAACGGAGGGCTGGTAGAAGGAGGGGGGTACATCTGGCCCCCATCCTTCCACCACCGTAGCCCAGCTAGGGAAGATGGGCCGGAGGGCCCATCTCCCCATTGCATTGGTTCGGTTGACGAGGGGCGGCGGCTGGTTGTGTACCCAGCTGCCTCCCTATAAGGACGACGCCCGGCGAACACCTTTGGCGTTTTATTGAGTAAGAGTCCCACACTACCCACTCTCTCCCCCGAAAGGGCGGCGTGTCCATGATGGATTTCCCCAAGTTAATAAAGAAAAACGAAATATTAGGTATTTATATTTCTTTTTTATATACCTACATTGCATTTCCTAAGAAATAAATCGTTGAAAAAAACGCATTTCTCGATATTAATGTACCAACATTAATTTCAATTATCATTAAGTGATCCTAATGATCATTTATATATTTACAGGTGCAACAGCATGATATTAAAGGAAATACCAATATTGATCTCTTAGAATTTTCGTTTCGCCTCGACTTACCACCCGATAAGACTATATTGTCCTTGATATTAATTTTGGAGCTTGATTTTCAACTAAAGGTAAAATGGTTTATTTCTAATAAAATTTCACTGAAATATTGGGCAGGTTTGTTCAATCAACACAATAAGTACTTCTTTTTTTAAGATATCGTTATTTTATTTTGATCATGTATATGGTAGTTTGTAAATATCTGCCGTTAATTCATTTTCATTTTTCTCTGTAATGTTTAATGGCTTTATTTTTTTGGTTAAATAATGATTTTTTGAAATTTATAGTGTTTAGCGTTTGACCACAACTTGGTAACACTCAAACCAAGTGCATCTACAGGAGCATACCTACAGATACTCGCCGATACATTTTCAACTTGAGGGTGTTTCCTAGGCAAGGTATTAGAAAAGGACCTGCCACCATGCTATGCTTTCATCACGATGTTTTCTTCACCGAAAGCTCAGGCGCGTTGTGGGAATCCGAAACTTAAGTCGAACAACGCGAAATCCAAACACGCTATGAATGAACCATCATCGCTTCAAACGAGATCTGTGTTTTATCCACGTCATTTTAAAAGAAACTGACTATTAATATATATAGATACGTTTTCGTAATCAAGTAATCATTCCGATTTGCTTACCATCACTCAGCTTGTGAGATTATTTTTTACAACAGATCTATTAATAGCTTACCTAGAATGTGGTTCTCCACCTATACAGTAGAGTTTTTCACAATTGTTACAGAAAAGCATTACGTAGGTATGAAAATGTATTTGTAGATTTGTCCTCCAAAGTATATTGTTTTATTTGTTACAGACAGTATGTCCGTTACATATGCAAAATTTGGGTGTGATCAGCAAAGATTTTCCTTTACCGACTTCAGGTCTATTATATTATGGAGATTTGGAATTTTATCAAATATCACACTTACCTTGTTTATGGCACCATACAGATACTAAATATAACAATTCTTTGCTAACGAGCATAAAAAATAATAATGAAAATATAGTTGATTTTATTTTAGGAGAACATTTTAAGAGAGAAGGTAAACATTATAACGTTATGTATACCAGTATGTAAAATAATATGTATGTTAAATAATACATTTTTATGGGCTTTCCACTGATGGAATATTCACTGGGCAAATTCATTCAGTGGTGAATCCATTGGTCTCCAACAAGCAATATTATATTCCTCATATAAACAATACTCTCTGAGATATTGTCTACGGACACATTTTTAATAATTAGAGAAAACATTAAAACCAGGGTAATGCGAGTATTTTTGCGAATTTTAAATAAATTTATTGAATTTCACTTCTTATTTACATATATCCTGATTATGTATATCGCATAAGTTTCTCAATTTTTTCTGAGCTTACTGTAGTATTGTTAACCTTTGTGTTCATTCATTTACATATATGTTCTATTAAATATATTGTTATATAATATTATAATAATGAACTCAAACAATAATACAATGTTTACAAATTCTATATTATTTTTAGTGAACACACTAGTCAGAACACTCTATTCGAGTAGTCAAAACGGATATACAGGTACTATGGATATCAAAATGAATCTAAGAGTGCCAGAAATGAAAATTCAATATGTTCCAAGCTTATTTCAAGAATTCAAATGGGTGTGGCCACAGTATTTGTCTTTGGTAATCATATTTTACTGGTTATTCAACAAAATTAAAAAAATTGTATTAAGTAACCGCCTATTCATGGTATGGGAAGTAATACCTTGGAAGAAGTCTCCTTAATAACATGGGTTAAGTCTGTCAAACAACAAAAAACAAAATTCTTGTAAAGATTATTTATGTTATATTAAAACATTGTCAAAATTAACTCTTTTAATTAATATTTTCCACACTATCTACACTTATTTCAGTTTCTTAACATGTTGCTAACTATTTATTTTCATCACTGGGTTAATGTTAATGTAGGTAACTGTTCAAAGTTGCCTTGTTTAGTTCTGTCCAATTCTGCTCTGTTATCTTCAATTATGAAAGTTTTTCCAGTGAAATCATCAAGTTGCACTAGTAAATATCTGCACATGTAATTTCCATACTCATTCTGAAAACAAAATAATTACTTTAATTGAAATATACAAAAAAAAACTTTAGACCACCTGACTGAAGTAAAATTTCTTTAGCTCCATCTATATGTATGTTTATATATATATAAACCTATATACATACATGATTTTTTTATTCACATGAAAACTCACAAAATATGAACTTCAAAATGAATTTACCACTTTATCCACTTTAAATGTAAAATATTTAATTTATTAAACAATATATTACTGTTCTTTAATTAATTAATCGTTCAAGAATTGAGATTTACATACATTCCATGCACTGGCTATGTGAGGAAGAGAGAAAGAAAATATGCACGTGCACAACTCCCTCTTGCTCCTAGATTGTGATACAGACAATAGGCCTACTCTGTATCTTAGATATATGAAACATAACTGGATTAACATCAAAAATGATCATTAGCTTAACACATTTCATACTTTTATGTTTTTCATAAACTGTCACTAGAGTGCAGGTTACATTAAAGTACATATTTCATAATCCTTTGCTAGAGAGCAGGTAGCATATATAGATATGATGTAGAATTGTTTGTGTTGCTTTGCAACAATTTGCAATGTTTCTCTCCAGAAATTTAGTCAGGTTACTTAGTCTTCTATCAAGTTACAAGCTACAGAATACCTAAAGCACACAAAGTCTGTGAGGATATAGACCCTCATATGTGTTAATATTGAGAATATTTTGATATCTTGAAAAATGTTGAATTTACAGTATTATTATACATTCTTATTTATTATGCACTTGGTAATTCAATAACTACATACAATTATATTCTTTGGATGCTTGTGTTTAATTAACAACATGGTTGAAACAAAATAGAGTTACTAAAATTACACCTGTTTCATATCCAATTCCACAACTCCCTTATTCCTGATTCCCTTAATATAAAACCTCATTCTCATATGTTTTACTCCATCTTTTTCATAAACAGCATGACTGACATGGGTGCGTCTCCTTCTTGTTGTTTCTTCTCCAAAACCCATTATCGGAGGGCCCAACGCATCTTCTACTCTAGGGTCCTGAAATAGAAAATTGAAAAAAAAAATTGTATTAGTCTGGAATTTGTAAACACCAGCCCTTATATTTTTAGTGTCTTCTCTAAAATATTATTTCTACCTAAAGTAACAGGACTATATGTTCTTAATCACTTACAAATACTTTATACTTGAAAAACAAGGATTATCTACTGTGAGACTGATCAAATCATAAAGTCCATTTCAAAGACTAAATGACTATGGTTTTTGTTTCAAAAATAATTATTTACACACAAAATAGATACAAAGAATATGCTATCTCAATGAAAACTTTACGCCATTGATAAAACTCTTCAACTGAAAGGCATTTTAATGTGAACAATTGATTAACATAAATATTAATCACAATAATTTCAAATTCTTATATTTCACAAAGTAAATAGAAGTAATAAGCTCACATTTATACACTTCTTCAAAGCCTCCGAGTAGATGCTGTTTGGGCTATTGCTAGAAAACAATTCTCGAAAAACATAATAAAATATAATGCCAGTTACACCAACTCCAGCTAAAATGACACCAGTGTATGACACTGTCTTTGTAGTCTCCTTAATCTTCTCACCTAGTGGTCGCACATCAGTAGAAACGTTGGCTTGTTCTTTGCTAGTAGTCAAGCCGCTTTTGTTTTCCTTAGAATAACTACGAAAGTATATCCTATTTTTAGACTGTATTGCCGCGGGAAAACATTCTGCAGCATTACTGGTTCGTAGGATCGGCAATAATCGTGAAATAACACTCATGATATTTTTATACACAAAATAATTCTGAATGTTATTTTCGGAAAATTCCCACAATATATTTTCCACACAGAAAATAAATATATGTATCACAATTGTGAAATGATTATGAACGTCACTTTTGATAAGCTACAAGAATCAATCAAAATCAGCTGATAAAATTGTTTTTTGGACTTAGCAACTCCCTTGTTTGTATAAAGTATTTTTTTATGCTACTCTCATACCTGCGTCTATCGACACGAAGTTTTGTCTATGGTCAGACTAAATGCAGATGTGGGAAGATATTATCTTTATGCGTTGTGAACTATCGGATTGCGTGACGATACACACAGCACGATAACTGGGGCCGAGGTTTCTACACACTATTATTATTATTATTATAAAAAATTAACGCGTGTGGGCCACGGGCAGTAATGAATAAATCAAAACTACTGGATCGATTTTAATCATTTTTTCAGTGAATGACATAGGCTATATATTTCATACCCGTGCGAAGCCGGAGCGGGCCGCTAGTATAAAATATATCGTTTACCTAATTTTTTTCTAAAACAATTATTGTGAATTGTCTATTTAAGTAATATATTTACAATGTTTGTTTTATTATTATTATAGACTATTAATTAAACAAAATTATCTACGTAACTGAAACATTAGGAACAAACGTATAGTAATGTGTACAAGTGGCAAAATGAAATACTTATGTGTTCAATTTTTATTTGTAGCTGTCGTATTTATACTATGACTCCGTATTGTTGTAATGTCAATTTGACATTCGGTATTAAATCAAACCAATCAAAATTTATAGACAGATACTGTTTCAGTCAGTGATCTATCTCTTATTTTCCATTACTATTTGTACATGTAACTAATATAGTTTAAGATATTAGATTATCATTGTTAAACTTAACATAAGAAGATGTGCTCTGCTTTTTCCTGAAAGAGAGTTGTGATATTTAGAACAGTCATCATGAACCACTTTCCAAGTATCCCTTACAAAAAAGAGATTGTGCTGTGATTATTCCACTTTGCTAGAAAAAATCTGCTATTCTTGATCTTATCTAGCTAATATGTAAATTGCCATAATATTTAAAATTAAACAACGTTAGGACTTCAACTTACGTTAGATTGAACGAATCTTTTAGACAATGGATTGGATTATATCGGACGAATTGGGTTTAACTGTGGGTCATTTGGTGGGTTGGGGTGCTGCTGGTGCTATGATAATAGGTGGCGTCGCACCATACATACCTCAATATAGACAAATTAAAAAGACCCAGGATGCTGAAGGGTTCTCGTTATATGTTTGTTTAGCACTTCTAATAGCCAATACTTTAAGGATATTATTTTGGTACGTATCATACGAATGTTCGCAATTTTTTTTATATGGTATGGCTTTGTGTATTATCCTAAATCTCACCTAACCTTAGGTGATGTGGCCTAAGATGGTAAGACACTAATTCTTGAGGGAGCATCGTGCTTCTCAAGTGCAACTGGTGAGATCCACCTACAGGTACTTGATGAATGGTTTCGAACTTAACGGGTGGAAGATAGCCAGAGAGACAATAGAAAAAATTTAGAATATTTTCATTCAAAATTTTGATCCTGTTGTTCAATGAACTATAAAATAATATGTTATAAATAAATGTTTGCAGGTTTGGAAAACGTTATGAACTACCTTTATTAATTCAAAGCATTGTGATGAATATAACTATGTTTGTCATGATCCACCTCTGTGTTACTGTTCGCAAAAAGAACCAAATAATAAGAGCAAGAGAGAGAATATTCACAGGTCAGTATATAAAGTAATATATAAAAACATTTGTAAATAGTTTCATTCATATTCATATTTCTAAATTATTACCTTATTCTGTTAGTTGTATTTAGCCTCTTTGCATTCTGTACTAATATATTTTATAGATCAATATTAACATAGTTTCAAGACCTGGTGCTATAATGATATAATCAAGAATACAGCACAACACCATTAAACAGTTACTAATATTAATATAAAATAATTTAAAGTATACAATAAACTGTCTACTAATCACTCTGTTTCTGATACATAAATAAATCTTTTTTTGATATTACTTGACAATATACTATTTTATTTATATGTAAATTTGAGTATTACTGACTATTAATATAAAACATATTTATCACTGTTATATGAATATTATTTTACTAATATAATCATTAAACTATTTCTAATGAGTAGTTTCTCTAAATGTATTTTTGTTTATAATATTAATTTTCTTTCTTTAGTATTAAAACAATCAATAATTATTATTTATTTTTAACATTATTTTATGTTTGGTGGTTGGTGTAATTGGTGATCGATTTAGGTGCAATATTCATGTTATATATACTATTGTGTTGTGTGAATGGATCAGCTCAACCGGATGAGACAGCACACTGGTTGGACCACCGTAGTGGCATGTCTGGAGGGGAGATACCCCATCGCTTCTATGGTAAGCACTATATCAGTCCTGCCTTTAAAAATGATGCTGGTCGCAACACTGTATAAAACTTTTCATTTTTGTGTTTTTGTTTCAGTGACACGGTCCATGTTTACCAAATACTGTTCATTGAATATTTGTTATGTTGTATGGGATATTAAATATATTTTCATTATCATTATGCTTTTAATTTATCCATAGCATGTCAACTATTTGTTTACTGATCTAATTAGCTAAGGGTTGCTTTAATGTAATTTATCATACGGTCTCAATTTCTTGTAAGTATGGTGTCACAATTACCTACATTTGTTACTAACTCAGTTTTTATAGTCACATAATTCAAATTGTTGTTATTAAAAACTATTCAAATTGATCTGCCTTGCCAGTGGGTCAACTAAATGTCTTATCTAGAAATGTCACTGACCTTTGTGAAGAGTTCCTTATACAATTTGAAACAGTAAAAACTATGTATATGCTTATCATTTATATAAATTATATTGTCATAAAAGTATATACATTTAAAACGTATATAAACATACATAGTTAATATACACAAGTTAAACAGTACCTAATAACTCAAAATGATACTTTTTTACTATTTCTACATATTGGACTCGTAAGGAATTCAAATACCAGAAACCTATCGTATTTTTCCAAAACAATATGACATACAGTGTGGATGATAATATTAAAACAAAAAGAGGTTTGGTTCTGACAAAACACTACTATATGTAATACACTTATAAAAAGAGGCTTGAATAAAAGCTATTCAAAATAGTAGTATAATTGTATGAAGGCATAAATACATTCGAAAAGATATAAGATACTTAACAATGCGTTAGTCACGTTATTGTATAATTTATTTTATAATAATTTGATTTTTCAGCTTAAACACATAGACAACACTTTAATGAAGCTTAAGAGATTTATTTTTGAATTTTACATTTCTATTCACCATTGAACATGCAATTTGTCTAAGGCAATAAGAATCCAGGTTTCCTATAATAATTTTACCCTACCACTCGATTTGTACATTACGTAGAATCCAGTTGTTATTATTATATATATTCATATGAATAAGTTTAATGTAAAAATCGTCGATTTTTGTTATACTCAATCCCATTTATATGCCTTATTTTTATACCTATTATCATACTACGTATGGAAGTAAACATTTTAAATTACGGAAATAAGAATATAATTTAAAAGATAATACAAATGTCCATTCTTTCTTTCCAGATATGGATAGGAAGTTTTTCTGGGCGTGGACAGATTTCCAGAGCTACGTCGACTGTATGCTAGTATTCTCTGTCCTCGGCTCTGCAATCACCTATTTGTTAATAGGATTTGCACCGTTTGTTGAATTGATCGGCTTTCTTGCCGTATTCACTGAGGCGATGCTGGGAGCGCCTCAGATTGCT
This sequence comes from Antheraea assamensis, assembly GCA_035772565.1. Classification (NCBI taxonomy): domain Eukaryota; kingdom Metazoa; phylum Arthropoda; class Insecta; order Lepidoptera; family Saturniidae; genus Antheraea; species Antheraea assamensis. The sequence goes on along the minus strand of JAQQSE010000064.1, from coordinate 6,255,642 downwards.
AAGAATCTTCAGAACAAGAGTACTGAAGGGATGAGGTAAATAGACATGGATTTGTTCATACTAGCTGGAATTTAGGATTCTATCTGTGTCACTACATATTGTATCTTCCATAAATTTTCAATTCACTTGACACGAAATGCAAATTTTGCCAAAAAAGTTGATAACATTCTAAAAATTACATAACCTAATAACACATGGCCATAAATAAATATTTTATGCAAATGATATATACATATGATCTGTGTATTATGTTAAATTATAACTAGTTTTTACGATGATTTTAGTCCGAAATTAAAAATCTATGCTTTGATTGTTTTTATTTTAAATATGTATTCACCATGAATAACGGTGTTAAATAGACGCAATATGTGAAACACGCTATACCTAGACAAGGACTGGTTCTCATTACAGTTGCGGGAATACACTTATAATTGCTTGACGAGAAATTTTCAACTTGAGGGTGGTAGCTATCCACATGTGCTTAGAAAAATCCCTACTATCATGCTATGGTTTTATCACGATGTTTTCCTTCACCGAAAGCTTCGTCTAATTCGCGAGAATTGGAACTTACGTCCATCGAACACGACGTTCAAACAGAATAAGCACTGTGTCATCATCGCTTGGCTATTATTACTAATATAAATTAACATAAAAACAAATATATAATTTATGCACTAATTAAATAACGAATACATACACCAGACTAAGCTCTAATAAACAAGTTATGTGATTAAATATTTGTTGTAGCAATAACATAAAAAAAAACTTGGAAAAACAAGAGCTTAGTTTAATGTCATAAACCATTATTTAAAATAGATAAATATTTTAAATTATTTATTTACTAAGAATATGTTATAAGTTTATTATATATTTTACAGTTTGAGTATGGTGATAATGTGGACGTGTGGTGATTTGTTCAAGACTGCGTATTTCATTATAAGAGAAGCGCCCACACAGTTTTGGGTGTGCGGAAGTCTTCAAGTTACTTTAGATGTTGTTATCCTATTTCAAGTGAGTAAATATATGTAATATATCATTCATGTGTAACATACATTAAAAATATATAAGTACCATCCGTCATAATAAATCAAGTTATTAATAAAATTCCGAGTGTAACCCAATTCAGTAACATGTAAAAGTCAGTCTGCGTGGGATCACTAACTGGATATTATATAATACTTGAAGAATTCGATTGTTGCTTGAATCCACGATATACCAATACGATTATATAATTGCGATATAATCGATTACATTTATAATCGCGTGTAACCGCATAGTATAGCATATGCAACAAAATTTCGCAATATTTGAAATACAAATAAATGCCCAATATATATATTTCATATGTTTATTTAAAGATGACACAATTAATATTGACGTGATGTCAAACTAAAATATATTTAGGAAAACTATATCGATAATATCGATATTTATTACAATATGAGAAAACTAAAGAATAGATCATATTGATATATTGTTGCTATATCGGTGCATCCGACTCGCAGATCTATAATATGGTGTATAAACAGTACGTGTTTGATGTTGAAAATAAAATAAACGTCTTTATGAAATGTATTGCAGGTTATAGACAGTCATATTTAGTTTATAGAAATACTAACTATATTGACTTTATAGAGTTTAAATCTGTCGTTTATTAACATTTTCGTATCTTAGAATATAGTTATATTTTAACTTTTTTTTCGAACTGACTAAACACTGTTGGCCTAACGGGCCTTCACAGCTTCACCAGACTTTGTTTTTAACTTAAGTTCTTTCATTTACTAATGCCCGGTTTCTGAAGCCGTCAGTTAAACTATCAATAGCTATTGATTCAATAACGTTAATATAAGACAAGCGGCGTTTAACTGTCAATGCGTTTCTGAATACAGAATGAGACGTAGACTGACATTTCTCGTGTAATTGTGTGTTCAGAAACCCAATTTGACAAGTTATCGAACCGATAGCGCTATTAAACAGATAAACTACAGTTAGAAATGCTTCAGAAACCGGGCATAAAAGCGATAATGGCTCAGTAGTTAGTGTGTTTCGGCAGCGCGTCCATCTACATAGGTTGGAATCCTTGCGAATGAGCTGGAGTTTTTGGTGAAGGAAAACATCGTGATGAAACCATGCCTTGGTGGTAGAGCTTTTTCAGTGCAGTTGTACATGATGTAGTTAAATGATATTCCAATTACTAGATAGTTGTCTAATGATAATTAAATAGTAATTTATATCTGATAGCAATAAAAGAGTAGATTAAATTATCTCTTAAAAAATAAAAATCTTTGATTTACGTCAAACTTTGCGTTTTAGTGTAACTGATCCACTTCTAACAACATTGTAAACTGAAAAAAAAAACAGAATCTTACGTAAGAAGAGCGAGGGGTTTCGAGAGATCTTATGTACTGTTACATGAGGGGAAAATATCGCCAAAATGATCCTTACTTAATTAATGAATAGTCCTTTAACACGTTCCGTGCCACGTATATCACCGCTGGTACACGTTAAGCTTGATCTTTAGGCCACATGTACTACCGGTGGTACATGTTAAGCTTGATCTTTAAGCCACGTGTACCACCGGTGGTACATGTTAAACTTGATCTTTCGGCCACGTGTAATCCACACTTGTGATATGATACTTACACGTGATAATATTTGAAAACGAAAGAATTACGTATGTATTCATATTGTAATGTAACATTGTGTAAGAATAGATCAATTTTCAAAATATCAAAATATCAAATGGCCTGAACGTCATAGTCAGGCAAAATTGACTTGGCACGGAACGTGTTAAGACTGTTGATATATATGTATATTTTCATGTTTTATATATAAATATCGATATTTTTTTACTTTCTTTCCTTCAAATGTGTACTGCGTTAACATTATGTTGAATGTAGACCACGAGAATATTGTTTTAGGTGTGGCTGTACAGGCACAACACGGCGGCGGCGAGACGGCTCCGACGAGGTGATTAGCAGTGGACTGAAACCGATTTATAGCACTCGCGTCAGTCATATTGCAGGCGTGGTTCCTTTTCTATGTTTCATGTAACATATTCGGTGTCAGTTACAACTATATTTTGCCTTCTTCCATTTTTATAGTAAGCATACAAAATTAGAATTTCAAAGTGACAAAATTTGAATAACAATTCAAGTCGTTATAAAGCAATTTGTGTTTTTGTCTTAAGTTCAATTATAACTTAACATCTGCGTTGTAAGTTATGATTAAATAAAAAATCTTTACGATATAGCAAATTATATCATAAAGACGCTTATGTAATAAACAGAATTGAACCGTCACGAGAGCTTCATTCGGAGAAATAAAGTTGCAAAATCTAAAGAACTAAAAAAATTACGTACGTAATTAGTGTATGGAGGTATTTATAACTTAAAATGGTTTTAAGTATATTGATAGAAAAGACAAGACTTATCTATTAAAGAGGGTCTAATTCCGTAAAACTTACGGTGCTAAAGGTTTGTGCCTAAACTAACAACGAGGGATGCGGAGATCTTTCATGATAAGAAAAATCAGTAGTAATGACCAATCTTCCTGTATGTAATTTTAAGGTTCGTACATTGTTACTAGTCGTAATAATTAATTAAGTGCAGTAATATTATTTGCTTTAGCTTCAATGTAGTGTCTTTGATAGTGATGAGCGAATCCGAATTGTTTTAAGAAGCGAAAGAAACAGCTTATCTCGTGTCACTGAATGTTCTCAAACGAAACGATGGAGATAGTATTCAATGAAGAAGAGATTCAACAAAAAAGTTGACCCAACGATACTGGTTGTTATCATCCTTACAATGAAATATATAGAATTCTTTATAAGAACAAATATGATCACTAAAGTTCTTTAACGAGTTAATATCAAAATATTAACTATTTCAGTAATAGCTTCCGAGTGTTTCGTAAAAAATTGGCCGTAATTCCGTGGTTGAGATCCGAATAAAGTCGAAAAACTCAAGCACCAAAACAATGATCGACTTTATTTCTTGCGGCATCGTGAAATACTAGTCTTTCTATGTAATATATTATTAGTAAATCTTTATGTAGATAAATAAAAAATATAAAAAAAAATCTATTGAAATATAACTAATAGGGCTTTTATAGACTTGAAAATCCTATGTAACTGAAGTATTATGCCTAAAAAATCTTAAATAATATAAGCTTGTCTTATTATATAATAAAAAAATATTTGCTATCGTATAAAGTCTAGATCACTATAATGTATAATAGTTTGCAAAGAGAAAATAGTCTCACCAAATGTTCAATTTTATCTTTAAAGTATTCATAGATTAATAAAGTAAAATCAAAAGTGTTACAATAAATTATAAATTTTACAGTTAGCAGGCACACTGTTACGCATGCATAACTTTTGGTTTTAGTACAAACTATTGTCAACGTACTTTAATATGACGGAGACTGTACACGATTAATTAAGGTGTCGTGTCGTGACATTCTTTCAGAACAGAGTCAAAAAAGATTGCAAGTGTTCAAACGTAAACTGCTTTCATCGGCTGTAGATAATCAATTTGTACAGGTCGTTCAATTTTTAGCAATCAAACTTCTTAGAGTAATAAAAAAATGTTACATTGTAACTTTTGAGTATTGGTTCATTCATCTTATACATTTTGTGCATAATACTTTACGTTGACGTATAAGTTCAATAAATTCGTTAGTCATTTTTAATATAAAAAACAAGTGATGCATAATCATCCTTCAGCATGTTCACACAGTAAATACGACGCGAACCTAAAAACATTTGTGCTGTATCGAGTTACGTCATAACCAGAGCTGTGACGCGACTGGAGCTTAGACAAGGCATGACACAACACAGTTTCTAACCATAATCTATGAAACCTATACTCTTATGACGTCACGTCACAACATGACAATAGTATGTACCTTAACTGTGTGTTTTACAAAAGTATATGTGATAGATAGTTTGTAAATAATAAGTACAGTTTTTATTGACACTGCTGATGTTAATAGGTTTTAAGTATTAGAATTATAGCCGCTCGAGTAAATTGATTTGCTCACAAGTGAGTTCGTAGAGGTTCGTATATTACATCATTACATATTCCACTAATTATAATATTACGATTTTATAATGATATATTATATTATCCAACCCATTTTGAGAAATAAAGAATCGTTTTCTATGTGTATAAGTCCAAATTCCAAATATATATGATGCGATCTTTCTTTCAAATCTAACTTGATATGCTTCTATAAAACCTTTAACCTAATTACCAACTGATGTTAAAACTAGTTGTATGTTCAAAATATAAGCAGAATTCTTTAATAAATACATAATAAGTAATAATAGATTATTCATTTCAGTTGGGGTTTTCTAATTGAAATAAATTACAGCTTTAGAATAGTTTTAGAGTCTGCATTGTTGGTAAATTAGTTTATTAGGATTTTTTACCGACAAAAATTTTAACATGCTATATAATGTTACATATACTATATATCTTTATATAATGCTTTCACTGATATGCCATGTGGGCTTGCATTATGGTCCAATGGATTTAAGAAAAAAAGACACCATAAACTCGAAGGAAATAGTAATAAATGAGAACACTATAAATGCGAAGAAAGTCAACACTTAATATTTAGCATAAAAATCAATTCATGCTTCTAATTAAGAAACAGAATAAACTTTGAACGGACATGATTATTCAATTATCTATATATTTTATATTGATAGCTAGATATTTTTTATATGTTAAACAGCCAATGCAGTATGAACTTACAACCGTGGTTGTTTCCCTTTACTTGTAAATTACGGTACAATGGTACATAAAAATAAACTGACCAAATATATTTATAATTTTCATAATTAAAACGCAAATGAGCATGACCGTATTGAAAACAATACAATTTGTTTTAACATATATTTTGAAGTATACGATGTATTTGTTCAAAGAACAGCATTTATTATTGTATTTTATTTTACCCACTGTATACAATGATTATATAGTACCTATTATTTAGGTATATATTTTAGTGTGCACGTAGTTATTATACTTTTTGTTGTAATATTTAGAGGGTTCAGCACATAAGTTAGTTGTATATTCGTAAATATAAAACCCCCATTACAATCAAAAGACAAGAACAATTTTATGACATAAATGTTAGCGTTAAAATGATGCGCATTTAGTCGACACGATTGTCATTCTTGATCGATATATATGCTGTTGTAATTCATTTGCATATTAACGAGTTTTTGCAATCTCGTTGTATTATATTATGTGCTCAGCATACATAGATAAATAATATTGCGCGTCACAACAGGCATCCATTACACGAACTGGAAGTGAAACTTCTTTGAGTTTAATAGTGTATATTAACAGATTTACTTAAAACCCGTCTTCGTACAATAAATGCCTACCCTGTTTTTTTGCGCCAAGTGACATCAGATTAACACCTTTTTAAACATATTACATCGAAACCAATAAATGAAAAGCTTGTTATTATATAATGAAGTTATTAATTACGCACTAACTACTAATGTTTCAAGATGATTAACCTAATTCAATTTTAGTACTATATATTTAAATTAATAAATATCGCGTGTAACGAAACGTACACAGCGTGTGTTTTCTCTAAATGTTCTCCTTACTGTTTTCAAAGAAGGTTCACTTCAAAGATCGTCTACTAGCATTCTAATATATAATATTTTAATTTGGGGTCAGTATGTTAGGACGTAAATGATGTTAATAGTTCTAAGTTAATGAAAATGTAATAATCAGTTGTTTAAAAAAAAATGTTCAAAAGATCCTTGACGATAATAAAAATAAGAAGTACGAGTACATAATTGTACAAGTGGAAGTGTTTAATAGTTTTAATTAAATTAGTATATATTATTGGTATTTGGTACATTTGTAGAATAAGGCAAACGCTTTACGCTAGACAACTATGAATTTAGGTTTTATGTTAATCATCCCGACGATTGTATTATCGCTTAGTATATTTTATGAATATTGTATAAAGAATTACTTGTCACGGGTTAATCAATTTAAGAAACGAACATCAACCAGAGAGAGATATTTATTAATGTGATCGTACATATCTTATTTTAGCAGATAATTACACGTATAATTTATATTGCGATATATATTTATACGTCAATTATAGAGAGTAGACAGATATCAATTGCGAATGATGTATTATAGAAGCATTCTACGTTAATGTAGATGTGTAATTATGTTGTGATTAACATTTACATATATAAAATTAAAATATATTATTTGTTACAAACGTGTTATTTATTTCTTAATAGTCACAAGACATTTCTTCATCTCGTATATCTGACGACATAGAAATTTCAAGAGCGTCTGTTGGAGTACCGACGTAGTACAGTGTTTGACGTCGGCACATGAGTATGTACTTTGGGTAAGGGTAAATCGATGGGGACAGTAGGGTGCAAGAGCGGCTGCGCCCTCTGTCGTGTGACATTTAAAGCGGCAGTACGCGAAGATTACCGACGCCGTTCGGGTGTGTCTGCGGATTTCTCCACAGCAGCCTCTAGAACTCTGGAACGAGGTAAGGATCGCTTCAAAACAGATTGCGTCGGTATCGTCTATTGAAGCGCCATCAAAACGGTTCATTGAAATTATATTTATAAGTTTTAAAATTAATCATTACTTGTTTTTATTACATTCAGTTAAATGCATATTATATAACTACTAAAAAAAATACCGATATATTTCTATTCCAATTTTCGTTCTAAGTACTTATGTAATTATTAACCGTGTACTGTAAACAAATTATATCGCCATTATCACAAAAATAATACATTTACATAATTTAATCACTCCCCCTACTTAGATAATTACAGTTATCGGATTCAGTACCATAGAAAATAAGTTGACTATGAAAATATATTATGTTAAGTGCCCTTACTAGAGAACTCAGTTGATAAATGGAGTGACTATATTAATATAGGCATCGATTTTATTCCCGGCCTTAAAATGATAACATTCGACTTTAAAATGAACTTTTCCTGTAAGTGCATAAATACAAACCTTTTACTTTTGGTGTGTACGAGAAATATAAACTTCAAGCTGCACAAAGTTTTATCAATCGACGAGTCATCGTAATGTTTATTACTGATTTGTTTACGTGTACAAAAACGGAAAAAGTCGACATACCTCTCCTTTTGTTTATAAAGATCCATCTACTCGCATTATTCAACAAGATAGACCGGAAATTCACCAAATATTTCATATAACCGAATGTTTATTTAAAGATAAGTACTTATTATTAGTGTTCGCGTTAAAGAAAAACATTAACTTTGGTAATTAATTACACAAAATTACTTTCTTAGGAAATTTGTTAGTTTGTTATCCATACATTTGTTTAATTTTGAACTTCAGTAATTTAATGGATGAATTTCTAAACAATTTTCACTCCTGAGAAAATTTTAATCCATTTATGAAGGGCTGTAATATTGCAAAAAATCTTGAGATACCTATTTAAAGTGATCAGTATTTGCGAACTGCTTTTATTAGAAACCAATAAGTTTTACAAATTCAAGCTACGATTAATGTCACAAATTATTATTCACTCAAATTTATTTGATACGGTTATAGGTTTAGATGTATTATATAATAATTTGTAAGACCTAATCATTGTGAAGGTATATAAAAGTCCGTAGTATATACGTATCAGTATTATCCAAACTTGTGTATGAGAAACAAAAATAAATAATCGATATGAGATTGGCGTGTATAATAATACGCTACTTATGTGCTGCACGATTGGATAGAGACGTTTTTTCTACATTCTTTCTTCTTTTTAATAGCATGTATTTTCTGAACGTTTTACAATAATATTCATGAAAAATTATGCCTATCAAGCTTCGTAATCATATTGATAGATTGCCACATAAAATTAAATCAAGAGATATTTCACCCATCAGAAGAGTTTTAATATTCGAGTTTCTCATGAAATTTATGTAGACATTTTGATATTATCTGCTCCATTATCATTTTTTATTTTAACGGCCTTACCTATTTATATCACATGAAATACTTTCATAACTCTATATAGATATTATATATGTTATATAATATATAGATAAATATATAGATGTTATATAATATCAGTTTGTATGCGTAGCACTGCTAGGCAATACTTCCTTGCCTGGAGGAATCAATTAACTTAATCATCTCTTCAGCCCACATCATTGTAGTAAATGAAGAGAAATCAATATTTACATATTTTTCTAACGGTACTACAAAATAATCCCAAGGAGGATTGATGTCAGTCAGGCAGGCGGCCGATCGTAAAAATTAAGCCAAATCATACTTCACAATATGACAAACATGTTGTGCCGATCCTACTTAGTTAGAATAAGGGTAAGAAGATGATGACTAATGTCAAATTATATGTCTATTACACGCATAGTTTAAACTGATTTCGAGAAGAAACGAGCTTTTACGATAGTTCATAAATGGTATGACCATTAGATGCGTTTATAGATTATTTATATAGGTAAAATGTTAACAGTTGACTGATTGAAGTGTTTACTTACACGTCTAATATTAACATAGGTAGAAATTGTTAACACGCAATTAGACATGTTTAGCTTTACATATCTGAATAATCACTGTCCGCATAACATGTCGTTGTAACTTGTAAAGTATTTGCTTTGAATAATTTATCAGGATGATAAAAAACAAATGAAGTCAGGTATTAAAATTAGCATTCTCTTTTTGCGTTCATTAACTGATACAAAGTAATTTAGTACATACCCTATGTCATATTTTCGAGTATTATCTATTATGTCAAATTATTAAAATATAAATCAACTTAAAAGTCACGATGGTCTAGCGGTTTGACCAATGGAATATCTACCCGATGTTTGCCGGTTCGAACCCCGGCATGTACCAACGAATTTTTCTGAATTTGCGTATATTTACTCTTTTAAATTGGTAACACTATCGGCTGACGGTGAAGGAAAACATCGTGAGGAAACCTGAACCTGAGAAATGTTCTTGTAGTACCACCAAATGTGGGAAAACATAAAACTGTGGATTTCTCAGAGTTTGAAATCGCCAATACATCGTGGGCTAACGTAGTGATTAAGCCCATACCTTCCTTCGGGAAGAGGCCTATGGCCCAGCAATGGGTCTCTGACAGGCTGATAATGATGATGAAATCAACGTATTCATAATTGGTTTATTTTGTTTAAAAATCAGTTTATGTTATTACTACTTACAACAATAGAAACACGAAATACATATTACATACATACACATTTAGATATCTGTCGTTTAAACTATAATTTCTAAATAAGTAACGCTAAACGTTTATTTTATAGGATCTAAAAAAATATTTGTTTCCAAAAAAGCAGCGGGCAATTATATGTACATAAGTAAGTTAATTTAGAATACCATTACTCTTGATTGTGTTTGCCAGTTACATAACAACGAAAGGATCAATTAACATTGGGATTAAAACACATTAAGACAAAAGACAACTTATTTTTAAAAGATCAAATAGTATACATACATACGTGTTATCCTAAGATTTGTGGCTTATCGTGTGTTTAATTCCCCAGGGTTTAGGCCAATGTCGTCGACCCTCATTTATATATTAAAATGTAAAAGACTCTACTATTTACAGAAAATAAAAAATATCGTATATTATTCATTCATAATATCATGCTGTGAATTATAACATACAAAGTACAACAGAAAAATCATATCAAAATAATTGCATAATAAACCGTTTGTTACAAAAGTATAGAGTGGAAAAATACAAAGACATGAAATGAAACGGTTACATTTTTCGTTCAGACTACATAATACTATTATTGATTGTGAAACTTTGTCGCCCCCAAAGAATATCGTCCGAATCGGGCCGCCCCAACCGCCTCTGCAAGATACTTTAAATCCAATATAGTGAAAAACGAATCTAAGGCTAAGGACACACTTGCGGTGGCGGAGTTTTAACCATAAAAACAATTTTATATAAAAACTTTCGCCTGAAAGCTAATCTACACATGCTATGTTTTTGCATTACTATTTTTCTAAGCTTTAAATAATAAATACATTAAATAAAATAATTTCCGGAAAAATACCAAGACAACGTTGATAAACAAAAATAGACACAATTATTATATTTGCTTGTATGTTTTTTACACTAAAACCTTCCATTAATGTGTAGTCACCTCATTATGAAAATAAAAAACGATCATGTAGTTTCTAGTAAAATCATGCATATACAAACATACTAAGAAAACAGAAAACTTTCTTTTTTGAGGTCTGTTAAAGATTCAAATAGGTATAACATATGCCAAAAAAATTATGACTTCTCTAATTGCAAAACTTATGCTAATTTAATTAATATATAATTAAATACAAAGACAAATAGTAAGAGAAAGTTTAAAAATTATATTACAGCATTCATCTTTATAGGGATGAAAATAAACATTGTTATTTGAAGTCAATTTACTATCTGACTTCTAAAGGTCGAGCCAAAGTATTACGTAAAGAGCTTTTGTATTAAATTATCTAAGCCCTTTGAACACCGCACGTTTAAATCCGGACGGTTTGATTTGAACGACGGTTCGAGGAGGGTCAATCCAATTACATAATTGCTGCCAACTAATGCATAAATCATACAAAAAAGTAGTAGTAACTGAAAATAAATATAAAATAAATATTGAATGGAATATTAACGAAACACAAAAAACATATTTGTTAGTGGTATTTTGCAAAACTAATTTACGCTAATAGTCGTCGACTCCGTACGCATTAAACAATATACTCTATGTTACTTCATGACGCATGTAACTTTCTCTACGTATACGAATGATTAGATTACTATCATTAGTTCTACAGGTTATCTTCTACAATTATATAAATTGTATCTATTTATAATAACAATATAGGTAGGTAGGTAGGTGTTACCCCCGACTTTACCGGCAAGGAATATAACAAAAAAAAATTGTTCAAAATAAATGTGCACGTAAGGCATGTACGGTACTGGACACTTTTATTACATTTGTATATACCCCTTTTTGTTAAATAATTAAATACGACATCAGCTATCTGCCAGTAAAGGCCCAGTCAAAATCAGTCTAATCATTTCGGAGATAAGTCGGAACAAACAGACAGACAAAACTAAAATATTTTAAACTTAAAATAAATTTTTAAAACTTTAAATATTAGGTTTATAATTTTAAATTTCGTATATAATTTCATATCGATTTAGTAAAAAACTATTATTTTGACATTACAAACATAAACTTCAAATTTTAGTTATTTGTATAAAATCTATCTGTTACGCTATTTTATGAGAACTCTTAAAAACATTTGGCTAAAACAGAACATTGTTTCCACAGTCACCGATAAATTAGAATAAAAGTATATAAATCACAAATTTTGTTGTGTAAATGTTGTTTATCTAAATAGGGTAACATCATAGGCCTAATGCATCTTTATGAGATGGCTTAATATAGCGTCCGCTTCGAGTGGGACTAGCGCAGATGAGTAAACAAATAAAAACAGGGTATGAAATACATCTAAAAATATATTAAATTTTCCTATATCTTCAGAGTGTCATCATTAAATACAAATGAACCCATCAAACGGCATCTAATAACAACAAATTGTGTTTGCAGCATAAACATATATCCTCGATCATAAATTTCACTCTGTGATGCAGTATTGAACGTCATTTTGATAGTGTGAGACCGCTACAGACGGGGTGAGGTTACACGGCCCCCGAGTTACATGCCTGGCTGCTTATAATATCATCTTCCCAGATGAGTGACTTTTCCCTCAACGTCATTTATTCTAGACAATATTTAATAAGCTTTTCTATTGCTTGTTACCATTTCTCGTTGAGAAAGATGCTTTCATTCTCATATTTTCTTATGAAATGGGCCACTTGCACGGATGTTACTTTTTAGAAAAAAATATCTAAATATGTAAAAATTATTACCAATCAAAAGTTGCCTTTCAAAGTTCACGCGGAAACGCTGAGTGACTTAACGTGACGTCACTCCATAAGATGTCAACTCTTTGTATACATATATAATCTTTATTTATCTGACAAAGAAATAATATATTTTCAATATAATTGATGAATTACAGTTACTTTTTCAACAATGTACAAATTATCAATAAGTAAAACTATATCTTATAAAAAAAAGTGTGTAGCCTTAGTTTATTCATATAAATTCTGTCAAGCCTCGTGGTAAAATATTATTAACCGTGCCCCAAAAGCTCAACAATAGATAAAAAAGCATGAAAATATTAAAACAAGTATTTCATATTTAAACAACTATTATTTATTTTCAGAATGACGCATCATTTCAGTTCGCTTATATATGTCATAAAATGCAAATGCCGTACATCGAACGCTTACGCTTTTTATGGTATAATGTCATGAACCCGGTTGAGTTCGCATGAAATCGTTTACGTAATACGAGAAATAGTAATAAAGGAAATATTCAGTAAATATCAACTTACATTCCACGCCATCAGTCAGTTGTATACGTCATTTTGAACCGGACACCTTGTCTAACTCAGGGCTGATCGCGCTTTGTCTTTACATTAATGTACTACACATGTTTGAAATACGTCATACGCATTTCAAAGACTTGACACCAGTTTCACTTGTTCAATGATATTGGTTGTACAAGTAAAATAATATCACATAAATAAATTGCTAAACACAAATAGGATAAGGGTATAAGTTATTGATTATTTATATCTCGAGATACGAGCCTTAATGTAAATTAAAGCTGTAAAAATAATGTTAAGCTTACGTTATGTTTTGATAATATTACAACATTAATATTAGTAACATTTTTTTTAGTGTTAAATTATGTAAAATGTAGAATCAGTAACATAAATTATCTTTAAAAATAAATGTACAAAATTATCTTACGCCGTTACTTGCCCAACCATTGTGCTATGACGTAATACGGTAGGAGGAAAGGACACTTGAACCTACATGATAAAATATCTTCATTCTGTATTCACTGCGTCTGCCAGACGGTGGCTCTTATTTTATTCGTTAATGTTATAATTAATTTGCATGGAATAGCATGTTTATATGCTATTTCATGCAAATTAATTATAATATTAACAAATAAAATACGTTTATGTATAATGCGTATGCAAAATCTTCGTAATATTATGAAATATTTTATACTAAACTATGAATTAGAATTAATATGGCATATTCTAATCTCTGTAGCTATGATATATATATATATATATACGATAATAATAATTATTATAAAGTATAAAATGGTGAACAAAGAGAAATGTAATTTCGTGAGGGAAAACGATATGTAGGTATCTTTATTTAAAAAAGGATAAAGGTCTGCCATTGTGCACGCATGTCACAATAACTACTAAGAACTGAATTTCGTTAATTTTTTTATGTTCTATTTTTTCGAGACTATCTAATAAGGAATCCAAAAAACATATTACGATATCTTCATTTAATAATAAGTTATTAAAGTTAAAAAAATATTTTTATTTTCAATTTTTCTTTGTTTTTCCTCAATACACAAAACACATTGTCAAGATAATGAAGAATGCAGACGAAATCGAGGGAATCAGTTAATTGATAATAAAATGGTCCAGTGATTTCATCGGCAGAATATCGATTTGACTTCCGCAAGTTCGAAATCCGACATGTAAAAAGAGATATTTACTAATTTACTTTGGTATCACTACTGGCTGACGGTTAAAGAAAACATTGTGAGAAAAGCTGAAGCTGTAAATGTTCTTGTTGTACCACTGTATATGGAGAAATGATGGAATTGTCTATTCATTGGAGTTTGAAATCGCAACACATGGTGTGCTGATTGTGGTAATTAGGCCAGTACTCGTCTTAGTAGAACTTTTGCAGTTTGACATTATTATTATTATTCAATACAATTTTACTTACCGTGTATGTCGCCATTAAAATGCATTATAAATAAAACTTAAAACAACACGTAAAAAAACAGAAGCTCGCTTTACAGATTATATTAACTTGAAGTATAATAAAAAAACGAACTCCACTTGATCAATTTTAATAACATTTAAATTTCAGCATCATAGTATTTAGTAAATTCTTATTTTTTTAGGTAAAACGATATACGTTTTTCCATTACCTCTAACGTCGACCAAAGAAAACCTCTAAAATAAAATGACTGATTTATTCCCCAATGAATAAATATCGGCGTCTTCTATCTCATATTACTTGTAATTTTATCTTGAAATATTGTATACTTAAAACAAAACGATAGCATATAGATGATTAATAGCATCTTTATATTCAAACATCGGTACAAAGAAAATAGGTTTGCGTACCTATTGAGTATCTAATAACATTTTCTTTATTATTCAACCCCAGAGTTTCGACCTACGTATGAAAACGTAGTTGTGTAGTGAATTTTTAAATTTGAGGACAAAATGAAATTTTGTTTGTTATAACATTCTTATTTTGTTGTGTTGTTAATTATACAATTTGGCAATTAAAATTATTAGTCTTCATTTTTTAAATAAAAAAAGAACTCGCAAGAAATTCAAAAGCTTGTGAATTAAAGGATGTAAAATGTGTGGTTTCCTTTTCTGTCATAAATAGTAAATTGTATGAATCGTAGTTAATCATGTCTGGGATAATTATTTGTATAGAGCGTAACAAAAATCATATCTGATATTTAGTACGTAACTATGTGATACACAGAACTTCGTCTGCATTGTTTATTATCTTTACAATATATTTGATTTTTATTTTGTATATGAGGTTCTATATTATATTGCCTATAGTAGTAGGCTATCTGTAAAGGAAATGCCACATAACAAATATAAGGGCAAGTTACAAATTTAATACACAAGGTAATTTGGAATCAATTTAATAAATTTCGTTAATAATAACTGCATTTGAACATTATGAATATGATAACTGGCCAAACAAGCATTATAAAAATATTCTAGCGTTACGTTGATTTATAAGAATGTTTTCTTTCACAGAAAGCTATTTACTTTGAACTTACACAGTTCAATGCGATGTTAATGCTAACGGTCTATTACTGAGATTGTTCTTAATACTATTTTAAATTTTAATGAGTTTGTTTGTTTGTTACGCTTTTACGTCTTAACTTCCCAAACGATCATCATAAAATTTTGCGTACATGTTGTCAGAGGTATAGAAAAGTATGCGGAAAAAAGTACTGTTCTCAAAGGTTAGGTCAAATCTAAACTAATGAGAGCAAAACCGTTGGTACAAATAGTACATATTATTATATAATCCGCTTAATGTCAATTATATAAGGGTTCAAACCTATTTATCTAATTATATTTTGTAAAGGATATATATATCAAATATGTCAAATATTTTGAAAGGTATATTGTGTCTCGAAAGGAAGTGTCCACATTAGGCAAGTTGCCAATATTATCTTGGGCTATTGAACGCCCTTTACATTGCCAAGGGCAACTACAAGGACACTGCTTATATAAAAGGTATTTGGAGATTCGTCTTCAGGTGAAACTATTCGAGCGATTTTAATAATGATTTTACCTTTCGCTCAAAATTTAATCTTCTCTAAATCATCGGTGTAATTAAAGAACTTCAAATGCGTTTCCAAACTGATTTTAAGACGTTTCAAAAGTCTCCAAATATCTTTGCTTCTATATTTTTATCGTTAACCTGTGTTATACAAATATATAAGCATTTACAATCCGGCTATTTGTATATAAAATTGCAATGAAATGCAAATAAACATATCTATACAAATAAATAAAATTTAAGTGTCCGTGTGTAATGTCAAAATAACATTTTTTTTTACTAATTCGATAAAGTAAAAATTGGACAGTACAAAAAAAAAACAATTTTGAAAATCCTTCCCTTTTTTGCGTGTATGTTTGTTCGGCTAATTTCTAATTCTTCCAATCTTATTATTTATTTTAATATTAAGGAGGCTACTTTTATTTTATATAAAAAGTACTAAATTTCACGCATACGAAGTCGTGGGTGACTAGTAGTATTTATATATAGGTATATAATGTCATGAAATTATACAGACTTCAATTAAAACTCGTACAACTATTATATATCATAGATTTCTATAAATGAATTATGCGTTGTGCTTCCCGTAATAAAGATTTTATAGCCTGTTATAATATATATGGCCCTATGGTCCTTATCTATGAAATGGTTATGTTTACAGATATACTTAACCACTTTTTTTAATGAAAATTATATTTACTTAGTTAAAATATTTACTGTTAGTAAACGTTTGACATTTTAATGAAAATTGATGCCTCTTAAAGCCAATTTTACTATCTTACCTGACTTGAAATTCAAATTCGAAATTAATTAAAGTAAGGTCTGGTGAGTACAGTGAGTGACGGGGAACTTCCAGTCATAGCTCCTGTGGTTTTGAGACGATCTCTTGTGCGATGTGTGGACGAGTATTATCGTGAAGAATGAGTGAACTAAAACAGTTGACAAGTATTCGTTTGTTAGACAGCTTGTTTGGCCATCATCATTTGCAATTCATCACGGTATACCTCTGCAGTAATTGTTGTGCCAGGTCTCAAAAAGCTGTAATGAACAATGCCGGCAAATGCATACCAGACACTCATAAACCACTTCTATTGACTAAATTTTCATTTAAAACATGATTTGGCTGCCTCCATAATAAGAGTTATTTAAAAGAAAGAATTTTTATGATAAATATTTATGAAAATTCTCAGAATATTTTTTTTATTCCGCCGATTTTGTGCATATCCATAATTTATTTCCATTGACACATTTACTGAGATTCCAAGAAACGTAATACAAAATACTCAATTTTTGTAACATACCAACGATTCCAAGTATAACCATGAACCAATAAGTTAAACTGAGGAAAAACTAAAACAAAAGGAGGGATGAGTTAATGTTGTTCAAAAAAATGTTACATTGACTAATATTTCATTAGGTATTTATATAAATATTGGTATAGTAACATTTAACAAAAATTCAATATATTTAACGATATGAATCGCCTTGAGTCTCGTGTATTTATTTACATTTCTAGAGGTTTATTTTATTAATTTTTGGATTTAATTATTGCATAACGGTCACCTTTCATTGTTACAGTTGTGGGAATATTTGTGGAGATAAATGATCAGCGCACCCTCGGCTGCTTTGTCACTTGAGTCTAAGTTCGTTCACACGAACTGAGTTATTCCATATCAGTTGGTCATACGGTGCGTAACATGTCCCGACGCACTGTGACACACTTGTGCGCGCTCCACTACGCGACCGAGGTGCGATAACCGACCTCCTCCGCTCTGCGAAGAGTGCCAAGTTTCGATTTTATCTTTGCTCTCACTTCGTAGTCGCACGTGTGCCTCGGAGGTCGCCGCACACCCTCCCGTGCGAGACGGCTCTCGTGATGCAACCTTGTTTTTAATCTGGAACAACACTGGCAGCAGCGGCGGCTATCAGCATTCGACGATTAAATTTAATATCATATTGTCATGTTTTAATTCCATTGTGATGTGTGGTTGTATGTAAACAAACCGGAACGTAATTAATTTTATGAGAATTGATAGCCAGTAATAAATTAACAGAATCTATAAACGGTTTTAATTAGTGTAATATGACGTCGCGTTCGAAGGAAAAGATGGTGTCAGCTTTCCGAAAGCTGTTCCGATCACCAGAGAAAATAGAGAATGATGGCGCCGGCCCCAGTGGTTCACCAGCGAGACGTGGTCTTCTTCGGCGGCATAGGTATGTTATTGTGCATTTTATTTTTACTTAAAATAAGTACCTTTTTGTAAACACTTTTCCATATACTCGTATAAGAAATAGTTGTAGATTTTGATGATTTAGTGGATCTATAAAATCAGACAATATATGTATTGAACTTTGTTGTATAGGACGTAAATTTATTGTAAAGATAAAACAGTTCAGTACCTTTTTCTCCTCTGTTTGTTAACTGAATTTCTTTCATTTTTGTTTAGAAGCTATTAACGAGCTTTTACTGTTAGCGATAAAAGAAATTGGAAAATAATTACTTCTCCCGTCTTTGAATGCGTATGTATTTTAATTTCGTTGTACATATATGGCAAAATTGTTATAAATGAAAATATCAATAAGATTGTTTGTTGTGATATTTCTAACAGACAACAGGTTTTATGTATAAATTTATTTAAATTGCATTACTTCCTTCATTCACTTAAGGACAATTTTCAATAATAACAATGATCGAATTTCGACCAGTGGGCGAAGACATGCCATTATTATTCCGTGTTATTACTTTTAAGTAACATATTAATTTAATTACACTAGTAATCGTCCAGTAGTTGAAATTCGTTCATAAGTGAAACATTTTTCAAGTTTCAATATTACATTTTTTCAATTTTTTATTAATAACACTAAGGCTCGTCAATAGCAGATAAACAAAAAAAAAATTAACAAAAGCGGTTGAGAAACATAGGAGGAAGATGTACTTAGCTGTTTTGTCGGTGCCTATTTATTTATAGATAGATTAACCTAAAATTATTTTGATTATTTACCAGATACAGTAATTATAATATAGATTTTAGGGTCACAGTTTTATCATTTGTTTACAATTCACTTTATAAACAGAAGTATTACGTTATAATACCCAAAGTAAGATTACCAAAAGAAACTACATCGAGACAAATATATGTATATGAATTCTAATAACACCTAAGTTACTACCTAAGTTACCTAACACCTTTGTAAATTTCAAGAATAAAATATTTTCAAAATAATTTGTTAATTGTGACCACACTCTTAATTATTCATAATTTGTTTTTGGTTAAGCTGAAGAATTGTATTATATTGGATAATATAGACAGGTGTTGTCGTAGGTTATGGTTATGTTAAACCGTTTAATGAACAAAAATAATCTACTTCTCTTCAAAATGTATCATAATTATAATACCATATTATTCTATTATAGAATAAATACGAGATTATGTCATCGAGATTCTTCTCAATGGGTTGTACGTAACATGCCGCATAAGCAACGGGCAACGTTCATAACTCTGTGAGACAAGTCGCAATAGATCTATGTCATATTATTATTCTAAAGGCCTATGTTCAATAATTATTGATAATGTTCGTTTAGGTCACGCCGCATTGTTATG
The DNA here is from genome assembly GCA_035772565.1 of Antheraea assamensis. NCBI lineage: Eukaryota > Metazoa > Arthropoda > Insecta > Lepidoptera > Saturniidae > Antheraea > Antheraea assamensis. The sequence goes on along the minus strand of JAQQSE010000064.1, from coordinate 6,235,504 downwards.
ACTTATATTTAGCAATCTCACTACGCACTCTGCTACCTAATTTTATATACACGTACAGGTCAGCGTGGTTAATTCTATACGATCTGAATGTATACACAACTTTATAGAAGACTAACTTTTGCCTCACTGTTTACGTTTCCAACAAATTCTTCTTACGCTTCTGCGTGAACGTTTCGTTGCCAAATACATGATATTCATTCTAATTGCCGTGCATACGTGGGATGCATTAAAATTTCTGGAGTAAATAAAAAAAGTACATTACTGGTTAAAAACTCATTTATTTGCTTTTCAAAATATTTTACCTTAGCTTCAATGCACTTTTTCTTACGAATAAACCATTTTAATTATGAAAACATTTATGTCACTCCTCCGCGATAACCCCGGAAACACACTTTTTATACTCTTCGATAGCCTCTTCTGCTGCTCGAAATCGTTGACCGCGTAAATTAATCTTCATTTTTGAAAACAGAAGAAGTTGCATGGTGCTACGTCGGGACTGTATACATGATGACCCATAATTAAAGCGATGATGGCTCAGTTGGTAGTGTGTTCGGACATAGCGTCGAAGGACGTAGGTTCGAATCCCAGCAACTGAGTCGGAGCTTTTAGTGAAGGAAAAACATCGTGATGAAATCATAGATAGCATTGTGGTAGGGCTTTTTCTAAGCCCGCCTGGCTAGCTACCACCCTCAAGTTGAAAATCTGTCGCCAAGCACCTGTTGGTGTATTCCGGCAGGTGCACTTAAGAGCCAGTCTCCCTCTAGGTTTAGCGAGACTACCATCGTAGACCACATCATCATTCAACATCAAATGAGATTGTGATCAAACGCTGACCTATAAGGAATAAAAAAAATCTATGTTTTTCCCTTTCAAAAATCCGTTTACCTATCTGGGCGTATGAGAGTTGGCATTGTCATAATGCAATATGATACGGCGATAAGTGTTTGATTATATTTAGGGAGTATGTCAATAACTTCCGGCAAACAAATGGCTGTGTACATATCACTATCCACTGTACAAAGATCCTCTAAAGAGTCAGTAGTCACGTATATAGTTTTATTAAAAAAAATGCTATCATCCGCTTAGCGGCAGACTGCACACTCGTTGCTTTGGTTGGTTTTGCAAGTAAAATCCATGGTAACATAGACCAGGAACATTTAATATGGCGCCAAATGTAAAAACAAGTGTCAAATAATGAATATAATAATAATGAAACAAACTGCTTTTTAAAGCCAGAGAGTTCCATTTTCAAATGTATTATTTAGTTTTTAAATATTCTTAATGGAAATGGGCAGTTCCGGAAAGTTTTAATGCGCCTATGTATTTTCAACGTATACCAAACAGAATATTCATATATAACAAACAGAATGTTCATTGTATTCAACAACATTCCTTTGTAAGGTGCAACATTCTGTTATGTAAATAGCAGATTGAAGAAATGAGGCTCATACATTAGCTTCTCCATAATTTAGTATTCTGTATGACATGTTAAAAGTAACGTATTGATTTAATAATTAGTATACACTAAACACACGACCTTAATTATAAACATAATCGATAAAGTTTGATTTGTATGTGATGTCAAATTAAATTTATTAGTGGTCGTTCAGTGATCCAAGTTCAACCATAGTTAATTTTTAAGTTAGTTTTTTTTAAGTTTCAATTTTATCGAGCATTCTTTGACAAAGAGTATACAGATATTGTAGATTAGTAGATGTAAAGATCGTGACTTATAAGTAAAAGCTTGAATTTTTCAATGGTATGAGAAAAAAATTATTTGTATCCAATTTTTTTTACTGATCGTTAATAGCTACCAGATAAATAAAATCAGTTAATAAACAGAGGAGAAAAAGATACTTAACTGTATTGTTTTCGCCTATTTGTATATAGAAGATATTTACTCATTATACTATGCACGCAACATTTTTATCTGTGATACATAATAGAAAAATGCGTAAACGAAATGCTAAATAATAGTTTTTCAAGGACAATTATTATTATGAAGGTTAACAGTTCGCGTTCATTAGAAATCAATATGAAATTACTCAAAATCTACAAATAAGTATGACACAAATCACACAATGGTTTTTAGTTCGCACACCAGGAAACTTAATGTTATAACACATTTTCTAGTAGAGATAAGGATATTATTATAGACAGTTGGAAATATAATACAAAATGAACTAAAACTAAAGCATAATCAAAATATTCATGCGTAATAATGTACTGATGTTTATAACATAGATAAAATGAATACATATAGCCACATATACATACTTATATAGTATATAGATACCTACATATAGACAAATAATAATAATAATGCGTATAAGTTATAAATATAGACTGTATGAAACATGATTACTCCTGTCTCCTGTTTATTGAACAAATATACATGATAATTGGTTACTCTCGAAGAGTAAGATTTATTTTATTTTAATATCATAACTACATTTAAAAAAGGTTTTCTTTTATGTGATGTACATTATGACGACGACCTCTGGTTTTATCGTATTTAACAGGCGTACTAATAATAACTAACAATAGCTGGTTATGTGACGGATCGAGGAAGTATGAATCTGATGCTACGTCATTCCACGAAACTTGCGTTACTGGAACAAAGGCATTGTTTATTTACAGAAGCCGACATGTTTTTCATTTGTAGTACAACATAAGTTGGATTATGCCTTGAACGTACGAAGAATCTAGCTCCCATTATACAGTGAGTCCTACGTAACGAAATACAAATAAAAGAAGGAAATGGAACATTTTAACGGAATAAGAATTTTATAACAATGCTAAGAGATAGTGTAATCGTTTAATATTATATCATACTAGCATACCTCCTTGTTAATTTACAATGTGGAAGTTACCTAGGTCCAAATGATAGTAGACTCAGCGCCAGCGCAGCATCGCACCATAGCGTACATTAACCATGTCGTTTCCGCGAATACGCGATGGAGGCATGCCGCAATGAACTGAACGCAAACACTGACACTTGCGTTCCATCAAACAGATTTAGCGCAATAGAACATATAGATTGATAAGTTTTTGTTTCTTTATTATGTCATTTACTGAGCTATGTCTAGCGCGTTGTTTATTTTGTATTTTTTAGGACTATCCTTTGTTTTAAATATTTTCAATTTTTTTTTTAGTCAGTTCAGTAACAATAAAGGGTAATAAGAATTAAACTTTTTCTAATCTGCTGACTATGGTTTAAATATTAACGTAATAGCTGACCAAAAATAATAACCTAGTATACATAACATAGTATACCTAGTATAAAACCTAATATAAAAGAAAAGACCGACATATTATAAAAACTAGAAACTGTGACATAACCAGTAACAGTTTTTTAGATAATAGTGTTAGGTTTTACAACAAACTCCCAGAGCAATATGCTGATTTGCCGGACTGTAAATTTAAGCACCATGTCAAGCGGGTTTTGTTGTCAAAATGCTGTTTATAGGGGTGGATCAATATCTGAACGATGGATTATGCATCCACTAAAACAAATGTAACGTTAATGTATTTTAAATGTATGTATATTAAAAAGATAAACTCGATCCAGTTTCATGCCGGTTTTTCTCGATGACCGGGTTGTTTTCCGAACCGCTGGTATTGTTGTCGTTCATAAGCGCGTTCTTAGAGGCTAAATTGAATAAAGTATTTTGGTTTTGATTTTATTAATAAAATGTAACCTAGAACCACCTGATAGCGTATTATACTAAGTAACATAGAAAGAAGTATAAATATAGAAACCTATATGAAAAAAGTCAATAAAAGTGCCAGCATAGTGATTTGGCAATTGATTAGACAATTTATTAATAACAATATCAATTTATATATTATTAGCTGTGGCTGATGCTTCGTATAAAATCGTTAATATTTGTTGCTATTATTATTTGTTGTAATAAATAGTTGAATTATAACAAAACAGATATTGTGTAAATATTCTTCGTGGTCAAATCTATCATGACGATCGGTTGAACAATATCTAGTGCTATTCATTTTAAACTCTCCACTAGATGTGACTAAAGAATTACAACAAACCATTAATTACGCCCGCGAATTTGCAGGTACATCTAGTATACAAAGATTTTAACAATAAAAACACAACATATCCGTTCGCTTTGTAACGATAGTAATTTATACACATTTAGTGTTATACTAGGTCAAGATTTAAAATAGGAAACGCAATTTTACGTACAAACGTAACATATTAACTTATGAATATTAATATTTTGGATGGTTTGAATTTGTGACGTAATAGGTGTAATGTATAATATGTAATAGGTGAATGAATAAATATGCATGTTTATTAGATAAGGATATATTTAGTCGTTAGAAACATGTAAAGATATAAGTTTCTTGTTTGCTTGTGATACATGAATAAATAAAATATAAATCTTACGATTATTATATATCATTGTACGGTATAAAATGGCTGATTAGTATATTCAACAACAACAAATTAACAAGGGAAATTATTATATAAATTACGTTCGTATTTTTCTATGCAAATTTTGTTTACTGTATATAACTTAAGTATTGTTGGCACACTTATTTTTACTACCCTTCTCTGTTACACCACATCACACGGCCCGCCAACAGTATTAATACTACGTTCTCGGTTAGTGTACTTTCTGACCAACAGTTTATATGGTAATTTCTCCTCGCCTTAGTATCGTAACGAAATGTTAGATAGCTTATAACTTTCCCCAATAAAACTACTTTTATAAATGAATGTATCTGAGACTAATAGACTCCAATACCTATGTAATCCATTACCCTAAATGTAGGTATATTTGTTTTTTTTCTATGATGAAGGTTACAATGTTTTCCATTTAATTTTTTCAACTAACTAGGCACTAGGTGGTGGTATACGATATTTTATGGTAGTTTAGTGTCATATTGCGACGACGTCGTGGGCGGTTATTATTAGCAAAATGCAAAAGTATTTCAATGACCAACGATGCCATAAAACTAAGTATATAAAACTAATTGACTAGCTTATGAAACATCGTTAAACTTAGGTCCCACGACAGGCACAATAGAGCAGTATGACCGATATGAGGATCTAGCTCTTTGAATGTAGAAAAAAAAATTAAATCCGACAGATGAATACTTCCAGAGACTAGTGTGTATCTACGAACAACCAAAAAACATTTATCTTTAGCTTGATCTTAATATTGGTGTAGATAAGTACAATATTTTCAACAAAATAAATATTGGTAAAGTCCTTTTATTGGTAATACATATTATTATTACTTGGTAAATTAATCCATCAAAATAGTGAGCCTGCGAAGTAAATCAATTAGTTAATAATCTCAGAAAATGTATGACCTTAATTACACATCACACACATCGCGCGTGTCAAATAAATGTGACATTAGCAAATTAAGGTCGTGTTTAGTGGGTTAGCATCGAAATTTCTACAAACTGTGCTTATTAATTAATTCACAGTAAAAGTATAAATAAATATATAGCTTTTTATGTCGGAGTCATGAAACTCACGATAACATTTTTTATTGTATTTACAACCAATAGAATTTGCGAAACCTATGACTTAACTCCAGTCGTAAGCTCATATGAGTACAAAAACATATAGTAAAGTATAGTGTAACTTGTAATTTATCAAATATATGCATAATCAGGTATGCCCACGGCTCCGCGCGAATGTGTTAATATTTGTTATATTCATACCAATATACATATAAGTATCATATTTTAATTGCGACCGGCTGAACTCTATAAAAGTGCATTAGCCATCTAGTGGCGACTTGTAGAAATATTATTATTATACATAAAACGTGACAACGAAAATCATATTAAAAAACTATCTAGATTTGCCAATATAAAAAAAAAAACAATCCGCTATTAGGTTAAAAAATCCTGTATGTTTCCAAAAGGCTATTGTGGAATAGAAGAAACATTTTTAATTCCCCTTTCTGTTTGATTATTAATATTCATTAATTAACAATTGCACATTCACAATATTCTTACGAAAAAACGTCTCTGAGGAGTCTTATACCGACGAAAAATCACACTACATTTTCTGATAAATAATATGTCAGGATATGCACACAATAAAGTTAGGTTATCTGCTCTCAATATCCGTCTATTAGTATTAGAACCGCTCAATATATGTTTTAAAACGTAAGTATGACACACAAGTCCGGTTTCTGTAAATTAAACTTTTACAGCATGGCAGAATGTTGACCTATTTTCTAGTATGTACAACAAACTGTCTTTTTACGCCCACTACACTCGGAAGAGGTTTTTAGGGCATCAGATTAAAAGTTTTAAAAGTTTAACAGGAAACGTGATTGTACATTGGACTAATTTTACTAGATGTGATTAAATAATCAGTACACGAAGACATAAATACAGAGCATCTTAGCGTTATACTGTTTGTATCTACTACTTACAAAGTACGTATACATATGAAATGTCATCATATTCGTACTCGTACCATCATGCGACATCGCCAGTTCATACAATTTCAGAAAGGCCATCTAGAATTTAAAGTATAGAAATAATATTAATAATGCTTCCTTACTGCGTATTTTATAAAGTACTGAACTGTTTTATCATCGCCTATTAATATATAAACTAGCTTTTGCTCGCGACTTCGCCCGTTGCAATATAGGTTTGATTGTTTCCTCGAGAACAGTATATTTTTTCGAAATGAAAGGTACCCTATCTCTTTTTTTGTACTCCTGAGGACCGCATATGCAAAAAAAACTCACATTCGCATTTATACTATTAGTAAGGGTTATTATTTCATATAGCATGTTTTATGTACTAAGAATGATATTCATTTAAGTTTTATTATAAACAGTAAGTGTTTCGTTTCGATTACACAAAAACGGATATGAATCCCACACACTTAGGCTTTAATTCTGTCAACAGCTTTAACATAACGTAAACAAAATTACTATATTCGAACGCAAATAGAATATCGGATATTTTTAACTTTTATGTTCAACGAATGCAGTTTATCGATATATTGCATACTGTTTATGTAATATGTAAAGGTAACAATTTTATGTAAGTCAACGACCGATCCGTGGCGCATTACACCCGCCATGTAACATTGGATAGCATCCAAGCCCAACGTTGAAAGATACTGTAATAATTTAATACGCTGTACGTTGTATACGATATACACACATCATTCTTAAAGATCTTAATAAAAATAACTTTTGTACATTGGGATGAAATTTCAATATGCAACGTATATCGTATTTAGCCTATATCGAGCAAACACGGCAACGTGGACCTCTTCGGCCATCTTTCTTTCTCTGTCATCTGTCTTTGAAACTGAAATATTTGGGAAGCCGTCATATCAAATGTCAAATAAGTCTGAAAAAAGTGTTTGAAAGAAGTATTTTTTCTTCAAATACAGAAAAATACAAAATGTACGATACATTGTAAATTTCATGGTTTAAAGTTCATCAGTTCAAGTTCATAGAAATGAAAAATAATTTAAATTACATTTTACATGAATTACATTTTAACACATAATTTGTTATTCTTCAAAGTTTTGTAATAAATCAGGTAATTTTGTAAGCTTATACTGCCAACAGTCTGTTGACTTGTGGCTCATGAGGTCTATATTCATTTATACTGGAACTTAAATCTTTATGGTTTTAGGACATTCCAGGGGTTAACGAAGAGACCGAAATCCAATCTTCCCTTTACAGTAGGATCTTGTAAAAGAAATCAAATGGCAACCGAATGTCATTTTTGTCAATATTTTTTCATTTCTCTCTACTGCCGACCTTGAAGATCGTGTTTCAATCCCTTTTTGAAGAGTCCCATGTCATAACCCTAGGGAACACTGTGCTGGTTAACCAATGAGAGTTAAAAACCATAACGCTGGCGTATGCGTAATAAAAACCTCAGAAATTGCAGAGTATGTTTCCGAATTTAAGATTTTTGTTTTCATTGAAATCCGACGCAGTTATAATATCCATCGTGAGAATTCCTGGATTTGCAATATTCCACACGTCTGAATAATTATATGGAGACCATGCCGCATACAAATTAACGTGTAATTATCAAATTCTTATAAATGTATTACGCATAATGTCCTTAATCTTTTAAATGTATTTAGACATTTTTCATATACACTGAAACCTTTTTTTTACGCCTACATGGTATAAAATCTTATTTAAATTTAACATTTAAACCAAATGTATTATTTATTGCTATTCAAACCAAATTGTCACATCTTTATAAACCCTTTACCTGAATAGTAGGGCGTACTACCACTACGCCATAAGGACTATCTTTGATGATATAAGCATAGTAATGTAAATTGAAGACGTTCGCATGCTTAGCAAATAAAAAAATTACCACTTGATGTTCATTTTGACGTCTCGAGTTAAATGTACTGTGTTAGGTACTGAGACCTCGTTTATCTTTTTGACCTGCTCTAGTCTGAACATAGCCATAACTTCGGGATTCTGTATAATATAGTCAAGTATTTAATATAAATCAAAGTTAAAATATTATAATAAGAATCTAAAATTGACATTTATTTATGCTTACTTGTTTCGATGTTATACATATTGTTTTATATCTAATTCAGTGTTCTGCGCAACTATAGGTATTCCAAAAAGTTTGGCAGACTTCATTAAAATGTCTAACTTTTACAAGAGTGGATTTATGAAAAAAATTATATTATACCTTTTGTTGTAGGGCATTCAATTTCCTATAACAATGTAAGTTGGTTTTTCAGAACGAAAGTCCGAGACAGAGTTACAAAATTCCAAAGTCTAAAGCCCCATGTTAATTGTATGAGATATGAAAAAAAATGAATTTGCGGTCTCAAACAAGGCCTCTTAAGGGCTCAGATCTTGACAGAGTATTTGTTGGGAAAAATTCACGATCATTTGAATTACAATTTTTATGGTACACCCTGCTGTATATACAACATATTTTATTAAATGTTTTAATTTATGTTCTTGTTTTAAACTTTGATTAATCGAAAATAGCAAAAAACCTATACCGACCTAAACCTAAACCGATCACCGTGGAGCTTGACGAGTTAAGACTTACTTAATCCAAATAAGACTCGCGGCAGTTGTGACAAACTGTGTATCGTTGAAACACCCCACTTCCTAATTGGTTACTGAGGATGGAATTATGTAATTATCGAATAAAGGAATGTAAATTGTTTGTGACGAAAAAAACCTAGACATTTAATTAGTGTAACGCAATATTGTTTAACTTTTTTAGTTCCTTGGCGTCTTTCCATTTCAATTCAAGTTTAACCTATCAAAACTAATGTCGTAAAATCAACACTTTAAGTATTTAACAATAAATATTTATGATATTCGTGAGTTACTTTCCCAAATGCCCCATAACATTAATCAATTGAATGACGAGTACGAAGTTGTAGTGTAGGATTTTCATATTATTTAAGCGAAACTCAACACCTGATATTTTAAAGTAAAATATAGTCCAATTTAATTATGCTTAATTATTAAATTTTTCATCTCGCAACAGTAAAAAGCTGAGTAGCAACTTTATTTATATATTTTTCAAACATATTATAAACTAGCTGCACCCGCGACTTTGTCTGTGTTGTTTATTATCTTAACGATGTATCTCATCTACAGAATAAAAACCATATACACTACTCCGCTTTCTCCACTTATTCACAGCAAGAAAACATACATCGCGGAACGCGTAATTCTTAAAACTTTAATGACTTATAGAAAATGAAGCAGTCGTGAGATTATTGTTTTCTCGATAAGGACCAAGTGTATATGAAGTAAAACAACATAACTTTAATAAAAAAAATATCGAGTAGTTGTTGAGTGATGCGCCCACAAAGGCAGACCTCTGTCTGTTTATTTGCATATATAAATTTTACAGAAACCAATTTATTATTGCAGAGATGGTGTAAGTCCAGCTGATACGACGGCCAGTCTGCCGTCGAGTCCGAGCGCTTCTATGATGAAGAAAAAGACGCCCGGTGCCAACGAAGCGCGCGAACGAGCAGCAGCAGTACGCACACGAAGGCTCATGAAGGAACTTAAAGAAATCAAACGACTACAGGATAGTCGTCCTGATCCAATATTCACTGTAAGGATTGGTTATACGATTTTGATTATATAGTGTTTTATTGTATTATTGTTGCATATAGGTCACAGCAGAGGGAACTATTTGCCAACTTGCAGTACTGACAGTTTCAATAGTTTTTATGTGAAAGCCAATTTAATAGCCAAAGGATGTCCATAACTTCCGTGTAAATTAATGACAATTTATTATACACATATATTTTAAGCTGTCAGAATCCAATATTGTGCTCTATGACTTATCGTTTCTTTTCTATGCTAAAGCTTATTAGAATCCGTACAGTCATTTAAGCGTAATTGGTGAATAAACATTCAATTTAGTGTACTTTTCACATTATATAAACGATAAATAATAAACTCAAGTTTTGTATGTAACTGCAATGTGTACTTTTACAGCTACTATTCATGTCATATAAAATTTTCTTTATTATTGACTTATATTACGCAAAAAGTGAAATTATTGACAGGGTAATCTGACTAAAATCATTGCATTTTAATATATTAAAATATACAAGAAGCTAACATACCATTTAGAACTACATGAGCATTTGGTGTGCAGGCCAGGATTTAAAATATCAAACACTTTTACGATAACCTATATATATACCTTCTTATAAATCAATAAAATAATAGAGGTCGACTGTTGTGCGCACATCACTCAAAAACTGCTGGATAAGTTTCAACCAAATATACTTTGTTTTATTTCTTCAATACATGTGCCTTATCTAAAAAAACATATAATTATAGCTTAAATTAATGTAAAGTTATTAAATAAAAAAAAACCACAACTTTTTTAAGCATTGCATGTTCAACGATGTGTATTTTCTTGACGTGGAGGGAGTGGAGCAAGCGGTGTGGTGCTTGTTTTTCCCTTTGTATATAAAATATACTGTTAAAATAATAAACGAAGCAAGTGAAGTTGCGGGTATCAGATATTAAGTAATATAACAAAATCTACATTTATGATTTAATTTTATCTGAAAACTCATTCTGATGTCCAAAAAACAGTATTCGTATTTCGGTACCAATCATTAGCTAAGTCCTTTGATAGCAAAATTACACGTATTACAGGTTGAATTAGTGAACGACAATCTCTACGAATGGCACGTCAGGCTACACCAGATAGATCCGGAAAGCGACTTAGCGAACGACCTTCACGAGCTTCACATTCCACACATACTGCTCCATCTGGTATTTCCAGAGAACTTTCCCTTTGCACCACCGTTCATGCGAGTCATCGAACCTCGGATAGAGAAAGGTTTCGTTATGGAAGGTGCGTACTAATTTCATTTCACTTTTCATATGAATCAAGTGTCTATTCAAGTTTGTACCTGTTTGTTTTGCAATGGATCAACACTTTTTTAATGATCTGCGATTTCAACAATTATGGTAAAAACTCTTTGTTCATTGTTAAATTTTTATTTAAAAAATACGCAATTTATTTAATCTATCCAAATGACCTTTCGAAGACACGGTGGTAATAAAATAACTGTTATTCGTTTTCTAAACATTACGATGCTCACTGAACTTTGTGCCAAGAGCGACAAGCGAGCCACCTACAGCGTCGTTTCGATTGCTATCGTCAATTACACAATGATTATCGGATGTAGTAGATTGCATATTGACGTAGTTGCCTTGCAGATCTATTCTATATTTACAGGGTTGGACTCAATTACTCATTTGAGAATAAGAATACATATTTTTTCATGTTTCAATTTAAAATCATTAAATAATCAGTAACTAGCACTACTATAAAAGTAATCACCCTGAAATATAAAATATTCATAGTTTATGTTTTGGGATTTGACTACTTAATAGACAGAAAAACAAAAAGAAAATCGTTTGAGTAAAAGAGGTGGAAGTTATACTTGACTCATTTGTTTCTGTCTATTTATACATAAATATTATATTCAAGGTGGTGCAATATGCATGGAGTTACTAACACCTCGCGGCTGGGCGTCTGCTTACACAGTAGAGGCCGTGGTAATGCAGTTTGCGGCATCGGTGGTTAAAGGTCAAGGTCGGGTAGTGCGGTCACCTTCGCGGGCTTCGTGCGAATTCTCTCGAAGGAGGGCTGAAGAAGCATTCCGGTCGGTCGTAAAAACACACGACAAATATGGCTGGGTTACACCCTCGCTCTCAGACGGGTAAGAGGATCAGGTAAATATGAAATAATTTATAAGAACTTGTATTTTCTTTAATCGCAACTGATTTCATTAATATTGTTTAGTAAAACAGTTGGTTGGTTTTAATGTGATACTTATAGTTACATATTGAACAAGATTTTTCCATGCAAACAATAACGGATGAACATAATTATTTTTCTACTATAGGCACTAGTTACATGAAAATGCAGTCATGCATCATTGGAGTGTATAATGGTTCGGTGGGTCAATTCACAATGAAGTGCATTTATGCGTGCCCACTAGCTACTAGATATAACATTGACCCCAATCTACCCTGCAACTACGCAGCACTCGCAAGATTTCGTAACAAGATAATCTATCTAATTAAATGATCAGCCATGCTATTGTATTATTTTGTTTTATGTACATCGTTTGTGCTACAAAAATCCTAAACCAATTTTTGCCCTTAATAGCTTTAAACGCCTCGATACTTTTATGATACTCTCTGTTTTGTAACAATTGTATGTAAGTGGTTTAGACAACAATTACTTAAATTAATGATTAAATTAAATTGTAGACATATAGTCTAGACTAGACTTCGTTCGGACTTCGTATATTTTATATATTTGTCATATAATACAAACATTTTATGCAGCCTTCTTCCTCTGAAACTTCCTACTTTACCTGACTTACTAAGGTATATCATAGGTTACCAAAAAACCTGCGTATGCCTCATATTTTACTTTCTATACATTTTAATATACTCTCTTAGAAAATATATCTCCTAATCAAGCAGACATGGTGTGATACTGAAATTTACGGATTCTGTAATTATGTCAAAATATTATAAATCATACGAGATGAGATTACGTTGCCGGCGTTATGCTACTCCCATACCTACCGTGTATCGTCACGAAGTTTTGTTTATAGACAAAAAGATACAAGTGTGGGAACTCATTATCGTTATGAGTCACGAACTATCACGTTGCGTGACGATAGACGCTGCATGATAACTGGGCCTGCGGTTTTGACACTACATCAAAGGCACTTGGAAATGCTAATTTCGAATTATTAATGGATAAACAAAGATGTGCGAATGTTTTTCTTCCCTTTTAATGGAATTGCATTTGAGGTTAGTTTTAGCACCACAAGTAACCAAAGCTTCGTCACGCAAGTTTGGGAGTGGCATTAGAATTGACCAATACCAAATAAACAATAGAAAAACGAAATACTTGTTTAGATATTTGTTCATACCATAATCTACAATTTTTTTTGTTTCAGTTCATGTTCTTCGACAGCAGCGCAGAAGAGATCTCCTAGTTATTCTTAAAGAATAATTTTTATAGTAATTAGTGCAATTTTTTCATAATACTCTGCTCCATGTAATTTGTTATATACCTACAGATAATAGTTTTATGAGTAGTTGTATGTTTTAAAAGTGTGCGTTTCAAATATTATTAATAATAAGAAATGGAATCAGCATTAACGATTAGGAATGGAAAATACACTATTTGATAACGGTTTATGAAACTATATATTGACCGATGCACGTTAGTTTGGTTGAATCTCGACATTGGAACGATACAGTGATATATTAGTTACTTACTTTTCGAGTTTTAATGTCAAGAAAACAATTTTTAAAGTTGTAGATTGGCAAAAGAACACAACTCCGATATCAGAGAATTTTTCGTCATAGTTTAACCACTTTTAGGACTGGCTGCAATTTTTTTCTACTTTACGAATAATTCCTAATGATTTTATTAGACCATTATATATATGCAATTATAGACAAAATTTCAGTACACTGTAATATATGTAATAATATACTTGCCAACTTACACCATTATATTAGGCTGTTTTATATTTTATAATTCTATAAAACAAAGTCAGACATTGTAACTAATATTTACACGGATAATTTTCTATACTTTCAAAATAAGACATATAAAAGTTCTCGCTAAAGTGATTATATGTAAATGAAATGAGAAAATTGTATACCTATAAGTATTCAACGAACACTTGTAAAAAATGTTTAGTTTAATAATTATAATCTTATTGCTTTCAAATTAAGGTTTACAATAAACCTTTTTCGTGATTCCTAAATTCATATTTTAAAATCTTACCAAAACGTTAAGAACAATTTTCAGACGTATGACTTTAATTCGAAATTTCAAAATTGCGTGGATTATGCTTGTTTTATACCACGGGCTCTGATCCTGAATTTCACTCACTCGAATCGATTTGGTAATGATAATAACAGAGTCAGATATGTAACCCTATTCATCATCATCGCGATAAATAGTTTCACTACGGTCCGATATACGATTTAGTGATATTTTACCAATACATAGTTTTAGTAAATATATACGTTTCATATCACCCACTCCTAGTAATTATGTTTTATTAATACAACATAACGATTTTAAACAATATATTTGAAATATATACGTACATAGATTGTATAAAATTGAAAACAGTGAACACGACTCACATATTACACGGTATTACATAGTACAACACCAAGGCTCTCTAGCTAGGGTAGGGTACAATGGATGCGGGCCACCTGGACGCTGGGTCCTAGTGTTCCTAGGACGATCAGTATTCAACTAGGAGAACTTGGCTTTTGTGTGAGCAAATTTAGAGGGAAGTACATTTAAAAATGTTGCACAATATTTTGCGTTTTGGCTCCAAACGCAACACCAGTAACATATGTCACTTCTTTTATATGACTCATCCGGCCCTGTATGCGACACTTCCAACTAGTCTAAGTGGTGCCGGGGCGCTACATGAACTAGAGACGACCCTGTATAGAGTACTATATAGTAATAAGGAATAGTTAGAAAATCTGTTTTAATCTATTTTAAGGAAACTAGCCAGCGGCATTCCAAATGAAATTATTAAAACAACTTATTAAACCTTTGTTTTTATGTGTACAAGAATACTTCTGTGACTAATAGTTAAAGTTAATAACATGTTTTGAAAATTAATACACACTATATAATAAATGTGCCAAATGATACATATTTCTTATGCTCAGATACAAACTGCTAGCTCAATTTTTCAAAATTCTATTAAATACTACATTGTGTTATTAAAGTAGCTACATTCCTTTCACTGTAAAACCTTTACTACTAATTTTCCAATGAAATGTTTCCGTCCCGACGTCATTTAATAATAATTTTGATAAAATGTAAATTTATAGTAGAAAAAAAAATCACGAACAGTTTGACTGTTCAAATTTTCGTCAAAATTTGTATTCATATTAGTAAATAAAACATAACGCATAGTAGAGTCTGCATGCTTTTATAATGTATCAATGTCAAATTACTATTAATGGTGATTTATGAGCTCGACGAGATCGATGATTTACTGCTCAGTTTTGTGGATATATTTTATTATATGTGAATTTATAAAAAGGCTTGTGGTAATTTTAAAATTAAGATAATTTTAAAATAAAATACTCACGTAAGAAGTTAAAATTACTGACAAATTAAATTGTAAAACACGGAAATCAGTAATTTTAAATGCTCATATTAACTGCACCTTTTGATTAATCTAAATAAAATTTAGTAAATTGGTGTTGTGTGTGAACCAAAGACGTATAACATATGTTGTCTATCCTATGGATCGAGTTAGGAATTAATTACTTTATAGATAAAATGATGTATGGTATATATGTACAAGATAAATGTATAATAAATTTAATTACCTGCTCAAAAGAACCGGCTTTGTTTTATTCCCTTTACATTACACAAAACCTTTACCTATTCGAACATACCATAAAGGAATAATAATAAATAACTTTATCAATGTGATTAATTGGAAGCAATCTTTTATTTTATTTTTCTTGTAATTCCATAATATTATTATTATTAATAGATTATTCACAGATTTTAACTTACTTTTGTTAGATTTCTTCATTACTGTTTAACCTCTATGGGAAAGCGTAACGATGTGTGACCTGAATAATACTCTCATATTTTTTCTATCAACCCTAAAAGCCTTGCCAAAATCAGAAACTAACCAAAACAAACAACAGTAACTTTAATTATATGTATATTCCCTGGCAAATGCTAAATGAGCAGTCACAGCAATTACTTAGGGTTTTACGCTAAAAGGGTCCCTGGCAAATGCTAAATGAGCAGTCACAGCAATTACTTAGGGTTTTACGCTAAAAGGGTCCATAATAAAATTATATTTTGGCTTTGTACATATTTTTTCAAATATTTGGGCTTAAAAAATGTTTACAACGTGATTATAAAAACAAATATATTTTAACATTGGGCATGTGATTGAGGAGATTAAAAGTATTTTGTAAAATCATTGTAGTAAATGTTCTTAGTTGTATAAAAAAAATTAATTAACAAATAGTGAATGATTAGACATGATGCTCTTGTGAGTATAGAGCAAGGTGAAATAAGGCAGTGTGAAGGGATCAGCTCAATTTGGTTATGTGATGAGATGATCATTGTAGCTAATATTGCTTAATGCAATGAATATCTTGTTCTAATACATTATTTACATATTAATCTAATAATTAACTTCCAGACATTTATCTGTAACCTCAATTGATGGAATATTTTCATTGTTACTTATTACCTCTTAATAATTATTAGTAGAGATCAGTGCACTTGAAACAACTAATTTTCTCAAGAGTGCTGTGTGTTATATGATGATAAAACAGAGAATCATTCTCTCAGAAATAGCCATTTCAAAGATAAAGATTAGTTATTTTATTAAATATTGTTTAAAAGGAAAGATTACTTATTCAAAATATTCAATATTGCGAAAAATGGTTTTCATACATAGTTAAGCTCTGAAAAAGGTTATTATAATATACACACTATTGAGGATCTGACACTGCTGTTTAGTAATTCCATTAAACTTACCAAAACTGTCAAACTTTTACAACTACTTGTATTTTTTTTTTCTAATTATTTTATATCACATAATCTTACTTTTCATTCATTGTATATATATAAGCATACTATAAGTAACAATACAATTCTATGTAAAAATGTCAAGAGTCCTATTATGATACAAATATAGCACTGCAGCTGATGGCCTAGTTAAATAACTATATAAAAATTATTTATTGCCACTGTTAAGGTAAGCTTTGAAATTATATACTTACCATATAAATATATAGCAAATCATTGAATAATGTTATAGTGCAGAATCAATATTTTACTGCACAAGTTTCATAATATTTCAGTGGGTTATATGATTGTTATTATAAACAAAACAAAATTCCAATTATAATTGTTTTATACAAGTAAGGAAAAATAAAGATACCATTATAAATAAAAGTGAAGTATTATCACAAGCCAGATCACTTTCCACCACGCAGTGCTAACACCAAGTGAAGTACAGAACCTCCTTGAACTTTATAGTCTTGAGCTGTCTTTTCATCATTCCTAAAATGTCATAAAAATCACAATTAATTACTATAACTTCTATATGGAAAACCTATATTTATAATTTTTGCATTGTAAGTTATTTATTTATAAATGCACTTTCTGATATTAAATGATGAAGTGATCTAAGATGGCAAAATCTGTAAATCTACATGGGGATTGGTTCTCCAGTGGAGCTGCCAGAAAACACCAACATGTACTTAGAAAGCCCTACCACTATGCAAAAATACTTTGACTGCAACACATTAATTGAAATCGCAAGATTAGATTAATATGGATCAACAAGTGAAAGGTAACACAAAGGGGACTCAAGATATATAATCTTTTAATAAAAAGAAAAATAAAACACTTTATGCTTGTTAGGGAAAAACAAGTTAAACTGTTAACAAGTTAAATTAACATATATAGTATATTTTAAGATTATGCTTTTCATTTGGAATAAAATATTTATAACTAATATTAAAGCATTCTATTTAAAATTTCAGAAGATAGTGATTTAATTTAATTTTACGACATATATAAATAAGTACAAAGAAGTAGGAAGTAGACCACTGTGGTATAAATTTCTTATATTCAGGTAGTAATTATTGTCTCATAGCAATTTTAATATTTTGTGATTATAGGCAAATTTCACTTTTTTTAAACATTTTTTCTGACATCAGACTGGTTACTTTACATCAAATATGTTCATCTTTTCAAATTTATATTTTCTCTACATAGGAGTCGCTTATTAGGATCTACAATGAAGGTAATAAGCATAAAATCATTTAATATCTGATTAAAACATAAATAACGGTGTTTAAAAAATGTAACATTGTTAAGTCTAAAGTATTTTCAAGCAGTTATTAAAATTGAACTATATTATGATAAACTACAAAATGTCGAGGATGTATTTTAAAATATATGTATTTGTAGCAAATAGTTACTTAATAGAAATTTCAAAAATGTAATCATAACAATCGTTATGACTAACCAAAATGAACAAAGACCTACATTTGTTTGCCGGAAAATATAAGACGTTGCTGCTGTGGTGGAATACCCTCTTTTTCTTCTACTCTTTCCTTAATCCTCTCCACTTTGTCTGTAGGTTCAATGTCTATTTCAATTTCTTTACCTGTAAGCGTCTATGAAATAACATAAGAGGTTAGAAACCATTTTAAGTTTGTAACTGTATTTAGTACAATAATTATTAAATTGACTTACTTTTACTTTAATCAACATTTTTATTTATTTTTGTAGAAGTTAATATTTATGTCTGATCTAAGCCAAATGCTGTAGCTGTTCAAATTTTAATCCACTTCAATCTTCTACAGTTTTTTCAATTTCGCTCAACAGTGATATGAGATTTTTGACAACTTTGACGTTTCATTTGCAATAACTTTATCTTGTTCTACAAAAATGAACAAGATAAACATGAAAGAAAATATGTACCGTAATTGTTTATTACAATCTCCATCATCTATGGTTCTATTCAGGTGACACTGGCGAAATTATATACGCACATATGTTACCATTTTAAAAGAAAGAAAAAAATGGTTGCCTGTAAAGTCGGTTTACGGACGATAATTTAACGCGAGACAGTCAAAAGAAAGAATTCATGAAAAATTGCATACATTTATGAATTATATTGAATTATTATCACTGAATTATCGATGGAGTGGAAGAGAATTAGATGCGTCACAAGCCGACGCTTAGGCCGATCGCGCCTCTCTATCGTTTGTTCCGCGCTCTCGTTTGTACGCTCGGCTCAGGCAGAACGTACAATGAGCATGCTTTTTCGTGCGTGCTGCTGGCGTTCATCGATATATAAGACGTTATCACGTCAAAAATATATACAAATATTCCAATCTTATCACACGAAACAAAAATATGGTACATTGCGTATTAACTGTACGGGACCTGTGTCGCCAAAACCAAACAAAATGTACAACTACTAATGAAATACCAATGACGTTTCAAAAATAATGTGAATCTAAAATAAATTAACTAATATCCGCATCTATATTAAGCTCTCTTGTTTAAACATACGACTTAATTCTATTTTGCGTAAAATTAGTATAAGGCGTTTATCATTCAACGCTTGAATATTATTGAAATACGCAACTAACGCCGCTACCTGATATTGTATGACATATTAAAACATGCAAAGCTTTATAAATCGAGTTTTGTTATTACTACGGTTGTCAAACGTAGCAAAATCCACGGAAGAAAGAGAAGAGAAAGAGAATTCTTTATTCCGTGAGCAAAATCAATATAATGACAATGCTACTAAAATAGGGATGTAGCAAATTTTTGTTGTTAGTTATGTTACGAAAATTAGTTGTTCATAATTGGCCTTGTCATGATATTCAGTTTTGTTATTATAATTATCCTCCAAAATTGAATTAATATCGGTCGAGGGTGAGTTGAGAATTTATTCAAAACACGTTTCCTAAAATTTTTATTTTTGAATTTTATTATACTCGTCAGGATAATCAAGATTTTCGAAATTGTAATATGAATATCCCGCAAATTTGCTATGATAAAAAAAGTCTTACTGATTAGAATCCCTTAATACTAAAAGGCGTACCTCCAAACAT
This sequence comes from Antheraea assamensis, assembly GCA_035772565.1. Classification (NCBI taxonomy): domain Eukaryota; kingdom Metazoa; phylum Arthropoda; class Insecta; order Lepidoptera; family Saturniidae; genus Antheraea; species Antheraea assamensis. Next base: position 6,215,288 of record JAQQSE010000064.1, on the reverse strand, counting down.
TTAGTTCGACTATTACAAGTGGTAGTTCACTTTCTACGTACATAAATCCTGAACTATATATTCATCGTTGACAGACTTTAATTTAGATTTATTTAGCACTAGCTGTGTCCGCGACTTCGTCCGTGTGGAACGGATTACAAAACACAGTGATTAATGAAACATTCTAAATTTATATCTGTATATATGTAATGTAAAGTATCAGGCTAAAAACCAATAATGGTCACAACCCTTTGTCACTTCAATAATAACTCAAAATTAGGGCTTCCAAGTTACTTTGATGTGTGTGAAAACCGTGGGCCATGCTATCGTGCTGCATTTGTCGTCATACAGTTAGATAGTTCGTAACACACGACGGTAATGTGTGCCCACGCCTAAAGTTATTGCGAACATGGACAAAACTTTGTGACGATACATGCAGGTATAGGAGTAACATAACATTATTATTCTAATTTAACAAATGTAAAAACAATATTAACCCCTGGACTGTCCAAAACCATAAATATTTAAGTTCTATATAAACGAATGTAGACCTGATGCATAGGTTAACAAACTGTTGGCAGCATACGCTTAAAAATACCTGATTTATTACAAAGGTTTGAACAAACTTTTTTTTACTAAACCATGAAATTTACAATGTATGATGTAGTGAAATTAAAAAATAATAGAAAACAAAATTTACCATTTTGAGATCTGAGCCTTAAAAAAACAGCCAAGGGCTTATATTATACATTCATATATACTTCACATAGCTCATTCTTATTATTATGTTATCCTTTCTTTTATTTGCACTGCCTGCAGTCTTTTTTCTCCACGGTACCGCTGGAAGAAAATACAAGCTCCTAATGCATAAACCAAAAGATATTGATTAATTCAAAGCGTAATTAACACATTAGAATCAAGGTTAATTTATGAAAATTATAATCCGAAATAAACCTAACAAACACAGAAATAATCTCATTATCTGTACTCTTCCTTGCAATAATATTTTTAAGACAGTAAACCAATAAAATTATAAGTTTAGCGCCATCTGTTGTCGTCAAAAATGAAGTGTGTTGTAGCTTCAAAAGATGATTTTTTTTTACATTTATGTTCAATGAACAATTTTAGTCTCTTTATTTTTTATTATAATAAAAAATTGCCCTAAAAAGTGATTAGATTTAAGGGCTTGTAATATTTACAACAAAAATTAATTAGAAATTTACAAATTTAATCATAAACATGCGATCGAAAAATAAAATTCATATTTTACTTATACAAAGTAAATTATTCAATTTATAGATATATGTAATATTTGTTATTGGCCAATTTTGAAATTGCATATTATAGTAGTAACAGATTTAGAAAATGGCGGTTGAACGCCATCTATTAGCAATAATGCATATTAATTAATTACTGAACATATTAGGGTATTAATATTTATTTATGTGAAAATAAAATATTAACCATTTTTCTTTCGTTCTAAGTCTTAGTAATGTAATACTGTGGCAATGTTTATTTATGTTATAAAATACCCTCGATTTTAGATGAGGCTAAAGTCCACTTACTTATCTATTTTTCTCTTGTACTTAACTCCCGTCGTCATTAAAATTACAATAACTTTTGATAGAGTTAACCGATTTTAATGAAACAAAGTTTTATGTTGCTCCGGAATATGCTTGATTATTTTCTTGCTGGTGTTTCATCAGAAACTTAGTACTTTGCCAGTGATGCCTATTCAAACAAACAGACAGACATTTCTAAAAATGATCGAAATAGGTTCTATTACTTATTCCTAAACACCTGCAACAATTGTTTTCTCAAAAATGAAAAAAGTACAGACACGTTGGATTTACATTTTTATTATATGTATAGATATAGATTATTAATTTACGTAAAGTACTTAAGAACGTCATTGTAGATGTCATCTAACAGGTAAATAATCTAGCTGTTAAAATAATTTAGGAGCTACCAATTTAAAATATACTGTATCGTTGTTATATTAAAGTTCTTTATTGATAATGAAGTTTCATATCATCATTTATTATTTTTTTAAACATGATTTATTCAAAATAAAAAATTAGATGATACTCCCCAATAGTAACTTCATTTAGCATAGTTTTATTTCAACTATTATTTAACATTAAATAACCTAGCAATAAACCATTATAACACGATTTATATTAATTTCGTAGAATGAGTACATGCAGCCGTTCTGTCGTGATGTTAAAATAATTGAGTACGAATTTGTGGAACTACTCATGATTATGGTTGCCACGCTACGCCTGTTTAGCACTATCACTCTTCTCTTTTTTAATTTTCTTCTTCTTCATTTTGGGATTATAGTTATTGTATATTTCATTTTAAGAATTAAACGTTCATTGAACAAGTTTTTTTAAAACGCATTGTTATTTTTTATAGTGGCCATTTGAAGTCTAGAATACGATTTTAGGTTTGTTGAAGTATTACGTAAACAGAAATTTTGTCATTTTTTACCTGCCCCTTGCCCTTGTAAGAAAAAGTAAGCCAAGCATACATCTCCCCTCCTCCTTTTTATGCATACGTAATTATTGTCTACTTTTTGCCAAATTTCTCGGAACTTTTTTATAAGTTTAAAAGATATACGAAAAGTAAGTATTATTACTGATGTAATCCCCACCGAATAAAAAGATAAGTTATCATTGCCTCTGTCTTCCATTCGTCCCTCGGCCCTTATATCCTACACTATCCTGTGGTGCTTAACAGTGCTTACGTAAAATACTTGAACAACCCCACAAAACGTCCGTTTTTGTTTTTGTTTACACGTTGCATTATTGCTTATAGAAAGTATCTGGCAATACTGATACGTTAATAATAACAAAACTGAAAACAATGTGAAATGTGAAATTAGATGTCAAACACAGAGTACTTTGTAATCACAGAGTACACTACTAAAATTTGTAATCACAAACTACTAAGAAGATACTACGTATTTTGTAATATAGATAAATGTTAAATTAATGCTAAGCAAGTGTTATAAATTGTAGAACGCCAGTGAATTTATTTGAGTCACAGAATAATATTACTCCTAGCGGAGATTTGAGTAGTCCGGTAAATCTATACAAGCCTACGGGTCAACAGTGTAGTCAGGTCGAAAAAAAAAGGTTAATTTATTTGTATAAAAAATTGTATTTTTCCCTTAAAATATGTCAAAAATCTACTCAATTTTTGATAATATAGACAAGATAACGTGCAAAGGTTTGTAATTTACTGGCATAAATAACTATTGTTTATTTTATATTATATGTTTTATATATTATATAAAAATTGTATTTTCTTGTAGATGACAAAAACGAATTTATATCATTAATTGCTTCTTTACATAGAAAAGACCATTTGGATAAATTTACTGATATTGAAAGCTACACAGTGCTTGGATTATTTATTAAAAAAATAGTTGGTATTATTGATGAACTTGGCTCTGAAATCAGAAATGATAAAAGCATTCTTATAAGCTTCAAGAATCAAAAACAATTACGAACATGTTTTCAAATAATTACATCTCTCTGCATCTCACCATGTCTTCTTCCCGGAATAGGTGTACCATTATCAAAAAGATGTACCTCTTCCTTCATGATACCTGTGATGACATTTACTGATGAACAGAAATATGAAATGCTTGTGAATTGTACAAACTTTTTCACCAGATGTTATGATGTACCTGTTTTCAAAAATATCATTATAACTTTTCACCTATCTGATTATTTAGCTATGTTAATTCAGTTATCTTTTGCACCTCTGAAGAAACCCGGTACTTACAATAATTTTATAATGACAGAGAAAATGTATGATAAATTTACAAGAGAAAGACATAGTTTTGTAAACATTTATGAAAACTTAGTGACTAATTCTTTCCAACCAATGCTTATGAAGGAGTTGATGGTTCTTCAGGGTGTCACTGAGCCATCACCTCCAACATTTGTTAAAAAGGTTATTGCAAAAGAGATGAGCAAAAGACTTTTATGTCCTGGTGGGTTACTGAGTATTATGAGATGTTTTATTGAAAATCATAATATAGACACTGGATACGACTGGAAAAAAATAGATATGTTATGCCGGTTAATTGTTTCCAAACATGGTAGTTGCTCAGAGAATACATATCTTCAAAATATCTGTGAACAATTGACTCAAATATTTGACCTTAATAATACACTATATTTATCAACAGCAGTAGCTTGCTTATTAAGCTTAAATGAAAAATTTCCTGAACACACTCCAATTAAAATTCTAATGAAAGAAACTTTCCAATCTCTTCATACTGAATTTTTATCTTCAATATCAGATCTCCCTGGTACTATACTTTTATCACCTCAACAACTATCACAAAAAATTAATATCCTCCATGCATATGTATCCACAAATTTGAATTGGTCAATTCATTTATTGAAACAGAACCTTAACATTTTACTTTTGGTTGGAGTTAAATGTACTAAAAATCATGAAGTGGGTACTAAATTAAAAGATATTCTGGGAAAATGTCTTGAAAGACTAGACAAAGAAGAAGTGCATAACATAATACAATCATTTTTATTTGGAAAATCTGTTGTTGGTTCATCAAACATTTTTATTGAAGAATATGATGCTGGGATTGCTATAAAATCAGTTATAGCATATATTGAAGATAATAAAGAGGACCATTTATTGTACTTCATTAATCTATTTAATGAGACATCTGATATTTTTGCACATAATGTATTTGAGGTTTCCCTACAAATACTTATTGATATAAGCACTAAAAGAAAGGACAAGATAAATAAAGATCTGCTGTTTGTTGAAAATGATCCAGTACTTTTGAATGGAAATGATGAACAATTTATTATTATGCTTCAGTTATTATCAGAGATTTCTACATCTCCAAAAGTTATCAATGCATTAAACTCTAAACCTATGATGATTTTACAATTTGTAGAACATTTTCTTTTAAAAGAATATGAAGCTAATGATGAATGTGCAAGTATATCTCTAGTTCTGTTGCATACAATTCTATCAACTTCACACCAATTACAAGATTTGAAAACAAACCTTGTAAATTTAATACCAAAATTAACAAAAATAGCTAATAATTTGTCTAGCTTAAATCATGTACTTTCGAAAGAAATATTATCTCTAATAAATTCTGATACAAAGGAAAAAAAAGAATCTTCATATGAGAAGGCTTTAACAAATGTATTTGATCATTTATTACCAGTGAAAGCCCATGGTTTAATTGAACTAACGAAACTTATTGATTCTGCAGAACCGGAGACTATATCTAAGAAGCATTATATTTTTTGTCTTTTTGAGGTATATATTACTTTTATTTTTTAGAAAATATAGGATATAAGAATAATACCATTTTGTGAATATCCTAGTATTGGACAGACGTGTCTTGGGATGGAAGGCACTGGTTTAAATACCACCAAGTCCATAATTTATTTCAAATAATAATACATATATTCATACCAATTCCTTTGAGACTTTCAATAATGTCAAAACTACTGAATGTATCCGCATAGGACTATGATCAAGGAATTTTGCAATGGTGGTTCTAACATACTTATTTTTTTGATTCATTTGTCATTTTTATTTAATGCACAACAAGCTCGGCACATATTATATTTCCATATATTTACTATTAAAGTAACAATTTTCATATGTTTGAAATAACAAAAAAAAATATTTCCTTAATTGCAAGCCGAGAGACTTACTAATTAACATGGAACTTGATTTGAATATTTAGTGCTTTTTACAAGTTCTTATGTTCTTTTAATTCTGATAAAAAGTTTTTATTTTGCAGGAGCAACTTAAACATTCCGATACTTACATCTACTTAGCGGCTATTAATGGCTTAGCTGCACTATGTACACACTGCACTGAGGATGTTTTGCATGTTTTATGTAAAGAATTCTTACAATTATCCAATAACCAACAAATTATTGAAACAAAGGAAAATGAATATAAAATTTCTGAACAGAGAATGAAAATTGGTGATATTATAGTGAAGGTTACAAAAAAACTTGGTAAGATATGATTTCAAAGTTTAATACTTATATCGCCAGCCACTGCTGTCGCGATAATTTACAATATTAAACATAGCAACAATGAAATACAGCTTGCACCACCTAGTGGGGGAATTATCGTAAAATACATGGCATAAAAACTTCCTCCATAAAATTTCCTTAGGTGTTGTCAATTTTCGTAATGATCGGTCAAATATTGGTCTTTTTGATGGCCCTCTCCGCCGAGGATAGGTTGGTTCTTTTTTTTTTTTTAACGTGGGGAGATCCATTATGTATACCCATCCTCCCGGGGGAGAGAATGGGTTATGTCCGACTCGCACGGACTAAAACCCCACGGTGTACCGGCCACCGCTTTAAGTTGGGGCGGCATGGGACCGTGCTGAGCTATCACCATGCCGCCCCCAGCGGTCAGCCCGCCGAAAGATGGCCGCCGGGCTCCATCCTTATAGGGAGTTACACTGGGTACACGACCAGCTACCTCCCCTCGTCCGCCGAACCTGTGCAATGAGGAGACAGGTCCGGCTACGGAGGTGGAAGGAGGCGGGCAAATCGCCGCCTCCTTCCACCGGCCCTCCTTTGGGGGAGACGGCCGCTGAGAGGGTCCGCCTCTCGGGCCCTCAGGATAGGTTAGTTCTACATTCTGCAAGTCAACCAACGGGTGATTATTAGTAACAGATATATTAAAGTTATTTCAAAAATGTTATTTAATTTGGAGAAAAATAGACAGGAAATGGCAAAAGGTTACATTCTCTTTTTCCCGCCTCCTTACCGCTGTGTCTTTCAGTATACTCAGGATGAGAAATAATTTATATGCTTATCCTAATCTGAAGTAATAATTTATGTGCTTATCCCGATCTGAGGCAACCTCTATGCCAAATCATTAAGATTGGTTAACATATTTAGTTGGGGAAAGGTAACAAAACAAAATTATTTTCGAACACAAAAATGTCGTGGGTATATATTTTACTAGCTTTTGGGCGCGGCTTTGTTCGCACTATGTAGATTGCATCTATCCCCTAGGAACAGTTCATTTCTCTGTATGTAAGGCACCCTATATCCTTTTTTGTACCATGCAAAATTTCATGATGATGCGCTCAGTAGTTAAGGCGTAAAAGCGCAACAAACAATCAAACTCAGTTTCGCATCTATAGCATTAGTTACAAATATCTGATCAAACGCAGTGATTTTGTTGAAAATCAGATATGTATATACATATCTTAATTAATATATATATATATCAGTTTTTTGGTTATCTTTCCAGGTGAAATGGCCATAGTACATAAATCGACTCTGTTAAACACAATGTTATGTGGATGCAGAGACGAAGATCCTCTCATCAGAACCTCAGCTCTGTCTAACCTGGCTGAAATTGCTCAAATATTACATTACAAGATAGGTTCTATAATTTATGAGGTAAATATTAAATGACATGTCCTTACTTTCTACTTATACAGCTTCTTTGCGAATTTCTTAAATACAGTGTAAACTCTATATAGCGACACTTAAGGGACTGCGCATTTTATGAGCATTTCATTGAGGGTTGTTGTTAAATGGAGAGAAGAAAAATCAATATTATTTTAAAGCATACCAACCAAAGCTAAGTAATTTTGACGTTTTAGGGAATTTGCCGTTGGACTTTATAGTATAATTTATTTATAAGTAGTATAGATTTAGATAGTGTCGTATATATTTTCTAGTTTAACTTAAGAATTTCCAATGAAGTTTTCGGAAATCAATCCCACCAATGTATTATAAACTGGTGTCGATTAATATTATGATTTTTTTTTCCTGTATGCAATAATAGTATATAGTAAACATTGCACTACAAATGAATGGCATGCCTGTTTATTACTTTGTGGCATAAAATAAACCTCATTTGCAAGTACTTAAGACTGCAATTTAGGTGAACAAAATATGCTCGATGTCAAAAGAAATACATCTGTCCAGGGTAACGTAGAGTCGAAAAAATGTATTATATTGTGTTATGATATTTCTATAACTATTAGACCCATATATAAACATAGTAAACTATAAATGACTAACTTTTGTTCCCGTTATCCTCGAAATTAAACGCCTCGAACGCTATTTTAAATTGCTCCCTAGTGCAAGATATTTAATATTACACATTTTAAGTTTGTTTTAATATTTAAAATACTTTTTCTTTCAAGGAATGGATAAAAACATATATCATTTTAAAATTATTTGAACAAGGATTTAAACAATCTATTTATATCCTAAATGACATTGTACAAACATACAGTGTGATTTTCCAACATAAAAGATAAAAAACTTAAAAAAATAAAATAATAAACAGGATTTTATTTTTCAAATCTAACAGCATCTCTGTAATAGAATTACCAAAGTTAAATATTTAAAGTAACCGTTATTTTTAAAGAAATTAATGAAAAGCATAGAGAAATCACAAGTTCAAAGCTTAAACAGTCTACTATAATTCAATAATATGCTTAAAAAGAAGGTGTGTTTTAGGTACTGTCATGTATTTGGGGTATAATAGAGGCTGACAAAGCTATAGAGTGTAGAAGAGCTGCCGTTATGGTGATATCAAGTTTAATTAAGGGTTTAGGCAAAGAAACCTTAACACAACTGAAAGATAATTTGCTACCAATATATAGGACACTGAAAGAATTGTATAATAATTCAAATGAAGACTCTATCGTTAGACTTCATGCACAGATTGCCTTAGAAGAACTAAACGATATCGTCAATAAGTTCTTATTCCCCGAATTAAGAATGGAGAAGCAGGTATTTGTATTGGATAAACCTGAAATTGTGTTCAAATAAAAAATTGTTCTTACAATATTTGTTTTAATCACACATTAAAATGAACTTATAATTAATATTATATTCTTAACTATTTAATGTAAAGTAGTCAACAGTATTCCACGCAATTTATAAATCACAAGTAACATATATATAATCAAGGGTATAATTAAAATTAGGTACTTAATGCAATATCATTATCATCTATGGCAAATAAATCAGTGCTTCAAGATACTGGCCTCGTCTAAACCAAATCCATACATTTTGTTGGGTTTAAAAACATTTTAATTTAACTAGAAGAATTTGCCACAAACTTGTAATTATTTACCACGAAGTCCTTTTTAACTGCATTATACAACAGACTTGGCAAGAATATAGTATTTTAAAGGATTTGAATTAGACCCATTTTACTAACCACCCTTCCACTAACCACCCCTTCGTAGATCTATACTAGTTGAACTCGTTCCTATTCAAAATCCTCTATAAGTAACAAAGATATAAAAAGCAATTATAAAGGCAATTCATTAATATTTTATCATTTATCAAAGATTATGATTTGACTTAAACTTTGACCAAACGTGCACTTAAATATCTTAAAATATCTCAAATAAATCAAATCCAGACTTTTCACGCTTCGGAAGTATTGTCTCCTTCATTTGGCTTTTTAATGTATCCTTCATCTTTCTCCGATAATGTTATCGAATAAATTGAACTTCGGTCCGAAAAATTATCTCTATTCCTTCTGCTGAATATACTGCTGCGAGAAAGAGTCGACATTGATTTTATAGATGCATTATCTTTGTCCTCTTGAGGTACTATTTTCCAGATCAACATCGCAATTCCACCAAAAGCGGCAATCACTAGAAACATTACCAACGAGACTTCACCAAAAACACCTGTAATGAGATATTCGTATAATAAAGTTTTTCTTTTTAAGTTGTTGCCAAAAAAGTCGAAATGGTAGTATATACTAACTGTGTTCAACTTCTTCCTTCCTAGATTCAAGTCTTGCAGGTTGAAGGTCATTATTATCCAAGTCCGGATCGACATATGGCTCAACGACTCCTGAGCGAGGTTTTGTTTGATATAATATATCGGCTGGATTAGTCTTGGGTAAATTTATTCCAGCTCGGACCGTCAACGTTTCAGGTTTATAAGTACATAAAACTAGAAAACTAAAAACAAAAGAATGATTAAAAGTGGAAATTACTCTTAAATTTGTGTTAAATGCTTAGATAGGGATCTTACCGTCTAGTACTATGTGTGAGTATGGGCAAATTCTCTTGCACAATGACGTATGTCGCAACGGTAGTATCGTTCACTTCGGAACCGCATTCTTCATGATGAATGCGCAAGATATATGCATCTTGTGCACTATTAGGGTTGCCTTGCACAGAACACCGCTCGGGACCTCCATCTGCTGCCTCCACTGCAATACGCCCTCCGAAAAATGGGCCCGTTGATACTTCAACTTCGCTGGCATGAGGTAAGCATTGTGTGGCTCGCGCTGAAACTATAAACCATGTCGATGTGAGGTCGTACTCAACAGGATAATTGTTAATGTAGAGACGATGGCTATGCTAAAATCTGATAGGTGGCGCTGTGGTAATTATTATTCAATTATATATTAATGGACCAAAATGTTTTGTTGTAATGTTGGTTTAGTGCCGAAACGAATATTAGAAAATAGGAACCCGATAGGTGACACTGCGGTCTACCGAACAACACATACAACGTTTAACAAGCCAGCTACAATATTATATTTCGTCTTGGACAAATAATACCAAAACATCCGATGTGAGTTTAATACAAATCGTAAACAGCAATGAATTCCCAGTCTTTGTACGCTTATTGAACGAATTTATTTCAATGCTTCGACAACTTTAAATGGACATTTATAATACTATAAATTGTATCAACACAACTTACATCCTTTTGTTGGTACGATAATTATTTTGGACCCTATTGACTGTGGATCAGCGAGGTCACGTGCGTCTCGCCTGACGGAACGTACTTCGAACGAATACGTAGTTGCCATGCGTAGACCCGTGATGCGCGTGCTATACAAACGCCCTCGTCGTACACCAGGCATCTGAGTCGTAGTCGTTGAGAAATCGACTATCGACATTCTTGTCGATACTTCTTCCTCCAAATTATCTATTACCTAAAATTTTATAACTATTCAATTTAGTTATGAGCTTAACACACTATCTGCGTGTGATATCAACACTATGTACCTATTTGCTTCGAAATTATATTCACAAAGGATTTTAAATGGACCAGCTCAATAAAACCTTATAAATATGACTTAAGGAAAAATATATTGTTGTATTCTGTATCAAAATCTTGCATTAAATTGTCTAATTAGAAACTTTCATGTAAAATTTGGGTTGGTTTTTGAATGAAGCTCCGTAACAGGCCAACAGAAGCTTAGTAATAATAATAATCATTATGAAGACGTGATTTAATGCACATCAATTGAATTTCCATAGCTTATATCATGACAGCTAAATGACCAATATACATATATGTATAAATACACACCTAAATATCTGTATCTGTACAGATATTGAATAACCCAGCACGGATATTTTATGCTCATCACATAAAGGATTTGGTTGTGTATTTCGACTTCAAAGTAACATTTATAAATCATACCTCACATTAATGAAACTGTTTGAAAATCGTCTAGAATGTTGGGGTTTATGATAAGAAACTGTAAAGGCTACAAAAATCATGGAAATAAAATTATATTATTATTATTATTTTTTTATATTATAGGGGGCAAACGAACAGGTCGGTCATCTGATGGTAAGTGAACACCGCCGTCCATAGACACTAGCAACACCAGGTGAGTCGCAAGTGCGTTGCCGGCCTTTTAATATATGTGGGCCCTCCGGCGCTCTCACTGACCGAACGAAACGCAACAGTGCAAGCACTGTTACTTCATGTCGGCTTTCTGTGAGAGGGTGCTACTACCCCGGGTGAGCCGACCCATTCATTTTGAAACCAGTAATAGTTTCAGCGTAGCTCTACCACCTAATTAAATACCCATCTAAAAAGTTTCTTAGAATATCGTAGTTTAGTGTGGACTCCGCTGTATCAAAAACATCAACTACGAATCGCCTATAAAACAAATTTGTACATAACCTGGCTTATACATCGTAGGTATTTGAGTAAAAGTAAATTTTTCTACTGTAATAAATTAGTTTTTTTTTTATATTTTAACTATCTAACGACTCAAAGGCAATTGATTAATCCAGTTTTCTTATATAAAACATTGCACGACATAAATGCCCGTCCAAACTTTTAATAAAAAATCTCCTTTAATACACCGCATATATATAAATATTTTCATGATGTAAAAATTCCCTATGATAGTTTAGTTTATATTATATCTTCTGTTTGTAAATTCTTAAATTGAAACTATATAAATTATATATCTATTTATATAACGCAAGGTGTAGTAGTTTTTAAAAACCAATGCGCTTATAAATTCTGAGGTCGTTTATGTACAATATTACGTACGTTTATGTATAATCCAAAAATCTTTAGTCATTTTCGTCCCGCTCTCCTCCTTCGTCGGCAAAAATAAGCAAAGCTCTCACTCCCTCTCATATGCTGACATAGTAAATATAAATTTATAAATGTTCTCGTAAATTTCTTTAGGAGTTAAAAAAAAGGAATGTGAATATAGTTGACGTAATCGTTATTCAGATTCCGTCTCGCATGTCATCAAAAATAAGTAAAGTATAGGCCTCCCCACCCCCTTTGGTGCTTACGAATACTTGAATGGCCCCTTTTTGAGTTTCATATCTATACATATCATAAAAATGAAGTGTTTGTATGTAATATCAAAATAACGACTTTTAACTGATTGGATATGAACGTATACACGATACTGATAATAAAAACACAATTTTTTAAATTTTTGTCTGTCTGCTTTGTTCCGGGTAATCTCCGAAACTGCTGGACCAATTTTGACAGAAATTTCACTGACGGATAGTTAAAATTACAGCGGGTGACATAGGCTACTTTATTTTAGACTAGCTGTTATCCGTGGCTTCGTCTGTAGTACTATCTCCAAAACGTTTGAACCATTTTTCACGGAACTTTCACTAACAAATAGCTGATCTTATAAGAAGTAGGTGGTAGAGCTACTCTAAAACTATTACTGGTTTCAGAATGAATGGGTCAGCTCGCCCGGGGTAGTACCACCCTCTCACAGAAAGCCGACGTGAAGTAACAGTGCTTGCACTGTTGCGTTTCGTTCGGTCAGTGAGAGCGCCGGAGGCCCACATATATTAAAAGGCCGGCAACGATCTTGCGACTCCCCTGGTGTGGCTAGTGTCTATGGACGGCGGTGATCACTTATCATCAGGTGACCCACCTGTTCGTTTGCCCCTATAATATAAAAAAAAAATTACAATTATAAAAAAAAACCGCACACGGAGCTGCGGGCAACAGCCAGTAAATAATAAAATACGAACCTTCGTCCGGCATCTGTACTGTCCCCAGGCCTGTAATTCGCAATAATGTACTTGAAACCCTATCAACTTGGACTTATCTTCTTCATCAGGCGTTCCGTATTCCCAATGAAGGCGAACATCTCGGAAATCCGGTTCACCGATTAAATGTAAGACTTCTGTAAATTAACATTAATTTCTTAAATATAATAAACAGAAATTTTACGGATTTTTTTATAGATGTACTTAAATTTGTAATAGAAAAAAAGGCAGTATGTGAACTGTAGTTGAGGGAGTTGCCTGAGTATTTGCACCACACCGTCTACTCCATTTCTCCACATCACGAAAGTACATCTAGCTAAACGTATATTGCTTACAAAAATAGTAGTTTTTTTAATCTTATATTAAATGAACAAATCGTGATAATTGTTCTTTTAGATAAAGTAAGAAAGTGACAAGTTATAGTAAAATTGATATAATATAACGCTTCTCCATCAAGAACAGTTACACCTTTTTTATATTTTATTATTTTTTTAGCGTTTGACCACAATCTCATCTGATAATAAATGACGATATGGACTAACAAGGTAAACGCGCTAAACATAGATTAAGACAGACTCAAATGCCGCTTCCAGAAAATAGCAATGAGTGCTTGGCGACAGATTATCAACTACAGGATTGTTAGCTAGCAGGCGGACTTATAAGAAGCCCTACTATCATGCGAACTTTACAGTAATCGGTTAAACCGTGTCAGAATATTTCAATTTCTCCTATATATTTTATGTATATCTGTATTTATGATTAAATAATCTCCAACGTTAAAGTTGGCATACATCATTATTTTTATGATGGTTTTTTATATTGTATCCGTATTACTATAACTCGTCACTAGGTGGATCTAAGCTATCTTTTATTTTACCATTTATAAAATAATAAAAATATAAATCCTTTGAGGCTCAACCACGTCAAGATAACTGTAGATATTGGTATATTCGTTCCAGAATTTCTAGTATATAATTATAGATTACTTATTTTCTGGATTCCATTGACCCTTTGCCATTTCTTTTTGATAAAAAAATTATTTAATGCACAGCGAACCGTGCAGGTATCACACATAACACATCACATTATGTATTGATCTAATTAACTGTACATTAATTCGTGGTCAAAGTATAAAGGAAAATCTTTCTAAGTTTCTTTCTAATATCACTAAATTACGATACGCATGGCTGCATTACCAATGCAACCATCCGAACGTACCATTAACCCAATGACTTGATAACTGAGCCGTGCTTGCTTCTAATATAGCATTGTCGATGTAATGGAATCCCAGTGAACTAGTTTTTACACGTATTATCTTTGGAGGCATTTACTGAGTATGTAAATTACAGATCTCGCTTTACTGGTTAAACAAATTTGTGTTGGTCCTAAGGTGTTTGACGCCCTATACATGAAACTGGTTGATCTCTCACTAGTCAATAGAGATGAAAACAGGCATAGAGTTACCTATGTATACTAATCTAATAAAATACTTCTTGAAATGCGCCTATGTATATAATGTAAACTCTTTGTAACGTCGTTCTCAGTAATAAAAAACTTCCTGGAACTTAGAAGTTAGTACAATTCAGTTAGTTGACTTTAAATCCATACATTGGTACAATCTTTATAGTGCAGCAACCACTTCATATTACGAAGAAATACGTTCGTAATTTAGACGTCAGTAAGGGGCCGTTCAAAACATACGTTCGCACGTATGGGGGGAGGACATGTCGCTTACTATGACATGATATGACAAGATAAGTCTGATGAACCGATAGTCCCGTGAAACTGTAGATACCAGTCAAGCCAACAGTGTAGTCAGTTCGGAAAAAAAAGATGAACTTTAAGAAACGTGACATTTATAGCTATTGAAACCATTTTACAAATGTTATTCCGATTTTTTAAATTTTTATTTTCTTACTATAGAAAGTAATTCAATCAATATTCATAAATAGCCTTACTTTTGTTATTGTTAATTTCCAAGAATATTAATATATACACTTGTCTCTGTACAATTTGAATCTCAAACCAAGTATTTATCAGATCAGCCGTGAATAAACGTATAAATTGTTATGTATAGATGCAAGAGTTTGTTTGATACGAAGTATAAAGAACGCAGTAATTCCTTTGTAATGAACAAAAATATCGGGTCCCTTAACTTCGAATATGGAGAGTTTACACTATATTTTATTTATATTTTATATCTCATTTATGTCAAGCAAGATTGTAGACATTAAGAGGTAACATGGCCTAGTGGTAGTAGACCCTACCATTGACTCACGAGATTGTAAGATGGATCCCTGCAAATGACTCACTTTTATACGATTAGCATAACGTCAGATTTATGAGTAGGTGTTAAGTATTTATGGTATCAATATACCTTAATTACGATATCAACTGCATAGTTACTATAAATTTACAAGCTATGCTTAGTAGAATTATATAGTGTGAAATTGTGTCCTCATATAATAAAAAAGAGAACAAAAAAATATTTCTTTCTCTGAAGATTTGAATGGAATATACTTGTTAAAAGAATTGAGTTTCATATTAATTTGACAATAGATCACTAAATGATAGATAATTAGATTTACAATTGTAGCTCCAAATTACAATACTACAAGTACCACTTCTGCTACTTTCTAAACACTAAAGAGATAATTATTACATTATAGTTTATCTTTACTCAATCTTCATCTCGCGCGCTGGGTAGAAAGAAACGCGGAGCGGTGTCAAAGAGTCATCGACACAGGTATTTGCACTATATATCGATTGTGCGATTGTATATAATATTACATTTACTTACACACGGACATTTGCATATAATCTCAGTTCAGAATTTTCCAAATAGAATACGATTGCTCAGTTCATATTATCAAGCTATACTATTAAAATAATTGAAAAACTTTTTAATAATCAAATGTGAAGTAACGGATACCGCAATATGTCTTATAAATTATAAGTTTATTATATTATTATAAGTGCCAAAAATTGATCCTATTATTACAATCTTTTGCCATAATGAAAAGTTCATATCTAGTTCAATAAATAAAATAAATATGTATTTACCTTAAATATAAAACATGAATCTCGTGTGCCGTCTCATTACAGTCACGCGTTTACTGGGAACTTCCATAGTTACGACGAACATAAATGTTACATTGCGTATTGCATTTCTGTTTAAGTCACTCATCGGCACTCAGGCTACTATGATTATACATAATAATAATTATGTATTAACATCCTTCACCAGTGGCGTTCACTATACTATTTGTGGCCCGAGGCAAATTCGTTGGATGAAGCCTCACTAAAACTCGTCACATTGTAATTTAATTTTAGTATACCCAAATTACCTAGTCTATTTTGTTACCATAGAGTTGCTTAAATCTGAGTTTCCGGAAGTTTCGGAGACTTCGTCAGGCCGAGGTTTTATCGCATTTTGCCAGCTCTGCCACCCTATAGTTACGCCACTTCCCGTCACATACATATAGTAATTACTTTCTATAAAATTTACTTACAACCAAGATTAGCATGTCGAGACCCCGTCAAAAGGTTTCATTAAAAAAATATGAGGACAAAACAATCGACTTCCGACAGTGGAAAATCATTAAGATTCTAATACAATAATTTTCTCCCAAGTAGAGTGAGAACGCATTAATTTTCTACCAATTAAAAATAATAGATATTATTGAGATTATAATTCACCTATCCATTTTTATTTAAGAGATGTGAAAATTTACTTAGAAAAATTCACAATAATGAACACATTATTAAGTTTTAGTAGCCTTTTACTGATAGCTGCAAATAATTTTATATAAATTTTGTTATTCCTGATAAGAAAACATAAAACTGGAACTAGTAAATTTAAAAAAAAATGCGTATGGGATAGGTGCCGATTCCCTTAAAAAATAATATTTTGTCATAATTTACAAGATATCTTCCACAAACAGCACATTCCCATTCAATGTTTAAATATTGTATTACTAACTATTATTGTATTATTTATTTATTATATTATTCATTAACGATGTTTTATGTAGTCGGTTTCACCTTTGAAAATATCTGCACTATGCTACTGTAGCCAACATCGCCTATTTTCATTGACTTCAACTTAACCCCTGTACTGTTCAAAACCATAAAGGTTTAAGTTCCATACAAACGAATGTAGATCTCATGAGGCATAGGTCAACAAACTGTTGGCAGCATAAGCTTAAAAAGTACTTGATTTATTACAAAACTTGGAAAAATAACAAATTTTGCAGGTATTATAATTTTTAAATTAAAATGTATTTTTTATATTCTTTTTCATTTGTACGAAATTTTTTTTAATAAACCATGAAATTTACAATGTACTACGTCCTGAAAATAAAAACATATTCCGCCATAATGAGATCAATGCCTTAAAAAATCAACCGAGGGTTTAATAGTGTTCAACTGCTACTTTAGTAGTATAATTTTATGAGCATCATAAAATAAGATCAAAAATAAATCAACGAAAGCGCAAATATACTATAGAAAGTTGTTTGGATAATTCTGAAAGTTTATAATTCAATAAATACCCATCGGAACAATTGACCTTGATAAAAAATAACAAATTCATGAGTTTATTTTTTCGATATATTAAATTACAGAAACAGAGCATAAAGTTAATACTTTCTAAAATTAATCTTTAAAGTCATTTCCATAAAATTACGTCTTTCATACATACATCATAAAGATGAAATTAGACTTTACTTCAAAATTGCCTTCCGATAAAATTTTATATCGATACTAAGTAGTCTCGGTGCTCTCGATTTGTTTTAAAATCCAGAGTTGAAGAAACCTCAAAATGGAATTGCAATATAATTTCCATTTTACCGCGGACTGTACCACCGGTAATATTTATAAACGCGTATGATATCATGAATTTTTGAGAGAAACCAATAAAGTAATAACTACCTAATTTACATACATTACATACTTTTAATAAAACGTTTAAGGAATTATTTTTCCAAATACCAAATTTAGTAGGAATTAATGTTATCTCAAAAATTCGACTAATATATTATTCCAATAAAAGCATATCTAGATATCTTGACCGAAAACCAGAGGGAACATTGCAGAACTTAACAAATACGATATTCTGAATCGTTCTGGACTGCAATTTGTGAGCTCAGGAATCTAAGAAAACACGTTAATGACTAGTTTATGTGTATGTATCAAGGTTATAAGCACATCATAATTAAATACTAACTTAGTACTTTACGGCTTCTTAAAGGGTTTTTATTCGTGTCGTACTTATCTTATAATTCACTTAAACTTGTTTTTGAATTGATAGCTACATTTTTGTACACATTTCTGTAACTTAAGGATTATGTTATTTGTATCGTAAAATCCTAACACAAATGTAGTTTTATTAATTTATACATTGGGGTAATTATATATATTTTTATTGAATATTTCAATTAAGGATTGACTTAAATAATACAATACACATAATATAACATTTTAGTAAAAGTACATGTATTCCTCTAAGGCAATTCTTCTACGCTTAGCTTGGTACCACCATCTTAGGTCACAACATAACACAATACCATATTGATACTTTTTAATATTGGTACCTCAAAAACTGTATTAATAATCGTTCGAAAATAAGAGAGAGCGTTTTAGATTCAGTACTAATTACAACTAATTATTTATTTTAAAATATGTACAAGTGACTTTATAAATTATTACTTTCTAACTCAACAGGCACATAAGATAACTATGCAAGATAAGCGCGGACTTTTGCTACATTATTGAGGTCCTTGAAATGGGAGAACAGTATCATATTAGAATATTTTAAAGGCAGAATAAATTGCATCAAGTATATAATAGCTATAAATGAAGATTTCCAATTAATATACGCGTTACAGTATTTGTTTAATGCCTTATTAATGTTTAGTTATATATGTATAGTCTTATTTAGTTTAGTTTAGTATAAATTTATAAGCCCTCGAATGGTGTTTATAATTTCTTGTAAAAATGTACCCGGATCGCGAAATTGCGCCAAAAATGCTCTCAAAATCATAGAAAAATGTTACAGATATCAACGTTATTTTTTTATAGAAAAGGTATAACATCCATAAAAAATAATTATTATGCCATTATGATTTAGAATAGATATATTTGGTTTATTTATACAATAAATTATTTATATTAAGTTATTCGCGAAATCTCTTTATGTTTAGGTTACATTTTTTATTGCAAGAGTGTTGAAAGAGCCGACTGTGATTGCATTGAAAGAGCCAGTTTTTAATAGCACAAAAATTGTCTCTTTGAACACATTTATAATTCTAACAGTTAAATAAGGTTTAAAAAAAATTGGACAGGTTATTTCAGCTGAGCTTGATACACTCGTGACGACTCTATTTTATATAACTGCTACTGATGGCACATAGTAAAATAAATTTTACCAACACAAAATTAAAAAAAAGGATTTTGGAAGACTGGCATATAGCCATGAAATTCTAACATTTAATCTTTTGGTGACTTTCCTTTCTTCTTATCTAAGTGACAGACCCATTCGAATCCAGACAGAAAACATTCAAAAAAAGATGATTATTCAACTGATTGAAGCTCCAAGATTTGAATATAGTATCAATCAAAAAGCTCAGAAATTCGAAAACGGAAACATAATATTCATTCAAGGCATAATTAAAACCTGTGTGTTGTTTCTACCTAATGATAATTATTTTAAAGAGTAATGGTACCAGTGCAAATTATGTGATCGGTTGGCGCGTAAATCTTGTGGTATCAAAATGTGGTATCTAAATACTTTTGGCACAAGTGTTTTTTTTAAATGACTTTTATAGAGTTTTTATTTTTAGTTTGTTATTAAAACTGGCTCTTTCATACACACTCTCTCTACTATGGACGAACATTTGTTATTTAAATCCATAAGGTAGTGAAAATGTGGATGAAATTTGTATGAATATCCATCATTTTTGAACTTGATCTATGAAAATTGTAATTTAGCAATTAAGTAGGAAGGTAAAAAAGATATGTTTAATAGTTTTTTCACAAAAAGATAAATGTCTTATCTGTATAGTTCTTTATAAAAATACAAACCCAGACGACGTCGCGGGCGGCTGCTAATTCGTAATAAAGTGTTCAGTTATAACAAAATCGATATTGTGTAAATTCTCTCCGTATTCAAATATTTATGTACACCAATTCCTACGACGATCGGTTGAACGGTATAGAAGTTGATCCGTAAATTTAAGTGGTGCAAATTGCTGTCGAATTATAGTGAAATTATAGCATAAAAATTTACTCTCAGAAAAAATACTTATGTATATCATTTCTTATGGTAATGGTGTTGCATTTATCGATCTCTCATATATAAAGTAGCTATAGCTTTGTTTTAATATATTAAAACATCTATTTATATACATATAGATTTATTATTCATAAACATAACCATTATAAATATTCCACTGTACAAACTGAAGCGTGCTTAATGGTACGGTTCGGTAGTATGACGAATACGCAGGCACGACCTGATGACTGAACCGTGACGATCATCGTGGACATTATGCTAACCTCACACAATAAATACCTATACTACAGTAATTTGCACATGTATCGTTTTTTTGAAGTAAATCAGTAATCAATATACTCTTTCTATAAGTAATTGTAATGTTTCTAGAAGGTAAATATGATATTATTGTAAATGTGAACAGAGTTATTTACTACATTTTAAACACTGGCATAGCTCGTCTTAAGGGTGCCTCGTATCAGAATTTCGTCGAGAAAATAGGTTATACATAGGTATAACTTCTTACTATTGATTATCGTTGAGTATCATTCTTTCCACGACATAAGAATTAGGAATCTTTAGGGCCTACAAACACTTTTGTTATCTTCATATTTTAATTATTAATTTATTTAGAGAATTTTATTCTTGAGTTGGTAAGGAAAACATTTTTAAGAATTCTTATACAATTCGGAGTTCTTGTAGCTCGGAGGACCCATATCATTTAAACAGCGGATATGATAGTAGTTACAGGCCTCTGAATTTAAATAAATTAATGGTAAAGTTTTTATGTTCATTTTAAAAGAAGTTATATAATTCTTACAGCAAGATTATCTTCAAAACTTTTTAATAAAATATATATATATATTTATAAAATAGAATACTGCGTTGAAAAATAATTTATGTCGAGTGTGTCATTTTGCAAGTATATGGCATCGGCCGCTGCGCTACTGAATACAGCGACGCGAAACACCATCGCCGCACTAACTAAACAATGATCGCTTCACGCGCTTTGCTCTTCCTGCCTGTGGTTTATGAGGCCATCTGATTTCATTGTGTCATCACGGCCGTCATTATCGGTACAATTGTACAAGTGCTGCCATACACGAGAAACGAATCCTCCGATAAATGTCATGAACATAATGCTTGCGTAAAATTACCATTTCAACTACAACAATATCTTTTCTACATTTCACAGTATAATTTACAGTATAATTTCCAAAATTGTATGAATTTGCTACTATAATATAAATAAAAAAAATAGTTAAATTGATAATATAACCACTGGCAGTGGAAAATCAGACCATTTTTCGATATTCGTGATGATCGGATTGATATTTAAAGTGTGAAAGCGTAACGAACAAACTCATTTTCGCATTTATAGTATTAGTTAAGACAAGTTAGAATTTATTATGCTTCTCATATAGACATGATTTCCCGTAGGTATTTTTTGCATCCTTATCAAAACCTTAGGGTGCAAGAATTTCGATAAAACTCTTTTAAACCATACCTCAAATAAAAAGTTAACATCTTCTCCGAAGTTCAAATTTCTGTACTTAGTACTGTGCACTGAGCGATCATGAGTTAGTCAGGACTTTACTTTTTATATCATTAATCTCTTAAATAATACCGTAAATAAGGGTACAACGTCTTTAACTATAGTTTTTTTTTTCGAACTGACTACACTGTTGACCCTGGCAAGGCCTCTACAGTTTCACCGATCTACACTTTAACTATAGAGTTCTTTAATGATGATAAACAGTAATATATCTACTCTCTTTTTACATTTATTATTATCAAGTTCACGTAGCACCCATTAATGTAGGAGTTTGTACTTAGTTATTTATCGGCGAGGACTGGTTAATGGTTAAATGTTTCTAGTCGCATAATAAATAATTGTAAATTATAGCTGTTAGTATAACAAATAAATAAAAAATATAAATACTGGGTTATAATAAAAAAAAATCATTACACTATTCAAATATTGAATTTGCTGGTCATAATCTTGTATGTTATAAAATAATTAGAAAGTGATATAATAGATGATAGATCTGTGTGGACTTAAAAACTGTTTGTTGAGAGTGCATTCAACATTTCGACAGTTTATAATAAAATCATAATTATAACAGTTATGGTTTTGTATGAACCACTTCCCACACGAATATAGTATTTGAAGTAACATAAATATATATAAGGAGGTCAATGATATGCACGGATGCCCTCACGTCCAGGAGTCGAGATTTGATTGTTTTAGGTACGCGAACACATAACGGACAGAGGACAATTGAATCTTGTTATTGGGGTTGCGTTAACTTTGCACAAAGCAAATAAAATAATGTCCATTTGAAAAGTTTAATACTGCGTCAAATTGTGAACAAAATAAGTGTTTACTATACCTATTCAATCCATATATCAAATTTTTATAAAATTCATTTTGTATGTATTTTTTAATGATGTTAAATATTCATTCGATGTGTGAATGATTGTAATAACTGTAGTAATCTGTCTAAATGACATGATATACTAAATAGATGCAGATTAAAGTACATCTAGAAGGCAATAAAATCAAAACTATTATTTGACATAAAGTAATTTTTACATTATGAATGTTTTAAGATTGGTATCCATAAAAACGCTGAACTTGTTACATACTTTCCTATAAAAATTATATTGCTTTATTTTACAAATTTTGACAAGCTGACCCGTACCTTTCCATGGAAGACATTGCAGCGATGTTTGAAATCTGTATTGTATTGTTAAACGTGCGTGCATAATAACCGTTTTACTGAATTCAATTAAAAGTGACCCACTGCCGCGGCCTAACACTCGCATACAGAACTGAACAGACCGCTTGGTACTCAGAACACAAGCTGGTAACGTTGTCATAATAGTGTTTAGCCATTATACAAAATGAGGGCAGTTAAAAGACCAAAACACACGAATGGATAAATTAGTTTAACGCGTTCATTGTCTGTCTAACTGTTATTGTAGCATAATCTAAATGCTTTCTTCTACTTTGTATCCAATTTACCTACGGAGACGTAGTTTGCTGCTTTGTATTGCAAAGCTTACGCCTTTTAAATAGATCAGTATCGACGCATTCTTTCCTTTTGCTGAGCACCGTCGACTTCGATTACTTTTATTACAAAATTATCAAGCATTTACGATGTCGTAGAAGGAATAACTTGATACCTACGTAGTTTTAACTTTTATTAAATAATTGTATTACATCGCTGTTAAAGTCTATATTAAGTTGCACATGTGCAACTATGAAAAGGCCATGCATAACGGCTTTACGCAACCTGCAATAAAATGAATAACCGTTTACGGTTACATAAACCAAGACGTATCGAGGGGTTATCGCTTTTGCAGATTTTACAAAAAGCAAACGAGCACTGCGAAATAAAATTCTTGTTAACAGAAAATGAAGTAAAATACAGATCATTTTGTTTATGATTTATACAAGCAAACGAGTAAACCGATTTATAGTGAATTCATTAATAATAAACAATTATAATTTATTAAAGAACTTTTATTATAATCGATATTATTATGTTACAATTAAAATAAGCGAAAAATACACTTTCGGAATTTAATTTCTTATTTTAATTCAATTCTCATAAAAATGTCCAATGTTAACATTATTGTATTTATTACCACAGATTTTTAATATATGATAAATAAATAAATTATTTTTACGATTCTTGTCAAACAACATTGTCCTGGTGATGCGTAGGTAAAATGATCATTCAGTATTCGTTTTCCTCTTCATAAAAGTATGCACAATGGTTCAATTAAAATATGTGTCACTACTATTATATAGGTAATTATGGGTATTATTTCAATGCTGAATTCATAAAATAATCTCCAAGATTTTATATGAGTTTTAAATAATGATCATGAGAAAAATAATTTAGTATTAAGCTCTATAAGCTTTTGGTTTATACGGTTTTCCATAATTAATGATTACAAATTCGTATACATGTAATCCGACAAATAAATATAACGATGAATAGAACTGTCTTGGCTGAGACCAGTCTCCTTAGAAGGCGCACGAACCGTTTGATCAGGACCCCTCGGCGACCTAAATAATTTACTATGTTACTCGGCACCCACCAGATTATGTTAGAATCGCATACTAAGCTACTTTACATCCGCATTTAACGGTATATAAAGCCAAGAATAAACGATTGATCACTTTGTTAACTTAAGTTTTAGTATTGTTTCAAATGGTTAATCGAATAAATAAATTTATGTATTAATACGCGAATAGAAAACTTTGTACCCCTCGTTAAAAACATTGCGCGTACGAAGGAGACTGTTGAGATTTGGCATTGTTAAAGTTGATATGAAGAAGGAGTGCAGAAAAATAAAATGTATATATGTTATAACTATACCCAAATTAATAAAACATTCATTGTTTACGTTTATACAATGTACAAACATTGCGGAATATAGAAATGAATGCAGAGTGGATGATTTGTAATTGATTTAATCCCCTCCTCAATGAAGTTACAAGAGGAAATTTATTCAGTTTGTTTAAAAAAAGCTGTTCAGTGTGAAATACAAAATACTAATGACATAAATATGTCAATATCAAATACATTGCCTCTATGGAATTAATATATGTACAGTAATTTATATACTCTATGACAAAATATTAGAGAACACTCTTAACATGTCCCAAGTACTTATTAACTCGATCTTAACAATCTTAACCATACCCTAACAAGATTAATATACACAAAAGTTAATATTTTTCATCCCACTATAAGAAGTATTTTGGCAACACTAATATATATAAGTTAGATATCGATTTCATAGCCGATACTCTGTCGTTGACATTTTAATGTGCTGGAAAATATCTTAGAAAACACTGCATCTTTCTTCCCATGTTTAATATCAATTAAAAATAAATCAGTAGTATTATCAAAGTAATAATGTACTCACAATTAGATATATTATTATTCTATTCTGTCCTCTTTGTTACTTTGAATTATACAATTCTCTTGAAACTTACAGAATCTCTAAAACTCCATCACAATGACAATTAGATAAATTCATTGAAATTATTAACAATCACATGACGGCATTAATGATTTACTAGTATCAGTTCTCTCATCGAAAAGCAAATTGTAGTGTACGTATTAAATATATTCGTGGCACTATGGATATGTAGGCTAAAAAGATATAATTTAACGCTTCATACACTTTGATCAATCAAAATGAACATTCTAATTTCATTCGCACTCGCACGACAATAGTTTTTTTTTTTTGGTATAATAGGTCTAAAATGTAATTATCACCTAATTAATACATCGTCTATTCAAACTTGTTTATTCAGTGAAAGCAGTTTCACATATGGCCTCTTTACTTCCAGTCGTAATAGGAGCAAAAAATGTTTATGCGTATATGTTTGGAGACATTTCGCGCTTGAGCAGCGGTGATCTAAGAGTGTACGAAATAACTCGTGCTTAGGTATGTCGAGTAGTGTAGACACTGGTAGACTGTAGGTGTTATTAGAACGACTTGTTAGCTCGGGGTTGACCGCCGCTGCTCGCGCTACCGTTATTGCATATTAATGCTGACCGCGAATTATTTTTTTATCTTTTGAAATGCCTACAGAGGTTGTCCTAACTAAGGTTTGTTTATTATTTAAATACTGTAGTTAAATTGAATTTACCTAGTGAATTAATAATATGATGTAATAGTTACATTTAAAAATACGCGGTTTTTATCACAATTATCTTTATATTTAAAATTTCGATGTGCATGTTCCTAATTTTCCGTTCAAGCCTTCTATACGGTTTGACAAATTTTGATAATATTTTTTATTCTTATACTATACCCACACCTGCGTGATGAAGCTTCTGCTACTTGTCAAGCTAAAACTAACCTCAAAATTAATTCCTATAAACGCGCAGAAAAACGTTCGCATACCTTTGTAGTTCTAATAATAACTCGAAAGTAGCGTTTCCAAATTCCTTTGATGTGTGTACAAACCGCGGGCTCAGTTATCATGCTGCATCTTTTTTTTTTTTTTTTTTATCGTGGGGAAATCCATTATGGATACACCACCCTCCCGGGGGGGAGAGTGGGTTATGTCCGACTCGCACGGACTAAAACCCCACGGTGTACCGTCCTCCGCTTTGGTTGGGGCGGCATGGGATCGAACGAAGCATCCACCATGCCGCCCCAGCGGATAGCCCGGCGGAAGATGGCCGCCGGGCTCCGTCCTAATAGGGAGGCAGACTGGGTACACACCAGCTGCCTCCCCTCGTCCGCCGGACCTGTGCAATGAGGAGATGGGCCCCCCGGCCCATCCCCTCAGGTCCAGCTACGGTGGTGGGAGGAGGCGGGCGAATGTCCGCCTCCTCCTTCCAGTTCTTCGCTGGCGGAGAGGGCCGCTAAGAGGATCCTCCTCGCGGGCCCTCTCCGCCGCCTCCTTCTGCGAGATGACCTCCTCGCAGAAGGAGGCCATCGCCCTCCATGCTTCTTCGCTGCCGAGCATGGCCGAAACCACACTCGGCAGCGAAAGGTCACTTCCTACCGCCGCAGCCAGAGTGCGGCGCCGTCCCTCCCACGCAGCACACTCGGAGAGAGTGTGCTGCGCGGTATCCGCCGTAGCGCCGCACTCGTGACATACGGCGGTCGGCTCCCTGCGAGCGATCTGGTGCAGGTACCACCCGAAACATCCGTGACCGGTGAGTACCTGCACCAGTCGGAACGTCAGGGAGCCCCATCTTCGATTAACCCATTCCGGCAGGACCGGGCGGACGGCGTCCACAGTGTAGCGCCCGAACCGCGCGTCCGCCAGGTCCTGCCTCCACCTCTCGACGGCGTCTCCCCTGAGACGCCGTCTCTCCTCCTCTATCTCCCTGGGAGCCGGAGGCTCCCCGCTGCGCTTCCTCGCCGCCGTGAACTCGTACACAGCGGCGAGAACCTCTGCCTCCAGCTCCCAGGGTAGGGAGCCGGCGAGCGTAAAGGCCGCCGCCGAGGACACCGTGCGGTATGCCCGGATTGCCCTCAGTGCCACCGTGCGTTGCGCACTACGCAGCGCGCGCACGTTGGCGGCACCGAGGGCGTCGGCCCACACCGGTGCCCCGTAGGCGGCCATCGCCCACACGACTCCCATGTAGAGTCGGCGGCACCCGGCGCCCGGCCCCCCTATATTCGGGAGGAGCCTGCCGAGTGCCGCCGCCGCCCTAGTGATTCGCGGTCCGAGCCCCTGGAAGTGGGGCTCGAACCGCCAGCGCCCGTCCAGGGTGAGGCCCAGACAATTCACCTGGGTCCCCACCCCGATCCGGGCGCCCTCCACCAGCAGGTGGGCCCCAGGTGGTGGCCCTCGCCGAGGCCCATGAAACAATAGGGCCTTGGTCTTTTCGAGGGCCACCCTAAGGCCCAACCTCCTTATGCGCCTGACCACGAGGGTTGTGGCCATCGTGGCCAGGCGCTCTACCTCCTTCCACTCCCCCCCCCGGGCTACGACTAGGGTGTCGTCCGCGTAGCATATGAGGCGTGCCCCGTACGGGAGCACGCCGCGGAGCACCCAGTCGTAGCCCATGTTCCACAGGAGCGGCCCCAAGGCCGACCCCTGTGGAACCCCCCTCCGTGTTCGACGCCGGACCATCCGCCCGTCGCCGTCGACGTAGGCGACCTCCCTATCCTCCAGGTACGCCTCCAACAGCCGCCGCAGATACGGGGGCACTCCGAAGTACCGGATTGCCTCCCGTATAACATCATGCGGCAGGCTGTTGAAGGCGTTGGCGATGTCCAAGGACACCGCCAGGACCCTCTCCCCCTGGGAGGATCATGCTGCATCTATAGTTACGCAGCCCGATAGTTGATAACCCATGTCGATAATGTAGTCCCACACTTGGATTTATTGCGACCATAGACAAAACTTCGTTGCGATACACGCAGATGGGAGTAACATTATGAAGTCCCGGACGCTTCGTGGTTATAGTTGAACCCATTAAGTGGTAATGTTGTTGAGATATAGATATTATTTCAAATTTCATAATATTATGATTTAAAAACAGAACAAAACTACTTTCCGGGTCTACTTCTGCTTATACTTATACTACAGGGATTAGTTAAATTTTATACATATATTAGTTTAATCGCTCGCAACTATATTAAATCAGAAATCTTGCCTTCTCTTGAATTGTACTTCGAAGAACGACTGAAGGGTAAATAAAAGTTTGTAGTCCGGTGAAACTGTAAAGGCCCTGCCAGGCCAACAGTGTAGGTCAGTTCGAAAAAAAATAATAGATAAAAGCTTTATATTACGAATCTTACGAACACGGTTATTACACCTTGTTCCTAGTGGTGATGTTAATTATAACATGACTGATTGCAAATGTAGTATCCGAATTGAAACTGAATTACAGAAATATGTCTATAATAAATATCTTTATAAATTCCGTACAATAGTACCATACTAAACGTATCCTAGCCTAAGTTAACCGTATAAGAGAAGAACAGCTCGGCAAGGTGTTATTTTGTTACAGTTTGTATTGTCACGGGCCATCAGTGATAATGAAAGTACGCGAACATTATTTGAACGGTTGTATCTGGTCCTTCATCGGTGTCAATAACGGTAAACTTTATGAATTACTTGATAAAACGTTTAATTTACGTGAGTGATATTTTTATATGCCACATTTATACATTTACTAGCTTTTGCTTGCGTCTTCGCTCGCGTTAATGTGGATTGGCTATATCCTTTGGAACTAGAATTTTTTTCTGGCTGGAAGGTAACCTATGTCCTTTACTGTACACCTGATAACGTGTACGCAAAATTTCATAATGATTCATTAAGTAGTTAATGCGTGAAAGCGTAACAAACAAACACACAAACTCACTTTCGCATGTACAATATTATTTTTTGTAAGTGTTTAATTTCCATTACTAATGATAATAATTTAAAGTATACGCATTCTATTTAAATCTGAAAATAGATAAACTTAATTATTTTTAAGTCGTTCTTCTCTCATTTCTATACCATAGACTAAATTTATAACATGTAATAATGATTGCTTTTATATACCTATACTTGCTTATTCTCGCGAATTCACCTACTTGTTTCCCGATATATTCAAGATTATAAGAAGCATACCTCTTTCTCCAAGATTTCAATGTGATCAATTTACAGACTTAAGTGTGAAAAAGTAACAAACAACCAGACACACGAAGTTACATTCTCATTTATAATATTGGTGTGAATTATCACTCATAAGGTAGATGATATTCAATAGTCTGTATATATATAGTACTGGATTGATTCAAATACTCATTGTGCAGGTGTTTTGGCTCCAGTTATGACTTCCAATGGAAATGGTGAGAATCGTGTAGGATAACTACTTATTACGTCGTACCTACCGTGTACCTATAGACTTACTGTGTCACCATCTTTGGCCGCATCGTCATTAAATATCAGGTTAGATTGTGGTGAAATGCTAGAACCTACAAATATTTAAGTAAAAGTAAAGTATTATTTTTATTTTTTGATACGACTATATTTCGTGATCCAAATGATATAAACATTATTAAAAAAAAATTATAGTCGCTCTTTTTTTCTTACGCTATTTTCACTGTTTTTTTTTTCTAACTGACTACACTGGTAGCCTTAACCAGACCTCTACAGTTTCACCGGACTACTATTTTCACTGGCATATTATATTAACGGTATATTGTA
Source organism: Antheraea assamensis (assembly GCA_035772565.1). Classification (NCBI taxonomy): domain Eukaryota; kingdom Metazoa; phylum Arthropoda; class Insecta; order Lepidoptera; family Saturniidae; genus Antheraea; species Antheraea assamensis. The sequence goes on along the minus strand of JAQQSE010000064.1, from coordinate 6,185,015 downwards.
CAAATCTTTTAAAATTAATTTTGAATGAGATTTATTACTTAATTGTAGTATATAATAAATAATAATAACTTTATTTATTTAACAAGATATGCTATATGATGAAGTTTATTCTAGGGCATACAATGTATTATTACATATTAGCGTATCCTGAACTACTTCGAGCTTGTATCTCAAGACCCCATAACATATTACAGCGTGTTCTAATTAGGTCTTATTTGTATTTTAATTTCGTAACTCGATTTTATTATAGATACAAACTGATTTCTATCCGCTTCGTTGAGTATCAAAAATTATAAAGGGTCAATCGAATCCTAAAATAATCTAGAAACTGCTACAGGAAATTCTGCATCGAATGGTCATGATCTTATGCCGATACGTTCAGTAATTGTGATGTGATTGAGTCTCAAAGAACTGTATTATATATATACTAGCCGTCCCGGCGGACGTTGCCCTACCCTGGTAATAGAAAAGTCCTAGAAACTGACTGCAGCATCACCTACCGGATCCAAATGTGAATCTAAACCATTCTTGAATCCACCTGAACAAACACATATAATTTCATCAAAATCTGTCCAACCGTTTTTGAGGAGTACAGTCACATACACACGTACAGAAGAATTATATATAAGTATAAAGATAGAAGGTAAATTACATAAGTTACTTTGCAGTTTGTTATTATCCCACCTTACAGTCAAAATGTAATAAATTAGACTAAGATATTATGAAGTAAAAATAGAATAAAAATTAAATTATATAAAAACATAAATTATTTTTGTAAAGGAATAAAGATTCGATTTGTTTCAAAGGTATTGAAAAAAAATAGTTCTCAGCATACACTGTGAGAACTATTACGCGTATGGACGAGACATGTAATTTTACCCATAATAATTATAACTGTACCAGTTGAGGTATGACAAAACTAAGTATTACATTAAACAAACAACGTCATTATAATTACTATGTTAAACTTATTGATGTACTTATTAAGTGTTACCTAACTCGTTTCACTGAGCGTAAACAAAATTTTAGTAATATTTGCTAAAATGTAGCATGTGTTCTATCTCGTCTACAACTAACCAAATATCATTAAAAATTCTTCAACTATTTAAGCATAATTTATCAACAAGCATTTAAACATACATTCATGTATATTCCTCCTTATATATGTAATTCTTCTATAAGGACGTTTTTTTCTTGAATTTCTCCTGAAGGGTTAAACCAATGTAGATGGAAGTTTTCATGTGTGTTTGAATGGGTTCTCGGATGGTTAAGGTTCATAATTAGAACCGGTAGGTATCGCTGTCATCTGATTCCATGATTCCTTTTTAAATTTGAGAGCAGAACAATGTCTGTCGCGTCCGGTAGTATGTAAAAAAAATTTGACGTCTAGCTTTTTACCAAATTTTAAAATAACTTTCATAAAGCTTTAAAATAAAAAGAAAACCACACACATCGTTTAAGTAAAACACCTCATTTTATTACCTTAGTAATATAATAATATAGTGTTCCAAATTCATACTTATTATTTAGTCATATTTATGTACATTAAATATGGTACATGCAAATATATCGCGACGCAGCTAAAAATGTGCAGAGCGAATAGCATATTATAAAACAGATGAAATCGTTTTTATAACCATGGTAATAATTTCACGTAATAGACCTCACGTATTAAAATTAGTATGTTTTAGTGATAAAAATATACTTTATACTGGTTATAATTTGAAATCATCTATTGTCTAATGTTTAACGCGACAGAAGATATTACTTTTAAAATTAACTAAATATTATAAGGCTTTAAAACTGAAAGAAAAGATTAATATTTATTATTAATAGTTTAATTATATGTATGCAGATATATATCATTGTGATTCAAAAGACAACTAACTAATTATAACATTTAACAAATGTAAGATAGAGAGAAGAGATAAATAAAAGAAAGTAGAGAAATTAACAAGAGCCCACAATAAATCCGGACAAAACACTTAGTTCTTGTTAAGCTGCAAACTATTTTCACGAGAACAAAGCCATTAGTACCCATTTAGTATAATAAGAAAATACTATTAAATCATGTTAAAATATTTTTAAAGGCAAACTAACTTTATCAAAAATCCTTGATTAATATATGTACGTAGTAAGCCAACGTTTGTTCACAATCTCACCAGATGTCAATTGATAATGCGGAACACAGTAAGCTTGGATAAGAGATCGGCTCTCAAGAGCAACTGCCGAAGGACACCGATTTTAATTTTGAATCTCCAAGATAATAGAAAACGATACAATTAATAACTAACAATATATGGCTTTATTTCACCGAAATTTCTGGATTCAATAAGAACATTGTTCGAATACCGCCACTGAACTATTACCGTGTAGCCAGACGATAAATAAACAAAATAGAATCTAAATATAGTTGTCATTGCAATTGGCAATCTATGAACACACCAGTACCAATTTGTACAGTTTTAACGGATTCAACATAACATTTATTGTCCATAGTCACTCACACCTTTGAAAATAAAATATTTCACGGTTATTTATTTTATGATAATATAAAGCGATTGAGATTTTTTGTCGCCGTCGTAAGGAGAGATTCATACACGCAAAATTACATTTAGATAGATACAGAGATTTAGATTTAGATAGATAATTTAAAACTGTTTCTTTTACACTGTTTTAACTTTTAAAACTGAATTCAAATGCAATTTACCTATCGAGAAGGAATGGAATTGGATTGGAGGAATGGAATGGAATTATAATTCTACAAAAACGCCAGCTTCAAATAAAAGGAAACATCGTGGTGAAACTATAGAATGGTAAAATAATAAATGAAACGGTAAAAGGCGTCTTCAAATGGTCTTCGGGATAGACACCACTTTCAAGTTAAAAATGTGTTTCTAAGCATATAGAGGTGTCCTGCAATTGCAGATGAAAATCAATAAATACCTCTTTAGCTTTAAAAAGCCATGATGTCACTTTAACTAAAGTAGGATTCTAAATTAAACGCTAAACTTTTACAATATAAAAAAAGTAAACCCATTAACGAATCAAAGATGCTATTGTTTAAATTTATTCAGAAATTAATACATATCTTTCACTTGTGCTCTTAAAACCGAAAAAAATTGGAGTATGTCGAAATAAAAATGTAATTAAAAGCAGGTTGTACGCTTACACTAGACACGCGAATGTAAATTTTGGCCAAATTTAGTAAGCAACATAATTTCGGTTATTAAATAAATGCAACAGTGTGATTTGTTGCGCGAAAATGTATACTTGGGATTATATTGTTTTTGGGATTTCTGGGATTATATTATATTCTTTTTTGTTGTATATGTAATTGTCTGGACGAGATTTGTATTAAAGAAAATGTTTGAAAATTTCATACGGATATGTTAAAGATTTGGATTTGATTGGGTGAAATCTCCACATACGAATATTGACAATTTCATGTTCAGTTGCCTTTTTATTTGTTTACATGGTTGTACATGAGCTACTTTTCTACATTAGTACAGCCGTGTGAAGCCGGGACAGACAGCTAGTTGTAACATAAACCAAAACTTATTTTCTACATTTCGATGTCAGGTGACAATTATATTTTAGGTATAATAATATAATAATTACAGCAATTATAAAACCCCAACTAGCCCTAAACATGGATTATAATTTCACAATAATAACACTAATTTTTGAATGAAACTAAAATGATTGTGCAAAAACTTTACCTAATGCAAATATTCCCAATCGTAAAATTAATTGTCATGAATTTATTTATATTCTTACTTATAATTTCCGTAATTATTATTTCAGTATATACTTCGTTATATGCAAAATTCCGGAAAAATACTTTCGCGTATATCAAATCGAACGGTTTATTAAACATTAGTAAGTATTCATTTAATTGAATATAATCTATTGAATTATATATGCTTTATTCAATAATATTCAATTGCGGTTTTACCGTAAATCATATTAACAGTACTAAGAAAATTCTGTTTTCAAATTTCATTTCTGTTACTGCTAATCTCACAGTTTTAATAAATTAGTTATTTCCTGCCATTTAAAATGTTTAATTAATAACAATAAATATTATTCTCCAATATTCGAAAATAAACTATGCCTCAGGCCTTAAATTACCAGGAACTTAAAAAAAATTATAACTCACCTTCATTATCTCCGATTTCAGAAATTGGAGACACTAATGTTATTCGAAGAATAAGCCCAATTATAAGTATATTCACGCTCTTGATCATTATACTAATGGAAAAATCACAACACTTCTGATTTTATTTTTTCCTTATCTCTCTTTGTCGTAATTAATTTCGTAGCGCTGTCGTCTCTTGTCTATTGGAACCGACAAGCGCTTGCGTTGTCGTGACCGCTCACAATGACTGGTTTGGACTAACTAAACGAATGGAACCTTCTCTCTGGAGTTCTGGACTGACATTAAATATGTAACTGCACACTCGATGCTGAATACAAGCTAGACTTTTGCATAGGTAAAGAGCGTTATTGCTACCTGTGAGTTTTTAAGTAAAATTGTTTATCGCTAGCTAATGACCGCGAACTCTCATGAAAATGGTTTTATTGTTTCATAGGAATTTCGTGTTTCGTGTTTATATGAATTAATTATAGCCTGTCTTTTGTTTTTTTTGTTATTCTGTTACCTAACGGTATTATCTCTTTTACCCATTTTAAGGTAATTGTGTTACATGTTATCACTTCTACTTAGGCCCTATAGAAAAGCGTTGTATGATACTCGTATGTAGAAAATACTTCGACTATACTCTGTCTGATGTTAAAAGTTTTACCAGAACCAGTTTCACCGTTTTGGACATTAAGATGGACAAACAACAAACACGTCAATTTTATTATATCCTTGTATATGAATAACATTTAATAACTTCCAGCTTTGTTAGAAGACATATAATAATAGCCTACGATATAATTTGTAGAAAAACAGTAATTCCTTTTTATAATAATTTAGAAAAAGAAATTCACAAAATTTTACTTATTATGAGCATATTATATTTACAGCTTTCAAACTCTACTGCCTCTAACATTCACAGGATCCAGTAATCGGTTGCAAGCTTTTATCAACTGAACAGTAATTCCGAACACAGACACGCCGATTATATCGCGCATGCGTTATTAACAAAGCCCTCCCCTGCTTTTTGCCACATCCTGTACTCTCGTGACAAACGTAATGTGATACCGCGCACTATGTATTAAAATAAAAAATTATATAGACAAAGAAAAATAATACAATGGGTAATCAATTTAAAAACGTTGCAGTAATAGCCTGCCTCAAAACTTTCCTCTTTGTCTTCAATATAGTGTTTTGGGTAAGTTCGTTTGATTGAGTATTTTTAAGATGAGTGAACATATGGTTCGTTTGTACTGTTTATTTAGACATAAATCCTATTACTCACAACTTTTCTATAATTATATAATAAACACAAAGTTATTTAAGTATACTTTTTATAACTATGCATTTTTACTGATTGTATTGTGAGCTATCTTTAATTTTTATGATTGCAATTTTTTCCTTACAATTTTACCACTCCGACACTTTTTAAGATTTTAAGTTACGTCTGTTAAATTAAAAAAAAATCCAATGCTGTATATTACACTGGGTTAGTAAACACTTCGAGTGAATTGCATGGTAAATCAGTCGAAATACCAACTCCGTCAATAGTTCATAGTTAAAGAAAAATTTACAATTAATACTGAAACATAAGCGGTTTTTTATGTATCAGTCATTAATATGTGTCTGAATAAAGAAATTCTCGAATTCTATAAGTGGATAATTTTATCAGTTGCAATTGTATAGACCAAGTAGAGAAAATAGGGTTACCTCTCACATAACTATATTATCAAGAAAGAATAAATGTTATGACTTGACACCTGTAGCGTAATCTGATCAAACTCATTCCAATCAAATTAAAATTCAATACAATTCAAATTCGAATTCCACAATGATATTCCCATGAAGAAAAACATAGTTATAAACTGTTATAAGGAGTAACTGAGAGCCCTAACGAACAAACTTTTCACTTAAAATGCTGTACCCATTGAAATTAATGTATTTTATACTTTTATCTTACAAGACTAAGTATTTACTATATAATATTATTCATAGTAAAAAACATCATTTTAAATATGTAAATACAAACAACAATAGTTACAACAATAACTACAACATTTTTATTCTATATCATCAATCCAAACGGTAATAGATCTGTTAGAAGTTGAATACACTGTTACGGTAATTGTGTTTTTTTAATATATATTTGAAAAAAAAATCTAGGTATAAATAAAAATTACACACAAAAATCAAGTGAAATCGCAATGACGCCATCGAATATCATATATGTAAATAAACAGATCTTTTTATGTGAAAAGGCGGTCAGGCTTAGTCACTTTTATAACAGTATCACTTATTTTTCAAATCAGTTACTACTTGTTAATAATATGTTACACTTCCGTAATTTAACTATTTCTAGTTGACGGGGATACTTCTCTTAGTGGTGGGACTCTGGGCAGAGTTCGACTTGTACAAGTATTTAGAATTGTCGCCAGAATTCTCTGGTACAGCACCTCATGTGATAATCGGCATTGCTGGTTTAATTGTGCTCGTCAGTTCAATCGCCTTTTCTTGTATCATAAAAGGGCAACCAGTTCTTCTTTATGTAGTAAGTTAACGTGTTTTTTATTACTGTGTTTATATTTAGATAACGAATAAATATACGTAGGCACAGACTTCAGTTTTTCTATGTAATTTTAAATGTATATAGAGTTATAAATAATCCTGGTATATTGTTATATATCTCGTTGCATATAAGTGAAACTTTGATTCGTAAAAATTCAACAAAAATATTAAGCAAATATCAAAACTTACATAGTTTTCAAAATCAAACACCTCTGTCACTTCGAAATAGATAATCATTATGTAATATTATAAAAAAATATTTAGAATTTCAAGTCTCTAATTGCTCCAATTTAGATATTAAGTGAAAGTATTGTTATTAATATTTAATTACATAAATTATTAATAACTCAGTTTATACATAAAAGAACAATTAAGAGCATAAATTATCGTTTTTAACATATTTAAATACTATTTATTCTTACGTCTTACCTTTCATATCAGTACGGTGGATTCTTAGCGTGTATTTTCATGATGGATGCGGGCGTTGGCGCCTCTGTCGCTTGCTACCGAGATACATTTGCTAAAGGTCTGCATAGTGGGCTTACTCAAACGATCACAAACTACGACCATAATAAGGCCAACTTTGACTTCGCACAAACGACGGTAAGAATTGTTAATTTATTTAAGGAAACAGGATTTATTGTGCGATGCTTGTAGATTATTTTTCAATGGCATTTTGATTATTTATTATGTGTTTATTTTATTGATAACTATAAATATCACGTGTATATCTATACCTAGTACAACATATAGCCGATTTACAATCTGTTGCCTTAATGTGAAATTGTCCCATAACATTATTATACTAATTATTTAGTACTCTTGCTGGCTATGGGTAACTTGTAATATTCAATATTCTAATTTTAGTACATGTATCGAGGGCATCGGCAAGGTAGTGTATAGTAAATAGGTTTAGTTGTATCACCGCCACGGTTTTATAAATAGCCAGCGGTCAATCACTTTATTCGACTTGACTACATATATTATGACCTAGTTTTTACATTGGGTTAATAACGCAAATGACTAATACCATTTTTAAATATGTAACATTATGTACTGTAAATACATAAATACTATAACTAAGTACTACTAGTATATGTGTTTGATCAATAAAGTTTTAACTAATTATAATAACTTTAAAATGTATCGCGGCACACTCCGAATAAATATCTATTCTTAATTTAGATTAACTTAGCATGATATATGTAATTTTCGGTCCCATGCCGCCCCAACTTAAAGCGGTGGCCGGTACACCGTGGGGTTTTAGTCCGTGCGAGTCGGACATAACCCATTCTCTCCCCCGGGAGGATGGGTATCCATAATGGATTTCCCCACGTAAATAAAAAAAAAAAAAAAGCATGATATATGTAATAAGGTAATTATGCCTCGTGTATTTACTCGCGTTTAATTTTTGAAACTCACGACTCACTCGCGTAACATCACACAGCCTGCCGGCATTATTACTGCTTTTTAGCTTAACGAACTTTCTAACATACACTTTTTTAATACTTTATAGGTTATCGTTTAACCACAATCTTATTTGATGATAAATGATGACGTGGTATAAGATGGTAGTCACGCTAAACCTAGAGAGAGACGGACTTTCAAGTGCAGCTGCCAGAAACACACCAACAGATGTTTGGCGACAGATTTTCAATTTAGGGCGGTAGCTAGCCAGGCGGACTTAGAAAAAGCCCTACCACAATATAATTTATATGATAATTGTATTGTTAAGAATTATTACCGTGGTAATAGATAACCTTCTTTAAAAATCTATGTTATTAAAGTCAATTGCTGAATGTACGTAAACGCATCACTTCAGAACGGCTGCACCTAATTGGCTAACTCTTTTTTTGTTGTGTTTATAATAGTCAGGACAAGCTTTGTATGAAAGAAAATGTTTGAAAAATCGTACGGAACAGTAAAAAATTTAGGTTAAAATATTACATGTAAAAAAGTGAGTGAGTGAACAAGACAAAAGATAGTAGAGAGGAACTTCAAAAATATTGTCAGTATTGCCAGATTGACGTTCAGCTGTTCGGATGTCATTTTATTTAATTATATGGTCGCACTTGTTAAGGGAAGATTTATATGGTGATAATATAAATAGAAAAAGATTTTTCCACTCGGTATAGTATTTCCGGAGATTAACGTATTCGAATATATAACTCGCGAGTTTTAAAATATTAGTGTAGGTAAATATATAAGCTCGTGAGTTTTGAAATATTAGTGTTGGCGAACTAAACAAAATATTTTAGACCAAATTTTTGTCTTATAAACTCATTGTATCATATTACTATAGTTAATTTACACTGGGAGTTTTATATTACACAGATATTAATCAGTATTTAACCGTTTGAATGTTCGGAACAATCAGATTTTACGAAAAGTTATTAATACTGTAATCACTTTGGAGAACGACAAACCATCTTTTTATTCAATATTCTTTTTTGTACAACATGCAACCTATTAGGAATCTCAACCCATATACATATCATGCAAGTCAATGTAGAGAAAATACTAAAAAAAATCGACCATCTGACTAAAAATATATTAATCTGGAAGACCAACACTTTACCCATTCTTGTCTTATCACTAATATTACATTATAATTTAAAACCAATATAAACCAATTTTGTTGTTAAATCAGATTGTATTGAAAGTCGTTGATGAATATTCTGATATATGTTATATTATATATGTTGTTTATACCATGTACGTTCACATTATGATGACAGTTGCATTGCTGTGGCGTGAATAACTACACGGATTGGATGCGGCTGTCACCGCAACGTGTGATCCCTATCTCCTGTTGCCACGACCCGAACAACTGCGTCACGGCCAATTACAGCGGCGTTTACCAAACGGTAATCATCATTAATTTCTTGTTATAATGAAAATGTTCAATGAGAACACAGCTGAAAGTGCACAAGACTAAATGTAAGTCATTGAAAGATATTCAAACTAGGCAAATATTAAATACTAGCTTTTGCTAGCGGCTTGGTTCACATTAATATAGATGGGTCCTATACCTATCCTTCAAGAACAATACTTTTTTGCTGGATGAAAGTTACTTTAATTTTTTTGGTGTATCATTGATGACTTGCATGCAAAATTTCATACTAATCGATTGAGTAGTTAAGGAGTGAAAGTGTAACAAACAAACAAACACACATTCGCATTTATATTATAATAATTAAAAAGAATTGTTGTACAGACTTTGTCTATTTGCTACAAACATATCGTTCGATTGTCGTTACCCATTAAATACATTACCATGATTTCATATCTCATACAGACCAAATGTAATATTGTTTGTTCAAAATCTGTAGATACAAACAAAATTGGAGTCTCTGTTGTTTGTTCGAGCGAATGCAAATATTTGCGCTTTTGCATAGAATATTGTTGACTTCTTCATATAGGACTGTATATTTTATCTCGATAAAGTAAACGCAAGACTACTCTCTGCACAAGTCGTCCATTTACGATTGTTTATTCTTGGCAAGTGAGTTATGACATATTAAAAATCTTATAATTAATGTTGCTATAGACAATGTAATAATATTTGTTCTTATTCAAATTGTTTATTAAGGATTTTTTATCACACAGGGTTGCTACGAAGTCATCGCTGAATATGTGGAGAAAAATATGGATTTACTAATCGGCATTGCAATCGGTACCGCATTACTTCCACTTGTCGGAACCGTTCTCTCGTGTTGCCTCGCCAGTTATATAAAAAGATCCAAATACGACGTCATGAATTGAATAGTAAAGAAATCTTGAAAACGGAAAATAATTTGATCGGTTATAATAATACGGTTTAAAACCGGTATTTACTATATTCTCTTTTGTAATACCTTTACATTTTTAAGCCTCTTAAGGGACGAATTTTCAAATATCCATTCTTAATGCTCAAATATGTTACATAAGAAACTCCTATATAACATTCTACTTCTATACTCAACGGTTTAAACTAGCGTTATCTATCAATCAGCACTAACCATTAAGCTTAAATAAGTAATAAGCAGAATACAGCTACTTTCTCAATACTTTTTATAATTGTAATTTCTTGTAATTAGTGTGTGCCATAACACTAAAAGTCTTTAATATCTATGGACACTAATTACAGTCCTCTTCTATTTTTTTCTCCCCTCTGAATATAGCTGTTAGTTCGGGTTTGCATGTAATATTTTAGTTATAAGTTTAATAAAGAACAAAGTTAAAATATTATTACAGGAATCTAAAATTGACATTTGTTAATATGATATTATACGTATAATATGATACGTATTTATACCTAAATTTGTGTTCTGTACAACTATATTCAAAACGGTCAAAAAGTTTAGCGAGGTATGTACCTCAGTGGTTACCGTCTCTACCTATGGTATCTCTATATAAAAGACTTTAAGAATCACTATATTTCTATGTAGTTACCCATTAAAAACATTGATATAAACAATAATCAATTTATTCGTTACTTTCATATATCTAAAATTTTCTAAGATATTAAACTCACTCTTGACTGATACTCAATATTATAAGATTAATATTATTATTCAAAACTTGTCAATGTAGATGAAGTTCATATAAATGTGTATATTATTAGTGTATTAATTATATACGTATTTAAACAATTGTTAACTAGTAATTTCTATGTATTCTATGAAATGTTGTGTATTTGAAAAGTATCCATGTTATAATTATTATTAAACTTGAAGCATTGAATTTTTCGTTTTAATTGACACAAAATGTAAAACGACCAATTTAATCACTTTTAAACAATCTACTGATATTTTGTATTAACATCAAAATGTAAGTCTTAATTAAGGTTTAATAATTCTTAATACAGAAAATAACACTGAATATGTGAACCATCATTTAATCACTATCTGAATTGTTTTTATCTTCCTTCGCCTCAACAGGAATGTCTTGTTTGTAATGTCTATATTCAGGTTTCAATTCCCACATGTTCTTATGTGGATTTTTCAAATTATAATTACAAACTTCATTCAAAATCTCTTTCAAATAAACTATTGGTTGCCTTGTTATCTGGAACAAGATGTGGGATAGAGATTCAAACGATGCAAATTATACACAGTAGAAATGGAGACAAAGGAGATACCAGGATATATGTATATAATCTATTAAACAATTATGAACTCTCAAGGTCCACCATTATGGTGAGCTAAGGAGCTTATGCTCTTTATTGGGGTTAATATCCAAAGTGCCCTAAGTAGGTTTTAAGATAATTTGACAGAGTATGGAAAAAAAAAATGGGCAATGAAGTTAAGTAAGCATTGATGCACATTTTTTGGGGTCCCGAAGCCAACACTTAAATCACAAGCCCCAAGTAATGATCTGGACTTAGCCAAACCTTTGAAAAGATTGCATACTGTTACATAGGATGTTCTAAATCACTCATCCAGTTTACCAACTTATTATGGTTGTCCATAGGACTGAGGTCCATTTAAGGTTGATTATACATAACTATAGGCTACAGTGACAACATAACATCAGTCGGACTAGTCCAGTAAAGATGCATCAGGAACTAATACCTGTTTGCTACCTTATAATATTAAAATAAGATATAACATAAAATATAAATAATACTGATATGATACATTTAAGGTACAAAGTATATAGATTTTAGTGACTAACATTTACCTTATAAATTTTGTTATTCATTAATAAATTGAGTCTAGATTATGGAGGGCCATAATGAAAATGTTATATTAACAGTGCCAAAAAAAATGAAACTTATGACTGCCACACTTGATTACAAGATTGAGAACTTTGTACTTTATAATTACCTTTTGTAAATCTTTAATATTATAATATTGATGTTTCTCAAATGCCGCAAACAACATGTTGAGTACAGCATCTTTATCATCCCTGGCTTTCTTACCCTCAGCTTTTTTCTTCTCTTGATATTCTATCTGTAAATTTTATAAAGATAATCTAAATGTCCTTCTTAGACACTAATTGAGATTCTAATTAAATATGAATAATGTAACGAAATACCTTAATTTTTAATTATTTGCTGAGTTACATTTGTGTATATAACTTTTCAACTACAAAATGGTGTACAGTTTTGTGTGGGTAAACAAAATTAACACAGTATTGGGAGTAATTAACAGAAAACATTTTTGAAATGATTTTCTTTTACACTATAACACAATTTATTGTAACAATAATTAATATACATGTATTTTATCTATAAGTTATATAAATATACATAACAAATATTTTAAAAATCAAGGTATGTTTTGATGTTTGTTGGTTTCTATTTAGATGATGATTAGATTTAGATCCAAAAATTAATCATGGCGAAACAGCTGGATAAATTACAATGGAATTTGGAATACAAGTTGATTATGAAAGCAATAGGATTTATATGGGTTTATATTACATTTTATATAACATTTATAAAGTGATATAAGACATTTTAAAATAAACTTTATATTAATTAAGGCTGGCTAGCACCAATACTAAAAATAATTTTATTGTGAGAACATTTTTTCTTTATTTCCAAGTGCTCACAAATAGCACAAGAACACAACTTGTAGGGAACATAATTTGTAATTAAAAAAGGAGTTATTCTTACATTATGTTTGTGATCAGATACAGGTTTAAAGTTCTGTACTATTCTATCAAGCTGTTGAACTTTCCGCTGTGGCATAGATGCTTTCCTTATAGACTCCGATTTTAATTTATAATAAGTGTTATCTGCATAGGGTCTACACTCTAATTTCTGTACAATCCTTCCTTCCATATAAAGCTTCTCTGATTCTGGTACAACTGAGTCTGTATTTGATGCTAGAAAATAAGAATTAATTTCTCTTAAGCAATATTTTTATACCTGTTATATATTGATTTTTAACGGCACTGCTTGGATGTAAGCGTGATTTTAGAAAAACGCTATCTTGGTCATTAGGAAGAAGATTATATTACTAAATAAATGGGGATTTTTTAGGCTAAAAGGATTAGGATAATTGACCAAAAATCCAAAACAGTGTACATCTCAAACCCTGGTCAATGATAATTACTTACGCACGACATGAGAAAATACTCCTAAAGTTTGGCTCATGACAGTTGACACGTCAAGTATGTGTTCTTTTGGTATATTCTGTTCTCCAGGTTCTTTGAGGCAAAGAACAGTTTCAGATAACGATAATTGAACTTGAGGCAGTTTTCCTGATACGCGCGATATTTTCAATTTACCTACTTCTATATTTCCTGGTGCTTTCTCCCATTTGTTAGCTATATATTTAGGTACCTTTACAAGCCATACACCTCTACCAGTGTTTGATAAATCCAATTCACGATCAATATGAGGAGCGCTGTTAGGAGCAGTCATTTTAGAAATTAAAATAGAAAATCACAGATTTTAGAAAAAAGATAACGACTGTGAAGTGTGAAGGCGTCAATAATATTTGTATAAACTATAAATGTCAACTTCAACTTTTTAATAATGGCATCTGTTCTTCTTGTTCTTGTTTTAGCACCGCAGCAGCATTTGCCAGTGTCAATGTTTTGTTTGAAGAGGGATTATAATACAATGTTTACAATAATATAAGTTTAAAACGTAGGAAGTTACTTTAATCAAAATATTAGAAATTTTGGATTTGGGAATTGGATAAGGATTTGAAATACTTGTATGTACATAAATTTGATACACATATACACAATATATATATATATATATAAAATATTTATAGAACATTATAAAACTACATGTAACAATATTAAATTTTTATATTATGTTCTAAAATGAAACAAGCTAATATTTTGTATATATTATAATCATTAGAAGCCAATAGTGATAAAATAGATATAGGAAAAGAAACCTGTAATGATTTCAAAGAATGGAGGAAACTGGCGGAGTCATTTAAAGGACGAGAAAAGAAAATATGGTTAAGATCTGCTTCATTAAATCCACAGGCACACGATGCATTTTGCACAACGCGAAGCTTAGCCAAATGAAGAGGAGTACATGAGTGGCCCAATCCACGGAATAAAGATCTTCTCTTTCTTCCGTGGGCCCAATCTCATATGAATTATAATAGTAATTACAATTTTATTAAATCCCGCTTTAAAAATCCAAATAGGTTTCAGACTAATACTTGGTTGAATACTGAAATATATTTTTCCTTTAGATCTTGCATTACTCTTCCAGTATTCATTATAACGGCATCTCGTAAATACAATTTTTGCCAATGCCAAGTCAGTCATTCCAATGTCATATGGATAGTATAGTCACAGTATTTAGTTGGTCTGAAATAGCTTTAGATTCGGTCTTGCGTATTATACTACGCAGACGTTGACTGCAAGAGGTTAATACAAAACAAAGTCAAAAGTTAATTGTAGAAATTTAAAATTGACATTGATTAATCTTTAAGTTGTCTCGATATTACACTTACAATTTCATTTGTTTTAATTAATTATGAGTCAAGTAGATAATTGCCTATAATATATAATCCACCATGTTTCAGAAGATTTTATATGTGAAATGAAGATATGATTTTGGTAGTTATATAAACGCCTTCATAGATAATTTACGAATACCTAATTATCATAGATATAAAATAAAGTATTTGCTAAGAATCAGAGATAAAAATGACCAGACATTAAAAATTAAATTATTACTGTATTAATAAAATAAAAGTAAACACTAGAAATAAACAATATCAGCCGAATAATAAAGTAATAGACTGTGGCGTTCGGCCTTTTTTATGTGCTCTCTGGTCGAACGCGCATTGAATTAAAAAATGAGACAAGATGTCTCATATAACACAGGACGACTGAATAATAACGACGAAACCCTCGAGGCTACCAAATCGCCAAAAGACAAAGCTAAAATAATAACAATTCTGACGACCCGGCCGATTATGTAGTTCGGTTACGACGTAAGATGTCCGACCTACGACCTATACCGGCCTCACGCCACGCAAATCCAGCTGTTTTCATATTTAAAACATTGTCTTCAGCTTCTCACGTTTTCCTACGGGATGACACGGTACGGCGCCCACTACAACCTCCTTACACCGGTCCGTTCGCTATACTAAAA
This sequence comes from Antheraea assamensis, assembly GCA_035772565.1. Taxonomy (NCBI): domain Eukaryota; kingdom Metazoa; phylum Arthropoda; class Insecta; order Lepidoptera; family Saturniidae; genus Antheraea; species Antheraea assamensis. Next base: position 6,169,239 of record JAQQSE010000064.1, on the reverse strand, counting down.
CGTTCTACCGATGGGAAGACCCTGACGTTAGATATTAAGGGCAAACAGATTGTGGTGAGCGTGAACCGCGTAAAACCAACTTTTTCAGAGTCTGACTACTGGAAACGTCCTGCAACCAAAGACTCGGCTGACTTATCTCCTCCAGACCCACCACAGGAGTCGGAGCTTTCAACTGCAGATACCATCTCCCCTAACTCACGACCTACTGCAACACGATCCGGTCGTCGTGTAAAATTCCGGAAAACCGAGGATTACCTATATTTTTAAATACTTATCCTTCTCCGTGGGGGGTGATGTGGCGTTCGGCCTTTTTTATGTGCTCTCTGGTCGAACGCGCATTGACACAAAAAATGAGACAAGATGTTTCATATAACACAGGACGACTGAATAATAACGACGAAACCCTCGAGGCTACACAATCGCCAAAAGACAAAGCTAAAATAATAACAATTCGCCACATTATGTATTTGTCAGTTATAATTACCTCGAGATAACATTTGATCCCCACTTGTTTTACTTGTGTAAGTTTTGTGATCTATGTAATCTGTAATAAGTTTAGAATAGTCTGTACTGATTGTTCAATTTTTGTTTGTTGAATCATTTTGTTTTGTACATTATATCACTAATCGTTACTTTTTGAAGTGAAACTTCTTTAGAATCGTTGTGATTTCAAACCGGATGAAACGGAAAAACGACAGGTAAGAGACACAAATACAAAAATGTGTAGGATGAAGCCGGCAAAGATGAGACAGAAATATACATACTAATTTATATTATCGGTATCATCTTTTGTGCCATATTTCGTAGTATCCCCACCCCCGTCTTCTAAATATAGTCGCCTGTAATTAGTGAGCCAGAGCGAGAGAGCAAATGTCGGTGTGTATGTATATTGCACACTGTTTAATACTTGCTTGTATTTGAGCATTTAACGTGTGTATACGTGAAAAATACGTGTACTACTGTATACTGTATGCGGCTGCGTATTACAGCTTTTTAGTAAGAAGTCAGCGTGTTGTGTTATTATTTAACAGTGTTTGTGAGTCTTTTTACATCTTGTTTGTTGAAACTGAAAATATGGAACTTGAGCAATAAGTTATGTAACATATGTTTTATAAAATATCTTTTAAAATTAATCAAAATACTTTCATTTTTAAACAAATAAACTTTGTAATTATTCTACCCTTGTTATATATATTCATCTCATTCTTTTGTCGATTTACTGAAGTTTCACTTCTATAGTGTTTGAATCGCACACACACCTTTTTTGTTTTAAGTATCTCGCCTTTTATTATTTCACGTCGCCATGTTGAAAGCAAATTTACGATTTTTAGGTCGTTATAATTATAGCAACAAATAAAATTAGCATTTAGCATTCAGCGTGCTAAGTAGAAATAGCAATAATTCTCATCTTTAGATAGAACATGCGTAGTTTCTTCTTAGTATTTTGTAGATAGAACCATAAATGGCGACTATCAAACAGTGGTAATTTTTGATGTCAATTACATCCACACTAGTGTATCTATAAATAAACAATACATGTAAACAGCTCGTTCTCTTTCTTCCGTGTGTAAACAGCACATACAACAGCATTGTTATGTTGCAATAATCTATAATTTCATCATATTAGTATTAATACAATTCAATAAGCATTGTACAAGTACCCTCGTCAATAGTTACTAAACGAAAAAAGAAATAAAGATAATCGTTTGAGAAACAGAGGAGGCAGATGTTCTTACCTGTTTTCCAACTGCCTATTTATATATAGAAGAAGATTAAAAAAAACAGTATTTTTATAGTATTTGTCTTGTCCGTATATTTTGGTATTTTAGTAGAAGTGAATCTTTTTTTCAATGAATGTAAATAATTATAAATAAATAATTAATACTATAAGAGACAATTTGCCATTTAATTTTTTAATTTTTAATCATTAAATTTGAATAAAGATTGATAAAAATTATGGATTCTCTCGAAGTCAATTGTAATGTGTAATACTGAATTGAGACAGAACGTATTTGCGTGTACTCGTTATCTTTTATAGTAAAGCATTATATAGTAAAATACGAAGAAAAATGTTTACCTTTACGAGTACAGCAAATATCTATTTTATTTTCATCTAAATATATATTACAAAATGGATACAAATATTTACATTGTGTAATGTTAGAAGTAACAACTTGTACTGATTTAAAAGTAAAGGTAATGATGATTCAAAACTTCAATTTGTAACTATTAACTTCAACGACATCAATAATCACTAAACTTTTTTGTTATAGAAAAGACATTAGTAAGTAAGTATTGAGTATATGGATAAAAAATCTGAAATTAACAAATAGAGACTTTTGAATCTCCTGTCTAGCGACAATTGTTTAAGTTGTGTTGGCAACACTGTATATACTTTCAAATTCTGAATTGTTCTGAATCGAATGGAATTGAGAAAGCAGTCAGTCGGTTTGTTGACGAACAGTTAATTTTATGTTTTTAATTTAGCATTACGTAGAATATTTTAAAGTATTTTGTTGGTAATCCTGTCGAAATTGTTTATAAAACAATATCAGTAAAGTAATGCAAAATCATGTTTGGATATAGTAAAGAAGCAGTTAGAGTGAAAGTCAAGGTTTGTATTGTTATATGTCTATAACAATTTATGTATCATATTTTCGGTTGAAAATTGTAACATTATGACCAATTATCTAAATGTTTATAATAAAAATCCGTATTGCTTCCTCTACAATTCAAATTTTACTGGACTATCTCTCATGAAAACTGTCATGACCTGGATTTATTTTCTCCCATCAAATAGATTCTAAAATAACTGAGATTTTTATGAATCGTAATAATATATATTACGATACGATACGTAATAATATATTCGAAACCTCAAAAATATTTAATAAATAACAGCTACATTATATATCTCCTGAAAATAAAAATAAAATTAAATATGGCATTAAAAAATAAGGAAAATAGTTGTATTTTATGCTTACGTTTTATTTTTTATGAATAAAATATATGTATTTAGTATGTTAAAAAAATAAATATATACCTCTCACATAGTTTTTTTAACCTAATTATCAACGAATTCCTTATGTAGCATTTTAATGCAGTATAATTATATATTTCAATCATATTACACATTTTATATGTAGAAAATAATTGTATATTGAGATTTATTTGCTTTATATTTTATATTCATATAAAGTTTATTAATCAATATGTTTACATATGAACAACTTAACAAAAAGTGCTCAGTAATAATAAATGAAAGTCATTTATATTTCCTAAGAAATGTTGTTCTAATTAACATAAATTTAGTATTTTTTAATGCTTCACATTTTTATAAATAATTAGCTGTTAATGAGTTCCCTGACATTTGTTTTGATTTACTGCAATATATAGTTTACTTATAGCAAAATTGTAGCATAAAACATCTATGAAAAACATTTAATGCTGATATTTTTATGCTGATAGGTCAGTTAATCTGGGAATTTAATAATCTCAATATTCGTTTTTGTATATTGTTATTATCTAACCAATATCTGCTATTTGTAAAAAATAAAACTTTTCAATTATGTGTTTGTGTAGCAGTTTTTATTTGACAATATTGGGGCTGAAGTATATAGCATAATTTTTCAGCATCCACAGTTCACTGTATTTTTATATGAAAGTGTAGTTAGTAGTCATAATAGTCAAACAATCAACATCTACAAAAAGTGAACATAGCAAATATTGGTTTGACGACAACTACAATATTCAGATACTATTTGTAACATATTTCATCAACTACAATATACTTCATCAACATTAACAGAAATGTGAAGGCAAACTGCAACCAGAATTGAGAAAGTTTTCTGTGGACCCACAAATAACTTCCTTGGAAGTATTACAAAGCATTTTAATTAAAGCCTTTGATATCAAATCAGATTTTACACTGTCATACAGAACAGTTGATGATTATGGACAAGAAATATATCTCCCTCTGCTTTCTGATTGGGATTTGGATGCTGCTTTTCTTAAGTAAGTATTATCATAGCCATTTAAATCATGTGAGATTATTTCTCACCAAATTTTTGGTAATTTAGTAACTGTTTACATGTATTATGTATCTGTTACTTTCTTGTAATAATAATAATAGTCAGTATTTCAGCTATTTATACATAATTTTGATCAGAACATAATTACAAATTTGTTCATTATAAATATGTATTATTCATTTGGCAGTTTTTCTGTTTTCCTTATAGCAAACGTTTTCAAACTCCTCTGTCTTTCTCTATCTAACCCATTTTTATGTACCGAGTAACAACATCATTTTTTTCTCTTTTTTGAAGTTTTTTGTGTAGCTTAACAGATTTTCTCCATTTGTTTTTGCCTTGTATAAGGTTTCCTCAATTTCCGTTTCAACTTTTATATATTTATTGTTGCATCCTTCAATTTTGATAGTTAGTTTGTATATATTTTTTATCTCTTAATTATATCACAAGTCCTTTTGTTAGATCTCAGGTATTTCTTTTTTGGAAAGTTGTCTATTTGATGGGTTTGCTTTCTGTTCATAAAATTAATAATTCATTTGTTACTCTATGAGGATCAGGTGCCTTATCCTTTTAAAGATATTGGTTGCTAAGTCTTTATTATCTTATGAGTAGGTATTTAGGGTATATTTGAATATCTTTAGGTTCCCAGTATATCCTTTCTCTTATAAAAGTGAAACATATGCCTCAGATTAGATTTATTAATTGAAATTTATATATTAATAGTTTTTAGAAGCTTGTATTCATCTTTTTCTTTATTAGTAATATATATATTTGGTGCATATAAGATTTCACAACCATCAATTTTACTCCACTAGCTAAAACTACAGTGAAAACCAAACCATCACAGATTTCTCTTTGAGATTTTATAAGCTGTACTTACATACACTATTTTATTAAATGAAGGTAGCACTTATATATGACTAGCTTTTGCTCACATTAATGTTGATTTGACTTAACCCTTAGGAACAATAAGTTTTTACTAGATGAAAGACATTTCATGTCTTATTCTGGCCCCTAAAAATTTGATGCAAAATTTCAAAATGATCAGTTCAGAAGTTATGCTTGAGAGCATAACAAATTTACTTTTAACAATAATGATTAATTAATTTAATGAAAGGATTATATATGATTTTTATAACTATTATTTTGATTAATTTAAATATCATATTTCAGGGCTCATAATATAGCTATCAATCTAAGATCTGAACCATGTGTCCAATTAAAAGTGGATATGAAGCCTTTTGCAGAGGCATCAGAAGACTGGGAACCACCAGGTGTAAGTGCTTCAACTCCCTTGATTAGCCACAGTTCTAAAGAACAACAAACAATAGCACCAGCTCCACACCAGGCAGAAAAACAAGAAATACAAACTGGTTTTCAAGGTTTAATAATGAATCAGGTAAATAAGCATTTCAATATTTTATGATTGTTACTACTTTGTCAACAATTACCAATTTTTATATCAGGTTATTAAGTTCTATTTTATGTTAATGATATTACTGTATAAAGTTTAAAATACTAATATAATTCAAGTAGACACGCTGGTATTTCATATTGGTGTTTCTAGGTATTGATTAATCTCATAAATAAAATTACAAAAATCATTTCAGCAGGCAGAAATGCAGGGCTCAGGCTTATCATATTGTAAATGTCCTATTGGACATTCCTTAATACTAAGATATTGCATGATAAGTATCATAAAAATATTTTACCGACAACTGTTAAATATTTATATCCCTATGGTTTTACTTTAATGTAAATTATATATCTTAAGAGGTATAAATGGCAAATTTGTATAATTGATAAGTTCCATGATATAGATAAAACTAACTAAGATTCTCTTTTCTTTTCTGGTGGACATTGTTTTACAGTTTCATGGGAATTATGTGATTTAACTAAATTAATTATTGAGTGTCCTTAATTTTTTCATTATAATATTGTCATTACTACTTAATATCAGAAACTCTTTTGAGTGTATTTATGTTACAACTATTCAATTTTATAATTCCTGCTAGCCCCTATGACAAAGCGTTATGATATGTAGTTTAGGTAATATTCTGAAAAGTAATTTATCTGCCAGTAAGAGTCTCAGTCATTTCTGAGTTTAATCAGAACAAATAACAGATGAACAATTAAATTGTATTTATATGTGTACATTATATTCTGAAGGTTTTGGTTCAAATTTTATGATAATGAAACACTATTTTAACTTTATACAGGTTGAAAAAACCTTTAACATCGTAACGAGGGCTCTTAATCTTTATGAAGATCCAAACTCTGCACCAAGACCTCCCCTCAGTGATATCGAGTTTAGAGCATTCCTTAATGCAGTTGGTCAAATAAATAATCCTACTAAATTAAGGGAAGTCATATACTGCGGAGGTATCGATCCAAGCCTGAGGTATCTTTATTGTTGTCAATAAAATAGTGTACTAGTATTAACAATACTAATTTGTTCGAATTTAATTTAGTGTTTACTATATACATGATGCTATTGTAATATTCTAATATAATTTTGCTCACATTATTAGCTTATAGATAACAACTAACTCATTTCAATGTAACTCATTATCGTAAAGTTGATACTTCCCGTGTTCAAAATAGTGTATGAGAGCACTACCATTCTTTATCTTTAGACTAGTAAAAATATCCAGCATTGTTTGGATCATAACGTTGAATAAAAGTCTATCATAAATTAATAAGACTTCTAGAATCATACGGAACATTTAAACAAGTTCCAATAAAATCGATCAAATAGATTTTTAGTTAAATCCAATCAAATATGCATACATAGGTTTTCGTATATTAGTGTTAGACTTGTGAAAAAAAAAGTCATTGTTGGATTGAAAAAGATAAATTGTTTGTATAAGAGTAGTTGTGTTGTATTTATAAGTGGAAAATGAGTATTCTAGTGAATTTAGTAATATATTGCAAAGTAAAATTCACAATTTATATAATACTTCCAGAAAAGTTGTTTGGAAACATATTTTAAATGTATACCCTGACGGTATGACTGGTAAAGAGAGAATGGACTATATAAAAAAGAAAGCAAATGAATATTATACCCTTAGAACATGCTGGAAAGATTGTATACAAAAGGGAAAGGTGCGTAATGATATACGATATTATTCCTGCATATCTAAACAGCCATACCCATAATAATTTTATTAAAATTTTAGGTGAATCCTGATTTAGCTTATGTTACTAGTATGGTGCGTAAAGATGTGTTGCGAACTGATCGACACCACAACTTTTATGCGGGTAGCGACGACAATCAGAACATTGCTTCATTATTTAATATATTAACTACGTAAGTCTTTTACTTTTAAATTTATTTATGCCATATTGTGTTTTTGCAATGACATTTTCCTTATACAGGTATGCACTGAATCACCCGACAGTAAGCTATTGTCAAGGTATGTCCGACCTCGCTTCACCCTTGTTGGTCACAATGGGCGATGAAGCACATGCGTACATATGTCTTTGTGCCCTTATGATTCGATTGTACCCTAACTTTTTGTTAGACGGCGAAGCGATGACACTTAAATTTACTCATTTGACAGAATCTTTGCAAGTTTATGATCCTGACTTCTATAATTATCTAAAATCACAGCAAGCAGACGATTTACTGTTTTGCTACAGGTGGTTACTATTAGAAATGAAACGCGAATTTGCATTTGACGATGCTCTCAGAATGTTGGAAGTATTGTGGGCATCATTACCTCAAAAAGCTTCAGCCGTTGAACTATCCCTAAAAGAAAAAGAATTTGAGCCTTCTATTGATGTAGATGATAATCCACCTCCAGTGAGCCCTTTAATTAAAACTCCACGAGAAAATGCGTACACCAAAGTTTGTGCGATAAGACGGCAAAGCTCTAGTTTTAATTTAGCAAATACACAGCCACCAAAACTAGCAACCTGCAAACAATTAAACCACAGTCTGGACGATAATGCAACACGAAATATTGTACCGAATGTATCTCTAAAACATTCTAAAGAATTTCAAAGTTTAGACGACGCCGCCTTAGAAGCTCAAAAGTTAAAATTAGATAGGCACGATTTAGCTATAAATAAAGAAAATAGTTTATCAAAAGTTCAAATAAAAAATAGTATGAAAAGTGTTCCAGAGTGTAAGAAAATAGAGACTCAAGATTCGTTGGGAAATGCATGGTCAAGCACAGGAAACCTGATCAATGGAACATCTCATATGAATATAAAAGAGGTGCCGTTAGGAAACCAAATAAGACTGCTAAGAGATAGAATATCTGTTCATAACAATAAGTTCTTTTCATCTTTAGACAAACTAGACGATTCTGTAAACCCAGAATCATCTGACAAACCAAAAGTTAAAATGATAAAAAATTTGAATGAATTTCTTAACTTTGCATCAGGAAGCAAAGCAAATTTTGGGAAACATGACAAACTTCAAAGAACAAATTCAGCTATAGAAAATAAATCCCCTAAAGAATGTTCGCAAGGTACTCTGGCTAAGACATTAGATGAAGAAAAGGATCAATCAATTGATTCTGTGCCAAGTAAAACAAAGAAGGACATAAATGTATGTCAAAATGATAACAGCAGTCCAGACGATTCACAAGAGTATTACCCTATGACAACATCTATGACACGGGAACTAAGATTAGAACTAGAACATTTAGATCGTCAAGTATTTGGGCCTTCGTATGCTATTAGGTGTAGTATGGTAATTGATACTCCTTCTGATGACTGTACTGAAATCAAACAAGAGAGTGTCAATATCGACACTATAGATGCAAGAACAGAAATAACAGATATAACGGAAATAACCAAAAAATCACCGTTATTTGAAACAATCAAATCTAATGCTAGAAGTGTAGAAGACATTTATTTGTGGGAAAACCCATTACACAGGAACACTCCAAATACACGTACCACGGCAAGTTGCCCACAAACTCCTGATGAACAGGCGGATTTAGACTTTGATGGTGATACGGGTGAAATTTTTGAAGAACATTTAGGTAAAAAATCTATAACACCGATACGATTGTTAAGGAAAAATCAATCTGTTGAACCGCAAGATTTACACAGAGAACTTATAAAATCTAAGACTTGCTACAGTAATTCAGATTCCTCTGACAAAGACAGTGATATAGAAACTTCCTATATAGTTGAAGCTGACAGGGAAAATCAAAAAGAAGCCACAAGCGGGTCACGGTCTCATAAGTTTTTCTCTAGTATGTCGCAAGAATTGGAGAATGCTAAACGAAATTGCGAGTCACTGCTCAATGTTAAGCAGTCGAATTTGCACAATGTCGCGTCAACTATTAATAACTTTCAAAAGAAATACGAAGTTTTTAAACCACCCGTACAGAAAAATAACAATGTTACATCTGTTTCTAATGAAGCTGCGACAAAATCCAATATCAGTAGTTTACCCCCTCCGACTATTTTTGGTGGTGGAAATCCGTTTTTGATGTTCCTATGTTTGACTGTATTATTGCAACATAGAGATTATATAATGAGGAATCGAATGGATTATAATGAACTGGCAATGCATTTCGATAAAATGGTACGAAAACATAACGTGAATAGGGTTTTGAACCAGGCGAGACAAATGTATGCCATTTATTTAAAACAACAAACTCACAAGGCTGGTGATATTTCTACGTAAACAGAAGATGGTATCTGGTGTAAGAAATAATTTGCTCATCACTTTGTGAATAAAACCTTGGTCTTGTTCATAAATTTCAATCATTGTAAATAAGATTCTCGGTTTTATATTAAGCTGTAATATTAAATTATAGGTATATATCATATTTGAATTGCCTATAAACAGAGAATTTTGAGTTTGAATTATCAATTATCGTTTGACCAAAGTTTTATATATTATTTGACAAGTATTTGTCTTATTGTATTCCAAAAGGAGCTTTTATTTGTAAATCAATTGTGATATTTTTTCTAGATATAGTTTTCTATAAGATTTATTTTCTCGTATGTGTTCTATACTCGCATATTACGTAACATAATAGATATTACGCATAGGTGCACAAGGTATATATAAACATATGACTATCATTTGACATCCCACAGAGATCATGTGCAAATATGACATATATCAGGTGAGTAGAATCAAACCTGGCTATGTCCTTGGAATACAATTTTAGAGTATTAAAAAGTCGTATAATTTTCATTACGAACACTTAATACCACATACTAAATTCGAACGGAAATATTTTTTTAAATTAGAATGAAATAATAATCATCCATAATATCAACGAAAACAGCTTAAAAGGTAAATAACTGACATAACTAGTTTTGTTCCAAAGTACCGGACACAAACAATGTTGATTCTATATTACGATTCGATTTGATCTATGCTTGATGTCAAATTAAACTCATGTGTACTGGGTACTTATGACAATTATGATCTCTTTATTTTAATTTCTTCGACTTAAACCTAGTCATTTCCAAATAAAAGTGTAATATTTAAACAAGTTTAAATATATCTGCTTTCCGCTGACTTATTCTATCTATGTTTTTTAAATTGATTGATTATTTAACGCCTCTTCCAAAAATGAGCAAATCGTTTTTCATTCTTTCTACGTTCAATAAGGAGCCACATATGTATGGGTTTTAAATGAACTTCGTTTTGCAGAAATTTGTAAATGGGATATCTGAACGCAGCTGTAATAAAAAAAATATATAAATTATAATATTTCTTCAACTTTTTATTTGCCTTCAAATCTGTATGCCTTATCTACAGCTGTTTTACGTGTTAGTAAGGACCACGGAATAAGGAATGAAGTGGAAGTGCCTCACGAGTTTAATCGCACGGGACCGGGCTCGCCAAAATCACACAAACAAATGGTACAACTACTAATGAAACACCAATCACGTTTCAAAATAAATATTAATCTAAAACAAAATTAGTTTACCAATATTTGGATCTAAATTGAGCTCTCATACTTGGACATAAGACTTCAATTTTATTTTGCATAAATCACTATAAGACATTTTTCTTTCGAAGTTTGAACAAAATACAAATACGCAATAAATAAAACAAAACATTATAGATCGGGGCGTCTTATACTTATGGTTGTAATTAGCAAGGCGGATTTGAATAGGGATGTAGTTAACTCTTTATTCCAAGAATTAGTTATCGATAATATATTCGGTTGAAAATTTTCATTACATTTAAATTGGTTAAGATTAAACCAAATAGTATTTTTTTAAAACACTTTTACGGTTTTTAAAAGTATTGCGTAGTACTATTTATATAACCCACTAATTTCTTAATGCCATATTGTTACCTTGTAAAATTGTCATCAAAATTGGTTAAAAATAAATAAAAACATACTTTTTGAATTTTTTCTAAAACTGTTTTGACAATTCTAAATACCCTTTATAGAGAAATTATAGGTGCTTATATAAATGACAGAAAAGAGATTTTTTAATGCTAACATACAAATTTCATTGTTCCTGATCAGCTGCTTTTATAACAGACATTTATTACAAAATATTGGAAGACAAAATAAATATACAACAAAGATACTAATTTATTTGTGTACATTTTAAAACGTGTAAATGTTAGAATTATAGTTTTATAATCTACACTAAGCAGCTGTTACTTTATTAAACTTTTTTCTTTATTTCCTCACTCATCATTGGCCTTCGAACAGAAAATATTTATTCAAAATCTGTCGTTCAGATAATTTTACATTTAATTTCAATAGAGAACGTTGTATATTTTTCTACTATTGATTTAATTGGATCTGTTAGATGATTACAAGTAGGATAACCACCGAATAGATAAAATTTTATATTATCAAATAAATTTGTACCAATAAACTGATGCACGAACTTATTGATAATGAAGTCGTATTTGTATGTGCCTCCGCCTTTAGTTTAAAAAAAAAATCAGCCATTTTACAAATTTTTATTACCTCCGGAGAGAGGTACAACAGTTCTTCGTGGTCTTTAGCAAATGTAAAGCTATGAAAGTGTTCCGTGACTAAAGCACTTACACAAATATTACAAAGATATTTTTAATCAAGATTCTTGTAATGTAACCAGCAATATAACCAATTACTTGGATATCAAAATCTGTAAAAAAAATATTCTCTTCAAATTCTATTTCTTCCTCTACACCTGTACATCAGTTATATTTTGTGTTATGTTGTTGTTTGTATGTATGTATTCCCTTTATTGCAGAGGAACAATTTAAAATAGAAATATGCTGTAAAGTTGCACGATTGCCATGATGTGTATCTTTTAAAGAAATATGCATTAAAATCTTATTATATGCATATATAAACTGCATGACAGTAGGATTATTCTTCATACCTCCTCGTGCACTGATATTGTAGAACAAAATTCCAAATGATCTTGGCTTAATTTGTGGAATGATAAGTATAAAAGAGTTTTGGCTCGATCAAATGGGCAAATAAAAGTGTTAATGATTTTTTATAGATATTTGTGTGATAAATAATTGCAAATTACTTGAAAATAAACTAATAATATTGTTTGTGATTGTTCGATATGCATGGCACTTCACTACGATAAGTAGGCGGTACCATACAATGAAGTATGACATTTTTTGTGTAATACAAATTACGGAAAAAAATATGATAATTCATAGACGTTTTATACCACCATTTAAGTTTCTGTATTTTAAATAAATATAACAATGGTTATCATTGATGGTATGTAACACCTATATTTAGCAGATTTTTACTTCTCCTGTTACTTTTTATACTTCAGAACTGCACAATAAACCATTATAATACGATTTATATGGATTACGTAAAATGAGTCCATACGACCGCTCTGCCGTCATGTTAAAACATGATTAAGTTCCAATTGTATGCGCATTTGGTTAGTTACCCAAATGCATGAGTGACGCGCCACGCCTACTTAGCACTTCCACTCTTCTCTTTCTTCCGTGGTAAGGACCAGAATTACGCATCTTATGGAGAGACGGTAATGTTACATAAGAAATATCTATTATATTTGTAAATAAAATATAATTTTCTTATTTTCTAATTTTCGTCGTGTCTGACATAATTTTACTAAATATATGTCTTATGTGTTCGTATTCCTAAATTTCTACGATTTTTAAGTTTAGTCAGAAAATAAGGGTTTTCGAGCTACTAACGAATAGGTCAAAAAGGCAATCTCTGACATATTTTTTTTTTTGAAATTATTAAATAGGTAGATAATTGAAATGGATATTTATGTTTACTCTGGTTATTATACATTTTATTTCTGCAAAAGTTTTATGGATTATTCGATATTGCTCTATTGCTTTTCTGATAATATATTCCATCTAATCGACGAGAGAATAAGTTAAGTGAACAATTGTAGTTGACAATTTTCCGTCAAATAACAAAGAATGGTAAATATTATTTCAATCTGGCCACACTTTTCAATGAGTATAGATTGTGAATAAATGAAACAATACAGTTTCCAAGCATAAGTAACGCACATGTAATTTTCAACAGAATCTAAATCTTAGTAGTTCAAATACTAATAGCATATCGTTATAACTTGCACAAGTTATTCTTTATAAAATACAGAAGATATTATACGGAAAAAAATCAGTATAACACTACATGTTTTTTATAATATTTAATGTTATTGTCACAACCTTTATAATCTAAATATGAAGAATTTGTAACAATAATCGTTTTTAAATGCAAATGCTGCATTCTTACTAACTATGCATGGAGTACATAGTAAAAAACGTACATATCTACATCTGAGATAAAACATAATAATTACTTATTAGAAATTCAATATCAAAACTATATATCATAATGAATATTACAAACGGCTTGAATTACTTATACACATTAATTAATCAATAAAACCAACTGTGTTTCAATAACACTTTAATTTCTGACAACCAAAACTTACATAATACTTGACGAAACTTCTATTACCTATGAATATCACATTCCGAGCCACTGAAATATCAACCGAAAATAATTGTTAAGATTATTTTATAAAAGACAATTAATTTCGTTGGGTATACATCGTTTCTCCAGACTAGGACATTAAAAATATTGCAATGTAAATCCACTATGATAATTATTTCCTTTTATTGCCACCAGCTCCAGACAATATCATAGCTATACGCATAAAGATGTTTAGAATGTCCAAATACACCGATATAGCACTGGAATAAAGAAATGTATTTTTAACCCATATATATTTTATAATTCAGTATCAAGACAAGTATTTATATGCTGTCGATTCTACAAATGTGGCTGTATATATTATCTTTATTTTAGTATTGGTAATTATAACACTGGATTAAACATTTAATTATAACACTTACGAGTTGATAGGATCATAAGGTTGGTATCCATAAGGCGGATGCATCTCAGCCCGCTTTACTATAGCTTGGGTGTCATATAAGAGAAAGCCACTGAACAAAATCAAACCACCATACAAACTGAGAGAATAAAGACCTGTAACAAAAGAAATGTATAAAATCAATTATTCTACCATTATAATAATAACTGTCAGCTAATTTCTTTCATAAAAGAAAAATTCATATACCTGCTCCAAGTGCAGATGTAGGTGGTAGAAACATTCCAGCTAGAGATGCTGCGAAAACTGCGCCAAGCCCCATGGCTAGAGGTGCACGCATATTCAGAAATTCTCCAGATGGAGCACAAATAGCGATTGTGCTGAGACCACCAACTACACCTGCTGTGTACCTAAAACAGTACATAGTATTTAGAGAACATTAATGATTATAGGTATTACAATTGAAGTAATATTTTAAAAAGTTACTAAAAATAATTATGATTTTAAAAGTTTGATGGTGACAATTATAAAATCAAAATACTTTGAAAAGTATGTACATGTATTTAAATAAAATGATTGATTTAAATAAAAATACAAATAACAGAAATATATTGGATGCTTACCAAGCAGCCCTCATCAATATAGGTCCTCCGAGGAAACACATAGGTGCTATAACTGCACCCATTATGCCAGTATGAACAACCCATGCCAGTTGTTTAGCACCTAATCCAGGTTTGTATTCCATTCCACGAACAACCATTCCAGATCCAATCATAAGACCCAGTGTAACTATAATAGACTGAAATAGAAGGTACATTAAAATAAAATTAATACTAATATATTATACTTAGAATAACACAAGTGCTTTTCAAAAATTAGTAGTTTCTAAATTAAATTATTTAGATTAGTGGTCACCCAGTGGTCCAAATTTGACCATGATAAGAGGTACAAAAAATTTTTCACATATTAATGTATAAATATTATTATTTGTATTGAATTTAACAGATTAGAGAGCATGAAGTACTATGAATACATACTTACAAATAAAGTCTTCAAGTCTTTAACAGTATGTGAAAAAAACTATTTCCAAATTTTTTAATTGACAACATTAAAGCTCGAAAAAAAAGAACTTGATAAATGATGAGAAGAAGATGATGATCTGGTTTACTTTCGCCAATTTATGTATAGATGGATGTCCATGGATGTGGGCAAACAATTTTTAAACTCACCATCCATCCATTCCTGGCAACTAGATTCAACAGAGCTGGAGTTCTGAATACTGTAACAGCACTTCCAGCAGTGATCAAGAGGGATCCCGCAATATATCCATAAGTAGTTTTAATACGATCTTTTACATATTGTGGCCAAAGACTGGAACAAAAATATAAATATTGTAGATTATTGAAAATGGATTTCAATGGCATTTTTCACAAAAAAAAAATAGAATGCTTTACATTATTTCAGATGAAGGCTTTAAGCTACTAACAAATAGCCCAAAAACGCTACCACCTCTCAGCCAGTTTTTTTAGAAACTATGCTACTACTATAATATAATATATAAAATATACCACTATACTATATATTTCACTAACAACCTCATGTGATGTCACCTACATAAAACTACAATATAAAACCTAATAACAACCAAATATTACCTAGCCTATCTAGTGGCAAGTTATATTAAAATTAATACCATAAAAACATACTCTGTGAAAAACCACTTAGAGTGTGTCAACTTTCATAATGTTTTAAATAATTTATATTAATAATTAAAATATTTAATAGATTTCTGCTTTTGACCACAATCGCATCTGATGTTAAATGATGTAGTCTAAGATGGAGAACACACTAAACCTGGAGTGGGACTGGTTCTCAATTGTAGCTATGGAACACACCAAAAGATGCATGGTGAGAAATTTTCAACTTGAGGTTAGTAGATAGTAAGGCAGACTTACGAGAAGCCCTACCACCATACTATGGTTTTATCATGATGTCACGAAAGCTTTGATTCAATTGCCAGGATATAGAAAGACGCAGTGTCCAAACACACTATTAACTAAGCCATCAATGTTGTAGTCAAATGGTTTAGGAGCTTATCAATCTCAAATATACTAGTAACTATTTTGCCAATATACTAGAACTTAATAGTTGAGTTAATAATATTTGTCAACAATTAGGAATAATACTTTCTAATTGGTATAACCTTCATATGTTTCAAAATATGAAACAATTATGTATGTCTGATGTTTAGTTTATAGTTAGCATCACAATATTATCACAAACTGGTGACATTCTTCTAGTGAATATGATTTTGATGTTCCACCGGAACTATTTGTTTTACCTCAATTAACTATTTTATTCATTTCTTTGTCATTATAACTTCATTCCTACAACCAATTTATCAATTTCAAGTTACTTGTATTAATTTAGCATCCATGGAAAAGAGTAACAAAATCTATCATAAATAACACTAAAGTCCTCTAGCCGTAGTAAGAGTCCTGTTAAAATTGTGTCATATCTTTCAACTAAAATACTTCAATTTAAGTATATGTATGAAATCCTTACTAATATTATAAATGTCAATGCGAGTTTGTTTATTTGTTATGCCTTCACACCGTAACTGATTATCATGAAATATTGTATACATAATGTCACGGGTGTAGAAAAGGCCATAGGATACATTTTATCCAGAAATAAGTACGGAAAAAAGAACAGATCAAATCTAAATTATGGTAAGAGAAGCCGTGAGCTAGTATCTTATAATTTATAGTGAATGTTAAATATTCAAAACCTAATTCATGTGTTTGATATATATATTATGTTTCTATTATCTTAAAGGATTTTTAAATTGATATGATATGCTACACTCATCAATCATAACTTCTTATCTTGTTTGTTTGTAAATTACTCACTGTGCCTCCTGCAGCGTACCAGGTTTAACTCCAGAGCCATAATAGCAAAGAGCTACTACACCCACTGCTGAAGCTCCTGCCAATGCACCTTTCCCAAGGCTAAATGCTAAAAACATATTGATATATTATTTCTACATATAAATTAATTATATTATGATTCAAGCTGGTTGTTCCAATGCTCCTGTTTGTCAATTTTTACTTTAGTGGTTGACAAAAAAAACTATATTTGATATCTCTGCCATAGTATTGCAAAATTAATTACAGTTGCATAATACATTGTATACAACTTGTTACAATACTTTAATACAAATTATTTGTATAAAATTATGCAAAGAATAAAGATTGAATGAAAAATTAGGCATTATTTTTGTACAGTCAGAATTAAAACCGACAAAATTTCTTACCATTGGGACCAGCAGGTGCCATGAGTTTCTCCCAAAGTGTTGGTTGTGATCGTGTTGCGATTCTAGATCTGGGTTCCCTTGCATAATTTCTGATCGCGTAGTTTTTAGGTACGAATCTCTGTGGTACTGGAGTTTTAAGTGTTTGAGTTATATTCAAAGCCGACCGAGCAACACAAATTCGCGACAACATTATGATGCAATCTATACGCAACAAAAAAAAATCTTTAAACCTGTACATACTTACAACATTATATTTCATCATATAAATACTATATAGAAATAATTACTATTATAAATAAATACGACATTACAGTAATACCATAAAAACCAACACTCACATCTTCTTATTTGTTTTGTACAGAAATATTCAGTTATTCTTGTACCGAATGTAATACTTAGCAATTATTATAATTTAGAAAATCTGTTGGATTTGCAAATTCGAATCGTGCTTATATCTCGTAAGATCAGAACTTTTCTAGAAAATGGGAAACTGCTTTTTGTACTGTCAAGGCAATATGTCAATAATGCGTCATTTTTACACTGTTTCAATTTAGCTAATGTATGATACAAACGTGTGTTTGTCACACTTGACATTGGCGAAATTGCCAACATAGGCAGATGTCATATCAAAAGAAAAAATTCAGCAAGCTCGAACTACTGAAAAACCACGAAACATATTTTGTATACAACTTGGCTTGTATAGAACTTAGTATTCCGACAAACATTCAACACAAGTGTGGCAGCAATATAGCAAATAGCGATGTAGAAAAATCTTATTAAGCATTCCGTTCGAGGAGTCGATGGTAGATAAAGACATTATTGAACATAGCATGACACTAAATAGAGGTGAATGGGATACGTATTAAAATGAGAAGACGGACAAAGCAGCAAGATAGTTTCAAATTGTTGGCTAAGGAATGAAAACCAACTATAGACTAGGCCAAAAGCCAATAGCTTATAATCAGAAGTGCATTGAAATGGATCTAATGAACGAATGCTTTTGGGAAGTGAATATTTCAATATGTAGTC
Source organism: Antheraea assamensis (assembly GCA_035772565.1). Lineage (NCBI taxonomy): Eukaryota > Metazoa > Arthropoda > Insecta > Lepidoptera > Saturniidae > Antheraea > Antheraea assamensis. The sequence goes on along the minus strand of JAQQSE010000064.1, from coordinate 6,150,573 downwards.
AAAATAAGATTTCATACCATCTTCTTTTTGTTTTTACTTTGGCAACCACTAGTTTCTATAGAGCCTTTTCTTACCATTATCAAATGGATTATTATATTAAAATGGCTTGTAATGATTTCAATGCTCCGAGAAGGTGATGGCCTCCTGTTAATGCCTATATTGTCCGATATATGATCAGGGCTCGAAGGACCATTGGGTGATACTTCGATAACTTTGCTGCTTTATATTATAAACGTAATATATATAACGCGTTATAAAGTAAAAGATTTAATATATGCGCTAACAGACATTAACAATGAAGACTAAGTGAAGATGCGTTACACGTGTAGGCGCGCTAAGGTTATGCTTAAGGTGTGGGTGGCCGGCCGGGGTGAATCGCTCGCGGGAAGCGCTCACGTGTTAATCTATCTGCAGGTGTGCGAGGTGAGGGCTGCTCGTCGTAGCTGCGGGTATTTATGGCATAGGCTTTAACAACTCCTTATTAGAAGTTTCCATTAGATTTTTGTGACATCTCAAAATTCATATTTCGTGTTATTATATCTAATACGTACTATAATTAAGCTATATTAACAAAGAAGCTACAAATACTACACAATATAGGTGCATTAAATATCGCTTTCGATCGTTACGACTGAAATGTCAATAGAGCTTTTGCAAATTGTAAAAAAAAAACATTCGTTATGGCATGGGCACCTCCGCTATACTAGAATATTATATTCTGTGATAGCCATCATAATTGCAGACTATATCGTACAGGTAGATCATAATGTACTCTGTGATAGCCATCTGTGACTGTAATGTAGTCTGTAGTGGTTGTAATAATAAAAAAAGAAGAATACCAAACTTCAATCAACACGTGCCTTGAAGCTCAAATACCTACGCTAGAGTAATATTATTCTGTGTCAAATACTGACTGGCTATTGGGGTTATGTCATATGTACGCTATATATCTGAATAGTAAATTGAAAGAGTCGCTTAACATACAGCAAAATGAAAAAACAAAAACTTCCTAAAGTCGCTTCCGACAATTCAGGTTGGACCCGTTTATATTAGTTTAGTTCTAGAGAGTAAAGTGACTTCTTATTTTGGGTTGTGAGTGTGTTTTTAGATTCTGAAGAGGAACTTAATGAAGAAACACATAAGAAGTCTTTAGAGAAACTGAAGAAAATTGATCCAGACTTCTATGACTTCCTTGAGGCAAATGATGAGAACTTGCTGAACTTTGACATAGACGATGAAGATTCTGATGCTGAAAAACATGATGACGATGAAAAACTTCATCAACCTGGTCCTTTACATGGTGATAGTGACGAGAGTGACTTTGAGGTTGGTAAATATAATTTAGTAAATATAGTTGGTAAATAGAACTGTGGAGTTGTTGGAGTTTGAAATCTTCTATACATGACATGACTGTATAGGACAGGGACAGTGACATGGTGATTATGCCCATACTTTCTTTCGGGAAGAGGCCTATGGTCCTGCAGTGGGTGTCTTACAGGCTGATTATGATGGATTTAGTTGACACAGCTTATGACTTTATTTATTTATTTTTACTAGATTCTGTTCACACTTTTGTTTGTGTTAATGTAGATTTGACATATCACTTGGGAAAAGTACTTGTTAGAAATGAAAAAATCATTATGCTTGGTTGAGTAGTTAAAGAGTGTTATAGTGTCTTAGAGTTATAAATTCACATTTATAATATTTGTTATAATTATTATTTTATGTTATATAAGTATACTATAGTTTATGTTATAACATGTTTTATGTACTAAAACTGGCTAAGAATAATAGTCAATTAATAATTATTTTAAACAGTAAGTTTTTCATTTCAACTATGTAACGAGGAGATAGTAGCGTTATATAATAATGAGTCAGTGCCCGTTAGTCAGCACAGTATAATCCAAAACCTAACTAATGATAGACTAGCAATCCATCACCAGTTGTTTTTGTCATGGCTGATACTGAAAAGTGACATATTATGTGCTTGACATTGCAAGCCATTTTGGTAGAGATCTTAATACTATCCCATCCTATGGTATTGTCCCACATACCTGAAATGGATTGGGAAGATCCCTGAAGACTATAGGTCAAAGTATATCACTATGGTATGTTTGACACCTGGTATATTCTGCACACAATCCAGTCAGACACAATTGTTGTGGTCTACCAAGCAATGTTGGATTAATGTTAACTATGTTAAACATAATCTGAAGATTATTTTTTTTATATTGATTTAAGTGAAGGGCTTTCATAAAAATATATATATAATATTCCAGGATGAAGATGCAAAGCCTGTACAAGGAAAAGTTACCCTTAAAATGGTATCAAAATGGCAAGAGGAATTGCAGAGTGAGGGAAAAATGAAATTGTCAGTATTAACAACTGCAATAAAAGCTTTTAATGCAGCCATGTTAAGAGCCACCAGTGAAGATGGTACCTCACAGGGTGAATATAAAGTAGAGGGTAAGTAAAATTATACATACTAATGTCTCATATTATGTCTCTATATTGGATCGAAAATGAGAATGAATTTGAATCCATTTTTCCAAAAGATTATAGTTAGTTAAAATCTGATGAAAATCTCTTGGTTTTGTAATGTTCTTTTTTATAATTACACATTAATCCGTGAAGTGAAATATGGCTAATGCAAAATAGTGCAACTCTGGTTATTGGCCACCTACCACTTAGCAGGTGAAAAGCCAATGCATTTTTTTTTTGAACTGATACCCTGTTGCCACTTTGGCCTCTATAGATTCACCGGACTATGAGAAGACAATGCTCCAAGATAGTGAATTGACTATTTATAATTTAATATGAGAAGAGAGTTGTTTTTAAATCATATGACGATAATGAAATGACATATTTCATATCAATCATCTTTTAATTTGATGTAGTTACCAAGAGGAGTAGTCTAGTTAAATTGAAAAACATATTTATTTTTAATAAAATACTTTAGCACAAATCTAAAATGTTTATATAATTTGTGTTTTTTTTTTTGGGATTGTTCCTGAAGTCTTAATGGGTTTTCAAAAATCACAATGTAGTTTGATTTTATACATTTTTTAATATAATGTATATTTTACTTCATATTTCAGGCTCCTCAGTTTTCAATGCTGTCATCCAGATGTGTGTACTGTATCTTCCTGGAGCTATCAAGAAGTATCTAGGAATGGAACAATCTGGCAAGGATCCACAAAAGTGTAAACATTTTGTGAAAATCAAGGGATCTATGGTTTCCTATTTAAATGATTTGTTGAAATTACTTAGCAGTGTAACATCAGAAAATATTCTGACTGTACTTCTGAAACATTTACATCAGATGTCTGTTTATATAGCCTGTTTTACAAGGATAGCTAAACTCTCTCTAAAAAAATTGATAACTCTTTGGAGTACAGGTGAAGAGACAGTTAGAGTGTTGGCATTCCTTTGTATTTTGCGGATAACAAGAAATCAACAAACAGCTTTATTAGATATTGTGCTTAAAGCCATGTATATGACATATGTTAAAAATTGCAAATTTGTCAGCCCTTCCACATGGCCTGGAATAAATTTTATGAGAAGGTCCCTTGTTGAAATGTATTGCTTGGACTCAAATGTGTCATACCAGCATGTATTCCTATATATAAGACAACTTGCAATACATTTAAGGAATGCAATTGTTGTACAAAAAGTAGAGAACAGACAAGCTGTGTACAATTGGCAATTTGTGAATTCACTCTATTTGTGGGCAGATTTGCTATCGGTGACGTCAAATAAATCTCAATTACAACCCCTTATATATCCTTTAGTGATGGTTATTACAAACACAATACAACTTGTTCCAACTCATCAATATTATCCGCTGAGGTTTCATTGTGTTGAGATTTTGATTAAGCTTTCAAAGGAATCTAGTACATTTATACCAATTCTTCCATATTTAATACAGGTAAGATTTTAATTTATATGAATTTGACAATGTAACAACAGTTTATTAGATGACAAGTAATGGACAGTCCATTAGCAATAGGCACTGCTAAGAGATGAATATTTACTCTTAGTAGCAAATTCTTTATATAATAAACATAAGTATCAGCAATTTCATTAATTACTGACTTTGAAACAAAGCATCTTTTTACACGCTTTTTATTAGTTTTACCTGTATGTATGTAAGTGTGTAACGGAGTCTTTGAACATCATTACACCCCACTTTGATTGATCAGAATTGAATCAATTTTCGCACACTCGTCGAAGACCAGTGACAATGCAATAATTCGAGTATCCGATTGTCCTGATTAGATTCGCCAGGATTCATAAATTTGTTTTCGTTTTTTAGGTTTTATCATATGACTTCAACAAAAAGCACAAAAAGGTTTCCATGAAGCCCATAGATTTTTCGTGCATCCTGAGATTAGGGAAATCTCAAATAATGGAAAATGGATTCAAAGATGCTGTAATTGAGAAGTTATATGCCCTTATTTTGGAATATACTGCAAATGAATCACACTCTATTGCCTTCCCAGACCTGACTTTGCTTACTGTAATGCAGGTGACTCCCTTATATATTTATAAATTATCATTATCAATTAATCAACCACAAATTTTCAGACTGAACAGAATATAAAAGTAACTAATTAATATAACCTACAGTTTTTTTTTTTATTAATTCCATAGAATAAAATTATATTTTATATGTTGTGAGTCATAAACAAATTTTTAAAATAATTATGGCACTAATCGAAAAACATATTCATATTGTTAAATTTTTGTATATTATGTAGTAGTTATATTTAATTTGATGTAAATTAACACACAGAAACCGCCAATTTAATACTTAAATTTTTATTATGTAAATAGTGGGACCATATTATACACTTATGGCAACACTAGAAAAATGAATTATGCAACATATTACATATAATTTACAGTACGAAATTAAAAAAAAAAAACGAGTGTAATAATATAAAATTCCTTTGCAGTTGAAACAATTCCTGAAAACTTGCTCAGTGTCAAATTATACAAAGAAACTACGTCAACTACTTGAAAAAATCGAAGAGAATGCTAAGTTTATTGAGAGGGAGAGAGCTAAGATCAGTTTCTCTTTGAGTGATGACAAAATGATTAAAGCTTGGGAAACAAGAATCAAAACCAAGGGTACACCTTTACTCACGTTCTATGAGAATTGGAATAAGATTAACAGAATACAGAAACGTAAGAAAGTGACAAAGAATGACGAATTAGCTGTAGCATTACCTATGATAAAGAGGCCAAAAATATCGGAGGATGCTGTTCCAAAAGATCAAAACAAAGGACCACTTGTATTGTTCCCGTCAGATAGTGAAGATGAACAAGATCACTTCAACTTGAAAGAGGATGAAGACAAACCTACTGTAAAAGAAAAGAAAGTTAAAAAGAAACAGGTTAAGAAGAAGAAATTGAACAAAAAGGCATCAGTAGAAGAAACAGACGATATTGTAAACAAAGATGATATTGTACAAGATTTTAGTGTAAGTGATTGGTAACTCAACAATAAAGATGTTATTAAAGTAAAATATGAATTTTATTGAATGTAAAATTAAAAAAATTAGTTGTAATTAAAAAGGAAATAAAAAAATATTTTTAATGTATGCCTTGTAAGAAGTAAGTCCATTGTATTTTAGGTTCAGCGGGGTCATACGTTTCAACAGTTAAACTGCCTGTTGGCATTTCAGAAATATGTTGTTGCCTTTCAGTGAAAAATACTGAAATTTTCAAGTCCTAAAAAAATTAATATAATTTTAGTATTTGAAACCAATTCTTTTGTATTATATAAGTATATATGTCTTGATAAAAATACCTTCTTAGATTTTATGGACTCATATAAAGTCTTAACATAAAATTCTTCACGATCTACATATATTTTAAACATTCTAGTATCTTCGAAAACATTTTTAAATGTTATCATTGTAAATCCACCGGTCTTTATTTGAAAAGGCCCTTGAGGTTTAGGTTCGATTGCTATTCCTTTAATACTGAATCTATAAAATTAGAAAATGATAGTTATATATTTATATTTATGGACACTCCTGGATGGTTCTTAGGTATAGATGGATCCGATAGGAAGGCTTGTCAAGATGCAGACCTATTTTAAAATTTACGACCTCATCTTTTAAATATTTCATATAAAAATAAATAAAATTTAAACCTACCAAAATGCGACAGGACAACGACGGCCTAGCGGCTCCTTGACTTATGTATGTATATAAATGTTTGATTGTTGAATATCATAATAAACTTCAGAAGTTGTTTGAAATTTTAACATCGTTGAATTCAATCGCATTTTTCTATAAATTTTGGAAAAAAAATAGCCACAGCAACGCGTTTCCGGATAAAGCTAGTTTGAATAATAAATACTTTACTCTTTAAATATTTAATTATTTTTCATGGCATTTCATAAGTTACTTATTGGGACGTTTTTAACCCATGAAAGAGTAGTAACAGTTTCCAAATTTAAAAGTATACAATTTACTATTTTGTTCGTGAAATATCAATCGATTTTATCAAATTATTGAGTGTTTTGATTTTTATAGTACAAATTAAAAAAATTGTGTAAATAATTTTTACTTACATAAATTCACCAGCCACCGTGGAGTTAAATGACACTCTACAGTTTTGAACTCCAAGTTCAGTTGGCTCAAACCAAACTAAAAACTTTCCTTTCTCGAGAGGACCCAATACGAATTCTTTATCTGCTTGAATAGAAGGATGAGATATCTAAAACAGTGAAAATTAGATACAAATAAATGTAAGGGAAAATGTTTATATAACGTGTTAGTATGTTCAGGTATTATATCAATCGTAAGTCTCAATCCTACTAAAAGCCTCGGCTTTATAGGATAAAACTATATTAGTAAGTTGCCAAAGAATCTATAGCGGTGGACGTCATACTTTTCCGGCCAAGGGCGACGTAGAACCATCTGATGTATTACTGCGAGCCGCACATTCATGGATTGGGTACTTGATACCATGAATCAATTGGCATATTTTTCATAATTGATTTCAAGGCAACTAAAAACCTCATTTGCGGTTAGTTTTGGGGCTAAAATAAAAATAGAGAAATTCTGCCCTGGTATTATTAGTGCTTAAAGGTCTCAACTACCCAACTTGATATTATTATATTGATAACAGAGGAAGCATTATGGAAGTGGGCGTGAATACATAATGTATATTCAAAAAGGGGTATAAATATATTTTATTTTTACATAGTATGCAAATATATTCCCGCTCATTCGCTCTACTACATCTTCCCGTGTCCATACTTCCATTTAGTTAACTAAATATACAAAATTAGTTTTGATATAATCCTATATTAAAACTATTTGCTATGTTGCGGGTCAAACAATACCGGCCGCGGGCCGCAGTAGACAACCAAGGACCTATAGAGTGATTTCGGATAGAATAATCGGGATAAGTTCATCCACTGTAGCTACATACATGTATGTTATCATTTTATATTATAACATTGTTGAATATCGCAGCCATTATATAACAAACGCTAAAATATAACAAAAGAAAGACAAAATATCAATACTGCAAACACTAAATAGGATTGTGGCAGGTAGATGAAGAAAATAAGCAAGCGTACATTACGAGACCCTGTAGCTAACATTAGTTACTTAAGGTCTTGATGAGAATAATATAGAAGAGCTTATAAGTACGCAAATTTAGAGACAACATTAAAAAGGGCACTGAGAAATATTAAACCGTACTGTTGGGACGCTAGACATGCGGGGTTGTGGTCCGTGGCATTTGATGCTTTGACTATATTTCTAATTCGGTCCTATCTATAGATTATTGAAGATAAATGTACTATATCGTTTTTATAATTTTATATATTATTGTAACCAAACTGTAGGAAGTTATGTCTCTGCCTGATATGGATGATTAGGAATTATTACCGCGTCTCTTAAAAACTTGATAAACGAAAAGAAGAAGTGGGTTAACAGAAAAATATACGGACGCTGGTATTTCCATAACGAATAACTTTCAAAATATAGATCATTTTGAAACAAACGATTAGGCAATTTATGAAGAACTGAATATTAAATGTAGCTTAATTAAAAACTTATAAAGTGGCATAAGTGATTTTGATTTTTAACCGTCAGTATGTAAGGGTTATCGACACGGCGTCACAAGATCTAATGGAAGTGAAATAAATAGAAACTGATTCTGCTCACCCGACTTAAAAATTCAGCCTTTACATCAGTTTTATTCTGCACCCTTAAGCGTAAAGGAACGCTAGTACCAAAATCTGTGGTAACCTCCAAGGATTTCTCTTTTGCGGGAAGACACTTTGTCACTACTTTGTAAACATATGAGCCAATCAAGTAGTTATTGATTTCTAAGTTATTTTCCGTTTGACCCACGACTAAAGGAGAGTAAGTCATAGGTAATGTGGCCTGTAAACATTTACAAATGTATTTACAATATATTAATTATAAAAACAAAGGCGCTAAGTTGTGAATCCATTTTAGCATACGGTAGATTTTAAAACATTTTGTTACATTTTATAGTTTATTTGTGGAAGAAGGAAATAAATAGGCTTTCTAACATCACGCTACGATACTCAGGAATTGAGATGAGCGAAACAGAATGCATTAATAGTTACAACGAGGCGTTGGTGAGGTGCGGGCTAGCATCGACCAACCTCGGAACCGCAGGGGGTGGACTCACAGGCGAATACAGTGGAGCCTTAGCCTGCCTCCCAAGACCGTCAGTGCTTGGTGAAGAGCCACATCCTACACGAGGTGACTTTGTCTAGCAGAACACTACGGATCTAGGCTAGAGAGCCGATAAACGCTCCCTGGGGCTCGGTTCCAGAACCGGGTTGGGGCGTATACCCCGGCAGACGGCGCCTCTCGTAGTACCCCTCTGCTTATCAGAGGAGACAGGGGATGGGGTAAGGACGGGCCTGCTTCGGTTCGCCCGTCAGAGGGTGGAGGGAGAAAACCTCCTTAAAAAGTTACCGTAGGAGAAAACCACGTAAAAAAGTTACGGAGGGTAGTGCCTTCGGGCGGCGGGAGGGAGGAAACCTCGGTAAAAAGTCACCGTGGGAGAAAACCACGTTAAAAAGTAACAGACGGGTGTGCTTTCGGGCGGTGGGAGGGAGGAAACCTCGGTAAAACGTCACCGTGGGAGAAAACCACGTTAAAAAGTTACGGGTGTTGAGGAGACAACCACGTTAAAAAACAGACGGGAGGCCTTCGGGTGGAGGGAGGTAGAAAACCTCGTTAAAAGTAACCGTGGGAGGAAACCACGTTAAAAAGTGACAGAGGGGAGGCCTTCGGGCGGAGGGAGAGGGAGAAAACCTCATTAAAAAGTTCCTGTGGGAGGAAACCACATTAAAAAGTGACAGAGGGGTGGCCTTCGGGCGGAGGGAGAGGGAGATAAACCTCGTTAAAAAGTCACCGTGGTAGAAAACCACGTAAAAAAGTTACAGGTGGTGGTGGTTGGAGTGGGTGACCCCTTGATTGTTAAACCGGACCAAGGAGGGAAGGGGCTCGGGACCTGACTTTCCATTGCACATTGGTTCGGTAGACGGGTAGGCAGCTTGACCGGGTTGTCGTCGCGGTCAGGGCGTTCGCGCTGGGCCTTGTCGCCGGGGTGGCATGGTGCTTGCTTGTTCGATCCTGTGCCACTCCATAGCGTGGCAGACGGTATCTCGTGGGTTTTTTTAGTCAGTAAGAGTCTGATACCCCACAGCTCTTCAGGGCTGTGGTTGCCCAATGAAGGATTTCTTCCCACATTAAAAAAAAAAAAAAAAAGGACGCCCGATGTAAATTCGCTAGCCTAAAAGAGTTCGCTTGGCGGCCCAAGCATTACTGAAAAGAGCCGAACACTGAATGCCTATGAGTCGGGTGGTCTGCTCCATATGCAACAGTTGTGCTTCGTAGAAAATTTGTTTAAGTCTACTTAATTCGACATTATATAAATTATATACGAATAAAACCGCGTGCCGTACTTAAATAATTATAAAGGCCTTCGATCTTTAAATAAAAGAGACGATGTAAATTCTCTTTTTAGTGTAGTTACGATTATCGCCCTTTCGTTTAAAATGCCTATAAAAATTCATTTTCAAATTCCTTTTGCTCTACAATTCCAACTTTCGTTCTTTTTTTTTTTTTTTTTTTTTTATATTATAGGAGGCAAACGAACAGGTGGGTCACCTGATGATAAGTGATCACCACCGTCCATAGACACTAGCAACACCAGGGGAGTCGCAAGTGCGTTGCCGGCCTTTTAAATATGTGGGCCTCCGGCGCTCTCACTGACCGAACGAAACGCAACAGTGCAACCACTGTTACTTCACGTCGGATTTCTGTGAGAGGGTGGTACCACCCCGGGCGAGCCGACCCATTCATGCTGAAACCAGTAATAGCTTTAGCGTAGCTCTACCACCTACACCTACTTCTTGCAATACGTAATAATTATTAATGAAACTTACCTCTGAATTTCTCCCAATTTTTAATATTTCAGGACATTGCAACGTATCGCATCGTATATGAAATTCAGCTTCCTTCGACAGCGGATTTTTAACCACGAGTTCTTTTTTTATGGACTCCCGAGCACGAGATATGAAAACCAACGTGTCCACTATGTGACTGGGTGTAACTGTTGCAGTTATATCGTAATATTGATATTCGCGACTCTCTATATTCACAAACATTGCCTAGAAAATTTGATGTGGCAATTAGTAATTGTTTAAAATAAAAATTAACCACGGAGATACATGATTCCGTCTATATATTTCAGAGAAGCAGACGAGGTATAGTAACAAACAGAGCATTGAAAACCAAAATATAAGCCCGCAATTTCTGTTTGGTAATTGGTGGCAAACAAGCGTACGGTTCATTTGATAGTAAAATGGTCGCCGCAGCCTATGGAGACTCGCAACACCAGAAGCGCCACATGTGTGTTACAGATCCTTTTCAAACCCTCATTTTGAAGAATCCTAAACTTTAGTCCCCTGCGTAAACTTTAACAGAAACAACAGTGGGACTACTACCTCCGGAGTATTCGCGGGACGAGTCTCTTCTGAAAACGGTGAGTTCGCGACTCGATGAACTCATGAACAAATTGTACAGTTGTAAAAGCTAGAATAACAAGTTAATAATAAATATATAGCCGATATGTAATGTAACAAATAAAATAATTTCATAAACTGTAACACCAGCAGAAGGTGACGAGATCGTTCGCGAAAAATAGTTTTATAAATGTCAAATTCAGATTATGTAACTTAAAAAGCGAATTTTAATTTATAGATTTACTTGTAAAATGATTTTGGATTACATAATCTGAATTTGGTATTTTTAAGATACTACATGGTCATTTTTGCTATCGTTTTGGGCTTTTTAATTTGCAATTATGGGGGCGAATTGAATTGATGATATATGATAGTATATATTATAGTATAATATATTAAAAATTTGACGTATTCAAAATATAACTATAATTTGAGTGCAAATATATAGTTATTACTTCTTTTTGTAGGAATCACTATAAAATAATGTTTTGTAAGTAAATTCTATTTTGAGTTTCTAGGTACAAATGCCATATACGTATGTATGTATTTTATACTTCTGTGTAGGCGAGTCGATAAAATGTAACTTGTTGGAAATACCCCATTTTCTACTAAATAAATAAAATATGGAATCTCATTATGGCAATCAGGCAGGCAATCAATTATAAAGGCCTATTAAACTAACTTTTAAATGCATTTCACATTCCTCGTAACAAACATATGTCCAACGGCATGTAGCAGCGGCTTCACCCCACACTTTGATTGTATCCGGGAAATTTATTTCGTAATAACCCTCAAATTTATCTGGAACTATTTTAACTAGTTCCGTAGATACTACATAAGTTTCCGGGACCTACCGATAAAATAAAGATTAGTATAAAGCAAAACTTTCGCTTTTAAATAACTATATATATGTCTTTTCGATGCGTTCATTACAGGATCACATTTTATAATAACAAACGTTTGAACCAACCTCTGTTATATTATATACCAGAAGTTCTTCGGTATATACTTCCTTGGCTGGTATAGTGAATGATATCGTACCATTGGGGTTAGGATGCGTAGCAGCGCCTATCAGATTCACGAACAGTGCACTTTCACCCAACGGAGAAAATAGTACTTGGCTCTGTTAAACGTAAAAATTCTAAATGCACCAACAGCCTCGGTTGTGTGAAGTTACCTACTCATTATTTTCCTTGTAATGATTTAGGCAACGTATTATAATGGAATGAGTTTGCGACATCATAATTACTCCTTTCTTATGTTCCTAACGTAAAAAATTATGTAATAACATTTAGTCATAGATTATATGTACGAATCGATAACGAATCGTGTCAATCGGTTTTCGCGTTATAAGCATAATATTATAGAAAAAACTTCTAGAGTGTGGAGGCATTACCTACATACCGAGGTCCACCTGTGAAAAGTTGTCGCGCTGCTGTGTTCCGCTACGAAAAGTGTGGTTTGCAAGACGCGTCAGGCACCAAACATTACAATTCAGTTCTCAGTAGTAACATCCTATTATGATTTACCCTAGTACTGTCCTTTTGAGATTTACTATTTATTGCTTTAATATTTTGTGAGTCTGTATGTAACTACTACTTTGAGTTGTCTTACATTTATGTGTAATAATTATGTAGACCATTTCTTGTATATTCGTTTTGTTATATGTTATATCAGGAACATCCCTGATATTTCTCTCTGGAACATATCGAACCAAAAGTTGCCTGGAAGAGATTACTGTCAGCGATCAGGCCGCCCTCTTTATGGTCATTATCAGAAATATTTATTTGTACTCGTATGTAGTTATGTATAACAGTGTACAATAAAGATTAAATAAGTATAACTATAAGCTGTTTGTAACTATAAGATTACCTGGACTACATACCTATTGATGTTTTGGAATTTAAAAAAAGAGAGGTTGTAATTTAATTTGTTTATAAAGAAGACTATACTATTGTTACATTACATATATTAAAAAAACTAGAAATATTTCAAAATTACCTCGTGCTTCCCAATGGTTTTTGGCTTAAAATTAACCGGGATATTAAATGTTGAATTAGGTTCCACATTGAACTCTTTTAACGTATCAAATGATCCACCAGAAACTTCAGATAAAACTAGCCACAAGTCGTCGGAACTAAAGACAAACTTTAATGAGTAAATTTCAAAATGGCTTGTTATCATAGCAAAAGACAATTTTGCTTCACACTCGTATAAAACTTCCCCTACTATATGAAAGCATCATGCTGTATCCAAGCATATATCAGTATATATACGAAATAATTTCAATTAATATTTTATCGACTATTTTATTGATTATTTAACATAATTTAGTAAAAATGTATTGTACTTACAATGACAATGTAAAAACTTTCCCGTGTTATTTTTTTATAAATATCAATATTATTATTATCATGACTTATATCTTTTGTGGGTGTTAATGAATATATACCAAGTTTTGAAATATCGATGTTGATTCGTAATAAAAACCTACAATTATATGATGAAAACACTCACGGATTCGTAACGACTATATATTCAGTCTGTATTTCGCGAACGGGACATTCCAAGTACATAGTTTTAATTTGAACATTTCCAATATCAACGCACGTACCATACAATGCCAGTTCTAGTGGCATATAGTTTTCAATGTTACAACTTGCCTAGAATAAATAAAATAAAACCAGATAATTTTAGGAAATAAAATCATTTTCAAATCTACTATTATTTGTATGATTCAATTAAATAATCATTTTATCAATTAATAATTTCTTACCCATATTTTAATAAACGGATTATGATTTCTTGGTCTAAAAGCAATAGTAAATGATACATTTGTACGGGCAGCAATGTTTCCTTGTTGCGGTGATATCACAAATTCATCTGATTTTAGAGGTTGCCACCAGAATCTGTATAACAATATTTATTCATTCACATCCGTAACATTATCAAATAATTCACACAAACCACCTTATATATTCTGTGTATACCTTGTACTAAAATCTCCTTTGTTCAATAACATAACTTTAAGCATTTTGCATCCACGTTTACGAACACGTCCAAACTGTAAGGAGTTTTGACTGAAGCAGAGCTTCATTCCTGTCGCACTTCCACTGAGACGCACAAGTGGCCTTTCGAAGTCAAAAACTTTCATATTCAACTGCAGAAAATAGTTCTCTCATTTTTGTTTTGGCAAGTTTTGATGATATTATTAAGTAGAATAAGTAAGAATATGAGTTTGTTTGTTTTTTAATACATAAATATTAATAAACAAAAACAATAAACATGTCTGTAAAAAGCTTTTCTAGCTATGTAAATAAAATAATTGTTTTTTCCGGTGACTATTAGTATGTAAAATACCTACTCTTATTTTTGTCCTCTTTATTTCATTAACCTGATGAAATTCTTGCTTAAATAATATATTGTCTCTGCCACATTAAAGAGATATCGAATGGTGCCTCATACGTTAAACGCCCTCAAGCTCTTTGGGTTACAAATTGTGCTTTGTAACACACACACACACGAATAAGCATACACCGTGAACTTAAAAAACTACAGTGCATTCGGAAAAATATTTTTGAAATCCTGGTATAAATAATAGTTAGGTACCTGTACGTTCAAAGTACTGATCATTCCGACAGGTTTGAATTGAATCTTTAATGGAACTCTCCTATAAGGTTTTATAGTGCACTTATTAGGGACTACTTTTAATGAAGATAAAGCATTCTGTATGTCCATTGATATTTCCTCTCGTATCTTGTCATCTTTGTAATTCTGCATCATCTGTCCTCTGAATTAAAGATATTAAACTAATATGGATAATCATAAAGTGATATGAGTAAAAACATCGTAGTCCACGATCAGTTGGCAATTGTCCACTGTTCCTAACCATCCAGTGATTGTGTCGAAACAAAAACTTGACAAAGTTTATTGAGTAAAATATCGAAGTCGAAGAATACACTCATTTACAATTTAAGACATTATTCTAACCCTTTATCAACAATAGCGTACTTGTTTTATAAATGTTTTTCATTTGTAGTTATAATACACGCTATAATAAACATATTGAAACCTTTGACTATGTAGTCGAGTATGTAATCAAAGAATGAAATACGATTTTAGATTCGAATAAAATAATAAGTAACGGTAAGCTATATTCGATTTAGATAAAAAAAAATAGAAAATATTATTAATAGTCATTTGTATATTATTACTTCATCTGTTTTACGAGATACACATTTCGCGTGTTTTACTGTTATAGGATTTTGTAAACAAATAAAAATATAAATAAGTATAGTATGGAGATGTGTTTCCAAGTATATACAATTAAGGCAAATAATTTAAACAGGTATAAGTTTAATATTTTATAACATAATAATATTGACGTAATTGGAAAAATAATTTATGGCTATTATAATATGCTTAATATCTGTAAATTAAAAAATGAAATTTATATTAAATATTATATTATAGTAAATTTAAAAAATATTATCAGTAGCCGTAATTCAAATTTATATTATAAAAATTATTTTAAAAAAAAGCTTTTGTTCAAATGCACCAAAATGCGTAATCTTACTTTGTTTCTAAAGGGTATGGCGGCCATTTTGAAATTCGCTGTTTTGTTTTTATTTCATTTCGTATACTTATCAGGGACCGAACAAATATGCAAAATTGCAAACAAATAGGTCTAAAAGAGCTGGTTCTTATTCAGCTTGCAAGATTTACATAAAACACACTAACAAACATCGCAAATTAAATAAAAGCTTTTAAATAGAACATCCTACATACCTTGAATGGCCAGCATTAATTGTTGACTGAAGATTAACTGGGTCTAGGCAGACACTGGTAATTTCAGAACCGTTCATATCTTCTATAGTAGGGTACATATCTCTAAATATAAAACTAGCGTCAATCGGTACCTTGCTATAGTTCATGACTTCTATAGTACGAATTATCTTTTCACCTACTTTTACTGGTCCTAAATTAAAACTCTTTTGGCAACCTTCGTATAGATCAAATAACAAAGGCACTCCTGAAGAAAAATAACAGTAAAAATAAATCGTTAAGACTATTTTATAATTAGGACACTATTTCAGAATGTAAATTAGTTTCACCTTCTCCCTTTATGGTTATTATTTCTTCACAAAGTGAATTTACCCAAAATTGTAATTTAAATTCATATTCCTTTACTTGTTTCGGCCGGAAATAAATAGATATTTTAAACCGATTTTCTGGTTCAATATGCGGCGATTTGTGATAATCGACGTACAATTCAGGAAGACTTGTAAAATTCAAGTCAAGACTGAAATTAGAGAAATTATCTTGCTAAATAATAATTCAGTTTTTAGGATATACAAAAAATGACAAAAGTTTCGATTTTTTTTTGTCGTTGGTTTTCTAAGAATTCCTCTGAACTCATGGATCTGAAATGTTTTCATAATCGAATCCGAAAACTAGACACATTAAGTTACAATTTACTTTTTTTTTACTCTACGGTCATTTGCTGCCAAATTACAAGCTGTTGAAAATTACTCAAAATTTTGGGTTATTTTTTTATATCCCTTAATTTTTGGAACTAGTGTACACACCTACACTTACAAACATTCATTAATCACTTACTTTAAAGACACTTTATCATTGTTTATAAAAGCCAAGTTCTTCTTATAAGTGTCATCGGGTGCATTCACTATACATTTTCCAAAATCGTATTCTATACATGAAAAGTGGTATAATGGTTTTTCGATTTCTGCGTGAATATATATGGTATACTCAGGGCCATCTGAAATCTAAACACGACACATAGAAATAAATGAAAGCAATCATATTAAAGTATTTTACAGATTATCTAGGTAATATGAAAATTAAGTAGTGTATTCAGTTAAAATGCGGAAGACGTTTACATTTCTTATTTAATGGTGTGGACATACGTTAGTGGGTGTATTAAATACTATCAGTCCTAATCAGTGGAGTAGCTAGGTAACCAAGGGCCCTGGGGCAAATTAAAAAATGGGGCCCCACTGCTATGTAAACTGATTAGGTTTTATCAAATAAAAGTATGAAATATACTAATACTTTAAAAATGCTACTTACTTAAGCTCTTTTTTGTGTACTGAAGGACAGGTAATAAAAATATTAAACAGTAACAACATAAATTACAATTAATACTTGGTGTAGGTTTGGCTAATAAAACGAAATAGAGAAGATTCAAGGGTTTATTATATAAAGGTCGGGCCTACCAACCGACTATATAATAATTATATTTACAATTTTTTCCTAGCTTTAGTTTTCGCAAAAGTATCAATGACTTCCTTCAAATCCGTGCTTGATGCGGTTTTGTTTTCAATTGCTATTAACGATAAATGTCGGAGTCGAGTTTGGTCCATATTATTTCTTAAATATTATTTTTAATTTACTAAGTGACCTTTCAGCTGCTGCAGAAGTGACAGGAATTGTAAAGAATAATAACATTGCTGTAAATACTTCCGTTAAGTCGCATTCTAGCACTCCATATTTGCTCATTATTTCCTTACATAATTGGTGAATAGTCCATGCTTGAGTTAGTTGAGGTAAAACTAGGTGGTAAATATTAATAAATTGAAGTGAAAAACTAGGGCCTATTATATTTGAATATTTTCTTTGGAATTCGTCACACTTTTGTAATGAAGTTGCTTCATCAACATGTAATAAAAATGTTGGTGTTAGAAAATCGAATATATGACAGACTGCACTCATACCAATAAAACGTGTATCTAATTGAGTTATTACTGTGTCTAGTATATTATTGAAAATCTTAATTTTAAATATTTTTTCTCGGTTTGGAAATCGGTGATCAGCAGCTAATTCATCAAAATGTTTTTTAAATTTTCTTTGCGTTTTTTCTTGAAAATGGGTATCAATACCATATTTTCTTACAGTTTCACTGGCTTTGCACTTGAATAATTCGAAATCATTTCTATAAATTTGCAACTTTGCTTTGGTTTCTGTTAAAACTTTACTCGTCTCGCCCAAATTGATGTCGTATTTTTGTAAAGTTTTGGATGCATAATTGATGTTGTTCAATACACTGTGCATGTATTCGCAAATCAACACGAACTCGAAATTTAGCATTTTTGTTTTAATACTCTCTGCTTCACTACGCTTATCTTCATTAGGACTCTTTAGAACTATTTCTGATAATGCTTTGATAATATCAAAATAACGAAGTTTTATTGCAGATATCGTATTGACCCTACTGGACCAGATTGTGTCCTAGATAGTCGGATTTAGTTTTTTTAGAGTGATGTCCGATTCGTCAGTGAATTTTGACAGTAGATCCCAACGTTTGATCCTGTTTCCGAAAAACGTTGAAGAAAACAATCTTCAGACAAAGAAGATTACTATTTCTTCCGCTAATCCGTCATTCACAACTTTCACGGCCACAAAACAACCTGCCAGAAAAAAATCATCGTAACACTCTCGACGCCTCACGGAACAAGAGCCAACTTGGCAGCCAAGCAACAAACACAACAATATCGTACCTAGTCCACTCTCCACACACCGACGTTTTCACTAGGGCGAGGCCATGCATCCGTTATCAACGGCGCAAAATACAACACCACTCATTAACGAAGCCTCATAACTACGTCTCACAACCACAACGCAGCACTATCAAGCAGTTCACAAATATTTCATCATACGGAAACCTCCGACCCACGTCAATATGTAAAGGACACCGCAACTTTTTCTGTATAAACCACAGCGAGAAAATTTCCTCGACCACCAGAAAGCCATTTCAATATTGTCAGAAAATACGACAAATCCGACGCCATTCAGTTACATGACCACTAAAAAGATCGCCTAGCATCACCGACTCAAGCCTCTCTACCGGATCAACGATAACGCCGAGCAATCGACCTTAAGCAACGAGATACTTTGCTCAGTCAACATTAAGCCGCACACCTACGACTCATCATTTTCAGCCTGTACCGATCAGCCGATCGTGACGTGCCATACGTCATCATTCCTCTAGCTACGCCTCGCTGAAGGGGGAGCACTGTAGCGACACACATACCTACATGAAACGTGGTATGTGTATACTACAACAACTAAGGCAAAAAGCCAGCGGCACTATAGTATCTCAAGTTTAGTCGGCTTAAGAAGGCGATTATTAAAGACTCACCCGCCCAGGTGGCGACCACATGCTACCTGGGTGTAATTATAATCTTACTAACAAACCGCAAACAATGCGATTAATTGTTATTATCATAGCTTATTACTAAATTATTTTATTGCCCAGATGATATTGTTTGTTCCTAATTTTCACTTTTATTTTATAACTATAATATTGTTTGTATTTTTATGGTTACACGTGTTCCGTCTCATGTAAATATAACTGCTTCGTCAAATAAAAGGGATTCGTAACCCAGCTGCCAAAGCGATTACTAGTTGCACAAACGTAGTCAAATATTTCATTTACATCTCCAACCTTCTGATAATAGCATAGTGATACCCATGCTATCACTACTGCTAAAGAGATATAACATTATAAAGTCTTTTTGAAATTATTTACGTACTTTCATCCGAAGTAAATAATCAGAAACTTTCCCAAAAATTGATAATTGAGACCCGTTAACATTGTAAAGAGTTAAATAATTGTAAAGACCAAAATATAAAAAAAATGAATTATACAGGTAAATCAACTAACCGATAAAGTTACCGGGAATGATTGCACTGGTACTTGTTTTAGAGTGAAATAGAGTGTGCAATCAATTTCATTTGCCGGTCCTACGTGACCCTTTTTGGGCTCCACGCTTATCTGCAAATACTTCTTCACGGCACTGCTTACGTAATGCCAATCAAAGAAGAAGGTAGCAGAGCCGTCATTTTTTATTGTAAACACGATTCTTCTTTCATAGGTGGATGCAGTCTGCAAATGATTCATGATTATTATACTACATTTCACCGAGCCCTGATAATCTAATTGAGAATCGCGGTAGATATACCTGATCTAAATGTATATTAGTAATAGCATCACTGTGCAAGATATGCTCATTTCCAATCAAATAATACGTTACTTTAGGCTTGATTTCATAACTCAGTGCATTTACGCACAAGGTTAAATACTTCGTTAGATGCATTATATTACAGAATATTTTAAACGAAAGCGGTCCGTCTTGTATTGGAGTGTAGTGTACTCTAGAAATTATACATTTATATTAATTAAACCATACTAGTTTTGTATAACATTGGCAGATATATAATGGAATGAATCTGTAGGTATAAGAAGACGCCAACAATTTTCATTAAATAGTAATTACAGCTTATGTTAACACCAAGGAAGGCACATTTTTCCCGTAGTTTAACACTATGCTTACGTTCTTGTTATATAATGATGTCGAGTTGTGTCATCAACGCTACGAATTTAAGGATATGAATAACACAACAACAACTGAAGTTAAATAATTAATGTCTTAGAAAATACTAAAAAAATGAAGATAGTGAGGACATAAAAATTGAAGGCCCAAATAATTAAATCTTTTATAGCTTACTTTATTGGAGTTTCTGAAAGAGCTTTTAAAGTTCCATACTCTGGTTCAATAGTAACCGGTGTATTACCAGATTCATTGCATAGAGAATTTCCTTTGAATTCAAACTTAAGACTTTCCGATTCATTGTTCTTTAACATTACAACATCCGTTTTGGTAAAACCGACAAGCGAATTTCTTATTATTAGTATCGTCGGTACAAATACAACGTCAGCTTCTCTTACAAGGCCGACGACGAGTAAATTCATAATTAGTTTGTGCACAGGTATCACAAATCTCCATTGGGATTCGTAAACCTGCAATGTGGTTATAGTTAAATGGAACTGTAATAATAAAATGGATCAATAAATTAATATATCTAATTCATATTTTGCAAGTACCGACTGTGATCCTAGCTATTATTTCAGTTAGTTAAACATAAACCAATTAAATGTATAAAACCCTCCGTGAGAGAACCCTTCTTTAGAGAGAGAAAAGTCAAAATAGGCTTTCAACTGCAGTTCCTTTTTAACTATAAATTTTCATAATATTCTGATAAATCACAATAAAAATAATGTATTGAGCATGTATCTTTTTTTACTTTAAGCACAGAAATACGATAAAATGTTGTTTTAAGATTAAACTGTAATCATAATAAATAGTAATCAAGTATCGTAAAAACTCTCATACCATGCTGAAACCTTAATAAAAACTAGCCTTTTCTCGCGGCTTCACTCGTGTTAATGTAAATTTGATCTATCCGTCAGGAACAGTATATATTTTTGGATAAAGCTACTCCTGACAACGTGTATGCAAGCATTCATAATGATCGGATGAATAGTTAAGGCGTGAAAACGTCACAAACAAACTCACTTTAGCATTCATAATATTAGTTAGAATGGTTTGACCAATTTTTAATTTAGTTCTAAATACTTCTTACAGGTTATTAAGAAATTATGAAAGTACAGAAATACAAATTAAGAAAGTAAGCACAAATTAAGAAAATATAACCCCAGGGGCCGTAGGCGAGAATGTAAATGTAACTTGACGTGATGTGCCTCCTTCAACGTAACCTTTTAACTTGTCACAATGCACAGGCGTCAGTTCCGTCTTTTCAGAGATTATCATCTCGAATATAAATTCATACGCTTCGCTTGTTGGATTTATAACGTTAAATGTTCTGTAAATAATATATCATTAACATAATACAAAAACGTATCCACACATAACATCATATATAATTTTATCATTTCATCAATATGATTCTGGTTAAAACCAAGAAACTAAATTTCAGGAGATATTGTTAACTAGAAAAAAATATCAAATTTCAATATTTGGTTATGGGTAAGAAGTTGTGTTCTGAATTCATTTTCCATTAGAATAGTTTTGATATCTGATGAAAAAAGTCCTTTACCGTTTTGTAGGACTTGCCGAGTTATAAATAATGTCCATTATCTTTTGATGGGATATGTCAATAACAAGCTAAACTTAAGAA
Source organism: Antheraea assamensis (assembly GCA_035772565.1). Taxonomy (NCBI): domain Eukaryota; kingdom Metazoa; phylum Arthropoda; class Insecta; order Lepidoptera; family Saturniidae; genus Antheraea; species Antheraea assamensis. Next base: position 6,128,534 of record JAQQSE010000064.1, on the reverse strand, counting down.
ATTTAAATTTAGTAAAACCTTCTGATGAAGTTGCAAAAATAAGATAATATAAAAATAAGAGTTATATACGAACAATTTTCATTTTAGTACCATTCGGTTGTGATAAGGTTGGTATGAGTATTAAAAATATTCGCGCAGTACTGTGAATAATGTTGATTCTAATAAATATAATTTGCTTTCTTTGTATCGTTCCTTAAAAATGGAGTTATTTACTCTGGTTCGTGAACTCACTTTTTATAACAACCCGATCCTAAAACATTGAACTCTAATACGGTCATATGCGAGGGCAATGCTACACCACTTATTTTTCTTTTTTCCGACGTCAAATAATCGCTTTCTTCTATATCGAGATGACAATATGGAATCAAAGACTTTGCGCTTATTTTACAAGACGCATTCTGGTCGTATGGATCCAAATTATCTGGAAATATGTTTATTTGATAAAGTAGTAGTTATATATATATTTTTTTTTGTAAATGCACAATATCAGTTATATCCTCCAGAGATACAAAACGATTACAAGAAGATCCTTAAGATGTTTTATTTATGTTTTATTTAAAAGTGTAATATACATATGCGCTATATTTACCAATACAACTTTTTAGTCTAACTTTATAATGAAACGCTTCAAGTGGCGAAAACTTCACTACGAAGGTCTTGCTCTCCTTTGGTTTCAGGCATTCTTTGATGGGCTCTATACGAAATGGCAAATCAACTTCAAACCAAGTATCGACGCTTTCTCTGCCTTCGCTACCGCTGAACAGCGTCAATTTACTTTGTGCTAACAAGAAAAAAACAATAAATAAGTAAAGGCTTGAATTTGTGTGTAGAAGAAATATCGAAAAAATACCTTGTTCATCAGCGCAAGTGGGAATCCAAACGGCTTGCTTCGTTTATTCCATTTGTACTATAATTTATACTGTCGCCACAACTTGGTTCTTCAATAGCCTGAGATCAATTAGTAACGTATAAAGCTATCTTCTACTAACATATAACATTTTAATTTTTAAATATATATACTTTTAAATCTATAACTCATCATAATACATATCTGATTAATACATTTAAATTTTATTTTAATAATACAGACTAAACATAATTTATTTATCGAGTTATGGTCAATGCAAATCACAGGATGGCACAAAACCGCTTGAAATTGATTGACTGCTGCTACCTATCTAAATTTTGCTACTGCTGACTATCTAAATTTGATACAATTAAAATAATGGGCAAATTAAAATTAAATCATGTTCGATAGAGTTCCACTTTCGTATCGCCTTCATCAATCATATGTTATATAAGTATTTCTTCCTATCTACATATTTTAATCTTATGTAAATTTGACGTTAAGAACATTCCTAATTTTCGAATTACGTTATATCATAAGATATGTCACATATCTTTTTTCTTTAAATTATGTTTTGGTGTCTCATTACGGACCTCGTGGCGTAATAGTAGTAAGTTTTACTTTTAGGCCGAGAGGTAGCGGATTCGATACCTGGGCATACCTAACTGACTTTTAAGTGTTGATTACAATTGTCATTTTGTGTATAGATTTTAAATATATGCATCTGTATCTGCTGTTTAGTTACCATAATACAAGCGATGCTTAGTTTTAAATTAAGTGGCCGTGTGTGAAATTGTTTACACATATTTATTTTTTATTATTATTTGTTGTCAAGAAAAGTGTAATATACAATGTTAAATGTTACTGTCCCGCTTCACAGGGTGAAAATACGGTATCGTAATAATTTTGCTTATTTTATTAATATCGTTATAAAAATATCATGTGTTCTATTATACGACATAATCTACATTCGACGACATAGTTGCTACTTGCCGATATCTTTCGAGTATAATTGAAAGACGAACAAAATAATCGTTACTTTAACATTTACAATAGTTATTACAAACAGATTATACTGCATATATATAATATGCATATATAAAAGGAAAATGGCTTAATTTGAAATAATCAATAGTAGGTGAACACAACTTTTACCGATAATAATTGTGATATAGAAAAATGAACGACATTTTTATTTTACTGTGAAATTATACAGTTTTACAAGATCTGTGGTAGAATTGGTGAACTATACTTCTTTGTTACTTGGAAGCTACCTCGATTTGATCGATCTCGATATTTAAAAATAGTTATCCTAAATCTGGATGCGTTATCGTAAAGTAGATAATTAATCTGTCGCATTAACTGACAACATCACAATTAGGGGTAATGAACTAAAAAATACTGCCAAAAAACGGTAACAGCTGTGGCAACAAGTATTTTACTCACGAAACTCATTTACAGTATAATGAACTTTATCTTATAAATGACCTAGTGGTTTAATCATAGTAAATCTGCCCCGGAAAGATCTATCTATATGACGGCTGATAAATCCTGAGAAAAAAAAAAATTTCTATTTTCTTCATATTATTTATTATCTCGTCAACCAATGAAGTTAGAGATCCGAGAACAGGGTTTTATTAATACCTACATACCCTTCAAATGTCATTCAGATATTTTCCCCGAACCCGTTTCCTATGGTTTTATCTCTAAAAATCTCACGAAATTCAATCTGTATAATTAAATTCATAGAATACATACGCATCATAGACCATATCTGTTCATACATATATTGTGGAATCTATTGTGGTGTATTATAGGGTATCACTTGTGCGACTTTTTGGCCTATATTATGTCCAACCGTAACACATACCGACGATAAAACATATAGTCTCACAATAGTTTTTTTTAATTAGTTTAGAAATAATAGTGAAATATATGCATTAAATATTTTTAAACTTGCACTAACGAACTGAAATAGTATAAGAATAGTATCAATACTGTAGTGTGTATATGTTGTTACAAAAAACTATAGATATATCCATTAAAATGCATTCTACATATCATATTAGAAAGTTCTGAAGATATTTTGAATTTGATACGAACTATAAAATATATTACCATATAATATAAATGATTAATGAAATACCTCTTTGTCCAGATTTTTGTCGATTCTTATAGGAAATTCCTCATCGATTTGAAAGGACCATACAATTTTAAACGGTACATTTCCTATGTTATCTACTTTAAATTCAAATTTCCGTGTCTAGAATACATGAAAAAAAAAATCACTTTAGTCTTGGAAACAAATTGATAATATATGAGTATTTACAACTTACATAAATAACTTACTAAAACTATAAATAAATAAAGACCACTTTCATAAAGAGTAAAACTACCTTGTAAATAAATGTATCTTCCAAATCGTATTCATCCTTGAGTGTACAAGTATATTTAGTATATTCGGTAATGATAGAATAGACGATAACAATGTTTAATGAACCAAAATAAGCTTCAGGCGAATGAACTTGTTCGTCTATAGCACTCTCAAATCTTTCGTTCACACTAATGTCTCTGGAGATATACAGATAATTGTTTTGAATATGTAATTATTATTTATTACCATAAGAAAACCTCTATACCTAATATTTCACAATTACGTTCATTTAATTAATTATTTTTAAATAATTATGGTTTTAATAGTTAAAATTATTTTTTGTTATTTCCTTTTCATCCTATCAAATTTTATAAATGCAAATGTAAGTGTGATCATTAAACCTTCACGCTTTAACTGTTCAACCGATTATGAAGAAATATTGTAAGAGAACTGTCAAGGGTACAAAAAGGTACAATCATTTCTTCGGAAAAAAGTGGTTCCCGAAAGATAAGTAAAATCTCCATAAAGAGAAAAGGGAAATCTCCGTCTCCGCGATAGACACCGCAAGCATAAGATAGTATTTCATTAATCTTACTTAAATCGCTAATTGTAAGTACCTAAAAAGATAATTTTTTTAATATTTTATAATTTTTGTTCATATATTCATTGAATTTTTAGATGAAAGTATCCACCACTTATTTTATGGCATATATTAAACCTAAAGATTTGTTACAACTTACTATCATTATTGAAAGACGCCAAAAGTATATATGTTTTTATAGTTATAAAAGTCTAATATAGATTATACAAGCACTATATTTAAAAGTGAAAATATGTTAGTTGTACCTGTTATGATCAAATAACGTCATAATTTGTCGATTATCCCACGCAGAACCTTTTATATCCATTGTTAACGCATCATCACTGATTCCTAGCAGTGAACAATTAACACATAGCTGCAATAGATAATTATATTACCAAAAAATAGTTAATAATACTTAAGGAAAAAAATTACTTGCTGATACCTTCTTCAGTGAAACAGGTTGTCCTGAAAAAAATGTGATCTCTAAATCTTTGTCTTCACCTGGTGAAATATAACCCTTCGACGGTTTTATAATAATGTGCTCAGCTTCGTTCCAAGTAAATTTATACAGTTTATCAGAATTATTAGCCATTATGACGGATCTCCTCTGTAGGGAAAATATCTCGCAACCACCAAAATCCAAAACATATTTAAGGACCGCCTGATCCAACCTAGCAGATTCACTTTGTTTGATGGATATTCGTTTACTTTTCCTTGGTTCTATCTGTTTTGATTTCTTTTTGTCTACTGGAGCACTCCGAGTTTTTTTTCTACTATCGAGTGTCGACACAGTTGACATTGTGCTATTCAAAAAAATACTATTACAATAATTATCATTGTGCTAAATAGTTTCAACATATTTCTCGTTATCTGCACACTCACCCTTCTGTAGATAACTTGTAAGCATCAAGATCTACGTCCATAGAAAGCATTTCAAGGCCTATAAGTATTACATCCTCCAGAAAAGCTTCAGCTTCGCACAAAACCTGAAGTTTAGACGAATTTGAATCGCAATAATAGATTTTGCTAAAAATTACTAAAAATTGAAATGAACAATTTTACGGTATAATATTCGTATGGGTTATCGTCTATGGAGAGTCTGACATCACAACTTATTCTTCCCTTTCGCAGTGGATTATAATGAACGTTTATTGTTGCTATTTCGTTTGGTTGCATTGTTATTGTCATGGAGGAATTTAAAAAATCTGCAAACAAATTTAATAGATTATCAAAAAAAAAAACCACGAAATATAATATTTTTAAATCAAAGAGTAATCTGTGATAACAAACCGTTGTTGCCTGATAGAATCATTCGTTCAGGTATTCGCAGCAGTACTTAACCAAAATACTGGTCTCGATTCTTGTGACCGTTGTATTATTTTAATGACAACAATAGTCTTGATAGAACTTATATTTCTAAAGTGAATAGCCTTACTGCTGACAGAACCTAAGCATGTAACAGGGAATTGCAATAACGACATCCTCTGCTGCTTTGTAAGTGGCGATACCATGTGTATTCTTGGGATAACACCTTCACCAATCAAACATATCTTGAATGATTGCTCTTGGTTGTCTAGTAATTTCAGTTTGATTTCTAACACCGCTCTATATTCCTGATAAAACAATTATAGTGTATACAAAATGCACTATTTTCGAGCACTAAAGAAATATCTCTAATTTTTACAAATTGCGCGTACAAATTCATAGAAAAAAGAATGCGCATGTCAATATATGGAAACATTTCTAAAAAGTTGCTTCGAAATTTGAATCTCTCATTTTTATCACATATATTATATATACAGTTAGACTGATAATAGTTGTAGGCTGGTAATTACAGAGAATACTAAAAGAACAACCGGCAGGATTTTTTAATTTTGAACTGATTGTACACTGTTGGCCTAATGGACCTCCACACCTTCACCGGACTCATACAAGCGGAAGGACTTTACAAAAGGTATACGACTGCCATTATCCTCAATATTTATATTCGTGAGTTTTTACTAATTTTAAATTCTTTAATCGCTATAAACGGCACTTAATTACCCATGTGCTAATAATAATAGAAATGCTCGCTTACAAGCAACTATCGTTAATGTTTAACTTAAATATTACCTTGAGTGCTTTAGGACAAAATATTATTCCCAAATATTTATGCAGTAACGGCTCTATATGAGTTTCATATTTATCTAAATAGAAGATTTCCTCGTTGCTATTAGACTGATAGTGTAGTCTCATCGTCAATGCACATGCAACCAACCCGCTGTTATAAAGATCTATTTTTCCAGTAAAGCTCGTATTTACAGTCACACAAAAGAAATGTAGTGTAACCGAATTCTCTACAAAGACGCAGTGTGGTGAAGACTAAAATAAAGGATATATTACTAAAACAAAACTTAAAATTTAATAAGGTAAAGATTGCGAGTTTTTGATGTAGGAATTAAATTTTTGGAATTACTGATCTGAATTTGAAAATTCTGTAACTAATAGTAAACAGCGTTATACCTGAATGTTAGTATATTACTATAAATTATATACTATTTTTATTGTCATTACGTTCTATATTATATTTATCGTAGGCAAACTCTACGGCATTTGCTACTGGCTTATTATATTAAGATGATATAAATATGAATTCATACCTCAGGGACCTTATATTCCGACAAATCTTTCACAATTAAATGTTCTCTAAACGTAGTCTCTATATTCCAAATATCTAAAGTAGGCATAGCACCAGTACCGACTAGTTTAAGAGGAACACCCTGTGCCTCAGCTGGGCATGTATCACTTATTACAAAGTTTATTATTTCCTCAAACTTCCTGGCTGCGGTAGCGAAGAACTGTATTTGTAGTGTACGACTAGTTCCGGGGGCGAGTAAATTATCCTCGTTCATTATTAGAAAATTACCACATCTCATCGGTGGATTTTTAATCCTTTAAAAAAGTGTTATATAATATCAAAGCTAAATTAAAATCTTGCACATTCCTTAATGAAAATCAACTATCAGTAGTTACTATAGGCCTTTATTTATTAATATTCTAAGCCACCCTTTTACTTCATCTCTTAATCAAACATGATTGCTCTTTGTAAAAAAACTTTTTGAGAATATTTAATCATTTGTTGTAAGAAATATTACAATATATAATAAAAAAACATATTAAATATCATGGCAAAAATCCACTAAAAAGGTATTTAAATATAAGCCTCAGATCAAAGACAGAATAGATCTATCTTGACACCAACCAACTATTAACTGCTTATCTGTCTGTTTTGATGGTATTCATTTGAAATGTTTATACTTAGTAGTACACATTTTATAATTATTTGCAACTTACTTATTGTCTTTTCCTTTCATTGATATAGAAGGAGCATCAGGATCTCGTTGATATTCGGATGGTAGAATAATTTCATACGTAAACGGACATTTACTTGTATTGTTTAATATAACTTCTCTCATTACTCCGCTACCAACCGGTATAATATGGAAATTTAATTCTCCCAAAGGAAATAAGGTAAAGCTAAAATAAATTTATCATCGCAAAACAAAAATCCAATTGACAAAATTGTTTTTTTTTAATCATTCCTCTATTACTCACGTGTTATAGAACGAAGCGATTGTAACACAAATGGGAAACTTTGCAACTACGACCTGGTCCTTGCTACCATCCAGCAATGAACAAATAAAAGCAGGTACATTTACAAGATTCATTGACGTCGCCGGTGTGCATTCAAATTCAATGGTAGTTAGCTTCAATGTAGCAGGTATTATACCACATTCAGGTGTTAACTCAAATGATTTCAATAAAGATGGTTCCGGAAAATTCTTCACCTTTTTAAACCTGGATTATGATAATTTATTATGAAATTTTAAATTGTATTAATTATTTATCTTCATAGTTTAATTCAACTATGCAATATGGATATATTTTACGTGTATTTGCTTTATAAAACACTTACTTATAGTAAATATTATATCTGCCACGATTTAGTAGATACATTTCTCTAACTACAGTTGAATTAACTTTTACATTGCCGTAATTAAGAAACGTTTCTGCAGGGTTTTCATAAGCGCATTCTACCGTTACATCATAGCATTCAGCAGATAAATATAGATTGTCGACCACCATTGGTTCTCCACGACCATCTGCATCGTAAATCTGGTATACAGAGAAATAAATAAATAGAATATTAAGAAAATATTTTACCAAATCTAGGTGTATAGTATTAACTATGTAAACCTTGATATATTAGACAATGTTGATTGCACGGTTGTTATAACGGAATGTCTAGGAAATCTAGAATATCCTGGTCACTATTATTATTGGTATAATCGAGAAGTATTTATTTGCAATTTTTACGCAGTCGTAAACTGCTCAGGTAAAAATTATGGCATTTACAAAAACTGTAGGTACATAACTTTATGTGAACCGACTAGAAGAACATACTAAAATATTATACAAATGCCTGACAACAGAGGAATTTAAAAGACAACTGAGCACATAATACTTGCGACACTTACATCAATAATTAACGTTTTGTGTGATACAACACCTACTTCACATGCAATATAAGTTACGGGTACAACTTGATTGTCATGCCTAGGAATTATGCCTGAAGTTTGAGCTATGATAAAATCTTCAATAAATTCTTCGATATTTCGTATTTTCCACAAAATCGGTAAAATTGAATCGTTTTTCACAATAAATCTATCATCTTCTCTACGGTAGAGCAACAATTTCCCATATTCTAAAAAGGATAATCGATATTTTTTTGATTAATAAAATACAAAGACTTATAAATAAGGTACATATTTAATTTTATTGATTGCGAGAAAACTTACCAATCATTTTAGTTAACGGTAATATTTCTACGACAGGAACAACTCCAGTACATCCGACATTTATAGTTATTATTTCTGGATTATCTTTAACACATAATAATAATATAGTATTGTATACTCCCATTTCTGTTGGTGCAGCCGATATAGTTAATTTATCTCGGCATCCAGGCTAAAATACATATAGATAAAAAGTGATAATTACACTATTCGAAACTAGCAAAAGTAATATCTTACTTAATTACTAACCTCCAACCGAATGAAAGTTTTATCTATTTGAAACACTGGTGTTTCTTCTTGGAATTCAATTTCAATATCTGCCGTTATTAATGATGAGTTCTGTAAGTTGATTGTGTATTCTTCTTCATAAACCCTAGAACAATATCGATTATTACTCAGGATACTACACTTAATAAGAGTAACTGAATAGTGAACACTGAAAAAATGCAAATAACATAAAGGAATTGTATAAATCACCTATTATCTCCTATAAATATAGGACCAAACTCAAACAATTCCAAATCATCTAAATAACTTATTTTGTAAATCTTATCTTCTCCAGTTCTTCTAACAAAATTTTTGAACATTTTCTTCGGTCGACTATCCAATCTGAAAACAACATAATTTCATCGTAACTTTATAATTGTCTAAACAACTACCATAAAGAAAAAAATTGAGATTTTGTTGTTAATTGATAAAACAAAAAAAATACTTAACCCAAAAATTCTTTCTCCAATTAAATCACTCATACATTATCAGCGAGCAACATGATGTATTTTATTTTCAAAACCTATATTAACACGAACGAAACCGCAAGCTAAACCTAGTATTAGATAAATACAAACAATTTTATATAAAAAAAAAAAATAGAGAAGAGATAAGGGAAATTAATTGTATACCTAGGCAAATCGCATATTCCATTTACATTAATATCGACTCTCGAATCTGGCCACCCACTGACTTCGATGAAACGTTTCAAGCTAAAATTACCCTCTACTTGTGGAGCAAACGAGTATTTACATCTAACTAGGTCACCAGGCTGCAGCACTAAACGACCAGCAGTTGCTGTAATATTAACAAAGTGTTAACCATTGTTAGAACTAAAATAGAGGTGATGTATTATTTTACAGAGATGAGGTTAATGTGTAAAACAATGCATTGTGAGTATCCCTGTGTTCACAATGAATACATGACCGGTTGGAAAAATGTGCAAAATTACCTAAAAACAAATACGAAAATTTTACATCCATATAAAATGAAACACTAAATTATAATTGTTGACGTCACGAAGAATTAATCATGGAGTAACTACAAACGGATATTGAAGTTTTCCCCGCTAAGCACTTACTTATTTATCCAATTGATTTACACTTAATAAAAATAAATAAAGATTGGAGCGAATCTATATTTGTGTGATATATTGCTAAAATTTAGAATATTCTGTTACCTGATATAGATTTAAGACTACTAAGAGGCGGTGGGTAAAAAGTATGCATTCTATCGTCCTCATTTGCAACATTTTCGACAGATGCAGAAGGTATTTCACTTGTTGAAGTCTGTGACGATGCTACCTGAAAGATTGAAAGTTATTTTATTTATCAACATATCTTATAAAAACCATGATTTATAACGACAAATATAATGAACCTTCTTCGCACACGTGCAATGCCATTTAGATAATATATTCAAAACATTATCTTGTGTAGAGTCGTCCAATAAACAGAGATCTGTCAGCTGATTACATTCACATTTCTTGATCTGCACAAATAAATAATATTAATGAAAACTATTATGTCACAAACATGTATTGTATTTATTTTTTTAAAGTGTATTTATTTATTCAATGGAAAATTTTCAATATACTTTTTATAAATTTGTTACAGTTGAATTGTTGTCGTCTTTTTTCATAGCTTATCAAATTGCATATATTAAGCAGTATAAGTTCAGTTTTCACCAGTGACAGAGAAGTTGAGGAATAATAGGTTAGCATGGTACGGGCATATTATGAAAAGAGATGAAAGTCATGGAACAAGAAAAGTTTTGAGTTTGAAAATGGACGGATATAGTAGTAGAGGAAGACCGAAAAAAGTGTGGATGGACTGTGTGAAAAATTATATGTGTATAAAATGTGTAAATACTGAGGTGACTTTTGACTGGGAAGAGTGGAAAAAGAAAACATGTTGTACCGACCCTACTTAGGTGGGATAAGGGTAAGATAATGATGAAGCTGTATAATTCACATAGAAGCTTATCACAACTACTAACAAAAGTTGTTTTTTTAATATGTAATAATATAATTTTTTTATGTTAGCGCTCCAATTCTGTTAATTATTTTGAATTAAAAATAATGAAATAACCGGTGATTCATCTAAAAAACACCATTTTAGCGAATCTTCATTATGTATATTGGGGAATATCTTTGGAAGCAGCACTGTAAATTCTTTTCTATTCATAGGACACTTTAGAATATCAAACTCCTCTTCTTTTTTCAATGCTTCTTGAACTAATGGAGAAGTCAGGAACATATTTACTAAAGCTTTTTTGTACTGTAAGCACGGACACACGAGCATAGTCAATGGGAAGCCTCTTTTGGAAAGATTGACTTCCGATACCTGTAATACAAAATGTTAGGTATAAATGATTCACAATGTGAAGTGGAAACTATTGTATACGGAAATAATATGTTATATGAACAATAAATTAATTTTTGAACTCAAGAGAGGGATAGAGCGAATGGTATAAAAATATTATAACTTAAAACCATGAACTGTGAAAAGTAATTCTATATTTAGACATTATATTAAAAATAGATTAAATACCATTCGAAGATTTTCGCGGATCAATCCGAAATATGAAAACGAAATATGTGATGACAGTTTATACAGGAATTTACATGATATTAAGTGAAATTTAACACTTATGTTAACAATAAATTAGCACTTATTTCAGCGTTACTAACAAAATAACTGTAGAAAACGTGAAAGATTGCACGGAGTCCCTTTTTAAAGAATTAATAATAATAATATAAAACATTTTTTACTTGTAATTGAACATCTGATTTCTTTTTGGCTTTCTTCTGAGCTGTCCCTACAACTTGACCGTTGAATCCATACAGAGGGCTTCCTACATCACACTCATCTAGTATCCAATTATTAGCAATATTGATAAGATGTTCATATATATTCTTATTATATTCATTATATTTAGTGTTCATCACTAAATATTCACTGGTAGGCTTTCCTAAAAAGTTAGAAAACTGACAAATAAACTTAATGCTTGAAACAATAAAAAGAAAGGGATTTGTAACGCGTGCTACCTTTTATATCTTCTTTTTTTAACTTTTTCTTAGATTCTGATGCATTCACTGTCAATAATGATTTACTGTGTTCTGTAATTAAAATGGCAAATACAAATATAGTTTATATCTATTATATTAAAGCAACTTTTGCAATAACTTTTCTCGTATTAATTATTTTTAAACATTGTGTAATTTGTATTTTCATAAACAGCGAAATACGATTATAATATAAGTCTAGACAGTTATGTTTATGACTTAGTTAATGGCTTAGATAAATTAATTATTTTGTTATAACTTCGAAATCTTACCTTTACCACTTTTCTCTTTCTTCGCCGAATCATTAGGAAGCCTATAAAAATAATATGACCATTACCGTTAAGCAAACATGCTGTATCTTTTTGTTGTGATTATTATTTTATCTAACCCAATTTTATCGTAATATTTTCTTCTCCGTTCTTCAAAACCGTAACACACATATAAGCTTTTTAATTCAGGAGATGCAGATGCATATTCCTCCTCTGTCATATCTTCAAATAATTGTATAATATTTTCTATTTCACTTTCATCGTACACTTTACAAACATTCCTGTAATTATTACTATGTTATAACAGAACAGGTATACTATCAAAATTATAATAATATAAATAGAAAACGTACTCTTCAAGAAAATCATTTTCTCTTTGGGTCTCTTCATAAGACTGTACCCATTTATAAAAGTCAGACTGACATAACACTAGGTGTATGTTAGGAATAGTACGTTTACATTTCAACACAGTGCTAAGAACTAAAGGTGGACTCTTCATGATAATACTTGTTAATGAGTCTAGTATAAAACCTTTATTGAATCTTGCTTGTATAAAATAGTCAGTAAGAAGTTCTTGTATTAATTCCTGTAAAATAATTATTTGTTATCTTTAATAAAACATCGTTTATTTTTAAACTTTATAGGTTTTAGTGTTTGACAACAGTCTCAACTAATTTTAAATGGTGATGTGTACTAAAATGGTAAACACGCTAAGCCTAGAGGAACTGTTCGGTTGCTAGAATACACCAACAGGTGCTAGGCGACAGATTTTTAACTTGAAGGTGGTATCTAATCAGGGGTGTTTAGAAAAAGCCCTACAATTATGCCATGGTTTCATCACAATATTTCCCTTCACCGAAAGCTACAACTCATTACCAAGGATTCGAAATTACGTCGAATTCACGTACAATTTTATATCAAATAGTAAGTATAACATAACATGGCCAAATAAATGAATGAATACATATCGCATAAGTATTTAACAAGGAGATTTCAATATATTCGACATATGATATAGATAAAACGTAAATACAATAGAATACCATTTGAAACATCGTTGTCGATCCCAATGCCCCCAGCGCTGAATGCGAGGCGATTGATGAATTTGGTGATTTCTTTTTCTTCTTATCACTGGCTTTTGATCGAGGTGTACCTACGTTTTTGTTGCTCGCTAAAAATTCTATTTTTTTCCAAATTATATCATAATTATCTTCTTCACATTCAACAAATATTTCTGTAAAATATAACAATGTAACTGGAATGTTCGAAAACTAAATCGAATATTATAAATATTATCTGCATAAATAAAAATCAACTGACGAATATATGTAAACGCATCCATGAAATAATCTCTTTATAAAAAAGTGTGTGAAACAGAAGAGATAGGAAGTTCTTCCCGAATATTGGCAGAATTCAGAGGTCTATATTTAGTTGTGCAGTTGTCATTTTATCTCCATTAGATCATCATACTGTAATGGGAGGATATGGTCTCGTTTTTCGTGTTATTACTTCACACGGGTGAAGCCGTGGCGAGCAGCTAATAATAAATCATTTTTACCTTCACTGTCTTCTTCGTTATCGACAGAATCACCTCTAGCGTACTTCCGTGATGTTTCGTAAATCTCTTTTATGACTCTCATAATAGTAAACTTAGCTGAACACTCGCAAACACACAATGCCTCTACGATACAATTATCTATATTCAAAGTTGGTATATGTAGATTTTTACCGAGAGTGTATGCCATTTCTTGACATTGTTTTTCTGAAATATTTGGAATGAAATTTGAAAAAGATACAGTAATAATAGATTACAATGTATTTTACCTCTCGTCTATTCATCGAAATTCGATCATAAAAATGAGATAATTAATTTTTCAAATTTCAATATTACAAAAAAAAATTACTTTTTCCAAAAAAAATATTGATATGTTTTTCATCTGCCTATTCATTTGCCTATTTCATATGCCTATATGTAGACTAATGGTCGTCTAGTGTTTTAAATTCGACTAAGTGTCAATCTAAGGAGAAAAATAAACTATTAAAAAAAATACACTAAAGCTGGTTAATATCTACACAAAAGAAAATTGATGGAGAAATAGTAGAAGGTGTACGTAACAGTTTTTTCTCTGCCCATAAATATATAGATTATTATCGTCTAATATTAGGCAGAATCTCAGATATACAGAACTTTAGATAACAAATTACTAACTTGGGAAAAATTTTATATGATGAATAAGCTTATGTCGGAGTAATATTAAAATTCTCTACTCTTCCTAATATTTAAAATTATGAATATATAGAAATTATGGTGAATCATTGTGTACCCTGTATTGAATAACTTAATCAAACGACAATTTTATAGAAATTAAATATTTCTACCTTCACATGGAGAACCGTGCACAAATATTATCAGACCTTTAACATATTTCTCAATTCCGGGATCTCTTGATATGTGATCAAATGCCTGAAGACATTGTTTTAAAGGGTCCACGTTATTCTCTTTCATTGTTTTAAATTCCTCTGAAAATTTTATAAACACTATTAATAACAGTATTCATTATCATTGAAGAAAAAAATGACAGTTTTATAAACCTGCAATAATTTCTGCTTCTGTTCGGAATTTTCTCGGAGTAGCTTCTTTAGGAGTCAATGACTTCGGTGCATTTTTAGAACTCTTCATTTTTCTAAAACACAGGTAAAATACATAATTAATCATGATATCTCATTCCCAATGAGAATTAACTCTTTAGCAGCTACCTATTTTCTACCTATTTTCCTAACTACAAGTAGTGAAGTAAAAATTACTTGACAGCGGCCGAAGACTTTCCAGAAGCCGATCTAGCAGCTGCTGATTCTACACCCATAGTTCTAAAATGCATTGAAACATTAATAAGCACATATAATCAAAATGACTTTAATTATACCCAAACTCATTCATGTAAATACATATAACGCACTTTCTTACTCGTTCAGTGAAATTCTTATAAAAGTCTAAAACTTCGCGTGGTAGTGTATCGCCAGGTCTAATGACTGGCAGTAGCATTTCTTCTGGTTTATTATAATATTTATACAGTAACTGGTACACATCATCTTCTTCTTTCCACTTCCTGATCAATGATAATAGTATATTATTGACGTATTTATTTATTCTTACTGTTGTTTATTGCATATGATAAGGTTTACAACCACAATATAAATAGACGTCAAATCACTTACTCGTCACTGTGCGCTATTATCAATTCAATCGGAAAAGGGCATGGGTTAGTAAGACCAAAGTACATGTCTGTGGTCTCAGACCATGGTAAAGTAGGTGGAAAATTCACATTAGGACCAATTATATGTACTTGAGGTAAAATCCCTTGGCCAGTTATGGGAATTATCAATCTATTTGGATTCATATGAAATCTGAAGATTAGTAGGCCCTCATACAACATCTGCGTATTTAAAATAATCCGTTATAAACATATCTACGTCTATATAAATACTTAGAATATATATTTGTACTCATTAAATTTAAAATGTATTTGATAAAATTTTATGGAACTATTTTAAAAATGTCTCTTAGAATTTCAGGAGTGCTATAGGCTATGACATAATAAATAATAAATAAAATAAAAAGCCTTTTTTATTTCTTGAATTAACATATTACAAATTTCTTTTCTAGTGTTTAAAGTTAATAATTTTGCTTAATTTTTCTAATATAATTTTTGTGTTAGTTTCTTAAACCTTGTTTATAATTAATTATATCTAAGTAGTAAATTTTTTGTAGTTTTTCTTATTAAAAAGTTTTCTCTTATTCATAACTTTCTGTTATTTCTACAAGAACCCCAGGTTGGGTAAAGGCCTCCTCCAATGATGCCCATTTGTCACGATCTTTTGCTGTTAGAGTCCAATTTGTACCGGCGGTTCTCTTTATTTCGTCGTCCCATCGTGTTATTGGTCTTCCTCTTCCTCTATTGCCTAGTGGGCCTCTCCACGTCGTTACTTTTGCAGTCCATCTCTGGTCGGTAAGCCTTGCTATATGTCCTGCCCATTTCCATTTCAGCTTTAGTGCGGATCTCAAGGCATCTGTGGCTTTTGTTATGGATCGTATCTTCGTGTGTCTTATTTTGTCAAGCTTCCTTACCTTAAGCATGCTACGTTCTAGTCCTCGTTGGCATGTGACTATTTTGTGCTTTGCTTTAGCGATGAACTTCCATGTCTGACATCCGTACGTCAAACATGGCAAAAGACTAGAGTTCATAATCTTTGTTTTTAAGTTTATTTGCAAATTACTTATGAGAATTTCCTTCAAACTCCAGTATTTATTCCACGTTTGACGTACCCTTCGTTCTATTTCAGTGTCGTTGTTTTTTCTATCAAAGCTGACTGTTTTTCCTAGATATATGTACTTGTCCGTATAGTTCAGAGGGTTTCCTTTAATTTTGATTGGTGTTTTGCTGCTGTTCGTCATAGTCATAGTTTTGCTTAAATTTATTTCTAAACCTGCATTTGCGCTCGTTTCCTGTAAGGATGTCATCATAAATTGTAGCTCTGAACTTGTCTCTGATAGTAGCGCTATGTCGTCGGCAAATCTTAGATGGCTTAAGAAAGCACCCTGTATATATATTCCTGATCTGCTCCAATCTAGCTTGCTGATTTTGTTTTCTAGTACGGCTATAAATAGTTTTGGGGATAACGGGTCTCCCTGTCTTACTCCTCTCATTATGGGAAAGGTTGGACCTAAGGTATCTAGTTTGATTCTACCCACGTTGTTATTATATATACTTCTTAAGACCTTGATGTATATTTCGTGAACTCCTTGTTCTCTCAAGCTTTCCCATATGCATGTGTGTGTTACTGTGTCGAAGGCTTTTTGATAGTCAACAAATGCAATGTATAAGGGTCTTTGTTGTTCTTGGTATTTTTCTATAATGAGTTCCAGGGTGTGGATATGGTCAATGGTGGAGAACCCTTTCCTGAAGCCGGCCTGCTCTACTGGCTGTCTAGATTCTATTGCAGGACTAATTCTTGTGTTAATTATGGTGGAGAACAGCTTATATAGAGTTGGTAGTAAGCTAATAGGTCGGTAGTTGCTTATTGCTTTAGGGTCACCTTTCTTGTAGATTAGGATAATGTTAGAGTCAGACCATTGTGAAGGTGTTTTGGAATTTTGTAGAATCATATTGAACAGTTCAGCCAGGTATGGGGCCAGAATGGAATCTGCTCTCTTCAAAGCTTCATTCGTGATACCGTCCGATCCAGGTGATTTGTCTAGTTTGAGACTTTTAATTGTCTCAACAACTTCGGCTGCATCTATTGGTTTAATGTTATCTTCACCGCCGTTTTGTGTGGTGATATCGTTATCTTGAGTTAGGCTGTTTTTTGTCTTGTCGCTGTAAAGGTCTTTATAAAAGTCCGAAGCTGTAGTGATAATATCCGTACGTTTGTTTAGGTCTACGTCTAACTTTTTCAAGCCCTCTATCCAGCTCTTACTTGTTCGTAAGTCTTTGTAGGCCTTTCTTGTGCTTCCGGAGCTTTTTAAGTGTTTTTCTATAATCGCTTGTCTGTATTTTTTATAATCATTTTTTATATATCTGTTGACTAACTTGTAAAGTGCGGAGAGTTCATTTTTCATAGCTTTTGTTTTGTTTTTGGTTTGCTGCAGATCCTTCCGCCTTTTAAGTAGAGTCAATGTTCTAGTTGATATTATTTTGTGCTTTTGAAGTACCTTGCTTTTAACTCTAGCTACTTTTAAGCTACATGTAATAGCATTTGTTATTTGTTATGACTATGACTATATAGGCTATGACATATTTAAGTAAAATAACTACTTGAACTATCGTTGACATTCTCGTTTGCCCTACAGTAAATAACATAAATTATTGACATAAATTATAGCTCCCTAAACACTAAGTAAGACTTTTTAACAATAAAAAAAAAACATTATAATCCTGTTACTTTAACTTTGCAGGTTTTAGTGAACCACAATCTCACCTATTTGGAGGAAAGAAGGACGAAGTGGTCTTAGATGATAAACACGCTCGCCCTAAACGAAGAATGGTTCGCTGCCTGATCACAACTATAGATACTTGGCGACGGATTTTCAATTAGAGGATGGCAGCTAAACAGGCGAACATAGAAAAACCTTATCCCCATGTTATAGTATCCTTCACTGAAAACTTCCGCAAGTCGTTAGACTTGGTACTCTTGCATATACAACTGTGCCATCATCGCTTATTCGCATACGTTATTTGTAATAATTTATAAATAAATTGATAATAGCAATGAAGAATATGAATACACGATTAATAATAATTATTTGCTCATACAATGCAGTATTTAAAAGAAATCATTTTATAAAATTTTAAAGAGGGCCCAAAATGATTGCTCCAACTTCATTAGCCTATCTATATACGTATTTAATGCGTAGTCTGTGATGAACGAATTACACACTGTCTGAAAACCAGAATGAGAAATTTAAAATTTCAAGACTATAAATCACCGTTACATTGATGTTGTGAAGAAAATGATATCAATGATAAATATTTATTTCTTTTTAATCGACTGTTTTAGATATTACGGTTTTGTTGAGTTTTTTTTATTTGTTATGTGAACGATCTCGATTTGGGGTATACAGTTAAGGACGCACTATATAAGTCGCCTAATGCAAAATAATTGTAGTATGGAATCAACTACGATTTGGTTAAAGGGCCATAATTTTACGACAATATATGATTGCTTCTGAACCTAGAACTACAAAAACAATTCCAGGATACTAGTTGTACAGTAATCTTGACTTTATTAAGAAAAGGCAAGGTCCATTAGATACTAAATTGTCAGACTTGTATAATTAGACAAACCTTTATTAAGTATTCTGTTGATCAGATTGACGTACGATAATTATAGTAAAATAAATTATTATTGCACTTATACTTATCTCGCTACGTTAAATAAAAAACGGTTAAAGGTGAATTTTTAGCTTGAAATATTCTATTCTATATAATTCGTGTTTTTATTCAAACGTTTATTCATAATATTTAATTTCGTCGTTCAAACTATTAATTCTGCTTAAAACTCTTAAAAATTTTAAATTATTGTTTTTTAGGTATACGTTAAATAAGTATAAATTCATATGTGTTTTTTTGTAATAAGTACTGGTAGAATATATATTATGACTTACCTCCAAATTAGGCTTAAAAGCGATACTAAGCCACCCCCCTTCACCTGGCTCATATTTTCCAGAATTATCCGTAACCGATATAGGGTTAGGCCCTGGCACTTTAAGTCTAAGTGCAACGTACCAAACACACGTAGGTTTGCCTCTGGAAGTAACAATTGTCAGAAGCATGAGAAAACACAAATATAAATATTTGTCTATGTACAACTTACACATTCTTTAATGGTATGTTCGATATTATTTTATCACCACATCTCACGGAACCAAAACATATTTCTTTAACATTCGTCACCAGGTAGGGTACAGCACAAAGCGCTTTCATTTGTATGGGGATCGTAACACCGAAGGGTACCTGCAAATGTAAAACGTATTCGTAATAAGCTAATCTAGTATCTTCACAAGATCCGCAGATGTCGTTTCCGTTCTGTATACATTTTTTGGCGTAACTTAATAATAGAATATGTTTATAATATATTTTAGTAATTGAGTACTTTGTAATATATATGTATATAACTAGAATCGATAAGATTAAGAATGATAATATAATAAGATGATAGAATAAGATATATATAATAAATATAATAAGACCAGTCGTGTCATATAGATACGAGTGCTGGGCTACGAAAGAGACGGATGAGAAAGATTACATGTGGCAGAGATGCGAATGATAAAATGAATGTATGGTGTAACCAAAACGGATAACATTAAGAAGGAAAGTTAGATGTCAGAGGAAGGTTGACACAGTAATTAAGGAATAATAGGTTAGCATAGTATGGGCATATCATGAGGAGGGATGAAGTCCATGTAACTAGAAAAGGTTTAAATACGAAGATGGACGGATAAAGAGTAGAAGAAAGACCGAAGAAGGTATGAATAGATTGTGTGAAAAATTATGTGTGTATAAAATGTGTATTATATGTGTATAAATACTGAGATGACATCATACAGATCTGACAGGGGAGAGTGGAAAAGGAAAACATGTTTTGCTGACCCTACTTAGGTTGGATAAGGGTTAGAAGATGACGATGAATTGAGTACTATGTAAGACAAAATCCGTAAGTGCTATTTTACAAAGAAAAAATAAAGACTATTTTTGTATGGTGTTTAATTTATAGAATGACTGGCTTTTGCCCTCCACTTTGCTGGTGTTAATGATATGGTATGGTATGGTATGGTGTATATGACTTGTCTCTCTGGAATTATAGTATTTTTTGGATAACAAACTCGCATTCGCATTTAGAATATTACTAGTTAAGATTAGCTATTTATTAGTATAATAAAATATGGTTATTTGGAACCCCTATGAAATTGCTATTTATTTATAATTGAAAGGCAATAGCGACTAAAAATGTTAGTTTTGTTAAAAAATTAGCCTTGAATAATTTTTAAAGTCGTACAACATCCGTCGGATTAATTTCAGTGTTCTAAAACATTGGTGGAACTATTTTAAATCTTAAAATGTATTAAAAATATGCTACAAGACGTTATCGTTCTGAATAAAGTCAACTAGGGGAATGGGCAGACTTTGCTTTGTAATACCAATTGAGTTCTAATTTACCTTTTGGGGTAACTTAAATTACACGAGTAATTATTAAACCTGACCATCATTAGTAAACTTGAGTAACCAATATTTATTATAAAATATACCTTTAATGTAACGCCACGTTTATTTCATACAATATAACAGATACCTCTAAATTGAATGATGTTTCAACGTTTTCTTCTAATTCAACAAAATCGTTAGGATTAGGCGAAAACACAACTTCCAATTTTCCTGTTTCGCCAGGATTCAATTTTCCACAAAGTTTAATTCCCAGCCAACCGGGAACTTGGGTCCCTTTTGCTAAACGCAACTTTGTTACAATTGGACCATAATTTATAATCTCAGCTGTACAATGCACCTGTTTGTAGTTTATATAAAGAAAATCAAAAATTTAACTTCATATAAAAATATATATCAATAGTATCACATAAGCACTATTTACCGTACTGCCAGTTATCACAACACCATAATCAATTACATAAGGCGTTGTATAAAATCCTGGTATCGGTCCCATTTTAGAATCAGTGGCGTAGATCGTTAATATTTCCGGTCTTAATTTTATATGATTCATCACTAACATTCTTTCTATTGCCAATTCTATGTCCATTGTTGAAGGATAGCCATCCTTCATAAAAATAATGTCAATGTTACATGAACAAGATTAGAAACTACATAAATTATGTTGTATATGTATGTATAAGTAGGAGTGGCTGCGCCACCTTTAAAACATAACGTATGTCGTTAATAAAGTCAGTGCGTTTCCAACTTGCTTTGTGTAATAATTTCGCGTTCCGAACTAACAAATTATAATATAAAATTAAAATATTTTCTTAAGTTTCTACTTGACACGCTCTCCTTTTCACGTGTTAATTCAGAATTCCAATTTTAATGAAGACTCGAAAATTATAAAATCAAAAATATGCCGGTATTCTCACTTACGCTTGATTTTGATAAATATCTTTGTTGAATCTAACATAAGATAGCTATAAACGTAAAAAAAACGTAATTGATGATGGTTTACTTCGAACACTTGGATTCATAGAGCAACAAAGCTGCGAGCGGTCTAAGCCGTTTCATAATTCTATGCTTGGATTGAACAATTTTCTAAATAAGATTTTAAAATTTTCACTTCTGTACTTCGAGTGATTTTTTCAAATCTATTTGTAGGATAGGTACAATTTGGCATTGCTTTGAAGAGTAGCTATAACGCTACCTACGATCATTTTGGATAGACGAAAGATGTTAGAAATAATGAGACCGTTTCTCTTCTTCACGAGTAAAGTTAATTTTAATAACATTATCAAACTACTCCCAATCGTTACATTTAGTATAATAAAAATTAGTAAACACGTGATAAAATAATAATACATTTTGTGTTTAATGAAACTTATTCATACCGATTTTGTTTGTGGCGCCAATAAATTACCAACTAGGATGCATTCTATTTTTTGTCCAGTATGTAACAAACAACAACATTTTTACTAACACACACACAACAGTTTTATTAATTATTTAGTAATTAAATAAGATAAAAAACCTAGTTAAATATCCCATAAATATTTACCCAAGTTGAGCAAATATACCAGTCATTCCGAAAATCAGGATCGTCAAAGCACTTTTCAGTGAGAGGTGAATTCAAGTGCTCTGAAAAGGGTTTTACAAAATATTCGCTAATTGCTTTTAAATATTCTACCGTTAACGACGGTATTGCTAAATATCCCGCTTCAAGATATATCTGCAATGAGATAAAACCAACTAGCAAACATTGGACTCGAAATTGGATGTATCGCTATAAATAAACAATACCTATTTTTTATGAGAAATTGTGTTCCTTATTTTACACCCAAAATAAATTTTCTATTATTATTTGTTTAAAATTGTAGTACTATAAAACAATAACGAATTTTAGAAGCAAAGGAAATTTTAAAATAGAAAACAGTTCACTGTTGTCAACATTTACATAATAAAATATTTACAGAAAACCATCAATTTACCTTCATTACTTCTGGTCTAGGTAATGATATATAGACTTGCGGAATAACCCCCCAACCAAACACTTCAATAGGGACATGCGGTAGATGTCCTAACTCTAGCAGAAATACTCTGTTGAAATATCCTATTACTCCTGGCCTCATAACTATTTTCATTTCTATTTCCTCTTGTGGTGCCAACACTTTATCCGTTGGAATTAAATTTAGAATACTTGCTTCTAATTCATTTTCAAGTTTAGGTTCGCATAAATATGTTCTAATTTCAAAAGGTAATTGAGCGTCGTTTGATATTAGTAATTTTTCAATGGCTTGTTCGTGAAAAGATTTTATTTTAAAATTAAGTTTTTGTGTGTTTATGTTATACATTAAATCGGAACTTTGACCTGTAATAATGATTGATTCTGATGGCCCTCCCAATACTTCACATTCAAGTAAAGCACGAACATTTGTATTTTGTGGAGGCTTGAAAATTACATGAATGTATTGCATTTCGTTAGGCTTTAACAGACCTCGATGTGGAGTCAATGAAAATATATCGTTCACGTTAATTTTATCAGACTTCGTTTTTTTAGGAAACTTGCTCGCCCAATCAAATTCTGAATCATATTCCCCATCTAACATTGGAGTTATAGTTTTGATAACTCGACCATCCATCAATTCAATACCACAAATGAAATCGTCTAAGTTAGTAATATTACAAACGTCTTCGTGGGGCAATGGCGTTATTTCTTTATGGGAATTTTCACACACAGTTAATTTTTCCATATGAGAACCTGTTGAACTTTGATAGGTTAATATTCCACGCAGTTTACTTGCTGAAATAATAAAGATATAAAACCTTAATTCTTTTATGTAATAAATCAATGATCACCAGTATATAAATCGTTACTAACCGCTAGGTTCTGTATCATCAGTGAAAGAATTATCTTCGCTTGAACGTTCAATTTTAGGTAGTTCTGACTGTAAAAAAGTTACAAGTTACAAGTTACAATAATTAGGGCACGTATGTTCGTTTTCTATGACTCTTGATAATTTCTACTTTTACTGAAATATCTTCCTACCAGAGACGATGTGGTGAATCATGTTTCCTGAATCTTCTCTTTGTAAAAATCTATCTAATACCCCAAAAAACATTAAGTTATTATAAACTGAATAGTATTTATAGTAACGAAAACCAATATCCCTTTTAAAATAATACATAAAGTTGAATTACAAACTAAACTAATATAAAGTGCACCGTACCGTATAATATATACGTCATAATTTGTAGGATGCCCATTTATATATGCGCATATTAAACCGTTCATGACTTTGAAACGCGACAAGATGTTGAGGGGATTAGATTTCTTTCAAAATTATGTATAATATCCAACAAAATGAATTGATATTTTTTGTCATTACTATTTTCCTTACGCTTCGTCACACTGTGATGTATTGTGTAGATATAATGCTAATCCACGTTTCGACTTGTAAGCTTTCGTGTCAAAGGTCAAAGGATCAATTATTATAATACAAACAAATTTAAAGGTGTTAAGTGTTAGGTTTCCTTTTAAATTCTTCCTTTATCTTTATTATGAATTTGTAACTGTACTAGTATTTTAGATATGTTTTCGTTTTTAGCCTTCAATTATTTTTATGTAGTAATATTTTTATTTTTGTCTTATTTCAATTTTCACAAATAAATTTTATAAGCAGGTCCGAATGAAGTTATATTTGTACATGTAAACCAGTGTTCATAAAAAGTTTTCCATACAAAATTTTTCACGCTGTTTTTTAAAATATTTGTATTGTTTAGCCAAGGTAGTGGATACTTTTCGCTTTGCTTTTATGACTAGCTAATATTTCACGGAAGGTCTAAGTGTCGAGAACGATTTCCCTTTTGAAAATTTTACCCGTTGCCACTGAGTACTACTAAAAGCGACTGTTAAGGTATTTGTTCCTAAATTACCAAGATTGAATTCGTTTATATATTTGTAACACTTACCACAACAGAATTTGTAGTTATACATTTTTTCCACTGAAGTCGATAGCAAACGAGCAATGGAGTTATATTCTGTATTTTTATAGTTTTACTTTCCAAACTGCCATTTAGAATGCATTGGAAGTCTACTCTGGGTGACAAGACAAGTATATTTGGAAAATTTACTTTTCCAGTGACTTTAATCGCATCCTTAAAAGACAGAGAATTTAAAAAAATATTTAATGAAGCAATTTATTTTAATAGTTTTACTAATTCAGTTCGTACTTTGTTCCTGTGCCCTTTGAATTTAATCCTCATTAAATCACAATACACTCTTGACTTTAAAGATAGATGTTTAGTTGTATCAAATAAGATTTGAATCTTCATTACTTCTTGATCTTCCAATAGTTGCTCTACTGAATGTGTCAGATTAAACGCCATTTTAATTTTATTTATATCTTCGAAAAAGTGCAATGGCCCTTTACGATTTGGTTCAACTGGTTTTAACGTCAAAAAATCAACAAATAATTGTGACTGACGTGGGCCTAGTTCATTTGTGATACTAGGCATATTTAAATCAGTTTCATTGTAACAAATACAACAGCATACATTTTCTTCTTCGGGTAATATTTTATATGTATCTTGCTTCTGGATTATAGCAAATGGTGGCTTGATACTGATTTCAATATCTAGTGGTAATTTGGAGACATTTTTTACAGAAATAATATCTGAAACAAACAGTGTATATTTGCTGAAATTAAGTAAGTATACATTTAAAGTGTTTATAACATAAACTTATAAAAGTTGCAAAAATATTGATAATGTATCTTTAAAGACATGGAGATTTAGTCAAATATTCTGTGATGACAGAATTACCTGTCAAATTGTAAAATTCACTATACGGTCCATAATCATATTGTAAGTCAACAACTGACGAAGATACTTCAATTTTTGGGTCAACAAATTCTGCCGTGATCTGGCATTCCAGCAGTAATTCTTTCTTATTTATTCCCTCGACGCTTCCAACTAAATACCACATTTCTTTCACAGCTGTAATTTTGGATGAAGAACCTGCTATCGATAATTCAATTTTTTCTCCGGCAGCCAACTTAAATACTCTAGGATCTAATGTAAAAAACCCTCTGAAACGTAAAAATAAGAAGCTATATAAAACGAAAATTTGAACAAATAATTTTAGAACGCAACATAATACATACGCAGTTTGCTGTTTAGTTTTTGGAGCTTTGTAATGCTCACTCCATTCTAGAGCGTGCAGTCGTGTACCACAGTTCTCTACAGTCACTTTGCAATTTAGAGGTGTTTTAGTAAAATGACGTCCCAGCACTACTTTGCTTCGAAGTTCACCAACCACGATACTACTTCCGACGCCCGAAGCAGATAAAGGGACGAGCTGTTTAAGACGATTACAAACATGAGATATAAGAAATTACAATTAAATCGAGGTAGAATAAAATTTTAAAATTGATTCTATTAAAGGATTTTTAATATTAAATGAACTCACTATATCCTTTACTTTTTCCAACTGAATTACAGCTTTATTTGTATAAGTTGCGGCATCGATTAAATATAGAGATACAATTAAATCTGTCTCAGATTCAGGTTCAATGTATCCCTCTGAAGGTTGGATTTGCCATCTTCCGTCCTTATTGAACTAAAATAATATATAAGTATTTATATTTTATATATCTAATTATAACTTCGATATTTCGACCCTGTTATGTAAGTCGTGGTCATTAACAATCTACTTCAAATTTGCTTATTTAACATAAGTGGTTATACCTATTTATCTGACTTAGATAACGTTAGATAACGAGAAACCCAAATATAATTTCAAGAATTTGTTACTTACCAGGAAAGTTTTAAAGTAAACGTTCACAGGTGAATCATTATACAATGTAAGTGTCTTTTGCGTTCTATTTAATAATTTTACTTGGCCCCAGTGTAAATTAATTGGAAAACAGGTGACTATGGGTCGGACTCCGCAACCTGTTATGTAGCATATATCAATTGGCTTTGATAAGCCAAACAAATTCAACCTGTTAATAAGAACTTACACTTATTTATAAGACAAATAATGCGACAAGTTGGTAACATTTATGTAAACAAAAAAAAGAGATTTATTGTGTAAGAAATCATAATAAATAATTTCATAATTAAAATACATGATCAAGTATATTTGCTAAGAATGTACCTCTACTAGAATATTTTTTATTTCAGTATCAATGTCAGCTTAAAGTTGAAGTAAAATAAGAAGTTACCTAACATAACATTCTTGAACACCTAGAACACTCGTCTTAATTGTGAATGGCAGTCTAATAGTACTGAGAGGTTCAATAAAACCTTCTTTTATACCAACATTAACTTGTAGTGTAGATTCTTCCTAAGGATGCAATAAAAAATGTTTAAAATTACCGAACCGCAATTTAAAAAATACAACACAAGTTGGTACCTTCCGAAACTGCTATCTAATCTTATTCATTAATTAATTTATATATCCCAAATATAAACTATATACTAAAGGTTTCAGTTCATTTTATTACCTCAGGCTCTTCCAAAGTATAGTATCCCCACTGTTCATTTGAAGATATAATTATTTCATCGTTATATGAGAAATCGATAAAACAAGCACGTAATTTTATGTCAGGTGCTGGTTTGATTTCAGGAACCATAGCGTTGAACATTACGGGTACAATGATTGGAGGGCTATCAGATTTTTCAAGTTCAAGTTCTAAGGAAGTGTGGTTGACTCTTACCAAGTTGGCAATTAGCGTCACCTGAAATATTGTATTTAAGTATGTATCTGTCTGATAATAAAAAAAATTGGAACGAAGTTTCTTAACGCGGCTTGCGGTGGTAATTGGTTAGTAAAAATCATCACGTAAAGAAGAAACGTTACGCCTTCTTCATCTGAGTTTCTCTATCTTTCTCTATATCTTTCTACGTTACGGCGTTACAACCCTCCATGCGACTTTCTGTGTTTCCCTGTGTCTTTCCAATGTATACGAAGGTGCGTGTACTTGCGAGTATTAATTCGAGTAGACGAGCATTTTGCGCTGCCGGTTGTATAGCCTCAATACCGAACGCGTAGAAATTACATTAAACTCATTTTATTTACTACATTTTTAAATACCTTATAATTCACTATTTTATACCAAATTTTTAATAAACGCATATTTATCCTAAAATATTAAATGAGAGTTTTTTATTTGATTCCTTACTTCACGTTAAGAAACTTCGTTGTCGATGACGGTCCCTTGATCGCACACGGTTTTTTTTTTATTTAGTAATTTGTTCATTTTCAAAGAGTTATACCACTAAATTTACTAAAATTAATAACTTAACATACGGGTAATAGTTATTATTAGTTAGATAACATAATATTTGATTGCCTGTTTTAATATTTTTATTATGTTATGAGAAAATATGGAGAAAATTAAAAAGAAGTTTTTCCGGTACATAATCATCTTAAAGTATTCACCTTCAAAGAAATTTTAGATTTTGGCTTTATACTGATTTTGCAAGGCTCAATATTAAACTCTCTAGGCCATTGAGGAATTTCAGGTTTCGGTCTTTCAGCGACTGCGTAGTCGGTTAGTGTTATGCTACCGATTTCAGGTCCATCAGATGATATTTTTACAGAACCATTGACATGCACAACGGATTCATTGATAATGTCCAACTCTAATGTTTTAGGTACACCTGTAATGTAATACTGTATTGATAGCTTAAGTCAACTGTGTGTTAACAATAATAGGATTAAATGATATTTTAAACATTTTCTTGGCATAGCGCACTTCAGCACCACTTGTAGTTATACAGTCAACAATTGGCACTACTCGGACATCCAAATAAAATATGGTTTACATTCATGTATTTAAGATTACCGTGTTCCTGTGACTTCATTTCCATGTTATTTGTATTAATGACCTAATTCATATTTTTCCAAAGTAATAAAAAAATACCATATCATATATATTTCAGATAAAAAGTATTACCCTCTTCAGGTGCCATGTTACGTCAATGCCGAATTACATAGCGATTCTTTAAAAGGTTTAGTCGTGAAAGGTAACAAACAAACAGACAGACAGAGTCATTTTCGTATTCATAATATTAGTCTGTATTGGAGTTATAACTCGCTGTACACTGATTTCGCAGCCAAATCATTCAAGTGTATCGCATTGTATTGCTCGCTTCATACATCTTTACTTTTTGAGATATTGTAAACCCAAATGATTTAGCAATAAACAGTTGTTCCTCTCGAAAAAATCGAAAATAATCATGGGCAATCATGGCATTGATTAAATAAAATGTTAACGACTGTTATTCTTTGTATTTTTAAATACCTCTCGGTATCACTAACTAGTATAACACGCAATGGAAACTATTTATAAGTATTTTTGAATTCAAATTCAGGCATATGAAATCTATTAGAAATACCATGAAACTTACGCCTTACCTACACTAACATTACCAAAATCCAGACAGGGAATGCTGAACATCAAAGATGGATAAATCACTTCACCTCTGAAATTTATTTTACAATATAAATAACATAACTTTATTTTTAGACAGCACTTAATTTTGCTGTTAGCGTTTACCTACTTCAAGTATAATTTTAAAACCACATCGGTATGTCGTATAGCAAAATTAATCTCTTCAAAGTAAGGGCCCTGATTAGAATTACAAAAGGATATTATAAATATTTCTTTATCTCCCGGACGTAGGCAATGTAGTTCAGGTGAACAGGTTATAATACTGCCAAATAATGGTGCTACTTCTTTGTAAACGATAACGCCATTTATATGTCCTGTTAACAAATTATATTGTCACAATTTAAAAAATATAGGCGCTCAAACAAATATACTCTCTAAAGATGGTACCCGGAAAAAAACGATATATATAAATTAGGCAATTAATTGAGTCCAATTTTATGAATATCAGGGATTCATTTAAGAATTCAGTTCTATAGTGTAAAACAATAACGTTATATTGTAAATTATTCCTAATGATCATTGAATGCGTTGATTGAATGAATGAATTTAATTATTGAATTAATGCATTATATACGAGTAAGGCCTTATACCTTTTTGAGTGAAATTAATCATTGCCGTTTTTGCTTCCTATATGCCTCAATCATAAGTTATATTTAGGTATTGCCCTAATACTGAAGCTTGTAAGCATATTTTTAAAAATTGTAATGGTACATTTGTAGTGGAGCTAATTGAAATTGTACATAAAATACTCAATTTACCTTTAGGCTACCTCATTTTAAAATTAGGTACTGTTAACAATGTATATTTTACTTTTCTGCGTCTACAGCCCTAGCCATTTAGCTTAAACTGACCTTTATTCACAGCTACTATTTCATAATGGTACGTTTTATTGATAAAAACACAATCCATATCTAAAGTTTCCAAATTCAAACTAATAGATGGTGGTAGAGATGTTCCCATTAGTTTTAATGGCACTCTATCCATAACACCATCGACATCTAAATATGCAGTTGCTGTAAATTCTCCTATTTCTATAGGAGAAAAAGTTATCATTAATTCAGTCGCCTTATTGGGCCACAGGTTACCTTTCTGCAAATTAAAAGAAAGCATTGATTAACATCACAAAATTGTTTTATTTAATACTAGCTGCCCACTCCGGCTTCGCATGGGTGTGCTAACGAAGGAAATAAAACTTTCTCCACGACCATGTAATAAAATAAAATCGCAACTGAACATCAATCTGTCAATATTTTTGAAGATCTCCCCACTATCTTCTGTCTTTCTCTTCACTTATTTTTATATGGCAATGTTTTAATCCAAATGTTATAATTTTTCATACGATTTTTTAAATATTTCCTATCATAAAACCTTGTCCTGAAAAATCCAAAAGCCAACAAAACAGAGTTAGCCAAATAGGTGCATTCGTTTTGCAGTGATGCGCTTACATACATTCAACAATTGACTTTTATTTATAAAGATGAGCCGCACCCACAGCTTTGTACGCGTGAACTACAAATATCGTTACACTATGATATTTATTTTAGGTTATAGATTATTTATATTAAAATAAATAGTGAGACTAAATTGAATGCCGTAAAGAAATAATATTCAATATAACAGAATATACTACAATCTGGGTAGAAATACTCCTACAAGTTTAAAAATAATTATGTAAATGCAACTCAGTTGTTTAGGTAAGCACACTAATGGAGAGCTAGCCAGAGAAACTTTATAGTATATAATATGTAAGACATATAAAATAATTGAATATTAACAATTGGCGTAATTGAAAAGTGTGTATTTTGAAAATATAATGTTTCATCAGCCACGAGAGCCTGAATTTCATCAAAGAATATTCTTGTATATACTCTTTCATGCTCTTCGCTGCTTAAGACATCGTATTGTACTAATTTCACACATTTCGCTGATTCACTCTCTTTGAAATTGTAAAACATAGTTGCTAGTTTTATTTTTTCCTCGAAATCTGTGACAAAAATGCTTGGGATCACTTAAACTTTCATTAAATTTTGTAATGAAATATAGAAATCTTCCCAAAATTTGATTTACCGTTATAAACGCAATCATTTTTCATACACATGTATGTCAGTAAATTGTTCGATCTGTTTACAATTTTATACGTTTGCTGTCTGACCATTGTGTTGTAAGTGTCCAAGAATCTAATGACTTCCTTTTCAAACTCAACACTTACGATGTGTGTGGTTCCAATGAGACCTATTGTAAATATTTCTCCTACAAAAGAAAATAGGTTACATATGAAATTACCTAATAATTACATAACAGACTAGTTCCGATTAAATTTTACTTTACCTGTTTCTAAAACAGCACGTAGTGTGCCACGAGTTTCACCTAACTTCATAGTTTTAAATGTTATTTTAATATCAACTTTTTCTTTGGGACTTAAATACGCCGATTTCGGTTGCATCGAAAATGGACTGGAACAAATGAATCGGTTTATCGCGGCTACAAAAAATCAAACTATTAATAAAAAGTCTTACCATTTTGCATCAAGAGAAAATCCAGCGGATACCATCCCGACGTTACGAATCGTTATAAAAACTTCATTTTCTATTTTCAATGGAATACTTGACATATAAATTTGATCAGGAAAATCAAAAATTGGTCTTGGTCCCATGGCTACGCCATTAAAATGAAACAAGAATATCACTTAGATATAGTAAAATATATTATTTATGTTTCATTCAAATTGCCCAAATACATCAATAGTTTCGCTGATGACAGATTTTTAACATTGAATGGTAGAGAAGGCCGATCCAGAAGACCCTTAGAAAATGCCTTAGCGTCACGCTAATCGCTTATCATGATGTCTTTCTACACTAATGGTCAAATTCATTGTAAGATTTGAAAGACCAACGCAAACGACTAAGTAGTTGCTGAGTACTGAGTCTATCGCTCCATCTATTATAGAAATTTATATTTTTTAGATATGTAAAGTAAAAATTTTTAGTATACAATATTTTTACCTATAAGCGGCAAGATATACTGGTCCGTGTCAGTATTAAAGATAACTCTGTGGATATAATCCTCGTGCTGCATTGGCATGAACGTTATAGCAAATGTAACACTGATACCGGGAGCTAATCGAGACAGCAGGTGACCGCCACACGGTTTAATGAAGAAATATGAAGATTCTTCAAACACCATATTGACGTACGTCGGAGCCTAAATAAGAAGGATTAATTTTTGTTATTGTGATGAGCAGAAAGATTTATCTGGATTAATGTATTTGTAATTTGATATTATGATATAAAAGTTTATAAATTACATATGTCCAATGTTACCATTACTGTTTAGCACATATAGCCTAGATAATACTTTGAAAAGTCCTCTATCAGACAGTAAAGGTATCTTCAAAATTGGTTCATCCATTTCAGACATTAGGCCAGACAAACTACACACACTTTTATTATATTTTATATGTATACATTACCGTGCTTATATTTTTCACTGAAAATTTTGCTATTATTTTTTCATTCGGTTTAAAATTTTGAAATACTATTAATCTAGGTGTAAATGATAGAACGATTGATTTGTCATTTTGTGCAGTTGTTACGATATTATCCACATATATATTATTTAAATTCTGTAGCCTTTCGTGTGTATCCATTCTCATTTCTCTTTGGTAGTCTGATGGAATAATCTGAAAGAGACGAGATAAAATCAAAACAAAAATAATAAATTTGTGAATATAATGTAACTGTAGAGGTAACTTGTTAGAGAATATTTAGTCATTTAGAATATTAACATATTAAATGTGTCAAAAATAAAACTCACTCACCTGTTCAGTCGGGTCGGACAACTTTTTTTTCGCAAGCAAATGATATAAATCAGCAGTGAAATAACCATTTCGTTTGAATTTATGAAATATATCCATATAGATATATCTCGTTACAAGTACTTCAAAGTAACGTAATAATAAACAACCTTGTATACGAGCGGTTTCTATGGTAACTTTTAAAACAATTGAAGACATGAGCGAATGAATGTCATCTGCAATATTTTTTAATTTTCTTCATTTTATGACCTAAATGCAAGTGTTCTTTATGTCCAGAATTGTATACTGTACTTACAAGGTTAACAAAAATATGCTTAGAAATGAAAGTAAACTGATGTATCACAAACTATATCTATATTACACACAAAGATTATAGGCGTAAAAAATTTAAATTTTTACCCGATATTTAATCGCCTGTATCTAAGTCTAAAACGATCATATCGAAATATAAAAAAGAATTTTGAAGCTCTAAGACTCTAGTTTTTAAAACTTCAGGCTATTTTTGCTTAATGCAAGCCGAAGAAATAGCGCGAAAAATAATCACAAATTTCCAGTCTTTTTCTGGCTCTAGGGACTCGGATTTTTTTTGGTTAAGCAACTATATGGATCAGATATCCTGTTCATTTAGCTTCAATTTCTTTTTTTAATTTTTCACTACGTTCATTTGTCTCGGTGATATCCGATATTGACCAAAAAAGGACCCTATTGCGTTCAATAACAGACATATCAGCGACTAAAGATTATACAGAAAATAGGAGGACGTTTTCAAAAACTGGAATATTTTTTTTTATCTTCGCCTCTTTATATATAGGTACCGAGTAACAAAATGAAATGAGTTAATAATGTTTTACTCATTTTAATAGTCACAATATTTGTTGTAAATGAAAGGAGATTTTAGGTATCCGTTATATTTTGAACATAAAAGAAAGACGGAAATGCTTTCTAAGTATCAAGAACAATAACAATGTCAAAATGAATATAAATAATACGTAAGTTTGATATGTATCGACGTTACTAATCAATTAATTACGATGTATTTAAATTCTTACACGCAAGACACTAAACTTATCTAAAATAAAACCAGTAAAGTTAATGACAATAAGAGTTAAGTACAAACAAAAACATTAGAAAAATAAATGTAATAATCGGATTATATTGTTATTGTTATATTTTGAGGAACTCTCCATAGAGGCTCCGTGTGTAAGATTGACAAAACATAGTAATTTCGCAAAGGTGTACGAGTCTGTACGGAGGGCGCATTCAGATGAGTGCGGAAATAGCAACACGTTGTAATTTTAGTGGAATCGGGGCAACGCGGCCGCGGACAGAAATAGAGCCCGGCGGCATACGCGTCCTCTCGCTGTCAATTTCGTCCGGATAGGGAGCACGATTAGCGGCCACGGGCTGGCTGTCCAGTGACTCTGGTCACCAGTTGAGATTACTGTTCGAAGTGAAACCTTACGACTTAGGTCCCGTTCCGATTTAAGGGAAGAAAGTGTTACAAAACGAACTATGTGCAATTGCATAATTAGTGTCCTTCGTGCAATAATGCAGCATAATAAATTATTTTAGTGTCAATTTTACTGGAGTAGAGAACTGGTAGCTTTTAGGTAAGTAAAGAAAAACAATTGTCTATTTATAAATTTCTGTGGAAGTATTATGATAATTTCTGATTTTGCACAGCATGCGAATAACTAATATTTTTTTAAAGTTTTATTACTTTAAAAAAGTGAAGCTACAAAATAATTATATGAAATAAAAGAAGTACAAAATATTATATCTCCTAAGAAATGTTTATTGCCAATCATTTTTTTAAAAGAATTAGTGAAATGGATTATGAGAACAGGGCATGTGTAATAAATGTTAAATAGTTGTGATTTATATAGAACGAATATGCTTTCGATATTTTGGGATATGAGTGGCGGAATATGGGTCGTCGACGTAGACGCGGCAACGCCCGCTCTGTCCCGGTCACAGCTACCGCTTGCACATTTTAATAATACATACATTCGTATATACATGATGAACCTATTATAATAACAACATATAGACGTGTTGTATTTCGTACCTGTAATAATTCTGCTACGACTAACACATTGTTTCGTACCACAATTCATTGCGAACATATAAGTCATGAATAGCTGTGATCGTTTTCTTTCACTTTTTGTAGGATAAATTAGGATTGTAATTTTGATAATTTTAGAGAGCAAATGAAATTTTCACCCTTTTCTGTTATGTTATAAGGCAACGTTAATACGTAATACACATAGGTATAGCTAACCTTAAATGGACCCTATATCAAAATGAATTAGGCCCTCCTTTTTACTGCTAGTTTATGTTTTTTTTATATATATATTATAGGGGTAAACGAACAGGTGGGTCACCTGATGGTAAGTGATTACCGCCGTCCATAGACACTAGCAACACCAGGGGAGTCGTAAGTGCGTTACCGGCCTTTTAATATATGTGGGCCTCCGACGCTCTCACTGACCGAACGAAACGCAACAGTGCAAACACTGTTACTTCACGTCGGCTTTCTGTGAGAGGGTGGTACTACTCCGGGCGAACCGACCCATTAATTCTGAAACCAGTAATAGTTTCAGCGTAGCTCTACCACCTAGATCCTAGATCCACCTATATCTTGCTTCCCCCGACGTGTAATGCCGAACCGGAAGGACCCGCTCCCCAAGGTCAAATAAATTAGTGCGCGATTTATTATATCCCTTTAAATACTTACAATTACAAGCTAATTGATACACATTATCTGAATCAGAAGAATAACAAAGAAACGGTTTTAGGCAATTAATTTTCTTCTTTTTCTGTTTATAAATTATATCTATTGTTATTTTATATTATCATTGTTTATTAATTTACTGGTTTCTTACCAATAAGAATTTGAGGTTGCAGCTAGCATTTTACGAAGTTTTGCTTACACTCACACAAAGCGGCCTCCTGGTTGGTTCTCTTCCCTTCCCTGTGTAAACGATCTTATAAATTCTAATAAAATATTAATCATTAATAATTTTACAAATAATTAGATTACATCAGCAAAAATCTTTAATGTATAAATAGGTGAAGATTGCCACACACCGGTTGCCGTTTTCTCTTCTGTTTGTCAAACTTTTTTTTATTACGTGTCCAAAGTTATGAATCAATTACTATTTTCCATACAATCGACAATATTATATGTATTTCAATAAATTGAAAATTTATACATATTAACATATTTGTACACACACGCCCACGTCTGACCTAATAGGACAAATAAAAATAAATTCAATGTTTGATAAGAATCATATACTCTCTGGTAAAAAAAACAATAATTTTGAAACTTAAAAAACTAAGAGTTATGGTCGAATTCCGACCACTTGACGCCCTGTAGTTTAATAAAATTAATCACATCAGTGTTTAATTAAATGTTATGAAAAGTTACCATATTTTTATCCTTCATTTGTAATAATGTTTAATTTATGAAGATTTGCAGAAAATGAAATTATTCTTTCTTATAATACTTTTACTAGAATTAGGTACTTTATCAGAATCATAGAGGTTTTTCCACCGCCAAAAGCTTTTATTTTGCTTATTATTATTTTTATTTAAAACAATATTCTGTCATACTTTTTATTCTACGTGATTTTAAGAGACGTTATTCATAGGGCTGTAGTAGATGGCCTAATATATACCATTCTTATGGAGAGATCAAGTTTATAAGAGCTAACTCAGAACATTGACCCGATTCTAAAAAAAAAATCATTAATAGAAACTATTGTGGCTGAGTGATATTGACAATTTTATTCTTATTAATACTTTAAACTATAATAATTAACTCTTACGAAGTCGCCAGTAGTTGTTAATAAATACAATAAATTGAAAAAAAATAGAATTAATTGAAAATTTTAATATACTTCTTGTACCTAGCTGAAGTATATATAGGTTATTAGAAAAAAATAATTCCATTGTGTAAAAAGCTTATGACGGTAATTAGAAATGATCATTTTTTTAATGTAATGTGGAGGTTTTGAAACACATCCCCTTTTTAAAAAAATTTAATGGTTACGTTGATCACATTACAAATTGCCACGAAATCTTTATCCACATATAAATAGTGTCAAGGAAATGGGTCGAATACATTTCAAATCCCTATTAAAAAAGAGCGATATCTTTTTTGATAATAATATTGTGATGATTCATAGACATAATTGATCGATTTCGCTATTTTGAAACCTGCATCGAAAGTTTTGATGGGGATATCTGCATGTGTATTTGGGTATCTATTATTTACAGTATATTTATTTATTTGAGCATCGCTTTAATTTTCAGCTGATACAATAAAAAGAAGTACCAAGCTAAAAATAGCGCCAAACCAAATAAGCGCCATACCAAAAAAATCTCGTAATATTCATGACTAACCCTGCCTAAAACTCGATACATTTAAATAATTATTTATGCCTTTTTACATATTTTTATCTCTTAACAGACTATTAAAGTTCATTATTCCACTGTACATTACTAGCTATTACAGTATTATGAATTTGTAGTAGATATTTTTTACGAAATTTTAGGAAACGGACACCCCAAATTATGCGTAGGCTACCACGAAAGAGGACAATGAATTTTGAGAACAATAGAAAAAGTCTAATAATATGCCGGCTGATCACTGTCTGAGAGAAACCTTCGAAAGTATTGTTAACAGAATATTATTGAACCCTTTGTAAAATAATGATAATATTCTAGGAACTATATTTCATGAAGCGTTCGGTACAATCACTCTGACATTCAAATGTCGTTCCAGGAAAACACGGTGGTTGGATTTTCATTTTATAGAATTTAGCACTTGACTATATTCTCATGTTATGTTAAATCTTGGTGTAAAAAATATCCTAAGGTGGTAACATGCTTGACCTAGAGGAGGACTGGCTGTCAAGTGCAGCTGTCAGAACACACCTATAATTTACTTGGCAACAGACTCTTTTATGTTTTATGCAGACGAGCCGGGCGGTAGAAAAAGCCCTACCACCGTACTATAGTTTCGTAACGTAACGTAACGTGTATAAACAAACAAAATCATATTGACATTTATAATATTGCTTGTGATTACTAAAAGAATTCAAGCAACGTAAGTAACGTTAGAAGCAAATGGTTGTGTGTGTATTACTAATAAAAAAATTGTATTGTAAAATTTGTTTTCAATATGCCGTACTATTAAAAACTAAAAAATATATTAGATTAATCGTGGTATCCACTATATAGAATACAAAGCTATATGAATAACATTAACAACCACTTCCATTTTTAACAGTCCAGATGAAGATGTACGAATTAAAACAAAACACACAAAAAAATATTATTTGATTATTTCGATTCATACAATAAAAATTATTAAATAGAGTAACGAAACCAACTAAACCACTTATTTCATTTCAGGCATAAAAGGAAACTAAAGTCTAATTTATATTCAAATTTGCGTATTTCTTTGTTAATTTTTTTTTATTGTATCACGACAGTCCTACCATCAGGCTAATAAGTCCTTGTCATAATAATATTGATTCTGAATGTTTCATATAGATAAAATGTTGAAAGGACGAGGTCGTGATCCTCGTGGCGCAGTGCCGCCGACTCCTACGTCCATACACCACAACATGCGATCCCCAGCTATCGCACATAACGCACCAGCGCGTCCTTCGCAAACACCACTGATGAACCGTGCTACGTTCATTAAACCGGAGCCGGACTACGAAGTTGTTGAGTTTCCTAGCGAACAATACGTAAATGCTAAGCTCCAACCGCCCCCACCGCCTCCGCCTCGTCCACCAACAGGTAAAAATGCATCAAACTTCTGTTGATTGTCACATATTGTTCTTTATAGTCAATGAGGTAGGTTAGTACACACATTGTTCGCAAAATATCGTATTTTAAATATAACCTTTTATCCACATCAAATAAGTTAAATAATGATCGTGTTTTGTCTACCAAACTAACTACAGCGGATCCAAAAATGGTTTAAACTCACAACTGAACCTAGTATTAGGTGACGCTATGATCTGATTCCAGGATTATTTATTATTTTCAGAGTAGGACAACGTCCGTTAGGTCCGCTTGTATAATTTATATTATTTTTAGAAAAAACTATTTGTCGGTTTGTAGAAGGTTTTCTCTGAAATATCTAATCGAGTTCTAAAATTACTTTCACTAATAGAAAACTACGTTCTCATTGAACATAGTTTATTTTTATGAAGAAGAGATTAAATATTCCTTATCTCATGTTGACCAATCGTTTTCTTATCTCACAAGAAGGAGACTTATTTACGAGCAACATTTGAAGTACGCGCTTAGACCTTGCGTATTTTGTCCAACTGTTGTTACAACCGTGAATGTTGTAGACGAAGCGAATATTTTATCGAGTAATAATTTACAATTTATAGGTCATCCAGTAGAAGCAGGAGCGTCATGTGGTTTGTGCGGAGGCGGTGGAGCTCGTGTACGGTGTGCTGAATGCGGACGGCGCGCTCTTTGCGCTTCTTGCGATGACATGTATCATCGTCACCCCAAGCGCCGGAATCATCAACGACAAGTATGAGACAGATTT
The DNA here is from genome assembly GCA_035772565.1 of Antheraea assamensis. NCBI lineage: Eukaryota > Metazoa > Arthropoda > Insecta > Lepidoptera > Saturniidae > Antheraea > Antheraea assamensis. The sequence goes on along the minus strand of JAQQSE010000064.1, from coordinate 6,088,725 downwards.
TTTTTATTTAACAACTGTTTTTAAAATTAATAATGGAAAAATGACTCTGTTCAATGGGAACTACGTGTATTATCTTCGTTAATTATGGATTGTTTTTTTATTTGGTTATTACTACTTAATACCTTATCACACTTTTACAATTTTTGAATTACCTCTCATTCATTCTAACGTTATTGCTTAGTTCCTATGGAAAAGTTGAATGATATGTAGCCTTTACAACACGGTGAAAAGTTTTCTATTTGCCAGTGTAAATCTTGTGAATATCGATTCAGCCGTTTCAGAAAGTAGCCCTGATAAACCATAACCAATTCAACTTTATATAAGTATAAATAACGGTAATAATTGTTTATTTCTACAATTATAGAACAGTCTAGGACGTATCTCGACTTAAAAATCCATAGCGAGTTTTGTGTCAAAGTTAGTTTGAAATGACGGTTTTTATTTACCCATTTATTTTATAACTTAATTTTGAATTTTTATTGTATTAGCGATTATGATATTTTATAAGTACACGTAATAAATAATTCACAAACTTTATTATTAAGTATTATTTATGTCTTTTAATACGCAGTTATTTATTATTTGGCATCTGAAAATTATATCATATTAAACTCAGAGTCATAATATTAATCAAATTGTATATGTATTACTGTACCTGGCTTGCTGCCACTTTATTGTGTACAATGAAAAGTACAATACTGACCGACATGAATAAACACATTATAAAAGGAGAGAATTATTTGTTTAATATTAATGTATGCTTAACAGGCAATATCATTAATACAGATGCGCGATGAACTGCCTCCACTACCACCGAAGGCAACCGCACCTGTCCCTCCACCACGGCGTCATAAAGTATGTAATTTATCATCAATCCTTAATATCTAATAGATCTCTTAAATGCGTGCACTTGCATTTAAAAATAAACATACACACAATTTACAATGTAGAAACTGCGCAACTACAAGCACAATTTCGTATAAGAGATAACAAAGAAAGAAATTCTGAGTGCGTGGTACTGGAAATCTGTTTAGGTTATTTTTTTAATTAATTATGCACTTTATTATTTTAGCATTAAACTACAATGAATAAATAATGAATATTATAGATTATTATTTTATGGAATTATAAATAATAAATATGAATAAATGACGATTTAGTTTAAGATGGCAAACACACTAAATCCAGAGGGAGACTGGCTTTCGAGTGTAGCTGACGAAACACACCTATAGATGTGTAGGAGTCTAGGTTATGCCAAGGCAGTAACAGTGAAACTCAGAGTGTGTAATAAATAGACTGTATTTATTCTGACTCCATGTTGGTATATATAGTGACAAATCATATTTCATTTATTGGAAATGACATATTTGATACATAATAATTTAAAAGCTTGCAGCCTGTCTGCTTTAGGATGACATTCTAGTCATAGAGTTACAGATGTATGGGGACAGTTTATCAGTTTGAGAGTGCTACGTAGCCAAACGCACTTAGAAAAAGCCCTACCACCGTGAAAGGCATCCATGTAAGGGCTCAGTGCATTAAATATAAATATTTTGTATTAAATATAGTAACCGTATAATTATTTTATAAAAACAACTTAATTTATATTATGTATAAAATATATTAATTTAATCATATTTATTCCAGATAAGCGGTGATAGAATGTCTGCGAGTCCAAGACCGTCCAGTACAGAGACACATCGTACCTCATTTGATCATATATCTCCTGCATCACACGGACAATCTCCTCTATCACAAATCAGTAATCATGCACAACACACACGCCAACAAATCCCCTTACACCTCCAAGCGAAACTATCTACAACTCCTACTCTTAGCCACATAGGCAGTATGCCCTATATTCCGACAACAATGCATCATGCACCAGCAGCTGTACCCTACAACCAAGGACACCACACTCTTGGACATATGAATACCGCTTGGAATCGGCCACGTGGATCTCTACAGACTTTCAATTTCCAGCAGGTTTGTCTTTATAATAAATCTCTTCACTTATATTACACGGTATTTTAATATTTTTGTTGCCGATTTAAAATTTATTAATCCTACAATTGCTTCTATGATTTCTATATGTAAAGTGAAACAAAAATAGTAGTAAAAGTATATATTCTCCTCTATTTATTAGCCGATTTTCTTTATTATTTTCTTTTTGTTTGTTTTTGTTAACGAGTTTCACTGTTATCAATAATAATTTATAATCTATAATATAAAAATGAATCTCTGAATGTGTTGCTAAGCGCAAATCTCGGGAGCAGCTGAACCGATTTCGCTAATTCTTTTTTTAGAATATTCTTTGAAGTACGAGGATGGTTCTGACGGAGAGAAAAATTTTAAAAATCGCCTGAAAAAATCTAAAAACAACGCTTTTCTATATTCCCATACAAATGATTCCTAACAATACTTAAAAGTCAATTTGAACTTTAATACCATACGATAAAGTTTAAGTGTTAGTGGCGAGGTTCCGGGAAGACAAAACAATTGAGTGACGTTAGTATCTATAAATATTAATGTCAATATTTGTCAATATTTATACGATGGTAACATTTAACATTATATAGCGTCCCGAATAGCAGAAAAAGTATTAAAAAAAATTAAAGAATCGACTGTTAGGCGGTACGAAGTTCGCTGGGTCAGCTAGTATCTTATATATTACTATAATATCTTTAGATAAAGTCCCAATGCCTAAGAATTAAAGCATTTTTTTTAAATTTATTTATGCAAAAAAATAAAAAAGATATATTTACTATAAAATAAAACTCATATGCAGCCACCAGTAACGGAGTCGTGGGATCCTGACGATTTGGCTACAACGGGACAGGGTTGGAACCGTCCCTTACGTAGAGGAGCATCCGTTCTTGAGTTGGGAGGGGGTACAACGACCTGTGGAGGTTGCGCACAATGTTCACCAGCTAGTTGGCGATACGGAAGCTGTGCCAACCTTGATCACCCGTGGCAAAATGTATGGCAACCAACTTGTTGTGTTGGTCCCCAGCCTACTCCTCAGGTGCCACATCATGACGCTCATGTCCACGCGCATCCACACCATTTACCACACACTCCACAACCTCAGCGAAGGACATATGGTAATTTTTACTGTCATATTACGTAGGTAAGTGCTACTAATTCGTAACTACTTCTAATGATATAAATGGAAACTTGTACCTTCTTCTGGATTCCTAGACTCTTATATTTTCTATCAGGTTTTCTCCATCTTCTTCTTCAAGAAATGAATTAAAAATCAGTTAAAAAAATCCATCCGAACAAACACAAAAAAAAACATGTTATTAAAAACATAGTAAAAATTGTAAATTTAAGTTATAATTTAATTTTCATAAATACATACAGGCATGGTTTGGCATCCTTTAGAAAAAGTAAACAGAGTAAACATATATTAAAACAATTTTTATCACAAATTCACAATAGTTTGATGGGTATATTTGTAAACAAGCTTTCATTTTTACATCACCCTGCCTTGTAGATTTCTGTTTCGTTTGATGCTCATTTGTATTATGTTACTACATTGGTGTGTATTATATTAAGTGCTTTTTTTTTAATTATTATTTATATTTGTACAGTTATGTAATATCTTTACTAAGCCACCGACCAGACGTCCGTACTCTACTATTACCTCAATAAAAAATAAAAATGCCTCTGAATAACGGTGTTGTTGTCGAACATTCTTGTAAATCCACACAGCTAGAAACTATTTAGTTAAAGCGTAGTAGCTATACAGATGGCTAATTAGCGCATTTGCAAAAAATTAAATAAAGAAACCGATTAAAGAAGCTAATAATTAATAATTATTTTGTTACAGTTGAGAGTCGTGCAGTTTCTCGCGCTGCGTCTCGTGCAGGATCACGTGCAGCCTCGCCTACAGTTAGTGTTCGATCACGCACTTTACGCCGGAATAAGCATCGTACTCCGTCACCGCCACCACTACCATCTAGTGACGCTAATTCAGAAAGTGACAGCGAGAGTGATGCTCCTCCTGAAAATTCTAACGCTGACAATGAGGATTCCCTGGGACCCGCACCTCCACCATCCGAAGCATCATGGCAATGTGAACATTGCACCTTTGTTAATGAACCCGGCATTCGAGTTTGTGCAGTTTGCTGTAGAACACCGACTGTAGCTCCACAGATTATAGTTTCTGACATGGCACATGATGTTGAAAAGATGAAAATAAATGTAAATACTACAACGACGGGTCGCAGTTTTAATAAAGAGAGTAGTACAAAACAAAGTGAGTATTAAAATTCAGTGGTATCTTTCTAACCTATATAATATGTTCATCTGGTAATAACTTATGAATTATAACAATTATTTAAAAAAACCGATGATAAACATTATATACACCACAGAAATATATATTTTGACTGATTATCGTAAAAATACCCCTCTGTGTTTTTCACATGAGGAAAGTTTTATGTGCTTATCAATTTTAATACAAATTGCCACTTGGTAGCGCCAAGCTGCATTTTACTATTATTAAGTTTAATGTAGTAATTTAACACGAATAAAATCGCAAGAGGTCGTTAGTATAGGATACTTCTATTTTATTTTTAGATGCTGTAAAAAGTAATCCAAAATATAAAAAAGATCGAGTTTCAACCGGATGTAATCCTTCACCACCCAGAGAAGAAAAATCATCAAACCGACAAACAATACCTTCACATGAACAAAATGAAAATAATCACATAGAACCTCTTCGGGAAAGGCACGATATGGCCGTAGGACCATCACCTCCACGTGAAATAAAGAATGGTCGAGAATTAAAACAAAGTACAGCCTCAGGACCATCTCCGCCACGTGAATCAGTAAAAAGCGTGAGAGTATCATCAAACCGGGACGTAAAAGAACTCGCAGAGTCGCCTAAGTTGCACAGTATTTCCGTAGGGCCATCACCACCACGAGATACTACAAATATTATTCCCACATCAGTAGAAGTATCTTCAAGCAATCCAGAACCTCGTGCTCAAAAAAAGTCTACTGGAACATCACCTCCACGTATATCTGTTGATAAAAAACAATATATGTCAGCTTCACCAAAAACAAATGTATCAAATACGGGAACCTCTCCGCCTCCACAAAGTATTTCAACACAGGTAAATGAGAAAATACATTATCTTTAATAAAATATAAGGAAATGGTAGATACATTTTCGTGTTGAAACGCACATCACTTGAAATCTACTGAACCATTTTGAATATACTTTTCGTACTAGGATTTAACCAAAGAAAATTATTATTATTATTTATTTAGACTGCACATCAGCAGCACGTTAAGCAGTAATTGGCTGCACCAATAGCGCAGTGGTTTCAACAATCGCTACACCGCTAACAATGTTCTGGGTTCGAATTCCACAGCATAGTAATTTCAGTGATCTATAAATGTTTGTTGTGAGTCTGGATTCACTTTATGTCCATTATTTGTATGTTTGTAAATTCTCCCACGACACAGCGTTTGATTTCTACTGTAGCAGTTTAAAAAAAATCAGTGAGGGAAAACGTAGTTGCTATCGAACATCAAAAACATTTTCACGTGAACGAAGTCGCAGGCACCTTTTAGCATGTAATAAAAGTAGATTCTGAGAAGTAAATAAAATATTATATGGTTTTATTTTTGGTAAATAAATAAATTATATAGACGTACGAAGCGCCAAGCACGTGGGAGCGTGCGCCTTCTGCTTCCAGATCGCGTCCACGACGTCGATACCGAGACGAGACTCGCCGTGAACGCTCTCACAGCAGACACTCCGCATCTAGTGACACCCGAGTAAGTATAACTATCAATAGACTTTTATACCCATACAACCTGACAACTGAAAATGTGCTCCAAATTAATTTAATTTTACTTCATAAGTAAATTTTGAGTAGTGGAAATAGAAAACATGTCGAAAGTTTGAAACAGATTAAAAATTTATCATACAATTAGCTTGATTGCTTACGCGTTCCAGGATAGTGACTTAAGCGTCCGTACAGTAGGCACAAACGGCCGATGGGAATGGCGTGATCGGAGCCCGGGTGAAGAGTGGAGTGAAAGTAGTCGTTTATCACGACGCGCTTCACACTTAGATTTACGTCGTAACGCACAATCGCACCGTCGTTCAGGCTTTTACGGTTCCGAGGTAATATTTTTACAAATATACAATTTTAAATTCAATTGAATTTCAGATAAATCTTAAGGATCCTAACATAATTCTTATATTTTATTTCGTCATAATCGTTTTCTTCAATTCCCTTCTTATAGCAATGGCGAAATGCGTGAAATACACAACTCCGCCAGTGCCATATGGTTAAAAATAAAACAAAGGAGATTGGTCGGTAGGGAATTCTGTAGTTTCCTATTGAATTGAACCTGTTTAATTTTGTCTCTAAGGCACATAAGTTAAAACGATACAAAACAACACATATAAACTTGTCACAGGTGTCCATGGGCGGTGGTAATTACTTATCATCAGGTAATCCGTCTGTTTGTTTACCTCCAATCGCACAAAAAAAAACATCATACAACATATTACAGCTAATACAGTATTACAATATACCTAGGACAAATTCTTTATTAGTGTATGGCATCAAAGTTTTATTATATTAATTTTAACAAATTTGGATAACATTTTTATAAAAGAAGTAGACCTAAACACAACTAACATTGCATGTTAGTAGGATGAAGTAGATTACCAGGTAAAACATTGTATAAGGAAAAACGTAGAACGAAGCACTTAAAAAGACATGGTCTAGTGTACCATCATCTAATTCACAAAGAAATAAATCCCTTATATATTTTATTATATATTAAACATATTTTAGGTAATTTCACCCTTGTATCGCAGGGCGTAATTGTAAACGACATTTTATGGAAGAAATTGATGCACCGGTATACCTAATTTGAAAAAGAGCCAGGAATTCGAAGAGATTTTGGCTGGTTTGAGTTAAACTTTCTCTTAATGTTTACCTTTATTATTTCTGGAAATATTCCATATTTTGGTCCGACCATTATTCATATTTCATTTAACTTGTATAGAAAGATGATGAAAATAAATTTTGCTAAGATCTATAGGAATTTCTGCACATGAATTAGCAGTCTCGTTGCCTGAGTTATTAGTATGTGCAGGAATCCAAACTAAACTAAGCATAGTCTTGAATCGGTTTTCTCAAGCAGTGTTTCAGATTTAAAATTTATTTTGTAGAGCAATAATGAATAGGTGTGGTAGCTTCTTTGAACTTATCGCTGATCGATATGGGTCCAAATCATACAATCAATCTGGTGTAGGAAACTTTTTTCTCACGTCAAGGAAATATCGTATCATCTATACCATGCCATGATAGACTGGCATTCTCTGATGCCCGTTTAGCTAGATACTATCTACACGGTGAAATGATCAATTATCCTATTTCCCAGCCCAAAAACGAGAAACAAGAAACGCCATAAAATCAGTCAATAAGAATTTAACAGATTGCCTCCTCCTCCACATCCCACAAGGACAGAATTTTAAGGAAATATTGTTTGATGGTCAGTTGTAAAACTATCTGAAGTACGACAAGTACTGTGATTTATCACAGACACTTTCAAAATGTGGATATTGGTGTTGTAGGCAGCCTCACCAGAACCTGGTAGCGCTATACGTGCTGGATCAGTCGAAGCACTAGCAGGAGCTGGCACTCGACGCGAAGCGGAGCGAGGCCTTGAACTTGCTCGACTTATGACTGAAGCCGAGCGGTTGGGCTTTAGTGCAGTCGAGGTGAAAGCCGCACTAGTACAAAGCCCTGCAGCACCATTAGCTTGGCTAAGATCAAGATGGCCGAGCTTATGTGCTGGAGTCCGTGCGGCCGCTACACGATTAGCACCTGATGTGTCAATTTCCGAGCTAGAAGCTCGTGCAGCTCTTGCAAGGCATCGTGGAGCTATGTGGCCCGCTGTAACAGATTGCGTAGAGAGACATCGACGTCAGGTAATATTATGTTAAATCTTAAAAAGTCACTAAATTTTAATTTCACTTTTTTGTACTTTAACATTTAAAGTTATCAATTACTTAACAAGCAACTAACAAATGTCCATTCATACAATATAATTATTATATACTCGTCTAAGAAAATAAAATTTCACTTTTAAAATGCTAGAAAACAGTTTCAAGTAGAATTACAAATACTTTCAGTCTGGAGTTGTAGATGTCAGTGAGGAAGGGCGACTACGTGGGCGGGTTTGGGGCTCACCAGCCGGTGCCGAGGACGATGCGGTGCCGAAGGGATCGTCGCGCCGCTCGTCTCGCGTGCGCGGTAATCTCGAACGCCCACTGAATCCTTGACGTCGCGTTACCTATCCAGATCGCGACGCCATCGTACTCCGTCATAACCTTCACGTTTACGTTTCAGCTGAAGATAGTTCAGATGAATATGAAGCTCCACTGCGACCGAAGTTTCGAGACGATGATTGGATGTACCTTCCGTTGGACGTGAACGTTAATTATACTCGCGAGATGGACCGGAATCCTAATGCATGGAGTGGATTCGCATACGATGTTCCGCCGAATAATCCAGAAGATATTATAACAGTGACGTCAAAAAATGCGGATAAAACTCTAATAGATGAAAATATTTTGCAAAGTTTATTATCAGATGAAATATTATTTAATTTAGAAGAAAGTGCTGATGTTATTAATAATACATGTAATCCTTTTGACCTAATACAATCAGAAAACGATTTTATAGATGCTTACAATGCGTTGGCTAAGATAAATCCTTTACCGAATATAAACCAATTAAATTCAGATAAAAGAAAAAATAATGTACCAAATACACAAAAAGGCACACAAAGTATTTTTAATAATAGTGAAAAATTACAGTTCGAACAAAGAAACAGAATTCAAGAAACTCCACCTGATGATATATCGTTAATAAATATTAAAACAGTAAACAATATAAAAGAACATGAAATAAAAATAACTTCACAAAAGAGTGTAAATGAATCTGTGAGCACCAATAATCAAAGAGAGACAAACAATATAATAACAAATATAAAGTTACCCTCAAATTTAATCAGTACCATAGAGCACCAATATTTAATAAATGAAAAAACTTCCATAGATCATAACTTTAATGGAAAAACCGAAGAAAAGACAAAAAAATTAAACGATATAGTAGACAATACACAAAAACTAATTCAGCAAATGAAAGAAGAAATAAACCTAGACATAAATTCGTTGGATGGTCGAAATATTTCAAACAGTGAACACGAAAGTAGTTCAAATGATGAACAAGAATCCAGTTACAGTGATACAGAAAGTAGAAGTGATAATATAACATCTGATGAAAATGAGACTTTTAGTACGGATAGTGAGAAAATGTTAAAATCTGAAAGTAATCCTATGTCAGCACAAAGAACAAGTTCAGAGGATAATGAACAATTTGAGGAAGCTTTAGATAATTTAGAAAATCAAATAGATGACTTTAAAAATGCCAATATTGAACTATTGGATACCATCGCTCGAAGTTTACAAGAAGACCACACTTTAGAAATTAAAGAACCAGATACTCTTAATTTAGAAAAACATGATTCAAACAATAACCTATATACAGCAGTTAACTCATTTGAAGAAATTTATGAAGAGCTTAGTTCATCTACTCTCAATAAACAACAGAATATATCAAACACATATCAAGAAACAAGAAGTAATTTATTACACCACATACATTTAATTCCCAAACAAATTATAAGCTTCTCGTCTTTCAAGACTATCGCGCCCACGAAAATAGTAATATCAGATAATAAACAACCCATGTTCAATGCAAAATTAGAAATTGTGGAAAATAATTTAGTAAATACAATCGAAAATGAACTACAACAAAATATTGAGGACAATACGAATAAAATAATTAAAGAATCTATAACTCTCGAACAAACTATAGTTGATGAGAAGGCACAACCGACTGACGATAACACTATTCCTTCTGTAAATTCTGAAGCAACGCCAATTGTAATAGATACATTAATTTATGAGGAACCAATACAAACCATTGCAAACACACCCTTAAATAAAATCACTGAAAACCAAAATAATAATAACGTTTTCGCAGTAAACAACAAAGCAGATGAAGCTCTAAATTTCAAACAAAATGAGCAAACTATTGAAAACTTACATTCTGTAAATGAAACAGTTGCAACAATCGGACAATAATAGCAAAATCGTAGTGACCAAATCTAATATTCCAAAACTCATAAAAATTACACATAACAATAAAGGGAAAGTAGAGAAAAATTCACCTAAATTAATTGTCTCAAAAGTACCTATACGAAGAACTTCAATCAAGCAATACCCAGCTCCTGCACCTCCTAAATCTCATTTTGGAAACATTCAAATCGGTAATGTTAAACAGTTACAAACACGACTGTTCAATGGAAAATCAAAAGATAGTCCAAATATATTAGAAACTACAGACGCTAAGCCGTCGACATCTACATTGTCCAAGAAGAAACCTGCTCCTCCGCCACCAATAAAAACCACTCAAGAAACAAAACAAGTAACTGTAACAAATCCGCCAACAACAAAACAAAACAAAAATTATTTTCGTGAAACTTGTAGAACTGAAGACGAATGGACAGACAGTGATTCAGAAGATTCACAGATACAGACCACAAAATCAACACAAGAGCAGCATGAAAGGCCTTTATCCCCTCCACCTCCTATTACTCTAAGACGCGTTTCGGGTCAGCTTATTGATTTAGCTAAGGTACAGCTTCCAGAAGGATCGCCCGAGGTAAGTCTCTGGATTTATATTAATATATTTTATTATCTATATTTGTGTCATATATATTATTTTTGTTATATCTGCAGAGACAAGCGCGTATGATACTGGCTGAAGGAGCCACAGAGACTTGGGAACAAGCTCAGCTTGCAGTTGAATTAGTGATTCGTGGAACGGAACCATCGGCCGCTTTGATGGCTGCACTCGAATGTATGGACCTTCCTTCGGCACTTGCTTATCTTCATCAAGAGTGCGAACTTTGTGCATCCCGACTTCCTGAACATGAAGTACGATAACAATATGCAATTAATATGGGAACATTCGTATATACCCACCACTTCATTGATGTGTTTATAACTTTTTAAACAGATGGTGTCGATGCTACGTTGTACGCACAGATGTTGTCGCGAATGTGCTCACCATTACTTCACAGTCCAAATTACAGAAAGAAGTATCGCAGATTGCGTGTGTCCGTATTGCAAAGCGCCGGATTTAGAGAATCTTCCTGAAGATGCTTGGTTAGAATACTTCGCGCATTTAGATATTCTTTTAAAAACATTACTTGAAAATGAAGTGCACGAATTATTTCAGAGAAAGGTAAATAATTTCTTTCATTCCTCCTTTTTTGACTAAACATTGTCATAATAGACCATATATATCGAAAGTACTTATTCATATTTTTTTATAAACTACCAGCTGGAAAACATCTTGACGTAATTTACTTTAAATCATTCGTTTTAACTCATGATCCATCATTATAATTAATATCATTTCCGCCATAACAATGTATGACTGCTAAGCAGGCGTCTCCTCGTCGCTGCCACTGTCCAGAGTGTTATGCATTCAAATCTCAATAGGACAAATATTTGCGTGATCTAGGATTGCGTTTGAATATACTTTATGTCCTAGACATTTAACCGGCTTCAAAAAGAAATAGTTACTCAATTCGGTTATATATTTTTTATTGTTTGTTACCTCAGAACTTCGTCATTCATAAACCGATTTGGAAAATTATTTTTTATTAGAAAGGAGATATTTTTAAGGCGGTCCCGTTTGAGTTTTATTGCCATTGGACCTTACATTTCGAAGATACACCAGGAAACTCATCAAAATTGAATAGGAAATGTATCGTTCTTAAGATGGTGAGATGGTAGACTTTCTGGTGTAAATTTTTGAAGTTTTTTGTTAAGATTTTATTACTTAAAAACAAAAAATAACATTAAAATCTTAAAAAAGAAAAGGTGTTATTACAAATTAACTATAATATGTATATATGAGGGTATATATATAACATTCAATTATATATATAGCCAATCATGTAGAAGTTGTACTACAAACAAAATATAATATTCAATTATTTGACTCACATTCTATTTAAATTGTTACATCCATTATATTTTAAAAGGCATTGCATTATATTTTATATTATGCAACAGAGTCCATACTTTAAGAAACAATTTTATTCAGTTGCGGGACCGAACACTGGCGAGAGACCCTAACTTCAAATGGTGTATGGAGTGTTCCTCTGGATTTTTTGTTCATCCAAAACAAAAGAAATTGCGCTGTCCAGAGTGTCGATCGATAACTTGCGCCTCCTGTAGGAAACCGGTAAGAACTAAAAACAGAGATATCCGTATTAATACTTTAAATATTACTTTATTTAGGAAAAACCGAATGGACACATGATTAATAACCTTCACTTAATGCGTAGATTTAAAATTTTGCAATCATGAATATTAGAAAATATGCAATGATAACATTATTTATGATTTTATTTTTTATTAGGTCTATGAAACTGGATTTAATCTGAAAAATCGATACTTTATATCTATATTTAAAGTTAAACCCTTCTGGACGTAAACAAAACTAGCTTACTTTGTTGTACATGCAAAAATTAATAACAAGATACAAAAACAAAAATGGCCCGTATGGGAGGAAAAAATACAATAAAAATAATTCAAACTAATATTAATCTTAACAAATAAAATACCCCGTTACAAAACAAAAAATATTAAATTATTTTATACTAGCTTTTGCTCGTGTTAATGCGGATTTGACGTATCCCTCGGGAATAGTAGTTTTTTTCTGGATGAAAGGTCTCTATCTAAAGAGATCTATCTATCTCTTGTCCTTTTCTGTTCCCCTGACAACGTGTATGCGAAAATTTATAATGATCGGTTGAGTACTTAAATCGTGAAAGTGTAACAAACAAACGAACAAACATTCGCATTTATAATATTAGTAAGAAATTTTCTACAGAATGATAAATAAGTGTTATTAAAAAACTCTTGTTTGAGTGATAAACTACATTAATTTTTTAAACGAATATAAAACAGAACTATGTCTTAAAATTAAAATATGCTGTTCTTATGATTAAGGTGTCATAGAAGTTAAACAAAAGTAAAACTGAACAAAGAAATTTAATTATAATTACACAATTTCGATTATTAAACTCCCTTCAAGACTTATCTATTAACTATTTAGTACTTAGGCGTAAGTAGAAGTTAAAAATGAAAAAACTTAGTAAAAAGAAATCGAAATAAATTATGAATAACAGTTTTAAGAAATAGTTTTGCCTATGTGTTACAGTGGTCAGCAAACCATGAAGGTTTAACTTGTGAACAATACGCTGCTTGGATAGAAGACAACGATCCAGAACGTTCAGTTTCTGCGATACAACAACATCTACGAGATAACGGACTGGAATGTCCACGATGTCACTTTAAATATTCTTTGTCTAGGTAAGCTTATTTTACATGTACTCAATTTGTTTTCGTCCATCTATAGCATGTCGCTTTACAACCGGCCGCGGAATAAGGGTAAAGCGAAAGGCGCTCGGCAGAGCAGCGAAGGCCAATATAACGGCGCCCATGACTCATTTCAAAATGATTCATGATTTAAATTAATCTTATGCTTAGTTTATAAAATACTAAGATTCGATTTTTTTTTTAACTTGCAGCGTGGTTTCATAAAACCACACAATTATTTTTAATTTTATTTCTTTCGTGTGTATATGATTAAAATAAAGATGAGAATAAAATACGACAAATAGTTTGTTGTAAATAAATCGATGATTCATATAGATTATCATTATTTACAAACATTTAACTTATTTACATAAAAGTTTACAAACACTTAATTAGAAGCCAAATATTTCATCTATGTATTTCGTTTTCAGAGGAGGATGTATGCATTTCACGTGTACCCAGTGTAAATACGAGTTCTGCTATGGATGTGGAAAACCTTTCACAATGGGTACAAGGTGTGGACTAAGCGAATATTGCGCTAAATTAGGACTCCACGCGCACCATCCTCGAAACTGTCTTTTCTATTTACGTGATAAAGAACCACATGAACTACAAACACTTTTACAGGTAAAGTGTTATATATAATATACTCATCATATTTTTCTACTTAACCTAAAAGTAGATAGATAATAACACTACCCTATCACTATATTCTCGAGTTTAAATCTGATGAAACTATAAAAGCCCGTCGCGTCGGCCCAACATCAATTCGAAAAAAAAAGAATTCTGTGTGAAATATAAAAGACACCTTATATCTTATTGAATAGATTTGTAAGTTTAATAAACTCTCTTCTTCGACTCTAATATGTGCATCCATATTTGAATACGCCAATGAACTTCATTCTTTAACAAAAAAAAAAGAACTGAGAATTACTACATTTACACTCATAAAAATTGGTGCAACGTTACTGCTGGTTCTTGGTGCCACATTTTCAAAACTGATCATATTATGTCATTTTATGAGAGTAAGCACAAGGTATAAAACATGACACACGAATCGGATTTGCTTGTTACAGATGAATAATGTTCAATATGAAACTAATCCTACGGAAGGCAACACCGGTCGATGCCCTATACAATTGCAGCGAGAAACACCTACGGGACTAATAGATGGCACATGTGGCAGTGAAGTGCCATCTAACCACGCTGGACTCTGCAAGTACGTTACCACAAACATGTCATATTAATAAATAATCATTTCGTAATAATACATTTATATTCAAAATAAGTTCAAAATAGCGTCAAAACATGCCAACACACAGCAGCCTGTACCAGCCACAAGCCTCTTCCCCAAAGGAAGGTAAGGGCATAATCACCACGACAACCCACGACGTTTTGGCGATTTCTGTCTCCAAGAAATCTAAAGTACTATATTTACTACAAGGGATACTACAAGAATATTTCTCAGGTGCTGGTTTCCTCACGATGTTTTCTTCACCGTCACCCGGTTGTATTATCGCTTTAAATTAGTAAATGTATGCGAATTTCGAGAGAATTCGTTGGTACATCTCGGAGTTAGAACCTGTGGACACTGAATTGACATTCCACCGGTCCAACTACTCGACCACCACGACTGTCCAAACTTTTACAAAATGATTACATCGTAACTGATTGTTTTTACTCGACATGTTTTTGAATTCAAATTTTACCAAATGGTATCCGAGACTTCATTTACATAATAACTCCTATTACACCACCGAAACCACGTATTACAATTAATACATATGAATTGAACATAAAACAATGTACTGACTTATTTGCCTATGAAATATTTGCACCGGTATTCATTCATCGACTTATATAGGTATCCGATTAGAATGGATTTAAGTTTATAACATTTGGAACACTTTAAAACTTTTATATGGAATTAATAATTATTCAATTTATAACGACTGGAGACATATAAAAATGTTTAAAAATAAATTTTAAGGCGACAATAAGAAAGAAAAAACTAGGTGCGAGCTCATTTAGTGCTCCATGATTTTACTTATAATAATATGCACCTACTACACTACTATCTATTTATAACTGACTATCAACCTCTCGCGAATTTGTTTGGATAAATTATAATATAAAAATATAGAACACTTAAGGACAATGTAGTCATTACTGGAAGAATTGTCAACATTAGATCAGTAATTACTTCTCTATAATAAATATACCAGTACCAGTTAGATTTGAGACCGAACGAATGGCGTTGCACAGAAGGCAAGCGCGGCGGTGAGTGAAGCATGTGCTTACAGGAACCATTATCTGGAGTACCTGAGTCGTCTGGTGCGACGAAATGAAATCGATCCGATGCCGATCTTGGGTGTGGATGACCTCGAGACCCTGGTGCGGCGTGCCGCACTACGACTTCCACCGCGACCCTATGGCTCACTCGAGGGTCTCTACAAGCGGGCTCTGATCGAGGTGTGTTGACATTCCGTGTTCTTTCTTTCTCAACAGGACTCACTACGTGGAGTACCTGGCAGGATTGGCGCGCAAACTCGACCCCATCCCGATCATGGACGTGACGGAGCTCGTAGCAGAGCTTCGCCGTCGCGCGTTGCCGCTCCCCGAGCGCGGTCCCTGGGACACGGACCCCATCTATGCAGGGATGTGCGCCGAGGTACTGACTGTACGCGGCGCGAATCAGTCTCATTCGATAATATCTTCCACTATAAACATCGTCGATATATCAATGTACCTATTAATGATTGGTCTATCGCATAAAGTGTACCTATTAATCATTGGTCTATCGCATAAAGTGTACCTATTTATTTATTACCACTAATGTAAAATTACTAATTAAGAATTAATTATTTGGTACTAACAGTCTCACTTCTTTTATTGATGTTGTTCCATTTGTTCACGCAATTGCAAAGCTTAAACCATCGACTACTTCAATCAGCCCTCTCTTTGTGAGCATAAATCAGTCTAGAAGCAGCTACTTACGTACACGAATTATTTTTACTTAATCAAATATCAAAAGGCAAATCTAAATATGCATTAGAACAGTTATAATCGTGTACACCTTTGTTTTACGACCTTGTTCCTATGATGTTTAAGTACATAATATAATAAAATAGGAAGCTACTATTTTCAAAATTAAATGGATTGTAGTCTGGTGAAACTGTAGCGGCCTTAACAAGCCAACAGTGTAGTCAGTTCGTAAAAAAATAATTAAATGGAGAGTCAAAACAAAACAGTCGAGTAAAAATCGGTGATCTGCTTTCGGAAGTACCAGATACGCAGAAAACAAATTTAAGCATAAATACGTATTATATGTAAACATCGAGACAACTAAGGGAATAAGGGAAGTAAATAACGGAACTATAGGATAATTTTAGTTCTCTACAAAAATATTTTAACTTTGCTTTGTATTAAACTCTTGACTATATTACGTGCAAGCGCGAATTTAGAATATTCAGAGGGGCCATAAAGATTGACGAGGACTATACGAGTATAGTGTATATGGTTTGACAGTAAATTACCATGTGACCAAGTCGCGTCGCTAATATGAAACAATTGTATATACTTACTAAGCACACATCGAGGATAAGGGCAGGATATCTAGTAATGACTGAATGCTCTACACCGTAACACCCCGATTTTACAGGGAAGGTAATACCATTTCTACCATTCCTTAGAAAGTAGATATATATATATTCACAATTGGTACTAAGTTATGACTTATATATACTATATAAATGCTCTGAATGAAATAAAGGAATGTTAACACTAAATAGGAGTTAATATTCTACACCTGTACAATTAATAATAAAACTATTCACGAATCATATAAAATGTTGTTACAGATTGTACGAGAAAAAATACCACTAGACTGACAGAGCGCGGCGTCTGGTTATATCGAAAGCAGAGACAGAGATTCGTAAGAGCTGGCACTGTTAATTTCGAAATAAAAACAAATACAGATATATGTTAAATATTATACTTAAATAATACAGCACATTCTCCTAAATTAAAAATATTTATTGTACAGGTTTTGTTTTATTAATTAAATATTTTTTACTCGCTACCTCCGTGCAAAATGTTCATTCATGTGTTGACTATTACGTTGAATGTAGTGTCTGTTGGAGTGAATGCGGCTCTCAACGGAGTCAGGTAGAACACGAGCTACACCACGTGATAAGTGTCGTGGTGGACGAGCTTCAGCGGCTTCATCTGCAGCACGTTGATCAGCTACACGTTGACTTCTTTCCTTCTCTCTCTCTGCACCCGCAGACGCCATTGCCATCAGTCTACGAGATATTTCCTCATCCGTTAAACCTCCACGGTTCTTTCGCTTTGTATTATATTGAGCTGACGAATCGCGCCCTTCACGCATTTCTGATGTTGTTCCTCGTTCAGGTTGCTTTTCAGGTGCCATACTGTCCCGTTTATTTTTTTTTGCTTTGTTGTAACTATCAGACTCTTGATAGTCATTACTCTTTCTTTTACGATCTCCCACTGTAGTCTTTTCTGTGAATGTAGCTTTATGTTTATTAAAATCCTTTTTTGGTCTATCATATTTACTACTTTCTTCAGAGTCATGTGAAGAAACACGTTTTAGTTTCTTCTCAGCTTTTTTAGATTTCTTTTTGAGTTTTTCCTTCTTCTGTTTCTTTTTCTTCTTATTAGACTTCTCTTTTGAAGATGAATCCGATGATGATGATGAATCGGAATCCAGTAAAGTAGCTAAATCTATGCCTTTATCTCCTCCCAGAGCATTAAGTTTGGCTGCCAGGACAGTATCTAAATCTTTACCTTTTTTCTTACGTTTTTTCTCACTTTTACTATCCTTCTTTTGAAGCTACAACAAAAATATTCATTTAAAGAGTTGCTTAGACAAGTATTTAGCAATACTAATTTTCAAAACATTACATAATTGTTATATTCAATAACGGAATGTGTAAAGTTTACTAAAAGACAATAACAAAGGCATGCAGTGTAAATAAAAGATTGAATGTTACCTGTTCTTTCCTTAATAATTCTGTTAGTCGTTTTCTCTGTAAAGGATTGTTCAAAAGTGCTGCTCGAGCAGCTCGTTCTCGCTCTTTAATAAGAAGTAATGGATCTTCACGAATTTTCCTGGCAATGTCAACTTGAGAATCTCCTCCACTTGTCAGCATACTAGACCCGACTACTCTTCTACTTAATGCAGGTATAGCACCTGACTCTTGTTTATTCGACTGCTCTACATCTTTGCCAATAGCTTTACCAAGTAAAAAGTCTTCCTCCTTAACTTTCTTATCAGGTTTCTACAACAAAAATATTATTTCAATTTGCAATAAAACTAATGTATTTAAATTAATATAAACAGAACCCAACAATTTCAATTGTTATGGGCCTCAATAAAACAAATCCATTGAATTGCTATCAAGTATGCACTATGAAAATGTGATATATCAGAAGATTGGAAAGTCATATATCATAGAAATTTACTTACTAAGATTGTACAAAGTGTGGTGTAATTTTTTTTTCATAAAATGAATCCAATATAGCATTTTCCAAAATTCAAGATGATGGTTACTTAAAAGTAAATATTTTCCCTATTTGGTATAACTTTCCATTGACATCCATCGAATGGAGGGTGGGAAAGGGGATGGGAGGAAAGAGGAAGATCTGTACTAATCTCCTTAAAAGGAAAAGTTATGGAGTCCCCACCATTTTGAGTTTTTATATTTTTAATTCTTTGGAAATTTTCCGCATTTCTATATCTATGTTGATATTGCAATGTTTCCAGCACTGTGGCGGCCTCTACACCCTTGTGTAACAAATCCTTGGCATCCAGCTTCAGCTTGGTTGTCACCTTAGGCAGCCAGCCTCGGCTACCTTGAGCTCGTCCAATGCCGTTTCATAAGCTGGCAAAAGACTGTAAACTCTACACATTTTAATAAGTCGTAATGAAAATAATGCTGTAATTTAATATACATAAACTATTGAATATGTGTGCATGAAAACTATTAAAAGAATACAAAACTTAACATATGACAACATAATCATAGGTAAAACGAAATGTTCAATAGCGATAATTCTATATAATCTGCTGGTAGGAATTGCATAAATATTGCAAAAATCTTTGATTTTCAATTATTTTTTCTCAAAAACTACCTATCTCTGTATGCTGAAACTTTGTGTGTGCTTATAATAATGTAACCTCTCTAAAAAAAATCAACCCCCAACTCAACAGATGTTAATGTAAAGCTAGGCTCATTATTTTCCTTCACAGAGGAGACTTTCCACCCTTTCCCCTCCTCTTCACACAAACAAAGTTAATGGTATATTGTGTTCTCAGGGTCAACCACAATAAGAGACACCATTACTGTAATATTATTATAACCACATATAAAAATGGCTCAGTTTTTCATTAGGGTCCGTCGAGTTGGGGGTTGTTATCTTTTTTATAGATAGAATACATTAATATAAGAACACACACAAAGTCTCACCATGCGGAGACACGCAGTTTTTGAGATTTTTTTTTATTGAAAATCATGAATTTTTGCAATATTTACGTAATTTTTACCACAGATTATAGCGAAATATCGCCATTGAACATTTCTTTTTACTTATTTTATACCCATTTCAATAGTTTTCACACACACATATATTTCACAGTTTTGTATATTAAATTACAGCATTATTTTCATTATGAACTATTAAAATTAAAATGACTCGTAAAGACATTCAACAATTTTTGTTGTTATTGAGATAACAAATAAAATAAGTTAGGTTCGTTTTATGTCAAAGAACCTGTTTGAATGTCCCTGACTCCACCTGGGACGAGTTTGTCCTACCCCTAGAGTGTTTTTAAAGAGTCGGACGTTACATAGTCAAAATAGATACAGAAATCCGGAAATTTTCCTCAGATTTTAAAGTTTAAAAACTCGAAAAGGTGGGAGCTCCGCAACTTTTCCTTTTAAGGGGTGTTAGTACTGATCCTCCCCTTCCCTCTCATCAATTCGACGGACGTTAATGGAAAGTCGTACCATAAAAATTTCCTACAATTTTGGCCATTATAACATTATAAGTACTTAACGAATAAGTTATACATACATCATACATCCAATGTAGTCTATTATCCTCGGCTGTTCCAGTATTTTTTTTAATCATGTTATTGAGTTCCGTTCGATCCTGCTCCATTTCTCGTTCACGTTGTAATTCTATTATACGCTTTTGTTCTTTTGACACTGCTTGCTCCGCCTTCCAAACACGTTCTTGATTTTTCATAGTATTTGGATGCCATGATTTTTTTGAGTTCTATAAAGAAGAAAAAGCGTTAATAGTACCGAATAACAGACAAAATATATTATCGCATACTTGAAATATTTTGCCAAATTACCAAATCACCACCCCCCATTTTGATTTTTTCCTAATATCCGTAAATTGAAATATAATATACAGATGAAACTAATTTTGTAAACAAAACTACAAATAAACCCATATTATCAAAGTTGACACCACATATCGCCGACTTGTTGACAGTTGACATCCCAGTTTGACGTTAGAGACATAACATTGCATTACTTATTTTTATATAACATATGAAATAATATGTTTTGTCGAATATACCCTAGCGTGCCTAGTAAAATCGCATACCAGTGTCAAATATTTCTGGTAACAGCTACATGAACCTAAAACACCTTTTACATAGAGCAAGAATATAATTTTCCTTCGTCGGAAAATAAGTTAAAGCTATATCATAATTTGCAGAAATCAATACTCATCACATATATCAAGTGAAACAATATTTTCTCATTATAAAATAATAATTACATTGTGACTCTGAAAAATCACTTGTATTTCCCTAGAAATCAATGTATTCTCACGCGGTTCATATTTTTAACAAAAGTTAATGATGTGAATAAATAACAAACTAACACAATCAATTAAAAAAAAAAGCTGCCAACATAAGATTAAATATTAAACGTTACAAGTCTGTGAAAATATAAGCGAAGGTTCATTGAAAAATGTTTAATTATCAAAGATAGTGAACTGACCATTAGGTTCTAAATAAAGTAATCGAGTAGTAGATAAAAATACAGTCTCGACGGCAATAATCATTATAGGTAAAATATAAGCTTTCGTTTATCGCATGTGATATAATAGTGATAATAGAAATAATTTAGCTGTGATACACCTATAATAATATAGCTGTAATTATATCGTTAGTTGCTCTATTGCCACCATAGACGAAACGTATGTTCTCTATCTATATTACTATTACCGGAGAAAAAAATATATTTTTAAATACATATTTATTTTAGTTTAAGGTCGACTGTTATAAATATATTTTAACTTGTACCATTAATTACAATTGAGTCATAAAAATGAATATGGTCAATAGGTATTGGGAATATCAAACAAAAATAAAACCAGTCTGTTCTCAAGTAGATACAAATAATTTTACTTATTTATTGTCTATGTTATCTGATACGTCAAGCACTCGTCAATATTTTGTAGGTTTCAATGAGTACCTGAGTACTGTTCTTCGATTTTTTTCATTTTATAGGTTTTTGCGTCTAATATTATATTATTGTGCTGTGTGGTGCCGGCAGAGTAGAATAGCACCACCCCATATCTTCCCGTGGGTATCGTAAAAGGCGATTAAGGGTGTCTTTAAGATCTCTAGACAGTAGTCACCTGTTGACGAACAAGGAGGATGTACTAAAGCGCTGGGCGGAACACTTCAATACTTTGCTAAATGTGGATCGATCAGCTGATCTGTAAAGCATCAGTTTAATGCCTCAGCTCCCTCTTGCTTTTGAACTGGATGAGCCTCTATCGCATGACGAGGTTGTTACTGCCATCAGACAGCAACAAAACAAACGGGCGGTTGGCGTTGACCTTATACCGGTAGAAGCTGATAAAATACGGCGGAGAGGAGTTGCACACATTGTCGTGGGAACTATTTGTTCGCATGTGGGAGGAGGAGCGCGTTCTGAATACCTTTAAAGTATCGCGCATAAGTGAAAGTTTGTGAGACTTCTCAGACTCCTGCATGACAATATGCAATGCTGCGTTGCCGTAGACGGCGAACAGACATACTTCTTCCCCGTTATCTGTAGGCTGAAACAAGGATGCGTCTTAGCGCCAACTCTGTTCGCCTTATACTTTGCGGTGGTAGTTAGAGAAGTCTTACAAACTGTTTCTCAATGATTCCGCATCCGCTTCCGCACAGACGGCAGCCTTTTCAACTTGGCTAGACTTAAGGCTCGCACTAAAGTCTCATATGCACTGATCACTGTGATCATGTATGCTGATGACTTGTGCTTCCTAGCAGAATCCCTAGACGGCCTGCAACAGCTGATATCCGCATTTCACCAAGCCTGCCGTAAGTTCGACCTGAAGGTCGGTGTCAATAAGACGGAGGTGATGTCCATAGACATACACGGTCATGAGACACTGACCATCAAACTTGGTGAGGATGTGTTGAAGCAGGTGGATAAAATTCGCTATCTGGGGAACACTGTAACATCCAAGTGTGACCTTGATGCTAAGATCAATAGCAGATTAGGTGCCGCAGTTGCGGCATTCAGCAAGCTATGTTCCAAGGTCTACTGCTCAAAATCCGATGGTCCGATAGAGTGCGAAATACCGAAGTTCTGCGACGTGCCAATGTTGGTGGCATTGAAGCCTATTTAATGAGTCGACAGCTTCGGTGGTGTGGTCACGTATCTCTTATGGAGGAGGAAAGAGTGGCGAAGCGCATCTTCTACTGTGAACTGGAGGAGGGCAAGCGGAATCATGACAGTCCCCTCCTCCGGTACAAAGATGTCGAAAAGCGACACATGAAGAAATGCAACATAGAGCCCTCTCACTGGGAACTTTTGGCAGCACAGCGGTCAGAATGGCGCAGGATAATGAACAGCCAAGTACGCGAGTACGAGACTCACCGTAAGGCTGACCTTAATACCAAACGCAACCAGTTCAAGGCTCGCCCACCTGCTGCCAAAATATATCATTATGACAACGGCGTACTCACGTGCCCTCGGTGTGCACGGAGTTTTGCCGCGAAGATAGGCTGTAGCCTAAGCTGTAGCTTATGTATAAGCCATATTCGCGCGAACCAGCGCCATTTCTCAGACTAGGGGTCAAAGTGGTCACCATGGCCGAAATCGGTAGGAATCATCATCATCGTTATATGACGATGTGGTCCGCGATGGTAAAGTCCTCGTGATGTTTTAAGACCCACATCTCAAAATGGCGGATTATTTTTAATTTCACAATATCGTCCATTGTAAATTTCATGATTTAGTAAAAAATAGTTCGTAGAAGTGAAGAAATAATTTAAAGATACATTTTACATTAAAAAAATATATTTTATACCTTCACCGAATGTTCTGGCTCATTCGCAAGGACCTAACTTTGGTTTTATAATTGTAATAAGTATTTTGTTATATAATTGGAATAGTTGGAATATTGGAATATTTTCTGGTTATGTATATCTTAATTAAGAATAAATATGGTAACGATAACGAGAGCCCTATAACTAATCACAGCTCGGTGCAGCACAACCTCTTTATTATATAAAAATGCTTAATGCCTTCCTGTTGTATGTATCAAATCTTCGCCTTCATGTTAAACTAAAATTTGCATCAAAAAATATTCAACTAAGGATGTAATTTAGACACTCTGGCTCATTACTCCATTAATTCGAAATTAGCGTTTGCTAAACTCCAATAATGTGTGTAGAAACTGGCGTGGTGGTCTAAATATTATCATATTGGGTCTATCGACATGCTGGCCATATCTTAATTAGGTATTCCGCGAGAGCAATGCTATAGCAGAGATTTTCAAATATTCTGCTATCCAAAGAAAGGCTTGTAGTTTTATATATATTCCAATCAGGAAAAAAGATTGATCTAATAGTATTCTTTTGTTCACGTTACTTTTTAAATTGCATTTAATTAAAAAAAGAGTAAGAAGTACTTCGCTAAAGGCGCATTCTACAGATTTCTCCGTTTGTGTTTTAGTTAGATGCGACTCTTTTCCTTACAGCGCGATGGCAGTACTGGTTTAAAAGTGGTAAGTAAACTTACAATAACTTACCAATCAGAACCAAATTTTAATAAAGCAACAACAGTGTTATATGCCTATTCGTAGGCATTACCTACCTAAATCTTTCTACGAATATCTTTCTTACTTTCTGGTTACGACATAGTCTATGTTTGTCATTTTGACAAATTAATACCCTAAGTATTAATTTGTCAAAATACTGTAAGGGTAGGATAAATACAAAGTTTATTTGTTTAAAATTGAAAGTATTTTGATTAATTTAAAATATATTTTATATTTTATTTAACATATGTTACATAATTTATTGCTCAAGTTCCATATTTTCAGTTTCAACAAACAAGATATAAAAATACTCACAAACACTGTTAAATAATAACACACCACGCTGACTTCTTACTAAAAAGCTGTAATACAGTGTACAGTAGTACACGTACTTTTCACATATACTAACACACGTTAAATACTCAATACAAGCAAGTATTACAGTGTGCAATATACATACATACCGACATTTGCTCTCTCGCTCTGGCTCACTAGTTCACTTCAAAAATAGTATGTATTGTTCTGTCTCATTCTTTGCCGGCTTCATCCTACACATTTTTGTATTTGTGTCTCTTACCTGTCGTTTTTCCGTTGCATGCGGTTTGAAATCACAACGATTATAAAGAAGTTTCACTTCAAAAATAATAATTTCAAAAAATGTTATTGGTGTGTTCTATAACCTATAAATATGACTATATTTATATGTAAGTAACATTTAATTTCAATCGGTAAAACTGTTCTAAAGTAAAATACAAACAGATCGATAAACATTTGTTTTAATATCAACATCGTAATCAATTACTTATATCTAGAATCACTATCAGCTAACACAAAATAACATAAATTTATTAAAATGAGATAGGAGCGTTCACGTAATAGATAAAAAGTAGAATAATTCCGGGTGCACTCTGTGAAAGGCGAAGAGAATCCAAACATTATGGATCCGAAACCTCAATGAAATGAAACAATATTCGCTTCGAACGTACTACTTATTGCATATATGTCACAGATCGAATGGAAAATTTTAGACTTAACGACATGAAAGTTTTTGTTCACAAATTTCAAAAATAATAATCTGATTTGTGTACATTACGTCGAAATATCACATTGAACTAAATTACCATCTTAATTTACGATTGCGTGAACATTATATATTCAACTGTATTTCAAAACATCGTACATTCTTGCGATATCTATTATAATTGTAATCTATTAGTATTCTTGGCATAATATGTATTTTCAAAATTGTTAACATTTCAAAATTACGTGTAATATTTTATGATTACACCGAAAACAGGAGTTACTGAGCAGTGTCGGAGAGCGGATATTATTATGTATTTTATATAGAAGAGGCGGGTGATTCGACGCCGCGGCGCAGAGGGGACAGCGCGGTGGGTGGGCGGCGAGGCCCGTGGCGCAGGTCAGTTGCGGTCGCATTGAGGAAGGTTGAATTCGAGGGTGCACGAGCCGGCTACCTCAGTACCGCGGTTTCGAAAGTTCGGTGACCGTGCAGCGCGTGTCAAAGCTTCCTCCCGCGTTTCTTTCGTACCCCCTCTCTCTTTTACCTACCCCGGCTGTACCATACCATATCAGTCTTTAGTCTCTTTTATTCTCTCAATATGACTTTTAAACAGGCAAATGTTTATTTACCGAGATAACCAGCAATAAAAATATTTTTATAAACTAATAGGTATGTCATCATTGGATGTGATTTAAAGAATATCGTTATGTCATTAGAATAGGCTATAAAATGAATCAGAAAATAACTCAATAAAATAAATAGATAGATAAATCAAAAGATAAAATTATTCACCGTTTTGGTTTTTTCATGATACGAAGAGGTCTTGAACATGCAATTTAAATAAACAATCTGCATACAAATGTAATTCAAATCAGCGTAAATTTATAGGTATTAAAATTATATATCGACAAGATAATGGCGCCTCATCCTTTGTGAACCATTCTGTTTTTCGAAACAGCGTAGTACTACGATTAGTATCCAGTCGTTGTTCACACTCTGAATATACTAAATATTGGTCTCTCGAAACACGGTTCGGCGCGGTGTTAATCCAGTCATCTTAGTCAAAATTAGGTAAGAAACTCGGAATTTGAGATAACCAGCTATAAACTCGTATAAACTTGTATTTTGACATCCTAAAAGTTGTCTCAAAACCAACATATGGTAATCCGCGCGCAGTTCGCGGCTATTAAAATCTAAGGTATTCTTTACTCTTTTATTAAAAGTAAAACAATAATGTGATCTTTACTAACCATAAGTATTTCTACTTAGTATGGTTTTCACCATCAATACTAATAAAACCAGGACTAGATTAGCTACATAGAAAAAGTATCAAATACTAGGGACCCTGCGCATAAACAGAACAGTAAAATATGTCTGAGCTGCTCAGTGGCAAATCCTTTTTTAGTATTATCTAGGTTTTTTACGTATAATGTCATGAACTTTGCATACATTTCAAAGAACAGAGTGAAAACACTATGTACAATACCAAATTCATACTAATAAACTCAAGGTGGGAACTTGAACTGGCGTCACTCGGACTTTATGGTAAAGTGTAAATTAAGTAATTTATAATTTAATAATAAAAAATGTAAAGAGGGTAATTAATGATAATTTTCTGATCTTGACAGAGTTTAATCTTGTGTGTGGTTAGAAGAAACTTTAACACTTATTGATATATACACGTGATATGAGTCATGGCTGGATGATGCACTCTTCTTGGTGTGAAATCCAACAATTGGATAGAAAAAAAGACAAAGAATGTTGCTATAAATGTATCTAACATATACGAAAATTACAATGAATGCAATAACTTTTAGTGAATATAGAAAAAATGTGACCTAGAAAATGTTATTTCTTAGCGCGCTATGAATACTGCGCTCGCTGATAATAATATAAGAAAAATTTTGAATCTATAATATTAATAATATTTAAAAAACATTACCTATACAGACATTCTTTTTTAATTCTATTTTTAAACACTGTGTATAGGATTCCATGGTATCTGCTGGTATATATTTTATTTACTTGTGAATTTATATTTCAAATGATGTCTAAATTAGTTTATTCAATTTAGACCCTGAGAAGGCATTTATGAAAGTTAAAACACTACCATCGGTTCGGAAAACAACCCAGGCATTCGAGAAGAAGCGGCAAGAAATTCGACCTTGTTTATATTTTTGACGTGATAACGTTCTATAAATCGATGAACGCCGCCTGCACGCACGAAAAAGCATAACTCATTGTCACGTTCCGCTCAAGCCGAGAGAGCAAGCGAGAGCGTGGAACAAGCGATAGAGAGGTGCGATCGGTCTAAGCGTTCGGCTTGTAACGCATAATTTTTCTTCAATGTTTTCTTATGACGTTACCACTTAAAATTACAGCCCGTAAATCGACTTTACAGACAACCAATTTTTTTGCATACTTTTTTATTACTACTATATTTATCTTATACTTTATAGGTTGTTTAGTGTTTGACCATAATCTAACTTGATGTTAGGTACATGATGATACGGTTGGGCTAAAATGTTAAGCACGTTAAACCTTGAAAGGCGACTGACTCCCAAGCACAGCTGCCGGAACACGCCTATAGGAGCTTGCCGACAGATTTTCAAGAGACTGGTAGCTAGCCAGGCAAGCTTGGAAAAAGATCTACCATCATACGGTAGTTCCATCACGATGTTTTCCTACACCGAAATAACAATATAGTAAAATAATATTTTTTAACAACCACACAAAATCATATTTCATAAGATGTACATAGAGGTGTGCCTATGAATATAGACTATAGTGTAACCTAATAATTACTGCGATGTAATATATTTTTAGTAACAGTTTGCTCATTAAAGATTAATCTAACTCATATATACACTAAGTATGGATTCTATTCTAGATTTCAACTGGGCACTAAAGGAAGATTACTTTGTCACAAATGTCTATCGTGGCCCACTTATTTGAAATTTGATAAAGATGTCATATATAAATAGACACCTAGAATATTAATCTATTGGCTAGTATAAAAATATGTAATATTCAATACTATAATTATGAATAATTATCATCTTAAACTAATTACTGACATAGTTCCATGTATGTATATATAAGACATACATTATGCATACAAATCATATATTAACACAAACATGTACAATTTATAGATATTTCATATGTAGTATTTTTATAAGATAGAAATAGCATCACTTGATACCAAGTGGCCATTAGGAATACATTCATGTATACTAAATTGTTCTATAGTTTATTTCTTTGCAACGGACATCAAATAACTGCCAGTCACGGTTCAAGTTAATTACTGATAAGATGCGATAGGAGGATTCATCTATAAGGTGTTTAGAGCAATGAAGTTCGAAATAGATATATCCTTTCTGGACATAACTGAGTTTACACAAACATACATCTTCAGAGGCGTGTCTCGTTGAGGTACTTGGCTCTGTTAGTAACAGAAAAGCTGATGCTCTCGCCGAGAGGTTGAGGTCAACTTTTAAGACGGATGAAGTTCGAGTCTACCATAGAAGGACTCCCCATGTAAAAAAGGTTTCTGTTTACAGTAACAATTAAATATTTCATTATCAAGGTACTTCTGTACGTTTACAATTTTTTATTACCACGCTTCACGTTTCACGCTTCAAACCGAGTCCGAACTCCCGAATACTGCTCTGTGTGCATTTAACCTATATACCTATTGTAAAATTAGCCGGGAATTGGCTTGTCTTGTATATTCTCAACCTTATTTATTTAGAATGAAGTTAAGCCCGAAAAGCCTAGAAAGTTGTTAAGTTTGTCAATTGGTCTCTGGTAACAAAATAACCTAAAAACCAAACAAAAACAATTAACGTATAGAAGTGAAGCGTCTTTTGTTTGAAGTTCTTAAGTATATTTTATGAAATATATTAGCGTTAAATTATTATATTGTATACAAATATATATATATGCAGTTTAACGTTGATACTCGAACAATAAAATCTAGTTATAAAGAAAAACCTACTTTGTATGCGGGAGGATCATAATTTAATGTACAATTTTAAATTTAGAAATTTTAATTTTAAATTTAGTAACCAGAAATACATATTTGATTAGAAATACTTATTTTACAATTATTATAATTCTCATCTAAAAATGTTATCAACGTGCATGATACGCAAGACAAGACAAGACATGCCTAACATAGTTGTAGTTATGTTGCCCTAGACAGACATAAATACAAACGGTAAGAGGGGGTTGCGGCGAGGGGGGTCGACCCGCGCTACGCACGCGCGCTGCTATCGAGAGTTCACGCGCGCTTCGAAACCGCAGTGGGCCTCCACGTGGATTTACTCCGCCTCCCGAGCGACATGCCCCGCACCTCACTGCCCGTGTCGGACATTCCAACCAACCTTCAATAGACGCTGTGCGCAGTCTACAGTGTGGTAGGTATAATCATATAGCGTTTATTTATATAAACTTACTTATGAACGTATTCGTCATTGTGTAACAACTATTAAGTATGTAAATGGAAAACCACGATCATTCTTACAAATGTAATGTAAAACTAGTCTAAATAATCTAAATTGCAAACTTTAATAATGTTATAAGCAATGCCAACTAAAATGAATTTTAAATCTAAATCATGAATAATTTTATTGGGAATTTTTCGTAAAACTATGAAATATACGTAGATAACGGATAAAATAAACATGTAGAAGAAACATTTGAAATTAAAATAAAAAATTGTCTACATTATATAAATATTTAATGCCATTTTAGTAAAATGATCCAATAGAAGTATTCGGTAGTAATTTTATAACAATTTAATTTACTTTTAACCCCATAACTTAAACTTATATATTACTTAATGCAACATAATATGTATGAAAACCAGGCCAGAGTCTACATTTGTTTTGAAAAATAAAATGATGTAAGTCGGTTTATTGATCTTCGAGTTATAAGCGCACAGACGCCGAGATTGACACTGCTGTACTAGTTAACATGGACCAAATAATATTTAAAACATAACAACATTAGGTATGTATTACGTAATATAAATAATGAAAACAAGTTATAAAATGAAAACTGAGTAATCTTAATTACGTATAATAATCTATATAATACATACTATATAATATAATACAATTACAATAAAGTAAAAATCATAATTCACATACAATTAATTTATTTTCTTTTATATAAGATATATAAAATATGATATATACAAAAACTTTATAATTATAAAGACTGTATACATAAGGTGTATAATTCTCGGTCAACTTTATTGACGAATAACTGACTTTTTCTAACACATTTCGGTTTTAATTTCATCCTACATAAACAGATTCTAATAGAGCATTATCTGTTGTCATACAAATGTATGTACAGAAAATAAGTGATTGGTTGTTTTCCTCTTTTGTTATGTTAATAAAAAATAGAAAAATAAGCTATATTCAAATATTGTCTTAAAATTGAAAAATTCAATATACTCGTATATACAAACTCTTATTACAAAAAAAAAAAACATGAAAAAAGAAGTATGTACAATTTATAATTTCATTCTTTTTACTTTTGCAGAAAACATACAAGTACATTATCCCCAAGCAAGGTCTCAAAAAATTGTTGCTACTTGCAAAAATATAAAACATCAAATGCAATCATTATCCGTCAATCACAATTAGTGTTATCAGCCAATCACGCACATAAAAGTGTAAAAATTGATGTTTCCAAATGATTGTATACCTACGCGAATCATTATGTTACTTACAATTGATATTGCATTCTGACATAAATTAATTTTTATTAGTTTTTATTTATGTAATGTATAAAATGTATGCTTCAAACAGATCTGAACATATGTATATCCTAGACCGAGTCTCGATTGGTTCCTTTTAAATAAAAAAATAATAAAAAGGCGAGTCTCAGATGAGTAAACTATTATTCTTTTCTAATTTCACGTCAGTAATTATAGTAATATATTTAATGCTTTGTTTTAAAACAGTATAAAAACTATACAAATACTGCTACATATGTATATAAAATGTACAGTAAATATAAAGTGCATACCATAATACCTTGGAAAAAAAACAACATAAAGTATTTCCATACATTCATAATCATATACAACAATAAATAAATGAGGACGACATAGGGGGTGAAACGGTGTCGGGGAAGCAAGGCGGTTCATTCTGGTTGGACACGAAGAGCTGTTCTTGCTCTCGCTCGTTAGCTGTGGATGTTTCGCAACAAGCGATTTGGCTGGGCGGCATCGGGCATGGCATTCGGCCGCAGACTGTCGGTTGAACGAGTGTCTCTACTGTTACGGTCGCCAGACTCGACCGCCTGAATTGTACACAACCTACACCAACATTAAAGTTATTACACCTCGCCTCAAAATCATCGTCATTGTGTAACATGATAGGTGAGTCCAATTGTTTAATGCCCATTTTTATCGCTAACTATTATTTTCGTTTTTAAGGATAATAATTGTTAATAATATTAATGTATTTGAATAACAATTATATTTAGTACATCTTTAAAATCCGATGCATCTGATTTAATATTAATACAGATAATTATATATAACAATATTTTCACTACTAACTTTTTTGAAAAAGAAGTTTTTTGTGTGCTGTTTATTATGAGAATCGAAATAATGTTGACAATTTGTGTTCGAAAGCTAACATTATTAAAGAAATGCAATAAATGTAATAAAATAACAAATTTTATTTTAATTCACTTCTTATGACCTCAAAAATGCAATTTTATTATCGAGCTGTCTAAGTAGGTTACCAATGTCAAAGTAATTTCATTCAAATTAGGTACAAAATTTGTTTCCAGTTATAAGTTTTACTGATTGAGATTAGGTTATTTCAATTATGAATGTAAGAATGTTTTTCTATGGCATTTGTTTAGTTTATTTAGTTTTGTCTAGTCTTTAATTAAATGCCAGAAGCTTCGAAAAATGAAAAGTGTAACTAGTTGTCGAAAAACCTTAATAACCCATACAATGGTGTGATACCTATGATTTTTATAATTATTTAGGAATATATCCCATAGATGGATTCATTTTCTATATAGATTATATTGAGTGGTGAGTGGGGAGGGATCGGCGCGAACATTGAGGTCGGCGGCCCATGCACGTGGAGGCCTGCACTGTGGTTTCGTCGCGATAATGCCGCGGTGCAGGCCTCCACGTGCTGGCAGAGGACATTCACTCGGTTTATACTTCGCTCCCCTCTCACCGCCCCTACCCCTTCGTGGCCGTTTTATGTTGGTGCATCCTGATATTCCTGATCGTTGCATGCCATACACAACACACAGTATACTGTGAACGGTCGCCGCGCTTTGTCCGGAACGATAATAATTTCGTTTTATAACAGTTATGGAATCTTTATCGAAGCTTGAAATAAAACAATGTCGTTCTGCAGGTGAAGAAGAACGCGTACATCAATGTGGGGAGTGCGGGCTAACGCTGTCCACCCGGAGCGCCTTGACTGCCCACGCTCGTTCGCATCGGACAACAGCAGACGCCCATCGCTGCGACGTCTGCCACAAAACCTTTGCCGTACCCGCGCGACTTGTACGCCATTACCGTACTCACACTGGTGAGAGACCTTTTGAATGTGAATACTGCCACAAGATGTTCAGTGTTAAAGAAAACCTACAAGTGCATCGTCGTATTCATACAAAGGAGCGGCCCTACAGATGCAACGTCTGCGATGCAGCCTTTGAACATTCTGGAAAATTACACCGTCATGCGCGAATTCACACTGGGGAAAGACCGCACGCGTGCCCACATTGTCATAAAACATTTATACAATCGGGCCAACTCGTAATACATCTGAGGACTCACACTGGGGAGAAACCATACCGTTGTCCGGCACCTGGCTGCGGCAAGGGTTTCACATGCTCGAAACAACTAAAAGTTCACTCGCGAACGCATACCGGCGAAAGGCCCTACACGTGCGACATATGTCTACGCGACTTCGGTTACAATCATGTCTTGAAATTGCATAGGTTTCAACATTACGGTGAACGCTGTTACCGCTGTACGGTTTGCGACGGCACATTTAATACCAAAAAGCAAATGGAGGCGCATATATACAAAGAACACGGTGCTGAAACTCCTCGTTCGGCGCCTTCACAGCCAGCAGCGCCTGCAGTAGTCAATGGAAATGTGTGCGAATTAGTTGAAGCTGCTTTACAACAATTGCCGCCCACACCGCCGAGCTCGCCGCCGTCCCCTCAGTGCTCCAATCTAACACCTTCATCTTTGACTACGTCAACTCCTTCAGCGGTCCCACCGCCTATAACACTGCCTACTTCAACAGAGTTCTATACGCTCGCGCCATCTTCACTTCCTCCGCGGAAACGAAAACTTATTCAACATAATATAGAGTCTGAGCCAGCACCGGTAGTAAGACATACCTCTGTAATTCAGTTTGCACCACCAGCTGCCGATTCATAGTAGTTTATTTTTTAATAATATTGAGTGCGTAGAATATATAGTGATGTAAAATTATTCGAAAGCTGGGTATTCGCTTCCAAAATATCGTAGTGCTTGTTAAGGTAGGTTGCTTATGATGATCTGGAATGAGAAGTGCGACATTTAAACCAAATTATGTCAAATGTAAAATTATTTTTATTATTATAGTAAGTTTAAGTGATCAGAAAAAGACTATGTAATTTAAAAAGCTGTCTCAGTGCATTTCTGCCCTAACTATTATTGATAGTTAATAAGTTTTGTATTTATATAAATATAGTTGTCTCAACTTTAGTACTTTAAGTGAAAATAAATTAGTGATAACACCATAAATCTATTTCCTTATTTACCTTTAACCTAAGATACATATTAAATAATCAATATTCATCTGAAGTATCAGATAAATCGTAGAGTTCATACCTACATACTAACTAATTTTTTTTTTTGGTTAACTGCTAGTACTATATTCATGTATAATTTGGTGAATTCAATAAATTATGAAATGACATATTACAGTTCAGTTGATTCAGCTCAATTGACTAACTATTCATTGATCTCAAAACAACTAAAATCTAAACTGCGGTTAATTTCAGGGCTAAAATAAAGTGTACCTGTCTTACAGAAATTGTGTCATGGAATTAGTAGTTAAAGGTATATACTGTCCACTTTAATAATATTATATTAACAACACAGAAAGCATTATGGAAGTGGGCATGAATACATAATGCATATTAAAAGAGAATAGCATATTAATAAATTTTATATACACAAACATGTTCCCGTACTTCTATTTAGTGAACTACATATACAAAATTAGTTTTCAAAAATTCCCTAAAATTCTTTGCTATGTCGCGGGCGGGTCGTGGGCCACACGCGACTCGGGGGCTGCAGTTTGACGACCATAGCACTAGAGTCCTAGTTTGTTAAATCTACATTAAAATGATTTTTATCAAATAACGAACAGTTAATTGATTAATTGCTTATTTAAGTTTAACGACAAAAGTGGTGTTGTGCTTATAAAATAAAAAATATATAATTTTGTGGTAGCACCGAAGCCAAAAAACATCTATTATAAGTGTTACAAAGAAACTTTTACTTATTTCCAATATTTTCTGGGTAAGTTATTATAATTCGAGTATTTATTGTTTAATTATGTTCAACATTGAAACTATGCTTCTTGTAGGTAATTAATACATGTACTTAGTAGTTTTCTTAGAAAAATATGCATAAATAAATCTTGTTTACCCCACTAGAATTGTGTTAGCATGATCAAACCATGCCAGTAAATATATATTCTATAGAATGTTGAGGTAAGTAAAAGTATCTCGTATGGTGTTTCATCGAAAAATTGTCTAACGAAATATATGCAATAAAAGTTATATAAATTACCAGAATTGCACAATTATAGTTAGATTGTATTACAGGAAATTAGGAATATGTGTAATTGAAAGTTGCCCTAGTGATCGTAAAAACAAAACCATCAAATTAACGGACTGAAACTGAAAATTATTCGCACGTTCCTTCAAAATTCACCCTCTACTTCCAACAGTCGCATCTAAATTTCATACATTTTGGAAGACACTTTTTATAGAGAAAGGCATTTCTTCTTACGCTACTTCCATAACTGCGTAACGAAGCTACGACTACTTATCGCGCTAAAATTTAACATAAAAAGAATTTCAACCTTATTGAGCTTTCCCACACCTGGGCTATTCCATATTCCACTAATTCCACTATTCTGTAGGTGGTAGAGCTACGCTGAAGGTATTACTGGTTTCAGAATGAATGGGTCGGCTCGCCCGGGGTAGTACCACCCTCTCACAGAAAACCGACGTGGAATAACAGTGATTGCACTGTTGCGTTTCGTTTGGTCAATAAGAGCGCCGGAGGCCCACATATATTAAAAGGCCGGCAACGCACTTGCGACTCCCCTGGTGTTTCTAGTGTCTATGGACGGCGGTGATCACTTACCATCAGGTGACCCACCTGTTCGTTTGTCCCCTATAATATAAAAAAAAACTAGAAATTAGCATCTGCTAAACTCCATTCGAGTGCGTAACAACCGTCGGACCAGTATCGTGATGAGTCCATTGTCACACAGCCCAATAGTTCGAAGCGCATAGCGATCATATCTTTCCACACTTGCATTTACTGCCACCGTGCAAAATTTCGTAGCGATATACGCAGGTATGGGAGTAGCATTACTTCAGCGATATGAACTTGGCACCCTACTTTAATAAATATATATTTTCGAGATACCATTCCACAGTACTTCGTTTATAAGTACCAGTTTATACCACTTTTATTTTCGTTTGTATCTCAACTTCGAATTATCAAAGTGGTGCTAATGGGATTCTAAATTATTTAAAGACATTTGTACCGCTTTTATATTTTGATTTACTTCAAACCCGAAAACCATACAGGCATTTCAAAATTAAAATAAAACTAACAGCCTTAATTTACAACATAACAAAAATCTTAAACGAGGTTCATCGTGGAAGTATACTTGCAGGAATCAATTTGATCTTCCTCAATATCTCTGAAGGAAAGAAATTTCGCAGATCGCTTAGTGGGTAACGCCGTGTAAACATCTGTACAGAAAATACTTTGAATTATTAGAATATCTCAAAAGGAAAAAATATGGCGGCATATAAAAATTTTCACACAAAATACTGAACTCTGTTCATTTACAATATTTAAAAAATCTATAGATGTATATCACCCTGTAATCGTTTGTACCCGTGGGAAATACTATGAATTTCGAAAAAATCTCAAAAGAGAAAAAAATAGATACATATCTAAATTTTTTATGCAAAATGCTATTTTTTGTTAAAACCCAACGTTTTGCAAATCTGTAACCGGAAATCGCCAGATATTCTATTGTGCCCGTAGGGAATACATTGAACCATAAGAATATTACATGAGGAAAAGAAATAACCGAAATTAAAAATGTTCATCAAATCAATATTTTGCACGAATATTTTCTAATGTTACTATTTTCTTCTCTTTTGAGATATTTGAAAATTCAAAGTGTCTCCTATGGGTATAAACCATTGCATGACGTTATATTATTAAAACCTTAATATAAATTTAAGAACTGAGAAATTCGAATTTTCATCAAAATTGAAATCAAAGTTTTGAGTGCGATTATTTCATTTCTTGATTAGATTTTCTTATGTTTTAAGTGTTTCCTAACGATTACACGGCGATATTTAGAATATTTAAAATCAATAAACAAGTTAAAGTCTGTGGTGACTTTAACATAGATATTTTAAGTAAGTCGCCAGAGGTCACTAAGTTCATATCATTATTTAAGTCATTTAACCTAGATCCTCTCTTTAATGAGCCAACTAGGATCACGTGCATCTTGCATAGACAATATATTTACTGATTTTAAAACCATGGGTGGTAGTATTATTACTGGGATACGGTCTGATCATAAAGGACAACTCGTTAATATAAATTGTGACAAACTTAGTATGAGTGAGTGCATGAGTGCATGGAGGGTGGGGTTTTGCGAATAAAAACAAAGAGGGGGAAAGCATCACACAAGCTACAAGGTGCAACGCTATTAAGTCATATATTACAGGCCTGGGAAGGATCGCAGGATGCAATTGGTGTGTTTTGTGATTTGTCTAAGACCTTTGATTGCGTTGACCATAGTACACTTATTTTGAAATTAAAACACTATGGTGTTTGTGGAGCTTCTCTCGACTTTCTGGTCTCCTATTTAAAAGATCGCTGTCTCAAAGTTAGTATAGACGAGGTAACGTCTGTGGGATCATCGACTCAAATTGGCGTTCCACAGGGTTCCATTTTAGGGCCGTTTCTGTTCTTGGTATATATAAATGATCTGCCGCTAGTGGTTGATAACTGTGCAGACATGGTTCTTTTCGCGGATGACACTTCGCTTATATTTAAAGTAAAAAGAATAGACTCCGAGTCTAGACATCTAAATAATACCTTAAATAAAATTTCAAATTGGTTTGCATTAAATAATTAATTGCTAAATGCAGACAAAACAAAATGCATAAGGTTTACCTTACCTAATGTTTCGTGTATTGATACTAGAATAGAGATCGAAGGAAATCTAGTTGGGTTGGTGGATAATACCGTGTTCTTGGGTATCACAATTGATTCTAAATTACAATGGGGTCCTCATATTAAAAAAATGGCAGGAAGATTAAGTTCTGCTGCATTTGCAGTTCGAAAGATTCGCCAACTAACAGATATTGCCACTGCTAGGTTGGTCTACTTCGCTTACTTTCATAGCTTAATGTCTTATGCTATTTTGCTGTGGGGGACAGCAGCTGAGGTAGACACCATATTTTTACTACAAAAACGGGCAGTTCGAGCAATTTATGATATGGGGCCTCGCGAATCACTAAAGGATAAGTTCCAGGAGTTCGGTATCCTAACTCTGCCCTCCCAATACATACTTGAAAATGTAATGTACGTCCGCAAAAACTTAGATAAACTAGATTTCGTAAAGGACCGACATAATCTAAATACAAGAAATAATAACAAATTGGTCATTCCATGTTTTAGGCTCACTAGGACCGGTAACAGTTTTTTAGGTAATAGTATTAGGTTTTATAATAAAATTCCAAAACACGTTACCGATTTGCCGGATACTAATTTCAAGCACCATGTCAATCAGGTTTTAATATCTAAAGGCTATTACAGGGTGGATCAATATGTGAACGACGGTGACGTCTGGAAATGACGCCCTCTCTGTGCATCCACCAAAACCGAATGTAATTATTTATAACTATGTTTTATATATGTGAGTTATAATATGTTAATGAAAAGATAAACCAGATCGAGTTTCATGCCGGTTCTTCTCGATGACTGGGTTGTTTTCCGAACCGGTGGTAACTTTGACGTTCATAAGCGCCTTCTCAGGGCCTAAACTGAATAAAATATTTTTGATTTGATTTGATTTGAAGGCACATAGATTAATATTGATGCAAAGGTGACAAATACAATAAAAAGGGATATCTTAACGAGGTACCCGCAAAACGAAAGATACACATGCATACCTATTAATAAAAAGTATAGTAAAGTTAAAGTTATAGCATAGTTATTTGTCGGTAAGTTATTTCGATCAGTTCACAAACGTAAATTAGTTTCGGTAGTTTTTCGAATGAAACAATTTTACTGCACAAAATAATTTTAAAATTTCAACAGTGACATTTATTTTAAAAGTATGCTAATGCCAATCCGGTTAACATTGACAGACTATCGCGATAGTTTAGGAATCTGGGAACATGGACAAAAATATTTTACGTTTTCAGTACTCTCTCTCTCTCTCTTCTTCAGTCTTGTAAATCTTAGACCATGTTATTTTAAATAGTAAACAATAACAACCAAAATTATTAGACACAAAATAGTTCCTACAATAGTTTGAGGAATGTTAGTTGGAACATCTGGCAATTTTGTTGGCGATCAGGCAACACAAGTTAAATAAATGGTAATAACTTTTTACTAAAAGTAGGTATATTTTGAACCCCGCGGCAAGATTGTAACTGTTTGTCGCTTTAGAAACATAAATAAGTAGCTAAGTAATGTAATATGTTTAATTTTATTATACGTTTATTCATGTGTTTTCTTCTTCTTCTTTATTTTTTGGCTCCGGCACGGTTTGTACACTAGCCAGCGTCAAGTAACAAGATTTTTCCAAGTGTCTTGTGATAATTATAATGTTCTAACAAGATGGTGGTTCCCTTGTTAGAATTTTCCATGGAGTTTTGGTTGCATCTCAGAAAGCATGCTCCGTGGTATTACTTCCCATCCACTTCACTTGTGCATAATAACCGAACAATATTACGTAAAACACCACCAATATTACAAAATATAGAGTCTAATAACACAAGATTATGACTAAAATATAAAAACCACTACATGACAGACTTAGATCCCGCCAAAAACTCTCATGTGTTTTCAGACGTAGATTAAAAGTGTATATTTAATGGCAATACTTTTTCATTCAAAATATATTATAATTAATGTTTACTTAAACTCGTTTTCTATACTGCGAATATGTAGTTACGGCACTGAATTTAATTATATGCATATATGGTACCTTTATTGCTTTAAGTAATTTTTGAAAACAAATATGAGAAAAAGTTCAGAATGTAGGAACCTCAACATTTTTAAACTTTGCAGGGGTGGATTCTACTAATGTGGCAACATAAAAGTATAAACGACTTAAGTAATTTTTTGTGGTTTTGCTATTCGCTATTCGTATGTTTTTTGTTGCGTGCAATTTAAATCTGTGATAACATCCTAAGATGCTAATTGTTAGGGACTCTTTTGATTATAACAACAAGTAACAAGTATTTATTTGGATAAGGTTTAATACAAAAATAAGTTAAAATAGCATCACAAATTACCAACTATTTTTAATAATATTTAAAAATCAAAATGTTTACTATAGGTTATCCTATTGTGTAGACATTTCTAAGGCGTAGAATTTTGTAGTATACTATTTTTATGTATTTCGGTAGTATTTGCAATATAAATACCCGAAAGTCTCTCTTAGGATTTCATTACAATAGATCGACTGTTCTCTAATTTATTTATTTATAATTGACATATATTAATACTACTGGTACAATTTGTTTATATTCGAAAAGCATTAAATTTATACTCTTTTTGTTGTACACTATTAACACAGTACTAAAATCTCAGTTTCTTTAGCCTAACCTTACCGACTGTTAAATTTAAAAAAATGCTTGGACAGTGAAAACATTCACTGGTGAATAAGGGAAGAATTATTAAATTAGTGAAATAAAAATTAGTAAGTATCAAGACTGTTTAATCATAATATACGAGGGATACCATATAAACGATACTTTAGCCTCCGTCATTTTCTGCTATTTTTGGACAGACTTTTACTCCGAAAGTTGGTGTAAAAAAATTGTTATTAATAACAAAACCATACAACTACTTAACAAGTAAAATACTTTTATCATAAACACTGTTCTGAAATGCTAACTATAGAAATATTTATGACGTAAACTAAATAATTCATCAAATAATGGGAGTTTTAATTCTATATCAATTTATATGGTTATAAAAATAACTTTTTATGTAATCACTCTTAGAAAATGCTAAATTTCGAGTCTAGTATATCTTCCAGTGTAATTTTAGCAACTTGCCGTATATTAGCAGACTTCAGCAAAGTTACATTTTATCACGACAAGTATTAGCAAAACCTTTTTAATGTCTGTGAAGTTTTTATTCTACAAATTGGAGTAAAATTCAAGTCCAGTAATTTTCATGTTGGTAAAAAGCCAATACGAAAGGATTTCATCGCGATGTACTTCGTTTGACAGGATCACTTTGTCATTCTCATTCAACGACAACACATTGAGACAATAGCGCAAGGAAAGAAAATAAGAAGAAGAAAAGTGGCCTGTATAAAGAAGTCCTGGAATTTATTCAAAATTTATTAATGTATTTAATAAAGGCAAACGGTGTTCCGTATACCAGATGCTTTCGTTTTATACCGTATACGTTTTAAGGTTGATTGGTTATGATTCACTGATCTAAATTATAAAAAGTTAAATTAATTTATTTTACATTTTAATTTATATCTTTAATAATACCTACTCCTCTTGTTTTATGCACACCGTCGTATGAGGATGAGCAAGTTTAATGGAATATCGATAAACCATTCACAAGAAATGTTAACATTAAAAATTTTTGTTTTTGTTTTTTATAATTAAAACAAATATTAAAAATAACGTGACTTCGTCATTGACTATTTCTTTGCTCGTATTTCACAAACTCCGCATGAAGGCAAAATTTGTATTCATATGTGCTCACAGCATTCGTTGTTTATTTCACTAAACCACTATTGTTATATATATTATCTTCACTATTTTGCCGCGTAAACAGGATACGCCTCATAATATGGCTGATAGGGATACGGACTAAAGTGGCAACACTAAGCTGAGCGTTACGTGAGAATTCCGCCATTGTTTATTTTTCTCAACATTTGTAATCAAAACAAACGAAATAATTTATCATACATTGTTGATTTAATCCCTTTATCAAAATGGTAAGTTTCTGTTGATGTTCTTCATTAATATTTAAAATTTATTTTGAAGCTATTATTTTACAAGTATGTAAGTTTTAAACCGCCAAAATTAAAAACCAAAATGCCGGGGAAAAAGATGAAAATACTGTATTCATTATATCTATTTTATGTTTCAGACGATCGGAAAGAATAACAAAATGCAACAACACATCAATTATAGAGTCAGAGTAATATTACAAGACTCTCGTACTTTTATTGGTACATTCAAAGCTTTTGATAAACATATGAATCTAATACTCGGAGACTGCGAAGAATTTAGAAAAATTAAATCCAAAAATAGCAAAACTGCTGACAGAGAGGAAAAAAGGACATTGGGATTTGTATTGCTTCGAGGGGAAAACATTGTATCGTTAACAATTGAAGGCCCACCACCGCCTGAAGAGGGTTTACCTCGCGTCCCACTTCCAGGGGCGATGGGTGGCCCTGGTGGTGGTCGGGCGGCCGGTCGAGGTTCTGGCCCAGGAGGTGCTCCACCTGGCTTACAAGGACCAGCTCGAGGTGTTGGAGGACCATCCCAACAGCATATGGCGCCTGGACAACGAGGACAACTTTCAGCGCCTCCACAAATGCGTGGTGGGCCCATGATGGGCGGACCACCTCCTGGTATGATGGGAGCTCCTCCGGGCATGGGCCGTGGCGGGCCAGGAGGGAGAGGACCTCCAGGAATGCGACGTTATTAATATTTTTTAAGCAGAATATGATGTATTTCTTTCACCAAACTGCACCAAACAAGTGTTCTTTGTGTGACTTATAAGTGTTAAGATTATAATAATATCTCTGCTGTGTAATTATGAATAGTTATTTAAATTTAATTTCTGTTCATTACAAGCCTGTACATTTTGTCAGTTTTGAGTTCATACCCAAATTATGCTACCTTTTATATGGCAAGTTATAATATATAATATAGTCAACTCGGCTCCGTATAAAAAAAGAATATGTAAGTAAACAATTATGCATTTTATTATCATGCTTTAGTTATAATTTTCCTTCCAAAATGTTCTGTTAGAAATACTTATCGAAAGGGTATACATCTTATTTGCCTATCTATACTTTGACAGCTTTGGGTGAAAAAAAATTGAAACCAAATTTGTTCCATATATTTGTTAATATTTTCCTTTTAACAGTTGTGAAAATGGGTCATTAGATAAGGAATAAATGATAGATTAAGCAAAATTTGTATTTTTTACATTTTGAATTTTAGATTTAAACTACATAAACATTAATAGATTGCAATTATTCTAATGAAATTGGATAGTTATAACCTTGAACACTAAAATTGATGGATTTACGCAAAGTAACACCTTCATCAATCAAATATCTTTAACACTTACATTTTCATACATTAAATGTATCAAACCATTAGTTTACTTTTACTAATCTATTTAATTGTTAAAAAATCAAACAGTTGCATTCTTTCTATAAACCTTGTGCAGTAGTAATAGTAATAGCAGAAATAACATTATACAAAAAAAATAATAGAACAAATACATATTTACACAAGTTTGTACAAAATAATTTAGTTGGTTATGTTTGAAAGCTCATAAACATAACCAGAGTTACAAAACACACAAGTTAAAATATTATATTTTGTATTTTAATTAGTGTCGAGAGCAAAATGAATAAAATTATAAACAAATCTCCTATAGTACAACTTAAACCAAGAAAAAGCCTTGAGGCTTAGAAAACATCAGAATGAAACATTTTTACTATATCAAAAGATCTTTCAGTAAGTTTATATATATCAGCAGAGGAGATTTTTAAAGCTAATTTCTGTTCACTTCAAGAATTTGTCATAATTATGATGCAATGTAGTGTGGCAACTACAGTACCCTTCATTTGATATTGTATGTCAGGGAGAAGAGTGACAAGTTTGACTAAGGTCATCTTGCTTCAGTTTTGTTAAGAGTTCTCTCTATCCCACAGCAGAATGACTATAATAAACAAAGATAACTATATGAAAGTGAACTCCGTTACTATCTCGATCTTTACCCCAAAGTGCCTATTCAAAAACAGTGTATTTTGTAGGTAATTTAAAAACTCGAGAATACTTCCATTGGAAAATATTTATTAATATATATATGTAGTTCAATTACAATTCACATACACTCCGATAATAGCTTATAAAACAAGCCAGTGATGTAATTCTGTAAAATATTTATGTTGAAATACTAAAGTCAATATAGACCTTGGAAAATAATCAATTTATTTTTATACATTAAAATCATTATTTTACATATAACAAATAATGCAAATAGCAAATATTAACAATTTTGTGGTATATAATATTTATATACTGCTAAGTAGTTTTAACTAGTTAGAAATAATACCTATAATCTAATAAAGTATAACTGAATAATAAAATTACAATTTTCAAATTAAAG
The DNA here is from genome assembly GCA_035772565.1 of Antheraea assamensis. NCBI lineage: Eukaryota > Metazoa > Arthropoda > Insecta > Lepidoptera > Saturniidae > Antheraea > Antheraea assamensis. Next base: position 6,044,139 of record JAQQSE010000064.1, on the reverse strand, counting down.
TAATAACCTATGAAATAACCATTTTCAAATAAAATTGCTGACACCAGCTAACAGTAACAACAATATGATTAATGTTAAAATAATATGTCTGAATTTGACTTAAAGATGGACAACGGTGTCAAGAGACCAGTTCGGCTGCCAATATCAGCAGTTAACGTCCGTGCGGGGCCCTAAATTTTCCCGTGATCACCCGTGTTGTGTTATTTGACTATAGTTTGCTCGAAACAATGCGTCACTAGACTCAATTGACTCTGGGAGGACTGGTACAAAGTATTGGTTTTTAATGAATCTACAATATCTTTGTTTGGAGATGACCAATACAGGCGAGTGATACAAGCCTTGATTTTGCCAATAAGAGATCACCCTCATTATTAGGTTTCTACATTTGTAACCTTTTTTAATCAAGAAACAAGAAAAATTAGTGATGACATATATATTTCATTATTTGGACGTGCGCATCAGTTTTATGGAATTCATCGAAAATTAATGAAAAAATTTGCCAGAATTTATTTCACACATTTTATTTTACACGATTGTATGTATATAGACTATGTCAATTCAATTGAATTAACTGAAATCGACCTTGGAACGTACATTTCCTCAGGTGCCCGTTTTTTATAGAGTTACTAACAATATCCTTAGGAATTCTAGACATATTAAAACCCATCTTTAATCTCAACCGGTTTTAATCATATTTTGTTCAGGGTAAGTATACGTCATCTTAACATTGATAGGCCATTAAAATGTTTATATTACTTTTAAAAATTAAGATTTACTTCGACACTGTCTTCAGTAAAATTTTAACGAAACATGTTATTATTGAATTAACATTAACCAATATTTGAAGATTTTCAACACATTAAATACAATCCAAAATAAAGTATGGTATAGAAATGAAAGTTGTAACAAACTAATCTCAAAAATACAATAAGATGCACACGTGAAAATGTCACAGCACTTGAAATATGATTAACTAAAAAAATGTTTTCGTACAGCAATTATTGCTATGAATGCAATTACATATATATATATATATATATATATGCTGGAAGATGGGTATATCTTATTTATATACGTAGTGAATGCACATAATAAAACTTAATGGCAATAACCACAAGAAGGGTGACATTTTTTGCCGTCGACACCACAGCGGCATCCGCCGCTTGTGTCACCGCGACCTGCAGGGCCCCAACGTCTGCCCCGGGTCACCCAGCATATTTCTGTTTTGCAAGCTGAACACTTGACCCAGTCACAACCCCATTTCTTAGTTATGACAGCTTTACATTCTGGACACTCGACAGCTTCTCCTTTTTTGATAAGCGTGTCGATTAAAGCGCGGGTATTGACATCAATTTGATCCGAGTCAATGTTTGCGACGGATTGTAATCTCGCACGGTAGTTTTCACAAGTTTCATCTTTGTGAATTGCCTAAAATTAAAGACTTTTTTTTAAATATACATATTTGTTACGAGGACGAGGACGAAGACAAAGAGCATTAATTTTCTTTTTATATATATTTCAACACAGAACTATGTTGAGTAGCGCAGTCTTGCTAATTTAAATCTCATGAGTCGACGCAACTGTACATATTTTGGAAAATAATTGTCTAATTATAGAAAATAAGGTGAATATCATTAATGAAACTAGAATTTGTAATAACAACTTCTTGTGTACATTTATGTGGGATGCATTAAAATCTTAAGAAAAACTGCATGAATAGAATTTTTACAAGTAACATACACAGGTTGAATGAAGTAAATAAGTATTATTTTATTTACCAGTTTGAGCTCGGACGGAATTTACTTAATATATAGTAACTTATTATATTTACCTGGCAAGGTATGCAGGTTATATTATTGCATACAGGACAAGGAAATTCTTGAACTCCAGGATCACAAAGTGCCCATCCAGTACAGTCGCGTGTACGGCAATGAAATGCATTTCTAGTTCCACTCTCAGCCGCAGCCAAGCCTCGGGCCAACCAACGTTCATAATCTTCTGGAGATACGAGCGCGCGAATTTCTCGTTCTTGCAACATCCCTCGGCAACCCATAGCAGGACAGGATACATCTGGATCCTCACAATGTCGCACAAGGTTAGATAAACAGTCGCGGCAAAAACTATGCACACATTCACGCAGTACGACTCCTTGGTCTGGTTGACATTCATCCATGCAGACTTCACACTCAAATGTTTCTGTATTCGATACTATGGCTTGCTGTTCCAATTTCACTAATTCTTTGTACACATTTGCAGCTTGATCTTCATTTTGCATCATTATTTTAACAGTGTCCTGAACTACAGCTTTTACATTGTTCTTATCTAATGTTTTGATGGTTTCCCGTTTTACTGTTTTTACGATAGCTGGCATTATAGGTTTCGTATTGTGCTGTACTTCAGTATTATTTTGCCTTTCACCAACTTGTACGATCGAAGTACTCGGTTTGTTTCTGTCTGAGTTGCCTGAAAAGTGTGAAATTTTGTAAATGAATATCACCTCATTACATAATATATTATATTTATGTTAAATATATAGCTCGCCTTATTAGCCCGGTAAAGCACCGATCACCCCACACACGTGCACATGCACACATGTAGGTACACATAATGGTTGCATATATTATATAGAAATACGTCAGGTTTGTTTTTAAACTCCATTTTTGATCGGAGTTGGCTTAGATTAACTTAGTAATCAGATTCAAAATACATGTATAAGTTCCTGAAACAAACATGCTTCGTACACGTGTATGTTTCACGAATTCATATATGTCTGATATAATAGTTAGCTTAGTTAGACTCGGGATATTCGGCGACAGTCCAAGCCGAGACGCGCCGCGCGTCCTTGTGCTGGTTACCTATATAAAAACGGGTGACTGCCTTAAGCGCTCCCCTTAGTAGTCCGGTGAAACTGTAGAGGCCTTGTCAGGTCAACAGTGTAGTCAATTCAGAAAAAAAGCCCGATGAAGCTGTAAAGGCCCGTTAGGCCAATAGCGTAGTCAGTTCGAAAAAAAAAAAAATATTTTAAAGAAACTCACTTGCTCTTTGCTGTTATACGAAATGTATTTTTTTGTAATAATTTGAAGGATGAAAATTATTACCATCGATAAATCTTTAACTGTTAATTTTGATAAATATGATATCAGATAAATTTCGTACGCTAAAAAACAGCACATGAAACTGTATATAACAATTATTTTTGTGGGATTCATTGCATGGAATGGTTAATATTTCACAACTGAAATGTATAGAAACAAACCTGGTTCAACTAGACACAAATAAAACTGGTGCGTTAAATTCAGGTCCAGCAAGTGTCACAATAGGAATATTATCATCCGTGCACAGAGTACGACCCACAATCCAGCGTTGTAGTCGAGATGGTAAGCCAAAAGCAGTTTCAGCTTCCTTCCTTAATTCACCCATAATTGCTTGCCTTCTAGTAATTAAATGAATAGGTCCCCTAGTTGCTTCCTTATCTTCCACCCATACCTGTATTCTAAGTAACAAAGTAGTTAGGTTAATAATTAATCATGTGTATAAATATCACTATCTACAGTCATTAAACGGCATGAAGATTTAAAACTGTTGAACATTTTGAAAGTATAGAAATAAATTGGATTTTAAATTAGATGTTTCCAAATTATAATTTCAAATAATAACAATTGTTAAGTATTCACCTATATATGAACTAGTTACACGGTTAGAAAAAAAATGTTTATCTTATTTTTAAAATCAGTATCCTGACATGTACGAAACCTGCGTTGATATCTCCTACTTTCTAAAAATATCAATTACATGTCCTTATTATGAGTACACGACACGTTCTTTCACTCGCGATTTAGACTGTAAGATGAAGCGGGAAAGCGCGTACGTGCATGTTACTTATTACGATTTATTAGGTTTCATCGTTGAATAACCCGCCACGTTTTAGAGTGTGTGAAAAACACGCAGATTTATCTAAATACATATTCGTCAGTTTTTGAAGTGAACTGGGTGAAGAAACAGTACGATATAGGCTGACTTTAGTTACCTTTATTCCAAGAGTTGTTAGACAACTGTCCTGATTATTTTAGAAGTTATTTACGCATGATTAGATACGTAGTTTGTTATAAAAATGCAAGAGAAGACAATTTATTATTATATGAAATATATCATTAATGTAGGAACCAATCTGCGAGTTTAAAATAGGCTTAACAGTTCAATAACTACCTAAAATATTTGAAACGTTTTAAGAAGACTTTTTTAATTCTTTTATACTCATTTAAACTCTTTGTCTCTAGCATTTGTAACAAACGGTATTCTCTATCCACATAAAAGGGCGTGCGTTTATTGATATTAGAAACACAGACTAGCACAATGTCTTTTCACGGTATATATAGCGTATGTATAAAGCTATAGATTATTTTGAATATCTAGGTATTTAAAGAAAATTTGATAGGTAATCAAATTTTCAATCAACCAAAACAAAATAGAAAAAAACATAAGTATGCTTTATTATATAATGAGGCATTACTTACGAAACATTATTTTTATTTTCTTCCAGAGTATCAATTTCTTCACGTGCTGTTGTTTGGCCGACTACATCTTTATTCACTATTTTATTTTTTATAGATTCTTGAGGGGTAGCCGAGGCAGCAGCTCCTTCTTTTACTCCTTGAACGGATTTGACTTTATTTACTGATAAAGTTATAGGTGTTGATTTTACGGTTTTAATATTTTTAACAATATGTGGTTGGGTATTGTTGGTTATATTTTCCTTTTTGCATTCAATTTTATTTAATGGTTTTATTGTATCTTCCATATTTTCTTTTTCTTCATTAGTTGTAGATAATGATGAAGTACGTAGGTTCAGTGACTATTTGTGATGAAAATGAGAGAACTGAACATGATAATCGTAACTGAGCCAATTTAACAGCGGCATCAGCTGCAGCGCTTTCATCACCTTTAGCTATTGATTTTTCTAACTGGTTTACTAGCTCCCGGCGTCTAACGTGTTGATTTACCCTTTCTATATTTGAAGTTAATAACGAAGTATTATTACCTACACTTGCTGGTATCGATAATACAGAATTTAAAGTAGGATCATTAGGATTCTTTTCTTTACAGGGAGATTTTAATGGTTTCAATTTTGTTAATACATCTTTTGATTGAGGCATATCATTATTTGATAATATTGATACATTTGGTTGAATTATAATTTTTCTTTTATCTACTTTTACTTCGTCTTTTAACGATAATTCATTTGTTACTGATTTTACTTTCTGCGTATCTATATTTGAGCTTTTCGTTTGCACAGCTGATCGTGACGAAATTATGTTAGAAGTGCCACTATCCAAAGATACCTTTATCGTCGGTACATTGTCAGGTTTATTTTTTATACTTGCTTTTATATCCGGACTTGTACTTCCTGTAGGGAAAGGCTCTTTTAAAGATGATTTATTAGAATCCTTATTCTTAGGTATATACACAGGATTTAATAACGCAGATATTCTAAGGGGCGTATGCAAATCTCTTTTAGCACTTGAACTAGAACCTATCTTACGCATATCATCATGTTTGTCAATGTTTACTTTGTCGGAACTGATATCATGAGATGTGTTGTGTTGCGACAACTTTACCAAAAGTTCTGTAGGTTTTGTACACCCTTCAACTGATTTTACGTCTTTACTTAAATTTGCAGCTTGTTCTACCTTAATATTGTCTGTGTTAGGAATCTTAAAATACGTTGTACGGTTGACTTTTATATTTTTATCTTTATCAAAACCAGATGATGAGGCTTCGTTATTTTGGGATCCTGTTGTATCTATTGATCCTATTCGAAGAGTAGGCGTTTCTGAAACTATGGAACATTTTCCTATAATATTTTCCTGAAGAACGTTATTTTGTGCTTTCTTAATACAATCTTTGTCATGCTTAGATCTTTTTGGTAGCGAGTCTTTCATTTCTTTCAGGATTTCCTTCAACTTTTGTTTATCTTCAATTTTATGATGCTTACTTGTTGACGGAAGTACTAACCCATTATCCGTTTGAGTATAAATTTCATTTTTCGAGTAAGGCATTAAATTTGTACCTGATCCCGTAGTGTCATCTTTAGGTTTAGGAAAACAATATAAACATTCTTTCACAGATGCGTCATATTTTTTTAAACATTTAGTACAAAACCAAGCTTCTTTTTTTATTTTTGTACTTTGCAAATCTGTATTTTTTACAGCCTCGTCAAAAACAATGCGATTATTCTGTGTTATTTTGAGTCTTCCAGTTTCAATTATTTCTGCAGCTTGTTTATCCAATTCACTAATGCTGGGAAGTAATTTTATTGAGGTTGTATCAGTGATGGGGTTTCTTTTTCTATTTTCAAATATTTGCCTTAAAAAACTTTTTTCTGATCTACTTTTCATGTCTTTATCTTTCGTATCCTTTTTAACATACTTTTCGAATTTACAATCAGCACAACTATCATTCATCGGTACAGAGTGATCATTAGAATTGAATGAACTCATTTCTGGTGGAGTATTATTCAATTTAATATCCTCCTTGGGGGTAATCCTGTCCGGTGGCTGAGGCGCACGACGTTTTCTGGTTCGCTTAGTAAGTGTCGACGATCCTTCTAAAGATGTAGAATACGTAGGAGGAAGAGGAGCACGGCGCTTACCAGGTACGTGTACTGAACGACGCTGCAGACCTTCGCTGGCTGCCCTCCGTTCACGTCCCCATTTACCAAGGGAAGCACTGTCGATTCTTCGATACTGCTGCAAAGTAAAAGTATCGTAACCAACTCCACATTCACTTCTGTACAGACCGTATTTTCGATGTAGAGTAAGATCGCGTTCGTATTGACGTCGCACGTTTCGTTCTTGTACTCGTTTTTTATATGAATCCGTAGGAGGTCCAATAGCAGGTAAGACGTTACTAGTGTTGTTCATAGAATAGTGTGCAGGATTTAGAAATGCGAAACTTGCCGCTGTTCGATCAGACCCAGCACTAGAGAGGCTCTCACTGGAAGAGTCATGCTCATCACGTCGTAACCAAGAAAGGATTGTCCATAAGCCCCCAGATAAAGGACGAGGGCGAGGTGCCACACCGTCTACGTCGTCGTTCATTACCCCTGAAAGTTTTTATTATAGCATATAACTAAAAAACTCTTGCTTTATATACGTTATTAAACATCGGTTCTTAATTTTAAACTAAATGATTAATTAATAAATATGTAGACAACAATTTATTTGTAGTGTTAAACCTAATAAAAAATCTTATTTGATATTTTTGTTTATTATTGTTTTTCACGGTCTGTATCGAAATCAGAAAGATATTTTGTTTATGAGTTATCAAAATAGCATCGTCGACCGAAGAAAATATACTATCAAGAAAACTTACCAATATGCATTGCCAACACAGTTTATCTAAATTATTACAGTGGGCGAATAGAGCACTAAAGACTAAACTGTCAAGATATAGGATGATTAGGTCATATAAATTAGTCAATTCTACTTACGATCTAACAAAATGAATCAACAACCATTATTAGCTTCAAATTCCAAATTATACCAAGTTGACCTATATTTAACACCTTTATGTAAATCATTATACCACTGGAAGGATATACATTGGTTATAGTAATTTGTTGCAATATCTTTAACACTATTCACGTGTAGCCAGAATGTCGTTCACTGTGAACAAAGCGAGATCACTCTCGGTTACTCGATTCCACGTCGCGCTGCCCGCCCATCTATCTATATTTAGCGGAACTTCGCGACTCTGTAGTTGCTATTTTGATTTCTTTCTTGACCGTATATCCCGACTCTGAGGAGCCTTCCTGAAGTTTTTGTTGTATTTTACTCAATATATAAATCTTTTTATAGAAACACTTAACATAAATAGTTTAAAATAATTTTATTTTGGCAACATATCCTCTAAAGCTATATGTTTAGTGTGTATCTAGTAGATTATACATATTATTAATATATTTGAAAAAATAATATGATAATTTGTATTTAATAATATAGTTTATTCAATAATTAGTTCATCGGGGATGCGATTTTTTCTTTGCGGAATGCTTCTCAACAGAACAATGTACGACAAGTAGAGCCGCAGCGACGCGCGATGTGAGATCTGCTTGATTGAGTTCGTGGGCCCAAGGCACCCTCCCCCACCGCATCAGCTACAACAAACGTTAACAATGTTATATGCTCGACTGTATAAACAAATACACTTGCCGAAATAGGTCAATCATTTATAACGCGACCTCAAAATCATTTCTGTTTCGCGAATCACTACCCGATATAATATTAGGAATCACTATACGTATTTGACGTTAGGGATTTTAAGCTGGAACTAATTAAATTAAATTCTTAACATTAATTTAAAGATTTAATCGGACGAGTTCACATATTCTTTCAAGTACTTGTTTTCTTTGCGGAAAAGTGAGTAACTATGACGTAATAGGCAAAGGGTTGATGATAATGCACGCTGGGAACCCAGTACCTTATTCAGAGCCCTGGATTCTAGTTTCCCTCAATTCTAGACCATGAGTAATATCTAACAATTATAATAAATTTCTTTACATTCCACCTTTCTTTCCTAGTAGAAAGGTTTAATATTTCAAAAATACAAACCATAAGATCCATGCATAATTTAGCAAATATTGAGAATGAGTATGTTACAACTAACTTTTGTAATTAAATCTTATATTGTTTATTGACATAGTCACATTTTTGTTGCGATACATATGAAATACTATTTTACTAAGTACAAAATTTGTTTTCTAAAGTACCTAGAAATTGCCATACATACTACAATCTTCTCTGATACTTCAACTTCAGAAATAGACAGAACTTACTAGGGCCAAAGTCTAATGATTATGGAGCAGGCTTAAGTATTTCAAAGCCAGCAGCTCCGTTTGCAACTATGGCAACGGTTGTTTTGTGAGCCAGGCCGCTATCTTGATGAAACAAGGCAATCTTTGCGAGATTTCCTCGCCATTTTTTACAGATTTCACTGCGTCATTTTTGTTTTCGACATATAACGTCCTCTTAGTTTTGGCGTCCAGGTGTGGTGTTCCATTATTTCAAATAATTTCCAAAAATACACTAACTATCCCTAAAAAAGGTCAACATTTTTTCCAGCGGAAGAATCCATTTTGAATTTTGAAGAATTATAAGATTATAGATTATACAGATTCACAGGCATTAAGTTTTCAGTGTCATAATATTGCATCAGTAAACGATATGGATACCCATTTTATTTATCTGCAAAAATGCGTGTAAAATATTATAAGCAATATCTATCGAAGTATTCGTTTCTCAGTAAAAAAGAGTACCATAACTCGTTTAAAAAACTGCTATGCGCATCCGAAGCGAGGGTTATTTTTAGTGAATCTTCTTCCAAGTTTAAATTCGACGCATCAACGTTGTTTTGTGGAATAAGGACAGTGACGTAGCTAGTATTAAGTGGGCCCGGTATCAAAATGTATTGTTTATGCTGTGTGATTAGCTTTCAACACTTGAATTATACTGTGCTTTCCGCACAATATGAACTTGAAATTACTAAGACTAAGAAACGCTAACGCTTTTTTCATATTTTCATTATTAATTAAGAGGATAAATTAACTGGGGATGTGGTTAACACTTTAGGAATTGTTATAGATTTTTTAACACAACCTCACTTTTTATCCAACACCGCTTATATAATTGCCATGTGTTAATAGTAATCTTAGTTATTTCTTTTTTAATACTTTTTTTTTCGAACTAGCCTACACTGTTAGCCTGGCAAGGCCTTCCCAGTTTCACCGGACTACGTTTTTTAATACTTTAAACTATTTAATCGTATATTATTTTCAACTATTACAAACCTGATATTCCTCTTCAAGTCTGGCTAACAAAACGGCTTCTTTAGGCTCAAGGTATCGCTCAATACAAGCTAACATCAGCATTGGTGACTTGAGTGATTCAATTCCATAGTTAATCGCTGTTAAACAACTTAAACATATAACAACTCAAACTATGTAAAATTAATATATAATGAGAGTTTTATAGTGCTTACAGATGAAACCATAACAAGTACAATTTCTTTAAAAAGAAATATATATCTATAAATGTTTCCAGTTGTTCAAAACATTTCTTTTTTTAAATTAAAATTTATAACACATGTCAGGAAAATATTTTTGGAACATCTTAGATTTAAAAAAAAAACAGTTTAATGAAACATATTATGATTACAGTTTATATAATATGGAGAAAATAACCTACCAATGAAACAATCTGTGGCCTATGATATCAGCCGTGTTAAATTTCTATTCTTTTTGTTTGTTGTTTGTTTTATTACTGCTTTACACTTTCTCATTTAAATAAACTAATTAGAGAAAAAATTCAAAACCAATTCACAGTCACACAAATTAGCTCATTTAAATATATACATTGTTAATATTCATGTATATACAAATATATCAATAAACATAAAGATTATCAAGAGTATACTATAAACTTTCATTTCATTTGGAAAATTGTGATTTAAAAATGAATGCTTATAAATTAGCAAAGAGGAATTTAACAAAGTAGGATGCCAATAGCATTTTTCAAGCATTCAAATATATATATACTAAGGCACTTGAATACATATTTTAATGTTACGTACCATTAAGAGAAGTGAAATCATATGAAAGTAAATGACGGGCCAGTACAGCTCGAGTTTCTGTTGAGACTGACGGAGGTTGTAAATCCTTAGAAACATCCTGTTTTACATTGAACCTCTTTTGAAACCAATCTATAACAGGACTCCATTTCTTTTCCTGTAATAATCTTAAATCGTCTTCCTGAAATATGCTTTATTATTAAATTATCCTTCATGTATGTTTATGTTGATTAAAATTGTATGCATAAGTGGAAATTTTTATTAGTAAACACTAATAGATATTAAGAGTGATTAAATAATTTATCCAAACAATAGAACTATTTTTATATATGTTATATGTACATTAATTTTTATTGTGATTAAGTCATAAGAATTATTATTACATTATAAAACAATGACTTCTAATACTTTGCAAAATACATATACCTCAGAATGAAAGAGAAGTGTGTCTGTGGGGAAATACTCCAATATGTAGCTGACAATATCATGTGATGTTAATTTTGCCGGGTTGTCTATAGCAGTATTACACAGAGAAGTCTGAAAATAATATTTATTTACAATTGTCTGCATATTTGAATATATGTTTTTTTTTTATTATTTACATAAACACTTATACAAATCATAGCTGTGTCTCCAAAAAAAACTATATAGAGAAAATAAAAATAACTTCGCATATATTCCAACATCTTTTAATACAAACAAGGTAGATACTGTTCAAAATGTATTGTAAGTAATCTTCAAAGATATCATGGTCTCCAATTGTTTCTTTTAGCTATGATTTAAACTATGCATTGGAAAAGCAAAATAAAATCACAACAATTAGAATAAGATATGTAAAATCCTTCAAAAGAAATGTAAGCAAAAATAAAAAAGAACTTAAACCCTGGACTGTCCAAAAGTATAAGGGTTTAAGCTCCATATAGACAAATAAATGACTTATGATGCACTAGTCAACAGACCATTGCCAGCGTAAGTTTAAAAAAAATCGTATTTATTACAAAATTTAAAAAACTTGAACAACAACCAATTACGTAAATTTAAAATTATAATTTTAAAAAATTGACTAGATAATTTAAGCCATTTTGAGATCTGGTTTTAAAAAGTCAGCCAAGGTGTTAAGTGAGAGAGTAGCTACTTGGAAACAAGAAATACATGTAAATATAAAACTAAGAATTTTACACTTTCATATTTTGTATCAGAGATAAATTATGTAAAAATGTATTGTACTTATTGTAGACAATGTAATATTTTGTGATGCATTAGAAAAACAATTATATTACAACTGTAATTTAAATTAACTGATTAAGAGAACAAAATTTAAATCTATTATTCCTTATGTAGTTTATTAATATTTAACTTTTAAGGGAACTGTAATTTTTATAGTTCAAAGTTTCAGTTTTGACATCGTTCTTAAATATTTACCAAATGCATAGTAGGTTGTGTTATAAAATCAGTTTGTGCATCCCATTCAGCAGCTATGGCACGGGCTAAAGGTTCACTATGCACTGATAAAACACGGCCATTCAGTGTCTTCAAACGCCTATGATCTAATGTGATCTCCCACTTATCATCATTCTGAATAACACTAGTACCACGATAAAACCTTTTTCTCGTTGCTAAAACAAATAAAATGAGGTTATATTGTGTAATAAATTTATTTTATTTTATTTCTTCAAAATATTTATAATACAATCATTTATTACCGTAATTTTGATATCTAAAACTATATGAACAACATGTTCTCAAATTTAAAACAATACGCGACGAAATCAACATTATAGTACGATGTTTGCAAAAACCGCAAGCTGAACTCCAATTTGGTTTATATTCATATATTTTAGGTTTGTTGTTATACAACTAATGACAACATAGAGGTGTTCAATGTTACATAGATTATTTAGATATATGCCTAAAGTCTATGACAACGTTTGCCATAGACATATCAAGCGAAAACTAGATGTACCTACATCAATTTATTAAATTTATATCGATACCTATGAATTAGGTATCAACAAAAGTTGAATAAAGTTTGTTCATATCCATAGATTATATTTTAATTGTACATTTAAATTTCATGAGTGTCGAAATAAATGTGAGATTGAATATTCGCGAATACTTTATAATATTTTGTTGGAACAAAGCACATAGGCCTTTGCTAATATAACAAAGTATTTGTTTCACTAACCTCTATTATACCAAAGAGACACTTGTTCAGTAACACGAAATTGTGAAAACTATAATGACGAATGAGGTATTTCGATAAAAGTTCCTGGTAACACTTATTTTATGTAGTTTGTCTTCCTATATTGAATTGACACAGATAAATTGTTTGTAATATATATTATTGTGCAGATTTAATGTCACTCAAAGTAAAGAAGAATCAGTTTGATCTAAATATTGTTTAGTATTTAATTGTTATTTAATTTGTGACGATGTCTTCTATGGATTTTGATCTGTAACATTCCTATTGTATAGTGTTATAATTTTATACATCAAGTGAAGTGACAGGATACATTGTACAAAGCCAACAATAAGCTATAAATACTTTATCTCGTAAAACAGTTCGTAGAACCTATTTTTCCTTCTTATTTGTGATGTTCCCGCATTCTATTGGAGCAGAAGAAGAAAAGAAGACGAATTTAATACCGAGTGTTAATCTTCTACACTCAAAGAGAAAAGGAATATTCATACACCCCACGGCTATGTACAGAAATACTACACCGTGTTACATAAATTTATGTGCACCGGTTATAAAGGGTTATTTGAGTGGATAAACATAAATAAACGAGCAAATAAGAAAAAATGAAACTCTTGGAGAGCGGTCGCCTAGAAGCACTGAGCAGGGCACTGTCGATTCTGAACGGCGACAGTGCGGTACAGGGCCGCGTCGAAAGCTACAGTTGTAAAATGGCTGGTACAGAGAAAGCTTTCTATAAGCGGTTTACTGCTGATGGGGAAACGACTCATAATCTTCAGGCTTTGTCACCCCCTGAAGGTGTCACATATAGGTAATATCTTCTAATGAATAATATCAAACTTTCTTTACAGAATGTACTTTTGTACTATATAATATGAATAATCAAAATTATTCTAAATAATTAGTTTATTAACTAAAGTCAAAATCCTCCCAAATCTTTGACTTTATTTGTTACACTCCCACATTTACAGCTAGTGCATTAATCATCATGAATTTTGCATACATATTGTCAGATGTACAGAGAAGATCAAATGGCACCTGTTATTAAAATAAGTTAGTTTTTCCATGAGGTAGGTGAAAACTACATTAATTTAAGTGAAGCTGCAAGCAAAATCAAGTCTGTTATAATGGTATAAAAAACTATTTATATTTGGTCCTAAATTTGATAATTATGACAAGTGATTCTATTTGCGAAAGGATAATTGCTACATTTAACTAAGAAAAGCGAAAAGTTGAAAGTTTATTATTTAAAAGAAATAGCCTTAACTTTTTTTTGAGTAAGTGTAATTGAGAACAGACATTCATAGAAAAACAAAAATCACTGTTTAATGCATTTTTCCTGATTCTAAATATATATAAAACTTAATATTGTAAAGTACAGCAGATACACCATTCTTTCTTTGAATGGTGGAGTAATAATGTTAAGCTACTTAATTATACTGAAGTCCGTAGATATCAATAGGAATAATATATTCATGTATAAAATAAAATATATTGAAAAGAACATTTCATACATATATGTAACTTTACTTAACTGCTTAGAGGTCATTAGAGGTGAATTTATTGTTTTTATTTCTAGATCATTGTTTAGTTATCTGTTGAAAATAGATGTTATAATATTAGTTAAATGTGGTCAATTAACAGTATGCTGTAATATATGAAATATTTTAAAAGTTGTATTCTGTATAATATAGTCATGCAGCATGAGCATTGAGCGAGAATCTACGATTTTGATTGTTGTAACCAATATGTTCTCAATGTAAATGGTTTTGTCTGTGTATTTTGCATAAACTTTGAACTATATTTACACTTTTGAAATATGTAAAATAAAAAATGCTGTCCAAATTTACTAATGCTTTATAAATTAATAACTATATTGAATTAGTATTATCATAGTCAGAAAAAATTGTGCAAATGAGGTATGTCCCTGTTTTATATTAATCCTCTAATAAAATATTACATCAGAATATATTTAAATTAAGTATGTTTTATATATTTTAGCCAAAGTTTGTCAGGGGATGAAGAAGGTGTGCTCTGTGATACAATTTCTCGGAAGACTTTGTTTTATCTCATTGCAACACTAAATGCTGCATTTCCAGACTATGATTTTTCTATGGCCAAGGTATGTTTTACTTTTTAAACAATCACAGAACATTTAATTTTATCATACAGATAAAAAAAAAATATATTGCATTTTTATATCAAAGTATAGATATTGTTATTATTGCTGTTTCAATTTTTTTTTAAAGCACTATATGTATGGGATGCCTACTACCACACCCATATAGGCAGGAGTATCTATTCTACGCAGTGGACTGTATTTTTTTTTGTCTGGAAGTAGATACCACACAAAATAAATGCCAATATAAGTATGTACCTCTATGATCAGGATAAAGCTCACTTGCCATATAGACTTCACCATTGTCGTTGTAGGTGTTCACAAAGTTCACGAACTTTCAATACTGTACACCACATATAGTCCAGTTTTAGGGAGAACATCGACTATCATGCCACATCAGTACCCATTACAAAACGAAAAAGTGAGTCTGAGTGTCAATAACGGGCAAATGTCTGATCATATCCGATTTTAACTTATATCTAGTATGTCAAAAATAATTTAAACTACCTCTCAACCAATTTAAACTTTCATCGAACAAAGATGTAATTTGTATTATATAGCTACCATAAAAAAAATTGTGCATTTAAAATAAAATATTGTATTAATGATATATTATATAACATCACAATACTTTCATGAAAAGTATTTAATGACTTTGCTTTAAAATGCATAAAATGCCTAATGCATTTATTAATAAATGTAGCAAAATGTGTAAACTACTAACGTTTTGCTTCCTAATGAATTCCTTGCCAGACTAATTGACAGTGAAAATGCTAGGATACTACAGAAACAGTGCCAGTTTCTAGGAGTAAAATGGTACATAAGTAATTGCAAGTCTCAGTAGTTTGTTTTTAAGACCGTTTCCTCAATATGGGTCAACTAGTGCATCCCATATTGTATTTAAATATCGATTTATTAGAAGAGTTTGATCTTCCTCCACTGTGTCTTGTTGAAGTACCACTTTCATCAAGCAATGTCTATGTTTATTTATTAAATTCATTATATTTTCCCTTTATGTCATTCAGAGCAGTGAGTTCAGTGCAGAGCCATCATTGACATGGGTACAGGGAACTGTAGATGCTGCTCTGTCTGCAGTTGGAGGATTGAGATGGCGTCAATTGCGTCCAGTCCTCTGGGCGGCTATGGATGAAGAGGTGGTGTTGTCAGAATGCCGTATCTACAGTTATAATCCAGATTTAGCTAGTGACCCTTTTGGAGAGCCGGGCTGTCTGTGGGCATATAATTATTTCTTTTATAATAAGAAATTAAAAAGAATTGTGTTCTTCACATGTAGAGCTATAAGGTTTGTTTAAACAACTATTTTCAAATTAGTTTCATGATTTTGTATTACAAATACATTTGACAATCTGATAAAGATTTTTAAGATTGCCATTAAGTAGAATACATACTTTTGAAGGGCATGTGTATAAAACAATGATGAGATCAAGTAGAGTTCACTTACATATACTCCTGAACAATCTGAAACAGTTCAGGTCACTAGAACAAAGACCATTTATAAAACTTATGTACTTATTGCGTAATCTATGATTATTGTAATTTTGTTGTTTTCTCCAAAACAATAGGAAGTTGTCCCGATTTAGCTATAGGCGTTACGGCAGTAGATAATAAAAAGTATATACCAAGAAAGAAAAATAAAGTGAATGTATATGTTATAACATACATCTATTAAATCATTATACTTTAAACAAATTTATATGATCAGCATTTGATTTTCATGAACGCTGCCGTTATGTAGAAAATGTTTAGAAATGTTAAGGGCCATTTTTGCTATCTTTCACTTTTAGTTATTATGACGATCGCACATTATGCCACTCTCTATTTTACCTAATCCCACGCAAAAATTCCATTTTGAATTCAGATGAAAAAGTTTTAGTACCAAATTGCTGATTTAGTAAAAATGCAGTCATTGTAATAATATTTTTTTTATTCTAAGGTCACAAACATGTTGGGTATATATGTAGTGCTAAAAATTGTCTAATTTAATCATTTGAAATAAAATTGCGTTCTCTTGTCTCCAGTCCTGTATGTGCTGTTGACTCTGGTGTGGATTTTGCAATGGATGAAGATGAAGAGTACAACTAAGGATTTCTTTCTATTCAAGTTACATTAATATTATCTTTATGTATTAATAGTAAGAATACTTATTATTGCAATTTTCTTTAAGATAACATTGAGAATTAGTTAAGAATAGATGTCCAGTGTAATGTGTCTCATATTAATGATATATTGACATAGTTCTTCTAAAACATCATGTATTTGGTTCTCGGCATAGTGTTGACAGAGATCATTTAAATATATAAGTATTAATGTTTAATTATTAGTAATTTCTTTGACATTATCGAATTTGTAACTAATGTACATATCAATACAGTTTATGCACATGAAATTTTTATTTACACTTTTTTACAAAATAAAATAAGAATATTTTTTCCATATATTGATGTGGCAATACCATATTTTTACTTTTCTTTTATCTTATAACTAGGGATGCCAAATAGTATCATTAGATACGCGGTATATACAAAATGACCATGCTCTTATATGTCTATAAAAATAGGTTTTATAGTGAATTACTGCGCTGTATACTGTATGTATGTATTCAAAACTATATATTCGAATGTTAATATTGCGGGCGTTACATAAAACATCGCTTTTACGTTCTGGTTTCTCTGTATGTTATGTAAAAAAAATAACTTACGAAACGGTAATTTAATATCAACAAACAAGTTTAATGTTTTGAATAATAATATTCTATTTTGTATGATTCCAGAAATCTAGGTATAAAAATTCTAATAACTTCACTCTAGTGGCAACCCTGTTTAAAATAATAGTCTTATATAGGCCAAATTTTATAGCTTCAACGTGTTAACCATTTGTGTGTATATACAAAAATTTTAAATTTGTTCAAGGCTTATGGGATTACCCGTAATACAATATTCCAAAACTGTTTACACTAAAATTGATTAAATAACTCATACAGTTGAAACAAGTGTATAATTGTATAGATTGTTTGTCTTGTATGTTTAAATTTTCATTCTGTTTAAAAGTAATAATACCTTTAATATTATAATTTAAAAGAAATAATCTAATATTATTTTTAAATAATAGTTACTCACATTTCTTAATTTATGTTGCGTACATAAGGTATATTATCTGACATAATATTGATAATAATAATAATAATTGCAATTGATTTTAGTGGGCACATAAAATATTGGTGTCTGTATGTATATAAAAATAAAACCTTAATATCAGAAACGATTTTGTTAATAACTCTATTAACGGACACAGATCTTTTTTAATTCAAATGCCCACATTATCTTAAAACATTGTAGTTAGTTTAACCCAGTACTGCTTCCGAGCTTGGGCTGTAGTCTATGTGAAAGTAATAGATTGTTTAATTAAAACTCTTATTAATTTGATTTTTGAATGTATCCAAAACTGACCATTGAACACGTGCATATAGTGGTATGCGACGCCTTTTGACGGAAGTTACTATAGTATCTAAAATAACAAATATTGTAAGGTTATGGCAATAAAAAATGTTTAATCGGTACAGATAAATTATAGGATCTGGTGCTAGTTACAATTTATGTATTGTGTATGCTGTTTCTTTTTACATATGTTTCTGTAAGAAATGGCTTTTTGAACGTAATTAAAATATGTTTGTGATTTCTGAAGTACGGACTACACTTCTAGAACCAGGCGTCAGGTGCCGACCCTGTTACAGTTACGATATAGGATATATTCATATATATATTTTTATCATTAATAATAAATGTTCAAGACTAGATAATTTTTGTTTCTATTTAAAACCTTGAGTTCATATCTGGTGTATAAAAGAATCTGTGCAAGACATGATTATGGTAACACTATCTCGCCATACCAGTATCTTGTTGTTCCAAAGAGTATGATGATAGGTGCACGAATCGGGACAACCAGTTTCCTAGAAATACCAATCTATTGTAAATGCATTAAGACTTGGGTATGGCACCAGTATGAAATAATCTCAAAATACTTTATATGTATCTATGTACTGTTTTGTAGTGATCTGCATACAATCTTTTCATAACACAAAAAAAAAGAAATCTTGTAAAAATATTTTTATGGAATTTTGACTAGTAAAAGTAGTTCTCTTGGTAAACTGAGATACGACGCTATATATCGTTATACCCGATTAATAGTTAAAACAAATAATCAGTTATATGTATCCACTATATGTCATATTTTTTTTTTTCGTACTGACCTACACTATTAGCCTGGCAAGGCCATTACAGTTCCACCGGACTACTAAGGGGAGAGCTTAAGGCACTCACCCGATAAAATATGTCATAAAGGATACAGCCGTGTTAATATAATAAATTTTCCCCCGCAACTTATCTGACTCGCATTTGATGTCGAATAAAAATAATTCACCTACATTTTTAGCTCTTTGACTGGAACGGCTTTCGAGATTTTCAAAAAAAACTTTTTTTTTTATATATTAAAATTCGAAACTAATTAATTATGATTTTTGTTCTGATTCTCAGGAGCCAAAGACATGAAAAAATGATATCATCATGATATTTTTAGCGGAAGAAAAAATTTTTCTATGGTATTCTCATGTTTCTTTTAGCAAGAATATACACACATCAAAAAAGTCTAAGCAACATGCGTGATATTACAAATTTTACCATTTATATTAATTAATTTCTAAGTATTTACTCAAACAAAGTGTGTAGGTAAGTAAACTTTTTTGTTATTGATGACATACTGGCTGGTTGTAAAAATCGATTATGTTTTGTTTTTTCATAAAATTCAAATGACTGCGAATTTGTTTGAATTTAAGTGCGTTTTAATTGTTACGTTTAGTCTTGATTTTATAATTTTGCCAACCATTTCAATAAAGTTAGCGACAAAATTGAATTGTTAGATATTCTTTACGTCATGAAGCGACGTCATTTGATGGCAGATGAAATGCAAAGAGCTGTAGGGATGTTGCAAGCGGGAAGTAATCAATCTCAGGTATCTCGACATTTTGGCATTCATAGAAGTGTTATTTGTCGTCTTTGGCAGCGCTACAATAATACAGGAGAACCCGCTGAACAGCATCCAGGCCGTAAAAGGAGTACAACCACTCGGCAAGACCGGTACATACAACTGACTGCAAGACGCCAGCCGATGTTAACCGCTCGAGAGATAAGTTTGAGGCTACAAATTTCAAGTGGTGTTGATGTAAGTCCTCAAACTGTGCGAAATCGACTGCATGAGTACGGCCTAAGAGCTCGACGCCCATTCAGGTGCTCACCGATACGTCACGGAAATCGCGCTCGTCAATATGAATGGTGTAGAGAACGCATAACATGGACCCAGAAACAATGGGATAGAATTATGTTTTCCGATGAGTCGCGATTCGGGTTTAAGCCTGATACAAGAAGGGTGCGAGTGTATCGTCGGCCCGGAAATACTGAAAGGCTCAGGTGCGTTCAGGAAGTTCATCCATACAGCGGCTCAATAGTTATGTTATGGGCGGGTATTATGAAGTACAGGCGAACTGAGCTCGTTTTTGTAAATGGAAACATGAATGCTGAAAATTACATTCACGATATTCTCAGACCTTATGTCTATCCATTTGCACAAACCTTTGGCTCCTATTTTAGGTTAATGCATGACAATGCGCGTTCACATACAGCTCGGCGAACCAGTGAATACTTTGCAACGGAGAACATCCGGGTATTGCCCTGACCTGCACAATCGCCAGATCTCAACCCCATCGAGCACGCATGGGACATGCTCCAGAGACGTGTTTTGAAGGACTTGGACGGAGTGACAACAACCCAACAGCTGGAAGGATTTTCTACAATTTCATTGGGAGCGAATACCGCAAGATGACATAAACAGTCTCATTAATTCAATGAATAGTAATAAGTAGTAATTCTGAATAGCAGAGGAGACCATACTGTGTATTAAATTGTTCTATTCTTTCACAATAAATACATTTTCTTTAGAAATTTCATTTTGTAAAAAAAAAGTTTAGTTTCTTATATATCTTAGTTTCTACAGTATATTCTAATATTGTTCATTTCTGTTATTAAAAGAACTTATAAAGACAACAGCTGTTATTTTTACATCATAGAACCCTAAAGATATTATTTTAAAAATAAAATACAACGTTATAATGTGAAGAACCATCCTAAAATTTAAATTAGTACATGTTGCTTAGACTTTTTTGATGAGTGTATTTTAGATAATAATAAAAAATATAAGTTTGTTTAAACACAAGATGTCAGGAGTAAAAGAGAGGTTTTTGTAATGTTTTCATATTATTTCACCACTTCGAGCAAAATATCCTGAGTATAGAGAAGTATAAAAGGCATTATCTGATAAAATTCGATGAGCGATACCTCCTTTCAAATAGGCTATAAAAACGATTTCAATTATTTTTAATATACATTTAAAAATATTTTAATTTAATTTATTTAATTATTTATTTTACTGGATGAATTTTGAAGACATTTGGTATGCTAACAGTTTATAGATCGGAGTAACATAAGTGATATAATTTATATACAATTTATATTTATGTATATTTCTAATTTATAATAAAACACTAAAGGGATGAAATAGTATATTAAATACTTAGTCTGGCTATAAATACTGTTACAATTAAAAATAAACAAAATATTACATTTCGATTTGGAATCTGTCATTTTTATATGATTGTTCATTGAGTTTTCTCATTTTGGCGCCAATACGTTGTACAATATTTTGCTATATTAAACTGGAGTGGGGTGATAAAGAGAAGCGAATCGCTGTGATTGCATTACACAAAGTAGGTATGGAGCCATATGCAATTTTTAAAACTCTCCATACGTTTGGTATTAGTAAAATGTTTGCGTAGCGGGGTATTAATAGGTACAGTGAGACATCCTCTGTTTGTGACAGAAAAATATTTGGCCGACCACGTAGTATTCGTACGAAAAAGGTGATCAAAACAGTAAGAGAAAGAATTCGAAGAAATCCTACCCGAAGGCAAAAGTTTTAATCTCGGGAGATGAACATAGCACCTATAACCATGTCGCCTATTTTACACTTACAGCCTCTAAGAGACATACTGGTCATTTCTTAACTGATAATTTAAAAAAGAATAGGGTAGTAAAATCGAAACAACTAATGAAGAGGTACGTAAAGGGAGGTCACAGAAAAATTTGTTTATAGATGAGAATATTTTTACAATTGAACAACATTTTAACAAACAAAATGACCGTATTTATACTCAAAGCTCTATGGAAGCTTCCCAATTAGTCGACAGAGTGCAACGTGGGCACTATCCGACTTCAGTGATGGTTTAGTAGGGTATTAGCTATGAAGGAGTGCCATACTTATGTGAAAAAGCTATCAAAATATCGGCACAAGTGTATTAAGATACCATTTTTGAGAAGGTAGTGAAGCCCCTTAACAACACCATGTTCAATAACGAAGAATGGTCCTTCTAGCAAGACTCGGCGCCGGATCATAAAGCTCGGTCTACGAAGTCTTGGTTGGAAACGAACGTTTTGGACTTCATCAGACTTCGGCTAGTCTAGCCGTCGTCTAGTCCCGATTTTAATCCGCTGGATTATGATTTATGGTCAGTTTTAGAGATTACGGCTTGCTCTAATCGCCATGATAATTGGGAGTCCCTATAACAATCCGTACGATTGGCAATGAAAAATTTTCCCATGAAAAGAGTGCGTACTTGTATTGATAACTGGCCTCGATGTTTAAAGGACTGTATTGCAGCCAATGGAGACCACTTCGAATAAGCTTTTTATATTTTAAATTGTTATATATCTACGTATTAAACGTGTAAAAGTAATAAATGTTATTTGCAATAGAAATGTCTTTTTTTCTTTGTTTCAGTATTTATAGCAAGACTAGGTATACTTGATATTAATATTTGGAAAAAAAAACTGGGGGTTTTCGAATCGATGGCAGAGCTGATTTTCATGGTTTTTGAGATTTTTGTTTATATGCGGTATCACAAAAAAGTTTTGAACCGATTTTGATAAAACTCGGTATGGTACACTATAGTATCATAATATATATATACTACAATAATGTAGTAATGTATATTATAAATATATATCTATAATGTATATCTAGTTTCTATTTAATTTCGTTAAGCCGTGGCCCGGTTAAGCCGCAAAGCGTAACGCGTAACGACACGTAACACGAAGAAATGCGAAAGGGCTGGCGGACCGCGTCAGAATGATTCACGCTCCTTCTTATTTTTTTCGAACTGAATACACTGTTAGTCTGGCAAGGCCTCTACACGTTTACCGGACTACTATCGGGAGTACTTAAGGTACTCACTCGATTTCATATAGGCGAATCTCGCTCCTATTACGCTACGCCTTTTGTAGGCTTGCTTTATGCTAGCGGGTAGAGCATTATTTATTCAGAATAAATTGCGGCGATATGCTGTATAAATAGTGGTTACAAAAAAATAGTTTTTTTTTTGTCGGACCCGCGCTTAAATGTTTTGTTTATAAAATAATAATATGTTATCCGCGCTCGCGTCAAATAAATGAGTAATCATAGCAACGTATAAGAATATTGCGTCGAGTTCAATGAACTATTTCAAATATTAAAAACTGTTAACAGATAGATATGGAGGTTTATGTGTTGGTTTTTATTAAATAAAGCAAACATTTTAAGACTTTAACTCTCTCTGTATTTTTTTATTAGAAAACTAATTATCGACTCACTGTTTACAATTCAACACTATAATTAATTAGAATTTTGAAGATAGAAGAGGCATTTTTAATATTAGACCACGTATAACCTACCTTACCTTATATACCTTAAGAGTTCCATAATATAATTGCTTGGAGAACAGAGAAGCGATTACTTTTTGTATGCTCGCAAAATATCTTTATAACAACATTTTTAAGAGATATTGTATAGCTTGAAATTTTCATTAGTTTCCTACATAGTGTAAGTGAACACTGAGGGAGTTTTATAGTGGGTATGGGTAAATATGTTGTTGATGCTAAATCCCATCCAGCACACTGTTAGTATTTACATATTTAATGTCCACGTTACATATTGCAGTAGCTGGCGTGTGTGTCATACCTACAAATGTTTTTGAAAGACCGTTTCTACCTCTTCTCACTATTTTATATAACTTAAAAAACGCGTGCGAAGCCGACGACATCAGCTAGTTTGAAATATATTCATTTATTTAAATGTTAATGTAAAACATCTATTGGCACCACGTGACACTAATATCGACTCGTATGTCGTTACGGTAAACGACAAAACTCTCTTTTATACCGTTTACGTACGCGTGTATATACCTTACATTTCGTTTTCGTTGACTATGGTACACTTGACCTGTTTTAATCATAATTCTAATATTAACTTAAATACTTCATGTCTGCTGGGCGTCTCAGGTCGAATGTTTTTTTTAAATATTTTTCATGGTATCTGGATCTGACCTTCTACAAATAGACTTTTTGTATCATCTGTATGGAGAGTGAATACAACAATGGTCAATAGAGTAGGCAACAGGTGAAGATCTAGTAATCATGATGCAAATAATATGTGATAAAACATAATTTTAATATAGACAAACTGTCTCATATCATTAAAGGTGAGCTGTGGCCACTAAAAATGTCCAGGCTGTGATTAGGTGGACGACTGACACAATAATTTTAAGAGGTGTTCACCTTGTACAACTTACAACTTTTTCATTGGGTGGTTTATTAATATTTCATGATGTATACTTATGTTATTTTCTTTGTCTTACAATGAAAGTTCCACACTATAAGCAGTGGAACTGACAGTCATGAATTGTGAAAGAGTTGACCGTACAGAAACTTGGTATGTACAAAAAGATTAAAGAGTCCTATACGGCAAAAGATTACTGTGCAGTTTGGGAGTCCAATTGATCGTCAGTTTTTGAATCCCAAGTTTTTTATTGACTTTGCTTCAAACTAATGACAAATGTTTAGAAAATAAAATTATGCAGTTACTTGTGTACTGACTGTTGCAGATTATTAAATTCTCTTTAATCCTACACATTGTGAGTAGAGATGATGAATTAATCGTTAAGATTAGAATAGCGTAACTCGCTATAATGTTAAGAATAATACATCGGTTAACAGTGTAGGTAATAAATGAAACACAAATTTATCCAAAAAACGTAAATGTAGATTTTTTCAGAAAATATAATAAACAATCAAAACGTAATAAAATTTTATCTAACTATATACAACAGAGAGTCCTACAAACGAATGCATTGGGAGCCGATATCGGACGTAGCGGCTTACAAAATATTTACATCGCCCCGGACATTTACAAAGGAATTATGTGCAGTCCTCGAAAAACTTTTTGACCATACGTATTATATTACATCATCATACATGTACAACACCAAGACAGCGTTGGGATAAATACATTTTTTAACTATGTATTATGGAGTGTAGAGATAAGGAGAACTATCCATATGTATGAAAATGTTGCAGTAGCAACCAGGATTAACATTATTGTTCAATAATATTAAAAAATGTTATAACAGTAAACGCATATTATTGAAAATTTACAATAACACTTTACAATTACAATTTACAATTATCACTTTCCATGTTTTCTGAGAGCAGTTATAATTACAAAATTATTACAGACTAATCATACCCTTTGCATACTCTAAATGTCATATTGGAGGGATTCGGAACTGTTATTTACTGTTTAGAGCTGTACCTTTAATAAGTTCCCCCATAAGAGACGATTTTCGTTACCTCTAAATTCCATACTTTGCTTTTTATTATGCGTAAATCTGAGCTTATACGATATTCAGAGAGATCCAAAAGACTGACGAGGAGTGTACAAAATAGTTATGTGTTAACAGACGACGTCAACGCCTGTCGGGAGTGGAGGGTGTGGGAAGGGGCGGGTGCGGGTGCGGGTGCGGGGACGCGGCGTGTACCGGCGCGGGTTCAGTAGGGGTAGAAGGCGCGGAGGGGAGAGCGCCGGGCGCGGGGGCTGCGGGAGGCGACCGTAACTTGGCTCGCGGTCGCCACGCGTCTAAGAGCGCTTCCACGCGGTCCTCCGTCGGACCCCACCGCGCGAACCCAGCAGCGTTTTGCAGCCAAACGACAACAGTACCGCCGCCCCAACGGAAGTAAATCTCGTTTCTGTTGACATATAAGTAAACTACCTGATACTCGTGACTTTGTCTACGCTTCTTATTACCTTAACAATACATTAAAAAAAAACAATAACCACCATTCCGCTTACCTCACTACTCCACGGTAAGAAAACACACATTACTAAATGCATAGTGTTTATACAAATCATAGTTTATAAAAACTTTTATCCTTACATGCATGGTTTTTGTTTTGAGTTTTGAAACTAATATTAAAGCGACAACAATAAAAAAAATTAACTTACCTGCAAAAGATAATGTCAACTTTTTCTTTCACACCTAAGGTATTTTCTAAGGTTTTTAATATGCTTTCGGAAACGCATACACTCAGATTTTTGAATAAAATTAAGCGGTAGTGGAATGTTGACAACAAATATACATTTAAGGATTAATAACTTTATATTACACTCTGGTTTCCTTTCAATAGGTATAAATCTTTCGCCTTTTAAAAATAAATTATATTACACAAAGCTTTTATGATACGGACCAAGTGTCAAACATAAGCAGAAATCAAATAAATCGAAACCCATTCAGTACTTTTTGAGTGACGTGTGCACAACGCCAAATCTTTTATAATATAAAAGATATACGGAAAACAAATTAATCACTCACTTTGGAAGTATATGTTGACACCCGTGTCTATATTCGTGTTCGAAAGCAGGGATCACCACCTGAAATTATATTTTGATTCATTTGATGAGTTTCTATGGTCCAAAGTCTAAAGGTACAGAATAAGTGGAAGACTACAACTATCTAGTTCAAATAAACTTCTTAGGTGCTGATGATAGTTTCAGCCCACTTTCCCATACCATACCATGACGCGTAACAATATCAAATCATTAAAAACATATTATTTGTAGAAATGTCCCTTTGGTATTGTAACATTTTTTTTGACCGATTCAATAATATTATGTCCATAATGTAGCCTAGTGAAGTAGATGAATACAGTAAGAGTAAAATTCTAAGATTAAAGTAAATGCAACGTTATTTACGCAATACTATTTAGATACTTAATTAGGAGCAAAGAGAAAGAACTATGCTATGAACCGGAAGATATAGATGAGCATGTTAAATTGACACATTTGTACACATGTCTTAGTGCAACTAACGAATATGAGTCAAATGATAGATAAAGACAAGGTGCGTTATTGAGTCAGTTTATGTATAATATACTGAGTATTCTCCACACCATTTTATTAAATATTTCTAGCCACAGGAATTTTGTCTGACCGAATCATGACATCAGGTACTATGCAGTGAATTTCTGGTGCTCTAAAATAAAAAAAAAACATATTTTGAAATATTCTTTCACATTGTTTTTTTTTTACTCATTTAAAGTTTTATTAAGATTTAACCACAATCTCACTAAAGATATGGTTTAAGATGGTAAACACGCTAAACCTAGTTGATCACTAGCTCTTAAATGCAGCTGATGGATCACACCTATAGGTTCTTGGCAATAAATTTTCAATTTGAGGGTGATAACTAGCATGGCAAGCTTAGAAAAAGCCCGTCTACCATGCTATAAGTTACATATATGCCTGTATATATGTGCCCAGTTATCCTCCCTAAGTTCGACCCTACCTTCATAAGTAGTATAAAAAGTGTAGTCATAATTTAGATGACCTGTTTCCTTTTGAAATGGCTGGCTTGTAGTTTATGCAGTGCGTGGGTCTGCCTGTCGGGCCACTCAGGCAGCACCACAATGAAGCTAAGCGGCTCCGCAGAGTCCTGCAACAAGCGCTCCATGTGCCGCAGCGCCGCCTCCAGCAACTCCTCGCAGTAGGGCGGGTGCGCCACCATCGACCCCGACACTGGCCTCAACTCCAAGAACGGTCTGTTCATATAAAGAAATACTAATATTATTCTAAATCAAATACACTTTTAGGCCCTGAGAAGTCGCTTATAAACGTCAAAACCATCACCGGTTTAGAAAACAACCCAGTCATCAAGAAAAACCTGCAAGAAACTCGATATTAATGCGAAGGGACTTGGTTTGTTATACATTCACGCCTTAACCCTTAAATGCATATTGTTGCGAATAGTATACATTCCACAACCACTTAATTTTTTTCAAAAACCTGAGTGTGTACATTTTCGAAAGCATGTTAAAACCTTAGAAAATACCTTACACTTGAAACATAACGTTAACATTACTTTTATTTTATTTTTATTTTTTATTTTATTTATTTAAAGAAATCAACAGCTTTTAATTCTATTTTACATACATAGTTATTAACATATTGGTTTAGCCAAAAGAGATTTCAATCACAGTAAAAAAAAAAAAAAAAATCTTGCTATGCATCCCTAACAAAACTATATATACGATTATATTTAAAATGTTACATTTAAGATTTACACTACTACAATATATTCAGTTAAATTATATAAAATAATGATAAAACGATAAACATGTGTGCGTGCGTGTGCGCGCGTTGCGTGTGTATGTGTGTGTATGTAAGTATGTGTGCGTGAGTTTTTGAGTGTAAGTTGCATATGGTTAACGGGGATTGAATATCTTCGATAACTTTTTCTTGAAAGTTGCATTGCTGTCAAAAAATACATCTAAACCACTTGCGTGAACATTATATGAATGTGTACATCTATTTAAAACTGAGTTACGGGCATAATTAGACTTTGCTAAGCGTTCGTGAAAGATCCGAGGGTTTCGAGTCTTAGTAATAGTTCGCAAACCAATTCTCTCCAAGAGATCTGGACAGTCGATCTTATTATTTAGTAAATTAAATAAGAATACTAAATCCGAAACTGAACGTCTATGTTCAAGACTTAACATACCTAATTCTCTAAGGATCTCATTCTTATCCACCGACAAAACCATACCTCGGCGTTTAAGTGTATTTAGAAATTTATTTTGTATACTCTCGATTCTTTGGATATGTACACTGTAATGTGGAGCCCATATCTGAGATCCAAATTCCAAAATACTCCTTACGTAAGCACAGAATAAAACTTTAATACATGTTTTGCTTTTAAATTGGACTGTTATTCTATTTATGAAACCTAACATTTTATAAGCTTTACGAACAATGCGTTCATAGTGATCAACATATGATAATTTATGGTCGAGCATTATGCCTAGATCTTTAACGCAAGTTTCTCTGAAAACGACTGTATTATTGAGCCTATAGTTATATTTAAAGGCATTTATCTTGCGTGTGTATGTGATGCACTGACATTTGGATACATTAAGATCCAAAAGATTTAGAGAACAGTATTCGCATAGTCTATTTAAGTCTGATTGCAAATTATTACAATCGTCCACTGAACGTATTGGCATAAATATTTTAGTATCGTCAGCATACATAGAGAAACTTGCGTAATTAAAGCAGGCACCTATGTCACTCACGTATACGTTGAACAAGAGCGGTCCTAAATGCGATCCTTGAGGAACGCCTGATGTTATATATGAAAATTTTGAGTGCTGCTTTCCTATTTTAACCGCCTGGGAACGATTATTAAGATATGATATAAACCATCGCAGCAAATCACCATGAATACCTACAGCTTCAACTTTTTTTATAAGAATTGAGTGAGACAATCGATCAAAACACTTTGCATAATCGGTATAAATTGTGTCAACTTGTAAACCCTTATCCATTATTTCAGAAACGTAATCTGTAAAACTCGCAAGATTCGTAACTACAGATCGGTATTGCATGAAGCCATGTTGATTGTCAGGAATACAGTTTTTTAAAAGAGGGTAAATTTGTTTGTGGACTATTGATTCAAAAAGTTTGCCAAATACTGGTAAAATAGACACAGGTCTATATGATTCAATTTTTACTCTTGAACCACCTTTGTGGATAGGTACGATCAAGGCTTCCTTCCATCTTTGCGGAAAAATTCCTACATTGAGTGATTTATTAAAGATAATAGTCAACGGATTCGCCAAAACCGCAGCACATTTTTTGGCAAAGATTGGAGCTATACCATCACTACCAGGGCCTTTACTGCAGTCGAGTGACTGTAAGTACTTAAAAACCTGGTCTCTGGTTATAATTATTTTAGATATATTTGCATAATTACCTATTGAGCTTGCAAAATCGTTATTATTTGTAGCGTTTTCTTTTCTGTATACAGATCCGAAGTAATCTGAAAAGGCCTCGCAGATCTCTGATACTTCAAAATAAGACTTACCTTCTAGAGTTACCTTTTTCGGTATGTTAATACCACCTTTTAATTGATTTGCATATCGCCAAAAGGATCTTGGATACTTAGTAATGGACTTTTCGCATCTAATTAAGTAGTTTCTCCAACAGTTCTTTTGAACACGTTTTTGTCTACTTCGAAGTAATGCAAAGGTATCGTAATCTCGCGAATTCTTGTATTGTTTCCACAGTTTATGATATCGAGTCTTTTCATTTATTATTTTCACGAGAGACTTATTGTACCAGGGTGGATATTTATTGGAAACTATTTTCCGTATAGGTACAAAATTCTGGATTACTTCAGATATTACAGAGTGCATATATGCGACAGCATCATCGACATTACGTTGAGTTAATTCTTGCTCCCAATTAATGCTCTTTATTTCGTCACAAATAACCCCATAATCTGCTTTATTAAAGAGAATAATATTTTGAGGAGGTTCATAAACCGGATTAATTCGCAACTCTGGAAGCATCAAAGTAAGAGCAGGGTGATGTGGTAAATCTTCGGATATCAGAGGTGAATCAGCGCGCATTAGTTCTACATATCTGTTACTAAATACCAAATCTAAAAATTTTTCATTATCATTTGCAATATGATTATACTGACCAAGATCAAATTCAGAGACCATGTCATAAAATTGTTGAGAAGATCCCTCCAGTGAGCCTCTATAGCTTAATGTTCGTCCAGAAGTGCCTAACCAACGAAGTGTACTAAAATTAAAATCGCCCAACAGCAGGAAATTATCACTTGAGAAATGATTCAGAATATCGTTTAAATAAAGTTTGAAACTATCGAGGATAGGATCTCGCGAAGAACGGGTACCGGGAAGGTAAACACAAACCACATGTAAATCCACTTTCATATTAATTGTTCTTGCTGGTATAATTATGTGTATCGCTTCGAAGTACGCGGAATATGACAGCGAAACATTTACGCCGATATTAGCTCTTAGCTCACTCTTGGCAAGAACCATTACACCTCCACCACGAGCATGGCCTGTAGTGGAGGCGTCACGATCGCACCTAAAGACATCGTATCGATTATCGGAAACCTCGGTATCGTAAATACCATCCAGTAACCAAGTTTCCACTATAGTTACCAGATCAAAGTCAGAAGTCAGCAAATTTTGTCTAAATTCAATACTTTTACCACGAATGCTCCGAGCGTTTTGATAATAAACACTTAAAGCCATAACTTAGTAAGAGAAGAATAATAATAACTTATATAAAATTCTAAAATTATAAATAAATTAAAACAATTATTAATACCGTGTTCAGATTTCAAGGTTCTATGTTTTATATTACATGATATTAAAATTAAAACGTCCAAGCAAACGAAGCTTACTTGATAGTTAATATAAAATGATGGTAAAACTATAAACCAATGTAATGTACACACTATATTTACAAGGGTAGATGTAACATGCAAAATAAAAATTCGACGAGATATGCTAATATAGATATGCAGCTTGAGATGTTTGTGAGTATTGTGATTCTGTGTATGTGAAATGTGTGTAAAAATATATGAAGTTACCGTTTTAATACTAACGAACATTGATATAATACGAATATTGTTAAGATAGTATCTAATAATACTTAGCTTATAACAAATTATTAGGGGGTAGAATAACCGACCAATGGCTCTCAACCTTAATGTCGTTTTGTATTTTTTTCGGTTAGGGACATTAAGTCTCGCTCTGTCCTTATTTGAAGGGGTGGTGATGTGTCGTTCTTCCTGATGAATATTTTTCCGTTCCGTACCCATGAGTATTGAAACCCCAGCAGAGAACTAGTTTTTCTTGCGGATTTAAATAAAGTTTTATTCTGTATAGTTAGGTGTTCATTTATATATATTGATTTTGGTTCGCCATGTATGCCGATGTCCCTTGATGTACAGCCCTTTTTTTTTCTAACAGCGCTAATAAACTGATCTCGTTTCAATATAGAACTCAGTTTCACAATTATTGGTTTCGGAAG
Organism: Antheraea assamensis; assembly: GCA_035772565.1. NCBI lineage: Eukaryota > Metazoa > Arthropoda > Insecta > Lepidoptera > Saturniidae > Antheraea > Antheraea assamensis. The sequence goes on along the minus strand of JAQQSE010000064.1, from coordinate 6,011,860 downwards.
ACTAGAGGTATTTTGCTTCGGCTTTATTCTCGTGGCGTATATGATATCTTTATGAGTTAATTCAACGCCGATGAATTTAGCTATATCCGTAAGCTACATTTTTTTTGTTGTTGTTTTAAAATTAGTTTCAGGATTCAAAACAAAAATTATACATTTAAGGATTAACTACATACATACATACATTTTGCCCATTTTGTATTAATTCAAACTATTGGAATCAAATTATTCGGTTCGATTCGCTATCGGTTTTTTTTATAGAAAAATATAGTGTATTATACTTTCTTGATCATTTATGCTATTATTTTGAAGCAGTTTCGTAAATGTAGTCACGTAATCAGATTGTATATAGAAAAGTAGTTTTAATAAGGCTCACCCTCTAGAACCGAAGTAGGAGTCGGTATCGGCGAAGGCGGAACAATACTGGCGGAAGTAGGAGTCGAGGGGGCTGGCGAAGCACTCGAAGGTGACTCCGAAGCAGCGGTGAAGGCAGTCCAGCACTGGCACCGGCAGCGACATCTGCGTGAGGTGCGCGTCCGAGCCGGCGCCGACCCACGCCGCGTACCGCCGCAGCAAGCACCACACGCGCGACAGGAACTGCTCGAACTTCTTGTCGTCGAAGCAACTATACCGGTACAGGCACTCCTGCAACACATCCCAACAACCCACACCATTACCTTACAAACCTATCTAACGTACATCACTTGCTTACTTTCCCAAATAATGTAATACTTATGTTATCATCATCCTGTTAGAGACCCGCTGCAGGACATTAGGCCTCTTCCCGAAGGAAGGTATGGGTATAATCATCACGACAACCCACGACGTATTGGCGATTTCAAACTCTGAGAAATCCACAGTTCTATATTTACCCACATTCGGTAGTAATTACAAGACTATTTCTCAGGTTCATGTTTCCTCACGATGTTTTTAATGTTACCAATTTAAATTAGTTAATGTACACGAATTCTGAAAAATTCATTGGTACATGCGGGGGTTCCAATTTCTGGACATCGGATTGATATTCCACTGGTCAAATCGCTAGATCGCGACCTTCATGTCATGACGTAATTAAGTTAATAGTTCATTATTACCGAATGTAATGATATTATAAACTAGCCGGTACCCGCGACTTCATCTGTGTTGCTTATCCCACTGAAGTTCCGAATGAAAGAATTGAATTGTCTTAAAGTCGACAACTTCGTTTCTTTTTAACCAAAAATTTCATGGTTTATAAAAAAAAATCATAGAAATAAAAAAGTAAGTTTCAAGAACATATTTATCGCAAAAAAGCAGAATATTTTAACATTTTTCGCATTTTACTCCAGACATTATCTCTTGACATCTCTACTTCTTACAGTAAAAATATATATTTACGTGCACTGTGCAATTATGTCCAGTAAGGTCTAATTTAAAGGTTTAAAGGTATATCAAGCGCGTCCTGATGCGTCAGCACACATATCTATCTATTCTAGACATGGGAACGACTATGTAAGTATAATGTTGTGACAGTGACTATTTAATTTTTTCTGTATTAGTACAAAACAATGTAACAATACTATGAATTATGTATAGGATTACCAATTTTTGTAAATAGCTGGCGTTAAGAATCTGCGTTTCTCCGAGATATCGCAGTACCGCTGGATCCCGGTCGACAAAATGTTCCATGAGTGGCGTCCGGGGTGCTGGCAATGCGAACTGTATTGGGTAACACCACACTTTGCGGAGCGCTGCCTGCTGCAACGGTGCAGGCAATTCCTATACACCAAATTTATTTAAACACTCAATATCATTCAAATATTATCAAATTCCAATTGAGTAAGAATGTAGGAGAAGAATCTAGAATTAATATGAATAATTATTTATTCAAAAAAATGTTATGTTGAATAAAGATATGAATTGTACAACTTTTTTTTATTCGGGAGAATCGGGAGATTTGTCACTTAAGTAGTAAATTTTGATAGTTTAACAAAGTACATTTTTTAATCAGATTTTTATTAAAACGAATTACCAAAATTTTTGATATATTATAAAAACTCATCAAGGAAATTAGATGCCCGAAAACATACTGCCATATTGTGAGAAATAAATAAATATAAGTAACTCATTTGAAATATTCCAATTGTCGAAAGGGGGGAGGTGGTCTTGCTCCATTAGTGGAACATTTAGTGTGATATTATTATTTAAAAAATCAAAATTTAATTACAGCTTATAGACTCACCTGAATTCCATTTTCTTTGAGCAAATTACTATGTTTCTCTCTAATTTTTCTTGCGTACTCTGCAGATAAATGATAAATTTTCAAGCAGATACCTTCTACTGACGCCTTTACAGTCTCAGCCAAGTGTGGTTGACATTGTCTCTGGAATTTAAAAGTGTAATAATCATAATAATTATTAAAATAACTTATTTAAGACAAAATATCAGGTCCAAATACAAAAAGAGCGTATCACAGCAGTTAGATAAGGTGTTATGCCAAAAGGGCACTTCATTCGTTTTAACGCTTTGGTTATTTTTTAAACTTAAAAGATGTCTATAATTCGATTACAATAATAAGAAAAATTAAATTGGCCTTGTTGCATTTTTAACGCGACTTAAGTGATTAGTTTTCGCTTGCGTTAATGTACATTTGAACTATTCCTCAGCAGTAACACATTTATTAGTGATTATCGGTTGTGTATTTAAGTCGTGAAAGTGTAACCAATAAACTCACATGCGCAGGTATAATATTCGTAAGGATTTTTCAAGCCTCATTTGCGAGGAGAGGGGCGGGGGGAAGAAGCGTTGAGCATATGATTATAGCTCTACGAATGCAACTGTTCGTAATCACTTTGTAACATGTAACATACTCAGATATTTAATACTGAGATATTTTAAAATCCCTTTATTTGTATTAATAAATCTAAAATTCTGACTTCTCAAATTTTAAAATAAATTTGTAATAAACATCATTATAAGATACTGATCACGAATATGACTATTTGTTGGTATAACTGAATTTACCTCAAAAACGAGTTGATCGATTTTCATGAATCTAAGTACGCAGAAATATTTGTCGTTCTCCAATTAGCATACTATAACATTTATCTACGTCTATACTCCTACTATTATAAAGAGAAAATGGTTTTTTTTGTGTAATGGATAAATTCAAAAAACACTTAACAGATTTAAAAAAACCTACATTTTATAAAAGAGTCACATGGGTTGTATTTTATTTTCGAAATTGGCATTAACGCGAGCGAATCCGAGAATAAAAGCTATTTTACGACGTAATTACGATACATTTGCTTTTCTCTGCTTTCTATTAATACGATTTGCATATATCTATATAATAAAATCTCTAAATGTTTGTGAAAATCGTATTAAAATTGATAGCATACTTTAGAAATACTATAGTAATACAAAGAAAGATGCGAATAAACACGTTTTATACTGTTTCCTAATGCAATTGTGGAGAATACCATACCTGCGCCACGAATAATCGATACTTTGATGATATTTCAAATAACAATTTCTAGAAAACACAATTTTTTTGCATTGTGAATGCGAATTTAACTTTGTTTGTTTCGCTTTCACAATTTCACTACTCAAGCATTTGTTACTTAACTATTTGTAGGAGGTAATCGCCAGAACACTTGTTCAGTCTCTAAACATTTTTCATTCATATGAATCTACAAATCCGAGACCCAGCCTATAATTTCAGATTATAATTATAACTAGCTGATATCTGTAACTTTGTCAGCGTCGTTTATTATTTTAACAATATATTTAATTTACAAAGAAAAAAACATAAGCGCCACATCGCTTACACCGCTTATTCACGGCAAGAAAATACTAGTTGCTGAATGCGAAATCCTTATAAAATCGAAGTTTCTTATAACTTTAATAACTCTATAATAAATGAAGCTATCGTGATAATTCTTTTTATAGATAAGGACCGTGAACAATTTTTTTTCGAACTGACTACACGCTATTAGCCTGATGGACCTTCACAGCTTCACCGCACTATAAGCATACCCCTGCCGTCTTATTTATATAGACAATTAACGCTTACGAAGTGGGGGCCAGTTACTAGTCCATAGCGTAATTTAAAAAAAAATTGAATTTTCTGTTGTTTGTCTGGGCTAATCTCAAAATGACCAAAATCAGTTTAGTTGAGATTTTTAATGGCACGTGGAGGACTTTCTCAAATATTATCTTAGCTAAACACTATTACACTTTTCAGCTAAGTAGCAAAGAAAAAATAACAATAAAAGACTGATCCTATACCCAGAACCCGTAATTCTCATGATAAAATTAAATGATTTTTATTAAAAGACCAGCATGCCGCTACTATAGCTATCATACAATAAAGTTGTCAATTTTCCGTGTTAGTATGCGCATCACTTTATAAGTATGGAATCGATTTGAATGTAACTAGTGGTCGTAGTCCGGTGAAATTGTAGAGGCCTTGCCAGGTCAACAGGTTACCTATTTCCATAGTTGCTAAGATTTTATTTAAAAATACATCCAATTTTAATATAGATAAGATGTGTAGTTCTAGTGTGCATAAAGCATACTATTCACTCAAAGGCAAAATAACAACAGTTAATATGTTAAATTAAATCAGTTGCATTTTTCATTTTTGTTACATATTTGTTATATACATGAATGTTGGTGTATCTGAGATCGATAAAATCCATGAAAATTTTTCATGTAGAAGCTCCTTTTTATCATAGTTCGCCAAATTGTATTCTATTGTTATCAGATTTTATTTTAAAGTGGACTATAACGCGGGCGCATGCTACTTATTATATAAGTAAACATAACATATGTACATACAATAGTATGGCCACATTTACAAGACACCCAGTAACATTTGAATCAGGCCATGAATTTGTTGACACATCATGCAAAAAAAAACTTGATGATAGAATACATACGTAGTTCTTTAAAAAGATTGGAATATAACACAAAGATGGCATTTCTTTTTCAAGGTAAAAAAGTGAAATGAATTGATTATTACAGTAATTTTATAAATATGTTCAAATTTGATTAAATAACTTGATACTGATTATACTATTATGGATTTATCTAATAAGAAGCCAAACTATTTAAAAACATATTAGTATTACCAGTAATAATAATTTATTGTACACTTTAGTAAAAAAATAGAGTTAGCTTATTCTTGTATGGAACTACCTACAATATTTTTCCTGCACAATAACATTGGTTAGCTGGAAAAATATGCCTCACACTAAGTTCTAACTCACTCTATAGCTCAGTAACATCACAAGCTCACAACTGAAAGCTGCAATTAATATCAAAATAAAAAAATGATTTATTCAATTTAGGCCCAAGGATGGCGTGAACGTCAAAATTACCACCCGTTCGGAAAACAACCCAGTCATGGACACGAATCCACAAGAAACTCGGTCGGACAATATAGTAATCGTCCCCAAATTTTTTATTGTTATAATTTTAATTCAACTTAGTTTTAATTATTGAGATAATGAATATTTTATTTTTTACTTTATCATATATATTAAAATATAAACACAGTAAGTTCCTGCAGAATTGCAATCTTGAGATGGCGATAAAATGTACAACTTGCATGAATGTTACCTAAAATACATAAATAACAAGGAATTGCAGATTACATGGCTTAATTAAGTATAAAGAAATGTATGTGTGATAGTGATTATTATCAATTTGTGAATAAAGTTTAACTGAAATAAAAAAAAAATACTCAAACCAAAAAGTAATATTTATAATTTTGAAGTATTATATGTATAATAACAGTAAAAACAAGAAAATTGCAAAAATAACATCTGTATGTTAAAAATTATATTTTAATAAAAAACCATAATTAGTTTCTATATTTACAAATTGGAAATGGATTCTTATAAGTTAATTTTAAAATTTCCTTATTGGTCACCAAAATTCTATTTCTTTTTATTTCATTATTTTTTCTGAAAATTTTTTGAAATTTTTGTACAAAGTAACACTTTATAATTATGACCAACAAATTGAATGACATTTGAATGGTTTTCTATTTAATTACTTGGTACACAAACAAATGAGACTTTACTTAGCATGTCTCTTTACTTCTCTTTATATATGTAAATTAATATTGCTATATCTGATAGAAAATTCTACATCATTTAACCATTCATCATGATTATTTACATATCCAAGTGCTTTCCACTGGAGTTTTTACACTAACCATTTTATTATACCTCCCTATTAGAAGCTTTAGTCTTTCTTAGAAGTACATAAAAGCCTCTAAAAAAAGGTTTATTTCAGCATAAAAACGTTATTAAAAACAATTACAAGTTTATTCCAAACAAGTATCAAAAATCACTAAAAGATGACATTGACATATTGAATGATTTATTATTCCGTTAATTTCAGCTTATAAAAACAAGTTCTAAAAATATTTACCCTCAAATGTGCTAGCCTATCCTGAAAATCATCATAAGTGGCCCCAACTGTACGTCTCAACCATTGGAATGTATCTTCTGCATTCCATTTCACAACCTTACGACTTTCTGGTGAAGCATTTCGTGATTCTATCATTTTCTTGGCTGCTTCAGCATATCTGGACAGTTGTTTTCTAGCATCACCAGTAAATTTTGGATGTGTCAATTTAATAGGAATGTCATTCATAATTTCCTCATACATAGACCGTGATATTTCTGGAAAACAGTGACTTGGTAAAAGTGGGTCAGACCCGCCTTGGTCATTTACCTTTCTCTCCATTAACCAACGATTAAATGAATCTTTTGGAGCGTCAATTCCTTCTCTTGTGTGGCACAATTCCTGATAACATTGCCGCAATTTGTTTGCCAATGTAAACCTAAATCCTTCAATTTCCGGATGTGGATGAGGGCATATAGTTGGCGGACGTTCATATATTACTACATTTGTAGGTACCTCTATATCCCATGGCCCAGCCAATACAAATTTTTTTGGTGGAGGTCCACTGTCCTCTGATGGCCTTCGTTTATTTGGACCCGGTGTCATGTTCCCAGCATTTGGAGGACCAGTATGACATATACCCAATGGGTCTGTTATGGGATCGAAATCCCTCTTCACCGCTGGCAGTTCCCACATTGACTCTCCAGATAATTTATTCCAAAAATATGGTCTGTTTTCCCTTTTCGACCAATATTTTCGCCAGCCTTGTTGAAGTAAGTCTGGATGCAATTCAGCTTGCAAGTGAGGTGCGAGCGGTACAGGAGTTCCTGGAGTATGTGGTGTATCGCTACTTGCGCTTGGAGACGATTGATTTTCCGGTGATGAATCGCTGTGAACTGTTGTATTCTCCCAAGAGGAAGATCCAGCAACAACTTTATCACGAACATCATTCATGTTGAAGCGGAAACCGCAGAATGTCAAGAAATTGTTTAAGAATAATATTTATTCAATATAGAAATTATGGTCATATATTTGAATGTTAATAAGTATAAAATAAATATATTTTTATCCCGAGCATCATAATATTGATAGCGTCAAGTAACAATGATAAAGAAAAAACAAATCACTTAAAAAACACATAATAATCCAATAAACTCTCAATTAACAATTATTAAAAAAACTTAATTTTATGTATTAAAACATCGAGAGAATACTTTCGTATGTTTTACAAAATAACGTAGCAAATCTCCCCAAGCACCGCCATCACGAAATGACAAAATCTAGCAGTGTTGCCGGCAATAATATGAAAAAAGTTGCAAAATCAAACTTAATCAGTTCGGATACATAGCATTCTAAAATATTAAGTCAAAACATTTTATTTTTCTGTATCTTAATTTATATTTCTGACGAATTACGTATAATTTAAGATTAATAGCACTTAACATAATAAAGATATACATATGATAAATATATTATCACTTACAATCAATCAGGCCTTATTATTTTGTTCTTGATAATTTAACACGATAATTTCGAAAATAATTGGTTAAATAGATACACATATCTCTAAGCATACACGTTAGGAGGACTTAAGACACAAAATGTTTACAAATATAAATGCGCATTGACTATTTTCATTTCGCTTTTATTTCTTAATGCCTTCATTTTAAAACTATTTAGGATTTACTTATTGAAAACTAGCTTACAAATACAACAGACGAAATTTACTGACAAGGTTTCGATGACAAATGTTTATCTAAAGGGGATTTGCGATATTGATGACTAGCACTGTTAGTATTAGAACATGTGTCATAATTATTAATATTTGACTTCATAGAAGTACCGGGTTCTTAAAGTATGCTTATTAATATCGTGCTTCATAAAGTACGCTAATCGATATCGTGCTTCATAAATTTACAGCACAGCAGAGTTGTAAATTTTATATTCTCTTACTAACTCGTTTATTTACCGATATTTTTAAAGTTTTCTATTTATCTCTCAAATTAGATCTGACAACACTAAAAAGTGAAACTTTTTGGTGGAAACCAAAGCTAAAGTTTTTGGCAGAGGATTTTGGCGGGATCATAATCTGTCAAGTAGGTAGGTATCTTACTATTAGAGCTGTTCAAAAACAAACAATATTTTTTTTACATTTCAGCGAAGCATGATTGACGCATTTACCGGTGTCTTGTTGACTTACAATTGTGGTTTTTATATAATAAAAGTGAGGCACTCATAAAATTAGTAAATATTTTATTAATATTCTATCTGTTTTTTGTAGCACATTATGAAATCAATGATGGTAAAGGTACGCATCACTAAATGTAAAAGATTTGATAATGAATTTCTTTCAAAGCTTGTATTTCTAGGAACATATTGAAGACTTAAATAAACAATAAAAAGAAAAAAATTAAGCAAGGGGTTTTTATTAATTATTAAATAAAAAAACGTTCTGTACTTCATAAGTGAATACACTAAACTGTTCTTATTCACTGTTTCACTATTTGCAGTTACAAAATATTGTGATCACTTTCTGTAATCAAGTGTCGATTGGTCCTATTTTCAAAACATATAATCAACAATCATGTATGAATTTAATTGAGAAGTTTTGAAATTATCTTGTTCATAGAGTTAAAAGAGATTTAAAGAAAACTTAATTATACATTTCGTTCTGGTCGTGGATAATTTTCCCGGTTACCGTTGTGTCCTTGAAACTATACATCCAAAATTAAATAAAGTAATAAAAGATGCAAGACAATAAAAAACACTAGATTCTCAAGCATTAATAAAATCTAATTAATGCACAATAAAATATTAGGTTAAAATGTACGTAATAAAAAAAACAAAATTAAAGTTGGAGCTAAATGTGATAAAACAAATTCTATTGTCGCTCGGTGAAGGTATATTAAATATATGCAGTGTACACTCTATATAACGACACTTGAATTAATGACAAACTCCTTAAATATGCTAAATTACATGACTTTGGTTTGTTTACCGTATTTTTTATATAATGATACACTCTATATATCATCTCACCAATTCTAAATAACGACAACAATACGCCATTATTAAGCATTACGCAGTACTTTCTAAATTTCCAAAGTTGGTAAAAACTGGAGCTGTGTGAACTTTGATTTGTTGTTTTGGTTTGTTTATTATATAGCACGTGCTTACCTCGTCTAACGTACCGGAAATTCTAAAAAATTCTCTATATTATTTGTTTTGTTACATGTGTTTACCTCGTCCACTAGGTGGTCATTCGGTTGTTATACGTTATCGTAATCTTAGTTGCTTATAAACTTTGAAACTGTTAACATGGCGAGTGAAAGAATATCTTTATGTATTAATAATAAAGTAAGTAAGAGTTGTTATTAAGTTATTTTTACGATTGTAATATTTGCACTATATTAGTAAAGAAATAGTAAAATAATATCAATTTTGTTTTCACTCCAATTAACAACAACTCCCTGTAATGCCAAAAAATGCACAGTCCCTTAAGAGTCGTTATATAGAGTTTACACAGTCTTACACTGTATATGTAATCGTAGCCCTAGCTTCTAAAATCAACCGCTTACTGGGTACGAACATGGTTATGATAAGTGACCAATTATCGCCAATTTATGAAACTAAAAAAATAAACCTATCACATTATCCCACATTTCTAAAGTATGTGTTTGTATGAGAGTTGAATAGTTAAAAAAGCATTTAAGATCATAAAACTGTTGTTGTTTTTTCTATCACAAACTTCTTTAGGCGGCTTAGTACACGTCAATCTAACTAACAATGGTTATCAATGAATATATAACAAGTGAGAGCAAGATTCTCCATATAAAAAATTGATTGTCTGTAAAGTCGCCATATGGACGTAAATTTTACGTCATAACGTCATAACAGCACATTGATAGAAAATTGCAAGTGGAAGAGAGATGTACACGTCACAAGCCGACCGCTTAGGCCGATCGCACCTCTCTATCGCTTATTACGCGCTCTCGCTTGCACGCCTGGCTCAGGCGGAACGTGATAATGAGTCATGCTTTTTCATGCGTGCTGCCAGCGTTCATCGATTTATAAGACGTTATCACATCAAAAAACCGAGTGTGCTTTAGACCCAGTGGTGGATTTACCCTAAGGCCCAGGAGGTCTAAGTCTATGGCGGCCAGATATTAGGGGCGGCCAATCGTGACAAAAAATTCACTAATGATAACCAGAAATAACTCAAAGTACGTAAATATTCTAAAGGCTCGAGCACATTATGGTGAGCCGCACTGCACTGCATCGTATAACAATAATCTTCCTAAATTACTTTGTACTTTTTATAAATAAAATATAGATAGTGTAATGTGAAGTAATTATTTCGATTTTTTAAGGAAGTTGGATTGCGAAGACTTAATTAATGATTTTGCTGCGCTTAAGTGCCGACGAGTTTTGTAATACGTTGTAAAACACTTATTAAATCTTATCTTATACGAGAATAAACCTGTAATTAAATAAATTGTTGTAAATGTTTTATTTAAATGTGCAATTATCCCTGAAACCTCGGAAAATATTACAATCTAGGAGATATTATAGTTAACTAAATTTCTGAATTGATTTTGATAAAAGTTGGCAAAAAAGTAAATATGTGTAAATATGTGTACTCAATATGATGGCTGCTGAGAAAGGGGTGGCTGGTACTACATGGCCTGGGGCCTAGGGCAGCCAAGACTGCAAATCCGCCACTGTTTAGACCACACGACTGAAGTAAAAATTCTTAGGTCCACCAATAAGTATGTATATTTAAATGTTTATATATGTATATAAATATTAAACTAATAATATTAAACTAAAAGTAAACAAGAAAAGTGGATCTCAGTACACAAATAATATGAAAAGTTCTGTGAAAACCGAGGAATAAATAACAAGATGTAAAGAGTCACTAGAGACTTTTAAGGAACATTTTATAAATTGGCAGGATAACAATAATGTCCAAGAATATTATGACAAAATAGTCAACTCTATAGGGGCCAGTCTAAAGGCTGCGTACATATCCAACAAACATAGCTCAAAGAGATGTGTTATATCGGATCAAACCAGATATTTGATACGTCGCAGACAAGAGCTGCATAAAATAAAACCCAAATCACGCGCTTTGAAAAACAAAATAAAAGCACTGTATAAATTAATAAGTAAGTATATAAAAAAGGACTATACAGAACACCGCGCGCGTACTATTGAAATGCATATATAGCGACACACATACCTACATTAAACGTGGTATGTGAGTACTACAAGAATTCAGACAAAGGCTCAGAAGCGGCACTACGAAAGTCTAAAATTAGTCGGAGTAACATCGAAATTATTAAATACTCGCCGCCCAGGTGGCGACCATATGCTACCTGGGTGTAATTGTATTCTCACGACAGACCGCTCACACAATGTGGCGGATTATCTTAGCTTATTGTTTATATTATTTTATTGCCTAAATACTATTGTCCATTTCTAGTTTTACTTTAATTTTACTGTTCTAATATTGTTTCTATTTTTATACTTGTATTTTGACTTAATGTAATCTTTTACATGTGTTCTGTTTTTGTCGCTTATAAATATGCACCTAACTCAATAAAGTGGGGATTCCGATAGATTAGTTCATATCATTCGCGACTACCTCTCGAACAGAACTTTCCGCTTCAGAGTGGAAGGTGAACTCTCCCGACCATACCCAATACACTCAGGTGGTCCACAAGGATCTATTCTTGCACCATCCCTGTTTAACTTGTACATTAGCGACCTACCACGATCTCCGGGAGTCGAAGTAGGTTGTTATGTCGATGATACAGTGATATTTGCTTCAGGCAGGCAGAGAGTGCATCTCAGAGCAGGCATCCAACGTGCTATTTGTAATCTCGGCGAATGGTATCGAAGAAGGCGTATAGAAGTTAATCCACATAAGAGTTCCGCAATACATTTTGATTCCTCTAATAAACAGAACACATTAAAACCTCTCAGGCTATTCGATATTGACATCCTTTGGGCTACCGAGGTTAAATATCTCGGTGTCACATTAGACAACAAACTTACCTTTAAAACTCACATCTAGAGAGTGCGGAACAAGGCTGCTATGGTCTTGAGCCGATTACATATGCTACTATGCTCACAGAGCAAAATGACACTCATAAGATAAGCTCACTCTCTATAAGACCTGTATCCGCCCTATTCTTACGTATAGTTGCCCCGTGTTTGCACATACATCGAAAGATAATTTTGAAAAGTTGCAGGTCATACAAAATCGCTTCTTACGAAAATGTGTTGGCGCCCCCTACTATGTTCGGAACGACGATCTTCATAAGGATTTGGATATTACTTCGATTCAAGTGTACATCAAGTCCGTCACAGCTAATTATTGCGACAAGGCCACAAATCATCCCAACCCGTTAGTGGTATCTGCTGCAAACTACACCCCCAAACCCGCCGCAAAGTATCCTAAAAGACGACCGCGACATATTTTCAGCGATCCCCCGGATGACATAACGGCTGCGAATGATATGCATACCAACGACTCTTTAAATAGAGCGTGTTCGCGCCCACGCCCCCGAAACCACCGATCACGCCGCCACGGTCGGGCGGTCAACTTCGCTCCCGCACACCCACCACGTCCTCCCTCGGCAGCAGCTTAAGCCTAGGTTTGATCCCTCGAACGGGAGCCCTCGAGCATGCTGCTAGCGCGATACAGTGACACCGCATTCACTAGCTCCTTGCACACACGACACTGCACTCCACACACGTGCACATTCACACGGTACGTACACTGGTTCTGTAAGGGACCGTTTTACCTTTTTGGTTAGTTAAACTTAGCCAAAAATATCAGGCACTATATGCATGTGCGCTTTAGTGTGACACATATGAAGGTATACATGTGTGTCTCACTAAAGTGTACATGTATGGCATATAGATATTTTATTTTATGTAGATATTTTAGTTCGATTCGCGTTTATCCCAAGGCAACTGCCCGAGCCGAGGTTCGGCCATTCTGGCACCCTTGAGCTTGTTGCCTTTCGGCTGAGTGCCCTAAGCGCTCGCCCTAAAAGCCCGGTGAAGCTGTGAAGGCCCGTTAAGCCAACAGCGTTTAGTCAGTTCGAAAAAAAAAGTGGGGATTCGAAATCCAGCTGCTGAGTCAGATCTTTCATTTACATCTACAACTTTCTGATAATAGCAAAGTAGTATCCATACTACCACTTCCGCTAAAGTGGTGACCCGACGCCGCCCCCGCGTCCTACACATATGAGTAATAAAGGTAGTCTGAAAAAAGCGTATAGAGAGTTAAACTGTTATAAGACATGGATTGAAGAACTCCAAGAATCAAATAAAGAAACAAACAACAGAACAGATATAATTGAAATTGCCACAAATTTCTATAACAAATTATATAGCACAACGAAACAGGTATATTCTAACAATTTTGGCCCAGAATTAATAAACGAAAATAATGAGATAGATATGTTCGACGAAGCTGAAATTATTAGAGAAATAAAGAGATTGAGAAGCGAAAAATGCCCAGGTGTAGACAAAATAACAAATGAAGCTATAAAAATAGCAAAACATCTATTAGTAAGTCCTTTGGCATCTAAAGGAAATACTTAAAAGTTCTATGCCTATAATAATTAAAAAGAAGGTGATGGATTCCTGCATACTCCCATCCATAACTTACGCATGCCAGACGTGGAAATTTACACGTCGCGTAAGAAACAGAATAAGATCTTGTCAGCGTAGCATGGAGAAGAGTATAGTAAAAGTTAAGAAAATTAAAAAAATACGCCATACGATAATAAAAAAGCAAACAAAAGTGATAGATGCTCTTATATATTCATTAAAGTTAAAGTGGCAATGGGAAGGACATGTTTCCAGAATGAGTGATGATAGGTGGACAAAACAAGTAACAACTTGGGCAGGTCCAAAAGGTAGTAAAAAGAGAGGAAGACCCAAAACACGATGGGAAGACGAATGGCTTTTGAAAGCAAAAGACAGAAAACACTGGAGTAGTTTGGAGAAGGCCTTCACCCTCGCATAGAGGAGTTCGTGCTTTGATTATTACGCAATTATTATTTTATTTTAATTATTTCATATTATATAGATTAAGGAACGCGTGTAAAATGTAAGCCATGAAATAAAAGGTTTTTTTTTTATTTTATTTTTTTTATATTATAGGAGGCAAAAGAACAGGTGGGTCACCTGATGGTAAGTGATCACCGCCGTCCATAGACACTAGCAACACCAGGGGAGTCGCAAGTGCGTTGCCGGCCTTTTAGTATATGTGGGCCTCCGGCGCTCTCATTGACCGAACGAAACGCAACAGTGCAAGCACTGTTACTTCACTTCGGCTTTCTGTGAGAGGGTGGTACTACCCCGGGCGAGCCGACCCATTCATTCTGAAACCAATAATAGTTTCAGTGTAGCTCTACCACCTAGAAGACTATTTTATTTATATGTATAATATATACATGTATATACATATCTTAATTGTTTATTCACTTTAAACGTAGAATAATTAATGTATTGAAGTTATAAAATTGTTCAAAAACGAAATGAAATTACAAAATAATCAAAAAAACTCCGCTTCCGTAACTCTGAGACTGAGATATACATATATTTCATGCACTGGCTATGAGAGAAAGAAAATGTGTGCTTGCACCTCTCTCTCTTGCCCCCTAGAGTAATATACGAATTGTAAATCTCCTATTTTTCTATCTTCACTAACTTATATCTCCTTCTCAACTTCCGTTTGCCTCGTCCGATCACACTTATCGTAACGTTCTCGTCACGCATTCACCAGTTTGCTCGCCAAGTCAAGCGTGCGTAAAGAAGATTTATTAAAAGCAAGCGAGCCTTTTACAGGGCTTTTAACATCAACATCGATGTATCGTTTTATTCCTCCTGGTGCTTGATCACGTTTAGCACCACCAGCTTTAGCGTAGAGAGAAAAACTTAGTCTGGGAATGGTTATATTTTGGAGTTAATTTTGGATATGGAGTGTACATTATGGGGAAAGCTATATCATAAGTAGTATTCTATTGTAGTCTGTGGTTATATCCTCTTTGTTTACCTATTTATCCTATTCCTAAATTTATGTTTAAATTCTATGATATGGAATTTCTATATTTAGGAAAATTATAGAATAGTGTAAGTCATAGATAATACATATATATACTGAAAGTGTAAGTGGTGCACTGATACTGTATTCTTTGAAACACTAGCAAACTGATAAATTTTCTTCCTTTACTAAGATTTGTTGTGTATGAATAAAATTGAAATCAGATCCGATTTAAAAAGGACAAAAATGCAAGAGCCAAAGACATATTATAACTGGGATGTAGCGTCATCTACGTGTACCAGTATACCCACATACGAGGACTTTTTGTTTGACTATTTGATAAAAAACTTACCATGTATCATAAAAAATGTAACTTCTAATTGGGAGTGTTCCAGAACCTGGGTTAAAGAAGGTAAAATAAATTATGATTACATTATAAATAAGTATGGTGATATGGAGGCTCCTGTTGCAGACTGTGATAATATAACATTTAATTCTCAATGTAAAAATGATATGAGAGTCTCTAGTTATATGGAATACTTAAAGGAACCTGATAAATCAAAGCTACTGTATTTGAAAGATTGGCATTTAAGAAAATTAAGACCAGAAGATAAATTTTATGAAATACCTGAAGTATTTGCTTCAGATTGGCTTAATGAATATGCGCAAGACAAACAAGAAGATGATTTTATGTTTGTGTATATTGGACCCAAGAATTCATGGTATGTTTATAAATGTTATAGAATAGTATTAAATAAAGTATAGTACATCTAACTAAAAATTGTGTTATTCAAATATCTAAAGTTGAGTATGGCATGGCAGAGATGAATGAATTGTGTATTTTCTTGTATTCATGATTATTATTAATTGTGTAACTTTTGGTCATCATTACCTTTACTTTGTACTGTACATCAGTGTATACATGCACAGTGGAGACACCTTAACGATGCAACTATGAAGATATTGAATCAAATGTAATATCAAAAAAGATAATAAAGTGAACTGTAAGCAACAAAACTGAAGAAGTATAAAAACAGTTCATTATGTATGGTAAAAAAAAATTTTTTTTTCAGAAATCGCACATTTATTTACACTAAAAATGGAAAAATAATAATAGTTTTACAAAAAAAATAAACCGACTTCAATATCAAGTAACACTAAGGAAACAAGAAGGCATTAAAAATAACTAAACTATTACATTAATCAAATGAAATAAACAATATTAGTATATGCGCTACCTAATAATATATCTGAGTCCTGTGCTAACCTGAATTCATTGCCTATACCTTGAAAGTTTAGGTCCACTCTCGCATCGGGTACCTATATATTTTTTCTACCTACTACAAATTTGATTACTTCCGACCTTCATATTAGCTAGCGCATATACTAATATTTTTTATTTAATTTGATTAATGTAATAGTTTAGTTATTTTTTTTTAGTGCCTTCTTGTTTCCTTAGTGTTACTTGATATTGAAGTCTGTTTTTTTTTTTGTAAAAGCAATATTATTGTTGTAGCCTAACATAGGAGCATGCTTAACCTCGAGAAAGATTGGCTTTTAAATGCAGCTGCTAGAATACACTACTAAATGCTTGGTGCCAGATTTACAATTTTACAATGGTAGCTAACCATGTTGACATTAGAATAGGCACTTCTACCAGGCTATGATTTGTTTGTTATGTTTTCCTTCACCAAAAGCTAACTCATTGTAGGATTTGAACCTATGTCAATTAAAGTAGAGTCTGAATACACTAGCACTTAGGACATTATCTCTTTAATTTTTTTAAAAGTATAATACATATTATAATATATAGTATATTCCTTGTTTAGCTAAAATTATACTGAATTTCAGGACTCCACTTCATGCAGATGTGTATTCATCATACAGTTGGTCTGTGAATGTGGTGGGCAGAAAAAAATGGATTTTATTTCCTCCTGGAGAAGAAGAAAAACTAAAAGACTCACTAGGAAACATACCTTTGGTATTTGATATGTCATGCAATGATGTAAAATTTTATGAAATCATACAAGAAAAAGGAGATGCTTTATTCGTCCCCTCAGAATGGTATCATCAAGTCACAAATCTCGAAGACACCATTTCAGTTAACCACAATTGGGTTAATGCTTGTAATATTGATATTGTGTGGAAAGGATTAGTAAAGACTTTAGTATCAGTTGAACAAGAAATAAGTGAATTTATGGGCACACCTGAATTTCCTTTGCAATGTCAGCTTATACTAAAAAGCTTATTTGGTATGGATTTTTCTTCATTCACAAATTTCTTGTGTTATATGGGACATAAACGTTTATCACAATTGCAGACAGAACGTGGGTCTGGATTTGATAAATTCGGTTTGGGTATTATTCAAATCAAATTTGATTTAAAAAATATATTGAATGTAATGAATTTAGTAACTAAACACCATGTAACAAAAAATAAAGATTTTTACTCATCAATAGAATATGATTTTGATAGTATAAAAACTTCAATCACCAATGCTTATAATATACATAGTTATTTAAATATATATTAGCTATTTACAATGAAGACTTGTTACATGCATACACATGCCCATTTGTAATTAAATTAGTTATTTCAGTTTTGTTATATCTCAATTCTTTTAATATTTCAACTGTATGTTGTCCCGGTTTTGGTGAACTGTTATTACTAACAGATACTCCAGGTGTGCGAGACAATTTAGGAGCTGGTGTTGGTATAATTAAATTGTCATTATCTCTAAGGTATGAAGTTCCAGATGAATAATACTTATATTTGTCCACATTATCAAATTCTAACACTGGAGTTACACAAGCATCAATGTTCTCAAATACCAGACACCATTCTTCTTGTGTTTTTGTTAGGAATATTTTTTTAAATACTTCTTTACTGATTTCTGTGTCCCCTGTTTGTGGGTATTTAGATTCCTCTAAGTTTAATCCTTTAATAAAGTTTGAATAAAACTGGGGCTCTAATGCACCCACGGCCATAAATCTACCATCTTTTGTCTCATAAGTATGATAAAATGCATAACCACCATCTAAAACATTATTTCCTGCTGTTCCCATCCAAATTGGTAAATTTCTAGACTTAAATAACCATGTGGCTATGTATGAAATGCCTTCTGTCATACTATTGTCAATTACCTGACCTTTTCCTGATTTAGTTCTTTCAAAGAGAGCTAAAACGATGCCAAAAGCACAAAGTAAACTGCCACCCGCAAAATCTGCAAGTAAATTTACAGGTGGGATCGGTGGCTGATTACCTTTACTTAAAAGTGAAAGTACCCCAGACATTGCTACATAATTGATATCATGTCCAGCCATAGTCTTAAAAAAACTATTTTGACCGTATCCTGTCAATCTTGCGTAAATTAAACGAGAGTTTTCCTTTAATAGTTCTTGTGGACTTAATCCCATTTTTTCCATAACTCCAGGACGAAATGTATCCAGAAGAACATCTGAGACCAAGCAAAGTTTTTTTAGAACATCCACTCCTTCTTTAGTTTTTAAATTGACTGATAATACTCTTTTACCATTAGACATGATATCGAAAGGTGGTGGCTCGATCTGTAATAAAAAATTGTTTACATTATATATTACTATTTTATTGATAAAATTAGCTACTATTTGAACTTTGTCTGCGTTGTTTATTATCTTGACAATATATATTATGTACAGACAACATTTTTTTTTAAATTGTCGTTTGTTAAAACTTCGATAACTGTATTTAAATGAAGCTGGTCATATGTATATTTCAAAGGAGCAAGTGTCCAAGAAGTAAAATAAATAAAAAACGATCGAAATCTATTCATTAGTTTTTGAGTGATACACACAAAACAGCAGACCTATATAATTTTATGTATTGTTGACTAAATGATCTTTGTATATATATCAATATAATAATATTTCACTGCAACTCTTGATACTTTTGGTAAATATGTTGTAATTGCTTTAAATATGCAAATGGTCAAACCTCATTGTCACCATTCCACCTATTGTCAACACCAGTTAACATATTGTGAACAATCTGATTAATTCTCAAGGAAAACAATTTGTAATTACATGGTCATGATTCTTAAAATATCTAATTGTTTCCATTGTTTCATAGTGCTACGTCCAATATGAACGCTCTGAATTACTACGATTACTCAACGCACAATAAAAGAACTAGATAATATGGACTTCAATCTAGTTAATTTATTTAAATTTCGCGTTCTAAATGATATAACGACGCGTTATGATAAATGAGCATTTTTCAGTAGCTTAACATATCTACAGATTCCACGGTCTGTAATTTTAATGTTTTACTAAAGTTGAAAAACGGTTATGGAAATTACAAATGTTGTAAGTTACAGATGTATATTCGTATTTAAACTTTTTGTATAGTTTACTTTTAAGTGTAATTTAATATTTTAACACTCGGTTACACAAATATGAACTTAAATACTGGCAACGCAGAGGTATTTTATAAGTTCAAAATGAGTAATGCCTTTATTTAAATTCTGAATCATAGTTCATAGACAAATGTTGTAGATGCAGTTTTCTTACTTGCTAGTTCATTAAATGTTTGAGATGTAGGTACATAAAGTCTAATTTAGAGAGAAACATACGAACAAATTATTTATTTAAATACAGTTAGAGTACAGTAGAGTGATTAGCAATTATAGTATATAGATATACCTATAGCTTTCTATAACTATATTTCGTTATATAGTGAGTATATAACGATTACGTTGTAATACATTAGTATTATCTAGTATATCATACCTACCCTTTGTACAACAGTAACGCTAGCACCGAAATCTGCCAATATTGTTCCGCATAGTGGTCCGGGTGCTAATCCCATAAATTCAATAACTTTGATGCCCTTTAGCGCCATATTACCTGAAACATTTTATCATTGTATTCATTAAATTTAAAAGTGTATATGGTAGATAGTTATATAGTAGATATATGGTTGATAGATATTTTTTTATTGTTATTACAAAATTCACAAAAAAATGTTAAATGTTTTAGTAATTTTTAACACTGACGTATTTACGTGAATACTATTTATAATATATTACTTTATTTGTAACGGATATTATTCCGAACATTTATATATTTTATTCTTGCAAATGATATATTTTCTTTCAGTGTTTTATATTTATATTAGATTCTTAAGCCAATATAGTACAAATATGATATGATACAAATAATAAAATGACAATGATTAATTTTCGTATTATGGTAAAAATATTTTAACATTTGTATAATATAAATGGCGACACAAAAACGAGATGTTCTAACTTAGCAAACTATGCAGAAATAAGTTTCATATCTACCTCTCATTCTGATTATAAATGTAAGGTATACTGATTCATAATAAGGTCGTAGATTATGATTTATGTAAGAAAATTTTACCATATAATGAAACAGGACAAACTCTTTGTAACTTTAATTAATGTACATTTCTCTTAATAAACATTATTGATGTCATAAATACGAAATATAATTTGAGTATATATAAAGATGCGACGTTAGAACAGTATTTATAAGAGATTCGACGACTTTCGTAATCAATTCATACTACAGATTATTCTCTTAAAAATTGAAAACAAAAAAACTGGGTGTGTCGTAAAGATATACGATAGAAGTGAAACTTTTGTACTACAGGAAAACATTTTAATTAAAAAATAGGACTAAAAGGCAACGTCAAATACAATGATAACGTTTCTAGGCGGTCACTCATCAGAGTAATGACCGCACCCGACGTTTAATTTCGATGACTGCACAACAACCGGTGTTTTCAACACTGTACCCGACACAGTGTTTGTTCCCCTCACTTTTCGTCACACAAAAATGTTGCGGATCAGAATACCAAAGCCCTTCTATTTTGCTGTAAATATGTAATTTACGAAACACGGGCGACGTGTGTAATTTCTTTGAACATATCAAATGAGAAAAAAACAAAAACTAGTTAAGGAACATCAGTACCACAAACGAAAAAGTCACAGTTCGCCCAAATTGTGATGGTTAACTTGGATGAGCATTGTAAACACTTTAAATCTGATGATGCTTAGAAGCCGTCTGAACTATATCTAGATATATTCAAACAAATTTGCATAGCCTTAAAAATGTTTGTATTTTTACATTATATGTGATTTTCTATTCAGTCGAAACAATCTTAGTCGTCTGATTTAAAATATGTAACCGAAAATAATAACACGTTAAGTCTGTTAAAAAAAGGCTGCATTGCCGCTGTCGCAATACGCGTATAGTTTTTATGACAGTTCTTCAATTTGAGCATAGATTTAGCATATTCAACGTAGTATATGTTTTAAGCAAATGGGTATCATAAAATGTTCTGACACCATGCTACGCTTTCCTCCGAATGTTTTATACAGAGAGTTCAGCTCGTTTAAAAATTCGAACTTCGTACGAAAAAGCATGGCTCATTGTCACGTTCCGCCTGAGTCCAGCCTGCAAGTGAGAGCCCGAAACAAGCGATAGAGAGGTGCGATCGGCCTAAGCGTTCGTTTTGTGCCGCATCTATCTCTCTTCCACTCCATTGGTAATTCGGTGATAATAGTTCGATTTGTAGGTGGTAGAGCTACGCTGAAGCTATTACTGGTTTCAGCATGAATGGGTCGGCTCGCCCGGGGTAGTACCACCCTCTCACAGAAAACCGACGTGAAGTAACAGTGCTTGCACTGTTGCGTTTCGTTCGGTCAGTGAGAGCGCCGGAGGCCCACATATTTAAAAGGCCGACAACGCACTTGCGACTCCCCTGGTGTTGCTAGTGTCTATGGACGGCGGTGATCACTTACCATCAGGTGACCCACCTGTTCGTTTGCCCCCTATAGTATATAAAAAAAGTATGCAATTTTTCATCAATGTTTTCTTATGACGTTATCACGTAAAATTATCGTCTGTAAACCGACTTTACAGATAACCAATTTTTTTTAATTATGTAAATATAATATTATACAAATATAATAAGTTTTTTATCTGGAATAATTGTGGAATGTCATTTATTTTAAATAAATAAATTTGCGATGTGATCTTAGAAGCAACTATGTTGTTATACTTTTAAACTAATTTCGGAATTTACTGCATTCGAAAGAATAGTAATATTTTTAGTACTTGTAAACCTAATAACTACCAAATAAAGGTCAGGTCTAAAATCGATAAATCCATTCCGTGTATACTATGTAAACAACGTTATATTTATTTCCTAAGCAAATTTAACCATAAATTTAAATAATCAATTCAAATCGCCAGTCTTACGTTACTAAACCCCCTTTGTCTACGATCACTAATACTGAAATAATAAAAACTAACTTTTTGAAGCAAGAACACACTTTTGTTGTCTATCCGTTAATCGTCATGTACTTGACGTAATCAGATTTAAACTATGGATTTCCAATGTAAAACTACCCGGTCATCTTTTGAGTCCAAAGTTTAGACGAACATTTCTTGTCATACCCACAGATTAAGGGCACATCACAGACTAATTGTAGTACAGGTAATTATGGGTTTGTACAGTCCGCGAGGGGAAGTGTTCTTCTTCTTCTTGTTTTGGCACCGCAGAAGCATTTGCCAGTGTCAATGTTTTGTTTCAAGAGGGATTATAGCAGAATGTTCATAAATAATAGAAGTTTATTAAAACGTAGGAAGTTCCAAGTAAGTATCTTGTGATAATTATAATGTTCTAACAAAATGGTGGTTTCCTTGTTAGAACTTTCCATGGAGTTTTGATGGCATTTCAGAATGCATGCTCTGTGGTATTATTTTCCATCCACTTCACTTGTGCATAATAACCCAACTATATTACGTAAAACACCACCAATATTACAAAATATAGAGTCTAATAACATAAGATTATGAATAAAATATAAAAGCCACTACATGACAGACCAAGATCCCGCTAAAAACTCCAAGAGGGGCAGAGTTGCACATTTAAGGAGCACAACTAGTGTGACCGCTTTAAAAAATGTGATTTTTGGGAATTAAAAGAAAAGTAGGTCCAGCATCCACGGAAGAAAGAGAAGAGTGGAAGTGCTAAGTAGGCGTGGCGCGTCACTCATGCATTTGGGTAACTAACCAAATGCGCACACAATTGGAACTTAATCATGTTTTAACATGACGGCAGAGCGGTCGTATGGACTCATTTTACGTAATCCATATAAATCGTATTATAATGGTTTATTGTGCAGTTCTGAAGTATGAAAAGTAACAGAAGAAGTAAAAATCTGCTAAATATAGGTGTTACATACCATCAATGATAACCATTGTTATATTTATTTAAAATACAGAAACTTAAATGGTGGTATAAAACGCCTATGAATTATTATATTTTTTTCGGTAATTTGTATTACAAATAATGTCATACTTCATTGTATGGTACCGCCTACTTATCGTAGTAAAGTGCCATGCATATCGAACAATCACAAACAATATTATTAGTTTATTTTCAAGTAATTTGCAATTATTTATCACATACATATCTATAAAAAATCATTAACACTTTTATATGCCCATTTGATCGAGCCAAAAACTCTTTTATACTTATCATTCCACAAATTAAGCCAAAATCATTTGGAATTTTGTTCTGCAATATCAGTGCACGAGGAGGTATGAACAATAATCCTACTGTCATGCAGTTTATATATGCATATAATAAGATTTTAATGCATATTTCTTTAAAAGATACGCATTATGGCAATCGTGCAACTTTAGAGCATATTTCTATTATAAATTGTTCCTCTGCAATAAAGGGAATACAAACAACAACACAACACAAAATATAACTGATGTACAGGTGTAGAGGAAGAAATTGAATTTGAAGAGAATATATTTTTTTCAGATTTTGATATCCAAGTAATTGGTTATATTGCTGGTTACATTACAAGAATCTTGATTAAAAATATCTTTGTAATATTTGTGTAAGTGCTTTAGTCACGCAACACTTTCATAGCTTTATATTTGCTAAAGACCACGAAGAACTGTTGTACCTCTCTCCGGAGGTAATAAAGATTTGTAAAATGGCTGATTTTTTTTAAACTAAAGGCGGAGGCACATACAAATAAGACTTCATTATCAATAAGTTCGTGCATCAGTTTATTGGTACAAATTTATTTTATAATATAAAATTTTATCTATTAGGTGGTTCTCCTACTTGTAATCATCTAACAGATCCAATTAAATCAATAGTAGAAAAATATACAACGTTCTCTATTGAAATTAAATATAAAATTATCTGAACGACAGATTTTGAATTAATATCTCCTGTTCAAAGGCTAATGATGAGTGAAGCAATAAAGAAAAAAGTTTAATAAAGTAACAGCTGCTTAGTGTAGATTATAAAACTATAATTCTAACATTTACACGTTTTAAAATGTACACAAATAAATTAGTATCTTTGTTGTATATTTATTTTGTCTTCCAATATTTTGTAATAAATATCTGTTATAAAAGCAGCTGATCAGGAACAATGAAATTTGTATGTCAACATTAAAAAATCTCTTTTCTGACATTTATATAGGCACCTATAATTTCTCTATAAAGGGTATTAGAATTGTCAAAACACTTTTAGAAAAAATTCAAAAAGTATGTTTTTATTTATTTTTAACAAATTTTGATGGCAATTTTACAAGGTAACAATATGGTATTAAGAAATTAGTGGGTTATATAAATAGTACTACGCAATACTTTTAGAAACCGTAAAAGTGTTTAAAAAAAAATACTATTTGGTTTAATCTTAACCAATTTAAATGTAATAAAAATTTTCAACCAAATAAATTATCGATAACTAATTCTTGGAATAAAGAGTTAACACATCCCTATTCAAATCCGCCGTGCTAATTACAACCATAAGTATACAGGGCCTCGATCTATAATGTTTTGTTTTATTTATTGCGTATTTGTATTTTGTTCAAACTTCGAAAGAAAAACGTCTTATAGTGATTTTACGCAAAATAAAACTGAAGTCTTATGTCCAAACAAGAGAGCTCAATTTAGATGCAAATATTGGTAAACGAAATTTGTTTTAGATTAATATTTATTTTGAAACGCGATTGGTGTTTCATTAGTAGTTGTACCATTTGTTTGTGTGATTTTGGCGAGCCCGGTCCCGTGTGATGAAACTCTTGTGGCACTTCCACTTCATTCTGTAGCGACACACATAACCACATACACCGTGGTATGTGTGTACTACAATAATTTACATAGAAAAGCAAAAGCGATACTCTAAAAATAACAAATAGATTAAGAGCACGGATTATAGCCCAGGTGTCGGCCACATGATACCTGGGTGTAATTATAATCCGCCGACAAAACCCATTTACGACGCGGCGCATTATTATTGTTTTGTTTTATTTTGTACTTTTATATTTGTAGTTTTACTTTTATTTTATTACTCATTTATATTGTACACCCCGTATTGTTACAATTGCTTAATTGCTCCGACATTGTGTTATTCCCAGTATCTATTACTCGAATACTATTTGTGTTTTGCCGACTTTAATCCTGTACACGTGTTCTGTGTCCTTTAAATATACTTGCTCAGCTCAATAAAGGAGATTCGTGGATGGAGTTCGATCTCAACCACGGTTGTGAGTGGACGTATCCGTTCGCGCTGTCGGTGATGTCCGGACCGATTTTCCTACTACGGTTGCTTGTAGTGTCGTGAATACTTGTGTTCATAGTACTTCGAGTGATATTAGTTAGAATACGATTTTTCGGAAACCGTACTTTTCAGTACGACTATTCAAACCGCACTTCTCAGTGCGAAGAGTGTAAATTTGGTAAAATAAATCACGTGTTAGATTCGTTCGTGAGTTGAATGTGTCGTGTTAATCATTTCTGTGTGTGTCTCTTATATCTACCGAGCTCGGATAGCTCGTTACAATCATTTTGGCGCACCCCCCTGCCTCTCAGGTAGGGAGGCTCGAACATCGAAATACTACCAGAATGGCCGCTCTGAAAATATCTCCCGAGCATGAGCTCACTAGGTTGCGACGTTTTGTCGGAAGTCGAGACCCGCAGCTATTAAAAGCGTATTGGATATACGTTTCCCAAAACGAGTGCTCAAGCGACAAACAGTCATCTCAACCATCACTGAGTGCTACCAATGGAAATGCTGCAACATCTCGCGCGCGCCCAGCTGAAAGGAGTGACACCATGACCTCTAGCTCTCATTTGACCGAAACTCCTGTGACACGTGAGCGCTCCCGCTCAAAAATACGCACAGAGAACGTGCGCTCACCTTCAAAACAATCGCCTGACGCCAACTCAACCGCCGTTGCAGTTCACACGTCGAATTCATTCGCAATACTAGACACGGAAACCGCACCGTGTAACGCCGTAGAAGCACTAATGCCCGATTTCGCCCGCACTCCCGCTCCAATAATTCTTAGTTCGAGCTCCGACTCTGGCTCGGACATGGAGCTTGACATCGCCGCTGCCTCCTCGAACCATGACGGATTTAAAAGTGTTACCCGCGTTCAAAAACGGAAAAAACACACCACCCCTTCCTCTTCCGACACCGAAACTGTAGAGGAACCCGTGCAACCGAAAAAGGCTGCCATCATAGGTGACACCTACACGTCACGTTCCTCTGCTGTAGACTCCACCTCTACTTCCGCCTCAGCCCAAGCCCAAGTCGTAGGCTCCGCGGCAACGGCTAAGAAGCCCCGCACTCCACCGCCTGTCACAATCCAAGACAAATCATCTTGGGTCTCTATCTCCTGTCAACTAAATCAGAAGGGGATCAGATACACTTCGGCACTGAATACCCCCGCGGGTATCCAAGTTAAGGTTCCCTCCACCGATGATCACCGCAAACTTACCTCTTTCCTCAGGCAGCATAAGTATGCTTACTTCACCTACGCACTAGAGGAGGAACGACTTCTCCGCGTAGTTCTTCGCCGCGTCCCGGCCGAAGTTTCAACCGATGACGTGGCGATGTCGTTGAAGTCACAAGACTTTCCGGTCCGGGAGGTTCACCGAATGTACCATCCCCGCACCAAAGTCCCCTTCAGTCTGGTTTTGGTTATTCTTGACCGAACTAAAGAAGGAAAAGCCATTTTTAATCTTTCTTCCGTATGCGGTCTTACAGGTGTGACCGTCGAGGCTCCGAACAAAACCTACGCACCCTCGCAGTGTCACAACTGCCAGGCGTATGGTCACTCGGCAAGAAATTGCCATCTCCGCCCTAGGTGCGTGAAGTGCCTCGAGGACCACTCTACCAAGGACTGCACACGTACCCCAGCTTCTGCCGAACCTCCCAGCTGCGTGCTGTGTGGTCAAGCGGGTCACCCTGCGAATTATCGCGGGTGTTCTCGTGCGCCTCGCACAAAGCGGCCACGACAGCCGAGACAGGCTAACCAGGTTAGGGTGCCTGCTACTGCCACTCATCCTCAACTCTCACCTCTAATGTCCTTAGAGGCTTTTCCCGCTCTACCAAGTAATTTCAGGACTTCGGCAACACCCGCATCCGCATCAAAAGCCCCACAACAGTCTGTGACGGCTCCCTCGGCCCCTTGGGCTCCCATGCCCCAGTCACCGAAGGCCACACAGATAACCCCGGTCTCTTCTTTCTCCATCACCGGTATCGAGTGGGTGGGCCAGCTTCTCCTCGTGCATGACGTACAGGAGATCATTGCTTTCAACGCGATGATAAACAGTAATAAGGACCTCGGTCTCCTAAATGCAATCTCGCAGTTTCCTGACGTTGCGACTACCATCCAACGCCTCGCCCGTGCTTCCCACAAGTAAGTTCCTTTTACAATGGATAGAATAAAACCACGTAGTATTTGTCTCTCCTTTTTTAATGCTCGAAGCCTTAAACCCCAGCGCGATCAAGTAGCTGCCTTTCTACGTGAACATCAAATAGATGTGCTTCTAGTTCAAGAAACACTTCTAAAGCCCGGTAATCGTAACCCCGCGATTGCGAATTACAATATAGTTAGAAACGATCGCATAACTCGAGGCGGTGGCACCCTCATTTACTATAAACGATCGCTATATTGCATGCCAATGGACCCTCCTCTTGATCTTTTACATATGGAAGTGTCAGTATGTAGAATAGGTATGACGGGTCATCCACCTGTCACAATAGTTTCCGCGTACCTCCGCCCGAGCAAAAGAATACTTAAATCTGACCTCGAGGCTCTGTTTTCGCTCGGCGATTCCGTTATAATAGCGGGCGACCTCAACTGCGGGAACGTCATCTGGAACAGTTCGAGTACCTCTCGCAATGGAGAGCTGCTTGAGGATCTAGTAGACGAGCTTGAATTTGACGTCGTAGCTCCTCTTGAACCTACTCATTATCAGGATCACTGTCGACCGACAGTGTTAGACGTAGCTCTCCTAAAGAATGTCTCGCTTTCGATACGACACGTTCAAGTTATACACGAGCTTGACTCTGATCACCGTCCAGTTATAATACAGTTAGGTCATTTGGATGACACCAGCCCTCCTTTCGTCAGAGTGCCTGACTACGCGAAGCTCAATAGGTACCTTAGTGATAACCCCTCCTCGTCCAGTCTTGATAAGATCCCGGACA
Organism: Antheraea assamensis; assembly: GCA_035772565.1. Taxonomy (NCBI): domain Eukaryota; kingdom Metazoa; phylum Arthropoda; class Insecta; order Lepidoptera; family Saturniidae; genus Antheraea; species Antheraea assamensis. Next base: position 5,982,849 of record JAQQSE010000064.1, on the reverse strand, counting down.
TGCTAGTGTCCAAAGCTGATGCCGACCTGGCTATCGATTCCCTGGTCGACCACCTTCAGACTGCCATCAGGGTGACCTCAAGAGAGGTACAAACGGCGAACGGCCGCCGTTTTATACTTCCTGATGACGTGAGAGCTTTGATCACGGAAAAGAACGCCGCGACGCGAGCTCACGACACCTATCCATCCGAAGAAAATCGTGCCCGCTTACGCACGTTGCGGAAAACTGTGAAAGCCCGCATTTCCGAGATCCGTGGCGAAAGATGGGATAGGCTCTTAGAAGACATCAAACCGTCTCATCTGGCGTACTGGAAGCTAGCACGATCCCTAAAAGCGGACAACACCACTTCGATGCCTCCCCTCGATAGAGGTCCAGGTATGTCACCTGCATTCGATAGTATAGACAAAGCGGAATGCCTAGCAGCAAGCTTAGAAAAACAATGTTCTCCAAATACAGTGAACACTGACCCAGTCCATATCCGATCGATTGAAACCTCGGTGGAGAATGCAATCCTGTTCCCCCCCACGGATACTCTAACCCCGGTAACCCGGGATGAGGTCTGTGCCGCTATAAAACTTCTGAAGCCCAGGAAATCTCCTGGTCCTGATGGTATCAAGAATGAAGTTCTCAAACTACTTCCCGATCATCTCATAGCCCTCTTGGTCTGCATCTTCAATGCGGCCATGGCCCAGGGTTATTTTCCAGCCGTCTGGAAAAAGGCTATAGTGATAGGTATTCACAAACCTGGTAAAAAAGCCACTCTTCCTGATAGTTACCGCCCGATTAGTCTTCTCGACACACTCGGTAAACTCTATGAGCGGCTCCTTCTGAACCGTCTCCAGACCACTATGTCCGTTTTAGACCTGCTACCACATGAACAGTTCGGCTTTCGAGCTGGACACTCTTGTACACAACAAGTGCACCGCCTCACGGAGCACATCCTGCATAACTTTACTGAACCTAGAATACCATATCGTACTCTCGCGATCTTTTTCGATGTAGCTAAAGCTTTCGATAAGGTGTGGCACGCCGGACTCGTTTATAAGCTTCTTCAGTTTCGAATCCCCGATAGATTAGTTCATATCATTCGCGACTACCTCTCGAACAGAACTTTCCGCTTCAGAGTGGAAGGTGAACTTTCCCGACCACACCCAATACACTCAGGTGTTCCCCAAGGATCTATTCTTGCACCATCCCTGTTTAACTTGTACATTAGCGACCTACCACGATCTCCGGGAGTCGAAGTAGGTTGTTATGCCGATGATACAGTGATATTTGCTTCAGGCAGGCAGAGAGTGCATCTCAGAGCACGCATCCAACGTGCTGTTTGTAATCTCGGCGAATGGTATCGAAGATGGCGTATAGAAGTTAATCCAGATAAGAGTTCCGCAATACTTTTTGATTCCTCTAATAAACAGAACACATTAAAACCTCTCAGGCTATTCGATATTGACATCCCTTGGGCTACCGAGGTTAGATATCTCGGTGTCACACTAGACAACAAACTTACCTTTAAAACTCACATCCAGAGAGTGCGGAACAAGGCTGCTATGGTCTTGAGCCGATTACATATGCTACTATGCTCACAGAGCAAAATGTCACTCAGACATAAGCTTACTCTCTATAAGACGTGTGTCCGCCCTATTCTTACGTATAGTTGCCCCGTGTTTGCACATACATCGAAAGATAATTTTGAAAAGTTGCAGGTCATACAAAATCGCTTCTTACGAAAATGTGTTGGCGCCCCCTACTATGTTCGGAACGACGATCTTCACAAGGATTTGGATATTATTTCGATTCAAGCGTACATCAAGTCCGTCACAGCTAATTATTTCGACAAGGCCACAAATCATCCCAACCCGTTAGTGGTATCTGCTGCAAACTACACCCCCAAGCCCGCCGCAAAGTATCCTAAAAGACGACCGCGACACATTTTCAGCGATCCCCCGGATGAAATAACGGCTGCGAATGATATGCATACCGACGACTCTTTAAATAGAGCGTGCTCGCGCCCACGCCCCCGAAACCACCGATCACGCCGCCACGGTCGGGCGGTCAACTTCGCTCCCGCACACCCGCCACGTCCTCCTTCGGCAGCAGCTTAACCCTAGGTTCGATCCCTCGGACGGGAGCCCCCGAGCATGCTGCTAGCGCGATACAGTGACACCACATTCACTAGCTCCTTGCACACACGACACTGCACTCCACACACGTGCACATTCACACGGTACGTACACTGGTTCTGTAAGGGACCGTTTTACCTTTTTGGCTAGTTAAACTTAGCCAAAAATATCAGGCACTATATGCATGTGCGCTTTAGTGTGACACATATGAAGGTATGCATATGTGTCTCACTAAAGTGTACATGTATGGCATATAGATATTTTATTTTATGTAGATATTTTAGTTCGATTCGCGTTTATCCCAAGGCAACTGCCCAAGCCGAGGTTCGGCCATTCTGGCACCCTTGAGCTTGTTGCCTCTCGGCTGAGTGCCCTAAGCGCTCGCCCTAAAAGCCCGGTGAAGCTGTGAAGGCCCGTTAGGCCGACAGCGTTTAGTCAGTTCGAAAAAAAAAAAAAAAAAAAAAGGAGATTCGTAATCCAGCTGCCAAAGCGATTACTAGTCTATACAATTGGAGTCAGATATTTCATTTATTCATTCCAACCTTCTGAAAGTAGCAAAGTGGTATACACACTACCACTTCCGCTAAAATTCTTTATTCCGTGTCCAGCATCAAATTTTGAGAATGTCTTTGTGCATTAATATTGAATACACGGTAAAATTTTTAAACAAAAAAAAAAAGACGAGACAGTCATAACGACTACTGAAAGAAGTAAACACTCAAACAACGAAAAAACTTTTTTATTTTGAATCTTTAAATTAATTATGCTCTGAATTATTTTAATTTCATACAATATAAAATCATATCATTGACATTAGTCTGGTTCCCATATCTATTGGTACTCAATGTAATACAAAATGCATATCTCATATACGTGTTCAATACAAAATATGTTCTGTGTACAAGCCGCTATACTACGCTTTGCTAGTCTGACACAAACAAGTTTTTCTCTTACTAAATATCGTTCAAAGCGGCTAAAGAAATTTTCACTCCAAAAATTTAATTTTCAGTGAGCTGTTCGCTATCTCTCAAGTGTCGGAAGAAAATGTATAGGTAGTTATGTACGCACGTAAAAAGTTATATTTCTTTTGCTTAAAGAAAGACATAATAAAAAATTACAATAAACTTTTAAAAAGCATTAAAATTCATTTTCTGTGTATCTGTATATACAATCAGGTAAGATACCAAAAAGAAGTAAAATGTAGTATTTATTAAATAATAATATTTTATATTGTAAACAAATAAAAGAAATATGCAGTCTACTGGTCATTAAGGCCATTATACACACTCTATAAATAAAGGACATGAATGTCTCAATTTTTTCGTTGATGACAGTTTGGACGCTAAAATAACATCTACCTAGCGAAATTAAATTTAATTATGTTATTATAATATTTACTTTATGTTGAACACCCAACAATTCGTACCGACAGTTAAAAAAACGTTTTTTTTACCCACAGTAACATTCACCGCTATAGATAATTTAAAATCACACACATCTACAGATATATATTTATGTATGATTATATTTTTTGAAGCGAAACTTCTTTAGAATCGTTGTGATTTCAAGCCGGATGCAACGGAAAAACGACAGGTAAGAGACAAATACGGCAAAGAATGAGACAGAAATATACATACTATTTTATATTATCGGGATCTCCTCTTTGTACCATGCTTCGTAGCATCCCCACTCCCGTCTTTTAAGCATAGTCGCCTGTAATTAGTGAACCAGAGCGAGAGAGCAATTGTCGGTGTGTCTGTATATTGCACACTGTTAAGTACTTTCTTGTATTTGAGTATTTAATGTGTGTTAGTATATGTGAAAAGTACGTGTACTACTGTACACTGTATGTGATTGCATATTATGGCTTTTTAGTAAGAAGTCAGCGTGGTGTGTTATTATTTAATAGTGTTTGTGAGTATTTTTATATCTTGTTTGTTGAAACTGAAAATATGAAACTTGAGCAATAAATTATGTAACATATGTTAAATAAAATAAAAAAATATCTTTTAAAATACTTTCATTTTTAAACAAATAAACTTTATAATTATCCTACCCTTGTTATATATATTCATCTCATTCTTTGTTCGATTTACTGAAGTTTCACTTCTATCGTGTGTAAATCGCACACACACCTTTTTCTCCACTGATATAAATCACGTGTTGTTCATATATTACTACATATTATAAAACAAAGTCGTCCGCCGCGTCTGTCTTTAAGCGTATGTTCAAGATAAACTTGAAAACTACGGAACGGATTGTAATGCGGTCACCAATATATAAAGTAATACGTAAGGAAGGTTTAGGTGTATAATTTGTTAAGATTTTGTGTAAATTGGTTAAAATATAACAATAAGTGTTGGAAAAAGTCAAACCGCTTGGAAGCTTTCATCAAAACGCTGGCTAATTCTTTTGAGATATAACAAAACAATGCATAATGAAATATTTCACTTTTATAGATCTACAAAAAAGTCCGAGATGGCATATACATATCTTTTAAGAATAGCTTACTATACCCATTTATCTACTTTAAAAATGATCACATATAATGAGGTAATTGAAAGGCTATTTAGACGGATACAGTATTAATCCTTATCAAATTAAATACATTAGTTAACTTAAGCATACCATGCACATAAGTATATATATTTTATTATCAGGGCAGGACATCCGCCGGGCCTGCTAGTATTTGAATAATTACCATCATTATAGTTATCATTTCTTTCGAAAAACTTGACAGACAATTATCAATCAACTACATGGTGCCGTTTTTAACTGTCACGTCGGTGTACGTGCGCCTCATAAAAATTCACTCTCATAATTTTACCCAAATGCGTCAAAAGAAGATAACTTCAAAAGCTCCTGCACCGCTGCAGTTTTTGCGGTTTTCATAGTGACGGAAATTAGAAAAATGGAATTTCAGAAATTATAGTTTTGAATAAAAGTTTAAAGTTTAGCTCAAGTATCCGAAGATTATTGTTTTACCTAAATTACATTTTTCATACTATCTAATATTGTCAGATTGCTAGATAACAATCTAATCTAATAAAATTGAAAAACTAAAGGGCTTGCATTGTATTGAGAAATATACACAAAGTAAGCAGAAAATAATCGATCGTATGATTTGTAATCGAGTTATAGCTGCCGCAAATTAGAAAAATGTAACGTGGAGAAAAACGCGTTCAAACATAAAGTGATTGATTTCATTGTTATAAATAGATAAATATCATACCTGGAGATGGTCCGGTATTTGTAGTCTCGTAACATCTTTGCCAGCAGTATAATTATTTGCTGCAGGTCCGACTATTCTTTAGTATTTTTTTAGTAATTTACTCTGTGCTATTATTCCTATCACACTCGTCGCGACTACAACTACTACACGAAACATTTGCTTTATAATTTGGTGGTGGGGTTAATGATCTGTTTAGTATTTAGAAAAACAATTCGAACTAGATACCAATCTACTTCAAGAAGACTTGAACCGTGTAGTGCAATGGTGTAACACGAATAAAATGAAACTTAATATTAATAAATGCTTTTATATAAGATTTACTAGAGAAAAATCCAACTCACGATGTTTTTATAGTATAAAGGAAACTATTTTGCAGGAAGTTGATTTAGGTTGACAGATTTAGGAATAGTTTTTGATAAAGAACTTAAATTTGATAAGCATATAAATCATATTATTAAAAAATCCTTTAAAATATTAGGTTTTGTTTTGAGAAATTGTAAGAATTTTAAGAATTCCAGCACTAAAATATACTTATATAAATCATTAATTAAATCAAATTTAGAATATCAGTCACATCTGGAATCCACATTATGATGTTTATATAAAAAACATAAAACAGGTACAGAAGAGATTTTTATTGCATCTTTGTTATAGTTGCAATGCAGCCAAAAAAATTATAAAATATATTGGCCGTCTTAACCACTTTAAATGATCCTCTTTACATAATCGAAGAAAATTGTCAGAACTTATGTTTATATTTAACACTAGCTGTGCCCGCGACTTCGTTCGCATGGAACGGAATACAAAACACAGTGATTAATGAAACAATCTGAATGTATATCTGAATGTATAAAAAATAACTACCCGCACGCAAAGTGAAAGGACGTATTTTGTTACGCTCCGGTAGATAAATAGTTTTGAGTGATAAAACCAAATTTATAATCACTGCATTTTTATCCATAGTGAAGTTAATGCTACCTAAATACACAGTGTTTAGTGAATCCTCGAAAAAAACATTTGTAAGTGCAACGTCAAGACTATAAACTTGTGAGTGATTCTATTCCATGACCTTTGAACGTACAAAAGTCACGTAACGGTTTTGTGAATACAATAACAGAACAAACTATTCAGCGAGCATAGTACGGATTGTTTAGCGCATTCTGTACAGTGGCGATTACACGGTCTCTGTTAGCCGTAGTTCGAGACCAATCGGCGTTTGGACTTATTCTTCTTTTTTATAAGTTTTTCAACTATTAATATTATTGTTATTATTATTTTGTTTAGTAATTGCTTCCGCAATTGTTTTTACAATGACAATGCGTTGTGAAGCATGCAAAGAAAATATTACAGTATCTCACAAACGCATTAAATGTGTAAATTGTCAAAGAACTTATCACTCTGAATGTGTGAACTTCTCGAGTGATTCAACAGTTGCAAGATCATTATGGAAATGTCCTGTTTGCACAGCATCCCACAAAAGAGGAGGCGATAACAGCACGACACCTGTTCGATCTGTGAAAACTTTAACTCATGACCTGCACTCACAAACTGAAATACCTGATGATGAAACAAGAGCTCCATTCCATGCTACACAGGCTCAATCCACATTAATTAAACAACTTGAGCTTATGTTGGACAGCAAACTACGATCTATTAAAAACGAAATTATTGAAGAGCTTCGGTCCACTTTCTTTAGTGAATTAAAAACCGATATTGCAGGTATCTTAGGAGAAATAAAAGAGCTTCATAATTCACACAACGATCTACTTCAGGATAACGAACGTCTCCATAAAGATTTTGATATACTGAAGAAGTCTATGGCAGCAACAGAGAGTCAAGTATTAGAACTCCAAGCTCAGATTAATAAGCAACAACAGTGGGCACGACTATGTAACATTGAAATAGTGGGTTTGCCTGAGACATCATCGGAGTCGCTCACCGATACTATCATGAAGATTGCTAAGTATGCTGGCTTCGATCTGAAACCCGATAAAATAGAGTTTATTCATCGTGTACAGCCATTCCTGAAAAAAACTGACAGACCAAAACCTATTGTAGTAAAATTCAACGAAAGGGATATTAAAGATCACATTATATCCGGAGTTCGTAGGAAAAAAGGAATTACTACAGCAGATATTGGGATGGCCGGTTCATCTAAAAGCTTTTTTATTAATGAACATCTTACTCCAGAAAATAAACACATATTAAGTATGGCTAAAGCACGGGCTAAAGAATATGCATACAAATTTATCTGGGTTAGAAATTGCTGCATTTTTTAAGAAAAAACGAATCGTCTCCTGTTCTAACAATAAACTCTCAAAAAGACTTAACAAAGATAATTTAGGGTTTTCTATGATAAATAATTGTTTTTTGGTTTGTATAATAACACTGAAATTTATTACTTTGTACTATGTTAACTATTTACTAGGAATTAAGTTCTTAAACTGGCCAACACAACTACATGAAATCCCCAATTATAATTGTCATGTAAAATTAGATATCATTATTTATACGCAACACAGAACAAATACACACACAGTATTAAATACAATACACACACTTTCAACCACGCAATCACAATTACCACACTATTTTAACTTTATCCTTGTGCTTCCCGAAGACTATACTTACATAATAAACCGAATACGCGACACTGTTCTATTGGAATTTTCAGTCGATTTCACATTTGACCTATTGTATGATATAAAACCAAAACAAATGTATTATAGAAATTTATGGTATCAGTCCCCACAAAATTTAGGCATAATAAAACTCACTATAATCATATTGGTTTTAAAGTCTAAATCTAATCGTTATGGTGACTAAACCTCTACGTCTCTTATACCAAAATGTACGGGGACTAAGAACTAAAACAAAAGAATTTCGTCTTAGTATTTTACAAAATGATTTCGACATTTATCTTGTGTCGGAAACTTGGTTAACAGAAGGTTTCTATGAAGGTGAACTTTGTGATAAGAGGTATACAGTCTATCGTTGCGACCGTAGTGGAGCTACGTCCTCCAAAAAAATTGGAGGAGGAGTCATGATATGTGCAATTAATTCTCTTCACGCCCAGGAAAGACCCGAATGGGCCATACCTGGTGTTGAGTGCATTTGGATTACAATACCAGGGCAGGCTATTAATACATGTGACAAAAAGAATTTGCATTTGGGAGTGATATACGTCCCACCCGATTCTTCCCAAACTGTTAGATTAGAGGCCGTTACTACTAAACTAACAAACATTTTCATTGAGTGTCCTAGGGACCATTATATAATTGCTGGCGATTTCAACCTCGCTAATATAAATTGGACGCCTGAAGGTCCCATAGTACTCAAACAAGGTCTTGTAGATTTGCAAGGCGTCACCAGAAACTTTATTGAGGTATGTAACATAGCAGGGCTTGAGCAGCATAATAATATCAAAAATGTTAGCGATAATACCTTGGATTTGATTTTTAGCGACACAACAATTCTCGTTACTAGATCCAACTTTCCATTAATCAAAGAGGATGTGTATCATCCTTGTTTACATATAAATGTGTTAGATTTATTATTACCTCGTTTGCGTGTTAATCCATTAAAAATGTATAATTTTAAACGAGCAGATTACGGAAAAATAAATAGCTTACTTAAACTACATGACTGGCAAAAACTTAGTCACTCAAATTCAATGGATGAAGCTCTGAACATTTTTTATACAGAGTTAAATGATATTATAAATAGTTGTGTACCCTTTACTACAAAAGCTAGTTCAAATTCATTTCCTGTGTGGTACTCCAAATCATTAAAACATATTATTAAGGATAAATTAAAAGCCCACAAGAAGTGGAAAAAATTCAATAACCCACGTGACTATGATGAGTTTTCGTTATTACGTGCCAGGCAAAAAGTTGTACAGAAACAATGTCATGATCATTATCTCTCTTACATACAACAGCTTATTCGGTCTAATCCAAAACAACTATGGTCTTATTTGAAAACACTACGAACCCATAATTCAGGGTATCCTAATAGGTTAATCTTAGGTGATAAACAGTATACCTCTGAACTCGAAATTTGTAATGGCTTTAATAATTTTTTTGAAAGTGTTTTCACGAAACCTAATTCTTTCTTGGATTACGATGATCTTGTACCAAACATAGTATCTTCAGACGGGATGGATAATTTAGAATTTAATGAAGACAGTGTATTTAAAATTTTAAAATCTCTTAGAACCAATAAAGGTCCTGGAAGTGATAAAATTCCACCACTTCTTTTTAAAAATTGTGCAGAAAATCTAGCAAGGCCATTAACTGTTTTATTTAAGCTTTCACTTAATAAATATCGTTGCTTTCCTACAAAATGGAAAGAAGCCCTTATCGTACCAATACATAAAAGTGGAACTAAAGTAGAAATAAAAAATTATAGACCTATATCTATTTTAAATACATTGGGCAAAATTTTTGAAAAATTAATTTATAAATATGTTAGTCTTATTATCTTTAAATCTATACCAACTCAGCAGCACGGATTTATGAAAAAGCGTTCTACAATTACCAATCTCTCCATATTCACAGATTACATACTAACTAGTATGGATAAAAATCAGCAGGTCGATGTTATATACACCGATTTCGAAAAGGCTTTTGATCGTGTGGATCATGTTATTTTAATGCAAAAATTGTACTTTCTTGGTATACGTGGTAACTTGCTCAGGTGGTTTAACTCTTATATCACTAATAGGATGCAAGCTGTAGTAGTGGGTGGTTCTCGTAGTGATTTCATTAAAATACCCTCTGGAGTTCCGCAAGGATCTATTCTAGGTCCACTACTTTATAACACGTATCTGTTTGATATAGGAGATTGTTTTCAATACACAAAATTTGTAATGTTTGCTGACGATAAGAAAATCTTCTTAAAGGTTAAATCAGAAATTGACTGCATAAACATTCAACATGACATTAATACTCTTGAAAGTTATTATAAAAAGAACAAGATTACAGTTAACGTCAATAAATGTGTAACTATCAGCTTTTCACGTAAATCTAAAATTATTAACTTTCAGTACTACATAAATAATGTTCCTATTACAAAAGTTGACAAGGTCAAAGACTTGGGTATTATTCTCGATTATAAACTTTCTATGAATGATCATATAGATGTAATAATTAGTAAAGCATATAAACAATTAGGCTTCATCAAACGTATATGCGAACCATTTAAGAATATAGAATGTATTAAAATTCTGTACTTTGCGTTCGTAAGGAGTATTCTCGAATATGCTTCAGTGATATGGTCGCCTCAATATAATAAATATATAGATAGTATCGAAGCTATTCAAAAAAACATGGTTAAATTCTTATGCTATAAAGATTGTAAACAATTTACAAACTATGGTGATTTATGTAGCTACTTTCATCTAGACTCTTTAGAAGTTAGGCGTCAACAACATGACATGATGTTTTTGCACGCTATACTATCAGGTTATATTGACTGTCCCGATCTTCTAGGTTCTGTATCACTGCGAGTGCCAACGTACTGCACACGCAAAACACCGTTGCTTGCTGTCCCATATGCTAAATCTAACTATGCCCAAAATTCAGTACTGTGTCGCATTGCTTGATCCTATAATGATGTATATAATACGATAGATATATTTCGATATTCACGAAATACATTTAAAAGTGAAATCATAAAATTAAATCGCGGTATTAGGTAACTAACAATATACAAAAGGGTATTACCACAAACATTTACACTCACTCACACACACTCCCTCACTTACACACCCACTCACAAATATAGATCCACCTAAGTACACACACACTCACATATAACGCCAGTGTAGGATAGATTTTTCTTTTAATTATATAACTATTAATATGTATCACTTCATTGTACTTGTGAAATTCTGTTTTGGCTTTAATTACTACATATCATAAGTTATTTTATAAACATAGATGTATGCTGTTGGATTTCCAAATAAATAAATAAATAAATAAATATTTGTAATGTAAAGTGTCAGGCTAAAAACTAATAATGGACACACTCCTTTCTCACTTCAATAATAACTCAAAATTAGGGCTTCCAAGTTCTTTGATGTGTGTAAAAACCGTGGGCCATGCTACCGTACTGCATCTATCGTAATACAGTCAGATAGTTCGTAACACACGACGGTAATGTGTGCCAACACCTAAAGTTATTGCGAACATGGACAAAATTTCATGACGATACACGCAGGTATAGGAGTAACGTAAAACTAATATTCTAATTTAACAACTGTAAAAACAATATTAACTCCTGGACTATCCAAAACTATAAATATGTAAGTTCTATACAAACGAATATAGACCTGAGGCATAGGTCAATAGACTGTTGGGAGCATACGCTTAAAAAATACCTGATTTATCACAAAGCTTTGAAAAATAACAAATGATGAATTGTAAAATAATAATTTTCATGTAAAGTGTATCATTAAATTATTTTTTCATTTGTACGAACTTTTTTTACTAAACCATGAAATTTACAATGTACGATGTAGTGAAATTAAAAAATAATTGAAAACATTATCTGCCATTTTGAGATCTGAGTCTTAAAAAATCAGCCGAGGGCTTATAATATTCATTCATATATACTTCACATAGGTCATTCTTATTATTATTTTTATGTTATCCTTTCTTTCATTTGCACTGCCTGTAGTCTTTTTTTCTTCACGGTACCGCTGGGAGAAAATGCAAGCTTCCTAATGCATAAACCAAAAAGTATTCATTAATTCAAGGCGTAATTAAGACATTAGATTTAAGGTAAATATATGAAAATTATAATTCAAAGTAAACCTAAAAAACACAGAAATTATCTCATTGTTATCTATACTCTCCCTTGCAATAATATTCTTACGACAGTAAACCAATAAAATTATAAGTTTAGCGCCATCTGTTGTCGTCAAATATAGTCTGTCATTGCTTCTAAAGATGATTTCTTCTTACATTTATATACCATGAACAATTTTAGTCTCTTTTTTTATTACAATAAAGATTTGTCCTAAAACGTGATAAGGCTTAATAACTTGTAATATTTACAACACAAAACTGATTAGAAATTTACAAATTTAATCATAAATCTTATACGATCGATAAATAAAAATCATATTTTACTTATACAAAGTACAAAGTAAGTTATTCAATTTATAGAAATATGTAATATATGTAATTGGCCAATTTTTAGAATGTATATTATAGTAGTAATAGATTTAGAAAATGGCGGTTAAGCGCCATCTATTTGCAATAACGCATATTAATTAATTACTGAACTTCTTAGGTTATTAATATTTATTTATGTGAAAATAAAATATTAACCACTTTTCTTTCGTTCTATATCTTAGTAATGTAATACTGTGGTAATGTTTTATTTATGTTATAAAATACCCTGGTTTTTAGATGAAGATAAAGTCCATTTACTTATCAATTTTTCTCTCGTACATAACTCCTGTCGTCATTAAAATTACAATAACTTTTGATAGAGTGAACCGATTTAAATGAAAAAAAAAAATTATGTTGCTCCGGAATATGCTTGTTTATTTTATTGCTAGAGTTTTATCAGAAACCTAGTACTTTACTATTGATGGCTGTTCAAACAAACAGACAGACAGACAGACATTTCTAAAAATGGTCGAAATGGATTCTATTACTTATTCCTAGATACCTACAACAATTTTTTTCTCAAAAATCAAAAAAGTACATACGTTGGATTTACATTCTTATTATATGTATAGATATATCATGAAAACAATCGACTGTCCACAAGTCACTAATCACTTTAAATTTAATATTCCTGTTAAAATTCCTAGACCTAATGAATACGTCCCATTTTACATTTCACACTCCAACACTAATTTAGGCTTTTATTCTCCGGGGAACAGAATATCAAGGTCATATAATACATTATATAAAACATGCGATATTTATTCAAATAAATGAAATACATTCAAAATTGCCGTAGAAACATATCAGTCTATGCATAAGTAAAGTTTTAAATTATTCATTGTTTTTATTATTGAGTACTTTCGCTTTTGGTTATAGTTTATATATATAAATTCTGTAAAATTGTTTAATATTTTAGTTTAGTTTTATTGAAATTTAATTTATCGTTGGAGCATGCCGTGGTTATCTGTAAATGTGACTACATTTAAATTTAATAACTATATGACTACTATTAGCATATTAATACATGTATTGTCGTGTTGATGACCCATTATTAATAAATAAATAAATAAACTAAAGACTTAAAGTGTTAGCATTCTGTAGCCTTAAGAAATTATTAAAAAGAAAAAGATAACCTAAAAACATATTGTTTATTTATATAATCGGAGAGTTGAGCAATTTTCTTTGTAATAATGAATACACCATTATTGAGATTAATGTGCAGCAGTTTCAAAAAACTAAAGTCAGTATACATTAAATTATAAAGGCACGTTGCAATACTTATTAAAAAGACGATATCTTATACATTTTATTTTTTATATTTCCAGAATTGAGGATGTCACTACTAGATCAGTAAGTTATTACCGACCTCCTCGGTATCGACCTCCTTATTGGCATATGCAGAAAGAAAGAGTAGTAAGTTAACGTCTAATTAATGTAAATGAAAAATTAAGTACATATTAAACCTTATGTTAATTTTACAGTTGAACGAAGAGTACCTAACCCAAGATAATCGTCAGTTTGTCGAAGAAGTAATGCAGGATAAACTTCAGTCGCAGGCTTTATTAGAGTCACCATTATCGGAAAATTATCTTAACCAAGCAACTCAATGGAACACATCAATGAGACGTGTAGGACTTATAGCACGTAAAATCGGAAATTATCCTCTGTGGGACAAAGATGGAAAAAAAGTGCAGACAACATTACTTCAGGTCTATTCACACTTTAAGGAAGAATGTTTATATTATTAATTATTTCTGTCATTTTTTGTTTACATTCCTATAAATAACTAATTAAAACAGAAACTGCTCTTATGATATAAGCCAAAAAAAAACCATTTTGTTAATAACTGGTATGTATGGGACTACTTATATAATTATAATTTTCAATCTCTGTAAGTATTTAATTGCACTATTAACTGATTCATACATACTTGTATTACTAGGTTTTTTTGTATTATTATTATTTGTGGTATATTTGGGAAATAATTAGATGTTACATACAAAATGTATAATTTCAAGATTTTGAATCTATGGTATCATGCCATATACCTATGATATGATACCCTATATTGTACAACTAGCAGCTTTAATTTGGAAAAACTATGAATTTTATTTTTATTACTTTATAACTGGATTGTTAAATACCAATTTTCATTGATGTAAGTTTAAAAATGACAGATTTTCATAAAAAATGTCATCCCCTTTTTCACTACCATAAGAGTTGAATTTTCAAACATCATTGAAATAATGTAGGTAAATATGAAAAACTTTTATACATACTAAATTTGTACCCCTGTTTTACTCCCGTAGGGTTTAATTCACAAAAAGGGTTATCGGCAATAATCATTATTAGGCACTTATAACCCAAATGCAACATTTTATTGAAATAACTTTGAAAATCAAATAACTTTCATACTAACTTTGCAGCCCCTTTATACCCCCTTAGAGGGTGAAATTTCAAAAATCCTTTATTAGTGTCCTTTATCAAGTTTCTAATCCTTATAGTTTAGGCCCTGTGTTGATATGTCAGTCAGCTTCTCCTTTTATATATATAGATATATAATGCTCTCAACATATTTGTTAGAAATGTACATTTAAAATAACTGAGATTGTTGACCAGTGCTTTGTTAACTCATGATTGCACTTACATTGTTTATTGCAATATAGGAAACACACAAAGATATAGAATATTGTAGAAACTATGCCCATTGTGTTTTTTTGTGCATTATAAAGCAGTTATAATACTTTTCTTTATTTTTACATGATCATCACAGTTTTATTAATTCATAAATTGTAAAATGACAGTTTCTGAGTAAAATTGGTGGTCAGCAAAGAGTTACGAATTTATTTTCATACCAAATCTTTGAACCTTCTTTATTCAAAAATTGATATATAACAGTATTTTGCACACATTTTACAAAAATAATGGAATGTCATTGAATGAAATATATTTTTCAGGTTGTTGACAATCATGTCATAAAATACATACCACCTGAGGAATTCAAGCCTATGATAACTAAGATGAAATGGGCAGAGAAACAGAAAATGGGCTGCTTATTGGTTGGTTCAGAGAACATCGATCCAAGCACAGTTACTAAGGAATATTGTGGTCTATTCAACAGTGTAGGAATGTTACCAAAACGCTATCTGTACAGATTTATTGTATCACCTGAAGCCATGCTACCCACTGGCACACCTTTATTTGCTACACATTTTAGGGTTGGAGATCATATTGATATTCGTGCTAAAACGTTAGTACCATATTTTAAGCATATAATGTACTATAACAGGAGATTCCTGTGACCATATTCATCATATCAGAATGTTTTTTTTATTAATTTATTTTTAGACTTATAAAAAGTCATGTATGCATAGATCCCCCCTAAGGTTCTGTTACGTTAACATGGAAACCTCTTTTAGATTTGTTTGCAATTTTATCTTATAGTAACTGGTGTTTTTTAATGTTATTATAACAAATGTATTTTATTTGACAACATAATCAACTTCTATAACAAATATTATTAGACTTTCACATTTATAATAAGTATTGGATACAGACATGAAACCATCCAAAATGTATGTCTGTTATATTCCAAGTTACAAGGCTATGATTGGCATTCTTAGGTAAATAGAATCTACTACCCTGTAAATTACCTATATACAAATAGGCAGAGATAAAGCAGTTAAGTACATCTTTGCCCACTGTTATTTATTGAGAGGACCTTTAGTGTTATCAAAAAAAGGAAATTGTTTTTTTTAAGTTTAAAAACTGATGATGAATTATTGTGGAATGTTGAATACTAGACAGTAACTAGGTTATAAATTTTTTACAATATATTGATTTTTATATTTAACATATTGTTATAGCATGGACCGAGGTTTCCAAGGTGTAATGAAGAGATGGGGCTTTAGTGGCATGCCTGCATCTCACGGTGTAACTAAAACCCATAGAAGACCAGGAAATATTGGTGCTGGTGGAGAAAAGGCACGAGTTTGGCCTGGCACTAAAATGCCTGGACATATGGGTAATAGGTAAAATAAAAATTATAATAATTTTTACACTAGCACTTGTCTGCATGTAAAATGCAACCCAAGAATGTTAAGATGCTGAGCCAAATGAGACTGACATATAAATATAGTTGTAGGAAAACACTACATAAAAATGTACCTAGTAAAAGATTTTTAATTTGAGTGCGGCAATTAACCACAGTAGCACTAGAAGATGCCTTACTATTATAAGACATAATTATTTCTCTCATCAAAAATTCAAGCTCACAGCAATATTCATCATGTTTGCTCAAATTTGACTTGAACCTTTTTAACACATCACTTTCATAGTTTAGTTTCACGTGAAAATGAAAGACAAGGAGTTCCTCAGAATTTGGAGGAGTTTATGAGTATTTACAGAAAAGGCATATATTTCGCAAATAGTTCATTTCATTTCATAAATTTATGTGCTCTCTTTCCATTAACAAATGTTTACATCTAATATTGTTCCATGTTTCTTTTTTTACAGTTTTTATTAGGAATTTTAAATCAACTAACAAGCCTAAATTTATGGAACCATAACCATTGCTTGCAACACTCGACATCCCTCCTGGTGTGTCACTTTTACAGGAATTATATTGATCAACCAACTTTTTCTGTCTCTGATCATAAGCAATGATGTTATGCTTATGAAGTCTAAATGAGCAAGCATATCATATTATGTGTGTGGATAGTATTAGAAAAAGACTGAATAAACAAATACTTACTTTTTGAATATTTGAAGAATTATATTTTGAAATTTATGATTCTAATGTATTATCATATTTTAGATGGAGAACATTACGAGGAGTAAAAATCCTTCGAATTAATACAAAACATAATGTTATTTGGACATTAGGAGTTGCTATCCCAGGTGAAACAGGTGCAATGTGTTATTTGTATGATACCATTCTTCCTTTCAAAAAACACAAGACAGCACCGCCATTCCCGACACATCCTTTGGCAGATGATTTACCCTTAGAGTATTTTGATGAAAGTGTACATCAGTTTGAGAATTCTTCTATAATGTTTGAAGAATCTTAGAATAAAATATTTAACGGATTATCATTGTTTTACTTTTAGTACTACCCTATTCATAAAGTGGATGTAATAAGTACTGGATTACGGATATTGAGTCAGGTCATTTATTCCTCATAATGAAAAAAAAGGTGGTGTGCGATTTACACACGATAGAAGTGAAACTTCAGTAAATCGACAAAAGAATGAGATGAATACATATTACAAGGGTAGGATAATTGCAAAGTTTATTTGTTTAATAATAAAAGTATTTTGATTAATTTTAAAAGATATTTTTTGTTTTATTTAACATATGTTACGTAATTTATTGCTCAAGTCCCCTATTTTCAGTTTCAACAAACAAGATATAAAAATACTCACAAACACTCTTAAGTAATAACACACCACGCTGACTTACTAAAAAGCTGTAATACGCAGCCGCATACCGTGTACCGTAGTACACGTACTTTTCACATATACTAACACGTTAAATGCTCAAATACAAGCAAGTATTAAAAAGTGTGCGATATACATACCGACATTTGCTCTCTCGCTCTGACTCACTATTTCAATTCAAAAATAGTATGTATATTTCTGTCTCATTCTTTGCCGGCTTCATCCTACACATTTTTGTATTTGTGTCTCTTACCTGTTGTTTTTCTGTTGCATCCGATTTGAAATCACAAAGATTCTAAAGAAGTTTCACTTTAAAAACCAATAATACAAATATGTAATCTAGGTTCTTTCTTAGGTCTTGTTTAACAATCTAAAGACCACAATCACATTGGTTCAGTCGTTTCCAGTTCATGAGTGTTCAAAAGAATTTTTTATATTAGATACCAGTAAATAACACCACTTTGTTTTCGTTCATTACAACATAAAATGTAAGAAAGATAAATAATGGGCTAAATCACTTAAGTATAACGTAGCTTCCTATTGGTGAAAAAAGTCCCGGTCGAGTTATCGACCGATGACGTCTCAGGCTCCCTTAAGGAGCAAGACTTCCTTGTCCGGAAGGTACATGGGATGTACGACCTCAGTACCAAAACCCCATATACCAGGGTCGTGGTCGTCCTCGACCGATCAAAGAGGATAAGGCTATTTTCAGTATCACCGTTGAGGTCCCTCACAAGTCCCATACCCCGTCGCAGTGCCATAACTGTCAGAGTTATGCTCACTCAGCCCGCAACTGCCATCTTCGTTCTTGGTGCGTTAAGTGTCTAGGGGACCACCCTAAGAAGGATTGCGCAAGCACTTCCGAGCCCCCGAGATACGTTCTCTGCGGTAACGCGTGTCACCCTGCGAACTATCGCGGGTGCCCTCACGCGCTGCGCATTCAACGTCCCTGCCAAGCGACATAAGCCCGTAGAGCGCCTGTTTTCTCCGTCCCTACCTCTCATATCCGTAGAGGCCTTCCCTGACCTGCCGGGTGGGAGGTCCCATAGTTCCGGTAGCGCCGGTTCCCACGCCACGCGAGGCTCCCTCTGTGCGGGGCGCCCCCCAGTCCTGTCGGGCCCCCGTGGCGCTCTGGACTCCAGCCTCAGGCTCTTACGCCCCAGCCACAGAGAGCTGCTCACGCTTTCTCGTTCTCCCAGTCAGGCATCGATTGGCTGACACAGGTTTTGCTCGAACACGATATTCAGAAGATCGTCGCGTTCAATAAAATAGTTAACAGCAAAAGGGACATCGGCTTCCTTGACACAGTTTCTTCATTTCCAAGCGTTGTCGCGACGATACAACGCCTCGACCGCGCCTCAGAAAATAATAATATATAGAATTCGCGTCGTTAAATAGAATTAAACCGTGCTATCTTTGTCTTTCGTTCTTTAACACGAGAAATCTTCGAACACAACGCGATTTAGTAGCCGCTTTCTTACGCGATAGACAGATAGACATATTTTTAGTTCAAGAAACGCTATTAAAATCGAAGATGAGCAATCCCGCGACCGCGAATTATAGTATAATTAGAAATTACAGTGTCACCCACGGGGGCGGCACTTTGATTTATTATTAAGGTTCGTTGTATTGGATGCGGGTAGAGCCGTCCGTTCTTTCTAATATATAAGTGTCAGTGTGCAGCTTAGGAATGACCGGTCATCCGACGATTACAATAGTATCCGCGTACCTTTTACCGAATAAAGAGCTTCTCAACTCCGACTAAGCGTCGTTCGCTTTAGGGAATTCGGTCGTTATAGCCGGGGACCTAAACAGCGGGAACGTCATCTGGAATAATCCGAGTACTTCTCGCAACGGAATGATTCTCGACAAGCTAGATAAGGTAGCTAGCTTGCTTTTGACGTCATAGCCCTTCGGAACCCACTCATTATCAGGATCACTGTCTTCCGACAGTGTTAGATGTTGTTCTGTTAAAGAACGTCGTGCTTCAGGTACGATTTATACAGGTCGTACACGAACTCGACTCAGATCACCGCCTTGTGGTATTACAGTTCGGTTCGACATCGATTCTCAGCCCGCACGCGAAGCTTAGTAGATATTTTAAGGATAATGCCTCCTTGGTTAGTTTAAATAGAATCCCGGAAGTGTTGGTGTCTAAACCCGATGCGGATCAGGCTATTGATTCCCTGGTCGACTTTCTTCAGACCGCCATTAGGGAGACTTCGAAAGAGGTACAAGCGGTGAACGATCACCGCTTTATACTCCCTAACGACGTGAGAGCGTTGATAACGGAAAAGAATGACGCGACTCGAGCCTACGACACTTACCCGCCCGTAGATAATCACGATCGGTTAATTCTGTTACTTAAATTAGTTAAAAATCGTATTTCAGAAATCCGAGGCGCCAGGTGGGACAAACTTCTGAAGGAGACCCAGCCGTCCCACGTGGCCTATTGGACACTCGCGCGAAAGTTCAAGTCAGACCTCAGTACACCGATGCCCCCATTAGACTGAGGTCCTGGGTTACCTCTCGCGTTCGATAGTATAGACAAAGCTGAAGGTCGAATTTAGAGGAGCAACGCTCTCCAGACACTGCTAACACTGACCCTGTCCATATCGGATCGATCAAATCCTCGGTAGAGCGTTCTCTCGCGTCTCCTCGCGCGGATACCCTAACCCCGGTTAGTTTCAATGAAGTATCGGCCGCCATCAAGCGTCTCAAGTTTAGAAAGTCCCCAGATCCCGATGGGATCAGGAACGAGGTACTAAAGCTCTTTCCTGACCACATCATAGTTCTTTTTATCTGCATCTTCAAGGAGGCCATGTCCCAGGGGCATTTCCAGCCATCTGGAAAAAGGCCGTAATAATAGGCATTCACAAACCGGGCAAAACGCTACACTTCCCGCGAGTTTTCCCCTATCAGTCTTCTCGATACATTAGGTAAACTATACGAGCGGCTCCATCTGAACCGTCTCCAGACCTCTATTTCAGAGTTAGATTTGTTACCACCTGAGCAGTTTGGATTTCGCGTTAAACACTCATGTAGGAATCAAGTACACCATCTCACGGAACACATTTTTCCCCACACACATGTCCCAAAAATAAAATTGCGTCCTCTAAAAAATGTAAAACTTATGTAACATTTCAATGGATTAATTTTAATTCCCAGTATCCATTATTTTAATATTGCTTGTGTATTACCGACTGTAATGCTGTACACGTGTTCTCTTTCGTTTAAATATGCCTGCGCAGTTAATAAAGGCGATTCACAAACCACTTGCCAAAAGCAGTTACAAGTCAACACAATTGGAGTCAAATCTATTATTTTATTCCAACCATCTGATAATAGCAACGTGGTAGCATCTCTACCACCAGCGCTAAAGGCTCCTTCGCAAGGATTCGAAACTACGTCGATCAACACGCAAACCATTGAGCCACTGTTGCTTCAAATACAACAACGCATATCGAACTGAACTGAGCTAACCATAAATGTATATTTTAGTAAGACACATGAAGGTATGCATTCTTCATATGTCCTGCACGGATTTTGTATACGCTGCCGATGACTTTTTTCTACTTTCACAAATGGATGTAGCAATACAAATATTACCTACAACAGTAGTATGCATAATGAAAATAATTAGTTATAAAATGTGTTGAATTCTCTTTCATTCTTATATCAATGGTATAGGCATAAACAAAAAGCTTTATTACTGATATTTTTATTTATTATAAAACTTATGAACATAATATTATATAGTAAGAACTCACAATCTGATGCACAACATGGTATTTAAGTCAATTTGTAAATTTTATATTCATACTTAAGGTTTAATTGTTTATTATTTTAAATTAACAATACTTTAAAAGGGAAATGATTATTTTTGATTTTTGGGACAAGATTATCACAGTATTTTTTTGCAATCATTGAATCTGGCAGGAGTTCTTTATAATGACATAATTTTCAAGTTAACAATTCTATATATTGTAACTTAGATTCACTGCTGGGCTGGAGGTTGGAACCCATAGCCCGGGTAAGACTGAGGAGCTACAGGAGGAGGTGCACCTGGTGCTGGTGCCCTAGCATAAGGGTATGGGGATGGTGGGTATTGTGATGGAGGATATCCTTGTTGATAAGCATGTGGTGGATATGCACCACCAGCTGGAGCATAATTTTGAGGATTCTGAGCATAGGAAGTCTGTGGAGGTGGAGCTGTAGATACAGATGGTGCAGGACTTCCTGGTTGTGAGGATGGATTAGAATAAGGTGGTTGAGATACTGGAGTGTATGGAGATGGTTGTGTAGGAGGTGCATATTGCTGACCTTGTGGGCCGGAAGCTTGGAGGCCCAGAGGCTACAGTAGATGGTGGAGCACTGTTTCCTAGTGAACTAGAGTTGTACGTTGGTGATTGTGCAGATGGAGATCCATAACCTGAGCTAGTTGGGTTTTGTGTTGTGTAGCCACTAGGTGGTGGTTGTGGTGAGCGATTTGGTTGTGAAGTTGGAGTTGAACCATATGCAGATGTAGAAGTAGTATTAGAAAAAGATTGAGACTGGTATGGTTGGGGTTGTGGTGGTGTGGAATTATATGTACTAACACCAACATTAGGATAATTTGCTCCTGATTGAGAAGATTGATAAACAGAATTACCAGTATAAATAGGCTGAGAAGATCCACGAATAGGATAGGGATTTCCAGCAGATGCAGGGCTTCCTGGTGGTGGCACATACGGTTGTTGCACTGACGATGGTGGGTATCCAGATCCCGGATGAGTTGAAGCAGGATAATTATTGGGTGTAGTTGTGATTGGAGGACCATAATTAGAGTTAGGAGGATAAGCTTGAGGCTGTTGAGATGGATTTGGTGGACCATAACCTTGGTTTGCTGGTCCATATCCACCTTGAGGTGAGTAGACACCTGGTGCACCTTGATATTGACCCTGATATTGATTCTGAGGATATGGTCGTTGGCCATAAGATTGTGTTGGTCTTGTCGGTGTGTTTGATACCCCAGTAGGCGGCCTGTATTGTTGTTGAGAGCCACCAGACACATCGACACCACTGGACGGTGGATTTGTAGGCGGTGCTTGAGAAACGTTACCTGGGGCTAATTGCTGAGGAGGCTAAAAATGAAACAGCGAAAAAACGTAAATCCGTATATAAAATGGCAACCAAAACAATTTTAAGTATATTGTACTATATTTACCGGTAAAAGGTTTTGAATATTTTGATTAGCATCAGCAACAGAAGCCAAATATACTAAATTTCTGTGTAAAACTTGTTGGTATTGATGGCATTCCAAAAGCTGTCCTTTCGCTTGGTATTCTTGTATTGTTTGTATCAAATGAACGTTCTCGTCTAACATTTTTTGTATTTGAGCTGGGCTTAGTGGAGGTCTATTGCCCCTAACAGCAAATGCTACAGACATTATTTATTAGCACACCTTTCGAAATGATTATAATAGAGTAAAACAACCCGTAATCTCAATGACACAATTTACAAGAGCACAGAACAAAGAGTCTGTGTTACCAGTGGTGAAACGAAAGAAACATAGACACTTTTGATATCGAGTAAGTACCTATTCATATTTCGATACCACCACTTCTGTATTTTTAATTTGATACGTTTTGATGAGTATCGCGTACTTATCTTTAAAAAATGAAATCCTATACAACTTGACATGACTTTGTCATATATAACATTTTACATTAGTAGATACGAGTGGCAAAGGGTAAATTATTGTAAAGGTAAATCGTTGCATACAAAAATCAGTTTATGCGAAAGTACTTATTGTAATATTAGTAAGGATCATTTGATACAATACTAATAAATAAAATTAGTAAAAGTGATAATTACCAACTAATCTCTAAAATAACAGTGGAAGCCCATAATAATAAATAAGATAATGGATTTAAAAGCCAATTTAGCATCTTTAAATTTCTAATATAAAAATCTACTTTTAGTCTAGAAACTAAACATTGTAAGTTGAAAACTATACCGACATTACGGTAAATTAATAGCAGGTAACAAGAGAGAATATTATAATTTGCTGGTTATTATTTGGAATGCATTCTAAGTATTTAATATGCTTATATGAAACCTTAAATTATGTGCTATATTGTATATACTACAGAATGGTGTATTTTAGAGTAGTTTTAGATGTTTTCCGCCGTCTATACATGGGAGTCGTGCGATCGATGGCCGCCTACGGGGCACCGTTATGGGCGGACGCCCTCTGCGCCACCAATGTTCGCGCGTTACGCGGTGCACAGCGCGTTGTGGCGCAGAGGGCGATACGAGGGTACCGGACGGTGTCCTCGGCGGCGGCTTTCGTGCTCGCCGGCTCCCTTCCCTGGGAGCTGGAGGCGGAAGTTCTTGCCGCCGAATATCGATATACGGCGGCTAAGAAACGCCGGAGGGAGCCTCCAGCTCCCCGGGAAATAGAAGAATTGAGGACGAGGGTCCAGAGGGACGAAGTAGAAAGATGGAGGCAGGACCTGGTGGACGCGCGTTATGGTAAATATACCATTGACGCCGTCCGCCCGGTCCTGTCGGAATGGATGAATAGGAAGTGGGGCTCCCTGATGTTTCGTCTGGTGCAGGTACTCACCAGACACGGATGTTTTGGGCGGTACCTGCACCGGATTGCGCGCAGGGAGCCCACCGCCGCATGCCACGAGTGCGGCGCTTTGATGGATATTGCGCAGCACACCCTTTCCGAGTGTACTGCGTGGGATGGGCAGCGCCGCACTCTGGTTGCGGCGGTTGGTAGAGATTTATCGCTGCCGAGCGTGGTACGAGCCATGCTCGGCAGCGAAGCAGCTTGGAGAGCGATGGCCTCCTTATGCGAGGATGTTATCTCGCAGAAGAAGGTGGCGGAGAGGGCCCGTGAGCTAGACCCTCTAAGCGGTCCTCTCCGCCAGCGGAGGGCTGGCAGAAGGAGGGGAGTGCGCCTGGCACCCATCCTTCCACCACCGTAGCCGAGCCAGGGGGGATGGCTGGTTGTGTACCCAGCTTGCCTCCCTATAAGGACGACGCCCGGCGAACACCTTTCGCTGGGCTGACCGCTGGGGCGACATGGTGATAGCATTGCACGATCCCTTGTCGCCCCAACCATTGCGGCGGCCGGTACACCGTGGGCTTTTAGTGAGTAAGAGTCTCACACTACCCACTCTCCCCCCCGGAAGGGTGGCGTGTCCATGATGGATTTGCCCACGCTAATAAAAAAAAAGAAGTTTTAGATATTTTAAATCAGTGTTTCGCAACCTATTTTAGGCCACGTCCCACCTTAACATTTCTAAAATTTTTATGCCCCATACATAATTTTTAACCTTTAAAAATTATTTTGTTCCCTTAAGTAATATAAATGATAAGTTTTAGGAAGAAACCACTAAGAAAATGTTATCAAAACATCGTAAGTAAAATTTCAAAATATATCATGAAAAATTGAAAATGAAAATAATTTTAATATTGATTTTTCTATATTAATTTAGTGCGATCTTTGCGCTTGATAATTGCTGCACAAACAATGATGTGAAACACTACAGAAGTTGAGGTGCGAACAACGGCGTTGTTTAGCGAGTTTTAAAACGTCCAGGGTTCCCCGCAACAGGCGGCACACTCGGCGGTGAATCCCCGACGAAGTTGACTTGACGACTCTCATTACCAAGTTGATATTTTGGTAACGTCAAACGAAATTATACCTAATAATTATTTATAGCATTTTTTTTAAGAATTTGTCTTTTTTGTTGAATTTGTTACCGATATCAAGCATTACATTTAAATAACCAAAAACGAAAGAGTTAACGTCGTGTCAAGTCCATTTTTATATTACCCCCCTGTGGGGTGTAGGCCCCACGTTGGGAAACACTGTTTTAAATAATATTCTAGTTGTAACGTGTTTGTTATTTTAGAATACTTGTTTCTGTCATGTAAATGCTAGAGGTGGTCATATCAATAACCAATAATGCAATATATGAATACTGGAATAATATATTATTGGAGATATCACTATTCTATTGTTCATTACCCATTGTCCAATATTATTGTTGATTACGGAAAATAGTGTGATTGCTCAAAATCAAAACAACAGGTTCATATTAATTATATGTGTGAACAAGTAAAAATATATAACCACAAATACATGTTAAAAGTGAGTCACTTCAAGTTGCTCGCATTTAAACCAATGACATGAACAAACAATTATAATACTTGAGAGTATGTCATAAAATATACTTAAAGTTTTACATTTTATCGTAGTCGTATTGATCAAAGTAATCTTTTCTTAGCGCAGAGCTAGAAATATATCTTTTTATATTTGTGCTTTACGTCACTGGAATAATGTCGATTTTAATATGTAATGGAATATGAATACTAATTCATAATTTACTATCTTATCTAATATTATGCGTGACGAAACACGCAGCACGATAACTGGGACCGCGGTTTCTACACGCATCAAAGGAACTCGGAGACGCTAATTTCGAGTTACTATTGAAATGACAATGGTGTGCAAACGGTTTTCTACGCCTTTATTGGAATTAATTTTCAGGTTACTTTTTAGCGGCACAAGTGACCTCAGGTCCGGCTATGGAGGTGGAAGGAGGAGGGCAAATCGCCGCCTCCTTCCACCGGCCCTCCTTTGGCGGAGACGGCCACTGAGAGGGTCCGCCTCTCGGGCCTCTCCGCCGCCTCCTTCTGCGAGATTATATCCTCGCAGAAAGAGGCCATCGCCCTCCAGGCGTCTTCGCTGCCGACCATGGCCGCAACCACGCTCAGCAGTGACAGATTTCCTCCCACCGCCGCAGCCAGAGTGCGGCGCTGCACCTCCCACGCAGCACATTCAGACAGTGTGTGCTGCGCTGTGTCGTCCTCAGCGCCGCACTCGTGGCATGCGGCAGTCAGCTCCCTGCGAGCGTTCTGGTGCAGGTACCAACCAAAACAACTATGGCCGGTCAGCACTTGCACCAGCCGGAACGCCAGGGAGCCCCACTCCTTATTTAATCACTGCGGCAGGACCGGGCGGACGGTGTCCACAACGGCTCCACGCTCGCTAAATACTAAACGACACAAGCTGACGACGCACACGCACGCGCTACTTCCTTTTTTTCCCGTGTATTTGTTTGTATTATTATTAACTATGAACCTCTGTAACTTTGCCTAGAATAAAGTGTTAGCCATGAATAATAGTCTCATTTCAATACTATGAGGACCACACCCCCTCATAAGTCTTTTTTATAATTGTAGATATTTCTTATTTTAATATTCCATAGACACTACGTCATCTACGTTTATGTTATATTCTGCTAGTTTGTTGAGATAAAAAAAATGAAGGGTCTCGTATGGACCCCCGGTTGGAGCAAAGTTCCTTTCGCTTTTTGGTATGCGTTTACTATACAGTTATTATAACTTATTAAGTTAAGAGAGTTAAATTGAAAGAAATATGATAATATATATTTATTCCGGAAAAAAAGAAGATAAATTAAACATTGAATGATCTGGGATAATTAAGGTAATACCAAATGATAATTTAAGAACTGTGTAAATCTCATTTTATTAATATTCCTTTTTTAATGTAATTTTTTTAAGCTATTTACTATAAAATATTAATAATAGTTAATTAGTTTCAATTTTCAGTCATTATTTTCAACGCAGTAATAATTCGGAATGCGGGAGAGCTGTGTGCGATGATGTATATAATTCATACATGGCTGTGACTATAGCAAAGAGTGTCGGAAAAATGTCTTATTACACTTTATTCGGTCTCGTGCCCAACCGCTCAGAGCGTGTAACGTG
The DNA here is from genome assembly GCA_035772565.1 of Antheraea assamensis. Taxonomy (NCBI): domain Eukaryota; kingdom Metazoa; phylum Arthropoda; class Insecta; order Lepidoptera; family Saturniidae; genus Antheraea; species Antheraea assamensis. The sequence goes on along the minus strand of JAQQSE010000064.1, from coordinate 5,955,077 downwards.
CGATAAGAAACTTTGTTCCCATAATAATGTATGCACTTGTGACCGCACGAAAGAAATGAAGGCGTCTTTATAAAAAGTACAATAAAACAAAAAGTGGTGTTCTCAGGCGGTCACCCATCTAACTACTGACCATGCCCGATGTTGATTAACTTTGGTGATCGGACACGACCAGTGTTTTCAACACCACCCAACACCAGTAGTAACCCCTACCACGTTTCGTTACACAAAAAGGTTGCGGATGAGAATTTTGCAACTGACTTTTTGGGACGCTACAACAAGTTTCACTTCAAAAGTTTATAATTTTCTCTAATTACATTTTTTTTAATTAATTTCTGCGTTTTAAATCATGATTATAATATATTCGATTTTTATTTCCAAATATATAAATCAATTAAAACTTAAATATAGGTATTTAAATTTATTGAAAATATATACAATACAAACATTTAGTGTGCATATATTTCGGGGGCGACAATTTGTCACTTTGTGTGGGGCGACGTAATTGCTAGAACCCACTGGTTATCATTATTTGTTTTCTTCACTGAAACGCCTTGTACTGATCAGTCTAAGCATCAAAGTCCGAAATAAAAACCTAATTGTAATCAATGTTTAATAAAAAATTTGTAACCGTTGTCTACAATTTTCTCTTTTCTAACTTTGATCGACTACCTTGTTTCTGCAAGTAAAGCACTAAGTCTAGGGTAACATCGTTCAATATTGCGAATAAAGTACATTGATGTTTAACTTTATTCCGTGTTTAAAACATATTTAATGAGTCGATATATAATATTAGTTCGATGTATTGTTACCAAATACGATTTTTTTTTAAATATCGATATGTTTGAACGCTCCCTAGAGTGTTAATTTTCTGTGATCTTTTTTGTGTTGTATTGTAATATAGGTACGTAGTATCCTCCACAGAGTACATTTGTATATAGGAGAAGTATCCTCTTAGTAGTTTGTGATTGTAATATATAGTTATATTTGGCCTTTTTTTTAAGTATGGCTTACACAATTCTTTTAATTTTTATCTGTTTGGGCCTCTCATGGAGTCATCAAGAAGTAATAAATATATGGGGTCCTGGATTATTGCCTGAGAAAATCGTGTTACCGGCAAGATATTTTTTCGTCAATTTTGCTGCAATTGATACAAAGTCGTAAGCAGTGTTTATAAATATATTTTTTCAATGATCAAATTCCTTGCAGGTTTTGTCCAGATACTTTGTAAAAAATTGATAAAATGGCTCAGTTTTCCATTAGCGTCCGTCGAGTTGGGAGTTGATATTTTTTTTATAGATAGTTTACATTAATATAAGAACACACACAAAGTTTCACCATGCGGAGACGCGTAGTATTTGAGAAAAAAATTATTGAAAATCAATTATTTTTGCAATATTTACGTAATTTTTACCACAGATTATAGCGAAATATCGCCATTGAACGTTTCGTTTTACTTACGGTTATGTTGTCATAAGTTACGTGAAATTTATTTTTTTATAAATTTTCATAAATATTTATTTTTAATACTTGTTTCAATAGTTTTCATACACACATATATTTTACAGTTTATGTATATTAAATTACATCATTATTTTCATTACGAACTATTAAAATTAAAATGTGTAGTTTATGACTCGTAAAGACGTTCACCCGGCTTGTGAAACGAAACGTAAAACTGACGCCATTTTTGTTGTTATTGAGATAACAAATAAAATAGGTTAGGTTCGAGTTATGTTAAAGAACCTGTTTTAATGACCCCGACTCCACCTGGGACGAGTTTGTCCTACCCCTAGAGTTTTTTTAAAGAGCCGGAGGCGCGTAGGGAGAGCAGCCTCCGCCCGCTGTAACAAATCGTAGGCATTCGACGAGCCGGAGCGGCCGAGGCTGGTCGCCGAAGGCGACCAACAAGCCGAGGCTGCTGAGGCGAGGATAGATGCCTGGGATATGTTACGCAAGGGCGTCGAGGCTGCTCTTCCCGCAGCGCCGGAGACGTTGCAGAGTCAAAATAGATACAGAAATTCGGAATTTTTCCTTGGAATTAAAAGTTTAAAAACTCGAAAAGGTGGGGGCTCCGCAACTTTTCCTTTTAAGGGGTGTTAGTACTGATCATCCCCTTCCCTCCCAACCCCCTCCCCATCGTCAATTCGACGGACGCTAATGGAAAGTCGTACCCATATTGTCACTTATGTTAGAATCTAATGAGATTGTGAGCAAAGGTCAATGAAGAAAAGAGAACTGAGAATTAATTTGTTGTTAAGTGTTTTTATCTGTATATAAAAAATAGTTTGAAGTCGTAAAAATGTTTATTGTTATTACTTAAATCTTTTTATTTACTATTATAGTCAATTGATAACATATAGTCTTTGAAATTATTTTGCTGCTAAATATGCTGTTTCTTCTTGCAATTAAATATCTTGCAATATTTTTGCATATAAATCATCATGGTTACTAATTGAATTTTTTTATAATTTATTTCAGATATACATCAGACCTAGCAAATGATTTTACAGTGGAAATTAATGGAAGATCTAAATATAGTAATCATTGTCGTGTTTGGGTTAACAAGTTGGACAGAAAGGATGGCAGCTTTATTGTGAGGTATAGAGTATATGAAACTTGTTATGATATGGCAATCAATATTTATTATAAAAGTAAACATGTCAAAGGGTCTCCTCTGGTATATAAAGGTGTGTACTATTATTTAATCATTGTTTCATATTTACCACAAAAACCATTAACAACATTTCAATGCTGTATCTATTTATTCAAACACTAACCTGTTTCGGATCCACTACTAATATATTGTAGTAGTTGCAATGTAAGAAAATTCACTATTTTCTTGGAGGTTCTTGGAGAATTATCTTTTTTAGATGTTCTTTAGAAAAATGGGTAAAATTTAACCTATAGCAGTCAAATTGAATATACTTATGATAATCTAATCATGTATATTTAATGCCATTGCAAGAATACAGTGCAACCTGAATTCTTGAGAAATGTTTATTATAACTATTAATTTTTCAGTATTTAAAGTAGCTAATATGCAGTTGGATAATAAAGCGTTCCTTTCCTAAGTAAAGATATTACACTTAGGAATACCTATGCCCACTTACGAAGTATTCACAGTCTAGTATAATTGTATAAAAATATCACTTTTCAATATACTAACCATTTAATGTTATTTTGTCATCCTGACTAGTGGAATTTTTAATTCACTACCTGCCTTTTATTACACTGTTCTTGGTAAAGTCTCATTTGTATGCTTTACTAAAATTTATTTCCAGGTCCTATAAATCCTGACCAATGTAACTGCCCTGAACCAGACTTCAATTCATGGCTTGAAAATTATGGCTGCACCAAAAGTTTTGAGCAAATCAACAAAGATCTTCAACCATTCCAGAACCTTGATATGAATGTACAAATAAATAAAATTATAAAAAAGTATCACCACCCAGAGAGCACAAGTTTTTGTCATTATGTTATAAAAGATAATGAAATATATAGAGATTGTTATGGCAAGCACATAGGATTCAATATGTTTGCTGATAACATCTTGTTGTCTTTGACTAGAAAAGCAAAGTTTCCTGATATGGAATTGGTCATTAATTTAGGTGATTGGCCGTTAGTGCGGAAGGGATCTGAAATTTTACCTGTGTTTTCATGGTGTGGCAGCAATGAAACCATGGATATTGTTATGCCAACTTATGATATTACAGAATCTACTTTAGAAAATATGGTAAGGTAAGTTCTTGACTATAACGTTACATATTGTCAAGGTTATCAAGTATCTTCTTTCCTGTGTGCTTTGATGTTCAATTTATTGTGCCATCAATGGGTAATTATAAGTTATGTTTAGTAATGTAAATTTTTTCATACACTCAAAGGTAAATATGAAAAAATTCACTATTGCGAAAAAAAAAATTTGGTCATCTTTTAGAGTTTTTTACTTTTTATTACAGTATAAATTTTGTTGGTGAAAAAGGTTTTTAAATAAAATTGTTTATAAATAGAAATCAATTGCTGAATGTATGTAAGTGCATCACTTCAGAAGTTTTTTTGGCTAATTTATTTGGTAATTTTTTTTGTTGTGATTATAATTATCAGGAGAAGGTTTGTATGAAAGAAAATCATACAGAATAGTGACTAATTAGGATTATAAAATATTGATTTAAAGAACTGAGTGAGATTAGTGGTCAGTAGGAAGATCACTCAAAATATTGCATTCAGTATTCATTATATTCCATGACATTGTTCTACTGTAAGGATAGATTTGATCTCATTTTCGTCGTTAGTACAAATGTATGAAGCCGGAATGGGTAGCTTGTACACAAATAATTTTGTAAGTGCTGTTTACATTAAAATATCTAAAAAATAGCATAGTAATATATGACTTCATACCAGGAGAGGGAGTAAAACAAGTATGACCATCTGTAACAAGAGCGATATGACTGATAGGGTTGAGGTAAAAACAGGAAATTCCTGTGACGTAATATCTTGAACCTGTATTTATCCTGTATCCTGTATTATTATCGTTATTTACATATTTTTTTATCCTTTATAGGTTTTGTCGTTTGATCACAGTTTCACATGATCTTAAATGACTATGTGGTCGAAAATAGTTAAATGCTAAATCCAGATGAACAGACCGAATAAAAAAACCCATTGAAGGCAGACATGTTTATTGGAGTTAATTTGATGCCTAATATCAGATACATTCTTCATAATTCAACAATTATAATAACAATAGTAGAAACCACATAATAGATACTCCTATTACCATAATTTACTTTTATAACGCTAACAGAAAAAGTTCCGTGGCCAAATTCGTTAAAGTTTTAAATCAAAATAAATAAGACAAACAAAAATAAATTCGCAATTTTAGTGTTGTGTAATGTTTATGTTCGTCTTTGAATACTCCAGACTATTGAAAATTATTACAATAATACATGTAACAGCATCAAGTAATTACAAAAGTATATGTTTTTCTTTTTATAAACCTATCATTTAAGAGCACACACTCTAATGCTAGTGTTATACCTGCGTGACGAAGATTCGGATACTTGTCAGGCTAAAAACTACTAATGGTCGCACCTGTTTGTCACTTCAATAATAACTCAAAATTACGGCTTCCAAGTTCCTTTGAAGTGTGTAAAAACCGTGGATTCAGCTGGAAGAAAATGCCAGCTCCCTAATGCATAAACTAAAAAGTATTCATTAATTGAAAGCGTAATTAAGACATTAGAATCAAGGTAAATTTATGAAAATTATAATTCGAAATAAACCTAACAAACACAGAATATTCTCATTGTTAATAATGTTGCCCAAAATCGGTCTTGGTCTTGTTCTTGTATTTTTGCAAGACCAAGATCGGCAAATTTTAGCAAGACCAAGACCGACCCCCGCAAGACTTTTGCAAGACGTGACTGAGCCTGCAAGACTCTTGCGGTCTTGCAAATTAAATTATGTGGACAGTATTTGGTTTCAATATCAATATTTGTAGACGTTATCTAGTGTCGGTATCAAAATTAAGACGTGTACAAACAAATGTACACTTATGTTTCGATAAGAACAGTTTGTTTATAAAATTTTAAAACAATAGGTCCAATATAAGAATAATGTATGGTACGCGATATTCTAATTCACAGTCGGTTTTTATCGAAAGATTGTGCTACAAGTATATCACACTATTAATTATGTTGTTTGATCGCGGCCACTATCACGACCAAAGAATAAAATAAGTTTCTAGCTGCTCAGAAAGGATAGAAATCCAAATTATGTTGTCCTCACTAGGAATATTGTAGTTGTAAGGATAGATGGATATTATAGTTATTTATTGTGCATGTCCTAATTTCTAAATGCAAATATCAGTTTCTTTGTTTGTTGTGCTTTCACGCCTTAACTACTTAACTAATCATGATGAAAATTTGTAAATACGTTATCAGGAATACACAATACGAATATCTTTCATCTAAGTAAAAAATACTATTCTCGAGGGAGAGGTCACCTCTACATAAAGGCGAATGAAGTCGCGCGTAAAAGCAGCTAGTATTAATGCAGATTATTACCGTACAAATATTTACTATGTATTCATTTCTATCGTACTCTATTTAGCCAAGCTAAAATGATGTATGTAATATCAAAATAAGAACTTTTTGTTGACTAGATATGAAAGTGTCTACGCTACTTATAGCAAAAATTTAATTTTTAAAATGTTTGTCTTTCTGTCTATTCCGGGTAATCACAAAACCGAGTGGACCGATTTTGACGGGAATTTTATTAAAAACTATGGTTGTGAAATAAGCTATGTTATTTTAGACTAGCAGTTATACGCGACTTTGTCCGCAGTGGAATGGAATAATGGACTCTCCAAAACAGATTGACTGATTTTCACGGGATTTTTACAGGCACATAGCTGATCTTCTAAAGAGTAATTTAAGCTATTTTATTTTATATTAGGTGTTACCCGCGAATAAGTCCGTGTGAAATTTAGCTAAAATATATTGTTCATTGTAATCATGTGTCAAATCATCAGCCGTGCGCTGTACTGAGCTGCAAGAATTAATATTATTTACATTGGTATATTGTGTGTAATTTGAATTATATTGCCTATTTGGTTAATTTGGCAGTAATTTTGGTTTATTTATCATGCTCGCATCTAAATTACGTAGTAACCATAGCAATTTATATGAATATTGCGTCAAGTTCAATGAGCACTAGCACTATTTCGTTAAATATAACTGCTTACATATACATAAAGTTTTATGTTATTATTTATATTAATGAAAAACGTCAACTCTTTCTGTATTTTTAATTAGCAACATCATTATCAACTCATTGTTTACAATTTAATATTATCATTATTAGTAACGTTGAAGATAGAAGAATTATTCCAAATAAGATATTAATTCATAAAGATATTACTTTTTTTTTATATTATAGGGGGCAAACGAACAGGTGGGTCACCTGATGGTAAGTGATCACCGCTGTCCATAGACACTAGCAACACCAGGGGAGTCGCAAGTGCGTTGCCGGCCTTTTAAATATGTGGGCCTCCGGCACTCTCACTGACCGAACGAAACGCAACAGTGCGACCACTGTTACTGCACGTCGGTTTTCTGTGAGAGGGTGGTACTACCCCGGGCGAGCCGACCCATTCATGCTGAAACCAGTAATAGCTTCAGCGTAGCTCTACCACCTACAGAGACTACACCTACTTTAAGAGTTTCATAATATAATTTCATGCGGAACAGACAAACTATTTGTATGGTCGAAAAAACTCAATTATATTGATCGTATGGGCATGTTATATTTATATCATAACATTTTTATTTACAATTGAGCTTTGGCTTTAGAATAGAGCTCAGATTAATAACGTTAATTGTATAGATTGCCTTTATTTTACATCTCTTCCATTCATAATTAATTTATTTAGTTTGATTGTACTTTACTATGTCTATATGGCTAGTTAAATACAAGCACAAAACGTATATGTGTATGTATATTAGCTGCCTGTAGCTATGATCTAGAGCTTAACCTAAAGTAGTTAATTGATTAAAGCCGCTATTTAAGCAATAGGCGAATAGGTAATTGCAAGACTTGTAAGACCTGCAAGAACAAGACCAAGACCAATACTGAGAGCGCAATACTAAGACCAAGACCAGGTGTGTTGACGCAAGACCAAGTCAAGTCTTGTTTTGGTCTTGCATTTGGGCAACACTAATTGTTAACTATACTCTTCCTTGCAATAATATTCGTACGATGGTGAACCAATAAAACGATAAATTTAACGCCATCTGTTGTAGTCAAAAAATGTAGTCTGTTGCTTCTAAAGACGTTTTTTTCTTACATATTTCTATTTTTTGTTATAAAAAAAGAATACAGGTATAATTGTCCTAAAAATTATAAGATTCAATAACTTGTAATATTTACAACACAAATTTAATTAGAAATTTACAAATTTTATGATAAACCTTATGTGATCGAAAAATAAAAAATATATTTTACTTATACAAAGTACAAAGTAAGTTATTCAATTTATAGAAATATGTAATATATAATTCGCCAATTTTTAGATTATATAATATAGTAGTATTCGATTTAGAAAATGGCTGTCATCTATTGACAATAATGCATATTAATTAATTACTGAACTTCTTAGGGTATTCATATTTGTTATGTGAAAATAAAATATTAACCATTTCTCTTTCGTTCTATGTCTTAGCAATGTAATACTGTGGTAATGTTTATTTATGTTATAAAATACCCTGGTTTTTGGATGAGGCTAAAGTCCATTTACTTATCTATTTTTCTGTCGTACTTAACTCCCGTCATTATTAAAATTACAATAACTTTTGATATAGTGAACCGATTTTAATGAAACAAAGACTAAATGTTGCTCGGGAATATGCTTGATGATTTTCTGTCAGAAACTTTCTGTCAGAATTTTTTTTGTCAGAAACCTTTACCAGTGAGGCCTGTTCAAACAAACAGACATACAGACAGACAGACATTTCTAAAAATTATTGAAATGTATTCTATTACTTATTCCAAGACACCTGCACCAATTTTATTCTCAAAAATCAAAATAAAGGAATTATTTTTTAAATAAAGTTGTTGTTTCAGGGTAACATTAGATACGTTGTCGGTTCAAGGCGGTGTAGAACGTGAGTGGTCACAACGTGTACCCCGTGCTGTTTGGCGAGGTCGTGACTCTCGAGCTGAACGATTAAAGCTCGTCGATATCGCGCGCTCAAATCCTGACCTCTTTAACGTTTCCTTGACGAATTTCTTCTTCTTTCGCGACAAAGAAGCACAATATGGACCTAAACAGCCACACATAAGTTTTTTTAAGTTTTTTGATGTTAGTATATTTCATAACTAGTATTTGCCCTCAGCTTCGCTCCCGTTAATGTAGCTTTGATGTATCCCTCGGTAATAGTGTATTTTGTATGGACGTAATGTACTCTGTGGTTTGTTGTTCTAAGAAAGTGTATGTAAAATTTCATGATGATTGGTTGAGTATTTAATTTGTGAAAGCGTAACAAAGGAACAAACAGCTTCACATTTGCATTTATGATAATAGTATAAGAATAAGGAAGACTTACGTGTAGGGATTATTATTCAAATTTTGCTATGCAAGTGAAATATTCCATGTATTTTCACCAGTTATATCAAGTGAATCAAACGAGATCATTTTGAGGTTTGGTGTCGTAGGCCCAATAAAGTCAGTCTGCTTGGGAGACGTATACTTTGCTTCTTTACTCACGGCGTAGCCTAAATATTTAATATTTTAGTATAAATGTGTAAATTAGATGAATAAAATTTTCTATGTAATTTCTAAGTGGACATCTCTATGCATAATGCACAGAATTTATATTTAAATTAGCAGGTGTACTTGTGTTGGTCGTTTCGTATAAATCGTTTAGTTGTTTCGCGAGAACTACGTGTTTTATTTGGATTAATTGTGTATTTTTGTGACTTATTGGAATTCTGTATGTGACGACTCCGCATTTTTTTTAATTGCAATTTTGTCATTGTCTTACTAAAATTTTATCGAGTTTAAGATACCTTTGTTCTATTTCATCATTATCTTACCCCTATAGAAATACGTAATAATATCTATGTTAGATAATACTTTAGCAATTCTTCTCTGCCAGTAAGAATTTAGTTAAAATCGGTTAAGATGTTTCGGCCATTGAACCGGGCAAAAATGGTGACTTTAGTTTTGTTTATACTAGTGATCCTCTAATGGTCGTAATGCGACCACACTTTATTAATTTTTCAAGTTTTAATATTAAGAAAAAAAAACAAAGAACTAAGAAAGCTTGCCGATACATATTATACAAAAAAAAAATCCGTTGAGAAACATAGCAAAATGATGTACATAAATGATTTGCCTCTGCCTAATTATATGGTTTAGGTTAATCCTGTTGGGTTTCTAATCCTGAAAATTTTTTTTTTTCAGTACAAATATCAAATCAACGTAGATGGTACGGTGGCAGCTTATCGGTTACCGTATTTATTGGCCGGAGGTGGTATGGTTCTTAAACAGGACTCTCCATATTATGAACATTTTTATGGGCAGCTTCGTGCGTGGGAACACTTTGTGCCGGTGAAGCGAGATTTATCTGATCTAGTCGACAGAGTCCGGTGGGCTCTTGACAATGATGAGGAAGCGGGTACAATATCCAGAAATGCAAGGGAGTTAGCTAACAAACAACTTCTGCCTCAGCATATAATGTGCTACCACGCTCTATTGTTTTCGGTAAGTGTAATATTATCATGTATTTCCGTTATATCAAGGATCTAATAGTGAAACCGGCTAACTCTATGAATCAATTTTGTTTTACAAACAAAAAAATTACACTATTTACTGTGATTTAAACGCTCCCACTTCTGTGTTATTACAGCGACTCGTAATTGGTGTCCTCTAATACCTTTAATGTGTATCATATAGTATGATAGTTCCTAGATAGATAATCTCTCCTCACACCTGCAATTATAGTGACTCTAGATGAAACTTCGTAGCGACAATATACGGACGTATGTGAATAGCATTAGAACATTCCTGAATTGTTAGCACATTCAACACCAAAAGGTTAACAGATTGCAAATTGCAATAGCGCTAATTTTAAACTGATCAATTAGTTAGGTACTAGTTTTCATGTGATTAGCAAAGTTTAATTCTTTCGAAGTGAAAGCTTCTTTAGACGCGTTGAGCCATTTTTTTGTAGGGGAAAAACTTATGGGTTTGCGTCATCGATAACTTCAACATGCTCGTGACGTATCGCGCTTGCGCCAGACTATCGACGCGTATTATGGTTACCTGTGTATGTTTAATAGTGATATTTTGTATTGAGCTTGTGCAGCCCATCATATGTTTGATGAATTATTGAACTGTATAATTAAAGTAGATATAGAATAGAAGTATATTTTATGCACAGAAGAAAAAAAAAAATTCTTTGCTTACAACATTTATTTAGTCTATTGTAATCCTTATAAAAAATCGCAGTCTCTTAAAAGTTTAATAACTTCATATGATATACAGCTATCGTAATAATGTTTTTTTTTAGATAAGGGCAATGTCGCTAAGTAAAAGTAAAAAAAGGTGTGTGTGCGATTCACACACGATAGAAGTGAAACTTCAGTAAATCGACAAAAGAATGACATGAATATATATAACAAGGGTCGGATAATTACAAAGTTTATTTGTTTAAAAATGAAAGTATTTTGATTAATTTTAAAAGATATTTTATTTAATACTAGCTGACCCGGCGAACTTCTTAACACCTAACAGTCGATTTTTTAATACTTATTCTGCTATTCGGGACCATCGTATAAATATTGACATTCATATTTTTTCGATACTAACGTCACTCAATTGTTTTGCCTTCCCGGAACCTCTCCATTAACACTTAAACTTTATAGTATGGTATTAAAGTTCAAATTGACTTTTAAGTATTATTACGAATCATTTGTATGGGAGTATAGAAAAGTGTCGTTTTAAGACTTTTCCAGGTATTTTTTTTTATTTTTCTCTCCTTAAGATCCATCCTCGTACTTCAAGGAATATTCTAAAAAAAGAATTAGCGAAATCGGTTCAGCCGTTCTCGAGATTTGCGCTTAGCAACACATTCAGCGATTCATTTTTATATTATAGATATGTTACATAATTTATTGCTCAAGTTCCATATTTTCAGTTTCAATAAACAAGATATAAAAATACTCACAAACACTGTTAAATAATAACACACCACGCTGACTTCTTACTCAAAGCTGTAATACGCAGCCACATACAGTGTACAGTAGTACACGTACTTTTCACATATACTAACACCTGTTAAATGCTCAAATACAAGCAAGAATTAAACAGTCTGCAATATACATACACACCGATATTTGCTCTCTCGCTCTGGCTCAATAATTACAGGCGACTATGCTTGGAAGACGGAGAGTGGGGGTGCTACGAATTATGGCACAAAGAGGAGATAATATAAAATACTATGTATATTTCTGTCGCATTCTTTGCCGGCTTCATCCTAAACATTTTTATATTTGTGTCTCTTACCTGTCGTTTTTTCCGTTTCATCCGGTTTTCAATCACAGCGATGCTAAAGAAGTTTCACTTCAAAAAAATTTGATACACCAAATAGTTTGTATGATGCGTGCACAATAGCAAACCTATATCATTTTATTTATATCGACTTCAATTTGTATGTCTTAAATTTACTAATCGTAAAATTTACATAATAAATTTACTATTTTTTCAGGAATGGAGTAAACGAATAACAAGTAATGTGTTATTGAAAGAAGATATGACGCATGTACCACAACCAACATTTTCATGTGATTGTCAAAATATAAAAGAGGAGATACACGAGGAGTTATGATATTGTAATTTACATTAAAGCTACAATGTAACATTCTACTGTTAACATTATATTGTAATGATATAAAATATAATTAATGTTTAAATATGAGGAATATACTTAAGAAATCTCAAGGAACAAAGAAACTCATGTAAATTTGCGACGAAGCTTTTAATTAATATGTTGTTATAAAATACATCACAAGTAAAGTTATAAATTACAAGTTTTATTTAATAAGTAAATAAACATTATTAATTATCAAGACAGATGTTTCATTAAATTTTCTAATTAAATTATAGTTATACTTAATGCTATTTAAGAGTAATAGTTCGGAGTACAGGTTATCAAGTTTACACACATACACGTTTTCTGTTATAGTAATTAATTTCGAGAGGACTTCCTATACTCGACCCTAAATTGTTTAATGAAATTACTCATTTTATTCATCAATATTTGTACAAAGGTATGAAAGTATTTTGTGGTTTTCATTACCTCAGGCCCAGGATTACTTAATCGTATACTTCTATTTTGACACAATAGATGGCGGAATTACATTGTTTCGCGAAAACCAAAGGCTTTTTCCCGATGTTTTCATTCTTGACAGTTGACAGTGTTCCATTTACAAATCAAGAACGTGGATATTAGTTGACATGTAATTTCTTAACTTGGCGTAGTAAGATTTTATGGAAAAACATCTTTTTATACATAATTCTAACCAATATTATAAATGCGAAAATTAACACACTTTATGCATGTGACATTATGTATGCATATGAAACTTGTTTTTAGGGTACCTGTAGGACGCGGGAGCGGCGTCGCGTCACCACTTTAGCGGAAGTGGTAGTGTGATTACCACTATGCTATTATCAGAAGGTTTGCGGAGGAAAATGAAAGATCTGACTCCGATTGTGTTGACTAGTAACCGCTTTGGCAGCTGGATTACGAATCTCCCTTTATTGAGCTGAGCAAGCATATTTAAAGGAAACAGAACACGTGTACAGGATTAAAGTTGGCAAAACACAAATAGTATTCGAGCAATAGATACTGGGAATAACACAATGTACGAGCAATAAAGCAATTGTAACAATACGGGGTGTACAATAAAAATGAGTAATAAAATAATATATAAATACAAATATAAATAAGTACAAAATAAAACAAAACAATAATAATGCGCCTCATCGTAAATGGGTTTTGTCAGCGAGATTGTAATTATACCCAGGTATCATGTGGCCGACACCTGGGCTATAATTCGTGCTTTTAATCTGTTTGTTCTTGAAGTTTAGAGTATCGCTTCTGCTTCTCTATGGAAATTATTGTAGTACACACATACCACGATGTATGTAGTTTGTGTATCGCTACATACCATTTATTTAAAAAAACATACCGTTCCCGAGAAACTTTCAAATTTTAAACCAATATATTTTTCAAGTTATCGGAACGGACATGACTTATATAATAAAATTCGTCGTCAAGCAGTGTCGGCACCAGTATAGATTAGGCCCCAGATCGAACTGAGTACCGCTATTAAATTCAGGTTCTTATGTGGTCAGTCGACTAATAGAAATACACGAATATAATAAAATAATATATTTGCAGATTTTACATCGCCCTTTTTTCCAAACTGTGACGTAGAATATGTCCCATTTAAAGTATCTATACATTTTTAAATAGAAAAACACAAAGTTCTTAACACAAAATACAAGGAGATTTTTAACATTCTCCAGCCCAAACAAAATAGCCACAACAATTACAACTACAGCTATAAATAAATAACAGTGAAAATAGAAACTAATGTTAACAATACAAAAAAAAAAACAGAAATTAATTAACATTCATAACAGAGGCTTTACCTAAAACTCTACAAAATAAACCACTTATAATTACAACTGAAGACTCTCAGAACCCTGCTCCCACCAGGGTCTACAAGGAATATTAAGAATCTCCATTCTATCTCGCGCACTATACTCTCCATATACCAATCACGAAACTCTAATATATTTCTCCATCAGATCTGCCCAATCAAGCTTTATTGTAACAGAAATGAACCGCTTGGACGCCAAATCTTTACTATTACAAGTAAGTTGTTCCGGATATCCTTTCCATGGCAAGCGCAATGCATAGCGACCCTCATTATCTTCATTATTACTTGAAATAGAAATTAACTGATTGGATTGCAAATCATTGTTATTACACAAAAAAAGACCCGTATATCCTTCTGTCAAAGGAAAGCGTACTTCGAAATTTTTTGCATTATACTTTTTCAGATTGTCTTTGAAAAACTGAACTGTTTCATATTGACTTCTTTCAATATCTGTGAAATCAGCCGGATCGCTAACACCTAAGGTTTCTAAGTCCCCACAATGTGATAAAGAAGTATTTGTATTTAAACAACTACACACATCAAAAAAGTCTAAGTAACATGCGTGATATTACAATTTTTACCATTTATATTAATTAATTTATAAAGTATTTACTCAAACAAAGTGCGTAGGTAAGTAAACTTTTTTGTTATTGATGACATACTGGCTGGTTGTAAAAAAAAAAAATTCGATTGTTTTGTTTTTTCATAAAATTCAAATGACTGCGAATTTGTTTGAATTTAAGTGCGTTTTAATTGTTACGTTTAGTCTTGATTTTATAATTTTACCAACCATTTAAATAAAGTTAGCGACAAAATTGAATTGTTAGATATTCTTTACGTCATGAAGCGACGTCATTTGATGGCAGATGAAATGCAAAGAGCTGTAGGGATGTTGCAAGCGGGAAGTAATCAATCTCAGGTATCTCGACATTTTGGCATTCATAGAAGTGTTATTTGTCGTCTTTGGCAGCGCTACAATAATACAGGAGAACCCGCTGAACAGCATCCAGGCTGTAAAAGGAGTACAACCACTCGGCAAGACCGGTGCATACAACTGACTGCAAGACGCCAGCCGATGTTAACCGCTCGAGAGATAAGTTTGAGGCTACAAATTTCAAGTGGTGTTGATGTAAGTCCTCAAACTGTGCGAAATCGACTGCATGAGTACGGCCTACGAGCTCGACGCCCAATCAGGTGCCTACCGATACGTCACGGGAATCGCGCTCGTCGATATGAATGGTGTAGAGAACGCATAACATGGACCCAGGAACAATGGGATAAAATTATGTTTTCCGATGAGTCGCGATTCGGGTTTAAGCCTGATACAAGAAGGGTGCGAGTGTATCGTCGGCCCGGAAATACTGAAAGGCTCAGGTGCGTTCAGGAAGTTCATCTATACAGCGGCTCAACAGTTATGTTATGGGCGGGTATTATGAAGAACAGGCGAACTGAGCTCGTTTTTGTAAATGGAAACATGAATGCTGAAAATTACATTGAGGATATTCTCAGACCTTATGTCTATCCATTTGCACAAACCTTTGACTCCGATTTTAGGTTAATGCATAACAATGCGCGTTCACATACAGCTCGGCGAATCAGTGAATACTTTGCAACGGAGAACATCCGGGTATTGCCCTGGCCTGCACAATCGCCAGATCTCAACCCCATCGAGCACGCATGGGACATGCTCCAGAGACGTGTTTTGAAGGACTTGGACGGAGTGACAACAACCCAACAGCTGAAGGATTTGCTACAATTCCATTGGGAGCGAATACCGCAAGATGACATAAACAATCTCATTAATTCAATGAATAATCGTCGCCGACAAGTTCTGAATAGCAGAGGAGACCATACTTTGTATTAAATTGTTCTATTCTTTCACAATAAATACATTTTCTTTAGAAATTGCAATTTTGTAAAAAAAAAGTTTAGTTTCTTATGTATCTTAGTTTTTACAGTATATTCTAATATTGTTCATTTCTGTTATTAAAAGAACTTATAAAAACAACAGCTGTTATTTTTACATCATAGAACCCTAAAGATATTATTTTAAAAATAAAATACTGGTGGAGCGACGAAATAGTGGACTGTATTTGAAAATTGAAAACTAAAAATGTGACAAAAGAAAGGGATGTTGAGGGTAGTTCCCACCTACATACGTGGGACCTCGCATTTGTGAATCCACGTGATAATGGGTCTAGGATAGATAGAAAAGGTACTCACGTGGTCCACGTTCTTGTTGGGTCCCTTTCCACACTTCCTTCCAGGTGCGTAGGCGTGTGTATAATCACGGCGCGTGCGACAGCTTCGAGCGATATAAGCGTGCGATACCGAAAGCCACAACAGAACTCGAGCGCGGACCGACACATTGTGTAGTAGGTGGTTGGAACGGGCGGGGGGTGGATTAGGGATGGGACATTAACACGTCGATTCACAAATGCGATGCCGATTAGGTGATTAGGCGCAAACATTCCCCCCAGCTTGAAGGAACCCGTTCCTTCTAAAGAAATTAACTGAGACGACACGAAACTAAACTAACTTGTTGATTACAAAACGGAAATAATTACTAAACTATAAGCTTAACCTAAAACTAACTGTTCTCACCGCTATTAGTTTGGTAAAGGACAGAGACGTACAACGGGCCGCAGATAGGATCCTGTAGCCGTTCTAATTTTTGCGATACGAGTGATTCCATTTGAGCCCGGAAAGATCTCTTCAACAATGCCTAGTGGCCAATGTAGAGGAGGAGCGTTTTCAGTAGACATAATCACCACGGTTCCTTTATCTGAATATATGCGACCTACATGACCACGACAAGATATAATACGTTTAAAGTCCGACATAAAACTTGAGGTCCTTAAATCGCTACACAACCCTATGTGTACGGCCCGAGTGGTCATAAAAACGAAGATATAAACGTATGCCTTCACAGATCTTACACCGCGGCCCCGCAATGGTGTTACCTTGAAAGGCCCCGCGTAATCGGTGCCAGTATGAAAGAATAGTTTTACAACTTGTACTACGCGACGCGAACGATGATCAGCCATCTCTGGGTAGACTGGTTTTGGTCGTAAGCGAAAGCATGGAATACATTTATGTATTCTACTACGAATTAGGTTGCGTGCAGAAAATATCCAATAATTTTGACGCAAAATTGACATTAGTAAGTCTGGACCAGCGTGACAATTAATTTTATGATGATAGTCAACCAAAAGATTTAATATATGAGCTGCACGTGGCAGAACGATAGGATGTTTGTGATCGTAATCTAACTCCGCGTTAGACAGACGATCACCAACTCTGAGTAATCCATTATCCATAAATGGTTTGAGACACTGGATTTTACGACTACAAGGTTTGCCTACTTGTAACTGCGCAATCTCAGTAGCGAAGTGCAAAGTTTGAAGTTGACGCAATATCATCAACTCAGCGAAATCGAGATCAGATGCAGTTACGTAGTCCCTACGAGGTAGTAGTTTCAAGAAACGACATATGTAAACTACGCAACGTAACAGTTTTGACCACGACGATAAGCGATTAGACAACAACAATATTGGTGACTCCTCACGTGGTGCTGCAGCTGTAACCAATGTATGCTTCTTTTGTTCTGGTGGTTCTGACACAGTTGATGGGGTGAAAGGAATAACAGGCCACTCTTCGAGCGATGATTGGATCCATGAAGGGCCGTGAAACCATAGCGAATGATCCAAAATCTGTGCAGGAGTTAGCCCACGAGATAGGCAATCGGCAGGGTTATCTGTGCCAACCACGTGATAGAGGTTTTGCGGAGATAACTCCGATTGAATTTTAGCGACTCTATTGCCAACAAATGTGTCCCAACGATGGGGAGAAGAATGAGCCCAACACAAAGCTACGGTTGAATCTGAGAACGCAAAAATTCTATTTATACGAATGCGCTTGTGACAAGCATTGACTATAGTACCAATGAGTTTTGATAGTACAAGTATACCACAAAGCTCAAGGCGCGCAAGAGATACGACTTTACGAGGTGAGACCTTAGACTTGGCGGTGATAAGGTTCACTGAGATGCTGTCATTATTCTGAACGTGGAAGTAAACGACGCCTCCATACGCCTTCTCGCTAGCGTCTGCGAACCCGATAACGGTGATGATACTGTGTTTATTGGTACCGACATGCCGTGGAATTTTTATTTGGTCGAGCAAAGGCAGCTCTTCCCTAAAACGAGCCCACAATTTAGCGATACTATCTGGTGGCTTGTCATCCCAGTCACAATCTGACAACCAAAGTTCTTTTATAAGAAGCTTTGCATACAAAACTACAGGCGCTACAAACCCCATTATATCCCATATTCTCGCTACACAAGACAATATGATGCGTTTGGTGCAAGTTTGCGGAGTCGAACAAATTTTAAGACTAAACGAATCTGATGTAGGTGACCAGCACAAGCCGAGAATCTTGTGCAAATCACTCTCATCAAACTCTTTAACAGTTGACAAGCGATACGATGGCGGAATTGAATCCAAAACCCTACGCGAGTTGCTAGTCCATTTCACTAGATCAAACTGACCCGCTTTCATGAGATTAATTACTTCGGCGGCAGTTTCAATGGCTTCTATCTCACTCTCTATAGAGTAAACAAAATCATCCATGTACAGGCTAGTCTCTATAGTTTCCTTAGTCTTTGGATATGCAGATCCCTCATCTGAGGCAAGCTGCTTTATTGTTCGCAGAGCATGGAAAGGGCTTGACTTCAGCCCAAAACAAACACGATTAAACTCGTAAACTTTCAAATCTTCCTGCGGGTTAAATCGATACAAAATACGCTGAAATCTGCGGTCGCGTTCGTTTACACCGATACAGAGAAACATTTGACGAATGTCGGCTGAAAGAGCTATCGAAAACAAGCGAAAGTTAACTATAATATCGAACAAGTTACCTTGAAGATTTTGTCCTCTATATAATATGTCATTCAGGGAAACTGACGTACTGGTCTTGGCGCTACCATCTAAAACTACACGCAATTTCGTGGTGAATTTATCTTCCCTAATAACTCCATGGTGTGGTATGATATACGACGGAATGTCCATAGACTCTACAGTTTCAATAGGCGCAGGCGAGATGTAGCCTTTATCTAAGTACTCGATTATAACGTTGTCGTAAGCTTGCTTCAACTTAGGACACGCTAGCATTTTTTTTTCTAAACAATAAAAACGTTTTTCTGCTAATCGACGAGAATCACCGAGAGAACAAATATCACGCTTAAAGGGGAGCGCGACAACATAACGACCATCTTCGTCACGAGTAGTTGTGCGGTTATAAAACTCATCACAGGCTTTGTCGTCTGAGCTCAGAATAGGAGGGCAAATGACTTCTTCAATTTCCCAAAATTTACGAACCGCGGATTCTAGTCGCTCGGTGGCGCAGCAGTAAGACATAGTAGAGTAAGAATCCACGCGAGCGGGAGCGGTACCAACAATAACAAATCCAAGAACTGTTTCCAGTGCGTGCGGTGCGGTTTGTGACGGATGACCGTGAACTTTACGTGGTAACAGGAGGTGCGGAAAAATTGAAGCTCCAACCAATATCTCAATATCTCCTGGAATAGCATAAGTATCATCGGCCAAAGGTAAGTCACAAAAATTCGATAACATTGAAGTGTTGACTGAGATCGTCGGCAAACGTTCAGTCACCTTATCTACAACTAACGAATCCATATTAAAACTAATTCTCGAGTCAAAACGTGAATGAAATTTAATGTTTACAGAGCCCTGAATAGCTTTTACAGAACCTCCAATTCCTTTTACTACCGAACATACGGAGCTATTATTTTCTATATTTAAACCAAGGCGTTGGCAACACTCGAGAGTAACAAAATTACTCTGCGAAGCGCTATCTAAAAGAGCACGAACACTGTGTTCTTTTCCATAAGTGTCTACTACTATTACACGAGCGGTCGCGAGAAGCACAGTAGTAGGAGTCCGCAATAACGATAACGAGCATAAGGCAACTTCATTTGAATGATCTGTATGAGCGGCGGCGGCGCGCGCGCTTACAATATCCAACTGCGCGTCGAGGGTTGATGGTAGCTGGGTAGTGGCGGGCGACGGCTGCGCGACTGTGTAGAGCCGGCCGCTGCCGGACGCCGAGTTTGTTACTAACGAACTATTACCACCGCGCGATAAACCAACTCTGCTCACATTGGATGCGGCATTATTGTTATCAAAATGAAGCAATGTATGATGCTTGTTTTGACATCTACGGCAGCTAGAATTAGAATTACAAAGCGAAACACGATGTCCATTACTAAGACAATTGATACACAAATTATTGGCACGAACAAATTTATAACGCTCACTAGGTGTAAGTTTTAAGAAACTCGAGCATTTATAAATATGATCATGATGAGCGTGACACAACGAACAAACAGACTGCGGTGTGATATTAACGTATGTTTGTGTGGGCTTGAGTGGTTTGGATACCACATCCATTCGACGATCGTAATTAATTTTCTTTGTAGTTTCATATTTTGGTGCCGAAGTGCTTTGCAAGATTTTAATATGATCGCGTACAAACGTTTCTAGCTCATTGAATGGAGGTAGTTGCTTGTGTCCACGTCTGTCCATTTCAAATAAACGAACAGTTTCTGAATCTAATTTCTTTAAGGCGAGATATAAAAATAAAAAATCTGAGAGATCATCTATTTTTAGGTTTTTTAAAGCGGCGACCGAACATGCGAATTTATCTAAAAATAATTCTAAATTATTAGGTGATGCAGAGGAAATAGGTTTAAGTTCGAACAATTGATCTACATACGAAGTGGCTAGTAGTCGTTTGTCTTCGTATTTATTTTTAAGAAGGTTAAAAATCAAGGAATAATTATCCGCGCACGGTGTTATACCGGCGCAGGTGGATCGAGCCTTGCCAGTCAACTTGCCTATTAAGTAATACAATTTTTCGGAGTCCGTGAGTGATGTATTATTATGCACGGTATTTTCGAAACTAGCGAAGAAAAGTGGCCAGTTCTTTATATCTCCATTAAACTCGGGGATCTCGATTGGAGGTAGCCGAGGTAGCCTATGCTGGCTTGTTGGCTTGATATGAGTTTCCAACTGTATTGTTTTGGCGGCTCGCTTAACGCAACCCAACAAATCTTCGAATGATGACATTGATTGATAATCAATTGCTGATCCGGGATTTAGTCTTAACTCCAGGTTGACTATTTTGTCTAAAACGTCTTCGAAGTCTCTATACAAGGAATCTACGGTTTCCATTTCACACAAAAATGATTCCCTAGACGACGCCATGGAATCAAGATCCTTCACACGATTACAAATGCTTTGCATGCGAGCAAAAATTCTATCTCTTTTTGCATATAACACTTTCAACTGTACACCCAAGTCTTGTGTAGGTGCCATGGTGATTAAAATATAGAAACTAAAACAGAATACGTCTGCTGAAAATCAAAAGGCGGTTCTACTATAGTAAGCGGCTCGATATATATATCTGCGTACCGTATGTATGTCTCTGCTATTACGATCGACAAAACGACAAATAATATACCCAGATAACTTTTATATATATACTGGAGGGTATTTATGTATTTGACAAACAAAGGCGGAGGCCCGAACGACGCGCAATGCTCGAGAGCGCGGCGCGGCGCGGCTTTCGACCGCTTAGCAACAATAATAATTATGTTATTTTATGCGCGGCTGCTAATTGTAACTTATTTACTAACGAATAATTTTTTTTTTTTTTTTTTTATGCGGAATGAGCGAACTAGTATAAAATAAATCAAGTATAACTTGTAATGTAAGACGATATCGAAAGTTACCAATTAATAAATAAACTAGAAGAATGCGAAAAAAACAGCGATCGTTATCTTATTTACCTAATGCGGGGTGAACGATAATATAAAGGTGAATAAGTAACTATGAATAAATACTATTACAACAAGTTTATAGATGCGGTTTGAAACGAAATAATTAAGCACACAATGTACTTACTACATATATAAACAGTAGTTCTATAAATATGTGATTATGCAACTATATAACGATATTTAATGTAGTTTATTCGTATAAGAACTACAAAACGATTATTGTAACTACCTACTAATGATTGTGAACGATAAATGATATTAGAAATGCGATTTATTTGACTAATTAACTGTTTATATCTAGTATAATCCGGTTCGAGATGGACCAAAATTTATGGTGGAGCGACGAAATAGTGGACTGTATTTGAAAATTGAAAACTAAAAATGTGACAAAAGAAAGGGATGTTGAGGGTAGTTCCCACCTACATACGTGGGACCTCGCATTTGTGAATCCACGTGATAATGGGTCTAGGATAGATAGAAAAGGTACTCACGTGGTCCACGTTCTTGTTGGGTCCCTTTCCACACTTCCTTCCAGGTGCGTAGGCGTGTGTATAATCACGGCGCGTGCGACAGCTTCGAGCGATATAAGCGTGCGATACCGAAAGCCACAACAGAACTCGAGCGCGGACCGACACATTGTGTAGTAGGTGGTTGGAACGGGCGGGGGGTGGATTAGGGATGGGACATTAACACGTCGATTCACAAATGCGATGCCGATTAGGTGATTAGGCGCAAACAAATACTACGTTATAATGTGAAGAACCATCCTAAAATTTAAATTAGTACATGTTGCTTAGACTTTTTTGATGAGTGTATTTTCGTTGTAAGTTGACAGACTAGGTACAGAATCCTGCAATGCCTCACCAGGTTTGGTTTCAATAGCTACTAAGCATGCTGCGGTGGGTTCCTTGTACCAGTTACTCTGGCTTTGATCAAAATAATCTTTCACTGACATAATTCGCTTTTCACTCTGAACCGTAGCTCCGTTATGTGCCCCCGCCTTACATAGTTTCGGTAAAGATCGGGAGACATTTTCATAATCGATGCTTAAACCAATCCATCGACGCTTATATTCCTCTGCGGTTTCTAGATCAGAAAAAATAACATCTTCCGATTCTTCTGACTGAAACCATAATTGTTGAATTCGGTTGTCGATTTTAAATAAACTTTCAGCTTTGTCAGAACATTGCTTAAACAAAGCGTGAATATAAGGCGTAAAGTAAAGCAAGCGTATCTTGTAAAGCTTTCTGCAGATCTTTTTGGCACAAGTAAAAAATCGTCTAGCAACAGATCTTTGTTTCCTCAAATTATCCATATCGGTCGCCAATTGTAGACTTCCACTAAATTACAAATTACAATAATGGATTTGCAGATGCATACATGCATTTACTTACATCACCTTTTTTCGGAACTGTGACATAGAATATATCCCATTTAAAAAATATGTTTTTAAACACAAATAAGTTTTCAACAGTAAATACAAGGAGATTTTTAACAAGCGCTATTGACTTGTCAGACCTTTACAGCTTCACCGGACTACTAGCCTTAGCGTGCTATCATCTAAATCTACTTGTCTTAATTTATCCCAGGTGAAGTTGCAAACAAAAGCTAAAACCTATAAATAATAAAATACTTTTGTTTTTTTTTTGTTTATATTATCTTGTTTAAGTGACATCATAAATAACTCATTCTACCTAGTTGACCCCTTTGTTCGATTATGATACCACGACAACACATGAAAAAAAAAACGACTTCATCTTGATGAAATGGTCTATAAGTTTTAGATTTAAATGTATACTTTAAAACTAGTATTTTGTATAGATTTTATTATAACTTGGCTAATAGTTTGAAATGTAAACCTCTGACACACGTCTGAATTGCTCGCATACGGGGAGAGTAACGAAATAATTTTTTGAAAATATATCGTTTATAACAGGCTAGTTATGAACCGCTATTTCGTCTAACAACATATTTTATGCATAGAGGAAAACACTCAAGTACTGCACCGCTTGCCTCACTTCTGTACTCCAAGGCAAAAAAAACACACATCGCTCATCGCGTAGTGCTTAGAAAAATCCGGATTTTATAAAACTTTAATAACTCTACATTCATAGAAGATATCGTGATTTTCTTTTAGATGAGGGAGGAACTATACTAGGAAGTGTCCCCTAAGTAAAATTAAAAAGGAAATCTACCCAGTACTTTTTGAGTGATATGCGAGTGTAGCTTTCGCACCGTAGCTTGGTGGCCTGGCTACTCTGGGTAAAATATCGTTGCGATGGTTGTTGTTCAATACTCAATTTGGGCTGTAGCAAATACAATGCACCACGTACCTTGGACTGCTCCAGCACCTGTTGTGATCCACTGATAGAGATTCAGATTGCCACTTTCAGGAAATAACGCGATGAGAATCGATTTATGCGTTTTAACGGTTTCTTACACACACAAGATCTCGTCGCTCCAATTCTTTTTTTGTTTGTGACGCATGACAGCTTATGTCAGCTGCGTTTCGCTACTGCATTAAGTATTGAACATTATGGTAATGAAACATCCCGCCCACCAAAATGCCTATGGTATTTTCTGGTCAAACGATCAAATAATGAGCGAGAATGTAAACATACGATAATAACGCTAATAAACTACGATACGATACGTTTAGATAGGATTAAGATGCTAAGTAAAACGATATAATGATATATAGATACAAAATAAATATAATATGTGAAGCGGTTTGCGTTAGTCCTCTAGCGGCAGAGGACATAACTTAACTAGAGGTCGTTTAATAACATGATTATTGCAGGTTTTAACCACTGCAATCCGAGGAATGCCATCAATACCAGGTAAAAGATCTAAAACTCTGGCAAGAGGCCACTGTAATGGAACACGGTTTTCGTCCTTAATAATTACCATCGAACCGATTTGTAAGGGTTTAGAGTCTTTGGTCCATTTGGCGCGTTGTGTAAGAGAATTTAAATATTCGTGTTTCCATCTAGACCAGAAACTCTGATGAAATGTTTGTAACAACTGCCACCGACGATGTCGACTTAATTTTACATTTAATGGATCTTCGTCAGGGACAGCAGTCAAAGGTTCTAGAGTAAGAAAATGTCCTGGTGTTAAGGCTGATAAATCGTTTGGATCTGCGCTAATAGGGTATAATGGACGTGAATTTAAAACTGCTTCAATTTGTGCGAATAAGGTAGTTAGTTCTTCAAAAGTCAAGACTTGATCACCAACAACGCGAAGTAAATGAGATTTAGCAGCTTTAATTTGTATTTCCCACACACCCCCAAAATGAGGAGCTGACGGTGGATTGAATTTAAATTCAATTTTCTCTTGATCGGTAGCATGTTGCATAAGAGATGATAGTTGGTTTCGAGCTCCTACAAAGTTAGTGCCACAGTCAGCGTGAATTACATTGCAACGCCCGCGACGTGCTACAAAACGCCGAAGTGCAGCAATAAATCCGTCGGCGGAAAGAGTAGATACTACCTCGAGATGTACTGCTTTTGTCGCGAGACAAACGAATAAGCAAAGATATGCCTTGTCGATCTTAGCACCTCGATGTGCTCCGAGCTTAATGCGGAACGGTCCACCGTAGTCAACTCCAACAATAGAGAATGGCTTAACTTGATTTACACGAAACGATGGAAGTTCGGCCATAAAGGGCTGCAAAGGCCTTGGATTTGTACGGTAGCATTTGAGACACTTAGCGAGACGATGGCGAATAGTGCGTTTTGCGGATATTATCCAGAATTGCTGTAAAAGCAAATACTGAGTAGCGTTAATTCCCGGATGTAAATAGCTTCGATGAATAAAATCAATAACCAAAAATGTAAGAGGATGGTTAGACGGTAAAAGAGCAGGATGCTTTTGTGTGTACTCCAATCCAGATCGAGAAATTCTCCCACCTACTCTTAGTATACCTAATTTATCCATAAATGGGTTAAGCTTACGAAACGGTTTCGATAACGGTTTATTCGCATTTAGGTTAATAATTTCGCTTGAAAAGGAAGTTGTTTGTACATATTTTACTAATTGCATTAAAGCGTTATGTCGTTCAAGGTTATTGATGATATTTTGCTTAACATTTATACGTCTACAATTGTTAATGAAACGATTGATGTAAGCTAATACATTTAATATTTTTTGTAAAGAGGAGTAGCTGTTTAGAAGCGTATCAAAAATGTTAGGATCCTTTGTTGTGACCTTCAAAGTTAGCGCTACTAGTTTCCGAGCTTCGCTTTCCACAATAATCGTATCTTCGTATGATAAGTTAGGTGAAGGTACTGACCAAGTATGTGGATCTTGTCGCAACCAAGAAGGTTCCGCCCACCATAAGGAGTTATGAAGCAACTCAGCTGGGAATTGACCTCGTGAGCAGATGTCAGCAGGATTCTCGTTTGACGATACATGGTAGCAGCAATCAATAGGTGTAATATCTTGTATATGGCTAACCCGATTAGCAACAAACGTCGACCAGCGTGAAGAATGAGAGCGTAACCACGAAAGAACTATTGTAGAGTCTGACCAGAAGTAGACAGCGTCGATTTTAATACGAGAGAGGTATGTATCGCGTAAGAATTTGTATAAATCAGCAAGCATTATTGCTGCACATAGTTCGAGTCGTGGTAATGAGATACGTTTTAAAGGTGCGACCCGAGCTTTGGAGCAGACCTGGATTACTTGAATGTTATCTCGTGAATCAGTAACTCGCATATAAAAAACTGTACCCAGTGCAATTTCAGAACTGTCACAAAAACCGATTAGTTTACACGATTTTACATTTTGACAAACGATTGTACGAGGTATTTTTAGTTGCGATAACAATGGTAATTGATTTCGATACGTATTCCAAATATTAACTATTTCTTTGTAGAACTTTTCGTTGTTTATTTCGCTTAGTGGAACCAATGACATATGACCGCTTTCTATATAGTCAGACATAAAATCCGCGTATTGTGATTGTAGACTCGAGTCTCGTGATAATGTACGTTCGATAGCATGAAATCTTCGTAATGCAACCTCGCGAGAACCATCGAAGGTTGGTTCTGATTCAGCCTTAAAAGGAATGCGTACGATATATCGTTCTGACTCATCAGGAGAATGATCGGATCTATATTTTTCCTCGCATAGTAGTTCATCTGGTGTTAGTTTTGACGACTTTGGCACAGAATCAAGTTCCCAAAATTGTTGTCCTAAAGAATTTAATTCGTTATCGATATTTGGTAAAGTATGCAACAAAGTATTGGATGATAGGCAAGTCTTGCCTAAGAGAAGCCATCCAAAAATGGAATTAAATGCGGTAGGTTGGTTCACACCACCTTTTATTTGCTGGTTAAGAATAGATTCTGCGAATATATCCGCAGCAAATAACAAATCGATAGACCCAGGAATATCAAATTCAGGATCAGCCAGAGGTAGCGATTTAATATGTGACCATCCCGATGTGTTCAATTGCGCGATAGGTTGATCGCCACATATTTTAGAAATTACATGCATATTTAACTTGTATATCACTCGTCGACCAGTACCGATGGCACAGGTGACGTTACCGATGATCGGTGCAGATGCATCTCCTATCCCACTAACCTTGGAGGTAGTTTTGGCAGGCTGTAAGTTTAGTTGCTGAACAGCCGATTCTGTAATAAAACTACTTTGGCTACCAGTATCGAACAAGGCGCGGAAAGTCTGCATGTTTCCCGAGGCATCTTGAATTTGTACGATAGCGGTAGCCAGTAGCACTGTGGTGTTAGTTTGAGATCTTGACACCAAAGTGGATCCGCTTTGATTAGGCTGCACATCAGAATTATCGCGATGGAGTAAAGTATGGTGTTTAAGTCTGCATGTGCGACACGAGAAGTTTGACTGACAATTCTTCAACTGATGTGACGATTTCAAGCAGTTAAAACACCAATTATTTTGCTTAGCTATAACTAGACGTTCGCCAACCGATTTGTTCAGGAATTCTTGACATGATGAAATTAAATGAGACTGGCTACAGAAAGAACACTTTGTTGAAAACGAACTGATTTTGTTATCATTCGCATTTTTAAGCTGATCACGCTTATCATTCGCTACAACCAGTGCTTGAGAAGTATTAACACGCTTGGGTTGAATTGATGTGGCGGTATATTTAGGTGGGTATTTAATTACCTTGTTGGAATCGGAAAAGTGTGTATCCCGTAACCAAGCTTCGCATTTGGAACGGAGAAATCCCTTAAGTTGATCATAAGATGGTAATTCGATATCTGAATACTTCTCCTCAAAATCACGTCGAATGTTCTTGTCAAGTTTCGATAAAATGTTATAAACTAAAACAAAATCCCAATTCTCGACCGGTAAGTTAATCGTTTTTAAAATATTCAAATTCTCATCAAAAAGATCAAGCGACCTCTGAAACTCACGCGCATTGGTGGATTTAAATTCAATATTTAATATATCTTTCCAACAGCTAAATGCTAAGGTCCGTTTACACTTGTAGCGAGAAACGAGAGATTGATAGGCGTCATGATAATGTTCGTGAGTCAAGGGGTACGCTTTTACTACTAATAACGCATCACCGCTTAGAGAGGATATTAAATAATGGAACTTTTCCGTATCTGTGAGTGATTGAGAATTATGAATCAATGCATTGAAAATATCATAAAATTCAGGCCATTGTTTAATATTCCCGTTGAAATTGGGTAATGCAATTTTCGGTAAACGAATATTTTGTGATGAAGTACTAGGTTGTTGAATTGCATCACATTTCATTAGTTTACGGTGAATCGATAACACCTGATAATATGTATTATCAAAAAGCTGTTGAATTTCATTATCATCACTATCGGGATCATCTATTAAATCTAAAATAGCAAAATGCGCATGCTCAAAATTCGAAGTGATTTCTTTAATGTCCTGATGATACGATAAAAACAAGTCGTAATGTGAAGGGTCCTTTATAGCTAAATTACCGATCTCCAAAGCCTTTGCTAACCGTTTACTAGCGATGGTACGTTTTCGACGCAACGATGACAAATCATGAATTGTATACGCGTCCTCAATAGAAGTCGATTTAGCCTTTTTCAAGCTTGATGTTTTACGAGTAGAATGTTTTCTAAGAACCGACATTATTACTGAATTTACGTTCAATAAGTATATACACGAAAACAAAGAAATTGAATATTAGAGGTAAACAAAATAACAATTAAATGAATTTTACAAATGCTAAGACACAGAGTAAGCAAATGTAATTAGCCAATTGTATATATAGATAACAACAATATACAGTTGAGTTCAAGGTTACAGTATACGTTGTCGTGTGGTGACCGTTAGGCACGGAACGGAATCGTATACACTACCCTCAAGATAATATATTTGCCTTGAAATATATTTCGATTTACAATGTGATGAGAAATAATGAAAGTATTGTAAGCCGATAAAATTAAGTACCGATGAGTTTATAATGATTACTTAATTAGATCCTACAATACTTTCCGATGTAAGTTAAATGACTTGTGTGTGTAATATCTGTCCGATGGCAATTCCTGTACGATTAAGATATATATGAATAGGTATTGTAGGTATGATTACGTATACAGATATATTGATATATAATACGTATATAGATATTATTACGATGTTGACCAATAATACCAGAAACATATACTACGATTGTGATTAATATCAGTGGAAATCCCGGGTTTCGGCACCAAAAAGATGTAGCTTTCGCACCGTAGCTTGGTGGCCTGGCTACTCTGGGTAAAATATCGTTGCGATGGTTGTTGTTCAATACTCAATTTGGGCTGTAGCAAATACAATGCACCACGTACCTTGGACTGCTCCAGCACCTGTTGTGATCCACTGATAGAGATTCAGATTGCCACTTTCAGGAAATAACGCGATGAGAATCGATTTATGCGTTTTAACGGTTTCTTACACACACAAGATCTCGTCGCTCCAATTCTTTTTTTGTTTGTGACGCATGACAGCTTATGTCAGCTGCGTTTCGCTACTGCATTAAGTATTGAACATTATGGTAATGAAACAGCGAGTGATGACCTTTATTATTTTATTTAAACAGATAAACTAAATTATATAAGATATACTACTATATCCTCGTTTTGGTTTGGCGAGGGCATTAATATTTGGGATCATTTTCAATATTTAACTTATTTTGAAGGAGCCCGATATAGGGAAACATTTTATCATTCTCAAGTGTTTGTGTTATTATATAAGAAGCAATATCATTGCTTATTTGAACTACATAATCTTGTAAATTTAGACAAGTTGAAGAAGTATTGTTCTGACAGTTTATATCCAGATAAGATTATTTCATCATCTGGGGGGTATATAATAAGAACTCTATCGTAAATATTAAATACCACATGAGCATAATGTTACGTCAATTTAGTGTGATGTAAGTACCTATTTCATTATAATTATAACATGAACCAAAAACAATTGAATATATAGAACTAACTGCGTGGATAACTTTCAGATTCCTTTTAGGGTGCATTGCATTATCAGAGAGTCATAAATTACGACAGGAGCCAAGAAAATTTCCAGATGGATTTTTATTCGGTACCGCTACTGCATCTTATCAAGTAGAAGGTGCATGGGATGAGGACGGTGTGTATCCGTTTCAAAGCTATTTATAAGTTTATGAAAGAGTCTTTGTATATTGAAATATGTTTACAGGTAAATCGCCAAGTATTTGGGATCATTTGACGCACACCAATCCTTGCGTTATAAAAGACTGTTCAAACGGAGACATCGCTGATGATTCCTATCACCAGTATAAGAGAGACGTTGAAATGATGAGGGAGTTGGGCCTAGATTATTACAGATTCTCTTTATCGTGGCCGCGAATCCTGCCTACCAGTTTTCCTGACTATATCAATCAAGCAGGCGTAGAATACTATAATAACTTAATCAATGAAATGCTTAAGTATAACATTGAACCTATGATCACTTTATATCATTGGGATTTGCCACAAAAACTGCAAGAGTTAGGCGGATGGACAAATCCCTATATTGTCGATTGGTTTGCTGACTACGCGCGCATCGCATACCAACTCTTTGGTGACAGGGTAAAATATTGGATCACTATCAATGAGCCACATCAAGTATGCAATCTAGGTTATGGAGATAATTGGATGGCACCCCAGTTGAACATTAAGGGGGTGGCCGATTATATGTGCGGTAAGAATTTACTTTTAGCCCACGCTAAAGCTTATCATATTTACAATGAAGAGTTCAAGGCATCCCAAGGCGGACTAGTATTTATATCATTCAGCGCTCAATGGTACGAACCTGCAACTGAAGATGATGTAGTTGCTGCTGACGAAGCAAATCAGTTTCTGGTAAGTAGCACTCAATGCTCTAATAAAGTTTAAGCTGTGCTGAATTTTATACTCTTATTTATTTCATTTTAGTGGGGTTATTACGTTCATCCAATATATATTGGAGATTTCCCACCGGTTATGAAAGAAAGAGTCGCTGCTAAGAGTGCTGCGCAAGGATATCCTAGATCAAGATTGGTAGAATTTACGCCTGAAGAAGTTGATTACGTAAAAGGTACTTCTGACATATTCGGGCTCAATCACTACCTAAGCTATTATGTATATAGAAACCAGTCTACTTTTGGGTACGAAGTGCCATCACTTGATGATGATTTGGACGTGGGATATTATCAAAAGGACGAATGGATAATTGGCGAATCAAGTTTTACAAAGGTAAATAAGAATGATATAAAATCTTGTTTTCCTTTGTTTATATATTAATATCTTTGTAAACCTTATAAATAGCAAAAAGTAAGCGTCTCAGACTACACTATGCGATAAATAGATATAACTGTTCATTATGAAACGTTATGTATGAGAACCACTAATTTTATTAATACTTTACTCAACTTTAAGTATATTTGAGTATGTGTATCGAAAAGAAGAGAGGAATTGTTAGTTACAGATAAAAAAACACTCTTTTCTGAATCTTATAAGTTCAATAATTTTTCAATAACAATTTTAGGCAGTTCCATGGGGCTTCTACAATCTTCTCACCAACATAAGAGTAACATATAACAATCCTCCTATTTTTATAACGGAAAACGGATTTGCTACGCACGGTGGCCTCATAGATGAGGATCGCATCACATACTATCGTTCGTACATAAGTGCTATGTTAGACGCAATGGAAGAAGGGTCGGATATTAGGGCTTACACTGCGTGGAGTCTTATGGATAATTACGAGTGGACATATGGCTACACGTAAGTAAACTATGATCAATTATATGAAGGAAAAAATATTATGTTAAAGCAGTTAAATTAAACTAAAATGTAAACTGATGCAAGTGTTCTTTTAAATTAATTTCTTCGATTTTTTATATAAATTTCATACATATATATATATATTTGTAAATATACTATTTTGAAAATATTTAGAATGGAAATATATATATATATTTTTTAATAAGATTTTACCGGACCTATTATAATCGATCTTTATTACATGAATGATTTACCAGTAATCAGCTGTAATTTTCGTATAGTTTCTGTGAAGTTAACATTAAAGGCCGGAAAATTTTGTTTGATGAAATAAATGGTATTTTGGTTTAGTTTCTTTAGTCATGTAGTGATTATTAGATATTGTTAGATTTTTATTTTACATTTTTTGTTTTATTAAAACCAATACCTTTGTAATCTTGGTGGCGTTTTGTGTAGGTACTATAGTTATTGTTAACGTAACCACACATTTCACTTTGAGCAGAATAGTCCCGTTTTGATATAAAAAAAGATTATAGCAAACAAAATTTCTTACCTATCCGTGTTTACAGTAATTATTATGTAACGTTTTATTAAGGCTTGAATTAAATAGATTCTATGGGTGTTTGTTGTTTGTTGATGCAATGAATATTGTTGAAAATTTTCAAAGACTTATTTTCTGATAAACTCCTTTAGGGTTTTTACCGTTCTATCATCATCATCTTACCCTTATCCCACCTAAGTAGGGTCGGCACAAACTGTTTTCCTTTTCCACTCTCCTCTGTCAGATGTCATCTCAGTATTCACACTTTTTATACACATATCATTTTTCACACAATCCATCCACACCCTTTTTCGGTCTTCCTCTACTCCTATATCCGTGCACTTTCAAACTCAAAACTTTTCTTGTTACATGACTTTGATCTCTTCTCATAATATGGCCGTACCATGCTAACCTATTACTCCTCAACTTTTCTGTCACTGGTGCTATTTTCAAACTTCCTCTGATATACTCATTCTTAAGCTTATTAATCCTTGTTACACCGCACATCCATCTTAACATTCGCATTTCTGCCACATGTAATCTTTTCTCATCCGTCTCTTTCGTAGCCCAGCACTCGGCTCCATATAACACGGCTGGTCTTATTATATTTTATACACCTTCCTTCGAGTTTCAACGGCATTCGTGGGTCACAAACCACCCCAGACACCTTTCGCCAATTCATCCACCCTGCATTTATCCTATTCCTCACGTCCTTGTCTATTCAACCGTCACTTTGGATCAATGAGCCGAGGTACCGAAAATTGGAGCAGGCTGGTAAGAATATACAGTTTAAGGTAAAAAGGTGACAAAACTGGATGGACCTCCGAAGTCACAGAACAAATATTCAGTTTTCATCCCACTAATCTTTAAACCAACATTCTCCAGTTTCTCTCGCCATTTCTCCAGCCTACTCTGGACCTCAGCAGCATTTTCACCAACAAGAACAATATCATCAGCGAATAGCATACACCAAGGTACTTCCACCTGTATGTCTGATGTTAGTGCATCCATGACAAGAAGGAATATATAAGAACTTAAAGCTGATCCCTAATGCAAACCTACAGCCACATGGAAATTGTCGGTAATTCCAGCCTCGGACCTAACATGTGTTTTAGCTTGACCATACATACAACGGACAAGTTGTAAGTACTTCCCAGGCACTCTTTTTCTTTTTCAGCGCCCACCACAAAACATCCCGAGGTA
Organism: Antheraea assamensis; assembly: GCA_035772565.1. Lineage (NCBI taxonomy): Eukaryota > Metazoa > Arthropoda > Insecta > Lepidoptera > Saturniidae > Antheraea > Antheraea assamensis. The sequence continues at coordinate 5,920,996 of JAQQSE010000064.1, read as the reverse complement.
CTCGATCATATGCCTTTTCCAGATCAACAAACACCATATGCAAGTTTTTATGTACACGTCTGTATTTTTCGCACAGCTGGCGAAGTGCGAAATTAGCATCTGTTGTCGCACGCCCAGGCATAAACCCGAATTGATTCTCAGTAACTTCAGTTTCATCTCTTATTCGTCTCGCTATCACTCTTTCCCAAACTTTTATAATATGAGACATACGCTCTATCCCTCGATAGTTATTACAGTCCTGTACATCACCCTTATTCTTAAAGATAGGCACTATTATGCTATTGTACCATTCATTTGGGATCTTCTCCTCTTGCAATATCTTATTAAAAAATAAAGTCAGTCACATCCATCCATCTATTTTTAGAAACTTCCATTCTTCAATAGGTATACCATCTGACCCTACTGCTTTTCCGTTCTTCATACCATTCACAGCTTCTCTTACTTCTTCCTCTCTTATCTCCTGTACAACACCTAAATTTAACGGTACAGTCTCGAGCTCTCTGGACCAATCATTTTCTTCATTCATCAGTTTTTCAAATATCCCTTCCAACGACTCTTTATATCCTCAGCATTCGTCTAAATTTTTCCTCCACCGTCTTTTATACATTTGACGTGTATAATATCTCTTGTATTCTTTTCTCTTGCTTTTGCTAATCGATACAAATATTTTTGTGTTTGTGAGCTCTCCAGTGATTGGTACAAATCGTTTTGTACTTTAGCTCTAGCAATAGCAACTGCTTTTTTTGCTTTCTCTTACATTCTGCATACATTTTTCTCTTATTTTCTTTAATCGTACTATCCTTGTCATCAACACTCTTCCACTGCTTAAAAAGCTGTTTTATTTTCTTTCAAAGCCTCTTGTACTTCTTTGTTCCACCACCAAGTGTCCTTATCTATGTTTCCTCTTCCTTTTGTATCACCAAATACATTCCTTGCCACGTTCTTTATACATGTCGCCATTTCATTTCAACATTCATTCACTGTTTTCGATTCCATATCTTTCATTTCTATAATTTTGTTAACAACTTTTGTCCTAAATTCATTCGCATATTCATCTTTTTCTTACAAACACCATTTAATTATGGTTGGGGGTCTAGACTTACTTCCGTCCAGTTGTAATTTTATTTTTAAATCTAACACTAACAAATGATGTTGAGTAGTTAATACCTCTCCAGGCAAAACCTTGCAATCTTTCACTATTTTAATGTTATTTCTTCATAGTAGAAAGTAATAAATTTGGGTGGTATGATTACCACTATTATATGTGATTAGGTGCTGATCTCTTTTTTGGAAAAAGTGTTAACTATTGCAAGATCGAAAGCAATTGCAGCTCCTATGATACTTTCCCCCTCTTTGTTTTTATTCCCAAAACCCCACCCTCCATGCACTCTCTCATAACCTCCATTCTGTTTTCCCACATGCCCATTAAAGTCACCTACGATATATACATCCTCATCCTGTGTAATATCCTATCATCACTCCATCAAAGTCTTCCCAAAACTTATCTTTTAAAATTTCACTACATCCAGCTTGAGGTGCATATGCACTCATTATATTTACCGTAATCTTTCCTATCAATAACTTCACCAATATTAATCAATCATTCACTCTTTTTACATCCGTTACACATTTCTTAAACTCACTATCTAAAACAATCCCTACACCATTTCTCTTACCGTTACTCCCACAGTAGTAAAATTTATATCCAACACCAATCTCTCTCGCTTTCGTCCCTTTCCATCTCGTCTCTTGCAAACAAGCCACATTTACGCGTCTTTTTTGTAATACATCCAGTAATTCTCTTCCCTTCCCAGTCATTGTCCCGACATTCCAACTTGCAAATCTCAAACTTACATCCCGAATTCGTTTCTTACTTAGCGCCCTATCCTGAGGTAACCCTAGTCCACTTTTCATACTTATCATGTTGTGAAGTATGCTTTGGCTTAATTCTATATGTAATAATAATTACAGTAATATTTTGAGGCAAAATCTATACCACTGATTTACCGTATTAAACTATGAAACTTTGTGTAGCAAAGCATATTATATGAATTTTACAAAATAACAAATATTTTTTGTAGTTATTAGTGTGTGACAGAAATGCTGTATTTAGTATAGTAAAACTTTCGAATGCACTCTTCACATTTCAAATTATTTACTAATCATCTAGATAGATATGCTGATATTTAACCTATTACATATACGTATAAAAAAGTTTTACTTCATTAGTTAAAATATAAGTATAAAAGTATAGATGATATAGCGATGATGTCACGTCTGGGCATAGTCACTAATCTGTAACTATCACCAAAATATGGACGCTGCTAAGGTTACGCTTTGTCACGAAATACAATACTTAAGATTACATTTAACTACGTGTTTTTATGATAATGAAGTCATGCCTTCATTTTATGTTAGTTTTATAGAGTCGTTTAAACAGTATCTCAGTGCAGCATACATTTTAAATAAAATTTAACAGTCTAATATGTCAAGTAGCGATAAGCGATTGACACAGATTTATTTAGAGTGTATTCACTCCAGTGGACTAGGTACTACACCTACATAAATACTCTATGGTACTATGTTGCAGAATATTTATATTATGACCAATAATAAATGTTTTTATTAGCGTTAACATTTTTTTCTGTAATTCACTAGTTTGTTTGTGTATATTTTAACGGTTGGGGAAATGCCAATAAAATTTGGCAAGGACGTCGATTACTTCAACTACTGTGCTTATTGTCTAGTGAAGCTGGCTTGTAACAGCCAGTTAATATATATATATATATTTCGAACCAACTACACTGTTGGCCTGGCAAGGCCTTTACAGTTTCACCGGACAACAAGTTAATATATAAAATTCAGTAGTTTGACATTTATATTTAAACTAATTTTGCAGAGAACGATTTGGCCTTTACGAAGTAGACTACAATGATCCAGCTCGCACACGCACTCCACGCAAGTCCGCGTTCATGTACAAAGAATTACTGCGCACGCGCACTCTTGACTTCGATTTCGAAACTGATACCATGGAGATGACAATCGACGAGGGTCACTGAACACAACGGATAATGTTTTCAATGTTGCAATAAAAGAAATAAAATATCGACATATTTTTATTATTTATATTTTCTATAACATTTTTTTAGTTTAAGTTTACAATACTTAATATTATCTTAGGATTGTATTTATATTTTAATTTTTCATCAAAACATATTCTGAGAAGCACTCAAGAAATAGTAAGTTTATGATACAATTAACAGATTATCACAAATGTTAAGGCTGCTAAACTTGAATTGTATATTTGAAAAAACAATAAATGTTTGAAAAAAAGTACATTCCAAATATTTTTTTATGGAAAACTTCTGTTCTTTAGACTTTACGTAAACTAATAGAATGCTTTAAAGGCGTTTTCATGATCACTCAATTGAGATTAGTTATTTTATTATTAAAAAAAACCTTTATTATAACTAATCGAAATAACTAAAGTCCTAGTAAGAGACGCAGTCATGAATATCAGTAAGCGTGGAACAAGGGTGATGTAGATTACGGCTACCGGTACATCGCTACGTCGGGGCTGCGGTAGAAGCACATGTACGCGTCGGCGAGTAGCCGCTTCGCGTGCGCGGGAAGGTGGCGGTCGTGCGGCGCGGCCGCGTGTAGGCGCACGCCCTCCCTCCTCGCTCAGCCACCCGCCCAACTCCTCGATGTGCACGATCTCGGGAATATTGTATCCGTTGCGTTCACCTGAGAAATCGCATATCTATCCTGAAGTTATATTCATTTTATTAAAACCTGCTGTGTCACGTGTACCATCGATAGTACACGTTAATCTTGACCTTTCGGTCACGTGTACCACACACACTTGTGATGTGATGCTTACACTACTTACTTACTTTCAGTTACACGATGTGATAACTACTGAAAACGAAATAATTACTTATGTATCAAAAATTACAATATAACATTGAATGATAATATATCAATTTTTAGTCAACATATGAAATGGCCTGAACGACATGTCAGACAAAATAGGCTTGGCGCGGAACGATGATCGATTACGAAAAATTGCTGAGAGTGGATTTTTGTGGAGTGCTTTCCTATCGTCTGACTTCGCTCTTATCTGGTTTGGAAAGATTGAAGGGTTGCAATAATTTCCAATTTTTAAGCAATTCCAAATTTATTTTGGAGTTGTTTAATTTATTATGATTACTTATGTTTCTTTTGTGCTCAGGTTTTCACCGTGCCTTTTTCTTCGGGTAGCTGGTATGCTGATGCTGCTGTACTTTACTTTGTATTGAGGTGAGTCCTTCTTTTCCAGGTTCTCGTTTTTGGGAATGCTTTTGTCTCTCTTTCTATTTTTTTCGTTCCAGGAATTTAGCTTGCGCTGTACTGTCTTTAGAATCCGTAGGTATAATTTCGATTTTTATGTATTTTGCCGTCAATGCAGTTACCGTCATCCTTTCAGTTTTTAAATTTTTGTTGGTATTTGCTTTATTGTTTCCTTCAAAGATGGCAGTCCCTGTCCCGACAGCCTTGTCCTGCCTGCATCTGCGCTGCCCATATCTCCAAGAGATTTGTTGTTTTTTATCTTCATCCCCTGCCTTGATGCTATCTATAGGTTCTGCCTCCTAGCAATACTCGACGCTCATTCTACCGAACCTGTCACATCTCTTTCTAACTGGGCAGTCGGGATCGAATGCGCTGTGCTCTGTTCTCTCCGTACCGCTATGGAGACAGTTTAAACATACGGGGGGTTTCTCTTCTCGAGGACCCTACACTCCACCTTTGTGTGACCCTCTCCACAATGGGAGCACTTGTCACTTAATTGTATACACCACTTTTTACTATGTCCGTACTCCAGGCATCTCGTATACTGGATGAGGGAGGACTGGTCCGCTACCACTACGCTTTGAAGGTCTATGTAGACCTCCCCCGCCGCGGTCAGTACCCCCACACCTTCGGCGACACCTGGAGTACGAGGTGGTTAGCATGGGGATTCCTCGCTCTTCTTTTGTACTTAATGGTGGCTCTGTAGTCATTCTCCTCAATGTCTTGGAAGAGCGTCCTGTTCTGGCTTTGCAACAAATCAAGTACCTCTTCGTCTGTATTCATTTTCAGCACGTCTTTAACTATCACTAGCGGGTCCTTTCTCCTCGCCTCCTCTACTTGCAGTATCCTAGATGTTTCCACTATCCTTTTCGCCACTTTGTTCACCTCTTCCTTCCTTGCGCATCATATCGTTACCTTCTGATTCTGATCTTTCTTACTCTGTCAACTTTTAGACAAGTTTTCCTAACGTTTATGGCCTTCCTTATTTCACTTACGACATCCCCGCTAGTGTCTTCCACCCGGCATGATGAGATGATCACGGAATGCATTTGCTCGATTTGAGGCACGTGTTTCTTTTCTCCTATATCTGTCACAACCTTTTGCGCAGCCCCTGCATACGATCCCACTTTCGTCACCTTCTCCACTATTCTTTCTAATTCTGCCCCAGACAAACCCTTGCCACCTTTGTTTTCCAATATTTTATTTATTTCTATTAAATGTTCCTTTTCCATGTTTTTAATATTGCTTGTATTCTCCAATCTAATTCTATCCGTTTCTTCTCGATGTTTCCTTTCCATGTTTATTATTAATTCTTATTGTTGGATGACTACTTGGTTGATTTCTGTTAAATTTCTAATTACCTTTTCTTTAATTGAATTTTTCATATTTCCGGATTGCTCCAGGTTTGTCTTGGCTTCTGCCACTATTTTGGAGGCAAGTGTTTTGGGGTTTTCCACCACCTCCATACTCCTTCTGGTCCCCGCCTCTTTTCTGTTACCAGTTGCGGCGCAATCATTTGATCACTTACGTAATTTGCCCAATAAGACAGTCAATTCAACTGATTACTATGTATTGCGTCTATTCTTGTAAATCGATATATGATCACTACATAGTATAAAACAAAGTCGCTTTCTCTGTCCCTATATCCCTATGTATTCTTAAATCTTTAAAAGTACGCAACGGATTTTGATGCGGTTTTTTTTAATGGATAGAGTGATTGAAGAGGAAGGTTTATATGTATAATAACATCTATTAAATAGTGGAGAAGTGCGGGCCACGGGCAGTAATGAATAAATCAAAACTACTGGATCGCTTTTAATCATTTTTTCAGTGAGTGACATAGACTATATATTTTATAGCCGTGCGAAGCCGGAGCGGGACTCATCACGATTTCTCCGAAACTGTATGTCCGATTGGCTTGAAATTCACCATAGTTATTCCTTTTCCGACGTAGACGCTCACTAAGAACGGATTTTGCTTAAAACCTATCCTAAATACATTTTTCAGTTAAAATTAAATATTCTCCTACAGACATCGACAGTCTCTGACATTAGACAACCGTTGTTATAGTAACCAATAATATTATATCATATTATTAATTCTAATTTAACAATTTATCTTATATACCTTCTTATATATATCATAATAATATTGATTCAAATTCTAATATTATAATTAAAGTTATCAACAGTAACGCTAAAGTAACACAATAAATAACATAAAAAATACACTGTGTAAAGAAAGGACGCTTGTAATGACAAGGACTCGGATCATGTCTGAGGAACAAGGGAAAAAAAAATTATTATATCCGTTGCCATGGTAACAAGTTTAATTTTAGGTCTATGCGAATAATGCTTGAACCGATTCGAATCGAATAATGATGTTGTATCCGACTTTCGAATAGAAAATTCGAACTATTACATTATTTTTAAATTATGGAAGAATTCTTAAATAAATAGTTATAGGAAGATACAACATTTTTTACTATTTTAACCCTTAAATGGACGATTTTTGTTTCACGTTTTAAAAAAATATATTTGTGTAATAGACATGTATTACTGTGTAGGAAAAATTAGTTAAAAAATCTAGACATGAATTTACTATACTTTTTGCCAACATTAAAAAAAGTACAAAGAAATAAGAACTGGTTGTCAAAATTAACAAAAAATTAAAAGAAGGTCAATTTTATCTGTGATGTTTAGTATGTTGTTTAAAAACAACATTGTCCATTTAAGGGTTAATGATTCAAACTAAAAAATGTTAACATCGCAAAAACTATTATTTAAACATCAAGATTGAAATGCACTAAAAAAAAAAATTACTATGTAATTCAATAAATACTACAAAAATAAATTTGTCTTAGTAAAAATATACTTTCTCTCCTTTAAATCGAAATAATTTTATAGTATTTCAATTTTAACAAAATGTTGATACAAATAGACGAATTATTTTATTTCAAAGAAATTTCAGTATTTCTATAATTTCATATTTTAATAGGTTTATAGAATTTTGTGCTCTTATTTTTTATCACATACATAAAAAAATATTAAATTTTAGCGATATATATTTTTTAGGTAATAAGGTACAAACATATACCTTTTACTATATTGGAACATTTTATGTGGTCATTTATAAATTAAGAAATCGATTGTAAATCATAAAGTAAACTGTCAGTGCCGTTGAAAAAAACATTTTCAAATAAAAATAACAGACATTACATTTCTTGAATTTGTAATTTTCACTTTTTCCCGCCACTTTTTAGCCACAAATAGAGATACAGTATTTTTGAATGCACTCAATGGTGGACTGTTATCGACTGTGATGTTGTTACTGGTTAGTTCATAATATTCTCTATAGTTAATGGTTATTTGACGCATAATTGAAATTATTTGAACACTCCGAATTATTCGAATGTTCAATTTGGATTTCGAATCGAATTATTCAGTTCGATTACAATATTCGTACACCCCTATTTATTTTGTGTTCATTGAATTAGTAAGTTTTATTGAAAATGTCATTTTAGGTCAGTATTATTTTGATATTTTTATTTGTAATCTATACATATAATAAAAATGACGTGTGTATATGTAATCTATAATATAAAAATGAATCGCTAAATGTGTTGCTAAGCGTAAATCTGGAGAACAGCTGAACCGATTTCGCTAATTCTTTTTTTAGAATATTCCTTGAAGTACGAGGATGGATCTTACGGAGAGAAATTTTTTAAAAAATGCTTGAAAAAGTCTAAAAGCAACACTTTTCTATAGTCCCATACAAACGATTCGTAATAATACTTAAAACTCAATTTGAACTTTAATACTATAACATAAAGTTTAAGTTTTAGTGGAGAGGTTCCGGGAAGGCAAAACAATTGAGTGACGTTAGTATCGTATAAATATTAATGTCAATATTTATACGATGATCCCGAATAGCAGAATAAGTATTAAAAAAAATATTTAAAGAATTGAGTGTTAAGCGGTACGAAGTTCGCCAGGGTCAGCTAGTATCGAAATAAAAACTTTTTAGTGACTGAATATGAAAGTGTATAAGCTACTTATTGTAAAAACCATTTTTTTTTTAATTTTGTTGATCGATCTGTCTGTTTGTTCCGGATAATCTCCGAAATGGTTTTACTAACTTTGACGGAAATTTTACTGGCAGAAATCTGTAATTACATGGAGTGATATAGGCTATATTATTTTAGACTAGCTGTTACTCGCAACTTCGACCGCAGTAGAATATCTGAAACGGTTGGACTGATCTTCACGCGACTTTTATAGGCACATAGCTGATCTTACAAGGAGTAACAGGTTATTTTATTTTAGACTAACTGTTACCCGTGATATTGTCCACAGAGGAAGACCTGAAATGGCTATACCGATTTTTAAGGGGTTTTCATTAGCAAATAGCTAAACCCATAAGAAGTAACTTAGGCTATTTTATTTTAGAGTAGTTGTTACCGGCGCCTTCGACCGCAGTTAAATCTTCAAAACGGTAGGATCGATCTACACTAGATGTTTACTGGCATGTAACTGACTTTATAAGGACTAACTTCGGTTATTTTATTTTAAATTAGCTGTTCTCTGCAACTGTGTCCACAATATAATCTCCAAAACAGATAAAACGATGTTCACGTGAGTTTCACAGGTACATAGCTGATCTTATAAGAAGTAACTTTTTATTTTATTTTAGACTAGCTGTTACCTGCGACTTTTTCCTTTCCAATATGGAATCTCCAAAACAATTCGACCAATTTTGACGAGACTCTCACTGCCATATAACTAATGTAATGAGAACTAAATTGAGCTACTCTATTTTCAACTAGCTGTTACTCGCAATTTCAGCCGTGTGGAATATGCGAAACGATTAGACCGAATTTTATATGACTTTCACCTGCAGATAACTGATGTTATAAAAACTAACTTAGGCTATTTTATTTTAGACTAGCTGTCAGTCACGACTTCTTCCGCGTGAAAGTTAGCAAAAATATGTTGTTTACTGTAAAAATGTGCGTAAGGCATATGCTGTACTGGACTCCAAGATATAACATAATTGTATTTCATATATTTGTATATATGTATGTATTTTGACTTTTTGGTCAATTTGGCGGCCAGTTTGTTTATTTCCCACGTTCGCGTCTACATAATTCATCAACCATAGCAACGTATAAGCATATTGCGTCGAGTTCAATGAGCATTATTTTAATTCATAGATATTAAAAACTGCTTACAGATAGATATAGGCTTTATATCTTGCTTATTTTTTACTAACGCTGTAATAATTATCAACTCATTATTTATAATTCAACATTATAATTGATAGGTATTTTGAAGATAGAAGTTTTTTAATAATTTTTAACCAGACACGTATTACCTTAAGACTTCCATAACATAATTCCTTGTGGAACAGAGAAGCGATTACTTTTTATATGATCGCAGAAACTAAAATTATATCGACAATATCTATATAATAACATGTTTAAAATATATTTCATAACTTGAAATGTTTATTACTTTCTTATACAGAGTAAGTGAGCCCTGAGGTGGTTGTGTAGAGAGTTAAAATTCTAAATATATTGTTGATGCTAAATCTCATCCGGCACACTTTTAGTATTTACATATTTCAAGTAAACGTTACATATCATAATAGGCGGCATGCGTGTCGTACCTACAAATGTTTTTTAAAGAGCATTTCTGTATTTCTACCAGTTCTCGCTATTTTATATTACTTTAATACAATTTAAAAAACGCGTGCGAAGCTAGTATTGTATATTCTTAATTATAAAATGATGCGCTATGTATACACAACGATGTCCTTAACTATAAATGTACCTAATCCGGTAATCCGGAGCGAGTCAAACTCAAATATGTATAATACTTGTATATAGCTAATATACTATGTCAAGAAGTCGATCGAACAAGAGTTTCTGCTACAACGGCTTCACCGCTTAGGTAAACTCGGGGCCACACAAAGTTGTTGGACTATAGTATCTATACTCATTCCTATTTTCCCACTTTATAATTATTTTATAAATGCACTTACTGCAGTAAATGATCTATGGGTAATATGAAAGTAAAGTTCCAAATTAGATATTTGTGACAGTTGTATGCGTAAGAACATCTGGAATGGTGTAACCTTTTTTCGAATACCTCTTAGATATAGATAAAATTATAGATGTCAGCGGTCGTGCGTGTAGTACTTAAAACCACTAGATATATTTTGATCCATTTTTTTAGTTTTACTTATTAGCCACATGGTCTTTACCCAAAAAAATATTGTCACGATAGCTACATATAATATAAAATTATTATAGTTTTAATAAACTACGATTTTTATACGCACTACGTGTTTACCGATGTGTGTTTTCTTACTGTCGTGATGTGGGGTAAGTGGTGTGGTGCTTATGTCATTACTCTATACATAAAATATATTTTTCAGACAATAAACGACGCAAGGCGAAGCAAGTATAAAATATATATTTAATATGAAATTGATAAGCATTAGCCATAAATTAGTACCTTTTCTGTCTGCCATAGAGTCAAAAAAGCACCAAGGAGCGTCATGTCCCACGCCGGCTTTGACGAAGGCCACGTAGTGACTGGTCTCAATGCACAGTACCGCGAATAATTCCATATAGACACGCGGAATGGGACACGATTCTAGGATATTTGCATATTCTTCACACACCGTTAATGGCGTAGCCTGAAAACAATTTATTATTTACGAAAAATACTGACAGAGACCGTGATTTTCAAAAATTTGATTTTATATATTATTTTGGATGACCGAATTTTTTCTTTCATGATTAGTTAAAAAAATAAAACCAAGGTTGACAAACGCTTCATATCAGCGGCGAAGAGTGAAAAATTTTGAATAGGTAAGAAAGAAAAAATGACATCATATCTCAAAACTTATTTAGTGGAGTGTACAAAACAAAAAATTACAATATCAAAATCACTCGTATTTTAAGAAACCGTTTCATTAAAAAAATACCGAATATACATTTTAAGTCATTTTTAGTAATGTAACGCATTACTTTAATAATAGTATAGTTTGATTGTAATGTTACGTGTCGTATAATAAGATAATGTACATTTGTTTTTGTCACTGTAAATATTATACATGTTTTGAGTTTGTAAATGGACAGATATAGGAGTAGAGGAAAACCGAAAAAGGTGTGGATGAATTGTGTGAAAAATGACAAGTGTATAAAAAGTGTTAATACTGAAATAACATCTGACAGAGGAGAGTGGAAAGGAAAACAGGTTGTGCCGACCCTACTATGTGGGACAAGGGTAAGATGATGATGACGAATCTTATAAACGGCTAAATTTGGATTTTGTTCGTAATGAAAAGTAACGTCTTAAATTTTGTAAAATATGAAAAAAAGCAATTATCTGTGAAATGTTCTATGGCTAGTTTGAAGTGTGTGTGTGACCAGAGACCTTGTGGTGTGGTCTAGCGGAATGGGCTCTGCGTAGACACGCGGAGCACAGCGCACCCGCCTCGAGCGCGCCGCCCGCACCCGCAGCCGACGTGCAGCCGCCGCTAGCGCACGCCGCACATTCCCACCTGGCCAGTGCGCCGCAAACTGCGCACTGCCTTGGTACTATAAAAAAAACTCATATATACAAATGTTTCACTGAAAGCCCGCTGAAATTACGAAGACCCGTCAGACCAGCAGCGGATAGTTAGTAAAAAAACCCTTCCAGAACGCTGCTAGCGCGATACAGTCATACGATATTCACCACTCACACCCACACCCGCGCAACCACCGATGACGCCGCTGTCTTCGGGCAGTCACCTTCGCTCTCGAACACCTGTCGTGGTCTCTCTCGACAGCGTCTCAAACCTAGGTTAGGTCCCCCGGATAACAATATTATAAAACACAATAACTAATTCGTGATTTATAGTCGTTGTACTCATCTATACTCACGTAATAAAAATCGAATTACCTCTTATAGTCATTCCACTACGTACGAATATGTCATTTTTTTTATGACGAGTAATAAGTGTATAATAGATTGACTACAATGTCGTATTTTTTCAAATTGAAATCGTTTTCATCACTACATATTATAAAACAAAGTCCTCTGCCGTGTCTGGATGTTTGCGATAAACTCAAAAACTACTGAACGGATTGTAATGCGGGCGTCGCCAATAGATAGAGTAAATCATAGGGAAGGTTTAGGTATATAATTTGTCAAGGCTTTTTTTTAAATTTAGTTGAAATATAATGATATTTGTTGAAAGAATCGGAAAAAGTCAAGCCGCCTTAAGCGTTTCATGCACAAAGGTATATGTTTTTTTATTATCAGGGCAGGATAACGTCCGCCGGGCCTGCTTGATAATTTATAATTGATTGTTCAAGAAGTGGTTATTTCTATAAAGAACTAATGATTTAGTAGAGTTTATCCAAATTACTTCATAATATTTTATGTACTATTTTATAAGTAATAAAATCACTCAGTTTACATTATGTTTATAATGTCATAGAACATTTACTTACAGCCTTCAATCAAATCGGTGACGTCCAATAAAGCTGAAGGTAATACTCGTTGATAAAGCTTGTACTGTTTACCAAATCTTGGCATTTGGATGATGAAAGCTGCAGGTACCTGACAAAGATAAATAAAGAAGTTCAATCTATGTATACAAATTACATGTATTCAAATATACATAAGAGTCAAAAGGACCCGAAAATGTTGATAGTTTTTCTGAATGTTTTTAAAGAAGATATGATCCCCGGGTGAACACGTTCCGTGCCAAATTATTTTTGCCTGAAATGTCGTTCAGGCCATTTGATGTTTCGACTAAAAATGAATGAATTATCATACAATTATTTAATTACAGCACCAATACATAAATAATTATTTCGTTTTGAGTAGTTATCATATCGTGTACCAAATGTGGTACACGTGGAATGAAGATTAAATTTAACGTGTACCACCGGTGGTACACATGGCATGTAACGTGTTAATTAATTATTTACAATCGTTCGTATTGTTTAACATCACATGTTATCAAGGTTTGCATTTGTATTAATTTCGTCAAATATGAATCGCGTTCTTTGTGTTCATGAGCTCACCTCACTAAGTTTCACTCCTGAAGTAGCAAAAGACTGCTCCAACAATTGTTGTACACTCGGTAAAGAGACATGCTCGTCTTTTTCAACAAACAGTTGATAACAAAAGGCTTCTTGACCCGATGATAACTTGAGAAACGGTTCCGAACGAAGAAGTTGCGCGACTAGTCCATTCAAAAATTCTTCCGGATCCTAGAATATTTCGTTAACAACATAAATACAGTCGTCAATATTTTTGGCTGGTTTAAAAAAGACTTCAGTTCGGGATTGCATGTGTTTAGTATGCCGGGTACTGTGTATAGGTATCTTACTAAGGTGACTTAATTGATACACCGATATCTTGGAAGTGATATTTATTACGCGTCCGTACTGTCAGAATTCTTAACGAACTATGAAATAATGAATATAATAAAAAAATCTTAAAATCTCGTTTAATAGATTTTTCTGTGACCGAGTTCATATCATCATCATCATCAAAAATATTATTGAAACTGAAAAAGCGTACGAAACTTAAGGTAAATCGTGTTGTGATTGTTATAGATACCTTTTCTTCCGAAGTTAACCCAGGTACATCAGATAGTCTTTCTAGTAATGTACGAAGTTTCATAACGCGGTCTGCGCGAACATAGCCATGCTTCCGTAGTGGATTCACAATCTCTTCCCGAAGAACTCGTTGGACTTCCGAATAATGAGGCGAATCCTGGCACATAACATATTAAACACTGTTATAATCCTGTTAAGTAATGTGATAAACTTTAAGATAAAATGATTACACGTTACCTCTGGTTCGGGCGGCCGATATAATAGTGCATCAAATACACTAGTGAATGTGAACATTGCGAATAGTGTAGCATCAAGGTAGCAGGAGTTATGGTGCCCTTGTATCCCACGATTTTTACCGGCCAGTTCTCCGAGCGAATCTAGTGGAGGTACCACTCCCGGCACCACGGGACAATCCGGCTGTGAAATATTATACAATAAGGTAAAATGCTGTCTGTAAATAATAGTTAACAATTGACAATAATAGTTCAATAGCAAAATTTAATTTTTATTTAACTTATAATACCTACTGATTATATGTCGTACTGTTTAATTATCTGATATTTAATTTTGTGTAAATTCTATAGTTTTAAGGGCAAGTTATGAAGGGTTAATAATAGTAATATTGCCACGATTTTTGCGAATGCGAATGTGAAAAGATTTACCATTTGCGAATATTTGTCATATCACTACTGTCTATCGTAAGTAGTCATTGCCACCTTACATATTTGTAATAGAGGTATTACTACTATTCTACTGCTGCGTAAATATCTGTTCCTAAGAAAGGCACAGACTAATCTATTCGTGGCCAGTCCATACAGTTTTGTAAGGAGGCACTTTGTGGTTTTTAACAACGCGAAACATCTTTTAAACTTAAAAGAGTTTATAAATTATACATAACAAAAATAAACTACAGTCCTCGCAAACTAAACTAAAACATATAAACTTTTTGACCTCTCTGAATATAGTTGCACAGAATACAAATTTAGCTATAATATGTGTTATATATATAAGACCGAGGAAAGTTAAGGATAAATAAATTGCGAATTTTAGATTCCTATAATAACATTTTAACTTTGTCTTGTATTAAACTCTTCACTATATTATGCGCAAGCGCGAACTTATGCCTATATTCGGAGATGTCCAAAAAGATTGAAGGCAGTAGCTTAAAGTAAAGTAGCTTCAAACATCTTACACGATGTTTATTATCATTGTTGGGCCAAAAGTGTGCTTAATTAAATTTCAATTAATACTTTGTAGAGTGGTGATAGAATATTTAGATCAGTATTGTTGTTATTAGAATTTAAATACTATGTCGTATAACTCTTACACATTTATTAAAAAAAACTTAAAATCTTTACAGATGATTCTTACTAATTTTATGCTTTCGGGTGATTTGTATTAAATAACTATTTCCAATCTAGCTCTCAGAGTGATTTAAAAGACATACGTTATACTTACACTGATTCTTGTTATTTTTTGTTCATATCTAATCTGAGTAACATGATAAGAAGTATAAGAAATTATTTATTTAATTGGATAATTACTAATGGATATTAGTGATAACAGTGAATTATAAAATGCAATTTTGAATATTACTGTAATACTCAAAATCTGTACCTTTATTATTTAGTCTTAAAACAAAAATATTATCCCTGTTTCTTTACGTATAAGGTCCGATAATGGATTCTAAAACTATTCATTGAAATTTAGCTTTATTACACAATTTTTTATTCTACTTTCAATGTCACAGGGCCGTCACCAAATTAAGAAAACACACCCATGCTATTCCACATTCAGCTTGATGTTAAAAGGGAGTCGTTGATATTTTTTTTCTTTTTCTCTTGTCGTGCCATCAATTCCTTTTTAATTTATATTTCAAACCAGTGTCAATAGAAATCTCTTTTAATGATTATGCCAGTTGAGAGGTAAAGAGTAAGTAGCATTGTCTTCATAGCCGGGATACATTGTCGTCAAATTAGAAGTTAATGCAATTGTCTGTTAATTGTTTTTTCAGTCTACAGTACACGTCTGGTATATAACATCAAAGCTAACTTGAAATAGAGAATTAGTTGCATGAATATCACAGTAATAAAATAGAAAATCGATGTACGACTTCTACTTCGGACTGGTTATTCAATTAGGAAAAAAACTTGAAACAAGAAAACAATAGATGAATAATATCTAACTAGATGGCAAACAAGTTTCGAAGTATCTTTACTTTTCAGCATATTGTTCCAGAGTAGGATATAAACAATATGTTTATCTAATACACTGTTTAAAGTAAGATAGTGTCACTCAAATATAACATTTTATCATTAAATTCACCACCCAAAGGTGTTATACAAAAATCTATCAATACTTTTTTATAGATAATCTAGCAAAAGACAAGTTGAAGGAGTCTCTTTGAGAGTCTAGGTCTTGATAAGATAATTTAGAAACCAGGGGTATATAATAAAATGATTTATCATAAATAATAAGAACAACATGGGCATTATGTTACGTCAATTTAGTATTATGTAAGTACCTATTTAAATATAAATCCACAATCGAACAAAAATCCATTAAATTTATAGCAATAATTGAGTGCATAATTTTCAGATTTGTCTTAGGATGCATTGCATTATCAGAGAGCCATAAATTACGACAAGATTCAAGAAAGTTTCCAGATGGATTCTTATTCGGAGCCGCAACTGCATCTTATCAAGTAGAAGGTGCATGGGATGAGGATGGTATGTCTCCTTTTCAATGTAACTAATAAGTTTTTGAAACAGCTTTTGTATATTGAAAACTATTTACAGGTAAGTCGCCAAATATATGGGATCATATGACCCACACCAATCCTTGCGTTATAAAAGACTGTTCAAATGGAGACATTGCTGATGACTCTTATCACCAGTATGAGAGAGACGTTGAAATGATGAGAGAGTTGGGCCTTGACTTTTACAGATTCTCTTTATCGTGGCCGCGAATCCTGCCTACCAGTTTTCCTGATTACATTAATGAAGCAGCCGTAGAATACTACAACAATTTAATCAATGAAATGCTTAAGTATAATATCGAACCTATGATCACTTTATACCATTGGGATTTACCACAAAAATTGCAAGAGTTAGGCGGATGGTCAAATCCCAATATTGTCGATTGGTTTGCTGACTACGCTCGCACCGTATACCAGCTGTTCGGTGATAGGGTAAAGTATTGGATTACTATCAACGAGCCATATCAAGTCTGTTATCAAGGGTATGGAGATGACACGAAGGCACCTCGGTTAAATATTAAAGGTGTGGCCGATTATATATGTGGTAAGAATTTACTTTTGGCGCATGCAAAAGCTTATTATATATACTATGAAGACTTCAAGGCATCTCAGGGCGGAGTAGTATTTATAGCGTTCAGCGCACAATGGTACGAGCCTGCAACTGAGGAGGATATTACTGCTGCTAAAGAAACAAATGAATTTCTGGTAAAGACCCTTATTTAGTTACTTATATTTAAGCTTTCGTCAAATTTATACTCATTTCTTTCTTTGTATAGTGGGGCTATTACGTTCATCCAATATATGCCGGCGATTTCCCAGCGGTTATGAAAGAAAAGATTGCCGCTAAGAGTGCTGCACAAGGATATCCTAGATCAAGATTAATCGAATTTACACCTGAAGAAGTTGATTACGTAAAAGGCACTTCAGACATATTTGGGCTCAATCACTACGTAACTTCTTTGATATACAGAAACCAGTCTTCTTATGGCTACGGGACACCATCGCTATATGACGATTTAGACGCCGGATTGTATCAATTGGACGAATGGATAATTGGTGAATCGAATTTTACAAAGGTAACGTATAATAATTTAAAATATAAATGCCATGTCTTATAATTTTATTTAAATTTATATATCTTTTTATACCTTAAGTAAATGGTAAACGATGAGTGTTCCAAATTAACCAATAAGTATCTCGAGAATGTAAATGTGTCTCAGAAAGAAAGATTGTTTTCAAAATCTAATGCGTCGATTACAATTTTAGTCAGTTCCATGGGGCTTCTACAAACTGCTCACCAATATACGAGAGGTATATAACAATCCTCCCATTATTATAACTGAAAACGGATTTGCGTCTCGCGGTGGCCTTATGGACAATGATCGCATCACACATTTGCGTTCGTACATAAGTGCTATGTTAGATGCAATGGAAGAAGGTTCAGACATTAGAGGTTACACTGCGTGGAGTCTTATGGATAATTACGAGTGGATGTATGGTTACACGTAAGTAAATTAGTGTTTCATAAACTGGAAGAAACGTATAATGATGTAGGATATAACATATATGAATTGTTAAACACAGAAATAAAACTAAAGTCACAAGTAGTACAGATTATCGGCGTATCCTTAGGTGTTCTTCAAGGGTAATCTGATGCCTAAAAAGCGATGACTAATGAATCCGTCCATGGTAAGCTGTGGAATAGTAGGGATCTGTACCTAAATGGGTAGCGACCACCATGCATATAGTGATAGGCCTGTCACAGTTCTCTTTTTTTTTACTCGTTTCGGGATTGACCACTTTATATAGTGCTGCCGCGTAAATTTGGGGATGGCATCACAGTGCCGACTGATAATAAATTATAGACCTTTTGGTGATCGCCGTTATTTTTGGATTGCATTGTGCTTAACATTCGGTACAATAGGTACAAAAAAACATCCGTAGCCCAGTTTTGGGTTTGGTTCTAGGATAGGCACGATCTTGTCCCTATACACGACAAAAATGCGTATCAATAAAACACATAATAATCTGTGCGCACAATTACTTGTAGTTATGTAGCAACGATGGAAAGACTAACTAAATAACATTATTAATCAACTAACCTTTCCATTGTCATTATAATTTTTTTTTTATTGTATATAAATATATGTAAAATAGCACAGAAATTTGTAAGTAGTACACGACTTTATAGCAATGATTATTTAATTACGTTACTATTCAATAGTTTCACAGTTAAAGCTAACTAATTTTGCAGAGAACGATTTGGTCTTTACGAAGTAGACTACAATGATCCAGATCGCACACGCACTCCACGCAAGTCCGCGTTCATGTACAAAGAATTACTGCGCACGCGCACTCTTGACTTCAATTTCGAAACTGATACTATGGAGATGACAATCGACGAAGGTCATTGAAGATTTAAATAAACTATTATCATACACCTCTTTTATTTCAATATTGAATAATTATTTTTATTTTGTTTTATTATAATACTTGGATAATACTAATGGGTTGGTATCCATAAGTTATCTACATAGTTTTAACAATATTCTTATCCATGGCCTTATTAAATAATCAGAAGTTCTTGATATAATTAATAAAGTTTCAAATCACTAATCACTACTTGTCTAAAATTTTTGTAAGCGGTTTTCAATAGTTAAACAAGATTAAATATAAAATTAATTATGATACGCCTAAAATAAACGCAGTCTATTATCTCGAATCACTACATTTTCCATGTTCAACTAGTATACGATGTACTTATTTACTGCAGGACTGTATAAAAAGCGTTTTGTCACATATCGGTCTTATGACGTAAATTATGTTACAGTGTCGTTACACTAGTAAGTCATATTAACCTTAAAAAAATTAAGTTAAAGCTAAAAAAATATTCACGACTATTTAAGTAAGTCGAATTTCTTTTTTTAAGGATTGATTGTACGTGAGGGAAATACATGATGCCATATTGTAATATATATACGATGTATGTGTGCAAAATTCTGACGATTCGGAACTAAGCTGAAAGCCATTTAGAACATCTACACACATTTGTTAATGTTTTTTTTTTCGAACTGACCTATACTGTTAGCCTGGCAAGACCGCTACAGTTCCACCGGACTACACATTTGTTAATGATGTAATACCGACAGAGGTAAAAATTAATGTAATGTTATTACAAATAAACAACGAAAGGTCATCGACCGTGGGAATAGAAAATTAGGTATTAAAAATATCCCGTCTGAAACTTGTCAAATCGCTTGAATAATGACTCCTTTATTGAAACGGATATAAGCACCATATTCTAGACATAAGAGCGAATACGAAAAACGAAAAAAATCTTCTAGCGGCCTGTGACTACAGTGCTATAAGGTGGAAGTGTGATTAGTGAGTCGATTTGATTTTTGTGTGTACGAGAATAAAATTAATTTCTTCACGGCAAACGGCATTTGGTTTACCTACGGTCGTAACGGTAGTTTTGATAAGGCCTTACAACACTCCTCACCTGATCGAAATGTTCGGTTTCATGCAAATCGACACGGTCAGGTGGTGGAGTGTCTCGGAAACGTGCATCGCGTCTGCACAGTGGCAGAGGAACGAACAATGCTCGTCCCGGTGCGCACTCGAACAACTGCGTACCGCCGTGGACACCATCGCCGAGGCCGCACACGCTCTGCTCTAGCTCAACACCAGCAGTCGCTGTGTCTATAACGCATTATTTATCTAAACCTAACATTAACTTTTGCACACAGCTTTGCTCGCATTAATGAAAACTTATCGCTCAGGAACCGTAATATTTTCTGGATGAAAGGTACCTTATGTACTTTTCTGTATCCTAGAAAATTGTAAGCAAAATTTTCCTGATGACCGGTTGAATAGTTAAGGTGTGAAAGCGTAACAAACAAACTCACAATTCGCATTTATAATATTCGTAAGGATTCATGAATTATGATTAATTAGATATGAGTTATTGATTATATACAAATAATCTGATATATAAATTCCTTTATTTGTATATCTGATCGGATTTAACTAAAAATATATTTGAATTTTGATGTAATTTTTTAAATATCCCTTATGATTGTATGAGTGGGCTAGACCCAAATTACACAAAGTGGTAGACACGGACCCTCAAGGATCTATGGAACGATGAAAGTATCCGTGATATTTCACTAAAATGATTAAATCTCAAGTATTGATGAATATATTGAAACACATTTTTTCTTTTCCTTGAGTAATATATATTACTTTATAAATTCAAAATGTCTACATAATTAATTGAACTATCTACAAGCAATTATCTCACCAAATAGGCTTTATAAAATATTATCATTTTTTTGTTATGTAGAGGGGTCCATAACCGAAATAAAGAAGCGAAGTGGGAGAACGACTAGTCCGAATTATGATTTACGTAATTAATAAGACGTAGAGTTAGCGAAGCGCAAGGGCATTAGCTTGTTCTTAATAAAATAGGTTACCTAGAAGTAACAATAACTCATGTTCATTTGTATTGTATGTGCTATATACATAAAAGAGATAAAAATGATACGAAAGAAAAAATTGCAATGTAGTAAAAAGTTAAACTAGCGTTCTCTTTGAAATGTAATATACACATACCATCAATAATTCCTATCCATCGGACCACTCCGTAATAATGCTGATCCATATCAGTCGCAACTTCCACCAAGGATCCCACTCCTATATCCTCCTGCACGTGTTCCGGTGGCTTCGCAGGCAGGCCTACGGCACGTGGTGATCCCAACGCTGGAGAATCATACAACTCGTCAGGTGCATCCGTGCCGCATACATCTGCACGATGAATTATGAATCAAATACATTTTCTTCAAACGCAAACGTTGATTTATCTCCATTGGTCACGGTAACGTACTGTTTTCATATTCAAGTACACAAAGTGGTATTTCATCGATAGGTAACACCGGTAAATAGTGATAAGTATTATAAGACATAGTTAAGAATATGCACTGCGTTAAGATCGACAGCGGGGTCACCCACCGCTACACTCCGCTTCTATTATTAGAAACTAGGAAAAGTTAAAAACAGTCAATCTGTTGGACCTACGACGTGCGTTGTTGTATTATAGCGCTGGGTTGAATGGAAATAATGTGATTTGTTTGTCAATACAAGTAATCGTGGAGTGTTAAAGTGAAGTGAATGCGAATCTGATATACGTTAATATGAACAGAATGGTAAACCATATTATTTATTTTAATAATAATTACTTTTATATTAACGATAACTGAATATTATACTTCATATAATAGATATTATATAACATTGGGTATCGTATGTGTACATAAAATTATGGAATGCATTTTTATGACAAGAATACTACTGTCGTACATATACACTGTATACTTGTCGTAATGTTATCAGTGAGACGCAAATAATCTTGGCTATACCCGTCATTGTATACCAATAGTGAAAACAAGGAATTGTAACTCACATTCTTATTTATTTAACATATGTTGTTAAATCAACACACTTCATATTCATTTCTTGCACAAGACTTGTTTATTTTGAAATATATTGGACGTTCCAAATTCTGTATTAGAACCTTATCTCACTACAACTTCTATAATTAAAAGAAAAATTGTTTGCAACTGGAAACCGCATTGAGCTTGAAAGGAAATTTGATAACCAATTGATGTATTATCTAGAATAATATTTATTAATCGTGCAATCAGTGTTATTCTATCTGAATTTCATTTAATTTAGATGACCGTGTCCATTTTAAGATGTAACATATTTGTTTATTCAATATATCCCATATATATTTACTTTCCGCCGCTTTTAATATTAAGATTGATATAATATTTCGACTTACAACATTCGGTATTCACAATCTTATTTTATATAGTTTCAGTTTCTTTGTCGGGCCACACTACTGCGTCACGGCTATCATAATAATAATCGTACTTAGCTAGAAACCGCCTGAGACTTCATCCGCGTGAAATTACAATATAAAACTAAATAAGAAAGGGATATAACTTAGCGCCATCTAATTGCGAGTTACAGTAAAATAATGCCATCAAAGTTTATAAGAAAACATTTAGTACGCAAACTTTCCGGAGAATTGGATAAACGTTGTTGACATTTATAGATCTTCAGATCCATAATATGTATAAAACGTATATTTTTCTCTTATTGCGTATCAAATAATTAATAATATCGCAACTTGCTTTTACCGCTTTAAATTACTTTTTCAATCGAATATATTATATACGGTTCCTTTGGATATTTTAATTCTTATATTCATTATAGTACAACATATATCACATAATTAACAATAAAAGCATAATACCAAGAAATTACATATACATTCTAAGATTCCAAGCACATGCAGTACCACTATTGGGGGTGGCGCTTGAGACGCAACATGGTAAAACGCAGTTGGTAAGTGTCGGCAAATTTCGAAGAGCTGGCTAATACACTTATTAAATAGTAATTAAACTTTTGAAATAATATCACATATACTCACCAACTAATACTCCTGTCTCAACCTTTTTATAGTCGTGGACCATTTTGGATTTTTGTCGTGATTCTTCAGAAAGAGCTGAATTTGTTTGGACAGGTTTATTTCGTCGGCGTTCGGGAGTCAAATGATTTATAAGATTTACAGATTTCACACGATCATTTTGGGTAGAACGTTGCATAGTGTGAATGCGTCTGGAGGCCAGAGATCCATAGTCAATAGTTTGAGGACCACGAGGTGCTGGTGGCCAGCTACCGCCGATTAAATTGTATAAGTCAATCTAAAATATATTTTATATAGTTTACGATTTTACTGAAATACATATAAATTTAAAATATGAGTACAAAAACATTAACAGAACCAATGTAAAAAATGCGCAATATTAGAAATTAATGTTTTCTAATAACACACTTTTCACTTATATGTTTATTTCATTGTTGATACATAATGACTACAGCTTAAAACCAACTACAAGGTAATAATATTGAGATCACAGAGAATAGCATATATAATTTTTCCAATAATGTAATGATAATTTGGTTTTCCTTAGTCAAGCATCTTCTAAAATTCACTCAATACCACTATCATAAACAAATATCATTAACCATCACCAATTATTAGCATCCATTCCATTCGCTTCCCTATTAGTTATTACAAATCCCCATTATATACTATAAAACAACTTTCACCAACATCCATCTATTGGTAATAACACCAATTTGGCATGTGTTTTAAACAACTGTCCCAGCATATGTTGAAATGAATTTGTTTTGTTACTTAGTTATTTTTATTAGGTTCTGAGAATAACTTATAACACTTAAAATTATTATAGTTTCTAATAGAATAGAATGAAAGTTAATATTTTTTACATTTCTTTTCAGATTCTTTATATTCTTAATATATATCAGTTTTGTTCATCTCCAAATATATCTTACATTTAGTGACTAATTCACCATCATCAAACAGTAACATTAACATCCCTACTTAATTTATTGTTTAATTATTGGGTTGTTTAATTATTAGGCTTACAACTCTTTCATTTTTAAATATATCAACAAATTTTATAAAATTAATTCTTATATTAAATAAGAAATGGAATTACATTTCTCTCCCAAGAATAAGTTAATCTCTTAATAGTTAATGTCTTACAACAGACATGTCTCAAGTTATAAAGAACAGCAAGGGAATAAAATCCTCAAATGTACATTCAATTATAAAAATGAATTGTGATACAGTTTTATCACAATTTTGGTAGGTTATACAGGTAGTTTTCTTTATTAGACTTGGGATATTAGTATTGCATAACAGCATTTAACTAATATTATTTTTTTTTATAATTTCTTTTCAATTCAAATTACAAAATTGGATTATTTAAAAATATTCCGTACAATAATTAATGCATTTACATCAAAATAAAAGTTTTGTTCTAAAAAACTATTTTGTTCATTATTAATTCCTACCTATAATTAAAACAAACATATTTAATTTAATTAACTGAATCAAAATAAATTTTGTTTTTCTATTATAAATACTTTAATGTGTTTTATATTAATCTCTATGGTCATTATTATAGAATTAAGGTATAATTATAAGAAAGTATAATTTGTTTATCTCATCTCATTAACATTGATAATGATGAGAGCTAATCTGGTACTTAACATTTTTAATGCAAGATATATCAAGAAACATTTGATACATAAAACTCAATCCTGTATAACACAACATACTAAAAAAAATAAGTATATAAGTATAGTTTAATGCGAGCAACGCATATGTGATGCCTCTCATATCTCAGGTGTCCATAGGAGCCAGTGATTACTTACCATCCAGGTAACCTGTCTGTTCGTTTGCCTCCAATCCCATAAAAAAATGTCTATTTGTTTTATATATTATGTGCTCTTTTAATAAGAAAGAAAGAAAATTAAGAAAAGAAAATTGTAAAAAAAATATCTTTTTCAAATTGTACCAATAATATGTATATGTTTTTATTACGAAAAAGTAAGTGCATAGATAAATTACTCAGCAACATTCCCATGCTTAGAACATAAGGTTTCCTACCACTGATTTACAACAAATATTGCACACAGTTAAAGAAGTATTTTGTATAATATAAGAAATTTTATAACCTTTAGACTTTAGGATCAATAGTTAGTAGTTATGAACATAATCTTTGAATGTTTAGGTTAAACACAAAGTGCTATTTTAAATTGTTGTGATGTTAGTGAATCAGACAATTTTACAGAAACCTGTTGCTCCTCAATTCCACTCGAGTTCTTTTCAGGACTATCAGTATCTGAACGTGATTGATTTATGGCTTTATTCATTTTCATTTGCAGATAACATCTATTTTAAAATAGGAAAAAAAAATTAATTGTATAATTTTTATGGATTTAGTTTTACTCAACTAACATATCTGCAGTTTTTAATTGGAAATAGTATTTATTTTTTATTTTCATTATTTATATATACCCAAATTAAATGATTTTGTTTATCGACACAGACTTAATAATTAATCAACATCATAATAAAATTATCTGCCAAAAGCGAATTTGACGTTCTAAACACAGAGTAAATACATTTTAAACGTATGGAAGCAGAGACAAATAAAATTACTGTCTATAAAATTAAAAGTTGTTTATGACTTTGACATATTGACTGCGACCCTGTTGTGTACTATACCTACTTACAGTAGGTACCTACAGTATCATCTATATACAGTATATTGTAATCTACTCTGTCTGTTTATATATTTATGTGGACATTTAATTAATTACAACGAAGATAGAATGTATTCGTAAAACAGCTATTTGATACACAGCAACACAAATTACTAAGAGGATACTACGTACGTATCACAGGAATAATAGTGATTACAATACAATTCAGAGAAACTCTAAAATTTGGTTAGGGTCCTTTCTTATTTACTGTATTTCCTTTTCAATAAGATTTATAAGTAAATATACATAGTTATATGTGTGAAATAAAAAATATATTTTTCATTTCAAAATATAGTTGTTTTTCTGTAATATGTACATTTATCACAAATGGGGTTGAGTTATCATACAAATTATTTCGTATAAATATATTTGTTTGTTTTGTGTTGATGTAAAAGATGTTACTTGATATAAAAAAGTTAGGAAATTTTCTGTGTGACTAGTCTGTATGGATGTATTCTTAACAAAATATAAACACTGGCATTTATATAATAATAAAATGAAAGCTACTTAACAATTACATATTTGCCAAAAAAGGTAGTGATTTGCTTGTCAAATACAAGGGACAGTAGTACTTTGCATAGCCATCCATCAATCATCTATGACTTTATTTGCTCTAAATACAATATAATGTTAAATAAGACTAACAATAGTTTATTATTGAATATATTAAGGGATAATATAGTAAAGTATTAATGAAAGAATTTTGAGAATTGGATTACTACTTATTTAATAAGTGTATTCATCTTTTATAGGTTGTCCCAGATACAATGATTCGTCAGGGTAGCATAGATGATATAAATGCACAGCAATTTTTAAAAATATCAAACTATGAAGATACAGTTAGACAACTGGATATATATTATGCTATTGGTAGGTGTGAATTTTGTTGGCTTTTCAATAATTGTTATGTTAGTATGTCTTTCTTCATATTAAAGAAACAAACAAATATAAAAGCCATTGTAACCAAGAAGTATATGTAAAATATACAAATTATTATTTTAATAGAAAATAGGGGTGTATAAATTATAAAGAAAACTTTGTGATGTTGTAAATGAATGATTCCTATCTTAATTAAATATTTTGTTTTAAGTGATCCTTTTCATGCATATTTTAGAAAAAAATAGTACATCAAATTTAATAAAATGTAATTCTTTATTATAATATAGTTCCTTCAATAAGTCCACCTATTTGCATACTTATATTATTAATTATATAACCTATCAAAAAGAATAACATGGTAAAGTAGTATCTTTTAAAAATTAAATAAATTATAAGAACTGGCTCTTATGTGCAGAACATAGTTAATCTTTGGTGATAGATTTCAAACAAAAACTCAGTAGCCAGGATATGTCTTACCATTACAATATGATCTCATAGTAATGGTATGGTACCCTTTACTAATATTCCAGGCCCATTATAGAGCTTGAAGACACATCAATGGACCTCGTATTAAATATTATTACCAAGAGCTATCATTAGTGTAAATAAACTGTTATTTTAGTTTTAGATGAAGGATATTTAGATCTAAAAAAGCTATCCCTATTACTGTCTCACTTTGTGTCCATAAAAGTGTTTTTGTATTCTTAATATCTCATCACATCAGTCTTTAAGGGACCTATTTCAGGGCCATAGACATCTTCCTCAACAAAGGTATGGGTATAAGCACTATATTAGCCTCTGACGAATTTCTGATTTGAAACACAACAACACATATAAGAATATTTCTCTATTTAAGGTTTCGTCACGATGTTTTCTTTCACTGTTTGCTGCTAGTGTTAACATTTGAAATTAGTAAATATACTTAAATTAAAAAAAAATAGTTGGTACATGCTGAACTTTGAACCAACAAACATTGTATTGATAGACCACTGCTCAAACCACTCAACCATCACAACTTGAATCACCTTTTATTAGCATCTGTTAATTCAAATAAAATTACATTATTAAATTCAGCCTTTTCATGATTTTTGTTAATCTGTTTCAGTTAAGAGACAATTATTAAGATTCCAGAGCCCTATCACAGGATTATTTCCAGTCTTGTCATCAGATCTGCATATTGGTAGTGTGAGGGATAGTATATATTGTGCAGCTGCTGTCTGGGGTCTTTACCAAGCTTACAGGTTTTCATTTTTGAATATATCAAATATGTTTAATAAATTACAAATAATTCCAATATGTTCCTTGTCCCTTTCACTATAATTTTAATTAGGTTTACTTGGAAACTTACTATCTAAATAAATCAAGATTTTCTATATAAACGAAATGATAGAAATCTACTCTAGTGCATGCTTCACTCACTAACTATTGAATAGATTTCTAAGTCCTTCTAGCTATCTGTCACCCTCAAGACGAAAATCTGATGCCAAGCACATGTTGGTGTGTTCCAGCAATTTCACTTGAGGACCAGTCCCCTCTAGGCTTAGTGTGTTTACCATTGTTGATCACATAGTCATTTAACATCAGAAGAGAATGTGGTCAAACACTGAATCCTTTAAAGTATTTTAAAAACACCTATGCTGACTGTCAGTGGATTGCAAATCTTTCAGTGGTTGTTGATATTTCCAGATTACACTATACATACATTCAATGCTGTGCCATCACATTTGTCATTTAACAGTTTAAAAAAATATGTTCCTTCGATTAACATTGTAATACATAATTTTGTATTCTTTTTACAGGCGTATTGATGATGATAGAGGGAAATCTCATGAGTTAGGTCAGAGTACAGTGAAATGTATGCGTGGTATATTAGAATGTTGGGTAAAGCAGGCGGCGAGAGTGGAAGCATTCAAGACACGGCAAAGTGCAGCTCATGCACTTCATGTAAAATTCCACATAACAACCGGTGAACCGGTATTGTCAGATGAACAATATCATCATCTCCAAATAGATGTTGTATCTTTGTATCTTATATTCCTTGTTCAGATGATCACATCTGGACTCCAAATAATTTATACACAGGTATTTTTGTTTGTTTTATAATTGGGCGAGTGCCTTAAGCGCACTCCTTAGTAATCCGGTGAAAGCGAACAGCGTAGTCATTTTGAAAAAAGAACAAAAAATGTTTTCTATTTTTTGTTTCCCTATAAACACGGGGGCGCTTAGAGGCAATGATAAAAAAACGAAATACAATTTGCGTTGAAAATTCCTTTCTCATTAAATAGATTTGCACTTTGTAATTTTGTCTATTAAAACGTTATTTTACGCTCGATGAATCTAACAGTTTGATATCTTTTATCTATATTATATTTAGGATGAAGTAGCGTTCGTTCAAAACTTAGTGTACTATGTGGAACGTGCATACAGAACTCCAGATTATGGAATGTGGGAGAGGGGCTCTAAGTACAATGATGGGAAGCCGGAAATTCATGCTTCATCTATTGGTTTGTTTTTTGTTACAATATCCATATTCATTTTATAGTTAATATCAAATGATAATTTCGATTGAATAGGTATATACAGTTTAATTTTTATAGGTATGGCTAAAGCAGCCCTTGAAGCTATCAATGGATGCAACTTGTTTGGTGATAAGGGTGCATCATGGAGTGTCGTCTATGTTGATATCGATGCACATAATCGCAACAGAAGCATTTTCGAAACTATGCTTCCACGTGAATCCAGTTCGAAGGTATGTCATCCAAATTAATTTACTCAATCATGAGATATATATATATATATAATAATTTTTAGTTTTTAGAAGTTATTTTATTGCGTAAATAATATCATACTCACATAACATTAAAATTAAATAGAGTTCATTATCATTTAATTGCATAGCTTAAAATATTAGAAATACCGGTATTAGAGGAGAGTAAAAGGGACCCATACGCGAGTTTTACGGTGTAAGGGCCCTTGCTTCTAGAGCTACCTTCATAGTATTTTTTTTTAATGTAATTTAGAAAACGAATCGAAGATAGAAAACGGATAGAAACGGCTCTTCGTTTCTGGAATTTATGCGCCTAGAAGTGTATACTAATTTAGAGATAATACTAAAGAAATATTGCTTATTTGTGATTTCGATTGAAACACCGTTTGAATATACAATATATAACGTTTATTGACACTGCACAAGTTATTAATTGTTATGCATACACACAAAGAATTTATTATCACGTCGGTTATACAGTAGGTAGCTTACAAAGTTTATATACAACATTTTATTGGATACTTTGTTTTATGATTACAAATAATCGCACACACAGAATAATAGTTCTCGTAACGGAGATCGTAGAGGTAGTTGTCTATCCCCAAGCGACGCTTTGTTGTGGCGTTCCTTTTTGGGGTTGCGAGCGTACAAAAATGATGTTTCGTCGAGACACGCTACAGTCATCTAGAAGTACGACATTAAAGACTGTTTCGTTAAATTCATCTTTATCACATTAGATGTGGATCTTGCACGTCGTACTTACAATGTGACATTTGAATTTGTTACGAATATATCACCTATATTGACAAAGCGAATGAAGTAAATTGCGACGATAATGTTTGATTGGTAATATAATCAGGGCGCCTAAATCAACATAGATTCAGATCGTGCAATAATCTAGAGTTTTCCTTGGAAGAAAACGTCATGATAAAACGGTTACTTGATGGTAGGTAGAGTTTTTTTAATGCTCACCTAGCTTGCAAGCTTCGTCGAAATGAAAATCCATTGTCAAGCCACTATTGATGTGTTTCAACTACTGCACTTGAGTCACTCGTCTTCTCCAACGTTTAAATCCGGCCTTAGTTACTGCATTACAGTATTCGTCATTAAGGTTACATAGTAATTATATACATGTGAACAGAAACAAAATGACAGTGTCTTTAATAGAACTTCCTTTTTGTGTAATTTTCCTTTATTTTAGGGGGTTGACGTTGCTCTGTTACCAACAATATCGTTCCCAGCGTTTGCAACCCACGAAGAACACTTATGCCAGTTAACAAAATCGAACATATTGAGGCGATTGCAAGGGAAATACGGTTTTAAAAGGTTCAGCCGCGATGGCTATAAATGTGTCCTCGAAGACCCGAACAGGAGATATTATCATGAAGGTGAATTGAAAAATTTCGAAGGAATAGAGTCGGAGTGGCCTCTGTTTTATGTGATGATGATAATCGATGGCGTGTTTCGTACATTGCCCGACCAAGTCGAAGAGTACCAAAAGCTATTGAAAGCGAGGATATACATGGATGAATATGGAGGTACAATTTTAATATTTTTTTTTACTTCTTAGTATTTTTCGGTGGTCTTTTGTTAAACCCGTTTCATATAATTTCAATTGGGATCAATTAAATTTACAGTTTGTCTAATACCAAATTGAGGTCTATTGCATTTTCTATAAACAGGAAACTATTTGATACGTTTCATATTAGTTACTATTACATTATTATGTATTTTAATTTCAGATCCTGTTATACCATGGTACTACTATGTGCCCCGGGAAGGAGTGGAGAGTGAACGTTCTGAACCGAACTCTGTTCGTAGATTGCCAGCCAGTAAGTACAAAATATATAATTAGATAAGAGTGTTTGGTGGCAGAATTAGGATTCATTTTTAGTTTTTGTGAAGGTGAATGAAGAAGGGCTGATGAATTCATTGAACTCATCGTGAACAATTTTCGTGATAATCCGCATCAATCCGTGTGTAAGAGAGCCTCTATTATAGAACTCCTAAAAACGATTATGCATGAAATTTTGAAAAGAGGTCCTTATTAAACACTCCCTTTTTTATTTACATTTTGAATAGTAATTCTACCACCGGACACATTTATTAATAACAAAGATGTTTAAATTATTTACCATTTAAGACAAAGTAAATCTGCATACCAAATTTTTTTTTAATATACAATAATATAATTCCAGGCCAACCGGGAGATAATGAAAACAAAGGTAAAATTAAGTTGAAATTAAAAGTCGCTAACTTTTGTCTCTTCTAACATTTCATGATTTAGCTTCAGCACTGTAATTAACTTAATTTTACATTAAGCGCTATAATTCAGCATTACAGTCTGCCTTTTATTACTTGCTGCCTTTAAAAATAATCAAATGTATTTTATAACTTGTTACATAACTGAATCTTCTGGCTTTTTTCTAACATAGGGAGATCCTGCAATGTACACCCGCTCCCTCGCGGGAGAGGTAGGTCGTGTCAGACTTTCACCGACTAATAATACCCCATGATGAATCATTTGTCAAACTAATGGGGGCTCCGCCCACTGACCGATACTGTCCGATCAAACTGTCTCCTCGTCCACCAAACCAGTGCAATGGAAGAAAGGTCCCCACTCCTTCGCCCCTTGGTCCGGCTTTACAATGAAGTAAACTTCTTCTCCAACTGCCACACACCAGTGATTCTTAATGAGGTTGTCTCCTCTCTGTAACTTGTTTACGTGGTTTTATCCCAGGGTAACTTTTAAATTAGATTTCCTCCCCCTTTCCTCGCCGTAATGTCCCTCTGTAACTTTTTAACGTGGTTTTACCTCGCGGTAACTTTGTAAGGAGCTTTTTTCCTTCACCCTCGTGACGGGCGTGCCGAAGCAGGCCTGTCATAACCAGATAAGTAGAGGGATACCGTGAGGGACGCCGTCTGCTTAGGTATACGCTCCGGCCTGGTACTGGATACCGACTCCCAGGAATGTTATTGGCTCTTCAGCCTAGATCCGCAGTGTTCTGCGAGAAAGGGTCACCTTGAGTAGGATGTGGCCTTTCACCACGCACTACATATCTGGGCAGAGATGAAGGCTTTTCTAAAGGGAGTTATTCACGCGTGTCACGAGGTACAAAAATAGGCACCCAATTGGGAGGTCCTATGTTTATCTTTTTCACTCCAGGCGCTCCAACATCGTTATTTGGCCCAATCCGCATGTTACCGACCAAGGTAGTGCCCCATAATCCTGAGCTAAATACGTGCTTACAATTTGTCATTGTATTCCACACACAACTTATAGTTTCAAATT
The DNA here is from genome assembly GCA_035772565.1 of Antheraea assamensis. Lineage (NCBI taxonomy): Eukaryota > Metazoa > Arthropoda > Insecta > Lepidoptera > Saturniidae > Antheraea > Antheraea assamensis. Next base: position 5,888,133 of record JAQQSE010000064.1, on the reverse strand, counting down.
AACAATATATTTTTTTTATTGTATAATTAACAATCTTCTTTATTATATTTTCTTAATTAAGAAACAATTCTTTAATAATAAAATGTCACAAAAAATAACTCTTTGTGCTAACCATCAGGTACTATAATGCAGTTTTTTATCAATTCAATATTTATTTGTTAATGCTTTGTATATTATGTACTAAGACTAGTTGAATGACATCAGTACTAACATTTTTATAACAAACTGATACATTATCACGTATATATCAGTTAAATCCTTCCACATTCGATTGTAGTTCATAGAACATGAACATACTTACTGATTTAAAAATGATTGGTACCAACAATGAGTATTTTCTTAACTGTAAAGAAAACATTATATAATAGTTAATAACGATACGTAAAATAGTGACGTAACTATACTGTCCGGGGTACACGATAAATTTATTTGATGGGCCATTCTTTCAATGTAAAGCTAGGAATCCCCAAAGTTCGTAGGCCTACAGACAATTTGCTCGCCATATAACTCAATTGTGAGGCCACTGACGTAAAATGAGTTCTCAGTCACACCCAGCATCAGTTCTGTACTCCGTTTATGGGAAGCTTCCTATACCAGGTTCGATATGAATTATATCTAATTTACTTTATTGTCGTGTTGACAAAATAAGTTTGACGATAATCATATTAGGTACAGTCTTTAGCTAAGATAATTTTTCGCTGAATTTCTTACTTCAGTTATATTCATTAGCGTCCACTGCTGTGACTTTCTAGTATAATACACGAGTTTGTAATATTAGAACCAATATCAGACGCAATTTCTGATAAATAACGAACTATCCTACGTTTCCCGAAACTATAAAATCTTGCCAAGAACTCTGAAAAACGAATACATATTAGGATAGAAAGAAAGAAAAAAATATGTTTATTGTAGCATAGTACACAGTACAGTAGCGTAATACACGGATAATACAATGCTTAAAAAATAGAGTTACAAAGATAATTATAACCTAAAATAAATAAAAAATTAAACATTACAAGATATTAAAATGATGCCATTGTATTGCTAAAATGGCGCACAATTCAGCATGAGTTGGCTGCAACCATAACAGGTGACCCCAACACTGGTATTCAATTGTGACCAAGTGGGTTTAAATCACTGATCATTTAATATGAAGTTTATAATAAGTAGACGTATAAGTAAGTATATAGTAAACACAGTAATAAATAAGTCTTAAAGATAGACGTTTACGTGGATACGTTTTCTGGTTTTAAATGCGTAGCTTCAGCACTTATACTATTTCCTAGCAGTATGTTCTATTGTACTGCTTGATACTATAAATATAAAATAACATAAAAGTCAATTGGATTTACGATAGTAAAAGCATTAAAAAGAAACCAAGTGTTGTATAAATAATTTGATTCACAACACTTAATATATAGTACCTAAAATTTGTGAGCGAAGCAAAATAGAAATTTGAAGCTTACTGTTTAAAAAAAGTAGTACTTAAAAAAGTCAAAATTACATTAGAAGAACTGACATATTTACTCAAAAATAGAAAGAAGGTTTATGTTAGGTTTTCTTGTCATTGCATGTTATTATTCTGTTGTTTTATTACTTCATCAGCCACAAACTTACACAGATTGATTGTTTCAGATACGGGTGGTCTATTCTATGGGCCCAGTCATTGTTCGTTTTAGCTCAGCTATTAACCGGTGGACTCCTCCATGTTAATGAACTGGATCCAATTAGACGGTATCTACCATCATACAATCGACCACGACGCGCTGGAAGGTATTCTGCGTTTCAGGTAAATGATTGTTACATGATCTTACGTACTTATTGGTCAACAATATTTCAGAACGAATGTTATAAAAAAATAAAAACCAACATTTAAAGTGACATTGAAATTGTTTGTGTTTCAAATAAGAGTATAATAGCGTTTGAGCCAACTTCACTCACTAGTAATCAAAGTTGTATTACGAACGAGAAACATGAAATATATATTTTTATTACAAATACGAAATTAATAATTTGCATTAATAAAGCGAAAACGGAATATCATATTTATATAAAGTAATTAAAATTCATTTGAACATATGCCATAATAAAAATGACATGATATAATTTCTTTTAGATAAAGATGAAGACATGTCTATGTTTATAGTACTATTATTAAAGTATAAGTAAAGGTAATTTCAAAAAAAAAATACCTTAGTATGCCGCTGGCTATGCGTATCTACTTAATTTATTATTACTATACTCAATAACAATAAAATTTTAATAGAAATATAAGTCTTATTACGTCATAAATTTTATGTCAGTCATGTAATATACAGTATAATTTATTTTTCCGAACTTATTTATACTGAAAATGCAGTTGAAATACGAAGGAATATGGCGGTTTGACAATTATTTTCTTATTTGAAATCTATTATTGAAACCAAAAGATAACTGCAACTTTAACTTAACAGATAATATTTTTCCCAAACTGTTCCTTATTATATATAATTCGATCATATCAGCTGATACTATCCTTTTATTGGTCTTGATACCATAATTAAAATTCTAAAATAATTTTTATTTCATGCTGCAATCTCAGGCCAAGCCGGCATTTGTAAGTATTAGGCGAAACTGATATGGCAGATATATTAGCATGTGTCATGAAAAATAATTTTATTATAACTATATCTTACCTTGCATGACGTCACTATTTCTTATATAATGTTTACATCGAATATGCTTAATGTTGCTGTAAAGCTTATTCACCTACTTCTGCATTCAGGATCCGATATTGAAGTGCCAAAGCCAAAACGAAACAAAAAAATTGTGCGATTTATATTCAAAATTAACAGCAAAGTATTTTAAGGTTATAAAATGTTACCGATAAGTTCTTTCTATATATGTATAAAATGTTAGGTTCGAAACAGTTATTATTCCTTTAAAAGATGTTGTATCGTGGTTTAACGAAACTGAATTTTGAGTAAATATGTTAGTCTACTAAAAATTCCCTAAAGTTAGAAACATTATTTTATATTTTTTTAAATACAATTTCAGGGTAGTCTGAACAAATTTTTATGCCACCTAAAATGTCTTGGATTTTTATTTGTATGATAAATGTCAAATGAAGATACCTAATACAAATTCTTGAAATCTAATAATATTTATGCAGAATTTCCATAATGCTTAGTAACAACAAAATTCAAAACGGTTAGCTAAACTTTAAATATCAAAGACATGTTGCATCTAACTCCTAGTTACCAATGTTTCTACTAGTCTAAGAAACTTGCTCAAAATTCGTTATGGACTCTAAAGCCATCAAAGCTTGCTTCAAAATATTACCTACTCCTCTATGAATAGTTTGGCATGAAACACGGTATGCAAAGCCAATTTTATTGTATGCATCTGTAAACATACTTTATATTAGATATAAGACAATTTTCAAATGTTGGACTTTATCCAATAATAAATTGCAATAAATTATCTATTACTGAAGGAAATTTTGTTCTTTTTCCATTGTGCTCATCATGAATGAGCCTGTTAAAAATACCTTACTATAATGCAGTTATTATAGTTTTGTCTAATTTTATTCTTCATATATGGATGGTCGCGCCCAGGATGTTAAAGGTTGCCGTCGCGTCCCGTTTTTGTTAATTAAAAGACTTTTGACGTTTCATTAACACACGTGATGTGTACTTTACAACCCAAAATTAGTATGGAAAGAATAATAAACATTTACTTTTCACATCCCTTGGTAAGCCTTACAGGTGTGTAAAAGAGCAAAGAGAATAAGTACTGCAAATTAATGCAATAGTAATATAGTAAGATAAGCAACATTAATCATTTATATGGTGTAGAAAAGATATGTCATACATTAAGTAACCCTCGAATTCTGTAATTAGCGAGGATATATCTATATCTATACATATAATAAGAATGTAAATCCAACGTGTCTGTACTTTTTCGATTTTTGAGAAAAAAATTGTTGCAGGTGTCTAGGAATAAGTAATAAAATCCATTTCTACCATTTTTAGAAATGTCTGTCTGTCTGTCTGTCTGTTTGTTTGAAAAGGCATCACTGGTAAAGTACTAGATTTCTGATAAAACTCCAGCAAGAAAATAATCAAGCATATTCCGGAGCAACATAAATTTTTTGTTTCATTAAAATCGGTACACTCTATCAAAAGTTATTGTAATTTTAATGACGACGGGAGTTAAGTACGAGAGAAAAATAGATAAGTAAATGGACTTTATACTCTTCCAAAAACCAAAGTATTTTATAACATAAATAAAAATTACCACAGTATTACATTACTAAGACATAGAACGAAAGAAAAATGGTGAATATTTAATTTTCACATAAATAAATATTAATAACCTACGAAGTTCAGTAATTAATTAATACGCATTATTGCAAATAGATGGCGCTTAACTGCCATTTCCTAAATCTATTACTACTATTATAATATACATTCTAAAAATTGGCCAATTACATATGTTACATATTTCTATAAATTACTAGCGTTGACTAGAGTTAGAGTTAGACTAGTTAGTTAGACTTAGAGTTAGAGTTTAACTAGAGTTGAGCTATCCAGTCGATACTGGTGGACGATACTGAAGACGCGGTAGGTGGCGCAGGAGTGGACTGAGCCTTCTGAGGCTGGAGCTTGGCTTTAGGAGCCGTGGGAGCTGGCGGGGAAGGCCTTACGCGCCAAGAGAGCGCGCTCGGCGTGTGTGCGGTTGCTGCCGGTGCACTGGAGGTTCCCGGCAGATCAGGAAAAGCCTTCTGGCTTTGTATGGGCGAAGGCGGAGGCGGTTGCGTCCGAGACGGTGGGGCGTGCTCCCTGGACCCGGTCGCACGTCCGCCGCGACGGGGACGGGTCGTGCGAAGCGCGCGGGGACATCCGCGATAGTTCGCAGTATGACCCGGTCGCTCGCAGAGGACGCAGCTGGGAGGCTCGGTGGACTCAGGAGTGTGGGGGCACTCCCTAGTGAAGTGATCCCCGAGACACTTAACACACCTGGGACGCAGGTTGCAGTGCCGGGCGGAATGACCGTACACCTGGCAGTTGTGACACTGCGAGGGTACATAGGACTCGCGAGGAGGCTCCTACATAGACACGGGAGAGGCCGCACAGCAGAGCTGAGGCCGAAAATGGCCTTACCTTCCACGGTACGGTCCAGTGTAACCAGTACTAGGTTGAAGGGGGCCTTCGTACGGGGGTGGTACATGCGCTGTACGCTCCGGACTGGAAAGTCCTGACCGTTCAGACAATCGGAGATGTCGTAGTTAGAGAGTTCAGAAGGAACTCCACGAATGACGGCACGCAGGAGACGCTCATCCTCGAGAGCGTGCGTGAAGAAAGGGAGTTTTCGCTCCCGGAAGTACTTGGTGAACTGGCGATGCTCATCGGGGGTCGAGACTCTAATAGAGATACCGGCAACAGTGTTGACAGCGGACTTGTAGAAAATCTCTTTAGACTTAAGGTCGTCCGAGATTTCCACCCAACGGGCTTTGTCACGGAAGGTGACGTGAGGTGGTGGGCGTGGCTTCTTAGCCGCGACCACGAGCTCCGCAGGCGGAACTTTAGCCGAATTCAAGCCAATGCAGAGGGCGCGGGAGAGGCTTGGGGCACCCGAACGCCACCTACATTGGACTGCTTTGGGACGGAAAGTCCTGCAGCCGAGTCACTATCGGACGGATTCACGGCGCGTGGGCGTTTACCGCAGGCACGTAACGGTTGTAAAACCGTCGTCATCGGCGGGCGTGGTCGCGGGCGCGGTCGCGGGCGCAGGCACGGTCGCGGCCGTGGTTGAAGTCGCGGGTGCGGCCGCGGGAACGACGTCGAGGTCCATGTCGGAGTCGACGTCCGAGACATTCGCGAACGGGTTCTCGGAAAAACAGTGTGGGCTTACGGCCGGAAGGATTGCGCGCGAAGATTTTGCGGAGTCTATTGTATTCGGAGACCAGTAGACGGTCTTCCTTCTCAACGAACATGTGAAACCGGAGTAGTTCCTCTATATGGGCGACATCTTCAAAGGCCGGAGGGGCACGCGGGGGCGCGGGGGTGGACATGACTAAACTCCCTGCCTGAGGGGCAGGGGGATGCGCCTAAAATTTAACGGACAATCCGTATCCGGACCAAAGGGACACGCGACGCGAAATCTTCTGTCTTCGTATCTGCACACACGGCGCGGCACGAAGAACGAAGCGCTGCACGGCACACTTCGCACTGCACGACTCACGAAGCGCAGCACGAAGCACGACGCGTTGCACGGCGACTCGACGTACTGCACTCAGTGTGCACTGCTTCGCACTGAAAAGTGCGATTTAAATGGTACACTGATAGAGGTGCACCGTCGCTCTGAAAAGAGCGTGTCGATTGACATGACTGGTTTGTTTTCCGAATCGATGGTAGTTTTGACGTTCATAAGCATCTTCTCAGAGCCTAAACTGAATAAAGTATTTTTGTTTAATTCTACTAAGTATAGTTTTAGACGCCCAACTACATTGAACAGAGAGGAACGCTGATTCTAGTACATAGTACATTAATATAGTTAGCTGATCATATAATATTATGAATGCAGGGTATAGCTACGGATTTGGTAGTGCAAGTAGTGTTGATTGCGGAGTCGATGCGATTACAAGCGATGATGGGGACATATGGCATACAGACACAAACCCCACATGAAGTTGAACCGGTGCAGGTAAAATACTTTTCCGAACTATTTCATAATTTATTATTATTGTTTCCAACTACAACATTAATGACCTTATTATTTTATTAACCTAATAGCATTTAAATATACTCTATATACGAGCACTTAACATACATTAGCCGCTGTTAGAGCCCTAATTATCAATTGTAAAAATTAGAGAAAAGTATTCTAAGGAAGTGGTAAGAAGGAGTTTCGGGGAGCTTACACTGAAAACGTTGAGTAAAGCTTATTAGATGCATAAAAATAACGTATGGCTTAAAAATGCCTACAGAAAAGTCATGGATGGAGTTATCTCCCAAGAAGAACGTACAGTATCATTTTTATATACAATTTAAAAAGTAATTGGTTTTATCTTAAAGTTGATAATTTAATGTAGAATGAAATATCTTTACCAGCATATAATATCTTGAAATGTTTCAAATTATAAAAACAGTTATTTGTATGAAAATTTTAACGTAGCTATTAGCAAACTGTTGGTAAATATGAACGATATGATTAGCTAGAAAACGCAGTGCGTGAATGAAATGACGTTTAATTATGGAGTGTAGAGGTAAGGGAAACCATCTCATATGGGGAAAATGTTAAAAAAGTGTCTATCTCTAAGCACTAAATAACTGTTCGAAAATTCTCCAAAATCACACTAGCATAGGCAAAGGGTATGGTTAGTCCGAAGTAATTTTGTAATCATAACGTAAAATTACTGCTGTAAGAAAACTAGGAAAGTGATAGAATTTTTGTGAACTTTATATCATAGTGATTTTCGAGTGTATACTGTTATTGATTCATAGTTATCATTTTAGTTATGCTATTTTAGCATTCTCACTGAACATTTGGGGCTAAATAAATTATAGTTTAAAAGTGTGTTTTTTTAGTTTTATTCAACTATAATTTATTTTTCGCTTTTTAGTTCGATTTGCTTTAAAACAATTGTCTTTAATATGTACAGATGTGTTAATAGTAGCATCTTGATTTCGAAAACATATTCAAAGATTTCTATCGCATGCGTAGTTCGCGCACTAGTACTATCTCTCTTGCTCTCATACGAAAAGAACTTTAAGAATCCTGGCGAATCTAATCAGGATAATCGGACATTTTTCGAATTATTACATTGTCATGGGTTTTCGACGAGTGTGCAAAGTTTGATTCATATCTGATCGTTCAAAGTGGGCCAAAATCACGTTCAAAGATTCAGTTACATTCATACAAACAGGTGAAACTAATAAGAAGCGTGTAAAAAAGGATACCTTCCCGAGTTTTCTTTTCAAAATTAATATGTTATAATCTTCTCGCATACCAACAGATATGCAGCTCGACACAATTGGTCCACGTCTACAGGGAGTTGGGTGTATGCCAAAAATTAAAACTCACCGGACGTCCGATTAGACCAGTTGGGTCTCTTGGGACTAGTAAGGTACTAGAATTAATCATTATCATTTTTTGTACATATAACAAAATAAACTGATATAATATGTTGATAATAAAGAATATTTCTCACGTAGATAATTAAATGCTACTTTAAAAACAATCGGTACAAATACAGATATAAAATTGAATATATTCACTATTACATAGAAAACGATATGTACAGTAGACTATGCCAGTTATTAACACCTTTAGACTACTCTATGGTTATGATAGTCATGTAGTCTTCTCTTTTCTCTTCCTTTTATTACTCCATTTTCGCTTTAATGTCCAGAATTTTGTGTGTGTGTTTATAACACGAATTGGTGCGTGATTCCACGTATCTATGAGTCACCATACTGCCTTATTAGGTGCTACGAGTTTATACGCGATGTTTCTAGAGTATATTAAATTTATCCAAACTTCAGTGTTCAGAATTAGTATATTTATTGTATAAGTCGTAAGAATATCAAGAAAGAATGTCTCTCAAATTCCCAGTATGGTAAAGTTTTTTCCCAAATAAAACTTATTTAATTTTCAGATTTATAGAGTTTGCGGTATGACTGTACTATGTTATCCGCTTATATTTGAAGTCTCTGAGTTTTACCTTTACCGAGATATGGCGTTGCTCATTGACGATATTAAAACGGAACTCCAATTTGTTGGCAAGTAAGTTGGTTTTTCTTGGCATTTACGTATATTAAGTCGTATTAACATTAGTAATGAACTAGATTTTTTGTATATTATAATTTCATTTTAAACCTAAATGTACGTAACATTTTATCTAGAATGTCCGACGTTAATTTAATTTCAATACTTATCTATTATAAATAAATAAAATTATAGAAGTCTGGCGTTGTACGCGCATCAATCAAAAATTCAATATCTTTTTTTATTGGTCTTCATCTAAAAGAAAAATTATTACGATAACTTCATTTATTATAAAATTATTAAAGTTTTGAGAAATAACGATTTCGATAAGCAATATATGTAGTTTGTTTCGCCATGGAGAGGTGGGGCAAGCGGTGTGGTGCTTATGTTTTTTTCTCTATATATTGTTAAGATATTAAACGACGGAGGCGAAGTCAAAGGTATTAGCTAGTTTGGAAAATAAATGTATTTTATTGAATTTCGTACCTATTGATGTGGTTCTCAAGGTATTGGCGTCTCTCCGGACGTCCGACCGTATGCCTTTTAGTTCGAGAGGAACACATGCGTGACCCTCACTTCAAACAGATGTTGGATTTGTTCGCGATGCTGAAGAAAGGACACTGCGACGGTGTCAAGGTACGCTTGGGAAGACTGCAAAATTTGATCTCAAGTTCTTGTATGGGTGAGTTAGTTTTTCACCATTTATTGATATATGTTATGACCGATTTTACCATTTAACCGGTACGATATTATAAAATTTGGTCGTATTTTTATAAGCAAACATCAAAAGCAGAATGTCAGTCTAGATGCCTGTTGCTTTCCTTCATCTACTACAAATAATTTTATTAATTATTGTTAGCATAAAAATGTTTGTTGCATAATGAAAAAAAAAACCTCTCTTGTAGTCAAGTTACTAATAATCCTGTTGTGGTAAATTACGTTAACAAATCGTACAGCTATATTGCCGGAAAAGGGGCGCTAAGAAAAAGACAAAGCGGAGAAAAATCGATACGTCTATAGCTTAAGCCGTTAGCGAAGTACGTTTAACTCGCGTTCTTTGAATAAGTATAGATTAAGAGCAGAAACTCATTGGTGAACAAAGCAATAGTGTTAGATGCACAATTTTTTCTTGATTCCGAATATGTATAGAACTTAATATTGCGAAAAACGGGTAGATACACCCCACTTTTTTTTCGGACGACAGTATAATAGTGGCTTTTATCGTATTATTTATCTATTGGTAGTTATCGTTCCAATTGAAATCTGTCTACATTTTTATACTAACATTACATAGTGACACAGCACTTTGTATATAGCAAGCATAGTACAACCCAAAACTCCATCGGCAGATACAGCCGCGCGTCCTCATACTGGTCGGTAAGTTACTCGGCAGCTGGACATACTCAAATGTGATAAACTTAGAGTCACTTGGATGGGTTTTTAGGATATAGATACCTTCACGCTTTATTACTGGATATATCGCGTTCCCAATGCAAAAATGGGATGTATATGAAATTTATACGCCAAATGCTTTTGATCTTGATCCTGCAAAGTAGACCTTTTGTAAGCTTTAAAAAAATCAAAGCCAAAAAAAAATATTTTTTACGCCCTTTTTGGCATAAAACCCTATATAACTCTTGTGATATGCCTTTTTTATATATGTGCACACGATATATCGACAGATTCCGGACCGTGTTAACCGAAGATAAACACTACTACGATTGTTGCACTATACTAGTAGAGTCTCTTTTAATTAATTTAAGCAGTTACTAGGAATATTTTTGGTGTATGATACAGAACATTTGGACTTTATGAGTCAAGGCGAGTTTCCTTCGGAGATGTTCACGCAATTCAAACAGCTGGAACATGAGTACATCGGATACCAGTCGCTCACTGACGTGCCTCGAACTCTCACGTATTGCGAAGACACAATCTCGTACGAGTCGTACAAACACAGACCGACACCAGATGTCGTATCCGCGCTCAGATCTACAGATAACATATACGCTCAATGTCAACTGTGGGGTATACTCATCGAGAGAGAAGGACCAATGTATGAGGTATGTTTTCTATATTTGCATCGTTACATATATTTGTTTTTATTAATTACTAATTATTACAGGCCCACTTCGTTGGGCGTAGATTATATAAAAAAGGAAAAGTAACCCACATCTTTTTTCATGCTACATTAGAAATTATATAGCCGCGCAAGTGTAGTATAAGCGCATTCCATTAATTAAATTAACATATACGATTTTTATTCTAACAAACATACTTTTGCATTTGTTTATACGAGAATTTTGTCCGCCTCTTCGTTATGAGACAGAAAAATATCTTATTCCTATCCTGTCTTATTCCACGCAATAATTTCAATGCAATTACTCTCTATTCTGAAACTTCATTAGAATCCATTTAACCGTCTAAAAATGGTTGGCAGATAATCGATCAAACAGTTTATAATTTAGATTCATTAGCATTTATATAGTCCTGGTAAAATATGCAAGAATTTTTTAGCATAGTTTAGTATAGTTTTAAATTCAATTTTAGTCTAATATCAAGTTTGTGAACAAATTTTACTACAACAGGATATATCAATACTAAAATTACTTTAAATTATAGCATAGTTAATAGTCGATTAACCAAGAATAAAACCGCCGCAGTCAGTTCGTCAGTTAATTCAGTTTTTAAATTTTCAACTTGTTCGCACCATTTATCCGATGAATGTTAATGAAATCACTCACTTGGAACAAGTTAAAGACATTTTAGTATTGCAATCGTAATGTTATAAAGATCAATTTTTTAGGACAAAATCTTTTGTTATACTCTTACATAGGGATGCCAGTTTTAAATAAATGTTGCCACATCGAATTATTAATATCCTGACTATAATATTGAATTTAATATTAGCTGGTGTCCGCTACTTCAATTATTTATTTCATGAGAGCTACGTGTTCTATATAGAATTATTATAGGCTATTTGTTTTGATATTGTCATTACTAGTTAACTCCTATAACCCATTCACTAATTTTAAGTTGCCTTTGTTAAGATTTATGATTATTGTTTGGCCCATCTGAAACGTATGTTAGTAAGACTGTCGTCAAAAGCGATGCAGTTGTTTTGGAGATTAGTCTCGACAAACAACAGACACTTGAAAAATTCATTTCAATTGAATAAACTGAAGAGCCAGTTTAAGTTTGGACCTTTCAGTAAAAGAAAATATCGTGATAAAACCATAGCATGATGGTAGGGCTTTTCTAATGCTTCCTGGTCAGTTACTACCCTGATGTTAAAAATTTATCGTCAAGCACTGATAAGTGTAAAGTGAGTTCCGGCAGATATACTTGAGAGCCAATCCGCCTCTAGTCTTAGCGTGTATATCATCTCAGGCCACATCGTCATTTAACAACAGATGGGATTGTGAATGCTAAAAACGTGTCAAGTATATATAAAATATATTATGAACAGGTAAACGGGACCAATGCCTTGGAGTCGCTGAAGTCGTTGTACCATTGTGCAGGCGTGCTACGCCACTGGCGCGCTGTTCGGTACTGTTCGTCTCTCCTGAATCACACAGTGGACTCTATCAGTCCCTTCATTACTACCGTTCTCGTTAATGGAAAGCAGGTGATAGAATCAGACCTTGACTCTTGAAACTTTTCACTTTATGGAGGGAAAATTATAAATATTGTATTTTGTTAACAGTTAACTGTGGGTGTGATAGGCCAAAAGGAGACAGTATTCGATAAACCGATGACTCCCGGCGAGATACAGTCTGTGATGTACTCTACGATACAACCCTATGATATAATTGGCGCCGTTTTACAACAGGTCTGTTACTATGGACAGTTTTATTACTTTAGGAAAAGCAAAACAAAACATATACGACAATAAATCGTGGCGGTCTAGTGGTTTGACCAGTGGAATATAATATCTGATGTCCGCAGGTTCGAACCTTGGCATGTACCAAGTAATTTTTCAGAATTTACGTACATTTACTAATTTTAATTGGTAACAGTATCAGCTAACGTCGAAAGAAAACTTCATAAGGAAATATATATATATATATTTTATATTATAGGGGGCAAACGAACAGGTGGGTCACCTGATGGTAAGTGATCACCGCCGTCCATAGACACTAGCAACACCAGGGGAGTCGCAAGTGCGTTGCCGGCCTTTTAATATATGTGGGCCTCCGGCGCTCTCACTGACTGAACGAAAGGCAACAGTGCAAGCACTGTTACTTCACGTCGGTTTTCTGTGAGAGGGTGGTACTACCCCGAACGAGCCGACCCATTCATGCTGAAACCAGTAATAGCTTCAGCGTAGCTCTACCACCTACTAGTATGTGGTCATAGTCTAGCGTTGTGATTATATCCATTGCACATACCCTCCTTCGGGAAAAACCTATGGCTCTGCAGTGGGTCTCGTACATGCTGATAATGAAAACAAAACAGATAATCTATTCTTGTACAATGATTATAGTAATTTACAATTATCTCATTTTGTATATAAGTTAATTTTGGAAGTGAAATTTCTTTCAAGGGCTATGAGACTCTAACTCCAAGATCTCCAACGTTTTTGAACGAAACATTTCTGACGCAAAAATGATGGATATAGAGACTCGGCTGGAGATAATTAGGAAATAATTTTACTATAAACCGAGGGAGATCTATGAATGTCATAAAATAAGATAAAACAAAAGTCTGAAACATCACTTCTATCAGTGTACCGAATTGATTGCTATCTTTTTGAAATTGGACTTTTTTTGACGCGAAAAAAATAAAATGTCGACTTACATATTATAATTTATAACAGGTTAAGTTAGTTAGGCTTAATTGGTTTTTCACATTTTATTTAGTCGTTCGAAGAACATAGAGTATTGTATCGCCACTTTGCAAAAACAAAATATTTGTATTTTTTGTAACAAATTAAAACAAAAAAACTAATGTACATATATACCTCTCTTGCTTGATATATATCTCGTCTTTAAATTCAAATAAAGTATCAAACAACATTTTCGTACTCTACTTGGAAGATATTTACTGTTTCTGGTAGTTATCCTCTAGCTTCTGTATGAAAATTATGTTGGTCCAACAATTTTTTCTCAGGTTTTACAGGCGCAGCGATAATTTATAGAGTATTTTTATTCGGAATCTACCTGTTATCCGTGGTTTTGTATGCGTTATCTATTATCGTTACAGAATATAAAAAAAAGAAAACATAAAAACGTACTAGGAAAAATATTTTTCTTTACAAAAATTGTTTTAAACATTGTTTTCCGTTTACTTCCTCTTTCCTGCGCATGCGCATCACATCGCGTGTCCCCACTTCACACATTACTAAACGCATAGCGCTTCGAAAACCCGTAGTTTCTTAAAACTTCATAACTTTATTTTAAATGAAGATGTCGTGATAATTCGTTTTTTAGAGACGAACCAAGTGTTTAAGTAGTAAAACTAAAAACAATTGCTTGAAATTTATCCAGTATAGATTAATGTAAAAATGAGAGAAGATGTGGATACAAAAATATGACGATTATATTTTCAGGAGATAGTATTGTATTGCGGTCGCTTGATTGGTACTAATCCGGACATGTTTCGTGGTATACTGAAGATCCGTGTAGGGTGGGTGCTGGAAGCGATTCGTATTTACCTGCAGCTGTTTCCTGAAGAGAAACGAGCTGATACGACTATAGAGAGTCTGTCACCATACAAACTGCGCACGTTATTGCAGAAGGTGCTCACCGTGTCCGATTGGGCTGAAGAGCGCGGGTGCGTTGAATTCATTCAAATAAACTTGACTCCTGGACCGTCCAAAACCATAAAGGTTTAAGTTCCATACAAATTAAAGTAGACCTCATGAGTTACAGGTCAACAGACGGTTGGCAGCATAAGCTTAATAAAATAACTGATTTATTATAAAACTTTGAAAAAGAACAAATGATATATTGTAAAATTATAACTGTTATGTAAAATGGTATTTATTTTTTTTCATTTGTACGAACGTATTGTTACTAAACCAAGAAATTTACAAAGTACGATGATGTGACATTTAAAAAAAATTGAAAACATATTCAGCCATTTTGAGATCTGGGTCTTAAAAAATCAGCCGATGGGTTAACTGTGTCTAGCGGAAAATTGTAATCGTTTTTGGCATAAAATAAAACACAAACGTTTTCTTACCATCAATATACTTTACTAAGTAATTTAATGGCCATTGTTATTAATGATTTCTTGTGTTTCGGCTTGAGGGCAATTTTTATATATCCCATTTTTGAAAAATGTTTCATCATTTGATGAAAAAAATTGAATCAGTATTTGTGTGATATCTTCTATACTTTTGACTTGTTAGTCCTTCAAAAAATTTGAAAAGGTTACCATAGTTAGCTAAAAAATGTTTGATAACCTTATGTAAAGCATAATTATGTTTGTATGTATGTTATGTGTTACGTTTGACTGTAGCGATAATGGCTTAGTGTAGGTTCGAATCCGTGGAGGGAAGAAGCGGGAACCTTGACCTTTGGCAGTCTAGAAGGCACTCTCAGAATCGGTCTGCCTCAGTTGGGTGTGGCAGGGGCTAGCCATCGGGGACGTCCTGCAGCGTGCTAGTCATGATCCCGGAGCATTTACATACTATTGCGTACGGTTTTTAGTCGGTAGGAGTCGTCTACGGGCACGCCCTCGGGCGGTCGACACTACCCATGCTCTCCTGAACCTATGAGTTTTACTTAGAATTTTACTCCACGTTAACAACAAAAAAATATATAAATCAAGGTTCGAATCTGTGCGACTGAGCATGCAGTGAAGGAAAACATCTTGATGACACTTTTTTTTCGAACACGACTAAACTGTTGGCTTATTAAGGCCGCTACAGTTTCACCGGACTACTCTTGATGACACTATAATACAATAGTTGCACTCGAGAGTCTGCCTGTTTAGGTTTAGCGTCTTTAACGTCTTAGACCAAACACATCATCATTTACCATTAGGTGAGATTGTCGTCAAACGCTAAAACTTATATAGAAAAAAAAACATGTTTTTGTATCACTTGTAAGAGTTATAGTTATTAACCTAATTCAAAGAATCTGTATAGAAATAGGCTGTGGAGTAACAATGTTTTTTAAAGTGAAACTTTTTTACATCGCCTCAATTTTTTTCGTTTATCTATCGCATGTCGCATTACAGCCGGCCGCGGAGTAAAATTGCAACGTGGAGGGCTCTGTCCTACAAAATGTGACGGCGTTCCATATAAATGGTGGTGTCGTGATGATGATCATCATTAGCGTATTAGAATGTCTATTAATCCTAACTAGTAATTAGAATACGAAATACGATCAATACGAAAATGAGTTTGTTTCTTTGCAACGAGAAATAAGTTAAATCTACTTTAATATAAGTGAAGTCACGGGTAAAAGATAGTGAGGTGTAATTTTGTAAACATCATATTTTTTTAGGTTGACTCCATTACAACGACGCCAATTGGAGGGATGTCTTTGCCGCGTGCCGAAACATTTCTATATACAAGTGTGGGATATATTACTACGGACTCCTAAAGGGATTATAGTTCAGGTAGGTCTCGATTAATTGGTATATGAACTATTCACATGTGTAGATTTTTGAAAAAAAAAATGTTTGTGGTATTATTATCAAATAAAATAATAAAAATGATACTAACATTCTAAGGTTGAATTTTATTACATTTCGGATGGAAAAACGACGGTAAATAAGTATTTGATCATAACACGTGCGTGACATCATTTTTTTTTTTTATATTATAGGGGGCAAACGAGCAGGTGGGTCACCTGATGGTAAGTGATCACCGCCGCCCATATACACCAGCAACACCCGGGGAGTCGCAAGTGCGATGCCGGCCTTTTAATATATGTGGCCCTCCAGCGCTCTCACTGACCGAAGGAAACGCAACAGTGCAAGCACTGTTACTTCACTTCGGCTTTTTGTGAGAGGGTGGTACTACCTCGGGCGAGCCGACCCATTCATTCTGAAACCAGTAATAGTTTCAGCGTAGCTCTACCACCTAGAATACCTGTATTTAGATAGTAAGTACAGATGGATATATAGATTAAGTATGACCAATAAAGTTATAAATAAAGGCTTCGACTTGTCCAAGGTGAGACAAAAAATCTGTTTCCATTTTATTTTTAATTCTCGTTTAGGTCGTTAATAGCTTCTAAAGAAAAAGATGAACTGTTTTATTTTCGTCTATTTATATGTAGAGTAGCGGTTTGTCGTCGAAATTCGACCATCTACCTATACAAATAATAAGAATGTAATTCCAACGAGGTCTATACTTTTTTGATTTTTGAGAAAAAAATTGTTGCAGGTGTCTAGGAATAAATAATAGAACCCATTTCGATCATTTTTAGAAATATCTGTCTGTCTGTCTGTTTGTTTGAACAGGCATCACTGGTATAGTACTAGGTTTTTAATAAGCAGAAAATAATCAAGCATATTCCGGAGCAACATTTAGTTTTTGTTTCATTAAAATCGGTTAACTCTATCAAAAGTTATTGTAATTTTAATGACAACGGGAGTTAAGTACGAGAGAAAAATAGATAAGTAAATCGACTTAAACCTCATCTAAATACCAGGGTGTTTTATAATATAAACTAGCTGATACCCGCAGCTTCGCACGCGTTTTTTAAATTGTATTAAAGCAATATAAAATAGTGAGAAGACGTAGAATTACAGAAATGCTCTTTGAAAAACATTTGTAGGTACGACACGCACGCCATCTACTTGAACATATCACGTACATTTGGAAATACTAACTTACTATAGAATCCCCTCAGTGCTCACTTACACTGAATAAGAAAGTAATTAAAATTTCAAGTTATACAATTTCTCTTAAAGATGTTATATATATAATATTAACATAAGTTTTTGCGATCATACAAAAAGTAATTGCTCCTCTATTCGGCAAGAAATCCTATAATGGAACTGTTAAGGTAATACGTGTCTGGTCTAATATTGAAAAAACATCATCTATATTCAAATACGTATTAATTATAATGTTGAATTATAAACAAAGAGTTGATGATTATTGTTGTAATTAAAAATACAGAAACAATTGAAGTCTTAATATTTTGCATTAATATACTTCCAGATTTCAAGATTCTATATCTATCTGTAAGCAGTTTTTTATAATTACAAATTAAAATAGTGCTTATATTTTTTTTTATTGCCCACCCTTAGTTACTTATAATGTCCTTCTGTATGGGAATAGCCCTTATTAAGTCCCAGTTTTCCAAAATTAATCTTGAGGTAGGCACAGTATAATTTATTATTGCTAGAGTGTAGAACGTCATATTCTTCTTATAATATCTCTGTAAGTAAGGGGGGCAATCAAAGAAAAAATTTGGGTAATTGAAAAGATGTCCTTATGTATGGGAATTAACCTTATTAAGTCTTCATTTTCTAAAATCAATCGTGAGGTAGGCACAGTATAATTGATTATTGCGACAGTGGAGACCGTCATATTCTAATTAAAATAATTCTGTAACTAAAGGTGGTCGATCGAAGAACAATTATGAATTCTCCCTCAATTTTACTTTTCCCCCCAATTTTTATCCCTTAGAAATTGATTTTTAAAAGTAGTAGAAAATGGGTAAAAGATATAAAGAGTAAAAGTAAAAGATAGGCAAATGTTGCCAAATAAATTAGATTCAAATATATCATTACAAAATTCTCGACCATTCACTTTTTCTTTTCCCCCAATTTTTACCCCTTAGAATTTCACTTTTCCAAAAAGTAAAAGGTGGGCAAACGTGGCCAAAAGATATACATTCAAATGCATTGTTCGAACATTCTTGAACCATCAAGTTTTCTTTGACCCCCTCCCCCCCCCCCACACTTGCCGCCCCCTACACATTGAATTGTCAGAAAAGTAGAAGATGGGCAACGTGGGTAAACGACATACTTCAAGTATCCACCTTGATATTTAAAAATTTTTTGAAAGTTATTTGAATGCTGTCCTACGCAATTTAAATCTTCGTATCTTTTTTATATAGCTGGGCAAAAAAATGTAAAGGTGGGCAAAATAGGAAGTCTATGGTGAAACCCTCTACGAATTTTCAAATCGTTGCGCGAAAGATGGGGGTCCAACTTCCCGAAGCTATGGTTACTGAGTTAGGTAGACGCGAACGCGGTAAATAAAACAAAATGACCACCATTAAGCAAATTACATACAAATATATTAATTCTTGGAGTCCAGTACAGTGCATGCCTCACGCACATGTTTACAGTGAATAACATACTTTTGCTAAATTTCACGCGGGAGAAGTCGTGGGTGACAGCTAGCTTAAAATAAAATAACCTAAGTTAATTCTTATAACTTCAATTATGTGCTCGTGAAAGTCATGTGAAAATCGGTCAAATCGTTTCAGATATTCCACATGGATGAAATCGCGAGTAACAGCTAGTTGAAAATAAAATAGCTCTAGTTAGTGCTCATTACTTTAGTTGTGTGTCAGTGAAAATATCGTTAAAATTGGTTGAATTGTTTTGGAGATTGCACAATGGACAGGAAAAAGTCGCAATTAACAGTTAGTCTAAAATAAAATAGCCTAAGTTACTCTTTATAAGATCAACTACGTGCCTGTAAAAGTCACATAAGCATCGTTCTATCTTTTTTGGGGATTACTTTGTGGTCACAGCTACAGATAACAGCTAGTTTAAAATAAATTAACCTAAGTCAGTTCTTATAAAGTCAGTTATATGCCAGTAAAAGTCCCTTTAAGATCGATTAAAGCGCTTTGGATATATCACTGCGGACGAAGGCGTAGGTAACAGCTACTTTAAAATAAAATAGGCTAAATTACTTCTTGTGGGGTCAGCTATCTGCCAGTGAAAGTCCCGAAATAATCGGTATTGCCGTTTCAGGTATTCCTCTTTGGACAATGCCACGGGTAACAGCTAACTAATAAGATCAGCTATATGTCTGTAAAAATCACGTGAAAATTGGTTCAATCTATTCGGATATTTCATGAAAAAATCGCTGGTAACAGTTAGTCTAAAATAAGCCAACCTAAATCACTCCTTATGAGGACAGCTATCTGCCAGCGATTGTCCTTTAAAAATTGGTTTTGCCGTTTCGGATATTCCACTGTAGGCAAAGTTGCGAATAACAGCTAGTCTAAAATATAGCCTGCAATTTAAGCTCTCTGCCAGTAAAATTTCCGTCAAAGTGGGTCCAGCCATTTCGGAGATTAATCGGAATAAACAGACATATATACTGACAATAAGTAGCTTTTACACTTTCATATCCAGTCAGTACAGAGTAGAGGTATTTTGTTATTATGTATAGACACTTTTATTTTTATTGTATCTATAGGTTGCAAATCAAAAATTCGAAATAATACTGACTTAAAATGTCATTTTTAAATGAATACTTACTAATTCAATGAACACAAAATAAATAGGGGTGTACGAATATGCGATTTAACGAATTAATCGATATCAAATCGAACCGAATTATACGATTTGAAATCCGAATTGAACACACGTATAATTCCAACTCTTCGGCTTATTCAAATAATTTCATTTATGCGTTAAATAAGCATTAACTATAGAATGTTACGAACTAACCAGCAATGCCATTATAGTCGACACCAGCCATGCAGTGCATTCAAAATTACTGTATCTCTATTTCTAGCCAAAAACTGGCGGAAAAAACGAAAATCAGAAATTCAAGAAATTAAATGTCATTTATTTTTATATCAAAATCCTTTTTTTTCAACGGAACTGACTATGTTCTTTATAAACTATAACCGATTTTTTAATTTATAATAGACCACTCAAAATATACCAATATAGTAAAAGCTATATGTTGGTACCTTATTGGTTGTTAATGAATTTTGGGTGCTAAACTTTAAATCATTATTTTTATGTATGTAATATAAAATAAGAGCAAAAAATTCTAGAAACCTGTTAAAATATAAAATTATAATATATTTTTAATTTCTTTAAAATGAAATATTTCGGCTATTTTTATCAATATTTTGTTAAAATTGAAATGCTATAAAATTACTTAGATTTAAGGGAGAAAGTATATTTTTAATAAATATTTTCACTAATAGAAATTTATTATTGTAGAATTGAATTACGTAGTAAATTAAAGTTTTTTTTCAAAGGCAATCTTGATGTTTAAATAATAGTTTTTACGACATTATCATTTTTTTCATTTGAATTATTAAATTAGTGTAAAATGTTGTAATTTTTCCTATAACTATTAGTGCAATAATTCTACCTTACTTTAAAAATATAGGAATAGTTCGAATTTTCTACTCAAACTTCGAATTTAACATCATTATTTGATTCGGTTCGATCGTAGCATTAATTGCACACCCCTAAAAATATACTTATTGCCACGGGAATTATATTATTGGTTACTATAACAACGGTCGCCTAATGTCAGGGATTGTCGGTGTCTGTAAGAGAATATATAATTGTCAATCAGTCGTATTTCGCTTATATTTATATAGATTTCAACCAATTTACTCAAAACCTTGACAAATTATATACCAGAACCTTCCCCGTGAATTACTCTATCTATTGGTGAACACCGCATTGTAATCCGTTTAGTAGTTTTTGAGTTTATCGCGAACATCCAGACAGACAGACAGACGCGGCGGGCGACTTTGTTTTATATATAAGAAGATAAACATTGCCACAGTATTACATTACTAATGCCCGGTTTCTGAAGCATTTTTAGCTGTAGTTTATCTGTTCAATAGCGCTACCGGTTCGATAACTTGTCAAATTGGGTTTCTGAACACACAATTATACGAGAAATGTCAGTTAACCTCGCTTCAACTTAACTGGCCAAGATTGGGCGTTTATCTATTCGATAAGATGAATTTGACGTTTCATCTGCCAAAACTGACCTGAAACCCTTTTTTCTTTATGTCGGTATATTAATTTTAGCACAAATGTTGTTTAAATTATTGTTTATTATGTTCCATAATATGAATAAGGATCCGAAAATTCATCGTAATCCAGTATAAAAATGCTGTAGATAATTTCTAATCTCTGTACTTCAAAATCATTTTATGTTTATTTTTTGTCGATACAAATTCTTTAGCAACTATATAATATTTTAATATTGTTTTCGTGCTTTATTATCGTACATATATTTTTTATCTATTTATAAAATACATACAAATAATGAATTCAACAGGATTGCTGAGTATAAAATCTTAACTGAATCAACAAAAATTATACTACTATGCATGATAATAATACCATTCAAGCAATAACAAAACCAAAGTTTTTAAAATGTTCGTCATTTTGGGAATGAGGGGTCAATTTTCAGTCTTTGAAAAGCAGATATGTAACAAATCAGCATACAAACTTTATAACTAAAATTAAAATAAGGCCACGAATCTAAATTGACAAAAAAAACTGTTACAATAGAACAACAATTAATGACGAATTGAAATGATAAAATTAATTTTAACACCATTTTGTAAAAAGAGTCATCTAGTGAACATCAAAGAAGTAGTTATTGGTTTGATAGTTATTTGACGTCTCGTTGTGTATTCAGAAACGCATTGACAGTTAAACGCCGCTTGTCTTATGGGTAACTTTATTGAATCAATAGCTATTGATAGTTTAACTGACGGTTTCAGAAACCGGGCATAAGACATGGAACGAAAGAAAAATGGTTAATATTTTATTTTCACATAATAAATATTAATACCCTAAGATGTTAAGTAATTAATTAATATGCATTATTGCTAATAGATGGCGTTCAATCGTAATTTTCTAAATCTATTACTACTATAATATACAATCTAAAAATTGGCCAATTACAAATATTACATATTTCTATAAATTGAATAATTTACTTTGTATTTTGTATAAGTAAAATATGATTTTTATTTTTCGATCGCATAAGGTTTATGATTAAATTTGTGAATTCCTAATTCACTTTGTGTTGTAAATATTACAAGTTATTGAACCTTATCACTTTTAGGACAATTTTTTATTATAATAAAAAAATAAAGAGACTAAAATTGTTCATTGAACATAAATGTAAGGAAAAATCGTCTTTAAAAGCAATAACAGACTACATTTTTGACGATAACAGATGGCGCTAAATTTATAATTTTATTGGTATACTGTCATAATATTATTGCAAGGAAGAGTACAGACAACAATGAGATTATTTCTGTGTTTGTTAGATTTATTTCGAATTATAATTTTCATAAATTCACCTTGATTCTAATGTCTTAATTACGTTTTTAATTAATGAATACCTTTTGGTTTATGCATTAGGGTTTATGAAGCGATGACAGCTCAATTGTTAGTGTGTTAGGACATAGCGTCGAAGGACGTAGGTTCGAATCCAAGCAACTGAGTCGGAGCTTTCGATGACGGAAAACATCGTGATGAAACCGTAGCATGGTGGTAGGGCTTTTTCTAACTCCGTCTGGCTAGCTACCACCCTCAAGTTGAAAATCTGTCCCCAAGCACCTGTTGGTATGTTCCGGCAGCTGCACTTGAGAGCCAGTCTCCCTCTAGGTTAAACGTGACTTACCATCTTAGACCACATCATCATTTAATATCAGATGAGATTGTGGTCAAAAGGTTTACCTATAAAGTATAAAAAAAATAATTAGGGAGTTCACATTTTCTTCCAGCGGTACCGTGGAGAAAAAAGACTGCAGGCAGTGCAAATAAAAGAAAGGATAACATAAAAATAATAATGAGAATGAGCTATGTGAAGTATACTCGTATATGAATGAATATTAAAGCCCTTGTCTGTTTTTTTAAGACTCAGATCTCAAAATGGCGGATTATGTTTTCAATTATTTTTTAATTTCTCTACATCGTACATTGTAAATTTCATGGCTTAGTAAAAAAAGTTCGTACAAATGAAAAAATAATTTAAAAATACATTTTACATGAAAATGATTCAATTCATCATTTGTTATTTTTCAAAGTTTTGTAATAAATCAGATATTTTTTAAGCGCATGCTGTCAACAGTCTATTAACCTATGCCTCATGAGGTCTACATTCGTTTCTATAGAAATTAAATCTTTATGGTTTTGGACAGTCCAAGAGATAATATTGTTTTTGCAGTTGTTAAATTACAATATTAGTATTATGTTACTACTATACCTGCGTCTATTGTCACGAAGTTTTGTCCATGTTCGCAATAAATTTAGATGTGGGCACACATTACCATCGTGTGCTACGAACAATCTGACTGTATGACGATAGATGCAACACTATAGCTAGTCCCACGGTTTTTACACACATGAAAGGAACTTGGAAGCCCTAATTTTGAGTTATTATTGAAGTGGCAAAGGGGTACGACCATTATTAGTTTTTAGCCTGACACATTACATTACAAATATACAAGATATACAGATATAAGTTCAGACTATTTCATTAATCACTGTGTTTTGTATTCCGTTCCACGCGGACGAAGTCGCGGGCACAGCTAGTGATATATAAAAATGAAAATGCGAACTTTTCCTAAATTTTATGTTGCTAACATTAAAGTTCGTCTATATGTAATGAACAAAAAAAACTGTTGAGAAACAAAGGTGAAAGATGTATTTAACTGTTTTGTCTAACATATTTATACATATATAATTTAAATTCCATTAAATGATTATTGAAATGGTATGATTAAAGGGTCACAGTATCCCGGCGGAGCCGACGCTGGTGAATATGTCGCGCTCGGAGCTGTCGTTCGCGTTGGTGGTGGAGAGCGCGTTGGTGCGCGTGGAGTCGGCGCCGCGTCGCCAGCTCTGCGTCGAGCTGCTGTGTGTGCTCGCCACCATACTGCGCCGCAACCCTGAGCTCTGTTTGCAGCATCCGTTAAACCTAGATGACTTACTCCAAGACGCACACTACACCTACGCAAAGGTAAACTCGTCGTCGGTTTTTATGAGTTGACTGGTAGAAAATGTCACGTAAGAAAAAAGTGTTATGCCCCCTTCGTTAGAAATTCGCAATGATTCGAAACTACGTCGGTCGACGCCGTGTCTGAACACACTGATCGCTAAACCATCATCGTTAACATTGCCAAGCTAATTTAGCCTCACATGTAGGGTTGCCACCTTTTTTTTGCATATAAAGTACATTGGTTATTACAGCTAGGAAAAAAAGTACATAGTAATAAAATAAAGTATAATTTAATTTTTTATTATTATTAAGCATAAATCTATAAAAAATTAAATCTTATTGTTGTTCGCAAGAAAGAAACAAACAAGAAATGACAGTGACATTGTTGACATTTGAGGTTAAGTTGTGTTCAGAAATATTTGTTAAAGAAACGAGTGCTTAGGTGATATGGCGTTGGCGAGTGGCTACATCGATTGAGCAATCGTTGTATTTCTCTTAACGAAAAATACATATGAATAAACTTTTCAAAATCCCAAAGAAACCAAATCATGTCAAATAAACTAATTTCGTGTACTTTATTGTGCATATAAAGTATAGAGTACAATTACCTGAAATAACGTATAATACTTTATTATAAAGTACTGGTGGCAATCGTACTCACATGTCGTTCAGGCCATTTCGATATTTTGACTAAAAATTGATATATTTTCATACAATGTTACATTACAATATTAATTCATAAGTAATCCTATCGTTTTGAGTTGTTATCACATCGTGTGAAAGTAAATATCACATCACAAGTGTGTGGAATACGTGGCCGAAAGCTCAAGTTTAATGATTCACGTAGCCTAAAGATCAACCTTAACTTGTACCACCGGTGGTACAGTTGGTATGGAACGTGTTAGGGGGACTTAAAAAAAGGACGGGATTATATAACGTACAGTAACCGACAATCTTTTTTCGCCGCTCTGAATATAACCTTAAGTTCGGGCTTGTGCATAATATAGTCAAGAGTAAGTTTTGTATTTCGGTGGAACTGTAGAGGCCTTACGAAGTCAACAGTGTAAATCAGTTCGAAAAAAAAAATAGTCAAGAGTTTACTACAAAACAAAGTAAAAATATTATTATTGGAATTTAAAATTGGCATTTATTTATTACTAAATTGCCTCGATGTTATACATATTTATACCTAAATTTACATTCTGTGCAGCTATACTGAGAGCGGTCAAAAATATTGGCGCGGACTGTATGTTGTTAACAAAGCATTTTAATGGAAATTACTAAAGTTTAATTTAAAATCGAAATTACGAGAAAATTACTAATTTAATGGAAATAACTAGTAATTGATTACAGGATAGTGCTGTAGCGGAATCGAGCGACGCGTTGAATTCTGCTCCACCCGCGGTTAGTGCGGGTTACTTGGCTCGTGCGGTAGTGAACAGCGTGCTGCAAGGCGCCGCAGCCGCAGACCTCCTATCAGCCGCTCAACCCGCCTGTCTCGTCTCCTAAACATCATCAACTCCTTCAACAGAGAATCATAGCTACAACACTATCCCAAAGAAAGAGAGACGAGTATTTGAAGAGAGGAATTATTTGTTCACCTACTCGTATGAGCGTTTATTCTCGGAATACACATATTTTAAAAATCGTCTGTTTTTAAATTACATTTATTCAGAAAACGAGTCAGTTTCCAAATTAAATTTATTAAAAAAACGCGACTGTTCTCAATTTACATTTATTCAAAAAACTTGGCAGTTTCCAAATTACACTAATTTAAAAAACGCGACTGTTATCAAATAACATTTATTACAAAAACCCGTCTGTTCTCATATTAAACTTATTTAAAGACCGAATTAGATGTGTTTCGCTAAAGGCACAGTCATATGTTATAAACTTAATCCGGCCTTGATTGTCCACAGTCAATATGATATGTATTGGTATTCTTATTTTCTTAATGCAATTGGGTAAATGAATATGTGAAACCAATAAAAGTATCTTTGATGGATATGAGGGTATAGAAAAAATACTTTAAATGTCACAGTAAAAAAGATAGCAATAAATATTATAGGAACATTTTGGAGTGCAAAAATTTAAGATAAATTTAGATTATATACAGAGGAAAATTTAAGTCAAATTTCACTCTATCTTTGGTATACATTTCATGATAATCCTAATATCATAAATGCTAATATTAGTTTATTTTTACGCTTTGTCGCATTTATTTAACCAATCATAATGAAATTTGGGTATGGGATACAGGGAAAGGTGGAAAAAGGTGGTAGAGCTACGCTGAAGCTATTACTGGTTTCAGCATGAATGGGTCGGCTCGTTTAGGGTAGTACCACCCTCTCACAGAAAACCGACGTGAAGTAACAGTGCTTGCACTGTTGCCTTTCGTTCGGTCAGTGAGAGCGCCGGAGGCCCACATATTTAAAGGGCCGGCAACGCACTTGCGACTCCCTTGGTGTTGCTAGTATCTATGGACGACGGTGATCACTTACCATCAGGTGACCCACCTGTTCGTTTGCACCCTATAATATAAAAAAGGGAATCTTTTATCTTGATAAAAGTACTCGTATTTTCGAGGTATATGTCAATGATACATAGACGTGAGGAAAGCCGCAGGCAAAAGCTAGTAGTTAATAATTAAATCAGATTGCATAATCCGCATCTTCCGACTGAATCCAAAATGTCTATTTTGTATAATCTCTTTATATAAATTAATTCATCTTAATAGATACAATAAAATACTATTGCCTGTGGAAAGGCTATAATTGACTAATATACATTTACTAAGTTTACAAATTAGTCAATTAGCCTTTCCGGTGCCGATATATAATGTAAGTGATAAACAAATTTAAAAGACGCTCACAGTTTATATGATTTTATATAATATGGTTGCAATCAAAGATTATAAAATATATAGCATACCGAATCTCGAGTATTGAGAAGTAATTTATGTCAAGCTATTGTTTGTTATTTTATAATCATAAGACTATGTTTTAAGCAAATATGTTAATGTAGAATATTCTAGATTAAGCGTTCGAAACCATTACTTTGTTGCATTACATTGAGATTTATCATAATTTTAACGAAGATAAATTATAGAGAAAACAATTCAATTTTGTGACAATGTTGAGTCACTTTAGTATGCAATATCAGATTTATAGTTCATGTTGGATATTGGTGCCATTATTATAAAATATACGATATTATTATAAATATAAAAATATACGATATAGGAGTTTCATTCCTTTATTTTTTAAATCTTGCCATAAGTTAACTTGAGGGCAAAACGACATCGGAAAATTGTTTCAATTGTTGTTAATTTTTAAATAAATTTTTGTTATCATTGTAATATGTTTTTTTAGACGTTGTTATTATCACTACATATTATAAAACGAAGTCGTCCGCCGTGTCTGCCTGGATGTTCCGGATAAATACAAAACTACTGAACAGAACTACTGAATAGAGTAATTCACAGGGAAGGCTTAGTTATATAATTTGTCAAGGTTCTTTTGTAAATAGTCGAAAGAATCGGAAAAAGTCAATTTGCCTGGGAGCTTTCGTCGAAAACGCTACCTAATCCCTTTGAGATATAATAAAACAATGCATGCTGAGATATTCCTTTTTATACATCTACAAAAATATCTACGACGGCATATACCTATCTTTTCAAGATAGCTTACTATACCCATCTATCTATCGTCACATTTAATGAGGTAATTGGAAGGCTATTTAGACGAATACAATATTAATCCTTATCAAATAATATACATTACCTTAAACATTTAATGCACATAAGTATATATTTTTTATTATCAGGGCAGGACGTCCGCCGGGCCGTCTAGTTAAAAATAAACTACTATTATAATTAACTAAATAAAGATATTTGTAATTTTTCTAGGTGGTATATAAAGATAGAGCTACAAATTGGGTTAAAAAAAAACCCAAGACAAAATTTCGAAATTTTTATTTTATAAAAACAATCACATGACTTCACCACACAGGTATCACAAATTTGACTTTTGTTTATACCGCGTTGCACTCAATTCACTACTTAAATTATATTTACTGTATATCTATTATAGTCCATTGTAAACTTTGTTATTTGGTGTCTGATTAAGAATCTTCCGAAGAGCTGTAACAAAACATATTGTTAGTTATATGACAAAAAAAATACAAGAAAATGTATTCAATATGCAACTTTTCAATATATAATGCATATTTATTTCACTTGTATATTATTAAGGATATCTCGAAAAATTAAAAGTTCAACAAATAGTAGTTAATATTAACTGGATCACAATTCTTAATACGACCTTAAGATAATTGTTCAATTAAATATCTTACCCTCTTTTTCTGTATCGCTGAAGTCCTGTTTTGGGAATTCAATGTCGAAGGTAACATACAGATTTCCATGGAGATTATTATTTTCAAAGTTAGGCATCCCTTCGCCCTTCTTGCGAACGCGTGCTCCAGCCCATGTCACTTTGTCCCGGGATACCGAAACCTTGTGTCCGTCTAAGTGGACCAGCTCCAAGGTGAAGCCGGTGAGAGCATCCTAAAACATACAAATATATAGTACTTGTAATATAATGAAAATAATATTTTAATCAGTTTTTTATCAAAGCCATTTATGACATAATTTATTGACTTTGATAAATGTCTTTACTCAGATGTAGATAGAAATTATTTAGGATAATTATAATATATATTGAACATTGTTCCAATAATTACAACAATTATATAGGATTAGCAGGCCATTTATTTATACCATGACTGTTGAAACATCCTATTAAATGCATAGGAGTTAAAAACAAAAAATATAATATTAAAATTATTGACACTTTAATTCTACAGAACTTAATATGAAATATAGTATTTTTTTCATTTCTCTAAATTTGTACATATAGACAAATATTCATTTAATATAGACATTTTTGCAAAGAAACTCTTAAATTTATACACTAACAATTATTAGATTTTAGAATCCAGACATCCGAATCAGATGTAATTTTCGTATACATAGTTATCGGAGTCTATATGAAATAATTTTTATTCTACTAAAGTTTGCTTGTATAATCAAAATAAGAGAAATTTTATGCAAATATTCACAAAAAATCAAAATAACAGTATAAATTTAATTATTTTTGAGAATTTCTGAAAAATATATATAACACAACCATTTTTTGGTACAAGAAAAAGAAAATAAAAAAACATACAACCAATTAGGTATCAACCGAATTTCTTTTCAATGCAAGTTTATCATTTTCAATGTAAATGTGTGTGAATGTTTATGTCAATAAATAATTTACAGTACCTGTAAAGATATAGTGACATTGGTGTATAGGTCATCTCCTTTACGGGTATATCGTGGGTGCCGTTCAGTTCTGAACACCATGATAAGGTCGCCTGGTTCTCCATCTACGTGCGGTTCACCCTCGCCGCGTAATCTTGATTTGTGACCATCTGGTGCACCAACCTCTACCTAAAAAATATAAATTACCTAATGAATAATTAGGAATTTTATACATTTCAGCTGTGCCCGGCACCTTTTAGCAAAATTAACAACTTTCTGCAACTACTAAATTTAAGGTCTTTAACAAGAAATAAAATAAATAAATACAATCTTATCAAAAAACATAATATAATGTTTTTATTGTTAATATTATTAATATTTCATAATTAGTGTTGTTAAATTAATTGAGACCATATTCTAATAAATCATGATCACTGGCTTCATCCTAGATAACCAATAGGACACCAAACTGGCTGTTTAAAAAACTGTTGTTTTACATTTTTCATATTTATGAAGAGTTTTAATATTATCAACCAATATACCCGCCTCACCAGTGTTTTTGACCCCTCAGGACAAATTTTGTTATAAATATGTATTATACTATGTATATAACACAGACAATTTGAGAATAAATGCCAAATTGAGATTTCTATAATAATATTTAAACTTTGTTTGGCAGAACTGCACATTATATATGTATGTGACATATTTAAGAAATAATTTTGTTTAGTAACTTCATTATGAAACAATGTAGATATGTTAGCAATTTTATTTACGTTATCATTTTTAATTGTTGAGAAATATAGTGAACAATTCAGTTTGTTAAAGAAATAGATGTATAATAAATAAAATTAGGTTGTGTCATTTTTAAGGTTAGCTATGATAAAGTATAGTAAAACTAATAAGAATGCTACTCCCATGTAATATTAAAATTTAGCTTCAATAAAATAATACTGTTACATTCTAATGTAAATACCAAATATTTTATGATTATTACAAAGATATCATCTTTTGAAAGAAATCAAAATTAGTGTAAAGCGTAATAATTACATCTTACATACATGTTATGTTAAACATTATTGAAAAACTACTTGGCTTGTCTATTAGTTTCATTTACCTCAATTTCCAAGAGTCTTTCTTCATTCACAAATTTAACATTAGGACATTCATCACAAACAGTCTGTTGCATCATTTGGAAGCGACCGGGACCCAAATTACGTGTTACCATCTCCTGTCTGCAGTTACACTTACGAGTACCAGCTGCTGGTTTGATAACAGGTTTATTACGAGTAATCTGGAAAAAAAATCAAAACATTTTTTGGTTACACATATTGCAATATATAAGTACGCAGATTGTTTAAATTATTATTTCAATCAATTTTAATACAAAGCAGGTGAAAGACTAAAAAATTTTTTTAAATATATTAATTTTGTATGTGGTAGAGCTATGCCGAAGCTATTTTACTGGTTTCAGCATGAATGGGTCGGCTCGCCCGGGGTATTACCACCCTCTCACAGAAAACCGACGTGAAGTAACAGTGGTTGCACTGTTGCGTTTCGTTCGGCCAGTGAGAGCGCTGGAGGCCCACATATTTAAAAGGCTGGCAACGCACTTGCGATTCCCCTGGAGTTGCTAGTGTCTATGGACGGCGGTAATCACTTACCATCAGGTGACCCACCTGTTCGTTTGCCCCCTACAATATATATATATATATATATATATATATATATATAAAAAAATTAATGCATTTTATTCATAAAATTAGTTCTTGTGTGTTCATCTTTCAGCAAGTTACGCATTGAACATCCTAATGATTTAATTATTTGTACAGATGTTGGCATTTTTATGTTAATTTTTGACATTAGTACACAAAAGGTGAGAAATGAGTTATTTCAAGAATTCATGTTTTTTATATAGTTTTCTGAATTTTAAAGAGAATTTTTAGACTGATATATCACTGCAGTCAAAGAAGAATCTAGAATAGATATCATTTCCATTTTCTTTAAGTTTGAAATTGTCTTTAAATAATAACAAACAAATTACAGTTAAAGATAATGAAAATTGTGTAATTTTAATTCAAATATACCATATCCTTGCACTGGAATTTCAGAAAAGAACATAAGGATGTTATGGGCATAACCTAATGATTTCTTAGAATAATTAGTTCTATTTGTAATAAACATATACAAGCCCACCAAAATATTCATTTTTGCCTAAAACAAATAACATTAAAATGTCAAATTCAATTTCAAAAGAGACTCAATCATTATAATTCTCCTAATGGTTGGAATCTGTGAAATAATTAATTCATTAGCTTTTCCGAATCATAAACTGTACTTATATACTACTTAGGGCTCCCAATTTTTGGCAAAGATACAGTGTCTTTCATGTACATAAATAAGTTGTCTTGTTAAGTTTGATCAAACCACATTCAATATAATATAATTATCTCCAATTATGAGCAATTATGTTGTGAAAATATTAAATAATACAGGTATTTTGTTCTTTATAGAATGTACCACAGTTTTTTGCTTTTGTATTATTAATGTTTGTGTTACAAATTTTACAAATTTTTATAAGGAGCAAGCTCTACAAAAGATCTGGTCTAATTATGTTTTACTATAAAATAAAAATTACTATGTAATTTTTGTGTTTTTAAATGGACATTTTGGCGGCTTTACCCATAAGTATATATATATTATAAAAAACATCTTTATTTTCTTTAAAAAATATTTACAAGGACATATGTAATGTCCTAAATATCCTCTAACATGAATGCCTAAAATATTTCTATAAGCATATCTATAAGCAGTATGTTATAGTGGTTACCTTGCCTCAAATACAAACATATTGCCAGCTCATAACATTAATCGAAATAAATCTTCATGTTCTCGATAAAAAATAAATAATTTTATTTAAATTTTAATGAATACATATATTTAGAAAGAATCATATAACATAAAATTGATAATCAAGTAGCAAAGTATTCAAATCCTAGTAACTAAGTCGGAACTTTCGGTGAAGGAAAATTTTGTGATGAAACCATAGCATGGTGATGGAACTTATCTAAGTTCACCTGGCTAGCAACCACCCTCAAGTTGAGAATTTATCACAAAGCATCTGTTGATGTGTTCTGGCAGCTGCACTTAAGAGCCAGTCCCGCTCTAGGTATAGTGTGACTACCATCTTAGACCACATCAACATTTAATATCAGATGAGATTGTAGTCAAGCCCTAACCAATTAAAGTATTAAAAAAAAGCAGTAATCAATTAAGAAAATGTCTCTCCTTAGCCAGAATTAATCATAATATATACCTCAGTCTAACAACTACACCATCGCTCCATCCATGTTGCCTGGCCCTAACTGGTATAGATATAAGATTGTAAAAAATTAGTTGTATGGATTTTGGTATGATATAGTTCTTGTAGTAACAATTACAAACAAACCATGTAAAGGACTTACTTCAATAAAGTTTCCATTGTAGAGTTCCTCCAGAGAGACTGAAAGCTCCATTAAAATGTCTGCTCCTCGCGGTGTCTCATGTTGCTGCGGTTCGCCCCCAAAATGGAAACCGAAGTCACCAAAAAAACTTGCGAACGGGTCGTTATTATTCATCATACCATCCTTTTTCAAACACTCTTCACCACAGCGGTCGTACATTTCGCGTTTCTCCGAATCGGATAACGCTTCGTACGCTGCCCCTAAGTCTTGAAACTTTTGTGATGCATCAGGGTCATCCTGATTTTTGTCTGGGTGCAAGGCTTTTGCTAATTTTCTGTAAGCTTTCTTGATTTCATTAGTGGTAGCAGAACGGGATACGCCGAGTATTTGATAAAAATCACGACCGGCCAGTGCTAGAACCACAGCCGATATAAAAATAATTAAAGAAACATATACCGCGTTAGTGATCATTTTTGTATTACACCTAGGAACTGATTTTGAAGCTACGATAAATTAAATTTTAGAGAAAATATGGACTATACTCTCCAACACATTTCGACTTTTTGACACCACTACTGTTCGTTTGACAAATAGGCGTGTAAAGACAATTCGTCCAGCTGCTATTGGTGGATTTACAACTCCAATATCATAACGTCATCAAACAATTATTAATTTTAATGAAATTAGACTGTTTGGTTATATTTTACAGTTAATTTTTGTTTGCAGTAAATAAATATTTAATAAAATTTATAGCATTAATAAAAGAATGGCAACATTTCTTATAGCAAACTTCAGATTAATAGATAACATTATTATATCTAAATAATCATATTTAGTACAGTATTATAATGATGAAATAAAAATAAGGAATTTTATTTTTAAATAAAATTAAAACGTTACACAATAAAAAGGAAGTAATTAAAATATAAAACATGTTATGTTTGTTGAAGAACTTTTTGAATAATACCGATGTAAAATCGATTCAAAGTTCATAAACAGGTTCGAATCCCAAAATGTACTAAATAATGGGTGGTTTTATGGAACTGTGATGCAGGTGAGATATTTTTTTCAGATCGTAGGTATTTAACTGCATTTTACAACCTGAGCAAAAATATTTATTGATATTATGGAATCATTTAGAATTGAGCAATGGGCGCGGCTATATTGGCCATGCCTACTCTGTAGAGCGCCTGTCACTTGACCCCTACTCATGGTCGACTGTAATGCGACATACGATAGATGGACAACAAAATTTAAGGCGATGTAAATAACGTTTCACTTTAAAAAATGTTCCAACAGCATACAATAATAGTACTGTAAGCTTATAATGAGGGAAATTTTAGTGAGGAAATGTACACCTGAAGAATGTTTTTGTAGTACCATTACATATGGCAATAACATAGAAAAGCTCATTTTTTTTCCTTGGGGAGAGGCCTCTTGACTGGGACTTGGATGTTTCTGAGCTGGCACTAATAATTTAAAATATTGATATTAAAGCGATTACATAAAGCATTGCTTGTAATTGTGGCCAAATATTTATCTATAATTACAACTTAAGCCTTACGAATATCAACAGTGAAATTGAATACTCAATGTTAAAATTTAAAATAATAGATAGTTATGGCCTATACTGTCGCGACCAAAGATAATTAAAGATCGGTCAAGGCATGACTGGCCAAAAGTCTAGGAATATAATCTGTTGCGGATTGGTGATAACATTGTAAAAATTAGATCTTCCAAATTTAATTTTTTACATAACTAGTTAATACTATTTCTATTTATGTAAGCTCTCGAGTTATATTCATACGTAGAATTTTTGGCATGAATTCGATGGTCTATAAAGTTCTTTAATAAATTAATTTTATTAACCAATAAAACGCAGACTTCATGTTTTTCATACTATGTGTTAATAATTGTATAATTTTTTGGTCACACAAAACTTATTTGACAACGGTAGAAGTTAGCGATTACAGAATAGCTACATTGTTTTCGTAAGGGAATTCAGTTTTTCTAAAAACTATAAAATATAACAAAATAGCAAAGCGGTCATGGCTTCAATACTGTTACCTGAAATTCCAGCGCCTGGTTTTTCCTTCGAAAATTGTCAACGGTAAGAAGCCGATCGAATCGAGCATGACTTGTTGAATTTCGTTTGAATTTATCTATATTTTTTTCGTTTCAGAAATGCATTTCTCGCTCAGAAAGGGTTTCCAGCACCTAAAGCTACTAAAACTGGTACTACAATAGTGGGGATTATTTATGCTGACGGCGTAATTCTTGGTGCCGATACTAGGGCTACTGAAAATACTGTGGTATCGGATAAAAATTGTCAAAAAATTCATTATTTGGCTTCAAACATGTACTGCTGTGGCGCCGGTACCGCTGCAGATACTGAGATGACGACACAGTCAGTCGCTTCGCAACTTGAGCTGCAGCGGCTTCATACAGGGCGTACGGTGCCTGTTGAGACCGCCGCTACGCTGTTAAAACGAATGTTATTCCGCTACCAAGGTCACATTGGGGCGGCTCTAGTGCTAGGCGGTGTGGATAGAGCTGGCCCTCACATATTCTGTATTTATCCTCATGGATCTGTTGATAAGTTACCTTATGCAACTATGGGTATGATTTTTTTTAGTTTTAAAAGCTATGCTAAAATATATTTCACTAAACAATGGTGTCCATAACTATAATTACTAATAATATTTTACAATTCAGAGAGATTTCTTTGTGTGAATTATTCTTAAACAAATTATACCAAATATTTATTGGTAATGATAAATCATTTATTACTGTATGTTTATATTTATTTATACTATGTATGTATATATATATATATCAGGTTCAGGATCACTAGCAGCAATGGCAGTCTTTGAAGCTGGTTGGAAACCCAATATGAACGAAGAGGAAGGCAAGAAACTGGTTCGAGATGCTATTGCAGCTGGTATCTTCAATGACTTAGGCTCTGGTTCCAATGTGGACCTTTGTGTCATTCGTAATAGTGGCCCTGCTCAATACCTCAGGACTTATGAGGAAGCCAATGTTAAGGTATATAACTGATACATTTTGTAATTATGTAGGGCAAACTTATACCAGAATAGTAAGTTCAGTTCTTGTAGTACTCTTGTTAGTAAATTGATAACAAATTGAATAGTTTTATGTATTACAATTTTTGTTATTTCTCCCCAGGGTAAAAAACAAGGATCTTACAGATATGCTCCAGGCACAACAGCTATTTTGAAACAGCGTGTCATTCCCTTGGAAGTGGAATCTGTTTCTGTTCACCCCATTCAACATTCACAAGCAATGGAAGTGGAACCTCATTCTAGCCACTAACTTTTACATGTAACTTGATGAATAAATGTAATTTTTCACTTACTTTGTCCTTCACATTTATTTTCGTTCTTTGGTACAATATTAAATTTTATTAAAATACTAGCTGTGCCCGCGACTTTGTCTGCGTGGAACGGAATACAAAACACAGTGATGATTATTGAAATAATCTGGATTTATATATGTATATCTTGTATATTTAATTATGGATGCCTCAACTAAGATTGTTACTGATCTAAAAGCAATGTTGTGCTCTGAAATAAAAAACATCAGTAATACTATCGAGGAGTTGAAAACCAGTGTTTCATATGTGAGCTCTCAATATGATGACCTTAGTAAAATGTTTAATGATAAAATTAAGATAGCCGATGAATTAAATGCTGAAAATCAGCACTTACGTTCAGAATTAAATTTAATCAATTCCAAATTGGATTTCGTGGAGCAGCAATCCAGATCATGCAACTTAGAGTTACAGTGTGTTCCAGGACAGAGTAATGAAAATTTGTTGACAATTATTAATCGATTGGGAAAAACGATATCATATGACCTAAAGGAATGTGATGTAATGGACTTTCATAGAGTTCCTAAACTAAATCAAGACACCAGTCGCCCGAAATCCATTATAGTAAAGTTTGCAAATCCTCGAATACGCGATGGAGTCCTAGCATTTGTGAGAAGGCACAACAAGGCTCATCCTGAAAGTAAACTGAATTCCAGTAATCTAGGCTTCACACGGTCAAACCAACCAATTTATGCAGTGGAACATTTATCACCAGCTAATAAAAAACTGCACGCTTCTGCTAGAATACTTGCGAAAGAAAAAAAGTATGAGTTCGTTTGGGTTCGTGGTGATCGAATATTTGTACGAAAAAATAATAATTCGAAATCTATAAGGGTTACCTCCGAAACTTTAAAATCCCTGTAAATCTTTTTAACTAATACTTACTTGCAATGTTACTATGTGTCAAATTTCAAAATTCAATATATCTATCTATTACCAAAATGTACGTGGGCTGAGGACTAAAACAGAAGACTTTTATATAAATATCCTAAATAACAGTTATGATATAATAGTTTTAACAGAATCATGGTTGAATAATACTATCTTTGACCACGAGATATTTGACGATAGATATGATATTTTTCGACGAGATCGCAGCTCAACTATTAATGCTTCTCGAAAAGATGGAGAAGGTATCTGTATTGCTATTATTAAAAAACTTAAAGTTTTACGAATGACTACTTGGGAATCCGAATGTGAAGAACTATGGGTTACTCTGTGTATGAAATATAGCCAAGCTACATTACATTTGAATATCTGTGTAATTTATATCACCCCGCCCCTAAGTCGCGAGTATGTTGACATATTTTTGAAGAACTTTAGCAATATTTTCCATAACAAAATCGTTGATAAGTCAATTTCATTACTAATAGGAGATTTTAACCTTTCCAATATTACTTGGGTTTGGGACGCTGCTAGCCATTTCTGTACGCCAGTACCATTTCATGGGATTCTAGAGAACAACTTTATTGATGAGATGTTCTTCCATAACCTTGATCAATGTAATCACGTTCAAAATGAATATGGTCGAACACTGGATTTGCTTTTCTCTAACTGTTCGCGATCAATTAAAGTCTCTAAAGCGGTGCCTTTGACTAAATTAGACCCACACCATCCCGCTTTTGACATCCTAATATTCTTGTCACAAAATACAGGTTTTCTGAGACCCAAGCCCACTCTACATTTTAACTTTAATAAATGTAAATATGACTTGGCAATCAAAGACTTAGAAAATATAAATTGGTTAGAACTTTGGAGTACAACTAGTAATATTGTTTCAAGAGTGGACATTTTTTATCTGAAACTTAACGAAATTTTAAAGAATCACACACCATATACAAGAAAGCGAAATCTTCGATACCCGATATGGTTTAGTAGATCTTTGATAAAATGTTTAAATGAGAAGGCAAAATATCATAAGATATTTAAAAAGTATGGAAATTTGATGGATAAGCTCATATTTGAAATTCTTCGAAAAAGATGTGAAGTCATGATTAAAGATTGTCTAAAGAATTTTAAATGTTCAGCCGCTAGGATTCTTCGAACTAACCCTAAGTACATCTGGGCTTATATAAATGGTCTAAAATCTAATAGTAATTCTTTACCAAATAAAATGTTTCTTGGACAACGAACAGCAAGCGGAGGTCAAGAGATATGTAACATTTTCTCTGATCACTTTAGTGCTGTATATAAAATGATAGACAATTCTAATACTCCTCAGCCCATTTTAGAAAGTTCTTGTAGTACTCTGTCATTGAATAATATTATTTTATTTGAATCCGAAGTAGCCACATCATTATCTGATCTAGATGCTAATAAAGGGACAGGACCAGATGGTATTCCACCTATTTTTCTAAAACGATGTGCTAAATCATTGCTCTATCCCTTAACATCAATTTATAATGAATCATTAACACTTGGGAGTTTTCCCAAAACAGTGGAAATTAGCTCGAATTTCCCCCGTACTTAAGAGTGGTGACCCCTGCGAGGTATCTAACTATCGTTCTATATCTACTCTTTCTGCTTTCGGTAAAGTTTTTGAATCATTAGTAGTTAAAAAATTATATTGGCATGTTAAGTAGCTACTCCACCCTGCGCAGCATGGTTTTTTGCCTAAAAAATCAACAACGTCTAATCTGCTATGTTTTATTAGTGACGTTGCAATGTCTTTAGATAAAGGTAAAGAGGTACATGCAATATACACAGATTTGAGTAAAGCCTTTGATCTGATAAACCATGACTTATTATTGCGTAAAATGTTGAATAAGGGTATTCATGGTTCTTTACTTCGTTGGTGTGAGTCATACTTAAGAAATCGTTCCCAGCTAGTTACGGTTCAGGGTTATGGGTCACATGTGATCACTATACCATCGGGTGTACCAAAAGGGTCGTACATGGGACCTCTATTATTTTTGATTTTATTAATGATTTGGCTAGCTTAATTACTTGTAAATTCCATATGTATGCTGGTGACCTAAAACTATACCAAGTCATAGAGTCCCTAGAGGATACTATAACATTACAAGCGCAAATCAATAACGTTGGTAAACGGTGTAACCAGAACAACATGTTACTAAATAGTAAGAAATGCTACTTTATGTAATTTTCAACAAAAATGAATCCATTTGAAAATGATTACTATATTGAAAATGTTCCATTAAATAAAGTCTCGCGCATTCGTGACTTGGGAGTGATTATGGACAGTCATTTAAGTTATCGCTTCCACATTGATGACATAGTACGTAAAGCAGCTCGATTATCAGGTTTTATATCGAGACAGCTCAGATCATTTGGAGATCCTCAGGTCAGAATAACCGTATACAATAGCGTAATCCGAAGTTTTCTGGAATATGGCAGCTAAGTGTGGAATCCGTGCTATGATATACACTCAAATAGAATTGAACGAGTACAAAAGCGTTTTGTATATCATCTTACATATTGGGATAAGAAATGAGGATCACTAATGTCTTATGAGGATAGACTTTTACACTACAAAATGAAAACCTTATGTAATAGAAGGAAAACTGCCGATATAATATTTCTGTATAAGTTGATTCATGGCTTAGTTGACTGCGAGAACTTACTTGAACATATTAAAATTGTAATACCACGTCCCGGGACTCGTGTAGTTAATAGGAAAACTTTCATGACACGATACTGCAGAAACAATGTTGGTCAACACGCTCCTCTATATCGTATGTTTTCTGGATATAACTGCATAGACCATTTAGTTGATATATTTACTTCTTCCTTACGATTGTTTAAATTAAAAGTAGAAACCTATTTCGATGTATAAATAAAATTTGTGATGTATTTATTAGACTATTATAAAAATACCATGTCGTGTTCACTATTTTGAGACACACACTGACGTGCATATTGAATGTTTGTGTAATGTATTATTATTAGTGTGATGTCTGGTTTGTGAAGCAATTAAAATAATAATAATAAATATTTGTAATGTAAAGTGTCCGGCTAAAAACTAATAATGGTCACGCCCCTTTGTCACTTCAATAATAACTCAAAATGATGTATTCCAAGTTACTTTGATGTGTGTAAAAACCGTGGGCCATGCTATCGTGCTGCATTTATCGTCATACGGTCAGATAGTTCGTAACACACGATAGTAATGTGTGCCCACACCTAAAGTTATTGCGAACATGGGCTAAGCTTCGTGACGATACACGCAGGTATAGGAGTAACATAACACTAATATTTTAATTTACCAACTGTAAAAACATTATTAACCCTTGGACTGTCCAAAATTATAAATATTTAAGTTCTATACAAACGAATGTAGACCTGAGGCATAGGGCAATAGACTGTTGGCAGCATACGCTTAAAAATACCTGATTTATTACAATGCTTTGAAAAATAACAAATGATGAATTGTAAAATAATAATTTTTATGTAAAATGTCTCATTAAATTATTTTTTCATTTGTACGAACATTTTTTACTAAACCATGAAATTTACAATGTACGATGTAGTGAAATTAAAAAAGTAATTGACAACATAATCTGTAATAACAATCTGTAACATAATTTTTAGATCTGAGTCTTAAAAATCAGCCGAGGGCTTATAATATTCATTTATATATACTTCACATAGCTCATT
Source organism: Antheraea assamensis (assembly GCA_035772565.1). NCBI lineage: Eukaryota > Metazoa > Arthropoda > Insecta > Lepidoptera > Saturniidae > Antheraea > Antheraea assamensis. The sequence goes on along the minus strand of JAQQSE010000064.1, from coordinate 5,846,752 downwards.
CTTATTATTATTTTTATGTTATCTTTTCTTTTATTTGCACTACCTGCAGTCTTTTTTCTCCACAGTACTGCTGGAAGAAAATGCAAGCTGCCTAATGCATAAACCAAAAATTATTCATTCATTCAAATCGTAATTAAGAGATTAGAATCAAGGCAAATTTATGAAAATTATAATTCGAAGTAAACCTAAAAAACAGAAATTATCTCATTGTTATCTATACTCTTTCTTGCAATAATATTCTTACGACAGTAAACCAATAAAATTATTAGTTTAGCGCCATCTGTTGTCGTCAAAAATGTGGTCTGTTATCATTTGATGATTTTTTCTTACATTTATGTTCCATGAACAATTTTAGTCTCTTTATTTTTTAATTACAATAAAAAATTGTCCTAAAATGTGATAAGGTTCAATAACTTGTAATATTTACAACACAAAACTAATTAGAATTTACAAATTTAATCATAAACCTTATGCGATCGAAAAATAAAAATCATATTTTATTTATACAAAGAAGTTATTCAATTTATAGTAATATGATATATATGTAATTGGCCAATTTTTAGATTGTATATTATAGTAGTAATAGATTTGGAAAAAGGCGGTTGAGCGCCATCTATTTGTAATAATGCATATTAATTAATTACTGAACTTCTTGCGTCATTAATATTTATTTATGTAAAATAAAATGTTAACCATTTTTCTTTCATTCTATGTCTTAGTATTGTAATACTGTGGTAATGTTTATTTATGATATAAAATTACCCGGGTTTTAGATGAGAATAAAGTCCATTTACTTATCTATTTTTCTCTGGTCCTTAACTCCCGTCGTCATTAAAATTACAATAACTTTTGATAGAGTTAACCGATTTTAATGAAACAAAAAAATTATGTTACTCCGGAATATGTTTGATTATTTTCTTGCTGGAATTTTATTAGAAGTCTAGTACTTTACCAGTGATGCCTGTTCAAACAAACAGACAGACAGATAGATAGACAGACATTTCTAAAAATGATCGAAATGGATTCTATTACTTATTCCTAGACACCTGCAATAATTTTTTTCTCAAAAATCAAAAAAGTAAAGACACGTTGGATTTACATTCTTATTAAATGTATATAGAAGATTATAGGTGCTATCTTTAGTGACTACACCAAGAAAATGATGCACAAATAGAAAGAAAATATGATTAAATACCAAAAGCAATGAATTCTATTTTAAATACTCACTATAGTAACAACCTGTTAATCTCTTTTTAGGCTTCTAATAATATCGCTATTTCTCAATCAATCAATAGATATTGGTGATCCTATAATTAGTGATCCATACCCAATCATTTTAAACACTTAATGATGTCATTTGATTAAGAAATGTTATTTTCTTATGTATCTTATTGATTTCAAATATATTTTGCACATCTACGATTGAATCATGTTAAACAAATTGCATAAGAACTTTAAAATCAATAATCTTAGATTATTTTATTGACACATCAATAAAAAGAAAAATAAATGTTAAATGGTATGAATTCTTACACCATTCATTAAATATATCATGTGGCACAACATTTATGTAGAACTATAATGCGAAGACGTAGTTTTGGTCTTTGTCAGATGTTTAATGTAGATAAATGTGAAAAAATATTTTTTATTTGGGAATTTACATTTTTTCTAACATCATATGGAACTAATGTGGTGATATTTAGAAACCAAGTAAAGAATACACCTAACTTAGACTTTAATAACTTTATTATAAATAAAACACACATAGTTAAATACTTCTTGGACGGATAGATTCCTTATTCTTAAAAATAGCTATATAAGTTTTACGTAGTCAGTACACATAATACATACCTATACCAAAATATGTCTATAATTTTAATAAAAATCATGTAAATCATTTCACACAGATCAATAGAAACAGATGTTGCAATTTATCCACAAAATAGTTACTAACAAACAAAGTAACAAGATTTATGTGATGACAGAAGTGGGTCCGTTAATCACAATACAAAAAGGGATCCTACGTCTTTAAAAGTTTGTATTTATAATATTTATCTTTACTGTTGATGAATTATAGGGAAGGTGAATAAAACGTACAAGAATTGTTCACACACAGTTTAACTTGCCTATCAAGAGATACATTTTTTACTCATTGTCTTTTGATATTGTATTTTGCGATATTTTAGTATAACTAATTAGTATGGGAAACGTTTATAATTGTGACATTGGTACGGTTGTCAAAACGAATATCTAATGCTACTCCTGTACTCGTACATATGTGATGAAGCTTCGACTACTTGACTCTCTAAAATAATGTCCAACATTTTTATCGATAAAGGCGCACATTAAATGTTCTCACACCTGTTATTCCAAAAAGTGGAAATTAGCATCCGCAACATTTTTTGATGTGCGCAAAATAGCGGGTCCCTTCATCGTGTTGCATCTATCGTGACAAAACCCGATGCGACAGTACGTAATGCATGATGATAATGTCTCCCTATAGCATTGATTGCGGCCATAGACAAAATGTCGTGGCAAGTATGGGAATAGTTTAATGCTACGCTCATACCTGCGTGTATCGCCACGAAGTTTTTTCTATGGTCGCAAAAAATCTATATGTAGCAAGAAGACCTTGTCAACATTCATTACGAATTATCGGAATGCGTTATACACAGTAACTGGGTCTGCGGTTTTTACACACTTCAAAAGACGAGAAAGGTATGCTAAAGTTATTCTGCGCCTTTATCGGAATTAATTTTAAAGTTAGTTTTTAGCGCGTGTCACGCATATATGGGAATAGCATAACAATGCACATTTTTTGTGCTTCATAATTAAAAAATCTATAATAAATAAGTATGAAATAAATAAACCTTTCCTTAATTCTTCCTTAAAGTCATTAATATGCTATGATATTGAATAGAGTATTAGTTTATTCGATTTGAAATGTAGTATTTTTTTACATTAATATTTGACTGGCCTCGTTAAACTCTTAAGACACATACATTAGATTACTACGTGAATCTAAAATTACCTTTAGTCATTGTTATATCTATAAAATGCCATACATTACTGTCCTCGTTTATGGAGTATAAAGTCCCATTTGTCTTTCCATCTGAGATTCATAAGGTCATGTTCAGATAAATCTACATTTCCATAATTTAGGACGCTAAACTTTTTAAACGTTACAATGACGTAGGCAAACCACACGGCTACGCTAAAAATAAATATATTGATCAGTGAACGAGTACTCTCTCGTAAATTTACAACGTAATAAATATGATCAATAACGTAACATAGAAGTAGGATTTTAAAGATGTACGCTGGTAAGTAATGATGTAAAAATAATGTACGATCCATAAAGAAATAAGGTAGATAATGAATCCAATAGCCAAGGAATAGTATATAGCCGGAATCGTAAAATTTCTCTAAAGCTCGAGGAGGTAAATCTATGCAACCGCGACGATTTCTTATAGCGTATAACACTAAAAAACCCGAGTACACGGCAACTGACGCAGTCCCAGCATACCAAGTAACTAGATTGCCTATTAGATGGATTTGAGCCTGAAAAAAAAATATCAGTAATGTAATACAAAAAATATCAGTAATGTAATACAATTAAGTTTGTGGATGAAAATACAGACAATCCCCATATTTAAGATATTTACGAGTGTGTGTTTTAGGCTACATTTTTGCCCTCAAGCTTATTACTCGCGCGAATACAGTGACTCACGCTAGTTTTACATATACACAGATCACCCCACACACGTGCACACCTAGGTACACATAGTGGTGGGCTGTTTTTTTGCCCTTTTCGGACTGAAATAGGTCACACAACTTAGTAGTCAGATGCAAAATACACATATACATTCGTGAAACATGCATGGTCATACATGCATTTTTCACGAATTCATATGCGTATGAAATAGATAGTGAGCTTAGCTTAGATTAGCTTAGTCAGATCAGAAAACCCGGCGGACAGTTCAAGCCGAGGCGCACCGAGTGCCCTTGCGCTGATCGCCTAAACAAATCGGGTGAGTGCCCTAAGCGCTCCCCTTAGTAGTCCGGTGAAACTGCAGAGGCCCTGCAAGGCTAACAGTGTATGTTACAAATTAGTAAAAATGTTGGTGTAAAATATAATAGATATTATATAGCAGCCCTTAACAGTATAATCGACCTGTATGATGTTACAGTAAATGGCATGACGCTTTCTTGTGCCCTCATGCCTCTAGGGAGTCACCGGTCTCGACTCCCTTAAGTGTGTGCGCGCGTATACTGTACACTTCGTTGCTTTTCGGTGTGAGCTGTGTACTATTTCTATCCGACTATAGTATACTTGACACGTTTTTAATTATAAATTCTAAAATTAACATAAAAGTTTCACATCTGCCGAGTGTCTCGTGATGGACAACTTTGTTTTTTTTTATTAACTGGTTTAAAATTTTGATTTAGTTATTTTATCACAACAGATACGAGATATATGAAATAAATTAAACTTCATGCTTGAGGAGTGTAGTAATTCAATGTGACACAAATGAACTTGTCTATGACGTTAACGACATTAATTTGAGGTATTGTGCCAAATATTGTTTGACATAACTAGAAGCGTTTTAAAATCGAAGTAACATCATTCGCGGAATGCTGTATTGTCTGTCTGTCCGTGAAATTAGACTAAGCAAAATGCAGTAAATAATAATAGGAATGTTAAAATAATTAAACTACTTACATTGGAGTGGGGTGATAGCCAATAAGCTATGGAGCGGACGAGCAGTGGCCATTCGAGAGGGTCACTAGCGAACATGTGTCCGTGCGGCGCGTCCGGAGCGTGCGCTATCATCTTGAACTGTAGCTCCGCAAACTTCTCCCAAAACGTGAGCTGCGTCACAGCTGTCGGTATCATCTCTGCGGAGACAAGCTCGCGTTCCCGTTCACGCCTGTCTTCAGCTAAAATATAAATAAAATGCGTCTTGATGAACTGGCAATTGGTAAATTTACAAATGGTATTATACCTATGAATGTATATTATTCAGCCACACTATTGAGTAAATGACAACAGAACACAAGATTTCAAAATAGCTTCATATAACAATGTCTTCAAAATATATGACATAATTATAAAATACTTCAATATTAAAGTGTATCTTGTAATAGAACATCGCGTCGATAAACGTAATTCTGAACTCTACAAAGAACCTGAACTTACTGTAAGGAAGGCAACATAAAGCAATAATAGCATGGTTGTAAAACATTTTCTAATTCCATTCCCGTTTGGCAAGGCAAGGTTCGCTTCAAATCTCTCTCCAAAGAAATATAAGGGGTCGTTTAAGTGCTATATAAACACTAAAGGACAAGAGGGGAGAAGGAGGTAAGCTCTGCTTATTTTTAATAACACGGGGGACGGAGCGTCTTTATGGCGAGTAAGTCATGCAATATTTAATTACAGTTCATATTATTTCTTCCTTTAATAAAATCGTAAATAAACATGTGAGAGGTCTTGTTACAATTATGTCAATATTTAGGAGACCATAGAATGGGGAAAGGCGGTTGTTCATGTTTTCTGAAAGGGACAGATTAAAAATGCCTAAAATCGTGTGTTTCAACAATTACAACCGAGAGCTACATTACTCTAGCTTTAAATAGGGTCAACTTTAAAATAACTATATAAAAACTTATAATAGGTAACTAAACGCTCATCATTAAGAAGATAAAAAAATACCTTTTGTATATCGATGTTCTTCAACATTCCAAATGGTGTCTTGATGTGTGAGAACTTTATCAGCGACAACTTCGTGTTGATGGAACCCCCAAGCTGGAAGCTGCCGTCCGCTAAAACGTAAAGCGGATCTGGAATCGACGTGCACGAGACGCACTAAAGAGCGAATACTATCCCAAGTGGCATCTTCAGAGTCACGGTTTACTATATCGACACGCCATAGGTTCTGAGCTGGCATCGACACGTTATAGTCAATGTAGCATGTCACCTCCTAATAAACAAAATAAATATATTAATCGGTATTACATATTAAATTATTAAAGGATTCTACAACTTGTATTTATAATTTACTTTTGCTGTGTTGTACACATTTTTATTGTTATCTTTAACAGTGTTATATCATCATCATCAACCCGTAACAGACCCACTGCAAGGTCGTAGTCTTTTTGCTGAACGAAAGTTTGGGTATAATCACCATGCATGTATGTATATATGTAAGTATTTTATTATTATACATATATATTTTTTCATTTTCTTTTACTTCTTCTATATTTGTACTACCTACAAAACTTTTACGTTCTATATCAATACCGCTGGTTAGCTACAATAAAATGTCTTGTGGCATTAAGCTCACCAATGTACAAAAGTATACTCAAAAGTGCAATAAAGTATTAATTCATTCATTCAGTCAAAGATATGGTGTGACAACTTCTTTAATAACTGAAATTACAAATCAATTATAATGACTTGCATATTATGAGTCAAATAGAAGTAAAACCTGCAATGTTCACTTCAATTAAAAAGATTTTTTTAACCTGTGATTGTGGTGATACAGGAGCGGCCACGTCGTGCGAGTTCAATGCGCGACTCGTGATGCCGTGTAGCAGTTGCACCACGTCGCCGTGTCGGATGGCGTCCGGCGGCCGAGCGACTGCTAACGACGCCTGCTCCGGACGCTTCACTATCCACCAGTTGTTCACGTCCTTGAAGCTGTAGCACGTGACCTGCTGCTGATGCGACGAGCCCCGTCCGTCCGTGTACCGTACAGGATAGACGTGTGCGTGCGAGTGCAACCAACATGTACGTCCGTGTGTGTGCCTTTATACATAATTAACACACAACTCATACTGAATGAAAAGGAACCAAATTCAGATATACACAAAGGTGTACATTTGGTGCATCATTTCGAAGCTACGATGACTTAGTTGATACCTTGTTCAGACATCGCGTCGATCGACGTAATTGACATTTAACGAAATTAATCTGATATATCATTTTGGAATTAATAAAATCAAATCAATATAATCTTATATCACCTTATAATAACATTTTCTCAAAAAATATGTTAAGCCTGTAACCACTAAATCAAATCGTTTCGAAAATATTTCATAGAAAAAACAGGTAAATGTACGAGTGTTCAAACGATTAAATTTTTAAGAGTCAATATCTCAAATATGTTTGTCAAGTTTTCGCAGTAAGCCCTCGGTATATCAAAATTAGTATTGGTAATTGTATAACTGAAGGTACAAAATTTCAATCACCTGTGATGGATCACTTTTATGTTGTATTTATACATCTTATTATTTTTTTTTTTTATAAATACATAATAGAAGTATTTTCATGTACACTAAGTGGAAATTAATTGAGTTCACAGAATTATGAATGAAAACTGTTTCATATTACCTGAGAGTAATCTGTGAACCATGAGCGACATGCAGTGGTTGTCCACGTGTTATACTTGCGAGACCACCCTGTAGAGAAGCTTGGAATGCACTCGTCATTACGCTATCATGAGGCCCAGCTTTGGGAAGCATCATCAGATGCGCGTAAAAGACGCTGACATAGACCATCACAGGAATAACGAATAAAATAATCAGTCTCCATATTGTCGAAATAGCGAGTCGCAGACCAGGTTCTGCACGGCCAAATCGACGCCAGAGGTGCCTCCCCACAAGGAAAATTGATAAATAATATGTGTAGACGCCTGAATATTTTACTCTGAAATTAAAACACAAATATTGTTTTTAAATACTTTTGTGATATAATTATTGTCCTATCATACATCAAATTAAAAAATGTTTTTTTTTTTATACCAGCCTTTGACCACAATCTCACCTGACATTAAATCACAATGTGGTGTAAAATGAACACGCTAAGTACAGAGGGAGACGGGTTATCAAGATGCAACTGTCAGAATACACGTCGACAGATGCTAGGTGACAGATGTTCGACTTGAGGGTGGAAACTAGCCAGACGAATCTCGAATAATCTCTACTGTCATACGATGTTTTCCTACACTAAAAACTCTGGCTCATTCACAAGGATTTGAACTATGTCTGTTGACACAGTGGCCAAACACAATAACCGCTGAGCCCTCAGGGCTTTAAATATAATTCTATAATATAGTTTTTAATTAGACTGGAGACATGTTGAACTGCTATCAACATCTGGTATATTGACATGCAAATAGTCACTCATAATTAAAATGATAAACATGAAAGAAGAGGGATTTATATAACTATGGATCTATTTATTACACATTGTTCTCTCTTAAATTACACATAACGGTATACCTATCAATATTGATTGTAATAGAAATCAGAAATGCAATGCAATAGAATTCATGTAAAAGCAACAATAACAATATTATATCAAAAAATTCTATAGACAAGTACTAATACACCATCATAACGCGACTTGCACTTAATTATGACGATATACATCATGTGATCCGTTAAGTGTATACAAATTATATTACAACATCGGCACCATTTATAAGTTGCAGCTGTCTGAAACAATTGATATAATTGCCATGTCGCCGTGTACAAGTTCACGGCGGCAAGGAAACGTTTGGGGGAGCCTCCGGCTCCCAGGGAGATAGAGGGAAAGAGGCGAGGGTGGAGGGAGACCGCTATGGGGCGGTGGCGGCAGGATCTGGCGGACGCGGGGTACGGGCGGTATACGGTGTACGCCGTCAGTGGCTTAAATGGAAGTGGGGTTCCCTGACGTTCCGACTGGTGCAGGTGCTGACCAGCCATGGCTGTTTTTTGGTTGGTACTTGCACCAGATCGCTCGCAGGGAGCCGACCGCCGCATGCCACGAGTGCGGCGCTGAGGAGGACACCGCGTAGCACACACTGTCTGAGTGTGCTGAAGACGCCTGGACGGCGATGGCCTCTTTCTGCGAGGATGTAATCTTCCAGCTCCCAGGGAAATAGAGGGTATTAGAGCAAGGGCTCGGGAGGAAGTGATGGTGAGGTGGAGGCAGGACCTACCGGACGCGCGTTACGGTCGATACACGATCGACGCCGTCCACCCGGTCCTGCCAGAATGGTGTTCAAGACGATGGGGCTTCCTGTTGTTTCGGCTGGTGAAGGTGCTGACCGGGCATGGGTGCTTTCGTTGGTACCTGCACCGGATTGCACGCAGGGAGCTAACCGCCGTATGCCACGAGTGTGGCGTTGAGCCGGACACCGCGCAGCACACTCTGTCTGAGTGTGTTGCGTGGGAGGAATAACGCCACATTCTGGCTGCGGCAGTAGGTGTGGATCTCTCGCTACCCAGCGTGGTAAACGCCATGCTCGGCAACGAGTCTGTTTGGAATGTAGTGGCCTCCTTCTGCGAGGAAGTCGTTTCGCAGAAGGAGGCGGCAGAGAGAGCCCGCGAGATAGACCCTCAGAGCAGTCGTCTCCGCCGACGGAGGGCCGGTGGAAGGCGGGAACGCTACGCTCGCCTCCTTCTACCACCGTAGCCGGGCCTGGGAGGATGGACTGGGGGGCCCATCTTGCCATTGCACAGATACGACGGATGGAGGAGACGGCCGAAGATGTGTACACGGTCGTCTCTTGACAAGGACGGGGCCCGGCGGCGCTGATTGACGCTTGATTGACTTGAATAAAAACTCAAGAGATCTCGTGTCGCCCCAACAAAAGCGGTGGATGTACATCGTTGGGTTTTAGTGAGTAGGAGTCTCACATTACCCACCCTTTCCCCCGGGAGGGTGGCGTGTCCATGACGGATTTCCGCATGTTAAAAAAAAAAAGTAGTCAGATTCAAGATACATGTATGAGTTCGTGAAACATACATGCTTGGTACACGTGTATGTTTCACGAATTTATATATGTATGAAATAATAGATAGCTTAGTTTTTTAGATGGTTGTTTTGGTTGGTACCTGCACCAGATCGCTCGCAGGGAGCCGACCGCCGCATGCCAGGAGTGCGGCGCTGAGGAAGATACCGCGCAGCACACATTGTCTGAGTGTGCTGCGTGGGAGGTGCAGCGCCGCACTCTGGCTGCGGTGGTGGGAGGGAATCTGTCGCTGTGGGGCGTGGTTGCGGCCATGCTCGGCAGCGAAGACGCCTGGAGGGGGATGGCCTCTGTCTGTGAGGATGTAATGTCGCAGAAGGAGGCGGCGAAGAGGGCCCGAGAGGCGGACCCTCTCAGTGGCCGTCTCCGCCAAAGGAGGGCTGGTGGAAGGAGGCGGCGATTTGCCCTCCTTCTTACACCTCCGTAGCCGGAGCTGAGGGGATGGGTCGGGGGGCCAATCTCATTGCACAGGTTCGGCGGACGAGGGGAGGTAGCTGGTCGTGTACCCAGTGTACCTCTCTATCAGGACGGAGACCGGCGGCCATCTTTCGCCGGGTTGACCTCTGGTGGCGGCATGGTGATAGCTCAGTTCGGTCCCATGCCGCCCCAACTTAAAGCGGTGGCCGGTACACCGTGGGGTTTTAGTCCGTGCGAGTCGGACATAACCCATTCTCTCCCCGGGAGGATGGGTATCCATAAAGGATTTCCCCAAGTTAAACTCGGGATAATTGGTTACAGTCCAAGCCGAGGCGCGCCTTGCGCCCTTGTGCGTGTTGCCTATATAAAACCGGGTGAATGCCTTCAGCGCTCCCCTTAGTAGTCCCGGTGAAACTGTAGAGGCCTTGCCAGGTCAACAGAGTAGTCAGTTCGAAAAAGAAAAAACATCTTATGTTGAACACCAATCAGAGTGGGTTACGTCATGCTTCTGCAGACGTCACTTTGTACTAGGGCTGTTGATATTTTTAAACATATCGGATTGTCGATATCGATATTTAAAAAATATTAATATCAGGTTTGATATATTAAAGAAAAAAAGATTTTTCGATATATCGGCGTTATTAAAATAACTGCAATTCTTATTCTTCTTATAATTCAGCTTAAAAAGAATTTACACAGGGACTGATCCAGTATAGGTGATGTCCGTGGCTCGACATGCACTTTTTTAATTTTAGTTTATAAAATGTAAAACTGTAAGATGTAGAAATACAGAAATACTCTTTCAGATATATGTGTATTTACGACATGCACGCTACCTATAATACATTAAATTAACTGTACTATAGCGTCGCGCAAGTATGAACAATTAGTTAACAAAGTTCTACCGTTTCGATGTTGTTGAACGGCATGGCAGTTCATAAAATAGAAACAAACAAACAATCAATTTTATATATTAAACATGTAAATACTAACAGTGTGCCGGGTTGGGCTTTTTATCAGCAACCTATTTGGAATTTTAACCCACTATGTAACCTCCTCAGTGCTCAATTATATTATATAAAATAATCCTAATGAAAATTTATTGTATAAGGTATCAGTCAATAAGTTTTAAATATTTAATTACATAGATATAACAAGTATATATTTCTATAATATTTAAAGTCGTGGGTAACAACTAGTGCAAAATAAAATAGCCTAAGTTTTTCATTATAATATCAGCTGCTTACCAGTAAAAGTTCCGTAAAACTCTGCCTAACTGTTTCGATGATTACATGTGGATGATGGTGTGAATAACAACTAATACAAAAAAATTATGCTAAGCTACTTCTTATGAATTCAGCTATTTGCCAGTGAAAGTCCGCTTTAAATCAGTTCAACTGTTTCGGACAGTATCCGGAACAAACAGACAGACAACAATTTTAAAAATTGTTTATATACTTTCATATTCGTTTAGTAAAACGTTATTATTTTGACATTACAAACAGATATTTAAATTTTATTATATGTATATATTTATGAAAATGTTAGCTTATAGTTTAATGGTCCATTTTCATCAATGTTCTGATCATGATTTAAGCTAAATCATCACTATATCTATATCAAATCTTAACAGATAACAGATATATAGAATGAGGCTTAAACGTTGGTGCAATTGGGTCTTAGTAATTGTTTTTTTAATCTAAATAAGACAAATATAATGTGGAACAACTTTTTTTTTAAACTCTCGTCGTTTTATATGTTCATCCAACTGATTACTACGAGTCAAGTAGGTATCAAAAATTATATTTTTTTTATACCACAGAGATATATTTATACAAAATTATTTTGCGTCTTAATACTTGGACTGTCCAAAACCATAAAGGTCCCATACAAACAAATGTCATCTTCATGAGGCACAGCTCAAGAGACTGTTGGCAGCTTAAGCTTAACAAAACATTGGATTTATTACAAAACTTAAAAAATAACAATTATGTATTGAAAAGTCATAATTTTTATGTAAATTGAATTTTAAATTACTTTTTTAACTGAGCTAATTGTTTTACTGTACCGTGAAATTTACAATTACGACGTTGTGAAATTAAAAACATAATACGCCATTTTGGGACGTGGGACATAAAAAAATCAGCCAAGGGGTAGAAATAAGCCATTAAATACATGAGGGAATGAAGGAAAACAAATATAGAACAAATAAAATACAAGAAATTAAGTTTACTATAATGTTGTGGTTCAAATTATTTACGGGATAAAATAAGAAACAAAAGCATTTCAAAAAATATCGAACACCGATATCTATATTTCAATACCGTCGATATATCGTTCTAGAAAATATTATTAAAAATATCGATATTATATTAATAGTCCTTATTTGTACGAATTTCAGAGAGCTGCATTTTTATCGTTCTATGTTCGTTTAGAAAATATTTCGAGGTTATCATTGCTCACTTGCTTATTATGTATATATATATATTAATATTATGTATATATATGTAAAACAAAAGTTACAATGGAACAAGGATTTAGTAAGGCAAATAGTACTAATTTGCATAGACTTGATTTATTGATGTTGGGAGAGTTTCTGGCTGATGCCGAAGACTTTTCTTCAGCAGAATTTAGAAATTTGAAAACTACTATGTAAGTATAACGTTCACGTTAAGTTCACACATAAAGTACTCTGTAGTTCTCTCGTTATGTGCTCACTGTGTACAATATCATGACGTCATAAGCACACGCCATGACACGGGCAAGCGTTTTGGCACGTAATTTAAATTTAAAATTACATTTGCGTTTATTTTCTAAAAAACCTTTGTTTTCTCCAAAAATATTATGTTTTTTAGAAATAGTATATATTCTAAAGTATTATAGGACAGTAATTGAAAATCAGTCATCATGCCAATTATAATTGTTTGTTTTAGCTGTGATTTACATTTTGTAAATATTATTTATCAAATTTTACAGGACCAGTAATGAAATATAGGTAGCTAATAAATATATTATAGCACTTACGAAAAACAACAACCCAAAAACAGGGAACCAATACAAAGCCAAATGGCAGCAAGTGGCCCAGATGTCCGTGTACTTTTAATAGTGCATAATACTCCAGATAAACCAAATAATATTTGTATGCTTTCCAACAACATAAACCTGGACTGAGCTAAAAAGCAGTTCTCTGAAAAAAAAAACAGGATAATTTAAAATGAACAATAATATAATGACATTTATGATTTTATAAATATATACTCGTATAGTATATATCATTTATAGAATATTGGTAATATTTAATACTATTATTAGGACAATTTAAAAAATGTAGGAAGTAAATCTAATATCTAGAAAATAAGTACTACAAGTAGAATTATATAGAAATGTATACATCAAATAGAAAAAATAATTATTTTATCAACTAATAATGTAACATGTACATTATTTCTTAGCAATGGATAACAAATTATTGAAGACATAATTATTGTGCTAATCAATATTCTTAGTCCATTATTATTATTGATATGACAATGGTTTGCTGATCTTATCACAATAGGCAATCAATCAAAAATAACCAAGGGTTGAGAAAGCGATTCCACTTCCCCTTACTCTCACTCAAAAGCACAATACAATAAGTTAGTATTATAGCATTGTTCCTAACTCAATACAAAACAAAACAGCAAATTATCCAAAAGCAGAATAATTAAAAGCAGTTTATAATATTTTTTGTAAAATAGCTCAATATTTATTTAAATATAAATAGCTGTATTGTTATCTGTTTTAAATAGTTATTACAAATTACCCTATAAAGTTATTACAAATGTAATAGAAAAGATTTCAGTATAATCTAAAATAATAATTACCAAATAGGACTAAAAGTGCAGCTAATATGGCAGTCCATTGGTGAATAGATATATATAACATTAATTTATATGTTACTCCCACAAGTAGACTGCCTGCGAGAGCAGGTACTAGTCTCAGTGCTCTGATAGGTACTTTCTCTGTATACTCAGATCCAATTCGGTCAAAGGTGAAATTTCCATCATAGTTTGCTGCATGCCCGGCCAAATAGAGTAATTGTTTGCCTAGTGGTGGATGTGCATCGAAGAAAAATATACCTTTTGCATATAAAGATACATATCTTCCGTAATGGAGCTCATCAAAACTGAAACATATAGACAATTATTGGTAATATAATTGGTACTTAATCACTAAAAAGAGGTTCATATTATTTAATATCCTCTATTTAGACAAAATTAGAGAAATGTAGTATTATAAACAATTCACAAAATTGTTTTATAAGAACACACTAGCGTCTGATGAATTTAAATAAACTAATTCAGATTCCAGAAATCCTTTTGCATTTTACAATCCATTTATTGAGGGTAGTTATAAACTACATTACATTACACAAAGACCAATAGACAACTAAAGTAATTATCATAAAAACTATAAGTCAAAATGTAAGATATGCACGAAACAATTAGTGGGTGGAATATTGGATACCAGAAAAAGACTAGCTGCTCAATGATAGCAGAGAATTACAAAGAAGGACCACATTATGAATGCCTATATTAATGAAGTACCATTTTGCTTAGCTCAGTCATGTGATCAGCTTCTTATGCAGTAATTATATTTTAGCTTATCTGTGTTATCACTAATTCAAAATCTAAAAAATGCTATGCTGAAACCATAGAATTAAGCAACTTCTCTATAGAATTTGCAAAATTTGGATTACCATGAAGTGAATAATAATATAACTTACACAATATAACGAGGTTCATCCAGCCTGTATAATCTGGTACTTAATGCCAGTATTAATAAACCTATCAAGATAATATCAACTTTTAAATGCAAGTATATTCCCGATGAAAGTTTATCAACATCATTCATTGCAAGTGTAATATCTGTTTCTATTTCATTTTCTGCTGGTGCACCGTCACCCTGAAACACATTTTTATCTATTAAAATAGGTATACTCTCCCAGTTTAAGAAAACAAGGTCATTCTTAATGGAGAAAGGTAAATAGCAATTAACAAACTTTCTGAAGAGAAAAATATATTAAACTATCTTTAACGTAAATATTTAATTTATATTAAAATTATGTTTATGTGTATTAAAAATATGAAACAGGCGTACTACTTCTCTTTCAGAACTCAATAAGGATTTTTCTGTGTAACTATCCTTTCCAAGTTTATTGACCTCATTTTGGGAAAGTTTAAATTCTTTGCACTTCTTATTATTTTTAGCTATCTCCATTTCAGATTAAAGAATACTCGATATTTTACAATACACAGTGTGTATAAGCATGCTCTCTTTATTTCTTTTTGTTTATAAAAATAAGACTTTTCTATTTCGCACCCAAACAAGTTGACCCACAGAGAATTTACAATGTACTACAGACAACTAAGAGGATACTACGTATCAATATACTCTGTGATTAATATATAAAATGTACTTTGTGGTGATTGGTAACCAGATGAAATGAGAAAAAAATATTCAGTAGGTAAGTAGAATCATTAAAAAAATTGAAAATGTTTTTAGTTGAAAACAAGGCTTCTAAACTATTATATACACGCTTTAAGATATAAGTTAAAGTTAATTATTTTATGAAAATTTCTTCTTATATAATTGTATCTCTTACCTGTCGTTTTTTCGTTGCATCCGGCTTGAAATCACAACGATTCTAAAGAAGTTTCACTTCAAAAATTGAAAACTTCTTTAGGCAGATTGAACAGTGACAGTAAGTAAACCGTGAAGCTCACGTCATACAGTGTATCGTGTTTATCGGCTCCAATCGCCATCATGCTTACTCTCTGATTAGGAGTACATCGTTATAATAATTATGTTTTTATAATTACGTATTGTAATTATGTTGAACATATAATCAAAGGTTTCATATCATATAATCAATGGCTAAAATATAATGATAAGTATGAAATAAGTTAGTAAAAACCTTATCAACTGAAATGCTTGAGAGCTATCTAGGGTTGCATTGTATAAATTATTAAGAGTTAGGTGTAGATAGTATGGGGTCAAGTGGGGATCTATCCGCTCAGTCCATGGCGAATGGGTGGGTCGAGGGCATGAGTCGCTCACTTTTCGGCTGGTGCAGATATTAACCGGCCACAACTGCTTTTGTGTATATCTGCACCAGGTCGTGAAGAGAGAGCTGATACCTGAGTGCCACCATTGCACCAGTGGAATGGACAATGCCCAGCACACGCTGGAGGACTGCCCCGCGTGGGACGTCGAGCGTTGTGCCCTTGTGGCTACCATCGGAAGTGACCTCTCTCTACCGGCTGTGGTTCTCTCTATGGTCAGTACAGAGACAAATTGAAATGCCGTCCTCGAATTTTGCGAGGCGGTCATGAGTAAGAAGGAGGAAGCCAAGCGTGAAAGAGAGCGAACGGCTGATGCTCCCGCTCCTCGCCGTGGGAGATTCGGTCGAGGAAGGAGGTGTAGGACGCGGGAGCGGCGTCGCGTCACCACTTTAGCGGAAGTGGTAGTGTGATTACCACTTTGCTACTTTCAGAAGGTTGAAATAAAATAACTGACTCCGTTTGTGCAGACTAGTAATCGCTTTGGCAGCTGGATTACGAATCTCTTTTATTGAAGGCGAGCAGGCATATTTATATGGTACAAAATAGAACACGTGCAAATCAACAGGATAGAAGTAACCCGACAATACAAATAATATTACAGTCTTAAAAAGTAAAACAATAAATTAACAATACAGTAGAATAAAGCAACAATGAAGATAATTTAAATAATAAAATAATGCTAAACAGTAATTGTGCGCTGCGTTGTAAATAGGATTTGTCGGCGAGATTATAATTGCACCCAGGTAGCATGTGGTCGCCACCTGGGCGGCGAGTCTTTAATAATCGCCTTGTTAAGCCGACTAGGCTTGGGATATTATACTGTCGCTGGTTTTTCGCCTAAGTTGTTGTAGTACACACATGCCACGTTTGATGTAGGTACGTGTGTCGCTACAGAGGCATGAAAGGTTTTTCCACCACATGCCTCCCTAGTTAACCTCCAGGCGGTAGACACGGGGGTGTCTGTCCCTGTTCCCTGTCTAGCAGAACACTACGGGATCTAAGCTAGAGAGCCGATAAACACTCCTGGGGATCGGTTCCAGAACCGATTTGGGGCGTATACGCCGGTAGACGGCGCCCCTCGCAGTACGCCTCTGCTTAACAGAGGGGACAGGGGATGGGGTAAGGACGCGCCTGCTTCGGCTCGCCCGTCAGAGGGTGGAAGGAGAAAACCTCGGTAAAAAGTCACCGTGGGAGAAAAACACGTTAAAAAGTTACGGGTGTTGAGGAGACAACCTCGTTAAAAAAACAAACGGGAGGTCTTCGGGCGGAGGGAGAGGGAGAAAACCTCATTAAAAAGTTCGTGTGGGAGGAAACCACATTAAAAGGTGACAGAGGGGTTGCCTTCGGGCAGAGGGAGAGGGAGGAAACACGTAAAAAAGTTACAGGTGGTGGGGGTTGGAGGGGGTGACTCCTTGACTACCAAGCCGAACCAAGGAGGGAAGGGGCTGGGGACCTGACCTTCCATTGCACATTGGTTCGGTAGATGGGTAGGCACTTTCAGGGCGTTCGCGCTGGACCTTGTCGCCGGGGTGGCACGGTGCTTGCTTGTTCGATCCTGTGCCACTCCATAGCGCGGCAGACGATATCTCGTGGGTTTATTTAGTATGTAGGAGTCTGACACCCCACAGCTCCCCAGGGCTGTGGGTGTCCAATGTAGGATTTCTTCCCACATTAAAAAAAAAGGTGTAGATAGTGTATGGTGTCATCATTAATAGCTTAATTAATTTTGGTTTACATTAATATAGTAATAATAATATATTATATATTAACTTAATGTTAATATATAATAGTTCCTAAAAACGGCATTGTCAATGTCGTCTAAAGGCCAAACCAAAGGTTTCGATAATTGTTAAATTTGCGGAAATCTTATCTTTCTGTGTTTTTATGACGACATACAGAGCTTGATGATGGACACAAAGTGAATTATATTTTTAGTCGAAAGCGATAATAATACTAAACGAGTAAGCCCTAATTGAGTAGCTAATAAATTATTAATGAAATAGCGAGTAAGTGCCAATTTAAAATATACCTTATTTTTTACAAAATTAAGACTTTGATATTGATAACAAAGTTTCATATCTTTGTATAATTTCCTTTAAGTATTATTTATTTTGAATAAATTATGCTACTTGATGGTATATAACATCTTTGTTTAAAGTATTTTTAAAAATCTACTGTCGTTTAACGTTATAGACAATAAAACATTGTAACAGTATTTATATGGGTCACGTAAACTCAGAATATACAACCGCCTTATCGTGTTACTAAAACACGATTAAATATGAACAAAGTACAAGTATGGGGAACTGTCCGTAATTATGGTTGACGCAACACGCTTACTTAATATTTCTATTTATCTCTTTCTTCCGTGGTTTCCTTCTGCACAACATTCAAATACCGACTTATCAATGCTGCCGCGTTCCAGGGAAGTTGTCCAGCAGTTTAATTAATAAATAATTTTGTGATTATACTAGATAAGTATGTAAATTTCATTATAATTTTTTAACTAGTAGATTAATTCTATTTTTTATAATATTACGATTTTATTGTACGATTTCAAGCAAAGCGTCTGGCGACACTATCTTTTGTCTGTGGGCGACACTGTAGAACGTAGTATTCACCTCCGCTAGGAGTTTCAGTAGATATATGTATTATCTATGGCTAGGAGTAATATTATTGTGTGGTGGTATCTTCATAGTACTTTGTGACACTAAATTAAGAGTGCAGGGCGCGAAAACCAATGTTCTAGATCTGGTTGAGTTACTACATATAAAACGCTTTGTGATAGGTACCTGATTTTTATTGGATTATTTTGTATTTCTGATTTATTTATAGCATAACTAGTAAACGAGGCTTAAAATAAAATTGCATATTCAAGTAATATTGTGTCTGTGAATTGTACGATGTCGTCAAATGTGAATAATGAAGACGAGTCCATGACAAATATTTGTATCAACTGCCCTGTGTGCAATAGAATATTTGAAAAAAATATAATCGAAGAACATGTGCACAAGTGTTTGTTTCTTAATACAAAAAACGATGATCATATTAAAAGAAAAATTTCATACTCAAGTCCTCCACCTGACAAACGACCAAAAATTTCTCATAAGTTGAAGGTAAATTCTCATTTATTTTTATGCTTAAAAACATGCTGTATTAAACAGCAAATGTTATCTTTTTTACTAGATATTTATTTATATTGCATAATTTATAAATAATTATATGTAAAAGTAGCTTTATTATGTGTCTCAAATTAATTTAACTGCTGTTGTATGTAGATAAACCTGCCTGTCGCTCTGTCATAAATACCTATGAAATAAATTCAATTGTATGTTATATTTATGTTATTTCAAAATATGATAATTATATAAATATACCTTAATATATTATTTCATTAGCATTTCAGATGATGAAATTAATATTATATTATTATGTGTATAATTTTTAATTGCAAAATAGACAATTTCTAAATGATTATTTTTATTAAAACAATTTTAATAGATATAAAAAAAAGTAAAAAGTACTCAAATTTCATTTATGCATGTTGAGATTTAGATGTACTAAAATCTGTTGTTTCTTAGTAATCCTTAACAATATTTTATTGCTATTATTGTTTTATAACTTTGAAATTATTAAAAAACATAATCAATAAATTGTCAGTTTATTAGCATTTTTTTAAATACTTTATAAATCTATAATATTTCATAATAGTTTCTTTCAATGTTAAATACAGATTTGCTAAAATTTGGTAAGACACTAAATATACAGGGGGGAATGGGCTACTTCTTGAAGGTGGTATTAAAAATAGACTTATTACCATGCTATGATTTTATCACAATCTTTTCCTTCATCGAAAATTCTGGCTCTTTGCAAGATTTGAACTTAAATCAAAAGGACACCTTATTACCATTGAGCTATTATTGCTTCACTTTATCTTTTTTACTGTTAGATGTAAGTTGTTACTGATTGTAAGTTATTTTGTGTAACTGAATTATTATATCACAGTATAGTTTACGTAGATTAAGAAAAAATATTTTACAGGAATCAGAACCATCAGAATCACCAAAAACAATAAATACTAACAATGATAATAAAGGTTTGCCTTTAGCTGAAAGTCTAAGGCCTACAAAATTGAATGACATAATCGGACATAAAGAAATATTTGGATCAGGAACTATGCTACACTCACTACTGGATCAGAAAAAAATTCCAAATATCATTCTTTGGGGCCCACCAGGCTGTGGAAAGGTTAATTTTCTAATAATCTTGTATTGAGAATTTAGAAATTGAAGCTTTATGGATAAAGCTTTTTTTATATAAGTTCATAAAAAGAAGATTCTTTGTTTTCCCAAAATATTGGTTTATATGCCACTAGCCACGTTAAAGTAGGTTTGACCTATAACTCAGGAACAGAAATTTTCTTTTGGTTGAAAAGTAGCATATGTCATGTTTGTTTCTCTGAAATCAAGTATGTAAAATTTCATAAGTGGTCAAGGCAGGAAAGAATAGCAAACAAACAAACTCACATCTGCATGTATGATATTAAATAGTTATTATTTCAGAAAATATAGGCTGTTCCTATAATTCTTTTTCTGTTATAAGATATGTATGGTTTAGAGAAAATTGTTATTTTTTTATATTGGTATATATATGACAATTGTGTTTATTATTGATATCTAAGTTGCAGGTTAGCTTTTTTAACAAACGTTTATTTAATGCTATGTGTGGTATTAGGTTGTATGAACATTTGAATTATAATATAATGTTGATGAAAATACATATCTTACATATAAATTTTCTTTTTAGACATCTCTAGCTAATGTTATATCAAATATTTGCAAAGTACAAAATAATATGAGGTTCGTAAAGATGTCTGCTACAATGGCTGGTATCAATGATGTTAAAGAGGTTGTTAAGATTGCTAAAAATGAGATGCAATTTAAACGACAAACTGTTTTGTTCATGGATGAGATTCATAGGTATGTGTTTACAGGTATCCCCTCTTAGACTATTCCTATTGTTTTATTATTGATATATTGCAATGGAGCTTGTGAACACCAGAGATTATGTATTGAACTGTATAAACAATAGCAACAACTATTGTTTATTATCACCATTTTACTGATAATAGTTTAATGTACTCTGTACACCAATCTTTGGGTTGTATTACTTTATTTTGTTTATGAAATAGTTCCATCATATAATGCCTTATGTAATGTATCCTGAGCACCTTCATAACTTTGAAGATGATCAGTGATCTTATCCAATAATGGTACATTTACTAATAGAATATAAGTAAGTATAAATTTCAGAATGTATGAAGATGACAGGAATGTATGGAAATACAACAGATATTTCCTTTTCGCTCGATGTCCACTTAAAAGATGCGTGTTTGACTCTCTCCGCTCACGCCGCCGTGAGCGGGGGGTGAAGATACGATCCCGCACACTCGTCGCGATTTTTCTTGTAACAACTCGAACCTAGGTTTGTCCCTCGGTATGGAGTCCTCGAGTATGTTACTCGCGCAAATACAGTGACTCACACTTGTTTCTCATTTACAAGATCACCCCACACACATGCACACCTAGGCACACAGTGGCGGGTTGTTTTTTTTGTTTTTTTCGGACCGAAATAGGTCACACAACATAGTAGTCAGATGTAAAATACATATATACATTCGTGAAACATGCATGGTAACACATGTGATTTTTCACGAATTCATATATGAGTATGAAATGGATAGCGCTTCCCTTAGTAGTCCGGTGGAACTGTGAAGGCCTTATTGGCTGGCAGTGTAGGTCAGTTCGAAAAACGAAAAAAAAAAACAACAGATATTTTTATTATATTAATAATAGTTATTATATTTATTGTTATAGTTATTATATTAATAATAAAAATATTTTATATAATAGCAGAATTAATGCATTATATGTGTTGATAAGCACATTACAAACTAAAACGAATGGTGATCGGTGAGCAATAGTGTAACTAAACTGTGTGAGGCCTGTTGTAAATTCACTGGATGGGGCCCCAGTAAAATCGTCACATTATAATTTAATTTTAGTAAATCCAAGTTATATTCTCTGTCTTGTCCCATATATTTCCTTATATCAAATGTTCTGGAAGTTCCGGTGACCCTGTAACGCCAGGGGCTTGTGGAATTTTGCCAGTTATGCCACCCTATAGTTACATCACTGGTAGTTGGTAGTGAGATATTGAAGATCTATCATTATCTCATATGACCTGTATAGTCTAAGTTTGATGGTAAAAATCTAAGTTTAAGATATTTTCTACAAGGTATAAATGTTCGCTTGCAAATAATTTACCTATAGGATGACATTTTTTTCCAGATTTAACAAACTCCAACAAGACACATTTTTGCCACATGTAGAGAATGGCACAATAACTCTAATTGGAGCTACAACAGAAAATCCATCTTTTAGCTTAAATAATGCCCTTCTCAGCAGGTGCAGGGTTATTGTTATGGAGAAACTGTCTGTTGATGATATTATTGTAATTTTAAAAAGAGCTATTGAAAAGAATAAGCAAGTTGTTATTAGTGGCAGTGGATATGATGTAAATAATTTAAAGTCCCTGGAAGATTTACCCAAGTAAGTTCCACACTATCCTTACAATTGGTTCTCTTCTATACATATAATAAAAAAGAAGTGTCTCCATGTAATATCAAAATAACGACTTTTTACTTATTGGATATGAACATATACATGATACTGATAACAAAAATACAATTTTTAAAATTTTTGTTTGTCTGTCTGCATGTTCCGGGTAATCTCCGAAACGGCGGCACCGATTTTGAGAGAAATTTCACTGACGGATAGTAAAAATTACAGCGGGTTTTTTTTTTTTTTTTTTTATTGTGGGAAGAAATCCTTCATTGGACACCCACAGCCCTGGGGAGCTGTGGGGTGTCAGACTCTTACTGACTAAAAAAACAAAACCCACAAGATACCGTCTGCCGCGCTATGGAGTGGCACGGGATCGAACAAGCAAGCACCATGCCACCCCGGCGACAAGGCCCAGCGCGAACGCCCTGACCGCGACGACAGCCCGGTCAAGCTGCCTACCCGTCTACCGAACCAATGTGCAATGGAAAGTCAGGTCCCCAGCCCCTTCCCTCCTTGGTCCGGTTTGGCAGTCAAGGGGTCACCCCCTCCAACCACCACCACCTGTAACTTTTTTACGTGGTTTTCTACCACGGTGACTTTTTAACGAGGTTTTCTCCCTCTCCCTCCGCCCGAAGGCCACCCCTCTGTCGCTTTTTAATGTGGTTTCCTCCCACAGGAACTTTTTAATGAGGTTTTTCTCCCTCTTCCTCCGCCCGAAGGCCTCCCCTCTGTCACTTTTTAACGTGGTTTCCTCCCACGGTAACTTTTTCTTGAGGTTTTCTCCCTCTCCCTCCGCCCAAAGGCCGTCCCTCTGTCACTTTTTAACGTGGTTTCCTCCCACGGTAACTTTTTAACGAGGTTTTCTACCTCCCTCCGCCCGAAGGCCTCCCGTCTGTTTTTTAACGAGGTTGTCTCCTCAACACCCGTAACTTTTTAACGTGGTTTTCTCCCACGGTGACTTTTTACCGAGGTTTCCTCCCTCCCACCGCCCGAAGGCACACCCGTCTGTAACTTTTTAACGTGGTTTTCTCCCACGGTAGACGACCTAGGCTACTTTATTTTAGACTAGCTGTTATCCGTGATAGTAATATCTCCAAAACGATTGGACCTATTTTCATGGGACTTTCACTGACAGATAGCTAACGTTATAAAAAGTAATTAAAGTTTTTTTTATTTTGGACTAGCTTTTACCTATGGATCTGTTTGCAGTACTATGTCCAAAACGTTTGAACCATTTTTCACTGAACTTTCACTAACAGATAGCTGATCTTATAAGAAGTAATTTACAATTATAAAAAGAACGCATGCGGAGCTGCGGGCAACAGCTATATAAATTATATATATTGAAATATAAATAAATCTTTGTTGCATTGTTAGGTAAATTAATTTAATATTATCCTTATTATAATTTCCTTTCAGTTTAATTCATTCTGTTCCCTGCAATATAAAAAAAAACAACAATTCAATCCCTAATTTAGTATTTTAGTTAATTGAAAATATGTTTTGTTGTTTTCCACAGCATATAATATCTTTTATATATACTTAATTTTATGTGATTTTTTTACTGTTTGGTTGAGAACAGATATTAATATTACGCCAGGTGTATGGTAATTATAGATTGGTGAGTTGAAATTTCATCATTAAAAATTGTATAATATATTTGTATAAGGTATATAATGGAAGAACAGTCATTGCAGTGGTTAGCTGAAGTGTCAGATGGTGATGCTCGAATAGCTCTCGGAGCACTTGAATTGGTGCTTAATGCAAGAAATCCTGGATCCGAATTACATGCGACTTTGCCGGCAATAATCACTTTAGATGATATTAAAGAAAGTATTAAGGTGTATTTTGTTGTTGTACATTATTACATGTTATTGTTTTTTAATGTAAACATTTACCATTGAAATGTATACAATATTTATATGACAAAAGATGCTGTTATATTGTGTGTATATAAAAGTAGTGTTCACATATATGTAAATATGTATTAGATCTTCTAAAAGACTCTAGTGTTGGGGGTTAGGTTAACCTATCCATTAAAAGTAGGATGATTTTTTTTTATTGAAATTTTACCGTTTTATTTAGCCTTCTTTGTAAAATGTATTGTTAAGAAGGCAGAGCTCTCTTCAGGTTTAGTCCTGTTTTTGAGAAAACTGCATTGAAATTGGTTTCAACAAACACATTTATAAATTGTATCACAGGAAAAAATATTTATATAATTTTAATTTTTTACTTATCTATTGGAATATATCCTTCATATTATGAATGAATAACGTTGTAAAACAATTACATTTATTGCTTTGTGAGTAAATATTTAAATGCATATTGTAAAAAAGGGTTATTAAAAATCTAACATTTATGTATTATGATGTAATACCGGAGAATATTATTTTAAAATGTATGTACAACTAAAATGTATTTCTCTAGCGATCTCATATGCTGTACGACCGTAAGAGTGAAGAACATTACAACACAATATCTGCATTGCAAAAATCGATACGTGCAAGTGATGATAACGCTGCGCTGTACTGGACAGTGAGAGCGATGCACGGAGGCGAAGACCCTCTATACATAGCACGACGATTGATTAGGACAGCTTGTGAAGATATAGGTAAAAATTGTACTATTTATTCTCTGCTAACTTTTGCTCGCGGTTTCACTCATGTTATTGTAGAATTGACCTAACCCTCGAGAACGGTACTTTTGTCTGGGTAACACGTAGGTACTCTATGTCTTTTTCTGTACCTCTGAAAAAGTCTATGCAAAATTAAATGGTTATCTAATGATGACCATTCTGACTTAATTTCAGAACTATTCTTAACTTCTGAAAACTTCTGACTTAATATTATAACTATAGTAAAATAATATACATGATAACAGCAGTCTATAAAGAGATCCTGAGATTTAAGCTTCATACATTCATTAAATAAAATATAAAGGGAGGCGGGTGTATTCTATCATAATAGTATCAAACATTGTTTGTTTTTTGGTTCTATAAAAATATTATGTCAACTTTTTAAATTAAGTGAATATATACTATATATATATGAATATGTATATACAGACAATAATACACATAACATTTCGTATTAAATATTGTATATGCCCGTGATTCCATTAAAAGTTATCGCTATTGATACAATACCCAGCATTTGATTTGGTACATCGTGTCGGGTAGAAGAATGAGACGTCTAGCTTTGATCGGTTTGCTTCGGTTTTGTAAAGCATTCTTTCTATAGCACAGCACAACGACTGCAATAGAGAAAGAGACCTAAACCGAATTTAGCCCACTATCTCGGTCTTCTTGTCGACGCGAGATATTAAAAGCCAGGTGTTGTATTTAAATACTTTACTTGCATGAACATACAAAATAAATTGAGTTATTTGAAAAATATAGAGTCAATCTTATGTGAGGGGTATGCGTTGCATCACAAAAGTATGGTAGTGCAAATCTCCGAAGAAACTTGCTTATGCGGTCAAGACTTTTCGTATTTTCTTCACTTATCGAAACCCAAGATAAGAACTAAATTCTTTACACGTACAACTTATTCTATATAGCGCGTGGTGTGAAGCTAGCTATTAGTCAGTAGGTTTTCTTATTCACTCAAATAATTGTTTAGTTTCCGAATCTAGTTTTTTATTTAGTCTCGTAAAGATTTTTGCGGCTGAAAGCACACTTTTTTCAGTATAAGAGTAAAATATTAGAAATGGCAACAGCAATAATCGTTGGGATAGGTTAAATTAAACCTGGTTTAAAGTAAAAAACTCGGGAAATCACACTCTTAATAAATGTATTCTGAATATTTATATCTATGAGTGCGTTTAAAGGAAGTAATCGTTCGCCAATGACCGAATTTAATGACGAAAATAACCACCTGAAATAGCTTTAATGCCGTTACGTTGAAAATTAAATTGCACTTAACCTACCTAATCGTTTCTATGTAAATTTGGAGTAATTCCATATGGAAATAACTGATCTTGGTGAAGTTTTAATTTGTAATCTTTGTTATATTATTTTTGATTTTTTTTTCAATTATACGTGTAAATGGCGAAGACAAAACAGTTTCGTACGTTTATCGACCGATTTTCTTTTGTTTAGTGGGTGTAGACGAATTTTAGTGTTATTGATAAAATAGTTCACTTTTTTCTATACCATTTATTTATAAGTCTCTATTCGTCATACGATCCTTACTTTTACTAATCTACAATATTTATACAATGTTTGTCAAGAGAACCTCAATAGTATTAAAATTTAAAGAATTACCGTACTTGTAAGAGATTGGCTCTCAAGTGCAGCTGCTGGAACTCCCCAACAGGTGTTTGGCGACAGATTTTCAACTTAAGGGTGGTAGCTAGCCAGGTGGATTTAGAAAAAGCCCTACCATCATATTATGGTTTCATCACGATGTTTTCCTTCATCAAAAGCTGCGACTCAGTTGCTAGGATTCGAACCTACGTCTTTCGAAGCTGTGTCTGAATACGTTATTAACTAAGCCGTCATCACTTCAACTTATTGTTGTGTTAGGGACTGCTATAAATTGTTTACGTTAATTCTCTTACAGGCTTAGCTGATCAAAATGCTTTGGTGGAAGCTGTTGCATGTTTAGAAGGGTGCAAACACATAGGTATGCCGGAGTCCGATGTTCTCCTAGCTCAATGTGCTGTAAGGCTTGCGAGGGCTCCCAAAAGTCAAGAGGTGTACAAAGCTATGAAACGTTGTCAACGAACTCTATCCGAAGCCAAGGGTCCTCTTCCACCGATACCACTTCACCTGCGTAATGCCCCAACAAAACTAATGAAAGAATTAGGTATATCATTCTGTGTATTTGAACTTAGCGATATTAATCAGTGAAATTGTAGCTATAATGCCATATATGAAGCTTTTAACGGAGGGTACTTTATGATCAAGAAAGTATAAAATACTGTTAATTCACAGAAATGTGAAAATAACAGAAACACTTGGTTTTATTAAAAGGTTAATAAATATAATGCAGATATTTTCTAATAATATTTAATTAACAAAAGAATGATAAAAAATATGCCACCTGTTCTTTATTTAGCATTAACAAATTATATACCTAAACCTTCCCCGCGAATTACTCTATCTATTGGTGAAGACCGTATTATAATCGGTTCCGTAGCTTTTGAGTTTATCGCGAACATCCAGACAGACAGACGCGACGGACGACTTTGTTTTATAATATGTAGTATGGAAAGGTTCAACTATGTATAATTTTCTTCACATTATTCAAGTTTGATGGTTGATGAATTGCAAATGAAATAAAATAAGATAGTTAAATTAATTATAATTTAAGTCCCGGTAAACGAAATCATTGTTTTATTTTTTATGCCAAAAGGGCAACAAACAGGCAGCCGACCTATCGGATGTTAAAGGTTACCGTCGTCTATGGAGAACTTCCAACACCAGCAGCATTACTGTTGTGTTGCCTACCTTGAAGAGTGTTTAAATCACTTTAAAGAATCCATATTGTAACCCTGGAAGAACGCCGTGCTGAGTAACTCATTTTATAACGCTAGCATACTCATAATAAAGTTTCTAAACACCTTAGGGGTTATCGCCATACTGCTGGGCTTTCAGGCGGGTGGTTTAAGTTTGGAAAATGGTGATGAGAGCACCATATTAATATATATGATTTTCTTTGTGATTGTGTTTTAACTGCCGCGCCTTACGCATTTGATTTTGTACTTGCATATCAGAATATCTTATTTATTAAGTATCGTTTTTAAATTTATTTATGTACTTCATTTTGATGTTCAATAATAACAAAATGCCATTTGCTGAAAAATGTATTCTTGGTAAATATAGTTACTTTCTCTATTTCAGGATATGGTAATGGCTACAACACTTTGCATAAAGAGATATCAAATTTACACTATATGCCAGCCGGAATGGAGGATGTACATTTCTTTCATTCGTCTGATAATATCGGAGATTGAACCAATCATAAAACAAGTGAAAAATGTAATAATAAAACTTAAATATTCCTAAGGTCAATGTTTTATTTGGATAATCTCATTTCACAAATTTGCTATATACAAGACACACGAGAACATATTACAAATTTACCTATAACATTGTACCTTTTATATAATAGAAGGGCAGTTTGCCACAAATGTTTTTCGATTCTAAGTTTACAAAAATAATTAAAGTTATTTCTTACTTTACAGGATTTGCACATTTATGCTAGAAAAACCATTGCGACATTATTACATTGCTTTACCTGGCATCATTTGCGAAGTGTAAAAATAATCATTCTTATAATAACAACTATAGGTTGTGAGCGAAAAATTTATTCTACATTAAGTAGACTTTACTATTCAAGTGAACCAAGAGCCTCACGTTATTATATACAAAAAAAAAAAAATTGTATCACATAACATTGATATAACTTAAGTTTTGTCATTAATAAAAAATACATCAACATGCTAGATTTAAACAGAACTCTCGTTACAAAAATCATTTCAAACTGTTAACAGTATTTTTACAATCAATTTCAGGTGGTAAAAAGAGATTTAATAACAAATAAACACATTACAAATCTTTACAAGTTCTTAAACTAGAATCCCATTAATAAACTACAATCTAATTATCTAAAAACTGATTTGACAATTAATTTCTACTAGATAATAAATTAGCATCAGACTTCGTAATTTGGATCCTAATAGTGAGACGAACGGTGTATTTCGATTGATTTCGGTCCAAATATATCCATAATACAGAAAAGTAATACATCACACAATGTTACATATAAAAAATTAGAAAAAAATTCACAAAACATCTCACGTTTTATAACATGATTATGTGTGTACAAATTGGTACCTTAACTTTAACGTACTATTTGTATTTATGAAGTTAACGCTAGTATTATCGTTAAAAAACGTAATCGGGGCCGGCCATGTCGATTGCCCAACGAAACTTATCACGCTGAGTTTTGTTGTAAATTTTTTCAAGAGGTACCCCATGTTTTTTACACCTGAAAAAAAAACACATACCACAAACTTTATTCAATAAATAATTGAATGATAATTTTAATAAAATAATTATATAACATTGTACTCACCAAGCCACTGAGATACGTGGATCTAAATAATTGAGCTTGGAAGTACTGAGGGCAATAGTTTTATTTTCATCACGGTCTGTTTCCTGAAGTTCGAGTTTTTTGAGTTGTTCCCGTAGGCGCTCTAGAGCCTTTTGCTTTTTATCACAAGCAAGTTTCTCTTTGACTGATCCCCTCTTGGCTGCTTTTGCTGCTTGTCTGTAGTCTTCCTCTGCCTCATCAACTTGATCCCGCTTTGCTTGAATTTTTTCTTTAAGAGCCTCCATTGATTTTGAATGGCCTGTAAGCATATTTTTTTGATTTAAATGTATTATAATAGATTACTTAATGTGACAAATATACGATGTATGTACTCGTATGTTTTTTTAATATTGTTAGCTAAAATATTAGATAATGTTATCATAATACAGTGAGTAAGGGGGTTAAATTACAATTTAATACAAACAAAACTAACTTCAAATATAAGCCTGTCACACACCAAAAAAAAGAAAGTGAGATAAATTTTTAAGAAACTGAATAAATGAAACCTTACATAGAACTATGATTAAAAAAATATGTATATTTTTTCATTAATTTATTCAAGAAACTCACAAAAGCTCTGGGCTAAAATAATATCATTATGATTGTTAGTAAAATGTAATATGTAATTAATTTTCTATTTTTATCATTAAGATGGAAATGATTAAGTTACAAAAAAAAAATACCAAATCCATTTTATATCACACATGTGTATAGATTGAATACAAAATATTTTATACAACAGACCTTTAGGAACAGCACGTTGATGGTTACAGAGAACTGCAACTGCTCGATTTGCTCTGTTATATGCTAAAATCTTTTCTGGAATTGTAGCATTGGGATCTGTGAATTCATCTAATTGCCTTTGCAATGTAATAGAGGCATTGTATGTACGGAAAACCTTTGCAGTTAAACCTGCCATTAGTTCTTTTAAATGATCGTTTAATGTTTGTGTGTTCAGTCTGTCAAAGAGATCATCACTGCCAGCTTTATTCTCCATAAATATTTCGAGATTCTTGAATACTCTCTTCTCTACTGGCACTTCATTGTAATATCTAATGGAATCTTTACCGGGAAAATCAAACACAACCACATATTCCTTACCATCCTTTTCTTTGTGCAGCTCGATATGTTCAATACGTAAGGAACAACAACCCACAGTATCTGCTTGATCATCATCTTTTTCATTACCAGCTCTCAATGCCAGACGATCAATGAAATAAAGTGCCACTGCTCTCTGTCGCACTCTCATTTCCTTTGCTTTCCAGTCAGAACGATAAGTTTCTCTAATTTTATCAATACATTTATGAAGTTTCCTAGCAGTTTCATACTTTTGCCAATCTTTTTCACCTTTTAACTTGGAACTTGGATTTAACATGACATATTTAGCTTGGCTCTGAACATTTTCTGTCCAAGATGCTAGCCAGGTTACAGTATTATCATGTCTGACTTCCTTCCACTTGTGTCCTGATGGAGGTTTAGGTATTTTGCTGTTCTTCGAGCAATTGATCATCACATCTTCAGGCATAACACGCTTTTTAAGCATCCCCATTTTGGGATGTTCACCACGGCCTCTAAAGAGACCAGGAGGTTCTATTCTAAAATTGCCAATTTTCTCTTTATGTCCATCAATTGTACAAAATCCATATTCCTTTTGGATTTCTTCATTTTTAGCCTTTAATGCAGCTTTCTCTTCCTTTGAACGATTTTTATTTTTCTCTGATACACTTTGAAAATATACTTGCATTTCCTTGAAATCACATTTAGAGAGATCTTTGATGATTTTGGCCTCTTCAGGTGACATCACTTTACGCCAATCAGTAAAGAAGTTATTATTGAATACAGGTTTCGTTGTGTATTCATGATCTAACATTCGTGCATAGAATCCAGCAACCTCTTCAGAATCTTGTGTCAGCCTTACCTCTTTACCGTCATAACGAAAACGCACATTAGGAGGTAAGGGTTCATATGCAGGTGCAAATAACGGCCCTTTATGTTCCAAAAACGTCCATTTAGTTCCATCGTCTTTCTTTTCTTCTTCCCACCTTAAAAAACAGTTTTAATATTAATTCACAATTTTGTATGGTTTTAATGAATTGTTTCTTTAGTAACTAACAAACTTTTTCCTCTTAAATCTTCGTTGCCTCGTTATTATTACGTTAACACGTGTTTCTTGTAACAAGATTTTAAATTCAAGTATATTTATAACTTTGAACATTCTTCGTGATTTTATAACCTCAAAAGTTATGTCATGATAATATCATTCATTCAATCACACTCATGCCCTCTGTACGACTTTACCTCACAAATTTTCATTTATATAATACCGCCCTCTATACTATTGCTTGGGCAACTTTACTCGGCTTTTGTTTTGCACGTGGTCCCTTCTATTGATATCAATTATCATTTTGTTAAATAATAACACTAAATATAAACATTTTAATAAATTATACAGGTTATATTAAATAACCTATTAACGTAATTAACTCATTCTAGAATTACTACCGCCTCATACAGAAATAGTAAGCACGAAATAACATAACTACATTTCTGTGAACACCCATATATCTTCTTGTCTTGATCCTTTTTTTGAAACTTTCAGCAGGTATTCGCCAAAAGGGGCAATAACAGTGTCAACGCAGCAACGATCAAAATATTTTAACATTTTTCTAATCATTTGAATTTTATATACCTCAGAGGCCCATACAATTTATATTTTCAAACAAAGAATTGGTATACGTCTCTCCTACTATTTAGTAGAATTACTGCATTCAAAAACTACATTATGACGTCATAAAATCGGTAATAGCTTACATATAGTTATAAACTGAATATAATCAGAGATCATTGATATCAGTTACAGGATAAATACATTTTACAATACTACAATACAATTTAATTTTTTTAAACTCAGAGTCACTTTGCTTATCATAAATAAGAATTGCTAAATTAAAATTTGTGTGCTTTTTCTTTATCAAAATTAATATATTATAAAATGCTAATATAATATTGTATGATAAGAAAACAAATTAAACATACCATTTCCATACTTCTTGGTCATCGTCTTGTTTTTTCTTACGTTTGGTGGGACTTTCCCCATCATCTTGTGGTTCTGACTTCACTTTCGATGGCTTCGTTTTCTCAGCCTTTTTCTTCTTTTTTGGCTTTTCTTCTTCATCATCATAATCATCTGCATCATCATACAATTCTACAAGCAAATACATTTTTATGTTTAAAAGACATGTCTAATTTTTAAACATAATCATACACATAAGTACAATCATGATCTATGTAGATTTTAACAGAGCTAATTTTAGATTAAGAAATATTATTTTTCTGAGTTGTAGCCTCTTGCTTGTGAGCAGTGAAATACTGACTATATTGAAATAGCGTGGAATGACCCTTGCCATGTTGTAGAAAAAAATATTTTAAAATTAATGTACATCTAGTATTTCCATTTAGGTAGTAACCATTGTACAGGAACACATCATGAGAAAACTGAAATGTTTTCAAATTGATTTTGTATTACCACCATCTTGAGGGATAACAAGAATGAACAATTCTATTTCTAACCATATGAAATTGTCAATATGCAGTGGTCTGATTTGCTGATTATGGTTTTTCCAAAAGAACATTGTTTTAAGTTACTATGAGAAAAAAAATCCCTATATCTTTTAATAAAAAAATACCTTTCTTCACTTTTTTCTTTGATTTCTTGCGTTGAAGCAGTGGAATGTCTTCTTCACTCTCACTGTCCATACGGCGTTTTATGGCTGCTCTCTCTGTCTGTACAAGGCAGAACATAAAATGTCAAGACAACAATATTTTGGATAAAATTACATTATGTGTTGATACATAAAACATTGAAATTATATTTTAGTTTAGAAAGTATAATGCTTTAGTTCATTTTCAACTGTATTACCAAAGGTGTATCTTCTTCACTCTCTTCCTCAGGAGGAAGTTCTGAAAGTGGTTCATCTTTGAACTGTGATAGAGAGTTGTCACAGGATGACATTGTCATGTGGGCTCCACCATATCCATCATCACTTTCATCTTGTGACTCTTGTTTCAGTTGTGGTGCCTCTATCTGTTGTAAAGTTTAATTAACAACAATTAAGTTAAAAATATATGACTTTTTAATAATGACATTAGTAATTTTTATTGCAAATACCTGTATGGGTTCCTCTTTGATCATAGACTCTTGTACCTCATACTTGATTTTACCATATTTATCATCACTACTTTTTTCTTTGTTTTTACTGGAGCTGAGAAAAAGGAACAGAAACTTGATTTCAAGTATATCTTAAAATAATTTATATAAATGTTTGAAAAGAAAGTTTATATTTGTGGTGTATATAAAACTATGAAAACTTGAACACAAATTGTATAAATAATCCAGTGATACAAAGCATATTATGGTCAGTATGGTCAACTGACTTAGTATTGTATTTGTTGATTGATTAAGACTGTAAAAAAATTGTCAAAACAAATACAGCAATAACAAATTCTTACATATTTGCACACATTGTTATCAATATAAAGCTTATTATATATAATTTTATAACATTGATAAGTGCTTGTTTATCCATTCACCATAAGCATTCTTGTTTTCTATTATATATGCACAGAAAATTTGTATTCATAAATCTTTCTATAAAATTTTTATACAGATAATCATTGACATGTAATGTCATTCAGTTTACACTAATTGAAAAAAAAAAACAAATTTATGGTCTAACTACAAATATTGTAAAGTGAAGCAAAACTAACCTGTGTTTTTCTTTAGAACTGGAGTGTTTGTCTTTGTCATTTCTCTCTTTATCTTTATCACTCCTATGACGGTCTTTGTCTTTACTCTTAGATTTGTGTTCCTTATCCCTAGAACTCTTATGTTCTCTATCTCTATCTTTATCTTTAGATGATGATGACTTTTTCTCATCACTACTACTTTTGTGCTTATCCCTGTCCTTGTCACTTCTGTCTTTCTCCCTATTTTTATCTTTATCACTGCGATGCTTGTCTTTGTCACTATGTTCTTTATCCTTGCTACTGTGTTCTCTATCTTTCTTTTCACTGCTATGTTCTTTGTCTTTGCTAGATGATTTGTGAGAACTGCTGTGATTTTTACTGCTTGAATGCTTGTCCTTATCTTTATCTCTATGAAATAAATAAATACATCAGACATTGCATTTCTAAAGGATGAATATTTTAATAGAACATTCTGGAACACTAACCTGCTTGAACTACTGCTGTGTTTAGAGCTCTTGTGATCACGTTCTTTGTCGCGATGTTTGTCTTTACTCGACGACTTGTGACTTGACTTGTGTTTGTCGGAACTAGTGTAGCCGTTATGAATACCGTTCACGTGTTCACCTTTATTGCCGTTTACCTTTCCCTGTGAAATATTTTTTATAAGTACCTACTCATATAAAATATCTGCATCATATATTTTTTAAATATATTGTTATCATGTTTAATATACGGGCCATATGATGAACCACAAAACGTGTCACATATAATTTCTATACGCCTCCCAAGCGACGCTTCATATAATGTACTCGACTATA
This sequence comes from Antheraea assamensis, assembly GCA_035772565.1. Lineage (NCBI taxonomy): Eukaryota > Metazoa > Arthropoda > Insecta > Lepidoptera > Saturniidae > Antheraea > Antheraea assamensis. The sequence continues at coordinate 5,811,144 of JAQQSE010000064.1, read as the reverse complement.
TTATGCTGTAGTTGACGCCATATTGGGACTTAGAAAATTTCGCTTCATGGAACTGTGTTCACCAGTAAACACGTTTGTTCGTATATTTTATGGACTCAAAATTATTAGCAAATTTAAGATTATTATATTACAAATCAATATAGACACTTACTGATTCACCATCGTTTTCATTAGCCGCATTTTCAACACTCATTTTGCTTACGTATCACAACGTTTGCCCGGAGCAGATTACATGAGGCCGGACAAACGAGCTCAAATTCTAAGTGCCTAGAAACGACGAATGCGCATGCGCTATTTTTCGTCTGATTGGAGATCACTTCAAGTGAATTGGTTCAATGTTCTTATTTGTACGATGTTCAGGTCAATTTTTGAAATGTTGCCAATTTTTCATTACTGACTAATGGAATTTCTACGAGAAATCAATAAAGTTTGTAGCATAGTGATATACTATACATATAGGTTATATACGATATATTTATTGTTTTTTTTACACTTTCTGAACTCCCATTACACAGATCAGAAAATAGGACCATTTAATCGAACTTATTATTAAAGGCTATTAGTATTTGACAATAAGGTAGATAAAACTTAATTTAAATTACCTGTATACAGTGATAATATAAGTAAAATTATATAGGTAATACTAATTATGACATAAAAATTAAAAACCTATTATTTGTATTAAATTAAATCTTAGATTCATACAATTATATTGAAATATTAAACATACTTAAAATTACTTTTTCCTATATTTATTTTATATAATTTTCTTCCTTAATAATGCAAATTTTTTTTTCGCAGCCTTAGCCAAATAAGTTACGTTTTGATAAAAGATTTATATTACATCTAAATTAGTTATCGCTAATTTGTTTCATATTTTAACTAAGTATGAAGTTAAAAACTTATACTGCACCTAATATTCAGTAAAATTATGTTTCTGCAAGTAGTCCGTTTAAATGATTATGAAAGGGCCTGTAATCCGTGCAACAATGAAGCTTGAATGGTTAAAAGAGTTTTAAATCCAAAATATAAGTTTACTAATGTAATACATGTGTATTATAAATCACTTTATTTAATGTGTCACGCTATCTATACACCAACAAGGACTGTAACATATTTACCATCTAATTTCACGTTCCTAGTGAAAGTTTATCGTGATCCACAAAATGTGGTATAAAAGTTTGAGACTAGATGCATCAATTTCCATTATCATTATGTTTATTGTTAATAAATGTGTAATTTATGCTTTTAGTGATCCATTGCCAGTCATTTTTATTGGACAAGATTACATAATTTTTATACGAGTATTGTTTCGAAATTCGCACACACAGCGACAAAACTAAATATATTTAAAATAGGTGAACTAGCGACCACTCACGACTGCGCCTGCACCACATATTATAGCACCACACCTCTGGGATGACTGGTTTTTATTTTTAAATTACTTGATACTTATTGTTTTTTTAGCCGATTTCAAGTGAGTAAATCCGCGGGGAAAAGCCAGTTAATATTATAAACGAAAAAGTTTGTGAGAATAGATGGATATTTACTACTATTTGATGCAAAAACTACTTATCGAATATTAACTAAACTTTACAGTGATATAGCTTATACAACAGAATAATACATAGGCTATAATTTATAAATTATTGTTTAATGTAGATCTAACCTATTCCTCGGTAAGAATACTTCTTCTAGATCAAAGGTACCTATTCTGTACTTTTGATAACGTGCAAGTAAAATTTCATGGTGATTGGTGGAGTAGTTAAGCCGTGTAAGCGTAACAAACAAACAAAATTGCAATCGCAGTTATATTATTAACTGAGGTAGAATTTCTGTTAACCGATACAAGCAATTATGGGTATATTTTGTATGTTGTTAATTTGATTTATTAAAGAGGCGGGTATGGGTATTGTCTTGGCGATGTCAAAAAGTGTATGCATTTTAAGTATTAAGATAAGGTTCTTGTAGAGGCATTTCTACTAAATTAAATTATACATAAATATGATTAAATTGAAAGAGAAATTGCTTCTAGGAGGCGTAAAAGTAATATGCACAAATTACGGTACGAGAATGTGATACAAAAACTTGCAATGTCGGAAATAAATAATTAGACATGGTTATATTCACGGAAGAAAGAGAAGTAACAGCATGGCAGTGATGTTTTTTGTTAATCTGCAATAAATAAAAATGTGCTGTATAAAAGATAAAAAATTGTTCTATAGAATTCTGACTCTAGTGACTTTTTTCTATTTAACTTTTCTGTTTATATTACAGGTTTAAAGTTATGAATGTATCAAATCAGAAAAATTATCGCTATTACTCTTTCATCAATCAATAAACATTGTTTACCACCACCACTTTTCGTTTCACAAAAAGATTGCCGATCAGAATTTCAAAGCCCTCTCATAAGAAGTTTGACTTCGAAATACAATAAAAAGCCAACGTTATACAATGCTCCCAGACGGTTACCAATCTAAGTACTGACCGCGTTCAACTTGGCTTTATTTTGGTTGATCGGACGAGATCCAGTGTTTTTTCTTCCAAAAGAAGTTTCACTTGAAAAACGATTTAACAAAAATAAAAATGACAATAATTGAAATATTGTTACATAATTTTTATTTGTCGTCGTTATAGCATATTGAATATAACCCGCTACAATACTATTTTTAAATAATGTAGTCCGGTGAAACTGTTGATGTCTTGCCAGGTCAACAGTGTAGACAGATCGAAAAAAAAATTTTTTTTTTCATATTTTCGATCTGTCATTATTATTATTAAACAAGTGTTGAATGGGAGGCCTAAAGTAGAAACCTAGAAGTAATTTAAAAATCGGTAAATCCACATTTAAACTTGCACCAATAGCTATCCTGCAGGTAAACAAACCTTTTACTTGTTAAGGATACATGAAGGGAATTGAGTTCATACAAACATTTATCGTGTTTATGTTTAATTAAGTAAAAATTGTCCCTTGTTTAAGTATGTCGAAGTAATTGTAAATTATTATACGAATTAATTTTTATCTAAATAGTGAAAATCGAACCATAGTTTAATATCGATTAAAATAGTGAAATCTTCCATCTAAAAAACGGTTATTCAATCTCAAATCGTTATCTCTAATTTTGATGTTCAGCCATTACCGTGGCTAGTTCTCGGTCTATAGATCACGTATTCAGTATTTTATTGTTATCTATATTAAGGACATTGAGCACGTCTGAACAACTTAAAAGACTATCTCACTATTATTACGAAGTTGAAAGTTGTTGTAATTGAGTAGAGCATCCCTCAAACCGAAATTCACAAAGCCCTTTTTGTTTTTATTAACGTGAGGAAATCCATAATGGACACACCACCCTCCCGGGGGAGAGAGTGGGTAGTGTGAGACTCTTACTCACTAAAACCCCACGGTGTACCGACCGCCACTATGTTGGGGCGCAATGGGATCGTGCAGTGCTATCACCATGCCACCCCAGCAGAAAGTGTCTGCCGGGTGTCGTCATAATACGGAGGGCAAGCTGGGTACACACCAGCCGCCCCTTTCTCGTCAACCGAACCTGGTAGAGCTACGCTGAAGCTATTACTGGTTTCAGCATGAATGGGTCGGCTCGCCCGGGGTAGTACCACCCTCTCACAGAAAACCGACGTGAAGTGACAGTGGTTGCACTGTTGCGTTTCGTTCGGTCAGTGAGAGTGCCGGAGCCCCACATATTTAAAAGGCCGGCAACGCACTTGCGACTCCCCTAGTGTTGCTAGTATCTATGGACGGCGGTGATCACTTACCATCAGGTAACCCACCTATTCGTTTGCCCCCAAAAATATAAAAATATATATATATATATCTCCTGATCCAGGCGGCCAAGCGCCCCAGCGGTGAAACTTCGCACCCCTCTGGGGGCGGGTTATCAGCTCATTGTTGGAGGTGGAGAGCACAAACCTGATATATCGATGGTCCGACAAGGTCTCCACCGCCTCTTCAACCCTCCACCCCCAGACACGGCGCGCGACCGACGGGGTGGCAAACGTTACATCAACGATAGACCCCCCCGTCGCGCCGCACGCACTTTAGGGCGTTCCCCCGGTTGAGGAGGGAGAGTTCGAGCTCGGCGGCCCACTCCTCAACAACCTGTAACCTAGGGTCCGTGGCCGCCGCCCCCCACGCCCTCGACTTGGCGTTGATCGCCAAGAAGGACGATGAGAAGTGGTGCCAGCCCTCTTACGACCGGCCCCAGGCAGTCCAAGAAGGACTCGAACTCCACCAAGGGCCGGTTCGGGGAGAAATAGACCCCGAGGGTCGCGAGACTCCGTGAGGCAACCGCAACGAATCCAAAGCCCCTCTCCTTAACAGAGAGGGGCAGCCCCCCCCAGATACAACAGCCACGGAGCCAACCACGTCTCCGGCCTAGTGAGGCTGTTCCGGGACGCAGTATGGCTCTGTGACCACAGCAATATCTATATTCCACTCCGCCACTGCTTGTAGGATTAGATCCTGTGCAGCAGCGGAATGGTTCAGGTTCCCTTGGAGGTAGTTGCTATGGATGTAAACGGGAAGTTCCCCTTCTCAGAGAGGGACGCGTGGTGGTAGCTGCTATGGATCCGTAATGGACTACATCCATAGTCCAGATTCACAACGTCCTGATTGAACACTTTGAGTCTCAATTTATAAGGTTACATGAGGCAAGACTCGTTATTCGAATAACTTATTTCGATATTTCTATAATTAGTAGTTTTAAATATATAAATATCTCTAAAAACAAACATGTGGGAAAACAACATGTACAGCCAATTGTACCTGTAAATGACTATACCTCTGCATAATAAAAATCTGTAAATTATGAATCAACATTTCTATAATTCATGACTGTACATGGAAATTAAATATTAGTACTAATGAAGTAACCTTTTAATTAGTTCAATAATATAATTATTGAAGGTTAATGTACAATAATAATAATTTAGTAAAAAGAGGATTTATAACCAATTCAAGAAATTCAGACAACATTTATTTTAAATCAATTATCCACCATATTCACAACTTCATAGGTGGGCTGAAGATTACCAGTAAAAATATAAATATTAACAAAACAAAACATCTGTGAAATGAGGTATAAAAATTCATTATTTTGTTGGAAACTCTTGCAAGGAATATTGGTTTATTATCTCTTATTACCAAAAATATAAATTTTTCTAGTCAAGGTTGCTAAGCAGGCGATCTCTGAAGATTTTCCAAAATATATTAAACTTTATTACATTGTCTGCTATCATCTGTTGAATTTTTGTAAACTGGTTTCCCATTAGCATCCCATGTACATTTTTGCTTTTTAAAGGCAAAAGCCATGTAAATTGCTGAAAGAAATTAATAATAATTAGGAAATTATGTTTCTCATTGAGTTTTACTTAATTAATTACTAATAATATAACAGTATCATAAAGACTTTACTTATTCTTGATAGTACAATTTTTCAATGAATATTAGATACCAATATTAATCCACAAAATATAATTAGTGTGTTGTAGTTACTTTATGAAGTATATTTATTTATAATGAAGTACAAAACAACTTATAACAAATATTATTTTCATTTCCATTAGTAATTTTTTTTATTTCCAACTTTATTCTGCTATCACTATCACTTATCTTGTAAAATAAAAAACTTCTATTATGGACTGAAGAGTAATGAAAAATAAGACAATGGTATTTCCATATTAGAGTTTCTTTTCTTTCTAACTCTTTCCATTCACCAGATATATATTATTACTATTTTATTGTTTTTGTCATCCTCATAATACTAAAAAGTTATTATTTCAAAATCAAATAAAAAATTGTATATACTAATTATGTCTTTGTATATGGGTTACATATATTGCAATATGTAGTTTCTGAATAAAGTGTAATTCCAAATACTCACTTGCCACTTCCCATTCACATTTGCTCATTGTACCTATTCTGTGTTCTTCAGTATGGTTTTCCTTCATTTCTAAATGACTTCTTGCATGTTCATACTCAATCTTGTCTCCTATGAGCTCTTTACCAGATGGAGCAGGATAACTTTCAAAACAAATTATTCTTTGCAATAATTGTTTGTACTTCTCTGAATGATTTTTATAAAAATCTGAAAATCTGGCCTTATACACTAATTCTAAACCATACTCTTTAGCTAACTTAATAAAAAGGTCAAAATTAACTAGAAATTCTGGACAGTCTACCACTCCTTCTAGATGAAAATCATATTTAGCTCCAAAGAGTGGATAGCCTGCCTCAGGATCAAATAGTAATTTAATATTGTATATTCGATTTCCAAATGACCAATCTGTTGATTTTCGTGCACGTGAAACTATTTCATATGCATCTGGTATTGTTCCAAAGAAATATCCGTCACCTTTTATACATTCAGATATATTATTTAACATGCGCCTTGCTTGTGTTAAGCTTTCAAAACTGTAATGCAAACCAAATTGGCAACTAACAAGATCAAAGTTTATTGAAGGGTCTGAATATTTATCTCTTAGTGTATCTTTGGTACAATCTGCAGTGATAAATTCTGCTGCAAACAATCTGCCACAACGTCTGCGCAGGTCTTCATATCGTGTTTGGCATTGTCTTACAGATACTTCAGCAATATCTGCAAAAATTACACGTTCCACATGCGCTTTCTGCCATTTACTTAAATCACCCCCTTTTCCACAACATATATCAAGGACCTTTAAAGGCCTACCATAATCTTTTTCTCTTATTTTATCAGTATATTCCTGTATAAGCACGCTCTTAACCCAATTGTTAAAATTTCTAAGGTAAAATATTGGCGAATTAAATCGTTCTTTGCGACCTTTCTCTTCGAGGTGATTATAGTGTGCAGCTACTACACTGCTATGCTCTTCTTCTTTTCGTACTATCTTCGGTAAAGGCAAATCATTATTGCCGTCGTTTTCGCTTCGATTTCTATTAAGATTTATTGTTCCGTTATCTTTGGGTAGCTCTAATGTTGGTGACTGATCTAATTTTTCTGAATCCGCCATAATGTATTTGTATCATATGATGATATCACAGAAATATTATAAAGTGATAACTACTGCTAAAAGAGTATTGCAGGAATGAAAAACAGTAAAAATTCAGTCTTATTTATCCAAAATGCATCTACCTTAGATCATAAAAACAGCAATGTCATAGACATTCTCACAGATCACAGACTAATAAAATATGACGATGGTAACCAGAGACAAATAAAATTGTAAACCAACTTGTAAACAATTAGAGATAGTGTGGTCAGAAAATAAACGAGAAAATTTCCAATTTCCAAATTTGAAACTGAAAAAGTTTATTTTAAAGATTTGTTTGGTACCTTATCAAAAAAATTACATACTCTCTTTCATCAACGTTATAGATACAGTAGAAACTCTTAAGTTAAATCTAAATACATTGAAAACTCAAAAAAATTTTTTGTTCCCTTCCCTTCAAGTCCCAAAACCTCCATTACTCGAAATTTCAACTCTCATTAGTCAATATAATCAGTGAGTTCCTGCAAGCCACTTCCGTAAATACGTTTCCTCCATAACTCGAAACAATAATGTGGATATCTCTTACTCAAACAGCAATGTTTAATGTAAAACCAACTAAATCGATCATTTGAGACTAATTACTGGATGTCAAAGAAAAATAAGTGAGCGACTATAAGATTCAGCCAACAAAACATTAACTCAAAATTTTAAATAATGAATCTCAAGATTGAGAAGTTTAATATTTCCTTTCAAAATTCGCATAACTCGTTTTTTGGCGTTTCCCTTAAAGTTTGATTTACAGGGGATCTGCGGTGTATACCATTTCGTTGAAGACATTTTATGTTTACTATTTTTGGTATTTTATAGTTTTTTTGCATCTTTATCCATGATATTAAGATTCAAAACATATATCCAGACACTAAAAATTCGAAGTCCAAGTAAAATTTGTACGACAAAAGTAACTAAATATTTATAGTAAATAAACAATATTGAAATTTTCAGAGAAATATTATGGCTTGTGTTAAAAACCTCCTTATATTTTGTGTGACAAGCTTCTTTGTGTTTTTGTATTATATTATTTTTCTATTTAAAATGGGGCATATTCTATGTCACAGATTCGAAAAAAGGCGATTAAAGTAAACGCATATAAAATCTGAAAATCTATTATTGTAATTTGTAATTTAGTGTAAGTCTATAGCTCGCTACCGATAAGGAGAATTTGAAGAAACAAAAGTCAGTTGCTAGACGATTTTTTATTTGTGTCGACAAAGATTTGCAGAAAGCTTTACAAAATCATACGCCTAATATGCACGTTTTGTTTAACCCCTTGGCTGATTATTTAAGTACTGTTCTGACAAAGCTTAAAGTTTATTCAAAATCGACGACTGAGTTTCAAGAATTATGGTTTCAGTCATAAGAATCAGAAGATGTTATTTTTTCTGATCTAGAAACCGCAGAGGAATATAAGCGTCGATGGATCAGTTTAAGCACCGATTATGAAAATGTCTCCCGATCTTTACCGAAAGTATATAAGGGCACATAGAATAAAAGGGCGGGAGCAATCAAAGTTGGCGGTGGAACTTTTTTTTTGTTTATATAATTATTGGCGTAATATTATAGTTATTTATAGTTTTTCTTATCTTTTCTCTTTTTCAAACTTTTCATCGATTATTGTACGTATTTTATGTAGTTTGATCAGTCCCTACAACTTTTAGTGGTAAGTTTTTTTTATCTCAATTTTAAACATGGATTTGGATCCCGATCCTGACCGTCCTCCTGAAAAACATCCATTATTAACTCTTTTGAATGCAGAAGAGTACATTTCAATAAAATCTAACTGTTCAGTTGTAAGATGAGTAGATGCAGCAAAAAACAAAAAACGTTTACACCATTCCTTTAAACTCTTAAAGAGTGTAAACAATTTGAAATTAAAACAGTCGTTGGATTCGGAAAATATGTATGCTGTTAAAAGTCTTTCTTCCATCAAGGCACCCGAGGTTGATAAATTACCAGACACAATCTCTTCTACATATGGTAATACTAGTAATTCAGTAAATAATAGTTCACGCCAATACTACAAAGACTCAGACCCTGGGCCTTATGTTGTACATGTAGAATTAAAAGCAGATGATCCAAAGGCGGGATTAACATTGCATCCCCTGAAATTTGGCTACTTTCTTCAAAAAAATAACATGCGGGATGTTTTAGAAGATGGAATTAAGAAAATCGGCAGAAATCGTTTGGGAGTAACTTTTAAGTCTGTTGTAGCATCTAACTTGTTTTTAAAGAACCCAATAATGATTAACGGCATCTACAAAATTTTAGTTCCAACATTCAATATATGTAGAATGGGGATAGTTCGAGAGATTCCCGTAGAATGGAGTACTGAAAATATTTGTGATAATTTAAGGGTTCCTGAGGGATTCGGAAACATAATATGATCTCGTAGGATCAGTAGAAAGGTAATTAATCAAGAGGGGTCAGTGTGGGTATCTACACAGGCTGTAGTCTTAACATTTGATGGCCAGGCATTACCGACTCGAGTTTTTTGCTTCTATTTATGTTTTTGAACAATATATTTATCCCACAATACAGTGTTTTAGTTGTTGATGTTTTGGCCATACTAGATTACAGTGCTGGAGCCAACCTCTCTAACCTCTCTCTGTAGTGATAATCATGATGGTGCTTCGTGTAATAGTGACTATAACTATAAATGTATAAATTGTTCAGGGTCTCATAAGGCTTCTGATAAATCATGCCCTGAATTTATCCGTCAGAAAGACATCAAGCATTACATGTCGACTCATTCAGTATCTTACCAGGAGGCAGCAAAAATATTCCCTCCTTTCAAAGAGACATTTGCTGAGGCATTATCATCTACTGCAACTAATGAAAAGCCACTTCCATATTAATCATTTGTACATCCGCAAAAAAATATAAATTCTTTTAAAAAAACCAATTTTATTGAAACAAAAACACATGCTCCTTTATCTAATGGTTATGATTTAAAAGCTCATAATGATATTATTAAAAATTATGAAATTCCTCCCAGAAGTAATAGTATAATAATAATACTCTGCGCTTTGAATAATAATAGTCTTCTGATGAAAGTGTAGATTTAAGCGAGTTGATTTTTTCTTTAATGAATATTAATTTTAATTCTTATTTACCAGACCACGTTGCCATCACTTTAATTCAAATTATAACAGGAACACTTTTTAATTCCTTTAAACATGGATAACATTCTTCAGTGGAATTGTAGAAGTATATCTTCAAAACCGGCTGATTTACATAATTTAACTAACAAATTTAAACCTCCAATTTTGGCTTTATGTGAAACTTGGTTGGGCTCAGCTTTCCATTAGCGTCCGTCGAGATGGGAGTTGATATTTATTTTATAGATAGATTTCATTAATATAAGAACACACACAAAGTTTCACCATGCGGAGACGCGTAGTTTTTGAGAAAAAAATTATTAAAATCAATTATTTTTGCAACATTTACGTAATTTTTACCACAGATTATAGCGAAATATCGTCATTGAACGTTTCGTTTTACTTACGGTTATGTTGTCATAAGTTACGTGAAATTTTATTTTTTATAAATTTTCATACATATTTTTTTTATACTTGTTTCAATAGTTTTCATACACACATATATTTTACAGATTATATATATTAAATTACAGCATTATTTTCATTACGAACTATTAAAATTAAAATGTGTAGTTTATGTCTCGTAAAGACGTTCAACCGGCTTGTGAAACGAAACGTAAAACTCACGCCATTTTTGTTGTTGTTGAGATAACAAATAAAATAGGTTAGGTTCGACTTATGTCAAAGAACCTGTTTAATTGACCCCGACTCCACCTGGAACGAGTTTGTCCTACCCCTAGAGTGTTTTTAAAGAGCCGGAGGCGCGTAGGGAGAGCAGCCTCCGCCCGCTGTAACAAATCGTAGGCATTGGACGAGCCGAGGCTGCTGAGACGAGGATGGATGCCTGGGATATGTTACGCAAGGGCGTCGAGGCTGCTCTTCCCGCAGCGCCGGAGACGTTGCAGAGTCAAAATAGATACAGAAATTCGGAAATTTTCCTCGGAATTAAAAGTTTAAAAACTCGAAAAGGTGGGGGTTCCGCAACTTTTCCTTTTAAGGGGTGTTAGTACTGATCCTCCCCTTCCTTCCCATCCCCCTCCCCACCGTCAATTCGACGGACGCTAATGGAAAGTCGTACCCTTGGTTGAAACCTGCAACCTTATTTAAAGAGCCAGGTTATGTCATTTTAAGAGATGACAGAGACGAGGGTTTTAGAGGTTCTGCCCTTCTTATTAAAAAAAGTCTCTTCTTTAAACCTTTATCATTTGCTTCCTATGACAAGAGAAAATTAAATGTTGTGGGAGCTATTATTGATAATATTTCATTCCTTTCTATGTATATTCCAGATAAAGATATATCAGTTATGCCTATGCTTAAGAGTATTATGGAATCTATTTCTTCTCCAGTTATTATTTTAGGTGATTTTAATGCCCATCACTCTTTGTGGGGTGCTCCCAATGATGATAGGTTGGTTACCGAACTTGTTAATTTATTTGATGATTTAAACTTACGTATTTTAAATGACGGCTCAATAGCTCATCGTGGTATACCAGGGCAAACTTTTAGTTATCTAGATATTTCTCTTTGTTCTTCATCTCTCTCTTCTCTTTTAATGTGGAGGTTGTCTTAAGTTATCATATGGTAGCGATCATTTTCCAATAATTATTTCGAAACCTTCCACGGCTTCCCGCTTAAATTCTCTACCACCTTTACTGAAATGTAAACTGGCAAACGGTAACTGGGAATTATTTAGTTCAATTGTGAACGATAAAATCAAATTACAACCTGAAGTTTGCTCACATAATGTAGGACAATCATACGAAAATTTCATTCAGTGTTTGACATTAGCAGCCGATGAAGTATTTTCTTATAAAAATGTTGCTAGCAATCACATTTTGTTTCCACCTTGGTAGGATAACGAACATACTCGGGCTATCAACAGACGAAAGTCTGGTTGAAAAAGATTGTAATTTCATGCTTGATTTAAACTCTTTTCTACGATACAGAAATACTGTAGCAGTAACTAAAAGACTTTTAAAAAGAAGAAGAGGGATGGTTGGCGACGTTTTTGTTTGTCAATATCACCCGATACACCTTCGTCTTTAGTTTGGAATAATATCCGTCGTTTAAGGTCGTCAATAAAAAATAATAATTGTACTTCCTTTTGGCTGGCTTGACTGGGTTGATTCTTTTGTAAATGGTTTGGCCCTTAAATATGTTCCTAACTTTGATCAAATGCCTTACACTTACATTTCTGATTATAGTAATGATTTAGAGTCCTTAAATGCTCCTTTTTCAACTCAAGAGTTGAAATTGGTGTTAAATCAAGTTTCTGATTCTTCACCGGGGATTGATGGCATTCCGTATTCTTTTATTGTTAATGCAAAGCCCATAACTTTATCTTTTATTTCAAATATAATAAGTATTATAGTTGAAACTGGTTGCATTCCGATTTCCTGGAAGCAACAAATTGTAATTCCCATTCTTAAGCCTAACAAGGACCCTTTAGATCCAAATTTTTTTAGGCCTGTAACTTACAAGAAAATAAGTTGTTTAAATACAAATACTTCTTTGTCTCATTGTGGGGACTTAAAAACCTTAGCTATTAGCGATGCGGTTGACTTTAAAGGTATTGAACGAAGTTAATATGAAACAGTTCAGTTTTTAAAGACAATCTGAAAAAGGATAATGAGAAAAATTATGAACGCTTTCCTTTAACAGAAGGATATACGGGATAACTATGATTTTCAATCCAATCAGTTGATTTCTGTTTCAAATAATAATGAAGTTAACGAGGGTCGTTATGAAGTGCGTTTACCATGGAAATAAGAATATCCGGGACAACTTACTTGTAATAGTAAAGATTTTGCGTACAAGCGGTTCATTTCTGTTACAAAAAAGCTTGATTTGGCAGATCTGATGGAGAAACATGTTAGTGTTTCGTGAACGGTATATGGAGAGTATAGTGCGGGAGGTGGAATGGAGATTCTTAATATTCCTTGTAGACCCTGGTGGGGGGAGGGTTCTGAGAGTCCTCAATTGTATTTATAGGTGGTTTATTTTGTAGAGTTTTAGGTAAAACCTCTGTTATGAATGTTTATTAATTTTCAGTTTTTTTTTTATTTACATTTAGAGTAGCTTTTAGTTTCTACTTTCACTGTTACTTATTTCTTGCTGTTGCTGTAATTGTTGTGGCCATTTTATGTGGGCTCAAAGATGTTAAAAATTTCCTTGTATTTTGTGTGACAAACTTCTTTGTGTTTTTGTATTATATTATTTTTCTATTTATAATGGGACATGTTCTATGTCATAGATTCGAAAAAAGGTGATGAAAGTAAACGCATGTAAAATCTGCAAATCTATTATTGTATTATATACGTGTAATTCTTCTAGTCGACTGACTACATATAAGAACATGAAATTAACAACTTGTCCGTCCTAATAACAAAAAATAGAGTTCTTCGTATACGAAACTTGTTATTACTGAAACTTTATTGAAAAATATTTAATCTTGAAAATATTAATATGTGCAAACATCAAATCTAGTGAATCCGTGCAATATCTACATTAACACAAAAAATAATAAACATTGGCCAAGTGTAAGTTGCGCACGCGCCCTTAGGGACTTATTATGTATATGTATGAAACAATACATAATGATTGATACACAGACACGTAACATAAGTTTGTTGTGAGGTGCTACGGAACCATTGGTGCGTTAGGCCTATTCGTATTTTGCTGTTTTTGTTATTTGAATTAGTCTGAAAAAAGTATATAAAGCTAATAAATATAATATATATATTCACACAATGTAATACTTACATTAGTTGTTCATACATATACAGGTTAGTATGGAATTTTAAAAGACATGATTTTTTATTGTTAAGTCAAAATATTTATACAATGATAGTTAAAATATACTAAAATAAAAAATAAAATCAAAGTATAATGAAAAATGCTGTAACAAGTGTTACAATTGTAATTAACAAAAGTTGTCATGCAAAATAGCAATTGTATGCCAATAAACATACATTTTATTTTCACATAAGAATCCTATGGATTATCATATATCATATGGATAACTTTATCTATACTATACCATACGAAGCAAGCACATAAAAGATGCAGCGAAAAAGGAGTGGGGATCAGAAGTCTGGTAAAGTTGTGAAAGCTCGTCAGGCTAATAGCGTTAGTCAGTTAGCCGATTATTCTCGCGTGGAACATCAAGCCGTTCACATTTCTAAAGATGATTGTAACTATATTCAGTAGTGTATTATTTTATCTGCGGTTTAAGGTAAACGTCTATATTAAAGTGAAAAGTCTTATGGGAGGGCTTTGAAATACGATCGGTAACTTTTTTGTGTGACCAAAAGTGGTGGGGGTAAATAATGCTATGTAAAAAGAGTACTGAAAATAACCATTCTCATACGGTCGCCGAAGTTAAGAAACGTCGGCCGCGGTCTATACTTGGATGGATGACCGCTTGGGACGTTTGCTTTTTATTGTACTTTTTATAAAGAAGTGTTCACTTCTTTCGTATAAGCACACACACACACACTTTTTATTGATACTTGATTGATCTTGAGTGGCTGATTTATTAAATTATAAAGAGGATGTCATCTATAATTGACGTCATATTGTTATAACTCTCCTCTCAATGTTGTTTCGGCATATATAAAATCTTTTCTATACATTTGTTTAAACGTATGTAACTTGTAATCTATTTGACGTATTTGCTGAAAAGCTATAACTTCGCCGTTTTTGTTTTTAAAATTTTCCTTGCTGCACTAGGGATTAAGTTCTGTATCGCAAAGGATTTTACAAACTTACTATTAACGGGCATAAAGTACATCAAGAGTAGAGCAATAATTTGTGGGTCAGATGCGTAATTGTCCCCTGTGGGACTTTAACTCCCAACATTCAGCATAGCGTGATAAATGAGTCATTTCAACTAGTGTTTCAACCGTGCTAAACTTTTGAATGTTTTTTTTGCGATCCTAGAAAAACTATAGGCTTTGATATGTTTAATTAATAAAAATATACACCCATAAAAGCTGGCGGGGATCAATTGGTAATTAATTTAAGCATAAAAATAGACGTTGGGATACAAAAATGAGATTGATAAATTTTAGTACCGTTTGACCGTCAGCTCGTGTCAACTTCTGTGCTGTTCAATCAATGTCATAAAAATGTGTGTGTACAAATGGTAGTCAAGATAGAGATTAATATACCCAATTCGTTTTGCACGAAATTAAATGTGGTACTGTGTTCTTACGGCGGTATTATCGATGAATATTCATGTCGGGTTTTCGTGACAAAAGTTAATTATTGGATTTCAGCGAAGTAGACTGCTGTGGCTATATATAAATAAAAACTTTAGAGTTTTCAATAAAGCACATATTTGCGCAAGAACGCAGTGGCGTTACATTATACTATGATATTATATTGCAGCAAGAAAATACTTAATGAGTCGATACTATCGAAATAAAAAAATTGTAAAAGGGTAGTTTCATAATTTTATATATTTATAAATATGTATGTTTGAATTATTTACAAGAGAACACAACGTGCACAAAACAAGAGGAAGTAACAGATAATATTAAAGTTGTAGACTAGAATTAAAAAAGAAATACAGAAAAATAGAGAACAAAATATTTCAATATACTTTTTCCTACTTGAGGTCAGAGGATCATAAATTAACCTTAAAATGTATACTACTACTACAAAATTAAAGTATGCGGTATATGGAGCAGTGTTGATTTTAGTTCAAATTATAAATAAATAAATTTTGAGTGAAGTCCAAAATTTATTACTCCAATTAAATTATTTCCTTGACATAATTACACGCATGAAGTGTTTAATGTCTTGCCGCTGAATAAGACAAATGATCTGTAGCCGAACGAACGAAGTTTACAACGATAAATCCCTTTGATGTTGTGACTTTTCTACCAACACCGAAATTATCAAACGTCGATAAAAACTTTACGTCAATCATAAATGTTCCGGATACGTTGGTCTTAATAACGCGAACATTCATCAAAGCCCGGTAATGTAGCCGTACGATAAGAAATAAAATTACACCCAATGAAATGAACGGGCACCAACTAGTATCTATCCATTTTTATAATTAATGGTAGTAGTATTTAGTAATTGTCTACCTTATCTATGTGTTATGTAAAATAAAGGGTTTAATGAGATATTAGTAGAAGATAATAGTACTGTATGTAGTACTTATTTATACGAAAAGGTGTTTTGGAGGATGACGACTCATAGGATGCAAAATGATTATCATAGTTCATGGCCAACTGCAAATCATGGGGTGTTGCTAATCTTTCAATATTTCTCAACTTTTTTGAAGTTATACTTCTTTTGGCGCGTTAGGGAAAAATGATGAGAGTAAATTTTTACGATGCGCGCGCACACCCTCACGAAAGACCGACATCCTGAAGTTAGCTATAGTCAACATTTTATTAAAAAAAGTATGTATGTATTAAATACCTTTTTTCTATCGTTAGTGTCGTTTTTTCTACTAACATAGTATTCTAAAAGATATAATTTTTGAAAAGATTTTAACTTAAAGTTTAAAGTATAACTTCTAACGCGTGTACATAAGTACATACTACTTTTTTTTGTAGAATCTGATGATTTTCAATAATGTTGTCAGGAGTAGATGTCTGTTATATTTTTTTGTTTGAACTTGTGATCCTGCTCGAGTTACTTTTTAACACTATTATTTAATGAAGCAAATTATTAAACCTACATTTATGAGTGAAATAGAGACAAAGACGTCTTCTTAACAAAATCAAAATAAAAATGTAGTTTATTCAATTTAGGCCCTAAGAAGGCGCGCTTATGGACGTCAAAATTACCACCGGTTCGGAAAACAACCCAGTCATTGAGAAGATCCGGCAAGATACTCATTTCAAATAAATTACACATTATAATCGCTATTAGTGGATGCACAGAGAAGAGTTAATTCCAAACATCACCTTAGTTCACATATTGATTTTCTCTATAATAGCTCTTTGACACCAAAACCCGCTTGACATGGCGCTTAAATTTATAGTCCGCCAAATCGATAATACGCTTTCGGACTTTGTTATAAAATCTGACACTATTACCTAAGAAACGATTACTAGTTTTACTGAGTGGGAAACACGGGAGGACTAGTTTGTCACTGTTTCTGATATTTAGATAATGCCGGTCTTTTACGAATTCAAGCTTTTCAAAGTTTTTGCGAACATACAGTAAATTATCAAGAATGTATTAGGAAGGTAGAGTTAAAATACCGACTTCTTGAAGCTTAGTCTTTAATGATCCGAGAGGTCCCATATTGTATATTGCTCGAACTGCCCGTTTTTGTAATCAAAATATGGTGTCTACCTCAGCTGCTGTCTCCCAATACAAAATACCATAATACATTAAGCTATGGAAGTAAGCGAAGTAGACTAACCTAGCAGTGGTAATATCTGTTAGCTAGCGAATCTTACAGACTGCGAATGCAGCAGAATTTAATCTGCCAGCCAATTTTTTTATGTGAGGACCCCATTGTATTTTGGAATCAAGTGGGATACCCAAGAATACAGCACTGTCAACTATCCCTTAGTGGGTTAGTATCTTAGTAGTTAGGTTAGTAGGGATTTAGTAATTCTCTTCGATCTTGATTCTACTATCAACCCGTATAACATTAGGCAAAGCAAATGTTATACATTTCGTTTTAAATGTATTTAGCAATAGTTGTTTAACGCAAGCCAATGACAAATTTCATTTAACTTATTATTCAGATGACCAACCTCTGAATCTTTCCTTTTCACTTTAAATATAAGTGAAGTATCGTCTGCACAAAGCACCATGTCAGCACAGTTATTAACCATTAGCGGCAGATCATACTCGTATATATCTAGAACAAAAACGGCCCTAAAATAGAGCTGTGTGGGACGTCAATTCGCGCAATCGATCTCGCAGAGGTTACCCCGTGTATGCTAACTTTTTGACAGCGATCTTTTAAATAAGAGAGTTAGAAGGTCGAGAGAACATCCACAAATACCATAGAGTTTTAATTTAAGAATAAACGTACTATGGTCAACGCAATCAAAGACCTTGGACAGATCGCAGAACACAACAATTGCATCCGGTGGTTAAGAGCGTTGCACCAGCGTCAGTAGTAGATTTTGATTTCGTGAAACCAAATTGTCGACCATCCAGAAACTTATGCCTTTTGAAATATTCTACTAATTGCTTGAGCGTAATCTTGTCAAAAACTTTAGTTAACGGCAGAAGTAAAGAAATAGGTCTATAATTTCCAAGATTACTTCTCCACCCTATTATATTAGAATGAATGAATGAATTCATTAGAATGAGCATAATATGGAGCTTGAACCTACTATCCGGCATAACGGTAATGTGCAATAGCTAGCTGGGTGATAGAGGTATTTTACTCGGCTTTGTGATAAAATCATCATAGTGACTTTCTTTTGATTTGTCTCGTTTCGGGATTACATGATGTATTAAAGCCTGTTGATAGGCTTGCAGGCCGCTATGACAGTAGCGACTGGCGAGAGTTTTATAAGCTTATGTCGGATGGTACGAAAAGAGCCAGCATGGTTCCTTACACCTGAGTGAGTACGTTCGTCGAACCGTAATCATACCCGATTTCAAATTCACTCTGTGTGACCAATGTATTTACTCACCATGGCCCGAGTACTTTTTAAAAATAGCTTTTATCAAAATGAAAGTACAAGAAATTTTCCAACGGGAATACAGAAAAACGGATTATGTAAATAACACCTCGCTTTATACAATATATCAGATTTTCACTAATGTATACATGACTTATATGTATAAACATAACCTATATGTAGTCTTCAGAGCAATGTGTCGTTGTAATAGTTATTAAAACTATCAATTCATTAAAAAAACTAATAACAATGTGTATTTTGTGGATAACACACGTGGACCTGTTCAGATGTATTATCGTTTAGATATAATTACAACTATATAACTACATCTACTTCGCATAATACTGTATTATTTATATTTAAAAAAATGTTTATATTTTTATGTGGATATCATTTTATACGCGGCCATTTAATTCCAAACAGAGAATACAAGCTATTCAATATGCAATATTATTATGGTAACTATATAGCTGATTTACATACAAATCACACACACATATATATATATATATATATATATATATATATATATATATATATATATATATATATATATATATATATATATATATATATATATATATATATATATATATATATATATATATATATATTATTAACAACCAGATATAGAAGAGACTCTAATACTTATTGTATAATCGAACTCGAACTCTCGGCTCAAACGTAAGGTTTTTCTTTCGAATTAATACACTGTTGACCTGGCAAGGCCTCTACAGTTTCACAGGACAACTAAGGGGAGCGCTAAGTCACTCACCCGATTTTATATAGGCAACCAGCACAAGGGCGCACGGCGCGCCTCGGCTTGGACTGTCGCCGAATATCCCGAGTCTAACTAAGCTAACTATTATTTCATACATATATGAATTCGTGAAACATACACGTGTACCAAGCATGAATGTTTCACGAACTTATAGATGTATCTTGAATCTGACTACTTTTTTTTTTTTTTTTTATTAACGTGGGGAAATCCATTATGGATACCCATCCTCCCGGGGGAGAGAATGGGTTATGTCCGACTCGCACGGACTAAAACCCCACGGTGTACCGGCCACCGCTTTAAGTTGGGGCGGCATGGGACCGTGCTGAGCTATCACCATGCCGCCCCCAGCGGTCAGCCCGGCGAAAGATGGCCGCCGGGCTCCGTCCTTATAGGGAGGTACACAGGGTACACGACCAGCTACCTCCCCTCGTCCGCCTTATTCAGTGTCACTGTATTCGCGCAAGCAACGTGTTCGAGGGCTCCATTCCAGAGGATAGGAAATCAATAGTAACGCTTACTACTACGAGGCCTATCAAAAGGGTGTACCATATTACACTAACAGACTATTTCTATGACGTACTTAATATATCAAACCATATGAAAGGGGAAACTAATACTAATTGATTTCATTAGTTCTGATAATTTTAAAAATGAAATGAAATATTATTTTAAATATTTATAGCTAAGGGTTTTTTGTTCGTGAGTGGGTAAGTTTATTAAATTACTTCGTAGGAATTGATTATAATAAAAAAATACGGCTTATAACGATTAGCTTAAGCGTAAACTTTTATCAGTCTAAGACATTTTAGAATCGAATCAGTAGTTAAAGATATTAATATTAACCTCCTATGAACATGTTCACAAATTTTATCTTAGTGTGAATTTATATAATTTTAATTAAGAAGAATACATTATTATATAACGGCTAAAACAGTTTGCTCTTCATACTAGGAGTTCTCCTTATTTAATTTATTATTTTACACATTTCTATTTTACTAGGTTTTTTCCTAATGGGCACAGGTGTGAAGTTCTCATTTACAATAGAAGCGGGTGATTTGATTTAAATTTTTATTAACTATGTAAAATATTTTTTTTAATAATTCCTAGCTGATTAATTAGTATATGAGTATAACAGGGTAGGCAAGCGGGAGCTTAATAAAGGTGCGGTGTGTTAATGGTTGAGCCGCAAGTTCGTCGAAGGCAAGTAGCGCGGTGGAGCGGCGGGGGCTCGGTGCCGTTACGTGTGCGCCCGCGGCGGTCGCTGTGCCACGACGCGGACGTGCTTCACTCAGTTCGTGCGCGAAAGTCGTTACCTGCGTCACACGGTATCATTTCCCCACACGCGAGTTTCATTCTTTTAGTACGACTAATCAAAACAGTTCAATTTACGAAAAGAGTATAATCCATGTTGAACGTTCTGTGAGGGATTGAGCTGGACCCGTGGGCTTTTGTAACAACCTTGAGAAGTTGTGAGAAAGCGCGTGACGTCAGACAGACCGGCCGGACCGATCATATGTTAGATGCGGATGCAGTGATGGAATGTGGCGTATTGTTGTGGTGACGCGTGATGGTGCAGTGTGTCGGATTACCTGGTGTTTAATTGTCGCGCCGCCAGAGCGCGGTTCTTCAACGGGAACCATGCGGAGAAAACGATGAGCCAGGATGCCGAGAGCTTGGTAATATCACTTTTATATTTCTACATATTACTCCACATTTGACTCTGACTGTGATTTTTATAGCGCGAACCAACATCGCGATGTCACGCCTACTGAGTGATGATACAGACTGATTTACCATACTGGTTCAGCATAGAAAAATACTTGGAGGCCATTACAGTTTGGCTATTTATAAAGATGATACTATAGCTTGTGTACATTGCTGTAATATCTCATCGTCTACGTATTTTAGTAATATTCTAGACTATTTACATAAATACTGACTGTAAGTAATATTAGTTGTTAGTGCCAATTTTTCACAACCTCCCATTATGTTTACTTTATAAATTCATTACTATACGTATATTTATAATCAAGGAAAATTGGTTTGAAGGTTGACATCATTGCTTAAACACATGTGTGTACTGTATTGTACAGACATGTTAATTTTTAATAAAAGGATAAATTTCTAATAGCGCAATACATTACTTTTATTATTCCGTTCAACTAAGTATAATATAAATATCATTGTAAAACACATTTACCGTATATTTTGTAAAAACTATGTATGGTAGATAAAATGAAGACTGCTAAATTTACTGAATCGTGTTGAGAGGGTTCATTATGTCAATGTTATCACCTGGTAAACTCCTAATAATTGTTTATAAACTCATTATCTATTCATATACTCGTATATCTATTTATAATGTATTCAAGCGTAGTCCGGTGAATCTGGATCCACAGGGTATGTCAGTTCGAAAATAAATAAATAAATAAAATTCAAGCTTTTATAAAGCCTTATAAGTATAGATTTCGTATTTAAAAACCCTGTATGATAAGTTATAACTTTATATTTCTCTCGATACTTAACTCTAAACATGTTTACGATGAGTTCAATTAAACATTTATGTTTTTAAAGCAACTGTAAGTATATGAATGACACGTTGAATACGACTAACACCCAACAGCCACGTTAATATATTATTTTTATTCACACCAAGCCGTCACTGCGATGGATTACAAAATTTGTTTTGCATTCTAGCAGTAGGCATAACATAGTGTCGAAACTGCTCATGAGACCAGCGCGCGGCCTCTTGCAACTGTGCACTCGCTCCAGTTAGTGGGCTATTGATACTTTTATTTACTCTTTTTGTTTTATAGATTGTATTAAACGTTGTTGTAAAACGTTAAAAAAATTGTGAAAGGTTTTACAAGTAACATTAGTATGCGATAATAATTTATATTTATTAAAGGTCTACATTTCCTCAAAACTGTAATAATAAATGTTACTGGATTGAACAACAAAATTAATACTAAATATTTTTAATTTCACTCCATGAAATAATTTTGTTTAACATATTTGCAAATAAATTGTTATGTTTTAAATTACAACATTCAGCCGAGTTCATGTTTGCATGTTATTTCATGGATGTGGTTGTTGTACAATTCGACAATCGGCGCATTTTTCCGTAGAAAGTGAAACGGTGCGGACCTTCGATCAGTACTTTCACGTAATATTGCGTATAAACCAAACAATTTGACTCCGTTTCTCATAGAGAACGGCATGTTCTGTTTTATTTTTTCTCAAGTAGGAATGGTCGCTGCTTCTTAGTAAATCGAGTTACTTTTGTTATGGCTATAGAGAATCTATTTGCTAAAATGAAATTAACATAATATAACAACCAACTAATATATAACGTGTGACTATTACACGAACGAAGTATGCTTTATTAAAATTTTATTTAAAACTTTACTAAGATGAGCGCGTTGATATCTTTTACATGATGCATCCATTTTGATGGTTACATAATGATACCAATATCTAATATACTAGCAGTCCCGGTGGACACTGTCCTTCCCTGATAATAAAAAAATATATACTTATGTGCATGAAACGCTTAAGGCGGCTTGACTTTTTCAGAATTGCATTCATTCATTCATTATATTGTAACCAATTTTCAAAAAAACCTTGACAAATTATATACCTAAACCTTCCCCATGAATTACTCTATCTGATGGTGAAGACCGCATTACAATCCGTTCAGTAGCTTTTGAGTTTATCGCAAACCTCCAGACAGACAGACAGGCGCGGCGGACGACTTCGTTTTATAATATGTATTGATTTTCATATTATAATTCTACTATGATTTATGTTTAATACTTTTATGTTACTACACATACATATTATTTAATACAGGAACCTTACTTCCTTCACTCCTACAGTACATTACGGTGAGTCAACATAACAATCACAACTATTTATGGAATACACCACCAACGGTCATTATTCTCAGCTAGTACAAAAAATGAAATATCATATTATTTCATTTAGAAACTTGTTTGTTGTATACCATATAGTTAAAGTATTTGTAAAATGTTTAATTGATATAGATCATTATGAGAAGTAAATATTATTGAAACATACCGGTATGTAATATCATGCTGTAAGTTTATGAGTCTGTAGATTCTAAATTACTGAATTAAAAAAATATATCCTCAGAGTATGAATGACGGTGTGTTATGTGTGTATGAACGTGTATTTTGTCTATAGAAATAATTTGAAAAGGATTTATATATTTCAAGTGATGTAAGCATGTATAATATGAAATAGTCTTTATAGACATTAAGGTTTAAAGGTAAGCTACATTGCATAAAATAAGCTAATTAGTACCAAAAAGGTATTAAATTAAGGTCCTAAATAAACGATGAATTATCTTACCTTTCAGAGTTTCCTTAAGAACGTTATTGCTGATCCTTAGTTGTTCAGTCGTTATTTTTAAAGTAGTAAAATAACGCCTTTTGAATCTAAATAGGTAGCCGGATGAAATTCTCATAGGATTTATGTTAATATGGCGGGTATAGCGCAAAAAATAAAAAATTTGTGTTCCCTCTATGTGAACCAAGATCTACGATTATATCTATATTGCCAATGGTCTTAGCTTGTTAATATGTAATCTAACAAAGTTATAATGTACGTGTGTATTATAAAATTATTATGTACACATTAAGCAATATTCTTATATTCATAGTACGAATGTTTATAATTTTAGAAAGTAATATAACAAATATTAACAATTTATGGATTAACATATATATATATATCATTTTTATTTAACTAATTGGGAGTATTTACATAAAAACAAGTACTTTAGGTATGCAATTGTTTTGCGTTTTCGAAAAAGCAATGTATGCGTTAGTTTTAGAAATAGTGCAAAAATAAGTTCACGAAATTAAACGTTCAAGTTTTATTAAAAAAAAGAACATGTTTAAATTTACTTTAATTCTAAGACAAATGTAGTCATTAAAAGTTGGATATATAGAGTAGGTAAAGTAATGATCTTGTTATTTATGTCATCGTTCAGTAAGGTATAGTAAAGTGTTTTGAGGCCTATTTATTTTTAACGTTAATTAAACATATACATCTACCTTCCATCCACTGGTAAATTATCTTCTTTTCTACATTTTATCAAGAGACACTGTAAATTCTGACGTGGTTTGAAATTAATCCACTTTGTGCTTTAATTCGTTATTATCGAGTATATTTCTGGTCGTTCAACGACCAAGTTATTATTTATAGAGGTGATCAAATGAAAATTGAATTTCATAATGGTAGAACCATGGCATTTCACAGACGGAATTAATTTTTCTGTGTAATACGAATTTTCTTCTTTTTATCATAGTAAAATAAAATTAAAGCAGCGGTGGGATAAACAAATGCATAACTATTGAAAAAATGACGTAATTCATGGTTTTATTTTAAAATAAAATTCAGTTGTAGATTCATATCCAAACTAAAACAATCTGAATGCAAAAAAGACAGCGTATGAGAATATTAATTTCATTTCATAGCTTACCCGAGCTTGACACCGAATTTACATTACGAAATTAGTGACGTAAAAATAATTTCATAACACTTGATTTATCAACGATTTTACGTAGACGACTTGCACGATTATTTGGCGCAGCGTCTTGAGAGTGATTGTAAAAAATGATGATATCACGAAAACTTTTGCACTAAAAAGAAGATAGTTTTTTGTAACGATGTAATAATGTTGTTCAATACCATAGTAAAAAGAGTTTAAATTTTTACAACATAATCTCATGAAGATTATTTATTAAAAAAAAATTAGTTTAACTAAAGACAACGATATTTCTTTTACACTGAGCCCTCAAAATGCTGTGTTTGAAGCGATGATAACTTGTTAGCATTTTCTAAAAACTGCTCGATCAACGCAGGTTTTTATGAGCCCGAGATTTAAAGGAAAACTCTAGTGATGAAACTACGGCATTATCATGCTATTTTCTAGTACCCTCTTGGCTTACTACCTCCAAGTTAAAAATATGTTACTAAGCACCTATAGATATGCACCGGCAGCTGCATTTAAAAGTTGGTCCACTTCTAGGATTAGCGTACTTCCAACTAAGGTCAGATGTTACTTTACCTCACATGAAGTTGCGGTTAATCTCCAAACTTAGAAAAATTATTACTATTTTGAATATTCTCAAAACTACAGACTGATTATATACAACTAAAATCGGTGGATTTAAAAGCTTCAAATTTTTCACAGGAGTTTCTTATAACATTGATGAGAACTTAGAAAGAAATTGTGAAAATTCGTTCTCTAAGTGGGTTTAAAAATTATATCGATTCCTGATATGTTGTTGATGGGAAATTCTGTGAAGCTTACGATTAGCAAAATAAATAGTGGAATAAATTAATAGAAATAAACATGGACCCAACTGAAAAATCATTGAGACTCTTGTAATAATGAATGTTTCGTTTAATTATTGATATGTGAAAAATATATCTTTCATCTCGTTTTGATGCACATACGTCATACATAAATATAATATTACTTATGCCTCTCTCAGAATTAAAACGAAACCAACGGAGTGGGTAGTGATTTTACCAGTCGCCTCGCTGCTGCCAACTCGCTGAATGTTGTGGGTTTTATTCCCATAGAGAATAATTATGTGTGGTATCCCAAAACTATTGTTCCGAGTCTAGGTGTAATTTGTGTGTGTTAAATACATGTTTGTAAAAACCCTCGTGTGATATGGGGTTTGATTCCTAGTTCGTGAGTTGTTTCTATTATAAAATAAATAAATCTATTAAATCTTTTAGGCTACAAATAGTGCCAAAGTATAGACATACAATAGATCCTGCGCAGACTGGCAAGAAACGGTGTCATTATTTACAAAACAAAACGTTAATTGCAAAAAATGTTTACTTTTTCATTTTCGTTTTCATTATTTTATTATAATCTTTTACATTTAATGAGTTTGCGTAGGAGGTCACGGCCGGCTACAGGACGAAGAACCTCGCGTCGATGACCGAAGCAATCTTAAAATTCTGAAATAACATAACGTTGTGCCATTTCACACATTAGTTATTTTATTTGAATATATTTTAATGTAGTTTATTCTGTAATTTGTTTTATAATATTCAAGTATATTTTTAAGCCATTCACAGAAATACAGTAGTGTGAGTATTGCTGAATTATGACATAACTACCTGTGGTGGAAATATAAATGTAGTCAACCTTGCAGTTTTTAACAGTTGTATAAATTGTATACCTATTTATTAATTTGATCTGTGATATTATCAGGATTTGACACATTTAGGTAATTTACCTTAAACCGCCCCTTTCCACAAATCAGATTTCTGTTGGTTGGCATCATGTTAACTAATAAAATATAATTATTTTCATCTTCTTCTCTTTTCCTCTATACATATATATATTATATATATCATCATCTTACCCTTATTCCACCTAAGTAGGGTCGGTACAACATGTTTTCCTTTTCCACTCTTCCCTGTCAAAAGCCATCTCAGTATTCACACCTTTTATACACATATCATTTTCCATTTTGACATCGATAAAGCCCAATACCGTTAAACGATCATCATGAAAGCTGGAGAAGGTTTTTATTATATCTCGCCACTAGGTGCCACTGCAACACACGAATTTCTGTACATTTCATCTATCGTGTTGAAAATAAGTATGTGCACTTGTGTAGTTATTTGAAGACAGACTTCTTACTGTATCGCGACACAATAGTAACATAGGAGTGCGAAGTCGTAGGCCCAGCTATTATTATGTATACTAAGCTGGTGCCTGCGACTGCGTTCTTACAAGTAATTGTCTTCTTTGTAAATGAATTTTGCCATTATTGCCTAACATACCCTTTCATCGATGTTAATTTTATGACTCTACTGTTTATTTATTATCTATTGAAGAGTGAATACATATGTATCATAGAACATACTTTGCGTTTGATCCACCAATCGAGTATGTCCGCTCCCAAAATCTTTATGTAGCTTTTTGGCTTCTATTATTGAGGCCGAATTGTCGTCCAACTTTTTGAAATCATTTATTTCGTATACAACAAATCTAAAAAAAACTATTCTTGCAATGTAATTTATTCTGTTTATTAATAATTTTGTAACAATAACATTTTTGGTTTATGTATTCTTAAAATGGTAATGATTACCATTGACTTTGATTCAGTACTTATGCGATTCAGTCGTAAAAGAGATCTGCTCAACTCATTGTTGCTAGCGATTTAAATCTGTTTCCATTATAAGATATTCAATTATTATGACGTAGAGTGATGTCGGTGTCGCGTCGCGTCTTATGTTAGTAATTCGAATAAATCAAGAAAATACAGCACATGCGTGGTTCTCTCCTTGTGTCGTCTGCCCTGTGAGCCATGAGGCGAGCGACAGAGCGCGTCGCGCACTCAGACGACGCGCGCCAAGCGCCGAGTACGCAAGGGCATTGTCTGTCAATTGTCATTTATGTTATTTTGGTTGCTCTATTAGTCTCGAATTTTATCAGTGTAGTGTTATCATATACGTATATATAGAATATTGAAATATTTTGCCCGTTATGTGTTTGTGGACAGTGTTTTAGTGTAATACTTCTATATACTCGGTTTGTGGTAGTCGGTGTTTAAAAGACAAGTGTACTTAATTTGCATTTTTACATACAGTAATTAAGTTAGGTGTTTAATAAATTTTTAAGGTATACAGTAGTAAATGCCAAGTTATTTATAACACAAAGTATTATTACTAAAGGTAAATTTATTATGAGTTAAAATTGTAATACGATGTAACATTTTTCAATTATCTAAAGAAGAATATGTAACATCTTCCTTTATTTTGAGAAACTAAGTATTACAGAATCATATATGATAAAAGTGTCTAAATTACACAATACAAATGATAGCTACATCGTATGTTATAATTGGTGCATTAGTATATCCTAGCAAAGGATTAGGTATTTAAAATTCTATAAAGTTAGTTCGTAGCTCGTATCGTAATGATATAAATAGAATTAACAGGTAAGGGACAAATCATAATTTAGCATACAAGGAATCATAATATCTGTGTCATAAATGTAACACACAGAAATGCTTACAATATCTGCATGAAGATATTGTATCTTAGCTTAAAAATTGCAATCTACTTTAACATACACATATATAAAAATTATCTAAAATATTTTAAATGTTTTCCGTAACGAGTAGCCTGAGAAGATAAATTGAATGCGAATGCTGGATTTTCCCAGGCATACTTTATAAACGATATGTGAGAAGTACCGTTATTTTTACATCCTATCTTGTCACTGGCAACAGTTAAGATTAAGTCCTTTTAGAGGTTGTAGTAACCTCCTTGACATTAGGTGAAATGCATGGCTATTTCATAACATACAACATTTCAATAAATACAATGTTTTCATTATTCATTCGGTATATATATATGATTTTCCAATAACCCTGCATTACGTTTTAGTGCAAAATGTGTACAAATTCTGTTCATAATAGCTAGCGTGCTTTGTCTTTGTCAGGTAGATGGAATACCTGCACCTTTTTCGACCATCTGTCAGTTTTACATTCAACAGCTGTCGCACTCAAATTTTAGGGTCGTACCGTATTTTTATGAAGTTCAAAATGAACGCATATAAAGCAACACTTGCACCTGGTGCTTGTGTTAAATTCGAACAGGTGTATACATATCTTCAAATTTATCAGTTCTAATTAATGATGTATACTTGATTGTGACCAAACCAGTCAGTTACTATTGCTGATTGTTCGTTTTGATAAGCATTGAGTCGATTATGGACGCAGGGGATATGAATTGTGAATTGTATCTTTGTTAAATCAAGATTTATTTAGAAAAAACAAGCGAGTCTACAGAGTAGTAACAATAAGTACTACTGGATAGATTTCGATTTTTTTTTACTTTTACTACTTAGCCATTTCATTCTTATCTAAAAAAAACACAATATATTTAGTTACTAGAATGTAAATAAAATTTTGATAACCTATGTTTTTTATAAGCACTACGTGTTCGTTGGTATGTGTTTTCTTGTGAAAAAGTATGGCAAGCGGTGAGGTGTCTATGGTTTCCTCTGTAGATAAAACGTATTGTTAAGTTAATAAACGACGCAGGCAAAGACGCGGAAATCATCTAGTATGGAATAAATTGTCAATAACTATTGATTTTCTTGTGAACAGTTAATGACGTTTTAGGGTATTTGTACCGTGGATAGTTAGCATGTTTAGCAAACATTCTGAAAAACTTATGACAGTAACACTTTTTTAATATGTTGCGTTTTGAGATTAGTTAGACTATGCCCAATTGTCGAGATGCTTGTAAGTCGGCATGACTGTAAAGACTCCTAATGCATTGTAGACCGCTCGGTGGATCGCCGTTATTTCTAAATTGCACTTTACTTACTATCAATTACAGTGCCGTCATTTTGTCGTGTAACAATTAAAAAATCGAAATGTTATCTAATTTAATACAAATATTATAAACACCATAGAACCCTACCCAATAACACCCGTGATTATCTTACTTAATTATTTTGACACAAAAATCTTCCACTACTGTGTAAAAGTTTGTTCCCAAGGGAAAGCATGAGTTTGATCGCCCCATGCCACTAGTGCATGACGCGATGTACTGGCAGTTATAAAGTTTGATAAACTGGTAATCCTGTATATTCCTTTTGCATTTTGATACTCTGAACATATTATCTAATAATTTCCTTCGTCGTCGTTTTTACACTACTAGTATAAATTAAAAAAAAAACATTTTTTTTCAACATCAAAAGGAAGGAGGTTCTCAACTCGCCTGTTTTTTTTTAATGTTTGTTACATCAGAACTTAGTAATTTATAAATCGATTTGGAAAAATATATTCTTATTAGAAACGGGATATTTTCCCATTTTAATTTCATTAGTTATCTTGGATTTCGAAGATACATCAGGAACTCTTCAAACTCGAATAGGAAATGTAGTGACTAAGAAATTGGTAGGTTTATGATATATTTATTTATTTTATGGTATATATATAAAGAGGTGGGATGCTATATTACAAGCAGCCGTTTTGAAGTCTTATCTTCGAATTACACTTGATGCATAGATTTATATATCTTTGACTTGATGCTATTATACGTTTTTGGCGTCAAATAAATTTCGAACACGGTACGTACCATGCATGACAATCGAAAATACATAAATACTTTTTACATATATCACTAAGTAATTACGTTATATATCAATTCTTAAAGGGAAGCCTATGGGAATCGGGTTATATGGATTCTTCGCTACTGATAGGTAGGTACCTACCTAACTATAGTCAAAGCCATTCTGGTGCATTTTTCTAAAATAGATTTTTCCGTAGTCGATTTTTTTTTTTGTTAAAATTTTCTTGTGTTACTTTACTGCCTTTTTATGATTGAAGATTTTGAATTGATTGAAATGAAATTTGGCACAGAGATAATTTGGAACTTGGAGATGGGCATAAAATATATTATAACATTATGATTAATTGAATAATTATATTATAATTATATAGAAAAGAAAATTTAGCTCTACGAAGTGAAACTAGTAACATTGATTCAAATTGATATGTGTACGCGAATTCTGTAAAATTCTTTAAATCACACGGAAACTGAAACAAGTAGAAAAAGAATACTTTACATTAATTCATCTTTTGAACTACATAGTTTCTTACGGTTATCTAAATATTGAAATTACTTACTGGATATTGGACATTCTTTTTGATACGTTTATTGAATGTCATTACTAAAGGAAGTGAAACTTACATTCTGATTTATAAAATCACTACCGACTTAGATATGTCATCATTATCATAATAACTGTGATATACTGTTTTTAACTATGGAATTTAGATTATAAAAAAATTAAGTACATTACAAAAATGTTAGATCGTATATTCGATTTGAATTTTAGGGATTTCTTGAACTCTATGAATCAAGTGAATAGAGAATCTAGTTTTTTGCATCAACTAAGTTGTATCACGAAGTTGTATTTTATTGAACAGGTATGTAATTGTGATGGGAGATTGGGGTCTGGCACAGGATATCGTTTCAAAATGTTAGGCAATTTAAGTGATATCTGACGTCAGTTTTTTTTTACAGTTAAGTACGAAATGAAACTAAATGAAAAACAGTCATGTGTAGTTGATAACGGAAATTACCTTTGATATATTAACACAATGTTACATTTTGTTTAGGTATTTGCGAAAAATAAAATTGTTTTTCTGTGAGTGTCTGAAGAAAAGTTAAATTGTTTTTATATTGTTTAAATAAAAAACTACATAATGTTTGATAATTATTTTAAAGATATGTTATTTTTTTTACTTATATTTTTAACAAATTAGTTCTAGTTATACAAAAATTTCCCGTTTATTTGAGTTATCATGTTTTCATCATAGATGTTTCGATTGCCGGTTACTATTCAGTTAATAATAGATGACACAGGTAGGCGAATATTTTTATAATATATATAAAGCATACCTTATATTTACACTATACTGTAAAAAAAAAATCTATAACAATTTTACAACGAAAGCGTTGGAAGTTTTACGCAACAACATAGCTATAATAAAATTCAGTTTAGTAAATTTACTGCATGACATACCCGCCTTTATTTAGGAACATTAAAAAACAGTTGTAATTTTATTACATAAATTTTGATGAAAATGTTATGTAATTTCACAGTAGTGCATTGTAAATGTATTATAAAATTCAATTTACTTTTGTTTTAAATATAATTATTTTCGATATCATACAGTGTGTGATTGACTCTCGGAGATTAGTTATAGTTTCTCAATTATTCATGTATTTATACTAAATAATTGTTTTTTTTTTTGTTTTTACACTCAGGCTTATGATTATTCAAATCCCAAAGCAGGATATTGTTGACACTTATTCGGGATTTAAATAAAAATATCCAAGTGTACAGTAGACGATACATTTTATAAAAATCAAAAACACTTATACCATTACTCGACAACAAAATATTCAGCACCATCTTGTGGCAATGATAATAATTATAAAAAGTGATTTATTTCATAAAAAACGCTTGACGGTTCGGTGTGATAATAAAACTTATAGGAGGAATATACAAATTTGAGTAAAATTACAAAGCACCACGTAACTTCCATTCCAAAGATATAAAAAATATAAAAATATTTGTAAATTTCAATCACTTTATAGTAATTTCAGTTCCACCACTTTTTACAAGAGTAGTAAATCAAGTTACAAACAATGCATGTAATTTTTTTGTATTGAAAAGTGATCCACGGTTTGATAAATTTACAATACAAGTACAACCATGAAGCTTGTAAAACTAGTTCTATCATCAAAAGGCATCAAGTAAGTGTACTCATATTTTGTTTTGTAAAACGTTTGTAGTGTTAGTTTAGTTTACAAACAAATTAACAATGTAATATACAATATTCTTTGTGTGTGTGTGTTTCAATAGATTTTACTTGAAATTAAGTACGAATAAGATATTAACAAAATACATGTCTGTCTGTCATTTTGTATGCTTGGATTTAACTTAAAATCGGCTAGTTCAAGTTTTATGATTTTTTTTATAAGAAAGGTATAATGTCATCCCTCGACTGATAGGATATAAAATTATAAATATTTTAGAAAACGTTAGTTTATTTAAATACAACCGATTTTAATGAGATTTGTATGTAGAAGGAATATTTCGTTATAAAATCAATAGCCTAATTATACGAATTATAAAATATGAGTAAAAATAAAATTAGGACACGAAAATAATGACTGCGTAGTAGACAGGTGGTCAACCTTATCTATTGGCTTAGACCTTGGTTATCCTTGAAACACGCATTAATAGACTGAGTGGAAACATTACTTTCGAACTAAATGTTATATTAACCAGATATAAGAGGAATTTAATTTCTCAATTAATCGATTCTTCAACGCACACGTTGTTATAACTTGGCATTGATTACATACATAAAACTCTACATTTGTTTACGACTCCTATTTTATCTGCTTACACAGCAATGCTATAAAATTGGTCGTTAAAACTGCTTTTATAAAGTGAAGGTGTTAACGATGAGTAATGTGATCGATGATGAAGATAGTACGGTAGTGAAGGAAACCGGTGGTTGAGTTATTATGCTAGTGCGGGGCTGTGCCGGTGGCAGTTTACGACAGTCGTTGGCTGAGCGGACGAAAGCGCTGGCGAGTAAGTGTCACGCGTTTCGGTCGCCGGCGCGTGGTGACCAGCGTAGCTCTGAGCGCCGTCGTTCCAGGCCCCGCAAATCGCAAACGAAGTGGTATGTCAAAGTAAGTTAATACCTTCGTATTGTTACGACCTTATTTATTACTATATAATTATTAAAAAAATTGTTGGAATAAATAGTGGTTCTTAAGTGTACAAAAACAAAGTAATTAGTGAAAGCCGACTCATATCGAATAAGGCTAAAAGTGCAACAATAAATGCTATTATAAATTATAATTATATTAAACTAGTAACTGCTCACGACTCCGTATGCGTTCAATTATGATATAAAACATAATAAAAATAAAATATAGCCATTTTGCGTCGAGTTACAGTAAAACGGACTGTGTAAAACTTTCTCCATGTAAAATCAGATGTGTCAATTTTTATTGTTATCGATAAAACGATGTCCGAGTTTATCGGTTAAATATACTAACATCCTCTTTATATATAAGTAGAATAGAAGTAATACGTGGTTTAAAAACTATTGCTTGCATTTAACAATTATATAAAATTGTTTTTGACGTTTAGGTATTTGCGTGTAAATTCCTTTAGAGTTACGCTTAAGTTGTTGTAGATAATGGGCGTTGTTTAACCGTGCAAATTCTTATATCATTTTATTACTAAGGATAGTAATTTATTCACCAAACATAATTACAAAATTACATAGTAAAAGATATCATTTATGATTATTAATTGCTAGATTATAATTTGTTGATTTCGCAAAATCACTAACCGCTGTCACCTAAATTAGACAATCCTGTGTATCAAATGACAGTGCAGAGATTTGTTCACTATTCATGAAAACATTTGATATACCTTAGTTTGATACTCTTTATTAGAAAATAAAATTTGTTGCCAGCAGTCTACGTATTCGTCGGATATATTCATACAAATAATAATTAACAAATATTATTAAAAATTAATTAATGTATTATTATTGTACCTGTAATTATAAAAAAACTTACATAAAACGACACGCGCTACCTAATAAATAAAACGGAAGTTGATACTTATCTTACGATTTATTTCCATTGGTTGTGTGAATCAATTGGTTTTTACTAATAATCTCTGAGTACATGACAAACGCAGCTGATTCATTATTCACAACATAATATAGCTCTGTGTATATAGGTTGGTACACTAAAACTTTGAACTCATTGTAGTATAAGTCACCGACAAGGTTACTACAAAAAAACATTAAATAGTTTATATTACATTATTATATTTTTGTTGTATATTTACTAATTTATTTAACTTGAAAAAATGATGACTTCGGTAAATTAATAAAAAATTAACGAATTTCGCATACATTTAAAATTATTATGGTGAATCTTGAAAATTTTTGATGTCATGGTGTCAAATGTTATTACGTGTTTTTGTGTACCTTTAGTCACTTCAAGGCAAAATTCTGTACGCTATGAGAAATGGGTGAGTACACTAATTGTATTTCAAGATAAAGATTGAGATTTCATGTATTGGTTCATCAATTGGTTGATCTGAATTTTATGACAAGAGAGGTGGCTCTCTCTATGTACATATATTTATAGGAAGATTTTAATATTACGCACACATACGCAGCACTATTATTGAATCGCCAATACTTAGTTACGACTGGTACAGAGTATAAATTTGCCATTATCAAGCCGATATTGAACAATTTCCACTGTCGATTTGCTATTGCGATATATGTAATAGAGAATGAATAGATCAAGTTTTCTGCTGGCTTGTCATTGAAAAGTTTTCCGATCAGGTGATAGATTAACATTTCGTTCTTTTTGAGTGCTTAAATTCAAAGATATTATACAAATTTTGTTATTCAGTAAAACAATGTATTAATTAACGGGATATTAATAAAATGTGTATGAAACTTCGACAAAAAAAAATACCTACTCTAAAAGGAAAATAATATTTATCACAACATTAACGTGAGAACTAACTACTGGATAATTCTGATGACGTGATATATTATCATGTTGCGTAATATGATACTCATATATTGCTTAATGATTGCAAGAAGTGCCGCAAAGTGGTTGAGAATATACGTATAATACGAATATTACTGGCTGTAAATTGTTAACCGCGATTTAAAATATAGATTGTATTATTGGAACGAAGCTCCTTATCGCGCGTTACACGTCGAGCGGATGGGACCGAGACCGAAACAGTGTAATGAGACTTTTTTCCGACACTTTATTTTCTAGTTACATCTGTGTATGTGACTGTATAGCAAACGTCTACCAAAAAGCGAAAGGAATTTCGTTCCGACCGTGGGTCCATAGACCCCTCATTTTTTATTTTATGCATTGTTTATTTCTAGTAGAAGAGGCTCCCAATTGAAATTGAACTAGCTTTATTGCTTCTCATCAAAATAACAACTAGGTGAATAATAAAAACCGTAAAAAATAATTCTCTGTAGTCATTGAACAGTTTAATCGTTACCTGACGAGTCATACAGTTTGTTTAGACTCTGTATTGTGTTTGCAGACCTGATCAAATACTTCAATTTGCAAGAAATCGTTCATTCGGAAATGACTACTAATTATTAACAGTCTAGTTTCCATTTTGTAAAAGTTGATTATTATCTACTGTATTCGATTATTGTTAAAATTGTTAAGGTTAAATTTACTTTTGAAAATTTTTCTGTGTTCGTTTATAAGCTGTGATAGGTATTATGGGGAGTGCATTTGCCAACGTCGCGGTTGTTGGCAATGGGGGTCAAGGCTTAATTTATGTGAGCATCAACGTTAGTGTGTACGCAAAGGTATTCGGTGGATCACATGGAAGGATGCGATATAAGACCACACATTCTATCGGTACATTCCGTAAGGTATTTAGTTAACATGTGACTACTTACATTCAGGAAAAATATTAAGGTGAAACGATTAATTTCCCTGTATTTTAAATTGGGGTTCATTGACATCCCTTTTTCACCCCGACGCGAAGACACGAGGCGCCGCGGCGCGATTGGCTTTTACGATTAGTTTGGAAGGTTTCCAATTTGATATACCAATATTCGCTGCTTGAAAACATATATGCAGCCTTTTGCATAGTGAAATTTAGTATGCTACAATATCGGGGTACACTAGTATTCGATTTAGATGCATTTATTCATTTTAGGAATTATTAATTTAGAGATTAAGTTGCCAGCTTAACTTGTGTATTTTTTTATGTGCACTTAATACTGTAGTTACCAACTTGTGAGATATGAAAGCGTTTGGACCATTTAACTGGTTAACTGAAATCCTGTCCTGTCATATAGTCTTTGGCTAATTCAATTACATAATTATGATGTAGGAGGACACCGATTAGGCGCTATTCACTCTATTGTGCGTTATAGTAAAATTTACATCAACATTTATTTTAATAGAAGTAGTTTACATTTATAAAACAAGAATCTTAACACAAGACTCTACAAGAATCATTTTTATTTACAATGACATTTTTGTTGCTAGGTATTTGGTCGTGTGATAATCATAACGCTTGCTAATTTAAACAATTTAGCACCGTATATCTTGAATAATAATCGCTATATGTTAAAGTCAAAATCTTTAATATTGAGTACAAAATAAATTTTTCAAAAAAATGGATGTTGTTAGACATTTGAGATGAATAAATTCAGATACTATCACCGATCGCTATGAATGTTGATATTTGTCAACCTAGTCAGCTGCGTCTTACCTGGTTTGACAAATTCAAAATCAGTCGTCTTGAATTAGTTACTGCCTTTCGACATTGGTCAGGGCACATTCCATTGAATATGTTTTTGTATTTAATAAAAGTGAACTTGTCACAAAATTGTGACATATGCAATGGTGTAGACTGTTGAAGATGTTTACCGTATAATAACAGAAAGTATACGTAACCAAGATCCAAGATTAGCATTCGAAAATAAAATTAATCATCATTGAGATCCGTCGGTTTATGTAATAGCATCCTTGCTTTCCCGACATCCGAGTCAAGAATGCTTTACAAGCTGCTTATGTTTAGTATTAATAATCGTTAAAATTTGTTAGAATTCATAATTAAAACTACATAATACTTCATTTTGGTGGTAATCACTGAGTTGACATGGTCAATCTGTGACCAAACACCAATTAAAATAAGGAGAAAAAAATTCAGATATTATACTTTTTACTATAACTGACCACTAAATAGCACCGAAGTAAATGAACTTTAGTATCGTAACAAATAATATGTAAATATTATAATTACTACAAATATAATTCTAATTTTTCTGTAATTAGATTATTTATATACAAATAGAAATTACAAAATAAAAATAATAAGAACAAATAATAACATATCCAAGTAGAACCGCGGGCGCGGTTAATAAATCATACTCCATCTGATGTTCGTGGAAAATGAAAAAAAATGTAGTAATAAGGACAAATACATCCATACAATAATTTGTTTGTTGACTTGTACGCTATGACATTACTCAAATGATTCATTAGTTCTATACCTTAGGCAAATAAAGACGCAAAGCAGAACAAACTCCTTCAGACTTACGCTCTTTTGTATCTGGTTTATAGAGTTATGATTCATTACGTCATTAGTTACCAACATTGTGAGTGATAAACGGATTTATTGACAGTGTCATTACATGAGAATAGATTTAGCGGTAGCATTAACATCCGTTATCAGTATTTGTCTTGAATTTAAATTGTATGTACCAGTTACGTATATAGTAATAATACGTAGTCTGTTTATTTATTACTGGCTTTTGTGCGCGGTTTCGATCGCGTTAATATATATTTGGCATATCCCTGGGCGACACTATTTTTATCTGAGAGAAATGTATCCTATGTTTCTTTTCTGTAATTCTAGCAATGTGTATGCAAAATGTAATGAGTAATTAGTCCCATTAGTCGAAAAAAAGTAACATACAAACAGATTCAAATTCGCAATTCGCCTTTATAGTGTAATATTTATATTTGAATGATTTATTGAGTGACGTATTGGTAATATAAAATTTTTAACATTCATTAAATAATTCCATGCTCGTTGATTATTTCATAGCATAAAACAAGTTATTCCAAATTTTGCGTTTAAAACATTAAATCGCTAAAGTATTGCATCAATTTATAATTGAAAAGAATTTATTCAAACCATGTATTCAAAACATGCAATTGTTATGCCGAATTCAGGCAACGTATAATCCGACGA
Source organism: Antheraea assamensis (assembly GCA_035772565.1). Taxonomy (NCBI): domain Eukaryota; kingdom Metazoa; phylum Arthropoda; class Insecta; order Lepidoptera; family Saturniidae; genus Antheraea; species Antheraea assamensis. The sequence goes on along the minus strand of JAQQSE010000064.1, from coordinate 5,772,195 downwards.
TTTAAAAGTTAATTGTTAAGGTGTTTATTACTTTGTCGTGTAACACTGTGTTAATACGTAGTGGGTCATCAAGTGCTTGAGGTTGTTGTCCCCGTAGTTATTTGGTCAGATATCGATTTCATAGGTTTCAGCTTATTAGACGCTTTGCATGTAGTTATGTTTATGTATCTTTGTAATATGTGTGCATAAGACGATTTGGACGACGTCAGTATGAGAATTCTTTTATGTTTTTTCGTATGGAAACTGGCATGCTTTCTCTGTGAATGTATGTATATATCGGATGAAAAAAATTTACGAGTGGCATCGTGTTTTAAGAAAAAAGAAGGAAGGCGCACTCTCGTTGGTTTTTAAATGAGCGCTCCTATTTACACTGGAAAGTAACGACCTAGATTCCTCTTAGTGTTTGTTTAGTCTTCGCTAAAAATAAAAGTGTCATGTTTGTTTCGTAAAGGAACACGTTCCCACTATTTGTTGATGTGTACAAGTAAATATTCACAAAGAGATTGATATTATTTAAAGATATTCTTTACAAGTACTTTATAATACAAGCGCTATGACTATCGTTGATAATAATGTCGTCTTCGGACGTCAGACTGGCTCGCAATAGGTATAACTAAAGTTAAAATATTAACTTGCCTGTATCATTAATATATAAACATGTAGTGTTCTCTCTATTTTAGAGGACAAATATCTGATTATCTTCTAATTTGTATATGTATAAATTACCAAATGACCTGAGATAACCTGAATCCCTTAAGCATATATATAAAAAATTTAAAACATTTAAAATAGATATTCTTATACAACTTATACTTATAAACTTTTATATTGGGGGTCTCGTCTGAGCAGCGGCCGAGTGCGCACGTGCCCGCTCGCAGCTCTGACGGTCCGTTAGTTCGGCAACTCGCGCGCAGTTGTCGGATATTTTCGTGTGTGTCCGGAAGTTTAGTGTGTTCGAGCGGCTACTGTCGATCGTACGCTCTTTTCAGAGCGACGGTGCACCTCCATTAGTGCACCATTTAAACCGCACTTTTCGGTGCGAAGCCGTGCACACTGTTTGCAGTGCGTCGAGTCGCCGTGCTACGCGTCGTGCCTCGTGCTGCGCTTCGAGAGTCGTGCAGCGCGTCGTGTGCCGTGCAGAGCGTCGTTCTTCGCGCCGCGCCGTGTGCAGTTTTGAAGAGAAGATTCGCGTTCGCGTCGCGTCGCTTTTTCCCTTTGGCCCGGACACGGATTGTCCGTTAGATTTGAATTAGGCGCACCCCCCTGCCCCTCAGGCAGGGAGGTTAGTCATGTCTACCCCCGCGACCCCGCGTGCCCATCCGGCCCTTCCGGCCGTTGATGATACCGTCCACCTCGAAGAACTGTTACGCTTCCACATGTTCGTCGAAAAGGAAGACCCGCAACTCGTCTCGGAATACAACAGACTCCGGAAAGTCTACGCGCGCAACCCTCCCGGTAAGATACCGCGTTGTTTCTCCGCGAACCCTTTCGCGAATCTCCCGGACGACCCGTTCACGAGGCTCTCGGAATTCGATTCCGATGACGACTCGGATATGGACTACGATACTGTCCCCGCGACCGCGCCCGCGACGGAAACCACGGCCGCGACCGTGCCTGCGCCCGCGACCGTGCCTGCGCCCGCGACCACGCCCGCCGATGACGACGGTTTCACAACCGTCACGCGCCGCGGTAAACGCCCACGCACCGCGATTCAGACCGATAGCGACTCTGCTGCGGGACGTCCAATCCCAAAGCAGTCCAATATAGGTGGCGCTCGGGTGCCCCGAGCCTCTCCCACGCCCTCTGCCGCGAATTCGGCTCAAGCCTCGGCTGCAGAACCCGCGGTCGCGGCTAAGAAGCCACGCCTACCGCCTCCCGTCACCTTCCGTGACAAAGCCCGTTGGGTAGAGATTTCTGAAGACCTTAAGTCCAAGGAAATCGTCTACAAGTCCGCCGTCAACACTGTTGCCGGCATTTCTATTCGTGTTTCGACCTCCGATGAGCATCGCAAGCTCACCAAATATTTCAGGGAGCGTCAGCTCCCTTTCTTCACCCACGCGCTCGAGGAAGAGCGCCGCCTCCGTGTCGTCATTCGGGGAGTTCCCTCTGAACTCACCGAATACGACATCTGCGATTGCCTGAACGGTCAGGACTTCCCAGTCCGGAGCGTGCAGCGCATGCACCACCCCCGTACGAAGGCCCCCTTCAACCTGGTGTTGGTCACTCTGGACCGCACCTTGGAAGGCAAGGCTATTTTCAGCCTCAACTCAGTTTGCGGCCTGTCCCCTGTCTTCGTCGAGCTTCCTCGCAAGTCCCAGGTACCCTCGCAGTGTCACAACTGCCAGGTGTACGGTCATTCCGCCCGACACTGCCACCTGCGTCCCAGGTGTGTCAAGTGTCTCGGGGATCATTCCACTAAGGAGTGCCCCCGCACTCCCGAATCCGTCGAGCCTCCGAGCTGCGTCCTCTGCGGGCAAACGGGTCATACCGCGAACTATCGCGGGTGTCCCCGTGCGCCTCGCTCGACCTATTACCGTCGCGGCGGTCGTGCGACCCGTTCCAGGGCGCACGGCCCGCCGACTCGGACGAATCGGCCTCCGCCTCCGCCCATACAAAGCCAGAAGGCTTTCCCCGATCTGCCGGGCACCTCCAGTGCACCGGCAGCATCCGCTCCTGCGCCGAGCGCGCTCTCTTGGCGCGTAAGGCCTTCCCCGCCAGCTCCCTCGGCTCCTAAAGCCAAGCCCCAGCCCCCAAAGGCTCTGTCCACTCCTGCGCCACCTATCGCGGTTTCAGCATCGACCTCCGGTATAGACTGGATAGCTCGCTTACTTTTGGTGCACGATGTACAAGAGATAATCGCATTTAACGCGTTAGTTAATAGTACGTCTGAGCTCGGGCTCTTAAACGCTATCTCCGCTTTCCCGGCCGTCGCGACCACGGTACGGCAATTAACCCGCGCCGCGCATAAATAAATTCGCGTAAATCAAAATAACAGATCGAACCCGCGTGTTCATACATAATAGACCGATACATTAGGATTTGTTACGTAATTATTTAGTTAAATCGGCACCGTGCCGTTGTACTTCATTTTTTAGCTCGATTCCCTCTCAAAAGATGCGTGTTTGCGCCCACGCCCGCGACTCTCTCTGCTCACGCCTCCGTGAGCGGGGAGTGAAGATTCGATCCCGCACACTCGTCGCGATTTTTCTTGTAACTGCTCGAGCCTAGGTAGTCCCTCGGTGTGGAGCCCTCGAGTATGTTACTCGCGCGAATACAGTGATTTACACATGTTCTACACTTACACGATCACCCCACACTCTTGCACATCTAGGCACTCAGTGGTGGGCTGTTTTTTTGCCCTTTTCGGACTGAAATAGGTCACATAACACAGTAGTCAGATACCAAATACACATATACATTCGTGAAACATGCATGGTCACACATGCATTTTTCACGAATTCATATATAAGTATTGTATGGATAGATAGCTTAGCTAGCTTAGTTAGTTCGGGAATCCGGCGACAGCTCAAGCCGAGGTGCACCGAGTGCCCTTGAGATGTTTCGCCAAATAAACAATCGGGTGAGTGCCCTAAGTAGTCCCCCCTTAGTAGTCCGGTGGAACTGTGAAGGCCTAATAAGCCGGCAGTGTAGGTCAGTTCGAAAAAAAAAAAAAACTTTTATATTACTATCACTAGCTGTATTATAAACATTATTTTTTATTCAATAATTCTCAATGTATTTTTGTTTTAATATCACTAGATATTGTTTAATTTTTTTAATTGCTAAGGATTATTATAACATTTTCATTAAAGGAGCTATGATTTTTTGAGTAATAAATTTATTTAAACTGAAGATAGATATCGTGAAGAAAGCCCTCAGTACCACGCATTTCTACGGTGCCAACTGGTAGTACTGAAGTCATCGATAGACCGCAGGAGGTCGATGATGAACAAGGAGTGGAACCTCATGATTTAGAGCAAACCAAAAAAAGTCTTGAGGAGGCTATACTGGACGTACGTGCCACTCCTCTTGAAGAAAGGCCGCGACTTCCTCGCATACGTCTGAGCCGGAAAAATCGAAATGTGGTTGAGGCGGTAAATAGATTATTACCCGAATACCTGGCGACTAGTATCAACTTGGACGATACCAATTCTATTATCTTTGCCGCAGCTTTATTGGTGTGTCGAACTATTGGTGTTAAATTACCACAGACAGAATATAGAATGAGACCGATTACTGTTACGCCTCGCTGGCAATAGCGAATTGAACGGCGTATCGTGCAAGCTAGAGTTTTTATCGGTAAATTATTAAGCTTCAAGTCCGGCAATGATAGGCCAAGGGTTATGCGCTTCGTCAGAGAGGCGTTGAAGTTACCAACATCAATTCTTCCAAATCAAATTGATAAGAGAGCAGTGACGGAGAGCATAGATGAACTAAAGCAAAAGATTGCAGCATGGGGCAAGCGAATTCGACGGTATCATGAAAGAGTGGAGAGGTTCCGACAGAATAGTCTTTTTCTGAGTGATCAAAAGAAGTTCTACAGATATATGCAGTCACAGATAGTGGATGCGGGTGAGAGACCAGAACAAGAACAATTATTTACGTTTTGGAGAAATACTTGGTCCCAACCCGTGATACACCAAGAAGGCCCTTGGATAGCAGTAGTGGAGGAAGCGTGCACACATATTGCCCCAATGAATCCTGTAACTATCACTGTAGATGATGTGACGCGTGCCTTAAACAAAGCACCTAACTGGAAGACACCAGGTTGCGACGGGCTGCACCACTACTGGTTGAAAGGGTTCACATTATGTCATACTATTCTGGCGCACCAATTTCAGAAGGCATTCGAGACACGTGACTTGCCAATGTTTATGACTACTGGGATTACTCACTTAACTCCAAAATCTACCAGCGCTGCGAGCCCATCTGATTATCGCCCCCTTACGTGTCTTTCAACCACATATAAGACAATGACATCAGTTTTGAAAATAAAGCTGAATACACATATAGTGAATAATCACATTATTTCTCCATCTCCGAATGGATGTCGAGGGGGAAGTCGAGGTACCAAGGAGCTACTTCTACTTGACGCGGTCATAGGCCAACTTATTAAACGTAGACGACGAAATTTTGCTGCAGCTTGGATCGACTATAAGAAAGCTTTCGACTCCGTACCTCATTCATGGTTATTGAGAGTCCTCGACTTATACAAAGTTGATGATACATTACGAGATTTCCTCGCGTCGTGTATGGAGCAATGGAGTACGATGCTTTGTCTATCTGGACGGATAATGGCGGCTCCAAACGATCGTTTATTAATTAAGAGGGGAATCTTTCAGGGCGATTGCTTGAGCCCACTTTGGTTTTGTCTGGCCCTGAACCCTTTAAGTACGCTACTAGATAAATCAGGAACAGGATTTCAGTGTCACAGAGGAGGTAATTATGTGTCTCATCTTTTATATATGGACGATCTAAAGTTGTTAGCCCCAACTGCTTCACGCTTAGAGTACTTACTGCAAATCACTTGCAACTTTAGCGAAGCCTTAAACATGGAGCTAGGCACTGATAAATGTGCGCGACTGCATGTAGAGAGGGGGAAAGTTGTACACACCGACCACACTGACTACATCTCAACAAATCTAAGATCCCTGACGGAGACTGAAACATACCGATACTTGGGCATAGCACAGAATATAGGTATAGTCGGATCAGATATGAAGCAGGCAGTTTACGACAAGTTTTATGAACGCCTTACAAAAGTTCTCCGAAGTTATTTGTCGGGGAGCGAATAAGATTCGAGCATACAACAACTGGGTCATGCCCGTCCTTATGTATACGTTCGGTATCCTCAGATGGACTCAGACCGAATTAGATGCCCTCGATAGAAAAGTCCGCACTGAGATGACAAAGCACAGGATGCATCACCCGAGATCATCAGTGATGAGGCTGTATATCCAACGTAAACGCGGCGGTCGTGGCGTTATTAGCGCTAAAACGATGCACAACCGTGAGATCTGCAGTCTTAGAAATTACTTTCTTGGTATTACAGAAAGCCCGATGCATGCTGATGTTATCAAATGTGATAAAGGACTAACTCCTTTATGTCTAGCTGAAGAGCAATGGAATGTACCAACAATACTGAGCGCCTCCGATCGGGAGTCTATATGGAAAGCCAAAGAATTGCATGGACGTTTTTATAAAGTTTTCCATGAACAGCACGTTGACGAAAAATCCTCCGTCCACTGGTTGCGCTTCGGAAACCTATTTAGTGAAACAGAGGGTTTCATTTGTGCTATACAGGATCAGGTTATCAAGACAAACAACTACCGAAAATACATTTTAAAAGATGGCACGGTCGATATTTGCCGCTTATGCCGTAGTCCAGGAGAAACACTTAGGCACATAACCTCTGGTTGTTCCATGCTTGCTAATACTGAATACTTGCACAGACATAATCAAGCAGCCAGAATATTGCATCAGGAGCTGGCTTTGAAGTACGGACTCACAGAACTAAGAGTACCATATTATCAGTACAAACCAGAATCGGTACTTGAAAATGATCGCGCACTGCTTTACTGGGATAGAACTATAGTAACTGATAGAACTATTATGGCGAACAAGCCCGATATAGTATTGAAGGATTATTCACAGTCAAGAGTATTTCTCGTGGACGTTAGCATCCCATTTGATGAAAATCTCGTGAAAGCCGAAGCTGATAAGAGAACTAAATACCTTGACCTGGCTCACGAGGTTGTGGAGATGTGGGGGGTGGCGTCCGCCGAAATACTCCCAATAATAATCTCCGTTAACGGGCTAATTCCAGTAAACCTCAATGAGCATTTGAGGAGACTGGGAATGCGAGAAAAGCCACTTATAGCAAGTCTCCAACGTGCCGTCCTGCTCGACAACGCTAGAATTGTCCGACGGTTTCTGTCCATAACGCACTGAACTCCAGCCGACTGGTCACTTCTGCTGGAGGTACTCCTGATGCTTGGTTTTAAGCTAGGTATCAGAGATGTTCAAAAACATATATAAATAATAATAACATTTAATGTTATATTATATATACCTTCGTGTTTATATTTTGTCCTATATTCGGCTTCCTGATCACAAATGTCACTTTTGTTGCGTGACGTATTTGATTTAGGTTCTTTACTGAGTATATAATAGATGTAAACTGGATTTGGATAACTCAGAGGTACGTAAAATAGTTTGAACCGGTACTGTCTGCGATTAACATAGTTATGTAGTAACTTAACAACTCTGACGGACATTATGCACGGAATATATATGGATTATGTACGGAATATGTACTATATAAAATCAGGATTTAGCCTAATTAGGAGAGATACATGACAGACATTAAGCATACATGGAACCATAACTATCTGTGATGCTTTTTACATGAGTAGGATAGTGATTGGTTCGAAGTTTGTTTCTTGTGTACAATTTTAATTTTAAATTTGTGTTAATACTAATTTGCAGCCTAATCAATCATTAGTGGATCTGCACACAATATATAATTATAGAGGCACTGACCTAAATAATTTTAAAGTAACTCTATCAGTATTCTTTATTATTATTAAATATTAATGAAAATATTATACTAAAATGAAACGTTCACTTTCTAAATCATATGAACGAGTATTAATAATTTTTAAGTACTACATACTAATGTTTCGTTTTTAATTACTCTTATTAGATTTTTGTTCCTGTTTTATGAGAAAGGCAATTATGTAATTTCTTGTACTTAACAAATGTTAATAGAAAGTCGCCCACATGTATATATATTTATGAAATTGGTTTATCTTATGTGAACAGAGTACGGTTTGCAATGAATTTATATTTGGCATGGGTCTATAACTTCTTGCCCAACAGTTATCGAGTGTTGGTTCCGGGTACCAAAGGCAAAGAGGGCGTGCCGGCGGCGGAGCGCGTCCGTCACGCCTGTCGCTTCGCACAATGCCCTCTGACTTACTGTCCTTTGCTTGATGATAGTTCTATAAAACTTTCATATTTTCTTTTGAAAAACAAAAATTGTTTCATTGCATGTGAAAAAAATTTAGCTGAATTTTCATTGCGTGTGTGTGTAAATGTATATAAATAAAATGATTGAGGTCTGCCGATAGATAGATAGATTGGTATTTTTTTTATTTTAATTCTTATGCACTAATTCGTAATCTAGAATTGAAATATATCACAATAGCTTCATTTAATATAAAGTATTAAGAAAGTACGATTATATAAGCAGTATACGTTCAGCGATGTGTCTTTTCTTTCTATGAAGAAGTGGGGCAAGCGGTGTGGTGCTTATGTTTTTTCCTCTGTACGTAAAATATATGGTTAATATAATAATAAACGACACAAACGAAGACACGGGTATTTCCTAATACTTGATACATTTAGAAAACAAGAGTTTGAAATTTAATTTAAGATTTTGCTCACGTATAAATTAAATAAATAGCACGCTCATAAATACATAAATAAATTCAAAACCAGGTTCCATTATAGGACACGGTGACTCGATTTTTGAGTGTATCATACGTTTTCTCCACAGGAAACTATTATACTTAAGGAAACTTTTTATAAATTCTTAATGATTTGTGACGCATCTCTATAATAGATCAAGTTTGTACCAGATGTATAAGAATTTATATCAACAGAATTGTTATTTAATATAATCTTATCGTATTGTCTGATCGTCATAAATTGTCAATATTGTACAGATAATGGAATCTCAGAATCCGTCAACATTGTTCTGATATGTATTACATTTTTTAATATCTAAAATCAAACTTTTTGGCTGAAATGTCATTTTAACTTTGCAGAAAATCATAAAATTAATCATAAATTTAAGTTTCACATATTTTTCTTGTTATTACATAACTTATTAACTATTTCTTGTATTCTTCTTGTTCCAATATCTACACGTAACAGGTTTTAAAGCGATTGGTTGAACAGTATAAGCGTTGGTTCGCTACAGCGCCATCTAGTGCGAATTTTATCAATAAGATAGAATAAAAACCTTCCCCATGAAAAAACTCTTTGACCTGCATGGTAATCGATTATAAGCTTTTTGAGTTTATTAATCTCTGTTATAGCAATACCCATTTTTATACTTATATGTACTTGTACATGTATATGTATATGTACTTTTGTGTACCATATTAAATGTATTATACGTTAGGTTTATCAACATGTCTTGAAAATTCTTTTTGCTATAATAATTTATAACACGTCGATTCCGTATTATGTTAATTCAAATATTATTGAATAATTATGATTGCTGGTGTATAATTTTTATTTATCACTCTACTAATCTTCTAACAATTCTTTAAAAAATACATTCATGAGTTGGATAAAATATAACAACATGTAGTACAAAATGATCAGGAATTTATTAATAACATATATATACCTCATAATAGATTGATAACAATTTAGATATCTATAAATGTATATCTTATTTGTAGTATCTATGTATTTGTATACAAAAACAAATACTATTAAATTGATGTACACTTTTATCATATTTCTTAACAAATTATCAATTGTTTTTATATATAGCTCAACAATTTACGCTACATAAATATTTTATAATTGGGATCATAAGATCACAGGAGGTCGGTGAGTCTGGCTCGAGGATTACACTTACGGTCGCGGGTCGCATCGTTTATTGCTATATTTAGATCATAACTCTGACGTTCTACGGTCGATCGATATTGTAGCTTATTAAGAAATGAAAGAAGAAGGAAGCACGTTATTTTAGTTTTGACGAATAGCGCTCATGAACCTTCAAATGTTATTCATATTAGTTTCTAGGTAATATTTATTGTATTGTAGTGAAATTGTATTTCGGTCGAATCTAAACTATAAATGTGAAATTCGTCGAAGAATTTGAATGTAATCATTTTAAGTTACTATGCATCTTTTAACTTTATAGAAAGTAGGAATTTATAACGTTACAATTTTGCTATAATTTTCACAGGCGTTTGTTACTTCCTGTAGTAGCGTTATTGTTGCGTGGGGCGAATGAGTTTTGTGAACAACGATTGTGAAATTTTAAGCGATGAAACGTTTTGTCTTTGTGAACCTTATTTTAATAAACCTGAAAATAATTATTATTCTATTACATATAAAACTATGTGTTAAAAATCTAGGTCAACTGTATTGTAACCAAGAAAAGATTTATGCTATCTATTTTATTGTAATTGGGTAGTAGGTGGCACTGTAGTACATCAAAAAATTGATACAAGTAGCGATTGTCGCAATGTCAATTCGTTAGTAGTCCCTACAACAAATAATTACAAACACGTAGCAGGCCACGGGCACAGGTAGTAAAATTTATTTGTCCTCAAGGTGTTGTGTGGCATTACATCTTATTACACGTTTGCACAGTAATAAATTGAACAATCAGAGGGGTAAAGTTGCTGATGAAAGAAGACCTGTAAGTCGGCCATTAAGTTTTAATCGATCGTATTCAACTGTACTGCCAGTTTCGATGTAGGCGAGGGAGGGGTCTAAATGCAATCAACTATTATTATTGCTAGTCGCTATCGATCGACAGAAAATTACCGCTACCAATGAATTAGAACTATTTGATTTAATTGAAGTATTGATCGCTCTGTGACAATATGTTCTTTAAATTAAAAAAAAACATTATGATGAGATTATGACGTGGCGGTAGGGCATTTTCGAATGTCCACCTACTAAGCTACCATCCTACAATTTTTCGCCTTGGATGCACAACTGCGCAATCTTACTAGGCTAATCATACATTTAAGAATAAGTGAGGCAGATATGTCTACTAGAATGTGTGCTTCACGAACTCAAGCATGTATTTTGTATCTGTCAACGCGGCTAAACTAAGCTAATCAAGTTCGAAAAATAACAGGGAAAAACAAATAAAACCCTTCCACCATATATGTACCTACCTGTGTATGTATGTATGTGGGAATTATCTGTGTTGTGTGTGTTAAATTAACAAGTGAAAATTTGCAATGTCATAGTATCACGCCAGCAGCGTCCTCGAGAGCTCCTTACCGGGGCTTCGAACCTAGACATCCTACAATCTGTCATCCACCATCTATAGGTGTGTTCCGGCTACTGCAAGTCACAAGCAGTTTGTTAATTTAGCATGTTACCATCTTAGTAATATCGTTGTATTAAGAATAAAAAAGTATTAAACTCATGATTTCGATTATTATTTGTTATTGAAGGATACTCTTACGGAAAGTAAGTAAATGAGTGTATCCAATGTACATTTCTTTGTACTATATTTTATGGAAGCTAAAATAATTTGCCTGTACTGTATGATGGTAATTAAATTAAACAATACCATTGTGTATACGTGATTTGCAATTTGTATAAATATGTAAATTGTCTAAATTTTGATTCTTGTCTAAATCAATACACGCGATCAGCTTGGAGTAGTAAGTTTTGCTATACGTGCAATAAGTTCAGGTACCTTTTTGTCTTCACAACAAATTGTATTTATTTACGATTTTACGACCACTGCGGGTTGCGTGTGGATTTTATAGACAGCTACTAGAAGGTTCTCTGTCTAGTTACATCCGATAGGTATGTAAGTTAAAGGTCATGCGAGGTCAGACGGCGCCACCGCGGTATTTGGCTCCCTGACAGCAAATGAACAACCCTCAAAATAGTAGAAAATATTTATTTCATCTTTAGGTAATGTAATACTTTTTGAACATTATAATAGTTGTTTGACGTTTTTGCTATTTGGATACTATTAGCAAAACATGATATAGATTGTTTTATAAAATATTTTCCATTTTAATTTAAAACCATGAATAGAATAATTTACAAATATCTGTAAAGAAAATTTGATGCCATATTAACTGTCATGTCAACGAGATGATAATGACAATATAAAATTATTTTGTACAATTTATATATTAATGTATAATTAAAGAAAAATCTCAATATTTAGCTTTATAATGATATATATTTTTAATAATAATGGTCAAAAACGACAAGAAAAGGAAAAAAACAATACCAGTGAACCTCCTGCATCAGATTTGTAGGAAGAAATTGTCAGGCTACGACAGATCTGAACCAGAGCCTGTGGAGGTTCAATACACGGATACATCATACAAGCGCGGCATTTGAAGAGTAAAATTTTTGCTTTTGGCATCCATACGAAGTTAGGAAGTTGAAGTTATAGTGGTACTACAAAATAATCTCAAGGAGGGTTGGTGTCAGGCAAGCGGTCGATTATAAAAATTAAGCCAAATCGTATACAGTATACAGTATAACAAACATGCCAACTCTACTTAAGTGTGGTAATAGTAAGAAGATGATGATGATCAACTATTAGCTTTTTGGAAAACCTTAATCATCTATATACTACAAATATATATTATGAATGACAGATTTGTAGGTCATCATGACATTGCAAATTCGAATCTATTCTATATCTATTTTACGTTGTTTTTATATTTTACGTAACGTGCCGTCCGTGTTGCAGAAAAAGGTTAATAGTGCTTATAATAAGAGAATAAAGTTCTTCCAAGCGTATGTTCGCGGCTTCACTCACGTTAATATGTATTATATCTTGTTCTGTACCCGAGACTACTTGAATGCAAAACTCCACAGTGATCGGTCGGTTAATCAAGACGTAAAAGAGTAACAAACAAACTCGTATTTATAATATTTGTAAGGATAAAAGTAAATACTTTTTTTTACGATATTTCGCTGAGTTCGTGTTTCGTTGTAGTGCGCAATCTTTGTGATAAAATGTTCAGTAATTTTTTGTCCGGTATCAAAAAATCAAGGTCCGATGTTGGTAAAAACATTATACAATGTTGAGTGTGAATCTAGGTTCTGTTTTTTAATGTACATTATATTAAGATGCTGTAGGTAAGTAGATATTATTTCATTAAATACAACCCTGTAAAGAAACTTAATTTGACGTCACCACATGTCATAATATGTATACAAATATGATTAAAAAATAAAGATACGTGTTTACTATGTAATGCTAAGCTCATTTGGAATCAATATTATCCTTGATTTTATATGCTTTTTATTATGAAGTAATAGAGTTTTTGAATATTTTGTCTTTTACACAAGAGATTAACTAACTAATTTACTGTGATGTCTTTTTTAGTTAATTTCCAGTTGACACCCTCACCTGATCACTGTCGCTAGAGTTGTTTCAACACTAAACTCACTGCAACGACTCTAACATCCTTTTATCGAAATCTAGCTTTTCTAAGAACGCTTTCCATGCCGAAGATACTTTTAGTCTGTTATCCTAAGTGAATATTTTATAATTTTTGCTTTGTTTTGCTCCTTTTACTCATAGGAAAGTAAAAGCAATCAGTGGAAGCAATCTAAAATACAGCGATTACATAGGTAGTTCATTAGATTTCATTACGTGTGTTATTATGGTTCCATATGTTAATTACTACACGGAAATATACGAACAAAATCTAGTTTACAATACGAATGTATAGTCTTTTACTTTCATCAGGAAGTAGAATTTCAATATCGATAAAATACGTAACCAATGAATTAAAAATTCAGTGACATTTGTTTATAAAGTGTTTGAAGTCTAGGTGATAGAAGTTAAGCAACAGAATTTAACTGTTCCACCTGAATACTTATGTAATAATAACTTTCTACATAGAAGTGGTGATTTGTTTGATTTATTTAGTTCATGTACTACTAATGTCTGCTCATGGCTTCGACCGTGTCAATGTATATTTGCCATAGGTATCTGTCTAGAATGCTAGTTAATTTGAAATAAAAGAATGGCCACACTAGAGAGTCATTGGCAATACTAGAGAGGAATGTCTGTCGTGATTGTTTTACTATAATTCTTGCCAAATGCTATAATGTTATTAAGTCTCTATATAAAAGTGTACTAAATTTATTGTTATGTGATTAAATAAAATATAGATAACATAGAACAGTACCTTTTCTGGATGAAAGGTACTATGTTCTTTTCTATGCAAGAATGTCACTGCGAAATTTAATGATAGCCCCTTCAGTAGTTAAGGCGTGAAAGTGTAACAAACAAATAAACTCATTTATAACATGAGTATGTATTACTATGTATATTAATTTTTGTATCAATCGTGACTAAGTAAATAACCGATCGCGCTGATGGAGGGTAATATTTTTGGACTGTATGTCTATATGTTTATTTTTTGGCATAAGCTCTATGTAACCCAAACATCTTGATGTATTTTCACCTCTGAGCAATTGGAAAATTTTCCTTACGTAAGTGAATATGAACTATACCTTTTATTAAAATATCTGCTGTTTGAATAGGTATAATCTTTCAAATGGATGAACGGATTTTGGCGCAACCTTTACTGGCTGTTACAGAACTTATCTCAGTAACATTCAGGCTACATATAATTACGCTTTTCTGTAGGAGCTAAGTAGTTATGATAAAATTTGGAAGAAGTAATTTAAAAACGCTAAAAAGTCACAAGGGTTAAGTAGTTATTACATAACTATGTACAGAAAAAAACACAGTGTACGATTAAACCTAAATCCTTTTTCGTTATTAATAATTCTACTTGTTTTTAAATAGTGTTTCAATGATTTATAAATGTTGTGATTTCATTTATTTCATTGGTCACGTTTTTTCATTAATTCGCTTAAAAAGACGTACATTAAACGATTGACATGGTTTACAATAGACGTATGTGTTCGTATATTGTATGAATCGTATCTAGGTATGAAACTATACACGCAGGCACTCTTTGTCATGCTGTATCGAAGTTTTTCACGCGATCTCACCATGAGTAGAACAGTCGCGCACCGTCCGCGCCACAGTTCCAGCGTTTCTAATTACCTGCCTGTTTACAATTCAATGTTATTTCATAGATGTAGTTGTTGTGTATTTTTGTGTTCTATAATAAACTTACAATCGCTTGTTCAGTGAATATAAATATTATTTTTGTTATAATAAAGATGAGACATGATACTATATTATTGTGTCAGTTAAAAGTTTGATATTGTGAAAGATTATGGTCACAGATTAAAAAATCATTGTTAAAGTTATAGTTGATATCTATTTTCGTGGGAGAGTGTTTCAAAAATATTCTATTATTCGTTACCGATTCATCAGTAAAATGTTAATCGTAAAGATTGGAAGCTCGAGCCGGATACCGTAGTCGACAAGTGTGCCATTGGCCGAGTGAGGAACGATTTCACTCGAGTCACGCACTTCCGAGCGACTCGCATACTTGTTCTTCTCTCGCCAGTCGAGGCTGATCGATATAATTAGAGAAATATTAGATTTGCATGTGTATGAACGATTGCGCGGCGTAGTGCGGTAGTGAAAGTGAGCGTCATGCGGGAGCCGCTCAGCTGAGCTGGGGTGACGTCGCGCGTGACGTCACGTCGACATGGGCCATGTGGAAGATATGCGGCGTCAGTAAAGCCGAGCCGTTGCTCTTCGCTGATAAACTAGATGACGATTATGTAAGCGACATTGCAAACACACATACCAATGTAACATAATAATTACAAATGCCTTATCGGGTTAAAATATATTTTGTAATTTATATTATAGCAGCTATATTGTAAAATGTATAAGCAGAACCATCAGAAGTGCGATATAAGTTGTAAGTTAATAGGGATATTTAATTAAAATGTCGTTTACCACGCGAGTTATTTCGATAATTTCAATCTGTCTTCAGTGTGGAGTAGATAAAGATAATGAAGAAATTCGTGTTAAGAGCGAAGAGCTTATGGTATGTGTCACACTCTTTTTTGCTCTTTGGACATTTGCGATACAAATGTCATGTAAGATACTGCTTATTTGTTATACTACAGTTTTATCTAAGTATATACAACACGTTAAGGATGTACGTGTCTGTTTTAGAGTTTACCTTATAATTATCTTCCTTGTTACATTTTCATGTAAAGCCTTCTGTAGTGGTTAAGTTTCAAAAATATAAAATATGAAGTAAATTTAGTTCTGATTAATTTAGAGGTTGAAAAACAACCGTGACTCATTTTTTAAACATTTAAAAATAAATTTTAAGACCTTTAAATAAGTGAGAGGTTATTAACAATTATGTTAATACCGGTTTCTTATTAAATTGCTACGAGTGTTCAACACATTTAAAGGTTCAACAAAATTATGTACTACTATTTGTAGTAAATACGAGTATATGAGTTGAGATGTGAATGGTGATAGTTATTGTCGTTACAACGGTCTGTAAATACAATGGGGAAGGTCATTAGTAGGAAATAATTGATTTGGAAAGCCTCTGTGCTGAAGTCGGTTACTATAACAAGAGTTCTATTATAGCTGGATTGTTGATTCGAATCCATTTTTAATTTGGTATTTAAGATGTGTAAGTATTAGGTTTTTATATTAGGTTCTTACTACGGGGTCGAAAAGTATAGTAGGTACCTTTTTCTTAGTCAAGTTAATTGTGGTAGTTTAACATAGTGAAGAATCTATCATGGTGACTCTCTTTGGTCCTTGGCGTTTCGCAGATTAACCAAGTGTTTTAAAATTAATATTTTTATATATAGTGACTAGTGACATTCAGTGTGGTACGTGTAAGCCGTTGTAATGCATTGCGCCGCTGTTTATAGACTGTATTTGAAAACCTAAATGTAGTCTTTCTTCTACGAGTTCGGTAAAATGGCTACACTTTAGATACAAAACAAGAATCGTAGAATCTGTCCAAGGCTCGACTGGTATCATGTCTAACACACATATATATGCCGATAATCTAGTGGTGTTGTATTCCGGTCTGATGGTGTGTATGGCAACATTCATTGATACATAAGGCTTTCTCATCCAAGTATTATTCATTTAGGTTTGTTTAAGATACAGGGCCGTATTTAACGAGGAGCAAAGGGGTTTCAAGTCCTACGTCCTCATGTATGAAAGCCTTCCATAATATGAATTGTAAAGTTTTTTTAATACAACAAAATTAACATCCGTGCTGACAAATTAAATTTATATTCATGAATTATTTTTTGATAGTTTTCAAATTATAATCATAATTTATATTCAATTACAGCTTTCGATTCTGTGATGTCTCAGAGCCTCTATACTTTAAATCAGAAGCTATTAATATTGCTAAATACTTCAGTGAATACATAACAGTGAATGAAGTGCATGTCTGTTCGCCAATTTTATCATTAAAAAATATAGTACTAGAATGACAAGGTAGCTATATGTAAGCCGGTTAATGCAAGAAAACGACGTTCTGAAGCAAATATTCACTGTATCAACAAAGTATTGAAAAAATATGACTAGTGTCTGTCATTTGTGTTGACCTGATTTGGGTGTGATCCAGCAGCCGACATGGCGGTTGTGGGGCGAGGAGCGCGTCGAAGGAGCCATCTACACCGTCTATCTCAAGAAAGTGCGGTACCACCGGCCTACACGCAGCGCTTCCAGCGTAAGTTTTTCTGATAACATGAGTGTTCATAATTGTAGAGAGAGGTTCATTCACATTCGGCAGAAGATGAGGAATGTTCTTTTAGTACGTAAGGTTCCCTCATGATGTTTTCCTTCACCGTCAGCCAATAGTGCTACCAATTGAAGTTAGCAAATGTTTGGGAATTTAGAAAAATTCGTTAGTAGCTACCATGATTCGAAACTGCGGCTATCGAATTAATATTTCACCGGTCAACCTACTCGACTAACACGACTTAATTTAATTTATCTATTACAAGGTATAATCACCTCATATACCAAATTCAATTACAAGCCATTCTTTTGTTTTTGTGTCATTGATGAAATGTGAATATATGTAGCTTATAATAAAATGGAAGATTCTATTATCACTTTGTGGGGAAATACAGTAAATGAATAATAGTTTATATTTAGCCAAATCGACATCCCTTATCTTTTTAATATAAACATCACTGTAATTTACCGTTCATATTGTGGTTTATAAAATCGTATAAACATGTGTATAAATTGTGGTTGTGAAATGACGTCTACGTAGAAATAATAAAAAGAAATCATTCGATATTTATTTTTTCATACTTTATAGTTTTAGCGTTTGAACACAACGTCACCTGATGCTAATTGACGATGTGATCTAAGATGGTAAATACGCTAAACCTGGAGGGACTAGCCTTCGAGTGTAGCTGCCGGAACACACCTATAGGTGCTTGGCGACAGATTTTCAACTTGAGGGTGGTAAATTAGACAGGGGCGCTTAGAAAAAGCCCTACCACCATAGAGATGACAGTTATAATTTCCTAATATTACAAATAATTTTTTATTAACAACTCCAAATACAATTTTTGTTAAAAATGATACAAAACAACATTTTAAGAGCTTGTATTTTACTTATGTATACATATGCTTGTATAAATGTATTTAAATATTATATGTAAACCACATTTTGGTCTGGATCACTTTACAGTGGTACTGTTGATAATATTTACATATATATAAAGCAATCATTAGAGTATGTCGCTGAAGTTCGAGGGCGTTTTATCAATTTTATTCTCTATTTTGGTCATCCGAGCATAATACATTTGCGTGGCGATTAACATGCAACGATAACATTAACAATGTAGTAATAAAAACAGTATTTTGCAATTACATTCTGTATACGGTATTATTAACATCCCGGATGGGTGACACGAGTATTCGTTTTGCGCAAGGTTAATATGTATCAGAATGTTGTTGCCAGTGGCGGACTAATTGAGACGAAGGAGGCTGACCCCTGGACCCGTGGTCCTTGAGGACCTCCACATCTATCTGCTATATTTTTATGTATATTATATTTCCTATATTGTATAGACAAACATAAATATTGGCATATTTTATACAGATCGAGGGCTTTGATTAATTGTATTGCTCGGTCTTCCAACTGGCTCAGTTTGCCGTTGGTTTAGATAAAATATTTATGACTAAATTTATATAGCGGATTGAATGAATTTTACTTAGAAAGAAAGGCCCTTATACATTTTAGAGGATACGTAGAGACGTTTTAGTAATAGATTTTTTATGCCCAAATACTGGTTAGTAGCGTATTTAGTTCACCGTTTTTAAGGCAACAAACGTAGACATCATATTATAGTTAAAGGTAGAATAAGATTGATTTAGAGTCGGCATAGTTGGCCATATTATTGTTATGTAAATTAAAACAAAAGTATATTAAATATAATATCTGTTATTATTTACTCTCAATCAAAATCATAAATATTGTTTTTTTAAAGGAACAATATAGTGTTGTGTTTTAATTGTCAATCTCTGAATGAATGTTCGTAAGATATACTAGTAATATGTGTAATATTGTGTACGTTTGAGAATGAGAGAATCATCATTAAAAATCTGAGATAACCATTATGTTTGCTACACCAGCGTGAAAATTTGCAATTAATTAAATTTCATTTCTCACGCAGTGTACCTCATCCGTCTGCATACAATGCATTGTTAAGAAATAATTACAAAAGATTTACACTACATCAGTAAGCACTACTATATTTTCTGTGAAACATTATTTGATTCCTAACAAGACAATGTTTAGTTACTCAGGCTCGGTGACGTCATCTTCTTCTTTTCTTTTATATGTATGAGAATGGATATTAGTATGCATACCTAAGATCGATAATCTCAAATGCTTATGAATAGATCACTGAATTTTGGCAGACCTAAATATTTAGGAAGTTGTGGTGGTTGATTCGTTAGACAGGTGGAATGTCTATTCGATGTTCGAAAGTTCCAGACCCAACAATTTTTTCGGAAATCGCTTATATTTACTTATTTAAATTGGGGGAACTATCAGGTGACGATGAAGAAAAAATATTGTTAGAAAACCTTAACCTAAGAAATGTTCTTTTGGTACCATTATATGTGGGAAAAATGTAGAACTGTGAATTTCTCACTTTGAACTGCCTAAACTTTCCTTCGGGTAGAGACCAATGCCCCTGAAGTAGATCTCTTACAGGTTTATGTGAAACTATTCTTTCATAACTATTTATTTTACTTACAGACTGAATTTTACATCGTAGTTTAAGGTGAACAAAGTTGTTGGCGACTCTTAGTTATGTATAACAAAACAAAAAGAGACAAACAAAAAAACAAAGAGAATGTATAATAGGTACTATGAGTTGTTTGTAGTAATCTTTAAAACATATGAATATTTGGATATTAAATTTACACCTACGATAGTACAATACATTATTTAAATAACAAGTTAAATAACTGTTCATCTGAAGATACCGTTACAATAGAGACGTTTTTGATTAACACGAATAAAAAAATATCAATAAAATTAAATGATCATTATTTTATAATGATAATGACAAGATATTATAATGTTAAGATATACAGAGTTTATTCACTTTTAAAATACCTAACGTAAAAAGATTGTAAATTCAAATTATATTAAATTAGTAACGCCTTGTTAATTTTACGCTTATGTTTATTGAATATTTTAGTTTTTAATTACATAGTAAATAAATATGGTGTACAGAGTTACCAGAATTAAGTGATACGCAATGAACAGATGATATAATAAAAATACAGAATATAATAACGTATACAGAATATAATTGTAAATTTAATTAATATTGCAAATGTGAATTAGAGTTTACTTATTTGTTAAATTAGAAATAATTAATAATTCTATTGTAATTTCAGGAGTCAGATGACGAGATCTCACATTTGGAGTGGGAGACCGTTCGTGTCCGTTTCGTAAAGGCAGGCACAGTCGAACGACTTGTTGAGGCACTGGCTACGGACGACGGTGAACTCGAATGCACGTATGTCAACGTGTTCCTCGCCACATACCGGTATGGTTCAAAAATGTATACTACATCATAATTCAGTCGAATTTGAAGTCACAGACAAAACATTAACTAATCTTGGAAATAAGTTTATTTGTCTGTTATCATTATAAATTAACCTGACAACACAATTTCACGAATAGTCATTTCGTTTAAAAACTAAGCATAACTAGGGGTTATTCATAAAATACGTCACTTATGTGACTTTACCTTTCTGAACGCTCTCCGCCCTACTAATATTGCGGAACGGATGATAGATAGATACCGTATATGTGTGAATATATATGTAAAAATATAATATATGTAATTATGTGCTGCAAATGTTACGTATCCATAGACCAGCAACTCACCAGTAAGCGACCTCCTGCCTCTCCCACACGCACAAGAGCGAACGTATTTTATGAACGGCCCTCTGTGACAAGCCAGCTAAATAATAAATATGTGATATACATCGTTACGTATATAAGTCCGGTGAGCGTGTTTTTGTAGCTTCTCTCCTTCCAATTAGTTTAACAAATTTTGATTTTTTGTTGTAGTTATGGGGTCATTTGAATAGTTCTTAGTTTGGTGAAATCAAGATTTTTATATATTTATATTTTCTTTTCACATATATTTCACATAATTAAATCCCAAATAGCTAGCTTCTCAATGTCTTTTAATTCAATATTATTATATTCATGATTTGTTAGGGTCTACTAGCATATATACATATTTAACACCTAGACACTGAACTCACAAGTGACCCGTGGTTCACACGTGGACCGAACCCGCGACATTTCGACTCAACGATAATAAGGCTCTAATTTAAGAGTACAAAAAAGCATGTAATTCCACAAATGTTGGTGTGAGGCTTATAATTATTTATTCTATAGTAATTTAAATGTTATACATAGTTTATATTTTTTTATTTGAAAATTTTCGAATTTGTATGTTTACAAATCCAAATTAAAGTATTGTAACCGTGGAAATAGACCATTTAAGGTGTATATGAAGAAGTATCTAAGATAGGTTCTTAATGAAATGTTTTGCGATTTTATAAGCATGACAGACAGACCAGATTAGCAGAACTGGTACTGTTATGCTTATGCTTATACATTGTGGTTTTCTTTTTTTTACACTTTATAGGTTTTAGCGTTTATCAACAATCTCAACCGATGTTAACGATATGGTTACAAGTCGTAACTTACAACACGCTAAATCTAAAAGTGGATTAGCTTTCAAGTCCAGCTGCTGGGATACGCCAACAGGTGCTTGGTGACAGATTTCCCACTTGATTCTACATGGTAGCTAGCTTGACGGACTGAGAGAAACGTCTACCACGATGCTATAGTTTCACCATGATATTTTTCTTCACTGAAACCTACTTTTCGAACCTACGTCGACCGACGCGACTCGGTGTCCGTACACGCTTTCAACTAAGTAACTAAAATATACTTGTATTATATTTTCGTATAAATTCAATTATTGGTAATTTCGCAATGTTTTATTAAATATATATAATACACATAAACAATCACTAATAATAGTGGTTACATTTCTGACTTACATGTAGTAAGTGATTATGGTTTTTTACAGATCTTTTGCAGAATGCAGTCGTGTACTTGATCTCCTTCTGCAACGGTATGAAACTTTGGCTTGTGAGGATGTATTGCCAACAAGTGTCGATACTTCACAGCAACACCGAAAGTAAGATCATTATTTTTAATTTAAAACCTTATCATATGAACGAATGCTACTTTTCTCGGAGTAAAGACAGATATTTGTTAAATGCGAAACTAAGATGTAAATATTTTTCTATCAATCACGTCTCAATAACTAGATGAATTGTAGTTTAATTTAACATATATGTCAATTATTTTGTGAAATACGACGTTTTATAGCGAAATGGCCGACTAATCCCTAGTATAGGTACCTTATGAACATTTATTAAAGTTTCTTGTGTATAGGAAAAGAATCTATAACGAAAAAAAGTTTGAGAATAAATGACTGAAATTATAATCTAGTGTATATGACAATGGACTGTAGAGACTATGGATTAATTTAGGGACACATATTATTTTATTGTATCCCGTCATAGAAAACGGACAAACCAACAAACTGACCCAAATTTCTTATACCATTACAATTTGATACCAAGAACAGTGTTCGTTCATTTCCAGGACTCTGGTCGCTTGTCTCCACGTTTGGTTGGATACCTATCCGGAGGACTTTCGGCAGCCTCCGCACCATCCCGCATTGCAGCAGCTGCTCGCCTTCACGCAGCTCCATCTTCCCGGTTCGGAACTACATTCGAAGGCAATTATTCCCTTGAATAAATATATGTCGTTTTACTCTCAGTATTACTCTCAGTAAAATGAGTTTTATCTTAAGAATATTACAATTTTCATAGTTTTTGCTGAAATTAATTTTGCGTTTAAATTCACTTTTGCTATTAACACTGGTAATAGTAGTATTCATACTTCCAACAAATATTTTATACTCATCCAATCATATAAACTAATTGCTTCTTCTTGTCTACTACTCTTGTGTTGTCAATTTTAGATTATAAAACATAAGATTTCATTTGTAGAGAGTTGAGAGTTGTTCATTGTAGTTTTAACATTATTACAATACGCAGAATTTTTCTTATTACTCGGTGACTACTGTTTTAATTTTAAACTTAATTCAAACATTGAATTTATTGTACAGAACAACATTAATAACATTAGGAAAAAAAATTGTATTGTCTGTTATATTCTTAAAATTTGATAACAGTAAAATATTTATAATGTCTATTTCAGGTATTACAGAAGTTAGCCATATTCAGTGCGGAGCGAAATGGTGCGTTCGGTAGCGGTGGAGGAGTGTGTCTCGCGCCGGGCATGCGTCTCCCCGCGCACCACACTAGCGCGTACCGGCTCCCGCACGTACCCCACCGACATTTTGCCGAACAACTTACACGAATGGACATGGAGCTTTTTAAAAAATTAGTGCCTCATCAGTGTTTAGGCGCCGTGTGGTCCCGAAGGGATAAGGATCGATCTCACGACGCCGCAACCGTTCTCGCCACAGTTAATCAGTTCAATGCTGTTTCGTTTCGAGTCATTTCCACCGTCCTCGTTGAACCCAATTTGAAACCTATCGAAAGAGCTGAAATTCTCGCCGCTTGGCTAGATATAGCACGAGAATTGAGAGTACTAAAAAATTTTTCATCTTTAAAAGCGATTATCTCCGGTTTACAGAGTAACCCAGTTTATAGGTTACGTAAAACATGGGCCATCCTGGCAAAAGAAAAGACTGAACTTTTCGATGAACTAGCTCGTATTTTTAGTGAAGACAATAACAGATGGGCACAAAGAGAGTTACTAATGCGAGAGGGCACTGCAAAGTTTGCGGACACAGTTGGCGAAAACGATCGGCAGCTGCAGAAATTGTTGCATGAGCGTGGCTCTCCCGGGGTGAGCCACGGCACGATCCCCTACCTCGGGACTTTTCTCACCGATCTCACGATGATAGACACTGCAATTCCCGATACTGTAGCAGACGGTTTGATTAATTTCGATAAACGAAGAAAAGAATTTGAAGTTCTCGCCCAGATTAAGCTACTACAGGGTGCCGCAAACGCTTACCACCTGCCTTGCGACCCTATGTTTGACAGATGGTTCGATTCAGTGATCATTCTTGATGACAGAGAAGCAGATCAGTTGTCTTGTCAGATTGAGCCACCAACGAATCCACCCAAGGAGAGACGGCCTAAGAAAGTAAATGACGTAAACGGTCAAGGGCACAGGAAAAACGATTCGATTGCTAGCACGAGTTCGAGTAATAGTTCACAGTTTTTTTGTGAAACAGATGGGACTAGCAATGCTTGGAAGAGGGATAGTCTTGAAAGACGAATTTCGCCAACTCGATTATCACATGGTTCTTCGTCTTCTTCATTACCATCACTGGATGTATCGTTATCAAGTGCGAACAGTGGTCAGAAAACAAAAGGCAAAGCTGGTGCTATTAGTCCAGCGCACTCAAATACTCGAAGCGGGCCAGATTTCTACATCATACGTGTGACTTATGAAACCGATTGTGTGGAAACCGATGGCGTTGTACTTTACAAGTCCATTATGCTGAGTAACAATGAGCGTACGCCGCAGGTGATTCGTAATGCGATGCTTAAACTCAATCTTGATGGGGACCCAGATGGATACACATTAGCCCAAGTACTACCTGAAAGAGGTACGGTTATTTGATTACCATTGCTTAGTTTTGTTGTAATAAAAAATATTCCGTTACTTGACAAACTAAGTTTATCGAGAATTTAATCTTAATTAGATTGAAATTCCAAATTTAAGAAAATATTAAATTGATTTCCTTTTTACAGAAATGGTGTTGCCGGCGAATGCGAATGTATATTATGCAGTAAACACTGCATATAATTTGAATTTTATTCTTCGACCGCGAAAAGCGCAGCAATCAGAAACATTAGTGAATGGAAAAGCGAAAGGTAAACGGCCCTAGTACATAGAGGTAAATTAAAACTATGAGTTTCAACTGGTTCAAGTAATTAACATATTGTCTAAAATTTACACTCCTAATCCAAGTGCGCCACCATTTTATAAGAAACCAAATGTTGTTCTATTATCTAGATAAATGCCTGTGAAATTTCCTGAATTCATGGAATACTTATTAAATGATATTTCATTTAATTTGGTTCTTGTACAAATTTGATTTCTATTGTTATCTTTTACATTTAATTTTTGTCTTAAAATATTATTAATATACACGAACAATAATTAGTGCCTATATTATCTACAAACCCGTTTTTGTTATCAATCTGTTTTTGGAACGTGTTTGTATTATCTATATTATAATGTATATAAGGAAGTAATGTAAATAATACTAAATGCCACCTTTAGCGTAGTTATAATTAGATACAATAATTACTTAACATTATGTATATTATGTGTCGCCGTATTTTGTATATTATGAATGAGTAAAATGAATCTCATACATGGATCTGTACGCGTCGACTATGAAGTAATGAATTGAATCGCTCATCAGAATTATGTAAATTTTGAGGAATATTAAAATTTAATGATGATAAAAAATATACTGCGATCTTATTGTCTCTGTGAACTTATATGGTTATAACTTTAAAAATAACACTAAGCCAAAGGCAATTTATGTCTAATAGTTTGTAACGACAATTAAATAAGTGATGTCAGTGCCCTGGTAATTTTATAACATTTAGTAAGCTTTAAAATTTAACACTCTTTGATAAAATGCAAGTTATTTTAGGAGAAAATGCCCTTTGACTATTATGGGCAAGTAATATTACGACTGTGTTCTATTCATTCTAAAAATATCAATTTCTGATTATTATTAAAACCGGTGAAAGAGATTTCTTTGTGATGATAACACGTGGAATAAATATTCTGTAAATTTGATAGTAACTTAAAATATACTCTAACCACTTATTATTATGTTACATTTTTCTTTAATGTACTAACTTATATTTATAACTTTTATTATGATATTGAAATAAAACTGAATAGTGAAACATGTTCCTAAGCAAGATATTCATTGAAGATGGTCGTTCAACGCAATGTTTACTATACTTTATAACTTCAAATGTATACAAGATTCTATCTATACCATCTTGGTGATTTCGTTTCGATGTAAATTTTTATGATCCTTCTCATTCCGTCGGACACATTAGTTTTATTGTAGGGACTAGCAACTTTTTCATATATTGGTCCAACTACCCATTTTTAAAGATGTTAGCCATATTTAAAAAACTTATTTTAATATGAGTATTGAATAAGATGGTTTTTTTATTCAAATTGTTAACTTATCTATGGTACCTACAACGAGACTAAGGGACAAAAGTTTTTTTTTATAATATGTCGCATGTGATTGGCCATTAAAATTGTTGTCAAGAGAAAATCATTTATCTATTTTTGTATATTTCGACCATGGAGATTGAAATTAACTTATGTATAAGTTACTAAATTCTTAAAAATTAACTTATATGAATGTTACATATGACATCTTTCACGACGACCGTATCTGGATGAAATGGGTTCTTTGACGAATATTTTTTCAATAGTTTTCTTTATGAATAGGTAATCAGCTTTTCTATAAAAAATTGTTTGATTGGTTTTCTCATTGTAATGAAGGATATGTGGTATATTTTCGAAAAATATACGAGTTTCATATTTTAATTACGGAACTATATAGATTATATAATAGTTCCTCAATATTAGCCATCATTTCTCCCGAAAATAATTTATTATTATTCTTGTAAGTCTGATTACAGTTTATATAAAATGTAATAAGTGTAGTTCTTGCATTTTTTTTCACTGGATATTCATATATATGTGTACAACATTTACGTTACCTGCCCTGTAGTGTGTATAAGCGCTCGGGATATTAAGATTTTTTTTTGTAAATATACAATACATGTAATGGTAATCATAATATTAGTTGTCTACCAGTGTCCTTGTAACATGTTTAATAAAAAATATGCAATGTATTTAATTGGTTTCATTGACCCATATTAATAGTAACTGAATAATTAATGGATTCATATGTAAATCTTGTTTAGAAATATATTCTGATAAAAAAATATCTCACTTTTAAAGCCATAGCTTTATACCATAGTATATTCAAGGTTATAAATTCAACTGTGATAAATACTACCTCGCCGTTTGTACAGTTTTTATTTTGGTTTTTCATTTTAGTCATTTATGAAATACATTTTACTTTAAGATATTTTATTACATGTTGAGTTGAGTCCACTACTACTTATTTTATTAGATCTTTATAATTTCGGTTTTTTCATATCGGTTTATTTGAATCAAATTTTTATTAGATCAAGATATCGCTTTGGCTAATAAAGTCCAGATGTTTAACTTTAATCTAATTGAGTCATATAACACCTGAAAAGTGATTTCAATGTTGCGATTTTCATTGTCATAACACTACCGCAGATGCCATTTAAATTGCTTGTGACAACAATTAACAATTTGGGATTGACTGTTTCCATTATTAAAATTTTGACCTCAAAACAGAGCACTATTGACGACCGAAGAATAATTCGGTGTTTATATTGACGAATGCTAAACAACAACGAAAGCGTGTTCTAACTTCATTGTACACAGCCAGATAATATTGAATCTTCTACATTAACTCGGAAACTTTACTTGGAAAGTTAGAAAGTTTGTTAAAGCAAAAACTTAACGAAAGTCAGCATTAAGCATGTACTTCGATTACTTTCTTTTTCTAATTCGAAAAACAAGAAAACTAGGTGTACGATTGTTTCTATTAGACGTAAAGTGACATCCTATTACTAGTATAATATAGTAAATGATTTCACAATGTCGTGTTTGGGAGAAATGAAATTATTGCATTGTAAATGATTAGTAGTTTCTGGAAGTCTGGTGAAACAATTAGGGTTGACATAATTTTGTCAAGCAATTCGTACAATAGAAGTTAAACTTGCTATCATAAACCAAGTGCGAACAAAACACGAAGTTATTTCTATGGTTATGTCATAGACTAGCTCATACGCGATCCCGTCTGTGGGTATTTGTTTCTTATTAGAAAAAATTATAGCCTGTAACACGTCTAGGATCATAAAAATATATAAAATACAGCTGTATCAAAATCTGTTAATTTCCTTTAGATTCATTCGTCCAAACATATATAGAAATCCATATAAAGAATTTAATATATAAGAATGTATAAATACAACGAATATGATAATAGATATAAATAATTATCGAAACGAAAATTACATTATCAAACTATTTCTTTGACGGATGTGCGGGAACTCGTTGTACTGATCATGACAGATTTTTGGAGTTTGTGGGATTCTTCAATACTTTTAAATAATTATCACTTAGATATAATTGAAAAGATCTTATGTTTATTGATATTTCAGTTTTTGGGATTGAATAATGTAGAGCACAATTTTTGAAAAATGCTGGGTTTTCTCATCCGTATCATAGACACTCACGATTTCGGTGAAATGGTATAATAAAAATGACAGTTATTCTAATAACAATTAATGACCTCTGAGTAGTAAAAACTAATTAATGATCGTAGTCGACATACGACCTATAATTATTACGACGTAAGCCTCTGGATATTTTTGCCTAAGCAAGTCGCACATTGACTTTTACAATAAATGTGCGTTTCTATTTCGGCACCAGATATTCTATTCTACCTGGCTTCCGCAATTTCTTCTTTTGTGAAGGTAACACTGACCTAGATGTCTGAGAAATTAGTCGATACCTTTAATTCACTAGAAATATTAATTATGGTATCTGTGTATTTAGTTATGTCTGCATGGACTCGTATGAAGTTGAAGGCAGATAGATAATAATTACGTGATTTGTTTGAAACTGGGAGAGCGTCGTCGTGTTAGCCAACACCTGCGTGCTGCCATCGGTTGACAGCGTTTCAGCTAAAATTTTCATGGCCAGCGTATCGAGCGAAGTGGTAAGTAAGCAGCAACCGCGCAGGCGCATCGCACCTCCCGCCCGAGCTCCTCGCACGCTCGTCACACCACGCCGAGACACTCGCCCCGAGAGGACCTCACGGTGCGTACTCTGCCTCACAACAATAAACACGCGTGACTCTCAACCGACTCTCTCATAGAACTGTTCGAACTTAACACTGGGCAGTGCAGTGGTCGTGGGACGTGCTTGGATATTTTAGAATATGTAATAAACAATGACTTTTAACAACATCAGCTTGTGATATGTGGATCGTTAGAAATTTATGCAAAATGAAATAATAAGGTAAGAAGGTTTTGTAACTTATAATAAGTGAGTTTGTAATTTATTAGTTCAAATATATGAATTGCGGTGATTGATGAATTAAGGTTCACTTCAATAATATAAAAGATTCGTTATTATAATATTAAAGACGAATTTGTTTTGAAAATTAATAAATAATTAAAACAAATCCGACGTGATGGGAGCGGCCAAGTTCGCCCTGTAAGCGAAGCTCTATGAATACCGCAATCTGATTATGGCACACCCACAAAAGCAACAAGACATTAGTAGATTTAGAAAACGTTAAGTAGCAAAGCCTAGAAGAGTGTAGTATGGACATGATTAAAATATTGAATTCATGAGGATACTATTGCAAACTACTCTTACAGTTTATCATCAGTCTATAATTAATCTATTAAGAAAGGTTCAATAAACAAATACTGCTAACCGATGTGTAATTTGAAAAGATTAACTCACCTTTATTGAATTAACAGAATTATTGATTACCATTTACATAGGTTTTACCAATGCATTACAGGTAATTTTATCAGTTTATGTATAAATACTCAGTTTTTATTTTCTACAAAAATGTTTTTTTAGGATTACAGAACCGCGAGAATTTTCACTATATAAACTTTTTCCTCTTTACACGATTATATAAATTACACTAACAACAATACCTTTGTATTTTTGGAATCCATAGAGTTAATTTAAGGATGTATTTTTGACATAGCCTTAAAAATAGCCTTAATTTGGACAGAATATTCATGGACGACAAATCGTGATTTTTAAAGGAGGACAAATCATTATATTCTAAATATGAAATTCCATGTACAAGTTCTAGGCATTAAATTAATTTCAAACGAATCTAATAAGTGTGTCAATCACGTTGGCATGTCTGAACAGAAGTATTTTTAAAAAAGAAATCCCATTTACGTGAAAACATCCAGTAAAATTATTAACGTATTTATAATATTCCATGAACGATTATAAAGTTTGTCGTTAGATGCGATCGCGTGATAAAGGCAAGCGACGCGCACGCAATCTTACAATTGCGCAATAATTTAGTCCTCAGCTTTGTGAATGCAAGGATACCACACTAGTTACCATGTTCGACAAAAATAAATTAACTTACATTATTCTATAAGTTGAGATCAGAAGTTAGCTGGATCCCAAGAAGCTCGAGGTTGTCTGTTACTTGAAGGGTTCAACTTCGGGCCGCTCAATTGAGCAAAAAGCGAAAACAGCTGCGAGAAAACTTGGGATCCTCTCTAAGGTTAAGCAGTATTTCACACCAGAACAGCTTCTCAGCTTATACCAAGCACAAGTTCGTTCATGTATGGCATACTGCTGTCACCTATGGGATGGATCAGCCAAATATCAGCTGGCCACTCTTGATTCCATTGAGCGTCGCGCTCGTCGGCTTGTAGGAGATGAAACGCTGTGGCAGGCAAGAATGCTTAATTTAGAGCATCGACGAAAAGTAGCTTGTCTGTCGGTGTTTCATAGGTTACACTTTGGAGAGTGTGCACAGGAATTACATGACATACCACCAGGCCCCATTCCATCAGAGGACGACTAGACGCCGTGAGGGTTTCCACCCTTATGTGGTTGATATTCCCTTGGTTCGTACGAAGCGATTTGCTTCCACATTTATTGCACGTACGGCTAAGGAGTGGACTTTGCTTCCGGCGTCTGTCTTCCCATCCTCCTATAACTTGGGAGTGTTGAAAAGTAGGAGTCAAGTTGAACGGACTCCGTTTTGTAGAGAAAAGACACCTGGTCTTTTCAGCGTTAAACTTAACCAGGTTTGAGTCACCCCAATCGGCTACAAACCTGAGGTTTTTATTTAAACGTTCGATCATGGCCTCTCTCTCGTTAAGGGTTTCTAGTAAGCTGGCCTGTGGACTGGATAAATACCTCTCAGATACTGGTGCTGTCATCCGCGTACCCAAATATACCGGATATAAGCAGATCATTGATGTGCAGCAAGAATAGAGTTGTTGAGAGTACAGATCCCTGAGGAACTCCGGCATTTAAAACCTTGGGATCAGACGAGCAGCCATCAACAACTACTCGTATAATCCGTTCACTCAGAAAATCGCAGATCCAAGTCAACAGGCGTTCTGGTATTCCATAGGCTTGGAGCTTACTTAAGAGGCTAACGTGCCAGACCTTGTCGAATGCTTTCGAGACGTCCAGAGAAATAGCAACAGCCTCTCCGTGCCTCTCGATAGCCTCAGCCCAGTAATGGGTGGCATACACTAGCAGATCACCAGTTGATCGTTTTTGTCGAAATCCGTATTGGCGATCACTGAGAATATCATTAAGCTCTAGGTATGTCAGCAACTGCTTATTTATTATTCGCTCCATTATTATTATCTCATTATTTCGAACTTCATAAGAGCTGAAGACTGGCCATCATCTAGTCTCGATCTTAATCCGCTGGATTATGATTTATGTTCAGTTTTAGAGAGTACGGCTTGCTCTAAACGCCATGATAATTTGGAGTCCCTAAAACAATCCGTAAGATTGGCAGTGAAGAATTTTCCCATGGAAAGAGTGCGCGCTTCTATTGATAACTGGCCTCAACGTATAAAGGACTGTATTGCAGCCAATGGATACTACTTCGAATAAGTTTTTTATATTTTTAATTGTTATATATCTATGTATTAAACTAACACACTATAAAAGTAATAAATGTTATTTGCAATAGAAATTTTATTTTTTTCTTTGTTTCAGCATTTATTGTAAGACTAGGTACTCGTATATATTCGTAATCAGGTGAAAGAAATGCATTTATTAGTAGATTTTCTTCACCTGTTAGCTTCTATTCTCAAATTTCACTCAGACAAAAACGAATTATGCATACTTGGCCTAAAGCGCAGGCTACAGACTATTCGACTTTTTCCCGTACTTGTGTTATTGTTATACGTGTCCTTCTACTTACGCCGGCAGAACTGTCAGTTCTGTGTTTAGATGTTAAATATCTATACGAGTATATTAATGTTGAATCAGTTGTTTAATTAAGATTGTACAAGCTATGAACAATTAGAATTAAGGATATTTGAAGAGCATCGATATGAAAGAGTTAATAGGTAAAACACACTCGCATACGAGGTGTTAGTGCGAGGGTAACTTAATCTTCAGAAGTAGTTAGCGCTACCAAATATAATCATATTCTCATTTGGTGGAGTACCTAACATTGTTGTGGCTGCCATCGCTTAAGGCTATATTCCTATTTTACTTTGATTGTACAACATAGTGGCCATAGAGTAGTAAGAAAACGTAACATCAGTTAGATTGAATAAACATTTAATAAAAAATATTGTTTAGGAGAATCTTTTCCCTGGATATAATCTAAGGCGGATAAGAAAAATAATTCATTATGAAGGTGAACTAGAGATTGAGCTATAATATATATGCTATAATAAAAAATATAACATTTTATTATATATTACTTATTCCCAGTAACCCCTAGAAATCCATAGATCAATGATTGTTTATGTTACCGCATGATTAAAATAAGGAAATTTATTGGAAATACTTAAACAAAGTAGTGTCAGTCGTTAGTATATCTGTTTTATTTGAATATTTTAGAATAAACACTAGGACGCGTTCATAAATCTATCTCCTTCAACATCTCCAGCAATAATAATGTGTATTACTCCAAATTCTTGTGCTAGGAAACACGTAAGTTAAAACATAAAAGATAATAAGTTGTGGTATATTATTTACAATAGAATATAAGTATTGAGTGCTCTAGTAATTTCTTTACAGCAGATATATTTCTTTATTAGCTTCACAAAAATATGCAAAAGCACTATATATGAGTACTTCCAATAACATTATCTATTGCAGACTAACGAATACCATATTTTCAGATGAAATTGGAAAGAAATTCAATATTTACGGCTGAATAAAAATTATAGTAAAATGTACATATAATATTTTACTGAGTAACAAGATCTGATATATTAAAAATCTTCCAGATTTGTACTTAAATGAAATGCTTAAATCTCCGCCAGCAGGCTCCTGTACTGTAAGTTGGGAATATAATTCACGAACGTAAATGTTATAAAAGATTATTTTTTTCTGTGGCAACACTACATTTAAGTCTTTCTTCGACTCTCGTTCAAAGTGTGTTTCTCTGTATTTTTAAAATGTATTAAACACTTTTATCAATAATTTTGAATGTTTTGTATGTATATTTTCAACAAGCAATAAACAAACTTGACTTCAAAAATCATAGCCGAACTTCAAATCTGTACTATAACGTGTAATAAACCATTTGTTAATCAGTTGAAGTCAATTAGTGATTCTAGATTTTAATATATGGAGTATTAAAGGTTTTTTTATCATGTGTATTATGAGGTCTAGAAAACGTGGATGGAATCTAATATATCAACTAGCTGTGATCTATCGGTATTTAAAAACCAAACAAACAAGACCTTTGTGTTGACATATATTATATTGAAATAATAAAAAAAACTAGAATTGGAATAACTAGTTGCCCGAAATATGTTAGATCACTTTGTACTGTGTTACGTCTTCGCATCCGTACCATTCCGGTTAAATAGGGCAGCATTTTACGGGAGAAAATATTACAGAGGTAGCGCGATATATATCGAACTCTGTACATGTTTTAGTACCTTCTACGACTTTAACTAGCAAAATTCTTGTACTGAAAGGAATTTACCATTTTCGAGTGTGAGAAAATATCCATTTTGAATACAATTTTCAAATTGTTTTCAAAGTAACTTGTTTCATATCTGTTTTAGAAATAATCTCATCAATACGCTTCCGATCGATCTAATATAACACGCGTAAAACTTATAAAAAAAACTTGTAAAAGCCGTTGATCATTTTTCATTTTAATACTAATTTAATTCTGCTACTAGAATCGCTGCCAAAGAAAAGATCTACTCTTTTGTGTGGGTTAAAAATGGTCATATATTTTTAAGAAAGAATTCAACCTCAGCATCTAAGTTAGTTAAAAGTATAGATAGGTCTTAATTATTTATAATCAAATTTTACTATAAGTTATTTACCATTCTACTACCATGTTACATTAGTATATAATATCAAAATTCAAACTTCAAATTTATTATCAAAATGTAAGAGGCCTTAGAACCAAAGCAGACGAATTTTATTTTTCTGTATTGCAAAATATATATGATGTTGTAATTTTAACAGAGACTTGGCTAAATAATACAATTTTTGATCACGAAATTATTGACAACCGTTATAATATATTCAGGCGTGACAGATCGACAACGTGTTCCCATAAGAATAAAAAAGATGGCGGTGGAGTGTTGATCGCCGTTCTTAAAACTTATGAAGTATTACGTAAAACTATATGGGAATCTGTCTGTGAGGATCTCTGAGTATCTATAAAAATATGTAACTACACTATTAATGTTTGTGCTGTATATGTTCCTCCCCCAACCACTTTCGAGTATGTTGATATTTTGTTCAATAACATTACAAAAATTATTCAATATAATACAGCTTACTAAAATAATTCATCAAATTTAATTATTGGTGGTTTTAATTTGGGAAACATAAAATGGGAACTTGATATAGTAGATTCTAAACTTATACCATTATCCACTAATACTGTTATCAATGATTTACTCTTAGATACGCTAGCTTTTTGTGACGTCCAACAATACAATTCTATAAGCAATGAGTGTCAAAGAATTCTCGATCTATTCCTTGGTAATAACTTATCTAGTATTTCTGTGTCTATGATGAAGAAACCCTTCACTCAGATTGATATGCATCACCCTGCTTTACACATTGATTTATTCGAATACACTTACGTACGTACATTTAAACCTCACCATAGACCAACACGTAATTTTTTTAAATGCAATTATGATTCTATCAATGCTAAACTTGAACATGTAAATTGGACTGAACTGTTCAATGAATCACATAATGTAGATGATATGGTAAACATATTATATCAAACACTAAATTCTATAATAAATGATTATACTTTAATTTATCGCCCCCGCAATGAATCCTATCCACCATGGTTCAGTCGATCTTTACTTAAAGTTATAAAAGAGAAAGTAAAATATCACCGTAGATACAAAAAATATGGTAATTTGAGAAACAAATTAGAATATATAATACTTAGAGAGCGATTGTAATGAATTGATAAAATCTTGTTACACTAAATTTAAGGCAAATGCTGCCACTCTCTTAAGAAGTAACCCTAAGTATTTCTGGAAAATTATTAAGGATAAAAAATCAAACAGTAATTCTTTACCAAATGAAATGGTTTTCGATGATGTTACGGCAAGAGGTGGGCAGGAAATTGCCAATTTATTTTCGAATTATTTTCAAACAGTTTACACTATTCATAGCCCGATAATATCTACACTCGGTCCAGCTCCAAATTATAATCATATTTTTAATGGTAATCATGGTCATAATATGGGGGTATGTTTGATTGAAGACTCTGAAATATTAAAAGAATTAAAGTTACTTGATCCTTATAAAGGTCCTGGTCCTGATTGTATAGCATCCAGTATTTCTAAAAAAATGTGCTAATAATTTATACAAGCCGCTTAGTATTATTTTTAACACTTCACTAAGATCTGGTATATTCCCAACAAAATGGAAATTGGCTTATTTGACGCCGATCCACAAATCTGGACCTGTTAATTTTGTTACGCCATATAGATCAATATCTATTTTATCAGCAATAGGAAAAATTCTAGAATCAATTGTTAACAAAAAACTTCTTGCACACTTTAAACATTTTATCCATCATAATCAGTACGGTTTTCTTCCAGGTAAATGTACTACTACTAATTTGATTCACTTTGTTTCTGATATTTCTGAAGCCTTAGATTGTAAAAAAGAGTTCATTCTATTTATATCGACTTTCGTAAGGCGTTTGATCTTGTTTATCATGATTGCCTGATAAATAAACTACAAGTTTTAGGCATTCACGGATCATTATTGAGATGGTGTGAATCCTACCTCAGGAATCGTTCTCAATTTGTATTAGTTCACGGATTTAGTTCTCATGTTTGTACAGTTCCCTTCTGGAGTTCCTCAAGGGTCACATCTTGGTCCCCTTCTATTTCTTTTGTATATTAATGACATTTCAAATATTATACAGTCCAATTTTAAATTATATGCAGACGATTTGAAGATTTATCGTATAATAGACTGTTCATCGGATGTACATATCCTACAATCTGATATAAATAGCGTTTTTGAATGGTGTATGAATAATCAAATGGAACTAAATTTAGAAAAATGCTTATATATAAAATACACTAGTAAAAAAATACCCATAAATGTATTTTACACAATCAATAAAACCATTCTAACGGAAGTCTCCACTATCCGTGATTTAGGAGTTACTATGGATTCTGCACTATCTTTTCGACCACATATAAATAACATTATTCAAAAGTCATCCCAACTCTCAGGTTTTATTTTCAGGCAATTAAAAATATTTCGACAGCCGACGTTATCTATTACAATTTATAATTCAATAGTTCGTAGTATCCTTGAGTACTGTAGTCCAGTATGGAATCCCTGTTATCGTGTTCATATATATAGAATTGAACGCGTACAAAAAAGATTCTTATATTGCCTTTCTTTTCACGACAACAAAGACCACGACAATAGCTTCAGCTCATACTCCAAACGCTTAGTCTATTATAAAATGAAACCGTTACAGACTCGTAGAAAGATGGCTGATATAATGTTTATATTCAAATTATTACACGGTTATATAGATTCTCCAGATTTTCTTCAAAAATACCCTTTAGTGTCCCACGTATAGGTAGCCGCTTAATTAATCAACAAACTTTTAATTTACCACTAGCAACAACTAATATAGGCCAACATTGCCCTTTATACCGCATGCTTTCTTTTTGTAATATCTTACGTTTTAAATTCGATATTTTCTCTTGTGAATCTTTAGCCTCAACTAGAAAAAGAATTTATTTACATGTTTAATTTATTTTAATTTTCCTTTTTTTTAGTTTTAATACTGTGAAACAGCTTCTTATTGTCTTATTTTGTGCATGTTGTGTTTACATTTAGCAGAGTTTATGTCAATTTTTGATCATAGAACTTAGTTATGTGGACCTTAAATAAATAATACATTTTAAAAATGTAGCTGTATGTATAAGCTAAGTAAATATAGGGTAATAATAGTAAGGGTAATAGAGTGTCAGTCGTCGAGGAAGCTCGCGCAATGGTTTATATCATTTGCAGTGTAATAAAACTGTTAGTAACTTGAGTGAAATGTATGCATCAATTATCTACTGCAGGCGTTCTCTTTTACGTTAATTTACATAATAATAATAATAAAATTCTGATTCTATGCTTAGATTCCATTATTTTTAATAATTGAAATTCTCCTTAACATATTTGATATCGTTTAACCGTTTTGATTGTGTCTATTTTGTCCGGTAGTGCCTTTAGCAGCTGGATGATGATTCATTTATTTGACTTGAATACTATTTTTTTTTATGCAGAGCCTTTTTATTCCAATTGTAATATTTCCAGCATTTATTAAGTTAATTGAAATGATTTGTTGTCCTAAGGAGGATATATAGGTACGTAATATTATATATGCGAATGTGAGTTTGTTTGTTTGTTACGGTTTCACGCTTTAACACTTGAAACCACCGAAAGCTCCAACTCATCCACAAGGGTTCGATTCTACGTCCATGGACGCGGTGTCCGAATACGGTGGATGTAAGGGTTGTTAGCCAAATTTCAAGTTAGAAAAGTTGAACTTTTTTGTTGTAGACTGTGCACTATCCTTCCTACACTTTTCTGCTTGAGAGTTTACTTTGGTATTTTTTAATGAATTCAGCAACTTCCCGTTTCATGGTTTTGATATATAAGTATGGGTTGCTCAGCAAGTTGCGTGTTACTTTTAACTGGAATCGTTCTAATATTTCAATGTTGCTATTACTAGTCCACAGGTACCACAGTGAAACCCCTTTTTTCAAATGAGCTTAAAAACCCGTCACAGAAAATATTTTTCAGTTTGTTGCGTTTTGGGATCAGCCAGTATGATAGATATTTACAATTACTCACCAGGTTGATGATGGGTAAGTTCACAGCACTCGGAAATCACTACAGGTTCACAGTTTTGAATTTTTGTTGGTAATAGCAATCGTGTAGGTGCACGTGCGAGGGTAGGCTAAATTGGAATAGGAAGGCGTCGAGGGGTGATACGTATAACAAAATGGCTTCAAAATACGACTATCCAATAAAATTGGTCTATTGTGAAATTTATACGTTTGCACTTTTTTATGCGCATAGTCTATACAGTCTAAATGCAACAACCAAGATACTTGTAGACCGGTAGGATGGGAATGACTGCTGAGGGATTGTTTATATCTCATTGGCTGCCGTCGTTTATTGTTTGCACTGAACTTACCGTCATGTACAATTCTGTCGGTATTTCGTGCCACAGTAATAAAAGAAATCATTTAAAAAAATAACTACGTTTTTTTCTAAATCTCCTGTACAATAAAATAATATGCTATCCTCACTAAAAATGTTAACGTGATATCATAATATGTTTACTCCAATTAGGTATATTGAGGAATTTATTAAATGGTGAAACTATACAGGCAGCCTCATATGACTTTTTATATGTGTTGTGTACGCGTAATAAATATTTACTGCCCATTACACTTAGACTTTTTTACGATGCCTCATGGATGTGCACCTGTTGTGTAATAAGCCTGTATTTTGTCGAAATATATCTTAGAACTTTTACCCTACAAAAACTAAAGTAAGAAATTCCCTAAAAGAAATTCTTTAAGAGAAATACGATGACATTTATAAATATACTTGTACTCTAGATACGAAAATGAAAATTTAATAATTAGTTTCTTTCTTCATAGTGTGTTTTCTGTGTTCCCTTTCATAGTTGATAAATATCTCGTTATTTTTATATATATGTTTAGAGAGATATTTTTAAGAGTTGTGAAAAAACTAAAATTTCTAATTTCGTGAGTTTCTCACAGTTATGGTGATAACAAGAATATGAAATGAGGTCAATAATAATAATTGAATACTCGTTTTGTATTCAAATCAAGCATAGTATCCGAAATAAGAACAGATAAGTAGGACGCCTTTGTGACCTTGGTTTTTTATTAATTTTATATGACTGCAGTAGAATGTAAATAATTGTTCAAATGAGTCAATACAATAATTAATTTCTATGAGGAAACGAATACTAACTATTTCGCATTTCACTTTATGAAATAAATTGGAAATAATAATGGTACATCAGTAGTTTGCTGCAATGAAACGGAGATTTTAGTGATTGAACATCGTGTTAGTATGGACATACTTAGTATCTAGTAAGCTAGTAATCACTGTGAAATGTGCTGTTGACATAGTAATGAAGTTGAGAGCTAGTTTTTTTCTAGACTTATTGTGATGTTAATGTTGTCGTCGATGTTTATGTATTTTATATCAATTCATTTCTATATATATATACATCAACATAATTCTGTATACATATTTGCCACTTGTTCACGACTCGGAACACGACCTCTGAACTAATTGTAATAAAATTTGGCCTAAGTCTTGGAGAAGGACTTGAATACTTTAATAACAAAGAAAAAAATTACGCCAGGTGAAGACGACGGAAACGTAACACAAAATAAATTAGACAATCTTTGTATAAAACTGCACTTACGGTAGGCTTTACGAGTGTTGAGAAAAAAAATTCTTTCATAATAAATAACAATTATATTATAGAAATTAATTATATTCAAAATTAGAAAAAAAGAATTCATATATTTTATAAATATGACAATTATAAATAATCTTCATTAAGCAACCGGAGTTATCTATGAAAAGTGCCAATGAGACAAGCTAAATATATTTAAAAGCAGCGTAGCGAGCTTATAAACTCGCATTGTTGTGTGGTATTCATTACTATTCTACACGACAGTTCGCCTGTTCTATGCGCTGAATTTAATAATTTACATGCTGCCTTGCTCATTGATTTATCTTGAGAGCGCATTCTTCTCTATTTTCTTAACTTCTATTGAGGAAATGATAGATGTACTACAGTTATTAATGATATATTATTTCTATGTTGTGGTTAGTTATGCTATTATTTACGCATAGTTTTATAAGTAAATTGATAAAATCAATTTATAAATAACATTTTACTTCCGTTTTATTTTTTATGTTAATTATACTTTACTTGTGTAATATCCAATGTAAAAATATACATGTATATTGTTTCTAGAGTGTTCCATTCGAGTTTGTTTATTGTAGTATTTGTCAGAACAAGGGTTGTATGAAACAAAATGTTTAAAAAATCGTACGGAAAAATGAAAAGCTTGGGTTAAAAATATCCATAGTCAAATATGAGTGAGTGACTGAGACAGAAAACAAAAAAGAGGTCTTTAGAAATATTGCCACAACGATGTTCAGCTGTTAAGTTGTCATTTATTTAGAATTTCGTTAGAATAGTCGTGTGAAGGCGTTGTGAGCAGTTAGTATAAAATAAAAACGGATTACATACACGAAATTCTCATCAAGAAAATTGACTGAAATATATAAAAAAAAAAATAGAACAACACAACCATGTTAACCTTTAAGAAATACCCAACAGTGTATTTGACGTGCTCTTGAAAAATGTGATTTATTGACGTGGAACAAATACGGATAATGTCAGCTTAAATGGTTAAAGGAAATTCCCGTGTAAATATATACGTCAGCAGCAGTCAGCTTCCCGCCCACTCGTGCTCCAGTTTGATGAAACGCTATAGCGTAGATGTGTTTTTTATTAAGCACTAAAGGGGTTGTGAACCATTTGTGGTTAAAAATTGCCTTTCAGAAATAGTTATTAGCTAATGTATGTAGGTACTTTATATCGCGTATATTTTTTTTTGTTATTTTGTCACAGCTTTATTTACAGTTATTAATTTTGCTGATATATCTTAAAGAATACGAACGAACGATACAATTTATTTAGAGATTATTTCATACTTTTACACTTAAAGTCATAAGAACGAATTATTTAAACTGTATTCAAGTTTACATTTCTTCAAAAATTCAAGCTGGTAAAAAAATTGTGATCACTTTCCGTATTCGCGGCTGAAAAATATAATTGTTCGTGGATTGAAAATTAGCAGTGTTTATTTAATGAATTTTTAATCGAATAAACATTAAAGTAATTAAAAATAAATAGTTTATTTTGTGTTTTAGTCAACAGTTTTTTGACAAAAGCTGCCGCCGCGCGACTTTCGAGGCAAAAAAATATAGCGTGTTACTAAGGTTTTTGAAATAAGCCGCGATGGTATATGTGTTAATCTTTATAATAAACTCTATCACATATAAACTTAACTGACTGATTTCGAATTTAATTTGTTTATGAAATGTAACTTTATGTAAACAAAAATAAAATAAAACTTTAAGTTTGTTCTACTTTTGGACAATGATCTCACAGTCACTCTTGTAAGCTAGAAGCTATGCATCTGAAATTAAATGACAAGACAAAAGACAAAAAGATGTAATACGATAAAAAATCAGTGAATTATTTAAACCTTCACATAATCTAAATAAAAGTAGTGATAAATAACAATAATGTTTTGTTAAATAAATTGATTTTATTTTGATATGTTTTTAATTTATTTTCTAACCTTGGAAGGCATCCCCTATATTTCTATATAAAATACCATTCTGTATTCATGCTTTAATGCAATTATGGAACTCGTGAATAAGGAGAGTTTACCTAACTTCATTTAATACAATCTTATTTAGAACATAATAAATAAATCAAAGTGTAAATATAATCATAATTGCATGATTTAACGGCACATAAGTTGTATTACGATCGGTCACGTATCTTTATCTGATTAGTTTGATCCTTTTTTGTTTACAAAGTAAATAAAAAGAAATAATAATCAAACGATATGACATTTGGACATGAGGACATGACGTAAAACGAATGTAATAATTCTCATGTTAGAGACTTGGAATCTGTACAGTATCTGTTAGCTTTAAATAGTATGAAAAAATATGATGTGATGACAAATATCATCGAAATTTGCTGAAAGTTACATTAGGTCTTAATTCTGCCAATATAAAATTAATCCACCATTAAACACTTAGTGCATTGCAGTAACGTCCATTTAACAGGATTGGTATATAATGTCCCGTTAAGGTTAATTTTCAATCTGTCAAAATTGTCATTAGCTTCGTTTTCCGTTGCAAGAAACTTTAAACGCACTCTATTTTGACACTTCATTTGTAAAGTTTTAAAGGTGGATAATTAGTTCATTAGCCGTCCATTAGGGTAGCATGAGACATTGTTCATTTTACTTTTTTTTTCTATAATGAAAAATGGTCAATATTTTATATCTAATTCGATTCTGGAATTCATTTTTTATTACTTTTTGCGACTATACTCTATATCAATAGTTATTATATCAGATAGAATGTAAGATGTATGTGCTATAGACATCGCTTTTTAAATTATTACTCTGTAATATAGACGTATCTTAGACATATATTCTGTTTTTGATCTTTAATCATTATGCATATACTTTTAAGTTAATATCATTGAAGTTTAATCCTTATTTATATTGTAAATACAAAATAGAGTTTGTTTTTTGTAACGCTATCCCGCCCTGACTACTCAATTGATCAGCATGAAAGTTCGCATACACGCAACACGTCACTCACATCTGACTGACAAATCAAAACTAAATGCGTTTTATTTTAATAGAACTACAACAAACACTTGTAAAAATGTACAGAACAAAACGCAATTCATTCATTCGTTTTATAATCAGTCACTCTTTCTCCCTAATGATTTAATATGTTAATGAAAACTTAAAGGATCATACAAACTATTACGCAATACTCTTTAAACTAATGACA
This sequence comes from Antheraea assamensis, assembly GCA_035772565.1. NCBI lineage: Eukaryota > Metazoa > Arthropoda > Insecta > Lepidoptera > Saturniidae > Antheraea > Antheraea assamensis. The sequence goes on along the minus strand of JAQQSE010000064.1, from coordinate 5,728,762 downwards.
GTGTTAATTTAAATGAAACATTAACAAATGGAGTGCCAATGACGACTTTATTGCATCTAACTGATAGTATTTTAAATTTAATGATAATATTTATTAAATCTAGTTTTATAAAACTTGTTTTCCCTAATTATATGTCATAACTATTACAATGCTTCAATATAAAATGGTGGAGGCTATTAAAATATTGGTATGAAATCAAACTGCATCATGGAATAACAAAGAAAATCTTTGTACTTATGCAGCTTTTTCCAGCCTAATTTTCTACGCCAGCCTACAAAGAGATTATATTATAAAGATCACTAGCTTTTCCCCGTGGCTTCACTTGCGTTAATGTACTGAAAGGTATTTCTCTGTCGTTCAGGAATGGTATTTTTTTCTGGATGAGAGATGTCCTGTCCTTTTTTGTACCTCTGAAAACGTTCAAGCCAAAATTAATGGCGATACATTAATTGACTAATGAAAGTGTAACAAGCAAACTCACATTTGTTTCTTTAGTATTAGGTTGGGAATGTTTTTTACCGGGAATTTGCTGTGTTATGTAGCGGTTTCTAATGTCTATTCGTAATGTCTATTGTGTAATAGAGCTTGGTTGTTTTGTAAAAACAATTAGAAATAGCGTGAAAAATGTATTCCAGATGTCACAAAAACCTCCTGAATAATTATTTGAAAAAGTTCACTGTTTTGTTGAAATGTTAAAGTCATTACAATATATTTTGTAAAATGTAGTGCTTACCCAACTTAATAATAGCAGTAATAATTGTTAATAATGAGAATTGGTTGCCAAAGTAGAAAAAAAGAGTACTTCAATTCTCATAAGTATAAAAATAACCTTGTGCACCTCATTCCCGATTTTGTGTAAATTTTAGTAATTATGACTTTTATGGTAATTATGTCCACGAATTTCGTTCAGGTCAAAGAACTCTGTACTAATAATGCATTCAGTTTTTATATAGAATTTCCACTGTATAAATACATACAGATAGAAAAACGTACGAAGCCCTCGGATACTATAAATAACTGAGCCCGACCCACGCTTATTACTATAAAAGGTTTCTTATTCTACTTCAAGGCTGCGAGTTGTCTTCTCAGAAAACATTTATTTGTCACATTTATAAGTAACTTGACATTATTAAAGTAACAAAATGTCTGCTTCGATAAATATAAATGTAAAAACAGTTTGAGTGAAAGTTAATAATTTGTTTATACTGTATGTAATGAAAATACAGCCGTTTTGAGGCTTTAAACGTATTTGCATAGTATTATTTCATAGACAACTCTCTGATATTTATTTTTTGGATTAGATTGAGCCTTTGCATTTTTTTACCTAACGAAGCGGGCAGGAATCCGCCAGTTACTCTTATATAAATGGACGTGTTATATTTGAGATCGATAAACTCGAATGTCCTTTGACCGCAAAATGTTTCTGTGGACGTTTTCCTTTGAAAAAATCTATTTTCACATCTATCGATTTTCGCGTTTATAACGAGAATTCAAGTTCACTCAGTATTTTTATAACAATAATTAGATAAATAATCCTTCGAGTTATTTTGAAGTAATTTAACTGCCTATTCACTGTGGGATCATTTCCCTTATTTTTAGCTACGTGTTTTAATAATAAGAATTATGGAGTTTTTGACGGGATCTTGGTCTGTCATGTAGTGGCTTTTATATTTTATTCATAATCTTGTGTTATTAGACTCCATATTTTGTAATATTGGGGGTGTTTTACGTAATATAGTTCGGTTGTTATGCACAAGTGAAGTGGATGGGAAATAATACCACGGAGCATGCATTCTGAGATGCCACCAAAACTCCATGGAAAGTTCTAACAAGGAAACCACCATCTTCTTAGAACATTATAATTATCACAAGACACTTACTTGGTAAAATCTTGTTACTTGATGCTGGCTAGTGCACAAACCGTGACAGGACCAAAAAAATAAAGAAGAAGAATACGAATTATGTTATTTTATAATAAGAACATATTTTTAGGAACACACTAAAAGATAAATCTATTTCTGGTTTTGAGTTCAATTTAGTCGTATCAAATTGTATAGGTCTCTTAATCTTAAAGCTGCTTTAAAGATTTATATCTCACAAGTTTTTCCTTGCGGCTTTACTTTTATTGTAGATTTGAGGTATTCCTTTGCAGTAGTAATTTTTTGTGAATAAAAGGTACGCTCCGTCCTTTTCTGTCGCCTGATAACATGTATGTAAAATTTATATTCTTTTATTTTATTTCTAGTTACGACGTGAAAACGTAAAATACAAACAAATAAGCCCAATTTCGCATTTATGATATTACTTAGGATTTAAAGTTTTGTTTGTTTGTTGGTTGCAAATTGTCTTGACTATAAACCTGGATTTTGAATGACGAACCGATCGGAAGTAAATTGCTCGTGTGCCAGTAAACAGTAGTCCAACTTGCTTCTTGTCCTATTGACCTACATTTCCGCCCTTGAATCTCCCTACGTCGCGTCCCTGCGAAACGTTCGTTCCAGTACGTCATAAACGCTCACTGCTGCCACGATTATCTTGTAACAGTATTGTTATGCTCCTTAACAGCTTGCAACTATGTGTTAACGATCCGATTAATTTGTAACGTCTCTCGTTATGGCTATTGGCAATATTTGACTGCTTTATATTAATTTTTAAGTAATGATGATATGCCATTGATAATGTGTTCAAATACCGCGTTGATCGACTTTAATTCGAATCTTGCAATGAAGGAGAGCTTTTGGTAATGGAAAACATGAAACCCTTGCTTGGTGGTAGAGCTTTTTCTGAAACCCGCCTAATTAGCTATTACGGTCACAAAGTTGAAAAACTTGTCGCCAAGCAATTACAGTTCTGTTTTCACTACACACCTGAGAGGCATTTCTTTTCTAGGTTTTGTATGTTACCATCTTAAACCATTTTGTCAGTTTGAGTATAAAGTATATAACAAAACAAAAAGTACAACTTACATTACATTTTCAATAAACACATTTTTGGATTGGTTTTACTGCGATAAGAGAATAAAGAAAATATATATGTTAAGGTAGTTTGCATAGTGAAGAATGGTGTTCAATTGACAAAACAATGATGTAGTTATTATATTAACCCGATGGTATAACAAAAGACAGTTCAGCAAGAGCCACGGTCTTCTAAAGATGAGTAATATGATGGTTGCGGGTGTCATGTTGGCTTTTTTTTCTTAGTGGCTATCTAGTCGTGCTTCATAACGGATTCTGAGTTAGCATTTTTACTGGTATATTACATCTGAAAAACCTGTATATTTTTTCTCAACGCAAACTACCTTCTAGTTAGGTAAAACTAAGTACCGTTGATCGTTTTAAAAAACGAGGTAGTGTATATATTTATGACCTCTGCTTTATGTTATTGGAAAAGTAATCTAATCAAAGTGTTCTTGTGCTAAACGAATTTTCCAATTGGCTGTGTATTGTTCATGCCCACTTTCTAAACCAATGGCCCGACATAATTAAATTACTGCGAAGATGTCTAAGTCTGACAGATTTATATTGGTATAAATAAATACATACATAATACACTGCCTACATAATAAAACAACAAATATACTTAAATTTTAATTGAATATTTCAATGTTAATATTTGTAACCCAATATAAAATGTTTTAATATTACACGTGGATTGGAAACATCGCAATTCACGGCGTTCTATTCGCTTACGCTCTGTGCACAGTACACATCAATGAAATAAATTATTAAACAAAACGAGTTTGAATCACTTTTGCCAATATTAAGCCATTCTTCATAACCAGCGCGTAAATTAAATATTACACGTAACGTAGTTCAGAATTCGGTAGTCGGAATTTTTTTTGCGAAGTAACGTAGGTCACTTTTGAAAACTACCGGGGTGATTTTGATTTGGCTATCCATCGAAATTATTATTTAGTTGGGCAAAATGCCAAAGTCTTACCCTTAGCGACAGTTGAGATAAATTATCAAAAGTAAATTGAATTCGTTCAAGCAATTTCTTTTCATCTTTTAAAGAAGAATTTTTAGCGTTCGCAACTGTTGCATGAACCACCAGAATTGTATCTTTTTAATAGAATTTTATTTTTCGTATTTATATATGTTACCTATTGCATTTATTCTTATAGTTTATATAAATCATCATGCCCCAATTGTTTATTTCGTGTCTATGATTCTTTCAATATTTTTTTGTTTTCTCTGATATTCAAACTAAACCTTTTTCCAAATTAAAGTGTAACCCATCTTTTTAAACTAAAACTTTTTTTACATCGTCTCATTATTTTACGTACATCTATCGCATGGCGCATTACGGCCTTCCTTATTCTATCACATGTCGCACTACAGCCGGCCGCGGAGTAGGGGTAGAGTGAAAGGCGCTCGGCAGAGCAGCCAAGGCCAATATAGCGACGCCCATGGCTCAATTCAACAGCTTCACTTGCATCGTAGTTTCATGAAACCACCAATTATTTTTCTTACTTAAGTCCTTTGTAATTATACGATTTGTTAGTTAACTAACAAAAGGTGATTCAGTATCAAATCGCCCACACCACCTTCTCTCAATTCTCACTGTGAATAAATAAATGCGTTTCATGTCAAATTTAGTACGGCATAATCACAAAAAAATTACCGTGAAAAATGGTTAAATATGACGAAAATGTATAAAACTCATAACAAGGGTTTTAATAACATATTATTAGCTTTTACCAATTTCATATGTAATAAAATTACAAGAATTAAAAGAAAGTTTTATCGTTTTACCACAATCTCACCTGATGTTAAATTACGATGTGATCTAAGATGATAAGCACGATAAACCTAAAGGGGTAACGAACGGCTTTTAAATGCAACTGCCGGAATATGCATATAGGTGCTTAGCAACAGATTTTCAAATTGAGGATGGTGCTTAGTTAATCGCGCTTAGAAAAAGCCTTATCATCTTTTTTTAAATAATGTTGATGTAATATATCTTGTATATGTATATATATAAGTATCTTCACCATTTTTCTCCTGTTGAGATTATTAATTTGCTATTTAAAATAAAAAAAAAACATTATAAGAAACAAACCTAGATGAGGATATGGTTAAATGTTAATTAATAACGTGACGTAGAATTGACAATCTTATAAGTGCTGTAAATCAATAAAAAATACTATAATAACACTAACAGCTCACGGTGAAGGAAAATATTGTGAGGAAAGTTAAACCTGAGAAATATTCATGCAGCACCACAGTATGTGAGAAAATATAGAACTATTTCCCAGAGTTTGAAATCGCCAATACGTCGTGGGCTGGCGTGGTAATTATGTCCATACCTTCCTTCGAGTAGAGGCCTATGGCTCTGCAGTGGGTCTCTTAAAGGCTGATAATGATAATAATGTCTATAATATGTGCTTGAAATATGAAATGTAAAATCCATGTATGATATATATCGCGTGTTTTTATCGATGTATTATTCCATTTACAAAAAGTGTAAATAGAACGATATATAGACAAAGTATATCTAAATATACTGAGTATTTTGTGTTGTTTATGGTTAAAACTTCAGTTTATTACTCCTTACGGGCCTGTGTACCCAGGTGTTGCATTTACGAATGGTTTAAGATTCGTGGACTTAAACTTACTTGGTATAATAAATGTCAAAGCTACGGATAAATTATTATGACATTATTTTAAACAAATGGGTGTACTCGAGGGTTTTCAAATATATTGTAATTGAAAAGAAAAACTCTTGAAAATGATTATATGATGTAAATATTACTCAACTATTTTTTAAATGAATTGCTATTGTTTCTCTGTATTTTTATTTAAAGCTTAAGAAATTGTTTGTTTCAACGCAATAATCTTAGTAATTATCAGTCATATTTTATAAATTGTACAGCTCGTTTTATTTTTGTTTTCAAACTGACATTCCCCATTTGGCCCTTTTGGCTTCTACAGATTCACCGGTCTACTAAGGGGAGCGCTTATGGCACTCACCCGATTTGTTTAGGCGATCAGCGCAAAGGTATACGGTGCCTCTCGGCTTGAACTGTCGCCGAGTTTCCCGATCTGACTAAGCTAATCTAAGCTAAGTTTAACTATCTATTTTGGGGTCAAGTCGGGATGACATAATTGTACCTCGGAACCGCAGGGGGTGGACCTACAGGCGAATACAGTTCCCTCGTGGAGCCTTCGTCTGCCTCCTAAGACCGTCAGTGCGTGGTGAAGAGCCACATCCTATACGAGGTGACCCTGTCTAGCAGAACGCTACGGATCTCTACGGATCTAGGCTAGAGAGCTGATAAACACTCCTGGGGCTCGGTTTCAGAACTGGGTCGGGGCGTATACCCCGGCAGACGGCGCCCCTCGCAGTACCCCTCTGCTTATCAGAGGGGACAGGGGATGGGGTAAAGACGGGCCTGCTTCGGTTCGCCCGTCAGAGAGTGGAGGGAGAAAACCTCCTTGAAAAGTTACCGTGGGAGAAAACCACGTAAAAAAGTTACGGAGGCTAGTGCCTTCGGGCGGCGGGAAGGAGGAAACCTCGGTAAAAAGTCACCGTGGGAGAAAACCACGTTAAAAAGTTACGGGTGTTGAGAAGATAACCTCGTTAAAAAACAGACGGGAGGCCTTCGGGCGGAGGGAGGTAGAAAACCTCGTTAAAAAGTTACCGTGGGAGGAAACCACGTTAAAAATTGACAGATGGATGGCCTTCGGGCGGAGGGAGAGGGAGAAAACCTCGTTAAAAAATCACCGTGGTAGAAAACCACGTAAAAAACTAACAGTTGGTAGTGGTTGAAGGGGTGACCCCTTGACTGCCAAAGCGGAACAAGGAGAGAAGGGGCTGGGGACCTGACTTTCCATTGCACATTGGTTCGGTAGACGGATAGGCAGCTTGACCGGGCTGTCGTCACGGTCAGGGCGTTCGCGCTGGGCCTTGTCGCCGGGGTGGCATGGTGCTTGCTTGTTCGATTCTGTGCCACTCGATAGCGCGGCAGACGGTATCTTGTGGGTTTTTTTAGTCAGTAAGAGTCTGACACCCCACAGCTCCCCAGGGCTGTGGGTGTCCAATGAAGGATTTCTTCCCACATTAAAAAAACTATCTATTTTATACATATAAGAATTAGTGAAAAATACATGTATAACCATGTATGTTTCATGAATGCATACGTGTATTTTGTATCTGACTACAAAGTTGTGTGATCTATTTCAGTTCGAAAAGGTAAACTAAGATGTCATCGGTGGGGAGTTAGAAGGAACACCGCGAATGACGTCACGGCGAACGCACTCTTCCTCGAGTGTGTGGGTAAAGAAGGGGAGTTTTCGCTCCCGGAGGTATTTGTTGAGCTTGCGATGCTCATCGGAGGGGGGGGGGGCACACTCTAATAGAAATACCGGCAACGGTGTTGACGGCGGAAGTGTAGTAGATCTGTTTGGACGTAATGTTCCTAGAGACTTCTATCCAACGGGCATTGTCACAGAAGGTGACAGGGGGCGGAGGCTTGGCTTCTTAGCTGCGATTGCGGGTTCTGCAGTCGGAGCTTTAGCTGAAGTCGGGACAGAGGGCACAGGAGAGGCTCGAGGTACGTGCGCGCCACCTACATTCGACTGTTTTGGGACGGAAGATACAGCTGCCGAGTCGCTGTCGGACGGATTCGCGGCGTGTGTGCGATTAACGCAGCGCGTGACGATTTGAAAACCGTCGTTATCGGCGGACGCGGGAGCGGAATCGTGGTCCATATCGGAACCTTCGAGATCATCGTCGGAGTCGCGGTCGGATAAAATCTCGAACGGATTATCTGTAAAACAGCGGGATACTTTGCGACCGCAATTACCGGGCGCGAAAGTGCGTTTGAACCTATGGTACTCGGAAACTAGCAGCGGATTTCCTTGACTCGCGAACATATGGAACCTAATGAGGTCTCCGATCTGGTTGACATCGTCGAGAGCCTGAGGGGTCTGCGGGTCACGCGAGGTGGCGAGGGTGGACATGATTAACCTCTCTGCCTCCTGAAGGGCAGGGAGTGCACCTGTTTAAAATTTAACGGGCAATCCGTGGCCGGGCCAAAAGGAGCTGTGGGCGATGTGCAATATCTCACAGAGAACCTACGTAGCCTAGGAGGAGGTCCCTAGCACTTCGGTTTCTAATTTCTTCGTATGTTGCATACCTCGCGGCATGAAGAACGATGAGCTGCATGGCACACGACGCGCTGCACGGCGACTCGACGCATTACACAGAGTGTGCTCGGCTCGCACCGAAAAGTGTGGCTTAATTGGTGCACTAGTAGAGGTGCACTGTCGCTCTGAAAAGAGCGTGTCGATTGACAATAGCCAAACGAATACATAGTACTACCGAAGACTCACGAAAATATCCGATAACTGCGCACGAGTTATCAAACGATCGCAAACCGTCAGAGCTGTGTGAGAGCGCACGTGTGCACTCGACCCCTGCTCGGACGGGACTTCTTTTCATGACAGTATCTGTATGGCTGGTATAATGAAGATTACCTAATATCATGCTACGACACTTAATACAAATGCAGGTTAGGAAGTATGCTAAGAGAAAACGAAGTAATAGTGCGAGTGGACCCAGTAAAGCCTTGTGGAATATCGGGGGCTAAGACCAGTTTCACCGCCCGATAAGAATAGGATACTACAGAACAGGGCCGAATTATGAATGCCTATACAAACTAAGTCTATTCCGCGCAATACAAGCCTGTAGTTGGTACCCTTCACGATAATTATGCTTTATTGTAGATTTATTTTAGCTTACTTAAGTGCATTAAAAGTAAATCAAAACTAAAAAATAGTAGCTTATCGTAAATCTAATATTTTATGAAAGATAAAAAGCGTATTTTTAATTACCATATTCATGCCTTAAAAATACGTAAATATCAACTTGCGGTGAAAATGAATGAAAGCTAGATGGAATGTACGTAGAAATTTATTGGTTGCCCTATTTGTATACAATACATTTTTATATTATATGAAATAGCAAAGAGGCGAGTAGTTCACCTGATGTTGTGCATCACTACGAGTAATGTTAATCCAGAACTTATTGCCTCTGACTTACAGCCAAAAATACCACAGTATAAAAACAGTAATAACACTCGAGAGTCATGGGGGTGCTGATGTCAATGTTGTTGCAAAAACTATAGTTTTTAGTGATAGGATAGGTAGGGGTATAGGTTTTATGTTGGCACAGTCATTAAGCCACAACATGATTAATTATTGTTTCATGTTGCCTGGTGCCACATATAATCAAATAATTGAGAAAATCTTGAACACAGACTTAGACAACCAATGCAATACTGTAATATTAGTAGAGGCTAGTTCTAATATAAAAAAGGTTGATTTATATAAGACATCAGAGAAACTGTTACAGTTAAATACTTCTTTATACAATTTGACATGCCGTCATAGTGACAGATTGTTATTTTTTGATATTAATACATTTATTAATATCTTTACAATAACGCGGGAAAGTATGTACCTTCCCAAAAAGTATAAACGCATACCTACATTGATAGCTTATAACATAAATAGGTTAAGTGACACAGCGGTATCAACTATTTCACCTAATGATACTGCGATTACATACTTAAACTAGTAGAAAAGACAAAGGAGCAGTGTAATACCAGATTATACCACCAAAATATTAATCGCTTCTCCGGAAAGATATAAGATATAGACTTATTATTAAATAGAGAGAGACTAGATATATTATGTTTTACAGAAACATGGCTTAAATCGAATAAGATGCTATTTTATGTACCTCATTTTTCGGTTGCTAGTGTATTTAATAGAACAATCATGTTTGGTGGTGGTTGTATTATTTTATTCAAAAATAATTTAAAATATAAAGATAGAAAAGATATATGTAGTCTCTCAATATACCATATTTGTGAAGCGGCTTGTGCAGAGATGGATAAATTTATTATTCTCTGTGTCTATAGACCTCCATCATCAAGTATTTACCAATTCTTACAAAAAATGGAGAAAACTCTAATAAGAATATTTAAGAATAGTAACAAGCGAGTTCTAGTCTGTGGTGACTTCAATATAGATATTTTAAGTACGTCGCCAAAGGTCACTATGTGCACATCGTTATTTAGGTCATTTAATCTGGATCCTCTTTTTAATGAGCCAACAAGATGTACGTCTCATACTGCATCTTCTATAGATAATATCTTTACTGACTTCAAGACCATTCGCGGTAGTATTATTACTGGGATACGGTCTGATCACAAAGGACTCCTTGTTAAAATAAATTGTGATAAACTTAGCGGTGTCTATAAAAAAAAAACTAGACTTATATAAAAAAAAAGATTAGGACTTTTAAATCATAATATTGTACACCATTTATCTTTCAAGACTTTTAATAAAATTAATAATGGTGACTACAAAAGCTTATTTAATATCATACACTCTGAATTTAGTAAACATTGCCCAAGAAAGATTATTAGTGTAAGGAAAAAAACTAATTTTAGTGAATGGGCAACTACAGACATTAAAAAAGTAGCGATCGATTGTATGAGCTCTATTATAAGAGATCACTAACAAATAGTGAATCTTTTCAAGCTTATGTTAGTGGTTATTCTAAAGTTTTTAAACGTCTTTGTGTAGCTGCCAAAGCAAAATTTGTAGCAAACAAAATTCTCGAGTCTAGAAATAAGACCAAAACTGTCTGGCATATAATAAATAAAGAATTAGGAAAAAATAAAATAAATGATAATTCACTTAATCTAAATGTCGACGGAGTACATATTTCAAACAGTTCAGAGGTAGTAACTGGTTTTCAAGATAATTTCACTAATATACCTTTACAAGTAACTAAGAATATAACATCATCAGCCCAGGGTGCTGAAAAATATGAGTGCACCTATAAACACAAAATTTAATTTCTCGTATATTAGTGCAGGTGAAATAGTAAGGGCTTTTAAACAATTAAATTTTAAACACACCGAAGACATATGGGGAATGTCAGTAATAGTAGTTCAGTCCATAATTGTCACTGTTTTACCACATTTGGCTAATATATTTAATCAGAGTATAGCAGAAGGTACTTTCCCTAATTTAATGAAAGTAAGCAAAGTGGTTCCTTTATTTAAATCAGGCTGCAGAAGTAATCATGAAAATTATAGACCTATTTCTGTACTTCCATCATTAAGCAAAGTTTTTGAAAAGATTATGCTCTCACAGTTAGTAGAATATTTCAATGTGCATAAGTTTCTGGATGGTCGACAATTTGGTTTCACGAAAACAAAATCAATTACTGACGTTGGTGTAACGCTGGTAAGTCATATATTGGGGGCCTGGGAGGATACGTGGGATGCAATTGGTGTATTCTGCGATCTATCTAACTCCTTCGATTGCGTTGACCATAGCCCGCTTATTCTTAAATTAAAATACTATAGTGTTTGTGGATCTTTTCTCGGCCTTCTAGTTTCTTATTTAAAAGATTGCTGTCAAAAGGTTAGTACGTGGGGTAACCTCTGCGGGATCGTTTCCGCGATTTGGCGTTCCACAGGGCTCTATTTTAGGGCCGTTTTTATTCTTGATATATATATAAATGATCTACCGCTAATGGTTAATAATTGTGCTGACATGGTGCTTTTTACAGATGATACTTCACTTATATTTAAAGTAAAAGGGATAGATTCAGAGGCTTGGCATTTGAATAATAAGTTAAATGAAATTTGTCATTGGTTTGCGTTAAATAACCTGTTGCTAAATAGAGATAAAACGAATTGTATAAGATTTACTGTACCTAATGTTCTTCAGGTTAATAGTAGAATCAAGATCGAAGGGGATTTGGTAGCATTAGTTACCAATACTGTATTCTTGGGTATCACACTTTATTCTAAATTACAATGGGGTCCGCATATAAAAAATTGGCTGTCAGATTAAGTTCTGTTGCATTCGCAGTACGTAAGATTCGCCAGCTTACAGATATTGCCACAGCAAGATTAGTCTGCTTCGCTTACTTCCATAGCTTAATGTCCCGTGGTATTTTGCTGTAGGGGACAGCAGCTGAGGTAGACACCATATTTTTATTACAAAAACAGGCAGTTCGAGCAATATACAATATGGGACCTCGCGAATCATTAAAGCCTAACACGTTTCTAAGACGTTTCCTCAAACCTTACTCCACTCCACTCAACCTCAGTCAAGGAAATCGGTATTCTCAGTGGTAAAAAAACGCCTCCACTTGACGCCCCTCGAAATTTTTTCTCATTCGAGGTGAGGAAACCACTCTATGAAACTCAAGGTACCTTGGGGCCTTTTTTTTTTTTTTTTTTTTTTTTTTTTTTAAGAGGGGAAAATCCTGCATTGGATACCCTCACACTGCCGGGGGACAGCGTGAGGGTTATGTTGGACTCTTACCAACTAAAAACCCCTCTGCCGCTCAGCGCGTATATGTGTGCCGAAGTTGAGGGATCGCTGAAGCATTCACCTCTAAACTTCGGGCACGCGCTTGGGTCAAACCGTGGATGTTAAACGGTGACCCCCTTCTCTTTAGGAAGCCATTCTTCCTAAGCTCCTCTCAGTGGAGCAGCAGCTAAAGCCGTGCCCTTTCCGCACGGGGCCTTCCTTTACGGCAACGAGCGCCCCCGCGCTCGTCACCTGAAGGCGTGTCACGGAGGCATCTGGTGGGACAACAGTCCGCCCCTCCTCCTGCGACGACCTGTTCTCCGTCGACGCACCAACGGAGCTTCAGGGTCCATCTCCCTCTGCCTCTCGGCATCCTCTATCTGCCGAAGCACTTCCTCACAGAAAGACTGCATAGCGCACCATGATCTCTCACTGCCGACCATGGACTGCATCAAGTCCGGCAAGGAGAGGTCACAGCGCACTACTGCAGCCAACTCCACACGCTCGTCAGCCCAAGCCGGGCATTCTCTCAGTGTATGAAGCACTGTATCTTCTTCCTCGTCGCAATGGTGGCATTTTGGAGTTAGCTCCCTCCCGGTTGTCTGGTGCAAGTACTTCCCAAAACAGCCGTGGCCGGTCAGTATTTGCACCAGCCGGAAGGTGAGCGCTCCGTGCGACCTATCCAACCATTCCGTCAGAATTGGACGAATCGCGTTAACGGTCCAAATCCCAGTGGTGGCCGTCTCAAGGTTCTCTCTCCACGCCAGAACGACCACGTGACGCCAGAAAGCCCTCTGTGCCTCTAATTCCCTGGGTGCGATGGAAACACCCTGGGCTACCTTCTCGGCACGCCAGCGATATAGTGCCGCATGTGCTCGACTCACTAGATGCCATGGCGGGGAGCACGCCAGCAGGCACGCCGCCTCGTACGATACGGTACGGTAACCGCGTATCACCCTGACGGCCATCACCCTGTGCAGCCTCCGCAACACAGCGGAGTTGACAGCCGTCAGGGCTTCGTGCCACACTGGGGCTCCGTACAGCGCCATGGACATCACCACCCCCATATAGAGTGATCGGCAGCCGGCACTAGCGCCTCCGAGATTCGGCAAGAGACTGGCCAGGGCAGAAGCACTCCTCATCACTTTGGTTGACATTTGGCGAAAATGTTCACCAAATGTCCACCGGGCGTCCAGGATCAAGCCCAGGTACTTGAGGGTTTGCCTGACCTCAATCCGTACTCCTCCGATTACCAGGTGTGTGCCTGCCGGAGGCGCTCTACGCGAGAAGCATATGGCCTCGGTCTTGTTTAGCGCCACCTCCAGACCCAGCATCCTGATGCGCGACACCACTTGTGCCACGCTCGCCGTGGCCAGGCGTACGGCATCTCTGACCTTGTTTCCTCGAGCCGTCACGAGCGTGTCGTCTGCATAGCAGGTGACCGCCGCACCGGGCAAGAGGGAGCCTCGCAGCACCCAGTCGTACCCGATGTTCCACAGGAGCGGACCAAGAACCGACCCCTGTGGAACACCGCACGACATCTCCCTCTGGTGGGTGCTGGAGCCTTGCCCGGCGCACACGACACACCTGCCCTGCAGGTAGGATCCGACTATATTGCGCAGATATTGAGGCATACGGTGGTACCTCATACCCTCCATGATACATTCCCAGGGTAGGGTGTTGAAAGCGTTCGCTATGTCGAGAGACACAGCCAACAGCACCCCACCCTGGGAGACCGCTTCTTCCGAGAGGGCCTTGACGCGAAGGATCGCATCGATCGTGGAACGACCCTCTCGGAAGCCGTACTGCACATCTGAGAGGTCGGGCCCTACACTCGCCATGTGCTTCAGCAACCTCTGCGAGACGACACGCTCGAACAGCTTGCTGGCCTCATCGAGGAGAACGATGGGCCTATAAGCCGATGGGGAATCCACCGGGCGACCATCTTTCCTCAGCAGGACAAGCCGTCCTCTCTTCCACTGAGCGGGGAACTGGCCAGACTGCAGACAGGCCGAGAACAGCCTCCTGAGTCGACCCCCTAGTGCATCCATCGCTAGGACCCAGGCGCGGCCTGGGACTCCATCCGGGCCAGGAGCAGTGTTCTTGGCCTTCAATCGACCTACAGCCGTGTCCATCTCCGCCTCAGTGACGGCAGGTGTTATGCCGTCATCCCACGGTATCAGTGGAGCCCTGAATGGAGGTGTACACTCCGTGCCTTGAGGAAACAAAGCAGATACAATCTCCTCCAAGAGCTGCGGCTGGAGACTCTGTGTGACCGGGGGAGCCCAGGGGCGTAAAGAGCCCAACACCATGCGGTAGGGGCGTCCCCACGGATCACCGTCCAGAGTCTCCAGGAGGTCCTCCCTCGCCCGAGCCTTGGCTGTCCTGACTGCTATCTGCAGTGTTTTCTTGGCCTCCCTGTATGCGGTGTATAGCTCCGCCTCGACAGCAGCATCGCGTCCTCGACGCCGCCTGCGATGCCTGGCGTACAGGCGCCTCTTCGCTATGCACAAAATTCGAAGCTGTGCAATCTCCGAGCTCCACCAATAGACTTGCCGCTTCGGCGGCTGGGGCCGGGCCCGAGGCATTGCAGCATCGCACACACGGGTCATGTTATCCCGGAACCAGCTCACCTCCGCGGCAACGTCCACCGGCTCATCCGATAGCGCCGGCCAAGATGCCACTATCGAGGCTTCCACCAAGATCTTCTCCTTTATTTTCTTTAGAGCCCATTTGGGCGCCAGAGTCAAGTCCGAGGGTTGTGCTGGGGTCGGTGGAGAGAGACAGAGATCAAACCTTATGTACAGGTGGTCGGACATAGTCTCTGTCTCTTCCACGACTCTCCAGTTCTGAATTCTCGTGGCGACAACAGGGGTGGCGAAAGTGATATCCACAATGGATCCTCCCCGTTGTCGCACACAGGTGTTGGTCGAGCCTCTATTGATGATAGAGAGGCCGACAATCGTTGACCACTCCAGTAGAGTCGTGCCCCGTACGTTAGTGACGGGGGATCCCCACGCCGACGCCTTGGCGTTAAAATCCCCCGCCACCAGAATGGGACACGGCTGAGTCCGTTCAATGAAGTCTCCCAGATCGTCAAGAAAACTTTCGAATTCTGAGAGACTTCTATTGGGGGAAAAATACACCCCAATCACCATCAAGTCGCCCCACAGGCCTGCGACGAAACCAGTGCCTACCTTCTTGGGGATAAGGATCTGAGATCCCACCGACGTGGAGGTAACAATGGCCACCGTGCCCGACGCGTCACCAACCCAGTTACCCCTAGTGGGAACGTAGTAGGGCTCGGAGACCACCGCCACCCCGATCAACCACTCGGCCATGGTCTGGAGCAAAAGGTCCTGAGCCACAGCCGAGTGATTGATGTTCGCCTGGAGGAATCTTTGAGCCATATTAATTAGGCGATTTCCATCTCCGACTCTCCCCCTGGCGCTGCGGCAGGGGCACTGGAAGCAACCTCAGCTGGGATCTTAGCGGCCTGATTCTTCCTAGCCGCTTTACCGCCTTTCTTAGGAGGTGGCTTACAGGATCTACTTCCCAGTCGGTGGTTAGCAGGCCTGTTGTTGTCCGCACACACCGAGCAATGTGGAGCAGCCGAACATTCGGTAGCTTTATGCCCCCTCTTACCGCAGCGGAAGCATTGCTCGCTGCGGTCGGTTCCCGCGGTGCACTGCTGTCTGACGTGCCCCGGCTCCATACACCTGAAGCATCTGAGGGACCTGGGCTGCAACAGAGTTGCTTGAACAGCCACCCAGCCCAGCAGAAGCCTCCGTTCCTGCGCCACTTTCTTAGCGGCCGCCACCGGACATCGCACCCAGACGGTGCTGGATCCGTGTGGAGCTCGGCGCAATTCACCTACTTTAATTTGCTCAGCAGAACAGCCGCCTTTAGTAGCCACTGCCGAAGCAACCTCCTCTTTGGTCGCAGAGTCGTCGAGCCCAGTGATCCGCAACTCTGCGCACTTACTGGGCCGAGTCACTTGGACCACTCCTTCCCCAATCGTTTCGGCGAAGATAGTCCTGAGCCTCACAGCCAGACGGTCCGCCTTTTCGGCGCTCTCTGCACCGGGCACCTCCAGCTTGCGTGCCCCGGTGGCTGTCTCCCTGAACTTGAGGAAGGGGATGTCGAGACTAGCCACATCCACTCTATCCTTGGCTACCGACACCACCTTCCTAAAGTCGACCCCGCTGTCTGATGCACCCGGCTGCAGAGTGAGCACCACCGCAGACGAACGTGGCACCACTAGCTTATCGGGGGTCATTTTTGAAGCCGGCTTTTTCGCCGGGGTCTCGTGCCTCTTCGTAGTCCGCTTCACTACCGTGGACCAGGAACCTTTCGCTACCGGCGCCGGGGCAGAGGGAGCACGCTGTTGTTGTGTGTGCGCCATTGCCTCCTTTGCCGCCAGTGACTTACTCTTTTTCTTCTTCCCCTTTTTCCTTCCCGCGGGGACATCAGGTGCAGGAGCTACGGAAGGCACTTCCACAGCAACAACGGCCGTCTGGGCCACCTTTTTGTCCGCCGCGAGAGGGGGGCGAAGCCGCTTTTCCGGCAGTAGCCTCTCCTGGAGAGCATCGAGCCTGGCGTTGACTATGTTGCCCACAGTGTGCAGCATTGTCTGCAGGGCCCGCTCCAGTTTCTCCTCCGTTACTACCGTGGAGGGTAGTTCTTCGGCGATTGTCTGCCGCCGCTGCGGCAGAGGAGGAAGCTCCTCCGTCGCCTTTCTCTTCCGGGGATGATGTGACTCCGGCTCCATGGGCACATCGACCAGAGTAGGTGTCGCAACCGGTGTGAGCCTTTCGGTGACCATCAACTCTCTGAAATTGGCCTTCAAGAGGTCGGCCTTAAGCTCCGCGACCTCCTTGCGGAGCCCGCTTAGCTCAGCCGCCAACCTAGCCTCGCGCTCCTTCGCCTCATTATAGGCCTCCTGTAGTCTCAGAACCTCATCAGAGACAGGACGTTGCGCAATAATCCTCATAGCGTTGGCTATAGAGGCCGCAGCTTCCTGGAGGGCGCCCCGAAATGGTCCCTTGAGGTTCCTCGACTTCTCAGCCACAGTCAGGATCACATCGACGTCACCCATGACTCTCTTCTTTAAGTCAGCCACAAGCTGCTTCTCCGAGCCTGAGGCATTTATTTTTTTAGTAGCACGATCGAGCCTGGCCCTTGCCGCAATATCTATCATATCCTCCTCCGCCTTGAGGAACAACTCCTCTCTCTTTAGGCGCAGCACTTCGGCTTTGGCCTTTGCCATATCCATATATTCCCCCGTATTAGCAGGGTGACCTCTTTTCCGGAAGCCAGTATTCGGCTTTTCTGCCTGTGCAGGACACTCCTCTGAGCCAGATTCCGCAGACAGACACACCTCCATGTCTGCATCTGCCACCGTATGGTAGAACTTGCTGACGTAGGGCGAGACACTACGCTCAACAGGTCCTACCGACACTAGGGTAGCTCCACTACCTCCACTAGAGACTGACAGTCTATCTAGTGAAGGTGTCCGTTCTAGTACCACCATTGGTACTGGCAATCCTTTGCCCCCCCCAGAGAACGCGGGGCTGCCTGAGCTGAGCTCAGGGAGGGATTCTCCGACGCCATGGGCGCCGGTACCCTCCTGGGGTAGTTTCTTTTTAAGAGTTGCCGGGTCCATCGTTACTACTTGATCGGTAGTCCGTAAGCACGCCAAATTCGTTTTTTCAGGGATATCTACATCCAAATCACTCGCTAAATCGGAAGCCATATTTCTCGCCAGGGTCGTCGTTGGTACGGTATCATGCAAAATTTTGCCCCCCCCAGAGAACGTGGGGCAGCCTGAGCCCGAAGGCCCAGGGAGGGATTCTCCCTTTCGGGTACCCTCCTGGGGTAGTAATCTGTTTAACTTTGCACTTTCCATCGTCTAAACATCACTACTCCTCCAGTTCGCGGTACGCCTGCCGGGACCGGTATAAACAACCGGCCCCGCCAGCCGCTGTCCAGAACTGGGCCGTTGGGGCTCAAAGTGAGCCCTCATCCGCCCCAGCCCGGTACTGGGGGTGCCGCTCACACACCACCCCCAGGAGCTTTTTACGGCCCTCCAGCCGGTCAGGAGTCAGCCGCCGGTCAACATGACCGACGTTGCCCAGGGTGCACCACGAGGAGGTCCCTGACATCGCACCCCAAGGTACCTTGGGGCCTACCTTAAGGAATACTCAAGGAAGATTTACGCCATTGTTTATTGTATTCATATGTTCACGGTTGGAAACAAGAGTTAATTATTATATTGTGATAGTTTTTCCAATGGATTTCCAATTATTTTGGAATTATTTGTATGAGAATTCATACGATTATCCTGAACCACGGTATTTACGAGATGCAGAAAGACCTATTGAAGTTTACAATAATGTAGAATTCCAAAGACGCTATCGTTTTAGGAAAGAAACAGTTTTAACAGCACACTACAACAAACATAAATAAAAGAACGAATGCGACGCGACACACCTCGAATAAAATAAAAAACAGATAATTGCCAACTTTCGAGTAACCATAGACGAAAAGATCAAAAAGTACGCTATAATCCATAATTCAATGACGTTTTACCTTGACCCAACCTCATTCGAGGATCCTCCAGATTACCTCAAGACAAGGTCGAGTTATAACTAAGAATACCGATTTTGAGGATTACTTGAGGTGATCTATAAAGTAGTCTCTGTTGAGTCAAGGTTGAGGAATTTTCAAGGTAACTTCTTAGAATACGGGTGCTAGTTTCAAGAATTCGGTATCTTAACTCTGCCTTCCCAATAAATTCTTGATAATTTAATGTATGTTCGCAAAAACTTTGAAAAGTTCGTAAAATACAGGCATGATCTAAAGATTAGAAAGTGTGACAAACTGGTCGTTCCATGTTTTAGACTCAGTAAAATCAGTAACAGTTTTTTGGGTTAGGTTTTATAACAAAGTCCCCAACCATATTACCGATTTGCCAGACTATAAGTTTAAGTGCCATGTTAAGCGGGGTTTGGTGTCAAAGGGCTATTATAGAGTGGATCAATATGTGAACGATGGTGATGTCTGGAATTGACTCCTTTCTGTGCATCCACTAAAACGATTTACTAAAAGATAAACCCGATCGAGTTCCTTGCCGGTTCTTCTCGATGACTGGGATGTTTTCCGAACCGGTGGTAGTTTTGACGTTCATAAGCGCCTTTTTAGGGCCTAAATTGAAAAAAGTATTTTTGATTTGATTTGATTTGACTACGGCCCATAATCATATTAAACCAACTTCGAAAGACTATATCCCTCAGTTACAATAAGTTGCAATTCCATAGAAATGAGTCGGAACGCTTCTTGATAAGCGCGTGCTGCCGATCACATCCTTAGGATCAAACACAGTCCCACAAACATTATTGTATATCGGTTAAAATACCTTGTTATTTCAAATAATAGTTACGAGTAAAGTTAGCAGCATCTTAAAACACAGTAGGGAACAGTTTCAATCAACCAGTAAATTAAATAGCATGTTTTATTAGAGTAATTACATTAGTGCGAATGTGATCGCAACAGAGTGGAGTGTGACCCCCGGCATGAGGTCGGGGGAGGCGGGCGAGGGCTCTGAGCTGGCGGAGTTCGGTGCGCGCTGGCCGCCGCCGTACTCCCACGGTTATGGTTGGACCCGCTCCGCTACGCCCCAGCACCCGCCCGCGCATCATCTCGCCAGGCATTCACGCTCGCAGCAGGTAGATTTCATCTTTTTCACTATTAATTGTTTATATTATTAAGATACTTTTTACTTATAACAAAAAGATGTAGGTCTTAGTTCAGCTAATATTTTGTGTAATAGTTCACAAAACATTAATTAACTATATACTACGGGTGCAGTGTAAGGGTGTAGCGTGCTGAGTGTTCTGGATCCTAATCCCATACAAAAGTTCTGAGATCAACACCACGGAGTTCTCTTTTTAAAAAAGAAAGAAATCTGTTAGTTAATGATTTAAAAAAAATTATGACGGTTTGCTTTTTACACATTACTAGCTAAAGTAATATTTACTATTTATACAAAGAGAGGACCAAATCCAGATCTGTTATTTAGGAATTTATATCTCTCAGTAAATAAGTATTTACAGAAACATTAAATATATGTTGTGGTTATAAGCAAAACATACCTTATTTAAACTAGTAGCCCGCGCCAAACGGTTTTTTTTTTGAACGTCTACACGTCTACACTGTTGACCTGGCAAAGCCTCTACAGTTTTACCGGACTACTCAAAGGTTTTATAAATCTGGTTCATACTACTTTACTAAGAAGTACTAGTAGAAAATTTTTCGACTGTATTTTTCTGTGTAATTACATGATAAGAATATGTATCGTTTCGGTAACTTTGGTAAGGCACAATGTAGCCTTAAAATATCCATCCATTTTATCGACGTTAACCTCAAGTTGAGTGAAGGCTTCTCTTCCACTAAATCTTACGGTTTTACGCGTCTCTCGTCCAGAGTAATCCGTCACCCTCGTTATGTCGAAGGACTATTACGTCACAGCGGGTATTCGTTTTTCCTCCACTCCGAAATCACTTTATCTTTAATATCTAGTTTTATGTTATAATACGTTCATCTATGTCGTAGTGGCTACAGGATAATCGGCAAAGTTACGAGGCGGAGGACGCGCGGGGAAGAGCGCGTGGCGGGGTCTACTATTCCCCGCCGGGTACTTCTTATACCATCATCGAGCGACCAGCTTCATCACACGGCCATCACGCGTCCTATTCGCAACACCATTACTCGGGCAAACTTTCCCGAGTGCCTTATCTAGGGTCGACAAATATTACGAATAATGCAGGTACTTGCATTGTCATGTTTATAAGAAGTGAATTAAAGTTGGTTAAAAATATAAAAAATGATAATAAAAAAAATTTGAATAGAATTCGGAGTACGGATAACTCAATGGTAGAACAATTTTGGGTCGCGTTATGAATAGAACCTATATTTGAATGCTATATATAATGAACCTGAACTTTCGTTGCAAGGAGAAGTTATGATACAATTATAAAGACGCAGTTGTTGTATTGTTGAATCGAGAGATCGCCATATTTCGTAATATTTTAGTACAAACAAAGTTTAAAAGTAAATAATCAAATGTGATATAATCAACCCACTCAAACTATATTAACTAAGTTGTATACAATGTTCTGTTGTCCGCTGGGCTATTTACCGCCTTCAAGTTGAAAATTTGTCTGTACTTATTATATATACCCGGAAGCAGCAGTTTAAACCCAGTTGCCTCTTTAGGTCTAAGAAATTATTAACTTCAACAACGGTGTCACTTAACCTCTGATTACATTGTAGTGCACTCCATTTCGTGTGTTTTTTTTTCATAAGTAATTCTGTTATAGCAGGAGCAACTAGCTTACGGAATAGCACAAATCATTTGGGCGCAACAAATGGCAAGAAACGTCCGATATCACCGGAGCAGGTGCTAAGACTGTTCGGGCAAGGAGGAGCCGCGGCATTGGGCAAGGCATTACCGCCGTCTCATCCTCCGGCGCCACTTCCAGCACCATTGCCTGCAAGAAGGCATTCACCTGCAAGCAGTCCAAGTAGTACAACACATCATGTAAGATCTTTTGAAAATTACCTAACAGTCAAATTTGTATTTTGTTATCAAATAAAACAAGCGATGGAAAATCATGAATGAGTGTTCAAAATATCTTAGATATCTATCGCAAATATCTTTCATTTTGGGAGTTTGTCTAATAACAGAGGTGAAGAATTTAATTCTCATTAGTGTTAAAATTTGATTCTCATTAGTGTTTGCCAACCTTATTACTATGTTATGGCTTAGTATGCTTAGTATTATCCGATATTTCTGACAAAAATGGATCGTATGATAATAAAGTCTTTATGTTCGGTCTGTTAAAAAAAACAAGAGATGTTTTGTTTCAGATTGTATATTTAATAACGTTTAATTTAAGCTTAAGCTGAGCTATTAATATTAAAGAAAAACTGTTATGGTAACAATAATTACACCAATGTAAAATGAGAAAAATAGTTGAATGGGCGGCGTGTGCAGGGGGTTAGCGGTGTAACGTAAATTATTTGAGAGCGAGGTCACATAAGTCGATACCACTACTATATTCATGACCCCAACGCCTGCTTGTTTAGGAACTGATAGAATGAACACGAGCGCACACTTATCCATCACTTCAGCTTAGAATGTTTTCAACTCGGTCTGGACAGTTCGATATGAAATGTTAAAGAAATATTTTCAAAGTAAATTAATTCCATAATTACTATATAATTTTGTTTGACAGGGTGTGTTCATACCAAGCCCATCATGTCACGGTTAGTAATAACAGCGAGTGTCACCCTAAACGGTAGTCGTAGGCATGACTCGACAGAGTTCAGGCCGTGTTCTAATAAAATTCTGTTAAATAATTTCATAGCTTTAAATGAAACATAAAACTGTTCTGTGAAACTTTTAACGATCGCTTTATAGTTCGTTAGCGTGACATTTTTGTTTGACCTAATTGAACACATTTTCCTTCATATTCCTTTATATTATGCAATGTAAAAAGTAGGAATAATTCAATTATACATTTGTATTGATCGAAATTGTTTACCGTCACCATTTCGTATTGCCATTGCTATGATTTGTTGAAACGTACGTACGTTTTTGTAATTTAGAACTTATTGTTATCAATATTTTTTAGTACATATGGGCTGGCTATTAAGAAAAAACCGCTAATAAAACGAGTCAATATCTACATGTTTATAAGAAATATTTTTGTTTGGCAATTTAAAATGAAAATTTAGAAAGCTAAATATTACTACAATAGTGCGTAATGTGCTTAAGTGCTGTTAAAATAATTAACACTGTGTGCTTAAATCGTCTTTCAAATTGGATTCCATCGAGAGTCATGAGGTAATATTGTTTATCTTACTTTTTATTACATTATTTATAACCAATATATTTAAGTATCTGTATACTAAACTTTATTGTTTCTGTTGGTTTCAATGTAAGACGGAATATATTTATTATTCTATTTAGGTTATTTTAAAATATTTATCGACGGTGGTAAGTTTTACTGACTAACGAGCTAGTAATAATATTTGTACATCGTTATTTCTTTTTTTAATACTATTTGTGTATTAGTCTTTTTACAGCAGATATTACATTTTCCAAAACTAATTTCGAGTATATGGAGTATTTATTTAAATTTAATTGTGGTAGCCTTCAATAGTAAATGATGTACCCTATTATATGTAATTAACTAATTTCGAAACTATAAATTGAATTTTAAAACTCGGGCTTTTTTTTTATTTTTATTTGATTAAAACTTATTTAACTGTACTTGTGACGGTAGTCCGCTTTCGTAGGTGGACCCAAAATAATGACTCAAAAGGAATAAGATTCATTGATATGGATTTTAGAGAGATGTGGAAGAATAGGTTAGACGATGAAAGGCGATTTGTGATTTTATATGGAAATAAAAAAGTTTTTACATAATTAACAGATATAAGACGATAAAATTACTAAACTACACTAAAAATGGTTTCCAGATTTTGTTTATTATCTTTTATTATCTTTCTAGGAGATAAGGTAAGACCTATATCTTTAAAATATTGAAATTTAAATCAACAATATGAATGAATGAATATGAGGAGATAATTAAATTCGAGCTGTTAGTTTGTATATTGTATATTCAGGAATGATTACTCCGTATAAACACTTGTTGATCTTCCATTTATGTCCATTTATAGAGTACTTAGGGAATATAATGAGAAGCTCTACGTAATATGTAAATTAAAATCCTCGTAAAGACGTGAACTTCAAAAAATAAGACTTTTATTGATAGATATATATATATATATAGATCCATATATGTATAGATTTGTTAATACAGTATTAATGACATTATTTTTCCAAAAGAGAATAAGAAAGTGAAACTGTAAATGGGTTGAGTTTTCTTAGAGTACAATGTATTTTTTTACGATATTTTGTATCATTCTGTATATGGTTCAACGCTTGGCAAAGACTTTAATTATCGTGAAATCAAGCGATATCGACCAAAAATCTTCGGTCCGTATGCGAACTCTTAGTCTTTCGGAATAATATCCCATTGACCTTTGCCGTTGGACAAATATGAATTTATTGTCGTAATAAATGGGTTTATGTAAAATACCAATAGTTTGACATATATAAAAATATTAATGACATCTGTTTGGACGTCCTAAAAGTATGTTTTTATTGTTACTTTGTTTTAAAATAATCAGGTGACAAAAAAAAACTTCCGCGAATCCTTGTGCGATGAGAAAAAAAATTTGCTTTACTTGTATATTGTAATATAATTTTATATAACACGAATTAAAATTCACTGACAAAGTAATTTTGAATATACTACACAATTTTAGCTTGTCGGTAATCGTGGTGGGTTCGTAGTAGTCGTAGCAATCGAGAAGCCGAGCTAAAGGCGCGGGACGAGGCGGCGCGGCGCGCGGCGGCATCCGTAGACACAGGGGCGCGTCGTCGGCTCGGTTCTCTAGCTTCTTTGATATGCTAAACGTTCGTATTTCGCCTCGAGAAACGTTACTTACGTAAAGGCGCTCGCGTTTTATTGCTACCAAACGCCGGGTCGAGAACAATTCTGAAGAAAACAATGTCATTGGCGCGTGCAAATAGTTCCTTGTAAATTCGTTTCCTCATTTTTTGTTCCCTCATTGTATCAAGCTGTGGCAAATTGTAAATGTATTGTAAAAAATATTTTATTTTTAAGTTTATATGTAGAACTACTATACTTATCGAACTAAAAATATGTGTTGGATCGCTGATTTTTAATTAACCAAATAGCAAATGCAGTTTACCTGACTTTATAATATTTACTTTTTTATACTCCTATAATCTATGACGGTCTAGAATCAATCCTTAATAATGCTGCATTCCTATGAACCTGTTTCTAATAGATGGCTATTTCTTACGTGAAAATTAAATAAATAACCTCCCGTACCTATCTGTTTGATGAACTAGCTGCGCTCGCGGCTTCGTTCGCGCTAACTACATTATAAATATTGTATCGGTTTTTTTTCTTCATAGAGCTTAGTAATATCACATGTCTTTTTTATATATCAATGTTTATTTCAGTACCTTCTTTTATATAATATTTATTAAACAGTGGAACCAAATTGTATGCCATAACGGGCTAAAATATTATGTTTAATTTTGTTGAGAATATGATTTAATACGATTAAGATTAACGTCGAATTAAACTTTTGTAATTTACTTTGTCAGGTAAAAGTGAGATCTCTGGTACTGTAGATTTTTATATTAATCTCTATTCTGAATAATTCTAACAAAATGTATAAATTCTAACAAATTCATGTAGTGTCATCTCAAATGCCATCAATATTATGCAATGAAGGAAATAAACACTAAAATATTATCCAAGAGTACACCTAAGATTTTAAAAAAATAATTAAATCGATTCATAACCTATGAATTCAAGTTTAAATCAAGTGATATGTACACTAACGGACAAACACAACAAATAGTCGTAAGAAAGTATGAATGGTTTTATAGATACATAGGATACAAATTAATAAACTAAATTATGAATGCCAATGACAATCAAACAGGCGATATACCGTGGCGGCGAGCGAGATCGGCCATATTCGTCGGGGGGCGCGCCACCGCCCCAGGCGGAGCCCGCGACTCGCACCGTCACCATGAGTCGGGACCCCGCCGACTCGCATGGCTTTGGTATATGCGTCAAAGGCGGGAAGGAAGCTGGTGAGATTACAAACCCTTTTAACTTTTAGTTTTCACACATCACAATATACTAATAAATCATGCTTGCTAAGAATAATAATAGAGTACACTTTTGGTGTATCTATATATATAAAATAGTAATAGTGGCAATAAGGTTTATTCATAATAAAGTTTTAAGAAACTAGGATTTTTATGAGCACTACTTGTTCTGCAATATGTATTATCTTGCTATGGAGAAGTAGGTCAAATGGTGTGGTGCTTGTTTGTTATGCTCTGTACATAAAATATATTGTTAAGGCATGAACGATGCAAACAAAGTTGTGGGTTTCAACTAGTATTTTTATATAATAATGAATATGTCTGTCTCTAAGGGTTATCTATATCTTTGTATAAGTATCTATTACTATATTGTAAGGGATTTAAAATACATTGTCAATGTACGAATATTTATAGTGAACCAGTACAGTAACTATATAATTACAATACAGTCAACGCCCATGAACCTTAACTTTACTTGTGTTGTTTTGTATTCCGAATATGTACTATAATAACCTGCCTAATGTAATTTGAATGAGGAAAGTTTACGTTCGTAGGCGTAGTGATTTCGACATTTTCGATTAATAATGTATTAGCAAATTATATTATACGAATTTTTATCGTAGGGCAAAATGACTGTAGTAGATCTGATATTAAATACAATCCAAGAATATTGTCGAAGTTCTAGATATCTAACTGTTGATAGTCGATATAAATGAGTCAGTAACATTGCGTAAGTCGTTGGCATTTGGACTTGGTGAACGGTCATGATTGTGCCTGTTTTTAAGCACCCATTATTTTAAAGCGCAGGCCAATTCCTAATTCTATTTAGAAATCTACTAGTCCATTGAAAAGTTACATTTGGGGTTGCGTTTTTAGAGGACGCATATTTTTTTGATGTGTGTCAAATTTCTGAAAATTTTCGCTTATAACTTTTTTATTTATAATTCTACGACAAAAAGATACTGGACCAAAGTTGTAGAGGATTAAATTTGCAACAAAAAATGTTGATAATTTTTTTATCAGATAAATAGTTTAAGAGATAAATCGTAATAACCATTTCAACCCCTATTTTCAAAGATGGCGGCCGTGGGGCAAGGGTGACAACCCCACAAACTTGATTTTAGCTTTACACTGACCCCCCTACACATCAAAAAAATAAAATTGCGTCCTCTAAAAAACGCAAGGTAAAGCCTAAAAATGTAACATTTCAATGGACTATACAGTTACGAAAGGACATAGATTTAAAGCTGATTTGATTTTGTCATTGATCGATTTTGTACTAACTCACATCACTAAGACATCAATATAAGACATAAGTCTGTTCTTGTTTTAAATAATTCACATTACTAAGATATGACGAGTCTCCATCGACGAAAGAATATCGATTGTTGCTCGAGAATGAAGCACATAAATAGCAGCGATATCGGTCAAAGTGAACTAAACAACCGCCTACGCTTATGATTGTCAACTGTTTTTCCAACAATATTTACCAAGCGATATATCATTTATAATCTTAATGTAAGTCTGATTCATATGGTAGGTTTATGTCAATATTATTCAGTGTACGTCATTTTGTTAGCACTAGTTGACACCCGCGATTTTGTTTGTGTTGTTTATTATCTTAAAAAGGGTTTTATAGGCAGGGGAAAAACATAAGTACCATACCGTTTGCCCCACTTCTCCACGGCAAGAAAACACTCATCACTGTGCGTGTAGTGATTATAAAAGTCGTAGTTTCTTAAAACTTTATAAATTAAAATAAAGGAAGGTATCGTGATAATTCTTTTTTTTTTAGGTAAGAATGAAGTAAGTGCTAGAAATAAGTAAGTGTTCTAACTTAGTTCTCATCAATACTAAGCCTATTGTGTCGGGCCTCAGGACTGCGATTCTTTTAAAATTGGTCACTTTACATTCATTGAATTACAAGCCTGTTTTCTACTTCATGACACAATAAAAAATAGGGCAGAACAGGTTAAAAAAGGAGTTTTTTGTGAATCGAGACAGAATTCCATAAAACTCCGTCAAATTATTTGTCTTCTGGTCTTATAAGGTCATTCGGTTGAGCCCGTAGAGTATCTTGCAGTAAAAATGGAAACGACGACAATAGTAAGCCTGGAGATTTCTGTTAACAAAATCCTTTTGATATAGTGGTTGTAACGTCTGTTACTGCTAACTTTACTATTCTCAGGTAAAAAATCATTCACCAAGCCTTCATCATCAATTATTGTCAGCTATTTTCGAATAAACTTCTTAAAATGCAAATTGTATTCTGTTATAAAAAATGGAAGTGTAGCAAATTTTGTAACACAGGTGTTGGTGTTTATATATCGCGTGTGGAAGAAGGTTCGGTTGCAGAACGCGCGGGTCTACGTCCCGGAGATTCTATATTACAAGTCAACGGTACTCCATTTTCTGGGATCTCGCACGAGGACGCACTCAAGGTAAGTATCTCAGTAAATAGTGCGGATTAAGGGATTATTAGTATTTACAGGCAAAGGTCAAGCATAAGTGGATTGCAAGGATATTCCTCTTTGACGGTCAATTAACCATGACTCATGACTGAGGTCTTTTGATAGCTATTTATGTAATCTATTTTTTTTTTCCTTTTTTCAGTCAATTACTTTTGCTTCATCTAGAGAACAGTTTTTTAAGATTAATAAATGGCTATAATGCATTATTTTACTAGCAACCGCCACTGCAAATTGCTAGTATTATACGAGTACATATAAAATGTCATCAATTTTTTTTTACCATTTATTTGTATTTTTAATAAATCTGAAATTATGTATAATTCCTGTGTAAAAATTTTCATTAAATTCTAGCTTAAATGCATTTATTGTGCAGATATTATTTTCGAATAATTATTTTATTTGATTAAAATAGTAAATAATATTTTGTGATATTATTATGTTCTATTTATTTTAATAATATACATTTTAAGTCATTTTTAGACCTCACTTCCGAAATATCTGAATTTCAAATATGACTGTTTTATACAAGCCTATAACTTGACAAATAAACACCATACAAAACAATGTGTACTCACATTCATACCTTCTAGAAATGAAATTAGGCTGAATATTAACAAATTCCAGAACCTCACTTGCTTTTCGTTGTCCTACTTCACATGAAATTCCCCCCGTATCTTTTAATTGAGTCCAAATTGTATAAACTTCAATACTATCGTTACTAAAGTAACCATGTAAGTCACAAATAAAGTCGATGAAAATTTGGTGTATTTGAAGCAAATTCTCACTAACGATTTATTCAAAATAGTTTTTCTTATACCTTCTTGTGTAACCAGTCTAGCTCGCTGCTGGTGGACCTCATTTGGCTGATTATCAGGGACAATTGCCAACCGCAACAGGTCTTACTTTGACGTAATCTTTATATACACTATTTACCTAGCTCATTTAGGTCGTAATTCGTGTGGCAATTTATGCTAATACTGATTTAACGGTAATTTAGGAAACGTCATGAAGCGGCAATTTAAGTAGGTATGTTGTGATAAGATTCAGATATGTTCATAATAGATAATTTATTATTCTTATCATTATTACAGCACTTTAATATTGGTAATAGGAAAGTTGTAAATGTAATTTTTTGTTGTAATTACTGTGTTAAAATATAAATATCTGCGTATACCAATTGTCATGAAGAAACTTAGAAAAGTTGATGTGATGCAGCGCACTTTGTAGCGTGATATAAAATCTTCTACAATAAAAAACACTTTTACAACTTTAATGGTGGTTAAATAGTATTAGAATGTATCGATATCAAATATACTAAACTCTCTTTATATGTATATGTATAGACTAGCAATTGACCATGGCCTCGCATGCGTTTTTTATGCAATAATTAATTATGATGTGTCAGGTTTCATAATTTTTTATGTTTCTTAAAAGTATTACAGATAATTTTAATCAGTGTTAATCTTTAATCTAGGTCCAGAAAAGGACATAGGGTATACCTTACTATGTATACCTTTCATCCAGATAAATCCAGATATTACTCCCGAGAGATAGATCAAGTTTACATTACAACTAAATACTAATATATTACCAAAATCATTAGACAAGTAAAAGAAAATTATAATTTCGAGATTTTCAATCTTCAATTAACTTTCCAGAAAGGATCCCGAAATGACCGTTTTTAATACTGTAAAAACATTTTTATATACAAAATTGATAACTCATAAAAATTATACCTAATGACTGTAGAAATCACAAAAACATACATACTTGTATTTTAAAACATCAACTATGTTGCAAATGATTCCTGCTTGAAAAACGTTGTAGTCCGGTGAAACTGTAAAAGCCCTGCCAGGCCAACAGAGTTCAGTTCGAAAAAAAAAAAGTTTGAAAAACGTACGTGGCGTCACGGACAGATTCTAGTCTATCATATATTTGTCTATGTATGTATGTATATATTATGTACGTTTACGTAGAGACTTGGAAATATAAACTTTATTTAAACTTAACTCTATGAATTAGTGAAAGACCAAAGTTCATCATATGTTATGAAAAACTTAACCTATAAATTTAATATCACGGTCTGTGTTTAGCTTGTCTTCTATTTATTGTTATTACTTATTTGTTCAAAGTCCCTTAATTATACTTCATTTATTGATAAATAAAATACAGTCTAAAAGCATCGTCGACTCGCGAAACACGACCATCTTTCGACCACAGACTAATAATACTTCTTGCGGAGCTTTCGAGACTTTGCGTCTTCACAGCATGCCGCGCCGCGCCGTCTTACAAATCTGCTTCCAAAAATACTAGGCACATGTATACAGTAATTGATTAAGAAACATGTTGTGCCTAGTTCAATTACTATAATGTTTCAATGTGTATACTGCAGTCACTTTCCAATCACGCACAAAAGTAGGACAACAACGCCATAGCCAATTGTTTATTGTTCAGTAGTGTGTACCCCATAATACTGAGGCTGGCTTGTCTTACTGAGATGTTATTTGACAGTTTCATATCATAATATGAATTATATATATTAATAATTTATTTACCGTTTTTATTATATTTGTTCTGCAATTGTTGTACATACATTTCACTGAGAAGAAAATAGTAAACGTACTGATAGAATCGAGTATCATAAAGAAAACCTTTTTAGAACATTTCTTTTTGTGTTCTTTTGTTGTTAGATACAAAGCTATTAGGAGCAAGCCGTAGGATCAAAGATCTCGAACTCGTTATTGTGTAATGAAAGGAAATAGCCAACTTTTACGAGGCATAGCTGTGTCTGATATATATATTATACTAGTATAACGGTAAAGGAAAAATTATGGTTAAAAATCACCAA
Source organism: Antheraea assamensis (assembly GCA_035772565.1). Classification (NCBI taxonomy): domain Eukaryota; kingdom Metazoa; phylum Arthropoda; class Insecta; order Lepidoptera; family Saturniidae; genus Antheraea; species Antheraea assamensis. The sequence continues at coordinate 5,697,307 of JAQQSE010000064.1, read as the reverse complement.
GATGGAAGATTTCTTCGTCAAGAAATCGATGAGTAACATTATAAGTGTGTAGATTAGAAAACTATAATCAAATGCTAGGCTAAAATGATTTTTATCGTTAATGTACAATATATTTTATTTAAATGAAATTGAATTATATATTACTGTAATACATATACGAGTGCGGAAAGTAATTTGGGTATCGCACCTTAAAATGCAATCTTTAATAACTTTCTTCACTAAATCATATAAAAATCACGCTATTTAATAATTTTCATGACTGATATGGAATAGTACTCATTAAAAAAATGTTATTCTTCTTAAAAAAATCTAATTTCAGTATAAATTCACTATCATATTTTGTCTCGTAGCGTTAGCACCATTTTCGAGATCGCAGATGTAATTGACCGAAAATAATTTTAAGGGAACGCAGCCATATGGTGACCGACTCCAGTAGTTGGCGAAAATAGTAATATATTGGCTGCCAATACTTTTTCCTACAATAAAATGATAATTTTGTGGTAAATACCATCATCATCATCTTCGTACCCTTATCCCATTTAAGTAACATGTTTATCATGTTGTGATGTATGATCTGGCTTCCTTTTTACGATCGGCCGCCTGCCTGACATCAACCCTCCTTAGGATTATTTTGTAGTACCACTATAACTTCAACTTCGTAACTGCGTATGAATGCCAAAAGCGGAAATTTGACTGCCGCGCTTGTGTACGATGTATCTTTGTATTGCACCTCCCCAGGCCAGGCTCTGATTGAGGTCTGTCGTAGCCATGAGAATTTTTTCCGACAAATCGTATTCAGGAGGTTCACTGGCATTTTTTTTCTTTTTCTTGTCCCTTTTCGCCATTATTATTAAAAGTATATATTATTACTAAGCTAAATAAGAGTTTTTTCTTTACTTATACATTATTACTTTATTGTTACTTATACATAGTAAATATCTTTGAACTGAATATTTATTAAGCGTACATCAACTACTCATCAACTCGTTAAACCGATTAACGCTTATAGTTATTTATAAAATACTTCTAGGATCATAATATAATGTACGTGAATATATAAAATCATTCCATGAACGGTGATTTTGAGATTGTTCCCGGATAAGTACATCTTATGTTCAAGAAGAGATATATCAAAATATGATATTTTCTGGTACATTGTTATTGATTAAAATCCGTACCCAAAATATATTTTTTTATAGTTGTATTACTTCATGGATTGTTATTAAATTTTTACATATTAATTATCATAAATAATTATTATCATTATTATTTCGATACTACTATAAATTTTTTTTTAATATAAAGTACATTTTCTTATAAATATAAATAATACTCAACAACTAAGTTCTGTAAGTATAAATAAAATTTACATCAAAGATTTTTTTTTTTCTAACTGATCTACACTGTTAGCCTGGCAAGGCCTCCACAGTTCCACCGGACTACTAAGGGGGGCGCTTAAGGCACTCACCCGATTTGTTCAGGCGATCATCGCAAGGGCACTCGGTGCGCCTCGGCTTGAACTGTCGCCGTATTTCCCGATCTGACTAAGCTAAGCTAAGCTATCTATCCATTTCATACACATATGAATTCGTGAAAAATGCATGTATGACCATGCATGTTTCACGAATGTATTATATGTGTACTTTGTATCTGACTACTATGTTGTGTGACCTATTTCAGTCCGAAAAGGCCAAAAAAAACAGCCCACCACTATGTGTACCTTGGTGTGCGTGTGTGTGGCGTGATCTGTGTAAATGAAAAACTAGCGTGAGTCACTGTATTCGCGCGAGTAACATACTCGAGGGCTCCACACTCCACACATATAATTTTATAGGTGGTGGAGCTACGCTGAAGCTATTACTAGTTTCAACATGAATGGGTCGGCTCGCCCGGGGTAGTACCACCCTCTCACAGAAAACCGACGTGAAGTAGCAGTGGTTGCAATGTTGCGTTTCGTTCGGCCAGTGAGAGCGCCGGAGGCCCACATATTTAAAAGGCCGGCAACGCACTTGCGACTCTCCTGGTGTTGCTAGTGTCTATGGGCGGCGGTGATGACTTACCATCAGGTGACCCACCTGTTCGTTTGCCCCCTATAATATAAAAAAAAACACCGAGTGACAAACCTAGGCTCGAGTTATTACAAGAAAAACGCGGCGAGTGTGCGGGATCGTATCTTCACCTCCCGCTCACGGCGGCGTGAGCAGAGAGAGTCGCGGCCGTGGACGCAAACACGCATCTATTAAGAGGACATCGAGCGAAAAATAAAGAACAATGGGCGCGGTACCAACTTAACTATACAATTACGTACGAGTTCCTAATGTATCGATCTAATGTATATGAACTCGCGGGTTCGAACTGATATTATGATTATCGCGAATTTACTTATGTGCAGCGCGGGTTAGACGTTGTAACGAAGTCGCAACGGCCGGGAAAACTGAGATCGCGTTTAAGAGTCCGAGCTCAGGTACTATTGACGAGCGCGTTGAACGCGAGTATTTCTTGAACATCGTGAACTAACAAGAGTTGAGCTATCTAGTCGATACCGGTGGTCGAAACGGAAGATGCGGTAGGTGGCGCAGGGGTGGACTCAGCCTTCTGAGGCTGGGGCTTGGCTTTAGGAGCCGAGGGAGCTGGCGGGGAAGGCCTTGCGCGCGAGGAGAGCGCGTTCGGCGCGGGTGCGGATGCTACTGGTGCACTGGAGGTGCCCGGTAGGTCAGGGAAAACCTTCTGGCTTTGTATGGGCGGAGGCGGTGGCGGTTGCGTCCGAGACGACGGGGCGTGCGCCCTGGACCGGGTCCCACGTCCGCCGCGGCGGGAACGGGTCGTGCGGGGCACGCGGGGAAACTTACATCAAAGATGTTGTACTTGGCTCAACTTTAACTAAAAGACTGCATTGTGATTAAAACTGATTAAAACGAAGTTATTCTGATTTCTTGTTGAGTACACAATCATCAATCATAAATACTACTAATATTTTTCAACACTTTAAAATGTTTGCGAGTAAACATAAAAAAATCCATATTTTAATATGTATCTCTCGTCTCAAAAATATTTTATGTGTATTTTTGTAATTTTTTTTTAAACATTAAAATATATTACCAAAATCATTAGATAACGTAAAAGAAAATTATAAATTTCCAGATATTCAATCTTTAATTAACTTTCCAGAAAGGATCCCGAAATGACCGTTTTCAGTAATATCTCTGTTTAAAACCAACATTAAATTTAAAAAAAATCTGGGCACTGCCTTATTACATTTTGCATTAAAACAGATATAATGACAATATGACTTCGCTAATATTCCACTTAGGTGATTTTGAGCCTTATGTACTTATTTCAGCTAAGTTATAATTTATTATTGATACTATTTGTTATAATAAATTATTTATTTATAACAAAATAGATATTGTGTAAATATTATGTATTCATTACGAGCATTTTTATTTGTGGTACTAGTACTAGCCCATTAGAGCAACCTAGAGGCCAGTTATAGTAAAATGGATAGGATAAAAACCTCGCTCCATGGATCTAGGTAAAACTTACGTGAGCCAGCGTTTAAGGCAATCGGTTAAAAGATGAGGTTTATCGATCTTATATCTATATACAGTCATCTATTTTTACATGTACGGGTAAATAGTAGTTATCATTACATATTATAAAATACATTCGTCCGCCACGTCTTTCTGTTTGTATGTTCGCGATAAACTCAAAAATTACTGAACGGATTGTAATGCGGTCTTCCCTCATAGATAGAGTAATACGTGAGAAAGGTTTAAATCTATAATTTGTCAAGGTTTGTGTAAATTAATTTAAATTTAAAGATAATTGTTGGAAGTATTGGAAAAAGTCATGCCGCTTGGGAGCTTTGATCGAAAACGCTGCCTAACTCTTTTGAAATATAACAAAATAACAGTGAAAGTACAGCAACAGTATAACAGTGAGATATTCTTCTTTTAAAGATCTACAAAAAAGTCTTTGATAGCCAATACCTATCTTTTAACGATAGCTTACTATACCTATCTATTTTCTAAAAAAAATGGTCACATGCAATGAAATAGTTAGAAGACTATTTAGACGGATACTGTATTAATCCTTATCAAATTGTATACATTAGTTACCTTAAGCATTTCATGCACATAAGTATATATTTTTAATATCAGGGCAGGACAAACTCCGACGGCCTTGCTAGTATAGTATATATATATAGCAATGAAACGGGATATTAAACGTCAAGCTTTCATAGTGGACTGGGAGCCGGACATAACATGTCTACACTGTCTTCTGGAAACTCGGGCACATGGGGTTCGACGCGTATGCTATTTATTAAATTCTTTTCAAATATAGAAGTTAGTGTACGGGAATCGAATTTAATCACATTTGTTTATCAAAATAGTTTTTAACTTATACATTGTACTATATAATTCAACGTATATTTATGAAGTTTATAAAATATTAAATTTTATCTAAAGATTTTTTACCTACTACAAAAATTTACGCACAATTTCTTAAATTCATTAAACTGAATCATACTGAGAATAATGTTTGGGATTGTTAATGGTTATAAGGTCAATTGTGTCATAATACCAACAAAGCAACTGTTATACATTATTGTACGTGAATTTAAGACAGCTACATTAATTAAATCAACAAATGCAATAGTTATAAATTAATATAGCATAAAAAAGTGTTGAATCGTTTGATTTTTTAATTGGTTAATCATCATCATCATCAGCCTGTAAAAGACCCACTGCAGGGTCATAGGCCTCTTCCCAAAAGAAGGTATTAGGCATAATCATCACAACGTATTGGCGATTTCAAACCCTGAGAAAAATCCACAATTCTATATTTTCCCACATACGGTAGTACTATAAGACCGTTTCTCAGGTTCAGGTTTCCTCACGATGTTTTCCTTTACCGTCAGCTGAGAGTGTTATCAATGTAAATTAGTAAATGTACGTGAATTCCGAAAAATTCGTTGATACATGCCGGGGTTCAAACCTGCTGACATCGGATTGATTGATTCCACCGGTCAAACCGCTAGAGACCACCACGACTTATACGACATGATTAATATTAACAGTTAATATGCATATAATATTGTATTTTTTAAGCATGTTAGAATATATTTAAGAAGATATGTTTTTTAAAAATCTCAAAAAAAAAATCCATCGCTCTTCTACAATACACTTAGGGGATGAAATTTGGTAAATGCTGAAAAGGTGTTCATTTATTTCTATTACGAAGTTATCCTGGTCAAATTTTTAGTTCAATGGTGAAGATTTATTATGTCCCTCATATTAATCATTGTCACCTCCGTTTAGCCCTTAGGAAGTTATTTTTTTATCGTTTCTTAGCACTCTACATTATAAAAAGAAACTGGTGTTGAAATGTCATGTTTCTAGCTTAAGTTGTTGTGGCTATGCATTGACGAGTCAGTCAAACAGCTTCTTTGCATGTGTATATAGATTTAATAATAATAAAATAAGCTGAATAGAATCAATAGCTTATATAAGTACATATGTATACCAAGATTCATTTTTATGTATATAGAATTTATTCAGTTATGAATTTATTAAAATATTGTATTCAGCAAATTCGAACACAATAACTTCGAGAATCGAGTAGTGTATTGGCTGATTAGGGTTAAGGGACCAATAGAATCTATTTATATCGATGGGTTATGTAACATTTAAATAATGCTACGATTTATTATTTTCAGTGTCAATAATAATCAAAATTCACATTTGTTATGTGATGTTACTTATTAAGTGTTTATGCACAAAATAGTAAGTAACATATTTCTTTATACTTTCAGACCATTTATATATTGCGACCGTCACCGCCCCGTTTAGCATATTTTTTCTTTCTTATAAAATTTATTCTCTTAAAATACGTGTAAAAATATTTAACCTTTAAAGCTTAATATTCACCGAGTTAATTAATTTATTACAGTTTTACTACGTTATAGATATCGTATCTAATACTTACGCCATAAGACAATTAAATCTTATATGTATTTAATAGAGAAAGGAATACATAAATATTTATGTAAGAAGTTTTGTTGGTTCACGTAATATATCGCTGGGACGTCTCCGGAGTGTCGCCACAGAATCTCGTTTCACAATTTTTATCACAAGCTCTTAAAATATATTAGCTCCAGGATATAGATATTTCAAGATTGTATTTTTATGGCTTTGGCAGTTTTTTTGTGACGCTGTCTGTCTAATTAAACTAGAATGAAATGAAATTTAATCCTATTAAAATTACGCAACATATTAGGGGGCAAACATTAATAACTTAAGCCGAAAATAAGGGGACAGCTCCCACAAAATATCATTAAATTCCTTTGATGATTTGATTGATTGATTTAACTTAAGCCGAAAATAAAGGGACAGCTCCCACAAAATATCATTAAATTCCATTTAAAGCGAGGGGCCAATACAATCTTAGATCTTCTTTTCAATTTAAGAAATAATCATTCTTATATAACTACTTAAAGATTACATTGGATATTCAACGTTATAAAAAGAAAAAAAAAACATTTATAAGGTACATACAACTAGACAAGACCTGCTGTATACAAGTACATGGACCATATTTCGAACACACGGACGAAATTACGCTGCAATTTCAAATTAAACTCATGGGTATTTCTATTTTTATAAGCGAAAACTTGTAATTAGCCTTTAAATATGTTATTCTTTTGTTATTTCATTAATGTTACCTGTAAGTTTTCCTAAATAAAGAAATTAATATGCATGTTATAGTATACAACCCAGTACATAATCCACAAAGTTACATATAAATATGTAATAACTATATATTACTCTATACATAACGTTCTATGTATATACACTTGTTTATATCTTAATCCTAACTTCGTGTATTTAAAGTATTGTATATTATATCTACTTAACAAGGTTAAACAAAGGGAATAAATATATCTTAAGAGTGCTCTTATTAAAGATGAAATGATTGCGATAAAATAAAATAATTTTACATCTTTTTTTACTACAACACACATTGTTTTTTTTTATTTTTCGAACTGGCATACCCTCTTGGCACTATGGCCTCTACAGATTCACCGGTACATACAATTTATCGAACATAAAGCTTAATAACAACCGAACAACGTAAACATCGTCTGTTGAAAGTATAAACTTCTTATTAAGCTCTTCGTTTCTCTAGCACCTGTTGTTAGCTAACTTCTTTCCTGATATATTGTAGTTCCGAAAATCTCACGGTTCATTCCCATAGGAAATCTACACGGTCTCCTCGGGGGAGAAGGAACGATGCTTCCTTAGTGACATGACAATTCCATTGAATTATTACTGAAGAAAGTTATAAGTTGTTTTATTGGTATAGAGATCATGTTACTTACAAGGAATTTGTTTTTTGTTTACTTGAAGAATTATATTTATGTGAGTATTAAATTGAATACAAATAAAATATGTATTTACGATTTTCGGTGTAATAAATAATTGTTAGTAAGCTATTTATTATTGAATAAATATATGAAAATATCTCTGTTGTTGTAATAAGTTAAACCTTAATCTGTAGTACAAATGATTTCTTGTATGTCTTTCTTGTACTATGTTGAAGGTGAAAATGTTGAAAATTATTCGTACATTAAATTTGATATAATTATAGGTGTAGTTTACTTGTATATCTACTGGCGGAATTTCTTTCTTAATACGCGTTAATTATTATCATTATTGTATATGCGAATCAGTCAGAGCTTGTTTGTTTGTAACGCTTTCACATCTAAACTACCAAATCAAACATCTTGAAAATTTGCATATATTTTGTCAAAGGTACAAAAAAGAATATAGAGTACATTTAATTCAGGAAAAAGTACTGTTCCTTAGGGTTAGGTGAAATCTACATTAAAGCGCGCGAAGCTGCGGGTAAAAGCTAGTAATGATATAAAACTTAGTGATAATAAAATATGTACTATGTTATTTAATGATACATAGTCTCACCTGATGTTTAGTGACGACGTCGGTGACATGCTAAATCCAGACATGGATTGACTCTTATGCGTGTTTGCCAGAAGACACCTGTAGGTGCTTAGTGAGAGGCATTATTGAGATGACTTACTATTATGCTGTGGCTTCATCAGTTTGTTTTCCTTATCAACTTATTGTAGGATTTGAAGTTGCATTTTTTACATCTTAAAAGTCAATTACTTATTCCTGACCACAATGTTGCAAAATTTTCACGGCCATAACATCTGTTTAATTTCAAGTTATTTAATAACAGATGCTGAAGTCATGCCGACAATTGACGATGACCGTGCGGACAGCAGGAGCTTTAGTTGGTCGAGCCTCGTGCTCGTGGATGGACCGGTATGGAAGACCGGCATCTCCACCACCTTTACGACCTCCACGCTCAGCTAGCAAAGACCGGTCTGTGCGAAGGGTGAGTTCCTTTTGCTTCTTTTCATTATTATTATCACTACTTTTTTAAGCGATATTAAGTCTTGTTTTAAATTTCAGTATAAAATGTAACAACAATATAATGTAGGTTAGCTTTAGCTTGTGACGAGTAGTATTAGAATGAATAGCATAAAAAGTTTCTCAAGGAAAAAATCACTTAAATATGCTAACTTAATGGTGATTTATTACATGGTGTTCGAGTACCTGTCACAGATAAAGAAACATCTATTTTATATACGAGTATGTATGTGTGTGTTTACACAGACAATATTTATTATGCAGGTATCCCGGTGCGAATAACAAATTTGTAAATAGATTTACTGGGTCGTAAAGCGAGGAATCTAGTTTTAAGCAGCTTTCTTTCTAATAATGTCGGGTATTTTTGAGTAGTTGTGTGCACTACAAATATGCGATGTAGCGAAGTGTAGTCAAATAATCAAGTCAAAAAATAAACCCATAAATTTCAACCATCACAATGTTAATTATGATATTATTGTTCACCTGGAATACTCCGCGAATAAGAACACGATAATTATAGTATAAATGAAACTTTCCAAAAATAAAAAAGTTGGTCTTCAAGAACGCATGGCAGATGTAAAACATTGAAGTTATTTAAGAATTTATAATTGAAAACATGTTAATTATATTATTGTCAGAGAGAGATAGTACGCAGCTCATAGAGAGAAGCAACGAAGTGTGTAGCATACACGCCCACATATGCAAGGGAGTCGAGAGGCGGCGATGTACTCATGACGGTATAAGAAAGCGTCATACCGTTTGCCGTGACGGCATACGGGTTGATTTTACTGTTAAGGCTTGGCAACAGATATTTCAATATAGTTTACAGCACTTATGGCTTCCCGTTAATGAAAGAGTTTTCACAATTAGAGCGGTAGTTATGGAGATTACTTCCTACAAGAATACGTACAAACTGTACCCCCTCAGAATTCTAATATATTATTCTAAAAGCAAGGGAATTTAAATTGCTAATAATAAATAATTATGATACTGTTTAATTATATTTTATAAAGAGAATAAAGAAAAAACACAAAAAATGATTGTTTCACAATTGTAAATTAAATCTCATTATGAATGAAACAACGATAAGTTTGAATAAATACATCGTAAAAATATATCTTCTACGCAGGAGTCCAGTAATAATTCATCGTATATATAAACAAACAATTTATTGATTGGTTTATAATTAGTATTACTGATTGAAATCTGGAATATGTTATAACGTTCATATTATTCGTCGAGACCTGAAAGAATATTTTATTTATGTCAATCGATACCAATAAAGCAGCGATTTCCTATCTAGATTATAAGCGGACAGGGCATCGTGACCGCAGCATTGGCAACTGCGGTATCGGCATTGCGAACTAATTTACTGAAATGTCAACTCATCAGCCTAAATAATTTAATGCTCCATAGAAAATGTCCTATTTTACGGTTGTCGGACACGTAAAACGTGTTTTTCTCATCACATTGTGTCTTTCATGTAATAATGTGAATTTATCAAGTAATAATATTCGTATGCCACTATAATTCGACATTTATAGTTACGCCAATTTCATTAAAACATATAACCGCAGTGCTTATTGACATAGTTTATTTATTCGTTTGCAAAATGTCGAAAATAAAACAAAAAAAAAAAAAAAATATATAAAGACGATGAAAAATGTACTTAAATTATGCTCAATAACTTGTCAACATATAGGTACAAAGCTATTTCGATTATAATACACAAATTTGCCAATTATATTGTGATATAAAGTAAGAAAGAAAAATTACAAAGCAAAAAAAAGCGCTTACGATCATAGGAATCTTTAATTAAATTATGTCCATATAATCAATGTATTTAATGAAATGTTTATGATTTATTTCCAAATTAAACTGACCTTTCAACGTCACTGAAAGAGTTCTTCATATTAACAACATTCTTTTAAATAAATCACATATGTTTCAAGTTAAAACACCTGTAATTAGTTGAATAAATAATATTTGTGATTACTCAAGCTTTAGTAAATTGAATTATCTTCATTTGTTTTTCTACTTCTAAACCAACAAACTCATAGCGAAATATTAAATTTTATGCATAAATATTTAAGCATATTTTGTACTTGTTACCTAAGACTACCGACTAGTATATATTTCTTTTTTTTTGTACTGACTGATTTATTCTAGATTTTAAACTCAAAGAGCAGATTTAACATTACCATGTCAATATTCTGTAACCTATTTAGATAATGGGCCTTAACGGGCATTTAACTAATCGTTTATGGTCATTCATTAACCTTTTAAATGCCCTATCGAGCTTTTACGTTTGTACGGCTCGTATAAATTTACTTTTTCATGCTATTGTGAATATTAGGAAACTAAATATCCATTTTTTTTTTACGAAAATTTAGCAGTGATTTAACGTCTCCATTGTAATAAATGTGTTTTTACGTCTAATTTTATATTATACAGATGTATGATATTAAGAACTATGAAACACAGCCATCTGTTAAATCTTTAGCGAAATTTTCTATTCGTCATTCATTACCAGCCTCTAAGAGACCAATTACAGGGCCATAGGCCACTTCTGAAGGAAGGTATGGCCATAATTATTACGCCAGCTCATAACTTATTGGCAATTTCAAACAGAGAGAATTCCACAGTTCTATATTTTCCCACGTACGGTGGTAATACAGAAACATTTCTCAAATTCTAATTTCCTCACGATCTTTTCCTTCACCGTCAACGTATAGTGTTATCAATTTAAATTAGTAAATGTACGCGAATTCCGAAATATTTGTAGGTATATTTCACTGTTGGAACGTGAGGACATCTGATTGATATTACATCATATTAATATTGAAATATTATTCATTTTTCTATAGGAAATACTATCAATATAGTATAAAGATAATTGTACTCCATTTTGGTAAGCATACCTAATAACAAAATATTTGAACAAAATAGTCATCTTCAGACCTTTCCTAACTTATTTCACGTTGGAAGAAGCGATCTTAATTTGAAATAGTAATTAATTTCAGTTAATTACATAATAAGTTAAATTTTAGGTTATATTTTTTAAGCTAAAAAATAGACCATCTTCGCGAATCCACATAAAACTATAGTTTTAGCTAGTACTAACTACGAATCGTTTATGTAGGTGGATTTATGTATAGAACCTGGTCAGTCACTAGGACTGATGATAAGGGGAGGTCTCGAATACAATCTCGGCATCTATATTACTGGCGTTGATAAGGATTCTGTTGCTGATAGAGCTGGTCTTATGGTGAGTAGTATAATTTAGTTATTTATTATAAAATATAAGCGCATAACGATTGCTTGAGGTTAAATCAGTAATGTTTGTAGAATAAGTATTCCATTTTAAATACATGCGCGGGAAAAAAATATTCTCCCCAAGACATATATTTCAGTTTGTTGCAAATTGGAAAATTGTAAATCTTAGATGGCAGTAGCAGGTTTGATGCCTGAATTTAAATTGTATATAAAACTACTACGCAGTCAACTTGTATACATGACTCTCTGTTTAAAATCATAATCCTCATAATATAAATATAAGAAAACTAAATTGTTGCTTTTAACTATAATTTATATCTATCGCTATACAAAATATACCACTGTTGTTCAATAATGATTTTAAAACCAGAGTTTTAACAAAAATACCTTCCACTTTCTAATAGTACGCGAGTAAGGTGTATTTGCCTTACATTTATACAATCTTTCAGCTAGATACACCGGTACTGGCATGCAATTTCCGAAACCCATAACTTACACGATGTTTCAAGAGTGTATAAACAGAACTAACACCAATTTAAGTTTTTGCATACATTTAAATATGTATATTATAAACCTTTTATAATAAATATTTTAAATATTTCAAAAATGTTACCTTTTGACTCTAGTGATATTCTTCCTTTTTAAATAATAATTATCGAGATATCTAGGGTGACATGTATTAGTATGTTTTACGATCATATATTTTGTTTATTCCGTTACTGAGCAGGTTGGCGATCAGATTTTGGAAGTCAATGGACAATCGTTCGTGGATGTGACCCATGACGAAGCAGTTGCTCAGTTGAAATATCATAAACGCATGTCGTTGTTAGTTCGCGACGTTGGAAAAGTACCACACGCGTGCACAGCCTACGGGGAACGAGATCCAGCACCACGGTACTTGACCCCATATTTAGTAATTACGTATTTTTTATTATCAGAAATTATCGTTCTATATAATTCATATAGAGGGACCACCATATAAATTTTCCGAAATGTAGAATAGCGTCTAAAAGGGTAAAATTTTGTGCGACATATTTATGAATGGTCCCTTAGACTAAGTAACTTATTTTTATTGCTTACAATATAATTAATTCTTAATATTAGTAATGTATTAGTCCAGCGTAACCTAGTTGCAAGTTCAATTTTGCTATGAAAAACACTTAGCTGTGCGCCAACTTTACTGACGATCTAACAAACAGTGATGGAGTTTAGCAATCCCAGAAATAAATACCATTTTTATATATGTATATAGATAACGGTTAATAATATTATAAATAATAAAATAATAAGTACTTTTAAATGTAATTAAAAACATTTGTTACGTGAATCAGAATAAGCGGTTGGGGTAAAAGAAGAGGAGCAGCTGCGGTTGCGGTAGAGCAAAAAGCCAAGTCATTGCTACCGCAAAGCGACCTACCGGCACTCGCCTATTACATGGAGGAATATGCGGCTCGTAAACTAACCCCCGATGCCTTTCTAACAGTATTGCGAGATTTGTTAGACACTCCACAAAAGGTATGTGCACAAAACTATGAAATTCATATTATTTAGTACTAAATTCGTTCACTTTAATTAATAGGAATCTTTTAAAATATTACACCGAAAAACAATGACGAGTGATAAAAACGTTCTATTACAGAGTATAAACCTTGATGCGTTTTGTAAGATAATGTTGATCTCTTTTCAAAAAGGTTTTAATCTGTAATATTATATCTATTACATGTTCACAAATTTTATGTTCATTAAGAAAATATGTCGTCAATATAAAATTTTGATATTTTCAGTAAAAGTTCTTGACCACTATTATCGTCACACTATTCTATAAAACATTATTATTCATCAATATATTATATACGTTAGAGTAAATTCACACATTAATATTTACGAAGCTGTAACGTCACATACAATGATTGGTATGTTTATTCACTTAATAACAAGAGTGAATTATTCATTTATTTCTCAAAATAATTTATTTAAATAACTTTGACATGTAAATATACATAATTATTATATTAAGCTTTTGTATGTTATAGACTATTAAAAACTTTAAATAGCAACACTTTTGCTTAGTTTCCATGACTCTAAAGATTAAGCGTCTGCAGTGCCTGATATAATTATTATTGTTTATAAAAATATGTATATTTGAATTAAGAAAAAATAAATGAGTATAATCTTGATTCATCTCCGGTAATGAAGTGTATATTGTTTAATAAAATTATATTTTCACGCAGTACACGCTCTTGACGGAAATCCGTGAATTCATGCTGCCTGAAGATCGGCCGAGATTTGACGAGCTTGTGTACAGGCGAGGCGATGAACCAGTTGATTACCATTTAAAGGTAAATTTATCCTTAATATTCTTATTCGGGTTAAAATTTGGTGTATATAGATAAAATTAAAATTACAATTTAAAAAGTATGCAGCAAGTTTTTGAATTTTCTTTATTCTGTACTAGCTGATACTCGCGATTTCCTTTTCATTGTTTATAATCTTAACAATGTAATAATTATAAATATATAATAATTTTATATTAAATGAAGGTATCGTGTTAAATTTGTATTTAGGTAAGCATTTATGAAATAAAATAAAATAAAAAATTGGTCGAAATTTATTCAGTTCTTTTTGCATGATGTAATAGAATATAGATAATGTTTCTTGATTGTATTTTAATTGGGCTTAAAATCCAAGTCATAATTGTAACATTATTTGAAATATAATTTTTTACTTTATCCAATGAAACTCGGACATCAAAGAAAACATCGGAATGAGATAATTACATATGATAGAGATGATATATTCCATGAATTATAATCAATTCTATTTCTCCACAACGTTTTTATCGTTTATTTCAGTTTACCTTTGCTCATTTAACAAAAACATTGCTTGCCTCGACGATCCCGCGTTCTACAATGATTTAAACTATTAATGAAAAAAATTAAGACAAAATTTTTACTCAAATGCTTTTAACATCCCACTTTAAAGGATCGAATTTCTCATGTTTAGTACAGTAAGATCGATTGATGTTCATTGTTACAACAACTAATAAGGTATACATGACATCTTACGTAATAAATAACAAAATATAAAATACATTATTATTATGCTGCTGGTTATCCGTTATTATTATTAACAAATTATATTAGAATTACCGGTGTTATCGCAACCGAGGGCAACCGAATGCGAACGAGGAAGCATTATGCGACAACCAGTAGAGAGTGTAAGCACATCACGTTTACTTAGTGACAATCACGATACGAATGTCATTTTTATTAATTTCAATACGATATAAAACAGGAAATTGGAAATAACTAACAACCGTTTATAACAACAATTGTTGTAAAATGATACAGCAACGTAATTCATTACTGAAATGTGGTAGGTATTGCCGTCTGTATTAAGACCGTAACTTACTACGCAGGACTATTTCATGGTAGGATAATATTCTACCTACTACCTCCTAATCTATTCTATCCTACCTACTATATTATAGTAATGTAACAAGAATTATATTTATTCAAATTTTAATTGGTTTTCCTATATAATATCTTTCATAAAATACGAACAATCTTCTATGTTACCAGAGACAGGCACGACGTTCAAGATAAACAAAAAATGTATATTTATCGGTCTTATTAAAGCGAGCGTAGCCTACAATCCCTTACCCGCGTGCGCCACCTGGACTATCTAATTGTATATACTTGTTTAATTCTCAGTGTTTTTTAAATTACCATATTTTTTCCCCATAGAATCATAGATCTACCTGATTATGATGGTTTTAATTATTTATTTAAGTTGACTAGCTCACTTAAACTATATATAATAGCATATCTCATTGTTACATAGAACATGGAGATAATAAACTACTTGTTTATCTAGTTGGTACTATTCAGTCAACGTTCAAAATATAGGTATACATAAAACCCGCCATTTTTGTTCTTAGATATAGTGAATTTCGAATAAAGCTTAATAGAATAGGTTTAAAATATTATTGTAAAAGTTGAAATAACAAAAAGGAAATGTGATTTTTAATTTATATAAGTAGAACGATGCGCAGATCACTTAAAATCTACTCGATGGATTTTTTTGTTTTACTTCTTAGACCCTTGGTCCTTATCTAAAAAATATTATCAAGGTAGCTTAATTTAATATACAGTTATTTAAGCTATAAACTATATATTGGATGTAAATTATAATTACTATTTATATAAGCACTACGCGATCACCGATATTTGCCTTCTTGCCGTGGAGAAGTGGAGCGAGAGCTATGGTTTTTGTCTTTTTCTTCAGTACACTATAAATATTGTTAAGATAATTAACAATACAAACAAAGTAGTGGGTATTGGTTAGTCCCAAAAATGAAAACTTTATAAATAAAGACTATACATTGGAAGCTGACATCGGTTTTAAATACGTGCTTCATTAAACTTTTTTTGACTTTAATAAATTAAGTCACATAAGGGCGGATGCGCATTGCATAAGATATTATAAATAAAACACCTTTGTCCGTTACAACACTTATATTTTCCTACTACTATTATAAAGTACTCACAACATCAGCATTCTGGCAGTGAAAGTTCAATTACAAGAGGTCTAACCATCTCAAAGATATCCCAAATAAACAGACAAAGAGATAGACAAAAATTAAATACTATTTTTTTTTGTTACAAGTTCCGTATATACATTCATCTCCATTTTGTAAAAAAGCTGCTACTTTGATGTTACATATATACACTTTAATTTTATATATTTGCATAGATTTATTGCATTTCATAAGAAAAAAACAAAAGGATTTTTACGTTACTTCCAGTGCATATAGATAGACCCATTGCAAATGTAACAAAATACTCAGATAATTGCTGAATTTATTCGTTCCATTATTTGTATCCGGTGAAATTATAATAATGACCGATGTCATACATGTTTTATTTTATTCGTAGCGTGGAACCGAGCGACATAATATGCTGCCTTCTTCAACGATGCATGAGTTGCACGACCCGGTGAGCATATGCATGTTTGTTTACAAATATTTTCCATGGTGCATGTATTTGTGTAATTATTGTCATAGGCTGCTTTCATCGTTAGTACTTAATTTGATTTTTTATTTTATAAAATCATATATAGGTTTATGTGTTACATATGGTGTATATCATCCTTGTATGGTAATTAGATTCGTATTTTATGTACGGTTGTGTCGAATGGAAAGGAAAGTTCAATACGACGTTATTATTTCCCAGAAATATTATGACTATACACGATTATCGAATGGTGAAAGAATGGATACACGAGTGAGTCAGCGATTTTGTTTCCAATTTAATTGAGTAATAAAATTATGTATATATAAAAAAATAAACGAATGTTTTAGAATGATAAATTTAATGAGGAACTAAAGAGGTACGGTAAAATTAACTTTCGGTAAGGATAAAGGTCATTGTTGTAGGAGGTACCGGTCGAGGCTCCCCTAGTGGCCGATCACCGTTCACCCTCCGAGGACTCCGGCCTGGGCCTGCCGCCGCATGACCATTACAGGTGATTAATATCACCATTGATCAATCTTTTCTACGTAAACGAATATTTTTGCTGATATCATTCCGTTATAATCATACAGAGATTAATGGATTAGTAAAAGTACGTCTTCAAGGGTAGTTAGCATAATTAATCTGATGAACGTACCGTTATAGTGGATTCTTATTAGAGACTTTGAATACTAAAGCATCATCTAAATACAAAACCAATGTCTGAGTCCTCGTCAAGTTTACTTTTATGCGATCTTTTGCATCTCACAGCAAAAATAACCCACAGTTTAGCTCAAGTCGCCGTTTCAGAACGTGCTCTTACGAGACGACATCTCACCGTTGGCCATTCGCCAGACATTTCCACTTTTATTTGGTATCTGAATCGATTGTTTTATAGGGGTATAAACGTTCTCATTTATCGTCACCGCTGCTGAGTTAGTACCATTGCTCTGCATCCAGAAGAGCTATTTAACATTTATTGGTAATAAATTTTACGCAACGGATGTTTTGTCTTTTACAACGTATACAAAGTGATCGATCAAATCGTGTTTTGGGAAGTTTTGTTTAAATGTACTTATGCATACGTGATGTAAATTATGTTGATTATTAATATAATATAGTAATATTACAATAGAACGATGTCTACTTTCTACGTACCCACTTGTTTCATACAAAATTTATACATGTTATCAGATATGAAACCATGAGGCAAATAAATAAAGTTTGAAAGTAAATGATCTGTTATTATTTGAGTAGATCTGTTAGATTGTTAATAGTTGACAGTGGTGTGTTGTGGGGCAGGAGCGGGCGCGCGTGGCGTGCTGCCCCCGATGCGCAGCCGGCTGATGACGAACTGGAGCCACCAAACGAGGTGATTTTGCCAGAATTACCTTCTCTACACTTATCAATTTTCTATTATCGACCACATTCACTTCTGTCCGCCTTGTCTATAGCAGTGTCCTGGGTGTCACTCGCGAAACTAATCACGAAATATATTAGTCACACACTTCATAATCACTGAACTGTGCAATAGCTCGTAGTTTTAACAATATCATTAGATTATTTTTTTTACTATTAGGATAGCACACAAACAATAAGTTCTGTGTTGCTTTTTATGCACATATCGTCTGTTTATTGCAATGATGAATTGATATGAGGCATTAACACTTTTATTTTTAAATGACACCTGATTTAAATAGCTTTAGATGAAGTGGCACCTCGACACTGCCACGTTATGTATCACAGTATCTTGCATGAGTTGAAAAGGCAAGCGTTTAGAAAACCATGTACGACTATGGCCGTTATTTCCAATATGGGTAAATCTGGCAAAATTTTATAGTAATATTGCATCTCGCAAAGTGGTCTCTGTAGAGAATATTGGTATTTCTGTTAAAAATGATCGGCAATAGCGGCCAGTTTTAGTGTTTTCTTTCAATTCTATTAGATAAGTAGAGTCTTCTAAGTAATTTCTAACAAAATAGATTCATGTTATTCTTATTTAGGAAATAGTTTGAACATCGTTTTGCCAATATTCATTAAAGCATGTTGCAAAGTACGTATAACAAGAAGATTGATAAAATACATTAATATAAAACTTTAGCGTCATTCAAGATATTAAAATCATATTGGTTACCACTGTTAGCTTGGTTTATAATTTTAGTTTCAGTGACAATGGCTCGTTGGTCTAGGGGTATGATTCTCGCTTCGGGTGCGAGAGGTCCCGGGTTCAAATCCCGGACGAGCCCTATAATTAGTATTTTTTATTTCTGTCGAATATTAAATGAGTTTTCATTTAGTGTTAGTAATACACTCCTGTGTATAATTATTTGTAGTAATAGTATATACTTCATGGAGAGCAAACGTTAAAAAGAAAAAAATGTTGCAATGATATGTGTAATTTCTTTTTCGGGAAATTGAATTTTAATTGGTCACGATTATTAGTCTTTTTGAATATAGTATTCCAAATGAAACTAAATCTTCCCAGTCCTTCAATACAGTACGATTACGTTATGAATTAAAATGGCAACTGAAAGTCAATCTGTCAATTTAATGAAGATCTCCCTACTGTCTTCGGTCTCACGCATTTACTCACTTTTTATATGGTAATGGTAATTTTTTTACCCAAAATTTTCCCTTTTCCGTAGATTTTCTTATTTTTTTTTTCATACTCACCTCGTCTTGTTAATTAGAAACAATAAAAAAAGAATCAGTCAAATAAGTACAGTCTTTCTGAAATGACATCTTACATTCATTCGGATATTGATATTTACATAGATATGAGTAAGCACAAGAATTATAATTTTTTCCTAATTGGTAATATGGTGTGTAGATTAGATTCTATTGCATACAACATTTCTGTAGATCACTTAGAACTATAATAGTCCGCCTACAGTCTATCCTCAGATAAATGACAAAGATTTTTTACTAAATATCTACTTTTGTTTCAATTTTGGGATACAAAATAAAATTACCCTGATCTTAAACACAGTGATACATATACATTTTATTTTGATAAATTCCTCTATTTCACGGAACAATAAGATTTTTAATTTGATGTCAATATCTATATTACCAATTTTTAATTAAAAAATAAACATATTTCATATTAATTAACTAAGAGTACATATTTTATATCGGGTGGATCCTTACAGTTAAAACAAAAAACCTCATGTGAACGTTGGATTTATATTTATTCACCGATCACCTTGGTTTTAACCCTCTAGGGTGGGGATTAGCTAAACTGAAATCGGCTTTCTTGAAAAATCCGTGTTATTTGTTTTATGGATACGTATATATACTTTCAATCCTTCTTATGTGCGTTTTGAAATTGTTTTGTGGTTTGCACAAAATAAATATCGCATTCACAGAACTATCCCAAAGTCGAAGATTTCATTCAAAATTTGTTACAAATATTTTACTTTATATTGAAATCCCGGAAATTAGTCTGTCTACATTATTAATATGTACGTCTATATCACTGTTAAGCGTTAATTATATACAGTACAGGTAGATACATACCTATCGTTATTTTCTTAAGAACAAGGTTCAAATTTCTTTGTAAACCGTGAACAATTTCTGCCTTACGCACGTCGCCGCGTTCGTGTGATAATTACATCCTAAGTAGCTCATTAGGGACCCCTATATAGCGATGTTTCTTTGTAACATATTTAGTGAACGTCAGGCTATAATAATAATATAAAATTACACATGGCTCGATTCTAGGAAAAGATTTCTTGTCAAGGGAAGATTAGGGATTAATCAACACACCACCTTATGAAGTATTGGTAATATTGAACAGCTGACATATTTCGCAAGAGAAAAGCGATATCAGAAATGGCTAAATAAATATCAGATTCAGTATGAAAAATTAAATTTACCTATCAGTCAAGATCAAGCTTTTTTATACTTTATACATTTTAGCATTTGACCACAATCTCGTCTGACGTTAATATCGATATTTTCTAAGAAGGTAAACACGCTATACCTAGAGGAAGACTGGCTTTTAAGTGCAGTTGCCGGTACATACTTATAGATAGGTAACAACTAACTAACACTTGGTAACAACTTTTTAACTAAAGTGTAGTAGCTAAGCAAGCGAATTTAGAAGTAGGTCTATCACAATGCTATGGCTTCATCACGATATTTTCCTTCATCGAAAGCGCAGGTTCACTCGCAAGGTTTTGAACCTATGTCAATCAACATGATGTTCTAAAACGCTGGCGACTGACCCATCATCTCTTGAAAAGCTTTACCAAAGTTATGGCAGTGTTGTCTCTGTACACGTAATACCTGTACACGTAAACACGTAAAACCTTCTTATGCGTAAATCTAGAAAAAGGTTCTAATTTTGAATATTTTGAAGGTAATGTTTAGTTCTTTCATTACATACTTAGGGAGCCGAAATATGTCTCAAGGTGTGTTCATATCTTTTCACTGTTTTCCCAAAAGTCAGTTAATGGTGTTACCCATTCAAATAAAATTAGTACAAGAATTCCGAATATTTCGTCGTTACATGACGAAAGAATGAAAAACGTTCCATGAGGCTTGATCCGTGGCCGAGGGTCAATATTACACAGGTTTGGTCACTCGGTCATCACGATCTTTTAACCATATCAGTATATACAAAGATAAATATATAATATAAAATAATTAGAAGCAGTCGCACAAATGTGTATTGTGAATTTATAAATGATAATATTAAATGTTTAAGTGATTGTAATTTTACAAAGATGTTTTATCTATATATCTATATATATTGGTGTTTACAAGAGGCAATAGACAAATGCAACTTTTCTTTTTCCACTTATTTTTAATTTTAATTAAGGTATTAACTATTAAGTGCTTTGGTACTTTATATATATTTACACAACCAGTAGTCCGGTGAATCTGTAAAGTCCTTAAGAGCCAACAGGGTATGTCAGTTCGAAAAATGAAAAATTTTTTACACAAGAACTTGGTGGACAAAGACGTATATAGTAATTTAGTTACTTCAATGAGAATTCAGGAAAACTCCGTTTTGTAAATACATTTTACCTCAATAGCCAGTTTTCCGTGGTTACTCTGAAACTGTTGTGGATTTTAGAGAGACAAAAAATTTTGTGGTTATTTTCGAAGGATAAAACGGATAAACCCTTTTGTTGTCACTTCAAATTATATAAAAAAGCTTTTTGGTGTATCTCCGCGTAAAGTTGCCATAAAGATGGGTCAGGCGAGCGAAAATATCTTAACTCAGTGTTACTGGTTGAGACGCCAGCTTTACATAAACATAATCTTAAATTTAGCGAAAAGTTGCCTTTAGGCTCAGAAAACTAACTAGTATCTTATGCATTTTAATCAGAACTGGCTTACTAAATTCTTTTCATTCTTGTTGTATCATTAATCATCAATCGTTAGGAGACTATATAAAACAATCCTCTGTATTTATCTATATACAAATAATTATACTTGCATTGTATATTTGTAATTATGACAAGGCTTTTTAAACTCATATGTTTGTTTGTAAGTTACCAAATATCAAAAACTTGCTACATATTATTTTCATGGAAACGAAGCCGCAAGTACCAACTAGTTATAATAATATATTGAAATCTAATTTGGGCTTAATAATTAAATAAATTGTTTTAAGGAGTCTATGAGTGTATTTAAATAATTTTGCGTTTGCAAGCCCAAATTCATTAGTCGTTTATTTGTTTGAGATAAGTCAGATTTTAAAAAATAAATTTCAAATTCTTCGAAGGAAAAATGAGAATTATCTTATATTATAAAGTGTGTTTAAATTTAATATTTAATGGAGTCTTTTTATTGTAAGAAAAAGAAGATCTTAAATGTAATAAACTGTAATGTAAAATCAAAACAAGTATGTGTTACTTATCATGAAAGATTAGACAATGTATTACAGTCAAGCTAAATCAATATTTATTGATGTCAAAGAAATATGAATTTACATTGGATATATTTCGATAAGCTGCGGAAATTGGAAAATGTTTCCGAGTACATTTGCCCTTGGCGTAACATCAAATGCCATAAAGTCAAACAAGAAGCTGTTTAAACAGCTCGTAGATCGGTGTAGAGCGCGGCCTACGTAGGGCGGGCGTTAGGGCGGCCATATAAACTATGGCAGTGCGCGGCGTACTCGCCGGTCGGGATGTCGTCCTGCCGGCGGCGCCGCGTTTTTTTTCGCGACTATATACCAATGGACGTCCGGGCTATGGCGAAGGTAATAACTATTCTTAATTTTTTAATCGTGTCTTTTATTATGATTGAGATTCAAAACAGTTTCGTTCGCGCTAGGTTTAGGAAAGTTCGGTGTAAAGTTTAGAATAACTATAATTCAAACGGGGTTTACTGTTACTGAGTAACTTACTATACTCCAATTTTAATTTATTTGATAAAATAATATTCTCTGAATTATAACTACATTTGTTGAGTAGGTGATATAAGGATGCCGTTTAGAAGCAATAAAATTTTGTCGAAGGTGTAAAATCACATTATAGAAAGCGGTGTAAGCCTACTTATGTTCATTGATATTTCTTTTCAGCTATTTATGTTTCTGTATTATTTGTCTATTATTTTGTCCATAGTTATGTAGAATAAAATTTGGGTTTTAGTAAGAATTAACTGAAAACAGCTACGTTGTCATTACATACACTATATTTTGTTATTTTCTGTTTATTATATTATGTTAATATCCTAATGTCGCGATATTCAAATTGAACTCCCAGTTCAACATTTATTCTAGTGTTCTCAAAACGTAGACAATTTGTTTTCAAGTTGGAATTAGTATATACTTTGAACTATAAACGCGTAAACTGATGAAACGAATGCGTAACCAATGAACATATTGCATTTTCTATTTTATTTAACTCTATAACTAACGCAAATTACACTTATATAGATTCAACTAGATGCTTAAATGAACATCACTAATGTATCGCATTTCTTACAGTCCAAAAGTTACAGTCTATTAACTTATTTTCAAAAAGACACTGATAGGCCACAAAAAGGGTTTCCTATGTTATAAAATTTCAAAACCGTGTCGTAAGTAATATTCGAGCTTTTAATCATTTAATTTAGATAACGAGTTAATCTATTTCATACCCGCCCCGGCTTCGTACGGGTATACAAATGAAGAACATGAGTCGAAACCTTTCCTTTACAGTACGATTATGTTATGGAATAAAATGGCAACTGAACGTCGATCTGTCAATTGTGTGAATATTTTTGAAGATCTCCTTTACTTTACTTTCTTCTGTCTCACTCACTCATACACGTTTTATTTGGAGATTTTTTAACTCAAACTTTCACTATTCCGTAGAATTATTCAAACATTTTCGTTCATATAAACCTTGTCCTGACAATTACAGACACAACAAAATAATAATTAGCCAAATAGATGCATCAGTTCTAAAGTGAAGCGCGTACGTACATTCGGCGGTTACTTTTATTTATATAGGTTTTCTTACAAAACAATGTATGTACTTAAAATAACACTTTAGAGATTGATTGATAGGTAATTTGAAAATTCATCCGGTAGGTCTAAACTTAAATTATTTTGAGGAAATTCAAGAAGCATGAATTTCAAAATATAAGGAACTCCTGGCTAATATTTCATACTTCTTCCTCAAATATTGCCGATGTGAAATTCAATCGCAACACGGCTGATAATAAATCAAATATGGCGTTACTATGGAAACATTGTAGTATATCTATCTCGTTCACCCTTTATTAGCATTATTTTAGTACTACTAGTGGCTGTAAAACTATAAGTTACGACGCCGGCGACTCCGCGACCCGTTCTCCAAACTACGAGTACATGCAAGAAGTCACTGACTTCGACCAAACATTTGCTACTCTTAAATTACATTAACCTTTTCACATTGTAACGTGTATATACAAGCCCAATAAATTTATTACGTTTATGTATTGTAGAACCTTAATTAAGGAATTAAATTAGGACTGTAGTTAACAATGATTGATTATTTGAGATTATGAGAATATGTTGCATTATTATGTTAGCTTTAACTCGTGGCTTAGCTCATGTGAATGTAGATTTGATATGTGCCTCGGTACATTTTTTATAGATCAAAAGTGCTGTATGTCCTATTCGGTACCCCTGAGAACGTGAGTGAAAAATTTCATTTCATATGTCATGTACGCAAAATATCAGTCTACAAGGACGTTGGTTGACTTCTAGATGCGAAAACTCTAAACAGTATCACTATACATTATTTATCAAAGGCCCTACCATCCTGCATGTTTACTGGTACATGACTATGGCGTTTGTTAAAATATAAGGCTCGCGATCCCGTCAGACAATTATCGTCCTATCACCCAAATATATAAACCATTATAATGAACAAAATAAGTAGTGACGTTGTTATTATTACTAAAATTAGCTTATGTAAATGTAAGACCGCAATGTGTATTTAGTTGAAAATTACTTAAAACTGATGTAAATATTTATTGTAACTTTTTCTCGGGACTGTTATAGAAGGGAAATATTAAAATGCGGCATTTTCAGTTGCTTTGCTTAGTTATTACTGCTTTCCTATCATAGTTTTAGCTTCGTTCAGTAGCTATAGTACACTTATTTGCATATGACTGTACACATATTTTGTTACGTATACCATACAGCTCCTAAGAGATTTTCGTTAATAATTTAATATTTTATTGCGGTCTGGATACTCACACATCTTCATATTTTAGTCATTTTTGCGAACAAAACATCAACATTAATGAAATGTTAATTAAGTCATTATAATATTTCTAAATAAACATTTATTAACCCATAGGGAACGAATAGCCTTATACAGGTACTACGATGCGATATTTCAGGAATTCTGTTAGGTACGGATTTTATTATGTATGCTACGACTAAGGGCGATCGGCATATTTATTCTTGACACTCTTTGATGCATTTTTCTACGATAATTGAGCAAAAATACATAGTTTTATATACGATCAATATACACTCATGGGCATATTAGGAGGATAAAAAAAAGTAGAATTATACAAAATATTTTCTTACTTCGTACTGGTCATATATTCCAGTATTATATAATCTGGAATAAGAAGATTTTGAATATAATTTTATTTACGACTTTCATATGTTTTTTTGGCTATCTGTTGTTTTTATACATACGTAGTGTATGAAATTCTGCAGGTCTTTGTTGTGTTTAAAATTATTCCTCATTTTGTTTTATTCATTGAAAAGGCATTTCAATAATAATACTGGATCTCAGCGTTACCCAGGTGTCCAAAGTTGTAACTTTAATTGAAAAAGGTTACACTTACAATGAAGTGGTTCAAAAATTACGAGTGTTCAAATCTGAGATTTTTCGCAGTGTTGAACGATACCGGTAGACTAAAAAGTATACAAGATATAAAGGACAAGGTCACAAAACAGTAACAACAGAGAAGGACGGCAGAATTATTTTAAGCTGTGTCCTCAGAGACCGCACTTCGACTTCTTGCGAGGTATGAAACAGCTACAAGAAGTTCGAGAAGTGACAGTTAGCAGCAAAATTATTAGAAGAAGACTTAAGGCGGCTGGTATAGGGATGTACTTGCCCACCGCAGGTCATCGAGTAACTCGGTCCATTTTGCTTGTTCTCACCGGAATTGGGATGATCACGCTTGGGAAAAAGTCCTTTGAATAACGACCCAGAGAAAGATACGCTATGTGTAACATTGCTGGAAGAGAGCCTTATGGTATAATTGTATGAAGCGGTATTTGTTTAGGAGCACGTACGGAACAAGACATCGTAGAAAAGGAACTGCGGGAAGATATGTAACAGACAGACAGAAAATAATTTTCGTTTAATGGACAATAATGCTCGTCCTCACAGTGTAACTGCCTACTAAGGAATCCAATTTTTCGTGTGACAAGCACTCTTGCCAGATTTATATCTGATATCACATATTTGGGATAACAAATTAATCAAAGAAATTCTAAAAATCTCAAAACTGCATTGATTGAATAATGGAACCTTATGCCACAAAGTTTCATTGGCAATTTAATAAAAAGTATTCCCAGACGAATGTAAGCAGTTTTAACAGCGATAAGAGGCAATATTAAGTACTGATTAGTGACACCCATTATGAAAAAAGCAGTCTTTACAAAATCATTCGATTTTCATTCTATTAGGTCAAAAGTCGTTACAATTAACATACTGAGCTTCTTTCTTCAAATTTGTTTTCGTTTTCGTTTACTCATTTTTCTTTTTGTTCAAAGATGTTAATTTAAACAATTGATTTTATCCAACCGATTTTAAAAGCTTATATTGTACAAATAAATCTATTTACAAATTAGTTTGCCCCTCTTCTGTTATAAGCATGTCCATGAGTGTAGTTTGTTACCATCATTTCCGACCGAGTACTATCTGTTCATATATAGTACTACCATTAGTTAACGAAAAGGTCCATGATATTAATTAAATGCGTCGTTAATTATTAACTTAAAATATCCTTAACTAATGTCTTAAAAATCCGCCGATCTACTGGTTATTGTCCTGAAAAATACGCTCGTTCATAAAGGTTTAATAGCAAATAAATTTAATACTGTTTTTAAAACTATGTGCCGGAATTCGTGACTTTACTGATTCTCTGAGTTGAGGTTAAGCAAAAGATGCAAAAATAGCATGAAAAATCAATTGGACCGTCGAGACAGCTCGTGTTCTCACAGTCTGTATTCAGTTCGGAGGTCGGCATTATCTCGTACGTTACTTGTGACATACGGACCGCAGTTAGAGCAGAAACTTAAGTTATCTTTCGTCACTAAGCTGCAGTCAGCGTGTATAGTTGCCTAATATAGATGCTTGTCGTTTGTTTTATCTGCACTGTAAAACAGTATGATGCATGGTTTGATATAAATTCTTATTCACTTATTTCTATGTATTTTTACAGTTACTGCAATAATAATTATGGTTGAGATGTTATATTGTGTGTTGAAACGTGAAATTATTTTTTTACTGTAACAATTAAATCACAAAGTTTACATCTAACATTAAATAAATAAGTAAAATTTACTTTTACCTACAATTTACGTACTTGAAAAACAATAACTTCTAAATCTGAGCGAATTTTTTATGCAAAGAACTTTCAACTGAATTAAATTATAGATTCACATATGACTTATATTATATATATTGCGAATGTTTTAACTTGTTTTAAAATTTGTGTAGGAGTACGACGAGGAGGGTAGACGATCCAGACGACACTCTTCACCTTGCAATTCCAGAGAGGGCAGCACAACCGCTCTGCACACGCAACATTACGACGATACTGTAAGTAATTGTAGTATATAGTAATTAAAAAAATTCTAGCTATGATAGTTCTAGGTTAATCATCATATACCAAGAATGAAACCTACAGAATTTCGATGGGAAAGCATAATAAAAACACTTAAAATATATTGCCACATCATTTTCTCGATATTTCTTTGTTGGATTATGATGAAATTTCATACTACTTTGTCAGAACTGCTGACAAATCAGCGACTTTTTTATTCGTTGCAGAAAATAGTTTATGTGACGTAACGGCGATTTTTCCCATTGATGTAAAATAGGCTAATGGAGGCTAGTTACAGTTGCTTCTTTTGAATAACGCCCTAAAAGAATTCGTTCGCATGAGAATATGTAATAAAACGGTGATTAACTGTCGAATTATAAATATTAAAATATGATGTACGTGAAGGTATTTTCTTAGGGAAATAAAATCGACTCTTTGCGAAAACGATAAATCAAGGAAACGAAAAAACAAATATCTAGCGTATGCCATTTACAACTCGTATAAATTAAATATGAATATATCTTTTGTACAATCCACAATGACTTTTCACGTCACATAGGTTCATTTGAGGGAACAAAACTAGCTGATGACTACATTTCATTTGTTAACAAAACGCAACACATAAGAAATTCTCTATTCAGTCGTCTCAAATCCTATTTGTTCGAGTCTCGTTTTGATATAAGCATTAATAATGTAACTTGAAGAATGTATATGGGAAAAATGGGACCTTATATATGTGGATTACATTTACTAAAACTCATCTGTAACTGAATTGTTTGGATCCCTGCCAGTTCCATAACTTTGATATGTTTATCTGTCTACTTTTTCCATACAATATACAAACGTCTTCCCATGTTCAGGGTCACATACGCTCTCATTTAGGAAAAAAATTAGTATAAGGGATTTGGCTCATGGCCAATGTGTGTACTTATGGTTTCTAATTCGAGTTGATTCATATCCTAAAACATTTACGCAAATCACATATAGGTGTTACTGTTAAAGCTTGAAAGCCGTTATTGTGAACATTATCTAGCTAATTTGTAGATTTATTGACTTATTCCATTAATGTGCGGAATTAAGAGTTTTTTTGCATTTGGTCATCGGACGTTGATTCAGGCAGGCTCGCGCTTTTTCTCGTAAATTCAAATCAAATAAAATTAAAAATATTGTATTCACTTTATGCCCTAAGAAGGTGCTTATGAACGTCATAAATCAGTCACCGGTTCGGAAAACTACTAATAAATGCATAACGTTACAATCGTTTTAATGGATGCATATACAGAGATGTCGATTCCAGACATCACCACCGTAGCTACCCTACCCTATATATAATTGCATTTGAACACCAAAACGCGCTTGGCCTGGCGCATTTACTTTTAGTCCGGCAAATCGGTATATACTTTGGGACTTTATTGTCTAACCTAATACTATTAATTAAACAATTGTTACTGGTTTAAGTGAGCTTGATACATGGGGTGACCAGCTTAGCAGAGTATTTAAAATTAAATCATGTCGGTCTTTTACGAAATCCAGCTTTTCAAAGTTTTGCGGACATACATTAAATCATCAAGTATATATAGGGAGGGCAGAGTTAAGATACGGATTTAACCTCATCCTTCAACCTATCATAGCACGTCACCACTGGGTTACGATACGAACACTCACCGGCGTATTTCTACACCATCGAAAAAACAAATGAAGTAATTTTGTACATTTTAACGGATTGTCCTCTTAAACCTACACATTACTTAGATGATCTGTAGTTTAAGCGATTTTTGAACCTTAGTGGTAACATATATAAAATTAATTTTATTTTTATTAACAATTATAGCCATAATCTATACATATAATAAGAATGTAAATCCAATGTGTCTGTACTTTTTTGATTTTTGAGAGAAAAAATTGTTGCAGGCTGTCTAGGAATAAGTAATAGAATCCATTTCGATCATTTTTAGAAAAGTCTGTCTGTCTGTCTGTTTGTTTGAACAGGTATGACTGGCAAAGTACTAGGTTACTGATAAAGGAGTTAATAGTTAGGAAAGCAAAAAATAATCAAGCATATTCCGGAGCAACATAATTTTTTTGTTTCATTAAAATCGGTTCACTCTATCAAAAGTTATTGTAATTTTAATGACGACGGGAGTTAAGTACGAGAGAAAAATAGATAAGTAAATGGACTTTAGCCTCATCCAAAAACCAGGGTATTTTATAACATCAATAACATTAACACAGTATTATATTACTTAGACATAGAAGGAAAGAAAAATGGTTAATGTTTTATTTTCACATAAATAAATATTAATAACCTAAGGAGTTCAGTAACTGATTAATACGCGTTTTGCAAATAGATGGCGTTCAACCGCCAGTTTCTCAATCTATTACTACTATAATATACATTCTAAAAATTGGCCAATTACATATATTACATATTTATATAAATTGAATAACTTACTTTGTATAAAGTAAAATATAATTTTTATTCTTCGATCGAATAAGGTTTATGATTAAATTTGTGAATTTCTAATTCGTTTTGTGTTGTAAATATTACAAGTTATTGAACCTTATCACATTTTAGGACAACTTTTTATTATAATAAAAAAGAGACTAAAATTGTTCATTGAACATAAATGTAAGAAAAAATCATCTTTAGAAGCAATAACAGACCACATTTTTGACTACAACAGATGGCGCTAAACTTATATTTTATTGGTTTACTGTCGTAAGAGTATTATTGCAAGGAAGAGTATAGATAACAATGAGATAATTTTGGTGTTTTTTAGGTTCATTTCGTATTATAATTTTCATAAATTTACTTAGATTCTAATGTCTTAATTACGCTTTGAATTAATGAATACCTTTTGCTTTATGCATTAGGGCTTATGAAGCGATTATGGCTCATTTGGTAGTCAGACACAGCGTCGAAGGACGTAGGTTCGAATCCAAGAAACTGAGTCGGAACTTTCAGGTGAAGGAAAACATCGTGATGAAACGTGGTGGTAGGGCTTATTCTAAGTCCGTCTGGCTAGCAACCCCCTCAAGTTGAAAATCTATCGCCAAGCACCTGTTGGTGTGTTCCAGCACACCACAGTCAGAGAGTTGAGAGCCAGTCTTCCTCTAGCTTAAGCGTGACTTACCATCTTAGACCACATCATCATTTAATATCAAATGAGATTGTAGTCAAAACGTTTACCTATAAAGTATAAAAAAAAATAAAGAGCTCGCATTTTCTTCTAGCGGTACCGTGGAGAAAAAAGACTGCAGACAGTGCATATAAAAGAAAGGATAACATAAAAATAATAATAAGAATGACCTATGTGAAGTATATATGAATGAATATTATAAGCCCTCGGCTGATTTTTTAAGACTCAGATCTCAAAATGGCAGATTATGTTTTCAATATTTATTAATTTCACTATATCGTATATTGTAAATTTCGTGGCTTAGTAAAAAAAGCTCGTACAAATGAAAAAATAATTTAAAAATACATTTTACATGAAAACTATTATTTTACAATTCATCATTTGTTATTTTTCAAAGTTTAATAAATCACGTATTGCTGCCAACAGTCCTATTGACCTATGCCTCATGAGGTCCTACATTCGTTTGTATAAAAGTTAAATCTTTATGGTTTTGGACAGTCCAAGGGTTAATATTGTTTTTACAGTTGTTAAATTATAATATTAGCGTTATGTTACTCCTATACCTGCGTGTATCGTCACGAAGTTTTGTCCATGTTCGCAATAAATTTAGATTGGGCACACATTACTATCGTGTGCTACGACTATCTGAATGTATGACGATAGATACAGCACTATAGCTAGGTCCACGGTTTTTACACAATTCAAAGGAACTTGGAAGCCCTAATTTTGAGTTATTATTGAAGTGACAAAGGATTACGACCATTATTAGTTTTTAGCCTGACACATTACATTACAAATATACAAGATATACAGATATAAATTCAGATTGTTTCATTAATCACTGTGTCTTGTATTCCGTTCCACGCTGACGAAGTCGCGGGCACAGCTAGTTAAACATAAAAATAATGACAGAACTACTTATGTTCACTCTGAATGGGAAAACTTACCGATTCCTTTTAACTTGCACGTAACTTTATTAAAAATTCAACGTGAATTTACGAAGTCGCTTCTTTGTTATAAGACTGTAGGTGAAATAATATTCTATATATGAATTAATTAATATTATAGAAGTGAAATAAGAAAGTTTCTTGTTTTCTAAAAATCTTAGCGCTAGGTCGAGAGCCGTTACCTCATCTTCAAGTGAGCTTATCGTATACTTAGCAATTTGATCTATTAGCGATAAACCCGACTAATCCCGGATTATCGTTTGCCCTATATTATAGGAGGCAATAAGAAATTCCTTTATATTTTATTACCGCTTACAAATGATTATATTCAAATGTTATTTCTAATTATTACTTAAAGATTATTTATGAAACATTAGATAGTATTGTTAACTAGGATTCAACTATAATTTTGCGACGGTTACCTGTGCCTGTTATATTGTTGTAACTTCAACCGTTCTGTATTAATTATCTTTAAACATTCTTTAAATACAATTTACATTTATTTTGTCGAATTACTAAAGTGAGACTTCTTATATCACCTCAATTTTTTTCGTCCATCCATCGTATGTCTCATTACAGCCAGCCGCATAATAGGCGTAAAGGGAAAGGCGCTCGGCAGACCAGCCAAAGCCAATATAGTGGCGCTCATGACACATTTCAAAGGTTTCACTTGCATCGTGGTTCCATAATACCACACAATTATTTCTTCACGTGTTAATGTATAGATATTATTATATCTTTTTCATATAGATTTTGTTTCCAAAATAGGTAAAAACTGTATTGAATATTGTACAAATATTGTAGATTATATACATAAGGACCGTGAAGTATGACAGGCAGATACTTATAAATAAATTATTCGACTCGTGAATGGTTTAGGAAAATATCTATTTCCTTTTTTTATTGATAACACTATGCTCATAAAAAAGCAGTAAAGAAAAATGTGTTGAATGGTTATATGTTTGCCTATTTAAATATATGTCATGCTGAAATCTATCTTCTATAATATAAAAATAAATCGCTGAATGTGTTGCAAATCTAAAGAGCAACTGAACCGATTTTGCTAATTCTTTTTTTAGAATATTCCTTAAAGTAGGAGGACGGTTATTACGGAGAAAAAAATTTAAAAAATTGCTTGAACAAGTCTAAAAACAACACTTTTCTATACTCCCATACAAACGATTCATAATAATACTTAAAAGTCAATTTGAACTTTAAAACCATACCATAAAGTTTAAGTGTTAATGTAGAGGTTCCGGGAAGGCAAAACAATTGAGTGACGTTAGTATAGTATAAATATTAATGTCAATATTTGTCAACATTTAATACATTATATAGCGTCCCGAATAGCAGAAAAAGCATTAAAAAATAATAATTAAAGAATTGACTATTACGCGGTACGAAATTTGCTGGGTCAGCTAGTATTCAAACAAAACATAGGTATACTAGATAAATGAATACGCGAAATTTCCCACCAAATAATATAAGTGAGCATCATCAAAGAACACGACCTTAAATGTTGTTATACTTTCGTTTCATTCATAGAATCGTAGATGAATATGTGTCTTTGTATATTATAAATACATGAGACATGAATTAAAATATAATGTTTGTTATAAGTTTACAAAGAAAGCTTATCAACTCGGACATGTGTATATAATAAACAAAGTATATTTGATAAACAGTTTAATTTATTCATAAAAGTATTTCATACTTGTCGAGATTCAATTTAACCTAGAATAATATCAGTCTAATTAAGAAATCTAAATAATAGATTATTTTTATTAAGATTAATATCTAAGTAACAATAACTGTAAAGTCAACGAACTGTAATTAGAGCCAATGATATTTATTATGTATTTGTTTTTGTCTTATGTAAGACATTAAGAACAAATAGATAATGCGTGCAAGTTGTTGTTGACTAAACTACTTAAATTAATACTGAATACTTAATATCGTAAGTGCATAAATAGTTTTGAAGCATTGATAACAAGTATCTATAGAATAAAATTAACCCCTCCGTTATTTATAGAACTAAACATGTCTAAACTACATTTAGGTCCTGCTAGTTGTTAAATGCTTAACAGCATAACTTTTGTATTTTGATAATCTATCGCCAAGGACTTATAGTTCTGTTCTGGCTGCTGTAGCGTGCTACCGAAATCTTAGGCTAACAACGTTATATTAAAAAAATGAATAATTTATTAATTCTGTATTATTTTAAGAAAATCTTATACCACTTTAAATCTTGTTAAATGTACCTTTTTATGTTTTATGATCAAATTATAAAATTTAAACATAGTATTACTTACGAGCGTTTAAAAGTTTTAACGATGCCCTAGTAACGTCAAGAAGAAAAAATGCAATGATAAATGGAAACAATTGTCAGTTGTTTCGTTGATAATTAATAGATGTAATCCGTAAAGAATTTCATTTCCGTATCGAATCCCGGTATCAAAATTACATTAGTATCCTACACGCGATAACAATTACACGATGAGTCGCGTCCGCATTGTGTCTCATAAAATCGATTTCACAAATTAAGTTTTATATGCTCATACGATCTCTATAAAATCAGTTAATCATACGATCGTTGTGTTTTCATCATATCGTACGGTATTGCCATCGCTAGATTTATTAAAACTATTTAAAACTAATATTGTGTTGCCAGGTCATAGTTTTTCTTGGAGCGTCCGGCGAAGTTCTTCAGTTGCTTTCGCGATGTCTTTGTTTTCGTGTCGCCTTTTTTTTCCACTCAGATCGGACTCTTCTAAATAATCTTTCGGTGGCTCAACCGGGTACTTGGTGCCGAATTTCGGCCGTGGGATCCTCACGCGTTTCACGTCGTCTAACCAGCTCTCCATTTTATCGGAAGACTTCGCAGCCTGTAAAATTCATATTATATCTTTTAATTCTCACATTAAACAACATATGATATATCTCTGAATTCGAAGTAAGTTTTGAAATTTAGGTTTTTGGTATTTAAAAGTAGGTTTGTTTACGTTTATGATGAGAGTGTTTAAGAAAAGTACCAAATCCATACATTGTATATGATAGTGTAGCGATGATGTTTACGCGGTGAAATCTTAATAACCAAAAGGTTTACCAATCTATAAACGGATTAAAATACGTTATCCAACTACAATCCATAATAGACATAAAGCAAATAATTAAGATTCAACAGTTACTAAAGATTGTCAATGACAATTTGGTTGACTTTGCCTTTTTTCATAGCTTGATATTTTACGGTATTTTGCTATGTGGAACACCAGCTGAGATGGATACCGTATTTATATTACATAAACGGGCAGTTCGAAAAATTTACAATATGGAACCTGGTGAATCACTAATGATTAAGTCTCAAGGATATATATACTATTTCAATTTTATACTCCCAACACATCTACAACACATTTAATGTATGTATGTAAAAATTGACCTCACTTTAGTAAACGACCGGAATAATTTTTAAAGTAGAAATAAACATAAATTAGCCATAGATATAAATAATAATTTTGTAAGAACTATCTATTGGTGATTTTTTTTCATGACTGCTATTTCACAGTGTTTCTGTGAATAACTTAATAGTCGTATGAATTCTGTGAATTATTACAGGAAGATGAAATGCATGGAATGTTCCATGACTAGTAACTACTAACTTAATGTTTGTTGGAAATATATCTATGCCTATCCTGTTATAATGCAGCATGATGATATATCAATATGAGTATTATTCAAAATAGTATAATATCTCACTAAGATAATGTTTAATATTGTAATAGTATGACGTACATACTTTACTCCACAGTGGCTTAAATAGAAAGCGATTGTTCTGTATTATTAGTAGCGTGTACCAATAGTATCTGTCTTATCTCATTGCGGCTACAATGAAAAATAAACACGCACCATTCTAATTTATTATCGTTGGTCAATACTTGTGCAAACGATGGTCTTTCGGTGATGGTGAAACGTTTGATTACAACTTAGTGAATAAATAAATACTATTTCTCGTCGGTACGTGAGTCTCAATATACAAATTATACAGATTACCAAGTTTACTCAACGCTCGAACTAAACTACTTCAATTACCTGTCCGATTAAAGCGTAGAAGAGTGAAACGAACCGAGATGGGAACGTTTTAACTGACACAATCCAATGAAATTTACGATTCTGCTTCACTCGTCTTTAGTTAACATTCGAGTGGATTTAGTCCATATGAAATTTATATATTTTATTCTTTGTCGGCTGTTTTATTCTACTTAGGAGTTAATAGAATATTATCCATTTACAATCATTGAATAACGTACAAATACGCAATTGTGAGGCATATTAAAATGGAGCTCTATTCATTTTGTGAAGTATCGTTTATGTTCTGTGGCTAGGGATATTTGCGAATTTAAACATATTGCACGGTACTTTAGAGGTCATTATCTGTATAGAGTGAACTAGCTGGTTTTGTCATACTATGCATAATGTTAGGACTGTAACCAATATTTATTGAAACATTATATTACAAAACGTTTATGCTTAACATATCGCTTTTTTCACTTTAGTCATAGCGATGTTTAATATAGTTAGGTATAGAATGTACATATATAAATATAGTATCAATCTGATATGCAATTATTTATCTTTACTACTTATTTCCATTAAGGAGAAATATCATGTCACAAATGGACACATTAACGGTGACATTCGATTTTTGCTTTATTTAGTACCAAAAAGTCGGTGAACGATGACGCAAATGACAGTAAAGACCAGAGACGGCAAACTGATAATGCAAAACAAACACTTATCAATTATTATACTTCGAAGTATTGATTATACAGTACTACACCATGATCGTAATTTCATTTCTTATGAAAATTATTTTATTGCAAACTTACATGTTGTCTCTAATTTTGGACTGCTTTTTATTTTTTTCATTATTGTTATGAACTTAAGAAAGCGCGTATTGATATTTTAGCCTAGAAATACTGAGAAAAGTCCTCTATCTGCTTGTAAAAGTCTCGGTAAAATTGGTTCAAAACGGCAAACTATAGACAGTTCAATTTTATTTATATGTTCTTACGATTACGATTTTTCTGTTATACAATTTAGTTATGTTGTTAATTGTAACCAAATGTTTCAATAAGTAATATAAATGATTAATTTACAAGTATGAACAAACCTCAAAATAGCAAAGTAATAATTTACTGACTTCTGTTTGTGGGTTCGCTCGCGTTAACGAAAAATTTTATATCACTTACCACAGGAACAATGCTTCTCTTCTGGATGTAATGCACGTTATGTCCTTTTCTGTACTACTGACGACGTGTATGCAAAATTTCATAATAATCGGCCTAGTAGTTAAGGCGTGTAAGCATAACAAACAAATATTAGTTAGGATTAGGTTGATATTAACAATATATTCTGAACATATTCGTACACACGTCTACAGACATTAAAATAACAATATTAATTGATTGTATATTCTACGATAACGATGCAGAATTATCCAAGCACTTTCATATTAGTAGAAATTAATAACAGGTCGAATCAGACACGCATCTCAAGCACAAATACAAAGATATTTATTGCTCGGCTTTCTCCAGCGAAAGTGATACTAAATGTGATTGACTTCGTTTATTCGATCATTTAAAACTCAACATTTAGTGTATTTTTATGCTTATGTTCGGCGTTTATAACTTTTAGAATGTGTTCTGTAAAATGTGTACATTACTGAACTTTTCGTATCTTCTAGTCACGTTTGTTACATGTTTTATCTATATTTATTCAGAAATTATATCGATATCTCGGTTTGCGGCTTGGAAACGAATTGTAAGTACACGATTGCCAAACCACCGACGAATGAAATATCACCTCTTATAATAAAGTATCACGCAATATCAATACAGGGACGCAATACGATCTAAAACGTCGAATTGTTAACGGATATAATTACATTTGTGTATCTAAGATCTCGTAACAGTGGCGTAACACCTATACTCGTATATGTATGCTTGAGAAAGCAGACCGTCTGAATCAAAAATTAAATTTGGTAACGGCACTCGGTTCGAAGTGATTGGA
The DNA here is from genome assembly GCA_035772565.1 of Antheraea assamensis. Classification (NCBI taxonomy): domain Eukaryota; kingdom Metazoa; phylum Arthropoda; class Insecta; order Lepidoptera; family Saturniidae; genus Antheraea; species Antheraea assamensis. Next base: position 5,659,118 of record JAQQSE010000064.1, on the reverse strand, counting down.
TTGGTATCACGGAATACACTGTATTCTGTATTTATAATACTCGTGACTCAGAAACGTGGGTGCAAGCCAATACCACAACGGACACATAAGGAGATTACAGTGAATTTAGTTAACAAGGATAACAAAAACCAAAGATAACCTGTACATTTAATATTTTTATGGTCGTAGATGTTTATTTGGTTGTTTTAAGATTTTTTCTAAGTTCAACGTTTAAACAGATTTCTCATTATGAATTTTATTTTTTGTTGTCGTAAAATATTTGTAATCTGAAATGAAATGGCGTACGATGAATATATGCATGTAATGTACAATATCTGACGTTCAGATAAAAACAAATAACAAAATGTCGGATAACATTTACCTGATAATAATAACAATAGATTAATTTTGTGGACAGTAAACAGACATTTAAATATCTCTCGTCTTGGTAATCCTTTGATTGAAAATATCAACGATGCGTTAAACATCCCGCTTGAGCGGAGAGCTGAGTTGTCTTGTTAGAAGTGGGCCGTAACATGCGTATTCTTGTTCATTCGTAAAGAAATATGTAAATAATGAAAAGCAAGCAATGTCACAAAGAATTCTGAAATAACTAACTATATTTATGTCCTGTCACTTTCTATTTGTATAAATGTTCTAAATAGTCGTGTAAGGAAAAGTGCATAAAAACTTTTTGTGGTGTATTCTAAACCTAATTCTTGATAGTCATAGAGCACGTATTAAGTCGCTTGAATATATGCGATGACAATACGAAATAATAGGTCTACTGTAGTCGACAACCGTGTTTCAGTTTTATAGAGACTTTCTCTCGAATGTATGCATTACAAACTTATTCTTGTTTTTGTAATAAACCGATTTTTTTATCTCAATATTCTAGAATGTAACTAATTTGGCATAAACATTTCAGAAATTTAAATTAATAAGTTTTTACTTTTGTACATTTAGCACTTCAAATGTATTCAATAATTTACCTTGAATTTCATATAAATGCGTACCGCCTTTAACTAATATTTTATTAACTCCCTAAAAGTATGGCTTTGTGGGAGAATCCGTGAACAAGCTTTTCTTTGTTAAGTTGTGAAATATAGTTCAAAATTAAATTTATTATATTAATAATTTACTATAACAACTACTGCTAATTTAATAACTTTTAACATAATTAAAGGCATCGTTTGGAGTACAAAATAAAAGAGGAAAATAAGAATAAAATAAATACCTTTCACTATTTAGAAGAAACATAATATTAGGTATGCTCATAAAAATATAGTACGGTTATTTCTATACTAAATTGATAATAGGGACGGGACATACAATATGCAATATACATATACTTCGCTAAAATGTATGTATAACAAATGTAGCTCTTGAAATATAAATATATAAAGAATTTGAATATGGTACTATAAGATACGGGTAGCATTTATATAAAAAAGCTAACAAGAAGTATTTAATTATTACCTGGAATTTAATTCTAAACTCCTTCGTCCTAATATCGTTGGTACTAATTGTAATTTTATTTCAATTCAAATAAATTTTCGAACAACAACTGATAGGAACTACTTTACCACCATTAAATTCATATTACGATAAGTTAACGTAATACATAAAACATCTATATTCCTGACAGACAATCGTGCCTTATGATAACAGTTTAAGTAGTTTCCTTCACTAAACTGTTATAGGACGATCGTGCTGAACTTAAGACCTCCGTTGTACTTCACTATTTACAACTACCGGTACCGACTTTCACAGTGGTTATATTTACGATTTAAACCATGGATAGTTTGACGACATTTAGGTAAGTGTGTTACATTAAATCACTTGTAACGATCGTTTTGTTACCGTTACGTTAGTAATATTAAAGAACATTTTATATTGTTTTTTTTTACTATTCGAATTATAATAATTCAGCCTTTTACAATAATCATAATAAATGATAAGGTCGAGAATGATAGCACTTGATGATAGAATTGTCTCATAAGTGTATTTCTAACCAGAGATAGAGAATTACAATTACCTAATTATTTTTACAAATATTGAAGTGTTACGGTAATTTTTTCTATAATCAACTTTAGCTTTCGTTTATTTCTTTGCATTATTTGCTTTAGTACTGTGGACGGTTTTAGAGATTACTAAGTGACTACTCAATTTTGCGCGCTTCCATTTCAGGCACCCAGTCATAGTATTTAAGGTGCACAGCTCACGTACATAGTGCCGACAGATAACCGGGAAAATTTTGATTCGATTGAAACGACTTGATAGTTTTATAAAAAAATACATAACAATATTTTCCTACTATTATCATTTTCTGTTTTAATATCTTTAGTCGCATAGTGCTGGGCAAAAGTTTCCTTTCACAGCAGTCTAATGGAGAAGGAGAAGTATCGTGATAACTGAATCTTTACTATAGATAACAACAAGCTTACTTTCAGACATTTAGTCTAGCTCTCATTACTAATAAACGGAATACAATTGGATATATCCATGTCTATCCATCAAGGAACTCCAAAGCAGTTTCTGAAGTTCACCATCAGGTCAATGTATTTAATCCTGAGGAAACCTCTTAGTATTATGAACAAACGGAGTGTAAATACGATATATCTATCTTTACCCGTCAAGGAGTTCCATATGAGTTTAAATTTATTTAATTATTTGGCAAGCTCTGGTTACTACTAACAAAATGAGTACAAACATAATATATCTATCTCAATTTGTCAAGAAGTTCCATAACAGTTTCTGAAGACCATCATCAGGTTAATTTATTTAATTCTGTAGTAAACTCTTGGGATTACAAGTAAAAAGAGGATATTTTTGACTACCGGCGTAGGAGTTCCTCGATCATTTCCGTAGTTGTATCATAAAGTCAATATAACCCGACAATATAATAAACGTTCAAATGTATGACTTAAGATCGACATTTCAACCTAAAAGATTAAAAAGTGGAATTTAAAGAAATTTGATCGAAATCTATGTAGTACTTTTTACGTGATGTACGCACAACGACAAACTTCTGTCATTTTATATAGAACTCGTATTTTTATGTTATCGTATAATCAGCAATTAATATATTTTTATGTGACATGAGATAATATATTTTATCAAATGAATATAAATAAATACGAAAAGTATGTATATACTATAATACATATGTATAATACTTAACATGTGTCACAGATATATTCTATTATATAAGTAGTATATGTGTAACATACACTACTATCTACCCCCTTTGCTTACTATAAATTATTTAAAGACTATTGTTATTAAGGAGTAAGCTCCTGCCGCACCTAAAGTGCGGCTTTGTTAGCTCTAAAAGCTAAGAAACACTTTTTGTGTGTAAACAATTGCACATAGTAGGTTGTACACTTTTTGATACTTTCGTAGAATTAATTAAACATCTTTAGATGCTTTTTTTATTATTGTAATAATGATCGCTTCAGCGTGTGGTCATTTTGTGTTATGTTTAAAAACTTATACAACTTTTTATTTGGAAAACTGTAATTATTTTTTAAATTGTATGTTTCACGTTATTATTTTAAAAGCCCTATATATATTAAATATTACATTTAAAGCGACTTTTGAGTTCAGTCTTTACGACACGGTAACTTTCACAGTACTTGGCAAGTCACGATATAAAAAATTAAAAGAAATATTAGTATTCATATTTCAACAATATTGTTCGCATTTCATGATGAATTTCGAAGTGTCATGTAACATAAAATAGAACAAGTACTCGTAATACATATAAACTAAATAATGCTAAGTAAAGAATGTATATGTATGTTCTTTCTGAATGGATGAAAGGGATTAAATCTTATGAGGACCCATTATTTCTTGTAATTACCGACTCGCCCGTTTACAAATACCTGCACCACCACTTTCTAAGTCTTGTTCACTTAAATCTTTTAACAGGAACCTTAAGTCTGTACGCTTTTTAAAGTTAGAGAGGCAATTGTTATAAACTGGTGAAAAAAAAATCCTTTGTTTATTCTGTTTTAAATGTGTATTTATTTTTAATAGGTTCAATTAGTTTGTAAATATTGGGCAACCAGCTTCATTATTACATTATTCTTACAGGTTGATAATTAAAAAAAAATTAAAACAGTCTCTTATATCAATTAATATTGATTGCTATTCAATTTTTCGTTATATAGCAGAGTATTGCGTGGAAAATAATTATAATATATATTTTTATCGTTTTATCTCTATTTTATCATGGGAAATTCGTATATCTATACGCTAAGTTTTGTTCATTTGAAGGTTAATTGAGTAACGTGCATTTCACAGACTTTACATACATTTTTACCTTTGAAAAAACAAGAAGACATATTTAATAATAGTAAATAACCAACATATAAACTTTAACAACATCAATAAAACAGAAGAATAAAGTTAAGTTGTTAATCTAACTGGAAATATAAATAGTTGAACGGACAAATATTTAATTAGCTTGTCGGAAGCATCGTGAAAGAATAGTGAGGCTGGGACAGCGTCACGCCCAGCGGTGAACGTCCGCGTTGTTTGTTTAGCGGTACCGAGACGTCATTCACGAGCATTACTAGCTAGCTTCGACGATGAGCACTCTCCCACGCCACAACATTAATAATTACTATTTTTGTTTGCTATATAAACACACTTTAAATTTCAAAGTGCCGGACATCGACGTCGATTTCTTCCTTATTGTTCGATCATAACTTCGTCTTAATCTTGATGTATAATATATGGGTCAACGTTTGTTATATATAACGCTTTATCTAAAAGTAATTATTATGTTTATATAATTTACATATTTTATATATTATATTAGCAACCACTTGCCGGCTTCGTATTAAATTACAATATAGAACTTAATAACAATAAAATACAAGTGCACCGACGCCTAGTGCTGTGTTATAGGAAAACTAGCATTTGCCTGCAGTTTCGCTCGCGTTTTGTAGATTTGACTTATCCTTTCGGTACAGTATTTTTTTCAGATGAAAAGTACCCTATGTCCTTTTCTGTACTCATTACAATGTGTCCAATACAATTCCAAAATTTCTTGATATTCAATTAAGTAGATGCGACCTGAACTACGCGTACAAACAAACATTCGCATTTAAAATACTAACTAGGATGATAAATATAAAAACCTTCTCTATCACTAATGATCAATTCCAAAATTGTTGCTCACACTCAAGGTCGTTGACTTCCATGCTACTTGTGTGTAAGTGTTATAGATAAGTAGATACATCATGTACTTGACAGATGTAAGCAAATTGGACAGTTTCTTAGGGCTAAGAACGCAGTCACACGGAACATGTAACATTGCGCTCCGACTTCTCCAAGACATTTCGAATTAAGCAAGTTTGAAATGTATTTAACTAGCGATCGCACGGATACAATGTAGATACTAATATGGACCTAGTCTATACTACAGGATATCTTTGTATGCAATATTAACAGCTGATTTTTCATGAGACAGTACAAACATGTTTTCTTTGGAGGTTATTCTTGAAAGCGCGACGTACGTCCTTTAGAGATAAATATATACAATCACAAACTTTTTTAATGATCTTTTTAAGATATACAATTCCGTAGTAAATGAATTTAATCTATCTCGTAAGGTTTTTCTGTACTATAATATATATGTACATATAAACCTTCGCCTTGAATCACTCTATCTATTGCAGAACTGTATTCCAATCCGTTGAATAGTTGAAAAGATCTAAGCAAAGAGACAGCGGAAGCGACTTCATGTTATATTATGTAAATATTTTACAACTTATAATATATTTTACTGTTTATCCTATAAAGGAATGTATATCTAAAACTAAATACATATGAAAGTAAACTAAAGTCAATTGAATTAAATATTTACTTTGATATATATTTAAGTTATATGAATAAATATTAAAATCCTAACTAATATTATAAATGTGAATTTGTATGTTTGTTACGCTTTCACGCCTTAATTACTCAACCGATTATCATGAAATTTTGTATACACGTTTAGGAATACAGAAAAAGTATTGTTCTCGAGAAATAGGGAATATCCACATAAAGGTGGGAAAAAACTAGTATTCTAATAAATGAATGACGTTACAATAAATAACAGAACAATAATATCATCTATGTCTCGAAGAAATTAGCATTTATCCTAGCTATAAAATATAACCCCTGAATCATACTAAGCTATACATAAATAAATAAAATTGAAGGGTGTGTGTGTTTTGCTATTTCGAAATGAAAACTTATTCATAAACTCATTTGTTTATTTGGATGACATCAAAAGATAGACATGTATTTTGTAAAATTAAGTCATCTACTTTATTACTTTTCCGGCCTAATTTCCGAAATGGATATATTGATTTTGACAGCACTTCTGTTTGGGAATAACAAAGCATAAACAAATTTTTCAGAGATAATATTAGGTTACTTTTTTAGTGAAACGATTATTTCGTATGAAACTAAATTTAATCAGACAATAATAAACAATATTTTTTTAGTGACAGAGTAAGTTAGAGTAAAACATTGTGACAGCCGTCTTTTGAATACTAAGGTAATTAATATTTAAAACAATTATTATATCTCACAGTAAAAACATAAAGGAATTATACGAAATAGACTGTTGCAATAACAATAACTATACGCCTTGACCAATTTAAAAATGTCACCTTATTCAAACTAGGTAAACTGCTTTAATTTAATATAAAATACATGTATATTATAAAAATAAATCTATATTTAAATGACGCAGTTGGAATATAAAGATATTGTCTATAATTTTTACATTTATTTTTATTATTTTATAGATCTTTTTCAGTTATTATTAATATGAATTTACAAGAATAATAAGACGGTTAATCCCAAAACCGTCTTCTTCAAACTTTTTGACCTCTCTGAACATAGTTACGCAGAACACAAAATTTAGGTATAAATACGAACTTAAGGATAAATAAATGGTAATTTTCGATACCTATACTAACATTTTAACTTTGTTTTGAATTAAACTCTCGACTGTATTAGGGTACACACAAGCACGGACTTATGACTATATTCAAAACAGCCAAAAAGATTCATGAGAACTGTACGTCTATTTTATTGTAAAAATTGAAAGGTAATTAAGTGGTCTATAAGAGTAATATAATATATTGAAATACGTACTAAAATATTTTTGCATTTAATATGTAACATCGAATATATAGTTTATCTTTTTATACCGAATTGTACGTGTCTTATCAATTTTTAAGTCTTTCGAGAATTATGTGACTTTTTATTTGGCATATGAAATAAAGCAGAACTTGTCTATGTGGATACTTCATTCAGGTAGGTACAAGGTATACGTTACGTACCTGTTTTAAAATGTAACTGTGCTTAACATTTCTCATTACGTAATAACATTCATATTATCAGATGAAATAAATAACATATTCTAAGCAGCATATATTTAAATGATATGTTTATACTATACAAGCAACAGACCGCGACTTCTTCCGCTCTAAATAACGATATAAATTTTAATAACAATAAATTACACTAGCGCCATCTACTGGTAAGTTATAGTAAAATAGATGGCATAAAAACCTTCTCCATGAATGATACTTAGATGTGATGACCTTCATGCTGATGGGACAAACAGTCTTACAGTTTATTAATCTCCTATAAGTATATACCCCAACATTCATTTTCATATATGTGTATACTAGCTGAATCCCGCCCGCTTCGTTGGCCTTTACAAAATGGCAAAAAGTCAATCGAATCCAAAAACTACATAGCCTAAGACCTTATATGAAAATTTTTGCATCAAATTGTCATAGTCCTAGCAGTTTTGACATTATGGTACCTTAAAGGAACTGTATTTGCATTACTTACATGTATATAGTAGAAGACTTTCGTTTATAAGACGAGCGACTCAGTATTTTCATATGTATAACTAAGTAAAATTTAACTCAACCACATAGCCTCCTAAAATCCACGCGAAATACTCAGAGTTATTCAATCTCTGACTGTATTTCTTTTAACCTGAGGATTGGAAATTCTTATTAACGTATATAATTCATTTTATAAGGTAGTACTGCTTTTGACTTTCTTATACCAGGCAAAGCCTTATTTTGTTTAGGTAGGGAAACTGAATAAAAATAATTAAACAGTAAGAGATATAATTCACAACAATATTATTGAATTCGTAAATAAAATTCACATTTAACGTAGACATACTAATCCTCTCTAATATTATGAATGCGAAATGGAGTTTGTTCGTATGCTTGTAACGCTTTCACGCCTGAAGTACTCAACTGACGATCTTAAAATGTTACATATACGTTGTCAGGAGTCCAAAAAAGGACCAAGAAAGGAGTACCTTTCATCCCTAAAAAATGTACTTTTCCCAAGACAGAAAAAAAAATACATTAACGCGAGTGAAACCGCGAGCAAAAGATAGTTATATATACATACCTAACTTGAATATCGAAACACACTCATGTACGTACTTATATATACGTTTCCTTTGTAGAAAGTGTGCTGCATACATACGTATCTGTGATGGAGATTTAAAAAAACTGTTTAATTCACAATGATACAATGAGCAGTCCACGCCTCTCGAAGGCCATAGCGTCCTTCTTACATACAAACGAAACATTGAAGCGTGACGCCATACCTATTTACCTAATTTGTGTGTAGATAAGTTAACAATTACGTTGGAAATATATTGAAATAATAAAAGTAAGCAATATAGTTTTATATGAAAACAATTTTAATGTTGATACATAGCATTGTTTTTATAGTATATTCATAAATATACGTCATCGATACTTAAAAATAAATAATAAACAAGCAGATTCAATGAAATTATTTTCAATTATATTAATTAAATAAACAAAGATATATCGGAAATAAGCAAACTGGTTCATAATAACTTAGAACCAGAAGAAGTACGAGTATATTGAATAAATATAAGTTGAAATTAATAATCACTTAAGATAAAAATAAAAATGCTATCAAATATGTTCACACGGGTTACTGATGTAATGGACACGTATACTGTCCATGGCCTAAAAAATCAACTGAGGGAAAATAAAACTTTTTGTGATGAATGTGAACAGAATAAGTAAGCGAGGTGTATTCTAACTTTGGCACGCGTAAAACACTTGTATAATTTACGTAATTTAAATAACTAAGTAATTCAGAGAGGTTTTACCGCCGAGATTGACAGGTTTATTGAAACAAATTGATAGAATTATACTATATGAATTTATATTGTATTTTAAAGTAAAAGGCAATAAACAAAAATTATTATTTAAAAAGTCAAGGTGTAAACTCAATAAATTAACCACAACAGCTGTAATGTGCTTATGTTTTACACACATCACACCTGACATGCGCTGTATGATAAAATCTGATCACAAGCGATATGTTTCATACACTCACGGCGCGTAGCAAGACACGTTATTAAATCCTACATAATCACAGTGACCTAGATTTTAAATTTTAACTTACTTTTCACGGTTATCCTGTTGGTGTTTTGAAGCAACTTCTATTTGTAAACAAGACAGATGGTAATGGTCAAATTGACGTGCACATGCTTCGGCGTGCAGACTGGGACTGGCTGACGGGCTGAGTAGACGAAGTGCGGTCTCCGGACTCACGTTCGACTAGATTCATGTAGACAGCGGCGAATCGCCTTTACTTGATACTCGACCAACTTAGTTAATAGCCACTCAAGTCCTACCTGCGGGCTGCTATCCAGTGTTAGTTCGTAAAAGAACAGTTGCATTCCGAGACAGCAACTACCATACATATAATATATCTGTAAAAACAAGCTGATTTCTATGATAAAATGTGAGAATACTCATCTCACCAGAATGAAAGTTCTATTTATATTATTAAATTAAATCCATTACACAAACTGAGTTCTTTGAACTGTGATGTGTTTATTTAATCCTTCAAATATAGTGTTTCACGAATTATTTAATATAGATTATAAATGTATAACAACTTTTGATTATTCTTAGCGTTTTGTGCATCAATTACACTAAAAAGAGCACGATGAATTTTAATGAAAGTCATTTGGCGATTATATAGAAGAATAGGAATTACACATAGGATTGTAGTAGTTCTATTTGTAGTCCGGTGAATCTGTAGAGACCAAAAGAGCCAACAGGGTATGTAAGTTCGAAAAAAAAACATAGGATTCTAATAAATATAAAATATGATAGTATTTACTTCAATTTATTAAAGTTTATAAAAAGTTTCAAAAATTGATGACTTCGACCGAATTATCGTTATGTACCTAAGTAAAGAAAGAAAATTAACACCTCTTACCGTTAGTTCTCACGAAACAGACGTCTATCGAAAACCCGATAAACCGGAAATCGTAAAGGAACCACCCGCGATTCCCATGCGCAGGACGACCGGTAACAATTATCATTACTAATCAAAAACGAAGCTGTTATCGACTGGATTTCATCATAAGTTTAATTTCTTTCTTCTTCTAAAATCATTTTTTGTTTAGAACTGAATAAAAAGATATTTTAATGTTAATTTATGCGCACTTACAATAGCTTCAACGTTAAAGTGTATAATTAAATTTTAATCTGTTGTTGAATCGCTTTAAAATTGGATTTTACGGTGATGTTTATACGTCCGCGATTTTATAAACTCGCGAATAGGTACGCAATAACCTAAGAAGCTAAGAAAATTGGTTCATAATTTTATGTTAATACATCTGCAGCCTCCGTTACAAGCCTTACTCATTAACCTGCTACTGTTAATAAATAAAGTTATAAAGTGAATTTAAATCTTTGAGAATTTTAATGGGGTATAAGTAACAATATTTAGGGGGATATTACTTACCGATAAAATTATTCATTTTTGTCTATTTAATTTATATCAATATATTCGTATTTGTATTGAAATGCTCCGCTTTTTCTACAACTATGAGATAGCTTCAAATGTAATATTTAATCAAAAGATTTGATGTTTCGTGTAGTTATTTCTATAGTTCGAAAAACAGAAATCTTGAAGGCTATCCAGATAATAGGATATAACAGAGTGACAATAAAGATACATCTAGACTATGCAATTATGTGAAATATTATAAGTACTGCGATTTACGGCTGTAGATAAGATTGAAATTTAGATAAGATTTTGCGAAAGATAAAGCAAATTAACAAAAGATTAAGGCTATATCGTAATTTATTGAACAGTCACATTATAATGACTAACCCACAGTTTAATACCACGGTTTATTATCTTATAATAGTTATTCTGTACATATTTTGATTTCTTTAAATACTTTGTAGTTTTAACGTTTGACCACGATCTCACCTAATTTTAAACGTCAATATGGTCCAAGATGCTAAATGCGCAAATCCTGGAGGGACTGGCTCTCAATTGCAGCTGCCGTAACTTACCTACTACTAACTTTCAACGTTCCCTATTTCCACGGACGCACAGACACAGTTACTTTTTAAAGTTTCACAATTGTACAGAAAGCTGTTAATATAATTAAACTCTTTAACGCGATTATTGAAGCGAGCCTCGCGCGTTCAGTGATCGGCAAAAGTGAAATTAAATGTCGGGTTGTTAACAATTGTGTAGGAACGGGTTTCACTGTCAAGGCATGTCTTTGTTTTGTTATTCTTATATAATAAGCTGAATCACTAACTCGTTTCAGATTAAGCGTTTTACCACCTTTCAAAATGTTTATTCTTTATATAGGTTTATATATATATAAACCTGCTAGTGAGCAAAGGCACTCTCTTTGTACTAATAAAAATGAACACTAATTCGAACGTCTACGTCTTTTATTTTATGCAATACAATAAAAATATTCTTTTTATATGAAGACTAGGTCATACCCACGACTTCGTCTGCATTATTTCTTATCTTAACAATATATTTTATGTACAGAAGAAATAACATAAAAAAAATGAAAGCGAAAATGTTTATACTTTAGTTTATATCATTTCTATAGTCATTTGTAGTGCTTATAAAAGTGGTTGTTTCAAGAAACTCTAACGTCTCTGTATTTAATTATTATATCGTAATATTTTATTTTAATAAGATACAAATGTGTAAGAAATTTTTATCGAAATATATCCAGAGTGATGCGCACACAACGGTAGACCTCTATTTTACGTGTATAAAATTAATGTATTATTAATTAAATATTATAGACAGCTAATTCTTTTATCATCAATTTAAGTTCAACTATTAATAAGATTCTTTACACAAACATACGTATGCTCAAAACGATAACATTAGCAATTATAATCAAAGTAGCTATTGTCTAAAATGAGTTTACAGTTATTTAATAAACATTCATATCGTAACGGATGTATAGATTTAGACCAGAGATATACTCGTGAAACTAGGCGCTTTAATTTTATCTCCGAATTGTTAGTCGATCGATTTGAGCTAGTAAGTACTATTTTATCCAAATACTACACTTTTTAACACGCTTTTATTAGCCTCGCCTTTATCTATCTGTCTACCTAAGTAACGGAATCTTTGAATGATATTTTCACTCACTTCAAAACGCCAGATTAAATTGGAATTTGGCACACTTATCAAGGACCGTTGAAAATACAATAACTTGCTAGGTTTGACCCATACATCACTTATTTTATTTATGTGTAATTCATTTTTTTGAAGTTATACCTACCTCTTTTGGCGCGTTAAGGAAAAATGATGCGAGTAAATTATACCGATGCGCGCGAACACTGTCACGAAAAACCGACACCCTAGAAGTTAGCTAAATTAATCAAATCAAATTTTATTTAAAAAAAAGTATGTATATATTAAATACCTTTTTTCTATTGTTAGTGTCGTTTTTTCTACAAACGTAGAATAAGGCGAAAGTTTGAAAATGTTTGAAATGATTTTTATCTTGTTACGCCAAAGAAGTATAACTTTTAACGCGTGTACATAAGTACACACACACTTTTTTTTATTTAATATTGATAATTTTATTGTGTTTTAGTAAAATTAACGGCACAAACTTATTAGATTATTGAATTGTCACTGGTATTTGATAGGTGTGCTAAATTTCAATTTAATCTAACGTTTTGAAGTGGGTGAAAATCACGTGCAAGTGTTGGTGCTACAGAGATGTAATAAAGTTCACTGGTTTATAATAGATAAAAAAAAGAGAACTAACTGTATTACAAATAAAGCGTGGGCTTCTTTTCACTATGGCTTCATAATAACATTTATAAAAATAATAACTCTTATAAACAGCTACCAATGACTTTTTTTGTAACGATTAATGTGAAGCACCTCATATTTTTTCACAAAAAGCAAAACTTTTTTTATAATATTTTACAGGTTTTAGTGTTTGACCAAACTCCCATCCGACGTGATCTATGATGATAAACACGCTAAATGTAAAGCGGACTGGCTCTCAAGTCCTGAAACACACAAACAGATTTTCACCCTGAGGGTGGTAGCTAACAAGGTGGACTTAGAAAAACCCCTACCACCATGCCATGGTTTCATCGCGATATATTCCTTCCCGAAAGCTCCGAAGAATTCAAACCTACATCGATAGACGCGGTGTCCGAACACGCCGTCAACTCAGCCATCATCGTTTCAAGATAAAATAACTTCGGCAAATACTAATGTAGTCGATTATACTTTGGTATTAGTTATAGGTAAAAGTTATCGTTCATCGATAATAGTAAACAGTTAAATTACTCTATAATTCCAATCTACAAACGGGGCCTGACCCATATATCAGGAGAATCAATGGTAATAAGGAATAAAAACATGAGTATAATGTTGTAAAAGAAATAATAATAATATTGCAGCCAACAAAATTAAAAGTCGAATCAACCGCATACCAGTTTACAGATTTTATTACTAAAGGAATATTTTTAAATTATTTTTCTATTCCAAGATAAAGTTCTGACCTACAGCACTAACATTTTTATCTAAATTACCTAGTTACCGTCATACCTACGGTACTGCTCAACGTGACTAAGCCATTACTATTTTTAGGTTTCATAATGCCGCCTGAGAGTACGTTGCCTCACTGTTTTTCTTTAGTATGTATGTTACATGTGACACTATTTTTTTTTTACAGAGTCTTACTCAACGTACAATATTTTTATGTCAACATTACGTTTTCCCTTTAATCTTCAACCTATTTTCATTCCAAAGTATTGTGATTTGAGCAAAATCCTAACTAATGTCTTAAATGCGAATATTAATTTATTTGTTTGTTTGTTTGTTACGCTTTCACGGCTTAACTACTTAGTTGATTATTATTAAATTTTGCCTACATTTTGTCAGTAGAACAGAAAAGGATATACGGTATCTTTTGTCCAGAAAAAAATACAGTTGCTGCGGTTCCTGCGAGCGAAGCCGCAGGCAAAAACTAGTTTAAAAATAAACGGTGAAATAAATAATCCACTTTGATTTCCAAATAAAAAATTCGCTGCTTATGTTAGGTATTATGAGATTCCCCCGTGTATTTCGATATGCAAAACATAAAAGTTCCGTAATCGTTACGTTCTAGAAATTTCCTTGTAATAATCGATCAACGTGTTGCTATACAGTAACTTAATAAAACAATGACATAAAACTCTAATTTTAAATCTATTTGACCTACTGAATATAACCGTAAGTAAGTTGGGACTTACGCATAAAATAGCCAGAGTTTAATAAACTTTGTTTCGTACAAAGTTTGAAATTGGCATTTATTTATCCTTAAGTTGTCTCGATGTTACACATATAATATATTCTCTCTCATCTCTCATCTATATTCAGAGCGATCAAAAAGTTTATTTATTTTTTGTTTACGTCTACGTCAACAATTGTCACTTTACATGACAATAATTGTTTTTTTCGAACTGACTACACTCTTGGCTTGTTACAACCGCTACAGTTTCACCGGACTACAGGACAATAATTGTAAAACCATTTTTATATAATTCAGCGTTGATTACATTCTCATCTATTATTAAATGACGATGTGGTATAAGATGGTGGTCTGACACGCCTAAACCTTGAGGCTGAAACTGACTCTCAAGTGCAGCTTCCGGAACACACCAACAGGTGCTTGGCGACAGATTTTCAACTCAAGCGTGGTAGCTAGCGAAGCTGATTTAGAAAAAACCCCGCCACTATGCTATGGTTTCATCGCAATATTTTTCCTTCACCGGAAGCTCCGATTCAGTTGGAAGAATTCGAAACTACGTTCGCCGCCGCGGTGCCCAACATGCTATCAACTAAGCAAACATCGCTTCAAATATAACATAATAATATCAAAATGTAATATCTGTTTTTCAAAAAGAAAATCTATATACTAATAGCAATGGTGTACAACGAGAAAGGTTATCAAGTAAATACCTTACCGCAAGCAGTTGCTGCCAATTACACTGAGTTCCCGGTTTAAACGACATGTCACGATTGGCGATTGTACGTTTTACTTGACTATGACCGATGTTACATTGCTATACAGAGAGCACTAACAAGCTGTATCTTATCCCCCATATAGTTTATCAGTAGTAACAAAATAAGAATGAGGTATTATCATTTATTTTGGCCAAATTCTATATACGGGCCACCTAACATCGCACCAGTTACTTCTCGGCTCAGTATTAAAGCTTACCGGTGATTGATATAGTCGTCTACGAAGCCAGTTACTTTATTTATCGTAGGAATCCTTTTTTAGAATAAACCATCCACGTGGCTGACTTCGCACGTGTGTATAGTACTAACGTAATAAGATCGAACACGTTTAATTTATAAGCTTGTTTGACACTTAGCATTAACCGCGAACAGTGTGTTTAACAGCGTAGAATTAAGATAGTTAGTATGAAATTACTTAATGTACTTTTGTAATCTATTATGTAAATGGAAAAAAGACGTAAAAAGTGAGCATATCTTCTTTTTGCAGTAATATCATGTAATAAAAAAAAATTGCATTTGGACAATTGAACGTTAACATTTTTTTGAAGATTTCTCTATTATCTTTTGTCTCACTCACTAACACACTTTTTTGTATGGAGATTATTAAACCCAAATTTCTACTTTCCTATACGATATTTCATACAAAACTTACCTTGACAATAACAAACACACCGAAAACAATTATCAAGTGATGCGTTAAGATACATTTAGTATAAGAGCTATTTGTACATTTTTTCGAATGATTTCACGTTTCGCATGAAAATACATTTATTAAACTAGAAATACGTAGGCAAAATAATTGATGGAAAGTTACCAAGACTACAATGGTCGGACGCGAACGACGTAAACACAATAGTACGAACTTATTGCATGACTCTCTAAAGTTAGCAACTGCGTCGCTTTTGCTTTTTAAACTGGAAATAATTTCTTGTTTCATGCGATCACGCACTTTCTTTATCCAGGATCAGGTAAGTAATAACTTGCGTTAAAAAGTGATTACTTTATTTGAATCGGTTTTACATATTATACAATTTTACATTATTTAACTACCTACTTATTTTAGCGTAATAAAAAATATTAAAGCTAATGACTGATGTAGTATATTATGCTAATTACATTTTTAGAAATGTTCTTTATTCATTTCAAATGTACCAAATGAGATATTCTTGTATGTTTATTGCAACATTATTTATGATTCCTATATTTATGCCGTGATTATTGAGAAAAAAGTGATTTTAAATGAGTGCAGCTATATTTTCGCTAGATGCTTAGTTGTTACATAAAAGGAACACGTAGATATTGGTATGTGCAAAACTCGGTGTTAGGTGACAAGTCGACTAAATCTCGGGCCGTGAATTATCTAGTCCTGAGTGAGTATGATGTTTCAGTGCGGCTATCTCGAGGGGCTGCGCTCATCACTCGGTGGCTGGACGCAGAAAGTAAAGTCATGGTACTGGGGACGACCTCTAGTAAGTGGCCCGGCCTCGTCGTCAGAATGACCGATGACCAGTCTCCTTAGCACATGAAAGATTCTTAAAATATGCACGATACAAAAACAACTTTGAAAATGTCTATTAAAATTTTCGCTTTATAAACAAGAATAAAATCAATTGCTTAGTGTTAGCAGAAGATTAATTTTGATCAACTATTTGTATTTCACTTTCTTTATTGCACATAATTTCGGTGTTGATTTTAATAGCTTAAAATTTGATTTGATATATTTATTTTTAATGTAGAAAAGCCACACTTCAATGATTTACGTATTATCATTCCGGTTCTATCATTAGCCTGTAGAAATTCTTTTGTCATGAATGGACTGAGCTGAAGGCTGCATGGAAAGTTTAGTCATTTCATTCGCAATTTAATAAAATATGGATTTCATAGCTATATTTTCAATTATGAATAGAAACCGTGAATACATTAATAATATTTTTTGTAAAGTGCTTAACATTTTTATTTCAAAGTATTAATATACATGCATGATGGTTTCGATTATTAAAAAAAAACATTTCTTTCTTATTTTTATTTCAATAAAATTATTTTGTTAATTTAATTGCTATAAGATATTTATAAAGATTGTAGCTCATACATACTCGGTACGTGATCGGGATTATTTCACAAAAATATAACAACTAAACACATGTAAAATATGTCAACTTAAACCACGCCACCGAGTGATCGAACCGCATGAATCCAAGCCTCCAGCGCACATCTCACTAACAGCTTCTCAATACGTTAATTATCTACACACTTATCACAACATGTAACTGAGAGGCATAAGGTCTTCTTACAATATCGTCTACGTACACCGAATATATCCGTTATGGAGACAGGATCGATCTTTAGATAATTGTCTATCCTTTGCCGCCCAGCTACACCTCCTCGATTATTTTAGAGCACAAACTCGTAATTAGAGGCTGAATTAAATTTGCTGTTTTAGCATCGTAGCGTAACAGATTTTTTAGAGTGGATGTGGTAATTTAGCAATTAGGATTTATATAAAAATAAGTATTTGCAATTCGTGTACATGAGTCTTAATTTCTAATTAAAAATATTCGACACGACTTCTTATTATATGTGTAAATGAAAATTTGGAAACTACAATTTGATAATGTATTTTTATAGGAATTAGCACATAATATATCTCGAAGTTTCGATATGAAGGAAGATAGTGCACTATTGGATGACAGAGGAGGGATTCGAAGACATCAGTCGATGCAGAGATTGCAGCACGGCGACCAACAGATAGAAGAGGGTCGGGCGGCGAGAGTCGTGTCCGATCATCACGGAAATCTTCATATAACAGTAAAAAAAACTAAACCAATACTGGGTATTGCTATCGAAGGTGGAGCCAATACCAAGCATCCGTTGCCTAGAATAATAAACATTCATGTAAGTTTACAACTATATTTACTTACGTTGTGTAAATTACCTACAACCTAGAGGTTGTGTGGAACGATTTCATCGTGGATAAGTCATCTATTGATTAGCTTATTATTATATTGTTCGTGCTACGTGTTCCAACTTTTCACTTGTCCAAAAAGAAATATTAAATTAATAATCGGTAGTTATACAATTACATATATATTAATTCAGCGAAAATAAATTGCTTATTTTCAGGAACACGGTGCAGCCTATGAAGCAGGTGGCCTTGAAGTGGGCCAACTTATACTAGCGGTGGATGGACATCGTGTAGAAGGTTTACAGCACCAAGATGTAGCACGGTTGATAGCCGAGTCTTTCGCGCAGAGAGATAAACCGGTATGGTATTCTAGCGAAAATGAGTTGCGATTATAAGTCATTCTCATTAAGGTTATGCATTAAGCTATGAACGTGTTTGCTGAAAGTAGTATATTTAGTAGAAGTGACAGTGACCGAGTCACTTTTCCAAAGAATAAATATATATACAATAGGACAGACCTTAATATTGCAACATTGATTTGCATAAATTGGTAAGGTCGAGTTTTCTGGTTTTCATGGCCAATCTCTAGCACCTTAGTGATAGATTATAATAGGAATGAAAATGCTTTAAAAAATTCTTGTCTTTATTTCTAGGAGATCGAGTTCTTGGTGGTAGAGGCAAAGAAGTCTAATCTTGAACCAAAGCCAACAGCGCTAATCTTTCTGGAGGCCTAACATCTACTGTCCCTCCCCGCCAGCGATCCTCCGATCGCGCTGGGCAGCGCGACTCAGGGGGTCGACCTCACCGCGCACACCACGGAATAGCCAACTCCAACCTGCGCTGTCACATGCTCTTCTAAACGCGCTGATATTATATATCGCAAGTCGTAATCGTTCCTATCACTACGACATTTTAAAAGCTCCATTGTTTCTTCTTCAATATTAAGAAAACTTTAATTGGTGAAGAGAGCAAGCGGTTTGGACGAATTCGACTTCGCAGATTCGACGGTGAAAGTGCGTTTCACTACACGGGGTACAAATCATCGTTTGAATGATGTTCATCAAGATGCGAAACGTTAACCTATTATTGCAACGGACTGAAATGGGATACTACACTTAACTGACGTATCACGACGCAGGTAAAATTAGTAGGCTATACAAAATTAATGGCACAAGGGAGGCAAAATTTTTTATATACCTGGACGTATTCTCATAAGGTATATCGATATTAGTTATGAGGCACATTGCTCGAGAGACTTAAAAAGTAAAATAAAAACTTATAAATAAATTACATCCCTATTTTTTAACGGGATATTTCGAGTAGTCTGAAGTACATGCATAAATTTTGTAAATTATTTTCTAGATGAGTAGAATTTTAACCCATTTTACAGTAGTTTGCGACTGAATTTTTATAATACAACTCTCCTACTTTTACGATAAGTTCATCTTAAAATTTATACGGTCACGATTTAAACAGTAAGGTTCGTTCGATAGATCAATACCGTGACTAATTTTAATAGAACTAGAGATGTAAAGGATTGACGATAACATAGATCTTATTGTGGGAATAATTTTAAAAGAAATCGGGCAACATTTAATTCGTCGGCAAAGGTGCTATAAAACAGAATCACTTTAGAGAATCGTTTCGTTTTCTTGATTAATGTTCACTAGTTATCGAATACTGCTTGTTCGTGGGCGCAAACCATGCCATTTTCACCACGATTTCACTTTCGATATGTCATCCATGTGCCATCAACGTTGCATTAGAAGGTAGTGGAGAGCGGGACTTGCATTGTGTCACTTCTAATACAGGACGTTGTGTCCTAGGTTAATGTGTTAACATGCATCAGACACCCCTGAGCCACTTCATCGTCGTCATCAGTAGCGCAGAGCTTACAGCACACGGCGTGCTCACTTTGCAAACCGTTACTTCTCATCTGCTAACGCTAATAAAGCGTTTTTTACAATCCAAAATGCTATAAGAAGATTTTTTTATCACATACAATTATTAAACAAAGTAAATTACACTATTATTGATAAATATAATGTTTCTGTTTAAGTATTTCGTTCGTTCATTTTTAGTATTTGAAACAGTTTGCTCAGTGAGTTGATTCAAAGTGTGTCAAACATAGTCATGCATCAGGTAGATAAGCGGTGAGTTTAGGAAATTATGGCGGAGAGGGATTTTTGCCCACTCTATAACTCTATATATATAAAGGTAGATTATAAGTGAATGTGTGCAATATAATCAAATGCTAATTTAGATATTAAACATTTATTGGCAAATGATGTTATATTAAATTGTGACACATTATAACAGTTACATATACCGAGATTTAATTAAATCTTTGAAAAACTCTATTCAAATATTTGAATTATATTAAATGCTATATGATAATGAAATATACTACCAAATATATACGTATATAAGTGTCGCTAAAGCTTTCATATTATATATATCAGTAGATATTGTACACGTTCCAATTGATGTCGTAATTATGAAATTGTATAAAATGTATCATGCTGTAACTGGACCTCATTATTCCCTATAATCTTAAAAACAATACCGTTGTAAATATATATATGTGAATTTATTCCTAGGATGTAAATAACAATTTGAATGTAATATTGTAAAAATAATACTAAAAAATATTTATTGAAGTTAGTGCCAAAAAGCATTTTACAATATCCTGATTATTTCGTGTACAGTATGAATGATAACATTACTCATCGGCGATAACAGTTTTTATCACATTTATAGATATTCCATATAACGTTATCCAAATTCCAGCTATTATATATTGATACAAAATAAATATAAAACGCTTTAAAATATTAGATTATCGTACATAGTTTACTTAAATAATTGCAATAAATTATGTCGTCAACCTAAATATTAATAATTATGTTTTCTCCTTTTACACGAAACCAAATTGTATTTAATATGTATCTATTTGCATTTTATTAATTATAATTGGAATTTAATGTAAAATAAAAATACATTAAGACAAATAATTCATAATACCTACGTATTTTTATCAGTTTTAATTTTGATATGAGTAAGTATAAGTTACATTACTGTATAAAAATATTTATGTAGCATACATGTATGCATGGAAAATAACAATTATACCAATATTTTGTACTAATTATAATAACTATTTTGAAATTATACCTTGTCGTACATAAAATTGATGTACCTATAAGTTTCTATGTAAAACGAGGTAATGCAATGTCGCCTTACCATATAATAATATATTTGAGTCAATTCATTATTACGTACTGGAATATAAACCAAAAGCAATTTTAAATGTAAGAAATAAATATTTATTTTGACAGCATTAAATCAAATCACATACCCAATATTAATTTTAATATTTTTTTTATCTTGATTTGTTTACCAACCACTAAATTTCAGTCTTAGTTACAAATGCAAAAAAAAAACTATGATTATTTATTTATAAATTATATGTTACGATGAAAGTTAATAAAATTGCGAATTTAATTTATAACTCGTGTTTTCAACGCTTAAATATGATATTGTTCTAACAACGACTCCCAACTGTTAATAGATATGGCGTTGGCGTATAAACCGCAATATCTTTGCAATCATAATCTTCCCTAATTCAGAGATTCATAATGACAGATCTAGTAAGTGCAATAAGGCGAATAGTAAAATGTGTATGCAGTTATACTCAGAATGTCCGGTAATACCATAAAAATGTATAATTTTGTCATTGTCTTTTTATCAATTATATTAATATGTTAAAAATTATTGGCACGAAATATACATTTTTATTAAGATTTATTGTCACGACTATATAAACATTAAGAATGGCACATTTCACAACGTATATAATTAGAGATAAAACATATCACATGCTACATTAGGTGCATGGACCAAAGGCGCAAGTTAAATATCGTACAAGCATGATAAAAATTCATGTAGGCCAAATTACATGGCAACTTGCTGAATTTCGCCGTGAATAACAAAAGGTATAAGTGGGAGAGGATTAAACAATTCATGTCAATATGTACGAGACTGGAAATTAAATATATGTTTAAATGAATTTGAATGTTATTTTACATTTTTTAAAGTTTTGGTTTACTTGAAGTTTTGTATAACTCTGAAACAACTTTTCTTGGTGTACATTTCCTTTGCGTTTTCATCGTCATCGTGACAACGCAGTTAAGTGTTATTGTTAATCGCCAAATGTAAAATATAACTGGTCGTGAAATATAACTCGCGATATAATGCGACACTAAAAAATAATATGATGAGGTTTTAATTATATTAAAATAGCCATAATGTCCATGTACAAGTTATAGTAAAATATAAGTGATAAATTTTGCATTTGTAATTATGATGACGTATAATTTAATAAACCTTTCGTTGCATCTGAGTGCGCGTATGTACATATCCCTGTGTTGATTATTATTACTAACTTACCATTTATTCTATGCCGTCCATTTATTTTCGCGTTTCCTTATGTCCTGACGAGTGAGAGATTTATGAACTATTAAATGTATAATTAGCTAGTCCTCAATGTGTTGGTAAACATTCCACAGGAATTAACGTAAAGTGTTATACTTCGCGCTGGTGTTTCGTTAAGAAGATCTATGTTGTAGTCTGTTGTTAAGTTTGTCGTTGATAACACAAATATATTGTTATCTAGATATTTATGTTGTTTTATTTGAGCCTTAGTGTCCGAGATAGTTCTAAATTATGTCACACACGAACTCTTTGCTAATATTATTTTTAAAGGTACATATTACTCTGACTGAACTTTATAGTAAGATTAGAAGTAAGAGAGTAAACTCTTATATTGAAATTTTAGTACTCTCCGAATACTAGTAATTCCAGGGCATTTTTCTTGAACTGTAATTTGTGACTGTAATTTTGCTATAGAAAAAATTGTAGGAACTTCATGTACATTAGTAGTACACTGTAGAAAGTATTGTCAGGTTATAGATAAATAAATATATTAATACGTGAAGAGAATATTAGTAACAATCGAGCGGGAACGAATATTTAGAAATGATGATGTAACTGTGATCAAAGTTTCTACATCTGAACCCGGATTTTTTTTACGCACTGATACCGAAACATTGACGCAAAGCTTGTAATGAATATTATTTGTACAGTCATTTACCATTTAGTGGATTTTTTATACTAAAAACAAAAGTGATCGCGAAAAATCGTATTTGAGAAGTAGAATTGAGTTTAAAAACATCACATAGAAGTTTATGGCGATTTTTTTTTGTAATAATATTAAGTACTTTCGTTAAAGTACTGGAATCAGTTTCTTTTTCGTATATAAGAAAAGTGCAAAGCACGTTTTCTTCCTTTTAATATATTGATGAATACTGGAACGCATTCGAAGGTAGATTTGCTAAGTGAAGCTGCCGGAACACAGTAATAATTATTTATGTCATGAATGAGCAAAATCCTATGGAGTCAGCTTAGTCTGAGGTGGTTATTACATCTTATTGCTATGTATATCTAACCTCGGATCGTAATCTTGAGGTTTTTTATAATAGGTTGCTACTCCTGAGAATTAAGTTGGAGCATATCATCTGCTACAGATGTCCCAGTAAGTTGCCAATCACCTTCTTATACGACACAAATAGATATGCTACACCTGCAAACGAAGCTTGCCTAGGTTCTTTCACTTTTTAACTTAAAAATAATTGCTACTAGTTAGATGAGGTTATAGATGCTTTTGGGTTATTTCATGCATTATTTCACCGTAAGCGCACGTACTGTAGAATTAAGACTCGCCTACCTAAAGTTGCGGCGGTGGAGTATTCGACTACAGTACTGTTGAGTCACTATCGATTAATTGCTTTATGTATTTTTATAACATTTTTTTTTCTATTACGTATGGTATTATATCTTCAGTCTTTAGTATTTGAAGACATTTTCCCCTGATGTTAAACGACATTATGGTCCAAGATGCTAAAAATACTAATCTTAGAGAAACTGGTTGTCAAGTGTAGCTTCCTGAACATATCCAAGGGTGCTAGGCGACAGATTTTCAACTAGAAGGTAAAATGTAGCTAGGTTGGCTTAGAAAAAGCCCTACTATCATACGGTTTCATCATGATTTGTTGATGTCACTTCGGGCATGCCTCAGAGGTCATTTTTATCCCCACTACTTTACAATATTTGTCTTTTTGATATAGCAGATTGTTTTCACCATTCAAATCATCTTCTATATGCAGACGACAAAAAAATTTTTGTCGTATAGACAATTTTGCGTACTGTTTACTACTCCAATCTGACCTAAATCGACTAACAACTTACTATCAAGCTAATAAATATTAACACCCAAAAGTGCCAAACAATAAGTTTCACTAGGAAAAATAGGAATCCCCAGAACATCACAGGTAAGAGATTTAGGCGTCAATTTTGACAGCAAATTTACCTTTAGCGCACATATCAATCATATTATTAGTAAAGCTTATAAGTCTCTTGGATTTGTGATACGTAACAGCAAACCATTCAAGGATCCACAATACCTTAAAACTTTTCACAATGTAATTTAGATAATTTGGACAATCGTTTTTAATTCTTTTTTAAATCAAAATATAGCTTAAATTATACACTACACTAGACCCTTTACAAAAATTTAGCATTAATTAAGAAAATAGGTTAATTAATATACATTTAAGATGCTTTATTTTAGCTATGTTAAAAGCGTATTAGAATTTGCTAATATAATTTGGAGACCTTTTTTTAAAATTTATATTGATAATATTGAAAGAATTCAACGCAAATTTATTAAACACCTCAATTATAAAACTAAAATATTTAACCAATCGTAAGAAGAATCTTGTGAATACCATAAAATAAATACTTTGGAAGATAGACGTCAACTAACGGATATGTTATTCTTGTTTGATGTAGTTAACAACAAATTCGAATGCCCAGAGCTGTTAGCAAAGATAAACTTCAATGTACCCCTCAAGCGCACTAGGCACACTCCATTATTTTCAGTTCCCCAAGTCAAAACTAGATACTCGCAAATGTCCCCATTCATTCGCGTTTCAGACATATATAACAGCAAATTCTCCGAATTAGATCTGTTTAGTACTTCTCGCTATTCTTATAGAAACGATTTACTACAATCTCTGTTCCAGAATAAGTAGTATCTTATTTGTAAAATAATTAATAATGCATACAAAACACAAATACGCTCACCTTTCACAAACACCCCCACACTCCCACGCACACACACCACCCACCAATAGTTATACCAAAATTCATAACTTTTCTTTTTTTTTAAAGAAAGCAATTTGTTAACTCTCCAATTATAAAAATTGTTATAATCGTGTACTTCGTAATTGGCGTATTGCATACATTGTACTTCTTTTTTCTTTGTTTATTATACATTGTCAGCTGTGAAGGACCTTTATGAAATAAATAAAAATAAAATAAAATAAATAAATGATGTTTTCCTTCAAGAAAGCTCCGGCTCATTGCAAGGATTCCTACCTACGTCGACCGACGCGCTGTTCGAACACGTTAACCATTGAACAACCATTGCTTGTTCAGTTTAGGTTTAGTTTTCTAGGAATTATACTATATATCTTTATATAGTAACACGGCATAGTGAGAACACTGTGACGTGGTAATCACGGCACTGTACAAACACAGCGAAAGGTCGGCAGTTTATCACCGAACCTCGTCTTCATGACGGATTGCAAATCTCTTTACTTACTCATATTACTGCTTACGGATCGGGGCAAATTAAAAAACAGTCACTGTGACTGGTTTATGATAGTTTTAGAAGCAATGATGGCTCAATGTTTAGCGTGTTCCGACACCGCGTCGATTGACGTAGGTTTGAATTCTTGCGAATGTCGCATAGAAGGGCCATAACACGTTTTCCTTACGTGACCATTTTTACCAGTCAACTCCTTCCATTGAAGGAAAATATCATGATGAAACCATACCATTTTTTAATTCCTGTCTGGCTAGCTACCATCATCAAGTTGAAAATCTGTCGCCGAGAACCAATAAATCTGTTCCGGCAACTACACTTGAGAGGCAGCCCCTTTTTAGGTTTAACGTGTTTACAATATTAGACCACATCATCATTTAACATCAGATGAGCATTGTGGTCAAAAACTAAAAAGCAAAGTGGTAAAACCTATAAAATATAATAAAAAAATGCCCTTTCGGGTACAGAGCTCTACCACTCCACTTGGTTAGTGAACTGATTGTTCACAGAACAAGAATTTACCATTTTCTCGGTTCAATATGGTCCCTACAATCGCCATCTGTTTATTTTCTTTCCTATATAAAATGTTATAAGGAAAATCTAGTTATTTCTCTGAACGAATGTAAATAGCGTTTCAAATTATAGTCACGGATAAAACGGACAACTAGTACCTAATATTCGTGGTATCAGTCATGATACAACATAATAATAAAATTATCATTGAAAAAAAAAAAATATTTTCTTTCTGCGCGACTGCTTTTTAATAAAACATACTAATTAAATTGCGTAATGATATGATTACACGTATACTGATGAGGATGAAACTTGCCATCGATATTTCATAAATTTTCTCCTTCTAACTTTCAAGTTTTTACAAAATTTAAAAGATTATATTATCGGTATATTCCAATTTTTTTGATTGGTTAGCGTCTATCATACACAGGTTGTAAACTTACCGCCAGGATTCGCCATCCTATATTTCAGACAATGTCATTGCAAACCACTCTCCTTTTAGGGTTCAGCCTGTTACCAGATGTCCCAGTCGTGTTGATTGTCAATGGAGTACAATGAGCCATGCATTAAGATATTAAAAACTGCTTACAGCCTATGTGATTATGTAACACATGTATATACATTTTCGAGTATATAGATAGACACACATATTTATCAAATATGTTACTTACATGTGTCTAGATGGAAACAAACTAGATATATTTACTTTAATTTATGGTTTAAGGAGTCCTTGAATTGATGTATAATTTAGACTAGATGCAAGCAAAGATAGTTCAGTAGTAGTGTTAAAACACCTCAACGATCGACCTCATAAGTTCGAATTCCTACAATGAGCATAGACTTACGGTGAAGATGCATAGTTATAGTGCTAGACATTTTTCTAATGTTTTCCTGGTTAAACACCAACCTGAATTTGAAAATATATCGTCAAGCATCTGAAGGCCTGTTTCGGCAGGTGTAAGTGGTAGGCAGATGTTTTTAGACTTAGCATGTTATCATTTTGGGTCAGACTTCCAAGTAACGTCAGGTGAAATCATGATCACCTACTAAAACTTTGAAATAATAAAAAAAGTTTTTGCTATTTTTTTATTTCTTTAGTACTTTCTTTGTCTGCAATCACTTTGTCTCAACAGACAAGACAGATTGTGTACACAGATGTAGATTATGTAAATATTATGTAAATAGTTATAAAATTGGCCACTACCTTCGCAGAACCTAAACTGAATATAGTTTTTTTGTGGATGAAAGGTAACTACTGTCCTTTGCTGTACCCCTAACAACGTGTGTGCAAAATTGTATAATGATCAGTTGGGTAGTCAAAGGCCTGTAAGCGTCACAAACAAAGCCACTTTCGCATTTAAAATATTTGTAAATATTAATAATACTGTTAAAATATGCAATTTAATAATCAAATACAAGTCTACGTCTTTGAGGTAATTTATTATATAGGTAATTGTGAAACTTTAACGCGATTGCAAGATTTTAAGTAAGTACAGTTTCAAGCAACTAAATATTTCCAAGAAAGAAAACATTAAGAGATTATAATAAAAAAAATTCAAACAAATCTCAACCCTATTAATTAGTAAAAAAAATGGGTGCATGCCTATGACCACACGATAGAAGTGATAACTTATAAGTAAAAATATTACAATCTATATAGATTTATCAACGTTTATATGTAAATAAATAATATAATATTTAAACACACTGGAGATACTACGTTGATTATATATGTAGAAATAGGGTCTATGTAGGAGTGAATTCAAGAAATGCCAATATGGCCATATAACAGGTCCATTATACTTCAAGTAATCTAACCAAAACTGAATAATAATCAATTATTATTATGTCCATTAAATTGAATTAGTAGGTAACTGTAATTAATTTATCGTGACAAATTAACATTGCACAAATTAATTATCCAAAATCTAGGATAAGTTACTAACAGAATACAACAAATATACCATGGAACGCCGGAGCTTAGACTGCCTTAGCGGTTTTTTTCTAACTTTTAACGTGGGTTTCTCCCACGGTAACTTTTTAACGAGGTTTTCTTCCTGCTCCTTTCGCCCGAAGGCCTCCCCTCTGTCACTTTTTAATGTGGTTTCTTCCCACTGTAACTTTCCTCAACTTCTAAAATACCTACAACTGTCCTCAAGTTGAAAATCGGTCGCCCAATACCTGCTGGTGCGTAGCGGTAACTACACTCGAGATCCAACCACTTCCAGGCTTAGCAAGCTTACCATCTTCAACTACATCGTAATTTAACCTCAGATACGATTGTGGTAAAGTAAGAAGAAACAAGGTACCCCTATACCGAACAAAAACTGATTAGATACCGATACCGAGTTAATTATGCATCGATGAAGTGTTATTACATGCTTCATATAAACGGCTATTGAAGATTTTGTTATAAGTAAAAAGCTATAAGCCTAATATCGTTAGTTTGGACGTTCACATTTCGCTGATTGGTCAAGGCTATTTGTCTGACGCAACTATTATTACATCGTCGTCATAATGTTACGGTAGTGCCGTGTGCCTTGAGATAGTGTCTACACACTTTGGCACGTGCTCAAATGATCACATCCTAATCAAATACAGCTTTAGTCTGATAATTCACACGAACAACTCATATTAATATACTTTTAAAAACATCGTAATACGTACAGTAATTAAGTTCTTACGAAATATTTACAGGTAATTAAAGGTAAAAAATATAATATAACTAAAAATTACTTTCTCATTACCTATATACTCGTATATAGCTTGAAAGTTTCAAAAAAATTGGATAAAATTATTACAAATCAATTACACAGCGAAAACTAAACAAGCCATACATTTTGAAATTTGCAGATTTCTTTTGTCTTACGACATAGAGGTAGAAAAATAAAGATTTTTCAAATTAAATATAAATGGATAATGTTATTATGTACAGTTCTCGCCAAGCTTTTCGGCCACTCCGAATATAGATGCGCAGATCGCAAAATTTAGGTATTAATACGTATTATATACGTAGACATAACATCGAAACAATAATAAATAAATATATATAATAATTACTATCACTACATATTATAAAACAAAGCCGTCAGCCGCGTCTGTCTGTATGTTCGCGATAAACTCAAAATTACTGAACGGATTGTAATGCGGCCTTCACCAATGGATAGAGTAATTCATGAGGAAGGTTTAGGTATATAATTGTCAAAGCTTTGTGTAAATTGGTTGAAATATAATGATAATTGTTGAAAGAATCGGGAAAAGTCAAGCCGCCTGGGAGTTTTCGTCGAAATCCCTGCATAACCCTTTAACAAAAAAAAAAAAACATAGTGAGATTATCCTCTTTTATAGATCTACAAAAAAGTCTGCGATGGCATATACCTATATTTTAAAGATAGCTTACTATACCCACCTATCTATAAAAATGGTCACATATATTGAGGTAATTTGAAGGCTTTTTTTAAGACGGATGCAGTATTAATCCTCATGAAATTAAATTAAAAAACATTAGTTACCTTAAGCATTTCACGCATATAAGTTTATTTTTATTTTATCAGGGCAGGACAGCGTACGCCGTGCCTGATTGTAATAAATAAATGCCAATTTTAGATTCTTATAAAGTATATTAACTTTGTATTGTATTAAATTATTGATTATATGACTCGCATCCCAGAACTACCACTGACGTCTATATTCAGAGCGGTTGAAAAATTTGACGAAGACTATTAGTCTACTTAGTTTTGAAATAAGAACAAGTCATGGAAATTGATATTAAAGATCGCTACAACAAATAAAGATACGTATATTTGGAAAATCATTCTTTAGAATAGGGTCAAAGCCACTGCGTAATAATCAGTTATCTAGCATGCACCTATATTAACAGGACTACATGTTTTAGTATCATATCAAATGTAAATATTATATTATCTTAAATAGGCATGAACAAAATGGACGTCCATATCTGACTTCCGACCTCAAGTCGTGCTTAAAGAATCCGATTAAAACTAGAACACTCCGGATGCTGAGATCGGAAGGGTATATCCGAATCTACTATAAAGTGCAATGTGTTTATTTTCTTATCTCTTATAATATATATTACAGAATATATATCTTTACACAATACAAAAGTATTCGGCAGTAGATGGATTGCGTAGAATATGATATTTATTAATTTATATGCAATCATTTATTGAATTTTACATGTGTGTTAAACGGGAATGATTCTGGCATTTGACGTGTTTAAACTAAGTTATTTGTACCAATACAACCTGGGAAAATATACATTTATATTCGTACTAGTTTCGCTCGCATTTATGTAGATTTGGCCTATCCGTCAGAAGCGTGCCTTAACTATCATGAAATTTTATATGCACGTAATTAGGTTGTACACAAAAGGACGTAGGGTACCTTTCATCTAGTAAAATCGACTGTTATCGAAAGGTACATCAAATATAAATTATCGCGAGCTACCAACAACTTATTTATAAATATATAAATTTAGATTAGTTGAAAAATATTCTCTATAAATGATTATAGTAAATGAATTATTAAAATTTTAGAGACATGATAAAAAAAAATGTTTCCGTTACCTTGACTTTTAAATGTAGTATATAGATACATTTTGAATTTCGATTAATAGACATTGGCATAAACAATATTTGTGCAGGTATTTATCGGCTTCAAATTGGGTAAAATAACTTTACTAAATTAAAAGAAAATTTCTTTAATAAAAAAACTTAATACCTAGGTATGTGAAGTAACAAAGAGATCCTACTGTCAATAACTTAATTAACCTGCCAACTGACAGAGATAACTATCTGTTTTTTTTGTATATATATCGCATTACGTCACATTATATGTCGCTTTTTAGTTTTAATTGAAAATCATTGCCAACATCTGTTATATGGTGATCATAACACTATTTTTATTAATTGGATTATCATTTGCTCACGGCTCTATAGTCGTTTTTACATAGTAATTACTTTGTGGCTTGTTAATTTACTTCATACTATGAAAATATGACTGTAGGTATATTTAATTATTCCTAAAACTATTACTGATAATTTTTATATGACGAATATTTCACATGTACAAAAAAATTCACTGAGATCGGTTACATATCGATATGTATTTTATAATATTTTTTTCCTCGAGTACAAGTATTATTGATGTTTTTGTTACCTATCAATTTTATAATTAATTATTCTTCCCTTTCCTGTGTTCATTGATTTAGAAAACGTATTTCGATTAAAAGCATTGATATTATTTTAGTTTTGCTAACAAAGGAATAGGAAACCATAGATCTGATTTGTTTATTACAAAGGAATGGAAATGTTTCTCAAGTGTATGACTTATTTTTGACACGTTATGTATTCTAAACCTCTTTATAAGTTTCAACATTGTGAAGAAGATAGCGACATTGTAAATAAAAAAAAGAGAGGTTTTGCAATCGGCTCTGTTGTTTTTTCTTAACTAATTTAATTATTTATTCTTAGTAATAACTTTTTAAGAAAAAATAAACCTCTGCAGTTCTATTATCCTAAAAAATGAAGAATACATTATATAAATGCTTCATTACTTGTTGACTAATAACTGACCTTGGATGGTCAGGGTAAACTCCCAAGTCGCAATCAATTGTCAATTGTATTGCGTCTTTCCCAGAGTAATTACTTTTTTATCACTAATAGAATACAGTGCCAATTGGTACAAAATGAATATAACGAAATGTTTATACATAAAGTAAATCGCGTGAGTAAGTAATGACGTTATACAAATATGCCTACGTAATTAAATATCATTGTTATGTTGTTCATTAACAGTACTCAAATTTATGATATTGTAGCGTTTCTTGACGAAACATTTTTTGTACGTCCGCAACCCCGAAAAGGGACGCCACAAAAGAGGCGTCGCTTGGGGAGAGACAAAGGACAACTACCTGAACGATCTCCGTTAGGAGAACCATATTTAGATATTATTCATTCTGTGTGCGCGACTGAGTAAACTACATTGTATATAACTCACGTGATAATATATTACTCTGTGTGTGTTTATAACGATTAACTTGTGCAGTCATAATAAACTTTATACATTATATATTTAAACGGTGTTTTCAATCGAAACCCCAAACTGGTGACTCCGACGACTGCGCTACCTGGAAGCTAATCACCACGACATTGTTGGGTGATAGTGTTTTGGCGATATAAAAGTTTTTCACCATCGCAACTTTAGTACATCAAGTGGTGTGAATCTGCTTCGGCTTGTTCTGAAGGTCCATAGAAGCAGCTACACCGGGACACACACAAGATTTTTTTTCACGTCTAACAAACTTATACACTGTACCTGGTATTTTAATTTTATTAATTATTAACAACATATTTCTAAGTATTACTAACTCTGTGATCCATGTTTTAATTAATCATTATATTGACAATTTATTACATGTCTCAAATATTGCATCGCACTTAATCGGTAATATTGTTGTTAAACCAGCTGTACAATTACATAATCATATATAGTGTTACACAATTTAATGGTCTAGTATTAAGGGGTCTATGTGGTTCACCTTACTTTTTATATATTTTTGTATATTACTGTGGTATTAAGGAATTCCTGCATACATTTTAACCTATTGTTCTCATTTTGTTGCGTTTATTATCATTGTTCTAACTATCATTAGATTTATGGTTCATGGTTGTGAGACTAATTTCATTAGTATAAAATTTTACTAATACTGATTTATTTTATAGTATAAATTTTGTAATTTAACAATATCATTTTTTTTTGGTGTTCTGTATTTATCATTGTATTAGCGTGTTTTGTCTTATTGGATTTTTTTTTTGTAACTAATATAATCTAATTAGTTTTAGCAAACTTTACAACCTGCTATTCTATTCTGGTTTGTCCAGTTAGACAAATGGAGACCAATAAGAATTTAATAGAGGAGAATACTTTGTTGCATCAGCAAAATGCAGCTTTACTTGCGGAAATACAAAAATGCAAAAGTCAAAATCCTGAATACACAAACACACCCCCTGCTGACTCAGTTCCTATTCCTCAATCTCCTTCGGTATGCAAGGTGGCGGTCAAACTCCCACCATTCTGGGCTGACCGTCCTGCTATATGGTTTGCACAGGTGGAGGCACAATTCTCTATATCAGGTATATCTGCTGATTTGACCAAATTTAATTATGTTGTTGCTCAACTGGATACTCGTGTAATAGGTGAAGTCGAAGATATCATTCTTCGACCTCCACTGGAGGATAAATATATTAAACTTAAGTATGAGCTCATTCGCAGATTGTCCACATCTGAGGAGCAACGAGTCCGGCAACTCGTCAGTGATGAAGAGTTAGGTGACCGTCGTCCCTCGCAGTTTTTACGTCATCTGAAATCACTTGCAGGGAATGCTCTTACAGATGTAAATTTGCTCCGTCAGCTGTGGATGCGTCGTCTACCTCAACATATTCAAGCGATATTGGCTGCTCAGTCCGAACTTTCTTTGGACAAAGTTGCTGAGCTAGCGGATAAAATTTTAGAAGTTTCACCAGGCATGAATATTTCTCATCCAGCGGCTGTATTTTCAGCCAGTTCTTCTAAAGTATCGCCTTCATCTCTTGACGATATCATGCGACGCCTTGACGAGCTCACTCATGAGGTTAATTCACTTAAGGTTGAACGATATAGGGAAAGATCTCGAGGTTGTTCACATCAGCGCGAACGTTCACGGACACCCAGTAATCCAAAAATGTGTTTTTATCATAAAAAATTTGGTATTAAAGCAGCAAAGTGCATAAAACCTTGCACCTGGACACCGTCCCTGCCGGCGGGAAATGCGGACAGCAGTCTTTAGCGGCGACGACTGACTGCTTAACGGAGAGTCGCCGATTATTTGTCACCGAAGGCGTATCAAAGCGCCGGTTCCTAATTGACACAGGCTCAGATCTCTCCTGTTACCCATACCAGTGGTTAGCAAATAAGCCAACACGGTCGAACTATACATTAGTTGCTGCTAATGGTAGTGAAATTCGTACCTTTGGTCATATTCAATTAACACTCAATTTAGGGTTGCGACGCGACTTTCAATGGCAATTCATTGTCGCTGATGTTAACGCTGCCATTTTAGGCTCTGACTTCTTGGCACACTATCGACTAATGCCCGATTGTGCCAATAAGAGGCTAGTTGATAGTAATACTGGTTTGAGATGCATCGCGACTATTACAACTTTGGCTGAATCCAGCGTCAAAGTTATTTCTACTCCATCATCAGGATTTGGGGCCATTCTCGCAGAATTTCCATCAATTACTAAGCCGTCCGGTTTGTTTCGTGAACACAAACACAATACAGTGCATCACATATTGACCACTGAGGGCGCCCCCATTTCTTGTCGTCCTAGGCGTTTAGCACCTCAAAAGCTTCAAGAAGCTAAAAAAGTTTTTGACGACATGGTGAAATGTGGGACAGCTAGACCATCGCAAAGCTCTTGGTCTTCACCTCTTCATATGGTCCCTAAACGTGATGGCACTTGGCGACCTTGTGGGGACTACCGCGCATTAAATTCGCGCACAATACCTGATAGATATCCGGTTCGTCATATCGGTGACGTCGGTCACAACATAGCTGGCTGTACCATATTCAGCACAATTGACCTCGTCAAGGCGTACCAACAGATACCAGTTGCACCTGAGGATATTTGTAAAACGGCAATCATAACACCGTTCGGACTTTATGAGTTTAATTATATGACGTTTGGTCTGCGTAACGCAGGTCAAACTTTTCAACGTTTTATAGACGAAGTTGTCCGAGGGTTAGATTTCTGTTTTGCCTATGTCGATGACATTTTAATCTATTCTCGTGATGCTAACCTACATGCTGAGCATCTCCGTGCTGTTTTCAGACGATTTGAAGAATACGGAATAATCATAAATCCCGCAAAATGTGTGTTTGGTGTTCCTGAGGTAACTTTCCTCGGAAATCGAATTTCAGCAACTGGAACTCAACCGCCACCTGAACGCATTCAAGCTCTGCAAGATTTTCCCCTTCCAAAAACCGTACAGGGTCTCCGCCGTTTTATTGGAATGATTAATTATTATCGCCGATTTTTGCGAAATGCTGCAATGTTGCAAGCACCGCTAATTGAAGCAATTGTTGCTACTCCAGGAAAGGGCTCCACACCGGTCCATTGGACACCTGAACTTGAGGAATGTTTTAAGACCTGTAAAGAAAGCTTGTCATCTGCAACTCTTTTGGCTCATCCTGTGCCTAATGCTGAATTAGGGTTTTTTACCGACGCTTCCACTTTCCACGTCGGTGCCTGTCTTCAACAGAAAGTTGGCGATGCTTGGGAACCTCTGGGTTTCTTCAGTAAAAAGCTGAACCCTCGCCAGTCCCAATGGCCAGCTTACTACAGAGAACTGTTTGCAGTATATGAGAGTGTGCAACATTACCGGCATGTCCTGGTTGCACAACACGTAACAATTTATACTGATCATAAACCATTGATTTACGCTTTCTCACAACGTCGTGAGAAGCTTCCACCGGTTCAGTTAAATCAACTTTCTTTTATATCGCAATTTACAACAGACATTGTTTTCATAAAAGGCATAGACAATACAGTAGCGGATACCATGTCCCGAATAGAAGCGGTTAGTTCTCAGTCTGACCATTCTGCTCTTGCTTCTTGCCAAGAACTTGACGACGAGTTGAAAATGCTTCGTAACGATGCAAATTCTTCTCTTAAATTAGAGAACGTTGCAGTTCCTGGCACAAACACCACGTTGGTTTGTGATACTTCTTCAGGTCGACCACGACCATTTGTTCCAGAACCAATGCGCAGAAAGTTTTTTAATCAATTACATAACCTAAGTCACCCTAGCGCTAAATCTACCATCAGGCTTCTTTCCGATCGTTTTATTTGGCCGGGAATGGCCAAAGACTGCCGCCGTTGGTGCCAAACTTGCTTAGCTTGCCAGCGAAGCAAGGTGTCTCGGCATACGCAGTCACCGCCTGGACACATCTCTAGCCCCACAGCTCGGCTCAAGCATGTTCACATTGACATTATTGGTCCTTTGCCAGTCTGTTCTGGTTACCAATACTGCTTAACTGCTGTGGATCGCTACACTCGGTGGCCCGAAGCGTGGCCTATGAGTGGAATAACTGCAGAAGAAGTAGCGAGTACCTTTGTGGCTGGCTGGATTTCTCGTTATGGGGTGCCTGCCGTTATTACAACAGACCAGGGACGGCAGTTTGAATCTGACCTGTTCAGACGCCTTACAGACATGTGCGGTACCAAGCGCATTCGAACTACGAGCTATCATCCTTGCTCCAACGGACTCGTAGAGCGCATGCACAGGCAATTAAAAGCCTCTCTCATGTGCCACGAAAGCCCTTGGTTGAGTGCACTACCGTGGGTTCTTTTAGGGATGCGCTCTGCCTTCAAGGAAGATTTGCAAGCTACAGTTGCAGAGTTACTCTATGGAGAAACATTAACTCTTCCAGGGGAATTTTTGTCATCTAGTACATTATCTGGATGTAAGGAACCATCGGAATACATACTAAAATTAAAACAGCAAATGTCGAACTTGCGTCCCGTTCCGGCTTCTCAACATAGCAAGCCCTCTGTTTTTATATTTAAAAAGCTAAGCGAAACGTCACACGTTATGCTTAGAGACGATGCCATCCGACGATCCTTACAACCACCTTATTCTGGTCCTCATAAAGTTATTTCTAGGGCTGAAGATGGGAAGACATACGTACTAGATGTAAAAGGTAAACGGATGACGGTCAGTGTAGACAGACTCAAGCCTGCCTTTATCGAGGACTGTCCATCGCATCTCAACAAAGTCATCCCACCTGTTCCTTCTGTACCTTCATCGCCTACTGCACCTGCACACGAAGCTAACTATACAACCAGGTCCGGTCGTCGAGTTCATTTTTCGAAACCTTTCGACCTTTAATTCCTTTTTTTCTCGCTATGTGGTTTTTCCTTCTCCGTAGGGGGGTGGTGTAGCGTTTCTTGACGAAACATTTTTTGTACGTCCGCAACCCCGAAAAGGGACGCCACAAAAGAGGCGTCGCTTGGGGAGAGACAAAGGACAACTACCTGAACGATCTCCGTTAGGAGAACCATATTTAGATATTATTCATTCTGT
This sequence comes from Antheraea assamensis, assembly GCA_035772565.1. Classification (NCBI taxonomy): domain Eukaryota; kingdom Metazoa; phylum Arthropoda; class Insecta; order Lepidoptera; family Saturniidae; genus Antheraea; species Antheraea assamensis. The sequence continues at coordinate 5,621,439 of JAQQSE010000064.1, read as the reverse complement.
GTGCGCGACTGAGTAAACTACATTGTATATAACTCACGTGATAATATATTACTCTGTGTGTGTTTATAACGATTAACTTGTGCAGTCATAATAAACTTTATACATTATATATTTAAACGGTGTTTTCAATCGAAACCCCAAAATATCATTTGAGAAACCATTACCAATCATCATAAATATTTTTAACACTTTATTCATTAGAATAGGTTCCACTTTAATTAGTTAGAGTTAAAGTTCAATTTTGATTATAAGGTGCGAATAATAGCGATAGCTTACGCGATTTTTTTTTTTCTAACTGACCTACGCTTTTAGTCCACAGGGCTTTGAAAGCTTTAAGAACTACAATCTACAGGCGCACTGGCCGATATGGGTTCGAACCCCACACTGGAGAATTATTTGTGTGATCCACAAATGATAGTTCAGGGGCTGGTGTTACTTTGTTCCTCGTGATCCCTACTGTAGAAAACATGAATATATTTTTAATTATAAATATATTTTTATTGTAGAAAATATAAATAATTTAAATATAATTTAAAATATACATATATTTTCTATTCAAGAAAAAAAAATAATTGCCCTAAACACTCGTGATGATAATATAAATTACTTTAAACGCAAAATAAACAATTGATTAAGACCGACTTGAAGGAAATGCTTTCATAATTGAAAAAGGACAATAAATTTAAAAAACTTAGATAAAGGTTTACGAACGGTAAATGAGTGCTTTGATTTGGAAAAAAAATCCTCTATAAAGAAGTTTACAACAGTTAAAACAAAAATTGTTAACGCCACAAACGAGAATCAATCAGAATTAAGAAATATTTTGAAATTGGTAAAAAGTTACTGTTTGAACCTAATAATAATAATTCATATTATTAAAACTGTCATTCGAATACATTTGAGTTTAATTTTTATATTGTAAAATTTCGTATTCATTCGTTCTGTGTCCCGGATATATTTACGGAACGTATCCCCCGTGAATAAAGAGATAAATGTATTTATAAACATTTAAAATACGTCAATATTACATCGGACATTATTTGTATAAATATTTGTAATAGGTATTATATTTTACATCAAATTTTATAAAACAATCTGTAACCTGATCTTTTATAAATATTAATGTTGTCTAGTCCTGTTCATCAACATTAGTTAACAATTTGTGTCACGCCGCTCTAACTTCTCGCCTATAATATTAATGTGTATCTCAATCCTTGCTAATATTACAAATACGAAAGTAGGTAAGTTTGTTTTTTTTTGCATTTTCCCGCTTTAACTACTCAACCAACCATCATGAAATTTTGCATGCACATTCTCTAGGGTACAGAAAAGAACATAGTGCACCTCTCATCCAGAAAAGATGTATAATTTCCGAAGGATAGACCAAATCCACATAAACGCGAACAAAGCCGCAGAAAAAACTAGTAATTTATAAATTCAACATCGTTCTACTTTATTCTATTTCTACAGAAAGCATGTTGAAAACTATTTCACTTTTTCAGTATGCTAAATACCCTTCTTCGAATATCCATATCTAACATAACTAAATGAATAGGAACATTAAAAATGGCTATATGCGCTAAAAATATATTTGAAGCAGCAAATATACGCTAAAAGGATTAGTAATGTAAACGGATTCGTAATATATTACTTAATTTTAACTAGCAACCACTCACGGCTTGGTCTGCGTTTGTACATCATAACTTCATACATTATAAAGCCCTACATTATCTTCGTTTAATTCAACGGTGTATGCAACGCACACGAATGTCTCTTTAATATAATAAGATTTTTATTAATTTACTTATCGTTACGCTTTGGTTGATGTAAATAATTATATACAATACTCTATATGTTATTCTTACGTATAAGCTATATTAACCTACAGTTGCATCAAAATCTATGTAGTACATTTTGCAACAAGAGTTACAGTACGGTTCAGTTTGGTAGTAATTTGAAAAGCTAAGCAAAACTGGCTTCAATTAAGCTAGGTGTCCTTAACAGAGCAGGGCGGTACTTCACACCGGAGCATCCATTTCAGCTATATATGGTACAAGTCCATACGCACATGAAATAGTGTCCTCGTTTCTGGACCGGAGCACCTCAATGACATTTACTTCCTTTTGATCCTTTGGTGCCTCGTAAGGACGTTGCGCCACCTTTGCGGCCTTTCCAAAATCCACCACGGAGAATGTGCCGAAGACCTGTTCGGATTGATACCTGCTCTGAGTTCCACTACCGAACTACTCACCACAAATTGAAATTCCATTCGTGATATCTTGACGGTTGGAGATTTACTACTTTGCGGTTGCCGCAAGCACTTTTTCCCACATACGTCGGTTCTTTGGGATGAACTCCCAACGGCAGCATTTTCATATCATTATAACCTACAAACCTTCAAGAAACGAGCTTACTCCGTTCTCAAAGGCCGGCAACGCATCTGAGAAGACCCTCATGTCACATGTGTCCATGGGCGATGGTGATTACTAAGCATCAGGTGAACCGTATGTTCCTTTGCCTCCATACGCATAAAACATGTGTAGTTAAAAGAAATCTTAAAACAGAGCGGGTAGTTCAGTATTGATCGATTTTTTTTTGTTAGAATTGAGTCAGTATAGCGCAATGTTATTCTTTTGACAAACGATTTTTTATTAATTTAATTTTCACTATAGGTCTAATGCATCTCTCTCAGATAACTGACTCTCAAGTGGCTGAACAAATTAATCAAGAGCTACAACGGCAAATGCACCTCTATAAATTAAGGCCTTCAGATTTTTTAGGAATTAATTCAGACTCAGAGACCTCGCAGCGTTTACGACTCAGAGATCTCGCAGCGTTTACGACTCAGAGATCTCGCAGCGTTTACGACTCAGAGATCTCGCAGCGTTTACGACTCAGAGATCTCGCAGCGTTTACGACTCATAGATCTCGCAGCGTTTACGACTCAGAGATGTCGCAGAGTTTACGACTCAGAGATGTCGTAGAGTTTACGACTCAGAGATCTTGTAGAGTTCTCGGCGATTCTCGAAGTGTACTCTCGTCGAATTATTTAAACTTCCAAGTTACTCACCGTTTATTCTGATGATTTGTCTTCACTAGTAGGTCGTGGTTAGACTGTATTTGTACCTTTTCGCGAGAGGTCGATGGAATGGACTCATTTGGTCCCAATGAGTGGGCGATTTATTTCCCGCCGATACGGTCAACTGGTCACCAGGCTGTCTTGTTCACATGTTGAGAAGCTCGGGAGGTACGCAGTGCTTCCGTTGTGTAATAAGCGTCAGTGGGGCTATCCCGGTGACACGATATGTCTTAAGGGTAGCAACGACTCGATTTTCATTCGCTCGGCCGAGTACAACGCCAGAGCCAAGACTACCCGAACTGCGGTCGCTTCGTTCCCAAATCAGTAATGCAAGTAGCTACGAACGGCAAATGTCCATAGACACACCTCTATAAATTAAGGCTCTTCAGATGGTTTGGAAACACAGCCGCTTCGATTCCTCAAGGGAAGTTAATTCAGAACCTCAGAAGATCAAGGTGGTGTGAATGAAATTTCAGTTTCAGGCGGGTTGTACGATAGTGGAATGTAGCGGCGGGTATCAGTCCAAACAACTCCTCGGAACACTCACAGTAAATACGATAAAGGACGCAAAGAGACGCGATGTCCCGACGCAATGCCAATGAGTCGAGCCGATCGGATATAACTTCTCGCAGCGATTTCTATGCTGGATGCGGTCAAAGGGAAGCAGCTGATATTGAGGCGCTCCGCCCAAAGGTGAGAACAGTATTATGTGTGGGCGACTTATAAAGTCAGATGTTCTGGTGTGATACTGTCGCCCAGACACCTAGTTGGAGGCTAGTTTTGCGACCTGGCCACCGAACTGAATCATTCGCACGCCGAGGATACCAATACTGGGCTTGGCGACTAAGGGGACTCCCTGAAAGCAGATTGCGATCTCGCAGCGTTTACGACTCAGATGATCTCGACACAGCTGGTTTACGACGCGTTCCCGGGAAATATTAGCACGACCAGTGTATAGAGCATCCCCAGTACTATCGTCCGCATAGCAATGAATGTTGCTTACTTGCAACATATCATTGATATCAGAAGAAAGAGAGTAGGGGATAGTACACAGCCTTGTGGGACGCCAGCATTCACGGGCTTCAAATTTCGACGACTCAGACATCCAATTGCGTAAGTTTCCGGGAAGTCAAAGGAAGTAAGCTTCGAAAGAAGTGCCTTGTAGATCAAAAGTTTACGACTCAGAGATCTTGTAGATGTTCTAGAAGTTCTCGGCGATTCTCGAAGTGTACTCTCGTCGAATTATTTAAACTTCCAAGTTACTCACCGTTTATTCTGATGATTTGTCTTCACTAGTAGGTCGTGGTTAGACTGTATTTGTACCTTTTCGCGAGAGGTCGATGGAATGGACTCATTTGGTCCCAATGAGTGGGCGATTTATTTCCCGCCGATACGGTCAACTGGTCACCAGGCTGTCTTGTTCACATGTTGAGAAGCTCGGGAGGTACGCAGTGCTTCCGTTGTGTAATAAGCGTCAGTGGGGCTATCCCGGTGACACGATATGTCTTAAGGGTAGCAACGACCCTTTCGATTTTGCCATTCGCTCGGCCGACTCCGTACAACGCCAGAGCCAAGACTACCCGAACTGCGGTCGCTTCGTTCCCTAGGGAGCGGCTCATGCCCGATCAGTAACTGCTGTGATGAAATCTGCGTAGTAGCTTGCTTGCAGATTATTCAAAGTAAGCTGCATTTTCCACAGCACATCGGACCATTGGGAGCCCGTGGTATGATGAAATATATTGAGCACCCCAACTCGCTGGTCTAATTTTATTTATTTATTTAATAATTTTTCCTGAATCCGCCCGACTTGTTAGAGAAGTCAACTGTTTATGCACTCGGAGAGTTGGTTCTAGCTTCGTTTGGGAAGATTTCAATGAGTTACAGTCCTTTCGACACTGCTGGCTCGATAGCGAGCGTCACTAACTCCATCGAGCAATTGATGGCGCTGGCATTCCGGACATGACTTGATTTCGACACGAATTTGACTTGATGCCGACACTGCATATGTCCTCGTGTGATGGTTACCCTGCGAATAAATAGTCTACAACAGAAATTTGTTCCACTCAGTCACTCCTGACCAAACTTTAATTTCAACTATCAAGAAAAATAAGCAAATTTCAGAACTCTAAACGAGTATCGCGTACCCACAGACCACTTGAGTTACCTCAAGACACACCAAGTTCTACCGAGACACGACTATGTAATAACCGCTGGCACGGCCAAACACACTACGGCCGATGCTCTTTATTCAACATTCTACCACAACCTACGGTTGCTCATCAACTTTTAAATTATTATCAATTTTAATCTCGACAGGTACATGACCCGTTGGCATCTACCTGTGCATATTTGTAAGTACGCTTAGAATTCAAAGCCATCAAGCGCACAACAACAGTAAACTTTCTACCATGGAGATATGCCTACCTAAAATGTTTGATAGAGTTTACAACCGCGAGGGTTTCGAGCTCGTACGATGGTATTTGCTTTATACTGGAGATTTTGAATAAGCTACTGCACAACGCTTACCAGCAGTTTTGACTTACTACTCACATCTGTGTGTAGCTTCGCTTGGAGCTCAGAGTCATATATCGTCAATACTGTATCACTCGCGTCGTAAGCAAACCAGTAATGAAAAGTTCAGAAAACTGCTTATGCTGTTGTAAAAGCCTAGATTTGTCGTTGCTATTTACATCTGTCGTGATAGCTCTAAATTTCGATAACAAACTTTTTTTCGGCACCAGAATCGTACGTAAAGAGTATTAAATTACACCTTTGTGTTGTAACGTGCCCGATGGGTGGTTGTGCGACACAGACATCGATGCGCTGCCCTCTCTGCGCGCCACCGTCGTTAGTACACCGAACGGCTATGTGGTTCGGCTTACGACACTCGTAATCACACCAAGACCCTCGCTGCCAACTGCTGCACTGCTTGACTTAAAATTTGTTGTACTTTAAAGAATTACAATCCGTCACCACTCTAAAGCCAATGCCAAACAAATAGTGCCGGAACTAAAATACTGGAGCACAAGGCCGACAGCCAACGTCAACTCGTAGCTGTGGTACCGAGACTCAGCACCCTGAGTGGATCTAGTAAAATATCCAATAACCCTCTTTTTCTTGCCAGAGTATTCTTGTAATAAAATGGCACTAAGCTCAATAGCACTGATATCCAGTATGAATTTTCGTAGGCAAATGAGGATCGAATATCGTTGTAAACTGGTTAATATAGTCGCGAGCAGTATTCTGCTCAGCACGCCACAAGAAAGTCCCCCTTTCCTCTTTCTGTGTCAGAATCATCCTTAAGTGTTACGAAGGCAGTTTTACTAATCGAATCATCCTTCATCGGTATCTTGTAAGGACGATAATTGATTGGAGTAGTCGATTTCCATGCAACAGACCTTTTGACAGCAATCCGGCGTTGGCCGCTGCCGCCTCCATTTGAGGATCGACGATGCCTGCTCGTCCAGGCATTCGCGATTATCGCAATTATTTATTGACAAGGTACGGTCTACCTCGGCGCATTAGACGTCAAATTCGAGTACATCCTCAGCAAACCTCCTGAGCCATGCCAGAGCGCGGATCACCAGCACGTGTCGATACAGCTAAAGGAGCGGATAACAAACAGCTGCGGCTTGTAGGGCTATCATTTTTATAAGAAATAAAACTTACGGTAGAGGTATTATTTCACGAACTACCCACAACAAACACTGAATATTTTTAGATGGCAAACTATCTAGAACGCGTGGTTATCCCACTTCTAATGACGAGTTAAAGACCCCCGTAACATCCCTAAAAGGTGTGACATCAGTAGGCCTGACGTCACTGATGTTATTGTCACGATGATTACTCACTTCTACCCTCGAACGAAGACCTCACAACTAATTTTAAAGTCCCGTTCATCCAAACCGACAGCGTAACAACGTCACACAGAAATCCGCACAGTCCGGCAGCTCGAGAGTGAATGTCTGTAGGGCGTTTTTATTTTTGAACTGACATACACTGTTAGCCTGGCAAGGCCACTACAGTTTCACCGGACTACAATCGAGTTACTCTGTAGGGCGCTCTGTGCGGCCGTATTTATAGGACGCGTTACATGTGCACGCGTACATAAGTTTGAAATATAAAGTTTTGTTGCAAGTAATCTAACAATTGCTTATGAACTTGTTATAAAATTATCAAATTATTATTAATCCAAATATATATATATATATATATATATATATGTGTAGATTGCACATAAAATTATTATTTTTGTTTATTATATATCCTATGGTATCCCAGAAACATTCGTCGTACCTTTTTTTTTCTTATTTTAAAATGAACATAAAACTGAATTAGGTTAGGTACATTCACAAAACTATAGGTACACACTGAAAGAATTACAAAGTAATTAGCAAATCAGGGACTTATATATAATGGACATAAATATACGAGTAATTGCAAGAGTCTCCAAAATTGACGAGATATATTTATTTTTATCAATATTGATAAAATTTATGTTATCATAAAATTATCGCTAGCTTATTAGGTTTGTTGAGAAACTTGTTTGTGTCATTGTCGTACGATATTACGAAGGTTCGTTAACCGAATACGTCAATACAGTTTCTGGTTATTAAAAATAAGCGAACAATAAAAAACAATATGACCACTTCAAAATATATAATATACGTTCATGTTTGGCCATATAGATAAAAATCAATTGATATATGTAAACGCATTACTTCAGAACGGCTGCATGTTATTGGTGTATTTGTAAATATCAGGATAAGGCTTACCTATATGAAAGAGAATGTTTCAGAAATTAGACGTAAAATTTGAAAATTTTCCGTTAACCCCTGGACTGTTTAAAACCATAAAGGTTTAAGTTACATACAAATGAATGTAGACCTCATGAGGCACAGGTCTACAGACTGTTGGCAGCATAAGTTTAAAAAAATACCTGATATATTATACAATTATAATTTATGTGTAACATGCTTTTTAATTTATTTTTTTATTTGTAGGAACTTTTTTTAATAAGCCATGCAATTTACATGTACGATGTCTAGAAGTTAAAAAAAAATAAAAACAAAACCTGCCATTTTGAGATCTGGGTCTTAAAAAATCAGCCGAGGGGTTAAATAATCTATGTATAAAAAGTGGGGGACTATGTGAGACGGAAGATAGAAATATAATAGAATAGAAGACTCAAAAATCCTGACAGAATTTACAGATTCATGCTCAGTTGCCATTTTATTTCATTACATGGGTGTATTGTAAAACGAAGTTTTCGTCTAATATTATTCGTTACTACACCCGTACAAACCCGGTCGGACAGCTAGCCTGTGATAATATACACTATTTTTTTAATTATTGTTCCAACATCTAGATACATATGTCCCAATACTCCTTTATAAATACGATCAAGTCTTTATTAACAATGTCATCGTTTTGTAGTACTTCTCTCTTCTATTTTATTTTGTTTGAATGAGGAGTCTTTTTTAAATAATTCTCAAATCACGGAATTCCCATGTCGAAGTCCGATAATTGATTTACCGATTGCCAAGTTTTTTATTTTCATCTCATTTAAATATGCAGTTCCTGTTAAAATGGATAGATTTAAAATAAGAGTAACGCTATTGATGCAACGATGCGCAAACGTATTGCAACATCACGGCACATACGGAGCGAAGACCAGAAACTAATACACGGATAGTTCTAGTTTGAATACTCCCGTTTCCGGAATTTTCATGTTAACAATGAACTTCGTGCTTGCCTGGAAACATTGCTTGATGGCTATGAATTGAAGACAATTGTGTAAGCTGTTAATTCTCAGTCTACGGCTGAGTTAGTAACAGCTTCATCGTGAGTGTCTATGTAAAATTTTGCGTCAAATAAACTATATGATCGCTAGTGTGATGCATGCCACGCTATGCCCACAACCATAGAAGGATTTTGAAACGCTCTGTTGTTTTAAAACTAGATTATTCGGGAAAATCATAAACACTTTTTCGGTGGATCCTTATCTCGATTTACATAGACCAAAAACTTACTCTTGGGAAAGTAATGTTCACTATGTAATAGCATACAACTTATGTGAGTCCTAACATTTCTTAAGAATTAAACATAATGATAAATCTTTGGTCAATCACTCGTCCCAGTGGCTTCTACACGACAACCAGTTATACCGTACAGCATAACAGACGATCTCCACACTACTAAAACTAGTTTTCCACCGTTCACCATATTCACTAGACCTATTGATTTATACAAATTACAAAATTCAGATTGCTCTTTCCCGGAAAAAAATTAAGTAGCCAAGAAGTAGTTCTAGCAGCAATTGCCATCAACAAGTTTGTTTATTGCCACCCATCTAGTTAACATCAACAAACGGAGCATTAATATAACTATCATGACAAAGTTCCACTGAAAGTATAGACGAATATTTCGTTTAATTGTAATAAAATAGAATAAGAGATAATTGATTCAAATTTTTTTCTTCCATTTATAATTATTATAAAATGAAGTCGTTTTTCGTTTCTGTCTGTGTATTCCCTTAGTTCCTATGAAATAGGTAATGTATGTTAATATGGATTTCACTATCTTTTAAAGAATTTCTTCTGAAAGGTTTAGATATGTGTAATATTACGTGTCATGTATGATTTATTTATATAAAGTAGAGAAAAATCAACATATCCTAGAGAAGTCGTAAGAAGTTTTCGTGCGCTTACAACGGGTACGCTGGCTAAGCCTTATGAAGTAGGTACATAAAAATAATGTACATACAAAAGAATGTTTGCAGAAAAGCCCAAATGTCTATTTGCTAAGGATAATGCACAGTCATCATTTTTACAAATTATTAAAAAATAATAAATAAATGACAAATATAAGTACTTTAGTCACGTTGGACATTACATATAGATTAAAACCACCCGTTACAGCATAGCATTCCAATAAATATCTTAAAAGATATTACAAATTAAGTACATTACGCGCCATAAAGCAAAAGTCGTTAGTGCGACAATTCTTACGTAGCTTCTATTACTCTGATGAGCTGTAACTATTAAACCCGAAAAAAATCATTTAAACCGCTTAGACAGTCCGAGAATCTTTGTACATTCAATGTACTATAACATTGGACCCATACTAAACCGGGGTGGGTCCTTAGTAAAAGAGATAATTTTATACTTAAAAGTCTAGTATAAATAATTTATTCGATTTCATAATGCACAATCTTTTAGGAACTACAAATTACCTTGATCATTGGCATTAAATTTATCGACCTTTACACAACAACTTAAATAATATTTTTATGTTATAAAGTAGCAGACAGGCACGTAGTCTGTCTATGTCAAGAGAATACTGCGATCTGTGGCTATGTACAACTAAATTAAAAAAGACTGCAGACCTGAGACTAATTATAATACGTTGTTACTCCTAAGGATCGAGTTGGAAGTGCATGCCAAGCACACCTTTCGGACCGGAACATAGCAACGCGAGTACTACTGCCGCCCAAAGAAAAAGGGGCGCATCTGCTGTTTCATTTTGCGATATTGAGGACAAAAAGGCACCTCTAATTATATTTTTTGTTTGCTTCTCTTCTTGAATTACACTTAATCCAAAAACCGAATTAGACTTAATTCTCTAATGAGCATGCTAAATACATTTCAACTTTTCTCCGAGTTGTGTTTTAGTTAGAGACACCTTTTTTTCTTACGACAGCAGATTGCTGCTTTGCAGTGGAAATGGGTGTGGAGTCGAGGCTCGGACAGTCGAACCTTGCATAGTATCTGTCACGCACCCAAAAGTGAGTTTTTATATAAATAAAAAAAATGGATTTTTACCGTAAACAAATCTATACATATCGTTAAAGTTTAATCCTTTAGTAATAAAAAGTAATTGTGGAGAATAGAAATTGTGATAATATTGTTTACTAAGAGATTTTGTATATTATATGAACTCACAGGTCGGTCACCGGATCATTCGGTTCACATTCATAGATATTCGTTTATTTTTACTTAACAACAAGCAATCTGTCGAAACTATTCAAGCTAAGAAGCATATAAAATATAAGCAATAGATACTACTGAGTCTTTAGAGACATTAACTATCGGTAATGTGTCGAAAGACGTTAAAGGAAAGAAGAATTTAAGGTACAAATTCAATAATCTATGTATGTAGGTTAAAAAAAAACATTTATGTGTTTTGTTTATACGTAATGTCCCGGAAAATATAAAAAAAAAGTTATTATACATTGGTTAACTCACTAATGTAAACTATTACTAGATAATTAAAACTGAGAGTTTGGCGCTAGTGAATTATTGCTGTAAACAATGTTTATAACCAATATAGGAAAAAAAATACCACTAGCAGATATTTGCGTCAATTATAGGAAATGAATATGAGCTTTCATATTATCAGAAAACGGTTTTGAAGGCGTGTTGGGACAAATACAGAGCGCGCGCCAAGCGAGTAGGTAAGATAAGCGGCCGATTACATCAGTCGGTATCGTCGACGGCAGGCGCGACGCGGCGACACCAGTGGCGCGTGCTGACATCGATATAAAAGCCCCGTGGCTCCGGCCTATACTTCATTCACCAATTGCAAATACTAAATGAAAAGGCTACATTAGTTCGTGGCAATGTTATACGCTCTCATGCATCATCCTAATATTGTAAATAATAAATTGAAATACGAACAATTGTGGCACAGTGACAACTGGTGTGACAGTCATTCTCCGCGATTCGAGTACCAACAGAGATAACACGAGTCTTACGAGCGCAGTGCATTGATAAAAAGGTAAACATTGCTAATGATTATTAATTAATAATGTCTTATTATTTTAATACTATACGAGTTTATTCAAAATAATGAGTTAATCGTAAAAAATTATAAAATTTTTGTATGTAATAAATAAACAGGATACATATTTAACCACAGTGAAAATCTTATAAATACAAGTAATATTTATAAATCTTTGAGCTTTGTTTAGATTCTTTACAAGTACTTATCATAAAATAAAACCTTCTATCAATTATTTATATTGAAAATTTTCGTTTGCGTCAAACGCTCAGATAATTGATGTGAATGAATTATTCGCAAAGTTCGGCTGATAAGTTTCCAGTTATCTTAAGTTTTTGGAGGTCGACGACTAATAGATAACTCTTAACCTAAACTGTTAGCAAACTGTTACTATGCCTATATGATCTAGAAGTTTTTGTTTTTTGTTATGTCTTTATATACGGGCCCGTTCCAATCCTCTGGTGGTTTACTTTGACGTGTAAATCAATACATGTAACTGATAGCATATCATGCTTGGTCCTTTACACTTCATTGCTTTCATTCAGGGTTGTCCTTAAAAGATATGCCATAAAAATTTTACTTGACACTGATTATTCCAAGGTTAATTTTTTTACTATTGAAAACTATTAAATACTATGATTAGTGTAATCATAGAAAATCAAATTTTCGTATAACATAACATTAACAGTTTTCCTAAAATTTGAATAATAAATGAAACAGAAGGCCAACCCTACGAAAGAGAAAATGTGAACACTAATATGATTTCATAATTCCCTTCCAGTATATCAGAAACTAACGATTGTTTATTCGTATCGTCCACATAGAAGAGTAAACTAGTCTCGGAGTGATTTTGAGAGTTCTGAGACGCTATTGGAGACAAAACTTATCTTAAAAGAAATGGCTACTGTACAAGCTGTCCCCGACATTCAACTTTCAACGGTTATGCCAGTCAATCAGGGTGATAACGAACTAGACCTGATGGCGTTGACTATGGCAGCGTTACGATTTGTAAAGCCATGGTCGGTGAAAACTGAAAAAAGTCAATGGTCGGAGCAGATAATACCAGGTGCTATCGATGCGAAAGATCGTACAATTACGCTCGCAGAAGTAAGCCTTCACGACACCCCTGACGACTGCTGGGTCGTTATTTACGATCGCGTCTTCGATATCTCTACATTCCTCGATGAAGTGAGTACTGTAACTATAGCATAATACATATGCTGGCTAAAGTTCGTTTTATCTGTGTTAATTTAATACCAACAGTAAATTTGACAATTCTTAGTAGGACTATAATTTTGAAAATATTTGGAAAAACGTTGAATCACAGAGCAGTCTAGAAATGTACCCAAAATGCTCTGTATCTCAAGTATTACTAATGACTAATCTTCTATATAAATATAATTATTATAACGGTCTGTACTTTTGCCCGCATCACGAAAAAACTACTGAATAAATTTTGTTTTTCTTTTTTCATTTTACTTTTTAGACACTTTGTACGTATTAATCCTAAAGAAGTTTTATAAGCATAGAACCTTTATATTTTTGCTTTAAAATTATAAAAAACTCATACGAAGTCACGGGTATCAACTAGTTAAATTTAATAATAATATAATTTATACTGGTAATTTTGACATTCACAAGCGCCTAAATAGCATAAAGTAGTTTTGATTTTGAAACAAATAAAGCAAAAACTTATAGGTACGTAATATTATTATACATGTTATTGTTACAGCACCCTGGTGGAGCAGACATTATGTTGGAATACGCAGGCCGTGATGCGAGCACGGCATTTCGCAGTTCAGGCCACTCCCGTATGGCTATCAAGGCATTGGATCGCTTTCTAATTGGCGAGCTGCCTCTGCAGGAACGCATGTACCGGCGACCGGGCGGCATACGGCTTAGTGATATACCCGAGTAATAGAATATTCTAGAACCTTGCAATACGTAATCAGTTTAACCTAATTATATTCTTTTTTAATTTGGAATGTATAATAGAAATAATGTTTTTTATAGTTGTTTCAATAAATTTAACTCAAAAATTATTTATTCAATAGAATAGTTATTTGAATATAAGTACTCTGTGATGTGTTATCGTTGACCTCCGTAATGTCAGGAATTTTGATAAGAGAATCTCGAATTGTACTTAACTAACGGGTGAGATCTAGTTATCTGATGGTAACGTCACTGCTGCCAGTTGCCGTTCTAATGTTTAAATTGTGGTACTTTACTTTATACGCATTTATTATTATTGGTCTATACCAACTTTATTTTATATTTTTAGATCATAAGACAGTATTATAATTGCTTGTATATTGGTTGAATGTGTTAATTTATGATTAATTGTATATCTTAGAAAGTTCCTATTCTATTTAATAAATATATTTAAGTCGTATATTTCATTTATTTTGTTTTATTTCATAGTATTTTAATATTGTTACGCCCGAAGATTAATGAAAGCCTTTTATGTCAGAAGAAATTTATTTTGTACTTTTACAGACAAAAATCTAATAATGTAACTAACTATCACACCCACACTTACCTTACGATGGTATAGTTTTAGTATTCTTGATGATGGAAACTGCGAGTTCAGATGTTTGAACTACCCTTGGCTATCAGAATGTTCCCGTCATAAGCTTGAGTCTTTGTGATTGGTTACGACTTTACGTTGAACATCCAGCACCCACCCTGAGGTCCTAGTAACGCTTAGTTTAACAAAAAGTTCCTATCAGTTCGGGTATAAATATTTTTTGGATATCCTTTTTCTCTTGAGGCAGTCTAGTTCTGTGTTCTTTTCTAAAGTGGAGCGCGGTAAATATGTTCCAGGTGTTTGTCACCATAACGTGTGTTCAGTGCCTCCATCAGAGATTCCACAGTACTAGAATTAACTTGCAGGTTTTCGAGGACCATAACGGTATTTCCCCGCAGCACTTAGGTCAGGGCTAAAAATGATAGTTCATTGTTCCAGCCATTACCTCACCAGTGTTTTGAATTGGAATTTAAAAGCTGGCTAAAATATTGTCCAATCAAAACGTGGCACTTCTCTAAAGCGGTCGCTTGATTGGATTGCATTTACTTTCGGAAGCTCACGGCGAGTGTCCTCCTGTCGCCTCTATAATGCGCATCGTGTAGCCTTTTTTTTTTTTTTTTTTTTTTTTTTTTTTTTTTTTTTTTTTTTTTTTTTTTTTACGTGGGGAAAATCCGTAACGGATACCCACCCCGTCGGGCAGCGGAGGGTGGGTTATGTCCGAGTCCCACGGACTAAAAACCCCACGGTGCCTCTCACACCTATTTGGCCGGGGAGCAGGAACTGCCAATGGCATTACTTCTGCTCCCCGGCAGGTGTCGGCCCCTCATCAGGGGCCCCGCCTGCGGTCTGAGGGGTCAAGATGGTAGACCCCTCAGGAGGGGGCGGGTGTTAAACCCCCCCCGACGAACTGTGGGAGTCGCTCGGCACAAGCGCCTCCACCACGCGGGCCTGTGCAGTTTGACGCTGCTCAGGGCGACGGACGTGCCCGCCCGTCCCGTCGCCCACAGGCCCTTTTTACGGCGGCATGAGGTCGTCGCCGACCCGTCGCCGCCGTGTTCGTCGACCGCGGGAGGGGAGCCTGGTGGTCTGCTCCCTCTCCCTCTCCGCCGCCTCCTTCGCGAGCATGACTCGCTCGCAGTACGAGGCGACGGAGATCCACCCGGCCTCGCTCTCGACCATCTTGACGATGACGGTCGAGAGCGAGAGATCCGGGCCTATGGCCGCGACGAGCTCGCGGCGTGGCTCGTCCCAGGCGGGACACTCCTCCAGAGTGTGCTGCGCCCGATCTTCGGCGCAGCCACAATGATGGCACCCTGGCGTTGGCTCCCGGCCGATGCGACACAGGTAACTGCCGAAGCAACCGTGCCCCGACAGCACCTGTGTCAGCCGGAAGCTCAGGGTGCCATGCCGCCTGGTGAGCCATTCGACCATGACCGGCCGAACGGCTCCTATAATAGCCACGCCCGAGCTCGGTCGCTCAAGTCGTCGTCGCCATTCTTCTATCACCAGGACCTGGTGGAGCTGGGACCGGAGCACCTCGATTTGCCGAGGTGCGAGTCTCCGGCCCTGCTCCAGCGCCTCCACGCGTCGTTCGTACAGTGACGCGTGGGCTCTCGCTTCCAGGTCCCAAGGTGGGGATCCGGCCAAAAGGGAGGCCGCCTCGAAGGAGGTCGTGCGGTATCCGCGGATGGCTCTGACGGCCATCGCGCGCTGCGGTTTCCGCAGCAGGGCGCTGCCAACGGCCGTCAGGCCACACGCCCATACGGGGGCCCCGTAAAGGGCCACCGACCGCACGACCCCGAGGTACAACTTCCGGCAGACGGAGTTGGGCCCTCCCAAGTTGGGAAGCAAACGGGCTAATGCGCCCGCTACTCCCATTAAACGGGGGGCCAGCTGCCGGAAGTGTTCCTTGAACGTCCATCGGCTGTCGAGGAGGAGGCCGAGATACCTCATACTCGACCCGACACCGATGGACTCGCCTCCCACGACGATCTGGGACCCTGCTGGTGGCGCATTCCGAGGCCCGTGGAAAAACAGGGCCTCGGTTTTACTGAGCGCCACCTCTAGTCCCAGACGCCGGATCCTACCGACGACTTGAGCGACTCCTGCAGTTGCCAGGATCGCGGCCGCGCGGTGCGTCTTCCCCCGGGATAACACCAAAGTGTCGTCAGCATAACAAACAATGCTGACGCCCTGGAAGAGCGCACCGCGCAACACCCAATTGTATCCGATGTTCCACAAGAGGGGGCCCAGGACAGACCCCTGCGGAACACCGGATACTACGTCTCGCCGACTTATCCTCCCTCCCTGACCCGGGAAGGTGACGTACCTCTCGCAGAGGTACGCCCCGACTACACGGCGGAGGTAGCGAGGCACTCCATGATACCGGAGTGCCTCTTCAATACAGGCCCAGGGCAAGGTGTTAAAAGCGTTGACGATGTCAAGGGACACCGCCAAAATCACCTCGCCCCGGGCAAATGCTTCCTCCGCCTGGATCTTAACTGACATCACCGCATCAACGGTGGAGCGCCCCTGGCGGAAACCGAACTGGTTTTCCGCCAGGTCCGGCCCTACTCCTGTTAAGTGCCGGACGAGGCGGCCTGCGATTATTCGCTCGCAGAGCTTTGCCGCCTCGTCCAACAGCACTATGGGCCGGTAGGCGGACGGACTGTCCGCCGGGCGCCCCTCCTTCTTCAGCAGGACCAAACGGCCGGTTTTCCAGATAGTCGGAAACCGGCCCTGCTGAAGCGATGCGGTGACGATCCGCAGTAGTCGGGGCTCGAGGGCCTCATAAGCCAGGACCCAGATACGGCCAGGTATGCCGTCGGGTCCTGGGGCGGTGTTTTTCGCCTGGAGGCGTTTCACCGCCGCCCTCGACTCTTCCCGGGTCACCTCGGGGACCACGTCGTCCTCGCCGCAGCCAGCCGCGTTGGGCGTGGGCGGAGCCATCCTGGGAGGCGTATGCTCTGTCCTGGAAGGGAACAGAGCAGCCAGAATCTCGTGGAGGAGATCTGGCTCGAGACTCTGGGTTACCGGGGGGCCGCCCTGACGTAGTTTCCCGCGTACTACGCGGTACGGGCGCCCCCACGGATCCCGGCTGAGGGTCTCGAGCATCTCCTCCCGAGCAAGGGCCTTCCCCTGCTCGATAGCTCTACGGAGCGCCAATCTGGCTGCTCTGTACCCTTCGTAAAGCTCTGCCTCCCTTGTAGCCTCCTGACTTGGCTGAATGGTAGTCAATAACAACGGTAAATAAATTTCGGATGAACCACTCAGCGAACCCTCAGTCGTTGCTTTACCAGCCCGGATTTCCCCCACTCTCTATTGATGCTGACGTGCAGCATCTATCTCTCGACTTTTATACGCGGTTCAAGTGAAACTTCTCTAAATATAAACCTACACACTAGTATATTGTATATATAAGCGAAATACCACCGTCTGACTCATCACGATATCTTGGAAACTATACGGTAGATTGACTTAAAATTCAGTATAGTTACTCCTTTTGCGACGTAGGTGCTTACTAATAACGGATTTCAGTTAAGATCTACCGTAAATAGATTGTTCAGCTACCATCACATATTCTCCCACAGACAACGATAGTCACTTACATCAACCAAGCGTTGTTATAGTAACCATTAATATAATACCCGTTGCCATGGTAAAAACTTTATTTTTTGTTCATTGAATTGGTAAGTTTTTATTGAAAATTTTTATTTTACTTCAGCTTTGTTTCGAATTTTTTATATGTAATCTATACGTATAATAAAAATGAAGTGTCTGTTTGTAATATCAACATTTACCGACTAGATATGAACTATACTCGTATGTGCTACTTATAGATGAACTCCCATTTTTTTAATTTTTTGTCCATCTGTCTGTCTGTTTGTTCCGGGTAATTTCCGAAATAGCTGGACCGATTTTGACGGCAATAGCAGGTTGTTATTTTAGACTACCTGCTAATCGCAACATTACCCGCAGTGGAATATCTGAAACTGCTGAACCGATTTTTAAGGGGCTTTCACTGACAGATAGCTGACCTTATAAGGAGTAACTTAGGCTATTTTATTTTTAACTGTTACCCGCGACTTTAACTGTATTGAAATATCCGAAACGATTCTACCGATTTTCAAATATAGTTGATCTTGTAAGAAGTAACTTAGTTCATGCTATTTTAGACTAGCTGTTACCAGTGACTTTGCCCGCTGAGGAATACCCAAAATAGCTGTACCAATTTTTACCGGGCTTTCACTGGCAGACAGTTGATCACATAACAAGTAAATTAGGCTATTTTATATTAGACTAGCAGTTACCGGCGACTCTGTCCAACGTGGAACCTCCAAAACGGTTTCACCAATTTTGACGAGACCTTTACTGGCATATAACTAAAGTACTGAGAACTGACTTTAGTCATTTTAATGTAGTCCGGTGAAACTGTAAAGGCCTTGGCAGGTTAACAGTGTAGACAGTTCGAAAAAAAGTCATAACATTTTCGACTGGTTGTTACTCGCATCTTCGTCCACAGTGATATTTCCAAAGCAGTTCCTGGGACTTTTATTGGCATGTAACTGACTTTATGAGGAGTAACTTGGGCTATTTTATTTTAGGGTAGCTGTTACCTGCAACTTTGTCCACAATGGAATCTCCAAAACAGGTAGACCCAGTTTCACGGGACTTTTAGAGGTACATACCTGATCTTATACGGAGTAACTTAGTTTGTTTTATTTAAGACAAGCTGCTACCCGCAACTTTATCCAATATGGAATCTCCAAAACGATTCGACCAATTTTGATGGGTCTTTCAGTGGCATATAAGTAAAATAATGACAGCTAAATTAAGTTACTTTATTTTCGACTAGCTGTTACTCGCGACTTCTTCCGTGTGGACTATCCGAAACGATTGGACCGACTTTGCACTGGCAGATAACTGAAGTTATAAGAACTAACTTAAGCTTTTATTTTAGAATAACTGTCAGCCGGTATTTCTTCAACGTGAAATTTAGCAAAAATATGTTGTTTTCTGTAAATATGTGCGTGCGGCGTGCGGTGTATTGGACTCCAAGAATTAATATAAATGAACTTCATATATATGTATGTAATTTGAATTATATTATCTTTTTGGTTAATTAGGCGTCCATTTTGTTTTATTTTCCACGCTAGCGTCTACATTACTCAATAACCAGAGCAATGTATAAGAATATTGTGTTAAGTTCAAAGAGCACTATTTTAATAGTTATATACTATATTAAAAACTGTTTATAGATAGATATAGAGTTTTATATTGTGATTTAAATTAATGCAACATTTTAAGACTTCAATTCATTCTGTATTTTTTATTACAAAAATAATGATCAAAGTATTGTTTACAATTTAACATTATAATTAATAGTAATTTTGAAGATGGAAGAGATCTTTCTAATAAATCTTAAGGGTTCCATAATACAATTTCTTGCGGAACAGACTAGAGACTACATATTGTGTGGTCGCAAAAACTTAATTATGTCTATGTAATAACATTTTTAAGACATATTCTATAGCTTGAAATTTAAATTAATTTCTTATATAGTGTAAGTGAGCACTGAGGGGGTTATATAGTCGGTTACAATTCCAAATATGTTATTAATGTTCAATCCTATCCGGCACACCGTTACTATTTACATATTTAAAATACACATTATGTATTACAGTAGGTGACGTGCGTGTCGTACCTACAAATGTTTTTGAAAAAATATTTCTGTAATTCTACCTCCGCTCACTAATTTATATCACTTTAATACTATTTAAAAATGCGTGCGAAGCCGCGGGCATCAGCTAGTACATAATATAATTGTATCAAAACGAATCAAGAGACACAATTTCAAAAATAATGAACTAAATAAATCTTTATCATATGTATAAAGAATATACAATGAAAGATTAATAAGTACTTACCGCCTAAATTGTCAAATCATCGTGTAGTCCGGTGGAATTGTAGAGGCCTCCGGGTCAACAGTGTAGGTCAGTTCAAAAAAAAAAATCAAATTATCGTAAAGCGCATGTCGCATATTCCCGATGCGGGTAGTCAATCCGACACAACGGCTTACTTTTAATTTGTATTGTATAAATTTGTAATAACATCCACGACGGCAGCTTACTCTTATTTTTGAATTGTTTTGTGTTTACCCTCATGTAGTGTCACTTCATCGTCGCAAATTAAAGAAAAAATATTATGATACTATTCAGATACAGCGTCGATGATCGTGACATTAAATCTTATATAGAACGCGAGGTTTCATGAAAGAACGCTGTAGCGTCACACGTACAGGGCATTACATTAGTGTAATCGCCGTGTTTGATTTTACCCCCATGAACGAAAATCTATCGCCGAGCTCTTACTTCCGTGTTTTCCAGTAGCTACACTTTGGAACCAGCATCTTTCAAGTTTTGTTTCTTTCATCTTTCGAGTTATTATTTTCTACCATAAAACTTAATTAAATCAACTACCAATATCATCTAACATTAGCCTTAATCTTCTTATATGATCTAATTTTAGGCTGTGCCCAATATTCAAAAGTATTTTCTTTATTTAACACCTACATCCGGATAGTAATTAATACCAGATCAGTTTATTCATGAGGTCAAAAATATTGAACGGAATGACGAATGAAATTGTCTTTTACACATCAAAACGGTGTTTTACGCGGATAACATTTTATCTAAAGCTGGCCTCTTTAAACGGGCATCAAACTTTACATGTCCAAATCACGTGATACGACGAAATATTTAAATTAAACAAAATAAGTTCATTTTTTATTGTATCGTATGATAAGTTATGAAATTACTGTATAATAATTGAAAATACAATTTTCAAGTCGAACGAAATCACGTTTGTTTTACGTAAAGAATGCCCATTTATTATAATCTAGCTTTTACTTCTCGATGGCTAAAGGTTAGCAATTGATTAACTACCAGGTACGACATGAAAGTCGGACGCACACGTAAGCGCAGTTATATCCCAGTAATTGTCGACTGATATTTAACGGATGATAATATAAAAAGCTATATTTTACAAAAAAAGGATCTTTAACATAAGGATTACATAATAAATTTCTTTATTGCCATGAGCGTAACCTGGTATAGGCAAAGGCGGGCATCTGCACCCTTCGTAAGTTATGGTTCTGACCAGGAGCACACTGAAGTGGAATAACATAACCTATTTTTGCAGCAGAACTAATCCGCAGGATTTCTATCGTAATAAATACCGGTCGCACTAATACTATCACGTAGTCATAACTCGGCGGCAACAGGAAAGTAGGACTCGGCTAGATAAATTGTATAATCCAGGGGCAGTGCTTCTTTCCAATAAGGATTTTACTGCCAACCTTTATACTGCTAGCGTCACGTCCTCGTTAATCACGTCAAGTACAGCCGCAGGCAGAGCTATTTATGTATTTTATGACATTATTTTATTCTGTAAAGCATTTATGACTAAGTTTGTCATTTGCGGAAAACAGAGTGTATGCCACTATTTATCTCGACTGCAACTGAAACTCTGCGGTATTTACTGGATGGATTTATTTGTGAAGTTCATTACATATCACAACATTATAATCTGTGGGCATCCCCGAAGATTCTGGTTTTTTCAGCAATTGTTTGTTGTCTAGAGCTTTCGAGGGCTCAATGGACAGCCAGAAGATCAGCCACGTAACTCGGTAACCTTTATACAAATACGCCTCTCCGTTTTTTTTATTTCGAACTGACTACACTGTTGGCTTGTTAAGGCCGCGACAGTTTCATCGGACTACTAAGGGGAGCGCTTAAGGCACTCACCCGATTTGTTTAGGCGATCAGCGCAAGGGCACACGGTGCACCTCGGCTTGAACTGTCGCCAAGTTTTCCGATCTGACCTAAGCTAAGCCATCTATCCCAGTACTACCGCAGTGGTTTGGTAGGAAGTGGGGCTCCCTGACGTTCCGACAGGTGCAGGTGCTGACTGACCATGGTTGTTTTGGCTGGTACCTGCACCAGATCGCTCGCAGGATGCCGACCGCCGCATGTCACGAGTGCGGCGCTGAGAAGGACACCGCGCAGCACACTCTGTCCACTTACGCCGGGCTGACCGCGAAGGGCGGCATGGTGATAGCTCAGCACGGTCCCATGCCGCCCCAACTTAAAGCGGTGGACGGTACACCGTGGGGTTTTAGTCCGTACGAATCGGACATAACCCATTCTCTCCCCCGGGAAGATGGGTATCCGTTAGGGATTTTCCCACGTTAATAAAAAAAATATCTATCCATTTCATACATATATGAATTCGTGAAAGATGCATGTATGACCATGCATGTTTCACGAATGCATACGTGTATTTTGAATCTGACTACTAAGTTGTGTGACCTATTTCAGTCCAAAAAGGGCAAAAAACAGCCCACCACTATACCTATGTGTGCGTATACCTATGTGTGCACGTGTGTAGGGTGATCTGTGTATATATAAAACTAGTGTGAGTCACTGTATTCGCGCGAATAACATACTCGAGGTCTCCAAACCGAGGGACAAACCTAGGCTCGAGCTGCTACCAGAGATAACGCGACGTGTGTGCGGGATTTTATTATCACCCCCGCTTACGGCGGTGTGAGCAGAGAGAGTCGTAGGCGTGGGCGCAAACTCGCATATTTTAAGAGGACATCGAACGAAAATAAACGAAAGAATAATAGGCGCGGTGCCGACTTATCTATACAATTACTTACGAGTCCCTAATAAATCGGTCTAATGTACTCGTATATCAACACGTGGGTTCGAACTGATTATGATTATCGTGAATTTATTTATGCGCGGCGCGGGTTAGACGTTGTAACGCAGTCACAACGGCCGGGAAACCTGAGATCGCGTTTAGCCCGAGCTCAGACGTACTATTAACGAGCGCGTTGAACACGAGTATTTCTTGAACAGTCGTGTACTAACAAGAGTTGAGCTATCCAGTCTATACCGGTGGTCGATACGACAGAGGCGGTAGGTGGCGCAGGAGTGAACGGAGCCTTCTGAGGTTGGGGCTTGGCTTTAGGAGCTAAGGGAGCTGGCGGGAGCGGCCTTATGCGCCAGGAGAGCGCGCTCGGCGCGGGTGCGGGTGTTGCCGGTGCACTGGAGGTACCCGGCATTAGGGAAAGCCTTCTGGCTTTGTATGGGCAGAGGCCGAGGCGGTTGCGTCCGGGACGGCGGGACATGCGCCCTGGACGGGGTCGCACGTTTGCCGCGGCGCGAACGGGTCAAGCGGGACGCGTGGGGACATCCGCGATAGTTCGCAGCATGACCCGGTTGCTCGCAGAGGACGCTGCTGGGAGGCTTGGTCGACTCTGGAGTGCGGGGGCATTCCCTAATGGAATGATCCCCGAGACACTTGACACACCTGGGACGCAGGTGGCAGTGCCGGGCGGAGTGGCAGTTATGACAGTGCGAGAGTATATTGGTCTTGCGAGGAGGGCCTACGAAGATACGGGAGAGACCGCAAACAGAAGTGAGGTTGAAAATGGCCTTACCTTCCATAGCACGGTCCAGTATGATCAGTACCAAGTTGAAGGGGGCCTTCGTACGGGAGTGGTACATTTTTTTTTCGAATTGACCTACACTGTTAGCCTGGCAAGGGCGCTACAGTTCCACCGGACTACGCTGGTACATGCGATGTACACTCCGGACTGGGAAGTCCTGAGTGTTCAGGCAATCGGAGATATCGTCGGTAGAGTTGAGAAGGAACACTACGAATGACGCCACGGAGAAGGCGCTCCTTGTCGAGTGCGTGGGTGAAAAAAGGTAGTTATTCCTTCAGGAGGTATTTTGTGAGCTGACGATACTCATCGGATGTGGAGACTTTAACGGAAATAATGGCAACAGGTATAGACAGCAGTCGTGTAGTGGATCTTACAAGACTGTAAGTCCGCTGAGATCTGCACCCAGCGGGCCTTGTCACGAATCATGACGGGGGGCAGGGGGCGTGGCTTCTTAGCCAAGACTGTGGAACCCGCAGCCGGAGCTTCAGCCGGGGATGGGACAGAGGGTGCGGGTGAGACTCGAGGCACCCGAGCGCCACATACGTTCGACTATTTCTGGATGGAAAGTCCCGCTGCGGAGTTGCTATCGGATGGATTCGCGGACGCGGCGCGTGACGGTTTGAAAGGCGTCGTTTTTAGTAGAAACGGATGCGGCCACGGACACGGGAACGGAGTCGAGGTCCATATCGGCCCCATCGGAGGCGTCGTCGTCGGAGTCGCGGTCCGAAAGCAGTTCGAACGGGTTTTTGGAGAAATATTGGGGCGGTGGCGGAAGGCCGGGAGTCGCGCGCGCGTAAGTACGTTTGAGTCTATGAAACTCTGAAACTAGGAGAGGGTTCGTATTGCGGACGAACTCATGAAAACGGACTAGATCCTGAATCTGTGCTATATCCTCGGGGCTTGGCGGGGTGCGGGCGGGTGTCGACATGACCAACCTCCCTGCCTCAAGAGCAGGGGGGTGCGCCTGTTTACAATCTAACGGACAATCCGTGTCCGGGCCAAAGGGAGCTGTGGGCGAAGTGCAATGCCTCACAGAGAACCACGTCGCCTAGGGGGAGGTCCCTAGTACTTCGGTTTCTTCTCTCTTCTTTTCCTCTCTTTAATGCAACGCTCTACACACGGCGCAACACAAAAAAGCGACGTGCTGCACACGATGTACTCGGAGCGCACCTAAAAGTGCGGTTTACTTATGCCCGGTTTCTGAAGCCGTCAGTTAAACTATCAATAGCTATTGATTCAATAACGTTATCCATAAGACAAGCGGCGTTTAACTGTCAATGTTTCTGAATACAGAATGAGACGTAGACTGACATTTCTCGTGTCATTGTGTATTCAGAAACCCAATTTGACAAGTTATCGAACCGATAGCGGTATTAAACAGATAAACTACAGTTTAAAATGCTTCAGAAACCGGGCATTAGTGCACTAGGTGAGGTGCACTGTCGCTCTGAAAAGAGCGTAACGATTGACATTCAATCCCCACGCGGCAGACAAATCGAACCTGTAATAATATTATTAACCCACCGAACACACGCGAAATATTCGAAAAACTCAATCGAGCTTAACGAACGATCGAACCGAAACATCTAAGACAATAGCACCTGGCGATGACTCACTCGGCAACAATGCGGGTCGAGCGACGGCGAATTCGTAGAACGGAACATCTGGTGCGCAGGTAGGTTAGCGACGATCGAACCGACAGAGCAGCGAGAGCGCACGTGTGCACTCGACCGCGGCTCGAACGGAACTCCCGCCTCTCCGTGGTCTACGACTTGCGCATAGTATTGCCTTCGCCTTAAACTAGTATTCTGGGGTTGCTCTGCTTTTCCGCCAACGATTCGCCAATATACTTGGCCCTTAGCTGGATTACTAAATACTTTCCAGTCATATACTGGCTCTAATATCGATATCAATTCATATTAAAGTGTCCTAGTACAATGCATCGCTTTGCCTTAATGCAAGAACCTAGTTCAACACTTATGTAAAAAATAAATAATAATCTAATATCTGTGAAAATATTCGAAACTTACCTGAATTTTAAGGCTAAAAATGAAATTACAAATAAATGTATTCCTTTATTATATTTTAATTATTTACATGAAATGAATGATTGTTCTTTTCCTTTTTTTTTGCTCAAACGTAGTGATTCCAACATCAAGTTCCGTCGATAGCATTACATCTAATAGAAACCTGATGCGAACAGTTACTGGTGTCTTTATTTCCTCAAATCATTACATGTATCGTATCATATGTTGCAGGATAGGTCTCCTTGAGATGGAATACTTTAGGAAAATAAGCCTTCACTGCTTTTAAATGCAAAGAAACCCGTATATAATTCATCAGAATCTATGATATATTCATATCTAAATTACCTATTCCATCTCTAATAAATATTTACTATAAATCTCAACTCTAAACTTTCTTACCGGATCTGTAAAGGAAAACAACAACACGTAAGCTGTATTAATAATCTAATGTCAATATAAATTACGACTGCGTAGTGATACAGTGATATACATACAAGGATAGTGATTTTATCTGTATTATTCAAAATGTCCGTTGTACATTTATTTGCAAATATGATATTCCAGTCTTGCCGGACGGCATGAATAATTTGCATAACAAGTTATTTTTTATCTACGTGTAGATATATACCAATGAGTTGTTTCGTACTTAACAAATATGTAGTAGAAAGTACCGTTTACGAATTATTAGTAGCGTGCTTATTCTTTCACTTGATTTGCATATACTTTTTTGTTTTCAATATAAAAGCAGGTATAATTTAGTCTATGATCAGTAACACCAATGACAATCTATAGTATATGCTATATTAAAAAAAAGTTGTTAGTTTAAAGTAGGAGGACATTTCCCGAACTTTTATTGCGATACGAAAAATTCTTTCATGAGCAGAAAGCCACATTATCCCTGAATACTAAACGTTACGATGTATTTCATAACTATTATTTAATTAAGACATACCAGATCATGAGTGGTTACAAACTAAGCTACGCAAACCTCATCATGTAATCTGGTTTGTCAGAATTAAAATACCACTATAACCATGGCGTATTTTATGTACGATTCAAACAAATTTCCAGAGGGCTTATACCCTCTCTCTCCATAATGCAAATACTTATTATTTAATTAACACATACAAGGTCACGAGTGGTTATAAACTAAGATATGCAAAATACATAATGTAATCTGATTTGTCAGAATTAAAAGACAAATATAATCAAGGCATATTTTATGGACGATTCATACAGACTTCCAGAAGGCTTATGCCGTCTATATCTATGATGCAAATACTCACAGTTGTTTATAATAGTAGACGTTAGTATCAGCGTTTGTGATATAATATTTCAGATACATGACAAGAACGAGCACCATAAGAATGGCAGTGATTTGCATCGTCCATTCCCGGGGCATCCCACATTTTGACACTTGTACCTCTTCTGGAGATATTGTAAGCTTGGAATAAAAGAAACCATTGCTATTAGTTAACATGCGTACAAGGCAAATTCGTATGTTTTACATCGGAATTATAGTAGGTATATAAATTTTCTTGAACTGTGGTGAAAGAATTTATTTCTGGACATACTATGCACTTTCTGTTTGTCAGTCTGTTCACTGTGCTCGGTTCGAGAATAGCCGTAATTAAAATAAACAACAAAAACGTTTGAGAATGGAAGCCCATGAACTTCATTATTTTAATCTATTATTATAGGTTGTAACACAAGATTCAAATTGAGATTTTTTTTTTTAAGTTTGACAATCAAATATTTTGTACAACTTACCAAATAATACTTTGGGTCTTGCCTATTCCTCCACGAGAATGACGGTACCGTGTACTCGATGAACTCTATTTTGTGATTAGGTGTCGGAACGAAACTATGTAGGACTACGCAGCTGTGGTGAGTGTGAGCACCGAATGCAGCACGAGGATGCAAGCTCTCCACGAGGTACTCAGTCGATTCTTTAGAGAGACAATCCCAACGTTCCTCGAACAAGTTATTCCTTTCTGGTAAGGGTGCCGCGTCTGACTCGGTACAAATGCTGTCTGAGACTCTGTAGAGAGGGTAATGCTGAAAAAAAATTATCACTTCATTTTTGTTAGATCAAGGTAAGATTTAAATACGAAAGAATTATCCACGAATACCGATCAGAAATTGACTATGTTCGAACATTTATAGTAACCTAAGTCGCAGCCCATTACATCATGCCATACCATGACCTATTATATTCTATATAAACAAGCAAAAAAAAATAGTTTACAAGTTCGACTAATCCGTTCCTTCACTAATGACATGAACTAACCGACAACGTATTACCGATGACACATACATTGATGCGTTCCAGGGTGATACATTTCTTTTAGTAGCTAATATATTCATAACACGTTTATAATATAGATATATGTAGTGACCTTTAAGCATTTAATTAGAACTAGGTAGCCCGGGTAAAAAAACGAGTGAGTTAAAACCCAGATATTATCAATTTTATTGCACAAATTTAAAAAAATGTGAAAGAATTAGTTTTCACTCGACCAAACCACCCAGTGAATAATATGAATGATAACGGGATTTTAACTCATCTATGAGTTGTAAAACTCATCACATCATGATATTGGTACCCATCAATAATAGTATCGTATAAAATAAGTCTATGAGCAAACCATTGGACTATCCGTATTTCATTATACGCTTGATAAAAGAAATAATCAAGGAACTACTCTACTAAATATCAATAACCAAAAACAAATATCCAGATATATATATAAGAATAATCGAACGACTGATTCGCATATCAACGCGCAGCTCAAACAACCGGAGCTAGGGGCATGAAAATTTGCATGCCGATTTCTTTTTAACTGTAAGCGTGAGCAATAAGAAAGGAATTTTAAAAATTCATGCCCTAAGGAGGTGAAAAGGGCAAGGAAGGTTTGTTAAAAATCCGTAATTTTTTTGATAGTTGGTCAATTATTATTTGAAAGGATTACAAAAAACCATTTTTTATAATTCATTACATACGACATGATAACGAGCACGCACTTACGTATGTTATATTTTTTAAATATACTATTATCATATATATATATATATAATGTTTAATGTTACAGTATATATATTTACGCAATGTAAATTTCTACTGATAACCCTGATTATACAAAACGAAAAGTTCATTTAATACAATGACTGGAATTTACAAACAATTTTTTTATTATCATTATACTTTTTTATCTATAACTATAATACCTGCATTATTATGGGTCGGCTGTATTTTTGCAGTTTCGTTTTTCCCTTACATAATGTTGAACCACTGCTGCATTTAAGTACATCTGTAATAATATTCCGACATAGAAACACATATCATATTCATATCTGTTTATTAATATGTAAAAATAAATGTATTCCTTTTCAACCGCATACGCGCATACTGAACAGTGCGTTTTGACATAGTTCTAAGTTCACATGAAGAGACTGCCTCTTAAAGTTAAAAATGTATGTATAATTTATGTACATATTAAAAATACAGTTTTCTTTAAGGCTTTTTGATACCGAATTTTACATTGATGGTACTAGGTTACTTACCTTCTGGATTGGATTGAACCTGTACCTTTTTGATTTTAATTAATGTTATGCAATGCACCGCGAAACGGGTTGGTATCGGTCAGTATAATATATTGTGACAAATACACTAAATAAAATAAAATATTCACTGTTTACATTGATACTGAATGTCAACTGTCATTCTGAGTAGAGATTATTACTAAAAAACGTTATATAAGATGTATTTCAATAAATCGACAGTTAATATACGATGACGTATTTGTGCATGCTAGTAGCTGACGTAATAGACCAAAGTTAAAAAATATCTATGTGCAATGACTATAAAGGTACACACACCCTTATGATAAACGACCTCAATAACGTTGAAAATTTAAAAAAAATCAGTCGAATTTTGACTCTAACTACCTCTAGTAATATGTTGTTTTATTAGGTAGGATTGTGATAACTTCAGCGATCTCAAAATATTTAATATTCATTAATACCACACTAGCTTTCAGTTTAACCAAGCGATTTTTGTATACATTGGCGGGATCGTGGAACCATGTTATTGACTAAGCGACTCGTACTAATGACCTACTATTGACTATGTGCTCTATTTGCTGAATGACTATTGGTTTGGTAGATGACGAATCGTAGCAATCTTTTATTCTTATTGGTTTGTCAATCTTATTCGTATAAATTAAATAATAGAAATATTCAGTTGTGCTAGCATCAATCAAAAACGACTATATAGATTTTGATTTTTTTTTTAAGATTTACTTCTTTGATACCTACCTAAAAAAAAAGATTATCAAGATAGCTTAATTTAATATAGAGTTCATCATCATCTTCTTATCCTTATCCTACCTAAGTAGGGTTGGCACTACATTTTTGTCATGTGATGTATGATTTGGCTTATTTTTTACGATCAGCCGCCTGCCTGGCATCAACCCTCCCGAGGATAATTTTGTAGTACCACTATATATGGGAAAAATATGTAATTGTTGATTTCTCTACATTTACTACAATGATGTGGGCTTAAGAGATGATTATGTTAGTTAATTCCTCTAGGCAGGATTTATTACTCAGCTGTGGTACACATACAGGCTGGCATTATGTAACATGTATATATAGAGTTATGACAGTGTTTCATGTGATGTAAATGGGTAAGGCCGCCAAAATTGTCATTTTTGCCTGGAGCAAGTTATATCAAAATGTCGACATGAATTTCAAGAGAAACTCAAACATTATAACTCTCCTGATGGTTGGAATATCTCCTTTGGTTCAATCTTTGGCGGCAATCTATCAATATTATTACTATTATGACAGGTACATCTTTTGGCTTTACAATTTTTATGTCGATAATTTCTGTTTAAAAACGAAGTTGTTCAAGATATATGGTTTGCTTGCTATATTGTCATTTTTAGATAACAGAAAACTAACCAGCCTACGACTGTTCCCGATAATTACATTTTAAGGTTTTTCCAGTATTTGCGGTGTTAGGGTATTCACAGCACTTCCAACGACCTATTCTATATTGCCACTGTTCACTCACGGCTCCAGGATGTTTTATCATGTAAATCGATGTATATTGACTTGAATCAATAAAGTTGGTCTCTTTTGGAGTATTCATTGTCGAATAAATCAAATTTAGATACAATAAACTATTACAAATATATAGAATATTAAAAGTATAATAAAAAAATATAATAATAGAGGGTAATTAAAGTAAAAAAAAACTACCAAACTTTTTTAAGCACTACGATTTCAATGATGTGCGTTCATGTGCATTTCCTCTGTACATAA
Organism: Antheraea assamensis; assembly: GCA_035772565.1. Lineage (NCBI taxonomy): Eukaryota > Metazoa > Arthropoda > Insecta > Lepidoptera > Saturniidae > Antheraea > Antheraea assamensis. The sequence continues at coordinate 5,590,180 of JAQQSE010000064.1, read as the reverse complement.
AATGTACTATTAAGATAATATAATGACGCAGCCGAAGTCGTGGATATCAGCTAGTCCAACAATAATTAATTACTCTTAACTATCAAGTCCCAACAGAAAAATTGAAGGGCGGCCGACGAGACACACCCATATTCTCATCTAGATTGTCAGTTGTTGACATATCTACAAATATTCCGTAATTACATTTATTTGTGGTTAATATTAATTCTTCAATTGATCTTGACGGAATAAAGGTTAAAAATGGTGTTATCCATGATGACGTCATAATCTTAATAATGTGTTGTCCCTGTTGCCTAGATGTATATAATACTCGTTAAATAGTATTAGATTATGCCTAAATATTTTGAGATCACTAAAATAATGTACATACATGTAATTGTTTTATCCGGAGTAGTTCTTGTCATACACCGACCAGAGCTTGTTCGCCCAGATTTTAACGCTATGAAAGTTGGTATGTTTTCAACCTGACTAAATTAAATATACGCTGTAAATGTTATACATAAATACAAATTGATGCCAGAATACTGTTAATGCTAGTATCCAACAGGTTTTATTAATTATAATCGTGCAACCGGTTTCCGAATATGAAGAGTTAATCTCAGATAGGTGTAATTTGAGATCTAATATATAAAAATGTTAAGTTATTAAAATTATTAAGCTGGAATGTGATGTAAAAGATGTAAAATATAAGTTTTATACTCGTAAATAACATGAATATTTATTGAATAATCAATACTTTTCTAGGAAATCATTCTAGAAAAACTTTATATTATTATCTATTCTTAAAACTATTAGTTCATGTTGTAGGGGACAGTTACATATTGAATAAAAATAATAATAATAAATTTATTTATACAACAACAGTTATTTACTTTTACATTTTAAGGTATGCGGTACAATATTTATATTACAAAAGGTATTCTCATATTATTACAAGTAATTATAATTTATTAATAAATAGTATAGTAACACAACAATTTCAAAGAGGTTAATTTTAAATCGCAAATTTACAAAATATGTCATAATTATTGTTGTCCAAAATCGGTCTTGGTCTTGCAGTCTTGTTCTTGATCTTGTATTTTTGCACCAACCAAGACCACTAAATTTTTGCAAGACCAAGACCAATACCGACTCTTGCAAGACTTGAGCGAGACAAGACTGAGCCTGCAAGACTCTTGCAGTCTTGCACTTAAGTCAGGCTGGGTTTTGAAGATTATTGAGTATTTGATTTAAATACTAATATTGATAGAATTTCTCTAATATCGGCATAAAAATCACGATTATTTCTTTAACTAATAAATGTATACAATTAAACGTACTGATGTCTCAAAGAGTACTTTGTTAATTATTGTTTATTAAACAAAGTTTAAAACTAATACAATCGATCCAGTATAGCAACAATTCACGTTACGCGATATTTTCATTCGTCGGCAATTATAATTGTTTATTTAATAATTTAGTGACAAAGATGCCGCTATATGGAAAGACGGTGTGGACAAGTGGATCATAGAATTGATTATGTTGTTTGATTGCCGTCGCACTTATATCAAAATTCGCCGACGTTTCAAATAATAAAATAACTTTCTAGCTTTTCAGAACGGATAAAAATACAGATTGTGTTGGCCTTACAAGGAATATTCTAGTTTTAATAATCTTGATACGTTTTCTTGCCGTAACTACTAAACCTATCGTCATTAAATTTTATAGATATACAAGTTGTTATGCGTACAGAGGTCACAAGATACCTTTCATAAGTACTATTATCGAGTGATAGGTCAAATCTATATTAACGTAAGAGAAGCCGCGAGCATAAGCTAGTAATAATACATAATATTGCTATACATTTATATTGAACTATACAAACATTTACTATGTATCAACTTATATCATAGTCTATGTAGCTAGTAGGTACATAAATACAGCAGGCAACGTACCTAGATAAGTTTATTTTAATAATTATTATAGATTAATTGCATCAAAAGAGGAACGTAGTGCACATTCTAGTTACATTTTCTTGTTAGTTAAGTAGGCAGAGACTAGTGGACGACACGTCTGTTTTTTAATCTTCCTAAGAATCATTATATTTATCAAAGAATGCCCCACTTTCCATAATCCGTCTTTTGGTGTGTGTGCGTGTGTGCGTGTGTGCGTGTGTGCGCGTGTGCGCGCGTGCGCGCGCCGTGTGTGTGTGTGTAATTAAAAATCTCATATATCTATTTCATTTAAACCCATACTTCGCTTCGAGTCTCGAGAATAATAATAAATGTTCTTAGATTAATAAGTATACAATTTGACATGAGTGACGAAGATTCAAATAATCTAAGTAATAGTGAGAGTTATCGAATCTGATCTAAACACACTAGAATCTAACAGTAAATTTAATGAGGTTTTTGAAATAATTTCTGAATCCCGGCATTAAATTGTGCTAAAGTAAAAAAAACTTGAAATAAAAATTAAAAACAGATACGCTACATGCTTAAGGAAACATCTACTATCTTTACACGAGAAGGAATCACAAATATTCCTTTAAATTCTTGTAAATTCCTGTTCATGATGGATTTAATCATTTGATTGCACTTTATTATGTCTATGTAAATATAAGCAGAAAATATATCTATTAACAGCAACAGCTTTACTCCAAGATGTATCCTAACGAGTTTAATAAATAGCAATAGGATAATATGTATATGCAAGACTTGCAAGACCTGCAAGAGTCTTGCTGCAAGACCAATACCAAGACTAAGCCAAATCTCGTCTTGGTCTTGCATTTGGGCAACACTAGTCATTATGGAATGTTGCAAACTAGAAATATAGACCGCAACCTATCATAAGGTTGTTAAAAATTGTAGAATTATACATGATGATCGCTGCCACCTAATCTAGGTAATCCTGTGTCTCAGGTGGCAGTACAGATTATGTCTCTATTTGTGAAAGCATTATAGATAAAGTTTTATGTCGGTGATTTACATCGTTATCAGAAACTATTGTCATTATTAAATGCTTCCGGATGGTAGTTTTAAAAATGAAAAGCTGTCTAACCGACAGAACTTGACACTCTAAATATCATTTGTTAGTTGGATAAAACCACGGTTTAGATGACATGACCTTCAGGACCGCTCTTTGAGCTCTTTCTAGGTCGATAAAAATATACTTTGATGCACCACCCCAAACTGGAATACAATACGATAGCAGTGACTGACATAACGAAAACTAAACCATATTGAGAGTTTGATAATCAGCGGAATCTCTTAATGTTTTAAATATATATAATAATTTTCGTGTTCGATTGACTAGAGTAACTATTTGGGACTCCTATCTTAAGGATTCATCGATGTAAACCCTAAATATTATATAACGTTTGTCCTTTCCAAAGCTGGACAGTTACATATAGATTCAAATGAACATGTATGACCTTTGATACATAAAGAATTATCAGGAGGACGAGTTAAGGTACTAAAGTTGAATAAGTAAAGAACAATGCTGTAATTATAATACAATTATAAAATATTGACATTATGAGGGATTAAACACAAGAATGATGAATTTAATGTGTCTTTCAGTGAATTTCTATATACCTGTAAATATGTGTATATAAGTAAAAAAATTATACTTAAAAAATAAAATAACACAAAGGTATGATTATGTTGTAGGTGTGATGTGTGATTGTCTTCATGTGTGATTGTGATTCAGCATTTCTTCTGTCAGCATATGGCGGCAACAGATTACAAATAAATAAAAATAAAGTTAACAATGAAATCATAGGTGTGATATAATAATTAAAACAAATAAAAATGAATTGCCGAATAAGCGAATCACCTCATAACAGTATGTACTTTTTGGCTAATTCTTTTTTTGTTTGACTCAACAATTGAGAGAATGGGACAGAAGACATCTAGACAGCGAAATCTTCTAAAATATTGACAGATAGCGAATTTTATTGAATTACATGGTCAAACTGTAAAGGGAATATTTGGTCTCATTTTCTTCATATCAACAAGTTCTATAAGTGGCATTAGAAATAACCATATGCATGCAGTTTGTTTTTCGTATATAAATTGGGCGCTCATTTGCATTCATAAAACAATGCCTCGATAAAGATGCTTTCCATTGCAGTCCACTTGATTTTAATAGTCAACTAAATCACACTAAAAGGTATCACAGTTCTAATATTAATCAAAATCTGTTACCACTCTCTAGAAGTATATAGGGAATTCTCATGTACTTTACTTGTTAAGGTATTTCACGTGAAGCGGACAACGAAAAAAAGATGAAGTTCCGGAATTCGTCCATAGTCAGTCCCTAATTGGAATTCTAGCAGGTATAAATGTGAACATACAACATTTTATTTGCCAAGTGGTGGCTCCTAAAGAATAGCCTGAATTGAACATATTTACACTAACAAAATAAACGTAGCAATATATATAGAAAATTGATTGGTCTATATAAAAATAAAATCAAATTTAAAAAATACCAATTGTTTTATGTACAAAACTGGAAGTAAACATTTCAAAACAAAATTTCAGTAATTTGGATGATCATTTTTCAATAATTTTTATAAATATTTATTTTAAAATTTAAGTTAAGGTACACTTATAATAGGGCTACAACTTTTAATATAGAAGTTCATTAGTTAAGGAAATTGTTGAATAATGTACATACATGTCACACTGAGTTGACATCTTCTGCTAATTACCTAAGTTGGTCGGGTTGCCAGACATTGTATTGAAATGCAATGGTATTAACATGAATTATCTTGTTTAGCAAATATGAATCTGAAAATGAGGTCTAAAAATTATTTGAACTAGGTGTTATTAAAATAAATAAGTATATGTCTGAATACAAATATAAGAAGGAAGTAGTAATAAACAACAATTTTAGGATAACAAAAGGCTATAACAAGTAGCACTATTTCTTAACTGCAAGAAGAATTATTTTTATTTCAAAGATTCAAAGCCAAATACCAGAAAGAGATAGAATCATTACACTTTTATGTAGGCTAAGGCAAATCATTGTTAGACCTTACTTACACTTAAACAGAATGATACATGTTAATATCACGGCATTTTTAATACGATATCTGGCAACCTAACCGACCTAGGAAAGCAGTAGAAATTAACTCAATGCGAAATGTATGTACATTAATTGACTTATCACCTCAATTAATGCAGCTTCCACATTAAAAGTTCTAGCATATTAGTATTATACAACTAAAAATAATCTTACCATGGACAAAGCTCTTATTATGGTTTAAGGTCATTTACGATAATCCGTAATATGACCGTTAGAAGCAATCTTTATAGATAGATTTTATGTAAAACTAGCTAATATCCGCATCTTTATATGTGTTGTTAACAATATTTTTTATATATAGAGGAAATAAAATAAACTTGCCTCATTTCTCCATGTCAAGAAAAGGTACATCTCTGAAGGCATAATAGTTTTAAATTCTTTAATATCTTTATATTCAATGACGCTATCCTATTTAATTTAAAAAAAAGGAAAGTATCTAACAAAACTAATCAAACTCTATCAAATAGCTTTTGAGTGATGCAGGCACAAACACTGACTTCTATTATTTTATTTGTATAGATAGGGTCTATTTATATTCTGCCAAAATTTTCTCACCTGATATCTTGTCAATTTCAGTAACTGCTCGGGTACACAATGTGCACCCATCACCCTCCATCGCCATCGAATTTATGAGCACAAAGTGATTTCCTTTGATGCTTATCATCTTAACCGGAGGTGAATTCAGCTTGTTTTCAAACCTCTCGACTAGATGTGGTGTTATCCTTTGAACACACTAAAGTATACTCACTACCTTACTGTTTAGTATAAAGTTATTTTATACAATAATTATTAAAAAGGTATTACTTGCAAATATTATATTAAATGAAAAGAATCATATAAAATTGTGCACTGTTTAGTGAAAAGTTATCTAGTATCTAATTGTGATCCTAGATGTCCTTAAAACGATACACTATTATTAGGCTTACACCATCCATCATACCATAGATGTACACTAAATAACTACTTAAATTTTCATAGTAAATGTATTACTAAAGTCCACAAAAATTATATAAAAACCGAAATATTAAGGTAGGTCCTCATAGATGAAACATGTATTTTCTTTTGCTCTATTCTAAAACAAGCTAGAAAAAGAAAAATTTCCAAGTATACCAAGGTTCCTGAAATAAATGAAAAATCCTTAGAGCATGAGTTGCACTTGGCTTGTTTTTTTATTGTTCTGTGATGTCATATGAACAACAGAGACATTATTATTATCCAAATTTGAACAAAATAATCCAAAGGAGATAACATACTTAAATAGCCATCTAATTGTGTCCCTTAAACATACAATAACATACATTATATACAGTTACCTTACTGTTGCACTAAAAAGGTGATTTTATTCCATAAATAATATATGGTCATATTTTATTTTAAATAGATCTCAATGCACAAGCAGATAGTCTATCTCATTCCGTTTGATTGTAAATTTGTTAGCTATTTTTTTTTCTAAATGGTTTAACAAGCCTTCACAGCTTCACTGGACTAAGCTGATAGATATCAATAACACTGAAAACTACCTATAATGAAAACCAATGTCATGGTTCCCAACAACAGTGTATATAGGTGTTTCATCAGAGACTTTGAACAATTCATGAAATCTGTCTACATACTCAATAAACTCCTTCTCAGTGCACCATTTCCCTTCATCAAATAGATCACCTGAAATGACAGAAAAGTACATTATTGTACTATTATTATCACTATAACAAACACCTTCACAATTTTACAAAACTGAGATATATCTACTTAATTTATACACTTTAGGTATATACATGTAATACTACAGTGTAAACTCCACTCAATTCTACTCAATTTAACAACAAACTCCTTAAAACAGAAATTACTTGATGTTGGTTAGTTTATTTTTCTTCATTTCAATGAACACCACTAAATGCGCAACACATTATGTATCCCTATATAGAGTTAACACTGCATATGAAGAAAATAAAAATATTTATTAGCAAATAAATGAGTTGCGCAAAATCGACAAATAGAAAGCGTTGAAATGTACACCTAGTTTTAAAAATAATGACTGCATGTAATAAACCTAAGATAAAAACTATGTTGGGCATATGGATTGTGAGCGCAGTTTGAAAAGCTCGGTGCATTTGCCATTCTCGCCTCCACTTATCAAACCAGTGACCGTTTCGAGATCCAAGCAAATGTGTGTCAGCCAGAACCATCGCATACACTGTCTCTTCTTCATCCATAGATTCTTTTGATAACGACGGCCAACCGCACTAGAATACCAAAATTAATGAAAAATGAATAAAGGGACTGGATAGTAATCAAGTATAATGTATAACAGACTACCTGCATTTGTGTAACGTAATATATAAGATATTCACAATAAACATAAATAAAAACAAGGCCTAAAATAAAACGAGGTAAAACGCCGACAAAAATTTCCGTCGTAAATTGCGCTTAGTTAAGGCCATGATACCCTAAGAAATATGCTCATATACGATTATCGAGTAGCAATAATAATGAAAACTTTTAAATACATGTTTTGAATAATTTCATAATTGTACTTCATCTCGGTTCTCTATTTATTTTTATTGTTTGTATATTCTATATTAATTTATTGTTTACAACGAAGAACATGTCAATATCGATAGTACAGATTCCCCAATAAATTAACCTATCCCTCAAAATTACTCAAAACTTCTGATTGCCCATTAGAAACTAAAAAAATATTCATTCCTATTTTATTATTTAAAGAAAAAAGTATTTTCAATAAGAACTGTTATTTAACAAATAAAGTATAGTCAGGTGTGGTAATGGGTATTTGAATGACTGGTAATGTTAGAGGTACGAAAACGTAACAATGATTTTATACTTATATAAATTAAACCAAAACTTTTTCTTAAAAAACATTTAAAATTAAATATTTAAAAAAAAACAATGTAATATATTTCTCTCGGTGCTGTAATCAATATTATGTCTTATAAGTTGTTATTTTAACAAAAACACATAATTACGGTTGCGCCGGAGAACGAAAACGTGTGGAAATACAAGTGTTTATGTGAGTTACGTGTTTCAATGGATAGCCATAATAGTATGAGTATACCTGTTTGTTGATATATTCAGATTTCATTAGTTTTGAAATAAATTCCTTAATTTATAAACACGCGTTTTGAGTCAGTTATTTAAGCGATATATAACTACTATCAAGTTTAAATTTAATCACTGTATTCATTTTTCCCTTTTGGATTTTTTCTTATCGTTATTTTGTTTGATTGAGAAACTTTAAGGTACCTCAGGTTCTTTTTTTATAGGTGTATTTTTATTTTATAGAGTTTGCGTTTAACAAGAACTTTATTGAAGTGAGTTATTAACGATTTCCAAACTGAATACATTCAATTTTTTGTAGAAGCGTTTCAAAATATTCTACCATGATTCAAGATTTTTACCATTACGTTCCCGTAATACAGAAGCAGAAAACAGATTTTTTTAATATAGAGATATATTTGGTTCTATATGAGTTTTATGTACTTACATTTATGTAGATGACTACTAATCATGAAATTTTAACATGAACATTTTCATAAAAATCATGTTGAGATAAATTCAGCAAACACGTGTTCAAACTCGTCTTGTTGTTCAATTTTCATTTGCTCGTCATCAATAATTATTAGCAATATTTCTCACAAAAGAAGTATTAAAACGTTAGAAATTATAAGAATTAATATCTGATCCAAAGAATCCAAAGATCCTGAAAGATAGAATTCATCAAATTGTTATTTTTGTATAGTGTAAATACTAAATTAAGATTAAAGGTTGTGGCGTTCGGCCTCTTTTATATACTCTATGGTCGAACGCGCACTGACACGAGAAAAAAGAATAACGATATAAAAATTAGACAGCATATATGTTATAACACAGGACGACTAAATAAATAATATATATTTGAATTTCGCCTGTGTATTTTTCTGAAATGGTAAAGGACCAATAACGAATGTGCTCATAACGACGTAAACCTTCGAGGCTACAAAAACGCCAAAAGGTATATGATATTTCAAGAAGTATCGTTTGAATAATTGCAAGCAAGGTCTTTATCAATGTTTATTAAATAAGTGTCTTTTTAACTATCAAAAAAATAATAAAGTGTAAAATTTTAAAATTCACATTTGCAAAATATTACAAAATTCGCAATTGAGTTACAAATCCCCGTAACTTGAGGAAATTCCCACGGATTGGCAGCCCGTGTATATGTAATGTATATTTAATGGAAGTAAATTTATGAATATTTTTGAAGTTATACTTCTTTAGGCGCGTTATGAAAAAATGATGAGAGTGAATTTTTATGATGCGCGCGCAGCAGTGTGACACGAAATCTACAGGTTGAAGCTATCCGTAAAACGGTTTATTGTGTCTCGAAAAAAAAGCTACCAACAAAATAAAAATAGAACCTCTATTAGTTATGCATGTTAGCACGTTCGTCGCCTCTGATCACTGTTTTCATATTTATAATATTTATTGATGTTATACTTCGTTTGGTGCGTTAGGAAAAAACGATGAGAGTAAATTTTTACGATGCACGCGCACACTGTAACGAAAAACCTACATCCTGAAGTTAGCAATACTCAACATTTTATATATTTTGTACTTATGCGCTACGCGTTGCCGTTGCTATAGTAACCATTAACATGTTAATAGTTGCCATGGTAACGTGGTAAGTTTGTATTCTAAAATTATTTTGTCATATTCGACACATATCTGAGTTTTTGGCGGGATCTTAGTCTGTCATGTAGTGGTTTTTATATTTTATTCATAATCTTGGGTTATTAGACTCTATATTTTGTAATATTGGTGGTGTTTTACGTAATATAGTTCGGTTATTATGCACAAGTGAAGAGGATGGGAAATAATACCACGGAGCATGCATTCTGAGATGCCACCAAAACTCCATGGAAAGTTCTAACAAGGAAACCACCATCTTTTTAAAACATTATAATTAAGACACTTACTTGAAACAAAACATTGACACTGGCAAGTGCTTCTGCGGTGCCAAAACAAGAAGAAGAAGAAGACACATATCTGTAAACATTGAACATCGAAAGGGCAAGTTATTAGTTAATAGACAAGATAAACTATATAAGTATAGTTAAAAGATAACGCGTGGATAACATTTTTAATTATAGATTATCTTAATCCTTTCATGTACTGTAAATATCTATAAATAATTATAGTTATTATGTTTCTTATATATACACTGAGAGATTAATTTATTGTATACAATAAAAAAATATTTATACTTAAGGAAATACGATGTTTGTTGTATTTTGAGTCAAATTTTAATTTTAATATTCAATCAACTGGTGTCATATCTAAAAAAAGTACGTATGTATTAAATACCTTTTTTCTATTGTTAGTGTCCTTTTTTCTACACACGTACATTAAGGCGAAAGACAAAACTTTTGAAAATATTTTTATCTTGCTACGCCAAAGAAGTATAACTTCTAATGCGTGTACATAAGTACACACTACTTTTTTTTATAAGCTACTGGATATTTCCTGTCATCTTAATTATTCGTTGAGTAGCAAATATGTCATGAAACAAACATAGATATGCAGTTCTAAAATAAAAGATAAAAACGTACAACTGTGTTAAAAAATTCGTTTTGGGTAAAACGTAAAGACCAAAAGAACGTAGTATACATAACAAATAAGCCAATAATAGATGCTTGTCCATCGATATCCAGATGATGATTTTTTTGACTTATCAATCACAACCAAAGTATTGTATTGTTTATATTCTTAAAGGATTAAAAATGTATGGTGCACTGCATGATATACGAGATGTGAAAAATATGTCAATTTCAAAGACAAAGCAATTTTCACACTAATTTTTATTAGTCTCTATTTCACTCTTTGTATCAAAATGAGACATGTTCTCGGAGAGGTAAATTTGTGTTGTTGCTGTGGAGCACAGACTGTACATACTGTTGATATATATGTATGTACTGTGTGTTGGTAACCTAAATAAATATGTCATTACATACATGACAGTTGTCATTTCACCAAGAATGTAATGTTTTGATAAATTATTGATAAGTTTTACAAAAATAATGCAGTCTCTTGTATCGGCATGATAAAAAATAGTTCATTTGTTTTTAATACAGTAGAAATTTACTAATAATATAATGTCCGTGCACTGGAGTTCTGAGATATTAAAATGGGAGTATCGCGAACTACAAGCAACTGCGATGACGGTCGATTTCACCGGGAACAATGTGCTTCTAGCAGGTCGCCGGTGGTTGGCTATCAAGCAGATAAATCATGATGATGAAGGTGCTGAAGTAGTCAAAAAATATCCTCGGCATAGCAAATATGATGCGGCAGGTGCAGAGTGGTGCCAATCCTATCATGGGCAGAAATTATGTGCTATTGCTGTTAGTGAACATCTGTTATTACTTTGAACCTTTAATATAATTGGAATAGAACGTGTCATTATTGTTGGTAGAAGATACATTTGTGACCATGTCGTTCATTACTTAACTTATTTAAATTTCTGTAATGATTTTACATACATAATGTCAATAATAAAAGCTATAATAATAATAATAAATAAACATTATCTAGTATGTTTTAGAGTAATCAAAGGGTTGATGTGTATGAATGGAGAGCAGGAAATGATCTCACATGTATTTGTTCTCTCCGTGGTCATACTAGAGTCGTAAGCGATACACATTTCCACAGACAAGATCACAACTTGATAGCTACATGTTCTATAGACACATTCACACATATGTGGGATTTGAGAGATGCACGAAAACCAATCATTTCACTTTGCGCTGTTGGTAAGTCCTATCTTTACCTGTAATATATATAAAAAGTTTGTACATATTAGCAAATCAGTTACATATGAAAAAAAACATATGAATGGAACGTATGTAGATGTGAAAAAAGGACTATATTTAGTTCTTAAAAATAAGTTTTATTTTACGTTTATTGAAAATCTTTGATGTTAAGCCTTAACATGCATAATACATATTTATTGTTTCTACCTTTTTTTTCTTTCTTATGTACATCTATTGTTTTGGGATTGCATGAATTAATCAACCTTATTGAGATTCTTTGTCATTTTCAGCTGGAGCTTCACAAGTACAATGGAACAAAGTGGCACCTCACATGGTTGCTACAGCTCATGATGGAGATATCAAAATTTGGGATTATCGAAAATACTCCTCACCAATACATTACATTTCTGCACATTTATGTAAAATTCATGGAGTCGACTGGAGTCCTCATCATGAGTATCAACTTGTAACATCCAGTCATGATGGAAGTATCAAGTATTTTGATATAAATAATGCAAGAAGACCAGAGAATGTGATAATGACAAATTTTCCAGTATGGCGTGCTATATATACTCCATTTGGCAGTGGACTTCTGACTATTGGTGTTGGTTGGGGTGGTCTGCCAAGAGTGGAACAAGCCGGGGTTATAGGCATCTGGGTGGGAGGAATGTTAACACATAGATTAGTTGGACATTCTGACACTGTGCAGACAATGGTTTGGAGGCCAAATACTTCACCTTCTAACTATCAACTGGTTACATGGGGTAGAGATCAGTCACTTAGAGTGTGGTCAATGCACCCATCTCTACTCAAAATGTGCAACCACTATTTACCTGATGATTCAGAGAATGATGAAGACAATAACAGTGATAGTAAGTAATTTTTTTGGTATCAGCAAACATTGACATAATTAAATTGGATAAAATTTGATAAAATGCAAAAAAGAAATTGGATTGTATTCCTAGTAATGAATGCAAATAATTGTATAATGTTACTGTACTAATGTGTTATGTTAAGAATTTTATGAGTTTTTGGAATATATTTAAAGTAGTTCACCTGATAGATCAAAAATATAATTGATCCTATAACTTACTACAATTATATAGCATATAATTACTTTATTGAAGTATGTATATATATATTAAAAAAACTACATAAAGTAATAAAATGCTTGACACATGCACAAATTTAGAATAGTATGAACACCAGTGATAAAAGTGTAAGAGGTATTAATAAAATAATAAAAAAAATACATGGGTGACAGAAAGGTTAATTGTCTAACGCCTATAGACTCAATACCTCAATACCTTGTCAATTAGTTAGCTTTGCCACTGTCTATTTCATTTATTTACTTCATTGTAAAAAAACTCTGAAACATTAAAAGAGGAATATTAAAGTAAGAAAAACACACAAAAGTAATATTATCTTGTATTATGGAAATATAAAACTTTATGTAAATCAAAATTATATATCAGTAATATTGTTTTAGGTATGAGCTACGCCTCAACAGCTGGTTCCGCAAATGATGTTTCTTTTGCTGATAAAGGACAAGATTCTCTATTGGTAAATGCTTGATATTTAAAGTTTACATTTATGCCTACTCTTCATATTAATTCTTTTTTCTTGTGTATAGCACAAACTACCTCACAAAACATCTATTGACGAAGAATTTGAATCTATACGTGAAATGGCTAACATTGAAGTCACTGATATGAATATAGAAACAAGGACATGTCAGATTCACTCAGAACGTAATGGATATGTTGCTAACTTACAAGTAACTTTTCCGAGAAATGTGACCGAGCAAACAATACCCAAGTTTTCTTGGTTATCGGGAACTAATGTGGATAGCCCTACAACTATCAAAATATTGCAAAATATAAATAAAACAGCATACCGTAAGAAGAAAGAAGGGCATAGATGTCTCCTGCATTGTCTGAAAACTCTGGCAACATCTATTGATGAGGTAGGCCTTTTTATTTGGATTTGTACATTATTTTGTATATATGTATTTATATGTGTTATATATATAAATTATATAAACATATTTTAACACATATTTTGATTTTAGACTCTTGATCAATTTTTTATATGATGTAGTTTTCATTAACTTGTATAATCATTTTGAATTTCATTCCTTTATATTTATCTTCGTATTTGCTAAGATTGTCCGGGACTGTCGTATAACTCCACGGTAGTGGAAAATCGAAAGAAAGCAAGTCCATCCGCTCTTGCTATTTACCCTGCACATTGTTATCACAGATTGTACATTTTTATTTCCTTCTTGATATTTATGTTAGTTATCGTATTGTCTAATCTTTCTTATAATACAATGAACATCGTTGATTTATTTATGATCATTTTTATAAAAGTGAGCAATAAATTACTTTATATATTATTGATTTTGTTTGAAATACTTTTTTAAATACGTTTCTTAAATAAATTTGAAATAAATTATGTAAAATTTGAATTGAAATATAATTGAATAATACATTGGTAATGGAAGTTCACTTCAACAGATTATTATAAAATTCATGGTGTCGTGGCGGAATGAATTCAAGCATTTTTCTGAGGTCTGTTGTCTTTTCTGTAGTCAACACCTTCGTAGGTGCTAGATTCACGAATGTCGACGAAAACTCGCCGACAGGAGTCTCCTCGAATCATTAGATTTTCTAAATAATCATTAGATGGCATTGCACTTTTATAAATTTTGAGGGTAGTCCCCCAATGCACAGCAAGACGCGGTTTTTCTATAGGCCGCCTAATGGAGATGCTTACCTTACCTGTTAGTTAATGTTGAAAGCGATCAATTAGGAGAAGAAGAAAGACAATTATGTTTTTTTATTTAAATTGATGTATAATATTTTCACAGATACCCGTAAAATCGAATGACGATAGCGACTCTTTAAAATCAAGCCAAAGAAGTCAGTCGGAGAGCGAAAACGCAGGCGATTCCTGCATACCTTTCCCACGGACTTGTGGAGCTAAATGGTGCGGAGTGAGCACATTAGTCGTTTTTAATCGACCACCAAACGCAAGAAGACTTTCCTTAAAACACGAGACTGGAACGCCGCGTTCAATATCTTCCTTGTCTTTGATGCCCGGACTGTTCACTACAGGATATAGTTCCGTATCGCCTCACGCGACGACTACTCCTTCGCCGACAAATGCTTCAGGATTCCCGCAATTACATCACAAACATCCTTCTTATTCTATTACCACATTTTATTTTCAGGATAGATGGGTAAGTTCACAGAATATGGAAATTAATTTTTTTGTAATTTAACTAGCGATCCGCCCTTGTTTCGTATGGGTGCAATTGACTAATGTGACGTCATAAGTAACCTTATATATATATCGATTCTTTGACACCGAAATGAAAATATGAATATTATATTTTTGTTTGTCAGAAAGCTCAAGGTCGTAGAGCAGGTAGTATACGAAGTCGTGGAAGTATTTCTGGTTGTGGTTCACCTCGTGTAGTTCTTTACGCTGCTACGAATTTATTCCCCTTGAACCGGAATCTCGCTGAAAAATATGTAATCAATGCTGACAACCCTGTTGGTGAGTGTATGTTTTTGTTTTTTTTTGTTTTTAATTATAAAGTAACAAATAATTATGTAGTAGAATTAATAATGTTATTATTGGTTTTTAAAAGTAATATTCAGACACTGTACAGCTTTTCTAGTTTAAAATAATATAGCATTATATTTTTGGGACTGTCATACAGTTTTTACAATAATATGACAATTTTAGATATGTGCGAAAGAAATGCTAAATTAGCATCTGAGGAAGGCGAGAGGGATTTAGCGCACGCTTGGTCGTTGGCAGCTCTGACTGCGAAAGCTCTCAAGGCAAAAGTTGTGGATCATCTGACGTCTAGTGAGGAGAGCATGGGTTGGGTTGGACATCCACTTTGCTGTAACCTTTTACAGTCTTTGTAAGTAGTCGCAGGTCACAAGACTAATTTACAAATTAATTTATTTGAAATAAAATATGTATGTGTTTTGTATCTTTGTATCTTAAAACTTACTTTAAATATTTCCAG
This sequence comes from Antheraea assamensis, assembly GCA_035772565.1. Taxonomy (NCBI): domain Eukaryota; kingdom Metazoa; phylum Arthropoda; class Insecta; order Lepidoptera; family Saturniidae; genus Antheraea; species Antheraea assamensis. Next base: position 5,574,256 of record JAQQSE010000064.1, on the reverse strand, counting down.
AATTAGATTTTTTACATTTACGGTAATTTATGAGATATTTATGGGCACTTTAATAAAAGTTTCATAAAAACAATAGAATTCTGATAAATTTTAATAAGGTCACGAACGTAATAAGATATACCATAAAAAATTAAAGAATTACCTAATATTTTGTACTACACGCTTCCAATAGTGAATTAGAAATCAGGGTTTTTCAGCTATTTGTCACAAAGTAACAAATATTTTTGTTGGTATTCTGAGTATGATATATGAAATTGGAGATGGAATTTTACATAACTAATTACATAATATTATAAAACTGAACAGATCTTTTATTTATTGTAACGATTACCTCTTACGTTTTACAGAATATCACATTACGCAAAAGCGTATAATCTGCAAATGGCGGCCATGTTGGCGTGTGCGTTTTCCGTATTCAACGATACCAATAACTCTAGTTCGCAGTCCACAATCAGCACGTCAAGTTATGTGAGTATACAAGACCATACCATGCTTTAATGTGCTCTTTGTGGATTTCGTCCATAACTTCTTATGTTAAATTAATATCAATCTCATGTCATTCCAAAAAATTTATACTTTAGGTCTACTTTACATTCGCAATTGCGTGAATTTTCTAAGAATCCTGGTTATGCGTGACTATATTTATTAAATACACATCGCTAACCGCGAGTTGTATTTGTATAAATTGTAGTTACTTGGAACTTTGATCATTTTATACGAAATGAAAATATCGTGGTATTTTTTTGACGTGATATCGTCTTATAAATCGATGAACACCGACTGCACGCACGAAAAAGTATGACTCATTGTCATGTTCTGCCTGAGCCGAGCGTGCAAGCGAGAGCGCTGAATAAGCGATAGATAGGTGCGTTCAGCTTAAGCATTCGGCTTGTGACGCATTTCTCTCTTCCATTCCATCGGTAATTCAGTGATAATAATTCAATTCATAAAAGTATGCAATTCTTATGACGTTATCACGTAAGCTTATCGTTCGTAAACCGATTTTACAGACAACAATTTTTTTAAATAAAGACCGAATATCTAAGAAGTAAAACTAAAAGAATATCAAAATATACCCAATACTTTTTGTGTGATGTCCATACAACAACAGATCTCTATGATTTTATTTATATAGATAAACATTATTTTACTGGGGTTGCCAACAAAGAAAAAAATGTTATATGATTGAACTCGTCTTGGCTACAACAATATGTTAATTATTGTGTATATAAACTGGTGTTGACAGCTGTTTATTTTCTAACTAAATAAAAGATTTTAAAAAATTATCTAGGTAATAATCTGCGGTCTGTATAAAGTAGAATATATTTTCAGGGCAACGGTACTTCACCATATAGTACCGTGAACCAGTACAGTGAGATAAGCACTGACGGTTGGACTTTGCCGATCGTGCTCCGAAGCAATTCTTGCTCAGAAGCGGAGAACTTTTACACGGACTCAACAGTTACCAAATCGGAGCGCAACTCCGCGTCGTCGTGTGTGCTTGATGACGTCACTGTACATTTATATCATTGTTTCAAAAGAGTTTACGCTGATATTCTCCATAGATGGCAGTTAATATACAAAAAAACTGAGGTAACTTAACGTACTGTTCTATTTAAGCTCCATCGGCTTCGGGAAAATTAATCTTTTATTTTCAGAATAAATGACTATAATTCTCTTTGCAAGCAATTTTAATACATTATAACTGCAAGTTTTTCAAATATTTGATGACTGTGTCTACTAACTCAATGGATCACTTTATCAGTTTACTTATTATTGAATAATTGTTCACCTAAACAAAACCAAATTTTCACAATAAAACTATTCAACAGACATTGCAACTTGTCCTACTAAATCTCGTATCATTGTAGTTTATCGTTTCTCGTATTGAAATGTGTTAAACGCCGTAACTACTAGGTTTGATTTAGTAAATTATTTTTGCTTAACTTTGTTCATCTCATGTAATGAGTATGAGAGTGTGAATTTTATAGTTCACGTGTTAGTTAAATTTTACCTTATCGATGTTTATACGTTGTCGATATGAATATCAACAAAGTTTTGTCTATGTTGATAGCTTTATCAATACATCGTTACAACCTAAACCGACTTGTGTTGTGTGATAGGGATGACTCTTGATCGGCCGATATTTTTTCTATATTTGTTCGTGTTATAGCAACATCTGTTAAATATTAGTAAGTTAACGCTTTTGCGTTATTTTTTCCTATTTCTTGTTATAAACAGGAGTGAGTTATTCTGCTGTTGGGTATTTTGCTTTTTTAATTGCATATTGAAATAAAGACATGACATTGAAAGTAATATTGGTTTTTATGCGTCGTGAATAAGAGTATTCTCTAGAAACGTGAGGTGGAAACCTTAACATTTATTCGTTTTTACGTCGACCATTGTTATTGTTAATAATTTTAGCGGATAACTGATAATCATCAGGAGAATAATGTTGTCTTCAGTAATTTCTTATTAATTACATAATACATTGTGATAATATTGGTCACCTGTATTACTGCGATGTTTCTTTTTACGTTCCTCGGAAATCTTTTTGACCGTTAAGACTATAGACGCGCAGAACACAACTTTTGGTATAAACACGTATTATATTTTATGTATGACATTGAGACAACCTAAGGATAAACAAATGCCAATTTTGCATTCCTTTAATAATATTTTAACTTACTTTTCTGTTAAACTTTTGAATATATTATGCACAATGAAATTAAAGATTTATACACAGCGACTAAAAAGATCAACGAGTATACTATTTGTCTAATAGGTCAGCGGTTCTAAGCTCTTTTACTTAGCGACGCCCTAACATATTCTTGACTAATTCGCGACACCCTCACACACTTATAAATTTTTGGATAGTACAAAGTAAATGAAAGTGAGAGTTCGTAAATTTCACGACAAACTTGATAGGCGCTTGCGACGCGCGCAGTAATATGTCGCGGAACGACGGTTGAGAACCGGTGGCTTAGTAAGTGGTAATATGAATACGTTAGGTGCTGAAGCTGGTGCATAGTAAGCAGGAGAGGCGTGGAGGCGGGATTGGAGGTGAGGGAGCGTGGGTGGCGACGGAGTGCGCTTGGTGCGGCGCGGTGTGCACGGAGGCGGCGTGTGGCTCGTGCCGGCGCGCGGCGTTGCGTTGCGCGGTGTGTGCGCGCGCAGTTCGCGGTCTGGCGGCAGCGTGCGCTCTCTGCGGTCACGCGGGACACGCCACGCACATGCAACACTGGTAAATATACTCACACTCACAGAGTACGTTATATAAATAGTGATGTTACGAGATTTTTTAAATCAACGCCTTTAAAATGTATCTATGTGTCTATAGAGCGCTACTGCGTAGGTTGTATGCAAGTTTCTAATCATTTATGTTTATAATGAAAATATGTTCATCTAGTACTAAAATTAACTGTGTTTATTATAGAACTAAATGTAAATTTACTTAAAAAGAAACCAGAGGGAAGGAGCTTCTCATATAAAACGAATGGTCACCAAAAGCCGGGGGGCTAAAAAATTGTGGAATATGGATCACGTAGTAAGGGTACATTCCTTTAAGTACGCTTATTTCGCATGTAAGCGACTGACTTTAAACCTACAGCATAGTTCTTTCAATCAATAAACTCAATTATTTCATTAAAGTTATTATATTAATTGAACTTTAAGAATGAATATTTTATTTATTTATGGGAGGCGTCTTTTGATTTTCATTTTCTTTAACATTTCTTAGTGATTTCTCATACATCATATTGGTTTATAATGGACCGATTTTCAGGATATTTCACCCTCCAACTATTCAGAACACGTCTTTGAGTGTTTTTTTTTCTTTACAAAAGAAGTAGATTACCACAGTTTTCGCATTTTTAATGTAAAAAAATGTATGTATGCACATGACAGGTTCGCGCAGCGTGAAACCTGCCCGACAGGGTGCGGGTGCAAATGCCTCATGGAGGGCAACAACGCCTGGAAGGGCGTCAAATATGTTTAAAACTAGAATATATGTAACAAACTTAGTAGTACTGTGAAGCTGTAAAGATTTATCAGGCCAATAGGGTAGTCTGTTCGGAAAAAAAATGTATTTATCAAAATAAAAAATGTTATTACTGTAAAATTTCAATCATCTAATTATTACATTTCGAAAATGTTTAAATTACCTTTATATATTGTGAATATAAACATAATATATCGCATTCCAAATGTAAAACTAACTATATATATATATATATATTAATTGGCAATCATGTTGTTCACCATGGTTCAATTCAAAAGTTTCATAAAACCACACAATTATTTTTAATAATAAATTTAATTTGATCGATTTTTTTATACAAAGACGCCTTGTAAAACGTGTTGTAATTTTTTATAAATATAGTTTATTCCGAGGGTTTCAATAATATGTATTTAAATACGAACATATTTGTGAATATGAAACATGTTTTTTTTTTAATTTTTAAGTTTAGTAGGATCATATAAATGGAAGAGAACTCAAGATATACATATGATGTCATGTTTTTCATTTTTCTCTTAGTATTGCAAAACTATCAAAATTCTTAACTACAGCTAGTTCTTTTTCAGTTATTATATCCTGGTAATTATGATTCTTAGGGGAAACAAATCCTTCATTTCAGTTTCACGACTGAGTTTAGTGCTCTCTGAAAGTTTAATACTAAGTCAGCCAAACTATTCTAAACTTCTATTATAAATATATCTTATGAATATAACCAAAGCTTTTATGTTTTTGGTGTTAACTCTTTATGAATCTATCATTTATACTATTTTTGTTCGTAATTTCGCTCGTGTTAGTCTAGATTTGATTTATTCCTTGTTCTATTCTGTAACCCTGTCAATGTGGATGCCAAATATCACTATAATCGTTTAAGTAGTTAGGGCGTGAAAGCGTAACAAACAAACAAACACACATTATTTATTACTAGTAATATATTTTTATATAGCATGATTCTTGTAATATACCTAAATAAATATGAACTAATGTATAGAAGGGACGTTTTTATTTGCCACTTTAACATCCTTACTAATATTACAAATGTGAATATGAGTCCGTTTGTTTATTACACTTTCACGCGTTAACTACTCTACCGATCATTATTAAATTTTGCATACACATTCGCAGGGCTCTAGTAAAAACCTTAGTTACCTTTCAAACCTGCATAAACAACTGATCCCGAGGGATATATCAAATCTAAATAAGCGACAACTGGGCTCTCGAACAAAAAGCTAGTATTCTATATATTCCAAGAGAATCGTTCTTAATGAGTAAACTCCAGTCGCGTGTCGAAGGAGACACGCAACATTTTTTAAATCCTTTTCAAATTGTTTAAATTCTCGTAGAACATGTCTCGCTGATAGGAGTACAACACGTAAACAATTACATTAATAATAATTGTAAATATTTTTTGTATCTATTTTAATCTGAAGACTGCCAATTATTGTAAAAAATAATAAATAAGTACAAATTTTAATTACTCTTTAATTTAATTAATTAGTTTTTTTACAATAAATAAACTTAGTAAAGTGCATTTTTTAAATATAAATTTAGTGAGTATACAATTTTAAATTAGTAATTTTAGCGTTTTCTTAGAGCCCATAGGCAAACGTTTACCCCGAAAATACTTATCTCGCTGCACAACATTCAACATGGTTTATGATGCTATTTTAACACGCACCTATTTTATTGTTGTTGATTTTGTAACAAAACCTTAGACATTGTAAATGCTTTGTCTGTTTTAAAAGTTTTTGAAGTTAAATGATAACAGTAATTATAATATTTAATAACAGAAATAAATCAGTATCTTGATATTATCATAAGTTCACTACTTAACATAAGTGTTAATAGACATGTAATTAGGTACAGCTTTTTAGTAAAAATCACATAAACAACACTTCAGACATAAATATTTATGATTAGCTAAGTATATAAATTAAATACGACTTTATATTTTGTAACAGAACTGAATAAATTCAGCCTCGTAGTAAAATGCGATTTTAATAGAAATATACATTAAACAATCTGCGGTCCCTTGAAAGGTGGTGTAATGTCATTTCTTTTAAACACTTGTATTTATGGTATAAAATTATTGTTATACATTCTAAACTTAAAACTCCATACAACATTTTATTTTATTATTGTTTGTTCTTTTACGTACTTCTATAATTATTATTGAAGATTATTCGACATAAAAAAAGCACCAGTTTTCCCAAGTGTACTACAACTACTTAAAAGATACTTCAATAATGCTAATGAAAATAGTAAATTATTAACAAAAATTAAATCAAAAGTTGAAAATAATTTTCAACTAATTTGTTTACTGTATTATTTCAGTTGCTAATCAACTACTACCCAGAAAGTTAGAAAGTCAATTGTCAGCTTTTAATAAAATATGTATGTGTTCTGTATAATGCATTCAAACAAATTTACTCTCGCATTCCGCAACAATGTAACAAGAATCTTGAACCAGTTCTTAGTATTTTAGAACATAAATAATAAAAACTGCTCTTAATAACTTTCAATAACAGATTAAAAGAGTGGTTAGATCATTTTATGAGATTGACGGCAATTCTGCCATAAAACATTAAAAGTTATAGAACTTTTTCGTGTTAATTCCTATATTGGAAAAAGGTAATCTTTAAAGAAAATGGGTGACCAAAGACTAATTACTTTGGGACCAATTGACATTGACATACTAAATAATATTTCATTTGAAGTAATATAATATTTCAGTTATTTTGTTTTACAATAATCAAGAGAACGTAAATTCTTAATCAAAATGTCTTTCGTATTTATTTATCTGCCTTTAATATTTCTTAATCAACGGACACTTGCGTTGTTTGTTGTGAAAAACGACTTTTATAAAAATATTTCGTTTTACCAATTAAACTCAATTTGGCTCAGGTGCATGTAGCACTAAGTCTGAGCCTCATCGGTCTCTGCCCAAAAATGACTGCTCAGGTTAAGAACGTAAAACCCCAAATCAACTATCTGTGGTCATGGTTGTAGTATCAATATTTTAAAGCAATATTTCTAAAAGAAGGCCAAGGAATAAAAACATACGTTCAATAAAACAAAGAAATGAACGGATGAAAATTATTGTTGGCTGTGTTATAATATCAATATAGTTCACCAATATAATAATCATTAACTCTACTCTCGTTGCTAAATATCATGCACGACACACTGATGACTGCGAGTTTCAAAGACGAGTCGTTCTATTGTAGCAGCTAAAACAATAAATACCGATTAGTTTTGATTTCTACCAACAAGCTAATATAGCGCTGAACAACATCGAGCATTAAGCATAATACCTAAGTTAAGTTTGCTTGTCATAATACACAGTTTACAAATTAATAATACACAAACATACTATCTACCTATGTAACAAAATAAATAAATGCATTAAATTGTCACGGATACTTCGCATTTCATCATCTATCGTGGTGTTTATCATCAGCTAATATCGATTTGTATTCCTCATAATTCATTTTAATACTAGCTCCCATACATGCGTGTAGTGTTACGTAGTTTTGTCTGTGGTTGCAAAAATGCAGGTGTGGGAAGACATTATTGTTATGCTTTACAAACTATCAGGCTGCGTGACCAAAGATGCAATATGATATTTTGGAAAGGCTAATTTTGAGTTATTATTGCAATGAGAGAGGTGCACGTACGTTTTTTTACGGCTTTATTAATAATACTTTTGAGGTTAGTTTCTAGCGCGACAAGTAATCGAAGCTTCGTCACGCATGTATGGGACTAGCATAGCTCATAACAGTATTCACTGATAAACAAATGGCAAAAAATAGAACAACATAACGTTTCTAGTCCACACGCGTCTGTCTGATATAAGGTGTAAGGATTATAAGTGTAAAATTATTCCTGGCATACCTTTCTAGGAGTCTTCGTTTCAGTTCTGGTGGATAGGTCACGTAAATGTAATGGTCGTCATGTTCAGGGTCATCCAAAAGGGTTTCGTCACCAGTGAAACGTTCACCACGGGTCGGTGAGGAGTGCGTCGTCATGGAAACAGATGCACTACCCGCCACACTTCCTTCTTCGGAACTACGTAAAAAATAATAATCGGATTTTTTTGTAACAAAAGCTATATTATTAAAACGATTGTGGTCGGTTGTTTGATAAGCACTATGTGTTTAGCGATGTGTGTTTTCTTGACGTAGAGAAGTGGGGCAAGCGGTATAGTGTTTATGTTTTTTCCTCTGTACATAAAATATACTGTTAAACGCGCCGAGGAAATTGCCGCGATCATCTAGTATTTTATTGTTGTAAGCAGGTTCACACTTCCCTGCATATAAATCGAATATGGAATGAATATAAGAACAGCAACGTATTTATATTTTATTATCAGTTTTTTTTAATATTATAAATTAATTTTCACCCGTGATTTCAGTCGTCTAAACTATAGAGTTTGTACACAATAAAATCTAGCTAAAAAATATCAACATAGCTTTGTATCCGTTAAAGCAATCCGATCATCTGATTAATAAGTAACATTAGAAATTACTTCCTACAAATATACTCACAAACTTTACCTCTTTATGCAATAATATATTATAATATTATAAAATTTTATTTGTAATAGGAAGTTGTTACCTTATCCCTGAGTGCTGCTTTTAATTACCACTGAGTAGGTAGTATATATTATTAGTTCGGATTTGTAAATAAGAATAGTGTATAAGTTCATCATCATTCTATCATATCATTCAATTTCATCTACATTTTTTCGGCTCATTTACCACTGATCTAATGATCATAATCACTAATGTAGATTTTAAAGTAATTGTAAACGCTTCGTACTAACTCGAAAACAATCCATATGATGTAGTAACACATGCATAATGCCAGAGCGAGCCCTGTCGCGAGAGCCAGAAGCAGTGGCCACGGGAACACGCGCGCCGTTGGGCCCGTATCTTCCCAGTACCGATCACAACTCAAGTACCAGCACACAGCGCGTTGCATCTCTTCTGCCAATGTTATTATTTAATATAGACAATAGTAACCTCTCTTTGACATACTGAAGTTGTGAAGTTAGAAAGCAGCAATATTTAGTCAAGGTTCGAAGTACCGCCACCAGCACACGTATTTCTGTCACGACATAAGCAATGCTCATTTTGTTGTTGTGTTGAACTTAGATATATTATTGTATTGTAGACAATTTTTATTATACTGCGGTAATAACTGAAAACTGCTATGTTTTTAAAAGTATATCGCTAGTGTACCATGGCTACATTACTTTCCACCTGCCACAAGTACCTACTGATTTTAACCCCAACAATTATTATTATTAGCTCTTCCACGTTATGACGCTAAGGACTACCATCCGAGCGTTGATCTTTTATTAAGTTCTTTCGCTTAACATATAACAATACTTACAGTTATACAAATATACAGTTATATAAATGTGATAGTGATTATAATTACAAAATGATCACATCTTAAACTTTTTATTGCATACCAAAATTGCCCAAAAAAAGATAATGCCAGCAGCATTTTATTTTGTGATGGATTGCATTCCTCATTATAATTTATACAGTAGCGGATTTGCAGTCTTGGCCGCCCTAGGCCCCAGGCCTCTTCTTGTTATCAGCATTGAATTTTGTCACGATTGGCCGCCCTAGGCCCGGGCCTCCTAGGCCTTAGGGCAAATCCGCCACTGAATTTATATAATGCAAGGAAAAAACTATAAGCACAATTGTAGGCTGGATAAAGTAAATTGTAAATAAGTAACTGGTAGTGGTAGATCTGGTATACCATTTATAGAAATATCTTGAATTGTAGTAAATCATATACTGTCCTATGTCCAGTATTAGGCAAAATGGTAACTACGAAAATAATATTCAGTAATAAGTGACAAAACCATCTAAGTGGTAGTTACTGGTATTTAAGCTTTTAATGGTATTTTCATCAAATTTAAATTTAATATCAATGTAAAAAGGTAACATAAACATTACAACGTAATATTTATTTGCGTAATACCAACCTTCCAGTTCAGTAAATTGATGCTGGGTAAGATGTAGAAGAAGTGTAGCTATGCAAGAATGCACAATTTTCTCGCAACGTACCTGATCAAATAAATATCAAACCTAAGTAAGACACATGGCAGCACATTTACATAATAAATGCATTATTATATGGTACTGACATCAAATATTTAGCAGCGCATTTCGGCTATCCGCTAAAGTGTCAGTCGTTTATTATCACCCATCTTGTCTATAGCATAATTACTACTAATTAGTTAGAGAAATATAGTATAGTAATAATCTTTTTGATTAACTGAAGTGTAATATTTTATCACTACTCGGACATATACAAACCAAAAGTATAAAGATGTATTAGAAAACGTGTTTTATAATCAAAGATCTACCAAAAAACAAATGACAACTACAACTAGACAACAGAAGTTAAAGAAAACCTAGAACTGTTCATTTTAAATATTAATGAGAAAAATGAACCATTTTTCTAATTGTACTACAGGTTCTTTATTCCTGATTACCTTAATAGTTTGCAGACGAGCTGGATCGCAAGCGGCTCGTTCCGCCTGTAAATCTGCGAGTCGCCGTTGCCGACTGTCTGGTGGTAAAGAAGACTCGACAGTGTCCGCGTCACATAACTCTGCTGTTTGATTTGTATCGCTTTCATTATCTCCTTCGGTTTTTTCGTCAGGTTCTGTAAATGTTACTGTGTAGACGGTTTGTGTTTTCTAATGTTATATATCTTTCGAAATGTAAACACATTACATAATGCATTACAAGTAAAACTTAAGATTTTGTTTTACATACCTATACTTATAGTCCTATACCCAAAATAAAGAAACAATCTAAAAACAATTGATATTATAATCAAGTGATATATTTTAGAAGTCAATCGATTTAAGTTGAAAAGAATGATAGCCCAAGGTTACATACCTGATTTATCACTGTCCGCGTCAGTTTTAGGGCAACCCGATACTGTTGTCTGCGTGGTCTCCGGCCGTTGTTTCCGTCGTGAAGGTACCCGAGCCATACTGCGTGTAGCAGCTGGTGCGACAGCCTTCTTCACCGTTTCCACATCCTGCCACACCTGAGGGTTATTTGAATGGGACTCTCACAGCCTTACATATTATCCGCGAACTTTCAATATTATCCGACTACATAACACCAGTGTGATATTTTTCAATGTATATACTATTTTTTTGTCACACATCGTAGACTAAACGAATTGTTGTGTCCTTTAACATATAAGGTGTCGCTAATTAAATGTTAATAGAAAATTACCAACAGAAAAAGATTTCTAAAACAGACATTAAGCACAAAAAAGGAGACAAGGGACAAAGAAGGATATCATCAGCATATAGCCACCGTAGTAACAGCATAACGGTTTCGCAACCGAGCGTCAGATTTAACGGCAAACACACAAGTATATCTTATAAACTTATTGCGCGCTTCAAATTATTGAACATAATATATAAATATATATAGAAGATATACATATACAAGAATGTTTACAAGACTATAATAAAGATGAAACAAAAAAAATGTCGTTCGTCAAAATTTTGCGTCAAATCTATGTTCGACTTCAGAAGCAGCACCGCTAAACCAATTCCAGTCGCAAAGCCGTAGTGCTTGCGGTTTTTTTGAGAACGGTTACACATAATCATAGGCTGTAGTGACCATATAACATCAGGTGGCCACATGTTTACTACTTCATAATACAAAAAATAATCGTTGCTTTCATCACTTGAAAAATGATTTAAATAATAGAAACTGTGGTAAACTGGTCATTCCATGTTTCAGACTGGGTTTTGATGTCAAAAGACTATAATTTTTTTTATTATAGCACGGTAAAATGACTGCATTATACCTGATGTTAAGTACAATGCAATCCAAAAACAACGGCGACCACCGAGAGACAACTAGTCCATCGTCAGTCGCTGCAGTCATGCCAGCCTGTGGCCGTCTTTTCACGTTACGCTTGAAGGACCTCATGTTGTAAGAAGGAGGAAGCACACTGGCCGGGAGACTGTTCCACAACTTCTCAGTACGGCAAAGATACGATGTTGCGCACTTTTTAGTTTGTGTCCAGATAGAATTTACCGTAAAACTATGGCTCCGCAGACCAGCGCGCACGGTTCGGTTGTGGAAAGGAGAAGAAGGATTCAATTGAATAGATCTTCAACTAATAGGAATGATCAATAAGTGAACGATGTTATCTGTAATTAATACCCCTTTTGTGCATCCGCAAAAAACGCCTTTAATTTGTATTATAAAGCACATATATATCAAATAAACCCGACGATCGAGTTTCTTGCCGATTCTTCTCTATAACCGGACTATTTTCCAAACCGATGGTAGCTTTGACATTCATAAGCGCCTTCTCAGCGCCTAAACTGAATAATATATTTTCGGATTTTGATTACATTTACTGAAATTTGCAGTAATGAAGTCATCAAAGATATTTAACATATAGGCTTAGTGAATGCAATAGCAAACCAACTAGGAATTAAATCAATGATTATTCTTTACTAACCACCTCACCTCTATATCAGTAACGGGTACAACACCGCCGCTTAGTAGTCCATGAGCGACTAGAACCTGGCACCGCATTATGTCGCAATAGTCTGCGAGGCATACTGCGTCTTCAGCCTGAAAACAGACGAATTAATGTTTACTATCAGCCTACTCAGTATAGAAAAGCGACGTCCATAAAATCTTATTTCAAGCTTCAATGTTAACGTACACTCTTCTCTCTTTCATTGCTACAGCTTGGTTCTGACTGGTACATAATGTAAATTTGTCATTCTTAAACCAATATATATCCGTCTTGTATATGCTCAGTGATTAGCGTGTTCGGACACATCGTCGAGGTAGAAGGAGGATCAAGGTAGGTTCGAATCATTACGAAAGGGCCGGAGCTATCAGTGCAGGAAAACATCGTGATGAAACCCTAGCATTTCGGTTGGGTTTTTTCTAAGCCCGCCTGGCTAGCTACCACCCTCAAGTTGAAAATCTGTCGCCAACCACCTATAGTTGTATTGCGGCAGCTGCACTTGAGAGGCAGCCCCCGTCTACGTTTAGCGTATTTAGCATCTTAGACCACACTGTCATGTCAAACACCTAACTAATACCTATTTTTATATATACAATTCTTCTGTACACGCCTATGTGTATGAACTCCACCTAAATGGCTGGACGGAATTTTATGAAATCTCTTGTGTGTGTTCAGGTGCATTCAAGAATGATTTAGATTTACAATTAGATCCGGTAGGTGGTGCTGCTGTCCGATTCTATGTTTTTTTATAAATTTCAAAATAGGACAGCATCAGCTGGGCTCGCTAGTATAGTTAAAAATAGTTATTGTGAAATACGAAAGTTGGGAACAACATCTACAGGTGAGAATTTCGACATGTATTACCAAACTTTTTAGAGATTTGTATTTAATTAATAAAACTATTGACTTGGAATAAAAATTAAATACAGTAAGGAAACCAAATTATATTCAGAGATAGAATAGTCAACATTTTTCCTATTTCATAATATTGAATATTGTTCTCGTACACTGTTACGATGATTATTTAATATAAACCCTTGCCTTTCCCTTTTATTTATACATAAAGTGTTTGAAAAGTCACCATGAAAGTTACTATCAATGTGTACTAGCTTAAGTGGTTACTAGCATCATATATATCTTATTATAATTTATGTAGTATGTCAAGTACCTTATTAATCTGGTTTTTGTGACGCTGATCGAAATGAGACTCTAGGTAACGTTCCTCGTAAAATGATTTTCCACAAAATGAGCAAGTCCACTGCGACGGCCTGTGTTGAAGTTTGGCCGCGTGTTGGGGCGCAAAAATGTCGCGTGCAGGATGAAATGGACACTCCAGAGGTAGTTTCACCTACACCCACATAGTATTGAAGGAATTTAATAACAATTAAAATTTCTCTCTCTCTCTCTCTCTTTTATAAATTGAGATTTATGCAGTCTTTTTATACACAGAAAACAAAACAATACTAGTTATCAAAGTGTTTAATTATATTACGTTTTTAAAGTAGGTGATACCTGTGTCTTTGTCTACGATCTTTATTATCCTAAAAATATACCTTATATATAGAGGAAATGACACAAGCACCACACTGGTTGGTCCACTTCTTCATAGCAAGAAAACACTTCGCTAACCGCGTAGTGCTTATAAAAATCGTAGTTTCTTGAAACTACATGAAATTAAGCTATCGTGTTTTTCTTTTAAATAAAGACAAAGTATTTAAGACGTAAAACCAAAAAAAAACTGAAATCTATCCAGTATTCGTCGTCGTGATGTGCACAAAACGACAGAGCCCTGTCATATTATTGATTTATGAGATAAATCTAAAAACTTAAATCACCAATCATTTTGTCACAAATTTGTAACAAACAGGTGAACTACAGAGGTTACTACTTACTGAACGAGCGGCAAATAAATTAATTTGATAAGTAAAATCTTACCTGAAATCTTTCTAACACGGGAAGCCATTTGTTTTGTATAACTTTTCTTACTATTTTGGAGTTGTCACGAGAGCAGGTAATCTTGAAAACTGATGGCCCCGGCCATGGTATTAGGGTTAGGAATAGAAGGGTTAATACCTAAAAATATATAATTTAAAATTACTTTCAATTTACGAAATAAATTCCTTATGCGAAAATTTGAGTATTAAATATTTATTTACATTTATTGGTTTTCTCTAAATTTTTTCAAATAATTTATTCTAGCTTTAAAGAATTAAAATACGCCACTAAAAACTCTGTGGTTATTGAGGTAACCCTCAACATTGACCTAATATATAACCTTACAATTACCCTAAAAATATATTCTCATCCATAATTTACACTTATTATGTTATTATAATAGGTTACTCAAATATACAAAATAGTTCTATGCACGTATAATGTTTAGGTTACGCTTATATTAACCAACTATCGATTTTCCAAAGAATTAGGTTTTTCCACAACAATATATAAACGTCTTACCTCGAGCGAAAACGATGTGGTCCTCATTCATATCTCTTATACGCAATAATGTCTATAAATATATATGTAGGTAGAGGTATGTTATATTATGAGAATTTTAAGTTTATACAATACACGGATAAACTGAATACTCGTCGTGGTGTGCCATAACCGGTTTTAAAACAGCGCATGCGTCCAGACATCCCGATTTCCCCTTTGAATATAATTTAATAAATTTTTACCTTTGACCTTATCACAATCGGTAGCGTTACTTCATCGTACTGTACTCGAAGTATTTACTATTTTGTAATCGTGTTTATCCTTCATAAACATAAATAGTGGACTAATGTTTACATTATATACTACTCCTAGTATACGTATGAAAAACCAATACTCCCGTTTCCGACGTCTATTTATATTAGTTAATAGGTATAACTAACCTATTTTTATGGACCTATCTATTGTCATCATATCAGGTTATCACATTGCCACATTCACGTGTATAGCAAGGACCGTTGATTTTTAATCAATAATCAAAATCTACTGTTTCATATTCATATGTATAATTTAAACAATAGTATCTATATATGAATAGGCAAAGATAAAACAGCCCAGAATCGTATTTCTACTCGTTATTAGTAAAATTATTTTTGAAATAAGTTTTTTTAAAGAATCGACGTATCGAAGCTTTCGTTTACAAGTCTCTATTCGTCATATTAGTCAACGTGGGGAAATCTATCATGGATACCCACCCCCTCGGAGGAAAGAGTGGGTTATTGCAAAGCTATCATCATGTCTTCCCAACGATCAGCCATGTACAACAGCAAAGTAGCCGCCGAGCTCCGTCCTTATAGGGAGGTAGATTAGGTACACAAACAGTTACCTCCCCTCGTCAGCTGACCCTGTGCAATGAGGAGATCGGCCCCCCAACCCATCCCCTCAGGTTCGGCTACGAAGGTGGAAGGAGGTGGGCAAAGCGCCTCCTTTGGCAGAGACGGCCGCTAAGAGTGCTGGACGGCTGCAAGATGACCTCTTCGCAGAAGGAGGCCATCGCACTCCATGCTTGTTCGCTGCTGAGCTTGGCTGCAACCACGCTTGGTAGCGATTGCAGCCAAGCTCGGCAGCGACAAATCACCTCCTACCACCGCAGCCAGAATGCGGCACCGTCTCTCCCACGCAGCCCACTCAGAGAGAGTGTGCTGTGCGGTGTCCTCCTCAGCGCCGCACTGATTGCATGCGGCGGTGGGCTCCCTACGAACGATCTGGTGCAGGTACCACCCAAAACAACCATGTCCAGTAAGCACCTGCACCAGTCGGAACGACATTGTGCCCCAACTTCTCCCTATCCATTCTGAGAGGATTTGGCGGACGGCGTCAATAGTGTAACGCTCGAACCGCGCGTCCGTCAGGTCCTGTTTCCATTACCCTCAATCTCCCTGGGAGCTGGAGGGTCCCCAATTCTCTTCTATACTTCATTGTTGCAAAGAATTTTAGATTAGATTTTTAATTAAAACACAATTGTGGACAGTTACTAGTTAATATACCAGCTGATCCTTGTGAAGGTAGGTTATATCACTATAAAAATTAAAGTAATTCGACTATTCTTTTTTATATTATAAATTAATTAAAGGAGTATAATTATTTATTAAAGGAATAATTAACAAAACAAAACATTTTGTAATGTAAACTCAATAAATCACAAGGCATTTCAACTTTAAAAATTCGTTAGTTTCACTCTTACTTTTTGTCAGCTAACGAACCAATAAACCGGCAATCAAACGCTAAAACAATTGATGTTTGATAACAATTTTGTAGCCATTCCAACATTAGCATCCGTGTGTTGTTATCGTTCCAATTTCTGAAAGAGTTTTTAAAATATACGAACTACGCAGTAAAAGACAGGTCAGTTAGATAATGAAAAATCTCGTAAATATTATTACATTGTAATTACATATAATCTTGGAGCTTATCAAATTTACCTGGCGTTGGTATAAATTGTCAATTCTCGTATACTGTATACTGAAGTTTCCAATAGTGTATAGACTTTTAACCTATACAAATAACTATAACTACTTCTACGAACATACAAAATTTTCTCCACCCCTCAACCGGATTAATCGGAGCATGCGCGCAGCTTCCGTTCCAACCATCCTTCTAAAGTAAATGAACAAATTTACTTTAGTGATAATCGTGCTGTTTCATTTTCACTTGTTGAAAGAATAAAGACGGGTATAACAACATAAATATCACGACATCTAGAGCCTAGAGATCTTACACCCAGTGGGAGATACGATGCTACGAGACTGAACCCAGTTTGTCGAGACTCGCGGAAAACACAGTATGTGCTACGAACGCTACGTAACTTAAAACAAAGAATGAAACAATTACTCTCGTTAATGTTATCCGTCAAGTATCTTTATATTATGACAATGTGTTGTGAAATAAATCTTGACTTAGCAATAACAAAATTCAACAAAATTAACAAAATCGGTATTGTTTACCTTCCAAAATCTACATAGAAATTTGAGATATTCAATGCATCGTTTAAAGGTAAAAATACACTAATTTACTTTTCTTTAGTGAGCATTTAAAATTATGTTATGTGTGCTTATGTCCATATACATTGTATTTATAATTTTAAAAATGTCAGTTTTCATGAAACAGAGAATAATAAACAAAACTCTATTTAAAAATGTAAGCGCATTGGACATTGTTTTTAATATTCATTATTAGTATTATTTTAAGCTCGTAATTACCCACTCTATAAGGACAATCATAGTTCTTTCGTTTATATGTAACTCATACCGATACTGAACCACTCTTATCCAGATCTAACCTGCGATTTTCTCCAATATGAACATCCTAATGTACTAGTGGGCTCTGCTCCTTTGTTTTCCTGTACGAGGCCACCCTTCCATCAATGATTTGATTCATCTGTCATACTCTATTTGACAACATGTTGAGTCTAATTCCATCTTAATTTCATGGTTGTTGTTCCAATGTCATGAAACTTAGTGCGACATTGGATCTCAAAATTCCTTACTATTATTGCTTGATGCCTAATGCCACGCGTGCCCCATGGTTCCCTGTGTTACTTCAATTTTATTAACAGGCTCCACCATCAATGCTCATATCACAGAACCACATACCATGATTTTCAAATATTGTGAAAGTTAAACGGATTTCAGAAAATCATCAAACTTATGGAACGCCGATCATCCTAGGTGGATTATCCTGAATATCTGAATCTTACTTCTGAAGCCATTTGTCAAAAGACACGATCTGTCTAAGATAAACGTACTAGTCGATCGTCTCCAGTGCTTCGTTTCCAACCGCTATGGTTGATCGCAAGCCATCATATACATTTAAGCTTAAAAAAGTAAATACAAATCTGATCACTTGGGAATAGAAGGGCGTTGAGATGATATAAAAGAATGTGAGAATTTTTTAATCAGTGAATTGTCAGTTAATAAAATGTTTACGCTTCATTTTTTTTCAGCATGACAATAAGCGGCGGCAGACCGCGTTATGCACTAGCACGATTTAGATATCTGTTCCTGGTAGCCATTGTATTTGGTGGCGGTTTTTTGATTCTCTCATTTAACTCGCATATAGATATTTTTCTTCTAAACAATCCTTCAAATACTTTATGGATGACCCATCATTATGACGCTGATGAACCAGAGAATAGTTTCACTATAAATACAGAAGGCTGCACCATACCTTCTTTAAATCCGTTTGACGAAACTGTGAAGCATTTAATTAATATGCCTAAGAATTTTTATCGCTGTTACCACGACAACAACTCTTTACTTGATAAGAATGATACCCACATATGGATTATAAAAGAAAATTTACACCATTATCATGTACCTTATAATCATAACATTTCCTGCTGCTACAAAATGTTCTATAAGCCGACACGAATTTTTAATATAAATGCAAAAGACAGTTGATGATAGGGTGCAATATGGCAAATGTATCACGTTTACCGATTATATTGAAGTTACTAATGAATTTGTCAAAGTTTCTTGTGCGTATAAGCATAAAAAAGTGTACGAGCAATTTTTCCTGTTCGCAAGAAAGAAAACGCCTCTTTCGTACAATGAGGATTCTATAGAAATATACCCAAATCTGACAAAAAATTACAATGTCATTGTGATGGGTATAGACGCTATATCTAGATTAAATTTCTACAGAACCATGCCTAAAACAATGGCTTATCTCAAAAAGAAAGGAGCGATAGAATTACTTGGTTACAATAAAGTTGGTGATAACACATTTCCAAATGTTATTCCCATGTTACTTGGTATCAAATCAGACGATTTGAAAAAAACCTGCTGGCCTAATTTAAAGTCGACGTTCGACCATTGTCCTTTTATATGGAATTGGTTTAAAGAAGTTGGTTACCACACTGCATTTGGGGAAGATTCTTCTTCACTGGGAACATTTAACTACCAGAGGTATGGTTTTGCCGGTTCACCAACCGATTACTACATTCGTACTTTTATGACAGAGGCCGAAGTAAATGCAGCAAATGGCTTAGATTTCAATGCATATCTATGTATGGGTAATAAGTATTCTTATAAAATTCTTTTAGACTATATTGAAAGTTTGACACGCACATTAGATAAAGATAGATTGTTTGGATTTTTTTGGGAAATCTCTATGAGTCATGATTACTTGAATTATCCAATGATGATGGATGACAATTACGAAAAGTTTTTGCAAAAACTGGACCAGTCGAAATATTTAGATAAAACTGTTTTGATACTATTGAGCGATCATGGTATACGATGGGGTGAAATAAGGTTTACTAAACAAGGCCGTTTGGAAGAACGTTTGCCAATGTTTAATATACTAATGCCACCGTCGTTTCGAGAAATCTTTAATTTAGCGTATGATAACTTGAAAATCAATAGACATCGTCTAACTACACCTTTTGACATACACGCCACATTAAACGATTTGATTCAGTTGGACAGATTAACAAACGAGCAGATCAAAATACGTTCACAAAAAAATTATGCTTCAAACAGAGGTATTAGCCTATTTTTGCATATACCTCGTAATCGAACTTGTAAAATGGCTCATATAGGCGATCACTGGTGTACTTGCCACAAAAGTTACAAATTGTCGACAGATGTTAAAGAAGCACACGAAGCGGCCCTTCATCTCATAAAGCATTTAAACCTTTTGATACACGATTACCCGCAGTGCGCAAAATTGAGGCTAGCTGAAATTTTAGAGATTTCTGAAATGTATATAAGTTTACCGAATCAAGAAGAGGGAAGTTGGCGGGAGTTCATGGTCGTAGTTCGGATGACACCAGGCGGTGGGGTATTTGAGGGAACGATGCGTAAGGACAGCCATACGTGGAGTTTGGTCGGTACCGCCAGTCGCCTAAACTTGTACGGCGATCAGAGTCGCTGTGTTCATCATTATCAGCTGAAACTCTATTGTTTTTGTCATTAATTATAAATATGTATAAATAATGAAACAACCTGTGATAATGTAAAATAGTATTTATGATTTACTGTCCATATCGTAGATGTATGCTTTGTTAAAAAATATTCATAGCTTAAATTTAACCAGGCCTAAATAAATGTAAGTATGTAGTACATTTATCATATTTTCTGGTTGTAGTCCAATGAAACTGTAGAGGCCTTGCCAGGTCAATAGTGTAGTTAGTTCGAAAAAAAAGAAATATTTCTGACTGACCCATACATATTGAAAATGATTGTCAAATACAACTCGACCCATTTTCAATTCTATGTATTGCAGTGAAAGTATGAGCCTATTAATTACAGCCTATTAGCCTATTAAGCCTATTACAATGATCGAATTGAGTAATTCTTGAGGCTATTCTTATATAGATGTGGTAGATGCTTTTAAAGTAAGTTTTCTCTTCGCGTATATAGGTATGTAAATAACCGATATTATTATGGCTTAAACAATAATTTATTAACTTTTTCTATGAACGTTAGTGAAGATTTTATATTTATGACACTTTTTCGCATATCAACCAAATATATCATGAATTTAGATACAATTGCATTTATCAGCTATCCGGTAGTATGGTATAAAGCAGATTTATAATATTAATATAGAAAATGTTTACTTATGTATATGATATATTTTTCTAATATCAATGAAATATACATTTGATTTCGATTATTGCAGTATTTACCATGTACCTAGTATTATAAGTAACTATTATAGATTAAAAATATAGTATAATGTAGAAACGTTATTTTGAGAATAATTACATATCACAACAAGAAAGAAAAACGATATTGTTTACCTGTTTAGTCATTAGGAACCGTTAAGTTTATGAATAGTATCCACACAAACAGTATTTATTTTATTGCTTGATTTAAGGTGTTTATGCTATTAAAGTAAGATTTTAACGTGTTCAACGAAAAGGATAAATGAAAAATAAACTACCTACTGCATATATAAAATAACATAGATACCTACTTAATTGGTGATACATTTTCGTAACAAACTAGAAACAAATTTTAAATGTTACAACATAAATTATTATATTTTGGTATAAAGCATTGTAATGCACTCACTGTTATCATTTAGATTACAATAACAATATAATAAATATTATAAATATCAATAAATTAATTTTGTAAGACAAAGAAGAAAATGATTAGTATTGTTTGTTGTATAACTTTGAAAAAATTTCAAAAATCATCGAAAAAATTTATGACAATATCATTCATCATTAAATAATTTAATTATATATTCTCACTAAGTATTTAAACAAAATTAAGTGTAGATAAATATCGAAGTGATCGCCTAAACAATCTGAAGATTATAATTTAACTATAAGACAATAATTTTCAATATTTTTACAAAAATTTTTATAGATATTTTTTCACTATGTAAACACGAGTTAATGATAACGCGTTTTGT
This sequence comes from Antheraea assamensis, assembly GCA_035772565.1. Taxonomy (NCBI): domain Eukaryota; kingdom Metazoa; phylum Arthropoda; class Insecta; order Lepidoptera; family Saturniidae; genus Antheraea; species Antheraea assamensis. The sequence continues at coordinate 5,552,328 of JAQQSE010000064.1, read as the reverse complement.
TCGTTGTAACTTTGCCCTAATATGAATTTGTTTTGCAATATTGTATGTGATTAATAATAGTTGTTGGTGTGTAGTTGTTGTAGGTTATGTATTCATAACATATTATACATAAGTGATTGTAATGGACTAAATAAAACTAATCAAATGAATTGTGTTTGTTTTGAATGAAAGAACATTATTTCATACTAAGATGCTTCGAAGGAGTTAATTACAAAATGAAAATTTAAGAAACCTAACATGATATACTATAAATTTACAGCTATAATTAAAAGGGTGTATGTAACAAAAACACAAATCGGAGAAAAGTCGAAAGTTTTATAGCCTGCGCCTTTAAATAAGTACGTATAAGCCCCTTTTTTGATGTAATTTGAGAACAGAAGCTTATAGATTAACAAACAAAATTATTATGTCAACCTCTTTTCTTCATTCAAACATAAGCACATAAAATTAAATATTACTAAAAATGGCAGATGTGTCGTTCGTTCTCTGGACGTCAAAACTATTAGCTTTATGTAACTTTCCACGGATGAAAAATATTCAGAATAGAATAAATACTTCCAGAGAGTAATTCTTACAAACATATTAAAAAAACTTTGTGTGAAACGCACGATCGTCCGCAACTGCGTTCACTTCAATAATAATATTAATAGCTTATGTTACTCAGAGGTAATTTAGCTTCTGATTAATAAGGGATTTTTTGTATTGGACCAGTAGTTCTGAAAATTACTTCCTACAAACAAACAAATTATACCTCCATATAATAAAAGTAGTATAATAGAAGCTTATTCGGACACCGTTTATATCAACGTAGAAAGTTAAAAATATATTACACAATTTAGACATAATTTCGATAAGAATAAGAAAAATCATTATATTCTGAAATAAGATAGGGATTATTTTGAGAATTATATTTTTGCTACATGTATTGGTCAGAAAAAAATATAAAAATTAAAAAAAATGTGGTCCTGGTGGTTTTAATAAAATTATCATGAATTCACTCTCTCGAGCATTAGGTTTATTAAATAAACGTACACGAGTGTGGGTCGTACAGTCAAAATAAATAACAGTACTATAAAGACAGTGTGATGCGGTATATTTATCTTAAGAATGTTTGCAAGAAGGGATGAATGTTTTTTATTCTTTCACACAAAGACTATTTGATGGATTCTACAAAATTTTGCAATGATATAGCTGCTACATTATATTATTATAATCTAACTAGCAGGCTCGGACGGACGCTGTCCTGCCCTAATAATAAAAAAATATATACTTTTGTGCATGAAATGCTTAAGGTAACTAATGTATTTAATTTAATAAGGATTAATACTGTATCCGCCTAAATAACCTTCCAATTACCACATTATATGTACCATTTTTAGTAGATAGATGGCTATAGTAATCCCTAAAAGATAGGTATATGCCATCGTAGACTTTTTTGTAGATCTATAAAAGAGGAATATTTTACTATACATTGTTTTGTTATATCTTAATGAGATTAGGCAGCGTTTTCGACGAAAGCTACCATGCGGGTTGACTATTTCCGATTCTTTCAACAATTATCATTATATTTCAACCAATTAACACAACACTTAGACCGCGCGCCTCACACGACCCGTCCCCGCCGCGGCGGACGTGCGACTCGGTCCAGGGAGCACGCTCCGCCGTCTCGGACGCAACCGCCTCCGCCCATACAAAGCCAGAAGACTTTCCCTGACCTGCCGGGCACCTCCAGTGCACCGGCAGCACCCACACCCGTGCCGAGCGCGCTCTCTTGGCGCGTAAGGCCTTCCCCGCCAGCTCCCACGGCTCCTAAAGCCAAGCCCCAGCCTCAGAAGGCTCAGTCCACTCCTGCGCCCCCTACCGCGTCTTCAGTATCGACCACCGTTATCGACTGGATAGCTCAACTCCTTTTAGTACACGATGTACAAGAAATACTCGCGTTCAACGCGCTCGTCAAGAGTACGTCTGAGCTCGTGCTCTTAAACGCGATCTCAGCTTTCCCGGTCGTTGCGACTACGTTACAACGACTAACCCGCGCCGCGCATAAATAAATTCGGGTTAATCAAAATATCAGTTCGAACCCGCGTGTTCATATACATTAGATCGAAACATTAGGAACTAGTACGTAAATGTATAGATAAGTTGCCACCGTGCCATTGTTCTTTATTTTTCTCTCGATGTCCTCTTAAAAGATGCGTGTTTGCGCTCACGACCGCGACTCTCTCTGCTCACGCCGCCGTGAGCGGGGGGTGAAAATACGATCCCGCACACTCGGCGCGATTTTCCTTGTAACAACTCGAGCCTAGGTTTGTTTACCCTCGGTGTGGAGCGCTCGAGCATGTTACTCGCGCGAATACCGTGACTCACGCTTGTTTTTTATTTACCCAGATCACCCCACACACGTGCACACCTAGGTACACATAGTGGTGGGCTATTTTTTTTGCCCTTTTCGGACTGAAATAGATCACACAACATAGTAGTCAGATGCAAAATACACATATACATTCGTAAAACGTGCATGGTCACACATGCACTTTTCACGAACTCATATGTGTATGAAATGGATAGATAGCATAGCTTAGCTCAGTCAGATCGGGAAATTCGGCGACAGTTCAAGCCGAGGCGCACCGAGTGCCCTTGCGCTGTTCGCCTAAACAAATCGGGTGAGTGCCTTAAGCGCTCCCTTTAGTAGTCCGGTGGAACTGTAGCGGCCTTGCAGGCAAAGAGTGTAGGTCAGTTCTAATAAAAAAAAAAAACAACACTTTGACAAATTATATTATTATACCTAAACCTTCCTCATGAATTACTCTATCTATTGGTGAAGACCGCATTACAATCCGTTCAGTAGTTTCTGAGTTTATTGCGAACAGACAGACAGACAGACAAACCGACAGACACGACAGACGACTTTGTTTTATAATATGAAGTGATTTAACAAACTCAAAAGGCCGTTAGCTTACTTAATAAAAAATTGTAGTGTGAGTGAAAGCCTTCTTATTGTTGTGTTAAGAAACATAGAGTGTAGAAAATGAGAATTCTTGTTACTAATACCTATTGGTTAAAGATGTATTAGTCAATTCCTTCAATATAACTTACGCTCCGTATATTTTCATTTCCTGACAGAGCTATATAATTAATTTTGGTTAAAAAAAAATCGATTACTCTATTTTCATGTAAATTTCGTCAAGATTGAATAATTAAGACACAAAAACGGGAAAATACCTATTATAAATCTAGAGATTTTTTTAAAATAATTTGACTTAATTCACTTATTGCTCCATATATCGTTATTAGGAAACAATTATAGTAATCTTTACACAAAGCCGGAAAAAAAAACAGATGGCATATTCTCATTTATAATCGTGCCTAATTATATGTACGCATGTATTACATTAGTGATTTCAAACCTGTAAACCAAACGAGCAATTCTCAGAAACTGATTTTATATTTTGTAAATAGGCTGTATTCAAAGTAACTGTGGATTAAACAAATGTGTAATGTTTGAAAATTGTTTCTTAAATATCACTGGTGTAGTGTAGTTTCTGCTGAACAATCAATCTGTAAGCTTTTATTATGCTTTATTTCCTTATTACACAATTTTATATAGTGTTTTTCAGCAACAAAGTGCTTATATTAGCAGAGACTACCGAGACTAAATCTTTCGTGATATCCACTGAAGGTTGCAAAATTGCCAGTTTCCCACTAGTCAGTGAAAAAATTAAAAGGTTTATTAATGTTGCACAAAACCACACATGTCGGAAAGCCGTCCTTGTTACTTCTAACTCATCACATATCTGGGTGGTCAGAGATTCGTTAGATGAATATAACATTTACAAAGATAATGGCTTTTATTGCTGTTATAAACACTTCTTTGCTACTAACAACATTGCAAATATAACTTATGGAAGTTGTAAATATTTTTCAAACATAACCATAGCAGAACATGAATTTGTTCGAGTAAAGTGTTACTATTTAGATGATGAAATTTATGATGATTTTTTTCTATTTCACATTAAAGACAGTCCTTACGAGATAAATAATACAACTTATAATATACTAGTATTGGGTATAGAAAGTATATCTCGAATGAACTTTCATCGTACAATGCCAAAGACGCTGAAATATTTACAAAATCGTGGCGGTATTGAAATGTTAGGTTATAACAAAGTGGGGGATAATTCATTTCCAAATTTATTCCCTGTTCTCACTGGAAAATCTTTCCCCTTTGTAAAAGAAAACTGCATAAATAATAACATTCTTGACACAAAAAAGTGTACATGTATTTGGGATGAGTTCAAGAAACTAGGATACAACACAATACTTGGCTCCGACAGTATTTCTGGACTTCTTGGCTCTTACGAAAAGAGTTTGTTAAAAATACCAACAGACTTATATTTACAACCATTCATAGACGAAACTATGAATCTTATTAGGCATAAAAATTATAACTTCCACGTTTGCTTCGGTAACCACTACTACTACAAACTGCTTTTAAATTATATTCACGGCGTTTTGTACAAATTAGAACTAGCAAGGTCGTTTAGCATTTTCTGGGAAGAATCTGTAAGCCACGAAGATTTAAACAAACCAAGCATAATGGACGAAGACTACTTAAAACTCCTTTATAAATTAGAAAATGAAAAAGTTCTGGATACGACGATATTAATATTTTTAAGCGACCACGGGATGCGGTGGGGTCCAATAATTCGCACAGAACAGGGTAGACAAGAAGAACGTCTTCCCTTGCTTATTTTTCTATTACCTGAACAATTTAAATATACATATAAGAAAGCTTTCCGAAACCTTCACGACAATAGGTATCGACTCACAACTCCCTTTGATGTACACGAAACTCTTTTAAATTTGTTAAATTTACACCATTTAGAAGATTCTTATATAAGTAATAAAGTGAAATTTGAGCACAAAAATTCTGATATATATAAATCAAGTTTATTTCTACCTATATCCAAATACAGAACCTGTGAATCAATAGGCATTGAAAATCATTGGTGTACATGCATCAAAGGAAAGCGAATCACGATTGGAGCCAAAACAAAACAGAAAGCAGCAGAATACTTGGTTAAGAGTATTAATAAATTGATAAATATATATCCTCAATGTCACAGTCTACACTTGAAAAATATTTTACACATTACTCTTACGAAAGAAAGGCAAAATCGAATTCTTACGACTGTTGTGAAATTGTCACCGGGTGACGGTATATTTGATGCCACTTTATACCGTAAACAAGGGAAATGGATAATTTCTGGAACGGTGAGTCGTCTAAACCCTTACCGCAATGAAGCAAATTGTATAAAAGATGAAGCTGTAAAATTATACTGTCATTGTAAATAAATTTAATTTTATTAACGTTCCTTATACCTTTTTTTTTTTATTTACGTGGGGAAATCCTTTATGGATACCTACCCTCCCGGGGGAGAGAGTGGGTTATGTCCGACTCGCATGGACTAAAACCCCACAGGTGTACCGGCCGCCGATTTTGGTTGGGGCGACATGGGATCATGCTGGGCTATCACCATGCCGCCCCATCGGTCAGCCCGGCGAAAGGCCGCCGGGCTCCGTCCTAATAGGGAGGTAGACTGGGTACACAACCAGCCACCTCCCCTCGTCAGCCGGACCTGTGCAAGGAGGAGATGAGCCCCCCGGCCCACCTCCTCAGGTCCGGCTACGGAGGTGGAAGGAGGCGGACAAAGCGCCGCCTCCTTCCACCGACCCTCCTTTGGCGGAGAGGGCCGCTAAGAGGGTCCAGCTCTCGGACCCTCTCCGCCGCCTCCTTCTGCGAGATAACTTCCTCGCAGAAGGAGGCCATGGCCATCCATGCTTCTTCGCTGCCGAGCATGGCCACAACCACGCTCGGCAGCGACAAGTCACCACCTACCGCCGCAGTCGGAGTGCGGCGCTGTTCTCCCCACGCAGCACACTCAGATAGAGTGTGCTGCGCGGTATCTTCCTCAGCGCCGCACTCGTGACATGCGGCGGTGGGCTCCCTGCGAGCGATCTGGTGCAGCTACCAACCAAAACAGCCGCTGGCATAGTGCTGTTGGACGAGGCGGCTAAGCTCTGCGAGCGAATAATCGCAGGCCGCCTCGTCCGGCACTTAACAGGAGTAGGGCCGGACCTGGCGGAAAACCAGTTCGGTTTCCGCCAGGGGCGCTCCACCGTTGATGCGGTGATGTCAGTTAAGATCCAGGCGGAGGCAGCATTTGCCCGGGGCGAGGTGATTTTGGCGGTGTCCCTTGACATCGTCAACGCTTTTAACACCTTGCCCTGGGCCTGTATTGAAGAGGCACTCCGGTATCATGGAGTGCCTCGCTACCTCCGCCGTGTAGTCGGGGCGTACCTCTGCGAGAGGTACGTCACCTTCCCGGGTCAGGGAGGGAGGATAAGTCGGCGAGACGTGGTATCCGGTGTTCCGCAGGGGTCTGTCCTGGGCCCCCTCTTGTGGAACATCGGATACAATTGGGTGTTGCGCGGTGCGCTCCTCCGGGGCGTCAGCATTGTCTGTTATGCTGATGACACTTTGGTGTTATCCCGGGGGAAGACGCACCGCGCGGCCGCGATCCTGGCAACTGCAGGAGTCGCTCAAGTCGTCGGTAGGATCCGGCGTCTGGGACTAGAGGTGGCGCTCAGTAAAACCGAGGCCCTGTTTTTCCACGGGCCTCGGAATGCGCCACCCGCAGGGTCCCGGATCGTCGTGGGAGGCGAGTCCATCGGTGTCGGGTCGAATATGAGGTATCTCGGCCTCCTCCTCGACAGCCGATGGACGTTCAAGGAACACTTCCGGCAGCTGGTCCCCCGTTTAATGGGAGTAGCGGGCGCATTAGCCCGTTTGCTTCCCAACTTGGGGAGGCCCAACTCCGTCTGCCGGAAGTTGTACCTCGGGGTCGTGCGGTCGGTGGCCCTTTACGGGGCCCCCGTATGGGCGTGTGGCCTGACGGCCGTTGGCAGCGCCCTGCTGCGGAAACCGCAGCGCGCGATGGCCGTCAGAGCCATCCGCGGATACCGCACGACCTCCTTCGAGGCGGCCTCCCTTTTGGCCGGATCCCCACCTTGGGACCTGGAAGCGAGAGCCCACGCGTCACTGTACGAACGACGCGTGGAGGCGCTGGAGCAGGGCCGGAGACTCGCACCTCGACAATTCGAGGTGCTCCGGTCCCAGCTCCACCAGGTCCTGGTGATAGAAGAATGGCGACGACGACTTGAGCGACCGAGCTCGGGCGTGGCTATTATAGGAGCCGTTCGACCGGTCATGGTCGAATGGCTCACCAGGCGGCATGGCACCCTGAGCTTCCGGCTGACACAGGTGCTGTCGGGGCACGGTTGCTTCGGCAGTTACCTGTGTCGCATCGGCCGGGAGCCAACGCCAGGGTGCCATCATTGTGGCTGCGCCGAAGACCGGGCGCAGCACACTCTGGAGGAGTGTCCCGCCTGGGACGAGCCACGCCGCGAGCTCGTCGCGGCCATAGGCCCGGATCTCTCGCTCTCGACCGTCATCGTCAAGATGGTCGAGAGCGAGGCCGGGTGGATCTCCGTTGCCTCGTACTGCGAGCGAGTCATGCTCGCGAAGGAGGCGGCGGAGAGGGAGAGGGAGCAGACCACCAGGCTCCCCTCCCGCGGTCGACGAACACGGCGGCGACGGGTCGGCGACGACCTCATGCCACCGTAAAAAGGGCCTGTGGGCGACGGGACGGGCGGGCACGTCCGTCGCCCTGAGCAGCGTCAAACTGCACAGGCCCGCGTGGTGGAGGCGCTTGTGCCGAGCGACTCCCACAGTTCGTCGGGGGGGTTTAACACCCGCCCCCTCCTGAGGGGTCTACCATCTTGACCCCTCAGACCGCAGACGGGGCCCCTGATGAGGGGCCGACACCTGCCGGGGAGCAGAAGTAATGCCATTGGCAGTTCCTGCTCCCCGGCCAAATAGGTGTGAGAGGCACCGTGGGGTTTTTAGTCCGTGGGACTCGGACATAACCCACCCCCCGCTGCCCGACGGGGTGGGTATCCGTTACGGATTTTCCCCACGCAAAAAAAAAAAAAAAAAAAGGGAGCCCCACTCCCTATTGCACCATTCCGGCAGGACCGGGCGGACGGCGTCGACGGTTTCCATACCGCGCGTCCGCCAGGTCTCGCCAACGTTCCTTATACCTCCTTTGTTCTCTCTTATAGCGTTTACTAAACAGTAGTTTCTTAAAAATTATGTTTTATATGAAAAAAATCCTAAACAACTACGAAATATTAAGTATTTCGAAAGACCAGAAATTATATTAAAATATCATAAATATTTTTGCCAATATTTACAACAATAGTTCTTGCGACTCCACAAACATTATTTGCTTCTTTTTATATTGAATTTAAATAAAAATAATAAACTTATAGCAATATGTATATTGTGTAAATTCCCTAGGTGTTCTAATATCCACTCATAATAATTCAAATTTCGTACAGCTGAAGGGTACATAAATTAATAGGCTGCTGCGACATCTAGCGTTAAATTATAGGAAAATGTTTAATAATGGAATGGAATGGAAAATATAATAATAAATATGTACAAATATCTACACCATGGATCATCAAACGGTGGACCACGGCCCGAGTCCACTAATCCGATTTATTCGTCTCAAAATAGAGCCAGTGATATACATGTAGCGACAAACATACCTACATTAAACATGGTATGTGTGTACTACAAGAATTCAGACATGTGCTCAGAAGCGGCACCACGAGATTAACAACGAAACGATGCCTCCCCTCGATAGAGGTCCAGGTATGTCACCTGCATTCGATAGTATAGACAAAGCGGAATGCCTAGCAGCCAGTTTAGAAAAACAATGTTCTCCAAATACAGCGAACACTGACCCAGTCCATATCCGATCGATTGAATCTTCGGTGGAGAATGCAATCCCGTTCCCCCCCTCGGATACTCTTACCCCGGTAACCCGGGATGAGGTCTGTGCTGCTATAAAACTTCTGAAGCCCAGGAAATCTCCTGGTCCTAATGGTACCAAGAATGAAGTTCTCAAACTACTTCCCGATCATCTTATAGCCCTCTTGGTCTGCATCTTCAATGCGGGCATGGCCCAGGGTTATTTTCCAGCCGTCTGGAAAAAGGCTATAGTGATAGGTATTCACAAACCTAGCAAAAAAGCTACTCTTCCCGATAGTTACCGCCCTATTAGTCTTCTCGACACACTCGGTAAACTCTATGAGCGGCTTCTTCTGAACCGTCTCCAGACCACCATGTCCGATTTAGACCTAGCAGCTGAATAGTTCGGCTTTCGAGCTGGACACTCTTGTACACAACAAGTGCACCGCCTCACGGAGCACATCCTGCACAACTTTACTGAACCTAGAATATCATATCGTACCCTCGCGATCTCTTCGATGTAGCTAAAGCTTTCGATAAGGTGTGGCACGCCGGACTCGTTTATAAGCTTTTTCAGTTTCGCACCCCCGATAGATTAGTTCAAATCATTCGCGACTACCTCTCGAACAGAACTTTCCGCTTCAGAGTGGAAGGTGAACTCTCCCGACCACACCCAATACACTCAGGTGTTCCCCAAGGATCTATTCTTGCGCCATCCCTGTTTAACTAGTACATTAGTGACATACCACGATCTCCGGGAGTTGAAGTAGGTTGTTATGCCGATGATACAGTGATAATTGCTTCAGGCAGGCAGAGAGTGCATCTCAGAGCACGCATCCAACGTGCTGTTTGTAATCTCGGCGAATGGTCCAGATCGAGTTCCGCAATACTTTTTGATTCCTCTAATAAACAGAACACATTAAAACCTCTCAGGCTATTCGATACTGACATCCCTTGGGCTACCGAGGTTAAATATCTCGGTGTCACATTAGACAACAAACTTACATTTAAAACTCACATCCAGAGAGTGCGGAACAAGGCTGTTATGGTCTTGAGCCGATTACATATGCTACTATGCTCACAGAGCAAAATGTCACTCAGACATAAGCTCACTCTCTATAAGACGTGTGTCCGCCCTATTTTTACGTATAGTTGCCCCGTGTTTGCACATACATCGAAAGATAATTTTGAAAAGTTGCAGGTTATACAAAATCGCTTCCTACGAAAATGTGTCGGCGCCCCCTACTATGTTCGGAACGACGAACTTCATAAGGATTTGAAGATTACTTCGATTCAAGCGTACATCAAGTCCGTCACAGCTAATTATTTCGACAAGGCTGCAAATCATCCCAATGCCAGTTAGTGGTATCCGCTGCAAGCTACACCCCCAAACCCGCCGCAAAGTATCCTAAAAGACGACCGCGACACATTTTCAGCGATCCCCCGGATGATATAACGGCTGTTATGCATACCGAAGACTCTTTAAATAGAGCGTGCTCGCGCTCACGCCCCCGAAACCACCGATCACGCCGCCGCGGTCGGGCGGTCAACTTCGCTCCCGCACACCCGACGCGTCCTCCCTCGTCAGCAACTTAAACCTAGGTTCGATCCCTTGGACGGGAGGCCTGGAGCATGCTGCTAGCGCGATACAGTAACACCGCATTCACTAGCTCCTTGCACACACGACACTGCACTCCACACACGTGCACAATTCACACGGTACGTACACTGGTTCTGTAAGGGACAATTTTTTGCTTTTTGGCTAGTTAACCTTAGCCAAAAATATCAGGCACTATAGGCATGTGCGCCTTAGTGTGACACATATGAAGGTATGCATATGTGTCTCACTAAAGTGTACATGTATGGTTAGCTCAGCTTAAATGGTTATCTTAGTTCGATTCGCGTTCATCCCAAGACAACTGCCCAAGCCGAGGTTCGGCCACTCTGGCACCCTTGAGCTTGTTGCCTTTCGGCTGAGTGCCCTAAGCGCTCGCCCTAAAAGCCCGGTGAAGCTGTAAAGGCCCGTTAGGCCAACGGCGTTTAGAGAGTTCGAAAAAAAAATCGAGATTGGTAATCCAGCTGCCAAAGCGGTTACTAGTCTGCATAAAAAGAGTCAAATCTTTCATTTATTCATTCCAACCTTCTGAAAGTAGCAAGTGGTACACAACCTACCACTTCCGCTAAATACATTTATTTATTTATCACAGATAATCTAAGAATATAAAATAAAGGTGGTAATTTTTATTTAGCTTGGTATTATTTTATTTTTTTGATATTTTTGTCTTATCGAATATTAATAGTAATAACAAGTAGATTTACAACTGAAGTAATTGCTATCGATAGCGACATCAGGTGATAATTCAGAGCAAAAAGTGTTACATTGCTCATGAATATATTTCGTACTAGTATCTGTTTACGTTAATATTGATTTTGAGTATAAAATACAACCAGAGTTACTCGCTAATAATATAGTTTTTTTATATGTGAAGAAATTTTAAAAATGGATTTAATATCTTTTAAGTATACTGATTACAAATAAAAAATAAAATGTTTCCCTTTTTAATAATACTTTAGATATTTAGTTTTATTTACTTTTTTTTAACTTTCATTTCATATTACTTTAGTAAAGTGAATAAAGTCTTTATTTTATTAGTAATCTGACATTCTAAAAGTTTGGCCGTCAGATATTATCTACTAATCCGATCACACCAGTATTTTATACTTTCAATACGAACCTCAATTAATAGTAATTGGTCATCCCTGATCTACACACACAAATTTTTAGGGTGATCTGTTGAACGGTACTGAAGTTGACATGCTGTCGTGTAATTATAGACAGAGAATTCATTTTTCTCTCTTTTAGCGAGGTGTAGTATAAATATCTTATCCATTGTAAATCAATCACTTTAAATAGCATTTAATTGCTGCCATTTCGTAATGAATTAAAAAAATGTTGATGGGCAATAGTGTACGTGCAAGTGTCACGTCAATCGACGTAAGTATATAATGAGCCTTCGTTATCGATAAAAGAAAATATCTTGGTTAAGCCATAGCACAATCATAAGAGATTTTATAACATCAAAAATTATAAAGGCCAAATTGGAAATTATCGCCAAGCGCTTTGCATATCATGCACACACATTTATATTTTCTCATGCATTTCTCCGGCGCCACAAAGAGTATATCATCTTATTGTACTAAAACTTATAAAATGTAATATTGACAACTATACAGTAAATTGAGGTAACTTTGATTCCTTTGGATGGACTAAGAAAATGTTTCAATCTTTTTCTTAAATATCTATTCCGTTTTGTCAGTGAACATGTAAAACATGTGTATTTTAAGAATATGACCTAAATTTTTGAGGAATTTGGACAACTGATACTGGCAATACTGCATTGCCTACACATAGTAAAATTCCTTGCATAGAGTACACTAGGGATAGCAATTCTTCCTAAACAAAACTGCTATTTAAATCGATTCAAAATGTCGTGTGTGGAATTGGTATAAGAAAATATCAAGGTTCTTGAATATCAATTACGTATACAAACAACGAGCTCCTTAATTTTATTGATTTATTTATTGTATAAAAAATATATATATTCATTGGTAATCCATGTTTCATCGTCTTTAATTTTAATAAGCTTACAAATAGTTTATAATGACATGTAATTTTGCAAAACAAACAAAAATGAAGGTATAATTTAAATTCGTCATTTTTTGGTTAAAGATCATATTTAAAGTTGAACATTTTGTAACTTATAGTTCATAATACAAAACCTAAAAAAAACCTCCACCTCGTTATTTGCAGTAAGACACAACGCAACGTTATAAAACTCAAGCACATGATAGTCAATATTGATAACTCTGTCTTAAAAAAAATGCCTGCATACACTAATATACTATTGTTATAATATTATTTATTTTGTTTAACCTCGTTTATTTGATCATAGAAATAATAATTTGTAAAATAAAAACAATTTAACAAAATAAACTATAAATATCTTTAGAGACAAATAAAAATGATGAACCAATATAATATTATTCCATAATTTTTATTATCCTATGTTATAGCATATTAAATAATGCCTGCTATAATATTATATTAAATTTGTAAATCTTGTCGATAGGTACATAAAATTCTTATTTTCCTTATTTAAAAAAAAATGTGGATTCAGAGGCTTCAAGTAGTAAACTAGAAATAATTCAAAAATTTGTAAAACTACATTTAAAATTGTAACCTGCTGCATATACTTCTGCACCCTGCAAGAAACTAACCTTTTATTTATTAAAGATAGATGAAGAGAATTGAGGTCTTAGAGCCATCTATCGTATTTATGTTTAATTAAGTAAAAATTGTCCCATGTACGCCATACGTCAAACAATTTTTTTTTTTACATATGGCCTCTGCCTATGTAGGCAATTTCGCCAGTGTCAAGTGTGACAAATACACGGTTTAAACTTAATTGCCAAATATTCAGTATACAGTAGAATAATCCAAAATGGCACGACACAAGACAATCACAGAAGTGTAATTTTGAGATATGGGTACCACAGAGATAATATATATTGGTATGTTGCAAGTATAGATACAAATACATAGCATAGTTATATATAACATATAAAAACATAGATGACATTACAGTTTTATATTATTACGATAAATGAAAGCAGTAAATGTTTCAATAAAAGCAGAATAAACATATGTAAGCAATGTATTAATATTAGTAGGACGGGGAATATTAGCAGGAAGGATATCATATAGGGAAGATGATAGTTTGTGACAATTAAAAAATATATGTTCCACTGATCCCTCATCAAGCCCACACTCACATAAAGAATGGTCACGGATATGTATTTTCGCAAGAAAAACTGGAGAGCATACATGGCCCAGACGTAGGCGAATAATAATAGAGATAACCCACTTATGGGCATTTTTGAATTTAAAAAACCATGGCTTCGAGGGAATTATTGGCTGTATGTTCCTATAATGTTTGGCTTTGTGAGGATCAAAGCTATTCCACAGGTCCTGCCATGATTGAGTAAGTTTAGGTTTTGCAAGTGCATGCAACTCTTGTGAAAATGTTTTAGCGTGGATATCATAACCAACACTTGTAGCATTCTTGGCATATATATACATCCGCAGCCTCATTCCCCAGAATTCCACAATGACTAGGAATCCAAGCTAATACTACTTCTAAGCCAAGGTAGTGGCAATTAAATAATAGTTCTCTGGTCTTTAAATTTAAGGGAAAGTTTGACTTAGATCGGATGGGAAATTTAGAGATATCCTGCAAACAACTTCTACAATCAGAAAAAAATATTGTTCTATTTAACCTGTGTGCCTCAACATATGCTACCGCTTCAAAAAGGGCTATTGACTCAGCAGAAAATATAGAAGATAAATAGGGATATTTAAAACTCAAGATAATTTTAAATTTTGGAATCCATACAGCAGCACCGGCCTTATCTGTTAGTTGAGATCCATCGGTAAATATAGTGAGCCAGTTACTCCATTCATTATTAATTATTGTATTAAACAAATGATTTGCACGAGGATTATTTTTTTCTATACCAAAATTAAATATAATATTTGGGGAATAAAACAAGGCATCATACTTTATACTAAAAATGGGATTACGAGGATATCGTAGGATATTATCCATTGATAAAGGAAGTCGTTCAAGGCTTTTTATAAGACATGGAGGATTTTTATGGGACCAATATGTGGATGAATGTATTCTCTGAGAAAGCTTAATTAATTTGGGAATTAGTCGATGGTTAGCTAGGTAGATGGATTTATATAGGAACCGGTCAGAAAGGAATTGTCTACGTATGTATAATGGAGGATCATGGTATTCTACTTGAAGAGCAATTACCGGAGATGATTTCATAGCACCTGTAATTATCCTTAAACATTTGGACTGTAATTTATCTAATTTATTTAAACAAAATTTGCTACATGGTTCCAATATAAATGAGCCATAATCAAAGTAACTTCGAATTATGGCGTTGTATAATAACTTTTGAGTGTAGGAGTGAGCACCCCACCAAACCCCAGAAAGAGCCCGCATAATATTTATATTTTTTTCTACTTTATTTATTATATAATTCAAGTGATGTATACCAGATAGTTTATTATCAAGAACCAAACCCAAAAATTTGACAGAATTACATGTAAGAATGGGAAAGTCATTTATATGTAACTGAAGATTAGGAATTGTTCTTTTTCTTGAGAAAACAACTTGTTTACATTTTTCTGGGGTTATAGATAAGCCGTGATCTTCTAACCAGGCATTTAGATAGAAAAGAGCTGTATTTATTTGAGGACCGACATTGGTAAGATCTTTACCCGTGATATACAAAGCAATGTCATTTGTAAGTTATTTTATGGTTTCATTTTTATTTAAATAATAAAATTGAATCACAATTTTATGGTATCAGAAATCGTCCCTTAGATCAATTGGTTTTTAATATCGAATAAAAATACGTTTTTCCCTAAACATTGCACTTATATTTAATCGATCTCATATCGACATCCCTAGGCACACTACCTTTTATAAATTAATCTGTGATTGTCTATTAAAAGTTTTTATTTGCAAAAATGTTTATTACATGAGATTTATATTGAAACAACATTTATTTCCTAAATAAAATGGCTCTCAGTTATAGAGCTGTCTACAGAAATTATAATTTTATTTATAGTATAACCAAACCCGTGAAATGGAGTGGTAATAAATATGTTCCACTAAGAATTATATCAAGCGGCATTTGTTATCACAACAATTATACTTTTAAACCTTTAATTGAAGCGAAGTATCCGTCTGTATTAGTTACTTCTTCTCGACTATGTACAAGCCAGCAAATTTCTGGGCAACCTCCCGGCGGACCAGAGGAAGAGAAAAAACCAGGGCTTATTCAAAAGTTTAAACAAATGTACAGAGACTATTGGTATGTGTTACTGCCAGTTCATATGGTAACTTCAGCGATGTGGTTTGGCGGATTTTACTATACAGTTCGTAGGTAAATACTTATACTTAAATACAAGATGAAATAATATACCAAATATTAAATTTCATTGTTTTCTTTTAGCGGAGTAGATATTATAAGTATTTTGGAAACAGTAGGAGTGAGCGACAAATTATTGAACCCTTTGAGAGATTCCAGTGCAGGATACCTTGCACTAACTTTTGCCTCATATAAATTAGTAACACCACTACGGTATGCTGTCACTGTTGGTAATGTATTTTCCCTTTTTTTTTTTTAATTAATTGCAATTACAATTATAAATAAAAATAAACTTTATCTTAGCAGGTATTGCATACCTAATTGGAATCCAGTTATAAAGACAGATCAATGCAATTGAAAGAAACTATATCTTCCAGATAGTTTATATCATAATCCACTTCAGCCTGTCTGGTCCGACTCTCTTATTATTTCCATACATTACATCATTCCATGTTATCAAATGAAATCTTTCAATGATTATCAATTGTATACCTATTCATGTCATATTTCATAACAATTTCACATGATTTTATGTAACAATGTTTCCTTAGATGGTAATATGCTAATTCCAGAAGTTGACTGACTTAACTGCAGGTACTGGCAGACATAGAAAAGGTTTCGCGACAGTTTCTCAATTTGAGGATAGTAAATAGTTAAATGGGAAATGACTTGATGACCAGCATGATCTGGTTTCATATTTTTCAACACCCATAGTTCAATCTCATACATAATATCATGTGACCATACTAATATTGAACCATCATCTCTACATATAATGATTCCCTGTATATTATTTAGGTGGAACCACTTTTGCTATTAACAAGCTGACAGTTTTGGGATGGATTAAACCTGTACCTTCTAGAGAACGCATAAAAGAAATGCTTCAAGAAAAGAGAGACAATCTACAGGATCGTTTCCAAGAGAGCAAACAGCATTACCAGACACAAATTAAAGAAAAACGCACGCACATGGTCGATGAAATGAGACGTTATAAAACAGAAATGCGTAATATGAAAAACAAGGTTAAGAAAATGTGAATATATAAATATTAAATTAAAAAGAAATTATACTTTTAGATCCCAATGACTATTCCTTATATAGAAAAAAAAATGTATCATTACCAAGTTTCAAATTACCTAAATATATAAATAGTTAAATAATATTATTTATTTTGATTTATTTATTATTGAATATAAAAAGATGTTTCCTTCATAATTTTTTTATTTATAAAATAGCTAAATATAAAGTAATCACAATTACCACCATCAAAATGTACATATAAAACAGTTTATTATTAAGTACGCAAGAAGACAGCATGTGAATGGAATGTTTCATTGCT
Organism: Antheraea assamensis; assembly: GCA_035772565.1. Lineage (NCBI taxonomy): Eukaryota > Metazoa > Arthropoda > Insecta > Lepidoptera > Saturniidae > Antheraea > Antheraea assamensis. The sequence goes on along the minus strand of JAQQSE010000064.1, from coordinate 5,535,100 downwards.
ATTTTTTTTTTCATGCACAATATATTATGATTCCAATATTTGTTAAAAGTTAAGTTCTTAAATTACTAGTAATAATCTCATAACCATATAATGTATGCACTAAAGCCATGGTATTTTATCATGTTATTGCTTCTATAATTAATACTTGTATGAATCTTAAACTTCTGTATGCTTAATTGGAATTTAGAAATTAATTAATCATTACAACTTAAAAATAAAAGAAAAGTGCTGTACACAACTGCAATAAATATAATGTGATAAAATACCACAAGTTTGAAACACCAGCCACACTGTTGTCTTACAAACTTAATTTTGTTATTCATAAGAAAGACATTTAACACATTCATTTCATTTTTCATCATGTTGTTGTTACCAATATTTGTAACTTGTTTATTATTTATAATTTTTAGGTCTTGAGAAAATTAAAAAATTAATTGTGTGATTTCTTCCATAGAGAAGTGACATAAGTCAAAAATATTCCATTTTGTTATACACACATAAGATATGGAAAGTGGAAGTTTCACAGCTAAGTTATCTTGCCATGCTCATTTATATTATAAAAACGTATATTTGGGATTTATTTTTGTAATTATGCGACTTATTAACAGATTATACAATCTATATACATATGCATCATATTACAAATATGAAGATATATTTAAAATTAGTTAAAAGAATACACGAAAAAGTGTTGATTTGTCATAAATATTTTGTACTTCTTATGAACTTAATCAAAAACGAGTGCACTGTACGACAAATTTGTAATAAAAAACGAGTGCAGTGTACGACAAATTTCACCCTAAGAAAGACAACCAAGACGGCTGCCATGGTTAGCTAAAATTAATAAATGCATTAAGTAATATACTATAAATAGTATATTTTTATATCCAAGAGTCTTTTACACCGTTGTATAGCATTAAGTCAGAACTATATCTTATTTTTTACAATATAATATTTTAGCCTTACAGGACTATAATAGTATTTATCTCAGAGACCGAATAATATTGATATCACAAAACGCCATTAACTATTAGGCAAACTTATTATTGTTATTCAAAACATCACATAAATTTTGCATAAATGTACTTATAATTAAATAACTGCATGCAATGTTATCATTCAAGTTGCCATTAAAATATAACCAATTTATATGTTTTTGTTGAAATAATACAAAGCTTAATCTAATTATATAATAATTAATTAAAATTAACTAGAACCCACTATATTAATCCTACAATCTAGTTTGTGAATAGCATTTAATAACTTGAAATAAATATCTTAACTTAGTCCATAATTTTAAAATACTCATTGAGGCACTTGCAGTTGATTAATATACACTGCATAGAAATGGAACAAAATCAAAAAGGAAAATATTACTAAATTACAATATTGTCTTTTATCTGTAACCTTCCTAAAGGCGAGGTGAGCACAATTTGTTCAACTTAAATAATAATATTAAAGCTACAAAGGTTAGCAGTTACACCTTACTTCTTCAATGTGACATAATTTTAAAATTTATATTTTTCCCTAAAACGCTTCGTAATACGTTTATATTACCCATAATATTTTTATCATTTAATGTGTAATTTTTGAGCATGTAATTTGTAGCAGGTTTCTAATTATAAGACACAATATGTACTATACATTTGGAATGTTATGTGAGAGTTGCTTTCATTTGAATAATGCAATTTCATACATGTCACCATATTAATACAAAATTTCATAACTATTCAACTATTAAACAAGATAAACATGAATGTTATCATTATATAACTATAAAAAGAAACCCAAAAGTAATTAATGGTTTACAATTTTACTAATATATATATATTAAACAAATAGTAAATATTAACCAAAAACCATCACCAAAATAATTTAGATAATGTATGGTAGAATGGTTCATACAATTTTAGTTAATATTAGAACTAGACCAAAGATATAGTGCATATCGTCCATACAATAATAACGGGTATACTATACATCAAGGGTTCCCAAACTTGTACCTAACAGAATGTAACTTTTGGTCACTACACCCTTATACGATATCTATACACAATAAATTATTTTATCAGTCAATGAAAACTCTATATGAGTATTGTAGAGTAGCGTTTGTAATGGCACAATATTGATGGCATATTTAATAAAAAAAAAACAATTTAATGTAAATCATTTTAGTTTAACTATATAAATATGCAATAATTATGATTATTAGCAGCCGTGCAGCCATCTTTATTTTCTAGTATAACATTTATATGGATGCAACTTCAATTGACAATGATTACATTCGAAACAAATAAAGGATCTTATTTATATCACATATTAGAAAGCATAATAAATTACAAACAGTACAATTACTGTGTAGGTTGAACAAGTCTTTCTCAGTATCTATCACTTATCAAATCGGAGCCGAAATTTGGTAATTGCTTTCTCATTTCTTTATCGAAATTTCTAAGTAGCCTTGTACTTCCATTTTATTAATTGCATTACATTTTGCGATTTTCCCAAGATAAAGCAAGACATAGTTTGGGAACCCCTACCACACCAACAGTATATTAGAACTAAACAATTAACCCATATATTGATAGGAAGCAGGGGATAGGTGTGGAGCTGGTGATATTCCAGGACCGGAGGCGGCTCCAATCGTAGCGAGGTGACATGCGCGGCACATCAATTTTCCTAATAACAGAAACAACAACATTAAATTTAAATTATAGTAGTTTCGATTCTTTAAGTACACCTTAGTATACTAAGAGACAATCGTATTCCCCATTTGTACAAATACACTATGGTAAATTAATTTATCCTATGAATAGGATAAATGCAGGGTGGATGAATTGGCGAAAAGTGTCTGGGGTGGTTTGTGACCAAAGAATGCCGTTAAAACTCAAGGGGAAGGTGCATAAAACCACACATCAAAAAAGTCTAAGCAACATGCGTGATATTACAAGTTTTACCATTTATATTAATTAATTTCTAAGTATTTACTCAAACAAAGTGCGTAGGTAAGTAAACTTTTTTGTTATTGATGACATACTGGCTGGTTGTAAAAAAAAATCGATTATGATTTGTTTTTTCATAAAATTCAAATGACTGCGAATTTGTTTGAATTTAAGTGCATTTTAATTGTTACGTTTAGTCTTGATTTTATAATTTTACCAACCATTTAAATAAAGTTAGCGACAAAATTGAATTGTTAGATATTCTTTACGTCATGAAGCGACGTCATTTGATGGCAGATGAAATGCAAAGAGCTGTAGGGATGTTGCAAGCGGGAAGTAATCAATCTCAGGTATCTCGACATTTTGGCATTCATAGAAGTGTTATTTGTCATCTTTGGCAGCGCTACAATAATACAGGAGAACCCGCTGAACAGCATCCAGGCCGAAAAAGGAGTACAACCACTCGGCAAGACCGGTACATACAACTGACTGCAAAACGCCAACCGATGTTAACCGCTCGAGAGATAAGTTTGAGGCTACAAATTTCAAGTGGTGTTGATGTAAGTCCTCAAGCTGTGCGAAATCGACTGCATGAGTACGGCCTACGAGCTCGACGCCCAATCAGGTGCCCACCGATACGTCACGGGAATCGCGCTCGTCGATATGAATGGTGCAGAGAACGCATAACATGGACCCAGGAACAATGGGATAAAATTATGTTCTCCGATGAGTCGCGATTCGGGTTTAAGCCTGATACAAGAAGGGTGCGAGTGTATCGTCGGCCCGGAAATACTGAAAGGCTCAGGTGCGTTCAGGAAGTTCATCCATACAGCGGCTCAACAGTTATGTTATGGGCGGATATTATGAAGAACAGGCGAACTGAGCTCGTTTTTGTAAATGGAAACATGAATGCTGAAAATTACATTGAGGATATTCTCAGACCTTATGTCTATCCATTTGCACAAACCTTTGGCTCCGATTTTAGGTTAATGCATGACAATGCGCGTTCACATACAGCTCGGCGAACCAGTGAATACTTTGCAACGGAGAACATCCGGGTATTGCCCTGGCCTGCACAATCGCCAGATCTCAACCCCATCGAGCACGCATGGGACATGCTCCAGAGACGTGTTTTGAAGGACTTGGACGGAGTGACAACAACCCAACAGCTGAAGGATTTGCTACAATTCCATTGGGAGCGAATACCGCAAGATGACATAAACAGTCTCATTCATTCAATGAATAATCGTATGCCGACAAGTTCTGAATAGCAGAGGAGACCATACTTTGTATTAAATTGTTCTATTCTTTCACAATAAATACATTTTCTTTAGAAATTTCATTTTGTAAAAAAAAGTTTAGTTTCTTATGTATCTTAGTTTCTACAGTATATTCTAATATTGTTCATTTCTGTTATTAAAAGAACTTATAAAGACAACAGCTGTTATTTTTACATCATAGAACCCTAAAGATATTATTTTAAAAATAAAATACAACGATATAATGTGAATAACCATCGTAAAATTTAAATTAGTACATGTTGCTTAGACTTTTTTGATGAGTGTATAATAAACCAGCTGCGTTATACGGATCCGAGTGCTGGGCTGCGAAAAAGACGCATGAGAAAAGATTACAAGTGGCAGAAATGCGAATGTTATGATGGATATATGGTACAAGAATGGATAAGATTAAGAGTGAGTATATCAGAAGTTTGAAAATAGCACCAGTGACAGAGAAGTTGAAGAGTAAAAGGTTAGCATGGTACGGGCATATTACGAGAAGAGGTGAAAGTCATGTAACAAGAAAAGTTTTGAGTTTGAAAGTGGACGGATATAGGAGTAGAGGAATACCGAATAAGGTGTGGATGGATCGTGTGAAAAATGATATGTGTATAAAAAGTGTGAATACTGAGATGACATCTGACATGGTAGAGTGGAAAAGGAAACATGTTGTGCCGACCCTACTTAGGTGGGATAAGGGTAAGATGATGATAATGGTAACAAAATAACATATGAACAAACCCATTACTTGTTACAAAGGCATAGACTGACAAAGGAGAAAAAATGTATCCTTAGCAATGTGTGATAGTGGATTATATACAGTTCTATGTTACAGAGATTATGTTGAATGTTGCTTTTTTCATGTTTATGAGTTAAATTGTGAAATATTAATTATATTCACTTATTGTAAATTTATTTTCAAACCGGATCTCTATATTTCTTTCACCAACCTATTAAAACACCTTTAATGCTTTCAAGTCATATAACCTCGGCAAAGTTACATTTTCAATGAATAGTTAGTGTCCTAACCTTACAAGAATACTCTGTAACCTTACATATTATATTATTAAACAAGTATATTAAACATACGAAAATGTTTGATTACCAGCTTTGTTGCATTTTTTATAACTATTATTACAATAAGTATTACATTTCTTCCAATTGTTGTTGGAATTTCAGGCAACATACCCGCTAGAGGATAACACCGCTTATCAGGCTCGTCTGTCAGTTGCATACCGCAGACACAGCACATGTAACAGTCGACATGGAAATCACGATCCATGGACACCACTCGGACAGTCTCATCTGTACCCTCCACAGGAGTAATACCTATTGTAATAAAAACAATCCTATAATAAAGCAAACTGTTTTGCAAAAAATAAAAACTCATATGTAGATTGAATGAAAAGTAGAAAATTTCAAAAACGTATTGCAATTAATAATAATAAATTTCAATGGACATAATATCTGACTATACGTAACCGTATCCATTATCTAATTTTTAAGTTAATAACATTTATTTTCCGTACTTCCGAACGCTCAAATACATAATTATACATCTAACTTCTTACAAAAACGTACTTTGACCCTTTTATCATCGGGCCACAGATACAAAGCATGTAGTAGAAATAGTTAATTATCATTTTTATTTTGAAATACATAATAATAATAATACCACTTTCAAAGGTAAAAATACTTTGCATTGTTTGAATACTTTATCTAATTTAACATTATGCAGGCAGTGATAAAATATTGGTCACATCATGAAGGATAATGTTTATTTTAGTACAATAAAATCTTTATCAAGAACTTATCAGTGGCATCGATTTTTCTATTTAACTTACATTACGTACATACATATACTATATGCCAAAATATATTATGTTGAAGTTTATGAGTATGTTATCGTATTTTTTATCTGGAACTGGTTAACGCAGTAATACCTTTGTACTGAGGAGTATTTGAGAATGCAATTCCCTAGGGCAACTTATCTAAAAGAATTTTGTCTTGTGTCTCAAAAATGTTTAAACGCTCGATACTTAGGAAGTTAGGACCAGTTAGAGCTAGCTTTTTAGACAAGTCGTATTTATTTATTAAATGTTATATACATTTATTCAGATTGCACATTTATTAATGTAAACTAGAAAACTAGTACCCTTTAATTTTGTAACATAAAGTTTAATGAAAATGTAATACTGTAATGGATAATGTAAATTATTTTTTCTAATATCAAGATTACCTTAATTGTTATAAATTAAAAAGTACACATTAAAATCCATATTTATACAGAAAAGTCGAACAGATTCTAATAATCACTTTTAAACATTGTACACTAGACAAAGAGGGCTAGATGACAGATATTAAAATCTTTCTTTGTATTGACAGTAACTCATTAACAAAACTATAAAACTTCTGAATGATGAAGTGAATTTATGTTTATTTTATTTGATATGTTTAAATATTTCTACACATTTAGAATATTATTAGTTGTCACCAAACACGTACAAGCTTACGACTTTGTCCGATAGCTAAAGTAGGGTTCTTATCAACAGTTAACATATTTAACCAAAGAAGATAAACACGTTTCTGGTTTTATCTACAGGATTACAAAACTAATACAAAAGTCACAAATATAGGAAACAGTGATTCGACAAAGGTCAATAAGATTCATAATAATCATAATTCAAAAATGAGGAATAATTCATAATTGACAAATTAAGTCGCATAATATTAGACATTAAATAAAAATATACAATGGAAGACTATGAGCTATATTGTTTAAAGGTTATGCATGGGGACGAAAAAGGTGTAGTTGACCAAAGAGATGAATTGGGATAGAGAATAATAAAATTGGCGTGAACGGATGTAGACCAAACATTTTGTTTTTTTGTCTTTTCTATTAATACACCTTTCAGAAAATTACATATAAAAACATTTTCATTATGCAAATTCCTTAAATATATCATTCTCTATATACAATGAATTTATACATATATGAATAGATATCATTCCACAATTACATTTACATAACATTAAGCAAAGACATTTGATCCACAACAATGTTTTTTTATTTTTACACTAAAAAATATGCTTTATAAAAATATGATTATAGAATAAAGATAAAATATATAGACATATAAAAATTGGGTAGCAGTAAAAATATATCTAAAATACTAATAATAAATAATAAGATTTTTATGTAGGCCTTTTGCAGGTGTAAAATAAAAAATGTATAGAATAAAACTCACCTTTCCCACAGCTCGCACATTTAGGAGCAAACATGCGATGATAATCATTAACACAATAAATTTTGTTGTCAACATCTACTGTAAATGGTACACCATCCAAACACTCATTGCACACACAGCAACGGAAACAACCTGGATGGTATGATTTACCCATTGCTTGCAAAATCTGTTCAAATAAATAATAAAATAGTATAAATGATTATGAAAATGTAGGGAGTAATATCTTAGATCAAAGTAATATTATTACCAGATTTACTCTCAAAACCATTGTTTATCAAAAAGCCCAAGATAAATGAGTGTTTATATACCCTGATTCTAATAATAAATATGATGTATTCTTATGCTATAAATATTGATTTCCAAATAAAGACACTTTATAGCATTTAAAAATACTTAAACTCACCATTTCCATTATTAAGTGTCCACATATTGCACATTTCTCAGCAGTTTGTTGGAAACCAGAATACTGTGAATCATCAATAGACTAATTAAAAATAAAGTAAAATGTAAGATTTTCTATAAAAAACTATGTGTTTTCTAATTACCAAATAGTCCTCTTCGCAGTAAACTTTTCCATGGACATTGTAAAAAGCTTTGCCACGGAGAGCTCGACCACAAGAACAACAGATGAAACAGTTAGTGTGATAAAGGTTACCCATAGCTTGACATGCCTGCCCAGCGCCTGTTACTCCAGCACCACAAGTGTGACAAATACCTACAAACATAAATAACATTTTATTTCACCATATATTTAATATCTGAAATAATTTACCCTATTCTTAAATATTTAGGTAATAATAAAAAAAGACCTCACAAATAATTGAACAAGCAAGTTCTATAGTAGTAAAATATAAAGATTAGGGGTACAGTTCCAACATGTAAGTAAGTTTTGTTTGAGAAGCATCACCATCACTCCTGTATTTTTAATGTTAAACATCTTTACATGTGTGATAGTTACCATCATACTACTACTTACTACTTAATTTGGAATTAGATGGTCACGCTTTGTGAAATTCTTGTTATCATATTTGTTACTATACTAATTTCATCTCACTTTATAAAAATAAAATTACAAAATAACTTGCCAAAATATTCCCCTTCCTCATCTTGTCTTTCCATTTCTTCTTCCAACTGACGAGTGAGCTCTTCAATTTTACGCTGAGCTTCACTAGGTCCCGGAGGGACGAGGCTGGTGTAATACTATATGGCAAAAGACTTTTGCCTCTCCCTCCTGAACCTCGTGAACCTCCTGACACCTGAGATACAGAGCTAGGAGTGGGACTTGGAGCAGGAGATGGTGCAGGGGAACACAATGAATTTAAGCCTGAAACTAAATTCCGTGAACCTATAGACTCTGATGCCAATGAAGTGTTATCTCTATTTGCTCCCCCTATAGAAGCCACAAATGGCCCTCCTGTCATGCATACATAGTCAGAACCATTACTATCTTCTACTATCTGCATTCTATTGCCAACAGGCTTTGAATTGTATCCACCATTTATTAATGGTTGTCTCTCTTTAACATGATTGTTTCCCATATTTGGTTTAGGGTGAAAAAATTTAGGACTTGTAGCAGCTACTTGAACTTCAGTAGCCACATTAGCTTTAGGTCTTTGAGCACTTGGTGCTATAGATGCATATATTGCAGAAGAAGGAATTGTAACTACCTTATCATCAAAGCTCACAGTGTTGTCATTTTTTAGCAGGGCACTGACATCACTGTACTTAGGAGGTGCAGACTTCATTATAGTATAATCACCACATGGACTTTCTTGACTTTTATTATAAGGTGGTGGAGGAGGCACCTTTTCTATCTTTCCTTTATCACTTAGAGGTTGTCCTATATTTCTATTTAGGCCAGTGTTTGGCACTTGAGGCCCAGGAATAGAACCCTGTTGTATAAATCGTTGTTCAAGATTTGGTTGTACTTTATAGTCATTTTTCTTATCATCAGAACAAAGCATGTTCTCATAAACGATTGGGTTATATTTCGGCTTTGAATTGACTGGCACCTGTGGTTGCGCTTTGCTGTAGCGCGTATCGTAATAGCCGTCAGAAACAGGTGGCGGTGGACCCTGCTGGTACAGCTGATGATAAAAAGGCGGCTGTGGGGATCTTTGTTCTCCGTAATAATCTATATTCTCATACACTGGTATCGAATATTGCGCGTTCGGGTTTCCTGGAATCTCATACAAATCATCAGTCTGATAACTGAGGGACCTCTGCGATAACGAGTCTATGGAGCGTGTGGGACTAGCGGGCACTGTTGTGTTTACATCGCGCTTATTGATTGATGCAATCGTTTCTACTCGTTTGGGTGTAGCGAACTTCGAAGCTGCTATCACGTTCGAGCGTTCGTAAAAACTATAATCTTGCCTATTGTTCTGGGTGTTTTCGAGTACTAAGCTCTCTATCGCACCTACTGGACGACTTTTCCCGACAGTGTTCGAATTTGATGCCGCACCCCCGTGCGCCTGCTCTGTAGCATCTTCAACTTTGTTGGATATTTTCAAATCTTCAAGTCCAAGTATACAACGCTGTTCTTCAGAAATATTTCTTCTTGAAGATTCCATAATATCAAATTTAATGATAAATTGTATTAACACTAACTTAACACAAATGAGATACAATGAATCATCTCTAAAATCCCTAAACTGAAGACTTCAAAACTTGCTTCAAACAAAACATGGACTTAAAAGATGAAGATACTAGAGATGAGTAACCATGGATCAAATTGTATCTATAAATGGAACTATACAGATCCAATAACTACGTGTAGGGGTGTTCGATGTATATTAATGTTAAAAAAACATCGATGTTTGACTTCCAAATACCTAATTTAATTTAACAAATCATTCAATAGCGACATAAAACAGAGATGTATTTCATCTGACATATCGAACATCAGACGATTATTCAACTATGTCACCATAGACTTACCTTTTTACTTGAATTTTATTTCACTACAAAGCAGACGATCAGAGTTGAGAAAATTGTAAACTATTCTTCTTCTTCTTTTTTAAAATGGCAATATGCACGCAATTTCACCAATGTCAAGTGAATAGAACCATAAACGATAGAGATTGTACCCAACAATTTTTTATAGTAAACTATAATTACATTTTTCATTCGGGTTTTAAATTTTAGACTTACAGCCAAAAATGTCGACCCTATTTCGGTGCCCAGTTTACTTTACGAGTATCCCACCCCTAGAGAGGGCGTTGCGTTAACGAAAGAGAACTAGATAATTTATTTGTACATTTGAGGGCATCATTTAGACGATTTCTTGACATGTCTTCGGAAGTGTGATTATATTGTAATCTACAGGCCCTGAAAGTTGCGACATATATTTTACTTATAAATATTTAATCATAGTGACCAACTTTGTACCATCTCAATGGCAGTTTTATCTCACCAAATTAGGTAAAGGTCCATTAAAGTATTGTTTACGAAAGACAAAAACATATATTGAGCATTATTTAATAAAAAAAAACGCGTGCGTCTCGGGAGGCCCACAGAAGGGATAAGTTATGAAAAATTAAAAAGAAATTATAAAATATTAAAGAAGAAAATAATTATTATAAAATATATTTTATTCCTAGTAACAATTCTTGAATATGTACACCTACCACTGCCGTATGCGTGAGAGAAAGGGAAGCCAGATAGATTGGCGTTGTAACGCGTTACGTAACGAAGCGGTTTAGCCTCTCATAAGAAGTTATCATTTCAAAAATGTTAGTACCTTGTCCTAAAACTGATTTACTTTTAATTCTTAATACACGCTTTAATTTTTTTTCTTTTTAACTTTTAGTATGAACTAATGAAATAAGAATTTTTTGCTATATCTCCAAGTTTTTGTTCAATATATTTTAACATCTATGCATCCTTCAATATATCATATTGATAAAAATATCGATGTTTATTTCGCATCAATATCGCTAGTGAGATGTCTGATGTACCATGATTAGACCGGACTCAACATACCTACCAGTATAATAAAAAGTATTAACTTGCGTAGTAAACAGTGAACACAGTACAGTACAGTATACAGAGTTGTGTACATGTGTAAATGAACAGTCAGATATTACAAAATATAATAATAGCACATATAATAATAAGTAATGTAAAAAAATACTAAAAGTTTGTACTAAATTTAATATATAAAAGTTTAAATATTCATAAAACAAGTAATAACAACATAACCGTCTCATTTATAAACACAACATTAGATCAGAAGAAAAGAGCTATTTTAAATTAATTAATTTCGTAGATTTTTAGGTATCATTTTAATTATCGATTGACAGTTCTAAGCTAGAAATATTTAAAGGCGAATCAGTTGATAACTACAGCCAAATTAGAAAAGATATATCACAACTTTCTCCCTCACTGTACTGTTTAATAAAACAGAGGATCTCTAAAAACCTGTTTAAATAATGTTCTACCTTCTTATTTTCAACGTGCCTACAGATATTACCGCCTATTATATGTTTCTTCTTGTGGCGACCTTTTTATAAAAACAATTCAAAAATTAAAGTTACAAATATATGTTAATCTTAAAGTTACAGTTAAAGTAACATATGATACAACAATTAACATAACAAAACACGAATCTACGTGACGTATTTGTATTTATGAATTTTTTACCTACTTTTCTAGAGACTTAAAATGGTTTAATATATTCCTATATAATAGTATTTTAGCGGGAGTGGTAGTTTGATTACCACTTTGCTACTTTCAGAAGGTTGAAAGGTATAAATAAAATATCTGACTCCGTTTGTGCAGACTAGTAATCGCTTTGGCAGCTGGATTACGAATCTCTTTATTGAGCTGAGCAGGTTATATTTAAAGGAAACCAAAACAGAACACGTGCAAGAATTACAGACATAAATATGCAAAGAATACTGAAGTCATAAAACTAAAAACTAAGAATTAACAATAAAATCTGGGTAATAAAATAATGTAAACAATAACTTGGGATTATAACAATTCACCGCATTGTCTGTAGAGCTTGTCGGTCAGATTATAATTGCACCCAGGTAGCATGTGGTCGCCACCTGGGCGGCAAGTCTTAATTAGACGCGTTGTTAAGCTAACTAATTTCAGACTTTGTAGTGCCGCTGGTTTTTCGCCTGCATTGTTGTAGTACACACATACCACGTTTGATGTAGGTATGTGTGTCGCTACAGTATCTAATACAATTTTTCCATAGATGTATAAGATATATGAATAAAAAATCTTAATAATATCAATACTTATTTTTGCTGTTACTAGCGACTTTTGAAGCTCCTATTTTAACTACATTTACTTTTTTCTGGTTCGCAACATTGGCGCTATCTGATAAATAAATTATTGTATTATTATACTGTGCCATTATCTCTGCTAGTTTATTTTTTCTGTGGCCATTATATTGGGGAAGCGAGTTTGGATAAGTGTTATTCCTTATTTGATTACTAGTATATCCTATATAATACCTTTAAAATTACTGGATTTCAGTATTGACATTAACCATGTATGATACCGAGGATGATCAATATGAAGAAGAAGATATTGAAGAAATCTCCACGGAATTGTGGCAAGAAGCATGTTGGATTGTCATCAACGCATATTTCGACGAGAAGGGTTTGGTACGACAACAGTTGGACAGCTTTGACGAATTTATCCAAATGTCTGTGCAACGTATCGTAGAAGATTCGCCACCAATAGAATTACAAGCTGAAGCCCAACACTCGTCTGGTGAAATTGAGATTCCACCGAAATATCTTCTAAAATTTGATCAAATATATCTGTCCAAACCAACACATTGGGAAAAAGATGGTGCACCCTCACCTATGATGCCTAATGAAGCTCGACTACGGAATTTGACTTACTCTGCACCCCTTTATGTAGATATAACTAAAACAATAGTTAAGGACAATGAAGATCCTGTTGAAACCCAACATCAAAAAACCTTTATAGGAAAAATCCCTATAATGCTCCGATCTACATACTGCCTTTTAAACAGTTTGACAGACAGAGATTTGTCTGAATTAAATGAATGTCCACTTGATCCAGGTGGCTATTTTATTATTAATGGTTCAGAAAAAGTACTCATTGCTCAGGAAAAGATGGCAACAAATACTGTATACGTGTTTAGCATGAAAGATGGCAAATTTGCTTATAAGACTGAGATTAGATCTTGTCTTGAACATAGTTCTAGACCAACATCCACACTGTGGGTGAACATGATGGCACGTGGAGGACAAAGTATCAAAAAATCAGCTATAGGACAGAGAATTATTGCTATAGTCCCTTATATTAAACAGGAGATACCCATCATGATTGTGTTTAGAGCTCTTGGTTTTGTAGCTGATAGAGATATATTGGAGCACATTATTTATGACTTTGATGATCCTGAAATGATGGAAATGGTAAAACCATCTTTAGATGAAGCTTTTGTCATACAAGAACAAAATGTTGCTCTTAATTTTATTGGTGCCAGAGGAGCACGTCCAGGTGTAACTAAAGAAAAGCGTATCAAATATGCCAGAGAAATTTTACAGAAAGAAATGTTACCACACGTAGGAGTCTCCGACTTTTGTGAAACTAAAAAAGCATATTTTTTGGGTTATATGGTGCATAGACTCCTTCTTGCAGCTCTGGGTCGTCGTGAGTTAGATGACAGGGATCATTATGGAAACAAGAGGCTAGATTTGGCCGGCCCTCTGTTGGCATTTTTGTTTAGAGGATTGTTTAAAAATTTGTTAAAAGAAGTCAGGATGTATGCTCAAAAGTTCATTGATCGTGGCAAAGATTTTAATCTAGAATTAGCTATCAAAACAAAGATTATTACTGATGGTCTACGATATTCACTTGCTACTGGTAATTGGGGAGATCAAAAGAAAGCTCATCAAGCCAGGGCTGGTGTATCACAAGTGTTGAATCGATTGACGTTTGCATCAACATTATCACATTTACGTAGAGTTAACTCACCAATTGGACGTGATGGCAAGTTAGCAAAGCCTCGTCAGTTACATAATACTCTATGGGGAATGATTTGTCCTGCTGAAACTCCTGAAGGAGCAGCTGTAGGCTTGGTGAAGAATTTAGCATTAATGGCTTACATCTCTGTTGGAAGTCAACCATCTCCAATTTTGGAGTTCTTGGAGGAATGGTCTATGGAAAATTTGGAAGAAATAGCTCCTTCAGCAATAGCTGATGCTACTAAAATATTTGTAAATGGATGTTGGGTTGGAATTCATAGAGATCCAGAACAACTGATGGCAACTTTACGGAAACTAAGACGGCAAATGGATATTATTGTGTCAGAAGTAAGCATGATTCGTGATATAAGAGATAGAGAGATTAGAATTTACACAGATGCTGGGAGGATTTGTCGTCCTTTGCTTATTGTAGAAAATGGAGCACTATTATTGAAGAAAAAGCACATTGACCATCTTAAAGAGCGAGACTATAATAATTATGGATGGCAAAATTTAGTTGCTAGTGGTGTTGTTGAATACATAGATACCTTGGAAGAAGAGACAGTTATGATTGCTATGAGTCCAGATGATTTAGCACAAGTAAAAGAATATGCATATTGTACCACATATACTCATTGTGAGATTCATCCCGCTATGATATTAGGTGTTTGTGCCTCTATTATTCCATTCCCTGATCATAATCAAAGTCCCAGAAACACCTACCAAAGTGCTATGGGTAAACAAGCCATGGGTGTATACATTACCAATTTTCATGTAAGAATGGACACATTGGCTCATGTTTTATATTACCCACACAAACCTTTGGTTACTACAAGATCTATGGAATATTTAAGATTTAGAGAATTGCCAGCTGGTATCAATTCCATTGTAGCCATTTTGTGTTATACTGGGTACAATCAGGAAGACAGTGTTATATTAAATGCCTCTGCTGTGGAAAGAGGATTCTTTAGATCAGTTTTTTACAGATCTTATAAAGATTCAGAATCTAAAAAAATTGGTGATCAAGAAGAACAATTTGAAAAACCCACTAGGCAAACTTGTCAAGGCATGAGAAACGCCTTGTATGATAAACTGGACGATGATGGTATAATTGCCCCTGGTATAAGAGTATCAGGTGATGATGTGGTAATTGGTAAAACAATAACATTACCTGAAAATGATGATGAGTTAGAAGGAACAACAAAACGTTACTCAAAGAGAGATGCTTCCACTTTCCTACGTAACAGTGAAACTGGTATTGTGGATCAAGTTATGTTGACATTAAACAGTGAAGGATATAAATTTTGTAAAATTCGTGTACGATCAGTACGCATTCCCCAAATTGGTGATAAGTTCGCTTCCCGGCATGGTCAAAAGGGTACGTGTGGAATACAGTACAGACAAGAAGATATGCCATTTACCTGCGAAGGCATCACTCCTGATATAATTATTAATCCACACGCTATTCCATCTCGAATGACAATTGGTCACTTGATTGAGTGTATTCAAGGTAAAGTATCATCAAATAAGGGAGAAATTGGTGATGCTACACCTTTTAATGATGCCGTAAATGTGCAAAAAATTTCGTCTTTATTACAAGAATATGGGTATCACCTTCGTGGTAACGAAGTCATGTACAATGGACATACTGGTCGGAAAATTAATGCACAAGTTTTCTTGGGTCCCACTTATTATCAAAGATTAAAACATATGGTAGATGACAAGATCCATTCAAGAGCAAGAGGACCTGTTCAAATTCTGGTCCGGCAACCTATGGAAGGGTAGGGCCAGAGACGGAGGTCTGCGTTTTGGTGAAATGGAGCGTGATTGTCAGATTGCTCACGGGGCCGCACAATTTCTTCGTGAACGACTCTTTGAAGTTTCCGATCCCTATCGCATACATGTTTGCAATTTCTGTGGTTTAATTGCTATAGCCAATTTGCGAAATAACACATTTGAATGCAAAGGTTGCAAAAATAAGACACAAATTTCACAAGTGCGGCTGCCCTATGCAGCTAAATTATTATTCCAAGAATTGATGTCTATGAATATCGCTCCCAGATTGATGGTCGTAAATTAAACTTTAATATAATATAAAAACAAATTTAACTATGTCTTAAAAATAAAAACTCAATGTTAATTATAATTACTCTTTATAATTAAACTAGCGGACCGCTCCGGCTTCGCACGGGTATAAAATATATAGCCTATGTCAGTCACTGAAAAAATGATTAAAATCGATCCAGTAGTTTTTATTTATTCATTACTGCCCGTGGCCCGCATACATTATTTTGATAAATCTCGTAGGGTCCAGCCTGCGTTTGTTGCAATGTAAGCGGAAAAAATTTAATTATTTACGACATACATTAGAAACCTCAAAAATAACAGTATTTCTCCACTATTTAATGGATGTTATTATACATATAAACCTTCCTCTTTAATCACTCTATCTATTAAAAAAACTGCATCAAAATCCGTTGCGTAATTTTAAAGATTTAAGCATACATAGGAATATAGGGACAGAGAAAACGACTTTGTTTTATACTATGTAGTGATTAGCCACAAAATATAACTACTAACAAATGTATTATTTCTACCGATACCAATTCATGGGTTTTCACGTTCATGCAAACAATTTTTTTTTGTTTATTGTATCAATTTAGTATAATGTTGGAAATGTAATTTTTATAAAATAAATCCATATTAAATATTTCATATATTTTATTATTACAAATTGACAACATTAAATGCAACAGAACACAATAGTCACAATAGAAAAGTGTACTATAAATATCTTTGACTTGAATAATTTAATAACATTCTATGAATTGAGTAACAAATTTCCAAAATCACTAGAATACGTGTTTTTATAAATATATGAAAAACAATAATTTTGCAAAAAGCTGTAAAAATAGATTTTTAACAATTATAACAAAATGAATTAGATTCAACACTAGAAGTAATAATTTTATTGCACATTATACAAATCCATAGTACAATAACATATATCAACTGTTCAAAATCTCAGTTTGTTAAAATAAAGATAGCTTAGATCACCTGTAGAAAACTGGTATTTATTAGTTGGGAACACGAATGCGCGTTTTGTAAAGACTCAAATAACCTTTTTAATTTAGTTTGGTGGTACCAATTATACTGGCATGAGGCGAGTATTCATTTTGCCCGAAGTTTGATATAAAAACAACTCATTTTTTTATGTCTATTTATAAAGATAATTTATCTAAAATGAGCTAACCAAAAATGGAGATTTTAAAGTAATATGCTGCATAGTTAACCTAAATGAACTGCGTACAAAAAATATATATTCAGAGTGGATTAATTGCAAAGAGAGCAACGATTTTGTGGTATTCAAAAGGAATGATAATTAATACGCGTAAAATAACAACTAGAATAAAATTAAGTACATCTACAGATACTAAATAAAGAGTATCTAAGTCATGGACTTGTGCACATTAAATGCATCTTGGTGCTCTTCTGAAGTATCTAGTGAATATATTTTCTATAAGTGACCAAATACATAAAATTTACATTTATTATTTTACTACCCTATAGTAATCTAATTTGAATTTCAAAACTGATATTGTATTCGGGAGGCATTGAAAAATAAGTTATTCTTAAATTATCATTTTACTGTACAACTTACAATTATAATGAAGATTGGTTGTAAAAAGTACTAACAATATTCTTCTATAATTAATGCATTCAATAAATAGTCATGATTTAATAAATAAGTAAGTTTATATGACGGTTGAATTTAAGAGTATTTTAAATCAAATTTGAAATGTACAAACATGTTCATATTTATCTATTTATTACCTTAATTTTCTAATTATTGAAAACAAAATAATTCCAGATACCTACTCGTACCAAGCGTAGGAAAGACAAAATAGAGATACGATTATCCATTCTTAAGATACAAAACTCGAGCGAGTTACATATTGTATTTTTTTCTCTATTTTAGGTTTATTATATTTCATTGTTCAGGTGCTGGAAGTGCTCTGCGCTCCTCGGGTTCTTCTTCTTTTGGACGACTCCATTTTATCATAGTTTCTGGTGACCGATAAAGGAACACTAGTTTCGCGAATAGATCTTCTTCGAGAGCGAGTTCGAGGGCTTCACGCACCTAAATAATTGAAAAAATCAAGTTTAATGTTTTAGAAATCAATCAAAAGGCAATATTACAATTACTTATTTCATGGCAGTGATATAGTTACACGTTGCGTGCCAAGCGAATTTTGCCTGAAAAATCGCTAAGGCCGTTCGTTCAATATTTTGACCAAAAATTGTTATATTATCACACAATGTTACATTACAATATAAATACATAAGTAATTCCTTCGTTTTCAGTAGTTATCACATTGTGTAAATGTAAGTAAGTAAGTATTGTAAGTATCACATCACAAGTGTGTAGTACACGAGGGCGAAATATCAAGTTTAATGTGTACAACCAGTGGTACATGTTGCCTAAATATCAAGCTTAACGTTTAACAGCGGTGTTACACGTGATACGGAATGTGTTAAAATGTATGGTAGGTACTTTGGGTGCTCAGGTTTAAATGTATTTTTGTCTTTCATGTGGATGACCTTATTTTTTAGTATTTTTTGTAGCACAGTCCAGATCAGAAAAGTACAATTATGCAGACCCTCTAGTGACAGATTTTTTAACGTGTTTTGTCCTACATTTATTTATGATGATACGACGAGTGTTGTTGTTATTATTTTAAACTTTACAATTTTTAGCGTCTGACCACAATCTGACAATTGTAAACACGCTAAACCTCGGCTAGGCTCCATGTGGGCTGGATCGCAAATACAGCTACTGGTACACACCGATAGATTGTTTGGCGACAGTTTTTATCATAAAGACGATCTTATTGAAAATCCTATCACCATGCCATAGTTTCATTATGATGTCTTCCTTCACTGAAAGCTCCGGCTCATTCGCAAGGCTACGAACCTATGTGAATCGCTGAGGTATTCGAACATGCTAACCACTAAGCAATCATCGTTTGTTTACCCCCAAACTGAGACTCCGGGACAGTCCCACCCAATACGATTGTTTGTAGGTTACAATACAATAAACCTTTTAAAAATCTTGAAGTACAAACATACGGCTTACGACAAAGAACATTCAAGAATATGCTATAAATAGTACTTATTTAGATGAAGACAATGAATAAACTTACCAAATATATATCAAGACACAGTTGTAATACTCTGTCGACGTTCGGTAGGTCATCGAACATGATCTTGGTGTAGATGCCGGAGAAGAAGCCGCGCAGCACTCGAGACGCCAGGAAAACGAACGTTGTATACAACCCTATGATACTGGAAAACAAATAAGATTATACATCTATCGCAGTGGCCAACCCGGCGCGCGCGGGCGCATGTGTGTACACGGTTGATGTGTAATGCGCCCGCTGCAAGAATTCCAAAATGCTAATTAAAAAATATCATTTTTCTAAACTTTTTTAACCATATGAAAATAAATTTAAAGTGAAGTAATCACATTTTCATCTATTTTAGTTGGTTGAGTATTGTAATTTTAGTTTGAGTTTATTTTATTCTCATCCCTACCCACTTAAAAAAATGTTAAAAATGTAAAAAAAATTTTGCTTTGAAAAAGATTGGCCACCGATTTAAAGAAATGATATGATAGACGTTTGCGCTTGTGCGTGTGTCACCCGAAAAACTCCAGACTACAAGACACTTGGTCCTTTTTGTAAAAAAAAGATTATCACGAGTTTCATTTACTTCAAGTTTCATTTACTTCTGATATTAAAGTTTTAACAAACTACGTTTTTTATAAGAACTACTCTTTTAGCTGAAGTGTTTTGTTGTCGTGGAGACGTGGGGCAAGCGGTATGGTGTAGTTCTACATACGAATTTATTAATTAATTTATTGACCCACTAAATATAAAAAAAATAATACAACTTACCCGCTACCAGGATATAAAGTTCAATGTTTCCGGGAATAATTTATCGTTGAAGGTGTACATAACGAGCATGTCGCAGTTGTACAGCGGGATTGAAGTTAATTTGTCCTTTAAACAATTTACATTGATTAATTTCATAAATATGAGACGCTTACCATAGACATTAGTAGGAATAAAAGTGTAATGGCTACGTTGTACAAATGTAATGTAGCTGTTTATATACTTCATGAAACAGCAGTATTGGATCTGAACATAAATATGTATATTAAAAATGATATTATTGCTCCTTTTGTTAGTTTCATAAAAAAGCTTTTGAGGCAATTTTTAAACGTACTCAATTTAACCAATATTTAAACGTACTTAAAAACCAGTAGTAACCTGTGGGCTCTAATCCATTAGGCAAAATTCATCTCTTTTAAATACTGGCCTATTAGAGTTTTCACCAGAAATGGTAAGTTCAGACTATTAAAACAAAGTACATACCCTCTCAAACAGGTTTGTAAAACAATAACATTCGGTTAAGAGAAGATAAGATTAAATTAGATTAGGTTAATAACGAATCGGCCGTTACAAAATAATATTACTAAAAAAAAGAATATTACTGTAAAAGTATTTATTAATTTTTAATATATTAATTTGGTAATAAGCAATAGGCATCCAGGGATGTATGTTTTATTGTCGTAGAAAAATGAGGCAAGCGTTGTGCTGCTTATGTTTTGTCCTCGGTACATAAAATATATTGTTAAGGTTATAAAACGACGTAGACGAAGTCAGAGGTATCAGCTTGTTTAGATATAAAAATAAGTAATTATAACACTACAGTTGTCCCTCCGAAAGGACTGCAACCCATTTGGTCACGTGTATTAGGGTTGTCTTGTTAATCCGCCTACGCCTAATAAATATCCTACGCCGTTATTTAGGAAGATGTACCGCATACATTAATTATGCCTATCTCAGTTATTATTGAAAATCTTTTTATTTCCATGAAAAATAATACCTATTTCAAATTGAAATAATATAATTCGACTCACACGCTCTGGACAAGCCTCTCGAACTCTCCAATACATGACGCTTCCTTCCCTTTCCAAACGTAGCTGTACGTTCCGATATAAACGTGCGTCTTCGTCTGTATAATCAAATTATAATACATCTATTTTAAAACAAATCAATTGTCCGAATGTATGTATGCGCGTCACTTCAGAACGGTTGCATCTACATGGTTAATTTTTTTTTGGTGTTTGTAAATTTCAGGTCAGGGTTTGTCTAAAAGAAAATGTGTAAAAAAACGTTAAGAAAACTAAAAATTTCGGATTAAATATCTCCATATGAAATAATGAGTGAATGTGTTAGAAGACAGTAGGTAGATTTTTGAAAATATTAACAGAATCCATAGACTGACATTCAGTTATGCATTTGCCATTTTATTTAATTACAGGGTCGTACTGTAAAGGGAAGGTTTGGTTTTTCTCTTTTTCTTTTTGGCTGGATCTTGGAATGTCATATAGTGGATTCCATATTTTATTCCTAATCTTGTGTTATGGGGCTCTTTATTTTGTAATATTGGTGGCGTTTTACGTAATATACACACATCTAAAAAGTCTAATGCGTGATATTACAAATTTTACCATTTATATTAATTAATTTCTAAGTATTTACTCAAACAAAGTGCGTAGGTAAGTAAACTTTTTGTTATTGATGACATACTGGCTGGTTGTAAAAAAAAAATTCGATTATGTTTTGTTTTTTCATAAAATTCAAATGACTGCGAATTTGTTTGAATTTAAGTGCATTTTAATTGTTACGTTTAGTCTTGATTTTATAATTTTACCAACCATTTAAATAAAGTTAGCGACAAAATTGAATTGTTAGATATTCTTTACGTCATGAAGCGACGTCATTTGATGGCAGATGAAATGCAAAGAGCTGTAGCGATGTTGTAAGCGGGAAGTACTCAATCTCAGGTATCTCGACATTTTGGCATTCATAGAAGTGTTATTTGTCGTCTTTGGCAGCGCTACAATAATACAGGAGAACCCGCTGAACAGCATCCAGGCCGTAAAAGGAGTACAACCACTCGGCAAGACCGGTACATACAACTGACTGCAAGACGCCAGCCGATGTTAACCGCTCGAGAGATAAGTTTGAGGCTACAAATTTCAAGTGGTGTTGATGTAAGTCCTCAAACTGTGCGAAATCGACTGCATGAGTACGGCCTACGAGCTCGACGCCCAATCAAGTGCCCACCGATACGTCACGGGAATCGCGCTCGTCGATATGAATGGTGTAGAGAACGCATAACATGGACCCAGGAACAATGAGATAAAATTATGTTTTCCGATGTGTCGCGATTCGGGTTTAAGCCTGATACAAGAAGGGTGCGAGTGTATCGTCGGCCCGGAAATACTGAAAGGCTCAGGTGCGTTCAGGAAGTTCATCCATACAGCAGCTCAACAGTTATGTTATGGGCGGGTATTATGAAGAACAGGCGAACTGAGCTCGTTTTTGTAAATGGAAACATGAATGCTGAAAATTACATTGAGGATATTCTCAGACCTTATGTCTTTACATTTGCACAAATCTTTGGCTCCGACTTTAGGTTAATGCATGACAATGCGCGTTCACATACAGCTCGGCGAACCAGTGAATACTTTGCAACGGAGAACATCCGACTATTGCCCTGGCCTGCACAATCGCCAGATCTCAACCCCATCGAGCACGCATGGGACATGCTCCAGAGACGTGTTTTGAAGGACTTGGACGTGGTTGGAGTGACAACAACCCAACAGCTGAAGGATTTGCTATAATTCCATTGGGAGCGAATACCGCAAGATGACATAAACAGTCTCATTAATTCAATGAATAATCGTTGCCGACAAGTTCTGAATAGCAGAGGAGATCATACCTTGTATTAAATTGTTCTATTATTTCACAATAAATACATTTTCTTTAGAAATTTCATTAAAAAAAAAAAGATTAGTTTCATATGTATCTTAGTTTCTACAGTATATTCTAATATTATTCATTTCTGTTATTAAAAGAACTTATAAAGACAACAGCTGTTATTTTTACATCATAAAACCATAAAGATATTATTTTAAAAATTAAATACAACGTTATAATGTGAAGAACCATCCTAAAATTTAAATTAGTACATGTTGCTTAGACTTTTTTGATGAGTGTAGTTTGGTTATTGTGCACAACTGAAGTGGATAGGAAATAAAGCCACGGAGCATGAATTCTGTTTTGCCATAAAAACTCCCTGAAAAGTTCTAACAAGACGGCCACCATCTTGTTAGTTCATTGAAATGATCGCAAGAAACTTGGTAATATCGTTACCTACTCGACAACGTCAGTGATAATGTAGTAGAAGATAGGTTGCCAAAAAAAAATTACATAAAATAAGAACTGAATGTCAATCTGTCAATATTTTTGAAAATATCCCTAATGTCTTGTCTCACTCATTCACTCTCTCTTTTATATGGAGGGTATTTTTAACACAATTTTTTTACTTTACCATACGATTTTTCAAACCTTTTCAGTCAGTTACTAACACAACAAAAAGGGAATTAATCAAATAGATGCAGCCATTCTGATGTGATATGCTTAAATACAAATTATTTTAATTTATACATGTTAAATAGTAATGGTGTATGTATAAATGATTGTGAATGTAAATTGTAATGGTTTAGATTACCGTCAGACTCGACGGGTGGCATCAGTTGATACGCCGGTTTTGTAGTGCCTTTATTAAATACTTTCACGAACTTCGGGAATAGCAACTTCACGTTCAACCTGTGCAATAATATCATACACTATAATTATATTATTACATTTTTTGTAATGTTTTTACTAGTGGCTGCACAATGATCGAAATTCGAGTATAATTTATCACTTTTTTAACTTTTAATAGTATTGAGGTGTTTTGCTAAAGAGTGTACAAATATTTTACGTTAGTAGGACCGGTCTATATTTTGTTTAGAAGCTATTGGCGAGTTTAATGTTATCAATAAAAACAATTTAGATTTTTTTTTAGTCTATTCACCACACTTATATGCTCTTTACATCTATAATCAGAGTATTTGTACAATATTGAAAACATCGTTTGCTATTTTGAAAAACAAAATTGAAAAGCAATACGGATATTATATACATATTAAAACGAGATGAAGTAATTTTATATCACTTACTACATTTATCACGCGATTTCGCTCGCACTTATGTAGTAAAGTATATTTTTCTATCCCTGAAAAGCAGTACTTTTATTCTGGATGAAAGAACTGCACACCCTTATCTGTACACCTGAGAACGTAATGCAAAATTTCATCAAGTAATTAAGGCGTGAAAGCGTAACAAACAAACAATTCTTCAATATTTGTACAATACTCAACACATTTTTAACTATTTAGAAAACAAATTAGAAAAGAAATACATATAAAGAAAAACAGATAATAATGGTTCGCATGATGGTAGCGCTATTTCAAAACCCGTATGACTAGCTTTCAACCTAAAATTGTAAATCTGTCGCTAAACACCTATCGGCATATTCCGGTAGTTGCACTTAAGAGCCATCTTAAACCACATCGTCATTTAACATCAAGTGAGGTAATGTTCAAATGCTAAAACCTATAAAGTATTTAAATTATACACGTGAAGAAAAAACCTTGTATATCTTTATCATGGTCGAATATAGAATAGAGGACGACTATTAGTAAAATCAATTAGAGCACTGTTAA
Source organism: Antheraea assamensis (assembly GCA_035772565.1). NCBI lineage: Eukaryota > Metazoa > Arthropoda > Insecta > Lepidoptera > Saturniidae > Antheraea > Antheraea assamensis. Next base: position 5,509,987 of record JAQQSE010000064.1, on the reverse strand, counting down.
TAGGTCTATAACACCTCGGCTGATTTTGTAAAACCCAGATCTCACAATGCCAAATTATGTTTTTAATTTCACGACATAGTACATTGTATATTTCATGATGAAATAAAAACAAGATCATACAAAAGTAAAAATAATTTAAAAATACATTTTACACAAAAATTATACTTTTACAATACATCATTTGTTAGTATTTCAAAGTTTTGTAATAAATCAGATGTTTTTTAAGCTTATGCAACCTACAGTCTTTTGATCTGTGTCTCATGAGGTTGACATACGTTTGTATAGAACTTAAACTTTTATGGTTTTGGACAGTCTAGAGGTTAACCCATAAGTAAAATCAAATTTTTATGTAAAATGTATTTTTAATTGTATTTTTTTTGTCACTAAACCATGAAATTAACAATGTAGAATGTCGTGAAATAAAAATAAAATTAAAAGCATAATCTGTCATTATGAGATCTGGGTCCTAAAAATCAGCCGAGGGGTTTTAAATATTAAAAGGTATACGAACCATGTGTCCGGTGTGTCGGTAGCAAGCAGTAGGTCGAGCAGCGCGTCGCGATCGGGGTTTGGTTTATCCGCGAGGAACGCCGGCAGCGACACCTCGCGGCTGTCCTCCAGCGTCGGCGGGTTGGGCACCGCGTTCGTCGGGTGCGTTATCACGTACGTGAACTTCACTTGCAGGGATGCATCTGATCACAACAGATCACACACATACAAGCCTCTCATTTCGACTTCGTTCACATCCATACGATCATCAACGGAAACTACGAGTCACATCCGAGTAAAAAGTGGGTGGCTTTTTACTTTTTCTATAAATGTAATAATAGCAAGCCTTCACACGACATTATATTCAAAAAACTAGTGTCGTAAGCACTAAATCAAATTTTGTAAATGTTTAAACGGGTGCAGTTTATAAGGTATATTTTTTATTCACTCAATAATAATGGCCGTGGAAGTACCAACACAAAATAATCCCAAAAAAATAGCCCTTCTCGAACCCTGTCGAATCGTTCGAATAATGACGTCAGTGTTCCAGAATGTTTTACCCTCTTTTATTGAAATGTGAGCGCGTCACGGTGTATCTTAGCGGAGTTCTATACTAGACATCGAACCGAACACGACGAGAAAGATATTAAAGAAAAACTATAGCACTATAAGATGTAGATAATGTAATTGTGTTATATTGCATTTATTGTATTTTTATATGTACGAATAAAAAATAAGTTAATTCTAAGGACAACGACCGTTCGATGAATCTTTTGCATTTAACAAACATTTTACATTTAATGTAAGAATATAAATACATATACACTGTTCTAATGGTATTTAACTAAATCACAGTAGATTTAAAATTTAATACTAACTTGATTTAGCCTCCATGACGAGCCTGTCTAGTTCGGGCGGTGAGATGTCCCACGTCATAGTCGAATTCGGATTGATTGTTATAACAGCAACATCGTTGTACATGTAATTCGACAAGAACGTCTGCGCCGTTCGGTCGCTCCCGTAAATATTACTCAGCCGGGTGTAATCCTGTTCCGTGAAACTGTTAACGACAAAAGAAAGTTATATCATTGTTTATACATAATATTGTTTACCGTACAAAAAAAAACTTTAAGGGGCCGTTCATAAAATGTTTGCAATATTATTCAATAAGCTGTTAAAGTCAGGTTTCCTTAGACCTCCCGATCCTTTTTGTCACAGTAAGCTACACTCCCCACTCTTGCATTTTATGAACGGCCCGCTAAATAATTTTTGACGACTTCCGTAGATACAAAGAAATGATCGGTAAGAGTGACGATATGTGAAGGAGTCTATGCTTTTCTTATGTTTGATAACACGTGGGGTGTCTATACTTCGCCTATATTTATTTACATGCGAGGTGGTTTTTACTCCTATTGGAGGCTCCATTTTGCGATTCTGTCAGCAATATTTACTTTTCTAATATACATGTTTATTAAACTCGTAAACAATTGTGAGATTTTGTAAAAACTGTGCCACTAATTAAGTTAGGAGATGGGGCGGGGATTAAGACTTTTCCTTACTTTACCTGCTCAAGGAGGAGGGATGCGACTAAAATTAACGTAATAATTAAACAGCTCCTAAGTGACTATTTCACCTAGTGTATCATAACAAAGTTAAATACTTCGAGCCGATAGGCAGAGATAGTGTTTTACTTACATGTCAATGTTGTGCGATTGCGCTGACATTTGATAAACTGGTAAAAATGGACCGATACGTATTTTCACAGTGACGTCAGTCGGTGGATTAGGTTGCCCAACCTGTAACATAGTTCGTTTTAATTTCATTCCATTTTTTAAAATGTCAGTTAAGCAACATATAAGAGATAAAAAATGTATTGTCTTTGACTTACAGAGTTCCCGAAGGCGAAGAACACGAGAGGAAACCAGATAATGGCGATGACAAAGGCGAGCACTCCGCCTCCCAACATGTACTTCGATGTGCTCGACTTCTTTGCTCCGCGGGGTTGAGGAAACTCGTCCTCTACATAACGCGAACACTAAAAATAAAAACAATAACTGAACAGAAGTGTATTAATCAACTATGTACATACATATAAATATACAGGTCTGTCTTTTTACGCGTATCACACAAAATCTACTGGATAAATTTCGATCAATTTAATTTCACCTTTTTAAAACATATAGCTATTATAGCTCTTATAAAAAAAAATCACAATAGCTTCTTTTAATATATAAATATTAACTCTTTAAAGACTAGGATTTTTGTAAGTATGACGCGATGCGTATTTTTTTGCGGTGGAGAAGTGGGACAAGCAGCAAGGTGGGTGCATGCACAGGACAATTCAGATGAAGTCGCGTGTATCAGCAAGTTCTATATAAAAAGGAAGATCAAGCGAATGTACTAAACACTTGCGATGAAAATTAGACATAATATTTTATAGACGAAAATTCTTTAAAAAGATATTTAAATAATTAAACGAAATTAATTCAAAGAAAATGTTATGTATGTATTAAAAAACAATTCGAATACCTTAAGTAAGAAGACGCTTGCAAATATATCTTCCATTTTGAGCCAATCCATAAGCGTCATCGATGTATCCGTCCAAATCCAGTCCATTAACGTTCGGAGTTCAAAGACAAACGGCACCGCCATGAACCTATACAAAATATATCAATTAATATATGCCGTAAAAATTTATTTACTAATAATAATAATAATAATAATAAATATTTATTCCAGACAAGAGTCCATCTGGTTAGTATACAAACAACTTAAAAAACTAGTGTTAGTACTTACATCTATTAAGAATAGCAACTAATTTTAATATTTTTAACGTAGACACATTATCCACCACTAAGGTAAAACATTCATTCAAAATTAATTAATAAAATAAAATAAATTATGAATACTATTTCTACATCACACGAGTACTAGTTTAGCAAAGATATCGAGCTAAGGATATGGATTAAATACTTAAGAAACCCTTAGTTACCTATTTAATTGCGAAAAATCCTTTCTTAAACGATGCCTGTAACATCAAGTTAACGCCTACCTCAAATTTCCCATTTCCCTTGTCAGGGGCCTTTCATAAAATACATATCCACGTATTGGGGAAGGGGGTGTCGCTAACTTTGACAAGGAGGATAAAGGGGAAAGGAAATGTGAAGTTCGCAGCTCATTAATATCATTTCGTAAATTGTTCTCTCATTTTATGTCATTGTTACCATAGAAAATCATTCGTTTCATATTTGTAATTATCTATAATTTTGTATGTATACATTTGTACATGTATGGGAGGGGGGGGGGGGATCTATAATTATTGACGCAATATTGCGTAACGAAGGGCAGGAGGTATTTAAGAGGGTAACATTTTGCAGTGACGTATTGTATGATCGGCCCCTTAGTACAATGAACCAGGCGATAATGTGTCAGTAAAAAAAATGTATAAATAAAAAATGTACACATACCCCCTGAAGCATATCATATTGAGGAAATGATAAGACTTGCACAGGAAGTTACCGATGATCCGTCGCGGATATCCACAGCGTATCTGATACGCTGACAGTAGCAGATAAATGCATTTCATCATGTACCACATCGGCGGAGGAAGTAGATCGTTGAATGTTCTGTTTACATTAAAGAAATATACTTTATCTTTTAATTTATGTTTATATCATTAAAATAGAACGAAACATCAAAAAGGAGGTTTTCAATTCTGTTGAATGTTTTTATTGTTTTTTTTAACGCAGAACCTCATCAGTTATGAGCGGAAATGTATTTTTTATTTTAAAGGACATATTTTCCCCTTTTAATTTCGTCAAGTCAATCTTATTGGACCTTAGATTTATGAAATACACCAGGTAATTTATCCAATTCGAATAGAAAATGTAGTGATTGAGATATTAGTAAGTATGTTTAAGGACGTTCTGGTGCATTTTTTAGGGTAGAAGTAGGATGGATTTTGTTTAAATAAAATATTTTAAGATGCTGAATATAATAGTTTTTTTACTCTCGAATCATAATGACTAAATGACATAGAAATTAACGTCCACAGATTTATTGCTTGTTACGTTGTACGAAATTGTGCACTTCGGATTGCGTTTAATTAGTACCATTTGATGGAAAATTTGACAGAAATCGGTCACTTTACAGCTTTCAAGTAGTAATAATCTGAGTATCTCAGATAAATTATTTAGATAATTAGGGAATGAAGATCATAATTTTAATTACCCATACTGTAATCATCCCCGCCTGGATAAAACTAAATGTAATAAGATACGAAGAGCAATTGAATGACGAGAGAACTATCCCTCATTTTTTTATTAATTTTAACAGTAAACAGCAAAAAGGGAACAATCTAATATTTGTTTAATCATAGTGTATACCGTGTTAGACACGATAAAACATCAGCAGTTGAAAACATAAGAGAAAAGGTTTAAATTATTATTTTTCCTTATGTAAGATAACTGCACTTGTCTTTATTTCATTTGAATAGAAATATTCATACAGACTAGTATAAATATAATAGTATTTTTTTACATATATTGTTTATTATCCGAGCGCCCGATGTAACATCCAAATTTAAATTTAGATGGATTGAAAAAACATAGCTTTTAGAACGGTTTAGAATCATCTGTAAGTTTAAAGAATTTATTCAAGTAGATCGAATAAAAAAAACAAATCTGAGATAATGTTATTATTTTGATTGTAATGCCATAGACAATCATTTTACTCACCTCTCTGTAATAAACGGCAGTACAAAGAACATCCAAATATGCACGCCTATAATAAGCGCGTACTGGAAGAGTATCTTGCCGAGCATAAACTTGCGTAGGTACAGCGCACGATCGATAATGATTAGACCGAATTGCAATATCAACATTATGAGGAATGGTATCGGAACTTTATTTTCTTCGATATATGCTTGAACTCCGCCATCGCCTTGGTGTGTCTGTTAAACGGTTTCATATTTTACATACAACCTTATCGATAGTCCAGCTCCTTAACATTTTTAGGAAGCTCGCTCGAGTTGATATAGATTTAACCTATTCCTCGGGAATAGTATTGTTTATTTAATGAAATCATGTCTTTTTCTGTAGCACCCTATAGAACGTGTTTGCAAAATTTAATGAAGATCGGTTCAGTAGTTAACGACTTGAAAGCATAACAAACAAACAACAAACTAATTTTCACATTTACAATATTAAATAAGGATATGTTATGATTTCTAAAAATATTATTTATAATTATTATAGTCTATCAACAGCGGAATTGTATAAGTATACTTCTTGGTTCAATAATATTTTTTATGTATTTTTTGATATCATAAAAAAGTATTACCAAATCTTATCATGTATCAATTGTGAAACGATATATACATCTCATACACAAAACTTCATAAAAATCTAAATATAATAATTTTCTTATTGAAATCCAGATATACGTTAAAAAATGAATATTATATTGTCGAACATTGAAGTCCATATTCAATGTTAATCAAAATGAGTAAACAATACATGTATAGATAAAGTATATCCTGAGTAGAACTAATAAGTACTAAAGATTCATAGGTCATTTACCCCAAAAGCGGCGAATCCGAATATGACAACGAGGAAGTTGAAGAAATCGCAGAGGAACATGTACGCGTAAACGTCAGCAGTGACGCGCGCCCCCGGCGCCAGCATGCGCTTGAAGAAACGGTGTGTCGGACGCAAGTATCGTTTTGCGCTACACACGCCCAAAATACACATTTTTAAACTGCATTAACCCCTTGGCTGATTTTTTAAGACTCAAATCTCAAAATAGCGGATATCGTTTTTAATTGCACGACATCGTAGATTGTAAAGTTCATGGTTTAGTAAAAACAAGTTCGTGCAAATGAAAAAATAATTTAAAAGTACGTTTTACATAAAATTTATAATATTACAATACATCATGTGTTGGTTTTCAAAGTTTTGTAATAAATTAGGTGTTTTATTAAGCTTATGATGCCAACAGTCTGTTGACCTGTGCCGAATGTTTTTTTTTTTCATACTGATTCTACTGTTGGCTTGTTAAGGCCGCTACAGTTTCACCGGACTACTAAGGAGAACGCTTAAGGCACTCACCCGATTTATTTAGACGTGCCGAATGACGTCTATATTCGTTTGTATGGAACTTAAACCTTTATGGTTTTGGACAGTCCAGGGGTTAACGAAAAGTAACGCGAACCCTTAAGACTTTCAAAAAGAATTGTTTAGACATTTCTTGGACGTATGTCTGCTAATTGGACAAAAACCCTGCATTAACGCTATCAAACTAGACAATGAGTTTAAACATTTTGAAACGATGGTGTGTGATAATGATATAGACGCAGCCTAGATCCTCTATATACCCCCTTTAAATTAATAATAACTGATGATCTAGTGGTCAAAATTCATTAGTAATTCATAAATTTTACAGATTTCAATTTATGGAAGAAAACGCCCATTTTATTTTATTGTTTATTCGTAACACTGGGCTCGTCAAACTCTATTAAACAAAAAAAAAAGAAATCGGTTGAGAAACATAGGAAGAAGATGTCCTTAATTGTTTTGTCTCTGCCTATCTATATGTAGAAAATACATTATAGAAAATGGTTACATAGTATTATACAGTAACTCAGGCAGGAAAGCAATGATGATAATAGCTTACAGTAACAATAATATAAATAGCATGTACTCATGTACAACATGTACTCGTATACCAAACGGCACGAAACAAGTTTTTCAATCAAAACATGTAAAAAGAAGTACAAAAAGGTTAATTTTAAGCGTATTTATTATTGCCGTAGTTGGTTTATCACTTTTAATTATTATTTTAGCAAAGATTTAAAAGTCCAATTACAATCAAAATTTTCCTAATTATTAATTTCTGAATGATTGAATGTATTAAATAAAGAATTTACATTAATTGTTTACACGTATAGAATAGAAAAAGGTACTTACGATAGAAACATAACTTTGGGGTAATGCTTGTACGTGTCCTCGAGTGTCGTAGTAACAGCTATTATTGGCTCCTGATCGTCGTTAACCCTGAAAATAAATAAATATAATATACTGGCCTTTTCATTAACAATTCACTTTGTGGTTTAGAAACAAATATAAAAAAAGATTGATTATATATCGAGTGTTCAGTCAAAATTTTTCTTCAAATCGTGCAATTACTGCCAGAAGATTGATTATTGCCCATATCATTTAAGTTTACTATATTCAAATTTATTAATATTCAAAAGTTTTTTAACAGGTTCTAGCTTATGGCATTTTTACAATTTATTTAACATTAACAGAAAATCTTTTATCCATCGCCACAACGGCGGTTGAGAGTTAATATTTTTTATTCTTAAGTTTACAGGTAAAGAGAAAACAAAGGGAAGATTCGCCTGAGACATTAACGAAAACTGGTATTTCTATAAAAAAAACTTTAGAATGTTACCAAACAATACGTATGTATTAAAATATCAAAAAAGTTACAAATTAAAATGGTACTCTATGTACGTTCATCCATAGCGTATTACTTTGCAAATTAATATCAAGTTTAATCTGAGATGTAGCTATAAGCTATAAATATACAAGAAAAATTTTGTTTGTTAAAATAATTAGTAGAAAAGCGTACTTGTAGTGATCGTCGTCTAAACGTTTCGAAGGACCTGCTTCGTCATCGTCAGCGTCTTGCTCTTGTTGTATACGTATTTCGTTTCTAGCCGGTTCTTCTGTCTCTTCATCTTCTTGCCTACGTAATTAAATATTACTTTGTATTATTGTATAATACTGTTCTAGCGCGCGATGGGATTGTCTTATTCGACTATACTTCAGAAACAATGAGCCTTCTCTATTGTTAATTTATTTTTATGTGAACTAAACGGAGCACTCTACAATATAGACTTTTCAGGTCAGTTCTGATGTTGCTTTACTTTTCCGAAGAACATAATCAGGAGATCGCTCTAATTATGCGTTAATTTTTCCAAGTGATGAATTTTAGTGTTCATATATATTATACTAGCTTTTGTCCGAAGCTTCGTTCGCATTAATATGGACTTGGTATATCCTTCAGGAATAGTACTTTTTTCTGGATGAAAAACACTATGTCCTTTTCTATATTCCTGATAATATGTATGCAAATTTTCATGATAATCTGTTGAGTAGTTAAGGAGTGAAAGCGTAATTAAGAAACTCACTTTTTTATTTATAATGTTAATTTAAAAATTGTATGCTTTTAGACACACGGTTTAAAGCTGTATAATTTTTATTGTTAGTTACTGTTAAAGTTTTAAATAATATCAATCAAACCGTCCATTAATTAATAAAACTAAAATAATAACCCTGTTGATTATGGAGAATATAGATTTCTTTAATCGAAAGAAATTACAGAATTGGTTCAGTAGTTTCAGAGATTATGAGTACCTTCATTAAACATTCAATAACTTATATGAAAAAGAAAATCTAATCTAATATATAAAATAAAATAATCTAATAAATCTATATAAGGTACGTATTTTAAATTATATACGATATATTATATTATACGAATTATATAAACGAACTGTTAAACTGTTAATCAAGTTACAAAATTATACAATTTACAAAAATATATACTGTCTACTTAATCTAAGTTGTTCTGACCTTTAGGTACTATCCAACATACAACGTCATGCCACAAAGGTAAATATTAGAGTTTACCTAGTTTGAGTTCATACTATACCTATACGATACTAACAATTATAGTATTCATTTTATTTACAACAGGTACTGTTCTACGTACAAGGGTACTACAAAGATATTTAAGTTTTAGACTAAGGTCGGAAGATCTACCGAATGTTCAAACCGTCGACATCTTGTGGGGATAGGTGCGTGCGACTTGCTTGCCGACTAGTGGCGGAGTGTGGTATTGTGCCGTAAAGAGCGGGGGGTGCTGTCGGAGGAGACACAGCCTGAGGTGGTAGCGGTCCCCAGGGGGGAGCACGCACGCGTCGCAGCCGGTTTCTTGGCCAGTGACGACTGTCTGAGCCCCAAATAACCCTTAAACTTCTGTTCTCTAATCTTACATTTTATAAGTCCATCTTACACATTCCACGTTTTAGACACCTTATAGACCTTGTTTGTGACCTGCGCAAGATTCGACTGTTGATGCACTATCGCCATACTTATTATACCGCAAAATAGCCGTCTCTAGTTCGAATATTGTGGATTAGCAACATGAACTAGCAAATAATGCATTTCAACACGCTTCTCAAGTGTAGCAAATTATAATGATTGGCCTGAGGGCTGTGCTATTTCTTACATCGGTTGTATATGACCATGGGTTGAAGTTATCATTTAACTTCGAAACAGATTGTATGACTGTTTGCTAAATCATAATAAAAACAAAAAAAATCCAACTGAAATAGTACTGTAGGGCAAATACTGCCTATTGAAAGGAATTAACACACTATTAAATTACAATAATTATGAACACTTAAAAATTGTCTTGATTTAGATTTAGAAAGTAGTTGGCATGCGAGTGTTATTGACCTCTACTTATAATAAAATCGCCATCCAAGATAATTGAAGATATGTTAACTTTGCTATCAAAAACGTACAATTTCCTTGAGTATTCTATAACGTAGTTTTAAATTTAATTTATGAATAGTCATTTAAATTATTTTTTCCGTGGCTTCATTAGGAAATCAGGTCTTGTTCGTAGAAAGTTTGTTTTAATTCGTCAATTTTAATAAGGCCTAATTTTTAATAGGCATTTCTCGTAACAAGTAACTCACGGTCCAGTGTGGTCGTGCAACTGAACATATTTCCGTCCAACTTCCGAGGCGCGACCTTCTACCACCAGTTGGGTGTCTTCAGCAGTAAGTGGGTACTTCCACGTCTTCGCGCAATTCTATCTCTGGTGACGACTCTTTCCATAGTCCAAGAGATTTTAACATGAAACTAAAATATTTTATGTCAATTATTAAGGCTAATAATTAAAATAGCAACACTAAAGTCGAAGACATTCAGAGGATGATTAGAGGTGAAATGTCGTAGATTCTAGGTACCTTCACGTTTTTCCGAAGGCTTATACAAATGTCTTTAGGGTTAAATATGTAAACACAAAAAGTTTCGACAGAAACCGTTAATTAGATTTAATGTTACAATGAATATAATAAACAAATTAAAAAGAAATATCTGAAAAAAATCAAGATTTCTCGACACATAATGAACATTGTGCGCCGATACCTAGAAAAGATAAGATATCCGGTGTAGAAGGTTAAAACGTACACAATTTTCCAAGTTTCAAAGAGATATAAACAATTGACGGAATTCCAGGAATTATTTTTTGAAAAATCCATCACACACATTGTACATGAATACATAAACGTGCCAAAGTCGGTCTCAAAGTTCTGGGCGGGTGGTTTACTTCGTTCCAGTACACTTGCCGCGACTACCCTCAAGAGCGTCCCAAGCCTAGGTTCGTTTCTCCGGAGTGGAGCTCTAGGCCACCCTGCTAGCGCGATACAGTCACTAGTTCATCATACAGTGCGTTGCATCCCTAACATGTGCATACACATACGGTAGGTACATAAGTTTTATAAGGGGCCTTTTACCCTATTTTGGTAAGTTAGACATAGCCAAAATTGTCAATTTCTAAATACACGTACATTCGTGCGGCACATATGAAGATACAAAGTTTTGCTAGTATGGTTAGTTTAGATCTATTCATGTTTTTGTACTAAAGACAACACAGCCCAAGCCTAGGCTGAAACTATGTAGACCCCTCAAGCCAACAGCGGTTAACCCGTTCAGAAAAAAAACTTGACGTTCTTACTTGGAAAACTAAAACGGGAACTGGATAAAGTCTACTAGAAAAGAAGACTATGACGATGGTTATAATATGCTATTATTTTTATATCGTTTTCGCATAAAAATGAATAAACCGTTACAAAGGACAATTTCAGTTACTTCAGAGTATTGTGCGATTGTCGTATATTATATTTATATAAAACTCAATTTTAATAAATTATTTAACTCACCGATGGAGAAATATAATAAGTAACAACAAGAGATCGTATAAAGCGTAGTTGGACTTTCTCTCAATTCCAATGATCCGGGGCGCCGTGAACGGCCTGTTAGCGGGTATCGCCATCTGATTCCACGGTAGGATCTCAAATTGAAACATACTCTTTATAAGGACTATTACCTGTAAATTATTCAATAACAATAATGATTATATTTATATGCAACAATTAATAAAATCTTAACAAAAAATAAAACCAACTTCAAAAATTCTACTCTAAAAAATGCATTAGAACATTCTTGACCATAATTAGGTACAGTCCTGGATTGTTATAAACATACCAAAATCCCAATCACTATATTTACTATTCGATTTCAAGGAATTCCCTGATGCATCTCCGCAATTCAAGCTCCAATTTTAATGACATTAAAATCAATTTTCCAAATCAGTCTAAATGACGAAGTTCTACGATAACTTAAAAAGAAACAATCGACTGAGTACTTCCTCCTTTTTCAAATGGGTTAGAAATGAATACAAGTATGTGTTAAGTTTGGTTTAATTAACAGTCAACAATGAAGATTGACTGATTAAAAAATAGGTTTTTATAAATAACAGCAGCATTTTCAGTTTCAGAAAAGTCTAACTCTCATTACATCATTAACTGTGAACGTATCAATGGTCAGTTTACAGTAATATAATATTATAGACGTAAACCTGTCGAAATTGCTAAAATATATTTCAGTTGACTACGCACCTCAGTGTACGCAATAAGTGTGACCCAGAAAGCTTTCGTAGGTCTCGGTATTGTCAGAGTTCCCCATAAAAATACCATTAGCGGCAATGGGATTGAAAGAATGGTAGCCGATTGAATCTATAACAAATCAAATCGTTTATTATACGTACATTAAATAAATGTAAATGGGTTATAATTTTAATATTGCATTGAATGATCATCTTTAATATATATATATACTACCCAAGCTAATATTATTGTAAAGTATAGCACTTAAAATAGTGAAAATAAATTTTACCTGATTAATGAAAACCATGATATAGCAAACGATATCCGTGTGCGCTAATATCGCGTACCAAAGCGCGTATCCCAAATGTACGAAGGGATTCCTGTCTTGTTTAAACATTGAGTCGTCTTGCTCCTCCAATGTAGTTACATCCTTACTGGAAACATAATGTTCATTTATTATAAATAATCAATTAAATAAAAATTCATATAACGGTGCATATCAAAAACTGGTGTCATTTACTTTATTGCTTTAGTGAATAATACGTATTTAACAGGAATAATGATCATAAAGACTATAAACGAAACATTTTATCGCTTTCAGTCTTACTTGAACATGACGTGTCAAACATAAGTATAGCAAAATTTTTAATATGATGTAAAATATTATTTTTATATACATCTGTGGCTATTGTTTACATAACGAATTTTAAATGATATGTTTTTTTATGAATCCTAATCGAATTGAAGTTATTTAGAAGAAACTCAAATATTTTTAGTATTTCATGAGTGTAGAACATACTGTAAGGAGTAGGTGAAAATTCTACACCGACAAAGCATTACAAGAAAAAAATGAATACTTTTAGAGTTATCAACATTTTATTATCAATAGCTACAAAATATCATTACAAAGCTATCAAGGATTTCAGTCAAACAGATTACTCTTGTAGGCACACCACCTGTTGCAATATTTTAAAATATCACTTACCGTAAACCTAAAGCAAAAAATAACATCGAAATGAGATACAACCAAAGCTGCGAGACGTGCTTCATTTTAAAAGTGAGACGATAGAAAAATATAAATTATACAAAGAGTTTTGGAAATTACTCAAAGAAAGCCCATCGCATGTGACGACATATATCGACATTTGTACTATTTACTGCTTATGATAAATCATTTAAACTGTCAATTAAATATATTTAACTTGATAAAACCATATATGATTGCAATTAATATACAAAACTGCAGTAGGCCGCTTTATTAAATAATGCTTATGGGCAAGTTCGCCAAAATTATAATTTTTTCTTGGAGCAAATAATATCAAAATGTCATCACAAGACATTAAAAATTCATAGCATTAATTTGCTAGCTATTCCAAAACATAAGCTGTACTTAACAAGTTGATCTTGTAAAATTATAAACTGAAATGCTAATTAGGATTCCCAACTTTATGCAAAAATACAGCGTCGTTCATTCAATGTTATAATTAAGATTTATTGTTTATTTTTTAAGTTGAATAATTCTAACGGTAAAACCACATTGAATATAAGGTAATTAATTCTAGTTATAAGTAATTATGTTGCGAAAATACTAAATATTACAAATATTTTATGTTCTTAACAGAATATACCATAATTTTATCATTTTGTGTTATTAATTTTTGTGTTAGGAAATTTCGACGAAACGAATTTGATAGATTTTTATATGGAGCAAGCTTTACAAGAAAATTGGGATACTTTTGTATTACATAGATGTTATCGTAATATAAACGTTACCATGTATTTTTTGTATTAAAAGTGAGAATTTTGGCAGCCTTACCCTAATACACATCTCTCCGTTTAAAATTGTATTTCTACGTTCTATTATTCTTTGTAACTTATAGGAATTATTTCACATATGTGGTATCAACAATTCTTGGCATTAAAATAAGTTGTAGACAGTACAAATAGTCGTCGACATAGGGCCACTAAACCTTTGGGTGGTCTGCAAGCTAAACGCGCTCTCGTGTTCGGAGGTGTCGTCGTCGTCGTCGTCCTGTCGGAGGGAGGAGCGCGGGGAGCGTGGGGAGGGGCTAACGTCAAGCCCGCGCTCCATACTCGGCGCCAGGATCCGAATCTCCGGTAGGCTTATTTCGCTTAACTTACGGCTGTAAACACCCCGTGTCACATCGTCACACTCACGTAATGACGTGTACATCAAGCACGCATGCTAATATTTCCTCATGTAATGTCAATGTGGAATATATAACATTTATCTTTTTATATTTTATAAAATTTTGCTCAAAAAGTATTAACAGAAAAATAAAACTAGGAACATAGACGTTTAATAATTAAAAAAACTCTCGAAATCGGAGCAAATATATTTGCTGCCCTATAGTTGTCTTAGATAGTCATATTAATTTATTTGTTTAAAATTTATTGTCCAAAGATTTTGTTTAACACAACCTTAAATACATTTGTCATGTTGAATTTTCTTAATTTAATCATAATCTAGACATAAATTTAAATTACCCAAATTATTTCTTTAAAATGATACAAACCCCATATCAACCGCAGGCGCCAGTAAATTTTTGTTAACAACTTCCACATCTCTACAGGTACTAGGCAGCATGCAAAATTAATAATCTACTTATTGGATGAAACTACCAACTAGGTATATAAAAACTCATATAAAGACATCTAAAATGAAATGATGAGTTCAGCTTTGATTTATTTACGATAATGGTTGTTTACACTTTCAACAAAACAAAATATTTTTTAAATAAAAAAACGTCTCTCACAAACAAATCTATTCACTGCTACCTATAAAATCTATAAAGCATGCACTAAGTCACAAGTTTATTTCAAAATTACTAGATATAACATATATATTAGTATTGTCTTTTGCACACTTCCCCTTATAAGGCAAGTCAATCATTTGGTGCATATAAAAAATAATAATTTGATAAATTGACATATAATCGCAACTGGCAGCATGTTTTTTATTTTTATTTTGCGAATAACGAAGTTCCGTGTGCAAGAGATTTATTGTGATGTTATGATACTCACTGGTGTAATAGCGTCTCTGGTAGTGGTTCCCATATCATCTGCGAACCTTCCCTCAAGCCGATACCAAATCCTTCTTTCTCCTGTAAATATTACAGTAATAAATATTATAATACAGTTTAAATTGAGCACGGATTCTCTCAAATAAGTCGCTTTTAGAAAGCTAGATTTTAGAAGTAAAGCGTATTTTTATTTTATTATTAGGCAGTATTTTTTTTACAAATTTATATGTACAACATATTTATTAGTTTTTATCCACGAAGAATCATTTGGGTTTATTCATCATTAATCACGTAATTTTAAATTTACGATGTATTAACCCCGACTCAAAACTTGGCATTATCTGAGACTTCATACAGAATTAGAAATTTCTAGATGGACCAGAAATTACTCTGGTAAAGACATTACTCGGT
Source organism: Antheraea assamensis (assembly GCA_035772565.1). Lineage (NCBI taxonomy): Eukaryota > Metazoa > Arthropoda > Insecta > Lepidoptera > Saturniidae > Antheraea > Antheraea assamensis. The sequence continues at coordinate 5,494,297 of JAQQSE010000064.1, read as the reverse complement.
ATACGTTACTACGCTCTTGAGCTATTCACGACTTATGGCGAATATACTTTTGTTATATACTAGATGATGAACGCGACTTCGTCTGCGTTTATTAATGTCTTGATTGTATACAGAAAACCATAAAAATGATACCAAAAATATACTTTGCCCACAATATTTTTTTATAGACAATGTTATCCGTGTACATCACATTTCCGATCCATGCCGACCACATACCGCTTGCTCTACTTCACGGATCGCTAAACGCGTGGCACTTATAAAATCGTAGTTTCTTAAAATTTCAATAACTTTATATTAAGTTATTATGATAAATTTAGGTAAGTACCAAGTATCTAAGATATAAAACTAACAAGAAATTCAAATCTATGCAGGAGTTATTTTAAGGATCCGCGTAGTAAAAGCAGACGTTTATAACGTATATAATCATTTATATAGATTTTAGTTATTGTTGAACTATGAATAGGAATTGAATTGGAATGAATTGGAAAATTATTAATTATTGTAAGGTATATATGTAATAGTAAAATTATAGATTGCTATCTTATGATTTACGTGTAAATGAAGTAATTTATGACGGTCATACCTTAAGTATTTTCTTCTCAACGGAAAGTGAACGAGATACGTAGCGATAGTCGCGTGAATACTTCATCAGGTGTCGTGTAACTGACACTAAGAAGCTTGATATAAACGCCCAGGCGGTTTCCAAATACCGTTGGAATTTATCAAAAGACGTTTCTTCTTCTAAAAACCAATTACAATATAACTTACTATCAAAAATATGAATATTCAACTTTGAAAAAAAATATAAAATTAGCACATGTCAAAGGATTTGGGGTAACGTGCATTATATAATTCATTATAGGTAAACTGATGAAAAAACATTACTATTGGGTTGCTAAACTCATTACTTACTGGTTTACTTACATTATTATTCCCATCAAAAGTCGTCACCTTCAAGCAAATTTGTTATGTACAAATAAGTTATTAATCATGCTTAATATAAAAAGGATCTTTTACAAAATATCTATACTATTCGTTTTATTATTCTGACAACGATTGACCGAATTAAAATCAGAATACAAAGTTCTAAGATTTTAGATGATGTAAATTATTGTTAATATTTAAAAAAAACGATAGTCGACAGATCAAAAATGTTTTTCTTCTTATTACACAATATTGTATAAAATACTGAAAATCTATGAGAGAAATGACAAAATATAACGCAACGCACGCTAGGCGGAGGTCAGTGAGTGACATAATAACGTATATACAAAAGAATATAAATTATATTGGATTTTTATTTAAATTTCATCGATAGAACGCAAATGCCAATGCCACGGTGCCTGGCAGTGTTCCGACCTATATGGTTTTTACTACATGTGTCCAACGCTAACAAAATGAATGTTAAGAAACAAAATTATTAGTTACCTGGTTCCGGCGCGTATTCATCCAAATCGGACGGGGGTCCGTCTCGATCGTGTTCGGATACGGCAACGTGCACGTCACTCTCGCGAGTTATGTCCGCGTGAGACATCTTACGTCGAACCTATCGCAATTGTCCAAATTATAATCTTACAAAATTGACATAATCAAATTAAAAGCATTTACAATTTATTTACATTAAAATAGAACATTATATAGAACTAAACATAGTATACTAAAACGATCATAAAGTATATATATATATATCTATTCAAAATAAATTTACAATGTAAAATAATATACTACATTTAAAAATATTATTTGAAATAAATATAAAAGTTATAACATCAATACAATTAAGCATACTATACAATAGCAGTATCAAATGGTTTACAAACACGTCAAGCAACAAGACATACATCCAAAACATTACTACATAAACCATATCAATCCCAAAAGTAAAAATATAATTAGATACCAATTCATGAGCAGGGATTACTAGAATATAATATACAGTTTGTTGTAGTAAGATACTGGCAATCTATTAGTAATCACCCAGTTATATTAAAAAAAGTTATCGATAAAACTAGAGCCTACTCTGATTTTCCACGAAGTCTGTGCATCATTTAAAATATGTATTTACCACATCTTTTTTATAGACTTGAAAAAAAAAACAAATTACCTAACCTAAACTGTTACCCTATGTTGGTATGTATGCGCAAATTTCTTGATAAAATACACAACCGATTTTTATGTTTGTTTACTGGGTTAATCAAACGTTTTATAGAAAAGTTTTAGTATATCAAATATTAAGAACCAATTTGTTCATTGTCGCTCTTTAACGAAATCAGTTTTATTATTTACACAGTTTATAAAATAAAAATAATAACAATGTACGTAGTATCTTATGTAATTGAGAAAACGAGAGAACTGTGAAGTGTGGGTAGACGCTGAACGCGTTACCTCGTGCGTGAAGGAGAGTGGGTAGCTGGCGACGGAGGAGCGGCGGCCGGCGCGGAACGCAGGCATAGAAGCGCGCCGCAGCGACACGGCGCGCTTCATGTCCGTCTTGATCATCGTCGACACCAGCTGAACGCGGCACGCGGTACAACCGACAGTTAGTGTACGGACAAACCCTATATTTTTCTACAACGTTTGCACGTCGTCTCGGTCTTGTAGTATAATTCTTTAGTTTCAAATCAGTGTACCAATAGTATTCAGACTGAGCGCCGGCGAACGCATAAATTCCTTTCATAATATTTTTTCCTACAATATATCAATATTATGATATATGATGATTTGACGGGTCTAAAACGCGTTAAGCACTTACTTTGAGTTATGGAAGTTTCGACCTGGTTAAACAGGCGGAGGTCACGAGCCCACTCAAAGAATACTTTCAATTAAAATTAATCGAATCAAATCAAATCAAATCAAAAATACTTTATTCAATTTAGGCCCTAAGAAGGCGCTTATGAACGTCAAAACTACCACCGGTTCGGAATACATCCCAGTCATCGAGAAGAACCGGCAAGAAACTCGATCGGAATCAAAATATATATCCCATGCTGTTTGCGATGGCCGACTCCGAGATGTTTCATAACAATTAAATCATTTCGATTTCTCGAAATTTCTAGTGAAATCAATGAAATGGTCCTACACTAACCGAATCCCCGAAATAACTGACTTAGGACGTCTCTTGTAGTAAATCTATTTCATAGAGGTTCTTTTTTAACTGTTGGGCTGATGGGCCAACTTATGGCGCGCAGGCTCTTGGCAACAAGCTCCAGGGTGCCATTTCATAGAGCCGAATAGTCTACTTAAAGTTGTGGAAAGTGGACATAAGTTTTTAAGCATAAAGCTGGATAAACAAGACATATTTGTTAATACAATTATTCCATCACCAGATTTAATAGTTTAGACACAAATCACTTAGTTTAGGTTAAATTACAATGACTTGTAAATTTGCTTCATATCTGACCAATTATAAAGAACATGTACACACAATTATAAGCACTGTTATGTTACTGATGGAATCCACAAAGTTAGAGTTAATACAGATATACGATTATTTAGTTAGTTACTTCACTAGTAGTTAAAGATTCCCCTAATCAAAATTTTATTGTAAAGGCATACCTTTCCGATGCCCATCTCTTTAGGCGCGTCTTCGTCTGAGCTGGACTCGTCGTCTTTTATATGAACCTCAGTGTCATCGAATTCATCGAACATGTAGTAGTCTCCGGAACGAACCGCTGTGAACCACATACACATTATTCTAATAACGTTCACTAGTATTCTGGGCGTAACTAGATTCGAAAAATACCGAATTTTCAAAATGTTGATTAATTAAATAGTAATATTTATTATTTTTTATTTTCATTTCAATTAAAGGTTCTAGTTACGCCGAAAATTTCAACTGAATAAAGCGTAAACTAAACACATAGCTCGTTTTATAATACAAATTATAAATATACTTTTCATCAATAGTTTTAAAGGTAATATTTTGCATGCGAATTATTTTTTTTATAAATTTCAGTATTTATCATAAATAAAATAAGTATAAAACCACCCAAAATTCACAAACGGAAGCACACAATAACAAGCGAACTCGCATAACATGCAGAAATAGCAGCATTTACTAAGAACGAACAAGCTAGGATTAATAAAGGCGCGATTTGTTTTAGTATTCACAATAATTATTATTTCCAATACATTATACAGATGATAACCGAATTTCCAACGAATGAACGACAGTTCCCGGCACAATACTCGCCTAAGCACCAAAAGCTGAGGATAGGGTTAGTAACGCTGTTGCGAGGTAAGAACGTAGTTCGACAGAACGTTACCCTTCTGATGACTCGCGGGCGGCTTATACGGCGGCCTGTCTCGGGCTATAAGAAAAAACCACAACTAAACTCCAAGTCGCACACCAACGATGTTAAGTCAATCAACGATAGCATTTATGTGAACAAAACTCACATTTGTAATTGTTAATCATACACGAATCACCCTGTGACGTATGATGTGTTATTAATGAAAGCAAAATAGGATATCATTTGGATATTAGCACTGATAATTATTCGAAAAACACGTCATTTTGTATGCACATTATTTTGCGTTATTTGTCACAACATTTTAAAGAATACCAATTTTAAAATATTCGAAGTAGAAACAAAATTAAAAAAAAACACACGTAGTATGGATACGTTCCATTATGTCACAATTAAGCTCAAAACACTTTGAATTTAAAATGGAACCTTGTAAGCGTATTACAAACAGTAGAAAGGGATCGTGCTTACGCTTGAGGAAAGGAAAGTACAACAAAATAATAATAATATTATATTACAATCGAGATAGGGAAAATAACAAGTGCGCTTGTGAGAGGCACACGTTTCTTTAAAAATGGGGTACTTTGATGTTGATCTTAATAATCCCCAATTGATGTGCAGCACAAAATACACGTATAACGATATTAAAACGTAGATCATGACGCTGAAAAAGGTTATTATTTGTATGGACCACTTCCAACACCTTTCTTGAAAGATTACCAAATTACCTTCATGTCTCTTCGTGAACACACGTCGCCTAATTGCGGTACCTCCTATGTACATAGAAAATATCACGTTTAACATACAATAACACCGAAATTATGCTATACATTATGTACACGGTGTTGAACTATTCAGAGTGTATATTCAATTTTTTTCTTAATGTGAATTTTATAATAGAAAACTAAGTAATAGCGGTTCATATTATCTTTGAAAATTAACACACCTTTGATTGAATTACATATGAATTAATATAGATTTAGATTGACTAGTGATCGTGTAGTACTCGAAATTCGACCTCAATATTAAGAAAAGAAACGCATAATTTTATAAACACCAAAGCTTGTCCATATTTACTAAATAACAAAAAAACGGCTTTATCTCAGCATATTTATATGTACATTTTAAAAGATTGTAATATACCGCTAATACTTAGTTTCTGATTAAAAATCGAATAATATGAACGTCGTGGTAGTTACAGGTGTGGTGAGAGTGCGGCTCGGCGCGACTCGATTGCGATATTATTGACGTTCGATGCGGGACGGTCGGGCTCGCCAGTGTGTGTCGGCGCCGTATCGGCGGGGGGGAAAACACGGGATATGACTCTTCGGGACTGTGAGCGCGGAGTTCCGATGAAGGGGGAGACTCGAACGAGATCCGTCGGGGTTCGAGGTAGGCGTCGAGCGAGACAGTCATTAAAGCGGAAGAGGGAGAAGGCGGGCCGCCTTGCGAGCTCGGTGGGGGTATCGTAGCGAGGGTGATAGCGCTAGGGGGTTGCGGAGGAGGAGCACGCGCGGGAGAGGGAGGGGCGGACGTCTCGCTGACGGGCGTGTGGAAGCCGCGAGGGGAAGTGGGACTGTCGGGAGTATGGTATCCACGACCCGAAGCGTCCGAGTCGCCGCGCACTAGCGGCACCTGCTCCGATTGCCTCGGTTGTGTTTCTTCGTCCTCCTCTGGATCACGTTATTAGAAGTATAAAATACTTTGATGTCTTTCGGTTCTATGTTTCAACACTTTAATAACCTCAATAGTGTCTTTTATGGTAAAGACGTATTACAAATAATATATATTTTATTTATTATTAATATCACGTACGCACAAGTAACATATTTCAGGATATATCAAATTTCCTGACTTTGTATAGTAATTAATAGAGTTAATAATGAATGTGGAACTAACCAGCGTCGTGATGGTGCGGTTCCTTGGTCATGGCGCCCTGTATCTTCTTCTGATTAGCTTTTATTCTCTCCATTTTCACTTTAATTTTCTCCAATATCTTTTTCTCCTGTTCCTCTTGTACTTGCATTTGTTTTTGTCGCAGCTCTTCAATTAACTCCGCACCTCTAAAGTAGATTAAGAAAAATAAAGTCACAGTTTGCAAAACAAATATGATAATATTTGTTTATACATAGTTCACAAAAATACACGTAATTGGGACCCATTGAAATAGTACCTGGAGGCAAGCACAGTAGTGGCCTTGCTTTCGTCTATAACCCGATAGAAATAGTAGCTGTGGAACAATCTTCGTTGTAGTATGAGGAATGCGAAGCAAACGCCGTCCCAAGCAAGCCCAATATCTTCCTGAGGTACTGAACATACAGCATCCTGAGAATGTATTGAATAAAAGTATCAAATATACAGTAGACCTGGAAAGGTCTAACATGTATCGTTGTGATGTGAAGCGCGGTAAGCACATTCTACGTTAATATTTCGATTCTCCAAGAAAAAACTGTAGAGCAGAACATGAAAAACAAAGAATAGAGCCATTAAGTGAAACCTGGAGCATTAAAGTACACCTGAAATTTCTAGCTAAAAGTGAATTTTCTGAATAATTACTACTGAGTTTTATAAATAAAATTTAATCTGTGAACACTGACCACATAATTTGTATTCTCGTATCACATATATTTCACCTTACAAATGGAATCTTATTTAATAGTGGGTAAGAACAGTATCCTATTAATTTATTTTAATATACAATAACCATAATATTTTAGACTTTCATAACATTTCCAAATCATTCTTTCGAAATATAGACCAAAAATGAAATCGATTTCCTTTTATGTTATGTTATTCAATTATGGAAACTATTCACAAATTAAAAAAAAAAAACAACTTACACCTAAAATAAAAGTATCAGAACATTTTTGACCACACTACGTTCCTACCTAGTCTTGGATTGTCATAAACTTATCAAGATTTAACTCAACCAATTCTTATTCAATTTTGAGGAGTTCCCTTATATATTTTTAAATTCAAGGCCCAGTGCTAAAGTAACTGAAACAGGACTCGCTTAAAAATATCCCCTTTGGAGGCGTCCATTAATCACATGTAGATATCAGAGGGGAGAGTGGGTCAAGCCGAATCTCATTAAATCTCACGTGGGGCAGACAGGGGGTTTCTGCAAATAACATTTAATATTTGTCGGCCAAAAAATAGTGTAACAATGTTAAGAAATTAAACTAATTAAAAGTAAAACATGTTTCTAAACTAAAATATGATATCCCGATATCTGAAACAATTCTTAAATATATTGTAGTAGTTCCCATTTAAGTATTGTTTAATTATATCACTGTGATTTTGATTTATAATCGCAAATACTAGTATTTACTAGTCTTAATCAAAATAATAAAGAAAATTGGTGTGTTTTTACTAAATCCAACGCATTTTAATAATGAAAATACAAATTTTTAAACAAACCTCACAATATTTCACCAGTGGGGGAGAGGATCAAAAATCCTGAAAAACGCTTCACGTAATTAATAAACGCCCCCTTTCCAATAAAATAAATAATCTTCCAAATCGATTTAAAATGACGAAGTTCTGAGGTATAAAAAATATTAAAAAAATACAATTTAATACAAACGAATTGAGAACCTCCACCTCTTTGAAGTCGGTTAAAAATTAAACCCAATACAATATGTGATAAAATGTTTACCTTCACATACTCCATCTTTAGAAATCTTGCGATATTTCCACCAGCAAACTTGTCGACACATCCGATGCCGAGCAGTTGTACGAGCCAGCAAGCATGCTCTTGCATCACCACGCTGAAGATGCAACCCGGGATCTGAAGCAATGCTTTCACCACAACCACGGACACGTTGTAACGGAGTAACCACGACCACCTTTATTTAAAATTAAACAAAAAAATATAGCTATTGAATTATTCAGAACCTAGATGATACACGAGACTTCGTCTACGTCATTTATTATCTTAAAAATATATTTTATGTACTTAAGAAACCACATAAGAGCCACACCGCTTACCCCACATATAAAGAGCAAGTGTCTAAGAAGAAAACTTTAAAAAATTTGTTCAACATCTGTCCAGTGGTTTCTTGAGTGATGCGCGCCGAAGTACAGATTTATATCATTTTATTCATAGTTACACAAAATTAATTTATTTCAATATCTACAATTACCATTGAAGTATAGCTGATTTTGGCCTCAGATAGAAGTCCGTTCCTTGCCACAGGAATATGAAAGATCCGATAAGGTAGCCCATAGAGAACAAATTAACTCTCTTAGTCCCAGTCATGAACATTATAGCGAGCGTGACCCACAACATTCCGAGGAATACCATGCGCTTGATGACATCTAGCCAAGTCCTGTAAAATAGTTATTATTTAACATAACTCGAAAACTTTATTTTTCTTGGTACAATGTAGTGTTGCCCAAAATCGGTCTTGCAGTCTTGGTCTTGTTCTTGCATTTTTGCAAGACCAATACCAAGACCGACCCCCGCAAGACTTTTGCAAGACGAGACTGGGCCTGCAAGACTCTTGCGGTCTTGCAAGTTAAATTATACTGAGATGTGGACATTATTTGGTTTCAATATTAATATTTATATACGTTACTAGTGTCGGTATCAAAATTAAGATATGTACAAACAAATGTACACTTATGTTTCGATGAGAACAGTTTGTTTATAAAAATTTGAAACAATAGGTCCAGTATAAGAATAATGTATGATACGCATAGAGTAACAAAGCTGCTAGCGGTGTGAAGTGTAAGCCGTTTCATAATTCTATGATGTTACGCGATATTCTGATTCACAATCGGTTTGTCGGCGGTTATGTTTGCTTATTCGATAATTTACTGACAATTTACGCCGTTTTATTGAAAGACTGTGCTACAAGTATATCACACTATCAATTATGTTGTTGGATCGCGGCCACTCTCACGTCAAATTTCATCAATGCAACATTCCAATGAATAAAATAAGTTTCTAGCTGCTCAGAACGGATACGAATACAAATTATGTTGTCCTCACTAGGAATATTGTAGTTGTAAGTATAGATAGATATTATAGTAATTTATTGTGCAAATCCTAATTTCTAAATGCACATATGAGTTTCTTTGTTTGTTGTTCTTTCACGCCTTAACTACTTAACTAATCCTGATGAAATTTTGTAAATACGTTAGCAGGAATACACAAAAGGATATCTTTCTTCAAAATAAAAAGTACTATTCTCGAGGGATAGGTCAACTATACGAGTACATAAAGGCAAATGAAATCGCGCGTAAAAGCTAGTAATAATGCACATGATTACCGTACAAATAATTACTATGTATTCATTTCTATCGTACTCTATTTAGCCAAGCTAAAATTATGTATGTAATATCAAAATAACAACTTTTTGTTGACTAGATATGAAAGTGTATACGCTACTTATAGCAAAAATTTAATTTTTAAAGTGTTTGTCGGTCTGTATATTCCGGGTAATCACAAAATAGAGTGGACCTATTTTAACGGAAATTTTATTGAAAATTATGGGAGTGAAATAAGCTATGTTATTTTAGACTAGCGGTTATACGCGACTTTGCCCGCCGAGGAATGGAATAATGGACTCTTCAAAACAGATTGACTGATTTTCACGGGATTTTTACAGGCACATAGCTGATCTTCTAAGGAGTAACTTAAGCTATTTTATTTTATATTAGGTGTTACCCGCGACTAAGTCCGCGTGAAATTTAGCTAAAATATATTGTTCATTGTAATCATGTGCGTGAGACGTGCGCTGTACTGAACTGCAAGAATTAATATTATTTACATTTGTATATTGTGTGTAATTGAATTATATTGTCTATTTGGTTAATTTGGCAGTAATTTTGTTTTATTTATCATGATCGCGTCTAAACCACTTAGTAATCATAGGAATTTATAAAAATATTGTGTCAAGTTCAATAAGCACTAGCACTATTTCGTTAAATATAACTACTTACAGATACATAGAGTTTTATGTTATTATTTATATTAATGTAAAACTTTAACTCTTTCTATATTTTTAAATAGCAACATAATTATGAACTCATTGTTTACAATTTAATATTATAATTATTAGTAATGTTGAAGATAGAATAATTATTCTTAATAAGATATTAATTCATAAAGATATTACTTTAAGAGTTTCATAATAACATTTCATGCGGAACTAGACAAACTATTTGTATGGTCGAAAAAACTCAATTATATTGACGGTATGGGCATGTTATATCTATATCATAACATTTTTATTTCCAATTGAGCTTTGGCTTTAGAATAGAGCTCAGATTAATAAGTTTAATTATATACATTGCCTTTATTTTACAACTCTTTCATTCATAATTAATTTAATTAGTTTGGTTGTTCTTTACTATGTCTATATGGCTAGTTCAATACCAGTACAAAACGCATCTGTGTGTATGTATATTAGCTGCCTGTAGCTATGTTCTAGAGTTTAACTTAAAGTTCTTAATTTATTAAACTGCTATTTAAGCAATAGGCTAATAAGTAATTGCAAGACTTGCAAGACCTGCAAGACTCTTGGTGCAAGAACAAGACCAAGACCAATACTGAGAGCGCAATACTAGAACCAGGTGTGTTGACGCAAGACTCATACCAAGACCAAGCCAAGTCTTATCTTGGTCTTGCATTTGGGCAACACTAGTACAATGCAAAATAATCTATTTATTATATCAAGTCAATTTGTGAAGCGAAATTGTTTTACGCGCGATAACAGTAAAATTTGAATATCGTTTGCTACTAAAATATTTCTGGTGCAAAAAGGAAGGAAAATAGGCACTTGGTAAGAGAGAGTGAAAGAAAGAACAAATAGCATAAAACTGAAAGAAATAGATGTTCACAATAGTATGAAATATGTGAAAGGAAACAATAGAGACGAGTAAATTATTAGACAAAAGATAGTCATATTTTATTATTTCAAATAATACCATAAAGTAAGCTGCACTACAGAAGTATTACAGAGCTTCATGTGTACTGAGTTGAATGCGGTCTATTTTTATCTTTTCTCGAAATTTCATACATACATACTACATATATAAACTTGATTATACGTCATCTACGAGTTTTAAAACGACAAGTTTCCGTTCGCGATTTCGCTTGCGTTAAAGTAGTTTTCATTTATCCCTTGGGATGAATACATTTTTCTGGATTAAAGACACCCTTAATTCTGTAACCGTGACAATATTTCATGATGATCGGTTACGTAGTTAATGTGTAACACGTAACAAACAAAAAAAATTAATTGGCATATTTATAAAATTAGTAAGAATTACCCAACGTATCCGAGGAAGTCCGGCACCGGATTAACAAAGCTGGGTGTTTCCCAATCTTTGCCAATGTCTTCGCTGTTGGAGCCGCCCGGGTACTCGTCCCCGCGCGTCTTCTCTATACCGAACACGCGTAACTGTCGCGTCGCGAATAGGAGCAGGAAGTAATCGAATATCAACTTCACAGCGTGAGGGGGTTCCAGCGCGTACTGGCAGGAACAACCACGTGCGGACGTGTTTCATTTGCTGGGAAATTGTTTAGTAAAAAATATATACGGTTATCGATATTTACATAAACACACACGTACGGGCACATATACACGCACCATACACACACGTAAATCTATACATCTATACATATAATAGAATGTAAATCTGACGTGTCTGTACTTTTTTGATTTTTGAGAAAAAAATTGTTGCAGGGGTCTAGGAATAAGTAATAGAACCCATTTCGATCATTTTTAGAAATGTCTGTCTGTCTGTCTGTTTGTTTGGAAAGGCATCACTGGTGAAGTACTAGGTTTCTGATAAAACACGAGCAAGAAAATAATCAAGCATATTCCGGAGCAACATAAAATTTTTGTTTCATTAAAATCGGTTAACTCAATCAAGAGTTATTGTAATTTTAATGACGACGGGAGATAAGTATGAGAGAAAAATAGATAAGTAAATGGACTTCGGCCTCATCTAGAACCCAGGGTAATTTATAACATAAATAAACATTACTAGAATGTTGCATTACTAAGACATATTAATCCAAAGAATAATGTTTAATATTTAAATAAATATTAATAATCTGAGAAGTTCGGTAATTAATTAAAATGCATTATTGTTAATAGATGGCGTTCAACCGCCATTTTCTAAATCTATTACTACTATAATCTATAACCTAAAAATTGGCAATACATATCTACATATTTCTATAAATTGAATAAGTTACTTTGTACTTAGTTTACAGAAAGTAAAATACAATTTTTGTTTTTCGATCGCATAAGGTTTATGATTAAATTTGTACATTTCTAATTAATTGTGTGTTGTAAATATTACAAGTTATTATAATATAAAAATAAAGAGACTAAAATTGTTAATTGAACATAAATGTTACGAAAAATGTTTTCACAACAGATGTCGCTAAATTTATCGTTTTATTGGTTTACTGTCGTTAAGAATATTATTGCAATGAAGAGTATAGATAACAACAGACTACATTTTTTTACCAACAGATGTCGCAAAAATTATCTTTTTATTGGTTTACTGTCGTTATAAATATTATTGAAATGAAAAGTATAGATAACAATGAGAATATTTCTGTGTTTTTCAGCAAGCGGCACATTTATAAGTTTCATTTGATAGTTTCGAGAGCTTGCATGTCGATCATATAAATATAAGCAGGTGTCTGAAGCACGGCTGTTATTTTGAGTTATTTTGAACTGTTATTTTGAGTACCACAGATATGTCGAGAGTCCGGATTACAAATATACAAGATAAACAGATATACATTCAGATGGTTGTATGTTCACAGTTTTTTTGGCTTACGTTCCACGCGGACGTAGTCGCGGGCACAGCTAGTAAATAAATAAGGCTGGATAGTTGTTCATTAAATATTAAACAGAGCTATAAATTTTTACCCACACACGCATGCATGCACGCACACGCACACACGTAAACAATTATCAAGGCAGGAAATTTATTTAGTAAAACTTATATGGTTATCAATTTTTACTCACAGACGGCCACACGCACGCGCACACAACATGGAAACATAAAACTAAGGCTGGAAAATTGTTTAATAAAAGTTAAATATACCTACGAGTTTCTACTCACGCACACATACATACCCACACGCACGCACAAATAAATCACGTGAATTTTCTTTTTGAAATAAATAATAATAACATGAAATATATCGACATAAGTATAGCGAACATTTATAATAGAATCACCTTTAATCTATTTTACTTTACAAAGTTTTGAGCCCGTCATTCATATATTAAAGTGGAAAAATAAATTATAACACAGGGTGAATAAACAAAAAATATATATACCTGATCGGATCCACTCCACGGATACATAAGGCACAGTTGCGGTAAAAACCCAACGCATATCATGTACTGTGCGGGTATGAGGAATGTGACGCAGGCAGTGAACGCGGACCATATCTGCGACTGGCGGACTCTACGCATCGATACTAGGACTAACAACCAGCCGGCATACAGCACCGCGTACACGTCCATACGAGACCCGATCACACCCATTAGACATATAAGGGTTATCTGGAAACGTGAAGTGTTGACTCCAATCAATTTTAATTGTAAACACACATTACAAATTGAAATTCAATCCAGTCGTCAAATGATCGAAATACGAGAATTATTTTCATTTTTTTAATTATTCATTATTTTTTATTCGTTTGTCAAATAGTACATATATTATGCATACAGTTTTTTGTTTTAGTGTTGTTCTTTTATATCATCTAATTATATCTGAAACCACAGTTGAACTTATAAATAATATATTTTAAGTTTTCCATTTTGGGAAAAAAAACGATATCAAGCAAAAATTAAAGGTATGAAAACAAATGAATCAGTAAATTCAAAACACAAATATATAAGCCTAAATTTAAATTTGTAATTCCTGACCAAACGCCAGATATTGAGATGAAAGTGGTCATTTCGTCATAACGCCCATTCCATATGCAAGAAGCTAATATGTATATGGTACTTTTATGTTTTCTACACTAATAACTACCATTAAGTGCATGAGTAACAAAAACTTTATTAATAAAAAAAAACACCCGCGCTCCCAAATATTAGGTGGACAGAAAATCTTCCTCTTGTTGTCGATTAAAATAGAATAAATTATATGAAAGTCTTATATGGATGTCTGGTGTAACAAGAATAAATTAAGAATAAAGTTTGAAAATTGCACCTGTGACAGAGAAGTTAGAGAGTAATAGCTTAGCATGGTACGGGTATATTATGGGAAGAGATGAAAGTCATGTAAAATGAATAGTTTTGAGTTTGAAAGTGGACGGATATAGGAATAGAGGAAGACCGAAAAAGGTGAGAATGGTTTGTGTGAAAAATGATATGTGTATAAAAGGTGTGAATACTGAGAATACATATGACAGGGGCGAGTGAAAAGGAAAACTTGTTGTGCCATCGGCACAACATAGGTGGGATGAAGGTAAGATGATAATGATATATGAAGTCTCTAAAATCCTTTGTTACTGCTGTAAGGAAAACATGTGGTTGATATTTCTAAAGAAGTTATAAATAATAACATACCTCAACGCCAAATTTATAAAAGCCATAGTTAACTAAATACTTGATACAATGTATCATATCATTGTCAGCTTCTTTACGCGATACCTCCGGGAACATAATTTTTTCTTTGTCCCTCGGTAAAAGGCCCAATTCCCTTTAAAGAAAAACAATAAAAAATATATTTTAGGATGTAAGCAATCGTTCTTAATCATTATTAGTATTGTATAAAATTCGTAATTTGCTAAATCATATTTTACAGATTCATTAACCAAAGCAGGGTAAGGACTGCAAAAATTTCACTTATAACATAAAAAAACAGTAATTTTTATGTTACGATAACACCAATGTAATATACAAAAGTAACCCTTTTTTTGTAAACCTCGCTAAATATAAAAATATACGAAATTCGGAACACAAAAAAAACGAATAATACAAAAGCAAAATGATTTGGCATATTCTGTAAAGAAAATAAAACCTGTAATATTTAATATTTTTGCAACATAATTACTCATAATTGGAGTTAATTATCTCATATTGAATGTGATTTTAACGTCAAATTTATCAAGCTTAAAAATATAAAAAAAGAGATATTAATTGTAACATTTTGTGTCAATGAACTACAGTATATTTATTGCCTAAAGTTATGAGCCCTAAGTAGTTTATTAGGACATAATTTTTAATACTAAACGTACTAAGTTTCATATTGTTATTTGATTTGTTGAAAAAATATTTTTCATAAGGAAAGTGGTAGAAAGTAGCCCAGCAAGACACGAATAGTTTAGTTACGAGATAACACATAATAACAGTCATTTTGCATAGTTGTAAGGCTTTTTCTAAACTCGTCTAACTAGCTACCACCCTCAATTTAAAAGTGTACAGTTGGTTGGTTGGTTGGAAAGTTGATGTGTTACACAGCAGCTGCTACTTGAGAACCAGTCCTACTCTGCGTTTAACGTGTTTACCATCTTGGACCACATCATCATTTAACGTCATGAGAAATTGTGGTGAAACAGTTAAAATCTATAATGGTATTAAAAAAATTACAAATAAATATACAAAATAAATATTAGTTCTATATTTTTACATAGTGTAATATATTTTAATTTAACCACATTCCGGTAATATACGAACCTGATTGTCTGTTGTCGATAAGTAACCAGAGAGTAGAAGGTAAAAACTGCGATGAGTCCGATATATCCTTTAAGCAATACCACGAGAGGTTTTTCACGGGAAGCTTTATAAAAACCGATCCATTCGGCATTATTGTATGTTGTTAATTGCCACGTATCGTTGTCGCCGATCTGAAAACAAAATGTACATAAAACAACACTATTAAATTATATACAACAAATTGAAATATATGATATTAACAACCGATATAATTACAATTAAAGGTTGTTAATATTGCAACCACTAGCAATGTAAAATTAATACATTATACTTAGACAATAAATAACAAATTATTGAAGACATAATTATCCTGCTGTTGATTACTCCGTTGTCCGTTATTATTAATGGCAAATCGGAATATGACAACAAGCAAGCATTACAACAACCAATAAATGTGAAATGGAGTGCACTTTGTTCACACCTAAAATCACTTCAGTAACAACGAATATTCATTATCGGGTAATGATTACACATTGCAGTATAATAGAAAACAACAAAAAAACAAACAGCAGAATAATTGACAACAGTTTATAATAACAATTATTATTAAATAACACCACAGGTAACTTCAAGTTTAAGTTTTGAGGAAACATTATTTGATAATTTTGAACATTATAAAATATAAAAAAATATTTTTAACTTACAGAAGTACAATTGACATCGAAGTAGGAATGTTTGATGTAGTCTATCTGATAGACCATTTTAGCCATAAGGTAGACGCTGATTAATGTAGAAATGAAGAGCACGCACAGCCTTTGCTTGCGTGAACTGAGCCACAGCGCCGGAGAGATTATCAACATTATGGGTACATGCATGGCGCATACCTGAAAAACATTTATTTACAGTCCTAGTCAATCTTTTTGGCTGCTCTGAATATAGCCTTAACTATCGACGCCGTCCGCCCGGTCCTGCCAGAATGGTATTCGAGACGATGGGGCTCTCTGTCGTTTCGTCTGGTGCAGGTGCTGACCGGGCACGGGTGCTTCGGTTGGTACCTGAACCGGATCGCACGCAGGGAGCCAACCGCCGTATGCCACGAGTGCGGCGTTGAGCCGGACACCGCGCAGCACACTCTGTCTGAGTGTGCTGCGTGGGAGGAGCAACGCCGTATTCTGGCTGCGGCGGTAGGTGTGGACCTCTCGCTGCCGAGTGTGGTAAATGCCATGCTCTGCAGCGAATCAATGTAGAACGCAGTAGCCTCCTTCTGCGAGGAAGTCGTCTCGCAGAAGGAGGCGGCGGAGAGGGTCCGCGAGCTGGACCCTCGGAGCGGCCGTCTCCGCCAACGGAAAGCTGGTGGGAGGAGGGGGCGTTTTGCTCGCCTTCGCTTCGCTTCGCTCGTCGGGGGGCCCATCTTTCCATTGCACAGGTTCGGCGGACGGAAGAGATGGCCGGTGTGTAAATGGTCGTCTCCGGACAAGGTCGGGGCCCGGTGGCGTTCTTTGACACCGGGCCAACCGCTGGGGCGGCACGATGAATGCTTTAGAGACCTCGTGCCGCCCCAATCCCATAGCGGTAGATGTACACCGTGGGGTTTTAGTGAGTAGGAGTCTCACACTACCCACCCTCTCCCCCGGGAGGGTGGCGTGTCCATGAAGGATTTCCCCACGAAAAAAATAAAAAGGGCTTGGGCATAATACAGCCAAGAGTTTAATGCAGAACTAAGTTAAAATTAGCATTTATTCATTATTAAGTTATCCTTAGTTGTGCGCATCTACATTCAAAGCGATCGAAATATCGGCAATGATTGTAAATCTAACACAAACGATATGTCTGTCTTCTAAAAGTTTTATTTCTGATTGACCTATGCTGTTAGGCTACGGGCCCTTAATAGCTTCACCGAACTACTAAGCTCTTAAGGCATTCACCCGATGAAAAACAAGCACAGCGGCCTCTGGGCAACCTCGGATTAAGCTGTTGCTGTATATTGCAACAAACGCGCAACGAACTAAGCCAAATTAGTTAACTATCCATACATATATGTGTTCATGAGGCACAACAGGAAACAGAACGCGTTTTTAGGGCAGGTCAAGGCGTAATAACGTCGCGATAGAACGCCATGTTGCATGCCGCGTTGTGTTATAGTATTCACTTTGCAGCTCGTCGAACAGAACGCGCGCGCTCATAGTACCTAACTCGCGTACTCGTAGTAACACGAAGCCTTATACTGTTACAGATTGTGATTACTTCGCTCTAGTAATATTATACTATATTCACCAGAGAAGGGTTATCATAATCATATAGGCGAAATTTTTAGTCCAAAGGCGGAATTTATTAAATACAGTTTTATTTACTTACAAGTGAACAGTGAGTATATATGCATTTTGTTTACATAATAATAATTACACGTAATATTTTATTTCCTACTAGTGATCATCCAATAGTCGAAATTCAACCGTAATTCAATGATTTGTTAAATTTCAATTTTATTATTCCTTAAAAAAACTTAGCTACTATTAATAGAATTAATCAAAATAACTAAAATTTCATTGATTACTGTTGTAGTAACTGTTATTAGAAAAACGAGTGGACACCCGCGACTTCGCTTGTGTTGTCCTGCGCATGTGTATCACACTCATTGTCCTACTTCTCTATGGCAAGATACACAAATCACTGAACACATAATATGTATAAATATCTTAGTTTCCTATAACTGTCTATTAAATTAAGACTTTAAAAAGGATCACTAATAAAAGGGATCGAATTTATCAAACAGTACTCTGCATGATGCGTGCAAAACGTCAGACTACTATGATTCTATTTTACACGAGTGGTCGTTTAGTCATTATTATTTTTTAATATTCGGGAAAAAGCCAAACAATTTGCAATTTTTTTTATTGACAATACTAAAACACATCTATGTATCTATAAACAGTAAAAATTTAAGAAAATCGGTTGAATAACAGAAGAGGTGTATGTTATATTTAGATAATTACTTACATTCATTGCACAGAGCAGCATGAGTGATAGAAATATAATTTTTATGAGGTGGATATCTAGATATACGAAGAGTTTGTCTGTCCACTGCAGTATTAGCGGTCTCGCCATACTGAAAGCTTTCACTAACGCAGACCGGAATCCTGTGGACGGGCGCTCTGTAACCGTCGGCGCGTATGAACGAGCGCGAGACGTTTTCCTGTATTCATCATACAAAACGATCTTATACATATTTATTTGTATTTTTACTCTATAAACACAAAATATCCGTTTGCCATTTCGAAATAAAGATTTCCTTATAAACTCACATAATTATTTGAACAACAAATGACTCCAAACACGCAATTTTTCAATTTATTTGTAAATCTCTATCCCTCTCTCTATATGTCTATTCGTCTATTTATCTATCAGTATCTCTCTCTTTCTTTATCCTCCTCCTCTCTATTTCTCTATGTAGCTGTCTGCCTGTTTGTCTATTCGAGATAATCTCAAAAGTGCTTCCTCAGTCAATAAATAAAAGACTTCTCAAAAGGTAAACCAAGCTCCATATCATTATGTTTTATATAGGGAATAACAACAAATTATAAAATTACAAAGACAAGGAGAAAGGCCTACTTTTAATCCAAACAAGAGACACAATTCTTGCAGAGCATTTCGTGAACGAAGCTGTGACTCAGCTTGGATATATAAATACTAGCAAATACGCGCAACTTCGTCTGCGTTGTTTATTACCTTAACTAAATATTTTATACACACAGGAAAGAACATAAAAAGACTAAAAGTAAAAATATATTTTGATGAGAAAATTTCTTAGTAAACAACGTTATCCCTTTATACCCCATACGCATGCGCACCACACCACTTGCCCCACTTCTCTACGACAGGAAAACATATAGCGCTAAATGCGTAGTGTTTATAAAATGTTAGTATCTTAATGACTCTATAATAAATACAAATATCGTGATATATTTTTAGATTCGGATAAGTGTCTATGATAAAAAAAATAATAAAAAAAGATCAAAATCTCATATCGCAATAGAAATCGCGCGTTGGGCGTGCGACACACCTCTATCATCTTAAATATTTAGTACATGTACAAAAACAGACATCTACCAATGTATTAACATTAACCTTAGCAATGATCGGCGAGCGGTTGTGTTCACAGAAGACATTTCCAAAGAATGTTCTGCTTCTGTGACGCTTCCGTCGGCAGATACCGGACGCTCTTCCTCTAGAGGAAGTTGTGGTAACTATGAAATTAGAATAAAATTCATATATAAAATAAACATAGAACAATTATTAATATTTAACATCATATGAGGACAGATTAGAATACTTTAAGATGAACACAATGTTCAACAGGCACAAGATCAATGATTACTCCATCCTTCCCAAAATATTTAATGCTAAATCGGATACTAGTGAATTGTTAAACCTATTTTCGCTTAAAAGAAACAGTTTATTTAAATTATTTATAGGTTGGACCATAATGTCATCTGATGTTAAATAGAAATGTGGTCTAAGATGGTAAAAATATAATTTTACAATAAATAATTTATTTTAGAACGCTTTGCAATAAATCAAATATTTTTTTAAGCTTATGCTGCCAACAATCTGTTGTCGTCATGAAGTTTACATTCGTTTGTATGGAACTTAAAACTGTATGGTTTTGGACAGCTCAGAGGTAAATTGTAATTTTAGTACTTATCATAAAATTTGTCGAAATAAAATCTCAATTACTGATTGATTTAAACTTAATTAACAAGAAAATATTGTGCATAACTTTAATCGAAGTGCAAATAAAGTATGTCACATTTATAGTCACTTTTACTAGTATAAGTCTAGTTTGTATAAAAAAATAAATATTGCAATGTTGTTTATTATTTAACTCACATCATCTTTCATAGTAGATATGCCCGTCTGACTCGGCCTACTCGCTTGACTCGGTCTGCTCGTTTGACTTGGTCTACTTGATTCTACATCTTTAACAATACTATTGTTCCTGCAAAACAAACGCGTTTCGACTTAATAAATCTTATTGGAAAAAAATATTTGGAGATATACTTAATGGCATATTAAATAAACAATTTTATGTACCTCGTCTTAGGGTCTGATAACGCCATGAAATCCTTGTGGAAATAATGTACTTGCATAATCGTTATTATTAAAAACAATGTCGGTGTCAATAGTTTGACAAACAAATCTGCAGGATGGTACGGTTCTAGTCCGAGATCATGTTGCCTGAAATGTATGTATAATGGTGTTCCGTTAGAAACCGAAACATACTTTAAACTAAATAACTTAGGAAGTGCAAAAGAAAAACTTACAAACTTTCGTTGATTAGCAGATATTCCTCAATCGTTTTAGAGAAGTTATCGAACTGATATATATAAATCAGAATGAGATTTATCATTGAGTAGATGATAACAGTTATCCAGAATACGTACATTAACCTTCGCCACCAGTACCAGCTGATCTGCATGGAAATAAATATCAACTTGTTATTTAGTATTAACTTGTTATTTAATCAACCGTATTCTGGAATATTGCTAGTGAAATAACGTAAGGTAAAAAATTAAAAACAAAAAATAATTTATAGATATTTATAGGCGTTCTACGACTTTACTTCGATAAAACATGGATTAAACATTACAATTAACAAAAAGTATATATATAATTATTTCGTTCGAGGTACATAATCTAGTTAAAACAAAAAAAAATAGTTTTATTTATGCGATAATGCCAGTGTCATTGGGTTCAAATGTATATTGTTACTTAATTTTGACTTATTTTGATTAGCAGAAAAATATATTAAAGAACTTTTATAAAGGTAAAATTCTATCGTCCAAAGAGAGAGGAACACATCTGCCGTTTTTGCAATATTGAGTTTTATACATATTCGGAATCAGGAAAAAGAAAAACATTTAATAGTTTCTGTTTCAATTATGAGCTTCTCTTCTCAAATAACACTTAGTCAAACAACTGGCTAGCTACCACCCTTAAGTTGAAAATCTGTCGCTAAACATCTGTTGGTGTGTTCCGGCAAATGCACTTGAGAGCAAGTCCCTCTCTAGGTTTAACGTGTTTACCATCTTAGACTAGATCATCATTTAACATCAAGTGAGATTGTGGTCAAACGAACTACATAATAAAAGCTACTTCACTAAAAGCTTTTCAGGACTTTTCGATTTTTCTCCGACTTCGCTACTAATAGATACGCTACTATTTCTTACGAACGCAGAATTATAAAATACAACACAGACTGAGTTATTAAAGACTGTTAAATTGTGGAATTTTGACGTTTTTACTTTCAAAGAACGAGAGTATCACATAATGTTATATACATTGCTACTTACTTGGAACATTAATATGAAGCCTAAGAACAGGAACATGTATATGATCCTGAAGATGGTCATCCTGTCACCAGTGACGCCGATAACAAACAACATGATAACAACGACGTAGATCCAATAGCGAGCGCACATCGCGCGCAACCACTCGCCGAGCGCACGCAACAACCTCGAACGACTCTCTTCTTCGCGTTGTGCTTCTATCACTACACGTAATCATACAAATACATTTTAATTCCATTCATCGACTTAAATAGCCTCAGTAATGTGTGCGTGCAAAAATTTCCTTAATGTCTATTTATTTCGTGACAAATATAACAAGTAAAATGTAATAAAAAGTAAAACCGATTTCGAAAAAACTACTCGAAAAGAAATCACCAGAATGTCTTTGTCAACTTACCTCTATCTCATTCACTATACATTTCTTATTCGATTTTGAGATATTCTCAGGTGTATCTTCGAAAGTCAAAGTGCTATGCTAATGAAATTAAAATGATAGCAACTTGAAAGTATCCCATTTCCAATAAAAAAAAATAAAAGAAAATTTCCAAAAAGAATGATTAAAATCGATTTATAAACGACGTAGTTCTGAGCAAAATACAATGGTACTCCAGTCTTGTTGTTCAGCCCAATATGACCCTATATACTCGTAGATAAATTATAACTGCGTAATATGATATAATTGTGCACTAAGCAGATGAAAATTTGTCAACACGAATGTACAGAGTATCGAATGATGAATAAGAACATACAATATTGTACCACTAGCTAGACCTGTGTTCGAATAAATTCAATTTATTAAGTGAGGCGTATTGCTTAGACATCTATGGACTATTTAAACCTATATAACATTACATATAAAAGTAATATATTTTTGATACTATAGGCTATTTGTTGTGGTGTTCCTATTTTATCCGTTGTGAGTGAGCAATTCTTGTGTATATATGGTTATCTATATCTTGTTTAAATTTTGTACTATTACATGGCCTGCGAGCGTGTATAAAATCGTCACAGATACACCATAGTACTATGCTATGTACTACGGTATAGTATGCCACTTGTAATATATACATAATTATACAGAAGAAATGGAAGTCATTCATGAACCCTAAGCACGAAGCAACCAAAATTTGGACATACGCTATTTCAACCAATTGACATCAATAATGTTGTACGTAGAGTAGCCCACACTTCCATTGGTTGGCATAATTTACATACACATGTGACGTACAAAATAGTTACGTACACATGTGACAGACAAAATAGTTGCATATACACATGTAACGGACAAAATAATTGCGTACACATAGGACGGCGAAAATACGTATGCACTTACCGCTTGCTGCTGTGGATACGGTGAGTTGCAGTGGAGCCGCCATTTCCGTGATAACAGCAGACTGACGTCGCTGGCGAATCTCCTGCACTCGTTGCCGCAACGTTATCCAAAACATACAGGTGAAAATTGACTTTATCAACAAAGGGACACACGGCTCACCGTCCGTTCGCCCCAGGCCGATTTGTCTTAGATTTACTTCCTGAAAACGATTTCACTTTAGTGCTCTAAATTTATGGGAAATATTACTTTAAAATTTGTTTGGCACTGTATATTACTCACAATTATTACCCCGTTATAGTAAAAACGATAATAGATATTTTACATAAATCGTCACGAGTCATAAGCATAGCTTTGCGCTACACAGTATTCTATGAATGTGTTCATTCTGGTTATATGAGACGAGACTCAAGCGATCAGAATTAACCCATAATACTTCTACTGTAGGAGTACAAACTAACTTTCTCTTTATATTCTTTTAAGCTCAAAACTCGTGGCGTTAAATACCTTCAAAGACTATTTAGAACAGCGTTGAACTATTACTTACTGTAATATTGGAAGGCAATTCCGACTCCAGTAAATTCATGCCATAGATGTACTGAGCTAAAAGAAGCAGCATGGCGTAACAAACCAAGACAGGGCTAGTCTTAAGCATAAACGAGCGCTGGTCCTGACACAGCCATACTATATTGGCCCACATTAGAAAAACGAAAGTGAGCCACGAATGAAACATTATACTCCATGCCATCATCGTGATCGTAGTGGCTATGTATGACGAACTGAATTCAAAGAAAAAAATGAAATGTAAATTATCTTCAACATTATCTTTATCAATACTTTATTCTTATGAAATATTTATACATGTATATGATACATAGGGTGTGCCAAAAAAGTCAATATTTTTTTTTCGCTCTTATCCCTAAATATCTTAGGACATATTCAAACAAAAATTATATCCAAAGAACCACTCTTCATTTCAATTTTAAGAGGTCCTCCATCGAACTTAACACGAGTTAATATTCTTTTTAAATTAAATTTAACTCAATGAAATTTATTGTTGAAGATGTATCGCTTAATGAGACCTATGCATTTATTTTAACAAAATACAATTTCTTCACAGCTAGCAGATGACAATAATGTTAAAAAAAATTGTTTCTATGTAATTTATATGGGAAAATTTAAAGGTCGATGGAGGACATCTTAAAATTGTAATTAAAAGCGGTCCTTCAGACAGAATTATTATTTGGATATATCCTATGATATTTAGGGGCGGGACCGAAAAAAATATCGTTTTTTTTGGCACGCCCTAATGTAGATTATAAACATACTTTTCACAATGTATATTCTATTGGTTACATAATTATTGTAATAGATAGTCGTTTAATATACAAAAAACTAGCTTATGCTGGCGGTTTTGCCTGCCTTAATGTACATTTGACTTATCCCTCGGCAACATTACTTGTTCTGGATAAAATATATCCTATGTCCTTTTCTATACTCCCGAAAACATGAATGCAAAATTTTATTATAATCGGTGAAATAGTTAAGACGTGAAAACGTAGCAAACAACCAACTCTCATTCACATATATGATGTTAGTAAGGATTGATATTGTGTAAATAATCTATTCATTCAAATATACTAATTTTCATAGCGATCGGTTGAACGATATAGAAGTTGATGCGTCGTGGCGGCAGCTAGTGGCTAGTTGTACCCAAAAGGATAGCATAAAAATATTTCCCCACGAAAAAACACTTTAACGTAGTAACTTATATAATGATCGGCAAAACGGTCTTGGAGATCATCAGTTTTACATGTATATAGATTAATAATGACTAGTGCATAGTAATCCGATTTCAAAAAAGTTCAAAATAACCATACCGGATTAAAACTTGGAAAAAATCAACAATTGCTGCGACAACGTCATCTAACAACGTTGGTTCTTCATCTTCCATTATCGAATCTGTAAGAAATGTGACAGACATAACTATGCGATTTTAGATATAAATAGGAGATATTGAGATAAACACAGGCTTAATAAAAATTCGCCTAACATAACATAATAATTTATCCCTGAAACGCAAAAAAACTTTTGATGTTTTAAGTAAAAGGCCTATCTGGAAATTAAGGCCTTGACATACAATTTAAAAAATGTATAGTAATTAATATACTAAATGAGGTCAAAAGAATAAAGTTTAACAGCTTTAATAAACAAAGGTCGTGAGTTTTATCCTGTGGGATTAACATATGTATAGTTTATTACCGAGCTGTAATATGGTAATTACAAGTATAAAGTTACGAAAAATGTTTTATGTATGATTAGATACATCACGTAGTGCTGGTTATGTATGGGGCATTTCATGACAAATTGATAGATCATGAGATATGAGATGACGATATGATGGGAGATGAGATATTTTGACATAATAAAAATATTTTGTACCTTCATCGGGAACAACAACGGATCCAGTGGAATCTTGATGCAATTGTCTGCCGGTAGTAGATCCCGAGCGAACACTAGACCATCTCTTACTCGGGCTTATGTTGCGCATAAGCTATACAAAGACAATGAATTAGTCATGTAATATTAGAAAAAAAAATACCTTCTTTTATTTCGTAATAAATGAATCCCGATTCATAGATATATTTAACAAAAAAATATATATTTAATTTATACTGGTTGCTTAACCAAAAATTTATATTTTGTGATGGTATTATTAAGACATTGTTATGTATAAAGGCTATAGCAAATTGGAAGACGTGGACGTTAGCCATAAGCCCATTTGATGAAATGAGAACAATCTGTTGATAAATGATTTTTATAACGTTTTTAATAAAATTACTTATACGATACATACCTTTGCTTACATGTATAGAAGAGTACAAACGAAAGGCATTAAGTGAATTCTGTTTATTATACTCAAAACAGACAAACACAACACATTACACTATAAGTGATGATAGCACGCGTGTGACATGAAATTTTGCGTTAGGTTTTAGCACAGTAAGCTTTTATAACTCCTATTTATCGAGGTTGCCAATAATAATATTTAAATTAACAAGAAACAATTGAAGAAAGATTTTTAAATATCAAGCACCAGGCGAATTTATAATATATTTTTTATTCTTATTATCATATTATTATATTTATTCAAAACGTATATTTCTTGAATTCACCCGTTTGCTATTTTATTTCATTTTCATACGCATGTTTTTATATCTCATTAAACACATGAAATTAATTTAACATATAAGATTATATGTTTACTGGGATATAATAACGACTATCAAATGTTTCTTACTATATAAAATATTTAAAAAATCCCAAAAATAATATTCCCAACAGAGACAAAAGAATATAAAGTGGAATACCTACAGGAGTGGTCTCACTGGCGTTCCCTCGTTGTAAGAGTGCTTTTGAATTTATGTATGAATATGCAACCTACAAAAGAACGAAAGCAGATTGCAAAAATAACGTCAAAAAATTTTATACGAGCAGTAAAATACACAACTACCGTCTGAAAGTGCAAATTTGTTAGTACAAGCGCACGCACGCCGGTGGAATGTGGAGTGCAAGTCTCAACTAATAGGTATATTAAAGAAAATATCCACAAAAGCCTAACATCATGCATAATCAATTCAAAATGATAATCACTACATAGTATTAAGTGCAAATGTGATATACGATTCTAAAATTAATTTAAAAAAAATCTATTTCTGTGATCAAAGTCGAAAATAAAATGCTACTTTGAAGTGAAATACAGTTTGCATCGTGTAACGTTAACTTTTGACAGGAAACAGTCGGTATACATATCTAAATACAGTTTATTTTGCTTCTAACGTTTAAAAATCTTATATTTATTGATCCGGTTAATTCAATAAAAAACGTACACATATTTCTTAAATCTTCTCGACATAAACTGACATTGCTAAAACCAAAGCATAAAATACAAATACCAAATCATCTAAATTTCTATATTCACATATCGTATGAATAAAGTGTAATGCGTATACCAAATTGCTTTCAGTAATAAAATAAAAATATGTTTATCAACGTATATGGTTTTAGAAATAGTATGCCGACTCGTTAAATGTTTGTATATATATTACACGGAAATACTTGATAAATGTGGTCTACAATAGCATCAAAGTTTTCGATGGTGTCGCGCAAGCTTACTCGAACTTTTTTAGTGGCGCTCATCCACTTGTCGCGTGCGGCGCGGCGGCTTGCGCGATGGAATGACACGCCTCGGACCAACGAGCCGTTCAGCTTGCCCGCCTCTACACCGGTCAGGGCGCTCTTTTTTTTCGCCTATTTCACCATTTGATAGCACAGAACATAGACATTTCTCAATCAACTGATACCCAGTTTAAATTTAAAGCGCTCGCTTAATATTTTACTGGTAAAAACATAAACCGATGGCCTGAACGTTATAATTTTCAAATGGAAATTTATTAGCGATTTCCTGCTAATAAACGTACAGTAAATAACGTTGAAAAAGGTTTAGTAATTGTGGAGTGTCAAACAATGAGATCTGCGAGGAGGAAAATTACGTTTTATTGCATCATGATTCAATTTAAACGAATTTAGAATAAATAAATTTCGGTGGCCATTAGTTTTCGCGGTTGTTACAGCTATAAAATTATTTGCAGGCATTTTCGCCAGTAAATAAATAAATTTAACCTTACAGCGCTTTAAATTAGTACTTTAACAGTGTAGAGTTGGGACTATATTAGCATTAATCGGGCATGGAAATTCTAAAGGCAAACGTATTCAGCATTAATGAAGTAAATACTGCAATATTCCAATTGGAAATTATTTTAATAAGCGTAAGATTGGTAATCACAGAGTTAGTTAGAAAGTAATTCTCAATCATATCAAACTGTACTTGATATTAAAATATCACTTACTTTTGGTTTAAAGAGCTCTCGAGTCTCGATAGCTAGGACGAAGTAAGTAAAAAGTATGACAAGCGGACTTGCTAATGTAGCCCACATGTGGTCGTCTGTCACCTCATATGTGAAACTTAGTGGATTTGTGTCGTTGATTATTACCAATTTTGTTAAACCGAAGTACCTAAAAATAATTAAGTAATGAAAGGTTGTCAAAATTTAATAACCACTAAATTAAAATTTCTTTGATTTTTGAACTATACCTTCTTTAGATGCAGGGGGTAAATAGGTCTGCATCAGACAAAAAGTGAAAAGCTTCCATAGAAGTGAAACTACTTTAGGCGTGAAAAGTCAAATTGGCTTGAATCAGACAAAATCTGCGCAGCTCCGATTCTAAATAATGCGTCTTTTAATTTCTATTATTTTATTTCTGCATATTTTAATTTCTATATTCAGACATAGTACGTACTTTGCGTTTGTTGTATTTCGTTTAGCTAGCTTGAATTTACTTAAGCAGTTTTCCATGTATAGCGTGAATCTTAAGCATTCTTGAAAATTATAAATACTCATAAACTACAGTAATATAACAGTGTGTAGAACATTTATTACTTTGACAAACTGAATCTGAAGTATTTAAATCTCTGCCATATTGCACATTTATAATCAACAAACAATAATGTTCAATTCATTTAGACTTGGTTCAATTAATTACGTTTGCTAAACTTACCTTGCGAAGTTCATATCTGGTGGGTATAACTCTATTATCCAGGAACACTGATATACTAGAAGAATAGCTACATGCACCGCCATAATCGCCATTAGACAACGACCAACAACAGCAAAACCCTTCTCGAGTGGTCGGCCCAAAGCCCAAGCAGTCGCAGCTCCCATAAACACCAGGAAATAAATCCCAGATGTCACACTCGGCCGCATAATACCAGAGAACATTATCAAGAACAAACATAGGTATTTTCCTGTAATTAAATCAAATTATAATGAGAAACTGTTTCAGCTGTTCCTTAATTAGAAACATAGAACGTATTATATATTGTGCAAAGTAAAAAGTTTACGTTTGATGAATTCCCCCGATTTAATATTTTATATACAAACGATATAGGGGTTTTAACAAAATGTAATGTGCCAGCATTCAGTTATTTATGTGAAAGATCTTTATGTAATCTCTAAAGAAAACTTATGCTATTAAGCAAAAAGTAATTCTGTGCTATATGAGCTGGAATGCACTATACAATATTATATAAATTAATGAGTTTTAAAGACATCCTTTAGTTATTGCAACACCGCCAAGTTACTATAGACAACATTTACAGATGGTCACAAATACCAAAGTAACTCTTCAAAGCAAACTTTTGTGATGTAGTCAAAAAAAATATATACCAGCACTAGTTAAAAGTGGAAATCGTTGATGTTTGGAGTCTATCTTCTGAATTTCTGGCTCGGAAACGGTTAACAATTTCTTGACTAGGAGATACACGATCAATGATGTTCCCGCCATTACGAGCTAAAAATATAAATAACATTGGCTACATGTAATTGTAATTTTGTAATGTAAAAATATAAATGATTCTTCTGAATAAAAAAATAACTGCGAGACGTATCAGACTAAATCAGTGCCCGAAATTATTCTATATTCGAGGCATAGATTAAAAGCTATAATAAATTTGAATCTTCTCATTACATACGATAAAACTATTGAAATAGGGAATTATTCACTCTTTGCAGAAAGAAAATTTCTTACCTCCGGTGCTAAATAATGTATGGCCATCAGAGGATCTATACCAGAATAGGAGACAAGTCCAAGATTATGGCCAACCTTTTGGATGAGAGGATATTCATCGAACAAGGATCCGTACGGCGCGAACCCAGCCAAAACGCTGTGCCACACCAAGTGACACAGCAATAGGATATATGATAGAACTACATTGATGAGAAGAAATTTACCACACCATCCTGTAAACAGTAAAATAGTAAAAAAATAACCTATGGTCCCTGATCATTCATTCAAAATAGTTAATTTTACAGGTTAATAAACAGATACATAAATACTTTAATTACGACAAGACAGTTGTAAATTTGTTGTAAAAATCATAATTTTAGAATTAATATTTCTCTCAATTTAATTACGTCATGTTATGGAATTATACTACATTTTTTTATCATTAATAATTAAAATATTTCAATGGTAGAACATGAAAATTATATTGTACTGGATTGCAATCACAATATACAGAAAGTGTAACATGCGGCACAGTGGGAAATACCTACTAAAATGTCGTGTTCCGTGATCAAATGGTGTATAATAATGTTTTTATATTATAGGGGGCAAACGAACAGGTGGGTCACCTGATGGTAAGTGATCACCGCCGTCCATAGACACTAGCGACACCAGGGGAGTCGCAAGTGCGTTGCCGGCCTTTTAAATATGTGGGCCTCCGGCACTCTCACTGACCGAACGAAACGCAACAGTGCAACCACTGTTACTTCACGTCGGTTTTCTGTGAGAGGGTGATACTACCCCGGGCGAGCCGATCAAGTGGGGTGCTAGGGTGTCTGATTGCAACGCTACCACTACGCATATCACGATAAACCAGTCACAGTATCTCGTTTTTAATTTATCGCATTACAGGCTTGTAGGCAGGAATGACAACGACAAGTGCCAATGCTTTGTTTTTGCCAATCCTTTTAGGATTTCACTGTACTTAACATAAGACAGTATGCCAACACATTGTCATGCTTGCATAAAAATAGTTCTAAATAATAAATATGCTTAACCGACGACTCAGTGTTTTAAAATATATGAAAAGAACGGATATAATTTAAATTGGTTTTCAAATTAAAGATATAATAAAAAAAATAAAAACAAAAAGTTGCCCTATTAATGTATTTATATCTATCTATAGAACGTGCCAGAAAATGAAGAGTACAGAAGTTCTTACAGTGTTTTAGAAAAACATAAAATATGGAACACGTTCGATTTTGCGGTCTAATAATATACTGTACGAACTCATCGTTTTCGAGTTTTTTTACCGTTTTCTTGACGTTACATAAGTTATTTGTCAGGCTTACGTAACTCAAATTAAGATTATTTTATTTTCAATATTCTAAGCGTATTATTTGCCGTGGCATTTCTTTTTTATTTGATATTAATTAATACTTAAATCATCAACAACAAAACATGATGTATGGATTTCTTAGGTTGTTAATTATTATTAACGATTGTATTTTAGTTATATTTATAAATATTCATTACCAATGACGAAGACAGAAATATTTTTTCCTTATTTATTAAAGGTATGTTTAAGAAAACAAAATTATTATCAAACACAAAATACATAATACATTAGAATTTTAATCATTCATTAAAATTGAAAAGGTAAGAAAAATAAATAATAAAAATGTTAACCCTTTTCAGTTTGAAGTCGAACAAAGTTACCAAATGGCATGTTATATTTTTAAAGAGAAGGAATCCCTATCTATTGGACCTGTTAACACATGCGTAATTTTTGAACATTTTTTTTTTACTAGAATATTCTTTATAATAATTTTTGTAGGTACTTCAAAAATTGTACATATTTTTTTGACATCATATTTCAAGCAAATATTAAACGTCATAAACAAGCGGATCTTACATGTATAATAATGATGACTAATTATTACTATACAGTAATCACATTATAGGAAGTGACTAGGAGTAAGAGTAATTGCTAATATGTACATCATAACACAAAATAATCAAAAAAACATAGTTAGTACGTGTAATGTACCTACTAACAAGGACACCTATTTCGAACGAAATCAACAAAAGGGGCACGAGAGGCGATCGGACAGTGTTTCAATTCTCATAGAATAGATCAATAGTAAGCACGATATTATTTATTCCGCTTTTAATTTTTGTTCCATAGATAAGAAAACGTGTACGCTAACTTATATTATAAATGCAAATATGAGTTTGTTTGTTACGTTTTCACGCGTTAATTACTTAAAAGATCATCATAAAATACACGTTATCAGGAGAACAGAAAATAACATATGGTATCTTTCATCTAGATAAACGCGAGCGAAGCCAACGTTAAAGGTAGTTAATTGAATATGTATTGGTACAAAAAACTTTCATTAAAACGAATCGCTGTGTATTATGTTCAAAAAGAAATCATCGAGAAAATGCAATGTTCTGTTTGCTGTTATCGTACAATCTAGGTCCATAAAGGTTCAGGTGAGATAACGTTTCATTAGCACGACCTCAATAAAGTTTGCTTATATAAATTACAGGAATGTGTATGTTTAGTTTCGGTGCAAAGAAACGTATTCAGAATACAATTAATCCGTGTATTTAGAACACAATTAACAGTGCGTAAAAACCGAAAATAGTTGAATTACTTACCAGAGAACGTGTTTGTATCCGGTACTTGAGGCAACGGTGCCAACAGATACAGCAGTAAGTATATTAACGATAGGCCGAATGGTCGAAGTGCAATACCTGTAAAAGGACAATATTGGTTAATACTCTAAATCATTTTATTGAAGCATGTGTAGCCGGTTAACTTATAGCGCAATGGAACGCTGTGTTATTCGACGTCAATTCGAATACTACAATGAATACAACCTTACAGTGAAAAGAAATTGACTAGTGCCCGCCATCATCATCATTCAACATGGCTATACAGGACTTGCCCTTAACTTGATCTAGTATACGTTTCAAATACGCTCACAAATACACTCATCAAAAAAGTCTAAGCAACATGTTCTAATTTAAATTTTAGGATGGTTCTTCACATTATAACGTTGTATTTTATTTTTAAAATAATATCTTTAGGGTTCTATGATTTTAAAAATAACAGCTGTTGTCTTTATAAGTTCTTTTAATAACAGAAATGAACAATATTAGAATATACTGTAGAAACTAAGATACATAAGAAACTAAACTTTTTTTTTTACTAAATGAAATGTCTAAAGAAAATGTATTTTGTTGTGAAAGAATAGAACAATTTAATACAAAGTATAGTCTCCTCTGCTATTTAGAACTTGTCGGCAACGATTATTCATTGAATTATTGAGACTCTTTATGTCATCTTGCGGTATTCGCTCCCAATGGAATTGTAGCAAATCCTTCAGCTGTTGGGTTGTTGTCACTCCGTTCAAGTCCTTCAAAACACGTTTCTGGAGCATGTCCCATGCGTGCTCGATGGGGTTGAGATCTGGCGATTGTGCAGGCCAGGGCAATACCCGGATGTTCTCCGTTGCAAAGTATTCACTGGTTCGCCGAGCTGTATGTGACCGCGCATTGTCATGCATTAACCTAAAATCGGAGCCAAAGGTTTGTGCAAATGGATAGACATAAGGTCTGAGAATATCCTCGATGTAATTTTCAGCATTCATGTTTCCATTTACAAAACGAGCTCAGTTCGCCTGTTCTTCATAATACCCATTCCATTACATAACTGTTTAGCCGCTGTATGGATGAACTTCCTGAACGCACCTGAGCCTTTCAGTATTTCCGGGCCGACGATACACTCGCACCCTTCTTGTATCAGGCTTAAACCCGAATCGCGACTCATCGGAAAACATAATTTTATCCCATTGTTCCTGGGTCCATGTTATGCGTTCTCTACACCATTCATATCGACGAGCGCGATTCCCGTGACGTATCGGTGGGCACCTGATTGGGCGTCGAGCTCGTAGGCCTTACTCATGCAGTCGATTTCGCACAGTTTGAGGACTTACATCAACACCACTTGAAATTTGTAGCCTCAAACTTATCTCTCGAGCGGTTAACATCGGCTGGCGTCTTACAGTCAGTTGTATGTACCGGTCTTGCCGAGTGGTTGTACTCCTTTTACGGCCTGGATGCTGTTCAGCGGGTTCTCCTGTATTATTGTAGCGCTGCCAAAGACGACAAATAACACTTCTATGAATGCCAAAATGTCGAGATACCTGAGATTGATTACTTCCCGCTTGCAACATCCCTACAGCTCTTTGCATTTCATCTGCCATCAAATGACGTCTCTTCATGACGTAAAGAATATCTAACAATTCAATTTTGTCCCTAACTTTATTTAAATGGTTGGTAAAATTATAAAATCAAGACTAAACGTAACAATTAAAACGCACTTAAATTCAAACAAATTCGCAGTTAACAATTAAAACGCACTTAAATTCAAACAAATTCGCAGTCATTTGAATTTTATGAAAAAACAAAACATAATCGATTTTCTTTTTACAACCAGCCAGTATGTCATCAATAACAAAAAAGTTTACTTACCTACGCACTTTGTTTGAGTAAATACTTAGAAATTAATTAATATAAATGGTAAAATTTGCAATATCACGCATGTTGCTTAGACTTTTTTGATGTGTGTAGTTTATAGGTCATTACGAATGTTATCCGCCCTTGTGTGGTAAAGTCTACCTCCAATTATATGTTGATTAAATTTGTCCCCCAAACATTTTAAGTATCTTGTATCTTTAAAACATGTCTTCCCAACCTCGGTCGCTATGCTAGTCTTTATGTTGAAAAACCGTCTCCAAGTATTTATTAG
This sequence comes from Antheraea assamensis, assembly GCA_035772565.1. NCBI lineage: Eukaryota > Metazoa > Arthropoda > Insecta > Lepidoptera > Saturniidae > Antheraea > Antheraea assamensis. Next base: position 5,459,276 of record JAQQSE010000064.1, on the reverse strand, counting down.
CATACATCGACAGAAACACATGGACGTTAATTTCATTGTTAGGCTTAATGTGTTACATTGTTCATCGACATCATCACTTACACACCAGATTAAAGTATGGTGAAATAACTAGGCTAAAATGGTAACCGTAATCAGATTTAGGTACTATTAGCGTTATATGGAATAGTATAAGTGGAAAGGCTAAAAATGTTTCAATGATAAATAAGTAGTATATTAACAACCACACCTATTAAAATTATAAGCTACCAAAAGATATAAATCGCAGGAAAAATATGGGAGCTATGTTGTCATAGCAACGGCTGATAAACGTCAGGTAGAATGGAATGTAGAGCGCAATATAAGAAAAGGAAAATTGGAAATTAAAAGGTTAAAGTGTATCTATATAATTATAATTCTAGCGCAAATGTAAAACTAAAAAATTTAGAAATGTTTTTCGTAAAATATATTATACCATTACCTGTAACACAATAACCTAATCAAATAAAGCATGTATGCGGAAATATATAGGGATGTAAAAAACACGATAACACTGAATATAACCAAAAATGTAAAAGTTAACCTAATAAAGGTAAAGTCACAGACACAATAAATCACGGGCAATTCGGCGCCAACGCGCGCCGGTCGCGGCAAGCTGTAGGGGAAATTTTATATGTTCTTGCCTTGCTCGTGTTCTATAAAGCTTTATTGAAATTTCTAAATCCTTACTTACCAATATTATACATTTCGTTTTTAATCTAAAATGTCAAATCACAATTAACATTTCTGAACTTACTAAATATTTTATTTAATATCTCTAGTTTCTATGCTGAAATAGAATGATTGGTATATTAAACCAAGGTTCATAAATTTTCTAAAACAGGACATGAAGATAGAAATACAAGAATATACCGGTTTAAAAATAGGACGCAGTATAAGAACAATAGTTAGCGGCATATGCAGTAAAAATAGAATAAATAACACTCAAATAATACTACTCAGATTTTTTTATGAAAACTATCTGACAGCTATGAGATCGAGAAAGATCGATAAAGTGTAAGATGGTAGGCAGTAGCGACACGCTCATTTTAAAGTATGCCTTATCAGGAAGCTTTATAAAATCCTGGGATATTACTTAAACACTATTCAGGAATTTTTAAAAGTAACACAAGATGTGGAAAAACTTAAATGTTGATAACCCTACGTTAGATTGACATCCTTTCAAGTGGGAAACAAACTTGAACCTTGAACTTTTATAACGGGTTTCTACATTTGAACAAAATGCTATACCATAATAAAAACCTTTCAGTTTTATTGCCATTAAAATATACAAATAAATAAATAGATAGTATATTGTATCTGGGCACCACAGTAGCTTTGATAGATGCCTCAAATGCCACACTAACATTTAGAATACGTTCTATTCACCTCGTCCATTTCGCTCCGATATTATTTCCAAGTACTATAAACTTTCAAAGATAATTTCGAAAGTAACTGTCAGTTGTTTTAAATCTATTCTATTCTATATATGAATAGGCAGCGGTAAACCGGTTAAGTACATCTTCCTCCTTTGTTTCTCAAAAAACTTTCTTTATTTATTTTGTTGTTTAGAGGATATTGACGAGCATTAATGATATCATTAAAAAAATGGAAATAGTTCGTAATTTCCCTTAATATTGCATATTAATCATTTATAGTCGAATTTGGACCACTAGTAAATAATAATTTATTTATTTAATATCCATTGGTGTTTAGAACCTATACATAAATCAATAAACACACTGATGCGCGTATATTATATCACATCAGACAGTTACAGTAGAAGTTTTGACGCTACCGCTTCAACAAGATAATACAGAATAAGTTTAGTAAGCTTACTGACTTACTTAAATAAACAATGTTTGACCATTAATTTCAAATTTTTGTTAAATGATCGGAATTGAAACGACAAAAATTGTATGTGTAAATTGTAAAAACAGGCTAATTACTCTTAAAATATTCCAAGTTCATACAGCTTGCAACGAGTTACCTTAACCACCCGTATATGTATGTTATACACCGAGTATAAATACATGTTGAAAAATCAATCTAATGGATAAGACATATAAAAAGGTACACTTTCTGATCAGCAAGTAAAAAAGGAATTACATAAATTACCTATGATAAGATAGTGAGACAATGTAACGCTTTACAGGTTTTACTATTTTGACCGTAATCTAACCTGATATCAAATTACAATGTAGCACGCTAAATCTAGAGAAGGTATGGTTTCCAAGTGCTGCTGCTGAATACACCTCTATAGTATTATATGTGTGTGTGTATTTGAGCTATGTTTTTGGCGATACATTTTTAACTTGAAGGTGATAGATAGCCAAGTAGGTATTAGAAAATTCCTATCATTATGCAAAAAAACGTGTACATAAAATCACAATATTTATACAAAGTTCGGTACATTTTTGTTGTATGTCGCTGGACCTAGGCTGGATTCCCGGTCAGAGCTAATATTAGTTGTTGGAACACGTTGGTTTTCGAGATTTCTTTGCTGTCTACAACTACTACAATATATCCCAGCATGCCCTATGAGCGTAAACGTCTTTGTATTTTCTGTATTCTGCAACTATACGAATACCTATATCAAATTATTTTTACGTTTGTTTGATGGGATTTGTGCATAAAGACACGAGGCGAGATAGTTGTTGTTGCATTATTTAAATATATGTAAGTTTCTCATTTTATTTAATTATCCTGCTTATGTAGATAAAGAAATACTTCTGGGCTACATCTAGCTTTTTTACTGTCACTAATCTAATATAATGTGATTTTTCAACTTTACTTCTGAACTACGGACCAAGCAAAAATTCCATTATTCCTATTAGTTTGTTGATTAAAACTTGTTAACAGGAAAAAAAGCAAAATCAATATGTACATGGTAGCGATACCCGTTGTTATCACTTAGTAATATTATGATTCGGAAACTCAAAATGCATTTAACCTACAATACAGAAGAAGAACGAATCGATAAAGATTAGATAATAAATATTTATTATGTCAACGGATAACAACGCCCATACTGTGACCTGTTAAATACAGTACATAGTTTAGATATTATCGTGAACTAAATACACATTAAATGCATATAATTACAAAGGAATGTAAAGAATAACTGATAAAAATGTTGTTTACATTAAACCACCGTGAATATTATGTTGCTAGTTGAATAACAAAGCCAATCTCCATTAAAGGTTGATTAAATAATGAAAAGTGTTTAGAATAGCACAAAAAAAGGTCTACTGGGAATATCGTACAGTTTTAAAATGCAGAAATCGCATGATGTGTTTCTGATTAACGCAAATAATGTTTGATAATTTTAAATTAATAATGTTCATTTATATTTAAAAATGTGTTAAACTACTACCGGAGTAATAATAAATGAACTGTACATAAACGGTCTGATGTCCTACTATTCAAATATTTATATCTACTTATATGTATAGTATTTACCACGTGTGGGACCTCTGGGACCGTAACGTTTATCAAATATGTATTCGGTTACTAGTGATGGTCAAACAAATTATAATGTTTGTTTTATTTTTATAGATAATTCGATTTTTAAACTTTTAAAACAACTGTAATTGTACGCGAGAATTTTTGGTGGGATTTTAGTGTCATATTGTGTCTTTTATATAATTTTATTCATAATTTTGTATTATTTTACTGAATATTTTGTAATATTTGTGGCATTTTAACGAATATAGTTCGGTTATTGAACATAAGTGAAAAGAACCGCAAATAATACTACGGAGCATGAATTCTGAGATGCTGCAAAATCTCCCTGGAAAGTTCTAACAAGGGGGCCACCATCTTGTGAGAATATTGAAGTTATCAGAAAACACTTGTAATATTATTACCTATTTCAAAATTGCAGTAATAACATAGATGATTGGTTGCCAATAAAAAAAAATCTAAATCTCGGCATAGTTACTCTTATGCAGTAATTAGATTCGACTGAAAACGAATCCATATTTTAATTGCATATCTTATTATAATATACTTTTTAGTCTTTTACTTAAGCAACATGCCACGCGGTGCAGAATGTGTTTGGTTGAGTAGAACTTTGAATTGAAATCATATTATTACGTATTTAACTAGAAATTTTCCTCGGTTTACTCTACAATAGTTATTTTCGACTTTTTATTTTATATCCATATATATATATCGGGATATATGTATAAGTATATATACATAATAACTGACTGACGGGAAAATTACGGCTTTTCAGACAAAATGTAATCCCGTTTTTCATCATCTTAAGGGGTTTTCTTTATAAAACTCCATCCTCAATGCTCCAGTGTAAAAAGAACCTTCGTGCAAATTTTCACGGCTGCGGCCCTAATCCCTATAGTTTGGATTGCGCGTTGATATGTCAGTTAGTCATCAATTATTTTTTACATATTATACTATATCGTAGGTACATACATACATAATCGTACAGTTTCAAATCACAGTAAATAACAAATAGACATTATTTATTTACACAAATATTAAACAATTTGAACGTTAATATAAAAGTTATGTATCTTTTACAACTCCTTGGGTTATTTTCGATGAAATAGTTTATGTTAATTCACTTAAATAATGATCCAGGGTAATAATAGAATTTGCTTTATAAAAATCGCTTGTTGTTTACGTTTACACAGTGAATCACTTCGAACGGCAACGCGTCAGACTTTATAAAATCATTCAGTTCGATTTCCTCTTCATCCGTTTATCTCTTGGTTTTCAATAGACAATTCAATATTATATTGTATCATTTCACAATGGAATATTTTACAGTTACAATTTCTTTAATTATACACTAGATCAACACACTATATATTAGATTGGTGATAATAAAAAACAAGATTTCCAGAAGTATTTTATTATCTACTGAACTACGTGAAAAATGTGAAAAACTTATAAGACTCTTGTCCTGATCTTTGAACATATTGACAAACGCCTAAATCTCATTATTTAATATTTTCAAAAAACAAGTACAATTCAATAATACAGCTAATATATAAAATGAACGAAAACTAATGGAATTTATTTAATTTCATTTACAAACCAATACTTTTTATATCCTTTGAAATTTGAAAAAAATACTGAAATTCAAACATTACGTGGGGAGATCAAAAACATCGCAGAACGAATTGAAGGACGTTGAAAATAATATTCTGAAATCTTTAATATAGGTTACTTACACTTTAAAAAATGTGTTATGAAATTCTCGACCTAAATAGAATTAGGCGGCTTCAGTTCTTTACCATTATTTTTTTCATTAAAGCTTTTTCTTTCAAAAATATAATTTGTTAAAACCACTTTAATAATAATAATTATCTTGAAATATATAGAACTGTGGAATATGGCTTCGGTCCCTCTTAATAGATTAAAACGTTCCGTGCTAAGTTTATCACCAGTAAGTAGTACAAGTTTAACGCGATCTTCAGACCATGAGCCAACACGTGGCACGGAACTTGTTAAGAAAACATGGCTTGACATATTTTACCGGAACAAATGTGAATTTTTGTAATCAAAAGATTCTTTCAATAATGTTTTTTTTATCTTGAATACAAAGAACCAACATCATAACAAATGAAACTAAATAATTTAAGTAGGTATGTGGCGAAAGACTCTCCACAGGCAGCATTACTTCTGATGCAATTAAGGAAACATCGGATTGCCTAACGCCTACACCATTATTTTGGCTTCGCATAGAATAACATACAAAAGTATACTTGTATAATAATAACAATGTTAGATTAGATAATTGATATGGTATTCTATCAAGTAGCACTCATTAGAGTCACTATTAAAAGTTAGTGCTAAAATGCTAACGAAACGTGTAACAATGAAATGAAATCATTTTTTCATGAAATCACTGAAAGCTGTCATAGCGGTTAGGTAGCTAGACTATAGGTAATTGGTATTAATAAACGAAAACCTCAACGCCTAACAATAAGTTCATTATGAATTTAGAATATAATACAGTACAAATACAACATGAATATGAAACAATTTATAAACGAAACAGAAAATTAACATTGGAAAAAATTGTTTATAATTTTATTTTCGCGTTTATATATTTATTACATAGTACAAATAAGGTTCGAATTTTTGTATGAAATTTAAATTTTTATATAGACTAGAAAATTTGTCTGAATTGAATAGTACATAATTACAATCCTATTCGAGTATTGTGGATGGTTGAGGTAGAGAAAATTCGCCGATAGTGGCCGGTATCATGCTAATTTGCTAAGTAGTTATTACTCTAGGACACGACTGCCGCACGAGTAATACTTATTCCAAAAATCTAGGTAGTGAATCTTTATCATAAATGAATACACAATACAAACACTCAATCGTGAGAATTTAAGCCTTTATAATTACTAAAAAACATCGAGATATAAGGATAATATCTGCATAAGATAATTATTCTCACGTTTTTATAGTGCAGTTTAACTGCGATTTTTATACAAATTCCCATGACTAATTATTTTTTGTATTTATATAATATGGAATGCTTTAAATTCAAATTTATATATACAAATTATAATTAAAGTATTATATATTTTTAGGAATTTTGAGCCTAGTAACTAAACCAAAATTTACATATCATTAAAAGATGTAATTATGTAGTACAATTATAGTAAACGTGTTAAAAGTTCAATAGGTTCGACGATGAGATCACTATTAATGTATCGTGTAGGTTGCCAGTTAACAAGTTGAACTGTAGTGTGACCTTGTGAATCAGACAGCCGATAAGGCAATTCGGCGGGTAAAGAATATTTTACAAACACAGTTATACGAGTTACATAGCTACTATTTACAATAATATGTACCCTCATAGTACAATGATGAATAAATATTAGCAAAGAATTGAGAAATAACAACTAAAAAAAAGAGATCAGATTTTGAAGCTGTGCACATTCTTTTTGCTTATTAGTTTTCAGATCATACAAGTATGTATGTAAGATGCGACCGTCACAATGTTTTTTTACAGCAACTATATTATTATTTATCCATACATGTCACCAAAATTAAAGTGCTTATTATTTATCTGGGCTAATGTCCAAAAAAGCTGAATCGATTTTAACGAGACTTATTGACAGATAGAGGACTTTTCAATGAGTATTCTTTTAAGTTACATAGCATTTTCGAGGCACGGAGATAATGATACATTTTAAGAGAGGTAACCTAAAATCGGTAAAAGGGAGACTTCGTAGTAATGATAAAATTACTAGTTAGAAGTAGTAGTTAGTAAAATAAAAGACAACTCAGAATTAACCAGGTAAGCCAAAAAAACAGAACATTTTCACGTAAACAGAGTCGCGGGCTTCAGTTAGTTTTTATTATATTATACATTTACGTATGTGATAAAACGGCTTAGATAATAGTATTTGTATAAACATGTTGATATTGATGGTCTTTGTTGAAAGATTTCTCCTTGACCGCGACCGCTATGTCACATGTTAAAAGTTGACGACGATAAAATTCAAACGCAAAGGCATAGGCTTCGCCTTATCGTATCGCATACTAAGGTCTAATAGATTTTAATATTCGTTATACAGATAACCATATAAGTGCTTCCACCTATCCACTATCCACATTGGACGGTCGGCATTACTGCTAATGGACGAATTTTACTGTTGGCATTGCATGCCGATGACGTCACTCAGAATGCTGGTTAGTGGACGTACTTCAACGCCAGCTCTAAATACCTACCATGCACAACTAACATCTTAACGACTTCCTTATAAGATCTATGTGGAATATAATGAACAAAATTTTTATACGGGCTATTTCTGTGATTATGGAATAATGCCCAATGATCAGTTTATGGGTTTGGTTACGGTCTTTTCACTTCCGTCATATCTATTACCAAGTAATTTAATTATGAATTTTTCGTTATAGCAATATCACTAAATGGCCCTGTTATACAATTCTGGATTACTGAACTGGTAAAGCTTCTACAGTTTCACTGGACTACTTAAAGGGAGCGGTTAAGGCACTCACCCGATTTTATATACGAGGTTGTAGGCAACCAGCACAAAGGCGCACGGCGCGCCTCGGCTTGGACTGTCACCGAATATCCCGAGTCTAAGTTAAAATAAAGTAAGGTAACTATTATTTCACCCCGAGGAGAAAGGTTATTTGCGGTGTCCTTGGACTTCGCCTAACGCCTTCAACAGCCTGCCGCATGTAGTTATACGGGAGACGCTCCGAGTCTTCGGAGTGCCCCCGTACATGCGGTGGCTGTTGGAGGCATACCTGGAGGGGAGGGAGGTCGCCTTCGTAGAGGATAGAGGACGAATGGTTCGTTGTGGAACTCCCTACGGGCTCCCGCAGGGTTCAGGATTAGGGCCAGTTGTAGAATTGATGCGCCTGGCTACGGAGACTACAACCGTCGTGGTCGAGCGCATCCGACAGCTAGGCCACAGAGTGGTCTTCGAAAAAGCCGAGGCTCTACTTTTTCATGTGCCTCGGCGGGAGCCAGCTTCTGGGGCACACATTTTGGTGGAGGGCGTCCGGATCAGGGTTGGGGCCCATATGAAACACCTGGGCCACACTCTGGACTGACGAAGGCGGTTCGGGCCCCACTTTAAGGGGCTCGGACTGCACATAGTTGGTGCGGCAGCGGCTCTCAGTCATCTGCTCCCCAATAAAGGAGGGTCGGGTGCCGGCTGCCGCCGTGTATATATAGGACTCGTGCGGTCGAAGGCCGCCTACGGGGCACCGTTGTGGGCGGATGCCCTCTGCGCTGCCAATGTTACGCGCGTTGTGGCGCAAAGGATCATACGAGGGTACAGAACGGTGTCCACGGCGGCGGCCTTCGTGCTCACCGCCTCCCTTCTCTGGGAGCTGGAGGCGGAGGTTCTTTCCGCCGTTTACTTTTATACGACGACTAAGAAACGCCGGGGGGAGTATCCAGCTCCCAGGGAAATAGAAGACATGAGAAGAAGGGTCGGGAGGGACATGATGTAGAGGTGGCGGTAGGACCTGGCGGATGCGCGTTACGGTATGTATTCTATCGACGCAACCACCCGGTCCTGTCAGAATGGTGCAACAGGGAGTGGAGCTCCCTGACGTTCAGACTGGTGTAGGTGCTGACCGGGCACGAATGCTTCGGACACCTTCCGCCGGGTTGGCCGTTGGGGAGGCGTGGTGATAGCACTGCACGGTCCCATGTCGCCCCAATCAAGCGGCGGCCGGTACACCGTGGGATTTTAGTGAGTAAGACTCTCACACTACCCACCGTTCCGCCGGGAGGGTGGTGTGTCCATGATGGATGTCCCAACGTTAATAAAAAAACTATTATTTCATACATATAAAAATTCGTAAAACATACACGTATACCAAGGATGTATGTCGGTATGATCGGTGTTGTGTTGTAAAAACTAGTGTTTGAAAATTTATTCAGTGTCACGTGTAACGTCCCATATTAATACTGACCCTCTACTATAAGGCTCTCTTCTAATAATGTTACACTCAGCCTACCTTGCTCCGGGTCGTCTCCATAGATTTATCTTTCCATCATCTCACTTAGGACAAATCTGAACTCATCAGTAAAGAGTACTTTTCCCTAAGCTTCATCATTCCAATTTAGGTGTCAACAAGTTAAATTGGGCCGAGCTACGCGATGACCTGCGGTAAGCAAACGGCCTCTAGCGGGTATACCTCCCTATACCAACCACAGTAAGTCTTCTAATCATTCTGGTACTAAATGTCACTTATCGAACTTTCTGCAGCTTGCTTCGTCACTGGTATGAAGTCGAAGTGCAGTTTCTGAGGGCACTGCTTACAATAAATCTGTAGTCTCTCTCTGTTGTTACTTTTTTGAGACCTTGTCCTTTATATCTTGTATACTCTCCTATCAATCGGTATCGTTTAACATTGCAAAAAAAAACACATTTTAAATGTACCCATTTTGAATTAAAGATGAGCTTTAGACACCTGAGCAACGCTGTGATCTGGCATTTTCCCTCAAACTTATCAATTGAAGTTTCCTTTATTTTTGTCAAAAAAAAACAGAAATAACTTGTTAAGAATTCATAAAAACCTGCATAATTTCATACACTACGTATCAGGGAAATTAAGAAATATAAAAAAAAAACAAATGGCAGTTGCAAGTAAAATTTTACTCAGAATCTTTTTTCAAATTATATTATATAATATAATAATAATATATGGACTATTACGAAATAAGAAAATATTTTCTGTTTTCTACCTTTCTTTTATGTTCCTCTAAATGTATACATGGGTATATCTTGTTCTAAAGGTTGTATAATTTGTTTGCATTATTTTTATATTCTTCTAGGTTTTTCAATAAAGTTCATTTATTTCTATAATAAGCACAATTAATGTTAGAACTAGATAAAAATATTTTCATTGTAAATATAAATTATTAAAAAATTGTAAACAACCTATGCAGTACCGTTCTATACATAGATATTATGTATCCACAGATGGCAGCTATTAGTTCTAACACATATGCTGATTGAAAAAAAAAAGTGATATTTAAATTATATTATGTACTCTGTGGGTCAGGTGTACGTTATAATCTTCGTCAATTTCCTATCTATTTATCTTGTGTAGAAATAAATACTTTTCTTTTCATTCTAATTAATTGCCTTTCTCCGTCGCAAAACCAATACGAAATATTATTTTATGCTAGGTCCTGATGTATCCAGTTTTCATGTAATGTGAATTCACAATTTTAGGATATAAATTAAAAATAAATAATCTTACTTCATTCTATCATCTACTTAGTCTGGCCACAAACACTGTTACAATTAAAAATAAACAAAATATTACATTTGAATTTGGAATCTGTCATTTTTATATGATTGTTCATTGGGTTTTCTCATTTTGGCGCCAATACATTGTACAATATTTTGCGATATTAAAACAAAGTGGGGTGATAAAGAGAACCCGAAGCACTGTGATTGCATTACATGCATGGAGCCAAATGCAATTTTTAAAACTCTCCATGGTCCTTCCAGCAAGACTCGGCGCCGGGTCATAAAGCTCGGTCTACGCAGTCTTGGTTGGAAACGAACGTTTCGGACTTCATCAGAGTTGAAGACTGGCCTGTTTTAGAGAGTACGGCTTGCTCTACACGCCATGATAATTTGGAATCCCTAAAACAATCCGTACGATTGGCAGTGAAGAATTTTCCCATGGAAAGAGTGCGTGCTTCTATTGATAACTGGCCTCAACGTTTAAAGGACTATATTGCAGCCAATGGAGTCCTCTTCGGATAAGCTTTTTATATTGTTATATATTTATGTATTAAAATAACATACTGTAAAAGTTATAAATGTTATAATAGATTTTTTTCTTTTTTCTTAGTTTCAGTATTTATGGCAAGACTAGGTATATACATGTATGGATAATAATGTTTTGTTCTGTGTTTAATATTTATAATGTCTAATATTATAGTACATTATTCCTTAAAAAAAAAAGTAATTATTACTAACTCAAGTTCGTATTTAGCCAGATTTTCTTTATTACTCCTGTAAAAAATACATTTTAATTAATTAAGACCACCACCCATTATTGAACGTTCCATTTCGCGGAATATTAGGTTTTGTGTTTAATACTATTAAGTGCTCTTGTTGGTATCATGGTGTGTCATATTTAAATTATAAGGTTGGCAATAAAAAACGATACTAAAAACTTGAATTATTTGTTGTTTTTTATATACATCTCGACTAATGGAGTCATCAACGCAAAACTGAACCGTAAAGAAATATAAATATTAGATTAGTTTTGTGGTAAAGAGGCGTATTTATTATTTTTCTTAAAATCAACACTCAACAAGGTGTAAAAAAGAATCAAAGTATGTATGGATGGGAGTCACCAAAATTTCGTTGTTAAGGGACCAACTTGTTGTGAAGGTTATAGGATAGAAATTGTAATAAATGCGTATTTTATGTTGTTTTTTTGTAAAATTAACCTTAAAATCAGTCTTATTTGATCTGTGTGAAAAGGGGATAAAAACAGCTTGCCAAAAATACTAATACAAACATGTAAAAAGAGTGAGAAGTTTTACGTATCTATATGGTTGATAGAAAGGACGCCTGTTATAAGTTTTCTATTAAAAAAATATTGAAGATTTCATTAATTTATAAAACTATCAACAGACGAAAACAATATAAAGTCTGTTAGAACGATTCGCAGTGTCATTACTTTTTAAAAGTTATGTCAATTAGCTTTTGTAGAAAACAGTACAATAATTTGATTGATAAAAGTCTTACTTTGCGGAAATCCGTAATTAAATTTAAAGTGGACGTTAGTTTGTACTTCCGCCTGGAATTGATTAACCGCTGCCACGTCTCATTACAACGAAAAACGTTTGATTTTGTTTGCGCGGTGTGTACCTCAAAAAGTTATATTTGAAACTAGTAATACTAAGAGCGAAATATTATTAATGAAACAACAAAAAATAATTAAAATGCGTCCTTGATTGACAGTTTAATCCAGCGTTGACGGATGGTTGAACCTGTCTTCGGTTGACACTGTTGGTATGTAACTGTAAGATATAAAAATTACAATTACCTAATTAAAACATGTTGCAGATAAACGTGTAATGACCTATAATCGAATACACCTGTGATTTTTTTTTGTTGCAGTGAGACATGGCAGCGGCCAATCAATTCCAGGCGGAAGTGCAAAATAACATCCATTCTAATATTTAGTACAATAATTAAAATGTTAAACGATGACGTAACCTTGTGGTAATTTAGCTGATTCAAGTTCAACAGTTTAATGACACAACGCGATTACATCTTTATATAATAAAAGGAGTTGAGAAAATGATTAATGAGGTCAATTATAAACTGCCTATATGCCTATATTATATCTGTGCCGCGAACTGTATTGCAGATTTTAATAAAAATCCCATTACGTCTTACAAAAGTGTTAACAGCGATTCATAACAATAAGGACCCGATAGTTCAATTACTTTATGGCATTACTTGTTACTGCTAAAGTTTTAATTATATTCCACTGCATAATAATAATCAATTTACATATAATTGAATTTTAGCACGTAAAAACCTTGAACTGTGTTTCTGTTGCGAGTATGAAGAAACTCGACTGTGGGAACTATTCTATAATGAATGATAGGTACTTAAAGATTATCTTTATCATCATCTCCATACCTTTATCCCATATAAGGGATCGTACCCATACTATGTGATTCAGACAGTTTTTTAAACCCTTCCTTCGCATTGAAGACCATATACTATGATCAACCCTCTCCTCCCCCTCTAGTTTTCACGTAGTAATTCATAAATACGGTTTTTAATCATTTTTTAGAAACGGAAAGTAAAAAAAAAGTATTGGTCCATATTTGTCTTTGTAAATACAACGTTTATTGCGTGATGCCCAAAGTGCATGCATACCTATAATTAAAAGTGAAAATAGTGTATTTAATGTACTATAAAAAAAATGTTATTATTTAAAAGCTCTGAATGCTGCAAGCCAAATTGAATATAGCTCGAAACAGCGCGTGCTTTACTGTAGAGGATATTGACTACGTGGTGAAAACGTAAGTGACACCCCTCCTCCCTGTGACCAAGCGTGGTACTTTGAAGACCTCCCTCCCCCTTCCTCCCAGTGTCCAAATGTGGTACTTTGAAGCCCTCCTTCACTTAACAGGTCACGTAGTATCGCTACGTTCCCTGAGTAGGTTCAGCACATGTTTTGCTTTTCCACTTTCCCCTACTAATTATTAGACTTTAACTATCAAATAGGAGAATTTTTACTAGTATTATTTAGGTTACACATCGTTACTCTTTACTAGGAGCTAAGCAGTAATGACATTTTTACATAGTAATTTATAACCGGTAAAAAGTTTATACGAGTAAACAACAAAACTAGTTCTATGAGAAAGGAAATCACGGTCACGAGCTAACTAGTTGACCCATTGTTTAAGACTAGAGGAATAGATGTAGGCGTGTGACCTAAGAATTTACTTACACACAATTTAATTAATGGATACCGACTGGAATTGAAAGAACATATTGAGGAAATCGTTAAAGAAATTATCAATCGAATGAAAAAATACAGAACTATAAATTCCATGGTGTTGAAATCTCTAATACATCGAAAACTAGTGAGGTGATTACGCCTCTGAATTCTATTATTCATTATAGGTATCTCGGTGTTAAAATTTCAAGTATAGATCCCTACCATTCCGGATTCATAGTAATCCCAGTAGTAATATACTCTTCGAACATAATTTATTGGTATTATTTATTTACAGCTATATATATTCTTGTAAAATAACTATAGGAATGATAATAACTTTATGAGTTTAAAGCTTTGTCGTAATTACATTTTCTACGTGTAGGGTAACATATAAAAATTAATCATAATTATGAAATACTAGTTTTTGACCACGGCTTCGCTCCCTTTAATGTAGATTCGATCTATCTCTCGGGATCAGTATATTTTTTCTGGATAACATTTTGTATGCATTATATGATGATCGGTTAAGTATCGGTGAATTAAAAAAGATGTAGTCCGGTGAAACTGTAGCGGCCCTAACAAGCCAACCGTGTACTTAGGTCGAAAAAAAAAATAAAAAAAATTATAGTGATATAATTTTGCTCAAAACGTTACACTACTGAAAACCGAAAAAAGAAGGGCAAAGGATCGACGAACAAACGACAGGAGTGTTTAATTAATAGCCTTTTGTAAATGTGGGAGTGGCCCATTAGCCGGACAAACAACATGACTGCACGAAGATTGAAACTATATAAGTATTCACGTAATTTATTTACATCAACTGCTCATTGAATCTGTATATTTTATACATTTTTGCTGAATACTTTTGGGTTCATATTATCAATTATTGCATATTTAAGTGATTATTTTTTTGTAATATTTGTAATCGTTAGAACAAGGTTTGTATGAAAGAGAATATATGAAAAATTGTATGGAAAAGTGAAAAAGTAGGGGTTAAAAATCTCCATATCAAAAATTGAGTGACAGAAGACAATAGGGAGATCTTCAAAAATATTGACAGATTGTCGTTCACTTGCTCAGTTGCTATTATATTTTATTACCTATCCAGACTATAACAAAGAAATTTGTTCTCGTTTTCAACGTTAGCACACCTGTGCGAAGCCGAGGCGCGCAGCTAGTTATGAATACAAATGTATAGAACTTCTATTCCATAGATTTCAAATTGACGTTTAAGTTCGTTCCACATTTAAAATAAATAATATTTCGAAATTAAAAGCTTAATTTATATAAGTGGAACTATAAAATAGACAATATTTTAAACTTTGTACTTTGAAAAATTTTAACTTGCTTCACTACAATCGCTATCATATAGTAAATACGTACCACTTATGTCCAAAAATACATTTATTTACTTAGATAGCCTTGATAAAACGGATAAGTAGGTAATGCTATACCCGATCTTTACCTTTTTTACAGTTAACAAACAGTTATGTGAGCATATTAATTTATATAGGTATTAATATAAAATGGCAAAGGGTAATAAAGTGAAAATAATGCTCCAATTTGTAAAATTTATGAGTCGTAAGGATTTAAAGGTCTGACCGCAACTGGCATTTGTATATATTATGTAATCTCGTGTTCTGTAGAAAACATACGTTTTTAGGTAATTTTTGATGGTTTCTAACCGAGATAATGTAAGTGTCATACACTTTTTTACGGCACACATGTAATAAATATTATATAAATTTAACTTATGTTTATTTTTGATGGGCACATATTATTATGACTATATTTGCTTTTTAGGGTATAGAATACCCTTAATAGTATAAATAATAGGACAAGTATAAGATGAACTATATTGTTTTAATAAAAATAGCATTGATGCGTTGTTATAACCTATAAAATCTACAGACATATCTGTTACCCAAATTAAACCTTCATAAAATGTAATATATCATCATTTAATTTTAAGATTTAAATTAAACTACGTAACTACGTAGGCAACACTGCCATATGCTACATCTTTCGAGAGATATTCTTATAGTTAATATTATCAACACCGTAGAGAAATAATTGTACTATATTTTTGTAAACATACTTAATCATAAATATTCAAAATAATTAGAGCTTTTCCTACTTTATTTCATATAGAATAAGATGAACTGAATGTTGCTACAAAGGAGTTAAATTAATAATAGTAATAATTTCGAATTAGTAATTTAAATTTCGTGCTATATTTTTATGACTTCAATAGGAAATAAGGCATCGGCAAAAGATTACCCATAAAACTATACATTCAACTCTAACCAATAAAGTAATGAATGAATTAAATATAAATGCAAGTTAATTACTGTAATCTAATGGTCTAATCTGGTTTTGCGTTAGATCGCCTACTAATTTGGCGTGTAACAAATGCGTAGGTAACATGTAAATTAAATGTTACAACAATCAAAGGGTCCGCAAGCAAGTCTGACCCGCATTTCGGTCAACAGGTCGGACGCGACGTATGAATCGCGAGGACGCACCCTGAAAACCCCGGCACTCCCAGCTACGAGGACATATTATTACTCCTTCCCGCAATGCGACGATAAGCAGCATTTTAAATATACATAAGTCCCTCATATTAAGTTATTTTAATGGGATAAAAACTGCGATTGTCCTCCTTCAGTGTGGAATCAATGACAGGGCCTTCGGATATTTGATTCTATTGAGTTAGCTTTGAGAAACAAACGAACTTATTCTGTTATTTTTATTGGGCACACTTTCTATCTAAAAATAGATAACCTTCGCTGCTACGCGATACAAGTTTTCATGAACAAGTATTTTATAAAAATTATTAATTGGTTTATAGACACTGTACGAAAACAATTTTGTCAAGGGGCAATCGGCCACTAAATCGTACGCGTTAATTTTTTTTGATTTCATAACAGTAAAATACCTAAATCTAATAAGTTTTCGTTAATAACACGGCTACTCATTAATATACGAATTTTCAGTACAGAATCAGGTTTCGAAGAGTACATTCTACATCAAAACTGACATACATTGTGTCTATATGGTAAATTTTGCAAGAGAAGTTTTCCGTTCCTTTAACTGGGTGATAAGAATCCTAAAAGATATACAAAAAAAGAATCTAAAATATGTATATCCCATATCTTAGTCTACGATATAATTTACTCCTATCCAGAATTTCTTCACATTTTTTTTGTTAAATATGACACTGGAGTATACTTAAAATATTACAACGTACTTGTAAAAATACAAATGTATGTAGATTACAAGCAATGATTGACTCGATGTGACGGTGACGTCAGGTTTATTTTGGTGATGTTAATGCAGCAATGATGTGAATAAAATACATAACATTATTTGAAAGGCGCGGTCAGGACTTGTGCTATTTGGAATTTCGAGTTGGTGTTTGGCCTATGTAGTTTTTTTTTTAATAATTAAAATTACTTTGTTTAAAAATTTATATATTTAACTATACTATGGATAAAACGCGGTAAATTTTGTAAACATGTTTTAGGAGAAAATCTCGGGATCTATATATTCATCCGATTGTACAAATTCTTTCAATAATAGAAGGATACATAAGCTGTTCCGTGTACATATTGGAAAGGTTTCTAAATTAGTGCAACTATTTTACAAAAGGTGGCGCGTGAATTACGCGATGGTATAACGTCATTCTAAATGAAGAAGTAATAGCTATATAAGAACATGCTCATATGCTATTAAATGTTTCAAATTAGAAACTCTCAACAAATATGTTGAATTTTTTGTGAATGAAAGTGTTAAAAGAATGTAGAATGGTATACCATTCTCAAGTGCTTGCCTGTTTAAATATCTAACTGTTGAGAATATTTTATCACCAAGCACTTAAATGTGTAATTTAAAAGTCATACTTGAGATTTACTCTCTTTCTAGATTTAGAGTGTTACCACATTCATCCACATTAGAAGGTACTTAGCCTCAGAATAAATTGTGGTGAAAATGACGTTATAAAAAAACATACAGATAATATTTACAATACCCAAAGTATGGTACAATTATTAAAAAAAAACTGATGTCAAGTTATATTGAACACATTTAAAAAGGCACTTTATTTTATATCATATAAATTTAGTTTCATATAGTCATAACCTGAGGTTTCAGATGTAATGTAAGTATTGTGTATCATTAAAAACTATTAATAGTAAAACATAATATTCTTGGTAATCATTACTTATGAAGTCATAGAAACTTCAAGCTAGTCCAACTGATGTTATGTTGTCACTGTAGCCTATAGTTATGTATAATCAACCGTGAATGGACCTCAGTCCTATGGACAACCATAATAAGTTGGTAAACCGGATCAGTGATTTAGAACATCCTATATAACAGTATGCAATCTTTTCAATGTTTTGAACATAGACAAGTATATGTGTTGGTTGTAAGGTTTGGCTAAGTCCAGATCATTACTTGGGGCTTGTGATTTAAGTGTTGGCTTTGGGACCCCAAAAAATGTGCATCAATGCTTACTTAACACTTTTGTGAGATTAAGTCCAGACTTGATCAATCTAAGTTTAATACAAAAACAAATAAATTACTTACTTAGGAGCAATCCTGTCGGCAACAAAACCCTCACCAGCAACAGGGACAAGTAGTACTTATGCATGATGTCAGCTGTGTAAACAAAAACAAAATTGTATGCTATTCAAATCACAATAGTAGCTTTATTCAATAAGTCTAATATTGACCAAATATTAAACAGAATACTATTAGAATAACAATCATCTAAATATAATATAAATAAATTATGATTGTAGTACTCCTTTAGTATTTAAAAATATGTAAACATGACCTTTTTTTTGAAACTGTACTAAAATAAATAGAATGTATAAGAGTAAAAAGTTATATAAATATATGGAAAAATCTATAAAAATTGGTCTGATTATTTGATGAGAATAATGATAATTCTACTTTGTATATGAAATATAGTTAAAAATGTTATATATATAGCTATAGTTAAAAAATGAAAACCAATCAATGTATTATAATAAAGGGAATATTGTTAAATTAAAAATATGAACTGCCATTTATTGCATACTGATTATTCCTTATGAAATAGTAAATAGAAAAACTTAAAAACAACAAAATATTGCATGAATCCTATGTGTGTGTATTCAGAAAATAATAAAAGAAATTGTATATATAAAAATTAGACAAATTGAATTTTATAAGTATGGCAAAATATGATTTGTAATAATAAAATGTTTTAAACAGACATTAAAACATATATTTATTTCTTAAATAATCGCAGAAAATAATTTCTATGATAAATGATATATTTATTTATCACAATTTTACCTCTATTAAAATTACTTACTATACAGGATTTTCTATTACATCTTATACAATTATTGTATATTATTGTGGCGGGTATATAAAATTATATTTTCATGACCCACATATATAGTACATAAAAGCCGAATCTTGCATAGGTACATACCTTTTAATACGAGATACTAAATATCACGTCATTTCAAACTGCCGCAAACTACAGTGAACATATAGTCATAATAATTCGGCTTTATCTATCGAATAAGTTCGTATCTAGAAACATTTTACGACATTTCAAATTGTAAAACAAAAACACAACCACACTCTATACTCCTACAATTGACACTTCAAGTGTCAAACGTTAACATACAAACTGCAGTTGTTAGAGCTAAAATTAATTTTCTACTAGAAACTTATTCAAAACTATACAAATAATAAATTGGTATAAATTATTTAAAATGAAAAACAATTTCAAAATTATTAACCTAATCTGTAAGTTTTATATAGTTTAGACTACATAGAGAAATAACATTAATATATATAAGTAGTTAATAATGAGACTTTTTTGTTATTTTCTACCAATTATTTTTAACTTTGCACTGGCAATCAAATAAAATAAAAACAGGCTGTACTATGGATTGTAGAGATAGTCCACTTCAAAATCAATATTAATAGCGAGTACCTTAGAAGTGTAATATTGAACTAGCTTTTCTTTGTGTCGGATGGTACGTTTTACGAGTAAAAGCTGTTAGTAGTCGTTAATTCGACAATTTAAATGTTATAGTTATTTGTGGTTACGGTTTAGTGATTAGACTATATATCTTTCATTTCTAAATATATGTCCATTCCCAAGAGTTCCAATTGCACCACGAATTGATTGCGTATCGACGGTAGTAAGAAAATATAGTACAGCGTTTTGAAGTTACTTGGATTGAAAAGAAATTAGTACTTCTTATATACCCTGTGGATTTTTTTTTTAATATTTATTGTAGCAGCGTAGTAACAACTAACATATGGCACGAATGTAGCCATTCACTCGAACACGCTTGGATTTTGTCTGCGAAATGGATAGTATACTTCTACGGCTTAAAATTCATAAGTACGTACGGTCTTGCGTCATAAGTCGTCTGATGTAATTATAGTAGAGTACAATGTTCTTAAAATAATTTGTACCCATAACTGTTCTTATTTAATCAATAGTAGACACAAATAAAAATCAGTAGTACCGTTATAAAATTAATGAAAATAATAATAAATTTAAATACTGTAGAATAACATTGAAGTTGATTTTTTACTATATTTCAACTCATAAATCAATAAAACTCTATTTGCAAAATGTATTAAGAAGATACGTTTTTGAATTATTTGTATAGCTTAAAATTCATACCGAATTTTAATATTTTATATCGATAATGTAATCGATTGTAGTGTGAATGATGACACTATAGCGAATTTATTTTTATTGCGAATTAATGGCGTAGCCAGGTGAGATTTCTTGTTTGTTTCTTATTTCAACCAGTGTTCTATAGTATTCAATTGTTTTGTCTCAATGTTTTTCATCGAGCAAAATATTCAATCTTCTATAAAGTCAAAATTTTTTCAGCTGATTTGTTTTTATTGCACGAAAAACTAATATTACGAGTAATGAACACGTATTGAATTTGTTCCGAATATATTCGCTAGGATCATTCATTTTTCATTGTCATCACTTTCACTTTTTCTAATTATTACTGTTGTGTAGTGGTTCAAGCTAGCTGCGAGCCGTGGTCGCTATGGATGAGTGAGTTTTCCCGATAATTATTATTGGTATATAGTAGATATATCATGAATAATTATGACAAGGTTACTCATATCCTTCAACAAAAATGTGCCCATCATTGTTCGTCATGAGCGTACGGCCACACGGTAATAAATTATTTTTATAAAGTTTAGTAATATGCTATAAGCATTATTTTGTTTTGTTAGCACCATGTCGACCCTAACGAAAATGACCCGCACGGTTAAAAAACTGGAGGTACCCAGGCCACTGAAATCGACTACGAGCTCAGCACACAATCGTAACTCTGTGTTGGATGTCAAAATAAACTCTGGTATGTACAGTTTTGTTATTTAGTTTAAGTTTACTCACAATTGTGTACTAAAGAGTTTTGTAAAGTACAAAATTGAATTTAACTGTATGTATACATACAAACATATATTGTGATTACGAGAAAATGGCTTAATTTTACTTTTTATTCACAAAATGGGATGTAAAATAAATATTGAGAAAAGAGTTATTTATATTTTTCAATCGTCATTTATTTAGAAAACACCATACTATTTTATGAGAACTAATTCCTTGAAGTCTGTATGTTCTAAAGCTTAGAGATTTGTCTAATATTGTTATAGTTTTTCTTTCGGGTGCTAAGTAATAATGATGATTGTACAGAATATGAAATAAGTTTAAATTGTGTATTTTGCATTTGAGATAATACTCTACCAGTAAATATATAATTACTGTATTAACTATAGACATTTCATTTTTTATGATTCAGATAAGTTTATTTTTATATGACTTTCTAATTATGTCATAATTTTTTGCTGCTTGCTTATTTTACCCCAAATATACTTTTATTTTTATTGTTAAATAATAAATTGATTATTTATATTCCATTTGTTCATTTTATGTGTTGCTTATTGTAGGCTGCTTAAGTTTTTGCTAAGACAATCTGAAATGCTGTAGCTGGCATAAATAACCTTTCTATGAAAAGTTTATATATGAATTCTCTGTGAGGCAATACCTAGCACTCAATTTAACGACAAACACTTCAAGAAGAAACAAACACTAAGCAAGATTTGTGCTTGTAAACTAAATTTTTTACATTATTCTTGGCTGTAACAATCTTATTTGTTCTAATTTGTTTATATCTTGTCTTTTAAACATATTTTTGCATACCCTTCATGAAGTATTTGTTTTTATTACTTTTATATCTTATTTAATTTTGATAAATCTTTAAGATTGTACAAATATTTTATGTCTTTAGTGTTTGTTTACAAGCTATAAATATATCTATACATATCTATTAGACTTGCAAATAAAAAATGGAATTGCAATAGATTTATTTATTTTTTAGTTAATTATGGATTATGAAATTTTAGCAATGAATATATTCTTATCACTAACTAGGCCTAAAAGTCCTTTTGCTGTTTGCTTCTTATAATATTGGTCTAATACATATATTCACTTAAAAGCAATCAGCTTTTGTTACTTGCTAATTAAATTTGTTATCTAATATGCACTCTACCTGGATTAATACCATATATAATACTCATGTTCAAATTATTTATGAATTGAGCTTTAACAAATACATCAAGTCACAAATATAAATATAAAAGTTTTTCTATTTAACTTAATTTTTATTTTAAATAATCGCTGTTATTGGCTACTGTTCATAAGGAAAGCAATTGCAAATAACCTATTATATACTATTTGATTATAAGTAATCATAATAGCCCAGTATGATGCAGTTTAGCATTAAAAGATGACTTTCTCTAAAATGCAATTACCAGAACTGAAATTTTAAGTTTGTTTTCTTTTTTTGTGGAGAATAGAAGCAAAGCTCTTGTTATTAAACCATAATATATTCCTTTTTTTTCATAAATTTTCAGTCGATGATTTGATAGTGTTGGCTGAAGCAGTGGCATATCAAATGATGCAGGGAAATTATGACCGTGCCCTTCAGAGTAATGTAGCAACTATGTATTCTAATTTGAAGCTCTATGGTGCGCAGCTCGAAGTGCTCTATAAAGATTTTCTGGATAGGTAATTTAAAACCTTTTGAATATTATTTTTACAACGCAATATTTTTATTATATATATTACATAAATGTAAGTAAATAATGAACTAATGATGAGTGTAAATTCCGGAAGAGGTAAATTACGAGGATAAAATATTATTACTGTTTTTCATTTTATAGTAATATGTATATATATATATATATAAAGCATAAAATAAATTTGTTTTACCCGAAAAGCAAAATTGTGTATTTCAAAAATCGGTAGAACATAATAGACTCTTCATTCAATATTTTTTCTTTATGTAACATGTCTGATCAAACTATGGTTACGTCCTATGAAATCACTGTTAGGATCTTTATAATTTCAGATACTTTGTTGTTTTCCGTAATGGTTCCCAAGATGAAAGACTTGACAAGAAAACCAGGTTACATCTTTTGGAGCTAATTGAGTTGCGTGCCAAACTCTGGCAGGGATCCGACTACATGAGTCAATACTATAGACATCGTGGCACTCACGCTGAGGTAATTAGTTGTCTAAATGTAATTTTAACTATTTGTCATAAGTAAACTAGAAGGAAATAATGTAATGTTGAATTAAATTGTGAATTTTATCATTTGTATTTTGTAGCCATTGTTAGTGCCGACTATGGAGGGGTCCGGGTCTGGCGGCTCGGTGTCTCCGACGCTGGCTACGCCGACCGACCCGCCTGCGCTCTTGGGACCTGGTGAAGTCATTAAACCATCTGGCAAGTTCCCCAAACCAACGAAGATCCCAGGCAAAAATTACTCTAAGGATGAGGTTGTCATTAGGAATGCTGATTCTGGAAAAGGTAAAGTTAATATATAACTTTTAATTAGGTAAGCCAATGCATGATAGATACATTATGAGTAAATACCAAGTTTGCATGAAGATTTTTTAATGCTTGTTTATTTATGGTCTTACATATTTAGGTGAATTAAGTGTACTTAGATAATTTCAACAGTGCATGTTACGGTAGAACTTTTTATCATTTTTTGATAGTACAAAAAGAACTTTGTTCACTTTTTACATTACTTTGTAATTAAATACACATATTTCTATATTGAAAATTGCAATCTATAGAATAGAATATATAATATGTTTATGATTCTGAAATGTTTTTATCCTCTATATGTGGTTATTATTATTTGATATATGAAAAAGTATTTCAGTGAATGTTCCAAAGGGAGTTAATGTCCTGTAGTATGAATGCATACGGTTGTCTTAGGGGAATTGTGGTAGTGTATTTGAAGTTGTATTATGGTGTTCCAGTGATGGGTATCAAAGGAAGGAGGGTGCACATGATCGAGGAGCTAAGTGATACGATAATATCGTTTCAGCGAGGTATGAGCGCACGGTGCCGGCTCTCAAACGTATGCGTATTGTGTGGCGGGCTCTTCCCATTTACTATCCATCAATATAACTACTCTTCTACTCATAACTAAATAATACTAATATATTAATTATAGCATTTCTTACGACATATTAATCCATACATATTTAAAGTTAATTCTATATACCCTTATGTAACATGTCACAGCCTTTAAAATGCATTCAGCTTTGAGCTTGTCATTTGATATTAAACTGATGTGCAAAATTTCATTATACCTTGGACTATTATGGTGTTAATGGTATTTTTGCAGTAAGTCCGGGTGCAAAGGAACGTCTCGTGCAAATCACAGGACCTAATGAAGAGAACGTAAAGTGAGTATTCATACAACATTCTCCACTCCTGTTAGAAACCAGAAACAATATTATGTAAGTAGTGTATCGTACAAGAAATCTTAAAATTTCATTTCAGTAGAAAGTTTTCATGTTTAGAAAACTTTTATCTTTAACCCAAAAATGTGAGGCAGTGTCCTACACGAGATCAAAAATTCTTATAAGTACTTCATTGTGCATATATATATGTGTGTTGTTTATCATGGTATCCATACACGGTGACAGTGATTGTGTGTAGATCTTTATCTCTCTTCACTCATTGCCTGCTTGGAACTCAGTGTCATTTATCATCAGGAGAAGTACTATCATTATGGGAGCAGAAATATTTAAAAATAAAATAAACTTCCGAGTCTCATGCATTACGATAAAAGTTATTTTTAACTTTGGTCAATGAATAAGATGCAAATATTGAAGCATTACATTTTGCACAATAGTTCTTTAGGTAAGTAAATATTTTTGAACATTAATCACTATTTAACCTCTATTCAAGAAAAGAAAATTCCTGAAAACTCTAATGGGTATAATGTTAACTATGTATAATATGTTATTTGTACGTAATAGATAACACATTATTGAATACAGTCTTATTCGATTTGATTATCTGTTGTCACCGTTAGTATTATTGTCATTAAATATGAACAGCCAGTGTTACTGCACTGTTATTCACGTTCCAATTAAAAAAACAACCGCGTAATACACTGTTGATACAATAAACCTCTATAAGTCCAACTTCGATAAGTGAAAAACTTCTAACACTCGAAAAAATGTTTCGTTCCCTTCCCTTAAGTATCAAAACCTCGTTTACTCGAAATTTCAACCCAATGAAACTTGAGATAGCCAACGAGTTCCTATAAACCATTTTGGAACATAGTTTCCTTCCATAATTCCAAGAAATAAATTGGACCTCTGTACCTCGAAAATAGCAATGTTGGTTTTTACGATTATTTGCAACTAATTACTTCTAAAACTCAAAGAAAAATAAGTTACCCGCTTTAGGAATTTGGCACCAATGTTAACTCACAATTAGCAAGAGTGAATCCTGACCTCTCCAAGTTGTATATTTCGTTACAAAATCTGTGAAATCGAAGTCCTTCATAAGTCGAAAATTTTATCTCGAATTTTTTTTGGCGTCTCTCTTGAAGTTTTACTTACAGAGGTTCTGCAGTGTGTAACGTTCATAGGTTTCTATAGTGATAGTAGTAATACACTTATTAATCGTTATTACCAGCCACGCTAAGCACCTGATCGGCGACACGATCCGTCGTAACGCATCACCGGTGCGGCTGGAGGGCGCGGGGGAGGGGGCGCTGTGCGGGTCGCGCGCATCCCTCGACTCCGCCGGCTCAGACGAAGCACCCAGAGCTCAGGAGGTCACTATTTCATACAGACACTAGCTGATGTTCGATTTCGCATAAGAAAAAATAAACCAGATCGCACTCGCCGGCCCTTGCCGGCTCTTCTCGATGACTGGGTTGTTTTCCGAACAGGTGGTAGTTCTTCTGTTTATATGCGTCTTCAAAGAGCCTTAACTGAATGAAGTATTTTTGATTTTGGTTGTTTCTTATCTTAAAATACAAAAGAAAACATAAAAGCAAAAATATCCTTTGCTTATAAAATTCCTTTAGTCTTTTGTGATGCTTATAAAATCGTAGTTTCTTATATTTTATATTAAAGTAAGATCTCGTGATATTTTTTTTTAGATAAGGAACAAGTGTCTAATAAATAAAACTAAAATATTTGAAATTTATCAAGTAGTTTTTGTATACCATATTTTATTATTTTTTGAATAATTACTGTTAACTTGCACATTGCACATTTAACTCAGACCTAATAGAAATTTTAAATTTTGTACTTTACAGAAATCTCACAACTCTCGAGCCCTTCTTCATAGTTTCTCAACTAATGACGCTGCACTCGGAGAATATAAATATACTGTGACTTTCGGGCAACATTCCATTAAGATCACGGGTCAGAACTTGGATTTTGTAAAGGTATGTGATGATCAAGAAATCTGTGTTGAAATAAGGTATTATTGTTGTAGAGGCAACTTCTAACTTTTATATCAATGTAATATACATTAGCTATACTGTAATAATATAACATGATATACATGAAGATAAAAAAAATAATGGATATATAGCATAAGAATTCGTAGATATTTTTGAAAATCAATTTGATTACATATAATCTTCATTAATTTTACACTCTAATTCTATAGTATAAAGTATGATGTCAGACATAACTTGGCTGTGGACCGAGCCTGTGATGATGTTTTTTTATGGATAATATTTGTTGTTTAAATTATGGAAATAGATGTCTGTTATAAATGAATAATTAATATATATATATTATAGCTAAGTGAATACATGATATGATATTTAATTCAAACACAAGTAATACCTAAAATTTAATAGAACATCATTTAGAAAGTATGGTAGAGAGAGATGTAATTTTTTATGATTTAACTGGTGTCTAGTTTTATTATATAAAACATGGTGATAACAATCAGCCATTAATGGTTGATAGTGACTTATGTGTTGAACTTGCTTATTTATGGTTCCCAACAAACTGACTGACTATATACAGTGATTTTATAATTGATATATAAATAGGTGAAGATAAAACGGTCCAGTGCCCCTTTCCCTCTGTTTTTCTTTCATGTTTCATGTTTTGTTTTCTTTTAGTAGCTATATTAATTTTGTAAGTAGTATTTTTAATTACCATTGACAAATCGAAACCTTCATTTATAAGTCTCTATTTGTCATACTTCACTGTCCTTATGTCTCAATAGACAACATTACACGACATTACAACAACATTACTAAATCAAATGCTTTTTTGAGCGAACTAACTAAACGCTATTAACCTGATAGCTTCACCAGACTAATGGGGCGAGCGCTTATGGCGGTTAACTGTTTGGTAACAAGATCAATATCTATAGTATTTGTACACTCTTTTGGCAAAGAATGTCATTCATATTTAAATTTAAAGTTATAATGCATTGCGGTCAAATATAATCACATAGTATATTTCGAGAGCAGTTCAGTTGTATAACTTGGAATAAAAGGCTTTTGATTAATCCTGACAAATTCTTATATATATGATTAGCTTAGTAAGATTCGCGTTACCGCGTCGAAGGCAATAGCCCAAGCCAAGGTTCGGTCACTTTGGCATCCTTGAGCTTGTTACCAAACAGTTAACCGCCATAAGCGCTCGCCCCATTAGTCTGGTGAAGCTATCAGGTTAATAGCGTTTAGTTAGTTCGCTCAAAAAAGCATTTGATTTAGTAATGTTGTTGTATGTCAGACGGCGAAGTTGGTGTTGGACGAGTATTTTGAGAGCGCTGGAGCGCTAGAGGCGTTGGGTGCGGGCTCCGGCGACTTCTTCACGCTGTCGCAGCGTCCCGGCGCCGCGCTGCTGCTGCGCGACGACTCCGCGCTCAACGGCGCCGACGACGACGTCTTCGTTCCCTCTGACAACGCTACTGACGACCATGCAGGTCAACCTCTCTCATTATTCTTTCCCGAATCTTCTCTGTGATTTCTCTCAATGTACTCTATTTTATAATTCCGTATAGTAAAATTATATTCTGTGTTGCCAGTTAATTGGATTTTGAAAAGTCACTATTAATGTCGGATATTCTTTTGTAGTTTTCGATATTTATTTATTTTCAGATTCATGACGCATATTTATTTTTAGTTAATGAATAATACAAAGTATATCATCAATTAACAATAAAACACTTAATTTGATACTTATTTTACCATTCAAATAACCTGAATATTATTAAATGGTTAAGTTTGACATTAGCGATTGTCAATTTACTATACGGGATTAGAATGGGGACACAAGAGCTATTACTCTCATTTAAATTAGCATTTATTGTTTTATACCTATTTTTTTAATTCGTACTCGATTTTAATATTGAATTTTTGACAAATTAGCAAGATGTCATTTAATCGGAGGAGTAGCCATTGCTTCTCGTTTATTTATTTGCCGAGTGGTATATCATAATATTGTTAAGGATATTAAGACAATCGGTGAGGTTGTGACTATTATCTATAAGCTTGAATTTTCTTTTAATTTGTCGGCTTTCGCGTTATTGGAGCCACATTGGATATACTAATCATTACTGTTATTGACTCTTATTTTAGTAATATATGTTAAGAGTATTATGTATATTATTTTGCGATTAACAATGGAGACGGTTTGTTTATATATTATTTATAAAATAGCATGCAAAGAATATAAGCATGAATTTTCTCATTTGGAATAACAGTATTGAATATTTTTAAAATAGGATTTTACGAAATTGATGAAGACTGACTGAAGCATGTATTATATTGAAAGCATTATCATAATGTTTTATAATCATTAATTTATTAAGCGCTGTCCACACGTACACAACAGTCAAGCCATATATATCTTTTCATATTTATCGTGTCGACGGCGCTTTATTAAATCCATATCTGATGTCATAAGAGTAGTATATCCATGGACTCGATTCATTGTCCTCAGTACAGATTGTTTTCGCAAAACCGGAAATATTATTTTTATATATATGTATCTTTTATATATTTATGTCTACTTATATGTTGTGTGTTTCTTCACATTACCAACACCACGTCGATCCACGGTGGCGGCAGTGTATATTCCAAATTTTTTGTACTGAGAAATTGTATAACATTTGTAACAAATCATTAGTGATCATTCTTACCTGCCATTACGACATTCAAATTTTAACCTGAAAAACTGTTCTATTCAGAAGCCACTTTCCATTACAGTGAATATTTCAAGTTTTATTGTAGTCCTATTATTTTAAGTTTTAATATCTCCTCGGTGGACACTTTAGAACCGAAAAAAAACTGCGTTTAGTAACAGCAATTTTTCTAAGTCAACTGAAATAACTGTATCGTAATAATTATTTATGTAACAATAATATGTAAACCAAAATAATAGTATAAAATCTGTAACCATTAATTTTTTATTTACTTAGGTGTACCTGAGATTACTTAATGTAGACAAATAACTCAAATTTAAGTGTTATTTTATTTGATTGGGCTAATCTCTAAAACGATTATTGTTAAGGTTTTCCATAAAAGCTGTAATGATAAAATTCAACAAAGGTAATTAGAAATCGGTAAAAGGTCTATAGGTTTTAAGTAGTAATGTCAAAACGAATCTAGATAGTTTTATATGGTTTATATAAAGCTTTATTACATTTTGAATGAAATAAATGTATATAGATTTCGATAATTCTGTCATAAATAGAAAAAGTCTTTTGCATGGTAGTTAGTGGCTTCTGTGTAGTAGGAATGGAGGGGTGTTGCGTTTATACGACGTGATATGTGATGCGCGACATGTGGCACGTGACGTGTGGGTTGTAGTATGACGTGGCACATGCCACGTGTCACGTGAGTGGATCGGTGTTGTGAGTGTGGGGGCGGGGCGGGGGCGCGGGGCGAGGGGTGTGCGTGTAACGCGGCGTTGTGTGCAGCCGCGGCGGAAGGGGACGTGACGCCGCGCCGGCCGCGGTTCTCGCGCGCCGCTAGCACTGACAAGAACCAAGGTAAACTAAATAACACCAACAAATATGAAACTACCACATGCTTCACTACACACGTCAGTCGGTACCCCGCACGCAGATTGAACGTATATGTCGCGGCTGATAACGCATATATATATATATATATTTCTGTTCTGTTTAATAAGATATATATATATATATCACTGATCTCAATCTGAAAAATGGTAAATAAATAGTTCATGGAAAGCGAAATTCAAATTTATTTTTGCTCAGTAATATTTTACATTTGAATTAGTGAGAATACATTCTTTTATATGTTATTATGCATAATTATTATATGTAATGGAAGTATTTGCTTACTGGGTACCTATATACAATATACTGAAATATAAACTGTCATTGTAATATTAATATCGATTTAATTCACCCATAAACCTTTCTTTAATTCACCAGCCATGAGAAAAATATGTCACCAGTAATAAATTATATATATATTTGCATGGAAAATATGCGCATGACATTCTTTTAAATATAAATGCAACAGTCAGTCAATAACAGTCAATCATTAAAATTACTGTGGGTTTTTATTTATATGATTACTAATGGCTTAAGTTTCACATTGCGACATTAACACATAATATAAGCTGATTTTAGGCCTTAGTTTCACCTTGCAACACTCCAGTGTGCTACATATTGGTGTGCGACGATTCGTTACACGCTACATATACCAACAGATGGCAGTTACACATATAATAAAGTTACAAAATGTATAAAAATTTGGTGCTTACAAATGAAGCCTAGAACTTATAGTGGCGATTCCCACAAGCGACGTTTTTCATTGTATTATGTAGCAAGCCGCAATATTGCAAGAGGTTGCTCTGGCTTGAAACCAGCTCAAGATTTTGCAAGTTTGCGATATATATAGGGGATCAATTTATAGTATGTTTTTTAATTCTGTAGAGAAAACTGGCATTTCATATGTTGCTAGTTAATTGGATTTTATAAATATGATTGCTGATTTATAGAAAATAATCATAAAATCGTTCGAGATATTCGTATTGTTAGTTTTTATGGAATATTGTCGAACGCTCCAAAAGGGGGAAGTCCAAATATGGTTTATAAATCGGAATTGTCATGTATCAACAGATTGTCTGTTTTTTTTTGTTTCATAATTCCCGTATAAAAATTAATTCAATATTTACAGACAAACAATTGGTACGACAATACTAGAAAAATTAATGTGACATAATAAGTTTGACATTAGTGTTTGTCAGTGTATTCGGCGGAATTAAAAAACGGAGTAATAATATATAATCGTACCGAAAAGACTTAGTTGGGCGGATGTAGTCTATTCGCGGATGGGCGCGAGCATTATACCGTTGAATAAGTATAGATAGGCATAACGGCGGTGTTGTGTGTGTGTGCGTGCAGGTGGCGGCTCGCGGCAGACGTACACGTACGAGACACTGGTGCAGTACGCGGACTCGCCGCTCAGCAAACTGCCGCCGGCCGGGCTCGCCGCGTTCCCGCCAGAGCTCGCGCGCAAGGTAACGCTCCCCGCGCCGCGCACCGCCGCCCCCCTCGCCATCATGCGCCGTCCTATGCTGCACGCGCACCCCTCTCGCTCGCTTCACTCCCCGCACCGCGCTTTCGGCGTGTGGCCGCCGCTACATCGCCCCAACTACCTTGCCGCTTTACTCTGCCGCAATTTCTACTGACCACTCTCTCAGACCGTGTGCGTGTCGTAGCTTTGGAACCTCTCTCCCTCCTACTCCCAATCAGTTACTTGGATTTCGTGTTTTCTGCCTCTGTTTGTAATATTGTAACCCTAGTTTGAGATGGTTTATTGTTGTCTCGCTCCCCTCGCAAGGACACGCTTAGCACTGATGATACTCTCGTTTTCGTTCGTCTCGCTCGAGATAAGGCGCGTTTATAGTTTCGCCCTTGTAGCTTTTCAAATGGTGATAAGTTTTCCGGTTCCTTGATAGGTAAGCGACTATAACTTTCATTGAATATTAATTATGACGAACAAATGCGAGCGTGCATTCATTATTACATGTGCTCAACTGCTTGTCACTTGCTTTGTACTAATCTTGAGATTTCTGCTTCCATTTATAATAAAAAATTAGTGTTACTCCGTATTTAAAAAATATTAGTTTTTTGGGTCCATAAATAGATCTAAGTATAACAAGTATAGGTGGCCTTTATAATTTAAGGTCTAATTGATCTCAATTAAGTATAACTTATTGTTTTAAGTGATACTTAATCGATAAGACTGGTTTTAATAAGACTTGCACTTTATGAGACTGATCTTAGAATAAAAACGATGGCCGACAAAGCTTAGCATATCGAGACTGAATCTCTTCGAAATGTAACGTTAGTAATGTTGATTGTGCATTTAATGCAATTACTTATATTGGAGAATTATTTAGTGTAGTTAGCTATTACTGGCTTTAAATATACCAAATTGTTGGAAGTATATAAATATTTAATTTGTTATTTTTAGTTATATTTGTTGATTACTAAATGTTGATCTCTTTTACTTCTAGTTTACATGAGATATTTATAAAGAATTTACTACAAATAATAACTAATATAAATTTATAATGTCTGTTTGTACATGCTGCTCGAACAGAACGGGTATCCGAGAGGGGTTTATTACAGGTAGAAACTATCAGTTTGTCTATTCACTTTTTTTAAAATCAAAATTGTTTATTATTTGGCATAATATTGTATGTCAATTTGTTGATTCTTGTGATTAGGAAGTTTAAATTATTCGTGTTATATTTTGTCACTGTCATTTCTGAGTTTACAAATATATATCTTGAAAAATTCACCGTCTTTTACCTATTCTTCCTATATTAATATTTACTAATATCACATACATGCTATGGAGTCTGTGAAGCTTATAAATTAAAGTACAGTTCGAATATTGTAACTATGCCTCTTTAAAGTTACAAGTTATAATCTCATTCGTCCACGTCCACATTAAATGTATTTGCTAATTTTATTTGTGATTTTAGTCACATTACTATCAAATTGTTAAAATATTCGAACTAAGAAATATTATTGGGGTTAATTTGGTTACCTACTTCAAGTTCAAAGCGTGAGTTACAGGTAATAACATTGTTATATACACTTTATATTTTGAAGCTCACTGACAAAAATAACGCCATCTATCTTTCATATAACAATTTACATGATCAGCTTTCTAACTTTACAAGGTAACTTGATCAGCTTTACTAAACGACACATACAGGGTTATTGGTAATTCGACGTATTCCCGTTAGGAGATGGTAGGGGTGACTATTTGCTCTAATTTTATTCCCCATATGTATTATGCAAAACTAAACCATTTTTGAGTTTTTTGAATTTTGATGTTGTATTTTTGACTTATTTTAAAAAAAGCTAAAAAAGATTTATTTATTTGGAAATATAATATGATTACTTAAAAACGATTCACTTTTGCATAATGCATATGGGGGTTAGTCAAATAGTCACCCCTATCACCCCCTAACGGGAATACGTCGAATTACCGATAATCCTGTTCATGTTTCCTATAAACTTTTAACGAATAATCTGTGTGAATCATAAACATACAATATGCACGATGCTTCATCGACAATACTGATCTAAGACTAGTACTGCAAAGTTACTAATCCCATACCACGAACATTGAATTATTATCGTACGATATCGCAAGTTGGAGGCGGATATCGGTAACCGTGGTATCGTTCGACAGAGCTGCCTGGAGTTCGACAGCGGCAGTTACTTGAAGAAGGTGCGTGCGGCCGCAGCCACTACCGTCGCCGCGGTAGACGCGCCAGACTCGCCAGAGCCTGAATAAGTTACACTACAATGGACCCTTTATGGTTCGCTCGCAGTTCAAACACAATTTGCACTTTAAACAATAATAGTGTTGCTAGGCATAATATATATTAACACATTTTGACAAGAAAACAAAACATTAATTCAAGGCTCACAAATAGTGAACCGTTTGACAGTTACGGTTTTACATGAGAGCGCTATTAATACGAAAGAGCCAGCTGACTTTTTGTTGCTTGCTAGGGTAGAATTTATTTTATTTTACACAAAATTAAGTCCACAATTACAGTAAACGCTATAACATGATAAAAAATTCTTAATTAAAATATATTCATGTGTATATGTGGTTGGTGCAATAATCATTCTAAATATGAAAATGTGAAATGAAAGCTCTAGCAACACTATTAGAAAAAAAATTATTTATAGAGGTTTAAGTTATACACAAAATTTAGCGCACACATAAGCGGGCGAACACGTAAATTTTCAATACGCACTATCGCACATGTTAGCGCCGCGGATTGATCCAGCACTATATGTTGTTCTATATTACACAGAGAACGATAGACGATATTAATATAGAAATATCGAGTCGGTAAACGTCCGCGACGTTACCAACTATTTTTAGGATAAAATTTTAACACTAACAGACTTATTTTAAAAGTATTAAGCACACCAAAATATATATTTTTTTAGTGGTGGTTTAGTAATATTATAATAGTATACCTCATTTTTTTTTTGTGAATGGTTATATATATATATATTTGATTCATTTTAGCTATGGATCTGATTGTGAAAATTGTGATATGATTCTACCGAATGTAGATGCCAAAATGTTTATTGCATTTTAGGTAGATTAAAATTACACAAAGTCCATAGAATAAAAATATACTTGATCTCCTATTAAAAGTTTGATTTAAAAACAATGAAAGACCACACACATAATTGATATAAATAAATATTCTCTTTAAAAGTTAACATTTTCTCTGATTGTCCATTATTCAAGTAATTTTCATTTGATGTATATATTGACTCTGTTAGTATCGGAAGTCATAGAGTGATTCCATTTAATTTAAGAAGAATGCTTGCATTTCTCGTGTGTTTGTATACTCAGTTTTAAAATTTTCTAGTGTCTAGTCCTAATGAGTCTGTTTCTCGATTCTCACTTTATCTATGATAAGCTTTTCTATATTAAAGGAAACCTGTCAATCAAAATATATCAAGATGAATTAAACAAACGTATTTATTGTTTTGTAGATGAATAATTGTAGTGATTATTATTGTTAAATGAAATGTTATTATTGTTATATTATGTTTATATTAGAGCTTATAGAAGAAACTTACTTTGTGCACTAAACCAAATAATTATCGTGAGTCTTAAAAATTAACTAATAACGTAGGTTGACAAGTGATTGGCAGGCTTTCTTGAACATACTATTTATATAAATCTATTTAACTGTCGCGATTGTGAACAGAAATCTACTTTGATGTTGATATTTTAAATTGGTTTATTTCGTTATGGCAGCGCATAATCATTGTTACAACTCGTCAATACTGTTTTATATCGGTAGCTAAGTGATTCCTATTTTTTTTTCATATGTTAAAAGTTTTTATTTAGAAAAAAATACTTCAACATTTGTTGTTTATAAATAATCACAACGGCATTGGCGAGTATTTCTACACAAAGTATGTATTTCCACTGTTAATAAATAATTCGGGCAATAATATTTACAAAATTGGTGCTTAGCTACTCCAGGTAGTGTTATAGTTGAATTTATTATAAAGGTTTATGTTTACAACTTTCGTTTTAATGAAAACAAGGCTATATTGTGAAAATTGATGATATACTAAATTTCTAATAGTGAAGAGTTTTATTTATTTTCTTACCTCTTATTGACTTACCTGCGTTTCAGACCTTGTGACCAGTTAATAATGTTAGTCCCTTAAATTTTGTTTTCCTAACAAAATACACGATGTTGATGCATAAGATTCTAAACCTCCCATAGCCATCACAATTCTAAACTATTACCATTCTTTCTTCAGTAGTTTAGTTCCTCAAGGTACATTTATCTTAGTGAATAAAAAAAATCGTTCTATGTATATGGATTTGAAGATTAGTAGGTGTTAAAAATAAAATTACCCATTTTTCTATTTGTTTTTAATTTATTTACAGAATAAATATAAGTTTATACAATTATTTTATTAGCACTAATAAGCTAAATTAGATAATTAATAAATTGATCTTTGGATGTCTGGGTTATATTTTATTAAGAGTCATTAGTAAAATATTTCTTGTCCATAAAAACAATATAATGTATCGTTTCGAATGGAATGTGTATTATTTCAGACGATAATTTAAATTGTAGTTCATTTATAATATAACTTTTTAGCAATGCACTGAATACTGTAATATAACTGTGAACTATAATTGTACTGTCTAAAACTGTATTATGTGCTGTACTGAATATTAACTTCATACTATAAATTATGAAAAATAGAGTTTAAAAACTAATTTCAATTGATAAGTTAATAAATGTGTATGCGAGTTTTTATATACTAGTCTATATGTTTAATGAACGACGAGACATCCAACTAATGCTACTCCCATATCTGCATAACGAAGCTTCGACTAGTGGTCGCGTTAAAATTAACGACAAAAATTATCCGATAAAGGCACACGAGTTCCCGTTCTAACACTTGTGCCTTTCCAATAAATTGAAATTAGCGTCCGATAAATTCCTTAGATGTGCGCAAAAACCGCTGCCCCAGTTATCGTGATGCGTGTATCGTCACGCAATCCGATAGTTCGTAACGCATAACGATAAGATCTTCACACATCTGCATTTAGTCTGATCATAGACAAAACTTCGTGCCGATACACGCAGGTATGGAGTAGCATAATACTACTGCTATACTATAAAATGTACGCAAGTGTTTACTGTAAGGGGAGACCCCCGTATCTATGGTTTAGGGCCTTAAAATCTACCAGAAGTCACTATATTACAGGTTCGTGGGACATTGATAAAATGATTGTCAGGGTCCTGAGTTAGCTTTGTCACGCCAAGTCTTCGCTATCGATTTTGTCACGTTATCTGTCCTATGCAAGAGAGGCTATTGTACATTGCAACAAACTAATTTATTAGTGTATAATTTTATAAGATCTCATATATTATGAGCATGAATTATTACATAATAAGCTTGAACAGTGATATACACCAGTATAAATGCAGATGGCAACCATTCTAAAGTATTTAGTATTCGTCAAATAAGCGTAAATTTCGATAACAATTTTCAGAGCTAATCTTAGACGAAACATCTCTAATACGACCAGCAAATTTATTCATTTTCTTGTTTATTATACACACATATAATACTGTTTATATGCGTGGTTAGGATTTCGAATACAAGTAAATTTAAATAATAAATTATTTCCATCAGGGTCCTTTAAATTGTTACAATAAAATATTAGTGTTTTAATACAATAAAATAACTGCTGAGAGAGAAAATATAAATTAAGGTTTGTTGAAATACCAGTCTTCACGTTTTACAACCAATACTTGGCCACTACACATCGTTTTACACAATATATATGGTGATTGCAACCACTTGAAGATCACAAGTTTTTCCTTATCCATAGCTTATGGATATGGAACCAACCAGTTGACCACATGATTTTTTTATATGAACACTATAAACAGATTGAATCTTCATTATTTATATACTTATAACTAGATTAACAGCATTTTATACTAATGTTATTGCTACTTAGCGAATCACTTTCACCTTAAAACTAATAGAAGCCCAAACATGATTAAATAAATTAATTCGAATTAAAACCAAATGAGTTTACAATATATATAGTTCTGTCCAATTAAAAGTCTATATAATGCAACGAAAATTCTATTATTAAGTCTTTAATTATTGCTCTTTGTTAATACAATCTTAAAAAAATAAGTTACTGATAGCTAATTTGAGTATAAACATTTGAAATATTAAAAAGGCTTACGAAGGCTATAAGGCATTGAATAATGAATTGTTCTAGAGATTACGGGAATCAAGCGATCAACAATGTTATCCAACCGATATATATTCAGTAACCACATAACTTTATTTGACATCACACACTATATATGCCTATAGTGTCCTATGTATATAAATAAAAGAAAAGGACATAAACTACCTTTCATCTATAAAAATATACTGTTGCCAAAGGATAGATCAAATCTACATTGATGCGAGCGATGTCGCAGGGAAATAGCTAGTTTTATATAAATGTGATCTGTGTGATGTTAAATAAAAGTCACGCCTTTACTGGGAGTAATATTAAATAGGTAAAATGTACTATCTAGCTACTACCCTATTTATAATTCATATGTAACTAAGCAAGGTTCGTATAAGTTTAAACGAGGTAGCATTTATTACTGATAACGTGTTATCTCTTGAAGTCATCAATACACGGTAAATGCTGAAGCTGGCACACTTTCGGAACACAGGATCATGTCCCGGTTTAATTTCTTTCCGCAAGCTTATCCGTTATGTTAGCGGAGCGGGTCCTCGCGTGCTGCATAATGTCTACAGCGAGGTCGTCAATGTTGGTGTACCTACACTTGTGAAAGCTAAAGAGATCTGTTATAAAACCCACAATCTCCGCCTGGAAAGTGAGGCACATGTCGCGCAGGCGCTCCTGCGGTCCAAGGAAGCCCCAGACGAGCACCGGCAGTAAGTGCTCAGATATAGAATAGAAGTGTGCCATGAACCCGTCAGGGTATTTGAGGTATCGGCGTTTCGCTTTGATCACGGACCACACTGCGGTTGTTAACGCCTGAAAAGTGCATGTTAACATAAGATTTAAACACAATAGGTAACTAAATGTTGCTGACTTTATCAATATTATATAAGTACTATGAGGTGTAAATTAGTGTAAAATAAAAGGGAAAAGTGTTTTAGTACCAGCACAAAGTTATGGCACCCGCACATTAATATCGTAAGAATAATGACAACAACAGGGAGATTAGCAACGCATTCCTGATCGAAACTGCCATGCTTGGTTATTGGACACGCACCGGCTGGTTTCAAACCGCGACATTCTTAAAAGAGACACTATAACGAATGACCCAATCGGACAATACTGCCAAGTATTAATTAATATACAACATTGTTTGTAGAAGATAATTTCTGAAACTATTAATAGGATTCTAAAACTTCGTTAAGATCGTAAATCAATTTAGCCTTGAATAAATGAGCTTCCATTTAGTTCTTAAATTTCATATTACAATTAACTCGAACAAAGTAGCGAGCGGTTGCTAGTATAACTAAAAAATGTATATGAGCTGTCTGAATAATTTGTCTCTAGAAATAATAGCCGAATATGCCACAAACTGATCATTTAAATTTTCAACCAATAAACAGCGTTTACAGGCTTTATAGGTGGTATTCTAACTTTGCTTTATTCAGAAACAAAAAGAACTATCAAGCAGTGTTTACAAGATAAAAGAAACCTAGTAGTCATCTGTTAATATAACATGATTCATGGTCACTTTAGCTACTTTATGGTTTAAAAAATACTTACGCTTTCTTTAAAGCCATCCGAGAGCCAGCGATTTCGTACCACAGCCAATACAGATGAGGGCGGCGAGGCCAAATCTTCAAATGCGTCCAATAAAATATAGTCCAGAACTACGTCGTAAAATGTTAATGCCTTGAAAATATAATACATAGAATTATTGAATACCTATTGATATAATGAATTACCCATAATTTCTGTAATAATTTGTTGTAAACTTTGTTAACCCCTGGACAAAACTAATCCATACAAACAAATGTAGACCTCATGAGGCACAGGTCAACAGACTGTTGGCAGCATAAGGTATAAACAATACACGATTTATAACAAAACTTAAAAAATAACAACTTTTGTATTATAAACTAATAGTTTTTATGTTTAATATATTTTCGAATCATATCTTGATTTGTTCGAACTTTTTTTACTAAATCATGAATATTACAACGTATCATACATCGAGGAATTAAAAAATGAAATGAAAAACATATATTCGCCATTTTCAGATCTGTTCTTAGAAAATCAGCTGAGGGGTTGCGGTCAACTTTATAATTTTTAGTTATATATGTTACAATGAAATGCAGTTGTATTTTTACTTTTGGCAATTGTCAAAAATATCGAAAATTTTTGGGTATGTAAACCGAAAAGTCACATGTAGAAATTAAGTTAAAATGAAAATAGAGTAGAATACACATGAAAATATTGTATATGACGAGTGAAGGGCTGACGTCACTGGTGTTATTGTCACGGTGATCACTCATTTTTACCTTCAAACAAAACTTCACTTCTAGTTTTAAATCTCCATTTATTAAACTGACAGTGTAACAACGTCACACAGAGTTCCGCACTGTCCGGCGGCTCGAGGGTATTCACGTGCCTAGTGCTTTTTTTTTAACTGACTACACTCTTAACCTGGTAAGGCCTCTACAGTTTCATCGGACTACACAGTGCCTAGTGCGCTCTGAGCGGCCGTATTTATAGGGCGCGTTCCACGTGCACGCGTACATAAGTTTTATATTAAGTAAATTAAATATAATCTAACAAGATTTTTGTTACAATTATTCTAAAGTAATCAAATAATTGCTTATGAACTTATAATCAAATTATTCTTGTAACTGTACGAAATATTGTAATTCCGCCGATATATATAATTGAAAATAATACACGACAATTACCTTAACACCTTTACTAGTCAATTCACTTTCAATTGTCGTCCAGTTCGAGCCATCCGTTGCCCAAGATACCATTTCTTCGTACGCGATTAAAAATTCTTTCGGTTCCTGAAAGTTATCAAACACTTACAAAAACGTGTTACAGCAAAATTTTACAGTGTCATTTTCTAAATTATATTACTTTACATTAAATGACTTTTTTCTGTTATAGTACAAAAGTAAACTGCACTTGATATTGATAAACATAGTACCTATCAAAAACAACGAGATCTCTACGATCCATAGACAATCATCACTAAGATGGTGGCTTGAGCTAGAAAAAAAAAAAAAAAGATTAACTAACAATAAGTTAGATTTCGTAAAGGGCCATCATTAAAAACTATCCCATGTTTTTGGCTCAGTGAGACGAAGTAAAAGTTTTTTTAGGTTATAATGTTAGATTCTATAAATTTGAAATCACATTATCGATTTATCGGATAATAGGTCCAAGGACCATGTCATGTATTTCATGCTTGGAAATGACGCCTCTCGGATAAAAACCATTGTGGCAAAAATGACTTGTATATTTATAATGAAAAATATACACAAAAAATAAAGATAAACTGCAGATAGACGGTAAAATACTGAGTATAATTACAATAATGTGTAAATACCTTATCAGCAAATAATAACAGATCAGTTAGTACTTGTCTTCCGGCATCGACGAACCACGCCCAGGTGGCTGCGTCCTTGAAAACCAACTGGAAAGCGAGTCGCAGACAATGCAGCTTACACAGGAACTCGGAATCCGTACTGCATTGCACCACTTCTGTTCGAAGTGTTCTGCAATTTTTCAACGGACTCTTTTTAGACGGCACTATCTTACCATTATCCCACCGAGGTACAGTCGGTACAACATGTTTTCCTCTTTCACTTCATATTACCTGTCAATTCAATATTCACAAATGTTATACATATGTCATTATTTACACAATCCACTCATACCTTCTTCGATATTCCTCTACTGCTATATCAATTTGCAATTACCTGTAGGGGATGCCAATTTCAAACTGTTTGACTGCTGTTTGATACAATTCTAAATTCTCTAACTCAGGCAACGCTTCCGTTAGATCGTCAAATTCTCGAAGATCAGCTACCTAAAAATGAATTATATACATTATTTAAAAAGCTAATTTCATCATAGAATTTGGGATTATGTATGGACGACAGCCCCGAATTTATATGGGGGCTAAATATCGATGGCAATTATAATAAATTTTCAACCTGGTCCTCTGCAGACGCGAAGGATTCAGCGCTTGAATGATGCTCGCGTCTAGTATGCGAGGATCCGGTATGTGTTGACAGTAGTCTAGTGCGTCGTCCGTCTGCACCAGATCCCGCCTCGCCTCCACTTTCTGAACGAAATAGCACCGATCGCTGATCTAGGAATAGTAGTTCGCAACGTTCCTGAAGAAAGACAATGTAAAAATTCATTGTTAATTCGAATCATTCAAAGATTCTTTTAGTTGAAAACAGTAATTTCTAAGTAGTAAAAATTTTTCCCGATGTGTCAAATCACAAGCCTCTTTTACATATAATTTAAATGAAAAAACCAGATATGTATATACATAAATTAATACAATAACGTTTTTTCCTCAATTTATCATATAATAACTTAACATAAAAATTGAATCTCAATAGTTTTTTAAACGAAGCGTGAATATGTTATTTTTCAATTAATCTTGTTAATAATGCATCAGATTTACTAACAGATTTTAGCCAATCTTTTATCATATTAGTATTTATCACAAAAAAAGGCAATACTCACTTGTAATAAATACGCGTTTTGCAAAAGATCTTGTATTTCTCTGCAGAACTCTGCCTCTTCGGGTGTGGTGAGCGCGAGCGTGCCCGTCACTCCCCCGCGTGCGCCTAAAGAGAACGCGGCCAGTGCGTCCTCCCAGTAATTTATACTCGTCACAAGCGCTTCCATTCCTGTTCCCAAACAAATTATCTACGTAAATTTACTTGAATTACTTCTATACGAGTACGAGGTTGTATATATTCTTTGTCAGATTTCCTTAAACTACTGATTACTGAGACGATCGATGTTTTAAAAATAATTATTATTTATTCTATCTATTGATTTATTAAATTAACTAATATGTTTTTAATGGCTATTTTACATCATTTGTTAATAGCTAAAAAAGCTAACAAAGATAAAATGCCTATTTCATTTTAATTTCACACTTTATAAAATATACAAGAATTCAATGTAGTGAATATTATATCATAATTGTGGTATTTATTATAAGAATCATTATTTTACA
Organism: Antheraea assamensis; assembly: GCA_035772565.1. NCBI lineage: Eukaryota > Metazoa > Arthropoda > Insecta > Lepidoptera > Saturniidae > Antheraea > Antheraea assamensis. Next base: position 5,416,060 of record JAQQSE010000064.1, on the reverse strand, counting down.
TAAATAAAACAAAAATTACTAGTAAAGCGTTAATATATTTTATTATAACCAATAACTAATATTATATTTACACAATTGGTTTTACCAATACAAATCACATTGATCATTCCTTGCATTCTAATGGAATAGCAAATTATAATTTGCAAAAGAAATTCTACATTACTTTCTATAAATATGTCACAACATTATTGCACAATGATTATTTTACAAAAAGATATTCTTAATCTCAGGTCCATCTGACTGAGCAGGGTGTATCTTTTGTAAGTGCTCAACCGCCTCTTGTAATCTACTATTCAGATCTTGTACAGTTCCCGCAATATCATTCAATGCCTCTGCAAGCCTTTCCTCGAGGAGTACTCTCCGTTCCTCTAACCCCCGCATTACAGTGGCTATGGACTCTAATGCTGCAGCTGAACGTTCTTCCGCAGTAATTCTTCTTTCTTCAAGATCTAATGCCCATCTCGGTGGTGGTGACACAGCTCGTACTACTTCAACTGAAAAAAATAATATAATAGTATGATTTTATTATTCCAAACATTTTTCAGTTATCATTTCTGAAAAATATTGTAAATCCATAAATTCTAATAACATTATTACATATGTATAACTGTAGCTGTTTATGCAATATCTCAACCATTATATATAAATGTCAATTTAGACTTTTAAATACTTGAGTAGTAAACAATAGTATATTTTAAATAGTAATCCATTCTGTTTTACTGTGCTATTTTAGAAACAATAAATAAACAAATACTTCATTATTGCATATTTCACTGTAGCTGATCCCCATTCAAGTAATAGATTTTAGATATTTCATATATTATTTGAATATATTTATAGGAAGTAGCAAATATGTAAAAACTTCACTTGTAGTACTAAAATTTAACATTGTTCTGATGACAGGCTATATTTCTTTCATATAGTAATTGTATTTATGGCCACAATTTTATAATTACCTGGCATAGCAGCATTATTAACCACCGGTTTAATTTCAGCCTTCACTGGAACAGATTGAGCTTTTATATTCTCAAGTGGTAAAGAATCTGAATCCTCATCAACATAATTGTCCGGTTTAGAGGTGGGTTCAGAAGTTTCCAACATTCCTTCTCCGCTAAGTTCCAGAGCTCTCACTTCCAATTCATTGAATGGGATACACTTATCAGAATCACCATTAGCATCTCTTTGAAGTTTTCGTCGTGCTTTCTTTCTACATTTATGTCTCCATTCGAACCAATACTGAAATAAATAGATATAAATTTTCAATAAATAACAAGTAGTAAAATTTAATTAAAAATTATTATATGTCATTAAAAACGGGTCACTTGATTGTTTTGTTTATATTTACTATTTTTAATGTAAAAGAAAACTTGCAGAAATTTTATAAGTTGCAGTTTTATTTAAATTATAGGTAGTTAATCATTATGAAAAGCAAAAGTCCATATTAAGTATCAACCTAAAGAAAATAATTTATTAAGTTTATTCTATATTGTACATTTACAATATATATTTGTAATAATTTGTAATATATACATTTCCTTTAAATAGCATTTTCCTGAAAAAAACTTTTGCTTAAATTTTATTCACTTTTTTCCATCCATCAGGAGTTTTCAAAGCACCACCTTGGACAGCATTCAATCTTTTAGCAAGAGAGGCCCATTTACGTCGTGTTTCTTGATGAGAAATAGGAGTCCCAGGTATAAGACCCTTTGACATTTCCTTATTTTCTTCTAAAAAGTTCATCAAAATTTCTAATTGCTGTTTCAAAATACGTCTCGGCGGCGCCATCTACAAAAAAAAATATTATTTGTTTATGAATGCAATGAACACAAGTAATTTATAAATTGTACATATTAAATCATTAAGTAATTAATATAACATTATACTCACCCTTTGTAAACATAGAAATCTTTTAAAAACTTGTTTAAATAGAATACAAAACTTTAAAACCAGTAGATTATTTGACACGAGTAAACTCTTTCACTTTACGACTAATTCCTATAAGATGCGATTTGTGAATACAAACAAACATGACATGTAATGGCGACCGAATCGATAAAAAGGTACGGTTCACCTAACGCGACAAGAGACAAAAATTTAAGTTTTTTTTTAATAATTTCATTTCTACGAGATAAATTCAAAAATGTAAAATGAAAATGATGTAAATTAAATAGGTACGTGTATATTAAGGATTTTGTAAGAATTATCTTAAATATATATTTAATGTCAAACAATAAAAGATAGTTTTATGTAATAAGTTCTCTATTTATGTTCGTCATAAAACAAAATTGATTAGCGAGCTTAATATTTGTATGTTTCTAGATACAAAAAAAGTAATGTTTTCTATATAAAGTACTCTACCAGTCTTCTTTGTTACTTTAAAACAAAATAAACGAAAATTTATGATACATATTTCTGCCATCTATTGAGCAGTAGCGGTACCAAATAGGTCTCTTTCTTCGTAATAAATTATTACTACATAACATATTTTGTGGCAGTTTGTGACACAAAATATTTTATTTATATCTTATTAATACTTTGTTAAATTATACATTCGGAAATATATAATTTTCCAATCTAATCACTAAATTTCCTTCACTATAACTATATACAATATTTAATTTAAAAAATCAAACAAATCTTCATAATTTTCAGTTTGTAAAATAAAAAAAGAAATTAGTGAGCACGTAAATAGGTAAACGTTCTTCATTATTCTATTCAGATATTAAGATTCAATCGCCCTGTTAAGTTAACTTGACAGCAAAAGTGGATTTGAACCAATCAAGTGCCAGCTTAACGGGCTTACCTTGCCTTGTGTAACCACTGAAGTAATTAATTTAGTCAGAATTTTACTAAAACTAAAACGTCAACGAGAAAATGTTACGGCTGATTAAGATTGTTATTTAAGATAAGTTCCTCAGTAACCAATTCAGTGACACGCACAACGAACTATGAAAATGTTTGTTGTGATTTAGTGACTAAAAGTAAAAGATGATTGTGTGAACAATCGACAACGTTGAGTATGAGACATTAAAAATCATGCAAATGAATGAATAAGTAACAATCATTTATTACTAAGAATGAAAAACAGCTATATCCATTGTATCGATACGTTATCGCGGTTGTAAGAACTTCTTTCTTTTTCGTCAATATTTAGTGGACCATTATTATATACAAATGTTTGATGAGTGTGTATTACTGTGTAGTGTACATTAACATAGATAGCATAGTGTAAGTCTATAAGCACAGATATGTTTATTATTATATCAAGATATTCCCGCGATGTTCCGCGTGTTTCCTATGCAGTAATTATTGTCGAGTGTCGATCTTATAAGTATAACTGAGTCACTAATGAAAAAATGACGGATTTGCGTATACATTTTCATTCCCTTTTCACCCATCTTAGGGGTTAGATTTCCAAAAACCATCCCTCAGTGCTCAGTTACTTATTCTTTTATACATTGATTAGTATGCGTAGGATGTTTATCAGCCCTATTTAAAATCTAACATCACATTTCTATAATTACAATTTCAATTTTAGGCAAATTAAAGAAGCCTTCATTCACACATAACTAAAAGCAAAATCTAGCCATTTGAATACGACAGATCAAAAGTAATTTGCGGTGGCATATACCTATATAAATTTAATTATATTAGTCTGAGTTCACAGTAATAGCCTTTAAGGTCGAGGGGGTGGCGTAGGTGTCGAGTAACCCTATATTAAACTCAGTTACGTCGATAGCAATGTGGCGTCTGCGAACTCCGTCTGTCTCAGCACTACATGAAATAGATAGGTACATTTTTGTAGGATATGTGTTAATGTAATTTCGCAGAAGTAAACACATATTATAAATTTAATTTAAATTAGCAAACGCCCGCGACTTCATCTGTATTTGTAAATGGATTATATTTGCACAGAAACCTATTTTTTTTCTGAAATAAAAGTAGCCAGCATAATCCTTATGGCATTAGCTATTTGCCAGTGAAGATCCTGTCAACAATTTCAAAAATGTTTTTTTTTGAGTATCTACTATATATTAGATATTCATTTATTACAAAAAGCAGTTATTTTAACGTAACAAACAGATACTGCAACTTTATTCATTTCTATAGATGTATTTAGTCATGGAGTAGTCCTGATTTGTGAGTATTTGTAGTAAAGGGTCGTGCTGGTCGCGGTTGCCCAATAACAAAAACTCATAATGCCCAATAATAAAAAAGTCATAATTCCACACGGACAGTGAAATATCAGTGATAACTTATACATGTTACTAAGAAGTTAAACTAACTATTTTTTTATAAAATCAATGTCCTTAGCTGACAGATTTATTTAGTACTAAGTATTAGCCTTTAAGATGGTTTGAAAGGAGTAGTTTGATATTCTATAATAAATATTTTTCATGAAATATTTATCGTATTATTTTCAGTTTTGGTCCGTTTTTTATTAATTTTTTCTTTGTATTAATTTTATTTATTACATTGTAGACATTATATTATTTGTTTGAATGTTATTGCTGTATGTTATTGTTATATATATTTTGCGAGTTCCTAATTTGTTATCAAGTTTGACGTAGCATATAATATTATTATGTAGCTGTTTATATAATAATCATTACAGAATTTTTCTTTTTTGTATTGTTGGTGGACGATATCTTACTGTAACCATATATTTACAAAGAACTGCCCACTATAAGACTCAACTGTATAATTTGATTCGAATAACTTACTTGTATCTCGATGTTTTTTTTCTATTTTCTTTATACTTGTTGTTATTAATTAATCTGTAAACAAATCGATAACGACAATATACATATAACTAGTAGGTTTTAAGAAAATTGTACGTACTGCGGAGACGAATTGAAAATATATTACTTAATATAAAAATCTACTGCTTAAACTTATGTACGTTATATGTGTAGCATCAAGAGAACTTGAGGATAAATAGATAATTCAATAATAATATTATAACTTTGTTTTGTATTAAACTTTTAACGATATTAAGCCCAAGCTCAAATTTACGGCTATATTAAGGCCATAAAGATTGGCAACGACTGTAGTAATAGTTAAAAAGATAAAAGTTTCTTTTTTATTTAAAAAAGAGGTTAGACTGCCAGTAAATCGCAGTAGAATATTTATTGTATAAACCAGACAAAGATGAAGTTGAGGTTTAAAGTTTGAAAGTGAATACGAATGGAATCTACTAAAACGAGCATTATAATCACGAAATAAACATTATATTCTAATTGTAATAAGTGTTTATTAAGCAATTTATTAATAGTAATTAATATATCGTTCAAACGACTGTATTCTTTGTTATTTCTGTATAAAAATACCAAATAACCTAAATCAGAATTTCGTTTAATAATTCTATACTATATTAAAACCACTTACAGAATGGAAATTGCTTTTATTTCACGACATATACTCGTATATAGTTGAGTGTATATCAAATATCGGATACTTTTATATTTATTATATATATCAGATTTTTGCGAACGCAGTATTTCACGTTATATGTTATCGTGTACTAATTAATATACCTTATTGTCAACTCTTAAACACCTAACATTTTGTAAGTATTTTCGTCGCTGAAAACAGACTCCCAAGACGACAAAATAATTATAATCGTAGGGTCAGTTTAAATCAACGGCAGTGAATCCCTTTGGGGATTCCTTAGTACTCGGAAGCGCACGGCTTCGCGACACCGGGTGGAACTCCGCACTCCGCGCGCCACAGAACCGTATTCTCGGCCTCCGTCAGCCGGCCTGAAGCTCGACGCTTGCCAGTCCACCGACAGCTCCGCACTGCGGCGGTACACTACGCTCCTATTAACATATTACATCTACTTGACGTTATCTTTTTAACAAAATTCGTGGAAAAACATCGTCTAAGCCAAGTATTTAGTGATTTCGAACATTCGTCTGTGTATGTGTTTAAAGATTAAACTGCAATTTTTGTGAATTTTCTTAAAGGTTTTCCAAATCTTCTCGGACTTATCCAAGCCTATTTCTCAGCAGAGGTAAGAAATACAAAAATATAATAAAATACATGTAAAATGAATGTCTTTTAATTATTGAATATCTGTGATAAAATTGCGTTACTACATTTTCTTGTACATTATTCTAGTTGAGATTTATATTTATTAGTAATTTTTCGTAGATTAATTTTTTACGCGTACTTGTAGCCGACGAGTACAGAGCGGTATTTTTTGTTAATCCCCATAAACCTGTCCAGCGAGTATTTGTCCGATCAAATTCCAAATGATTCGTTGATTCTACCTCCAATTCTAACGTAGCATGGTCCATCACATGCAGTGTGAAATCTACAGTATGATACATAATTTCTGTAATATGAGCACTGAGAAGAGGACCTCCTAACAAACCTAACATGTTTCCCATAAACCGGTTCACACGGATACATGACGGGACTTATGCAATCGTCTAATCGACACCGACCAACATCCGAAATAACGTGGAAGTGTTTAAAATTACATAAATCAAACACTCGAGACAATAAATTTCAACAACAGAGGTATCGTGGTGTGGTGAACCAGTCGGCATAAAACTTAATAAAAAATAAAATGATATCAGAATCTGTTTGTGTTAGCTACCCAATATTACTAAGCTAACAAATATAATGTAGATACTAGGTACAAGGCGTATACAGAGGAATAGAATTAACATGAATGTTATTCGTGTGGTCGTGTTGGTATGAATACTATGAAGTCGGTAATGTTGAATTTACTTTAAAATCTGCAGCTGCAACCCAACGTGATTCGTTTAACAATGGAGATACCGACACACAATTACCGGAATTTATATTGTGTCGAAATTCAAAAGCAAAATGTGTGAAATCGTGGAATTTCCAAAAGAATTGTACCTGTAAAATGTTTATACAGGATCTTTACAATTACTTTTATATCATTTATATAATTGGATGTTGCAAAATTAACAAATGCTAACAATATAGGATATAATGTCATCTGTGCTACCAAATATATGCATTTGAGGAAAAAATAAATATCGTGAATTAAAGAATCCTAATCCAACTAATATTAAAAATAGGAAAGTGAGTTTGCTTGGCGGCTTAGATGCAGATTATATCTCAATAGCAAATATTCAAGTATACTACTGGCTAATCTCTCTCATTTTGTTTTATAATCGCATGACACATGGTGGTATTGTGCACTACGCGTATGTCGCCATCACTATAAGAAGAGAAGAGTTTAAACTTTAAGACTACTACTTTTTGTTACGATTTAATTAATTTTTGAGCAAAATAATTATGTAGTAACAAAAATAGATCAGTTTTAAAACGTGACAAAATAAATAATAACCTGCCTTGGATTGATATGATGAATATACCTTAATCATATAAGATTTCAGTGTCTAAGAATGTAACAGGTTCAAATATAGTTTTCATTCGAAAGGTAAACATAGCAACAGTTTCGAATATCCCGATTGCTGAACCCCTCGTGGGTCAGCTAACGTCGCGACGCCGACCAATTGGCGTCACAATATCGATCTGAAGCACATTCTACTGTCCGATGTCATTGGAGCACTGGTCACACTAATATAAACATCTATTGTATCATGATTATTGCGCTATTCTAAGAAATAAAACGCTGAAAATATTACTAAATTTCTTACTAAATTATTCTAAATAATCAAATTTTATGTTATATTTCAAGAATTGTACGAGATCCAAATGTAAAATTAGTAATAAATACGTCAGATATATTAATCTAATAGGAAATGTTGAGAATTTAAGTAATTTTTGAAACAGTATGCATATTAATGAAGCCATATTAAACGAGAGAAGACTGGCTAAATTACGACCATCGCTTCGTCTGCGGCGCTATTGCCCATTTCCGTTCTGCTATTGGTCTGTCATCACTATTTATGCATCTATTTTGTACCTTAATGTAATCTACTACATGGTCAGAGATCAAAGTTCATTGAACTGAAGAACGAGTAATAACCTTACACGCACTTATCATTCATATTAATCTTGTCTGCTTATCTTTATTGTAGTTTGCAACGAAACTTTCTCCCTTACTGTTACATACTTATGATTGGAGATGTTCTCTTTCCGAATCGTTAAAAGTACACTTAATTAATGAATAGTATTTATGTCATTTATGTCACCATTATTAGATTAAATTAACAGCTCACGCTTAGAGCTGTATTCACATCATACGATAAATTCCAAACACAGTAAAATATAAAAAAAACAACCTACATGTACTTCATGATTTTGTTTGGACTCGAATATCTAAGCACTGTTAGAAAGTAAACGTGTGAACAGTTAGTTATTCACGAAACAATTTAATTTAAACTTAATTCCGTCTAATTTCCCTTTTATGAAATAAATCCTCGAACCCTTACAGCTTCACGTGGCACAGCTTAGCTCGCGAGTGCCGAGTGCGCTAATAAGTAGACGCGAAATCACCAGGGAAATTGTTTCAACTTTTACATTAAAATCCCCTCCTCTAAATATAATAAACTAAATAACCATACCAGGAAAGCGTCTTTTTTTGAAGCTGTGATGTTGCCTAGATGTTGGTAAAATTTGACAATTTATGTATTTCGCTATATGTGGTCACAGATTATTTATTATAAAGATGTATGCATAAAATAATTTGTAGATTCTATAATAATATATAAACCTTGGGTTTTTGTTTCCTAATTTATAATATTCGCATTATGTAACTAAATGTTAAACAAATTGAAGTAACATAAGATTTTGCCTTAACTTAGGACTAGGCCGAAAGTATTAACAATATTGGATTAACAATATAGTTAAATCATATTATACGTTCTAGAAAGTTCTATTAGATATATGAAAACAACTTACATATATCGCAATTATATAAATCACAATATTATAAAGTATGATTATTTATACCATTGTACATATTGATTGTAACTTGTAGAATATTCGTTCACTTCGTAAAACATCCTCTATTTGGAAAATTTGAAGCGAAGATAATATGTCGTTAATAATTTCTTTACACCTTGTCATAGTAGAAAATTGATTTTTTACCGCAAATATCATTCGAATCTCCTATAACAAATTTATATTTTTTCAGCTGTGACATCTCATCTCCATGTCTCGGTAAATATTGTTCTTTCTTCCCATCTACGAAATGAGGTCACGATCTCACGTCCCTCGTTTAAGTTGGAGATAAAACAGGAGAGCATTTAGTAATTTCACCTTACTTACAACATTTCTTGACATTATCATATCAATGGTTGGATCCAATTGGATTCCAATGGAATATAGATGGTTATATTTTTTTACAGATTAAATAATACCTGACTAGCAAATTACGGCATGAAGTATTCAACAAATAATTAAGTGTATGAATGGGTAATTGTGGGGTTGTCAGTGTTGTCACATTATTAATCAATGACCCAGGATCTTACCTGGTAGAAGTGGTTGATAAGTAATGCGAGGGTGATTCTTGTATTCGTATGCAGGTCGCGTGGAGGCGACGCGATCGATACGCGCCCGCGCGACGCTTCCCCCGCGAGTTCGAGTTAACAACAAGTCTGTTACTGAAAATACACGTTGAATCCGATTCCCTGTACAACTTTTTTCTTTCGTAATATTCACACATGTTACAAAGATTACATATTTCCTGGACAGTTTTAATCCTTCTTTTTGGGAATTTCATTACTCAAATTGGTATAATACTGAAACTCTCTCAAATCGTCCACGATAGAGTCATCAGTATTTGTACATATTTTAATTTTTTGATACCTGAATCAATCAATCTATCAAAGAAACTAATAAACAGGAAGAGCTAGAAATATATATTTATCGGTTATAATGGACCATCGCGACGAAATTGCGGGTCGAGTTTATTTAAAGATAAGCCGATGACATCATCTACAGTAACGGCCAAGGGAACGGATAAAAAACAGTGTTCTTGGATCCAAGCAAGGTTGTCAATTCGTAAATAATATAAACATCTAAAATCAATTATCGTTCTTACCGAATGTTCTAATTATTTCGGCAAAAACAAGTTATAAAAAGTAATGTTTAATATATTGTGCAATGTCTCCTTTATTTTTTGTAAATACAGAGACGCAAGTACGAAACTGGCGCTTAAGAAATTATATCAATTATCTAAAACAAAAAATTGGCATCATATTTAGATTTCCTTAAAGAAAATAAAAACAAAAAATTGGTAACAAGCGAACTCGTTTAATCCGCTGCGTTGTCCGACCGCGTGGCCCTGATCTTGACGGAACAAGTCAATAGTGATGTGAGGTAACCCTTGCACTCTAAATATATCATTTATGATAATGCGAACGTCGATATCAGTTTATACAAAAACCCTGTTAAAATATATAAACTTTGTGTTTAGTACTGGGAACTAAACGAACAGTTTTTGATATTTTTTTTCATGTACGTCTCTTTATTCTTCAACGATTTAAATTTTGTTAATGTGACCTAAGCAACCAATTAATGTAAAGAAATGTAATCGAGAAGACGCAGCATACTTATGATTTATGGCATCTGATTATAACACGACCGGTTTATTTAAATTGTGATTCATATCACAATAAGCGTTGGTGTTCCTTGCTTGAACTTGACTTACGTAGTTGTGTTAATAATTGTTTATATACTGGACCCAATGACAGCGGCAGCTGGAACGTTAACAGAGAAGTTGAACTTTGTCTGCAGTGTCTAATACACGAGTAGCTCCTCTTTGTTATGAAATTCACTAGCTGGTTACTAATAGTTTAATGCACTTCCGATGGCTCTTTGGTTCATGTTAGGGAAGTTACTGAAACTTTTATATATTCGTATACATTCATATTATCTATATCTAATAGAAATAGATTACTTTTATTATATTACATTTTAAATAAAATAAAATTCAGTTATAATTATGTTTCTCCCTAAATTTTAAATACATATTTTTATGTAGTTTTATTATTGATAAATATTAGAAAGATCCAAGTAACAATACCCACTACCTTACATGCGATTCTAATAAAAACATTGGGGTATCGAGGACAGCGAAAATGAATATTGCCTTGACAAGAATCTAAGAAATCATTTGAAATTCATACTAATTAAAAGTATCTATTAAGTTACCTACTAAGTAATCTAATGACGCTTAAGTGACTTATTTCCGGCGCAGTTAAAAAAATTACCTGTTATGAATGTAGACATCCCATTTACTTGTTACCGGACCTTCGAATACTTGATACTGGTACTGGTTCACTTACTTTCTATTGCGATAAAATTATGATGCATTGGAGTAGTAGTAACACATTACAAGAACAATAGATAAGAACCTGAAAATTATGCTTAGTAATTGATTTGTATTGATATGAAATCATAAAATAGATTTGTTAAATTTTTAAGAAACGAGTAATTGTTTTTCTTGGACGATAACACCATTGGAGGTTTTCGTAGGTATTATAGAAAATTATGCGCGTTATATCATTATATAACTAAAAGCTTCCATTTATTAAATATTATCTAGGATCTTTTGCTATAATCTATCAGTTTAAAAGCTATAGAAATGATGAGACTCTTGCCGGTTTTATTAAAAATCAAATTCAGTTGCGATAACAAACCCGAGCATCAATGAACAAATCCTTATTTCACAAATATTTAGATATTCCACACTAATAAGCATAGTCTGTTTGAAGTTACTAAAAGCTTGTATCATAATAGTTTTACATATTTTATTCGGGCTTGGCGATTTCAGAATGAAAACCCTATTTTTCTTAATTCATCTTAAGAAATGTGACCTTGCCCAAATTGTTGTTCTAGTCGGTTCTATTTTGATTATTCCCAGTCTGTCATAGTAAATTATTCAAATACCCTAGTGTATTATTTTTGGAACGACCATAACTATAATTTTAATTTATATTCAGAGAGATTTCTTTGACAAGTTAATTTACTAACAGATAATAATACTAAAGGAACATTTTATTTGAAGAGATATGCTGAGACCTCGATCAATAAGTTTATAATTGCAATCAAACGCAAAAGATCAATGCGTGGATACCTGGGATGCGGTCCCTTATTATGGTTTTTTCTATACCCAATGCTCCCTATTTCGGACGACCCTTTGGTCGAACAATGATCAGACTGAGGGGAGCGAGATGCAGCTGCTTTTCTTTCGGCAGCACTCCGTGTTATTTTATAGATGAACTTTCTGAATTGCGAAATGTGGCAGTCCATACTTTAAAAAAAATTTTTAGATAAATATACTACATTTCTAAATCAAGCAATCGTTCCTAACGGACTTTACAGTGCCGATAAATTTTTATTTATATTGCTTCTTTCACTTTAAATGATTAGAAGCTATGCGTACGGTATATAGATTAGGTAATGTATTTGAGTTACAGCAAAACTAATATTTATTAATTACTAATTAATAAATATATATAATATAAAAATAATATAAATAATAATAATAAATAATTATTAATAATTATGTAACTATTTTCCGTGATAAAATATCCACATACACAAATCTTCATGACAATCAGTTTGTACGGCACAGAAGTTGATTTACAGTAGCGCCATCTAGTGACGAGTTATAGTAAAATGGATAGCATAAAAACCTTCTCTATAAAAAAACTCTTAGGTATACCGATTTTCATGAAGATAGTAGTGTTGGAATTTATCATTAATATATTCATCCTTTTTTATGTGTATAAAAGTGACACTGACAGTGAGTGACAAAGTGACAGTTTGACAGACAGACAACACTAGTTTTAATTAAACGTGGATTTGATCTCTCCCTTGAGAATAGTACATTTTTTCAGCATGAAAAGTGCCTTATGGGTCTCTTGCAGTCATCAATGATGATGATGGTGATTGGTTGAGTAGTTAAGACGTGAATGCGTAACAAACCAACAAACTCACATTAGCCTTTAATATTAGTAGAGATATATTCTTTAATCACGACAATACATCGCATTTTTTGATCACTTCATATAAGTATTATTTCATATAACTATTTCTATGTAACTTAATGTATATTGTAATATAAATTCAACCTTTATTTTAAATGTGGACGTAAATGAAGTTTTCTAACTTTTCTTTGCAATCACAAAAAGGATTGAAGATCCATCTTCTGTCGGGAAACGGGATGTGAATTTTATTCTTATACAAGTTTTTCCTGAGTAGCCAGACGGCAGCGACACATTAGCCACGAGTGAATTTCTACTTAGGTAAATATTGGTAATTTACTAGTTCACAACAGGCTAATGTACGATGTGTAAGTGGAGATAGAGAACGTGATATTATTATTTTTCCTTATTTCAAGTGATTTTTTTCATGAAACATTCTTTAACAGAGGTAGCTACGGTTCATGGCCATCGAAACAATCGATTTCCGTGAAGCTGCGTGCGTTGTGTACTGGGTAACAGCCTCCGTAGCTCAGATACATTTAGTTAACCTTGACCGTCAAATATTTTAAAGCGACAATATACAATATTTGAGATAATTTATTTGTTATAGTTAGCGTACATACGAATTTATAATTAATTCTATATGAATAATGTTAGTTGATAATATAGGTATGCCATTGAAATTATTTCTTCTGGGTTACTCAAAAAACGAGCAGCTCCTGTCAAAATGTTTGTATATTCATTGTACGTTTTGAACATTACTTAGAAACTTTTTATGAGATTCATTTAGAAAAATGTTAACTAAAAATGATGAAATTAATAGCTCATATGACGAGCGTTTTTAAAACTCGCGTTCAAAACCACCTTCGTTGAAATAGATCTAAAATTTAAAAACATCTAAAAATATTCGCACATTAAAAAAAATTGCTTGTGGTTGCGGAACAATATATTAAAGGAAATATAACGTGTCTGAAGCAATATCTAGTACACATACACAATATTATATTCGGTAACCAAATGTGCTATTAAGTTACTACAATTGATAAAAGAAAGCTCAGTAAAATTAATTACTCGTAATGAACCAATAAGTCGATATCGCGGTCACTTCGATCCAGAATTAAACGTACGCGCGCTGGCGCTTCTTGTGGTTTTTAATATTAGATCTGAGGAGTGCCTATTGAAGTGAATTTTATACTTAATTGATTTACAATTGAAATTGAATCCGAATAGAAACAGACAATCGATATAGAAATAGCAACCAACCAATTTAAAGATTAACTAGACCGTGAAAGATAATTGGGTTTACGGATACGAAGAATTCGGAAGTATTCAATTGAAATTCTCTGCATGATTGGAGGCGACAGGTGCTAGTCTAATACAATATCAAGCAAGTATCGACCGACGCTAGTTTCCGGCGCGTGCGATACCACGTGTTCACTGGCCATATAAACACATCGTTTATGACCCTTCACTGTCTTGTAATTACATCGAAAGGAAATGTTAATAGATCCCTCTACACCGCATGAATATAAATTTTAAACTATACATTGATACTTCGGTTTGAAATTTAAGGGTCTTAATATAATATCGCTTTTGTATTCAGTAAATTGTAAACGCGTATGACAATTTGATATCATCAATGCAACCCGCACCGTCTAATCTGATTTCTGGTACTCTCCAGCTATAATTTAATATCCGTTCGAGACTCAGAGAGCAATTCTATTTTCATGGAACATTACTAATACCCTCCATGTCCTTAACAATGATGATAACTTTGTCATATATCATGTGATATGTACGCGTCGTAAGGAATTTATAAATAGTTGTATTTGTTAATGATTATTGTTAAATTTATCATTTATCGCACAAAGTACCTATCTATAAAAACAATGCGAATAGATGAAAATATTAATACAATAACGGATTCATACCATAATAATGACAAAGGAATATACTTACAGACCGTACACACTATTTATATATTGATATGTACTCCAAACACCCTCAATAGAGTAAATAAATCAATGTCATACAATAAGTTAATCGGTGATTTTGGCAAATCGTTTCTGGTATACAGTATAATATTTAGAATTTATTTGCTCGTATTTAAAAACGAAGCAAAAATGTTTTAAATAACCTTATTCATTCACACGGTTCTAACTTGGAATATATTTTCCAAGGACGTCGTGGTATTTTCTCGTCCAAGGTTATATGAAAGGCCTCGCCCAGTCGGAGCAAAGACCTTGACTTTCTCAACCTTTAATACATCTCTCTTCGTCTCATCCTATTTAAATTAAGACCAAGGGATTATCGTCTATACTCTTTCAGTCTGAAATTTGTTTAACCATTTGCGAGTATACAGTATAGTAGACTGTCTAGCAATTGCTAAATTTACTCGATTAAAAATTCAGGAAGCCGTTGCAATTCATCATGGAACACATCCGGCGGTAGGTTGTCGTTGTTAACCACGTCCCTTTTTGAGGGCACACCGTTTGCTAACGGTTAATAATGTATTGTGTTACACTTTTTACAAACAAATGTACGAGTTCCTAATGACATATTAACTGCAGCTCAATATGAAATCAAAGGTCAGGGTTATGTTATTATTTAACTAAGGAACTGTTTTCGTGTGGTAGATAAAATTCGCACAATTTATCGTAAGAAGTACGTAGTTATATACATACTGTACATACCATTACCGTATCATTAACTCCAAGGTTACTTACAATTGCAATTATTTTGATAAAGTCGTCCCAAACCTAAAGCTTGTATAAATTTGCGTCGAGTAACGACTAGTTAATATAAAACTAAATGTAATACAAACTGAGAACTCTTCGTTAAGAATGTACAAAGAAATAGTAGAGGTATTGACGCAGACAAAGAACGGGTAACGGCACAAGGCACTAATTATTATTATGAAGCGAGAACCAACAATTCCGTTAGTTGTACCACTCCCTACGTTATAAAGCCTCTAAAGGGATGTGATAGTTACTGTATTTAAAGCAAGCACAGATATTAATTACCTACGCTTTATTTTATACTAAAAATATTTGACAAACATTCAAATATAATAATTAAAATATATCGAACATTTTAATTGGTAACGTCGTCTGCAAAATCAATTGATTTTTTGTAGCTTCAAAATCATTAGTCACATCTAATTATTTCACATTTCACAAAAACCGGGTATTTCAATTACACAAAACAACTCGAAGACTAGATAAAAGCATTTTTGATATTCAACAGTGGACTTCAGACCGCTCTGGTTAAAAAGTATAACGGTTCATGATTTCTACTTTGCTCGGTCACGCAGAGAATGACTTGTGTTTCTAGATAAACGTACTACCAGAATGTCTTCAGAGATCCAATTGATGTAATGTGATAAATAAGTGAGGTAATTTTGAAGTCGAACGAAATTGCTTCTTAACTAGAGAATTAACGTAACAAAAATGACAAACGTGCTGCGATTGCTAACAACAAATCATTTATCGTACTTCCAGGTCACGAATCAAGAACACTATACGTGTGTATTGACGAGCGATACTTTTGATTAACAATGATAAAAATAGTGTATTGTATCTGTGATAATCGCTTAGTCAAAAAAGATAAAATTTTTAATTTTAACAGATACCGACCAATGTGGCCAGTAAGAACAAAAGATATAATTCGAATTTCAAAACAGAATATAAATCAACTCCATTATAATATATGAAATGTTTAGGTTACTGACTTAGTAATTCTTTGTTTAATGCAAAAGACACAGTCACGGATAAGGTTTTATGTGTTTTGTCAAATCAAGTGAATTACCTACACGAACTACCTTAGTTACGGGGTTTGAATAATAAGTTAACGTTATATATGGTAATTTTAGAATTAAACAAGAAAATATTCGTAAACAGTTTATTCTATGGACAATGAATAGGTAATCGTGTATAGTAGAATGTGTTATGCTTACTTTAGAAATATCTTACTCCCATATCAGGTTAATTTTAACACTCAATACAATTTTTTACAACAATAATGGTCACTTTATATATAACTTATACGCTATTTGACAAAAATGTGGCAGCTTTTTCATATCTACGTTATTATTAGCTTTAAATATAAAACAAATAAAAATTACAAGATATAATAAAAATACAGTAATATCTATTAATTCTTCTCTAGATACACCTTTTTTTTTATTTTGTTTAGGTAGAATCAATAAAACCAATTAATTGCCGATTGTCGTTACCAATGAAAACCCACGCATTTATTAGTAAACGGTTATAATTATGTGGCAAGCAATTAACAGTTAATTATCAGTTGCGTAAAGCTCATAAAACCGTATTGGATAATTAGAATCAGAATCGTCAGTTCTCAAACTCTTCTATCGTTTATCGTTTTTTTTATGATACGGTTTCTTGCTCAAAACCAATCTTACCGAAATAAAGTAGCATTAATTTCCAACAAGAATAGTTTTTATATATAACGACAACAACCTCCGTTAGCTCTTGGCATGCTCTCAATAAAAACCTAAATGTTGCAAATGTGCAAATAATGCCCAAGTACAACATAAATGAATTGGTTAAACTAAGAAATTGAAAACTTAAAACTAATTTTTCAAGTATATATATTTCCCTTACATCAATTACTAATTTAAAAATCAAAGCTTGAACCAATAACTAGTTTCAATAGGAAGCTGTTTACATTGCATTACAACACAAGCACTTTCCGGAGAATCACTCAAGCACCCGGCAAGTCTTGTCTAAACGACTCTCAACAACTTAAAGCCGAATCCTAAACAATGTAAGATTATTTTCAAACAAATATAAGCAGGTGCTTTTCATTCAGTCGCTATTAGGATTAACGCAGAAATTTTTGTTTTTGTACCAATTAGTCAAAATCAACAAAGGTGAATTAATGAGATGTTAACAAGTATGATAATTGGCTGTCTACTGAATGACAATTTTGTACTAAAAAGCCTAATGTACTATGTTTTAAAAGTGTACAGTAAGATTGGATTTGAAATAATAATTGCAGCGGAGAAAGGTGTATCTTTTTAGACGTTTGTATGTAGTAAACATCTACAGTTAACAAAGAGAATACGTGAAAGACATTCTAAAGTTGTTTTGGGTACGCGTTCTGTAGCTTCAACTTCGCCACAGACATGTTAGAAGCACTCAGAGTGACTCGTACTTAACACGACCATACGTTCATCTTCAGTTAAGGGTTCTTGTAACACCAGGCGGGTGTAAACCCCGTTCTTTGTTCTGAGATAGGAAGCTTTATCTGTACTTCGGTTTACACGGTGGAGGGGTTGATTTGACAATTATTTTTCTAGTTCCCCAGACATATATATAAATGATATCTGCAGACAGTTTTTACAACAGTATTATTTATTGTACGTAATGTAGTATATAAAACTCTCACAATACCAAATAAAAACAACTTATATGAAACAATAATATAAAAGATTGTCCCTATCCACAAGCATATATCACATAGCAATAAAGTAACTGTTTCCCTAAAATAAGCAATAGAAAATTATCCAATAATGTTCATTATATAATAAATATGTTACCGTGTTATTAAAAGTAGTTTAACAATCAGTATTATATGCAAATATTGAAAATCCAAACGATTTTTTCAAGTTTATTGAATGCCATCTCATTTACTAGAGTCCTGGAGAACCCTTGAACGTTAATAGTTGTCCATATCTTTTGAAAGATGAAGCTATTGACATGATAAGCTATATCAAAGTGACAAAAGATCAATTACCAACAAAATTTTAATTGCAGAAAGAATGAAAATGTAATTTCTAAACGGACTCCTTTGAGAAAACTCGTTGGACTTTTAGATACTAGATACAAAATATGTAGTGCATAGTGTGTCAATCAGTCGATCCGAATTCACGATTACTAAAATGGTTATTTATACGTTATAAGTAAAACTCCTCCAGTTCAAGAGTTCGAGTGCACGCACTGACTGTCGCAATAAACTCTACCATTTTATTGTTATTGCCGGCCAGTATAACGCATGACGTTATTATTCCAAATAATCACCACCCAGTTCTTTAGCTTGTAAAACTGTTATGAAAACGGATAATGGCTTACTTTTTATTAATGATCCTTTATTTTTAACTTTCATTTATGATTCATGTGATCTTTTACATTAATGATAACACAAAAAGTAAAAAAAGACTGGAATAATTACAAATATTTACATCTGTGTATAACATAGCAACAAAGTAAATTATATAAAAATGGTTCAGTTCATTTCCATATGGATTTTAACTAGATGCAAAATATGAACTTATTCTAATGTGATGCAAGAAAACCAATTTGGTTATAAGAAACAAATCCTTACTTGTCTATATTACTAGTATCAAAAAGTTTTACTGAATGTTTGTAAAAGGTAATCTTTACAACTACTGATCGGATTCTAAATATTATTTCACTAATAGGTAACTTTATTATTCCTGAGTGTAATAGACTATATATATGTGGTATATATATATATAAATTAATTGCTGTTCGTTTGTCTTGCTAAAACTCGGGAATGACTGGACCGATTTGGCTAATTTTGATCTTGAAATATTTGTAGAAGTTCAGGGAAGGTTTAAACATAAATAATAAGTAAAGGAAAATACTAAAACAGACAATGTAATTTTCAAGTATATAAGTTCCTAGCTATGAAACATTTGATGTCTTGTCATTTTACAAATAAATAATTGTCAATCGTTTGTCGAATATTTAGAGATGCGTTCAAAATTTGGTTGTTTCATAGCTGTAGTATGAGGTCCGATCTCTTTGGTCTGTTATGTTGCAATACAAAACAGTTCTGTTTCAGAAATAAGAATAGTACATGAGAAAGTTTTAAATTGATTATGTGTATTGCATTTATAATGTAAATAAAAATGTTGTATTAAGGCTTGACCGCATTTTACTCAAATATATGTAAGATATATGTAAGTGATACGAAGTTTACCGGGTCATCTAGTATTATATAATTATTAATTTGTATTTTAAAATTAACTCTTACAAAGTCATAGTTGATTACTAGTTGCAATATAGACTTATTCATATACATGATAATCAATATCCAATGATTAAAGATATTCGATTTCGAAATATCGAATGACAATTGCACATCTAGTGTGACTACCGTTAATGCATGCATCAGTGATCATCCATCTCTTATTACAAAAGAAGTAGGTACTTATAAACTTGGATGAAACGGCTTCAGTTTGCCAAGAACTAGAATAAACATGTTTACCGTTAATGCATAATTATATTTCCATCATCATCATCATCATCTTACCTTTATCCCACCTAAGTAGGATCGGCACATGATTTCCTTTTCCACTCTCCCCTGTCAAAAGTCATCTCAATATTCACACCTTTTATACATATATCATTTTTCTCAATATCCATCTACACCTTTTTCGGTTTTCCTCTACCTCTATATCCGTTCACTTTCAAACTCAAAACGTTTCTTGTTACATGACTTTCATCTCTTCTCATAATATGCCCGTACCATGCTAACCTATTACTCCTCAACTTCTCTGTCACTGGTGCTATTTTCAAACTTCCTCTGATATACTTATTCTTAATCTTATCAGTTCTAGTTACACCAAACATTCATCTTAACATAAAAATAATAATAATGATAATTATATTTCCAATTCAACGATAATATTATATAGTCGTTATTATTGAAAGTAATATTATATAATTAAAAAATTATCGACTTCCGATTTTGCTTTTGCGATTTTAAGTATTGAAGCTACATTCAGAAATATCTGGTACTAAAAGTTTGGTTAAGTGTATTTGCGTTCTCGTATGTAAACTTTTCCCTGACGTGCTCGTGCCAGAGTGGAACGTGACCATAATGCACATGGTAAAAAACCTGTTACAGTAACTCGCTTCACCGCATCGTATTTCTGGATTAATGTGTATCTAGCCAGCTAAAAGATTTCGTTGTGGTATTTGATGTAAGCTAGTATGACACCGGTTCTTCTACGAAACCCCATCTGTCATTTATGTGAGGTATTCTTGGATTCTACTAAGCTTATAAATGACTAAAATATACAAAAGCTATTAATTTACGGTAAACTTACTCCACTGTTATATATTTCATATATTTTTATTTTTAAACATTTTCATTGAAGGGGATCACACGGAGTTATGGTTTTCAGATTGAATTAAATTCGCTGATGTTTTGAATATAAAAACTGAAACGCTTGAAACAGCTCAAAACCGGGTCACTCAATTAACCCAATGATCGTTATTCATAATGAATATTATAAACGACTTATTGTGGCATACATTTAATTAAATACACATTTAATGCTTTAATCTAACGTTTACACGTTGTTTCCAGCTGTTTCAAGGGTTTCAGTTTTTAAATTAAAAACATCAGCGAATTTAAATTAATCTGAATATCACAATTCAGCGTGATTTCCTTTAATGAAAATTTTCATAACAAAAAACTATGAAATATAGTTTCAATTACATTAGCTTTCTAATTTACATATATTGTAATTATAAGCTATACATTACTAATTGTAATAGATTGATAAAAAACGATTAAAGAGAAAGCTATCACTAAAGGGTAAAAACTGTAATTAACTAGTTCTACCTCCATATCTGACATGTTCGATGTCTCACGTTAAGTCCCGCATGTCTGTATTAGAAAGTCGATCCAGGCCAAGTTCTGCTATAAGCCTACATACTGCAATCGGGTCAAGTTTACATTATTCCTTTGTTTTTACACAGATTATTTATCCTTTTTTAATAGCATAACCTTTAAAAATATATTATTCATGGAGATTAATTTATAACTAAAATGTTATAGGAGATTAGGACATAGATTTTTATGTAATTAATTCAGGGTGTAATATAAACATTTATGATAAGCTATAGGCTACGTCGACTAGATAATTTTCTTTACAATAAATTGAATCATATGCAGTCAAAAATTCATGTTTGTGCCATTTTATTGTATTGAAATTTCCATAGGATTTTGGGTCGTAAAATAAAAGTAAATTATCATTTATTGTTCCCTCCCACAGTCTGTTCTGTCTGTGGATTACATCGTTGTTAGCTCTCACCCGCCGGAATGCAGGGCTCTCGAATTTATCCGTTGATATAGCTCTTAATCATGTATAATATATGCTAATATTTTTTCTGTAATTTGTTTAATTGATTGCATATAAAATAAATTAATAATCCACGGTCAAAAATTGTAAAAAGTTCAACATGCACTAGAATCGCTAGGAGCTATTTAACCTTGTAACGATTATGTTAAAAACCAATATGATGTATATTAAAAATATACTATCACATAACAGTGATTAAATTGACACATTACAGAATGTTTTCGTTAACTCGTAGCATATTGCAAACGGAGATGCGACTGCGACCGATGAGTCAGTTCTACTCCTGCGTTCATCGACCTGCATACACTTACTTGGCGCCGTTACAGTTGACGTTGCATCCATAGTTGCCTTTTTTAAAGAGCATAGTAGAAAAGTCATAACTCGTATGCCAATTCAGGTTTTATAATAAGAACAGGCATTGAGTCATTTATCCGGATATGGAATAATACTGACTCACTAAACGATTAAATGTTGACGTCACTCGATTTGTAAGTGTAAGCGTAGTACAACTTACGAGAGAAATTGAACACAGTAAAGGCATTGAGGGTGACTCATACTCCCTACTAAATGTATGTACCTATATAAAATTTTGTACATAGGTAATGCAGTAAATACGAGTACGACGATATGACATAATCCCCTCGACGAACCTCTAACAACATTTCATATGCAAACCTCAAACTCTGCCCGCAATGTTTGCGAAGCGAAAAAGTTTTTTTACTAGGGAATAAATAATTCTTTTGATCGTAATTTGAGTATGGCTAATGTTTGTTTCTATGATATAAAACAATAGAACAAAGCTAAGATTTACACACTATAAGTTTCCATTGTTCGATACATATGCACACTATTATTCACAACTGTTTAAAAAATGGTAATTGCCCATAAATCAATAATTGAAACTAACTGAAGAGTAATAATTTGAAACGACGAGCTTAATTAGAGGGATATGAACCATTGTTTATTCCTTCACAGTTTACCAACTGAATGAAGTTACTCGACAGTGTAATTAATGTAAAATTCAAGAGCTTCGGCCATATAAGCGCAAAGTTAACAGCCTCCCAGTATTATATGAAAACTTTGTATGCGTACAGGGAATAATGGAACCTTTTAAAACTGCACACGAAATTGAATTCTAACTAAATCCTCTTTGGACACTATTTCCAATGAAAACGTAGTGTTTCGAAATTAACCTATGAATAACTCAAACAAGTGTGATAACATTAAATTTAAAATTCACACAGCAGCCACAGTCGTTAATATTAACATAACCGGAACTATTTTCAACGGCAATGAATTCAATGTTCTTTCGGACATAAATCATACAATTTTAATGCACTTAAATACTTTAGATTTAACGAACTATTGCATATCAACGTAATAGAGTACACTTGTCATAACACTAACAAATTTAACGATACTTTGTAGAAAATATAATCTGATACAAGAAACTGAAATTCCTTTCGTAAGCGACTACTCCAGTCAGCAATTATGATCGAACGAGGACCCTTCGTAGACCACTGAGAAAATCAGGGTAATATTTTCATTTTTTAAGAGCTCTGAAGACCCTGTTAGTAATAAATATGTAATGGGAGGCAGTATCGATTGCATTACCTACCATGAGGGTTGTTTTTATTACGAAAAGTATGACATCAGCAAGTCACTTGGCATAGTTTTGAACGCCACAAATGGCTTTTCTGTTTGCATAATAACGTAATTTTCGCGATGGTCGTATTAAAGCTAATGAAAGTGAGTTTTAATTGAAGTACCCAGCAACAAGCCTTAATTACCGGTAAAAGCATTACTATACTTACAGTATTACTTATTTTGTGCTGTAAGATTTTTAGCATGTCCGACACATTTCAAAGAAAACCTAGTAATTTTAATTTTTTTAGAATAGAAATGGTATAGAATTTTATCCTAGGGTTTTAGAATTCTATTACATCTATAATAATAATGGGTTCGTAATCTCTTACGACCTCGAATTAGGTAATTTTTAGGGTACATATTTAATTTTCTTATATATAAAGCTACTATTTTCTACTTTAAAAATAAGGATTATCTAAAAAGTTAAAGTGGCATTTATTTCTGTATAAAATGATTGATGCCAACACTTTACAAGAAACTAATGAGCATCAAGGGCTTCTTGCCCCTCTGGACTTGTTTCGGAACGGTAAGGTCTTGAATAAATAAATTGCAATTAGAACGGGGAGTGGCGCCGTAGCATTTAACCAGATAGGAAGCGCTTTAGGGGAGGTGTGATTACAAGTTTAAACATAATTCACTTCAATTTACGATATTACCTATGTAAATAGATATTTAAACGACCATTCATATATGAAAGGGGTTCTGTCCGAACTACGTAGATGATAAATTACACGATCGATTACACTTGATGGAACATCCGCTGTGTAATCGACCACCTTAAAAGGATAGCATACGAGTATATGAATTGACGGCGCGTGGCTCGGTCTGCTAATTCGAAAGGCGGCTGCGAAAGCGGCCACGTGCGGGGCGTCGCTATGGCAACAGAGGAAACTACGCAGTTTTCCATGTTCCCCACCCACAAGTACCTCTATAACTCCGGAATTTACCACATGAGGAACGTAGATAAGCCTACTATTTATTTATAATGAACAAGGTCACCATATTTTACATTTTCATTGAATCATGTGTTTTTATAATAAGTAATTATCTATACATCTGTACATATAAATAAAATTGGAGTGGCTGTTTGTAATATCAAAATAACGACTTTTTACTGATTGGACATGAACGTATACACGATACTGATAACATTAATACAATTTTTAAAATTTTTGTCTATCTGTCTGTCTGTATGTTCCGGGTAATCTCCGAAACGGCTGGACCGATTTTGACAGAAATTTCACTGACGGATAGATAAAATTACAGCGGGTGATATAGGCTACTTTATTTTAGACTAATTGTCATCCGTGGCTGCGTCTGTAGTACTATCTCCAAAACGATTGGACCTATTTTCATGGGACTTTCACTAACATATAGCTGATCTTATAAGAAATAATTTACAATTATATAAATACGCATGCGGAGCTGCGGGCAATAGCTAGTTATAAAGAAATTATGATAACTGTAGAATTATAAAATCATGTTTTTCGCATTTTGCATCGTTAACATATAATGCAGATATAATACATTACTTGAGACAAAATGAAAAGAATTAAATTATTTGAAAACCAATATCAACATATCCAAACAGAGTGAAGTCCTCATTAAATCAACGGCCTGTAATAACAACTCTATCGCACAAAGCTACGAGATTTTGTCAGGCAATTTGGGTGCGAGCAGCCGCGGTCCAGCGGCGCATAGGCACTCACATAATATACCGAATGATATATTGTCCATATTTGCAGATAAGGGGATTTGTTGTTTTTATCATTTCTAAAAATATTACCATATGGTATATTATATACACATAACATATATAAATAAAGGAAAAGTTTATTACTATAGGCCAATATAGTAAATAGGCCAATTAACATAAAAATGTTTAGAAAGGATTAATTTCTCATTGAAAAAGTAAATTTTTAACAAAGATAACAAAACACCATCTATTAGATCTGGTTAATAAGTTAGGGTAGATACAGAAGACCAATTTTTAAATTAATTTTAACTGCTTGTAAAAAATTACGAGCCATTAATTAACAAGCATCTGCTCCCGACGTCCGCATTACCGTTCGTTTCTCAAATTGCTTAAACAGTGAACGCTATTGCCAAATTAAACTAGAAGTTTCAGTTTGACGTCGTTTTTGTTCTATGCACTTAACTGCATTCGTCTTCTGTTGACAATTAAACGTTTCCTGTACTCTATGTAATTAAAGTCGAGACGGTGTTGAGTAAAGACGCTAAGATCTGGTTACCGAGTATGCATTGTGGCTAGCACACAATGGAACCGTTCCCGTGGCGAAGGACGCTTCAACGTCGCATAACTATTGCGAAGTTGCTGTTGCTTTAACTTTACTTTAATCCATTCTCGCATATATTCACAGGCTTAACGACTTCATGAATTATAAACTTGATACGACATAAACAAAGTTGTTACAATATTAAACATGTTAATCACTTGCATTTAATAGTCGATGGTTAACCGCAACTTGGCGACTGAGTTCTTGTGGTCAAAGTGTATCTAACTACATAACTAAGTACCACTTACATTGATAGGTAGCATTTGAAAATGTTTTCAAGTCATAGCAGTATTAAAATTCTTCTTTACTTTTGTTTAATTGTCCATAACATCTGTCGACTAGATATTATAATCTACATCTGCCGTATAAATTGCTGTAAGAAAAAGGATAAGAAAACAGTCTAAAACATCTGCCTTCGTGCCTGCTAATCTTACCGACAGTTTATTGCAAAGTGCGGGTCTTTGTCAATGGTCATACTATGGAATTATACTGATAATTAGTATTCATTGTTAGATCATCAGTTATACAATTCCAATATACAGTGTTATTTATTATGCATTTTAATACGGAGCTCGTGATTTTCCCCGCATTGTAAATAATGTTGATGTCACGAACATTTTAATTAATAAATGTAGTGCTCATGTTCATTGAAAAATATTTCTTGGTCTATTGCGCAAATTATTGAGGACAAGGTCGCCATATTAGAGCATTGAACGAGTCGTAGTAATAGCGCTTATGAATTAAAAGCATTATTACATTTAAATTATAAACTTTACTAGTAAATATTATCAAATATACGATATGACTAATAACAATAATGGCATGTTTGTACCAACTTTATTTTATATAGTCAATCAAATTATTAATACATTTATTACAAACAAATGTAAATCAAAAACAACAAGCTTTCGGTAAGTACGAGTATTGCACAACAGAGTGTTCATACATTCACAATAATCATCATTCATATTTGATACGCAAAAGCATATAATACTTTTTTAACTACGCTATGAACAAATAACAAAATTGACAATGCAATGGAATGTTTAGTTGATGTCGTCATCACGCTAAAAATAGCAGGAAGTGGCACATTCGAGAGCAAACCCGCGTTATCATCCTGTCACGAAGGCGGATTTGACATTTGTCTTCTCAATATAGATTAAGTAACCGATTTTCCGCTGCGTCTCATAAACGGAAAATCCTTCTTTAGATGAACATTCTACGATGCTCCGATTATAAATTTGAAAGACATCATTGTGTATTTTAAAACATGATTAGGTGTAAATAAAATTTTAGAACAGTAGATTGCAATAAAATTGACCCAATGTGCCGTCAGTATATCATAAGAGCTATTACCGACAATCAGACGGCGACCTTGTTGCTCGTTGTCGCGCAAATCGTGGGGAGGCGCAGATTGTCATCCTCCATTCCGGCATCCGCCTCTTGCACTTCATTACATAATATTCCCGACTTACATTATACCCGTAATAAACACCGGATTTCAAGTACTGTATATCATAACACGTAGTACTATAATTTATTACCCTCAAGCATTAACTTCATTTATTATGATCTCTAAATGAATTTGCCAATACTTAACCGTTATAATAAGCACGTGTTTAACAAGAATGATAAATTTACCAAAGCAATGAGAACGGAACAGAGCTATTAAAATGGACAGAAAACACGTGCCACTATAGTAAGCAAATGATGCTTGTTAACATAACTTATTGTCAACACCATGCGGTGTCAATTCTATTGTTTGTTTTGTAGCAATTATGTATGCAATATAAACTATTACATCTTTATGATACAGTAACGTACAATGAAATGATTAGAATTTTTATGTACGATTTAAGTATATAAGTATAGAAAATCATCCTCCAGTATCTACCTAATTTTAGTTGGTACAATTCAAAGTTATTAATTATTCCAAGCATATAGACTGATAAATAGTTGGAGGCACATAAATATTCTATTTATAATGTTTATCATGTACCATGACTATTTATATGACGTATCATAATGAACAAGAAAGTTTTTAAATCACAAAATGGTTTTTGTGGTTAACCAACTTCTTAAAGCTATTTTTCTATGAAATATTTAGTATACGTGGTCATATGGATAAAGTTATCGGGTCAGTTGAAAAACGATTATGCCATAATTTAGAAATTTAAACAAACCTTGTATAGTTGGTAACTCCATAACTCATGAATTGTTCATACTTGTGATACTTGTAGCTTTCAACAATGCAATCATTGTTTTAAATACAGTAATCGTTTTAGTAAAAAAATGTTACAATTGTGCATTTGGGTTAAAGTATTTTTAATAATCTAAAGTGATATTTAGATTATAGGTACCTTATTCTCGAATACTCGGGAAATGCCTGGTTAAAATGCATACCTACTTTAATTTAAAAGCCGTTTTGTGTAGTATAAACTGATCATTATTTATTTACCATATTATAACTGGATCCAAATAAAAATAACTGCGATATAATAAAGCGACAAGTATATATTTACGTGTTATGAAAATATAAATGACACGGTGAATATACTACTGTTAATGGATTTCATTGTAACTACATTTACCGATTTGGAATGAGTATTAGAAACAATGGTAGGGCACGCAGTTTTTTTTAATTGCCATTGTCGGTTTTTCATAAATGCGTGAATGCCTGTGTAATGACATCTCGCAACAGCGCACCGTGCCGCGTCGCGCCATGCCGTCACGCTCCGTAGCAGTTATACGATGTATGATAACCGATGTTCGCTCACATGGAAACTGCATCAGATCGAATGAAAGTGCTAGGAATGAACATTTTTCGTACTACTTTATATACCTCGCTGCATTTCTACTCAAAATTCTTAAACAAGTATTTATGCACCTATAAAAGGTTTAGACATGGCAAAAAATGCAAACTAAGGATCATTAAATACGAAAGAGAAAACAGTGCGATTATTATAAGGCAAGCCTTTCTATAAGTTTGAAATAGAAAACACATCGGGCAAAATTTACGCAAAGAAATCGATAGCTAAGTACTTGATTCCTAGTCTGTATATTTACAACCAAATCTGGAACACACAAGATTAAGCAATCGCGGACATATTACAGAAACTAACTACCCTAAGAATCAGTATAAAATTATTTTCCATATATTATTAAATAGGTCCACGCACCTAATTGTAATCTGCAAAAATCTCGATTAAAGTCGAAACTTAACAAATAATAATGACGTATTCAAAAATACTAACAAGTCTCACGAATAAATCGAATAAGTTTAAAATGGCCGTCTTAATGTATTTATAAATTATGACTAACTAATAAAACACAACATTATTTATAAATTGCAAACATAAATTATCCTAAGGAACCCAAAGAAGGGGTTATCAATAAATTACGAAAAACATCTATCACACTCATATTAACACATCATATTATATAATAAACGATAAGTACCTTAAATGAGTTTAAATTGCCCAGTAGTAAATCGCTCTTACAGTTTATTCAAGCGTTATCAAACATGATAAACCTTACTATATAGCACTAATGATAATGTGCTTCGACTGTGAATAATTAAGCTCAAGATATTGTTACAAGTGATAATTATAACACGAGTTATAATTTAATATTGTTTGTTGTCCAATTTGTAACGCATTGAATCGGTGTCATTTAATTGTATTGTCAACGGAATCAGAAGCAAATCTTGTCAACGAGGTACCCGCATCCTATTGTTTGAAAACCTTTGACGGAAACACTTATATGAGTACAGCATGAGTCAGTGCAACCACTCTACATATAATTTGATGTGGATAATATCTATGCTAATTTATATAGTTATTGGTTTATTTTATATTATAAAAGTAAAGTTACTGAATTAAATATCCATATTAAATTGTGAACAATGAATTTTTCGATTTTCTGTTTTAAAACTTATGTCCTCAGTGAACAATATACTTTCAATGTTATATACAAAATTATACCTATTGATATTACGTTTTATTTGTGTCAATGTAACAAATACCTATACATATTTTCTATTAGGTACTTCATTGACATCACAGTTTTTATTGAAGGAATAATCTAACGTTATTCTTATCTAACGTTAAGCCACTAAAGTTCTCTTCGATTAATTTTATGTACGGATATTGAGTAGGCAGATTATAAAAAAAATACTTGCAATGAATTAAAACATAACTAGATACTATAAACTAGAACAGTCAAGTCATTAACTGTGAATTAAGTTTCATAATGGCTTCGATATTAATCTCTGACCGAGCGCCGTTGCACATAGTATGCATTGGTTCATATAGGAGTTTCCCACGCCAACAGCTGGTTCACGCGTCGGCGCGTATGCGTACTGGCCTGTAGCACTAGCCACTACCGACTGCTACACCGTCACTCGGCCAACCGAGACCAACCAACGTATCATACCCATTAATATTAAGTTTTCTTTATATATTAATAAATATAATATGGTAGAAATTAAAATTATATACCAGTGAGTTAACTTATTACAAATAAAATCGTTTTATTTCCATTAATAATATATAAGAGTGATGATTTATTAACAATTTATAATACTATGTACGCGCGAAAGAAAGACACTAAGTGGATTATTTGAGTCCCCAATAAAAAAATATATCACCAGCATATCAGTGGTTCGATATTTACTTTTATATTTACTGCAAGCTTCCTGATAAAGACGACACATAACGGAACATTGCACAATACATTGTACTCGTATTTTCTCGAAACTTCCTTGACCGAAGTAATCGGGCTTCAGAAAAACTTTTGGTTCAATGAACCTTTTTCAATGAAGATTTAATTTGAAAGTTTTCCATTAAACACTTTACAACAATGGACGGTGTTTAAAAACACGAATAGATTTGGTATAACGGTGTCTGTAAAAAATCAATTTCGAGGTACTGTTCGATCATAATCAACTCGTACAGATAAATAAGAAATATTTGCATCTTGTATATGTCGTCAAGTAAACCGTAACTTAAAGAATTATTAAAAGAACGTTTTTTTGTACTATACAGGTTTTAGCTTTTTATCACCTGACAATAAATGACGATTTAGCCTAACTTTCCAATGTAACTACTACAACTATTGAGTGGTAGCTATTCAAGTGAATATTAGTAAAAACCTTACCTTTAAGTAATGAATAAATAACTACCACTATGTCAAAACACCTTACGACAATGTGAACTTACAAAAACTAGATGCACAATAAAGGATTTTAAAATAAAATTTCATAGTTTAGTTCAACCATGTTCACACAGAGTGTGTCATTAGAAAATGTTTTGAAAAAAAAATGCACGTGCGAGTCGGTACACTTAACGGAAGACTTTTTTAACAATGTGTAAATTTATTGGAAATTATAACAATATACTCAGTGTAAAATGTGTAAAATATGATGTCCCAGCGTAGGCATTAATTATCATGAATAGCACGCTCACCTTGGTTTTTTCTAATACTTGGTTCCCCTTCAATGCTTAATTTCGCGCATCTTGTTCTATTCCATAACTTTTTCTGTTTACAGATTTTTTTTTTTTTTTCACATTAGCAAAATATCTATTACAGTTTATTAAGTATCAGAAATGTCAAATTAATAGACAATGAGCATAAAACGTTCGCTAAAATTGGGTTTTAGATTTTTACTTTTAACGAAGCCATAGTAGTTTCAATAAAAAAAAATTAGAATCATAATAATACCTCACCTGATAACGTCGACATAATACAGGTTCTAATATCGAATCTTTAGTAATAACTTCCCAACGTAGACCGCCTATTAAAATCTCGACAATATCATTAGTCATTACTTACGTCTTAAAACCACAATGTATCCAACCAGGTACCGTGATGACAAATAGCGGTTCCAAAAATAGAAAGAGATGAAGAGATCGAACTTTACTGTGATTGTTGCAATCAGGAAAGTGTGCCAGTAACGGTTCTTATACGGATGGAGGTTGATAAAAAAAAAGTGATGGATCTTGACGGATGTGATCCCTTCATGTTAAATCATAGTGTGATAAATTCGATTTGATTTTCGTAGGTACTTACAAAAGAAATGTGGTCGTTAATAACCGGCCAGAAATTAAGCCTAGTTAGGTTTGATGGACCACTTGTTTCATTTCGTATATCCAGAATTGGCCTATTTCGTGTGAACAGTAATACTTTTTTGATCAAAGGTATTTATCTTTTGTCCTTTTCTGTTACCCTGACAACATTTATAAAACATTTAATGATAGTCGACTGAATAGTTGAGGCCTGAAAGAGTAACAAGCGAACAATTTCACATTCGCGTATATAATGTTAGCCACTAGTTTTTGCTCGCAGCTTCGCTCGCGTTTAGGTACATTTCACCTATCCTCCGTGAACAGTAATTTTATCTGTATGAAATGCATGTACCCTATCCTATGCCTTCTTCTGTACCCCTGACGACGTGTATGCAAAATTGAATAAACGTCGATTGAATAGTTAAAGCGTGAAAACGTAACAGATTAATTATAAGTTATGGTTTCAACGGAAAGGCTTATTGTTTGACGGTGCATACTTTTATATTAATTAATAAGCTCATTATGACGACTTTAAAAATATGTACGAGTATATAAAGTACAAAACACAATAATTTATGTGATCAAATCTAGGACAAAGTGCAACGTTCTATTACGAGGTCTCTGTACTTCGATATTAATGGTATATTAGCATTGTTCAACTACAATTCCCAACTAGATTAAAAGGATTGTTATGTTATATAGCCATTCCAAGACAACGATGCCAAATACAAGATATTTAAAAGACGCATATGGAAATGTGAACGTTATGAGAAAGATACATTTATAAACTAATATACCTATGCTTTATAACTTTACTAGCCTTTGGTCGCGGCTTCGACCGTTTTAGTATAGTTTTAACCTAACCTTTGGGAACAGTACTGCTGCTCTGGATGAAAATGCAAAATTTCATAATGATTCATTCAGTAGCTTAGGCATTCAAGTGTAACAAACCAACTGACATTATCATTTATAACATTAGTTAGGATTACGGGGAGTAACAATTTTTTCTTATTTTATTCAATTTTTTACAAATTCGATATTTCAATTTATCTTTACAACTGAGTTTAAAACCATTGATTTAACAGAAGACCATAAAACCAAAAAAATGCTTCATTAATCATATACCTTAAAATTTTAATGAGAACGTTTGTATTTCTATTTCATACCTGTCATTATTAATAAAGTTCTCTTCC
Source organism: Antheraea assamensis (assembly GCA_035772565.1). Lineage (NCBI taxonomy): Eukaryota > Metazoa > Arthropoda > Insecta > Lepidoptera > Saturniidae > Antheraea > Antheraea assamensis. The sequence continues at coordinate 5,382,829 of JAQQSE010000064.1, read as the reverse complement.
CGACTCCGCCTCAGTAAGGACAGTAAGTCGGTCTATTTTTAACCATTGCACGTAGGGGTAATGCGATTACTGTGCAAGCTATTCCCCGAGGAACTTTAGTCCTTAACTAAGCCACTTATGTTTAACTACTAATACGAATTGTTTTAACAGCTATACTATTGCAAGCATAAAATAATATTAGATTTTTCGGGATTTTCATTATCACAAAATGGTTTGAATTTGCAAATTTAAAAGTAACATGTATATCTAATCATCATCATTTTATCAGCCTGTAAGAGACCCACTGCAGGGTCATAGGCCTCTTCCTGAAGGAAGGTGTGTAGGCATAAGTCACCACAGCAGCCCAAACGACGTATTGGCGATTTCAAACTCTGAGAAATCCACAGTCGTAAATTTTTCCCACATACAGTGGTACTACAAGAACATTTCTTAGGTTCAAGTTTCCTCACGATGTTTTCCATCACCATCATCCGATAGTGTTGCCAATTGAAATTAGTAAATGTACGCAAACTCCAAAAAATTCGTTGATTGGGTTCGAACTAGCGGACAACGGATTGATATTCCACCAGTCAAACCGCTGGAGCATAACGACTTTTATATCAACTTTTACTTTAATATCGGATACCATATTAAAATTGAGAAACAATGGGACGATCTTGAGAGCATAATTTTTATTCAAGAAATAAATAATTCATTATTTATTTTTGACAAAAACAATTATTAATTTATGTCCGTATCCACTTTATTAATATGCGCAATAAAAATATTTCACTGAGAAATATGTTAGTGATAGACATTCATTCGATACGTTATGAGAAATCTTTACAACTACTATTATTGGCCCATCGCATCACTTTTATGAACTAGCTTTATAAGCCTATTAAAGATTTATGCGTTTATAAAAGCTAAAGTTATATTTGGTGCAAATGCAAACCTTAATCCAAATACAACTTCGAAAAGGAAATAAAGAGTATAAATGACTGTAATCTATATAAAATTCGCATAGCCGGAAATACGCAAATGCCAGTAGTAAACACTGCTAATAGTATTGACATTGGCGAAGGTAAAGAGCATAATGGCCTTGTCCACAATTAGGGCTTATTTATAGAATTGAACACTGTTGAAGTAATAAAATGTAACCTCAAAAAGAACAGTCACAAAGACTAATCGTAAAAATTTACCTCGTTAATTTTTACGACCGCGACCGTTATTATTATAGGTACTACAAAAATCCTGGATACAATTATTTAATATGTCACGATTGTGATAATAGTAACAACTTTTTGTAAGTTTTAAATTTATATACCGTAAAAGATATTTAACAAATAAATGTTAAAAACCATATATCTACTAAGTAAGTCTAAATATCTATGCGAGAAATATGGCTAGCTTTCTTTTGTTTCTTTTTTATTGGAAGAAAGAAGTCGGGAAACTCATTCGAATATTTCCCCTGTTCTGTTTGAATCTTCGTCTCCCCTCGAATATTCACTCACGTGCTGACACAGGGAAAGCATTGTTTCGGAAGAAATGTATAAAGCGTTTAAATCGACTCATTAAAGTCTACCACTGAATATTTGTTAGAACTTCCCCTGGGCAGACTTAACCAATTTCAAAAGAAAATTCGAATTATAACATGTTACTATTCAATCAGATTTTATGCTATCAATTTAATAAAAAGGGTTACAGGCGGTAATGGAATTTTTCACAAAGGGTATTCGGTGAAATCAGTTAATCGAATGTGCTAGGTGTCATATGGATCGTACACAATAGCTACAGTTCGACACGGTACATGCTCTCACACAAAAAGATTCACTTTACTCTGGCATTCAATATACGACCAAACCACTAACAAAGGATATCTACTTCGGCCTAACATGTTATTATTTACGAGTTCTAAATATAATGGCGAAATTTTAAATTAGTCTATATTTTACGCATTCCGTAGAAATTAAATACAAAAACAACGCGTTAATGTAGATTTGTTCTGTCCTTCGGGAACAGCACATTTTTTCTGGAAGAAAGGTACATAGGGTCCCTTTCTGTATATTCTTTTCTGTACCCCTGACAATGTGTATGCAAAATTACATGATCATCCGTTGAGTAGTAGTAAAGGTTGAAGGCGTAACAAACAAACTCATATTCGCATTTATGACATTAGCTATTGTTTTTTTTCTGTATGGAGAAATAATAATCCGCTTAACATAAACGCATTTGAATGTTCTGAATACATTTTTTCTACTTCATTCAGATGTTTTTCATAATGGAATCCTTACTGTCCTTCCTATTTCTCGTCTAACTTTCCATTAAACATGATATATACTTTAAATACAATACATAGTTCTTGATCAAATAATAAATCAAAGCCACATCCTGATCTGTGTCATACCAAATGGACCATGTCAATCTCCAATTGAACTTATTAAATTGAATTTACCACATTTACTGCGTCACTAACCATGATTTATTGTTAATTCACCTTTGTACTTTAGAAACATCACACTGAAATTAGAGCATAGTACAAAACTATATTTTAAATATACGACTCGAAGTATCACAAATCTATATTCGATAACGACAAATAGTTGTCGTGAAAGTCACTAACACAACTCACAAGATTAATTGATGATGGTCTTCTGATTTAAACTACTATATATCAATAGCAGGTTACCGTTACGTGTGAAACTGCATTACTTGATTAACATGTTTAATGTATGAGATTTTGATAATGAAATGGGGCCTATAAAATAACTAACGACGCTTATAAAAACATTTTTTAAAGCTTACCTAAACCGATAAATTTTAAGCAAAATGGCAGACGTACCTGAAATAGAAAAAAAGTATTGAAAATAAATTTTAATAATCTATAATATTCTACTAAAGTGATAAAGTTTGTATTTTTGTCGCAGGAAATCTTTGAAGTTCAAAATTCACTAAGTAGAAGAAGAAGAAGCTACAATTACTTGTTTTATTTTTTTAGTACATTGATATTTTAGCACACGTGTACTAAGTTGCGCGCGGCTGCTAGCCTATTGCAAATAAGACATAAATAAATAGAAGGAAATACAGTTTAACATGCAAAAAAATTCAACAAACAGTTTGAAAATCGACTCAGTGGTAATGGGTTCGCCATCACTGCATCGAACTATATATTTCAATCCTAAATCCCAAAAAGACAAATATCACAATGAAATAATGGTAGGTCATTATCTAATACTGGCCAGACTAGCTATCACAAAATGTTGAAAATCTCTTGCCATACCCCTTTGACCAAACACCAACACAAACAATAAGTTCCAAATTTGTTTTAAAATAACAGAATGTATTACAAAGGTCTTGTATTCCGCATCAACACTTAACCTTCGGTAAAATAGCTCAACGCAATCTGCGTTCAGTAATATTGTAGAGAAAATTGAGTTTCTGACGCGTATTGGAAGGAAACCCCGAACAAGCTTGTTAATTTACATATAATTACACCACAGAACCTTTCAGCTTGAGTGTGTTATATAAGTTCACATTTATAATGTACACGTATAACAAATATACATATATAATAAAACATACAGTTTTTGTTTTAAAATTAAATATAGCAGACTCTCGCAATGTAGTACAATGTCTACTTTTGTTCTATTAAAATTATTCACATATAATAATAAATTATACAGATCAAGTGCTAGTAACTAGCATGAGTGAAATTTTAGTCATAATCCTTCAATCGGTAACTGAAAAAAAAGTTGCATAATAGTAACACTTATTGCATATCGTTTTAAGACGTTTATCTTTTGTTACAGAAAAAATGAAAATTTGCAAAAATTGTCGAAGTGGATGGTGGGTGGTATTGCTAACGGCTACGCTAGCTGCTCCAGCCTTAGGAGAAGCTGGTGCAAATCTCTTCAATGCAAAACTGAAGCAAATCATCACTTCAAATACCTTAAAATGGACAAGTCTCAAAAAAGAAGTCATGAGTAATTACGTCGTCGGAGCAGAATCTGAACAAGGTTTGAATGCAACTTACAGACTAAACATTATATAACATTTTCTGTAATACTAACTATATTATATCTTTCTACAGGACCGATTTATCTATGCAGAGCACGTCACGAAGGAGACATGATATTAGGACAGCTGAAACCTGAATATAACTCTTGTGCTGTATCTGGAAGCAAAAGTTACAATATCTTTGAAGTTCTCGAAAATATTGAAAACGCATCTTTAATCTATTGGGTTCCGTGGTTTAAATTTCACTCTAAGCCTAATGGGGCTGTGCTACTCGATTCATCTTATGACTCTATGTTCATTGGACGTATGAAAGCTCAAAGTGGATTTTCACACTACCTCGGCAGAATAGCTTACGAAAGTGCTATTGGACGACTTATAACTTTTGATGATAAAAACAATGAACTGATTGAAAATAATGGCGAAATTTTGGTTGAAATAGAACCTGTTAGCTACAAATTAGAAAATGTAGAGTTAGATTTAACTACAGAACATGTTCGTCAAAACGATATAGAAGAAATCCAAGAAATTATGTTAAGAAATGACGATAAGGAAGGTGGTACTTTCACAACAGAAATTGAATATGACTATAACTATACCGTATCCTGGGGGCATGGACACGGTATTGCTATTGGCTTAAATACATCTATCGAAATGGCAGATGGTACTATGTTTCCACTAATTCAATGGGCCAATCCATTTACTGAAAGTATAACTAAATTATATAAAATTCAAAAATATCTAGAACCAGGAACAGCGTGTAATGTTACATTTAGAGGTAACGGAACAGATCGCGATGTGCAATACACAGCTAATCTGATTACATTCTATAATGGTAAAGATTCTCGTACCAGACAAATGCGTGGACAACGTATTGAAAATACATTAGAAGTAGAAGCACTGTATGGTGAAATTTATTTTCTAGCAAACAATAGCTTGGTGCCAACAACTACTACAACAACTACTACTACTACTACTAGTACAACAACAACAGCGGCTCCAACTGTTCCTCCAGCACCGGAAGAAAATGATATTTCCATGAAAAAAGCTGATTCATCAAACGAAATCGATAGCAATATGCTAGGCGACAGTGGCGAAGGTGTGATTAAAACACCACCTATTAAAGAAGACAACATCAACAAGTCTGTTGTAGGCGGTCTCGGTAGCAAGCCTAACGAGGCTAGTAATATTAAAATTGTTACTTTCACATTATGCATTCCAATGTTTTCATTTTTACTCTAAATTAGAAGTGTTATTCCTTTTTGTAAATAAAAACGAAAATATCACTATACTTAGATGCTTCGTCGTTGATATGTCGTGTATTTAACAACTTAGCTTAACGCTGTTGTTGGAAAGTGTTTAGAAATGAACTTTAATAATCTCGGTACAATTTTGTAAATAGAATAGTTTTGGTTTCATGACATTCCTGTTATGTGATTCATTCCAATGTATAAAATATCCAATCGAAATCAATCACATAACTGTATATAGGTTTTTGTAAATAGTTACGCATATGGAAGTCGCAGAGCGGCGCGAAAACGTTGTCATTGCATTTAATGACAGTGAATGACATCGTAGATAGGATTAATAAAACAAGTACTAAACTGTTACCAATAAACATTTTAAGGAAACCAGACAGTGAAGATCTTGTGGGAAACTAATGTACTCGTAATACCTGAATTTCGTTAGAAGTTACTTACAAAATTAAAATTATCACTTAACCACCAAAAAAATCAAAATAAATATGAACTAAATTAATTTCATGGAATAGAATAATTATTTATTTCCCGAGCAACTAATGCTATTGAGAATTCTACTATTTATGTCTACATGTGTACGTTATTTGTTAGATTCTATTCGGTTGTTATTTGAACGGTAAAAAAAATAAACAAATTTATTTACCCTTTCACACCGTTGGATCTAATTAGCAAACAGCGGTTCCCTCACCAGAGTATAATTTCAGGGTTCCTCCATAAAATATGTACGATATAGATTTTTGTACATTTTCCACTTTTTGATACCTCTTCTTTTTAGTATTTTGTTGTTATTATTAATGTATAAGTTACAAGAGTTTTTCAAATCCAGAATTAAGAGATATTATTACCTATTACAAAATCTTTGGTGTAATACAAGACCATTATTTATTATATTTTTTTATTAAAATACATTTAAGTTAATTATAGAATGTAATTTATGAATAATCTTAAGTATCCGAGCTATAATCGATATCTATTGACTTCGTAGAATTAAACCAAAGTTGCTGCTGATATCATAATATTTTTTAAGCTCAGAGGCAATGTTGAACTCTTTATTCGTACTAGTGTAGTAAAGTAAAATTTCTTAGAAAAAGACCTCGGTTAGTTGACACCCTGTTATTGATATGCTTAGAAGCGGTCGTCTGTCGATGTGTTAAGAAAATGAATGAGATATTTTTGTATGAATCGATATTAAGCGCCTGCCTTAGCCGTAAGTGACTTTCTTCATTTCTAGAAGTTTCTAGATATTTATTAGATTTTATTTGCAGAATATTATTTGTAATTCAAGAAAAGTAGTATTTAAGCAGGTATTTCGCGTTTGACTAATTTATGTGAATGTCCCACCTAGCGTACCATTAATTAATAGGATTTTAATTTAATTAAAGTACATTTTAAACAAAAAAATATATATATTTCCTGGATCCCTATCAGCTTTAAAGGAAACTTCTTTTGTCTTTGACAATGTAATTTAGTGTTAGCATGGATATTTCCTATGAAATCAATGTATTTAGAAAACGTACACTGTATTACATTTCCTTGTGTAGTTTACAATGAGCTCGAAGCCTGCACGTTCAACGTCAAGTGTTTATTATAGAAAGCTTGGATTTTCGTAAAATTAATAAAATAAAATTGTTCTCCTATAAAGGCTTGTTTTATTGTTATATATATAGTAAACGAAAAATTCGGATGATGACTTATTGAATCTCATCACATCAAAAATCTTTGGCTAAGCTTAATTGTGATCTTCCATGTAAGTTTTGTTTAAACTCATTAAATTGTAACAAAATACATTGTTTTTTATTCTTTCGACACTAAATTATAGATTTCTTAAACAAAGATAACATCAGTTTAACCCCTGGACTGTCCAAAACCCTTAAAGCTTAAAGTTTCATAGAAACGAATGGAGAACTCATGAGGCACAGGTCAAAAGACTGTTGGCAGTATAAGCTTAAAAAAATACCTGACTTATTACAAAATTTAGAAAAATAAATTATGCATTGTAAAATTTATGTAAAATGTAGTTTTAAATTATTTTCTCAATTGTACGAAATTTTTCCCTAAACCATAAAATTTACAATGTACGTTGTAATGAAATAAAAAACAAATTAAAACATAATCCGCCATTTTGAGACCTGGGTCTTAATAAATCAGCCGAGGGGCTAATGCAAGCAACTATAGTATAAACGAATTTTGTTATTTAAATAATACGACACTGCTTCATGAGAAATTAAATTCGAAAACCAACCCAGATATACCCAGTTTAGTAACCATTTGCCCTCAATTTCACCTAATATTAAACGACAATGTGGTCGAAGCACACTAAACCTAGAAATGGGACTGGTTATCAAACGCAGATATACAATGCAACACAGGTGCAATGCTTAAACACACCTATGCGTATACTCGTAGTATAATTTATTCTTTAATATAATAAGTAGTAGAAAAAAAAAGAAATGTTCTTCTACCATCAACGTATTGATAGAATACTTATAGTAATTTTAACTAAGCCTATATAACCCTACTCCATATACCGTATGGACTACATAAGCACACAATTCTTACTATAAATAATTTATTCTTAAATATTCAACTATACACACTACACGAAAATTTGTACATTGATAATAGTAGTAGATAAAACTAGAGATACGTGGCAGATATTGCATACCGTTAAGCGCTACGATCCGTTAAGTTCATAGAAGGCCGTAAAAAATGTATTCCTTAACCCTTATACAAATATGAGAACAGAGAAAATCACCCTCGACATTCAATAGTAATTTGGGAGCACAAGAACTTATAGCGACTGTGTACAACAAAACGACGTTATAATATATACCGTATTTATAATAATTTTTGTATAAGCACTAACGATAGCCTAAAATGCTATAGAATGCAACCATATGTGTGTTGCAGAATTTTACATTAAACATAACATAGAAGGTGTTCCAAATTGACTTACTAATATAATAATAGAGTAAGAATTTTACAAACGGCTAGTTAAAATTTTCACTAGTCTTGGCACAGATAATCTAAAAGATCCGTTAAACATATGAGACAAAGAAAAGTAAAAGCCTTTTGATGGACTGAAATATTTACAAGCAAGCATATAATTTGTACATCACAAATTTTAGAATGATAGCATTTCATTGATGTCCCTAGATGTGACATGGTATTTTTACAACACATAAAAATAAGCAATAAGTAGGGTTGTCGTCGCCCATATTTCAGTAAATATAATGTATTTGTTGCCAAAGGAAGAAAAGAACTATAATGTAAGAAAATAAAGCGTGTCATAAGATATCAATAGCGACGGATGAGTCAACATTGTTTATTGTATAGCGGTTAATTATTTGATCTTTTAATTATTCACGTAACATGACTATTATAAAACCTAAACAATATAAAAAATAAAACATTTTTAAATATTTTATTTTTCACATACCTTGATTTTTAAATAATTTGTAGGTTTTATAAATTTGTAAGAAATCTTTCTTCTGTGATTTCCTTGCCGCGAAAAAGTTGCAAGCACTGTGGTGCGTATGTCCAGAAGAAATAAGTAAACGGATAACATTGTTTATAAAAAGATGTTGTTCGTAAAGTATATTTTAATACAATAAAAAGAAACAGTGTAAATCATCAACTGAGTATTTATAGAAAATTACCGTCAAACGACACGTACCACTGCGAAAACCTCTTGGTCACTGCTAGCAAACTGATTGATCTCTAAAAACGACGTAGAGAACCCAAACACTATAATTATATGAATTATAAGTGTGTCTCATTTGAAAAGTTGTTTATAAAGTCGGCTAATATTAAAACAGTAATTACCATAATTCGTCATGCATTATTCACTGTGATGAATGATTTGGTTTAGCAGTTTACTCTGAAGGTTTACTAAGTAATTGTAATGATTTCCACGAACGGGAATACTATGACCGCATGCTATCTAGTATTTTGTAATGCGGCTGTTATGTAAATTAATACATAGTGTATTTCTTATATACCTATGTTGAATAAATTAATGACAATAAATTATTATACTTATAGTAATCTATTCTGTACGAGTTAAACTTATTGTGGTGATTCAACGAAAACACCTTTTTCTTTAACTATAATAACAGTTTTAAAAGGAAAATGTATAATTAAAATTTAGTGCCTAATATTATACTAGCTGTGCGAGTGTCTTCGTTCGCGTTTGTTAATGCCTACTAAGAAACATAATAGACATACATATTAATTCCTTTTTATGCATCCGCCAAAAAAATTTGTAACTATGTATGTTTGTAAAAGATATGTGTGATGAAAAGATAAATCAGATCGAGTTTCTGTCCAGTTCTTCTCGATGACCGGGTTGTTTTCCAAATCGATCGTAGTCTTGACATTCACAAGTGTCTTGTGAGAGCCTAAATTGAATAAATTATTTTTATTTATTTGATTCTGAATTTTCATGACCATCGGTGAAACGACGTTGAAATTTAACAATCTTGTATAATGCACCAACATCCGATTTTACATATGCATAGATATATATCTGGGTACACATAGATGCTACCTTGTACTATAAGATCACAACCTAATTAGTATTGATCTTGCCTTTTACTAATTATATATTTTAATCGGTCTCAAGGATATTAAGAGTTCCTCAGTTCGGCGAATAGGTATACCTACCTACTACTCTTTTTTGTAAATACAAGTTTATTACTGATTAAAATATATATTGACAAGATCTAGAAGATTAAAAAAAAACGGCGTCGCAGATTGTAATACGTCTAGTTATTTCTGAATCATTTAAAATTATTTCATTTACTATAAAATACACTAAAAGTATTAATTATGTATATTTATTTTAGTTTTGTTAAAAACTAGATTACACATGTTTTAGATTTGAAGTTTCACTCAACAATGTTAAATGAAAACTTTATACGAATAACAAAACTATCTTTCCAAAGTATTAAAAATACAGAAAAAAGTTCTTGTAATACTTGTATTGATATTTTTTTAACAAGGTAAATGTTCAATTATACCAGTATTACAACTGACATCGATACAAAGACAACTGTATCCGCGACTTCGCCTGCATTTGTTTTGTCTAATGCTATTATTATATATTGTACTAAATAAATAAATGATTAAGTTATAACAAAACAAATATCATATAAATATTCTCCATGTTTACATATTTACGTAAGCCAATTTTGATGAGGATCAGATGAACGGTACAAAAGTATCTATGTTGCAATGCCATTGTATATCCAGTTCTATTAAAATGGACAGTATAAAAACCTTCTCCATCAAAAAGCACTGGGTTATACCAACATTAACGACGATGCGTCAAAGGATGTTCAAATTTATTTATAGCAGATATACCGACATCCATGTTTTATACATATATAAGAGAAAATAAACATAATAGTAACAAAAAATATGTCGACCTAAAAATATCGTCAGATCTAAGTAAAAACCTGATAAAAATTACGTTAGTGCCGAATAAGTATGTGGTAAGTGAGTATTCATACAACTTACAAGATTATCGAAACGTGTTTTGATAAGTTTTTTGTCATTTTTAAGACTATATTTTCTTTAAAAAATCATATTTTCAATATAGGTAACAAGTAAATGAAGGTATTTTTTATTCGAATTTTTCTCATAAAAATAATTCTAACATTACTCGTACGAAAACAAGGAAATATAAAATGCTTTTTAACCTTGATGATCTCAACATAATATATTGACGTTGACTACGATGACCGTGACGAGAGTAGGTATTATCACATCCATTAAAATTAATTTTCCAACGTGTAAAATATAATCATGTACGTAAATATATCTCACTATATACTTATTTTAATTTGTATATTTGGCTGATTACTATTCCCAAGTGTATAGTTACCCAAGGCTGGTTTTCCTTTCTAAATGTTTATTTGTATATACTTCTACTGGCAATCATTACATACTACGAAAATTACTTCATATTGGTAATTTCTCACCCGAAGGGTCACGATACGTATAAGAGACATAATTTTATGGAAATCGAAATACTAGCCGATACTTGCGACTTCGACAAAATCATACTATGCTTACAAAATTTCTATGTAAACAATGTTATCCGTTTATTTCCTCTCTTCGGCGCATGCATACCGTACCGGTTGTTCCACTTCACATCGTTGAAAACTTAGGTAGTGGTTATAAAAACCGAGTTCCTTAAAACTTTAACAATTTTAAATTAAATGAAGATATCGAATTTTTATAATTTAGATGACTAAGCAAAATTTTATCGAAATTTATCCAGTATAGTGTGTGATGCGCGCATAACAGCACACTTCTGCCATTTTATTTATATATATATAGAAGGCCATAAGAGTTAGACAACCTATATATTACCAAATAATAATAAAATTATAAAATAAAGTAAAATGGATTATGTGAAGTATATTGATATAAAAGATGTAGATTCCAAAATGGCAACTGACAGAGGAAAGTGAAAGAAAACCAATATGTGCCAACCCTACTTATGGAGTAAGAGTAAGATGATGATTTTGAATTGATTATTCTATAAAATGTTGGCTGGGTTTTTTATACTTTAGCGTTTGCAAACACGATCTTACCACATTTCAAATGTCAAGTTTTACCGCAAATTGTAGAAAGGTGAGCCTAAAATAGGGACAGGCTCTTAAATTTAACTACCACAACGATGCCGATATTTTTCATTTTAAAGATGATAGTTAGATATGCGACTACTAGGAAATGTTCTGCTGCCGTTTAATAATAACGTATACTCATACAATTACATTTTACCGCCATTTTTAGTTAGACCTAGCACACGCCTACGTTTATATTTGACTCTAGCTTCAAAATTTTGTGATCCATACATATAAATGTAAACCCATTTATATCTATAGATGTTATTAATTAATCGTAAAAGTTTGTGAATTACAGAATTAAATGCCGACGCGAATACGCGGATTTACTAACGAATTTTTCAGAAAATAAGAATTTTACGTGGAAAAGCCTTTGACCTAAAGTTTACACAGATAATTTACGTTTTACACTATATCAAAAATCTATTATATATATGTGATTATTTTACTTTGGCTACCTACCAGTATGTTGTTAGGGACGTAATTTCAACATGATGGTTAAAAGCGGATCTGTCATCGCTTCCATTCCGGGAATAAGGTAAATAAATGAAAACTTGAAACATGTGTTTGATAAATTTACATTCCACTGCCAGTGTCAGTACTTAGAACATAAGTAATTTGATTACACGTTTTATTATTTTTTTCTAAACGGAAGGACCTTTTATGACGTCGTTATATTTTCACCTCGTATTTATAAGAGGTATAGAAGCTAATTTATTGTTTTTTTTTTAATTTGCGGATGACTCGATTCTAATTTAAGCTATTCAGTATATAAGAACATGATTTTCTACACGTTATAAAAGCTAACGATCTGGAAAATATTTGGAAAAATTATATGTACTAGTAGCTAATAAGAACAATGGATTCGAAGATTGAATAATGAATGAAAAAGCTTTACTTTGCTATGACTCTCAAGTAAGATAAGAAAAAGAAAAATTATGCAAAGACATAAACTACAAATTTTCCTTGACATTTATGTTAAATGCAAACCAGCCGGCAAATACCGAGATATTCAAAGTTCACGGTACTGACATTTGGCAATGGTATCATTGCAGAAGTGGTAGATAGACAAACATAAACTATACTACATCTGTTTATAGCTATCCAAGTATAGTAATAAAGAGCTTCGGTAATATCGTTAATAATAATAGGTTATTTATCTTGAAGATTTTAACTAAGTTACTTACTGTCAATAAAATTAAATGATATACTACACGGGTTATCTTTTTATTTGATACAAATATTTGTTTATTAAAATAAAATTCAAAATACAGACGTTGGAATGAATAAAAAGGCATCCCGAATGGTTTTTGAACCTTCCAACCTTAAAGTAGAAATTGTGTATGAAATGAACTTTAATCGTATAAGCAGCGGCAAGGAGAAACCTGGCCAGCGATCGACAATGCCCCATAAAAAGGCCATTTCGTCGTGTCGTACTATACCTATTGAAACGAATGTAGGCTCACACAAGGCTATAAAACAATTGAAAGCATTGTTAAGCTCCATCGAAGATGGAATACGTGCTTTATCCTTAGTTCACTCGAGTCTTATTTGACCTAAAAATTATATATGCTTCAGACACACATGACTGTGATTTACTTGTGTTTTTGCGACATTTTTTTTTAATTATTTCTTTCAAATGCAATTCCGTTTAATTTTTATAAAGTAAATAATTAAGTTTATAAATCGGCTATATGAATAACAACGAGAAAAATATTTCTCAAACTAATATTAAAGATTTCATGTTATAAAATAATTAGATATAAAATAAGTTACTTTGTAGAATAAATAGCATTTACCACAATCATATAACCTATAATAATTCGAGAACGCGACATAATGATTATAGGACGTTTGTTCTATGAATGCATGAATGTAAATTTTTAGCTGTGGCTACGGAATAGGAACGAATACTTTCACTTCCTTATCACCGTATCTATATTTTACATTCTAGTTGTCGTCGTAATCATATGGAATCGAAGGATTGATGGTATTTCATTAGCTGTACCTATTACTCATTGGTTTAAAATATTACTACATTTAGTATGAACAAAGGAATATACAATTTAATAACTAACTTAGGTTTAAGTGCTCATAATAATCGAAATTCTGCCTTTATTACATCAAGTTTCTTTTTATGAAATTATGTTTAATTTTTTTTTATTTCAAAATCTGAAAACTAAAAAAAGTTGTTGTTTCGAAAATGTTACACGAATCCTGTCATTTTATCTGTTACTTTTTCTTTGTGATAACAAATAATATTTGTATTTTTAAATTCGTTATTCGCGATTACTCGAAAACATGAGAGTAAAGTTCCCTTTATGTTGAATAATTGTATCACCATTCGATAGTATCACTTTGATGTAGTATATTCAGAGATCGGAGATTATCCAGAATCATAATGAGACCTGCTAGCAATTTTGCTAAATATTATATATTATGACATATAATTAAATATATGTTTTGTTTTTATTATGCTTACAATGAGACTTAAGGTAGCCACGTCTGTTCAAAACAACATTCTTTTCGTAAATACTACTCAACTATAAATATTTGTCACGACATTCACTGCAAATCAACACTCTTCTACATAATACACTTATTCTGTAAATCATTTTGTCTGGTAGACATTGTTCTATACTTTTCGGTAATTAACTTCTCGACTACGACACTATCTATCGGATTCTGATTTTAAGATTTTCTTTTTCTTACACTAAAGTTAGGTACATACATACATTGCGAATGTAGATATTTTGGGCCATAAAAAATTAATTTATTGTTAACAACTGCAGAATGCACGCTCTATAAGCCACCACGTCGACAAAACAAATGTACGAGTATAGTGAAAATATGACTTCCATTGGTGAAGACGTCTAGTATCCCGACCACTGAAAACACAATTATTTATATAAAAAATAGATACAAACAAATCTAACATAGTTTATCCGATCGCCGTAATTTTATATTATTCATAGTACTATAACTCACTGCTAGATGGCGCTGTATAGTGTACATTGTTAGGTAACTGTAAATTTTATATTGTGATTATGGAGTGTAGCGGTACGGAGAACCATCACTAACAATATGGAGAACATGTTGAAAAGGTGTAAGGACTAAATAACGGTTCTGAAGCTCTGCAAAATGGCGCTAGCATAAGCAACCATACCCGATTAGTTTGAAGTAATTTTGTAAATATAATTTAAACTAGCTGCTGTGAGAAAACTTGGAAGTGGTAGAATTTTTGCAAACGTTATATAATACATTTAGTAATTTTAGAGTGTGCACTGTTCTACAATTTTTCAAAATAATTGAACAAAAATGAACCCTGTTGCTACTGTAGCGCCACCATAATTTAGCACATTTTTTCGGGCACATTTTCGTACACATAGATGGATCCCCTTACCTCTACACTCCATAATTGTAATTTAACGCATATGAGGTCAGTTATGATATAATCTATAAAAATAAAATCAATTGTCGAATGTATGTAAGCGCATTAGAACAGCTACACCTATTTGGCTAATACACTCATCAAAAAAGTCTAAGCAACATGTACTAATTTAAATTTTAGGATGGTTCTTCACATTATAACGTTGTATTTTATTTTTAAAATAATATCTTTAGGGTTCTATGATGTAAAAATAACAGCTGTTGTCTTTATAAGTTCTTCTAATAACAGAAATGAACAATATTAGAATATACTGTAGAAACTAAGATACATAAGAAACTAAACTTTTTTTTTACAAAATGAAATTTCTAAAGAAAATGTATTTATTGTGAAAGAATAGAACAATTTAATACAAATTATGGTCTCCTCTGCTATTCAGAACTTGTCGGCAACGATTATTCATTGAATTAATGAGACTGTTTATGTCATCTTGCGGTATTCGCTCCCAATGGAATTGTAGCAAATCCTTCAGCTGTTGGGTTACTTTGGGTTGTTGTCACTCCGTCCAAGTCCTTCAAAACACGTCTCTGGAGCATGTCCCATGCGTGCTCGATGGGGTTGAGATCTGGCGATTGTGCAGGCCAGGGCAATACCCGGATGTTCTCCGTTGCAAAATATTCACTGGTTCGCCGAGCTGTATGTGAACGCGCATTATCATGCATTAACCTTAAATCGGAGCCAAAGGTTTGTGCAAATGGATAGACATAATGTCTGAGAATATCCTCAGTGTAATTTTCAGCATTCATGTTTCCTTTTACAAAAACGAGCTCAGTTCGCCTGTTCTTCATAATACCCGCCCATAACATAACTGTTGAGCCGCTGTATGGATGAACTTCCTGAACGCACCTGAGCCTTTCAGTATTTCCGGGCCAACGATACACTCGCACCCTTCTTGTATCAGGCTTAAACCCGAATCGCGACTCATCGGAAAACATAATTTTATCCCATTGTTCCTGGGTCCATGTTATGCGTTCTCTACACCATTCATATCGACGAGCGCGATTCCCGTGACGTATCGGTGGGCACCTGATTGGGCGTCGAGCTCGTAGGCCGTACTCATGCAGTCGATTTCGCACAGTTTGAGGACTTACATCAACACCACTTGAAATTTGTAGCCTCAAACTTATCTCTCGAGCGGTTAACATCGGCTGGCGTCTTGCAGTCAGTCGTATGTACCGGTCTTGCCGAGTGGTTGTACTCCTTTTACCGCCTGGATGCTGTTCAGCGGGTTCTCCTGTATTATTGTAGCACTGCCAAAGACGACAAATAACACTTCTATGAATGCCAAAATGTCGAGATACCTGAGATTGATTACTTCCCACTTGCAACATTCCTACAGCTCTTTGCATTTCATCTGCCATCAAATGACGTCGCTTCATGACGTAAAGAATATCTAACAATTCAATTTTGTCGCTAACTTTATTTAAATGGTTGGTAAAATTATAAAATCAAGACTAAACGTAACAATTAAAACGCACTTAAATTCAAACAAATTCGCAGTCATTTGAATTTTGTGAAAAAACAAAACATAATCGAATTTTTTTTTTACAACCAGCCAGTATGTCGTCAATAACAAAAAAGTTTACTTACCTACGCACTTTGTTTGAGTAAATACTTAGAAATTAATTAATATAAATGGTAAAATTTGTAATATCACGCATGTTGCTTAGACTTTCTTGATGTGTGTACTTTTTGTATGTGTGTAATTGGGAGGACAACGTTTATATGAAAGATACTGTTTGAAAAAGCGTAAGGAAAAGCAAAAAATTGGGTTAAAAAGGGCATATTAAAAAGAGCATGAGTGAGTGAGACAGAAGACAGTAGGGAGATCTTCAAAAATATTGGCAGATTTGAAAAATTGAAATTCAGTTGTTTAGTTGCCACTTCAATTCAATACATGGTCGTACTGTAAAGGAAAGATTTGGTCTCATTTTCCTTGTTAGTACACACTAACTGACATTGCATCCATTCTGATGCGCTTACATACATTAAGCAATTGATTTTTATTTATATAGATTATATCAAAATACGCGTTAAATTACAATATAAAATTTACAGTTTCATTAAAATTGACAGTGTACAGCGCCATCTAGCAATGAGTTGTAGTACAATGTATATGTACAATGATAGTATAAAATTACGGTGATCGGTTAAACTGTGTTGGATTTTTTTCGTATCTACTTTTTATATAAATAATTGTGTTATTTAGTGATCGGTAAATTTCTAGGACGTCGAGCGAAACCGCGACTCGCATCTAGTAATGTAATATATAAAAGTCTCCTACTTAGAATGATACAAAAAACGGGTATTATAAATAGAAACCGGTGTTTAAATAGTAAGTGTTTCTTTTAAGTTTTAACTGGAGACTGACTTCATGCGTTCTCTTTGTAAAGACGTTTCAGTTGAGCCACGTTCAAAGCTCCGGTGTCGGTGTTTTAATTATTCTCCACAAGCGAGGGAGACGAAGGAAGGGACCAGAGAGAGGCTTTCCCTCGGGAACGCCGTTGTAAATGTTTGCAAACAGCTACAATCGTCGAGATCAACATGGAATAGCGTCACCAGCTGTGAGTTAAAAAAACTTGGGACATGTAGTATATAATCGACTAGCTGTTTCTGCAGCTCCGCTCGCATTTTTTATTATTTATTGACATTGTTATACGCTATATAATTATATCTAAACATAAATAGGCGTAGATAAAACAGTTCAGTACACCTCTCTCCTCTTTTTGTCAACCGAATTTATTTTTATTTTTATATGAAGCTTTTAATGACCTTTATTAGTCTATCAGTAACAATATTTGGACACAGATTTTTTTCCCTACTTTCTAATTTACACAATGCGTGAGCTATACTACTATATTTTAATTTCCTAGTCCAAAAATTACTAAATTATTAAGAAATTCCCAAATGACAAATTGATTTAAATTGCAATATCAAATCCAAATTTTATGTATTGCTTAATCATTTCATTTATTTATTTCAAACAATTTCCAATAATGATTATGGTCGAATTTCGACCAATGCAAGGACACTAACATATACAAACATCAATTTTAGCATATATACATAATGAATTAAGTCAATAATATATAAATTCGAGTTCCTATGCAAATTACTTAGTATGTTTATAGTGGCCTGCGAGATACTGAGGTCCACAATAACAATGTTAAGATAGGTCAGTTGGGATGTATGGGCAGCGTAAGAGCCACTAGACTAGACTGTGTTCAAACAGAGTCCATTCGCTAATTTTGAAAACAGTTTAGTTATTTACTGAAAATTCATCGTGCTAACGAAATGTCTTAGAAGTAATTGCTGATTTAATATGTTTCCAGTGCCTTATAAGTTATATACATCACAAATCTATAGCAATCGTTTACCGTGTATAAAAAATCAACTAAGGTACAACCGACTTAAACAAAATCTACTTTACAAAAATGCACTAGAATACGAGTATATTAAAAAAGCGATCCGTTGCGCATTCGCAATCCAAAATCTACCAATATTTTATTCACTATACATTTACTATTCGATTATGATGATTGCCATGATGTACCTTTAAGATCCAAGGCCCAATTGCTAGAAAATTATACCCATTTGAAAATATCCTCTTTTTAAAAGAATCAACCAAATCAATTTATAAATGACGAAGTTCTGAGATAACAAATATTAAAAAAAAATACACCCGAAAATTGAGAAACCTCATTTTTGAAATCGTTTAAAAGATTAGAATCTTATGACGCAACGAAACCCAATGAACCTAGGAAGAACGACATAGTGTTTTTTTTAATTAAACTCAATACAGATATATTATAAATACATATTATATTTTAAAATAGTCAGGTCACACTCATAAAATATAAATTAATAATTAGAAGAAATAAATGAAAATTATTCATAAAACAGAGATATTTCTATAGAATTGAATCTAAAATAATAAGTATTTGTTAAAAAAAATTGGGCTCGTCCGGGATTTGAACCCGGGACCTCTCGCACCCTAAGCGAAAATCATACCCCTAGACCAACGAGCCAGTTACCAACAGTTTGAAATTATTAAATAGGTATTCGACTAAATTACCACAGTACGCATATTATATAACGTTGATAATAACATATACATATCTGAAACGTGATTAAAACATACAATAAATTTTAATAAACATTGGAAGCTCATAAACGATTTATTACTTTCTATTCTATACTCAGGAAAAACTATGGTTTTCTATAGGAAATAACCATTTTTAATGGTGATTTACTTTAGTGTGCTACTTTATTTCAAAATAAAAAATGGCAATAATATTATCATTTGTATGGTAACAGTAATATATTTATGTACATTAATTAGAATGTTATTGTCAGAATAATGTTGTATCATTGTAACTAACAGGCAGCGGCCACGACGCGACTGCCCGGAGAAGGCCCGTCCGCTTCAGTCCAATAGCGTTAAACAGTTAAAAAAAACACTGGCCACAACTGCGTTCTCTCAAATTACAATATAAAATGTAACTTTAAAAAAATGCTATCTCAAGAATATGTAAAATAAATTTGTGAAAGAATTTTCAAAATTGGATCAATACTTCTTGAGATTACCTCTTATAAAACATATTTACAAACTTTAGCTCTTTATAATAGACTTTATAAATAGATACTTTGTCATTATCATGTAGTTTCTCGTTTGAAGGTTATTACCTAATTGCCGAACGAAAGCAGGTTCTAAGAATATCAACTGTGACTAGTTTAATAGTATAGAACTCGGGTGTTACAAGGTGATTTTCGAACGAGTCCTAGTTTTACATTTGAACGCGTGCGTAGCGTCCGTGATATCTCCGCCCTGGGAATTCCCTTTCTATCGAGAAATCTCAAATTCTAGGAACGGGAGGATGTACGGCACCACATTGTCAAGCTTTTGCTCCGGTTTGGAAAGATGGGAGATCTATGATGGTCTGAAATAAATGTTCTAGGTGGAAAAAATAAGATTGTAATACATAGATTCGATTGTAATACATAGATTCGAGTCAAAAATTAAAACAGTGAAAATAGTATACAAATATTGTAACGACATCACTAAAATGTAACACAATAGGCAATAACGTACCTACATAAAGTATTTGCTTAGTATGTGTACGACATTCAATAACGTTTTATATGCTGCTACGGTGTCACTGATCTCTAGGGGATAAACACAATAGCTTATAGTTAGAAGCCTTCACAATAAGGACATTTACTCTATAAGATACCTATAATATATAGACAGTGCGTCTTATCTACTTACTAATCGAGGCGACGCAATCGAGCGTCATCACATGGCGGTGTCAGTGGGACGATACGTGTTACGAATATGAGACAGTGATGTAGGCGGGCGGAAAATGGGGTTATTTTGAATGGTACTTTAATATAATAGACATTTTTCACATAAAATTCCCTTGTGAAGTCACTGTGAAATACTTTGTGTGTTAGATGCACGTCACAATGAATAGGTTCTAAATATAAATAGGAGAGGATAAAACAGTTCAGTACCTTTTTCTCCTCTGTTTGTGGACATATTTTCTTTTTTTTTTGTTTAGTAGCTCTTAACGAGATTTAGCGTTATCTATATATAAAATTTGGAAACAGTTTTTTTTTCTCCATACCATCGACGCGACAGGTCAAAACCTTTATTTATAAGTCTCTATTAGCTATACTTCACTATCCTCAGGTCTGCAATCTAGATTATTTGTATAATACAGGTTTTACCATTAAAAAAAAAAACAAACAAACAAATTTCAGATGATAATATCAATATATTAACATTAGAAGAAAAACTTGGTACCTTCTAGTATGTTCGAATGTCTTCTACTTCTGATATATTCTTTAATCTATGATTTAATAAATGAGACTCGAAAAAGTCATAGCTTTGTTCCTTGCGGTGGTATGTCATTTTGTAAGTTGAAAATGCATGACGAAAAGTTGTAATTACCGCGCGCCTTAGTTATATTATCAAATATAATCATAGTACAATATAGTTTATAAGCATCAGTAGGTAGTAGTCAGAAGTAAAAGTCAGAATGAAACTATAACTAGTGAAAATTTTGTCACAATCAGGTCAGTAGTAGATTACCTCCTAGAAATTAATAATTTTTACCTCTTTATAATATATTGTACATATATAATATACTATACATAATAACACTAACAACCATTAGCGACTTCGTCCATCTTGAATTACAATATAAAACTTAATAATAGTAAACTTAATTGTGAGGTACAGTAAAATGGATAACGTAAAAACTTTGTTCAAGAAAAAAATACATATGCATACCTACTTATACAATAAGTCATGGATCAACTAGTTTTAGATTTTATTGATCTCAGATATTACATCAACCATAATATATAGTTAGATAACGTCGATGACGTATTACGCTTTAGGTTTACTGTTACTGTATAGAGTTGTTTAACCTCGTCCCAGCCTTTACTTTCCACTACAGAACTACACGGACAGGTCCGCGTCTCCACAGATACACGGTAGCAAGCATTCCAGCAAGACCGACCGGCAACGCACTTGCGACTCCCTTGATGTTGCTAGCGTCTATGGACGGCGGTGATTAATTACCATCAGATAACCCACATGCTCGTTTATCCCCTATAATATATATATATATATATAAAACAAACGAATTTCGAAAATTTTTATCTCTGCCGTACTATGAAAATGTGGAATCGCCTTCCGGCCAGCGTGTTTACTATCTCCGACATCGAGTCTTTCAAACGAAGCGTGAAGACACGTTTCTGCAGGTCGGAATGACGGTCACTTCTGCCGTTGGTATATATCGCCGCTTGTTGCCGTTATTTTTAGATTGTACCGTATTTCCGATCAGGTATCGGTACAGTCATTTTGTCAATCTAGTATAACAAAAGTGCGAACAGACGCAACTACATCCGATTGGCGTGCGTACAGTAATGTATCCTACTGCAAGCACTTTCGGACAAAGAAAACATTGTAAAAAAACCTTAGTATAGTTATAAGATACCTTGTAGTGCTCATTTAATTAGCTACAACTCCTAATTGGAACAGATCTTATGAAACGTCTACCTTTATAATTCGGTAAATGAAATTACAAACCATTGCCATTCGCAAGCTTATAGTGCTACATTTAAATATAATATTGTCACTTAAATATGAAGTACGTGTGTACAAAAAATCTTACTTATATAAACGATAAAATAGTTTATATGATGTAGATAATAAAAACATATAAAAATTAAAAATATACCTAAAAAAAGTTGGGCTCGTCCGGGATTTGAACCCGGGACCTCTCGCACCCAAAGCGAGAATCATACCCCTAGACCAACGAGCCATGTACTCTCAATTTGAATTTATTTATCTATACGACTATATACATTAATTCTTCATAATGTTTTCGTTAATCAAGTTCTTTTTCCATGATATTATATATTAGCTGCCCGTCTCGCTTTCGAACGATAATGTAATGAACTAAAACGGCAACTGAACGTTAATCTGTCAATATTTTTCAAGATCTCATTACTGTTTTCTATCTCACTCACTTTTTATATGGAGATTTTTTTCCTACAATCTTTCAACCATTTTCTTTCATACAACCATTGTCCTCACAATTACAAAGAGATCAGAAAAGGTGCAGCCGTTCGTCAATTGATTTTTATCTCTATAAATTAAGAGATCACATCACATTGGTAATGTAATATATATGTGTATAAAATGTATTTTGGTATACCTGTCATCAATAAACTCCTACACCTTTTGACCGACAGACACGAAAGCTGGCAACCCTAATTTCCTTTTTCCAATCTAGAAGGTTTTTATGCCAAGCATTTCACCATAACCCGCCACTAGATCGCACTATACTGTATTCTATTGTTTATTGAGTTATACACTACAAATTAACGGAGACGAGCCCACAAGTAGTTATTAGTAATAAAACATTCGAAAGAAAGTTATAACGTTTATCCTTGAATCATGCTTAAAGCGTTGAACGATTTTAATCAAGTTTGCCAAAAAATACGCTATGCAAAACACATGGGCAACCACTGATAAAATACATAAAGGAAAATGCAAACACAATATTATATTATTTTTAAACTTATAATGTTACTACAACGTAAAAGTTAGGTTTAAATCCAAACGCTAAAATCTATTAATTACCTATATGAAAAGGTCATTATCACTGTGTAAATTACAACTGCGTTTTGTGTCTCATATTATCTAGATTACACACCGAAATATTCTTCAATTATGTCATCCAATGTTTTAGTTAACACGAGCGGTGGGTAGCAAGGTGACATTCAATAAAGAAACACATTTTGTATCGTCCTGTGGAAATACCGTTTGTTTAACATTTCCTTATAACATTGACACAGACTAATAATCATCCAATTGGTGACATGGTTAGCGCAGTATGTAAAATGATTATATGAAGAACAGGACAAAAATTTACGCAAAAGTCGTGATAGGACGAATTTAGAATTTTATTAAATTAATAGCACGGAACAATTATGTTAATATCAGTATTTATAATTCATAATAATTAAAAATAAAAACCATGCATACAAGCGAACAAAAAAGCAACCAAGTGTACATACAGTACGCGCGCGCACACGCTCAAGGGAGTCGAGGACGGTAGCCATAGACCTGGCATGACGGCATAAGAGAACGTCATGCCGTTTGTCGTGAGGACATATAGGTCGATTTTACTGCCAAATCGGTTATCGATTTCACATCAATAAATTAATTCTTCTGGGAATTCAACCTGAAAGCTGAACTAATTTGAATATCAAAGTTTTTTGATAACCCTTTTAGAACACCCACTTCCTCATAACTATTTTTGAGGTATATGGCAAATTCTAGAATATATAAGAAATATATTATATACTTAAAGATTGTAAAGCAAGTTATGATCCCAGAATCTAACGAGGGAGTGACCGGAAGTGAGTAATATCAAGACCAAGGTCCCGGTGAGTCTACTATTGATGCATAATCGCAATGGTGCATCGCAGTAACAGGAAAAAATGTATTAGACACTATTGCCCGCGACTTGGTTTACGTGAATATGGTATTATTGATTTATTTTGTCTGGATACACTGTGAGCTGTGATGATTGATTGGTTTTTTTATTTGTAATTTTGTCATATTCTCCACAACTCTCTTACCGAGTTTAAGTTAGCTTTGTTAAATTTTATCATTATTGTATAGCCTCATTTAAGCGTAATGATATATGACCTAGATGACGTTCTCTATGTGCTGGTAAAAAACAAATCAAAATCGGACAAACAACAGGCACACTTCAATTATATTTATATGAAAATATTTCCAATAGGTAGAAATTGATAATGTACAATTTTATGATAATGATAAAAGTGATGACATCATCTGATATTATAATGTTATAAATATCTAAATATGTATATCGCTTATTATTTTCATATTAGGTAAATGACTACTAAACATTTTAACAATGTTTTATATTTAGAGTACTTCTTATGATTGATCGAGATACTGTCAATCTTAAATGATCAATCATAAGCAAGTGTTATAAATGTCTAAATATATCAATTATTATTTTCATGTTGGTTAAATAATTGCTAATGATTATTATAAAGTTCTATATTTAAAGTACTTCTTATGATTGGTCGAGATACTGTCAATCTACAACGACCAATCATAAGCAAGTAAATTGGTGGGGATGAAATCACAATAGCGCGCATTCAGAGGTATGTCGGGCATTCGTTATTCAAGATCGAGAGCAAACACATGGGATATATCGCCTTTAGGCTGTTGTAAGTAAAACGGTACTGTAATAAGACTGATAGTTAATACTGCGTAAAGTGTTTTTGTATTTAAAGTCCCTGCTACTGGTTGATGAACTAACACGGTTTACATCTCAGAAGCGGGATTAGCAACTTAGTGCCCACAACAAGATCTAAAATACGCATAAGTATTTGGTGAACATACGCAGAAAACGTAAGGGTTATTTATTATTTTATTTCGTTATGTTTATCTACCTACCCTCGTGGATCCTTCTAAAGAATATTTTATTTGAATTTCAAATGCGGTGAGGTCGTGATTATCGAAGTAAAAATGAGACAACAAGTTTATTTTTGTTGTGTATAGACCTACGGTTTTAAAGTTTAAAGTAGTAACTACGAGCATACATTTTTTTTGATACATCAAGACTTGCTAAGGCCAAAATAACAAGTGTAAGCGTTTATTAGATGTGCTGACCCAGCTTGTTGACGAATTTAGCTCTTTGATTATAGTAAGCTGTTTTGTTAAAGCAATAATAATATATCCATAGGTAATGAAAAAAAACCTGTATTAATTGTAGTGTTTTTTTCTTGTAATATACGTTGAGTCTGTGACTACGTGGATGAATAAAGGTATTCTCGTAAAATGGTGGCGCCTCCACAAACTCGTAAAATGCTGGCGCCTCCACAAACTCGTAAAATGCTGGCGCCTCCACAAAGATTTCGTGACACAACATGAAACCGTATCCATGGTCGCGGGCGTATGCGCTCGAGACTGAAAAAAAATTGTGGCAGTCTCCGCAGTCGGTTGCAGTCCGGACGGTTCAGGGTAAGGTTATCGCCACGGGCGATTGGTCAGTCCCGCTCCAGTTTGCATTATATGAGAAGGGCGAGCTAACGATATCGTCGTCATCGGCGCTCCAGGACACGATCACGTGTTCTGCAATGGCAGGTGATGCGCCGTGCATAATCGAGGTATTCACCTAGGCACAGAACTTTGCGCCTTCGCACACCGTCCTGTGAAGTAACACATCGCCGTAATCCCGAGTGAAATAACAATTTGTTCATTGAAATATTCGATTGTGCTCTTAGGGCTTTGTATAATACAAGTGATCGCAATAGGTATCGGGTCTTAAATAGTGTAATGCCTGGATTTTGATCCTTGTATGCAAAGAACAAACGGTTAATACATGCCTTCACAAAGTTGACTAATCTGCACGGATCTAGGGTGGAGCGATAAGTAAATAGTCCATTACGCCTTACCAAAATTAACAGGGGTAGCTAAAACTTGGTATCACGGTATTCCCACGCTTCTATTTTTTTAGGCCTGAATGGAAACTACAGTTAAAAGATTTTTCCCCAACTAGGGATAATTATGCTCATTTACTAACTAAAATGCTCCACAAAAAGGTACGCCATAGGGAGTTGCTCTTATATCAATGTGAAATGTGAGGAAAACGTGCAGTCGACTGTATCATAGCAATATAGAAGATCGTGGTGTTAGATTAGAAGCACAATTTGACGACTGCAAAAAGTGCTGCTTTGTTGTGAGGGACAGCAGCTGAGGTAGACACTAAATTTTGATTGCAAAAACGGGCAGTTCGAGTAATGTACAATGAGGGACCTCGCGAATCATTAAAGGCTAAGTTTCAAGAATTCGGTGTCTTAAATCTGGCTTCCCAATACGTTCTTGATAATTTAATGTATGTTCGCAAAAACTAGAAATTGACAAACTGGTCGTTCCATGTTTTAGACTCGGTAAAACCAGTAACAGTGTTAGATTTTTTGTATAACAAAGTCCCAAAACATATTGCCGATTTGCCAGACTATGAGTAGTGCCATTTTAAGCGAGTTTGGTGTCGAAAGGGCTTTTATAGAGTGGATCGATAAGTGAACGATGGTGATGTCTGGAATTGACTCCTTTCTGTACACCCACTAAAATTGATTGTAACATATACATATATAATATATGTGTATGTTAAAAAGATAAGCGCCTTCTTAGGGCCTAAATTGTATAAAGTATATTTGATTTGAGTATGTGGTTGATTTAGGAAATGAGGGTACTTTGATCCGTCTCGGTGAAGCTCAACGTTTAGCATTAGACTGGAAGGTAGGAGAGGTGCCTTTATTAAGGGGATAGGTAACGTACCATATAGCGCACTTGGTAATGCGAATGTCATGATCGAGGTGCAGGAGTGTAGTAGAAAATTACGTGGAGATTTGTAGTAGATGACTTTTTAAACAATTGCCCGGTACTATTAAGACTACACTTTCACGGAAGGACCCTCTGTCAAAATGATAAAGTCGGAATCCGGTGTTGTAAGCGTGGAGTCTTATTTTATTTGCGCACTCTTATTCGTGGAAGAAACGCGCATTAAATACGGCGAATTAAGGGTGATCCGAGTTAACTAGCGCAAATCTGTTTCAGTTCTTGTGCTTCGTCTTACGCATTAATGTATATGAACGGTATTTTGATTACTGCCCTATCATTCGACGAGAGAATGGCCCGTCAAGTATTCAGAGAGCATTTTAGTTACTTTGTCGCACCAACCAGTTTAATTATGGCCCAAACGACAAGTTTCATTAGTATACAATTTAAAACTTTTACTAAATCATGCGGTATAAAGCACGTGTCGCCACACCCCCGAAAGAATGTAGCAATAAATCTAAACGGGCCAAATGGCTTAATGGGATGAACATTTACCAGACATACAGTTGGGTATTTTGCTAAATGACTTTACGCCTGAAGTGAGGGAGAGTTTAGACAATATTAGGACTAGCGCTGGTGGCCTTATTAGGACACAACAGGTGAAGAAAAAAAAAAAAAAAAAACGGTAGGATAGGTATAAAAATATGTGAATGAATTAGAAGGAAGGCGATTCGGTTAGAGTATAAAAAGGTGCGATAGGTATAGAACAGTCAAAGAAGCTCGAACCTAGATGTAATAGAAGTCCCTACAGAATTAAAAATGTGCTCCCCAACGATAGATTCGTGGTCGAGGATATGCCTTTCACAAAGTCTAGTTAGAGGTTTGCGGCTATAGTAGCTATTGATAAAACATATCGTTCTGGTTGTGGCGATTTGTAAATTGACTTATAAATTAATGTATTCATACAAATGAACATGGATATTGTACACTCACAGAAATAAACGGGTTTATTAGAGGCTGGCTAATAATCGATTATCAAATGCTTAAAGTAAAAAAAAAAATAAGAATACGATGTTATGATAACAGCAATGTTAACATGATTCTAGGTACCGATGATTAGTGTCATGTATCATCGTAAATAGCTAAAGTATTTAGTGGCTGAAATATTTGCTGGTCAATGTCGTCGACCAGTAAATACCGATTCATTAGGGTCACGTACTGATGAATTGGTGAGAGGTGCCAGGTAACGGGTACCTCACATTTTAGCAATTAGTGTCTACCAGTGTTTACTGGTCAAGGTCATGGACCAATAAATACACTACCAATATAAAAATGTGGCTAGGCTATGGATGGATGTCAGGTAACCGACACCCTTAAAAGCAATGTTAACGCGATTGTAGGCTTTGATGAAAGTTTTTAATGGCTGAAATATTTGCTGGTCAATGTCTTCGACTAGTAAATACCGATTCATTGGTTAGAGTCGCATACTGATGAATCGGTGTGAGGTGCTAAGTAATGGGTGCCTCACATTTTGGCAAAATAGCTCAAGTATTTAATGGCTGAAATATTTACTGGTCAGTGTCTTCGACCAGTAAATACAGATTCATTGGTTAGGGTCACGTACTGATGAGTCTGTGTAAGGTGCCAGGTAACGGGTGCCTTACATTTTGGCAAAATAGCTCAAGTATTTAATGGCTGAAATATTTACTGGTCAGTGTCTTCGACCAGTAAATACAGATTCATTGGTTAGGGTCACGTACTGATGAATCTGTGTGAGGTACCAGGTAACGGGTGCCTCACATTTTGGCAAAATAGCTCAAGTATTTAATGGCTGAAATATTTACTGGTCAGTGTCTTCGACCAGTAAATACAGATTCATTGGTTAGGGTCACGTACTGATGAGTCTGTGTAAGGTGCCAGGTAACGGGTGCCTCACATTTTGGCAATTAATGTGTGGCACCGGTAACAAACATCGTGTCAGACGGTTAGAAGCAGCGGCTAACGGTACCAGCTGCACCGCGCGCGATCCGCGCGCCTCGACACTGCGAGTAACCCCCGCACGTCGTGCACGCAGTCTTCCGAGATAGTCTTCCCACGCTACTGGTCAAGATACCCGTGATTAGTGTCATGTATCATCGTAAATGGTTCAAGTATTAAATGGCTGAAGTATTTGCTGGTCAACGTAATGGATCAGTAAATACCGATTCATTGGTTGGAGTCACGTGCTGATGAATCGGTGTGAGTCATCCCACGCTACTGGTCAAGATACCCGTGATTAGTGTCATGTATCATCGTAAATGGTTCAAGTATTAAATGGCTGAAGTATTTGCTGGTCAACGTAATGGATCAGTAAATACCGATTCATTGGTTGGAGTCACGTGCTGATGAATCGGTGTGAGGTGCCAGGTAACGGGTGCCTCGCGTTTTAGCAATTAGTGTTACAGTGTATATACTGGCCAAGGCATGGATCAATATATATACTGCCAATATAAAAAAAAAAAAAAAAAAAAAATGTAACGATGCCAGGGATGTCAGGTAACAGACGCCCTTAAATTATAAAGATTTGCTGATTAAGGTTATGGATTATGACATAATGTAAAGTAATTGTATTTGAGCTTTAATTAGATACTAAATGTAATGTATCACTGAGCCAGTGAGTTATATTGATTTTTTTTAATCGTATGGCTAAATAGAGTATCCATTTTTGTAATTACAATTGAACATTTAATTCTCTCAGCCATTTTAAGGAGTCGTCGGTAAGATTGATCAGTTTGTCGGGGGAACCGTTGTATTGTCGAAGTGGACATTCCTCGATGATTGTTGGATTGTTTGCCTTTCCGCCCCGCAATCGCAATGTGCAGCTCACGGTCTACTTTCTGCACATGGGCGCTACCTAACCACACCGGGGAACAATATTCAGCTACGGGATACACCAACGAAATGGCTGTAGTTCTCAATACATCGGCGTTTGCGTCCCAACTAGTTCCAGTCAGTTTTAGAAGCACGTTATTTCTAGATTGCAGTTTCCGCGAAGTCTTTTCAAGATGCTCTTTGTATCTGAAAACCTGTCTCTATATGAGTGGTCAAGGCCAGCACTTGGTCTGTGCAACTTCTACCATGTCTAAATCCAGCTCGTTCTATAGGTAAGACCTCTTCGATAAAGTTGTATTGATAATAATGCGTGATTAGTTCGATTACATACAGTACGCGCGCGCACACGCTCAAGGGAGTCGAGGACGGTAGCCATAGACCTGGCATGACGGCATAAGAGAACGTCATGCCGTTTGTCGTGAGGACATATAGGTCGATTTTACTGCCAAATCGGTTATCGATTTCACATCAATAAATTAATTCTTCTGGGAATTCAACCTGAAAGCTGAACTAATTTGAATATCAAAGTTTTTTGATAACCCTTTTAGAACACCCACTTCCTCATAACTATTTTTGAGGTATATGGCAAATTCTAGAATATATAAGAAATATATTATATACTTAAAGATTGTAAAGCAAGTTGTGATCCCAGAATCTAACGAGGGAGTGACCGGAAGTGAGTAATATCAAGACCAAGGTCCCGGTGAGTCTACTATTGATGCATAATCGCAATGGTGCATCGCAGTAACAGGAAAAAATGTATTAGACACTGTTGCCTGCGACTTGGTTTACGTGAATATGGTATTATTGATTTATTTTGTCTGGATACACTGTGAGCTGTGATGATTGATTGATTTTTTATTTGTAATTTTGTCATATTCTCCACAACTCGCTTACCGATTTTAAGTTAGCTTTGTTAAATTTTATCATTATTGTATAGCCTCATTTAAGCGTAATGATATATGACCTAGATGACGTTCTCTATGTGCTGGTAAAAAACAAATCAAAATCGGACAAACAACAGGCACACTTCAATTATATTTATATGAAAATATTTCCAATAGGTAGAAATTGATAAAGTACAATTTTATGATAATGATAAAAGTGATGACATCATCTGATATTATAATGTTATAAATATCTAAATATGTATATCGCTTATTATTTTCATATTAGGTAAATGACTACTAAACATTTTAACAATGTTTTATATTTAGAGTACTTCTTATGATTGATCGAGATACTGTCAATCTTAAATGATCAATCATAAGCAAGTGTTATAAATGTCTAAATATATCAATTATTATTTTCATGTTGGTTAAATAATTGCTAATGATTATTATAAAGTTCTATATTTAAAGTACTTCTTATGATTGGTCGAGATACTGTCAATCTACAACGACCAATCATAAGCAAGTAAATTGGTGGGGATGAAATCACAATAGCGCGCATTCAGAGGTATGTCGGGCATTCGTTATTCAAGATCGAGAGCAAACACATGGGATATATCGCCTTTAGGCTGTTGTAAGTAAAACGGTACTGTAATAAGACTGATAGTTAATACTGCGTAAAGTGTTTTTGTATTTAAAGTCCCTGCTACTGGTTGATGAACTAACACGGTTTACATCTCAGAAGCGGGATTAGCAACTTAGTGCCCACAACAAGATCTAAAATACGCATAAGTATTTGGTGAACATACGCAGAAAACGTAAGGGTTATTTATTATTTTATTTCGTTATGTTTATCTACCTACCCTCGTGGATCCTTCTAAAGAATATTTTATTTGAATTTCAAATGCGGTGAGGTCGTGATTATCGAAGTAAAAATGAGACAACAAGTTTATTTTTGTTGTGTATAGACCTACGGTTTTAAAGTTTAAAGTAGTAACTACGAGCATACATTTTTTTTGATACATCAAGACTTGCTAAGGCCAAAATAACAAGTGTAAGCGTTTATTAGATGTGCTGACCCAGCTTGTTGACGAATTTAGCTCTTTGATTATAGTAAGCTGTTTTGTTAAAGCAATAATAATATATCCATAGGTAATGAAAAAAAAACCTGTATTAATTGTAGTGTTTTTTTCTTGTAATATACGTTGAGTCTGTGACTACGTGGATGAATAAAGGTATTCTCGTAAAATGGTGGCGCCTCCACAAACTCGTAAAATGCTGGCGCCTCCACAAACTCGTAAAATGCTGGCGCCTCCACAAAGATTTCGTGACACAACATGAAACCGTATCCATGGTCGCGGGCGTATGCGCTCGAGACTGAAAAAAAATTGTGGCAGTCTCCGCAGTCGGTTGCAGTCCGGACGGTTCAGGGTAAGGTTATCGCCACGGGCGATTGGTCAGTCCCGCTCCAGTTTGCATTATATGAGAAGGGCGAGCTAACGATATCGTCGTCATCGGCGCTCCAGGACACGATCACGTGTTCTGCAATGGCAGGTGATGCGCCGTGCATAATCGAGGTATTCACCTAGGCACAGAACTTTGCGCCTTCGCACACCGTCCTGTGAAGTAACACATCGCCGTAATCCCGAGTGAAATAACAATTTGTTCATTGAAATATTCGATTGTGCTCTTAGGGCTTTGTATAATACAAGTGATCGCAATAGGTATCGGGTCTTAAATAGTGTAATGCCTGGATTTTGATCCTTGTATGCAAAGAACAAACGGTTAATACATGCCTTCACAAAGTTGACTAATCTGCACGGATCTAGGGTGGAGCGATAAGTAAATAGTCCATTACGCCTTACCAAAATTAACAGGGGTAGCTAAAACTTGGTATCACGGTATTCCCACGCTTCTATTTTTTTAGGCCTGAATGGAAACTACAGTTAAAAGATTTTTCCCCAACTAGGGATAATTATGCTCATTTACTAACTAAAATGCTCCACAAAAAGGTACGCCATAGGGAGTTGCTCTTATATCAATGTGAAATGTGAGGAAAACGTGCAGTCGACTGTATCATAGCAATATAGAA
Source organism: Antheraea assamensis (assembly GCA_035772565.1). Lineage (NCBI taxonomy): Eukaryota > Metazoa > Arthropoda > Insecta > Lepidoptera > Saturniidae > Antheraea > Antheraea assamensis. The sequence continues at coordinate 5,349,736 of JAQQSE010000064.1, read as the reverse complement.
GATCGTGGTGTTAGATTAGAAGCACAATTTGACGACTGCAAAAAGTGCTGCTTTGTTGTGAGGGACAGCAGCTGAGGTAGACACTAAATTTTGATTGCAAAAACGGGCAGTTCGAGTAATGTACAATGAGGGACCTCGCGAATCATTAAAGGCTAAGTTTCAAGAATTCGGTGTCTTAAATCTGGCTTCCCAATACGTTCTTGATAATTTAATGTATGTTCGCAAAAACTAGAAATTGACAAACTGGTCGTTCCATGTTTTAGACTCGGTAAAACCAGTAACAGTGTTAGATTTTTTGTATAACAAAGTCCCAAAACATATTGCCGATTTGCCAGACTATGAGTAGTGCCATTTTAAGCGAGTTTTGGTGTCGAAAGGGCTTTTATAGAGTGGATCGATAAGTGAACGATGGTGATGTCTGGAATTGACTCCTTTCTGTACACCCACTAAAATTGATTGTAACATATACATATATAATATATGTGTATGTTAAAAAGATAAGCGCCTTCTTAGGGCCTAAATTGTATAAAGTATATTTGATTTGAGTATGTGGTTGATTTAGGAAATGAGGGTACTTTGATCCGTCTCGGTGAAGCTCAACGTTTAGCATTAGACTGGAAGGTAGGAGAGGTGCCTTTATTAAGGGGATAGGTAACGTACCATATAGCGCACTTGGTAATGCGAATGTCATGATCGAGGTGCAGGAGTGTAGTAGAAAATTACGTGGAGATTTGTAGTAGATGACTTTTTAAACAATTGCCCGGTACTATTAAGACTACACTTTCACGGAAGGACCCTCTGTCAAAATGATAAAGTCGGAATCCGGTGTTGTAAGCGTGGAGTCTTATTTTATTTGCGCACTCTTATTCGTGGAAGAAACGCGCATTAAATACGGCGAATTAAGGGTGATCCGAGTTAACTAGCGCAAATCTGTTTCAGTTCTTGTGCTTCGTCTTACGCATTAATGTATATGAACGGTATTTTGATTACTGCCCTATCATTCGACGAGAGAATGGCCCGTCAAGTATTCAGAGAGCATTTTAGTTACTTTGTCGCACCAACCAGTTTAATTATGGCCCAAACGACAAGTTTCATTAGTATACAATTTAAAACTTTTACTAAATCATGCGGTATAAAGCACGTGTCGCCACACCCCCGAAAGAATGTAGCAATAAATCTAAACGGGCCAAATGGCTTAATGGGATGAACATTTACCAGACATACAGTTGGGTATTTTGCTAAATGACTTTACGCCTGAAGTGAGGGAGAGTTTAGACAATATTAGGACTAGCGCTGGTGGCCTTATTAGGACACAACAGGTGAAGAAAAAAAAAAAAAAAAAACGGTAGGATAGGTATAAAAATATGTGAATGAATTAGAAGGAAGGCGATTCGGTTAGAGTATAAAAAGGTGCGATAGGTATAGAACAGTCAAAGAAGCTCGAACCTAGATGTAATAGAAGTCCCTACAGAATTAAAAATGTGCTCCCCAACGATAGATTCGTGGTCGAGGATATGCCTTTCACAAAGTCTAGTTAGAGGTTTGCGGCTATAGTAGCTATTGATAAAACATATCGTTCTGGTTGTGGCGATTTGTAAATTGACTTATAAATTAATGTATTCATACAAATGAACATGGATATTGTACACTCACAGAAATAAACGGGTTTATTAGAGGCTGGCTAATAATCGATTATCAAATGCTTAAAGTAAAAAAAAAAATAAGAATACGATGTTATGATAACAGCAATGTTAACATGATTCTAGGTACCGATGATTAGTGTCATGTATCATCGTAAATAGCTAAAGTATTTAGTGGCTGAAATATTTGCTGGTCAATGTCGTCGACCAGTAAATACCGATTCATTAGGGTCACGTACTGATGAATTGGTGAGAGGTGCCAGGTAACGGGTACCTCACATTTTAGCAATTAGTGTCTACCAGTGTTTACTGGTCAAGGTCATGGACCAATAAATACACTACCAATATAAAAATGTGGCTAGGCTATGGATGGATGTCAGGTAACCGACACCCTTAAAAGCAATGTTAACGCGATTGTAGGCTTTGATGAAAGTTTTTAATGGCTGAAATATTTGCTGGTCAATGTCTTCGACTAGTAAATACCGATTCATTGGTTAGAGTCGCATACTGATGAATCGGTGTGAGGTGCTAAGTAATGGGTGCCTCACATTTTGGCAAAATAGCTCAAGTATTTAATGGCTGAAATATTTACTGGTCAGTGTCTTCGACCAGTAAATACAGATTCATTGGTTAGGGTCACGTACTGATGAGTCTGTGTAAGGTGCCAGGTAACGGGTGCCTTACATTTTGGCAAAATAGCTCAAGTATTTAATGGCTGAAATATTTACTGGTCAGTGTCTTCGACCAGTAAATACAGATTCATTGGTTAGGGTCACGTACTGATGAATCTGTGTGAGGTACCAGGTAACGGGTGCCTCACATTTTGGCAAAATAGCTCAAGTATTTAATGGCTGAAATATTTACTGGTCAGTGTCTTCGACCAGTAAATACAGATTCATTGGTTAGGGTCACGTACTGATGAGTCTGTGTAAGGTGCCAGGTAACGGGTGCCTCACATTTTGGCAATTAATGTGTGGCACCGGTAACAAACATCGTGTCAGACGGTTAGAAGCAGCGGCTAACGGTACCAGCTGCACCGCGCGCGATCCGCGCGCCTCGACACTGCGAGTAACCCCCGCACGTCGTGCACGCAGTCTTCCGAGATAGTCTTCCCACGCTACTGGTCAAGATACCCGTGATTAGTGTCATGTATCATCGTAAATGGTTCAAGTATTAAATGGCTGAAGTATTTGCTGGTCAACGTAATGGATCAGTAAATACCGATTCATTGGTTGGAGTCACGTGCTGATGAATCGGTGTGAGTCATCCCACGCTACTGGTCAAGATACCCGTGATTAGTGTCATGTATCATCGTAAATGGTTCAAGTATTAAATGGCTGAAGTATTTGCTGGTCAACGTAATGGATCAGTAAATACCGATTCATTGGTTGGAGTCACGTGCTGATGAATCGGTGTGAGGTGCCAGGTAACGGGTGCCTCGCGTTTTAGCAATTAGTGTTACAGTGTATATACTGGCCAAGGCATGGATCAATATATATACTGCCAATATAAAAAAAAAAAAAAAAAAAAATGTAACGATGCCAGGGATGTCAGGTAACAGACGCCCTTAAATTATAAAGATTTGCTGATTAAGGTTATGGATTATGACATAATGTAAAGTAATTGTATTTGAGCTTTAATTAGATACTAAATGTAATGTATCACTGAGCCAGTGAGTTATATTGATTTTTTTTAATCGTATGGCTAAATAGAGTATCCATTTTTGTAATTACAATTGAACATTTAATTCTCTCAGCCATTTTAAGGAGTCGTCGGTAAGATTGATCAGTTTGTCGGGGGAACCGTTGTATTGTCGAAGTGGACATTCCTCGATGATTGTTGGATTGTTTGCCTTTCCGCCCCGCAATCGCAATGTGCAGCTCACGGTCTACTTTCTGCACATGGGCGCTACCTAACCACACCGGGGAACAATATTCAGCTACGGGATACACCAACGAAATGGCTGTAGTTCTCAATACATCGGCGTTTGCGTCCCAACTAGTTCCAGTCAGTTTTAGAAGCACGTTATTTCTAGATTGCAGTTTCCGCGAAGTCTTTTCAAGATGCTCTTTGTATCTGAAAACCTGTCTCTATATGAGTGGTCAAGGCCAGCACTTGGTCTGTGCAACTTCTACCATGTCTAAATCCAGCTCGTTCTATAGGTAAGACCTCTTCGATAAAGTTGTATTGATAATAATGCGTGATTAGTTCGATTACATACAGTACGCGCGCGCACACGCTCAAGGGAGTCGAGGACGGTAGCCATAGACCTGGCATGACGGCATAAGAGAACGTCATGCCGTTTGTCGTGAGGACATATAGGTCGATTTTACTGCCAAATCGGTTATCGATTTCACATCAATAAATTAATTCTTCTGGGAATTCAACCTGAAAGCTGAACTAATTTGAATATCAAAGTTTTTTGATAACCCTTTTAGAACACCCACTTCCTCATAACTATTTTTGAGGTATATGGCAAATTCTAGAATATATAAGAAATATATTATATACTTAAAGATTGTAAAGCAAGTTGTGATCCCAGAATCTAACGAGGGAGTGACCGGAAGTGAGTAATATCAAGACCAAGGTCCCGGTGAGTCTACTATTGATGCATAATCGCAATGGTGCATCGCAGTAACAGGAAAAAATGTATTAGACACTGTTGCCTGCGACTTGGTTTACGTGAATATGGTATTATTGATTTATTTTGTCTGGATACACTGTGAGCTGTGATGATTGATTGATTTTTTATTTGTAATTTTGTCATATTCTCCACAACTCGCTTACCGATTTTAAGTTAGCTTTGTTAAATTTTATCATTATTGTATAGCCTCATTTAAGCGTAATGATATATGACCTAGATGACGTTCTCTATGTGCTGGTAAAAAACAAATCAAAATCGGACAAACAACAGGCACACTTCAATTATATTTATATGAAAATATTTCCAATAGGTAGAAATTGATAAAGTACAATTTTATGATAATGATAAAAGTGATGACATCATCTGATATTATAATGTTATAAATATCTAAATATGTATATCGCTTATTATTTTCATATTAGGTAAATGACTACTAAACATTTTAACAATGTTTTATATTTAGAGTACTTCTTATGATTGATCGAGATACTGTCAATCTTAAATGATCAATCATAAGCAAGTGTTATAAATGTCTAAATATATCAATTATTATTTTCATGTTGGTTAAATAATTGCTAATGATTATTATAAAGTTCTATATTTAAAGTACTTCTTATGATTGGTCGAGATACTGTCAATCTACAACGACCAATCATAAGCAAGTAAATTGGTGGGGATGAAATCACAATAGCGCGCATTCAGAGGTATGTCGGGCATTCGTTATTCAAGATCGAGAGCAAACACATGGGATATATCGCCTTTAGGCTGTTGTAAGTAAAACGGTACTGTAATAAGACTGATAGTTAATACTGCGTAAAGTGTTTTTGTATTTAAAGTCCCTGCTACTGGTTGATGAACTAACACGGTTTACATCTCAGAAGCGGGATTAGCAACTTAGTGCCCACAACAAGATCTAAAATACGCATAAGTATTTGGTGAACATACGCAGAAAACGTAAGGGTTATTTATTATTTTATTTCGTTATGTTTATCTACCTACCCTCGTGGATCCTTCTAAAGAATATTTTATTTGAATTTCAAATGCGGTGAGGTCGTGATTATCGAAGTAAAAATGAGACAACAAGTTTATTTTTGTTGTGTATAGACCTACGGTTTTAAAGTTTAAAGTAGTAACTACGAGCATACATTTTTTTTGATACATCAAGACTTGCTAAGGCCAAAATAACAAGTGTAAGCGTTTATTAGATGTGCTGACCCAGCTTGTTGACGAATTTAGCTCTTTGATTATAGTAAGCTGTTTTGTTAAAGCAATAATAATATATCCATAGGTAATGAAAAAAAAAACCTGTATTAATTGTAGTGTTTTTTTCTTGTAATATACGTTGAGTCTGTGACTACGTGGATGAATAAAGGTATTCTCGTAAAATGGTGGCGCCTCCACAAACTCGTAAAATGCTGGCGCCTCCACAAACTCGTAAAATGCTGGCGCCTCCACAAAGATTTCGTGACACAACATGAAACCGTATCCATGGTCGCGGGCGTATGCGCTCGAGACTGAAAAAAAATTGTGGCAGTCTCCGCAGTCGGTTGCAGTCCGGACGGTTCAGGGTAAGGTTATCGCCACGGGCGATTGGTCAGTCCCGCTCCAGTTTGCATTATATGAGAAGGGCGAGCTAACGATATCGTCGTCATCGGCGCTCCAGGACACGATCACGTGTTCTGCAATGGCAGGTGATGCGCCGTGCATAATCGAGGTATTCACCTAGGCACAGAACTTTGCGCCTTCGCACACCGTCCTGTGAAGTAACACATCGCCGTAATCCCGAGTGAAATAACAATTTGTTCATTGAAATATTCGATTGTGCTCTTAGGGCTTTGTATAATACAAGTGATCGCAATAGGTATCGGGTCTTAAATAGTGTAATGCCTGGATTTTGATCCTTGTATGCAAAGAACAAACGGTTAATACATGCCTTCACAAAGTTGACTAATCTGCACGGATCTAGGGTGGAGCGATAAGTAAATAGTCCATTACGCCTTACCAAAATTAACAGGGGTAGCTAAAACTTGGTATCACGGTATTCCCACGCTTCTATTTTTTTAGGCCTGAATGGAAACTACAGTTAAAAGATTTTTCCCCAACTAGGGATAATTATGCTCATTTACTAACTAAAATGCTCCACAAAAAGGTACGCCATAGGGAGTTGCTCTTATATCAATGTGAAATGTGAGGAAAACGTGCAGTCGACTGTATCATAGCAATATAGAAGATCGTGGTGTTAGATTAGAAGCACAATTTGACGACTGCAAAAAGTGCTGCTTTGTTGTGAGGGACAGCAGCTGAGGTAGACACTAAATTTTGATTGCAAAAACGGGCAGTTCGAGTAATGTACAATGAGGGACCTCGCGAATCATTAAAGGCTAAGTTTCAAGAATTCGGTGTCTTAAATCTGGCTTCCCAATACGTTCTTGATAATTTAATGTATGTTCGCAAAAACTAGAAATTGACAAACTGGTCGTTCCATGTTTTAGACTCGGTAAAACCAGTAACAGTGTTAGATTTTTTGTATAACAAAGTCCCAAAACATATTGCCGATTTGCCAGACTATGAGTAGTGCCATTTTAAGCGAGTTTTGGTGTCGAAAGGGCTTTTATAGAGTGGATCGATAAGTGAACGATGGTGATGTCTGGAATTGACTCCTTTCTGTACACCCACTAAAATTGATTGTAACATATACATATATAATATATGTGTATGTTAAAAAGATAAGCGCCTTCTTAGGGCCTAAATTGTATAAAGTATATTTGATTTGAGTATGTGGTTGATTTAGGAAATGAGGGTACTTTGATCCGTCTCGGTGAAGCTCAACGTTTAGCATTAGACTGGAAGGTAGGAGAGGTGCCTTTATTAAGGGGATAGGTAACGTACCATATAGCGCACTTGGTAATGCGAATGTCATGATCGAGGTGCAGGAGTGTAGTAGAAAATTACGTGGAGATTTGTAGTAGATGACTTTTTAAACAATTGCCCGGTACTATTAAGACTACACTTTCACGGAAGGACCCTCTGTCAAAATGATAAAGTCGGAATCCGGTGTTGTAAGCGTGGAGTCTTATTTTATTTGCGCACTCTTATTCGTGGAAGAAACGCGCATTAAATACGGCGAATTAAGGGTGATCCGAGTTAACTAGCGCAAATCTGTTTCAGTTCTTGTGCTTCGTCTTACGCATTAATGTATATGAACGGTATTTTGATTACTGCCCTATCATTCGACGAGAGAATGGCCCGTCAAGTATTCAGAGAGCATTTTAGTTACTTTGTCGCACCAACCAGTTTAATTATGGCCCAAACGACAAGTTTCATTAGTATACAATTTAAAACTTTTACTAAATCATGCGGTATAAAGCACGTGTCGCCACACCCCCGAAAGAATGTAGCAATAAATCTAAACGGGCCAAATGGCTTAATGGGATGAACATTTACCAGACATACAGTTGGGTATTTTGCTAAATGACTTTACGCCTGAAGTGAGGGAGAGTTTAGACAATATTAGGACTAGCGCTGGTGGCCTTATTAGGACACAACAGGTGAAGAAAAAAAAAAAAAAAAAACGGTAGGATAGGTATAAAATATGTGAATGAATTAGAAGGAAGGCGATTCGGTTAGAGTATAAAAAGGTGCGATAGGTATAGAACAGTCAAAGAAGCTCGAACCTAGATGTAATAGAAGTCCCTACAGAATTAAAAATGTGCTCCCCAACGATAGATTCGTGGTCGAGGATATGCCTTTCACAAAGTCTAGTTAGAGGTTTGCGGCTATAGTAGCTATTGATAAAACATATCGTTCTGGTTGTGGCGATTTGTAAATTGACTTATAAATTAATGTATTCATACAAATGAACATGGATATTGTACACTCACAGAAATAAACGGGTTTATTAGAGGCTGGCTAATAATCGATTATCAAATGCTTAAAGTAAAAAAAAAAATAAGAATACGATGTTATGATAACAGCAATGTTAACATGATTCTAGGTACCGATGATTAGTGTCATGTATCATCGTAAATAGCTAAAGTATTTAGTGGCTGAAATATTTGCTGGTCAATGTCGTCGACCAGTAAATACCGATTCATTAGGGTCACGTACTGATGAATTGGTGAGAGGTGCCAGGTAACGGGTACCTCACATTTTAGCAATTAGTGTCTACCAGTGTTTACTGGTCAAGGTCATGGACCAATAAATACACTACCAATATAAAAATGTGGCTAGGCTATGGATGGATGTCAGGTAACCGACACCCTTAAAAGCAATGTTAACGCGATTGTAGGCTTTGATGAAAGTTTTTAATGGCTGAAATATTTGCTGGTCAATGTCTTCGACTAGTAAATACCGATTCATTGGTTAGAGTCGCATACTGATGAATCGGTGTGAGGTGCTAAGTAATGGGTGCCTCACATTTTGGCAAAATAGCTCAAGTATTTAATGGCTGAAATATTTACTGGTCAGTGTCTTCGACCAGTAAATACAGATTCATTGGTTAGGGTCACGTACTGATGAGTCTGTGTAAGGTGCCAGGTAACGGGTGCCTTACATTTTGGCAAAATAGCTCAAGTATTTAATGGCTGAAATATTTACTGGTCAGTGTCTTCGACCAGTAAATACAGATTCATTGGTTAGGGTCACGTACTGATGAATCTGTGTGAGGTACCAGGTAACGGGTGCCTCACATTTTGGCAAAATAGCTCAAGTATTTAATGGCTGAAATATTTACTGGTCAGTGTCTTCGACCAGTAAATACAGATTCATTGGTTAGGGTCACGTACTGATGAGTCTGTGTAAGGTGCCAGGTAACGGGTGCCTCACATTTTGGCAATTAATGTGTGGCACCGGTAACAAACATCGTGTCAGACGGTTAGAAGCAGCGGCTAACGGTACCAGCTGCACCGCGCGCGATCCGCGCGCCTCGACACTGCGAGTAACCCCCGCACGTCGTGCACGCAGTCTTCCGAGATAGTCTTCCCACGCTACTGGTCAAGATACCCGTGATTAGTGTCATGTATCATCGTAAATGGTTCAAGTATTAAATGGCTGAAGTATTTGCTGGTCAACGTAATGGATCAGTAAATACCGATTCATTGGTTGGAGTCACGTGCTGATGAATCGGTGTGAGTCATCCCACGCTACTGGTCAAGATACCCGTGATTAGTGTCATGTATCATCGTAAATGGTTCAAGTATTAAATGGCTGAAGTATTTGCTGGTCAACGTAATGGATCAGTAAATACCGATTCATTGGTTGGAGTCACGTGCTGATGAATCGGTGTGAGGTGCCAGGTAACGGGTGCCTCGCGTTTTAGCAATTAGTGTTACAGTGTATATACTGGCCAAGGCATGGATCAATATATATACTGCCAATATAAAAAAAAAAAAAAAAAAAAATGTAACGATGCCAGGGATGTCAGGTAACAGACGCCCTTAAATTATAAAGATTTGCTGATTAAGGTTATGGATTATGACATAATGTAAAGTAATTGTATTTGAGCTTTAATTAGATACTAAATGTAATGTATCACTGAGCCAGTGAGTTATATTGATTTTTTTTAATCGTATGGCTAAATAGAGTATCCATTTTTGTAATTACAATTGAACATTTAATTCTCTCAGCCATTTTAAGGAGTCGTCGGTAAGATTGATCAGTTTGTCGGGGGAACCGTTGTATTGTCGAAGTGGACATTCCTCGATGATTGTTGGATTGTTTGCCTTTCCGCCCCGCAATCGCAATGTGCAGCTCACGGTCTACTTTCTGCACATGGGCGCTACCTAACCACACCGGGGAACAATATTCAGCTACGGGATACACCAACGAAATGGCTGTAGTTCTCAATACATCGGCGTTTGCGTCCCAACTAGTTCCAGTCAGTTTTAGAAGCACGTTATTTCTAGATTGCAGTTTCCGCGAAGTCTTTTCAAGATGCTCTTTGTATCTGAAAACCTGTCTCTATATGAGTGGTCAAGGCCAGCACTTGGTCTGTGCAACTTCTACCATGTCTAAATCCAGCTCGTTCTATAGGTAAGACCTCTTCGATAAAGTTGTATTGATAATAATGCGTGATTAGTTCGATTTCCTTCAGGACTTAGGACTTAAACACCTAAAGATTATTATTTTAAACAGAACGTATGTGACGCCATTATATTTCTTACATATTTCTAAATGAAATAGTTGGAGTACTTAACGATTTTTTTTTCTTACCAAAACGAGGGACTCGTTGAAAAAAGGATGGCCGAGCTGTTATAAATATCTAAATATGTATATCGCTTATTATTTTCATATTAGGTAAATGACTACTAAACATTTTAACAATGTTTTATATTTAGAGTACTTCTTATGATTGATCGAGATACTGTCAATCTTAAATGATCAATCATAAGCAAGTGTTATAAATGTCTAAATATATCAATTATTATTTTCATGTTGGTTAAATAATTGCTAATGATTATTATAAAGTTCTATATTTAAAGTACTTCTTATGATTGGTCGAGATACTGTCAATCTACAACGACCAATCATAAGCAAGTAAATTGGTGGGGATGAAATCACAATAGCGCGCATTCAGAGGTATGTCGGGCATTCGTTATTCAAGATCGAGAGCAAACACATGGGATATATCGCCTTTAGGCTGTTGTAAGTAAAACGGTACTGTAATAAGACTGATAGTTAATACTGCGTAAAGTGTTTTTGTATTTAAAGTCCCTGCTACTGGTTGATGAACTAACACGGTTTACAATAATAAAGAAAAAAAATCAAACATATGCATTGTCATTTAAAAGATATGTATATATTTTTATGTTAATTCAATTGAAATGGCAGTTTAATAAAAGTAATGTCTTTTTTCAAAAGGCTTTATCTATCTCTGAGTTTTTCAATTCTATCAATCAACTTAGTTCATTATTACTACACACTTCAATTACACTCATTAGAGTAGGAAATTGAACTGCCAGAAAATTGTTTAAACACCAGCATTGTATAACAAACGGTTTTGGTTTTTGAGTGGTAAACTTATTAACAATTTTAAATTGTTCAATTTCTGTATTTGTTTCCGAATTATTGGTAATATGGGTAAAAACTCAATGCTATTTTTCTATACTAGCACAATATTATAATAATTGACCACAGTGACATCTTTCATTTAATGAAAACATTATTTCATATTAGAATGTAATTATTTCAACGTATTTCACCTATTCGATAAAAGATGGCGCTGCAAAAATTTAAACAAAAACCATTCAATGATTTTAACTAAATAATTATTTTGGAACATCTTCAACGTAAAAACAATATGATTTACGCCAACATAACAAAACCACTATAATCAGAACTAAAAGTCCTCTCATATTCAAGTTTTGAACTATATATTTACATCTCGAAGTACGAGTAGTCCCAGTTAAGATGATAAAAAACATACGTGAGTTACATAATTATGTATGCACGTAGATGTTATAACTTCTTTAGCTTAAAAGAAGACATCAAATGCAATCGAACAGTTTTAATTATAAAATGATGTAAATTTTATATATATTTGTATACAGAATGAATTAATATATCAAAACGACGCGCAATAAATTATTTATCAAATAATAATGTAATAAAAATAATTTTATAATGTAAACAAATAAAACCAATAAATACCAAAAAATTGTTTAAAACAATTCTTAGCGGAAGGGCGAAGTAACATCCACCCTAATTTTTAATGATTAACTTCCACAAAGTTTCGAAATCATCAATCAAATATAATACATACCGACAGTTAAATAATAAAGTCAAGTCTATAAGCCTACTTAAACAAGTTTATAATATAAAAAAAAAACATTTTCATCACAAAACTCATAATAAATTATCATTCACCATAACAACTCATTTTATCACACAGGAATACACATGTATGTTTATGTATGAATGTATGTTTTTGTCTCCACTGATGTCAAACATGTGTAGTAGATTCATATATATTTATCTATTTAAAGATTTGAATAACTACATTGAATGTAGTTACCAGTTCTCAAGAGAACTTCACGGACAATTGCCAACTAAGTTCATGGTGTCGCTTTTAGGTATCGGTGTGCACGAACATTGTAATAATTCAATTTCATCTACTCTACAATAGATGACACTGTAAAAATTATAAGATGTTTTATGTTCCCATGTTGTTATTATTATGTATACAATAAAGATAAATATTTTCAAATAATTAAAAATGCATACCCATGACTCCAAGCTGTTGTGGCGACAGAGGAGCAGCATCACCCGCGCCAGAGCCTATAGAACCCGAAGCAAGTGACATTCGCTCACTGAATCCCAATGGACTGCTACGACCCCCACTGCTTGCCACTGATCCCATACCTAAATAATAACAAAATTTAATCACATTTGATGTATAGTTGTAGCTTATTAAAATAATTTAGAAGAAATCATTTTTATTATAAGCAAATCTTTTGAATTGATCTCATTTTTTAATTTATATATATGAACATAAATAGTTTACAAGTAATTTTATAATACATAAACTTAATAAAGGCAAATTAGTATTTAGAAAACCTCAATTACGGATGTGGGTTTAAAAAATTACAGATGTAAAAATATGAGTAAAAAATCTAAAAGCAGCTTATAGATACTGGTATATCCTATTAAAAAATTTTAGTGTTTACAATTCCTCAAAGTAACATGTAGAATGACTAAACTTTCAATCTTATACTTATATAATGCAGTTTTTTTTGAACAGAAATTGTTCACCTATTAGACATAGGATCCCAAAATCAAATTAGTATACGATTTATTTTTTCTTTTATTTTAACATGGCTTCAGTACATCTTTGATGAATATGCCAGACTTATATGAATTTATATCTGCTTATATCAAATTTAAAGTATTGCAATGGTTTTCCTTATTTTTTAACAACAATCACTCAACCACTGTGTTAACTTAAAAGAACTATAGCCAGACATTTGTATGTAAGTCAACAGTATTGACTGCAGCTTTGTAGATATTGAAATTGTATAATCACCTCCGTTAGGGCTTCTCATTCTAGATATCCTTTTGTTAATAGCCCTTTGAATTCTAGGGTTGATAATGGGCTTGGCTCTCCTTCTTGCTAAATATCGTGACAATACTCCAACTACCATTGCACTGGTACCAACAACTCCTATGCTCCATAATACTACCTAAAATACAAACATTTTACTTAAGTGAAATAAAAAAGTAACCCTGAATGAAATGGATAACAACGGATGTTTTCCTATAAGGCACAACTACACACTATCTAAGTTAGCAATTTCAAACATGTCAAAATTCATTACGCTATTAAGACATCTTAAGTACTCATTCTCATCTGGAAAATCAGTACCTACCTACCAGGCACAATTTCATTCAACAAAGTTTACCAAATACCACATTCAAGTTTGCTACTTAATACAGCACATACTGACATCTAAAACTATAAGAGACACATAATCATGAACAGTTATAAGATATAAATCCATATAGATATACTGTTTAGGTTTCAAACCTATAAAACCAACCTTTTGTGAAGTACTAAGCTTAATTTCATTAAATGATATAGTTCTCTGCCAATAACTTAGTTTATCAATTATAGAGCTAGTTTGAATTAAATGCTGCATGACTTTATATTTACAGAATATAAACACTGTTATCAAAGTATTGTATTTAACATTTAATTAAATCTTAAAAAATATATTTATAGGTTATCTGTCAAAAATATGTATACAATAGATCAAAAACATTGATAATTTGGCTTTTAAACTATAGTGTGATGTAGTACTTTAATTTCACAAATATTTATGAAACATTTATTTATACAATCTCTTTGCAATGGTAAGTTATCACTGATACATCTTGTGATCTGGAACACAATACCATGTTCATGATAAAATTTAAATATTCGCGCTACAAAAGCTAAGTCGCACAGTAATGCCATAGTACACTCAACCATTTGCACAATCGGACATCTTGCATGAAAATATTGTTCAAGAAAATGCTTTACTCAGATACAAAAAAACAATAAAAGACACGAGGTTATAGGTACAATTATTCTTTTATCCACATTCTTTTATTCCTTTTCTCTTCCGAATTTACAGCAGGAGCCAATGCCAGTTCTATTTTCAACCTATAATGTAATGTACAGGACTGTAATAACTACCGAGGGATAAAGCTTTTGTCACATAGTATGAAGGTATGGGAAAGAGTGATAACGAAACGAATAACAGATAACACTGAAGTGACTGAGAATCAATTCATGTTTGTGTCTAAATGTGCAACAACAGATATCATTTTCACACTTTGTCAACTGTGCGAAAGATACAGACGTGTACATAAAAACTTGCATATGGTATTTTTTTCTGGAAAAGGCGTATGATCAAGTAGCTCGGGATGTTCTGTGGTGGGCTCTGAAAAGGAAAAGAGTGCCTGCAAAGTGCCTACAATTTATTCGTTGTATGTATGGTAAAGCTAAAACACATGTTAAGTCTAATTAAGTTTAAGTACTTATTTATTCCTTATTGTTATGGATGCACTAACACCCAATATACAGAAGGAGGCACATTGGTGTATTTTGTTGATATTATTCTTGTTGGAGAAATTGCTGCCGAGATCCAGAGTAGGTAGGAGAAATGGCGAGAGAAACTGGAAAAACGAGGCTTAAACATTAGCAGGATAAAAACTGAACATTTGTTCTGCAACTTCTCGGGTCCATACAGATTTTGTCATATTATCTTAACGGTGTATCATTACTAGCCTGCTCCAATTTTCGGTACCTCGGTTCATCGATCCGAAACTACAGTGGCATAGATAAGGACGTGAGGAATAGGATAAATAAAGGGTGGATGAATTGTTTTTTTTTTTAAATATATTATAGAGGGCAAACGAACAGGTGGGTCACCTGATGGTAAGTGATCACCGCCATCCATAGACACTAGCAACACCAGGGGAGTCGCAAGTGCGTTGCCGGCCTTTTAAATATGTGGGCCCCCGGCACTTTCACTGACCGAACGAAACGCAACAGTGCAAGCACTGTTACTTCACGTCGGTTTTCTGTGAGAGGGTGGTACTACCCCGGGCGAGCCGACCCATTAATGCTGAAACCAGTAATAGCTTCAGCGTAGCTCTACCACCTACAAAAATGGTGTCTGGAATAGTTTGTGACCCGAAAATGTCGTTGAAATTCAAGGGAAAGGTGTATAAAACTATAGTTAGACCAGTCGTGTTATATGGATAGGAATAAGACGGATAAGAAAAGTTACATGTGGCAGAGACGCGAATATTAAGATGGGTGTGTGGTGTAACCAGAATATAAAACCAGAATAAAGTTTGAAAATATCGCCAGTGACAGAAAAGTTCAGGAGTAATAGGTTAGCATGGTACGGGCATATGATGAGAAGAGATGAAAGTCATGTAACAAGAAAAGTTATTATAGGTGTATAATAGGAGTAAACACTGAGATGACATCTGACAGGAGGTGATAAGGGTAAGATGATGACGATGAAGTTGTTGATGAAGTTATATAATAAAACAAAGTATTCCTTAATATTTCATTTGCTTAATTTAACAAGTAAATAAATGAATAATAAAAGTTTATTCGTTATAGTGGATTTACATACCGAGGTTCTCTTTTACTTAACTAAACACTCCATAATACAGTGGTGGTTGTATAATTAGAAACACTAGCAACGCTCCTTGACATTATGTAAGATACTTCACCGCAATCGTTTTTATTTTTAGATTAAACAATAAATAGGGCAACAATATGTTCAACGACTTAACATTTATTAGAAAAAACATTATAAATCCCACTACACAAGTGCAGTTGTAATATTACATTACGGACAAACATTTAAATCTGTTTTAAGGTTTGAACAATAATGGTCAACCGATTAGAAAAAATATCAATAAAGTATAAAAAACAATATTTTTTTAAGTATTAGTAATTAGCATTGTTATTTACGACATACCTACTATCCACAGCCTACCAATAGTTATAATTAATATTTAGTGGCGTATCCCTTATTTTTAATAACAGCACTGCCTGCAACGACGTGACATTGATTCAATAAATTTCATACATGTTTTTAGGGGGATTGAATTCCATGCTTCAACAAATGCTACATATAATTCGTTTTGACTGGTGTTACGTTTGTTTGAGACTTTCTTTTTTACAATATAAATCAGGACTATTTGCTGGCCAGTCTAAAACGGATATACGCTGTTCGCTAAGGAAACAGTTCACGCTATTGGCCGTGTGATTAGGATCAGGTTACAGGCAAATAATCGTCCGAGTAGGGAATCATTGTGTGCTCTAAGATATTTTTATTTTGCCATTGATCCATTGTACCTTCAATCTTCCGAACGGGTCCAACTCCACATCCGAAAAAACACCCCAAATTTTAATGTTACCGTCACTGTGCTTGACTATACTCCTTGTGTATTTATAATTAAAAGCATTGTTTACAGAACATCTAACATAACGCTTTCATCTGAAAATAACACTCTTTTTCCATTCTCGTACCGTCCAATTAACAAATTTTTTAGCGAATATTAATCGCTTCTCTCGTTGTTGCTTGGTAAGAAGCGGTACCTTTCGAGAGATTCTTCTAAACATTTTAGCTTTCATTAATCTTCGGCTTACCAGTCTTGACGAGATATTTCTCGGGTCATCAGGCGAAAAAACTTCATTTTTAATCTGGTCGAAGTCTTTAAATAGGTATTTTTTAGCAACGCGAACGATTAGCGTATCTTCTCTGGGAGAGGTTTTTCTTGGCCGAGCCTTTCTAAGAACATTTTCAACAGTTCTATGTGTTTTATAATGACATTGAAAACTTTCTTAACTGAACAATTTAAATGCTCAGCTATTCTTCTGTACGCCCACTTATTATCCATATGTAAATTAAGAATTATTTGCATAATTGACGAGTCACAACTTTTATTTTTACCCATTAAAAAAAATCTGTTTAAATTTTGAATTGGCGCCAAAATAATAGAAAAAGCAAATAAAGAAATGTAATTCTTTAATTTCAAAAACAGAACGAGCTATTTAAAAATGTTTCTAATTTGGCGTCGATGAGGCCAGTAACAGAAAATAAACTCTTACATCTGTAAGACTCATTTTGTAATTAAAAATGTGTTATATTTTATGCATTTAATGAGTTTTTTATTTGAGTGGCTATATTATTGCATGATTATTAATTATTGTATGTGTATATTTTTACGAACATTTGTACGTTGAAGTTATACTTTCTTTATTCATAACAATTGTTTCTAATTATGTGACTATCTCTGTACGGAAAGTCAAGTGACAGCCTGTCTGTCAGGTTATTGCGACAAAATTTCATTGTTGGATTTGAGCAAGTGTTCGACGAATACTGTGGTCACACATGAATACAAAATGCGGCCTTCTCATTGTTGCGACAATTCAGGTGAAGTTCGTGAAACACAAGTAAAGGAATGAACGGACTCGCATTATTATCGATATTATTGTTTATTTATTAATTATTTAAATATGAAGAAAAGCGAAGCGTTATTTGTTGTTAATAATTCTGATGATTTGACTTATCAAGACTGCAAAGAAGTTGTTCAGCCTCATTTAATTTTTTTTATTTATATAAAATTAACTACCTTTGTTTTGCACGGGTACAATATATTAATGAGGCGGGCGTATCTATGTATCTAAATGACTTAAATCTATTTTGGTGTCTTAATATTTACAATTCATCAAAGTCATAGAAGCCACATAACAATTTTCACACAAACATCTTTATTGGTTGTTGTGCGTAATTTGCAATTTGTGATATTTTCTAAGATATTAATTAATATAATATAATGTAGGGGTAATATTCAACTACGTTAAATGCTAACGTCATTAAAGTATTCAATTGGATAAAGATTAATGCGACGTTAGTGAAAATAGCGTCACAAGTAACCAATACTTTTTAAATAATATATAAAAGATACAAATATTTACCGTGGTTCATCTTTAGGAAATAGGTAAAGGACTTTTATGTAGGTATTTTAATATGTACAATTCTGTAGTACATATTTTTGTGTACACAATAAGTTAAAGTCTACTTTTTCAATGTGAGCGCATGAAAATTCCTTGTTACGGCTTTAGATAAGGCTTTAGAATTAGATAATACTAGCTGTTGCCCGCAGCTCCACATGCGTTTTTTTTAATGTGAATTACTTCTTGTAAGATCAGCTATCTGTTAGTGAAAATTCCGTGAAAAATGGTTCAAACGTTTTGGAGATAGTACTGCAAACAAAGCCATGGGTAAAAGATAGTCCAAAATAAAAAAGCTTTAATTACTTTTTATAATGTTAGCTAACTGTCAGTGAAAGCCCCATAAAAATAGGTGTAATCATTTTGGAGATAGTACTACAGATGAAGCCATGGATGACAGCTAGTCTAAAATAAGGTAGCCTATGTCACCCGCTGTAATTTTAACTATCCGTCAGTGAAATTTCTGTCAAAATCGGTCCAGCCGTTTCGGAGATTACACGGAACATACAGACAGACAGTCATACAGACAAAAATTGTATTTTGGTTATCAGTATCGTGTATACGTTCATATCCAACCAGTAAAAAATCGTTATTTTGATGTTACAAACAGACACTCCAATTTTATTTATATGCATAGATTACAAAAAGAAACCATCCAGTACATGGAACAAGGTTGCCGTTTATTAACCTGACAAGAGGGTAATTTCACTCCGTCTGGAGACTCTTGAAGACCATCTCATTCGGACGAAAATGGTCTGTTCTCACGTAACTGTAGACCAACAGGCGACTAAATCTGCTAGGGTTACAATGAGGAACATTAAGCCGAGCGAGACTGCTGCTGTAAATAATTTAATTTTAACCAATACTCTTATTTAGTTCCCGTTACAGTTATACGTCTTGCTGCTAAATGAAACTGACCAAATGTAACCTCGACCGGTTACACTATGGACTCAATGACAATAAATCCCTTTGATATTAGCCATTTTCCGACACTAAAACTATCACATTACGAGTTCGCGCGATTTCCATAAGAACTCATTTAGAATGACGAATGTTCTGGCTACACCTTTATTTATTCTATGCTCCGCTAGGAGTAATATTATTCTGTGCCTGTCACGTATAAATTTCGCTAATGTAGTCGTTTGTTTATAATCATAGATTGGATATTTTTTTGTTTGAACTGACTACACTGTTGGCCTAGACAGATCTCTACAGCAGTTTCACCGGAATACTAAATTAGAATAGTAAACTGGAGGACTTATAATAACGATTGTTGTTTGTTTCTGATGACGATACTAATTTTCGGTATTGCCAGATGTAATATGAAAAGTCAAAGTTTTCAAAATGTACAGTAAATAAGAAAAAGTTTGCGAATCAAAATTTCAAAGCCCTCCCTAAAAGAAGTATCATATCAAATCAATTGCAGTTATTACATTATTGATCAAAGAGCATAATAATTATTACAGAAATTAGTACAATGAATTAATCTGGCAACATTGTAAGAACTGTCAAATACATCTTGGATTCTTTTAAAATTGTGTACCTATGTACATTTCACGTTTTTCAATGTTTACAACAGATATTCGTATATTCTAATTTTTATGAAACTAATCTTATGAAAATTAAGTAGGAAATGTTAAAGAAACTTTCAACATGGAAGTAATACATAGGTCTTTGCGGGACCAAACTCTAAGGAGTACCATAGAAGATGTCCCAGACGAAGTGCTGGAATTCATTTTAGGTTTTCTTCCTCCATATAAAGATCTAGAAAACTGCATGGTGGTATGTAAACGATGGTATATGTGTGCGCAAAGTAAGTAATGTATTTATTTTCTATAACTTATATTTCATATGAATCTCTGAAAACAGTTAATACTTGCGTAATATAGGCATATTTTTTGCAGTCATAATTAAATCCATAATAAATATGTTGTTATTCGCAATTTATACCCACTTGAAATATTTTTAAATATATTTAAATTTTTTCAGATGTATTACACAAGACATCAATAAAACTTGTGAAAGCTGTTGGAGAATTTAATATATTATGGAACAATATTATATATACTGATATGGTACCAACTATTACAAAAAGATTTTCACATGCAGCATGTGTTCTTGAAAATAGTATGTACATCTTTGGAGGTTGCACTACTAATTCCACATCTTTCAATGACCTCTGGAGTTTTGATTTATCTAGGCGACAATGGGTGAGACCTGTTGCTACTGGCACTTATCCTGTACCTAAGGCATACACTTCTATGGTGCATTATAAAGATTGTTTGATTGTATTTGGTGGTTGGACTTATCCATCTCTTTCACAATATTATCAAAACATGACAATGTTTAATGAAATACATTTTTATTGTGTCAACACAAATAAATGGGTTTTGATAGAGGCTGCCAATAGTCCACCTCCGATGGCAGGACATTCTGCTTGTATAAAAGATGATGAAATGGTGGTGTTTGGAGGTTTAGTGATGCCAGCAGCTCAGAACTATCAAATACAATGCTCTAATGATATTTGGGTCCTTGACTTGCTCAATCTGACATGGAGGAAACAAGCTACAACTAAACCAAGACCATCTCCTAGATACGCTCAGTCACTTATCCAATTAGACTCTGAAAGAGTAATGCTATTAGGTGGAGTACAAACCCTACATAATCGCTTTGTATATAGTGATTGTTGGATATTGACAATGAAAGGCCCAACATGGACTTGGAAAGAAATTGCTGTGAAAAACAAAGAATGGGCATCTGCAAATATATGGTGCAATCCAGCATGCAGAGTAGGTGATAAAGTAGTAAGTCTTAGCAGAAGTAGGAATGGATGGAATAGTGCTAAGCCATTGGTGACTTCAGCAGTTCGTTTATCTGCTATGAGTAGAGCAGAAAGTGCACCTGTGTCTGTTAGAGTACAACAAAGTTTGCAAAGACCAGTCGATAGAGATCAAAATATAAATGGTAGGCGAGGAATTTTACCAAGAAGAATTTCAAATCCTGCAGCACAAGAACCACAAAATTTAAGTAATGACCCAAAACCTGGTCCTAGCAATGAAGAAGAAGATTCTCATAACTCAGTGGCTTATAAAGAAAATTCTCACATTAATAATATTGTTGCTGGTCCTAGTTCAGAAGCTAAGCAAGTAGAGAATGGTATAGATTTTCTCAAAAAAGATCTGGCTTTAAAGAGAAATAAAAATAAGGTTAGTTTTTGTGTTATGTAGTTTGTGCGTTATAGGAAACTAAACATGTGCCAATTTTATAAAGTACATTTTAATTACTTTTAATTGATAATATTTTCAGAATAAAGGAATGAAGATTGTGCGTCAGTTACAAGAAGCTAACAAATATAGAATGGCAGCTTTTGCATGTGATTCAACTCAGAATATATCTCCACCAGAAAATGATCTTGTGAATCAAAGACAAATAGCTCATCTTGAAAACAGAAGAGAACACTATCCACAACCAGATAATGCACAACAAAGACAACCAGCAGTTAAGAAAATTAAACGCAACACTTTGAGCATGCATGTTTTAGATATTTCAACAGTTATTAATGGTAATTCAAATAATTATGTCTCTTGGTTATGCCCTCGATTAGGTGAAATGAATGGAGCTCCTGAGGAGTTGGTTATGTATTCTTTAGTTAAAGGGAATGGTGAATTAATTATGTTTGGAGGTGTTCACAATGATATCAGTATATTAAATTATTCTGAACACCAAAGTATGTATTCTAATTCTTTGCATTTTATTAGACCACCTCGAGATATAATATGATTTTTCGCACTATTTACTACTTGTTCTTTTTATATATGATGCAATATTTATTTCATTTGCCTAAAACATATATTTCATATAATTTTGCTTATCTGTATCAATTATGCATAATTTAGATGAAAATTATATTTAAAAAATCGTAATTATGTTTTTCCTGGCGTAACAAACATATTAACAAAAACAATGCTTCTTTAATTGTTTAACAAATTGTTTTAATTTATTTGAAAATAATTTAAGTAATAGGTGTAACAAAATAAAAAGTGTTCTGTGATTTCTGTTGTAAATATTGATGATTTGTGTATGATATAAATAAGTTTATAATTAAACAAACTGATTTACCATAATAAAATGTACTGATAATGACTACCTTACTAACATATTACAATAATTTTGACATTAATTAGATTCTTTCATAAGACCACCAAAAACAGCAGCAGGAATATCTTTCTTCTGAACGGGAGAATCGTCACCATCATCATCGCTATTTTCAGACTCATCATCAATATCTATTTCATCAGGATTAACTATCTTATCTGAACTATCTTTAAGTCCCTGTGTTTCACCTCGAACAAACAATATGTTTCCTTTATTTTGAGCCATTTCTGCAGCTTTTGCTTCCAACATTCTCATACCATCTTTCATACCTGGAGCAAGATCTGATACAGTACCAGCTCCTTGTGTAGCAGAACTTAACATTTGTGCTGACATCATATTTACTTGAGTGTTGTAAGTGGCTTGTACGCTTCTCTTAATTCGAAGCATTTCTCTCATTGTATCTTCATTACCATGTCTTACTTCAAATTCTTTCCACATATTCCAAAATTCTGCTGTTATACGTGGATCACATATTTGACTGCAATGTGCATAAATTGCGCGTGCTCTATCTATTTCTCCCAAACGAGTTTCCATTTCTGCAAATCTTATGCACATTTCTCTTGCTCTTTCATCAGTAAGAGTTTCAATAGCTTTTTCGTAAATTTGACGTGTCTTTGGTACTCCATATATTTCAGCAGCTTTTTTAATATAAACATTAAACATTTCAAACATTTCCTCTGGAAGGACTGCAGTAGTAGCTCTTTCATACACGGACATGGCATGTCTGGCTAGACCATGTTCTTCCTCTAGTTTTGCATACAAAAGAAATATCGATTTTGCAAATTCAGGTGGGCAATGTTCAAGACATTGCTCAAATAAGTCTCTAGCTCGTTCTAGCTTTGAACCTCCATATCTTTTCAGAAATTTTGTCAAATATGTATTCCATATATCAAAGACATTAGGCCATTTAAATAATGCTATACCTTTTTCATATGCTCTAAATGCTTCTTCAAAATAGTTGTGTTCTTCTAGGAATAGACCATAATTTATAATAATTTGTGGAGTTGCAATTTTCAAGTCAATTATATGATCATATACAGCTTTACATGATTTATAAGTACCAAAACTTTCTTCTAGGTCTGCATACATGGACCAAACTTTTAATGATTTATATAATCTCATTTGAACACTCTCAGAGTCATCATGGTAAGCAACTTTTCTACTGGGTAATACAGTGGCTCTTTGCATCAACTTAAGAGCTTGCTCATAATTCTCATGTCGTATTTCCATTTCTGCCCATTCACACCACACAGATGCTAAATCATCTACTTTAGCATAATTAACTTGAGTCGCTTTTTCAAAAATTAATCTAGCATCTTCAATTTGTTCATTTTTCTCATAAAATTTAGCAAAACCAACCCATAGCGTGTATAATTTACCCACAGCTAACTTAGGATCAACAGTTTGGACTGCTTCAGTATATGTGTCTATAATTTCATGTGGTTTATCTTCATACAATTTCACTCTTTTGTGCCATTCTGCAACATTATGTGGGTTTTGCCTTAAAAGGACTGAATTGAGTAATAATAGTCTTCTTTCCATAAGAAATTCAAACCTTGCAAGCCTAAGTTCCAAATCTATATCTTCATCTTCTGTTGGATTAGTCTTTTTTGCAACTTCTTCCATTTTCTTACTCAAGCTGAGTTCTTCAAATTGTGCATATGCATCAAACACCTGAGTGAAGTCTCGTACAGTAGTTACTGTTTGTATTGCTTCTTCATAAATGTCTCTTGCTCTTTCAAAAAGACCGCTTCTTACATAATAATCTGCAAGAGAATTCCAAAGATGGCCTAATTGATCAGTATATCTTCTTAGTCCACCTCTTATTATAGCATCAACATTAAGAGAATGTATTTGATCAGGGTTTTTAGATATCAATTCACATAATTCATTCCATAACTGATGGTTAGATTTTCCATGTTTTGATTGAAAGTTTTCATTATTGACAATTTGTGCTAATTTAACAGCAGCTTCATCCAATTTATTGATAGATATTAAATAATCAATGTACTCTTCAGTGTCCTCAGGGCACAACTTTAGATATCTTCGAAATACTCTAACAGCTGTTTCTGGTACATTGTGTTTCTTTAAAAAACTTAAGTAAAGAGGCCATATTCTGTGATGTTGTGTTATAGGTAAAGCTCTTAAAGCACTATCAAAGGCTTTTCTTGTTATAGTTATTTTACACTGATCGGTTAAAAAGGTACAATAATCCATCCATATTCTAGGCATTTTATGCATAAACACTAATGACCGTTCGAAGCAATTGTTCACATCTTCATAGCAAGTATCTGTAATACAACGGCCACGAATTTGATTTCTTCTAAGTTTCAAATAATTATACCATAGCTTAAAAGAACCAGGTAATTCCTTCAGAGCTCTTTCATAAATCATATTTACCTCATGCTTTGGTGCAGCTTTTTTATGTTCTATGTACCTCAACCAATGTTTTACCTGAGAACGGATTTCTCAATATCTCTTCTTCATAAGGTAGATCTTCTTCAGTCTGTAATTAATTTTATTAGGAATTTTAATAACAACAAATCTTACACTACATTTTTTTTCTATCAGAAATTTTTAGAGGTTTGTTATAGGGCTGTTTATTAGACATTTCTTAAATGATCTATTCAAAAGTTGAAGTATTTTATTAAATTAGTATAATTTAAACACTCATTAAATCTTCAAGAAACCTATCAATGGTGCAACAATGAAATATGCAAAAGTAAACACTATCAGAAATTATGCTTTGTTTGCATATATAACAATACTTTATTTTCACATACATAATTAAATAGTTTAATAAGTAATCCTTATGTTCAATAATTTAAACTTGGGTTCTGATATTTCAGCTCATATTTTGACTTTCCCTATTCATTTTATATCCTATTCCTAATGCAATAAAAAAGAAGAAAGAAAAAGTAAATAACAATATATTAGCAATATATTTTTATTGAAATAAAGAGAAGAATCCTTATATTTTATAAAACAGGAGTGTCTGTCCCACCATTACTTCTTACCAATTCATTTTTTTTTTCAATCAACTATCACCTCTTGGCCATGATTTAATAGACATATAAGTAATATAGTGAAATAAGTAATTATGACAATGAAAAATCAAGTAGAACAAAAAATAAATCACTAGCATGGTTTCTTTAATCGGGGCAGCCTATAAATTGTTACCTAATAACAAATGATATAATTGGTAATAAGAATGTCAATGTCAATCATAATTAATAAATATTTACTTTTAAGAGTTCTTATTCTTATTATACTTTAAAGCAAATATGTTGAGTGATATGTAATAAATTAACTATTTAATTCTATGATTGCAGGCTTCCGGATAAACGTTTTTGGTCAGGCAGGAGGTTAATAATTTTCGTTTATTTGCTTACCGGTTAATACTTACTAATAATATAACATTAAAAATGAAACAAGTATAAATAATAAGTAATGTTATAATTATATGTTCCTCTGAACAAACAACAGTTCCATAGCCAACAAATAAGGACCCAATTGCTGCTAATGAAAACATGATTTTGTAATACTGGTATATTTACTTACAAAAAGAGCTAAGTATATAGTACTTACAAAAAATATATCAATTTCCTTTCCATCGAGAACAGGCATCGCGAAGTATAAAGTATAGCGCTAAATATAAATATTATATCAAAACTATCGCTGCAGTAAAACTATCAGATAATTTCAGCCGTCAAACAAAGACACGAACTAGGAATGTATTTATCATTACGATAGATTTGTCTACGAAATGCAAAATACGTAAACTAAAATAACTACATATGCCTACCACAGTACTTTATATTATGTAGTCCGCTGAAAGTGTGAAACTGTAGAGACCTTGCCAGGTCAACACACTGTTAAAAAAAAAACATATTATAGAAAAATGCCTATTATTTTTTTGTATATCCAGTGACGTACGATCAACACCAAAATAGGGATGAAAACGATACGATAGTTTGATTAACCTATTTTTAAAATTCTTAATTGTCCATTATGTATACAATTAATGTCACTGATCATGGGTTTGCGTTTTTTTAAAAGACAGTATCACCGTATAAATGATATTTTTTTTGAAGACAAACCAAATCATTGCAACCGTCATGCAACAACATTGGCAATACGCCCAACATTGTTCAGGAAGATGTTTTTGATGCAATTTATATCTTGCATGTAGTGGGTTTTATTATTGGTAATATATTTACATTATTTTACTGTAGGCATATATCTTATCATTGTTAGAATTTGCGAGATATAACTTATAGTACTTGAGTGAAGTGGAAATAATAATTAGAAAAATGCATTTTGAATTATCATAAAAGCTTATTCAACAATTGAGAGATTAATGTGAGGATAATGTGTATGAGGGATGTTTGAATATTGAAACACTTAGAAACACAGTACATGATAGATTTGAATACGTGGATACTGTGAAATTAAAATAACAGTTAGGCGTAAATGACTAGTACTCAATGGTTTTCATAATTAAAAAAAAGTTCAAAAATGGCGGTCGTAGTCGTGCCGGTAGTAACGTAAAATAAAATAAAAAATATTGATCAAATGCATTTTTTATAATGTCAAAGCAAGGGAAAAGAAAGATAACTGTGGAATTGCCGAAAAGTAAAGATCTAGCTAATAGACCTAGTGTGTTTGAGCGTCTTGGCACTAAGAAATCTGCCAGCACTAAAAAAACAATTGAACATTGTAGACAGTGGGTACAACAAGGCAGTTGCGTTTATGGTAAAAGTTGCAAATTTGCTACTACCCATACATTAATTAGCCCCTCGAAACAACGTGCAGCTAATAAAGATACTGAACAAAAGCGTTTAGTGAAAGATGATGCGAAGACCAGATTGCATTCGACTGTTGTAGTTCGATCGGGTCGCAGCCCTGATGGTGAGATCGATAACTGGGATCAAAATGACTTAGAATACGCCGACACAGATGTGCTTGAAAAAAGAAGGCAACAACTGCAGCGCGAGTTAGAATTGCAGATGAAAATGGACTCAAGTAAAGACATGCGAAAAGATAAAAAGAAAATTGTGTCTAGCACATCCTCGTCTAGGAGTTCAAGTTCATCTAGTGTTTCTTCATCATCATCAGATGGCAGCTCGTCTTCTTCATCCTCAGGAAGGTATTCATTTTAAATAATGTTTTATTATTTTCAACATAATATGTATTTTACCTTATATTAGTAATTGAATTAGTTAACCACAGACTATTAGTGTTTTGAATAAGCTCCAAATGATGTTTCCGAAAGGTTATATCTTGTATTTAAAATATATAATTAAAAAAATATACACTATATCAATTTATTGTAGCTGTGAACATTATTTTTACAAAAATTAAAATACAGTGAATATTTCAACATAAAGAATTTATGACAGAGTCATTCAATCTACAGTAATATTTTAAATGTGGTGGTAACTCTGTCTGTTACATTTTAATGCCTAAACTACTGAACTAATTTTGATGGATTTTGGTGTAGAGATTGATTAAGCCTTTGAGAAGGGACATAGGCGACTTTATGACGCGAAAATAGAATTTGAAGGGAGTGGGATAGGGTAGAACCATTTGTATACAGAAATAATTATTATTTTTAAAGCTAAGCATATAAAAATTCATTAAGGTATTATTCATTAAGGTATAACCAATTAAGGTAAAATAGGGAATGATTACAATAAAGAATCAGTCTCAAATTATTAACAGTCTACTCTGTTGTAATATTTTACCTAAATCATTAAATAATAACTAACAATATAGCAGACAATATTAATGACCATTACCAAAAAAAATGAAACTTTTATATTTCTCTCATTGGGGTGGGGTTTTTATGTGATAAAACAATGAAATTATTCTTAGTTGAGTTAAATAATTTCCCCTGTAATTAAATATTAATGTATTACTTCTTGAAAACATTGATTTACATCTGATTATTTAGGTAATAAATATTGCCTATAAAAAGCCTCTGCAATAAATATTTAAATATCAAAAATATATATACTTAAAAGCTTTATTCTGTAAAAAATATTTGACTATAATTTTATTGTTGATATGAGCAGTGTAGCAGGCATCTCTATATCTCATATTGATATCGGATCATTAATATACATAAAAACAATAGCATGTCAATGTCTTCAAGTTGTATATGTTTAATTTCTAGAAAATTCTTAATTTAAACAATGGTAATCCTAAGACAAGATGGTTTGATCCCATTATTTTTTTATGAATTCATGTACTAGGTAAACTGTAAAATATTATGATAAGGTTAGTTTTTGCAAAACTCAGGTAAGTCCCACCTACACAATGTATAATATTATACTTCGTTTTTCTATCATTTCATTCTATTTCTTTATTTATCATCATATTTTATTATTTGTACTGTGATAATAAATATTATTACTAGTCATTTGGTTTTGTACATTGATCACATTGATCAATGATCAATGTATGTATAATGCAATGAACCATGTTGGGTATTTCTAATAACTGAATGTATTTGTTTGGAATAACCTATATATAAAAATTGAAAATTGAAACTTAAAATGTAGTGAATTATTTTCGAATTTGCATCACTGGATAAGCTCTAGTAATTATTAACGTACATTTATTTATTACAATAGTAGCTCCTGCTTTTAAGTTTGCTTGCCTTAATGTAGATTTCAGGAACTCTCCTTTTTCTCTAAATGAAAGAAACTCTATGTCCTTTTCTGGACTGGTGACAATATGTATGTAAAATTTCATAATGGTTGGTTAATTAGTTAAGGCGTGACCAAAGAGTAACAAGCAAACCACTAAATAAAGAAACTCACATTCTCATCTATACATATAATAAGTATGTAAATCCAACATGTCTGTACTTTTTTGATTTTTGAGAAAAAAATTGTTGCAGGTGTCTAGGAATGAACTAATAGAATCCATTTCGATCATTTTTAGAAATGTCTGTCTGTTTGTTTGAACAGGCATCACTGGTTAAGTACTAGGTTTCTGATAAAACTCTAGCAAGAAAATAATCAAGCATATTCCGGAGCAACATTAATTTTTTGTCTCATTAAAATCGATTCACTCTATCAAAAGTTATTGTAATTTTAATGATGACGCGAGTTAAGTACGAGAGAAAAATAGATAAGTAAATAGACTTTAGCCTCATCCAAAAACCACAGAATCACATTAGTAAGACATAGAAGGAAAGAGAAATGGGTAATATTTTATTTTCACATAAATAAATATGAATAACCTAAGAAGTGCAGTAATTAATTAATATGCATTATTGCAAATAGATGCACTCCACCGCCATTTTCTAGATTACTATTATAATATATATTCTAAAAACAGGCCAATTAATTATTTCTATAAATTGAATAACTAACTTTGTATAAGTAAAATATGATTTTTATTTTTCGATCGCATAAGGTTATTAGCAGGGATTAAATTTGTAAATTTCTATTTAGTTTTGTGTTGTAAATATTACAAGTTATTAAGATAATAAAAATAAAATATAAGAAAAAATCATCTTTAGAAAATCGAATAACAGACTACATTTTTGATGAAAACAGATGGCGCTAAACTTATAATTTTATTGGTTTACTGTCCTAAGAATATTATTGCAAGGAAGAGTATAGATAATATTTATTTACATAATTAATTTCTGTGTTTTTTAGGTTTATTTCGAATTATAATTTTCATAAATTTACCTTGATTCTAATGCCTTAATTACGCTTTGAATTAATGAATACTTTTTGGTTTATGCATTAGGGAGCTTGCATTTTATTTCAGCAGTACCTTGGAGAAAAAGGCTGCAGGCAGTGCAAATAAAAGAAAGGATAACATAAAAATAATAATAAGAATGAGCTATGTGAAGTATATATGAATGAATATTATAAGCCCTCAGCTGATTTTTTAAGGCTCAGATCTCAAAATGGCAGATTTAGTTTTCAATTATTTTTTAATTTCACTACATTGTACATTGTAATTTTCATGGTTTAGTAAAAAAAGTTCATAGAAATGAAAAAATAATTTAAAAATACATTTTACATGACAATTATTATTTTACATTTCATCATTTGTTATTTTTCAAACTTTTCTAATAAATCAGGTATTTTTTAAGCTTATGCTGCCAACAGTCTATTGACCTATGCCTCATGTGATCTACATTCATTTGTATAGAAGTTAAATTTTTATGGTTTTGGACAGTCCAAGGGATTAATATTGTTTTTACAGTTGCTTAATTAGAATATTAGTGTAATGTTACTCCTATATCTGCGTGTATTGTCACAAAGTTTTGTCCATGTTCGTAATAAATTTAAATGTGGGCACACATTACCATCATATGCTACGAACTATCTGACTGTATGATGATAGATGCAGTACTATAGCTAGGCCCACGGTTTTTACCCACATCGAAGGAACTTGGAAGCCCTAATTTTGAGTTATTATTGAAATGATAAAGGGGTACGACCATTATTAGTTTTTAGACTGACACATTAAATAACAAATATACAAGATATAAATTCAGATTGTTTCATTAATCACTGTGTTTTGTATTCCGTTCCACGCGGACGAAGTCGCGGGCACAGGTAGTTACAAATATACAAGATAAACAGATATGAATACAGATTGTTTGATTAATCACTGTGTTTTGTATTCCGTTCTACGCGGACGAAGTCGTGGGCACAGCTAGTTTATAATACTTGGACTCGAAGCTGCAGTGTTTGTATACAAATATTTTTTTTTTGTTTAATCATATATTTTCTAAATTACCTTAACTAAATATTCACCATAAGCTTAAATATTACTCAATTTCAACATATATTAATATGCTAAAAAGTCATAGGCTTATTACATAATTTGTAGTCCAGTGAAACTGTATTGGCCCTGCCAGGCTAACAGTGTAGGTCTGTTCGAAAAAAAAAAAATTATTGCATTATGTATATTGGACTTTTTTTAAATGGAATACTACAAAGTGTCTGCTAAGTATTGGTTGTATTTTTTACAATATAACTTACTTATTATTGTTTGACTAGTAACATATTGACTTCTGGGATACTGTATTAGTATGTAGTAGTATGATTTTTTTTTAAATTCTTTAAATCTTATATAGTTTTTATTATGTCTAGGGACGCTAGACGAAAAGGTAAAAAGACAAAATTGAAAAGGAATTCTAGTACATCCTCAGATGGTGATGCTCCTTCAAAAAAAAAAGTTCCAAAGACTGAATCTTTAAAGAAAGACAAAACTGACATTAAGAAGAGCATGGTGAAAAAAGATAATAAACTTTTGAAAAAACAAGAAACCCCTAAGAAAACTGTCACAAAAGTTGCTATTGGAAAAAAATCTTTATCACCTGGAAAGAAATCAGGTGGTACTCCTCCAATTACATCCAAGAGTATTTCTAAGAATACATCAAAACATAGCAAGTCTCCACAAAGGAGAGAGAGAAATAGAAGTGTGTCTCCGCATTCTGTAAGGGATCGAGAAAAAGAAAGGGAACGTAATAAAGAACGTGAAAAAGATAAAGAAAGGGAAAAAGATAGAGAGAGGACCAGAGCACGTAGTAGAACACCAAAAAAATGTCGTTCTAAGACACCTCGACAGCATCCAAAAGATGTCAGAAAGAAAGAAAGTTCAGAAAGAAGCAGACCAGTTTCACCTAAAAAGCAAGCAAGAAGAGACGGCAGTGGAGACAGGCATAGAAAGCGATCTGTTAGTCGTGATAGGGATAGAGCAAGAGATCACAAAGATAAATCATTAGAAAGAAGGAAAGATAAACATGACGATAAAGATAGACATGACAGAAAAGATAGAGGACGAGATAGAAAAGACAATAAAAGAGATGATAGCAAAAGAAGAGGAAGGGATAGAGGTCTAGGAGGCAGAAGCGGTTCTGACAAGGGCTTAGAAAAACCTAATAAACCTATGGAGAGACTACTTCCTAGGCCTGAAGAACGATTAGCAGCACTTGCTGCCATAACAAATAGAACTCTTGAAACTGATAAAAACTCTAATACATCTAAAGATAGACAAGATACACACTCAGAAAGAGGTGTTCGAAAACAAGAAAGACATGAAAGAGATCGTTCATCTAAAAGGGATAGAATGGAGAGTATGGATAGGGAACAGGGTGATTATGAAATTGGTTTGGATCGTCAGTATGAAAATGATCATAATGTTGATCATTATGATCGAGTTGATGATCGCTATGATGGTGTTCCAAGAGATGAGGATAGATCACCAGTTTATAGTATGCAAGGTAGAGAAAGGACATTATGAAGGTGGATATGACATGCCAGGTCCTTCACGAGGGTACCCAGAGGATGATGATAGGTTGTATGAGCATGCTTCACCTTCGCAGCATCATCGTGGTGTAGATATGGGTAAATTATGTTTCATATTAAATAGTACTCACTTGGTCACACTTTAATGACTGTAATTAATTTTATTGTATATTTTAAGGTTATGATGACAGACACCCTCATCGGGATCGTTCTTGGGAAGGCCGTTCTGGTTCAATGGATCCGTGATCGTTCTTATATGCATAACCGCAAGGAATGGGATAATGAGGAATATCGCTCTGCAGGGAGAATGGGGTCGTGAACGACACTGGCCTGTACATGACCCACAGGTAATGTCATTTTGTTCCTAAAGGCTGTTTTATATTTGTCAGTATATCTGTAATTTTACATTACAGCATCGTTAATCTTTGCAATCCTTTATTTTTCACTATAGGTGAGTTTATATTATCAATCCATGTACTTCAGAGAACCAGTTGATTATACTACAAGAAACTATCAATATCCTTGCCTTATCCTGTCCCATATATTCCTGGGTTGCCCTTTTGATAAATTTGGTATGTGTTTAAATTGTTAATGATAAGGAATAGATTGAATCCAATTCAAATACAATATAGTGATCATTATAAATACTTTCAGATGAGTGAGTGGGGTGATAAAGAACCTGAAATGGATGGATGGCATCATAGGGGTCATCCTGGTTCTCATCGTGGACGTATGCATGGTTTGTCTTATTGATGGGGTTTGCAATCAATTTTTAATAAAATTCGTATACTTTTTCATTTCATGGTTATATTATCAGATGACTATGGGCGGGGAATGAGGATGGAGATGAACCGAAATGATAAACGACGTGGTGCTCGAAGTGAAATGGAACCTAATGTGAAAGAAACACCAACACCACCAGCAACACAAGCGGTTATTGTTCCACCACGTCAAGAAGCTGATGTTGATGATAAACCTATACCTGATGATTTGAGTGAAATTAGTGATGATCCTGATGATATACTGAATAGAGAAGATGTAATTTATTTCTTTTAATTTTAAATAGTTTTAGTTATCCTGTAGTACAGTTTATACTTATTTTAACTTTAATTAATTTAAATAAACCTTTTAGATGGGTGACCAAAACCTGGAAGACGATGGTGATAATGCAATGCCTATTGATGAAATTACTTGTAAACCAGACTGTTCCGAAAAAGAATCCACACAGGTATACAATTTATATTTATTTCATAATATTGTGATTTAATTTCTCGAAAATTACATAGATTATATAATACACTAGCTATTGCCCGCAGCTCCGCATGCGTTTTTTTTATAATTGTAAATTACTTCTTATAAGATCAGCTATCTGTTAGTGAAAATTCCCTGAAAAATAGTTCAAACGTTTTGGAGATAGTACTGCGAACAAAGCCATGGGTAAAAGCTAGTCCAAAATAAAAAAACTTTAATTATTTTTTATAATGTTAGCTATCGGTCAGTGAAAGTCCCATAAAATAGGTTCAATCGTTTTGAAAATAGTACTACAGACGAAGCCACGGATGATAGCTAGTCTAAAATAAAGTAGCCTATGTCACCCGCTGTAATTTTAACTATCCATCAATGAAATTTCTGTCAAAATCGGCCCAGCCGTTTCGGAGATTACCCGGAACATACAGACAGACAAAAATTTTAAAATTGTATTTTTGTTATCAGTATCGTGTATACGTTCATATCCAATCAGTAAAAAGTCGTTATTTTGATGTTACAAACAGACACTCCAATTTTATTTATATGTATAGATTAGTTAAAGCAATAATGATAGCATATAAATGTAGTTCATTTAGATCAGGGCGGTAATACGGATTGTGCAGCATTATTAATATAATTTAAAAAAAGCAAACCTTTTTCTTTCTTTATTATACTAGGACACCAGTGGAGCAGTTGAAGAAAAAGATTGTCAAGAAGCTAAAGATGAAGAGGATGTGGCAAATTTGGACTTTGAGGAGATCTCAGATGGAGAACTTGAAGAAGAACGCACTAGAGGTAAGTATTTGTAAGAATTTTTTTCTTAGGTGTACTTTATTTTATGAATTTCATGGACAAGTGTAATCTAGAGAGGCCAATATTATTGTATAGTTGATCCTGTTAATTAAATATTACTCAACAAAGTTACTAAAATAATTTTTGAAGTTAAGTATAATGTATGTATAATGATTTGGTATAATGTATAGTTAAGTGATAAAAAATTATAATAATATATAATGCACACATATAAATTGATCACGAAAGATAGGCTAAAGCCTAATTACAACTAATGTATCAATAGAAGACTACTGTAAAATCTAAAGAAAAGTTATAGCTAGCTAATAAACGTTAAAACTACTAATTCGCAAAAGAACCCAGGCCTTGCGAGGTCAACAGTGTAGACAGTTCGAAAAAAAAAAGAACTCAGTTACGAGAAAAACTACCATAAAATTTGACCTGGGTTATCTTCTTAGCTTTCTTTTTTTACGTAGGAGTAAGCTGTACCATGAAATATCCAAATTATTGCAACATATTATTTTTTCCAACTATAGTGTGATGCAGGAACCATTTTTTTTTTTTTTTTTTAATGTGGCAAGAAATCCTTCATTGGACACCCACAGCCCTGGGGAGCTGTGGGGGTGTCAGACTCTTACTGACTAAAAAAACCCACAAGATACCGTCTGCCGTGCTATGCAGTGGCACGGGATCGAACAAGCAAGCACCTTGCCACCCCGCCGACAAGGCTCAGGGCGAACGCCCTGACCGCAACGACAGCCCGGTCAAGCTGCCTACCCGTCTACCGAACCAATGTGCAATGGAAAGTCAGGTTCCCAGCCCCTTCTCTCCTTGGTCCGGTTTGGCAGTCAAGGGGTCACCCCCTCCAACCACCACCACCACCTGTAACTTTTTTACGTGGTTTTCTACCACGGTGACTTTTTCACGAGGTTTTCTCCCTCTCCCTCCGCCCGAAGGCCACCCCTCTGTCACTTTTTAATATGGTTTCCTCCCACAGGAACTTTTTAATGAGGTTTTTCTCCCTCTTCCTCCGCCCGAAGGCCGCCCCTCTGTCACTTTTTAACGTGGTTTTCTCCCACGGTAACTTTTTCTTGAGGTTTTTTCCCTCTCCATCCGCCCAAAGGCCGTCCCTCTGTCACTTTTTAACGTGGTTTCCTCCCACGGTAACTTTTTAACGAGGTTTTCTACCTCCCTCCGCCCGAAGGCCTCCCGTCTGTTTTTTAACGAGGTTGTCTCCTCAACACCCGTAACTTTTTAACGTGGTTTTCTCCCACGGTGACTTTTTACCGAGGTTTCCTCCCTCTCACCGCCCGAAGGCACACCCGTCCGTAACTTTTTTACGTGGTTTTCTCCCACGGTACCCCCGTGATGCAGGAACCAATCTTAACCCTTAATAACCAAGAGTTTCAATTTTGATACCAATCTTTTAAACCGAATGTTCACATTACTATTAGTTCTTTTTTATAGGTTGGCTGTACGTATTTTACTGTTGTATAATATTCTTTCCAACGAAATTAATTTTTTTTTTCTAAATAAATATGTAAAATAAATATTGTGATTTTTTTAGCTATTTTTCCCTTCATCTAGACCCTCAAGCAAACACAGTAATATTAAAAATAAATCACTTTCGTAAATCAGGCTACTAAGGGTTAAAAATCATTATACTATACAAATCAAATCAGTTTATTATACTAACACAAGGATAAATGATTTAAGTTACATTATTTCATAATTTTAAAATTATGACGGGCAGAATTACCACATATCACATTCTATTGGGGAACTAGCACTGTTTTTATTTTGTATATATACAAGCTAATTATTGAAAAAGTTGAAAAGGCAGACACAAATCTTCAACCTTGCTTGTATGCTAAAAGGATTATGGATTTTATTTTCTCATTCTATTATATTATATGTGCAGATCACGAGGGAATTGAAAACTAAGTAAGACCACATTGAAAATCTAATTTTCATCAAAGTTGTAGTAATATGTGTATTGAGATCTAAGATATGTCATATTTTTTTAAGCTGGCTTGGGTGATGCTCTGGGCGTGGACTGGGCAAGTCTGGTGGCAGATGTACGTCGTCGCGAACAAACTACTTCATCTGGTGGTGCACGTGATCGTTGGAGACCTGAACGTGTACTCACACGTCTAGGACTCTCTGTGAATATGGCTGGGAAGGAAATGATCCAAGATATACTACATAAAAATTCAGAATTTCTTCAAACTGAAAAGCGAACACTCGAACAGAAAAATGAAGATAAAAAAAATAGTGGTTGAGCAAAATGGTAACCATGAAAATGTAGGATATAAATCTGAGAGTTTACCACATATTGACTCATTGCATCCCGTTGCTTCCATTCAGGTATAGAATATTTTTGCAACTTTAAAAATATTTATAAATTCTTTGGTAATTTTTACGAAATGTTATATATATGAGGATTGTTATTTTGTGTAGGCTGTTTTAGAGTAGTGTCATTGAGTTCTAGAACTTGACGGGTTCTTCCTTAATAAGGGGATTACCCAAATTAATAATAATTTTAAATTTAAATTTGTAGTTCCTGATATTATCATTTTCAAACATATAAACTCTCTAAACATTATATTAACATTAACTATAGATAAAATAAATATAGGAATTGTCAGTTTTATATCAATTTACATAATTTTGAATACTAATGTGATTCTTATAATAACTATTATTGAATAAACAATTCTTAGTATGTGTATGATTTCTTGTTCAAATTGATTTTCAGGTGGCTATAGAAAAACGGAAGCGTCAGCGTGCCCTTCTATTTGGATCTGGTTGTGAGATAACACGAGGACTAAGTGCACGACGTGATTTGGCTTTAAGGCGATATTTGTGCCATTTGCCAGCAGCAGAACGTACTGGTCAATCTCGTGTAGCACCACAATCTTCACTTTTCCAATGCTGCTCGAGCTTTGTTAATGCAAGCTCCTGCGTCTGGATGATAAAAATTTGTGATGAAGACAAGAAAATGAATATTTTCAGTGCAATAACAGTTTCGATATTTATATATAAATGATTCCGATGTGTATTTGTGAATATTTAAGCCAAGTTATTACAGCAAAATAGATTGACATGGACATTTGCTAAGTAGTCTAGGAAGGTATTTAACCATAAAGAAACTTCATATTATCTAAAATTAATAAGTGGTAATCAATATTGTAATTCCATTAAAAGATGTGGTGTTTTATGTTATAATTAGAATAGTGTTGTTGTGAAGAACTAAGTGAATTGGTTCCTAAGATCAAAGTACATTTTCAATAAGTTTAATTAGGTTCTACAGTTCTAATATTGTCTTTTTCTAAATATTAAATACCTTACATTTTCTTGGAATAAAATAATTGTTGTGGTGTGTTACTTTTTTTTATTAAATATCAGTAATCATATAAAATATGTTTAGCATAATATTTTCACATCATCCAATAGAAATGACACATTTGACCCAACAGGATATTCAGTTTTCTGTTTTCCTCTGAAAAAAGAATAAATTTTTATAATTGATAATGTACATTTTTATGTTTTATTTAAATATGTATTTGTTATTAATATTTGTCATGTATTTGATATTTTACTGAATTAATAAAATTACTTCATTCACTTAATGGGAACATTACTACACATTATTAAAATGTGACTTTTCATTTTGGTTGAATGTAGTGATTTTGCTGATGCATCAAGTTTGCTTTGTAGTGGAAAACAAGTAATATAATATGAAAAGGAACTTATTTTTGCACCCTAAAATATTGAATATAATCATTAAGAGTAAAATAGAAAAAAATTACTTCTTAAATAGAACAGCCCCCGCAACTCCTTTTATTACAAGGGATGTACCATTGACATGAAGAATTGCTCCCTCCCGCAATCCAAGCACTGGAAATGCATGATCCATTTCCATATATTCACTTATTCTTTGATCCCTGGTTTCTCCTTTGTGAGTTTCACTTTCTATTTTGTCAATATAATGTGGGTTTATATTGAATGGTAGAATTCCTATAGCTTCAAAAGTGGGTGGAAAGATAATAGGCATATCATTTGTTGTGTGAATGCTCCTTGTTGCAACATTTGTCCCAGCGCTGCTTCCAATATACGCTAGTTCACCATCGGCAACCCTCTTCTTCATAAGGTTTACTAAATTGTTTTCATAAAGTCTTTTTAAAAGTAAGAAAGTATTTCCACCACCCACAAAGATAGCTTTTGCTAAATTAATAGCATTCGCAGGTTCAGGGAATGTGTGTAATCCGACAACATTGAAACCCCAAGTTTCTATTACTTCTTTAATTTTTGCTGTGTATATATCATAATCATTTTGAGCGTACGGCACAAAAATGAGTTCTTTTGCATTATTTCTGTAACAAAATCGGTACCATAACTAATTTATAACATTAGTTTTCCTTGTCGAGAATTATGCTACTCACTGTTTTAAAAATGAGGTTATTTCTTCTTTAGCAAATTCAAGCATTGTATAACCATGACAATTTGAAGAAGAAAGCAATAAAGCTTGAACAACTGGCATGGTAAAATCACAAAATTTTCTTAGCACTACTCGTTTGTGGTTTGTTGATAGGGTTGATGTGCGTTTGCGTAATGACTGATAACCAAACTGATTATGACAATAGCGCAATAAGTGTGGTAGATAAATTAACATAATACTGTGTAGTTAATAACATTGTTATCATACCTAACATTTTATTTATAAACTAGATAGATATTAGTGACGTAAATAATATTCGCATTCACGAATTTTCGCGTATTTTAATATCCTCAAAAATATTACGAATATGCCTTTCACAAAAACTTCATTCTAGCTTTTGCTAGTGACTTCTTTTGCTTTAATATAGATTTGACCTACCGCTCTGAAACGGGAAAAGTATTTATCTTGAATAAAAACTACACTATGTACTTATGTATGACCCTGCCAACGTACACATAAATCATTAAGATCGGTTGCATAGGTAAGGCATGAGAGCATAACGAACAAAGCTTTGAAATTTTGATAGGCAACCTTTTTTGTATGACGAAAAGTTTGGGGGCTAAAACACTGTCGGGTAGAGTGTTGAAAACATCGGCACTCGTCCGATCACCGAATTTAAGCAACGTCAGGCCTGGTTGGTATTTGGTTGGGTGACCGCCTGGGAACATCGCATGACGTTGGCTTTTCGTTGTATTTTGTTTATTAAAATGGATCCCTGTAATACAAACTTTCACTTTTGTCGTTTGTTTTTACGACACACCCTGTTTTTGTTTGTATATGTTACATATCACATTGAAGTATGTACTGATATTAACAAGAAAACGGAAAATTTAAGGCATCCAAGAGACGTCATTATACAAACATCTTAAATGGTTACTTTAGAAAGTCTTGAAGTTTGTTTTTACCTAGTTTTCCCAAATATTAATATTTAGTATTTTTCGCAATTGTTTGAAGTTCGCCCTCTAAAAAAGTTTCTTTTGGCTTGAGATGCCCATATGTGTGAAATTTTAATTCCTGGATAAATTACTACTATTTTAGCAATAATTGTATCATAGTCGTTTTGTTTTAAAATTATACCCGATAGTCGCTGTGATTATGTTATATGTTGAAAACAAACTACATATTAGCATTCGTCATCTTAAGCTGAATTAAGTGACCAGGCTTCACATGGTTACACAAGGGCGATATTCTGCGTTAAGAGTTCATAACTATTCTAAATAATAGGCAAAGTCGAATTAAATCAATAATTAAATAGTATGCTTTAGCCATTGCGTGTGGTACTTAGTAAACTTTGTATATGGGCTCACTGGGTAACAAAGAGTTTCAGCAGTAATTGGGATAGCAAGTATCTTCTATTTTTTTGTGGCGATACTATTGGAACTCGTCTGGACACGTATGGAGTAGGTACGGAATTGTTATGATAGAAATCTTGTCCATGCAGATAATTCAATAGAAGATACCTATATTGAATAACTTCTCCTTACGGCATTCGCCGTAGTCGGGTAAAAATAAATATTTGCATTTGCGTATATCAGTGTCAAATATTCGCGTTCGTAAATATGTATAAATTATAATTCGAAACATCACTAGTAAAAAAACATAGATCTTCTGATACGCAGATTTTTTTTTATCCTGGCAACCTTGCCCTCTTTAAGTTCTATTAGACCTAGAGATATTTATTCATTTGGCAAAAATATTGATGTTTTATCCGGTATGGTATATTTAAATGTTACATTGTTTTTTTACGATATACCTATGAAAAACATCGATGCTTTCTATATAATTCGTATTTAGTAGCTTGAACCCAATAGGTAATTTTGATACTGTGTTTAGATATATACGGCTAACGAACGCACGGTGCGTTTTTGGTTTAACCAATTTACTTCGATTTCAAGAATAAATTACGAAAATGTCTAGGCACTAAAGCCAAAAACAACGAATCGAAGGAGACGGTGGAAGCTAATCTATATAAAACTACCAAAGAATTAGCGGTTTCGTTTGACGTTAACCCAAAAATCACAATAACGAACAATTTGAAGTAAATCGGTAAAATTAAAAACTTGAAAAATGGGTGCCTGATGACCTAAAGAGTGTAGCGTGCGTTAAAGCTTATTTTAACTTGTTAAATCGGTATAGAAATAAAGGGACTTTGGGGTAAAATGTAATTGTGTGACAAAAGATAGATTTTTTACGATAATCGTAAGCGAACTACGGAAGGGCTAACCCTAGGTTATACGGCCCAACAATGCCATACTATCAAGTTCACGCACAGAAAGGTGATGGTATCTGGTGATCATTTCATGGTATAATTCATTACAGTTTACGGCCAAGCAGTAACAGGATGTCTACTGTGCTGAACTTCCAACAATGATGGTGAAACTCTCAGTAAAATGGCCCTGCCTCGTCAATAAATTCTCACCATTATTACTCTATTATAAGGCAAAACCTCACACTGTTTAAAAAATAGTTTTAAAACAACAAGACCTGCAGTTAGAAAGCATCCGTCATTTTTTTTACTCGCCGTATTTTGACTTAACAGATTTCCATTTATCCCCGCGATTTTAACAATTCTTTACAGGAAGAAAATTTTTCTTCCCAAGTAGTTATACAAAAGGCCCCAGAATTACATCGCGAAGGTTTAATTGCTTTTCCAATTGGATGACAGTAATTCACGGAATAAGTAATTTGTAGACAACTAAGTGAATTACTTTGTTGGAATAAATACATATTAATACTACAATAAAAAAGGTGGGTCTGCGATATCACACACGATAGAAGCGAAACTTCAGTAGATCGACAAAAGAATGAGATGAATATATATAATAAGGGTAGGATAATTACAAAACTTATTTGTTAAAAAATTAAAGTATTTTGATTAATTTTAAACGATATTTTGTATTTTATTTAATATATGTTATATAATTTATTGCTCAAGTTCCATATTTTCAGTTTCAACAAACAAGATATAAAAATACTCACAAACACTGTTAAATAATAACACACCACGCTGACTTCTTACTAAAAAGCTGTAATACGCAGCCGCATACAGTGTACAGTAGTACACGTACTTTTCACATATACTAACACATGTTAAATGCTCAAATACAAGCAAGTATTAAACAGTGCGCAATATACACACACACCGACATTTGCTCTCTAGCTCACTAATTACAGGCGACTATGCTTAGAAGACGGGAGTGGGGATGCTACGAAGCATGGCACAAAGAGGAGAGACCGATAATATAAAATAGTATGCATATTTCTGTCTCATTCTTTGCCGGCTTCATCCTACACATTTTTGTATTTGTGTCTCTTACCTGATGTTTTTCCGTTGCATCCGGTTTGAAATCACGATTCTAAAGAAGTTTCATTTCAAAAGTTTTAATTTTTCAGTATGAAACGGGCATTTTATACTTTACATAACACAGCAAAACCAAACTTTGCTTTAAAAGTTATGATACACTACATATTTTTTTCTCATATTATATTTCAATTTATCTGAACTTGACGCGTAGTAATTAATTTTCGCGCGTTAGTAAACCTTTTGGTGTTATCAAAATTAGTTCCTCAACATCATCCTAAATTAAGAAAACTATAAAAATTAAAGAATCTGAGAATGCAGATTCTAAAACAACTGAATCTAACAGCGGAGAAAATATGGCTAGAAAAGTATGACAACAAAGTGGACACTCAAATTAATTCTAAATGTTGTTTATGGCAACAATTTCTGAAAACAAGATGGTGGTGATTAGTACTGTCCAGATTATGGAGTGTAGAGATGAGGGGAATCATCTATGTGTATGAAAATGTATCCATCAAAATGTGTTAAATTATGATGGTGCTACAGTAGCAACAGGGTTCATTATTGTTCAATTACTTTAAATAGTTTTATAATAGTACACACAATTATACACACACAGTTATATTTACAAGATTACTGCTATATAACTATACTCTTTTCCCATTGCGTGTGCTAGCACCATTTTGGAGAGTTTTGAAACTTTTATTTAGTGTTTACAGATGAGCGCTTTTTCAACATTTTCTCCATATGACATGATTCTCCTTATTTTTACACTCCATAGTAGAGATAAACGTTCACCCCCTCGGCAGTGGTTCAAGCCTAGGTTCGTTCACACGGAGTGGAGCTCTCGAGCATGCTGCTATCGCGATATAGTGGCACATAACATTTTCAATCACTAGTTGAACAACTTAACATAGATCACCCCCACATACGTTTACACGCACAGATAGTTATTGTAGTAATTGTGTACAAATACGGTGGAAGGCTTTTTTATTCTTTGTTTTTCGAACTTAGTAGTTTAGTTTGGC
The DNA here is from genome assembly GCA_035772565.1 of Antheraea assamensis. Classification (NCBI taxonomy): domain Eukaryota; kingdom Metazoa; phylum Arthropoda; class Insecta; order Lepidoptera; family Saturniidae; genus Antheraea; species Antheraea assamensis. The sequence continues at coordinate 5,306,118 of JAQQSE010000064.1, read as the reverse complement.
CAAGTTGACAGATACAAAATACATGTTTGAGTTCATGAGCTACACATGTTGATACACATGTGTGTCTAACTAATTCGTATATGTATGATTAGCTTAGCTAGTCTAGCTTAGTAAGATTCACGTTGTTGCATTGACATAGTTAGATGCTCCTTTTTCATTCAAGAATTAAATTATTCTTATATCATGTTTCTGTTTCATCACCGCGGTTTAATGGCGTTCTGTAATCGTTTATTATTAATTATCTTTAATTAAAGATTTGTCCTTTAATTTTATTTAAAATAAAATGTTCGGTAAATGTTTTGGTACTTTGGAATATATTAACTACATAGTAATGAATAAAGTAATCAGATCTGTAATTTTTATGTTTCTTAACTTGTAGATAAGTTAATTTTCTATATTCCTCTTATCAAAATAATTTGTTAGTGACTGATCCTGCCTAAATTGAGATTAACTAAGAAAGTACGAGTGTTATTTCGAGGCTTAGATTTGGTCATTACTCTTCGCCAGTTCACTTAAACAAGTTAACAATTAGAGATTCGTCTATTTCCGAGAGTCGTCTTGAAGATGGTAGTATTATGCATATTCTTTTAACTATTCCTTATTTCTCCTTATCTATCTACACTGTTGACCTGGCAAGGCCTCTACAGGTTCACTGGACTACTTATCTATTTCTTCTTTAGCGCTGAATCATATTTTATGTGATTATAAGGATATACTTCCTTGCGATCATTAATTTATTCCATCTCTCAAGCATAAAACTTGTATGAAATCATCGATTAACTTATTTCATTTATCATAATATTATTAATAATGGTAACATTTTTTCATTGTAGAACTTTGATATTATTTATATTTGTGTACGCTAGTGCCAGTAGCTCCGCATGCGTTTTTTTTATAATTGTAAATTACTTCTTATAAGATCAGCTATCTGTCAGTGAAAGTCCCATGAAAATAGGTCCAATCGTTTTGAAGATAGTACTACAGACGAAGCCACGGATGACAGCTAGTCTAAAATAAAGTAACCTATACCCTTAGTACCTATTTTAACTATTCGCCAGTGAAATTTCTGTCAACATTGGTCCAGCCGTTTCGGAGATTACCCGGAACATACAGACAGAGAGACAAAAATTTTAAAAATTGTATTTTTTTATCAGTATCGTGTATACGTTCATATCCAATCAGTAAAAAGTCGTTATTTTGATATTACATACAGACACTTCATTTTTATTATATGTATAGATTACCCACTTCATCATTTAACCGTTTAACCCCGTTTCCCGTCCAAATACATAAAGCAGCAAATATATCTCTAATGGTCTTTGGAGAGGACTGAATTGCCTAGATTGGAAAATAACATAAACAACCGTTTGTATAAAAATTTTTAATAGGTACTTAAAATATTCATAATCATTAAATGAAAAACTTACAATGTAGGTAATTTATTGTGAACGATGATATTTTAATAGGAAACGAAGATTTAAAAACATTTTAAAATAGAAAGTACCTTGTCGGTATTCCGAATTGAATTCATATGTCTAATATTATTGTTATGAAAAAGAAAATAGTTTATGGTTTTTGCGATTACTTCATGTTTACTGATTAGTGTAGAATTCCATGTCATCATAGAAGTAACCTACATTTATAATCAAAATTTTCTATGATTATATACAAATTATCTACGCTTAAATGACGTTTTATAAAATGATATTCATATTATAGTTGAATGCATATGTGATGAGTGATATTTAGGAATAATTGTTGTAAGTTGTTTCTAAGAAACAATTTTACCTAATTTATTATGTACTTATATCATACTATAGATAAATAGATATTGTTTATTTAGAACATTAGGTATTAAAAAGCCTTAATAACAGTATATAGGTAATAATCACATTATTTGTCGAGAATAAAAAATCTCTCTTGTTGGGGTTTAACACAGCCGGGGCCAAGGTATCGACGTCTTAATTCCAGGTCAGGGGGCGCTGACATATCTCCTTGGAGTATATGATATGCTTGTTCTATACAACTCTCTATCTCTGATTTGAGTTCCTGTAAAATATAAGTTAGTTATAACAAAATATATCTTTTAAAGTACTTGATTGAGTTTCCTCTTGTTAAACTTCTTGAAATGTAGAACGTATATTGTAGGTGGTAGAGCTACGCTGAAACTATTACTGGTTTCAGAATGAATAGGTCGGCTCGCCCGGGGTAGTACAACCCTCTCACAGAAAGCCGACGTGAAGTAACAGTGCTTGCACTGTTACTTCACGTCGGTCAGTGAAAGCGCCGGAGGCCCTCATATATTAAAACGCCGGCAACGCACTTGCGACTCCTCTGGTGTTGCTAGTGTCTATGGACGGCGGTGATCACTTATCATTAGGTGACCCACCTATTCGTTTGCCCCCTATAATATATAAAAAAAAAGATGTAAAAACAAGATTATGGGACGGGGAAAATGACCAGCCCGATTGGGCCATTGGCGAGGGCAGTGAAAAGACAACGCAATAACATATGAGATCTCGTAGATGAGGGCTTTGTCTCATAAATTTGCCACAGACCTACAACAGTATATTACGCTATATGATTTATATAATAACAGATATCCAAAATTTAGAAAAATATTATGTTTGTTTAACAGATATTGTAGATTAGTAGACTTAAGGATCGTGAAGTATGATGAATAGAGACTCGTAAATAAATGTTTCGACCCGTCGATGGTAAGGAATAAAACGGACTCCTTCCAATTTTTTTCAGTGATAACATTCATGGTCGTCAATATTTAACAAATAAAAAAAACGTTTGAGAAACAGTGTAGGAAGATACACTTAACTGTTTTGTCTCTGCTTACTTATTACTTATACATACTTAGTCTAGCCATAAATACTGTTACAATTAAAGGTAAATAAGGAATTTTTGGCGGGATCTTAGTCTGTCATGTAGTCGTTTTTATATTTTATTCATAATCTTGTGTTATTAAACTCTATATTTTGTAATATTGGTGGTGTTTTACGTAATATAGTTCGGTTATTACGCACAAGTAAAGTGGATGGGAAATAATACCACGGAGCATGCATTTTGAGATGCCACCAAAACTCCATGGAAAGCTCTAACAAGGGAGCCACCATCTTGTTAGAACATTAAAATTATCACAAAACACTTACTTAGCAAAATCTTGTTACTTCACGCTGGCTAGTACACAAACCTTGCCGGAGCCAAAAAATAAAGAAGAAGAAAAATAAACAAAATATTACATTTGAATTTGGAATCTGCCATTTTGATATGATTGTCCATTGAGTTTTCTCATTTTGGCGCCCATACATTGTATAATATTTTACGATATTAAAATATAGTGGGGTGATAAAGAGAACCAAATCGCTGTGATTGCATTACACAAAGTAGGTACGGAACCAAATGCAATTTTTAAAACTCTCCATACGCTTGGTATTAGTAAAATGTTTGTGTACCGGGCTATTAATTAATCCCCTCCCTAAAGCGGCAGTTACGCCGGATCATTTTTTTCAAAATTTTTAAATTTCCCGCCGTCGGCACTGACATTTATGTCATTTCACCTTGCGTCTATTGCTACGAATTTTGTCTATGCTTGCAATAATACATTTATTTTTATGACTATGTGATAAATAATATATAGTTTATATATTATCGTGTATTTAAAATTAATAATGTTTTTTATACACAATAATTATAGGTAATTTAGAAAATGTATTGTTTATTTTATAATCGATTAGCAAATATTATATAATATCCTTGTGGCAACTTCACTAACGTCTTTTATGACAGCTTTTGTGCAAGAAGGGTCAGTTATTTATGAGTTACTTTATTTTATAAAAAAAGAGGCTTTTCATTAGTATCACTAATAATATAGATGAACTCGATTTAAATTAGTTTTATGTAAGTGTAATAATATTCACTTGATTCAGTTTAGACTTGTAAAACAGTTTTACGTATTCTTTCGATGATTGTTGTTTACAGTAGCAAATTACAAAATGTATCCCTACTTGTAAGTTGTAGTGAGTATTGTATCTAATAGTTTTATGTATTTTACTTACTACTTTCAAAATGCTACAGATCTATTTATCTACCTTTTTCTAAATTATATATTTTTTCGTAGGTTTTGAATAAAATTGTACAATTGTATAATATTATGTTGATAGCAGTCATTGGTTCAACGTTTGGTTTGGTTTCATAACTACCAAAAGTAGTATTTTATAGAAAAACTAATGTTTCCTTTCAAAACGTTATTGTTATGCTTTACAGGATTTTTCAAATCTCTTTGTGCAACTAATTCCAAATCTCGTAAAGTTTGAAGGTGTCAGCAATGATGACAATGGGAGCGACATGAGCTTCCTCACTTTAGAAGAATTCACAGCAGATAGAACCACCTAATATTATTAATTTTAGTTGTTATAAGGCTTTGTTTTGTGTTTATTATTTTATAGTATCTTGAATTAAAATGTAATTGTATGAAACTGTTTTATTTCTGAATAAGTCTTGAAAATTATTTTGTAAAGTAATAAGTATAAGATATTGAAATTTATCATTATTTTCAAAGTATAATTATAGTTTATGAATATCATTGGTATCTGGTTATATTGTAACAAGCTCATTGTGTGACTGATTAGTATAGAAAGTGTCCTGTAGTAGATAGGAGAAAGACTTTCTCAAGTCATGATATTTATACCTTTTTTTAAATTGAACATCAAGTAATTTTTAGAAATTAATATGACCAACAAGGTTGTCATGTATTTGATAAAATACTGCTATCCTTGCAATCCTGTTATAAAAACAAAAGCAAATGTTTTCTCTGGTTAGCTGTTTACTTCTCTTATTTTTCTTGAGTAGGCTTATGACTAAAAATAGTACATTAAATATACAAAATAATAATCTGAGAGAAATATGATACTACTATTTGGAAGGAAGAAAATATTTTTATTGCAGCAGGTACAAGGCCAACACAGTTGTCAAAATATTGCAAATACACATATTACAAACGGTAAATAAAAAGTTAAACAAGATATTATAATTATGCCATAGTACTGCTATGAATATTTACAGAATATTTGGATATATACTTGCATTATATTTTTTCTACCTTATGCAAAAGAATAAATCCAATTGATAAATTGTAAGTTTCATAGTTTAGTAAAAATAAGTTCTGAAAAGTATAAATGAAAAAATTATTTAATAATGCATTCTACATAAAAAGTGTAAACAATAATAAAAATAACTTTTAATTTAATAATTTGTTATTATTCTAATTTTATAATAAAATTGGATATTTTTTTAAAACTTATACTGCCACAATGTCCCTTGACCCGTGCACAATAAAGTCTACATTCGTTTGTATGGCGCTTAAACCACTATGGTTTTCGGCTCTTTAAAGGTTAATAGGTACAATGAGATCTCTGCTGTTTGTGACAGAAAAAGATCTGTCCGTCCACGTAGTGTTCGTACGAAAAAGGTGGTCAAAGCAGTAAGGGAAAGAATTCGAAGAAATCCTGTCCGAAATCAAAAGATTTTATCTCACGAGATGAAGATAGAACCTAGAACAATGTCGCGTATTTTAAAAGATGACTTAGGGCTTGCAGCCCATAAGAGACGTACTGGTAATTTCTTAACTGATAATTTAAAAAAGAATAGGGTGGTAAAATCGAAACAACTACTGAAGTGGTACGCATATGGAAGTCACAGAAAAATTTTGTTTACGGATGAGAAATTTTTTACAATTGAGCAACATTTTAACAAACAAAATGACCGTATTTATGTTCAAAGCTAAGGAGGCTTCCCAATTAGTCGACAGAGTGCAACGTGAGCACTATCCGACTTCAGTGATGGTTTGGTGGTGTATTAGCAATGAAGGAGTGACTGAGCCATACTTTTGTGGAAAAGGTATAAAGCCATCGGCACAAGTGTATCAAGATACCATTCTTGAGAAGGTAGTGAAACCTCTTAATAACACCATGTAAAATAACCATGAATGGTCCTTCCAGCAAGACTCGGCGCCGGGCTATAGAGCTCGGTCTACGCAGTCTTGGTTAGAAACGAACGTTTCAGAGTTCATCAGAGCTGAAGACTGGCCGTCGTCTAGTCCCGATCTTAACCAGCTGGATTATGATTTAAGGTCATTTTTAGGGAGTACGGCTTGCTATAAACGCCATGATAGTTTGGAGTCCTTAAAACAATCCGTACGATTGGCAGTGAAGAAGTTTCCCATGGAAAGAGTGCGCGCTTCTATTGATAACTGACCTCAACGTTTAAAGGACTGTATTGCAGCCAATGGAGACCACTTCGAATAAACTTTTTATATATTAAATTGTTTTATATTTGTGTATTAAACTAACACACTGTAAAAGTAATAAATGTTATTTGCAATAGAATTTTTTTATTTCTTTTTTTCAGTATTTATGGCAAGACTAGGTATATAGATAAAAATAACCCAAAGACTGACAATTATAACACTTCTACTGGATAGTTCAATCCGTATTTGAAATATATCAAAATATAAAATTGTGTTATCATCATTACACTTTATCTATATATATAAAAGAAAGTCGTGTTAGTTACACTATTTATAACTAAAGAATGACTGCACCAATTTAGCTGAAAATTGGTGGGGAGGTAGCTTAGAACTAGGAGACGGACATAGGATACTTTTTATCCCGTTCAACCACGTTCCCGTGTGACGTGACATACAACTTCAAAGAGAATACAAGTTACTATAAAACGTGGTATAACAAAAACGCACCTGACATCTAAACTTAATTTTGTCTATGGTTATGGTTATGGTCTGTGGTTGGATAATTTAATTTATGTTCGCAAAAACTTTGATAAGCTGGAGTTCGTAAAACACAGGCATGATTTAAAGACTAGAAACTGTGACAAATTGGTCGTTCCATGTTTTAGACTCAGTAAAACCAGTAACAGTTTTTTAGGTAATAGTGTTAGGTTTTATAATAAAGTCCCAAAGCATATTACCGATTTGCCAGACTATAAGTTTAAGTGCCATGTTGAACGGGTTTTGGTGTCAAAGGGCTATTATAGAGTGGATCAATATGTGAACGATGGTGATGCCTGGAATTGACTCCTCTCTGTGCATCCACTAAAATCGATTGTAATGTATAATAAATTTTAAATATATATGTTAAAAAGATAAACCCGATCGAGTTTCTTGTATTCCGTACCGATGGTAATTTTGACGTTCATAAGCGCCTTCTTAGGGCCTAAATTTAATAAAGTATTTTTGATTTGTTTTGATTTGAAGTATGGTTGAAAATTTGATGATTATAAATTTTGACAGAAATCAATAATGAGTAATTATCAGTAATTTGTATTCTCTTTGAGTCGTCATAAACAATGCCGCCACCAAGACGATCGAATCTTTCCCGACAAAGCCGTAATGCAAGAAGGATACGAAACATTGCGAATAAAAGGACTGAAAAAAACAAGAAATTTCCAGTGAACAGCGCCGCGTTAATATAGCTCGACTTCTAATAAAAAAACTAACTTAATAAAATCCAAAATGTGCTTATTTATTGCCTCTAAGGCGGAACAGAGTTCGCCGGGTCAGCTAGTTAAATAATATAAATGCCGTTATTATTAATGACTTCTTCCCTGAGAGCAATTTGTATATTCCATTTTTAAAAACTGGAATTTTTCGTTGCAAAATTTTGAACCAATGCTTGTTTTGTAAAGAGACAAACAGGTGATATTTAAAGTGTACTAAGTCCGGGGAATATGGTTCTATCAGAAACTGTACCTTCACCAAATCTTTTCAATAAATTTGTACATATTTCTGCAGTATTTCTTCTTTGTTAAAATTCTTATAAGTCAGAGATTGAAGTGGCGTAAATGAACTTTATCAATAGTACATTTTCTCCACATTTAAGTCTAACGTTTATCAACTATGTTTTAGTTCATTTGCTACATTATTATGTATATATTAAGTAACAAAAATAGAGACTCAACCATACGCCAAATAAACATATGCTTGCGTGTTGAAAATTTTAGCATAAAAATGGACACAACTTTTCGGTAGACCTATAATACATGTCTTCATATTGTATACAGATCCTCGCACATTAATAATATGGAATGGTTACCCAGTATTTATATTGCTCAGTACTTATATTTTCAGTGTTGGAATACTGATGTATGTTTACTATATCATTTTCAATTTTTGGTCTATGCAGATTGGTATACTCTCGCCGGTTACGTTCGTTTATTTTTAGTTGAATTTAATTATACGAAGTAAATCTTGACTATACAGAAGAAGAGATATTAAAAGTTACTTCATATAGGTGAGGGTGGCGGCGGGCGCGCTCTGCTAGCGCGGCGTGCAGGTGGTACAGAAGCAGGCCTCGCAGGTGCGCGTCGCCCACGCCCAGCGCTGCCAGCGTGCGCAACGTACCTCGGCACAGGCTCTCTTTCAGCGCTAGACGGGACTCCGACAGCTCTGAGAATTATTTTGTCCTTCTTTAAATAATTATTCTTATGACATATAAGGGATCGCCGTAACAGAAATGCAAAATGTCACATAATAACGTACTTACTTACTAGAATTTCAAAAAGGCTTACAATTTGTTTTTATTATTTACAGCTACCGCACGAAAAGCTATTTAATAATACAAACTGAAGGAAGACGCTATAAAACATTTTATTAGAGGCGTGGAAATAGTTAAAACCAGTTCTAATTAGGTGTAAATAGAAGTAACTGTCCTTTCTGCCTGCCTTTGTCGTGTAAATAACGTTATGATAAATAATAGCTAAATATTGCTAATATATTCTGTTCATTTCATAATGCAATAGGATATTAATTTAGTAACATTTTTTCAAAGTTTAATTAAAGTTACCTAGGTATTCTTATCAGAGTTCTTAATTGACATATACATTATGCGTCGCACTGCATCGATAAGAATGAAGTGGTCATACAATGACTAATAAATACGCAAAAGATAATAAGTTTTTAAGACATTATTCTGCTGCTTCTATAATCCGTTACTAGTATAGACTGTGGCAAAGATCGGCTGGTTTTATCACGATGTGCGAACAAGGAAGCACTATGCATCAATCAATGGATGTGAAAGGAAGACCACATAGCTCACACTCAAAGTCAGAATACGAATAATGGATATTCATTTTATTATTCTATCATTGTTACAAATACAATACGATATAAAACAGCGAATTACTGAACAGCAATGTAGTTCATAACAGTTTAAACAATAATTGTTATAGAATAACAAAATAGCGTGTTTTATTATTGAATATAGCAGCGAAGATCTGTAGCTTTATTCAAGTACTTTTTAATTTAGCTATAGAGCTATCACAAATTGTGAAGAACAATGCATTGTTGCATTAGAGCAACAGAAGTAAAGAATATCAATTTTTATATTGCCTAAGTTGTTAATCCGAAGTTTTATACAATTTTTACGCGTTATTCACAATATGCTGACATGGTTTCACAAACATAGCGAAATCAAAAACAAATTACAAAAACACATTAAATAGTAAGCCTTTTTTAGAAACAATCCTGCTCCGACTCATACTTTTATATCCGAAATGCTTGTAAACACATAACAACTTCTAACATTTTTTATATACAAGAAAATTACAGACCGTAACACGACCAAGATTAATTCAATAAGATGCTAAATTAAATTAAAAAGTATGTATTTAGTTGATCAATGATAATTAAGGTGTTGTCTATGTATTATTTCTGTATAACCAGCAGCCTCTTGAATTTTTGAAAACAATAAAAATTATAATTAGGTTCGGATGTGTTACATGTATTTCCGTTGAAACTTGGCGCCGAGGATGAAATAGTTGGCAGGATAGAAAATGATGTAGACCTTCATCGATAGTTGAGCTGAGAGGCGTCGCCAAGTCGAACACGTGCCGGGAGTGACGACCGACGCACTTATCATTATTACATCACAGATAACAAATACAATAAAATACTAGATCACACATAAATCACTTATAATCGTAGTCAATGCTAAATTAAAGTATTTTTTGTGGTCAGCCAGTGATTATTAGCTGTGCATTTGAATAGGTAAGTGCAATGGATGCAGTGTGTACTAACGGCATAGGTATACCGATCCATCTGGTGACAACGTGTGGTCGCGCGTTCCTTGCCGCGGCTCCCATGTCAATCGACGGTCAATCGTGCAACTGCCCCTCGCGAAATTGTCGTTCACGATTTTATTCACTTGTTGCGCAGTACCTACTCGACGCACGGGACACGCTATTCTGAACTACGTAGCAGTACTAACAGCATTACTTGCAACGAGTCTTTAAAATTATTTTACGCGTTTATGCCTTTATGGAAATGACGCAGTTGTGACTGTGCAAAATCAAAACAAAGACAGTTCAAGATTTTTTTAATGCTTCATAAAAACACGTCAATTTCGATCAATGAATGTGTGTTTGTAATCACATTCAAATGTTTTTTTTTAAGTAAACAGATAAATTACACTGAAGAATATCTTTGTTTAATATTTGTAAATTGTGCAAAAATTTTATGCAATATCACTCATTCGTTTTTGGATTCTTTTAAATATTTGTAACATATGTAGTGGGGCTATTGCGCCCTAAATGTTCAACAAGCGCATCATAAAATTATGTACACACACTACTAACGTTGTGCATCACATGCTTATAATTTTTATGAATAGACGGATTCATTTATACCTAATTAGAGTTTAATTCGTACTTTATATTTTGTTCGACAATGTTAATATTAATATATATGATATTTATTATGATAAAAGTACATTGGAATTATGCAAAATAAAGCTGTTTTCAATCAAGTTAAGACTTCGGAAACACATATTATCAGATATTGTAATGTTTTGTACTTACAACGTATTTATATGTCCCGATATGTTGGATTGGTTGGTTTGGCAAGTAAGTAGTATTTAGGGCTTTAATTTTAGTATCCTATAGTATTTATAACCTTTAAAGTATATAAACAAAGGAAAAGTAAACATTTAAAGCATAATTTAAAAATCCTAACTATTCCTAATTAATATTATAAATTCGGAAGTGAGTGTGTTTGTTTGATGCGCTTTCACCATCTTCACGACTGAACCGATGATAATGAAATTTTATATACACGGTTTTAGTGGTTTACGAAAGGATATAGGCTAGCTTTCATTAAAAAATATATACATATTCACGTGTCCGAAGCCAGAAACCAAAGCTAGTATTTTAAAATCTATTCACTTCTACAACAGAACTACACGCCCAGAGCACTGAAGTCACAGTATTACAAAACATTAAGTTTTAAACCTATATCTTTGAAATATCGTGAAATCTTAGATCCGTCTCGCTGTCAGTGTAGTCACTATTTCGTAAAGGTATTTTTATTTAGTAAAGGACCGTTATAATATACTCGTAAATACAAGAAACAACAACAAATCGGTCATTCCATGGTTTAGGATCACTAGGACCCGTAATAGTTTTTTAGGTACCTAATAGTCTTAGGTTTTATAACAAAACTCCGAAGCACACTACCGATTTGTCGGATACTAAGTCCAAGCACCATGTCAAGTAGGTTTTAATGTGTAAGGGCTACTATAGGGTGGATCAATATGTGAACGATGGTGACCTCTGGAAATGACGCCCCTCTCTATGCATCCACCAAAAACGAAAGTAATTATCTATGTATATAACTATAAAAATGTTCTTAAAAATATGTTATATTATGTTTGATGAAAAGATAAACCAGATTGAGTTTCTTGCCGGTTCTTTTCGATGACTGTTCGGGCTTTCGGTTTCGGGCTGTTTTCCGAACCGGTGGTAACTTTGATGTTCCTTTTGACGAAGCGCCTTCTCAGGGCCTAATCTGAATAAAGTATTTTTTATTTTGAGTTAACGATGATTTCCCGATGTTTTAGTGTTCAACATTGTTGAATTGTGTTTATTTTATCAGCAGGGTTCGGAAAAAGTATGGATAGACAGTTCAGTCAAGTTGTCATTTGACATCATCAGCTGACTTTTCAGTATCTTTCTTAAAAAAAATGTTAATCCTTATTTTTTTATGAAAATATTCTTACTTTCACCTGAATATTATTATTACATAAATTAAACTTGATAAATAAATACGATTGCTATTGCTATTAATTGTTCACATAAGTTAAACGCTGTTAAATAATGAACGACCGACCGACCGAATGAATGAACGAATGATAGTTGAGCGCGTTAAACCAATACAATGTAATTTATCTTCTTCTTTATTTTTTGGCTCCGTCACGGTTTGTGCACTAACCAGCGTCAAGTAACAAGATTTTGCCAAGTAAGTGTCTTGCGATAATTATAAAGTTCTAACAAGATGGTGGTTTCCTTGTTAGAACTTTCCGTGGAGTTTTGGTGGCATCTCAGAATGCATGCTCTGTGGTATTATTTCCCATCCACTTCACTTGTGCATAATAACCGAACTATATTACGTAAAACACCACCAATATTACAAAATATAGAGTCTAATAACACAAGATTATGAATAAAATATAAAAACCACTACATGACAGGCTAAGATCCCGCCAAAAACTCCAATGTAATTTATAAAAGTATGTTTTTAAGTGTTATATAGATTAAATTAACATTAAATATAATGTGACATGATTCTATATATCATATTAGATATATATCATTTGCCCAAACATCGAGATCGAGTGGCTCTCATTAGTTACTAAAATAATATTCTTCTAAGCTCTCACGTATTTGTATAATATAATTTAAAATAATATAATACAATCGAAGGGACCACAAGCATTTAAAAGAAAGCATTCTAAATGAAAAGAACAGCGATCCATATTTATTTTGAAAATAAAGTAGTTGATGATATTTATACGTTGTTGAAAGAAACCTTGACACTTTAAAAACCGCAACACGTCCTAGACATACGATATGGTAACGCTGGTTTAAGCGAATTATAATATTTCAAGTACACATAAATCAATATTCATATCATGGTTTCATAAATTATTTAATATAAAAGCAAATGTGTTATATCATAGGTTATTAAAAAACGTACAATGATATTAATGATTAAAAAATATGCACTACAGAATCATTCTATAAAACTTTTTAAGGGATTCCACAAAGTTTATGATCATTATGAAACTACATTGTATAATTAAAGAATAAACGAAGACGACCTTAATAATTTAATGAAATGAAGAACACACATACACTAAATACTAAATCCCTATAACAAGAACAATAATTTGATAATAATAAAAAGGTCGTTTATATTACTCCTTTCCTCATAGAATCAACACATTTAATGTGAGCCGCATAGCATAAGGCTCTGATATATTTATATTAATTTTCATCGGATCTATGGGCGAGGACAACTAATAAAATGAATTTTTGATAAAATAATACTGGCACAATTGATGTCTAAGAAGACTTTATTTTATGGATTTAATTATGAAAAAAAAAATCGCCAACGCCAGGTGTGTCTCCTAATATCTATAATTTTTAATTTAATCTATAATTTTCTTTTAATCTATCTTTCATTTAACGTGTAAAAAAGTTTGTGGTTCCGGTAAACAAAATTAATCATCAAGTTGATTGCAGTATACTAATCTTTAGAGGAGAATGTGTTAGACTTCGAAAAGTATGGCATTTAGAATAGTTGTCAAACATAAAAAGCAATACTTTAAAAGAATTATTTAATCATATTAAATGTATACACTATAACATAACAGAGTAAAAGATTGTGTTTTATAAAGGAATGGTTTTTAGACCAATGAAAACAATTTACTATATCAGAAAAGTATATTTTTATTATAATAAATTAAGTATAGATTCTAACAAAGCCCGTTTTAGGTATTAATAATATTTTGTCAATAAAAGATGTAAGTATATTGGGTTAATTTACTAAGCAGTAAAATAAGTACAAAATCTACAATATTAATAAATCAATTTAGATAACAGCAAGTGAGCATACATTTTTTACAAATACCATTTATCTTTGGGTCCCCTCCAATTTTCAAGGCCAATCTTAACCGTAAATCAACAAATATGTGATTTGAATAGGGTATGAATTGTGATAATCTTTTTAAAATAGTATTTTCTAAATTAAATCGATCGTCCAAGTCTAGAGATCCTACCAGACTTCCTAGTACGCTTTGAATTATGCCAATCTGTTTATGAGATATCTTTGAACTGCATATGTTACATTGCCATTCCGATTTTAAATCTGTGGGCGATACTGGTAAGATGTATCCGAGGCAATTCTTGTTCACGCATTTCAGTGTTGATAAATTTGTACCACTCTCTGTTCGATCATTGCATCTTTTGCATTCGCACCAAAAATGCTTTGTTTTGTATAGCTGCAGTAGTCGAGTTGGTGTACTCCATAGAATACCTGTATAACACGTGAATATTTCTTCTCCGGCTTCAATGTTCATAGAAGCATACACTGTCATTTTATAGTTGTCATCGAAAATATTCCTTGTATTCGGTATGCAGCTGTGATTTAAGAAAGCAGATACGGGATAAAACCCTCTCATTGGTATTTTATTGTTGTGGGTATTGCTTGCTATTCTAAACGTGTTTATTTTCAATACGGAATTGCATTTGGTCATATATTGAATATGTTCTGGAGGGATCTGATATTTGTGACATAGAAATTTTATTTCTTCGATATCGAAGTTATTATTAGCCTTCTGATATAAATCCAAAGATAATCTATTATCCTGATTAAATATCAGACAACGCAAATATATAAGTATTCTGGAAAGGGCTTCCGAATATTTATCACAATTTGCTTTTCTAGGCCAATTGGCTGTAATAAAATTGCACTCTTTAATGTGATTTTCTGATTGTTCACAATGCATGGAACATATTTTAAGGTGGCATTTATCACAAGTTTTCAATGGATGCAAAATTTGGTAACAAACCGTGCAAAAGTTGTCGTCAGTGCGATCAGCTCGAGGACCAAGGGCGATAGGTTTATTAGAGAAAATCAAGGATCCTTGTTTGATGGGCTGAGTTGCAAACAATCCTCTTCCTCCAAGTTTTGACATAGATATTACCCAATTACAAATTGACGTTTCTTCAAGGTATTCTTTTAATATTTCAGTACTTCGATAACAATCAAATTCTGCCATATTGCTGGTATTGTTATATTGATTTTAAGCCGATTTGTATGCTGGATTCAGCAGCGTATCGCGGTTGACTGACGGTTCCAATCTAACTGGCATCGATGTACATGACCCGATATGAAAATAGAAACTGGAAATAATAAATCTCATCTGTTTCATGGGGCAATTCGTGTCGAATCTGACGTAATACTTGTCGGTGTTGTAAAATCTATTTACTTTATCCAATTCCAAAGCATTAGTAGAGAATGATCATTTAATTTACATCGGAAGTTGAGAATTTAAAAGCGTTTAATATTGTTAGTAGGTATGTGTTACCACGTACCAAGTTATTAAAAGGGGTAATTTTGATTGATATTAGTAAAAAAAATATAAGAATTACATTGATACTTCTAATGTAGGTAAGGTTTTCGAACGAGATTCCTCTTTTAATGTTCGTAAAAAAAAACAAATTTAATGCAAGATACATGAACCGAAATATTGTGTGTACATTTTATGGCTAGAAGAGTTAACAAATAACCAATTAATTTCCAAACGTTACTCAGAGTTTCAGTTTATTTACTTAAGCTAGATATTTGTGGCAGATGTAGCTATAGGAAAATCTGGTTTAAACATTGATTGAGATTATTTTTTAATACTGTTCTTTTAGTTCTACTTCTAGCTCTATTTGTCTGGGTGGACGTATCACTTTTAATTTTGTATTGTGTCCATATTTATTTGTATACTTGCAGGCCCGGCGATTGTTGTCCTGCCCTGATATTAAAAAGTATGTGACCCTTTTTTTAGAAAATAGATGGGTATAGCAAGCCATCCTTAAAAGATAGGTATATTCCATCGCAGACTTTTTTGTAGATCTATAAACAAGAAATATCTTACTATATAATGTTTTTTTTATATCTCAAAATAATTAGGTGGCGTTTTCGCTTAAAGCTCCCAGGTGGCTTGAATTTTCCAACAGTTTTCGTTATATTTCAACCAATTTATGCAAACCCTTGACAAAATAAATATATACCCAAACCTTCCTTATGTACTACTCTATCTATTGGTGAAGGCCTTATTACAATCAGTTCGGTAGTTTTTAAGTTTTTCATGACCAGACAGACTGACAAAGGCACCGAACGACTTTGAGTAGTTTGTAGTGATAATGCGTTATCAGTATTTCCATATCGACGGTAAATATTTGCAGTGTTGCGAAATTCCTTAATTATTCCTTCCTTCTTCGATGTGGCATTATGCCACTATTTATATTTCAAAAATTTTATAAATACATTGCTTTATCAGGTGCAATCAAATTCAGATCCCAATTGGATAGTTCATTGCGATCGATTCCCACGGGCTCCTTCTTAACATTAATAAATATTTTGATATGTAACTTCTTATGTAGTAGGCGACTTTGTGAGATATATTAGAATTTTTTAGTGTTTATCAGTGTATTCTCTAGTAGTGATAAATCTTTGGAGCATAAAATTTGACGTTAACATTGTTTTGGAAATTTCATGTAAGTGAAGTTCGTAGTATTTTCGCTTGTATGTCTTCTTCAAGAAAGATACGTAATATTATATCTATGAAGACCAAAACGATGTTTGCGAAGACATTAATTCTATCAGTATATTACTTGATCTTTTGCTGTATGAATGAATAGTACTGCGGAGTTATCAAAAAATATTAAATATTCCAGTCCGGGACATTAAAACTTTAAAGTTCCCATTATTTTTTATTTATTTTTAAAGCAAACCATTTGCAGTTAACTAATTCTTCGGGCTGTAGAACACAATGAAATTAGAAAGTTGACAAAAGATGAATACTATATTTTGCAGCATTTAAAGTATATCGTCCGCATTACCTCTCTCGGTTTTAATATAAATTGAGTTTTACATTTTACGAAGGTGAAATATTAACAAATTTTGATTTGATTATTTTAATTTGATTTTTAAAATTGTTATATCTATTGTCTATGGTCACTTTAGTATGTGTTATTATAGTATTATAATAAATATAATCGTGTATAGTCATTATGTACATGGTCCACGAGATAATATCTGTAATTTTTACAAAATAACGCTTCAAGCGATGAAATTAGTTAACTTATATTCAATTGGTACATTTATCTGTGATAAGTTACAAAATGTATTATTATAAGTTACACGCAAACTGAACGATTTTTTAGAATTATATATAGGAAGTAACATATGCATGAATAAACCTTTTAGAAAGTTAACGCAAAGCCAAAATTGAAGATTAAAATTAAACCAGGAATTTCTAAAAAAGAACTAAAAGAAGAATCAATACTTGAAATTACTGATTTAAGCGTTCAATTCATTATTACGTTAAACATTTTTCCGATGAATAATATTATTAACAATTACTAAAAGATTTTATTTTTTTACCCTTTCTTTTCTCGTGTGTGCATAATGTTTACATTACATAAAAATACAAAGTAATAACTCTTCTTTAACAGTGTATATAAGTTGAAGTACTGATCGGGTATTGTTTAAAATAACATCAGCGAGACCGCACAACATCGCCAGCCGTTAATAGGTAAATTGAATAGGAACTGACGTGTTCCCTCCTTGTTTGCGAGAGTAGAGGGCGTTATAAATATGCACACTTTGTACCTCGTATAGAGAATAATATAACATTATTACATTATACATTTGAACATTATTAGTTTTATAAGTATATTCTTTTAAATCAGGAGCGGCTTGTGGCAAAGTCGTATTAAATTTTTTATTGGGTTAAGAGTTTGTGATGAATATGATTCTTTGTTTAACATGTTTCAATGTTTCCTGAACTTGTAATAAAAAGGACTTTGTGACATTGTCATCTGAATAACAATATACATTGTTCTTGAAATAGATAATTATATCTATTCTAATAGTTATTGCGTTATAAAAACTCTATCATTGTATTGTAGTGTAGATTCCCTAGTACCAACTTTAAAAATATCAGTGTTTTAACTAAGACTATTTATTTTGTGCATAAAAAATCTTAAATTCCAAATGTTTTAAATATGTCACAAAAATTGTTCATTTATGTTGATGTATGGTAAATAAAGGATTCACGTGTAAGAATATCGTATAATAATTATTTTATACAATAACTTTAACAAGTCCCGATTTTAAATATTGTACTATAATATTACTTTGGCACACTCGACGTTATATAAATATTGAAAAGTGGCATAAAATAATAACAATAATTGTAATGTAATTATATGAATTATAATAATACTACATAATTAATATTGTGGTTATAAATAGTACGATAGTTAAGTTAATAATAATATTTTCTTTTTTGTGATCCTTTAGACCAAAAGTATAAATGGATAGTATAAATATATAACATTTGTCCTAAGAAATTTTTCACAAGTGCGTGTGTGATGTGCATGTTATATTATACTATATTTTGGGAAAGCTATAAAGTCGCAATTCAACAGGTACATAAAGACAATAAAACGTATCGACTCTCAACCGTAGTATTTCACAAATAGAATCAAAACAATGTAATAAAATAGTGGATAATTTTACGAAATTAAATTCAGTATTAGATTCTCATACTTAGAGACAAATATTACTTAATCAAGATAAAGATAACGTTTATCGTATTTAACATTTCTGTACGATCTGACAAGATAAAAAGATAAGCATTTCAAGTTTACGTGATGCTTGTTTGTAGATCGAACTATAGGTTCGAAAATCTTATAAGACACTTCGATTATTGGTTTGTGGTTAGTTTGTTAATATAGAATCTCATATTTAAATTGAATATCCGAATATTGTAACATAAAAATGTAAAGAATTGTCGATAATAACAGAAGCATTCTCTAAATAATCTTAAGGTTTTTCGTTTTTAAACTAACAATATAAAAATAAATTTAAATAGAATTATATAACAAGTGTTAAACGACTTTTTATCCCAGTAATTATTTTTCCTCACGTCCATATATTAAAAACAAATTTTTGCTCTCGGATTCACTTGCACGAATGTAGATTTAACCTATCCCTCAAGAGCAATACTTTTTCATGGATGAAAGAATACCCTATATTCTTTTCTTTTCTCTAATAATGTGTATCGGTTCAGTAGTTAAGGCGTCTAATAAGCAAACAAACTCACATTAGCATTTATAATAATAGTAAAAATGTTAAGAAATTTAAAAGATATATAAACACAAATCATTATAAGCAATCTTTCTCACCATGCCAACGGAGTCCTTCTGTATCCCCAAACTCCCATATTAAGCGACATTGCAGATCAATCACTATTTGATTGGATTTTGGAATATATTTAGTAACACGATGAAGAAGAAAATTCTCTAACTCTTCAACATTCTCAAAGTCTAAAGTACCCATCAAACTTCCGAGTGCACCTTGTATAGCACAAATGTTACTGCTTGGGACGCGTAATTCGCATTCTATACATCGCCAAGCAGTTGATGTTCTCAATGGTTCCAGAGGAAGTAAGTAGCCAGTGCATTCACTCGAGAAACACTTGAGAGCTGCCAACAGTGTACCTCGTTCTGTGGGATCTGCACATCTTTCACATTTACACCAAAAATGTTTAGTTTTATATAGATGTGTACGACGTGCGGGCGTTCCCCAAAGTACACCAGAGTAACAGGTAAATATCTCAGTACCGCTTCGAATGTGTTTTACCGCTTTAACTGTCATTTGCCTTTCGTTGTTATAACTATATCTAGTGTTAGATATACAGTTGTGATTCATTAATCCAGAAACCGGGTATAGACCACGCATACTCATCTCCTTCTTCCCATAAGTTGTTGCTATTTGAAACGCATTCGTGTCTAAAGCGTAGCAAGCTAAAGTCATGAGTTGTTCGTCTTCTTCGGGTAACTCGAAGTATTGTCTCAGGTTTCTAATTTCACTTCCGTGTTGTGGCAACGTATGGGCTTGAAGTGACGCCAAAAACTGTCTATGATTTTCTGTTAGTAGAAGAGATCTTATGGCTGTTAACCCTTGTGACAAAATAGTATCATCGATTTCATCAATAGGTACTTTATTTTTCCATCGAGAAATTATACTGCAGTCATCTTCATGCGTACTAGTTTTTTGACAGTTCACGGAACATAATAATAAAGCACATGTGGTACACTTAAAAAACACGTCGCTGTCTAATTTGCAACAAACCGTACATCCTCGTTGTATGATAGTTCCGGCTCGCGGGCCATAAATAAGTGGATGATCGACGAAGAGCACTTCTCCCGGTGATATGTCCTCAGTCGCGAACAAACCTCGACCACCAAGAGACGATTCCTTAATAATCCATTTACATGAATGTTGAATACCGTCGACCGAGTCGTAAAGTCCGAGATGTTCCTTAACCATTAGTAGCAATTGGTCCGACGACAACATCCTGCCGCGACTCCGTCGATGACAGCACTGCACTGTGCGCTCAATGCGAACACAAATCAACGAGTTTGATAACAGTTACGTGGTGATCGGATGTTTGTAACATCGCCAAAAACGTGCGTGATCTTCTCTGTAATTAACCGAGTCGGATCGACGTGCGGCAGCGATGCGTGCCCAATATGAACATGACGGGGTTTCCATCGGCGTTGCCAAGCTCTCGGTGAATAGGTCAGGTATCTGTAGATTACTATTTGATTTTTCCGTTGCTACGTTAAGTCGGTTACCTGTGTTTGTATTACGGACGGTATGAATAACGAATCCGTGACATCTGAGAAAAATCCGATACCTATAAATATAGGTCGAGGAAAAAACTATTTTTAAGTCGGTTTGTAAAATAATATATTAGAAGCTGCTCAGTGCAGACATAAACTGAATATTTATAGGATATGGGATAATGATTTATTTGTAATAAGTGCGTTGTATAGAATTTTTAACACAAAAACTTTAATATATAGGATATATCAAATGCCCTAAATAAGGTATAAATATATTCTATTATCAAAACAATTTTCTGAGTGTTATTGATATTATTTATATTGTTTGCTGGTATTATTTTTTAATAAGGACAATTGTGAACAAATTGATATGTATACATAATATGCAATTTGCTTGGTAAGTAAGAGTATAGCCTACGTAGCGACTGTAACATATCAAATACTAAATATCAATAATAAGGAATCTTTGAATACCATCCCCCATCTGAAAATTGGAACCCGATAAACAAAAGAATAATTATGTTACTTATTATTAAACCAGGTATGGTCATACAGTACACAAACAGTACAGATTACCTGGGCGACCGAGTCGCTCAATTTTTCTCGAAAGAAAAAAAAAGGTCAGGGATGACACCTTGAGATTTGCAAAATAAAACATTATGTACGTCTAAAATTTTATGTAAATTTGTATATTTGTTACCATGCAATTAACTATATAGCCATATACAAGCATTGCTCAGTCAGTATTCGTCAAATTAAGAATGTGAAATAGAATATACATATTTACATAAGTGTCTCATTGTAGACAATATGACATAGGTAATATTTAATTATCGTTAGTGTAATATTATGTGGTATACAATAGAACATGAATATATGATAATATTCTATTAAGGAATAATTTTTTCATGCATAGTGCACGGTTATTGCACCATGTCTTCATATATCGTGCATTGATTTATATTATTATAGTACAAATGTCATCGACATGTGCGCTATAACAATAGTTAAGTTTGTACTTATGATTATATACAATACATACGTAAATTCCTGTAGTAGTCCGGTGTACCTGTAGAGGCCATAGTGCCAACAGGGTATGTCAGTTCGAAAAAAAAAAGTAAATTACTGTATGGATAAGCAGCGAATTTTGATCCTGCAAATGTTTCATAACTCGTTTGTGGGAGATCAAGTTTTAAATTAAGTAAATATAAAAAATAAAAATTTTGTTGTATAGCCCACTTAAATGCAGTTGGTGATTAACTATATAAAACTTTAACACCCGTTCATTACTATCTCCACGTCAAAACTATTGAACACATCGGCATAGGACTATGACCATTCTATGCGATTTTTTTTGTAGATGTTTCTAGGCTTAAGTAGTCTTTTTTGCTATTTTGTATATGACCATTCTATGCGGATTTTTTTATAGATGTTTCTAGGCTTATTAAGTAGCTTTTTCCATTTTCTATGCACAACATTGCATTGTAGTAGGTGGTAGAGCTACGCTGAAGCTATTGCTGGTTTCAGCATGAATGGGTCGGCTTGCCCGGGGTAGTACCACCCTCTCACAGAAAACCGACGTGAAGTGACAGTGCTTGCACTGTTGCGTTTCGTTCGGTCAGTGAGAGCGCCGGAGACCCACATATTTAAAAGGCCGGCAATGCACTTGCGACTCCCCTGGTGTTGCTAGTGTCTATGGACGGCGGTGATCGGTGATCACTTATCATCAGGTGACCCACCTGTTCGTTTGCCCCCTATAATATATATAAAAAAAAAAACAACAATGCGGTCGGGAACCGAGTTATATTAAAATAAATTGCATAAAAGTCTTCTTCGTGAAAAAATACCTAAGTACGTCAACTTTTATAAACAATCTTCATTGTGACTACAAGACAGATAAATTTGACTTACATTAAGCTGCTTAAACGTAAAAAAGCTGTTTATGTATGTTATTATAGAAATCTTCTAAATAAATTGGTGGACAACCTTAAAAGTGTAAGTAACTGATATCTATTTGGAAATGCGGTGATTTGGTATTCGTTAAATAGTTGGCTCATATTTAAAATAGAACGCTCGAGAGTAGGTACGTTCACGCCCTCGATGTCATGCACAAAGTGAGTACAGGTCCTGTAATGTGATCCACATCTTTTGTTTCAAGTCTCTCAGTTGGTTCGACAACCTGACCAGTCTCTGTGACCACTTGTTCAACGTGGACGTTCACAAATGCGAATTAAACAAATTTTCGGAAACGGTTCGATTGGCGCGTGATCCTGTTATCGAAGACAGCGATTCGCCAGCGATGTTTGATTTTAATGAAGACGAGTGTCCGTGGTATTATTTTGATGGTTCATTTAAAACATTATTGGGCGCTTGTCTGTTCTTGTTTGGTAAGGATCATTTCTTAAAACTTATAACTACGTTCTGGCAGAGTGTTCGTATCAATTGTATTACTGTTATAATATAAATTTACTAGCAGGCCCGGCAGACGTTGTCTAGCTCTGATATTAAAAAAAAATATACTTATGTGCATGAAACGCTTAAGGTGGCTTGACTTTTTCCGATTTTTTCTACAATTATCATTAAAAACTTTGACAAACTATACACCTAAACCTTCCCTGTGAATTACTCTATCTATTGGTGAAGACCGCATTATAATCCGTTCAGTAGTTTTTGAGTTTATCGCGAACATCCAAACAGACAGACACACGCGGCGGATGACTTTGTTTTATAATATGTATTGATTATGATTTGAATTGTACATAAAAAATACTATTACGTGGGACTGTTTAAGTGTTTATACTCCAGCATACTTTATATAGAAATACACTACACAACAATAAAATAAATGTTTGAATAAAAGAAAAGAAGTTGAATTACTCAGTTTTTATTTTAGTTGCGTACATTATTCTAGCAATTTGTTTTTATTTATTTTATCATCTTAGTTCTCAGTAGTTTAACTTGCACGGTATAAAAACTGTTACGAATCAAATAATGATAAATTCATTAATTTGTGAATAATGTTGTTATCCAGGAATGTTCGGGGTGCTGCTCAATGGATGGCTTTTCGTTACGTTTATTCACAGTCACCTGTTAATATTCAAAAGTCATATTTTGGTACTTAATCTTTGTACAGCGTCACTTGGAAGAAATTTACTTGGATTTCCCTTTGCGGGTTCATCGGCAGTAGCTAAAAGGTATGTACAGATTATATTACGTTACTGTATTTTTATTTTTATTAAAAAATGTTTTACTTGTCATTTTCTTCTAGATGGCTTTTTGGACCAGCGTGTTGCCAGGTCTTTGCGTTTTTCAATCAATTTTTTGGTGTCTTCCAAATGACTGCACTATTTGTATTAGTTTTGGAAAGATATTTAGTAGCGAAATACTATAGACGAGGTTCGTATTAAAACTAATAATTATTTATGTGTATAATATATTCCCTAATAATTCCTTAATATTTTTTCAGAAAAGTCCGTATATCTTAGATTGTACTGGACGTTAGTCGGTGTGAGTTGGATAAATGCTATAGTATTTGCTATCCCGCCATTGTTTGGGTATGGACAGTATTCTTGTGATTCAACTGGTACGTCGTGCATATTTCTGTGGCCTTCCGTATCTTCAGGAGCGAAACATTTGGGCTTTACATTACCTTATATATTCGTCTGTGCGATAATTCCAATAGTTGCGATGTAAGTTTAAAGTGTTGTAATTTTGACGAGTACATTATTTTGTATGTATAAAAGTACTATAGATGTACTGTTTTAGATTTTATTACATGGGAAAAGCAGTGCGCTTGGAAAAAATATTCTACAAAGGGGAACAACAGAAAGAGCAAAAGCATTTAACACAGGTGAAACTTCATACTTCTATTATAATAATATTATTTTAGGTTAATACGACCAGTCTTTCGATTACCTTTAATTGATCTAAGAAATCTATGATATAGAAATTGTTGTTGTCGACTATATTCAATATTTATTTTATTTAGTCGCAGCGAATTAGTAAATAATGATGAAGTGTACCATATTTTCTTGTATCCTCCTGTCCAGTTACTAACCGCAACTCACAAGTTGAAACTCTACCGCTAAATATATATTGATATTTTCCGACATAGTCATTTGAAAACCTTAATAACCTTTCTTTCTTGATCATATTACCTAATTACTTTTATGTGTATCTTCATTTTGACATGTCCCATTATTTCTTTATCGATGAATAGCTTTTTACAGGAGTTCTAGGAATTTACAGGCTAATATATTTTTTAATGGTTTTACCAGTCTTGGACAGCAGATCGCATGTTTAGTGTAGCTGTGTTAAACAGCAAGCTGTAGGTACTAAATGTATGCAGTAGAATCAATTTTAGTGGTTACTTATGTGCACCAAATCTAAGTTATACCAGTTAGTGACTTAGAATTTCCTTTAAAAAAATTCAAATTTAAATTTAAAAACTTTCGAAATTTTATTTCTTTCACTCGCAACTTTTTTGATCAAATAATACAAGGTAACTCACTTTTCTTGTAAATTTAACACAGTCGTATGTTTTGATTCCATAAATATACCGTTTAATTTATATAGTTGGTTGCATTAAAATGGTTTGTTTTGTTTAAGAGTGTCCACGCGGTATGCGTTGCCACCTTAGCGATGTGGATACCGGCCGCTGTTCATGCAGGCTGGCAATGGATGCCCTTGATTATATTCAGTTACCGACCACACGTACCGCCGGCTTTAGCCTTGATAGCATCTATTAGCTCTGAGGTAAGTTATTGCTATAAATATACCAACAATTTGATTACCATTTGTTTCACAATCCCATTTTTGTCGTTCCATTTATTAATAAGACTCACTTGAAAAAAAAAAATTGTAATCAAAAAAGGAACTGAATTCATAGACAAATGTACCGTGTGTTGATTATGTTAGATCATGTAACTGACACCATCCATGAGCTATTAATTAATCTGTTTATTTATACCAGTAATTTACTTTAATTATTTCGTTCATTGGTGTCATTATTAAAAGTCTACACACGCTACAATACGCAAGGTCACAGTTGAATCATTATCACTGTATATTTTCCTATAATATTACTATACTTATTGTAAGTCTTGTTACAATACGTAAGTTTCCTATTTGCTTCGGAATTGTTTCATTTGTGAGTTATTCATATTTAAGCAACTATTGATCTTTAAATGATTTTAATTAATGTTTCAATGCGCAATTTGTTAAAGCTGAGATAAATTATACTTGTTAATTGCAGTATCTGAGTGGTGCCAATAATTACAAATATTTTTTCACTTTATTAAAATGTGCAAATATACCAAAACATCTGCTTATTAAAAAGATGTTAACCTTAAATGCAATAGTGGTTAAAGATCAACGGTGTACTTTATACTTGTCATTTTCTGTGTGCCCTTTAAATCATGCAAAAGTTACTCAATTACACAGTGCAGATTGATTTAATTTATAATAATTATAGAATGTCATGACACAACATTTTTGCCTAAAAGATGTACCTATATATATCCAGTATTCAAGGGGTATTTCGGGGTGATAAGGTACCGTAACCAAAGACTGGTTATTTTTTTGGTATTTTTTCTGTTATAAAGCAAGTAAGACGATCTATATTAGTTTCGAATCGAAATCGATTTTTTCTTGATAATTTTTCATGAGAAATCTAGTAGATAATATTACTTTCCCTGAAATATATAAAATTTTATAAAACAAATGAATGAAATTTCAAAAATTATACTAGTTATAATTGCATATTTTATGAGAAAGTTCTGGAAATACATGATTTTACTTTAAAAACTTTCGATCGTCGTGGGACGTGTTGTTTAACAGAAAAAATATCTTCCTTGCTTTTTTTCATCTAAACACAGTTTTTTGCGGGTGTCGGAAAAAAAAAATAACAACCAGTTTTCAGTACTCGACTGTGCTGTGCAACTTCATCATAGTGACAGTTTTTTGGTTTGGCACGAGTTAGAATCAGTCAGTCTGTCAAATTCCAAGCTGTTGACAGTGACGACTGGCAACTGTTTTTAAATTGCACTGTGCTTTTAGGTACAGCACAGTATCGTTTTAGTATGATTTCTTATATCTGTGTTCCAGTTGGCGACTAGTATTCCAGTGTTGTGTTATTTGGCTGGCGAGGAGCGGCTTCGTGCTGCATTGCTAGGTCGTATGCGCAAGCATTACACTTTACTCCACCCAGAGAAGGCAAAAAAATATAATCGTGTTTAGCTATAACAACATTAAGTATTCTCTGATAACGATATAGACTACCACACAGCTGCTTTGATGAAGATTATGGCAGCACTTGAATTGAGTTACTTAGTGTCGACAGAGTTTATTAAAATGTTTCTGTTTACGCTTACAATAAATATTCGTATTGTATTTATTTTTATCATTACTATAAACTCTGATTTAGGTAGTATTTGTAAGCCAAGGATGGTAAAGAATGTTTGAAAATATTTACAAATCAAAATTTTTCTTTTTAATACACAATGTGATTGTGGTTCTAACAAAGATTATTTCGTTGTGGAAATATGTTATATTGACATTATATTAAATAACTAATTTATTTTGTTATAAATGAAGCTTCCTGCCATTTTTGACACACAAAATATTTATCAAGGAAAAGTACCAAATAGGTATGAAATTACATATTATGTGCTGTATTGACAAAGCCATAATATTTTTTAAGTATATTTCCATTGGGGCTTTCTATAACATCACTAGCGGACCCGGTAGGCAGATGCGGACCGTTCACAGACTTGAATAAGTCTTGAATTAAAGGAATATTTAGAGTTGCTGGGAGACAAACCTTTTTTTCATATGAGAAAACAAAAAAAAAATGTGACAAAAAACTTGGTCGAAAAATAAAAAGATATATATATATATATATATACATATATATCCAGATCCCAACAACAGCACAATCTATCAGATCCAATTGTAGCTGAAAACTATCCAGTTGTCCTCATCACTGAAAAAATCCTAAAAATCGGTAAAAGTCATTTAGACGAATAATTATACATACTAATTGAAATTGGTTGAAATTCGATCGTAATAAGAAGTAAACCATTTTTTCTTCATATTTTAGTAATATGCTGATATTAAAATGTTTTAGTATTGATATATAATCATTAATTGGGTATTGTACAAATATTGTGGATTGTTGATGTACGGAGTGTAAAGTTGGACGAATTGCAGACCGAAATGATATGCGTAAAGATGCCATAAAAATGCCATAGCACAGAATTTAATTTTATTGTACATGAAATTATATGTGTTCATAATTTTGTGTATGTAATTTAGCATCTTTCAGCATTTGGTCACAATAGCTTGAATTAATCGTATTTAGATAAACTTGTTTGAAATAGTCCTATTTGTGAAATCCAATACAAAAAGTTATACTGAAATATCACTTCCTGTATGTACACCTACACGTTTTGCGACATAAAACATTTATGCGAGCCAAATAATATTATCTTTGATGCGTTCAAGGAAAGTCAATGATCTTTGATATAATTTCAATTTCATTTATGAATGGCTGCCTATTATTAATTATAAATATACGGGCCACGCGTGTTTTGAACGTATGTTTTATTTTATTGTAATTATATAAAGAAAGTTGGATCAAGTTGGAAAAAGAAACAGTCGCCAAATGAAGTTCATTTATTGTTCAGTCGAATTGTTTAGTTCAATTAATAAGAAATTGGAGTTAGAGGTCAAGCTTAAAAATAAATAAAATCTCGTTTTCATACCTAGACACACGATTAGTTGTTAGTGTAATCGGTTAGAAACTCAAGGAACGTCTCATATATTGTGTCTTATTTTAATGTGTTCGTAAAATAAAGGAAGAGATCGAGGTAACTGCATACATATTCCGATTCTATTTCTGCCGTGAATGCATCGAAAAGCTGTAATTAGCGGTGCCAACGTCAGTCGCCAGCGGTATCAAACTAACGTGTTCTGGCACAAAACGAGACATTTATTCTTTACAATGTAATATATTGATTACCGAAGCGTATAATTTTACTCTCAGATCAAATTCTTACTAATATAATAAATGCCAATTTGTATCTGTTTGTTTGTTATACTTTCATGCATACGTTGCATCGTGTGCCTATCATTTTAAGTCGCAATTTTAAGTAGCAATTGAAATACTACAGTATCATTTTATGTTTATCATAATGTTAGCACTTAGTTTCCATGTAATATATCATCTCGGTTATGCTGTTGAAGGTGCAGGATGTACGAGTAAACATCGTACATGGCATACGTTGCCTGCTCTGAAAACAGGCGTAACGTTAAAAAATTGGTGTTCATTTACTACTCAACGCGGACGATTTTATTTATCGCTCGCTCGTATTATCATTTTATCATATCCAAATTTCTATTAGTCTACAGCTTATACAGAATAGGATAAGAAATAAACTACGTAAATAGGCTCTGTTTACGAAAGTATAGACAGGAAAGTATCTTTTATAAAGGGATGATAAAATTATTAGTATTAATTGAGGACAAACGTTAACATCAAATATTAGCAGTTGAAATTTCTATTATTTATATCTGCAATACCAGTATAAATTATTTTCGAATAAATATTCAATACTAGCTTTTCTTGTAGCTTTGCTCGCGTTAAATTATATTTGGCTTATCTCTCGAGAATAGTACGCTTTTTTGGATAAAGGTACCCCATATTCTTTTCTGTACTCTTCACCAATACGCTTGAATTGATTTCATGATGTTCATCTGCAAGAGTTCATTAAACAGTTTAAGCGTGAAGACTTAATACACGAACAGACTCACTTTCACGTTTGAAACATTAGTTAGGATTTTTATTTATTTAAATAAATCAACACCTGTTAATTATATTTTACATACATAGTTATAAAAATATTGGTTTAGCCAAAAGAGATTTCAATCACATAATAAATCTTCTTACTATGCATCTCTAACAAAACTAGATAAACTATGTGTAAATCTGTTTCACAAGTCTGCTTAGAGCGTTCAGTACTGGGAATACGGGAAAAGTAAAATTAGTACATTAAGTTATTTAGCAAAAGGTAGAATTAGTACATTAATTAGTAAATTGGTGTTATCAGATTTGTATATAATTAAAACTGGCTTAACTCGTCAATCCAGTTTCCAGCTTCCAAACTATATTTTGACAGTAGTTTTTTCAACATAAATAAAGCTTAGGATCGTTAGAATAACTCGTGCAAAGAAGGATTGCTGATTTATGTCTACATTTTTCATATATGAAATGATTAATACAACTTGAATCGAGGTATGAAACTTGAACAATATGTGTATCAGACCGTAGCAAAAGAGATCTCATCATAACAGGATTTACGAGACGTAATTCAAGATCCTCAGCCCTACGTATTTCTCTTACTACAATATAACACATATTTGTCTATTTTAAAAGGAATGTAATAATTGATAAACTTGCTTGAAATTGTATTGAATCCAAAATGCAATACATATTTTTGTTTAGAAAAACAAAACTCTCATTAAACTTATCTTGGGCTGTGACAATTGCCGAATGAGTTAGATAGAATCGAAAATTTGAGCTTTTTGTAATAAGAGAGCATGTTATTACTTTTAGGTTAATGTTATTCTGATATCTAATCTGTTCAGTGTTTTGGATGGTTACATTTAATTTAGCCCGCCTACGCTGCGACATACTACGGGAAATTTGATAATAATTGTAACATAAGCAAAACCATTTGAAATACACTATACGTTAATTCGTTTAGTATTGAATTAATAAAATTATATAAATTTCAATTTTAAATTAAAGTAAAAAGTTAGTCACAGTTTTCTTAACCTCTGTTAATTTGTACTTCTGTTAACTTTACTCTGTTAGATAGGTTGTTAACGTCATTTTGGTATTTTGAATTGCGCGTCATGCTCATACGTTCGGTTAGTCGAATCGAAATAATAAATCAGTTGAATAGAACATTGTTAGTATTAATAGAAGCAGCAATAAATAAAAAGATTGAATAAATTTTGTCGGCAATATTAGATAGTTTTGATGATGATAGATCTAAAGAACACAAATTGGGTGAAAATAAATTTTAATAATTGATTAAAACTATGTTGAACTCAAAGTCAACAGAATCATTTCCAGTGGATCAGTTTGAATAAAACAATAATTATTAATAGTTCTAGTGCTGCCGTAGCACACCTTTCTTCGATAGAAAATAAATTTAGAGGCCGAAGTATCATGCTATTGTTTATGGAGGGTCATATAATATACACTTAATCCAAAATTATGTTAATAATATTTACTCTTGCTATTACAATGTAATGGACGAATGTGTATCTGCATTTACTTTTTAAAATACGTTATATGCCATTCCGAAGTCATGTTTTATGTTGAAACTCGCGAGTATCAATTAGGTACTTATCTATTGTAGAACTATCTGTAAGAGTTGTGTGAAAAACCAGTCATCTACAACGAAGCCAAGTAAGATGACGTTATTTGTTAATTGGTGTTTCGATAAATTTGAGATTTTCACAAACAGATTTCTAATTGCACTAGCAGATGGAAATAATAAATGTGTATCTTGTTATAGCGTACAGCAATATCTATTTCTACAACTTTTGAGTGATTGAATTCTAACGGATAGCTTGCGTTAACTTTTGTATTGACTTTTACTCATTTTCCTGTTAAAAAGGAAGACAACATTTCTGTAATTTGATTTGGTAAATTTTTAATATAAAAATAATTCAACTGAAAGACCGTATTTCGAGATTTCCAGAGCAGCTATTTTTTTTTTTTTTTATTATAGGGGGCAAACGAACAGGTGGGTCACCTGATGGTAAGTGATCACCGCCGTCCATAGACACTAGCAACACCAGGGGAGTTGCAAGTGCGTTGCCGGCCTTTTAATATATGTGGGCCTCCGGCGCTCTCACTGACCGAACGAAACGCAACAGTGCAGGCACTGTTACTTCACGTCGGTTTTCTGTGAGAGGGTGGTACTACCCCGGGCGAGCCGACCCATTCATGCTGAAACCAGTAATAGCTTCAGCGTAGCTCTACCACCTACATTATATAATATATACAGCTAGTGGTAATGTTTAATAATTAAATGAAATTAAATGGATGGATTAATTTGGAGTATGTCAAAAAATAAGTTATTCTAAAAGTATGAAATTTTCTTGAAGAGATACAGGTATTTGTGCTATTTTTGCAAACCAGAAACACGATTGGTTGAACTTTACAAAATTTGATGAATAACAATGCGTCTCCGTGGTGAGTTATCATAAAATTGTTTGCATAAAAACATTCTCCATTACTTAGACATACCAAATACTTACCATATACTTAGGACACTTACGTATACAAATTTTCATGGCGGTTGGTCAATTAGCGTTTGATTTCACAAATACACAAATAACAGATGTTGATTTTATAGCTAATCGTTCCGGCTTCGCACCGGTGTACTACTAATGAAGAATAGAAGAAAGAAGAACAAATCTTTCGTATACATCACGGCCATGTAAATAAATAAAACGGAATCTGAGAACTGATGACCTCTCTATCAATATATATAAAATCATCTTACCGAGTTCAGTTTAACTAACATTTTTATATAGAAATTTGATAACTTTACAGTAAGATTTTTCAGACAAACCTTGTTGTGACAATTACAAATACAAAAAAAAAAAACAAATTGCTCAAATAGATGCAGCCCTTCTGAAGTAATGCGCATACATACATTCGGCAATTGATTTTTTTCATATAGATAGATATAGGTAACCAAGAGGTTTATAGATTTTTAGATTGTATTCTGATATATCTACTAAATACATATTTGTCTATGTTTATAAAGCTTATCAAGTCCTCTTGATATGTTTGGTACATATGTATCAAACACTAGGTTACAATTATTTTCCTTTTTCTTTTTATACAAAAAAAATAATTTTAGATTAGAAAATCGTAATATTTTAAAACTTTAGTATATATAATAAAATTTAAGTTGTAATTTAATTCTTAACTATAATAAAAATTTTAGTTTTGTAATTGTTGCATCAAATTATAAGAAAGAACATAACATATTTTTTTATTTTTTAGAAATATCTCTTATAGTAAGAATAACATGACATCTGTTGAATTTTTAGTTAACATTTTTATTTCGTAAATACCACGAGCTATAAAACACCGCCATCTATTAAGTGAAGTGTGGTTACAGTTAATGTAGTACAGAATACTTGTACTATATAATATTTTAATGCGGTTTTCTATATAATTTCATAGGTGGCATTAAATTCGCTAGAATGAATAAAATTGGAAATAGTTTTTTTTTAAACTAACTGTATAATAAATAATTTTTGGGGTATATTATTCGACTTAATTAAAATAGCTTATTCACAAGTTACAGAGCAGTTGTATTTCGTTAGCAAACGTAAAATTATTTATATTTTCAGATCATATTTTCAACATGATAATATAAACGAATACTCTTCCACTAAATCTTTGTTGTCTTTTGTGTTTAGAGTTAGTTGTACATAATGTATGCATTACTGATGAGGTAGATGCCAAATCAGATCTTCCAGTTTAGTAGTTAACATGAAGACATACTCGACTTCATACGAGTATATCAGTAGAAATTAATCATCATTCTTCTTTACTTTGCGTTTTGGTAGTATCGTTACTCATTTGTATTACATTATTTTTGTAATTATTTTTTAAATAGTGATGGAAATCATTTTATATTGTTCAGTGTTTGAAATATTGGTTTTGTGTCTATTGGATTGAAGTCTATGGAAATATTTTATTTAGATTTGGAGTTTTCAGAATTGATGCCGACACGCATGGTGAGTCTTATATTAATTTCCAACATATAAGTGAAACAACTTCAACACTTTTACTAACAACTTCTTGCAATTTGTACCATCTATTTATTTATAAACCTTCCTGTACCCAAAGATTTTTTTAGCAATAATCATGCTATCTAATGATAGCTAAATAATCTAACAAGAACCCGGTGTTTAGAAGCAATGTTCTTCTTTATTCTTCTCTTTCTCTTAAATTCTTAATTAATTTTCTTATATATTGAAACTTGTTGGTTAAGTTTGACTCGTTGCCGATATTATTTCTGTCTAAAAGTTACGCTAGTTCAAACATACTTTTGTCATATTATTATTTAACAAATGGCAGGTGCTAAGGACTTTATTCACGTAAAAGTCCTTTTGATGTTTTATTATGACTAACTTGATTAAAAGTAGGAAGTCTTTTGACATTTTGTAATCTGAATAGTTGATTGCAGCACACTTTTATACAAATTCGATACCCACGTTTACGAATAAAAATAACCTAGCTAACTTCCAATACACATAGTATCAGAAAAATTGTAGTATGTATTTAAATTTACTCCTTTTTATCAGCTTATTGGTCATTATTATTCAAAAACAATGTCGGATATAAATAAGTTTATTTATGAATTCAGTTTGCTTGTTGTAGTTCAAGGTTAGTACAAGTTGTCACCGTTGGAATGCAAATAGAATAGAAACGTCTTGTAAACAATTGCAGTAACACACTTCTAATTTTGTTTTTTTTTTTTTATAATGAACCATGAAGGCAACCATGACAGAGGAAATAACATAACAACAAAAGGATAATTTTAAATATTTTAATTATTGATAATTATGTGTAATATGTATCTATACAAGTAGTAACATTAGTGCAAAGATATCGCATTATATACGATTGCAAGAATGCCAACAATATAATTAATATAAAGAGACAAAGATTTGTACGAAGAATATCATCGCAGTCGAGTTTTATAAATGATACATTGTATGATCATCTAATTCAGTCATATTATGCTGTAGTAACATAGTTTAAAGATATTAAAATTCAACGTAAACGGAAGATGATTTCTTCTAACGTACTATATCTACTTGAACACAACTTGGAAGATATCACTAATGGTTAAGGAAAATCATAGTAAACATTAAAAAAATATTTTGGTATACAAACTAAATTTGGTTGGTTTAAGGCTATCTTTCTATAATCACATTAAGCAGATTATGCTTTAATTAGGTACAATTTGATCTCATCACATCTAACCACGATTGGTCCACAATAAGGCCATATTGTATGGGGTATAGCCATACAATACAACAATAGTACATTTTCCACATATTTCACTTTTTATAATTAATCGGTAACCGGCCAATCGTTTATATCACAAAACTACTAAACATGATTTGCACATAGTACCGCACTCATTGTATATTATCATGCTGATATTGGGCGTTACGTATATAGCAAAGTTTTTGGGATCGTATACCTTATAGCTTAAAGTAGTTAAACAATTTATTACAGTTCATTGAATAGCGCAAAAACTATATTAATTTAACAAAAGTCACAGTTATACTTAAAATTGATATTGCACCATATTAATAACACTATCTACATATTCATAAAATCGTTAGTATATATGACGCTATTCCTGGAATGGGCTCGATGGTTTTCATATAAATGTACATCACATTCATCCGTCGTTCGTTCTTTGTATTCACAATTATCATCTTCTAAACAAAGGTTATAATTATCTTCTGTTATTGCAGTTTTGTATACCCTGTTACTATATGTATCCTCCGTAGATCCGGTGTAGGATGGTGTCGAGGGGCTGTTTAAAACAATCACTGGGTAATCGCGGTATGGTCCGCGATATGCATCCTGCTATATTTGCTCCAAAGGGGTATCTTGCATCCATTGTTTCTTAGCGTTCCGCCTCTCGATCACGGGTATGAAGAATAGGATCAGTCCACTTAATGATATAGTACCTCCTGCCACGTAGAATGCTGGTATGTAAGACTGAAGTACATCGAAGAGCCACCCTGAAAATATTCATTATACCTTTACTGTTACTCCACATCAGAAGAAGGTATGGGCATCACACTTCTTACTACATACTTTTAATTGTTTATGTTAAATATTTGCATTGTATTAATTAAAGTGTATAGATATAGATTGTAGTAAGAATCGTACAAGTATATCAATATATAATTACACTGTTGTTGTTATACAAACTTATTAATAATTCTGGTGTTTGTATTGTACTGCAATTTGTAATACGAAAATGAAATGAATTTTCGTTGTTTGTATCGTATTTGTGAGTGTGAGCGACGTCAAGAATTCTCCCTTATGCTTGCTTGTTCGCACGTCGCTGATAACGTCAGCAGCAATAATAACGAAAAAAGCATAATCAATAAATAATAATTATAGTCTTCAATCATTCGTTATCCATTGCGTAGGAATAATGCATTACATTATTAGTTATTGAAATAATGATCACCATTATGTAAACGTATAGATAATTTAAAAATATATTAAAATAACGACATTATAGTTTTTTACTAGATGTAATATATATGTAATCGATATCCATATAGAAGCTGGTAAGTTTTGTATCACCTTATGAATAGATTTGTTATATTACCTCCAAGCGGTGAACCTATGAGTGATGCGATCCCTTGGAACAGTAGAAGAAGACCGAAAGCGTTCGTGAGCTTTTCAATGCCCAGTAGGTCAACTAGTACCACAGAAGTTAATCCTACATAAGCACCTATGCAAAAACCAAACATAGTGGCATATAGTGCTAGCCCCCAAAATTCCCAGCAAACTGTTGCCAATGCTGTACCTGAAATAAGTCATATAATTAATTGTAACAAATTACATCCAATAGATATGTAATTTAAAAACAAACAAAAAATTGTATCATACTCACTAATGCCTGCTATCGTGAGGCATATATTATAAGCCAACAATCTGTTTACCCATGGCTTGTCGCTGATGTATCCGAGAATAATCCTACCTATTAAATTTGAAGCTCCAATTATAGATATAACATATGGTGAATTATCTACACCCAACTCTTCACACAATAGTACAGTATAAGTGTATGGAATATAAAACCCAATGCTAGTTAAAAAGTTGGACACTGCAAATAAAATGAATATTGGATCTACGAGCAAAGATAAATTCAGCATTTCCAACAAGTGCTGTTTTTGATTGTTCTGAACAAGGTAACCATTTGCATCTAGTTTCTTCCACAACTTTAGACGTTTGCTGTCTCTCAGGAGACGGAGCTCTGAATCTAGCAAGGCTAGTCATACTTCCTTGGTATAATACGTCAGGTCGTTGCATGATCCCACTACCGTGCCGGGAGTAGCTCTGTTTTTGCTCTTGTTGTTTATTTAAAACCGGTTGAGACAATGTTAATCTTGCAACATCTCCATCATCAACTTTCCCATTTGCTGTTGCCATCTGTTCTGTACTTTGGGATCTTTTCAGAGGTGATCTGTTATTATATTTCGGTAGCATTGGTTCTGTGACTGGTGTCCGTGGTCTCTCTGGCACTGGTCTGAACATGAGTCCCAATGGTATACAGTGAAGAATTAATGCACCAATGATAGCCATTGCACCCCGCCATCCATAATATGAGACTAAAGTTGATGTAAGTGGCGCAAATATAAAAGTTCCTAAGCCTGACCCACATACAGCGATCCCTGAAAAGTTTTAATAAGGATTACTCATAAAGAATGCAAAAATCTTGAAGAAATACAGTGTAACAGATATCTGTCTTAATTTCTTTTATGTTTTTATTAAAGAAATTAAAATTTGAGAAAGTCTCTTTTAAATATTTATAAGTCGAAAATTACAATAACAATACATATATTCAAACGAATACAATATAATATGTAAGATAAGAAAGAAATAATCATGAGACTAAATAAGTTAAATGAAAAATTAGCATACCAGTTGCAAGACTTCGGTATCGCTCAAACCACACTGTTACACTGACGATAGCAGGAAGATAAATAAGACCGAATCCAAATCCGGCCCCCACACCAATGGTGAAAATAAGAGTCAGCACATTGCCTGCAAATGCTGAAGCAACCACACAGAAGGCTGATAACAGTGCACCGGCAACAGTCACTGCTTGGCAACCCCATCGATTTACGAATGAACTGGATATTGGACCTGAAAATTGTGAAAACCAATTTATTGTCTTTGATAGGCTAAAAGGTACAATGTGCGTAAATTGTAAGGTATGATATTCGTTGGTTCGTTACCCGACAGAGTTAACGTTACCTAGTTTAGATTTCTTAAAAGCCAGAGTATCAAAGTATGAACGGTCTCTAAATAAGATTTAGAATTTTACATGCTTTTTCATACATCATTTAGAGTAACATTATGTGAATTAACCTGCGCAGTTGTTTTGTTACATAAATTGATAATAATATCGCGTTGAACGGTGATTCATAGGAAACAAAATAATACATTATAAATATGTTTTCATCTATCTATAAATGTGAGAGCAGAAATATTTACACATGTTAATTTATTTTATAACTTGTCTAAGAAGATTATTTTTTTATTACTATTCTTAAGAAGAACTTTAGTTTATTTTTCAATTGGTGTAGCATAATTTTTATAATAATTGTATTGATGAGTAAAGAACAAAATATATTAGTATAATTTAAAACCTGCTTAACATAACATCACTTTACAACAAGCATGAGTTTTTCCAATATGTGATTAGATTAACAGTGTCTTCACAGCTTTCTTCTGGTTCTATCATTGAAAAGGTTAAATATTGCAAAGTTTTTGAAAGTTTTCGTAGACAATCCTTATACCTAAAAATTAACCACAATACCTCTCTACCGTATTGAAACTAAAAAGGTTTCTCTCGTCTTCTACGAAACAATTAGAAACACTGTAATGTGTTGTTATTTGTAGTATATGGTAATAATAGTGTTACCTGAACTGAGTGTGACCCCCACTAGAATGGAGACGATCCAAGCGGTCTTGCCACTGCCCTCTTGGAAGTAGGTCAGAAATTCCGCATAGAACACGCCAAACGAATAGGTCATGCCATCGGCTGAAATAGAAAATTAACAAAATAAAGAAAGTGGTATGTGTAATTGAAATTTTTCAGCTGTCACCCAGTTCGCTCGGTGTAAATTCAACTTTATTAATAATTTATTACATTATTTTAATATGAATATTGAAGCTTGTTTTTACTAATGGACCTACGCTGGTGACATCTTAGGCGGCTTCACAGCTTCACTGAACTACATGTAGAAGCGGACGATATCATCTAGTAGTTGATACTTGATAATAATATTCTATATCCTATGCCATACAATCTATTTCTGTGTCATATTAATTAGAATTCGTATATTCGTTCAAGTGGAATTATGGGACAAACATTCAAACAACATTTTCATGAATAATCTATGCATATAAACAAAATTGAAGTGATCGTTCTTTATCCTGTCCTAATCTCCGAAACGGCTGAACCACATATAACAAGACCTTTATATGCAGATAAAAGTCTATCTATATATTTCGCTTTTACATAGTGGCTAAACACTAACTATACAATTTTACAGAGGTAACATAAAATGGTTGGAAGTGTTGCAGATGTTAAGCAGTAATAAATAACAAAATAATAATTAAGAAAATGGAATACATCCCACAATTAATTCATATAAAACTCCTAATTCCCACGAAACAAAACGATAATTACCAAAACGAAGTTGCGGAATTTAGCCAACAATTAATGAATATTATAAAACTACTAATTCCCACGAAACAACAAAACGATAATCACCAAAACAAAATGGCGGAATATAGCCCACAATTAATTCATATGAAACTATTAATTCCTACGAAACAACAAAACAATAATCATCAAAAGGCAATGCTGGGTCCCGGCTATCTTACAAAATTAAATTAGGTACACACCCATAACAATCAAATTGTTTTTGACCACCATTAAATTTTGTGTCTTAAACTACATTTCATACTATAATTCCCTAATTACCTATAATATACGACAATATATACAGTTTTTAAGTATATAAGCCGTAGTTGTAAAATATAAATGTACTCTGGGATACCAATATGTGTTGGTAAACAAAGTTTAAACTATGACAGAACTGCAAGAGAAATAAATAATAAAATTAATAACTATAAATACAGGTTGTAAGAAGTAACGATATTTCAAATGGATTTTAATGGCTATTAATATCATTCTTAACACATGTATGCGATATAGCGCAGAACTTATAACAATATTTCGCATACAGTTTTACGACTATGATCTTCACTCGAATAATTATGACAGATAAATCTAAGGTATCAAAAATCAAGTAAAGTAGGTGTAAATATTATCTGACTATTTTAAAATTTGTTTATAATTGAGTTTAATTGTGTCATCACGAATTTCCTCAAGAGATAATTATGAGACAGAAATAATAATAACCAGTGGTTTTATAACCTACTGACCTCTGTTATCGCTTACAAATGCCGTCACAATTTAATAATAAAGTAGGTTAACATGATAGGCATGTAAGTAAGCAGGTACATAATCGATGAATCTCGAATACGCCTACAAACAATGGAAGCCGTGACAATAGAACCAGTGCCTACATGAAAGAAGCTTCCTCACTCATTCAATGAGATGCATAAGGAAAGTATGGAGTGTACTATAAATAATATTTCTATAGATTGTAGAAATAAAGGAATTACTTGTAACAGTCTGAACTAGATTATTTCGTTGTATATTGTACTACGTTATTATTTGTTACATGTAACAAAGTAATAATATATATCACACGTAATGAATACAATGATTTCATTATTAAAACCAGAATATTAGAAACTACTGGAAATTGTTGGAAGTGTCGTCATTCCGATTTTTGGTGCAAGGTTTTGCATATTTAAATAAAAATATTGACGAACAGTCAACGTCCAAGTTATAGCTTTGAATGTCAACGTACTAAATAACAAAATATGTATTAAGCAAGCACAGAAAATATGTATTGCCTCTTTTGGTGCAGTGCTAATAAGCTTTATTAGGCCGAGAATTTCGAAGTCTATCCCGCAAAAGCTTTCCTTTTTTGTGGTGAACGTAATTATCAGTTTTGTTGTGAATGTTAAATATTAATATACGTATACGTATGCGTATGCACGTGAACACTAGCTTTTGCCCACGGTTTCGCTTGCGTTAATGTAGATTTTACCTATCCCTGGGCAATATTACTTTTCCTGGATGAATGCCCTTTTTTGAAATCCTACTTGTATGCAGAATATCACAGTGTTCACTTAAGTAGTGAAAGCATAACAAGCAAACAAACTGATATTCGCATTTATAATATAAGTTAGGAACAGCTACTTAGTTACCATGATGCAAACTATGTTTAAAATGAAATTAAATGGTCGCGTCTGAAATTGTTTCATATATTTATTTATTCGTATGAAGTTAAAATGTAATACGATTTATTTAATTCATAATGGTATCGCCCATGTTGTACATTGGATTTTTTTTAAATATATGTGTGAAAAAATAAAAATACTACTGGAGTACATCTGTCTTTATTAACAGAATAATACGATCACAATTTATTGATTTTAATCAAAACTACTGTTTTTGTTGTGTAATTTAACCAACCGTCTTCTGTACATGATAACTATCAGTTTTACTCCACCTATAACAATGATACCTACTTGTGTTTCAGATTAATGCAATTAAATTTCATGAAATGAGAAGAAATGTGACATTTTATGTTTTAAATTAGTTTTTTAATATTTCACGCTTTCTTATTATCTACTCGCGAGGGTCGGCGACTTTGTCGTTGTTAAATTATATTATGGAATGTAACAAAATACAGCCTAGCGCCACATAGTTGCAAGTTGTAGTTAAATAGATAGAATAAGAACCTTCTTTATGAGAAAACAACAATTTGTGGCAACTCTCATAGTAATTGGTCAAACTATATTGGGATATATGGGATACATCTGACATCAACATCATTTACATATTTCGTATGTATACATGTAATACTAGCTTATGTTCGCGGTTTCGCTCACGTTATTGAGGATTTTTTAATTGCTGATAATTTGTTTTTAAATATGTGAAAGAATATTTGAGATTGATTAAGTATATTTTGAGTTTATCTATTACAAACAAAAAATCAAATATTTTCTCTTTATAATAGTAATTATAGATATAGATAAAGACGCATTTGAATTATCCAAATTTTATCAATCAACGTATAGGTACATTGATAATTATATAATGTTATATCGAGACTAGCTAATACCCGCCATTTCGTCTACGTCGTTTATTATTTTAACAATATGTTTTATGTACAGAAGATGATAAAACATGAAAAACTTGAAAGCAACGATACACTTTGTTTACTAAAATTTCGCTTTACTAAAAGTTTGCTTGCTGTTTCTTGCGTATACGACCTTACTGCTTGCCCCACTTCACAGATCGCTCAATGCCAGTGCTTATAAAATCATAGTTTATTAGAACTAATAAATTTATATTCAAATTACATATAAAATGTCTAAAAATAAAACGAAAAAACTGTGATAGATATCTATTTAGTTTCTTTTGAGTGAGGCGCGCACATTTTTGATAGAGTAATCAGGTTTTAATGAAATAAAGACTAAATGTTACTCAAGGATATGCTTTATGATTTTCTTAGTAACCTTTTATTATAAAGGTTCAATTTTTTCAGAGACGTGTTCACAAGCAAGCACTCCGACAGACATATCTAAAAATGATTTAAATTTATTTAATTACCTATCATTAATCATTAGCAATATATTTTTTACAAAAACTGAAAAGTACAGACACGTTACAGTAATATTCTTTTTATATATGTATAAATGAATATACATACCCTCATTTTTAAGACAAAGCCAATTTACAAAGAGGTTACACTAAAAAAACGATCAATATCTATCTAGTAGTTTTTTGTGTTGCGTACTTAGCATATTTATATAGATTGCTTGGCTCATTCTGACCTTAAAATAATATTAAAGTTATCATATATGTACTGACTCTCGTTAACGGAAGTCAAGTACGGTACGGTAACGGAATTCAAAGTAACGTGTATTATCAAAGTTAATTAAGGCTAAACTTTTACAATATTCTCTATCTCTATACTATTGTGATAAAAGCGTTTAAAAGTATTAACTTTCTTGGCTAACTTCTGCAAGCCATTTCCGTGATTACCTCGTATCGTAGATAAGTCGAAATCCTCCGAGTGTACGGAAAACGTATAATCCCTTACGGCTTTCGAGATTAACAAAATGTTGTATTAATGTGTTGTGTCATAATAATAAAACTCACACAGTATACGAAAACAATGTGTAGCTCTATAACTAGAATGTCATCTTAACTCTTCGGCTGATTTTTGAAGACCCAGATCTCAAAATGGTGGATTTTGTTTTTAATTTCACGACATCGTACATTATAAATTTCATGGTTTAGTAAAAAATAGTTTGAAAAAATGAAAAAATACTCATTATATACAAATTAATCTTTAAAATTATACTTTACAATATATCATTTGTTTGTTTTTCAAAGTTTTGTAATAAATCAGGTGTTTTTTTTGTTTGTGGCTGCCAACAGTCTGTTGACCTGTGCCTCATGAGGTCTACATCCGTTTGTATGGTGGAACTTTAACCTTTATGCTTTTAGACAGTCCATAGGTTAATGCAGACTGGTTGAAACTTTTAAATTTATTATAAATCGAATATTTCATTCAAACAATTGAAATATCTCTTGTAAACTATTAAAATCATATATGGAGTCAAACTGAATACAGTCTATTTTACACACTTTCGAGTTTCACTATTACGCTCTCCGAACTAGTCTAGACTCCTACAAATGTGTTAAACATAATAAATGAAACAGTAAAATAATATAAACCAATACTTATGTTATTAATTCGAAAGTGAGTTTGTTTGTCTGTTACGATTTCACGCTTTAACTATTCAATAGATCATCGTGAACTTTTGTATACACGGTCTCAGTGGTACAGAAAAGGACATAGGGTACATTATATCTTCTATTGTAGTATGAAAAAGAATTATTTCAATCCGATCAGTTACGTGCACTGCTAAAATTTGGATAATCGTTGAGAAGTTCAAGTGGACTAATATATATGAATATCGTACAATTTCAACAATATTACATATATCCTAGAGAGTCCGGCAGACGTTTTCCTGCCTTGATGATAAAAAAATAATCCTAGAATCGGACAGCAGCGCCACTTACATGGTTCAATTGTGAATCTAAACCATTCATGAATCCACCTGACCACCCGCAAAAAATTTCATTAAAATTTGATGTTATAAATTCGAATTGTAGTTTTTAATATTTTTTATTTATTTTATTCTAAGATGAAAGGTGATCTTACAGCTAATAAAAGAACAAATATAGAAGCAATAACATAAATAAGGCCGTTAAAA
Source organism: Antheraea assamensis (assembly GCA_035772565.1). NCBI lineage: Eukaryota > Metazoa > Arthropoda > Insecta > Lepidoptera > Saturniidae > Antheraea > Antheraea assamensis. The sequence continues at coordinate 5,262,041 of JAQQSE010000064.1, read as the reverse complement.
ATTCACAAAGATAATTTCTTATCTTTGTACCGCTTTTATTTCTTAACTATTCAATCGATTGTAATGAACTTTTGTTACACGTTGTACGAGTTACATTTTTTCTAGAAAAGGGATAGGTTAATCATAAACGGGAGCGAAGCCGCGCGCAAATGCTATTTATTTTCAAGATATCATTGTAAAGGGCAACAAATTTTAATTTTCTCGGATGGCCTAAATGGCTAGATCAGGCTGTGCCTGTATTTGTGTAACTTACAAGTTACAAAAAGCAATGGTTAATACCGATTTAATTATATAAATAAATTTGCAAAATACATAAAATTGAACTGTTATATACGTATTGAGTCTATTTTCTCGTTTAATTTTGGTATCCTTTACAAAAACTGATGAGCCGTGTAGGAAAACGTTCTTGTCATGTTGATAGATGTATAAGTAACGACTTAATGCAATAAATCTCGATCGAATCGGTTTGATTGATGGATTTATTTTCTACACAATATTCGTTTTAGATATCGATATGTTAGAAGGGATACAAGATTTAGTTTCGAAATCTCTAGTTATATTCAAAAGTAGTGATGTTGAATATCTATATATAAATAAAAATCAAACGTTGATTGCAGTAAGCGTATCACTTCTAATAATGTTTTCAATTGTATTTGTAATTGTCACGAGAAGGTCTGTATGAAAGAAAATTTCGGTTGAGTTTGAGTTAGCGAGCCAGAAGATAGATAGATCTTCAAATATATGGACAGAATTAACCCTTAAATGCATATTGTTGGCAATTGTCTACATTCCACTTCCACTTGATTTTATTCAAAAACTTGAGTGTGTGTTTTCGAAAGCATGTCAAATAAAAAGTACCTTACGTGTGAAAGAAAAAACTGCTATTACTTTTGGAGGGCGTTATATTGTTTTTTTGCTGTTTTAAAATGAGGTACAAAATTCAAAACAAAAATTATGGACTTAAGGGTTCACAGATTAATATTCAGTTACTAATTTTATATTATTATATGGTTGTACTGTAAAGGGTTTGGTCTGTTTTTCTTCGTTACTACAGACGTGCGAAGCCGGAGCGGGCAACTACTCTTTATATATGCAGGTGTTCGTGTCTTCACAATTCGTCTCTTAAACGACTTGACCGATTTTGATAAATCATTTTTTTTACTTTTTACTTTGATGACTCTAAGTTATCTATAGCTGAATTTAGAAGGTAGCGCTGTTGTCGAGATATATATTTTGTATAATATTCTGACCATATTTATTTTTTATTGTATTTCTTATATATATTAATATGTAAGCTCAAATTTATACCATCAAGCATTTCTTTTTAAAAGGTCACAGTATGCGTTTAAAGGTTACAGTATGCGATATAAATATTTGTTTTCATAGCAACGTAAATGTAACACGTGATCCTAAGGTGTACAACTGTACTTATTTCCTTGCATGTGATAATATATGATTATATTATCAATCGAATTAAGCTTTTTATCCAAACATAATATGAATAAATCACTTTAAATATTTATATAATATAATTATCGTTGAGAACTATCAGTTTGAGTATGTTGTAAATCATGTAAATGTATGATATGTCGTAAATGTCCTAGCAACAATAATCTATTGACTCAATTTTAATGATTAAGCAATTTATTAGGAATTAGATAATAGTGTTATCGTAATCGGTTACATTAGATAAGCTTCTGGATAATGCATCGTGTACTAATGTATGCATAAAGATATTTTTTAATATTTATTTATCGTCGTGAAATTTATTAGTAAAACGCCCGTGACTATTAATATAACACTATTATTATTTAATGTATATAATAAAAGTTATTATTGCAGTAGTCTTTATTTTAGATTCCATGCCGTGACACTTCTCGAGTGTTGTGTTGCCATAGACATCACTATAGGTAGATATATTACAATAATATTGTGAATTTGTAATGTTTATGAATTTATATGTAGACAATAATCATTAGTTGATTACTTATTTGAATCTGTATTGCATTCTATATCTGTATAGTATTTTATTGTTAAGATTTATATTGAACTAGCGACCCGGCCGGCTCGCATGGGTGCAATGGATGACGTCATAAATAACTAAACGATTTAGATACATTTTCTGGCGTTTTGATATATACAGTTCATTAGTTTCATAAAATGTACGTAAGAATCTTAACACAAACCACTTTTTTTTAACCGCCCCCCAGAGAGTAATCAGTATCCCTCTAACTCTTCAAATAAAGCGCGTCCATGCCCACGTAACCACACTCATCGCCACCTCCGTCGCCAACAGCTTAAGCCTAGGTTCGATACCCCGGAGAGTAGCCCTAGATTACGCTGCTAGCGCGATACATTCACACTGAAGATGTTCATTAACTAGCTTAAAACATACAACACAGACTACCCCTGCATTCATGCACACACAAAAGTACGTACACATATGGTGGAAGGGTTTTATTTTTTGCCTTGTTTTTCGAACTTGATTAGTTTAGTTTAGCTGAGTTGTGAGATACAAAATACATGTTTGAATTCGTTGCCTTACTAATTCGTATATGTATGATTAGCTTAGCTTCGTGTTGTTGCATCCAAGGCAACAGCTCAAGTCGAGGTTGGGCCCTTATCGCACCCTTGAGCTTGTTCTCAAGCGGCTGAGCGCCATAAGCACTTAACTTATTAATCCGGTGAAGTTGTGAAAGTCCTTCAAGCCAATAGCGTGTATTACGGTTGAAAAAAAAACCTTCTTTTTTTGTTTCCTGCAATTTAAAGTCTGTGATAACTTCTGAAGTATAATTAGAAATAATATGCTATAAAGGCAATTTTTATCTAAATTAAATGATGAATACTCTATAAAGTTAGATGAAGCTGAAAGGTTGAAATATGAACTACTTACGTTAGTGTATAATAATTAATTATAGGTTTACTTATAGTTCACTGCACTCTGAGTTATCTCGTATAGTAACGAGTGTAAACGAGGATCTCGTCATCGTGGGATTTAGGTCATGTGTAGTAAGTTTCTTAATTACGAATCTACTTAAAGTTAACCTTTAGGTGACGTTGAAAATAACGTAATAACGTAATTGTCTTCACGATAACGTAATTATATAAAACAGAATGTAACTAGAAAATAAAACCAACTTATAAAAATGTACTCTAAGAAATGTATCAGAACGTCTTTAACCGTAGCCAGGTAGGTAGGCACCTAGCTAGAGCTAAGAAACAAAAACGACTTCAAAAAAATGTATTCTAAAAAATGCATTATCTTTTTTATCTATTATTTCTGACTATAAGTAGGTATCTACCTAATCTTGGATTGTCATAAACCACCTACCTACCAATCACTAATTACTGTAAATTTCCTAATCGATTTCAAGCAATTCTCTAGTGTATCTTCGAAATCCAAGCTCCAATGCTAATGATATTAAAATGGATTCCCCATGAAACTATCACCTTTCTAATAAAAATATTTTTCCAAATCGGTTTAGAAATGACGAAGGTAACAAATAACAAAAAAATACAACCGATTTGAAAACTTTCTTCTTCTTCAAATCAGGTATAATATAGAGCATAATATTTTACAGCTTTGTTATCGTTTCATAAAATACGAAAATGTTTTCAAGTTAAAAAGAAACTTACTTTTTTCAAAATTATTTAAAGTAAATACAGAAAATCGGCGGTGAAAGGGATGTTTCAGATGCTTAGAAATACAAACAATTTCTTTAATTTACTATGATAAAATTGTTGAAGATAATAGTTTTTTTCTCTTAATATTAAGAACTGTGTTATCTATCTATTATATTCTATTACCTATTGAAATAGTAATATACTTTCTAATTTTATAACTTCGTAACGGATTTTTGCAATTTACCGTTTGACATGATGCCATAAATTTGTATTGACAAATGACTGATATATTAATTAAATAATTGTTTTATTATAATTAAGAAAATCACGTTTGCGATACACATTAATTTGTTTGAAAGAACATCACATCAAAGGGTTTTTTTTTTAATTTCCAGTGATTTAATAGAAATTGTGTTTTAATCTCAATTATGTTTTTCAACAGATGTGTAATTGTAGATTCGTAATACAATTGTGAGAGAAAAAAAATACACCGTAGGTGGCGTTGCAGCACGTCAATTTCTGTACCGTTGCGTTGCGTTGTGTTGCCGGTGCCGGTGCCGCCCTTGATGACGAGTGAAAACGCAGAGTACAGTTACTCATTAATGTATTCTTTAAAATCATCATAAATGTATGTCAGACAGCTATTAAAACACTTATTTTCATCTACATATATTAAAAGTAACATTATAGTCCTTGTTGATCCACAGTCCATTTTTACTATTGATTACTATCAAGCAAATTTTCCATGCGTATCGTAGTCCGGTGAAACTGTAGAGGCCTTGCCAGGTCAACAGTGTAGTTAGTTCGAAAAAAAACCGTGAGTATCATCTTTCTTCATGTTGCTGAGATGCCAACTTTTTTTTTACAAACATTTTCAGTTGTGATACCTAACTGGGGTATTAGACATAAAATATGTCGATTTGATGATTTCTCAAAAATATATTGTTAATTGGTTTTGTTTTGTTAAATCTCAAAACAATTATCTGATTTATTCGAAAAAATATTTGTTCTACAAAATGTACGTTTTGATCAAAAAGTTCCCTCTGTCGAATATGTATCGATTTTTCGTTTTTGTAATTATTGAAATATAAAATTTTAAATATTGCGATAATTTTAACAGTTCCTATTAAGTTTTAATATAATTTGTTAAACAGTAAACCAAAGTCTATAAAATAAATGTAATAATAGTCCAATAAACTATATATAAGCATAGTATTTATAAAACAAAAATGTTTTATTAGTCGCAATGCATTCCGTAAATAATGACAATATTTGCTACGTACAGTATTTGTTTTGATAAATATTGTAGCTCTGGGGTCGTCAGCCAATGTCTGGCATTGTGATAACAACAGACTTGTTTACAGAGGTCACGTTGCGAACAGCATTGAATAATGTTAAAATAAAATGTATTAGTAATCTTTATAGATGGTGATTTAAAAAAGTTTATAATTTAGAGTACCATGTACGTCTCGCACAAAATGTTAGGTTTCTTTGAATAGTATATTTTATGTTTAACAACTACATTACGCACGTTGAACACGCATATAAAATCATAGTTCCTAAATCTTTAATAACTTATATACTATATATATATATATATATAAGCTATCGTGACAATTATTATTTAAATAATGACCAAGTGTCTATGAACTGAAACTAAAAAAATGTGTGGTTTATGAAACTACGATGCAAGTGAAACTTTTTTGGCATCGGGACTGAAAATTTTCGGGTAATTATTCGATTTTAAAAACTGAGCACAATATTTAGTTAAATCATTGAAAAAAAAAATATTCAGCTATGGGCACCGCTATATTGTCCTTGGTCGCTCTACCGAGCACCTTTGACTTTACCCCTACTCTTCGGCCGGCTGTAATATGACATGCGATAGATGGACGAACAAACTTGAGGCGATGTAGACAAAAAAGTCGATCGAAATCTATACAGTAGTTTTTGCGTTAACAAACTTCTATCATTTTATTTATATATAAGAAGATATCTTAATGAAACTAGCCTCGACTACTGATATTTCTAAAACAATACAACTGATTATTAATCACGGATACATCACGTACATTAATACAATTTAATCAGTATCGCCCATAATTACGATTCAAATAAAGAACACATATCATCAAGATTGTTGTGAGTGATTAGTTCACATGATAATCATACCTACTCTAACACTCCACTATATTTTAAACTCACGTAAACAATATTATAATAGTGTCAATATTTGCCACAAGAGGTCGCTCCCTGTTCCTGGTCTAAACTATATCAGGCTGAAGTTAAGTATATCAACTTCCGATGTAAGCAATCCTCATACATGTAGTCGTTAAAACAGATCATTCGGGATGATAAATAAAATCGCCCTAATTGAGTGGTAAATCAAGACTAACTTTATCACTTAAGGTGAGTGACTCACCTCTATTTTGATGCAGATATACGAGACAACGTGTGCAGTTTACAGTGTACTTAGGTCTAACGCGTCAGAACGAAGCAATAAAATTCCAAGTTGCATGAACTAATAACATTCGGCAATTGTGTAACACCGTGCGACCTATTTATTTATCCTTTGTTAATATAAATTTACTCGATATAATAAATATAATCTGTAGTGGAATAATGACGGCTAATTGAGTTAATACCAGATATGATACCGTCGATTTAGAAGCTTATATAACGAATGGCTTAATTTGCTTTGACACCGCGTAATGCGTGTTATTGCGAATTTAGTGGGATGTGACGTCACAACTATACAGAACCGTGTAATTCCGACATCCATGACACGCGAGATCCATTCGGCTTAACGACGTCCATAACGCTTTCTGCGAGTAAATTACATACATAGGTGTAGAATTTGTGTGCTGATAGAAATATTCATAGTTTTGGTTTTTAATACAATTCGGGTTAGATGTAACATGTTCAATCTGGAATCTTTCTATCTTCAAGTTAGAAGTTTAGAAAATATATCGCAAAATACCGACAATGTGTTCCGGCTGCTGCAATTGATTTTTGGTTTTGGGCTTTGTATTTTATTTTGGCCACATCGTAAATTATTAATATGAAATAAATATGGAAAAATAAATTACCGCGCATATTTAAATGACTGATCTAAATAACTATCTTAAACTGACATCAAAAATTACAATAAGTATTATAAATATTACATAATAAAAACATTGAAATTTATGCTTTCCTTTGACATAAACAATGTCGGCATTCATTTTAGTGTTAAATTACTGATGCACGATTACTTTGATAGTTTCGTGGATGTCTAAAAGCTCCTAAGCTTTTAATGGATAGAAAGTGCTCTTACGATAGTCATTGTTCTTTATTTTGCGCATTATTTTTTTATTATTACTATACTTTGTATACATCTACTTATTCACTTGTAAAATGAAATTCTAACTTTGTGAACAACATTTTCCGTTAAAATAAATTCATTGTAGTCACTTAGTTGCGAAGAGCTTATTATTACAAACCAACAAAATTATGTAGCAATTAGATATAAATCTTAGAATATAAGAAGGAGGACGGAATAAATAATGAAAATATTCTATCACGTAATTTTTATGCACCTATTACTACAGTTAACTTATACTTATGAACCACATATACTCACTTAAAAAGTCATTAGTACAAATAATTCCAGACGTAGTAATTTAAGAAAATCAACAAAATTTATAATTAGGTATGTATTTATTTTGCCTCTGAAATATAGTATTGAAAACATTGTTTACTGAAACAACGCAAATCTATATAGAACTATGGATTCTGTATGTTTGATTTATTTAGTGTACAGTTTCGTGTAAATTAAACAGTGTCATCGTGTCATTGTTCTCATAAGTTATGTAAATGAAGTAATGAAAACAAATTTACTTTAATTTCCAAATCTCTGGCTACAAATATTTATTTGCATACATTGTTTTACATCATACGAAAAGTATATCTTAGATTTTTTTCATTAATAAAATTTGCATATGACCGTTTATTTCCAAACTAACTTTAAATTGTATTATGATAACTAATTATCTAATAAACATATTTGATACAAAAAAATCAGAACTAACAACTACGCTGACGACATAAAAGCTAGTGTGCAGAACGAACACGTATCCTCTCGCCTCAGTAGTCAAGTTTACTTCCACTGCAACGCAAGAACTGTCAAAATATTAATTAATTATACTAGTGTCCGAATAAGAATAAATTACCCTACTATTTTTTTTTATATCATTATACGTTTTAGCGTTTGACCACAATCACACCCAATGTTAAATGATGATGTGGTCTAAGATGGTAAACAAGGTAAACGTAGAGAAGAATTGGCTCTTAAGTGCGGCTGCCGGAACACACCTATAGGTGCTTGGTTATAGATTTTCAACTTGAGAGTACCTAGCCAGGTGGACTTAGCAAAAGCCTTACCACCGTGCCATGTTACATCCTAAACCTTCCCCGTGAATTACTCTATCTATTGGTAAAGACCTCATTATAATCCGTTAAGTAGTTTTTGAGTTTATCGCGAACATCTAGACAGACAGACAGACGCGGCGGACGACTTTGTTTTATAATATGTATTGTTTAAGTTAAAATTAATATTATAAAATATAATAAAATAAATGTTATCGGTGTCTGTACAATGAACATTTTTATATAAACCTATTGAAACGTTTCAAAATCAAATACTTCGTCAGAGAAAAAAGATTCAATTACTGTCAATTGGGTCATCAAAGAGTCAATAGTGGGGAAAATTGTTGAATCACTCAACAACTTTGACGGCATTATTACGATGCTCGCAACAGCCATAAACAGGAGGGGTCTGTTAGACACTCGTAAAATACGAACATTTACACCGTATCTCCAACAGACAACACGATTGTAGCGGCTTACTAAACAGTATCTAACTTAATTTTTAATTTCATCGCCAGTTGCTTAATTGTAAAGCGTATGAACCTGTTAAACGTTAAATGTCTGTAGCAAACTACGTATTTAATCGTATTTTCAGCGTTGTTTTACTCTAAAAACTTTGAAGCTAAAGGACATTGTTGTTTTAACTGTACTATAATACTTTATAGGTGTATAGCGTTTGACTCCAATCTCACTTGATTTTATGTGTCGATCTGACCTAATACAATTTCAAAATGTAGCCTCTGGAACACACGTGTAAGGTGTTTGTTGATGAATTTTTACCCGTGATTGGTATATAGCCAGCAGGGTGTCAGTAAATGCCCTGCTACCATTCCATGATTTGATTAGTATGTTCATGACGATTTCTTTCACCAAATGCTCAGACTTCTGGTAAGTTCGAGTCTATATCTATAGACATAGTATTAGAACCAGACACCAATGAGTCTTCATCACTCCACGCATCACGCTAGATGTACAAGTATATTAACCTCATGATAGAAGTTTTCTCTTATAGTATCACGAATATATTGTTTACTTGAGTGATAAGTTATGACGATATCCTATCGAACCACTTTACGTTTCTAATAATAATTTATGATATATAATTTCAAAAATTGTTTCTTGTATGACTAGCTTCAGCTCGCCGCTTCGTTCGCGTTAATATAAGTTTCACTTATACCACGGGAACTGTATTTTTTTTTTATGCGATTGGAGGCAAACGAACATACGGTTAACCTGATGGTAAGTAATCACCGCCGCCCATAGATACTTGCAACACGAGAGGCATCACAAATGCGTTGCCGACCTTTGAGGAAGGAGTAGGGTCGTTTCTTGAAGGTCTGTGGGCTGTATTGGTCCGGAAACAATGCTGCCGGGAGTTCATTCAAGTTGCCGACATACATGGGAAAAACGCACGCGAGAACCTGCACAGTAGACGACTTCCAACCATCGAGATACCACTGATGGAATTTCTTTTTATGGCAAGTCGTTCGGTAATGGAACTCAGCAGCTTGTGTTAATCTGAACAGCTTTTTAGAACACTTTCAGTGGTAGATTTTGTAAAGGACGCAACATCCCTACGAAACTCCAAAGTGTCGAGTCCTGAGGAAAGTACCCGGCCGTCAACGATTCAAGCCGCTCTCCGTTAGATTCGGTCAAAAGGAAGTAGGTGGCATTGGGGCACTTCGGCCCAGAGATGAGAACAGTATTCCATGTGTGGACGGACTTATCCCTTATACAGCTGAAGGTTGCTGACAGGTTTATGCAGGATTCCATTGTCTTGGAGAGCAGGGAGGTAATAGCAATAGGCCGATAGTTAGATGGATCAGAATGGTCGCCTTTTTTGGGGATCGGGTGGACTATGGCAGACTTCCAGTTGGTAGGGACAACGCCTGTGGAGTAGAAGAGCCGAAAAAGACGAGCTAAAACCGGGGCCAGTTCCGGAGCACATATCCTAAGCACGATTGTGGGTATTCGATCAGGTCCACTCGACTTAGAGATGTCCAAAGTGAAGAGTACTTTGCGTATCGCTCTTTGCAGAAACTGAACATTTGGCATCGAGCTTTCCCAATGTGGGATGGTGGGTGGTAACTTCTCCTTGCAATCCAGAGTCGAGTTGGACGCAAAAAGACCGCTTAGAAGATCAGCCTTGTCTTTAGCGTCATGGGCCAACGATTGGTCTTCCCTCCGCAATGGTGGAAAGGATGGCCCACAAAAGTCCCTAGGACAGCTTTGGCAAGAGACCAAAACGCCCGGGTTCCCGAAAGGAGACGAATCAATCTCTCACCGATTCTCTCAATAAAAGCAAACTTAACCAAGGCGATTGCTCTTTTGTAGGACCTGGAGGCAAAGTTGTACTCCTTCTTTAATGCGCTAGTGTTTACCTCTTGTGACGCCAGAGTCTCAACCCAGGCTCGGTAGCATTTCTGTTCCCGACGGCAGGCCATTCTACAAGAACGACCGAACCAAGGTTGAGATCTGCCTCCGACGGGCACCATTGAGCTCGGGATAAACGATCCCATGCCCTGGAATATAACGTCGGTTATGATGTTGGCGACGGCATCAGGATCTTCCAGCGAGAAGCAAACCTGCCCCATGGGTAAGAGTCAAAGGAAGTTCGCATCCCATCCCAGTCTGCTGACCTATAGTGCGAGACTTTGCGTCTGCTCGCAGAGCGCGAGCGAAATGGACGTGTAAGAGGTACAGTTGTCTGAACCGAGCAGTGATCCGACGTGCCCAGAGGAGCATTGACGTTTACCTGATAATTGTCGGGATCAGAGGTCAGCAGAAGGTCCAACAGTGAAGGCGTATTCTCCTCCACAGTGAGTGTTGGTAAATGGGGTAAATTTCTCTTTAAAACCGCTATCACATTTTGAGAGGGGAGGAGGAGGGGCTCCGGCGCTTTCACTGACTGAACCAAACGCAACAGTACAAGTACTGTTACTTGAAGCCGACTTAATTTCGGGATGAAGGTAGCTTATATCCTTTTCTGTATCCCTGACAACATGTTTGCAAAACTTAAGGTGATCGGTTGAGAAGTTAAAACGAGAAAGCGTAACAAATTCACAAACTCTCTCATTCATTAGTTAGGTTTATCTAATCATGATTTTAGGTTTAGGTAATTATTTCAGGTATTCAAAAAGTATTATTCAATTTTCGACTAGACATGGTACGTAAATATACAGTTCTATCTTTTTGACCGCTTTGAATAATTTCGTGCTTGCGCATAATGTCTTCTAGGGTTTAATACAAAACATAGTTCAAATATTATTATAGGAATCTAAACTTGGCATTTATTATCCTTTAGTTGTTTCGATGTTATACATATAATATAATACGTATTTATAGATAAAACGGTGTTCTGCGTATTCATGATTGGAGCGGTCAAAAAGTTTGGCGCCGACTACCCATGCTCCGTTTGAAATAGTATAACTTTCTCTTTGTTACTATAGCAACTAATAATACGACGTAAAAAGGTGCGATATTCAAGTGTGATATTAAACATTGCGGTCATCACCGAGATGGAAGGGGATCCTGGTACTTTTAAATAGTTTACTATTATTTTATTTTTACTAATCGTAATTATATTTATACGCAATAGATTTGAAAGCGACCCCAGTAATGTTTCTCAAGTGTATGTAGTAAGTACATTTCTTTAGCGTTCTGTAGCTTAAACTGTTTGATGGACTTTAACAGTATGAGGTCCCATTAGAATCGTCTTAATAGCAGGAATGACAAAACTGTAGCATTTTTAAGTAAGACGTTTGAAAAACGAAAAAGGAGGTTTTTGAATCAGTTCCTTTTGGTTTTTCTTTATTCTATGTTGATTCTTTTATTTTGTTTGGTCACTTATTCACAAGTATATTTTTTTATATTATTATACTTTACGATGTTATGTATATAGTGTAAAGATGTTACATAATTAGCAAATAACGAAGGCGCATCAAGATAACAGCAGCGTCGTGTTTTTATGCGGATAAATTAGCGTGATTTATGTATTGTACAAATTAACAATTATTTTAATTATAATGCGAATATAAATGAGTCCATTTTTATCTTCACGGTAAGACGTTTCGTGTAGTCCCACTTATATATATATCTGAACAATATTTAATTAGCAATCATTTAAATAGGTCCGTAAGCTTGTATACTCTAAATAGATAATTTAACTTACCTACATACTATTGAATCACGAATATGTACATATATGATAAATGCTAAATATATTTTATCAAAACATGCATACAGATAAGTACAATGGAAACAGAGATATTTGAATATTGTTATTTGTTTTGAAAATAGCTTAGACCTATTTTCATATATGTATCCACTCATGAAGATGTTTTAATTGTGCAGTAATTACGAGGCATTCAAATAATTTTACACGAACGATTTACACTAAAAATTTGGCCAATAGTAATCGAGATTGAATTAGTGACGTCAATGGTTTTATTAAGGCCTTGAACGTTACACCACAACGGTCCATCGTTTTCGCAAATCTAAAGTTACGTACATTCTACAGTTATATTTCTATTTAACGTTAGTAGTTTTTGAGTATTGGACTTGGAGATAACTCCTTGCATATATTCATTTTGCTTGTATATTGAAGCGATCATTTTTATGTCTAAGGCTAGTACCGCGAAATAAATAATTGTACATAATCTGTCTTATGCTATCTAGATTTTTTTTGTCGTAGCAAATATTGTGGTTGCTTAAACAGATCATCGAACGTAAAACATTAGAATAATACATTTATACAATTTTTGATGTGAAACAAACAAGCGACTCGTATTCCGTCACGGCAAACGGCATGACGCTTTCTTATGCGATCATGTGTGTGAGTGACCTTTCGCGACCGCATTCGACTCTGTTGTGTTTGTTCGTGCATATACTATACACTTTTTTCTCCTCTGTGTGAGCATGATTCTACTAACGAGATTCTTTTCTTTTTTATTATTTTCTTTATTGGTTTTAATTTATTATTATTAACTATAAATTCTAATATTAATTTAAATGTTTCACATTTGCCGGGCTTCTTATCACGGTCAACTTTTTTTACCTATATATATTTCCATGAGAATAGCTTAGTACGAGACTGTGTAATAATACTCCACTGTTCCAAATAGCATTGATATTCTAAAATTCACAAAGTTTATAATACAATAAATATTAGAGAAGGTTATATTTATTTGTTAATTTTTATTACTCGAAAATATCTAAAAGTTTTTCAATGTAACAACGATATAATTTTAACTATGCACTGCTAACATAGTCTTTTTATATAAATACAACAATTACGTCTTTTTAATGCTGTTATAAAATTAATAAAATATAGAACATCGCAGCCTCTGTACAAAAATTAATGTAGTAACATATTTTTTGTAATGATAAGAGAGATATGACGGCTCACATGTGATTGTTTTATGGATTAATTATTGTATAACGTCAAAGCATTTACGATACCCTTTCCAAATGACAAGGAAATATTACGTCAAATTCATTATCTCGTTTGTCGTTTATCAAAAGTAAACTTTGGATTTGTTTTAGTTTTTCCTATTAACCGTTATATAAATGATTTTAAATTACTAAAATTATTACCAGTGTATTGTTTAGTACGTTTTCACCAGAATAAAGTGTTTGTGTGTAATTTAAGTTGGAAATTAATGTGGTTTTACTTTTCTTATTAGTTAACCTTACAAATATCAACGCAGCAAATCTTTCTAATTTTCAATACTTTCTATTTCATAATATTTATATTTTACATGCAACCACCCGCGACTTCATGTCTACGTAATTTAAAATATTAAGAGTGAAAATGAAAACGTATACAATATTGCTTATATCACTCAGAGGTAATGTAGCTTCCTATTCGTGAAATAACGCTTAAAATAGAATAAGTAGTTTCAGAGATTACTTCATATAAATATACTCCACCGATTTATACTAATGGTGTAAACGTTCTATCTATAGAGATCGAGTAGATGAATTGAAAACATTTCATTAATGCCACTGGTATATCATCCCAGGTACCAATGAATGTATCAAGGTAACAACAAAAAAATGTAGAGGCAGTCACAAGGGGCAGACATAAGTGAAAACACAAAACCATGGAATAACTGTGTTCTTTTTTGAATTTTGTAATCAATTATGGTCTGAATTATTTAAATTATTAACATTACTTTGGTTTCTATGTCTATTTATTGTTAATCTATATTTTATAATTCCGTACTCCGAGCAATAATTGTATACATTCTTATACAGTTTAACAAGTAAACAGGCCGCTAAACTAAGCATCGCCAGTGTAGCGCAAGTGCAATATATTACAAGCATGTCAAAGTAATCGGTGACGCGAACGTATAAGTGTTTCCTCTACCATAAATCAACTTAGGCAGCTCAGTTAGTTAGTTAACCTTTGAATTTATAGAAATAAGTAATGTATGAAATTATCAAATTTTTAGATTGTAAGAAAATGTCTGTTGAACGCCATCTATCAGCATTATTGCATATTAATGAATAATCAATCACTGATCTTCCTATATAATATTATTATTTTTTTATTCTGTCTGAAAATAAAATATTAACCGTGTTTATTTTGTTCTATATCTTATTAATGAAACACTGTAGTAATGTTTATTTTTATTATAAAATACCTTGGTTTTTGGATGAGGCTGAAGTCCATTTACTTGTATACTTTTCTCTCGTACTTAAGTTGCTTAAAATTACAATATCTTTTGACAGAAGGAACTGATTTTAATAAAATAAAGACTAAGTGTTGCTCGAGAATATGATTGATGATTTTCTTGGTGATGTTTTATCAGAAACCTAATACTTTATCAGCGACACTTGTTCAAACAAATAGACAGACAGACATACACTTCTATAATCGATAATGTATTCTATTACTTATTTCAAGACACCTGCAACAATTTTTTCTTAAAAATCAAAAAAGTACAGACACATCAGATTTACATCCTTATTATATGTATAGATAATATTTAAATTAGTGACTACTTACAAATGAATACTTACATGTATATAGTTATATTTCTTAAACCAAGTATATTTAATAAAATAAAATAAAAAATGTCATGACATTGATACCAACTTTAAATACACCTGAATAGAAACGAATAGTATCCTTACGAATCATGTGAACAATTTTGATTTGCTCAGTTGTCGATTATTGTGTGTTTAGTAGCACGAAAGGGGTGCGGGGTATGCTAGTTTGCTGTGATTGGTCAATTAATGACATGCACGCTTGCGACTCATGACGGAAACTGTATTTGTAACAAAGAAATTAACTCACTGAAAATATGTATCATGAACGATGCATATACGACCATCCATCCCCACCCGCCATCTGGAGGAGGAGTGGGACTCTCCGAGACCTCTCTGGACGACTCCTCCGTGTGTACACCATTGCCGTTCTTCGCACTCTTCGTCACTCCGTGTGACATTTTTTCTTTACTATTTAAAACTTCTTTGGCACTAAATATTTAGCTATAAGGCAGCTGTTAATATATCAACTATGAAATATTTCAAAATATTTTCTATTTGCGTTAATTGTAAAATTACGTTATGAAGTGTATTGTCGTACGATATGTATCTTTTTTATTCACGATACTCTATAGCGATAAAATAGAGGCACTGTGTAGCGAGATACTGCTTATAATATAAAAAAGTAATAATATATATTTCGAAGAATAAACAGGGAGAATTCTATTAACAATAAAAGAAATAGGTGTACGTTAACTATCTCTGATCATAAACCATTCTTTTACGCTTATCTGCGGATTAAGATCTCAGTACCAAAATTGAATTTCATTAATTTAATGCAGAACATCTTCGTTTTGACGTTCTTTTCCTGAAACAAAAGAATAATCCATGTATATGACATCTAGATGTTAACATATATTTAAATCAGTATATTCCAAGAACTGTTCATGAGATGATTAACAAAAAACAGTACAAATTTGTTTTAAGGAATGTAATAAATAAAACAAAAATATATCTCTCATTTCAATGCTAGTTTTATAACTTTTATAATCTGTGTAATTCTCTGAAATTTATAGCTTATCTGTAAAAACACGTTCATCGCGTTCGATCGGCGACGTATAACAACAAAACTTATTTCATTTATTGCTATACAAAAATTGTGTCAAGATCAACTGCTAAAATATTTAAGCTTGATTAAACGCAGTAATTGACTATTTATGTTTCGTTACTTCACCATAATCTTTCTCTATACTTAGTCATAATATTTTACATGAACTGATCTTTCTATATATTTTAATAACTAGTGGAGGCTGACAAATTTTCATATAAAGGTTTAAACGTCATGATGCCAGGTAGATTTGAAACAGAGATATTTAACATAAACTAATATATACCAAGATAAAGACTTTAGCAGTTGCTCTTGACACAATTTAGGATAGTAATAAATGAAATAAGTTTTGTTGTTATACGTCGCTGATCGGACGCGATAAACGTGTTTTTACTGATAAGCCATAAATATGTCAGAAAATGACACAGATTATTAGTTATAAAAATTGGCATCGATATGAGAGACATATTTTTGTAGTTCCGGCATCATGTAACATAACAGATTATTTATTTGATTATATTGGTTATAAATTTCAGTAAATAATTTTTTGTCACACATTTAGTTCGCAATGTATATAATATTATGTATTTGAATTTGCAAAAAATATTTTCTCAATGCTATAACTGTCTGGACAATAATAATTTACATTTAACTGGTATTCATTGATTAAAATGTGCAACGTTACAACGTGATCATTCTAAATTCCGTATCCTTGAAGCTTAAATAAATAATCTTTTAACAATTAGATATAGCGGTAAACGAGAATTCACTTATTCCACCTTTTATCATGTAGTTCTCTTTTAACTTTTTGAACGCTCTGATTTAAGTAAAAAATGCATATTATATTATATCTATAATGTCGAGATAACGTAAGAATAGATGATAATAGATAGATACATGACAATTTTAGATTCATATAATAAATTTTTTAAATTGTTTTGTAATTAAACTTTTGATTATATTATGATTAAACCGAAACTTACGGCTATATTTAGAGTGGCCAAAAATCTTGACCAGGACTCGGCTAATATAAATTTAACTGTAATATACTATATTATTTCCTCAAATGTTCTATGAAAATTACCGAAACACGTGAAAATGCACGAGACATTCATTAACGCGTTAGATTATTTCATCGAAACGTGTCACGCGTTCGTTACCAATAATTGAACATGTACGCTTTCACCGATAATGTTATGAATTTGTTTATCACGTGTTATGTAATAATTTACGATGTTAAATAACAAAATAGATAAACAGTACATTGTACAATGTAGTTAAACATTCCCTCATTAGAATGTCATAGATAACACACGAATCAAATATAAACATTGTTTTTGAAGGATTATATAGATATTATATTTATATGCAACATAGAAATGTGAGATAAAAATAGATTATTAGTAATCGGAATAATTTTAAATGTTTTACTAGCGATTGTAATAATGACATAATCTTTATTACAGTATAAAAATGGTCAGTTATAAATATCAAACATAAATTTTACAACACATACGCGTCTAAATAGTTAAATTATTGGAAGATATCTTACGAAGTTATATTAACTTGCTGTTTTGAATACATAAATTTATATGAATTATGATATTCCATTAAAAGTTTGGACAAATTTTATAATATTATTTTTGTGTAAATGTTTACGAAATTATTTATTAAATAGTTTTTGTAATAATCCTTAACCTACTACAGTATAAGTAAAGATATATATATTTTTTTTTATATTATAGGGGGCAAACGAACAGATGGGTCACCTGATGGTAAGTGATCACCACCGTCCATAGACACTAGCAACACCAGGGGAGTCGCAAGTGCGTTGCCGGCCTTTTAATATATGTGGGCCTCCGGCGCTCTCACTGGCCGAACGAAACGCAACGGTGCAACCACTGTTACTTCACGTCGGTTTTCTGTGAGAGGGTGGTACTACCCCGGGCGAGCCGACCCATTCATGCTGAAACCAGTGATAGCTTCAGCGTAGCTCTACCACCTACAAACCTACCTATATACCCCTCGGCCGATTTTTTTAAACCCCAAATCTCAAAATGACGGGTTATGTTTTTAATTTGACGACAGTGTACATTGTAAATTTCATGACTTAGTAAAAAAAAGTTCGTACAATGAAAAAATAGATTATACATAAACATTAGTTTACAATACATAATTTGTTATTTTTCAAACGTTTGTAATAAATCGGGTATTTTTTAAAGTTTATGCTACCAACAGGTCTGTTGACCTGTGTCATGAGGTCTACCTTCTTTTGTATGGTCTTGGACAGTCCAGCGATTAATTTAGAAATATGTAATGACATATATTAAAAGAAAACATTATATTTGCTCATTTTATATTCAAATATTTAATATAAAAAACACGATTACCTTGTGCTACATAATGTCTATGATTTAGAATATCTAGATAGATTTGTGTAATGTATAAATAGAAACAAATTGTTACGCAATTATATCTTACTCCAAATTTCTTAGGAGTTCGACTTTATATGGTCGATGCTTCAATTGATTGAGTAATGTACGTTATTCCGAGCCTTTCATTTGTGGGTGGTTGTCAAGTTGGCGCCAACAAAGCCTTAATCCAAACATTTACGTCTGAGGTCATGCCTTCGATTATTTTAACCGGATCTGTGGCAACGATAAGTTGCAAGAAACCTGTCTACTAATTTTTTTGGATAATTTTCATCTTTTTATGACTTATTTGCACTCTTTTAAGACTTACTTAATATCACAAAATTTTACATATTTAAGTATATTACGGCGAGAGTTGATTGATAAAGTTGTCCTTCATAAATAAGGTCACATTTTATGCTGGAAGAGGGTCAACAAAGTGCGACAAGGTAGTGACGGTAACAAGCATAATCTTCGTAACGGCACGTGTATAAATCTTAAATATTAAAACTCTAAACTATAAAACTGTAAGGATTAATTAAGATTTAAAATGTTTCAATCACTGTTAGTTTAATTAAAAAGGAATCACAGTCACAAATATAAATCTATACATATAATAAAAATGAAGAATCCGCATGTAATGCCAAGTAACAGTTTTTATATAGCCAACTTTTAAGAAGTAACTTAGGCTATTTTATTCAATACTAACTGTTCGAAACAACTTCGTCCGCGTGGAATATTCCAATCAATTGGGCTGATTATCGTAGGACTTTTACTTGCATATAACTGAAGTTATAAGGACTAACTTGGTCTATTTTATTTTCAACTAGCTGTTACTCGTGACTTCATCCACGTGACGTATCCGAAATAATTTTGCCGGGACTTCAATTGACAGATAACTAATATTATAAGGGGTAACAAGGTTACTTATATTTTGGAAACAATTAGAGTTCTGTGTAAATACAATAAATTTAAAATACAACGTTCAATACAGGCCTCACCCACACGTTTGTAGTGAACAACATATTTTTGCTAAACACGCTCTTCGGTCGGACGAAGTCACAGGTCACAGTAAGAATAAATATATTTGAAATTCATATATTTGTGTATATGTATGTAATACGTATTCTATTGGCTTGTTGCTCAATTTAGCAGCCATTTTGTTTTATTTACCACGCTCCCATCTACATAATTCAGTAACCATAGCAACGTATGAAATATTGCATTAACTTCAATGAGAACTATTTTAATTGTCGAATATTGAAAACTGCTTACAGATAGATATAGAGTGCTATATCTGATAGCGCATAGCTGGAAATGTTCATTACTTTCTTATATAGTGGGGGGCACTGAAGAGAATATAAAATTTGGTTAAAGTTCCAAATATGTTGCTGATGCTTAATCCCATCCAGCACACTATTAGTGTTTATAAATTTAATGTACAAGTTATATGTTACATGTTACTTGCAAATGTTTATGAAAAAGCATTTCTGTAATTCTACATCTTCTAACAATTTACATTTCTTTAATATAATTTACAAAACACTTGCAGAGCCACGGGCATCAGCTACTATATAAATAATTCTAAAAGTCTTTTATTAATTGCATAATTTTTAAAGTTAAAATTGTAAAATAAGTGACGTCATACAAGGGGAGGAGTGTCACACAATTGTGTAAAATTCGTCGAACGTAATTTATGGACTGCCTCATAAATTGATAAAAATATGATATGCAAATTTGTATGTGAGTAAAAACCGGGGTTATCTGAAATTGACTTAAACTGATCAAATAAATAAAGTAATAACTGTACAATACGTATGAAGTATAAAAAAAAACATATACGATTTTAAATAAAACCAAATAAGTTAATAACAATATAAAGAAGATTTACTACCTTAAGATTGTAACCGAATTTGATACCATAATAAGCTAATATAGTTTAATAATTGATTATCCAATTCGATTTAAATACATGTTTTTATGTCGTGTTTAATATTTCCATTTAACTATGTCATGTAAATGCAGTAATTATTTTTTCAATGTAAATTTTTCATTTATGGTACTTCCGATTTATTTAACTTCTGTCCTAAGCAAGGGTATACTGCAAATTGCTTAAAATTTCATAGTTTAGGTAGAATATAGATATAGAACGTACTAGAAACTATGATCTAACTGCATTATATTCTTTAATATTTCATAGTTAAGGTAGTTGTATTATAAAATACTCGAAGACTATTTGTGTCTACTTAATTCACTTTTGACCAAATAACCTATCGCATGCTACAAAATATTATAATAATATACTAAATCATAACTAAAGAATACATTTGTGGCTTAAAAAGGATTTTGTAAATCGGTTCAGTATTTAAAAAAATATAAAGTATACTAACGGACAGAAAGAATGAAGTTGTTTCATCATGTAAGGATAAATCAAATATTTAAGTAGAACAATCATATGCCAAGGCAAACCCGCTGAGAACACTGTTGAGTATATAGTAAGGAATTGTGTATATTATATTTGTATCTAGATGTATTAAATTATTTAAAGAAATCATTTATATTCTTTAAATGTGGAAGGTTAGCGTAGCGTCGTACATTTGATTTTTTGTGAACTTGAAATCAATTAGACATAATACTTAAATTTTATTGCTTTCTACAATTTTTATGATTATGCCGTCTTGTAAAAAGTGATAATTCTGTCCGAACGCCATACATGCATGCATGAACCAATGTATATTCAGTATTTAAGTGGGGTGGTATAGTTTCTGATAGTTCTCGTTACCTCGGATTCGTTGGTACCACTCTGACGGGTGTCCATCGTGTCGAAGTCCGCTTTTGTTAAATACCTAATGTTAGCTAAGCGGTGTTTTAACGTTCGTGCGTGCGAGCGTGCGTGCGTACAAGCGTGCGTGCGTGCGTGCGTACGCGCGTGCATGCGTGTCTGTAGGCTGATACAATCGCGCTAAACTCGTCAAAACGCTAATTCTTTTGGTCTATCACGTTTTAGGAACAAGCAATGTGTAGAGATAGAGATTGTAAATCCTTCGATAATCGTCGCTGTCCTTGGATCAGACTCAGGTGCAATACGGCCACTTTGTCGTACTCAAAGATAAAAAAAGTTATCAGTATACGCAAACATTTCAATATTCAGTAACGTTAGATCAATAACGAATACGTGTATAATGAGACTTAAAACGTAACGTTTAATTTCAAGACCAAATGTATTATTATTTTCCCAAATTTAACGGGCGACATGAATTCAATAAAATTACGGAGCGAGTTTACGAGGGAAACTTAAAAGGATCGATCGATAACATTGCCTCATACCGATCATATTGATAATACAATTCCGTTGATGAGACAAAGTGATTTGTTGATAAGCTACAGTATGATTTTTTAGGTTATCTGTTATTTATCTCGATCATTTCACTGTTGCGTGTGTGCTGTTGTTAGACAATAATCTATACGTGTAACAAAAAATGAAGTATCCGATGTTTGTCCGGACTAATGGCAGAAATGGCTGTACCGATCATAACAAGGCCAGAGGTTAACTATATATTTATTTTTTTGGTATAACGTATATTGACGCTTAAGTGCGCCTAGGTACGAGTGCGTACACATGTGTAATAAAATCATTTTGAAATTTTCTATGATATTGGCTAGTGAAGATATGAGAAATATGTAGGCAATAATAAACTGCTTGATCCAGTTCTTTACAATCATAAATTCATATAAAGTTTGCTTGTTTTCGAAATTAGGATTGCATGTTCAAACTGAAAGTTAGTAAGAGTGAGTTATTGTAGTGTAACCGTTCGAGAAAGTGCATAATTAAAATGAAATAAGAAATTAAAAGGTTTATAATATTGAATCATATTTGACTGAAGCGATTATGATTCAGTGATTAGCATGTTCGGAAACCGCGTCGATCAACGTAGTGTCGAATCCTTGTAAACGAGCCGTAACTTTCTTTGAAGGAAAAGATTGTGATGATACCACAACGGCGTGATAGGGTTTTTTTCAAAGGTCGACTGGTTAGTAGTTATCACTTCCAAGTTATAAAGCTGTCGCCGAGCAAGCAAGCAGAGTGTGTTCCGGCAATTGCAATTGAGAGTCTGCCTTTAGCATGTTAACCATCTTGGACCACGTGGTAATTTAACATCAAATCAGATTGTGGTCAAACGCTAAAATCTATATTGTGTAAAAAAAACGTAAAACAATAATAATAATGTAAATGATCTGGATTAGGCTGATTAAATGTAGTTAAAATATATATCTTGGATTTTTAGATTGTCTAACTTTCTAGTGTAGTTAACTAGTCGTTCACTTCCATACTTAGGACCAGAAAACATATCAATGTAACCTAGTAATATTGTTGAAGTTTTGTCTTCCTGACCAGCAACAAATAATCACGGAGTATACTAAGAAAAAAGAATTGTCATCAGTCGAATTATTCGTATATTCGATTTTATTTTTGGGAACAATTTACACATTGTGTAAACACATGAGACGGTTTAAATAAAAGTGTAAAAAGCAAACTGGGTATCGACAAATTATCATATTTTGTTTGGATTTAAAACAACTTAGTATTTACTTTCTTGGAGACACTACGGTGTCCTTGCGCAGCGTCTACAATTATCTAAAATCTATCACAGTAACATACGAAAAAATGTAAGACACTTTGAGTAGTCCCGTCTATGTTCTATGTGATAAAAATCAATTGGCGTATGTATGTATGTAAGCGCATCACTTCAGAACGGTTGCACCTATTTGGCTAATTCGTTTTTGTTGTGTTTGTAATTGTCAGAATAATGTTCGTATGAATAAAAATGAATGAAAATTTAGCTACCGAAAAGTTGAAGATGTGGCTTATAAAATCTCCATATAAAAAGTGAGTGAGTACGTAATACAGAAATAATCAAAAAAACATCTACAAAAATATTGACAGATTGACGTTGAGCTGTTCTGTTCTCGTTTGTTACATAAGACGATGGTATTGTAAATGGAAGATTTTGTACCATTTTCGTCGTCAGTACACACGTGCGAAGCTGTAGCGGGCAGTTAGTTTTTTTATAGTTGTCACTTTTTATAGTTGTCACCGGTTAACGATTTGCTCGTTTGTCACTGCTTCGATAGAATATATATTTCGTAGATAATATTAAAATACATGATAACTTACTTGGCGTAATATCACGACAGCCATTTCTGAACGGATATCTCTGGCACCTCTTTATCATCACGCGATAAGAGGTCGAAGTAAGATTGACGTGTTATTTTATTACATCAGTAACTTTCTTGACCCTATCGATGTTTATTTTATATTATTTATTGAAGTATTCTATGAATAAATCTTGACATTTGCTGTTGTATTTTCTTATATAGATATTGCCTACAACTGATTTAGTTAGTTACTATTATTTTTTGTTTATAGTATTTATTAAAAAATATTTTAATCTGGTCTATGTTTAAAACAAAGTTCAGCTTTAAAATAAATGTATTCGAATTCACTTATATGATTAATTATCGGTTTATTATGTACTAAGAAACACAAAGAAAACGTAACCTCTTAAGCCTAATCAAATATTTAACAAACGATGAAAGAAAATTCAATGTCTTGCTGAAAATATGTACATATTTTGTAAAGTTTCATGTTGTAATAAGATTATATTGTTATTGAGCAACTCATCATAAAACTAGTCTAGGGATTTCATCAAATCTGGCTTTCCTCAGGGATATGATCGACTCTTCATTATGACACGGTGTCTGGTGTTGATCAAACTTGTTAATCAAACTCATGATGCAATTATAATTCACCAACCTATGATGTAACCTAAATAGTTAGTTGAAACAAGTCATTATACGCATTATTTATTTTTCTATGATATAACTGAAAGCAAAATATGTGTTTTTTATATTTGTAACATTAGTATTTATCAAACCAAGTTAATTAAACCTTCGACAAACAAAAAAATGTTTGTGATATTTGAACACTAAGTCGTCGGCTGTAACTTACATTCGTTATAATGTCAGATTTCAACGAAATAATATGGAAACCAAAAAGTTATATTATTACCCAAAATTGGTAAGTACCTAAAATGCATTTTCAGGTTAATTATAATGTACTTTAAATAATATATATATATATACCTTCTTTAACTATAACATGCCGTTGCCCGCGACTAAGTCCATGTGAATTTTAGTAACAAATTTTGTTCAACGGAAATGTGTACGTGAGGCGCGCGATTTACTGAACATTGCTTATTTAGTTTATTATATTCCATGGTGCAATGTAAACGTGTAACACTAAACACATTTTTTTTGCAATATTGCACGCTGATATAGTGACGAGTAACGGCTGTCTTACTAAATACTAGCTTTTGCTCGCAGCTTCACTCGTATTACTGTAGATTTAATTCATTGCGAGCTTCTTATATAGTGTAAATCAGTACTATATTACTCAATATAGTAGGTTAAATTTCAAATATGTTGCTGATAGTAGATTCCATTCGGCTTACTGTTAGTTTAACGTATTTAATAAATAAAAATCAATGTTTGTTTGTTCGTGTCTTATGAACAACCATATCTTTCGTCTGGCTATAGATTTTTGTTAACTTATTGGTTACATTTACGCGCAGATTTTAGGTATAGTATAATTATTTTAAAATGAATGGCACGCGTGTTGTATGTATAAATGTATTTGAAAGAGCATTTCTGTAACTGTACGTTACCTTATAATGTTACGTTTATTTAATCACAATTTAAAAAGCGCGTGTGAAACCGCGGGCATCAGTTAGTATGTATATATGATCATGATTTAATTTCATAAAGGTTTATGTTTATGGATTGGAATTCAAGCTGTTTGAATCACAATTCAATGGTGATAACAACAGCGCATAATCAATTTCCCGAAAAATTAACACAATCTGTTCAGCATATGTAGTTTACTAATTTTATATGTTTATTAGCATCGAGTTGAATACGTACATTGTTTACGCGATGTATAATATAGTATAACACAGAATTAATTTTGGCATTAGAATTGAAAACCATTCATTATTTTCCGCTTCAATTGCTCACTTAAACGAGGATTTAATCTTCATTCAAACGATTGAAACTTCCCTTTTAGTATTCTCTTTCAGGTTGATTCCTAAGTACAAAGGGATGTTAATGAATCGCTTAAATTTCCAACAAAGGAGAGTATTGTTATGATTATTTTATCGTATACTTTTAATGTAGAGTATCTTTTTCGAATACTTAAAAGGCAAACAAAGAAACTCTTTATTTAGGTATAGCTGTTAAGGTTTTTAATGTCATGAAGCCGTACAACTTAATTGTTCGACGGTCAAGTTTGTGCGCATTGCTCAATGCAATATAGTACAGGGTTTTTTAAGTTCACATCACAGGTATAGTAAAAAATAGGCCTATACTCAATTTACAATATCGTTGATTAAAATGAATATATTTGATAATGTAATATTCGTTTACATTAGATATTTATTATTATATTCATAAATATATATGTCAGTTAAGAAATTGTTATATGGATTTTATTTGAACTATGCATCAAACATAATAATACATTTTGACAAATCTATATGCTTGCATTAATTAATAATGAAATATTATGTCTGAAGATTGTCGAAAATAGACAAAAATATTTAAATGTAATAGGCATGATTTAAAGAGGTATTCTAGTGATCATAGGACTAGTGAACAATGTCAGTTGAAAATCTTTCGCAGATGACCTATATTTCCTGTCCATTGACTTCGACAATTACTGACGCATAATCTGGATTAGTCATTTGGAATCAGGTATTTAATTAGCAATTGCTTTGCTCTTGATGGTTAAAAAGTCAGACTTTATAGAAAAGGAATATTAAAAATAATATTAAAAGACTGCGGGTGCTCGGGAGCATTTAGGTGACTTCAGACACTTGCCAAGTTTTGCGTATAAATATGCCATTGATAGCAATATTCCCTTCGTGTAATGCGATGAGGTGTGTGTTTTTCATTCGTTTAGTAGTCTAAAGGCGGTTTTTAATAAAAAGGACATAAAAATTATTTCTAATTAATTCTTCATTTTTGTTTAACAAAGATGTTATTATTGGGTAATGCCACCAAAATTCCCACTTTTAACATAAATATTACACAGTAACTTTTTATTTTACGGCAATATAAATGTAACACAAAACTAAATCAATATTTTTGTAAAAGTTGCTCCATATAAAAATGTATGAAATTCATAACAGAACTGCAAAAAATATGGTATATTATGTAAAGAACATAAAACCTGTAACATTTAATATTTTCGCAATATAATTACTAATAATTGGAGTTAATTATTATATGTGGCATGTGGTTTTGACATTACATTTATTAAACTTGAAAAATATCTTAATTATAACATTTTATGACAATAAACGACGGTTTATTTGTGCCAAAGGTTGCAAATTTTATGTAGCATTTCAGTTTATATTTTAATAAAATAAACTTGTTAAGTACAGTTTATGATTTGGAAAACTAGCGAATTAATCACTTCGCAGATTCCAACTACCAGGAAGGTTATAATGTTTGAGTTTCGCTTGAAATTGATGTTGACATTTTGATATTTGCTACAGGCAAAAATACTAATTTTGGCGGCCTCACCTTATTATATATTTTTAAATACAAATATAGAATCGTCGTATAGAATTATACTCAATGTAAATAAATCACAACAACTAGATTACGAACAATATGGTGTAAGTAGTAGGTGTAATTTATTAATAACTGTTGTCTCTAAACTGGATGTAATCTTTCAATGAGTTAATTTTGTAAATAATTAAAGCATGTAAATAAATCACTATTTCTGTGTAGACAAATAACAAATATAATTCTACTTATTGATATATGTATTGCTTCAGACAAGAAAACAATTAAGATATTACTTATCAACTACGTACATGTATGTAATGTCGGACATTTCATTATTTTTGCTATTCGCATATCATTTAACAATAAATAATATGTTTTGCAACACAAAGCATATGAAAAATTGGAAATGTCACAAAGAAAAGTCGAGAAAACCGTAAAAGCGAATTGTCGTAATAAAATAACTATCGATATGAAAGGCCAACAAAATTTCTTTGTTGAATGCATGTCAAAGATCTCGCGCCAAAAATAAGATTTGGCGCTCGCGGTTTCTTTTTCCGAGTTTCACTGATACTCAAATACTAAAATATGCACATATAATATATACGTTAATAAATCACAATAACATTACCTATGTATTGTTAAAACAATGTGGAATAAAAATATTAAGCAAGTAAAATAGAGAATACGCGTACCTGTGACAATACGTAAATACGGCGAA
Organism: Antheraea assamensis; assembly: GCA_035772565.1. Lineage (NCBI taxonomy): Eukaryota > Metazoa > Arthropoda > Insecta > Lepidoptera > Saturniidae > Antheraea > Antheraea assamensis. The sequence continues at coordinate 5,234,149 of JAQQSE010000064.1, read as the reverse complement.
CTAATATTATTTACACAGTTCAAGTCTTGCTACGTAATAACCAGAATCACTTTTATTCGTAAACGAAATGCAATAGTCACAAAATAAAGCAATACGATGCAAAACAATGAGTGAGCAATTATCGCTCTGTCGGGCGTCGTATCGCGCGCGCTCCCGCCCTCTGACTGACCACGAAAATAGCAGATAACCAAGCAAACATTACGGAATGATAAATTGTTTTTTGTCGAGAAAACGAATAAAGACTATTGTACTGTACAATATATGTCACAAGTTCTAAAAGAAAATATATGATATTTGGTTATTTATTGGAAAAACTTATTCAACTTTAGCAACACCTTTTTAGGCCCTAAAGTGAAAAAGCATTTTTTATTTCTTTTGATTTGATTAAAGTTTTTTATAGTAATGTAGGATTGTTTAAACTACAGTATAACCGTTAACTGTTCTTCGTTAATTTGATCAGGGCTTAAAAGCCAGATTTAGGGGTATTTATTTTGTTTTCCCTATTCACGAGACCTACTCAACAAATACGAAATGGCCGATTGATTTGGAATATTAATTAATACGAAACAAATTTTAAATTCATGAGGGAATTCAAATAGAAATGGATATTATATTGTTATTTTGAAGTAATGCTCTAAAATATCTGTGCCACTGACATCAATTACTTTAGTTACAATAAGTTCTATTTTTAATCAATTAAAAACGTTCAAGGATAAAAATCAATCAAATACCGTATTATAAGGATATAAAATATAATCTTAAATCGATATTATATTGCTAGGTTAGATTAAACTCCGACGTTCTGCATTTCGTCAAACAGCTTACACGCGATCTGATATACAATTTGTTTTAGTTGTCTTATCGTTAGCATTTTATCTGTCGAAGTTTACAAGATAGCTTACCGTTTTGCACGCTAAAATTTATTATACATATAAAAACACGATTAGTCAATGTTACTTTTAAATCATTTATTTCATTTATACATGTATTTTGAAGTCTTACTGCAAAATTATTCATAAGAAAGATTTTAGAACAAGTTCTAAGCTTTAATTAGTCATAGGAATATAACTTCTTCTATAATGTAATCTCTTAATATTTGCAAAAATATTTGATAGAAACGCTAGAAACTATTGTCATTTATAAAACCTAAAATGTTATAGGTGTTTTTTTATAATATAACCATAACAATTATATACGTTTTACTAAAACAATTAATCAATTAATATCAAAACAAGGTTGTATTAAAAAGGATTAAAATAGCATATGATATTGTAGTCTCAAATAATTCAATATTTATATCGTAACAACATCCAATATAAATATAATGTATATCGAAGGACTGTTTGAAATAAGTCGCCTATTTCCAATAAAATCTATAATCCCTCGCTGTGATGTATACTGCTTAACCACACAAGTTTTGTACATACAATAATTCTAAAGCCACTGTCATATCATCTAGACAAATCTAATATTCATGTATATATTACATAAAAGTTATGAAATATAAGTATTGGTGATTTGAAGTCTTTGGTATGTTCTCATTAATTCATCAAATTCTTTGTCATTTCCGGATACTAAAAATCAGTTGCCAAAACGAAAAAACACCGGAACAAAACTGCAAATACTACTGAATATGTCCACGAATTAAGCGAGTTATTGTAAAATCACGGAATAAAAAATAAGCGAACTAACTTTAAATATTGTGGAATTATTTAATAATGTACTTTGTACTCTTTGCATGAGTATTCGTTACTGATGATTTATCCACCCATTTATTATATATTTCACAATCGTAAAGCGATAGTAGAAACGACTAAATGTTGGGTATGAAATGGGTAATTGAGATTATGTACCAATCACAGGCAAGTCTTAACAACGTAACGACAGTATATCGTAATATCAATATTTTCTTACGATTCAGTGTATAAAGAAGACTTAATAATATCGAATCTAAATTTTCTATTTTAAAACTTCAATATAGTGATAATTATCTATTTCTCATAATTGTTTAATTATTATTATGGTTGAACTCTGTCACCTGAACTACGCTTAGTCTATGTCTCAGGTGCCAGTGTCTTCTCAATTACTAGATAGGCTTAACTTGAGACTTAAATTAAAACTTACACGTAAAAAAATGCAGTCATAACCTATTTAACAAATGAAAAAGTCGTAAGTAAGCCATAGTTTTTTTAAGCTGATGGCATATGGGTCGTCATATTGGATACGCCGCCATCTTGATTTACAATGAAGAAGAATCACGACTGATGTTTTAAAAGAAATACTATAAAAGCGTATTAAACATTTTTTCTTTAAAAGTCAATATTACATCTTTGAAAAAGGGCATAAAACTGATATATGTATGAAGCATTATATTTTGGTGACCATTTTGAGTCTGCCATATTAAAGCTTAAAAAAAATCCGATGATGACAACACGTTTTATTGTCAGAGTTTTTTTTTAAATAACATAAAAATGCATTTGTTTTTTTATGGGGCTTCGTGGGCTCACCTTTCATCCTAGGTCATATTTGAAAGTTGATATTGTGAGGAATCGAAAACGCTATGTAACATATTATATAAACATCAACATTAATGCTATGGCATTTAGTACGGATAAGAGATAACATACAATGTAGGTATTTCTAATTACAGGTACACCTTTTAAGGTACATGTACGAGTAGTATGTGTTTGTAGTGTGCGTGTAATGTATATGTACTATACGTGTAGTTTCAGTTCCTGCTATCTTTTTGTATTTTTGAAATACGTAATGAGGAGGGGAGGGCGGTGTTGTGGCCTAATTTTGATCGTTTGTTGATCGAATCGTAGTCCGCAATCTGTCGGAGCGCGGAGGTCGACCGGTCAGTAGGCAGTTTGCGTACGAGCAAGGTTGCGTATACGATGCATATTGATTGTTTGTAAATTAATGAACTCGTAACTATTTGCTATTCTGATTTGCTAAGCATTAACGTAGATACAGTATTAATAAATTGCTTAAAAGGAGGCACAAAGATTTTTCTTTATTTTTATTATGCAAGATGATTTGTAACTTTTATATATATATATTATTACTTGTATAAGTGACGAGTTATGTCTCATAAAGTAAATAATTTATCATTATTATTATCATTACCAACGTGACAATTTTAAATATTACTAAGTTATTAGAGAGTGTTGATGCTTCGATAGCTTTGCAATTCGCTGGTTTATTTTATAGACAAAACGTACAATAATAATAACGCAATTTAAAGTGAAAGATTTAATGTATGTGCTAACAGAAGGCCCTAAATTAACAAGACCCGAATGCAAGTCCGTTGCGCGTGTAAGTGAGAGAATTTATTGTATTAGCGTATTTTTTTAAAGCGATTGTTGTTTTACAGAGCCATTCTACACCGCATCCATCAATGTAAGTTCCAACCTTGTGAATGTGTTGGAGTTCTCGGTAGAGCATAATATCCTAATGAAACCATAGGATTGGTAGAGCTTTTTCTAAGCCTGTCTGACTATCCACCTCTAGATAAAATTTTGTCGCCTATAGGTGTGTTTCTGCCGCTACACTTACGAGCTAGTTCGTCTCTAGATTTAGCGTATTTACCATCTTATTACCATATTGTTATTTAACTCCAGGTAAAATTTGGTCAAACCCTAAAAGTGTAAAAAAGAGTCACTAGATTGCTAATAAGTTAATAAATGAATCAAAATTGTGTTAAAATTCGAAGTGTCTATTCGTATATGTAAAGGTTATAACATAAAGCAAAATAGTTGCTCTTAATAATTGTAAATGAAGGACACTCGATTAATTTAATCTAGAAAGACTTTTGTCGAATATTAATGTACCAGACCAATTGTATTGGAAAGAAAAAACTAACACAATACACTCCAAATCCATTTTTTTTTGTGTATCTCGTGAAGGAAATTTATTCTTGAGCAAATGAAGGAAGTCTGACTGGACTTTGGCCAAGAAAAGGGGCCTACATTTTTATATTCTACTGATCACATCAACTCGAATAAAACAATAAATGTTTCAAAATGATATACACAAAGAATAACAATTTTATTTATAAAAAAAAGTGGTCAATGACAGCGTCGGACGGTCATTGTTTACTTTATATCTAATCATTTATAAAATAATTCTTTTTGATTCCATTTTTGCTAGGCTAATTAGAAATGTATGCATATGTGTTTTTTTTTCTGTATATATATAACTAGTGACCGGCTCTGGCTTCAAATGAGTTTATTGTTAGTCATTGTCATGTCATCATGTTTTTCACTACTTTATATAAATTTAATCTTTAAAATGATAGTCAGGACTGTTACAAAATTCAGAATAACTATTGTAACACACTACCACAGATACAAAAAGCGACGTTATTTAACAATATTTATAGATGACTGTGTCACTAAGAAATACACGCTAGCGAATTTACTGGCGCCACCATGTCTATCTATATTTTCTATATCTATAAATATAAAATAAAGTAGCTTTGCCGTGTTTGTGTGTATGTTACCTTAGTTCTTCTAAATTGCGCAATAGATTTTGATACGATTTTCACTATCATATAGAAATTATTTTCCAGAAAGTTTATATGTATAATACATGTATATTACGTTTATATACAGTAGCGAAAAGTAGATGTATTCTAATAAAGTCGTAAGAAGGAGTTTTTGGGCGCTTACATTGAAAACGCTGGCTGAACCTTATGAAATACGTATACATGATAAAAATGTTCTACAGAATAGAAAGTAACGTGAATTCTTGATCAATTAAATATGTTAGTTAATCTACATATTTAATGTAGATCAGAACTGTCTTTTACAGCATAAGATTTAAATGAATATCTTAGGTCTGTTTCATAGTGCAGACTGCTGCAGGTGTTTGCGCGGGTGTGTGTATTTGAAATATACGTAGACGCCGCTAGCATCGCTGTGAATACTAGCGGGCCTTAGAAGATATTCCAGATTTAAAATTATGCGGTATAAAGATGGTTGCGTGAAGATTCTTGTATAGTTCCTATAATTTTGATAAACAAACAGTGTATATTAAAGCACCAAATAATGTATCTAAATACTTATGACACTAGTCGGCCTCCAGTATTCGATAAACCTAAAATTTTCTAATACATGTCTAATCGTAGCAAAGCAATACGTTTTACTCATATGTAACATCATTTTCGATCCAATAACATTAGGTCAAGACTCGTTATAATATCTCATTTCGGTGGGTCATGTTTTCGGGACGGTTAGTATATATAGTTTTCATAGTGACATTTGTAGGCTGTCTGGACGATACATTTTGCTTGGTATTTATATTCTTTTATTTTATTATTGATGTCCGATAACGGTTATCGGACTTATTATAAGTTATATGTTTTATAAATAAATCGAGAACAATATCTATAGATGACTACATGTCAAATATAAATTACGGTCTTGCGTTATTTTGTTTGTCTCTTATTGTAATTTGCAACAATGAGACGATAAAGAAATCAATATTCTTTGTTCGTATCGTGACTTTGAGTGTGAATAAGTGAAATGCTCTTCCTCCTTTCACCTCTTTTGATTGTCGTATATAGCTGGCATATTCACACGTTGAGATAGCGTCGGTTGACTGTTACCATTGTCCAGAATAATAATTGACAGCGAATAATCAACAGCAGTATAACGTCTTTAATATTCTGTTGTCCATTACATAGGAATATTGCATTATATTATAATTTGTTGTAATAATTATTAGCTCTAGTCATAATGGTTATGTCTAAAGGCACAGGTTATGCGCATACCTACACACTATCTAAATTCCACAATTAAACAGTGTATATTCCTTTGTTTGTCTTTTGGTCGAAATAGTTACTGATAATGGAATGTTGTTTTGTAATAAAGAATTACTACATGAAAACACATTTTATATACACTAGCGACCGTTTAATGTCTCCTTGAAGTGATAATAACGTTTTCAACTTTGACCTAGAAATATTCCCTTTATATTACGTATGCGACAAGAAGATAATAACAAGTCTCCGACAGCTAGCTTCGTTTATATTGAAACGAGAGTCGGTAAATTGGAAAATGTTCATTACTCACTATACTATATTGTAATACTAAAAATATTTAAGAGAACAGACAATCATATAAAATACAAATCAAACAACGCACGCTAGACAGTGCTCGAATAATAACATAACGAAGTAATAAAAGAATATAAATCTATTCGTTCTTTAGATAAAATCCTTGCAAACCTTTTTTATCTATTCGAATATAAATGCGCAGTACATACTTAAGGTATAAATATATATTATGTTATATGTATAACGTCCAGAAAACTTAAGGATTAATAAATGCTAATTTTAGATTCTTATAACGATATTTATACTTTGTCTTAAATTGAACTCTTGAGTATATTATGCGCAAGCCCGAACTTACGGCTATAGTCTGAGCGACCAAAAAGGCTGATGAGAAGTGTAATTCTCCTTGACGGAACGCAAGTGCCAATGCTACGGTGTTTGTTAGTATTCGTACCTATTTGACTTACTACAAAGGTAATTTTATTCAAAAGAAAATAGGTGAACTATTATAAATATATTCTATAAACTGGGAAAGCTATACCTATACTATAAGTACCAGCATCACATCTATTTCTACCGCAAATCCGTAGAGTCCGCGATGTTGTTTTCCGGTTCGCAGGGTGTGGTTGACAGCAATAAATGGTAGTAACGTGTTAATAATTAATGTCCATGTTAATTAATGTATGTGAAGTATAAAGTAAGCGTTTGTACGTCACAAGGTAGAGCATGAACGAAGCTCATTGGATTGATATTTCATTGTGGTCGACAATATATTTGAAATATTAATAATGTTAAAGAAGCATCGTTAGAAACATAAAATCAATTATTTTCTCTTCATAGTTTCAGACTAGAAAAGAGTAATTTAAAAAAAGTTTGAATTATTCAAAATTCAATAAACTGAATTTTGGACTATATTCTTCCACTTAACAAAAAAGGCATCATTGCGGTGTATTATATAATATGCGTATTGATCAATAATCTAAAAATTATTATATTGTCTTGGACACACATTGTGACATATCATTTATCCGAGCAGAAGCAACACGATTGATTTGTTTTGCAAATAAAGTGGAGTAAATATTAAGTGTTCGTCGTCGAAACAATATTCGGGCAATTGAACTTGTCGACTACAGTTTTACAGGGTTGTCAATATTTGTCTACTTTATTACATTTCGGCACTGCAACGTCTACAACTAATGTATTGGTATTAAGAAAATTCGTTTATATTAATATATAACTTCCTTACTATTATTATAAGGTAAAGAAAAACATGTTTAGGTAAGTTTACTAATATTGTGAATAGATTAAATGACCGATTACTATTGGTACTCCTATTATTAAATTCACTATTTAACCCAAGAGTTAGAGGCAACATAAGTAACGTATATTTAATAGTTCTTCATTCTTCAATTAAATGTTAAATATTATTTAAGAATGATAATGAAAAAAAAAATTAAAGTGGCAGTATTTGGGCACTTCTTGTACACTTATATATACGTACAACCCTGAGTGTTAGAACGCACAGTGGCAAGTAACGCGATTATAAACGCCTGATCGAGGCTCGCTCAGTCTTATTGTGTTAGTACTATTGTAACACTGTGGTGCGACGTTGTTATTAACTGTTCAATGAATATACAGTTCTGATACGGAAGAGTCTCGTTGTTTTTATTGTTTTATGTCGTTTAATTACTTTTTTAATAAAGTTTGTGCCGAAGGCGAGCACGTAATTGTCGCAATTTTTTATGTGAGCTATTTTCAGCCCTAATTAAATTACGGCTTCGTAAACTTGTTTGAACGTATCTGTCATTTATTTAGTATTTTTACAAAACAGTTTAGTACGTCTTTCTCCTCCGTTTGTTAACCAATTCTTTTTATAGTTTTTTATCAATTGGAAGTAGTTTTTTCCTACACTATAGACGAGTTGAAACCTTCTTTTATACTACTTCTTACATCTAAAATTTATAATATTTGTAAAACATTCAATTCTGTTTTTTAATTTACAAAAAAATAATCGATAATAAATACAGATTATAATATCTATAGACACTTGAAGAAAAAAGTTTGTACTTGATATCGTTATAGAAAATAAAACACTAAAATGATTTTTTTTATAATTCATTAATATGAAGTAATATTAATAAAGAGCTAGTAAATTGCACTAGTGGTCGTCTAGAGATCACAATTCGACCATAAGTACAAAGTTTTTACTTAGTGTATTACAGACTCAAAAAAAAAATATATTATTAGGTCTTTACTAATATTATTGCATATTAAAAATAGGAAAAAATGAATATTTGAGTAGTGTATATTCTATGGCAACCGCGCAAAAGTAACCGCGCGTGTTTATGTATAAATAAAATGTCTATATTCAACGTACTAGTTACTATGAAAGAATTAAATACGCAGAGAACGCGACTACACTGCTTCACCTATTATTAGTATTTATTCTTGATAGTCTTCCTCAGACAACGTGTTGGATAAATCGTGTTTATCATTCACAGTTCACGTGCATTTAAAAATAATTGGTACAACGAAATGAACGTGATAGCAATAACTTTAATGAACTTCGCGACACATATTTTGTTTCACGGCCGATTTTCTATAAATGACAATTCTTTTGTGACTAAATTAACATTTGGAATTAGAGTTTTGAAGCGCAAATTATTACTCTTAAGTTATACACAGATTATTATCTTCTTCGAATATGTACACTGGTAGTATTAACGTGCTAGCTACTACATACAACATATCAATTGGCTGTCAACGTCACGTTAAAAAAATTGTTTAACAAGAACCTAAAAATGCGTTCAATAGTTACAGTTGTGTCTCAGTTCTCTATCAAGGTTTAAATACGTAATGATGTTAAATAACGATGAGGCCCTTTAGTGGGTATAATTGTAATAAAAACAACACAGTAGTTAAAAGTCTAAGCATAATCATTATTAATCATATAAAGCTTAAGAAACTCTGTTTTTTGTTAACTTGAACGCGCTAATTTTTCAAAGTACCAGTGAGGTTTGCAATATTTGTTATGCATTTTATTGGAATCGTCTTATGCTATACATCTCACTAACGAAGGAATTAGGTACCTTAATTAGTAGGTCAAAATGTACGCAGCAAGAACTAAGCGATAGTGCAGACGCTCCGTGTAGCTCACGCGGTGTATCGGCGGCGATCAAGTGTGAGAAAAATGTAATGTCGTAGGGCAGCGCTAATAAACTATAAATATAAATACATTTATAAGGCAAACAATTAAAATATAAATTTGTAGAATTTCGTCTACTAAAAAAGTAGATCATCAGTCAAGGATAAGATAGTTATCTAAGTCACGAGGAACTAGTTTTGTGGTTTCATTTAAGTATGAAGTTAATTAAACGGAATAACATACAGTTCACAGTGAACATTACATTAACGAACTCTCTACCAGATTATACGTTTCAACGCTGGTCTTCAACAAATTATGTTTGAGTAATCACTGGCGTTTATTTGTTATAATAAAGTTGTTGTATATTTAAGAATATATTAAATAGTTTTCATAAGTTATATATGTAATATATATAATAACATTACATTTTATTTTGTAGTTTCTAGAGATGCTAATACTTGTTGTATATGTATATGTTGAATGGTATTCTTGTTTTTTTTTTTATAAGTTTGATTGCATCAATTTGAAAAGTGAAAATTACTGGTTAACTATTACTATACTCATGAATCATTTTATTATTTGAGAAAATATTTTTCTTAAGAACTACTATTAAAAGATGTATTTTATAACAGTTGAAATTTATGTAGAATAAAAACATGACGCTACAGAATTATAATAGTATATTAAAATCTATTTTCCAATATTTTTATTTAAGCTTCAAGACCCAAAAATTAAATAAAACCTACTTAACTATATGGATATAGTCCGTATTATGACAATTATTTAACAAGTACATTAATATATGACTTCCTTAGTAGGTATTATTATATTTAAACAGTGGAATTTGTGAACAAATAGTATATTACACTTTGACGAAATATTTGGGGAATTGAAATGCCCTATTAAATTTTAATATGCAAAAAGTAAACATGTAACTTTAAAGATCAAAAATAGGAAAATACCCGTTGTTTATAAATTAAATTTTGTATGAGTTATAACATAATACAGTTTCTAAGAGTAGGAATATAAATAATGAATCTTTAACTATACATTATACATTTTTAATTAAGGAATTATTAATGCTGCCCTCTAGAATCACTCATGACGCTCCGGGTCGGTGAAAATTTGTAATTCACTGGCAACTGCTTGAAACTTTATTCGCATTAATTATAATATGCAAATTAAAAACAATAAAATATAGCCTTTGTCATTAAGAAGCAATGTGAATTCTTATTATTCAAAGAATTTTAAGAATCGAAACAATTGTACCGAAGATAATGAACTGCTATACACAACAAACTTTACTTTTTTATATTTATTGCAGCTAATAAAACTTATTTACCTACGGATTTAGTTGTATTTTAATTAGCTTAATTTAGTTTTAATTCTCTATTTGTTTACATATGTAACTGAAAATGTATATTTTCTCTTAACTAAAATGTTGTTTTATCTTACTAAACTTAGGTTATTTTCATCAATCAATAGAATAAACAACCGATGCTCTATAGTCTGGTATCCAACTGGATCCAACATATGTTTTCCTGAGGCTAGAGATTAACACGTGCTGAATTGATTGTTGAAACAATGTGGATTTTTCTCACGCATTTGAAAAGCATAATTACAGCTTTGTACAAATAATATGTTACATCATTATTATTATTGAAATAAAACAGTGAATTCAATTGTAACATTTTTATCTTAATATTTAATTAAGATAGTATTTAAAACTGAGATTTCAAAGGCGGTTAATTCTAAACTATTACACCATTAGGTAAAATAAGTAATTTTTGTTAGCAGAATATATAATAAATTAGAACAAGCGCTTACCTAGTTTCCTAAATCGACTGCCAACGCCAAATCGATATACACCTTTGTTTTGATTTCATCGCCTCAGTTATTTTGTTTCCAAAATTTTCGGTGTTGTTAATTCTATCACCCTCAGCTCAAATGTTCAATCTTAACAATTAAATATAATATGACGTCTATATTTATTTTTATTTGGATATACGTTAATTGTAACAATAGTAATAATGTTTATAGGCCGTATGAGGTTATGTTAAATACGAGGAGGCCGCGTGCAGCGCTTACAGCGCGGCCGGCGGTAGGCAACTGAATGCGCGAAGGCGGGCGGGAAATATTTCTATCTTTGCTAACATGAAGTCGTTGGGTGACGATGTATATTATATTTAGATTCGATTTTATTACTTTTACATTTTACTAATATTGTGTGTTCTGTATATGTAATAAACATGGTTGCTTATTGTAATGTCATGCTTCTCCGTATATTCATGTAGTTATACGTATAAGACTTCGCGAATCTGTTTTCTATCAAAACCTGTGTACTGCGGCGCATTAACATGTTTGATTTATTACTAATTAGAAACATAAACTAATAAAGATTGCAAGTATCATTTTGTTTAGAACTAAATGAACATTGAATCGAATTGAATGATAACAAGCTAAGACCCAGAGAGAATTAGCTCTCAAGTCTAATTACTGACACACATTTACAGGTACTTGGTAATAAATGATTAAATTAAGGATGATTTATAGCAAGGCAGGTATTAGTAAATGCCCTAGCACCGTGCTATGGTTTCGGTACGATATTTTTCTTCACCGAATGTTCAGCCTCATTGAACAGAGTTCGAATCTACGTAGATTGGTCCGGCTACCGAATGTACTACCAGATAGTATCGTTTCTACAATAAACATAAATATTTATATATTTTTTGTCTAATATCACGTTTCCAGTAATGTGATACTAATACTTTATTTGCCTTGAGATAATTGTATCACGTGATTCCTTTGTCGAACGGTACTCCTTGAAATGGCATGTAAAATCCGGTGACACATTTAGATACAGTTTTAAGATAATGTTTATACTTTGCTGATTTAGATATTATACTAACAAGTGGTCGAGATTTCACCATAAAGTATAATGCTTGAAGTTATACTTCGTTTGACGCGTTTGGGAAAAATGATGAGAGTGCATTTTTAAGATGCGCGTGCACACCGACACCTAAAAGCGATAGGATGAAATTGGTTGCTAATTGTCTGGCAAATTTTTGTGAGAACTCAAGTTATTAAAGTATATATGAATATACAGGAAGTGTTTGAGTGAGAGAGTATCAGTGGTGATAAAAAATACTTTCACACAGTAATATACATGTGTATGATTTTAAATTATATATGCTGGTGATTGATAAGTAGTAAACGTAAGGATCGTGAAGTATGACGAACAGAAGCTTGTGAATACAGACTTCAATTCCTTGACGGTAAGAAGTAAAACAAACTGTTTCCAAATTATTTATTGATAACAATAAAGCTCGCCAACAGTTGTTGGTTAAACTAAACAAAAAAAAAGAAAAGAAAATCTGTTAACAGATGAGAAAAAGGTACCGAACTATATTGACTTAGCCTACATACATATAACATGTAACTCGTTTTTTTATGTTTGTGCAGAGAAATATTGTATTTGATATTTAATTAACTTCCTGATGTGGGAAACAACTAAAATTTTGAACATGGTTCAGGATCCGATGTCAATGCAAGAAAATTATAGAAAGAAATAAGACAAGGAATTTTATCACAAAATTTAATATACAAGAAATTTTAAAGTATAAAATTCGCTTTCTAAAATGGATATATCTTAAAGAAATTTAAACACTCTTTTTAAGTTTTTGATGAAGATACGATACGAAGATTAATAGTCTGTGTGACTATACAACTCTCAGTGAAAAATCTATATTTCTTAATAACTTATATTACATATGAAATTGGCGTTTTGTTGTACTAGCTAGTTTGATCTCAAATATCTTGGTTAGGAATTTCAAATTCAAATGTATTTCAAATTTAGACCTGTGTGTTTGTGTTTTAAATTTAGTGATTCATTTGATTTCGCAACAATTGATTTTTCTTTGACATCGTTCTTTTCATAAAATGAAAAACTTAAAATATCGCGTTATTTACGAAAATGAGTTTCATCGGGGTAACAGCATTGCAAAAATAATTCGAAGGATCTGTTAGAGGAAGGTACTGTAAAAGAAAGCACGGTACGGTTGGTTTTTCGTTCTGCAAAGGTTGACATACGAAAAAAAGCTCGGTGGGCGGTCGGAGACCCTAGTTGACAATGAAAAATTAAAGGTGGTCGTGGAAGAGGATCCATCGCAAACCACGGCAGAGTTAGCGGCAGGCTTCAGTGTGAACGGTAACACAATTTTAATTCAAAAATTTAAAAAAGGTCGAGAAATGGATGCTGCATGAATTGACTGAAGGACGCCAACAAACGCGCATTGAGTGCTGCGTTACATTACTCAACCATCACAACAACCATGGAATTTTAATGTTTTTAAATTTTGTGACTAAAAATGTATTCCTTTACGACAATCTGTAATGCACATTTACAGTGTTTGAACGCAGTAGAACCAGCAAAACCATGTCCGAAGCAAAAGTTGACTCAGAAAAAGTTATTGTTGAGTGAGTGAACCAATACTGATGTTATACACAATAGCTTCCTAAGATTTGGAGAGACGATTACGGTTGATCTGTATTGTCAAAAATTCAAATCATGATGGAAAAGCTAAGTGTTATACAACCGAGACTGGTTAATCTCTCTAGTCCACTGCTACTTCAAGACTACGTTAGACACCATACTTCACGACAAACGGTCGCTAAGTTAGAAGAACTGCGGTTGGAATGTTTTCGATACCCACCATACCAAAGTCCGGAATTTGTAATTTCTTGCAAGGAAAAAAATAAATTCCGATGTGGCAGTTAAAACCGCTTTTAAAGATTTTATTGATCTTCGCTCCCACAATTTTTTCAGCAATCGAATTAATGAACTATCTAACAAAATGGCGAAAGTGCATAGATCATTATGATACATACTTCGATTGAATAAATATATAATTTCGTACTATTATTTTCGTTTTACTTTTATACTAAAAAGGTAGAAATAATCTTAAAAAACTATTAAGGAGTAATCTTCGTACAAAAAATATTTGTCAGACTAGCTTATAACCGCGACTTTGGATGCGTTGTTTATTATGTTAAAAATATATTTTATGTACAAAAGAAAAAACATTAAAAATTAAGACACAAATATACTTGGCTTACAAAATTTCTTTAGAAACAATATTATCCGTTTACTTCCCTCTCGTAAAAATCGTAGTTTTTAAAAACTTTGTATTAATGAAACTATCGTGATCATTTCTCAGATTGGGAGTAGGAAGTAAAATTAAAAAAATTGTTCGAGATCTATGACGTAGTTTTTGTGTGATGCGCGCACAAAGGCAGACGTCATCATTTTTTTATATATATAACAATATAACATATGAAAAGTCATTTGCGATATGAATCATGAATAGCATTTCTCAGAATTAAATAGTTTTCTATTTTCTGTAAAAGTAAGTGTAAGTAACAGTTTGAATAATTGATAGTGTCAGATAGAAAGTTAAAAATTTTGGACCACTAACTCAAAGAGTTACATTTAGTTTTACCCTAAAGTTTGAAATTTAAATCTGATAAGTTTAGGCGTAAACCGCCCAAAAAAATGTCGTACACAAGTTATGTCAATACTGACGCAAATGAACGAATTACTGAGCTAATTCACCAGGTGTTATGATGAATGCGTCCTTTTATACAACACTCTAGTCGATCGTCCCTAAACTTATCTACAGCTTTAATTTAAGTATACTATATAATCACCTTAAAAACATAGCTAATGTATAGGAAACTCACAATACTAAGTATTCCCTTGAATACACAAAAGCAATAATGGAAACGTCATAAAACATGATTTATCATAGAGTTAATTAATTTGTAGGGTTGTTAAGCACGAAGTACTCATTAAAATTAATTAAAACCATACACATTAGTAATTTACGTAATTGTAAATAATGTACATTCGACATTCAAATATTAATCACTACATACTTTTTAGAATATTATTCGTAAAGATTGTGTTAACAGAAATAGCTTATTGTTACTTGTGTTCGATAAATAATACTTCTATAATTAACTGAATCACATTTTGAGGCAAAAATTATAGGAGGGAAATCCGCATCCTTGAGCAGAGTTCCATTTCAAGTGCAATTATTTAACTTGGGTGCTCTATGTTCGGGTACGATTTTAAACAGCTGGACAATTCTCACTTCCGCACATTGCTTAGACTACAATAAGGATATACGAAACATGCGAGTACAGGCAGGTAAAAATATTTAATGGGTAATTAATATATGTCCATGATATGCATTGAAATTACTGAGTTTATTAATATGTATATTTACATTTTTCTAAATAATATTTTCAGTTTTTCAGTTCTAGTCAGGATTACTCATAATCTGTTAATCAAGTTATTCTTAATGCATCTATGTTATCTAAATCCCTTAAAAATCATTCTTTTTTTGTCTAAACATTGATAATATTACAATATTTTGAAGCGATGATGGCTCAGTTTATAGAGTGTTTGGACACGGCGTCGAAGGACGTTGCTTCGAATCCTAGCAACTGAGTCGGAGCTTTCGGTGAAGGAAAACACCGTAATGAAACCATAGCTTGGTGGTAGGGTTTTTTCCTAAATTCTTCTGGCTGGCTATCACCCTCAAATCGAAAATCTATCGCAAAGCACCTGTTGGTGTGTTCTGGCAGCTGCACTTGAGAGCTAGTCTCCTCTCTAGGTTTAGCGTGACGACCATCTTAGACCACATCATCATTTAACATCAGACGAGATTGTAGGTCAAATGCTAACCTATAAATAAAAATAAAATATAGTATAAAAAAATTAGTAATTCTAATTTCATTTTACCCATAAAAAACCCTTAGGTATAGAAAAATCTATTGTAAGGCACAATTTAAATCTCTTTTGTTGATTATGAGCAAGTGATTGGTCAATTGGCATGATGATAGTAATCACGAATTACAAAAATAATCTGTTTATTTCATAGAACCTTATGAATAGGTTAGGAAAAATGTATTTATTTTTATATTCAGGTTGAGATTGATAATTTATTTAATAAAATAAAGATATAAAGTACAGCAATCGTCCATCTTATGTTGAACACCAATCATAGTGAGTTACGTCACGCTTCAGCAAACGTCACTTTGTACTAGGGCTTTTGATATTTTTATTATATATATTATAGTATTATACATATTTTATTGAAGTATTAATGCATTGAGGAACAGCACACTACTTATAAACTTTATCATTCATATTTATAACGCAAAATAACTAATTTGTTGCTTTGTTCACGTTAAGTTCTAATCTATGACAACTCTGTAGTTCACTCCTTTTTTTTTTTTTTTCGAACTGACCTACACTGCCAACAATAATGCCTTCACAGTTTCACCGGACTACCTGTAGTTCACTCGTTGTGTGCTCGGTGTTTATATTGTTAATATCATGTACGTCATAAGCAGACGCCATGACACGGGCAAGCGTTTTGGCACGCATTTAAATTTAAAATTACATTTGCGTTTATTTTGTAAAATATCTTTGTTTTCTCTAAAAATATTATGTATTTTGGAAATAGTATATATTCTAGAGTATTATAGGACAGTAATTGAAAATCAGTCATCATGCCAATTGTATAAATTATACATTGTATTTATCTGTAGATGTGGTAGTAGTATATATATGGGTAACGAACTTTTTTTCTCAAGCTTATTTCCAAACATTTGTATGAAATTTTCTCAAATAATCGAATTGCTTTTCCGTTAAATTCATATGTTTCACATAGCGATATAGGCAGCCTTAGAAAAAAATATATTATTTACCCACATAAAACAATTCGTTTTATTACATTTTTGTTGTGAAGACGAAATTTTACATGGTTTTGTAGGTTCCAGATACATCTATGATTTCAGAGCGAAAATATATCCCGTCGAATCTTTCGTAATACATAAAAAATACAATATAAGCGCTCAGTTCGCAAACGATATAGCATTGTTATTTTTAAAAAAGCCATTACATTTCGGAAAGCACTCTCAAAAGGGAATACTTGTGAACAATAATAGATGGATGAATTCGAATGAAAAAGACTTTCTCGCCTCTGGATGGGGATGGACAGAGGTACGACTTTAAATGGTTTACTAGGTTGTAAATTATTGTGGCTAAATTTATGACTGCCATAAGCATATGCCAATAATATGAGCGTGTTTTATTCAAGAATTAGCTGTTACCCTTGACTTCGTCCGGATGGAATGTAGCAAATACTTTTTTGTTCAGAGTTTAAAGGGGCGGTCTTAGAGACTGCTTTTTTATTATAGTTGCGCGGAATTAATTTTTTTTTTCTAATATAAATGTAGCTTAATGTACTCCTTAGAAAATCAGGTATTATTATATTTCGGAGATTAATCGGAACAAAGACAAATTTTAAAATTTGTATTTATTTATATGTATGTTGCACTTACATATCTATTTTATAAAAACGCTGTATATATATATATATATATATATATATATATATATATATCTATATATCCGAATCAATATATATATTGATTTGTGTATCAGTTTGCTAAAATAAGTACCTAGTGTAACCTGTAATAGGGTCAATTCGAATATGACAGTGACTTTAAAGGTTTGTCGTTTAATCGTCGTAATCAATCTGATCTAATGTATATTTCCGTTCTCAGGAAATAATAACCATAGCTAATATAGTAAGTAATAGCTACAAATACACTGTAAAATATAATTTACATGAACTGATTTTATTTTAAATGTTTTTTTTTTTAAACAATATTACGTATCAATAATACCAATTTATGGAACATTTATTTATTAAGATACTGAAAAACAAAAATACGAAAGTAAGACATTCGAAACAAAACCACAGTTCTTTATTTTATATTCCAAACAAATATTTAAATAGTGTAAATTGAGTCATATTTATGTATAGTATCTTAATCTTAACCAATATTGTAAATGCGAAAATGAGTTAATTGATCGATTTCCACGTTTTTTTTTCACGCCTTAATTACTCAATCGATTATCTTGCAATTTTGCATACACTGTCAAATGTATAGATAGGGTCAATATTAGAAATGATCATTGAAAAAAATGTACTGATAAACAAGTAAATCAATGCAATGTACATTAATGCAAGCGAAGCCGCGAACAAAATATAGACTTTTATAATGAACGTTCCTTCCATATTTGAAAAATAAACTCACATACCGACTGAATTACAGTTTTATTAGTATAATGTTTTATTTGATTTATGTACCTGAGTTTTATAATATAGATTTATTAATACAATAATTATGGTAATATTTTTAAGTACGGCGGACCAGTATCTGAAACGGGCTTAATGATGACCCATTTATCATTCGTATCGGCTAAGTCTTGTGGTCGGATGCATCAACTGACCATCACACCGGATATGTTCTGCTTGTATGGCGATGGGTCCAGAGACACGTGCAAGGGGGATTCAGGTGGCGGCGTGTTGTGGAAAGGGTAAGAACTCAGCGACTGACTTCGGTGGAAAGAGACGAGAAATATACTTGCAACGTGACCAGGCAGTGGAGCCAGCGCGTGATTGTAGCGAGGGAGAAATATGGGTCATGCCCAAGTCACGTTTATTATTTTAACACGTTGCCTACTCAAGGTATTGTTACTTCGATTTATTGTTACTTTAGGTATTCTTACACAAATTTTTGTTTTATTACAGAATGATCGTAGGAATAACGTCACATGGTGATGGTTGTGCAAAGAAGCACAAACCGAGCGTTTACGCGAACTGTATATTACTTCAGGAACTGGATAAAGCGACGAGTTATAAAGTTTTTTGACAGTTATTGCCAGAGAAAGGAGAAAAACCAATGAATGTTAAAGTAACGAGTATTCATGGATATTCTAAAATAAACTACGAGTTGTTTTTACATATGTATATTTTGTTTTCTAAGTTATAAAAAATCCTGTGAAGTATAGACCGGCTCACAAAATTTTGTCATGAGACGCGAGGAATTTAAAATGATCCACCCGGAATATTTTTAAATATCGTTCAATAATACAATTAAATTAAATTTAACACAGTTCCTTTGAGACTCAATCGTGTAAAAACTACTGAATGCGAAAATGCGGAATTTTTCATAGATGGTTCTAGATTATTCTATTTTTTGGATTCGTTATTGATATAAAAACATTTAATGCCCAACGAAGTGGCCGGCTATCTGCTAGTATAATTGTATAACATATATATTTTAATGCAGATTAAGATCTACATGTTTTCATACTGAATTGATTTCATATACTCATGATTCCATATACTATAAACAAGGCGGCTTACTCCAGTACCGTATCTGAGATCTTAAGATTTCTATAATATATACGTTATACCGTTATAGTAGAACGGTAAAGTAACTATGCTTAATGGTAAGAATAGTACGATCCACGAACAACGGTGACCATCGAGAAATCTACAATTTATCGCGTCCACGATACGCGCAGTTTCATATGACATATGACCATGACTACATCTTCCATCCTATCTCACCCAACCCATCTTTCCATCTCCGTGTACATAAATCTCTATAAACTCTAGATAACTCTAGACTCTCTGTAAACTATAGATCTCTATAAAGCTGCTTCATTGCTGGACATACACGCTGATCACAGTACGCTACACACATCATTATGCCACTATAGCGATTGTTATGGATTACAGTGATTGTAGAATTTCGTTTGATGAGTGATGATGACAAACCGAGACAACTTCTGCTATTATATAATATTTAAATGTTTAGCACTATATGAAATAGACGTTTACGCCATCGTACCGATATTAACAATCGTTAGGTACTTATACGAGCCATCATGGCGTAGGTCAACATAGGTTCAGATCCTTGTCACTGAGTCCGGTGATTTTGATGAAAGAAAACCTCGTGATTTCCATCCATGGTTGCCCATAGCATGGGGCTTTAGTTAAGTCTGTCTGTCTAGCTACCAATATCTTTTGGTGTGTTCTGGCACCTACACTTGAGAGCCAGGTCTGTTTAGATTTGGCATATTTACCATTTTAGACCACATTGTCATGTAAAGTTAGGTGAGATCGTGGTCAAATACCAAAACCTACAAAGTATAAAAGATGTGTGCTTTATGAGATTGTGCACACTCTCTATGGTGAAACAATACACCATCCTTGACTACACTGTTGTATAAAATCAGGTGAGATTCTACTCTGACGCTAGGCTATAAATAGGTCAGTATGTAGATAAATTTCTATGGGCATTGGCAACAGTAAAACCAACAACCTTGAAAGATAACGCGATCAATACATATGAAATTGAACTGTTGACAAGTTAAACAGTTCAGTTCGTAATATGTATTATATTATTGTCTATATTTACTAACGTTTATTCTGATTTATTGTATGTTTAACTAGCTGTTTCCTACGAATTCGTTCTCGTAATAATGGTTTGGTTATTTCATGAAAACTATATGTTTTTAACTACGTGTGTGTTAATTTTGAGTTACACACTTTAATTTGTTATTCTAATATTGTTATTATTATTTATACCCATTTGTTCGTTTTAAATTAGCTCTGTTAAAGTTTACAGTTACTGCTTAGCTCCTATAGCAAAACTATTGATATGTAGACTTGATAACACTTCGCGGAGAATCCTCTGTACAAAATTTCGATAAATCAATTTTACCGCTTTCAAAATTAGTTTAGAAAAACAAAAGACACTTCAATTTTATATGCATGTATGAATGTTAGATTACTAACTTTTGCTCGTGGTTTCGGTCGGAAACCGTACATTTTTTAAGGATGAAAGGTAATCTATGTCCTTTTCTGTACCCCTGATAACGTTTGTGGAAAATTCATGATTATCGGTTGAGTAGTGAAGTCGTGAAAGCGTAACAAATAGACAAACAAACTCACGTTCGTATTTATAATATTAGTAAGGATACGTTACCTGTGAAAATAAGTTATATTAGTGAGAACCGTGATGTTAGGTTCAATGATGTCTGTAGCGCCAAATGACACTAAACCAACAAGTGAATCTTTATACGCTGCCGGACCTCCATTATCACTCAAACGATGTTCCTAAAAAAAATACAATTATAAAATAATACATACGGTATAAGACAATAGAACAAAAATTTATACATAAACATTGTTTAATTAGGTAATATGGAGATATTAAATAATTTTATGATTCACTTTTGTAATTTCACACGTTTTTATACAATTTGAGGTTATTTACATCGTTAACTTTTTTAGCACTTGCCCACAGATACATCTAATGTTTGACAACACTATAGTCCAAGATATGGCAATACTTATAAAATGTATAAAAGTTACGTAAAATATGTGAAGAATAAAAAATATCGGACAATAGGGTATGAATACTTAAGAAATATTGTCTATGGTACATATTTTATATTATGTTATATTTATTTTTATACTCTATAAGCTTTAAAGTCTGATCACATCTTATCTGTGTTAAATAATTATGTAGCCTGAAACGGTAACTCGCTAGCCATGATAAAATGGCTTTTAAATGCAACTGTTAGAAAATACCTGTAGATGCTTGACGATGGCATTAAAAATGAATGGTCTGATGTCGCTTCAAAAGCATTTCCCGTGATAAAAGTGAGGTTCCGAAATTCTTATTTGGCTTAAGTATAATTTAAGTAGATTCATACAGGTAGGTTCACATAGGTAGGGTACATATTGTTTTGAGGGTTAAATGTAATTATCAAGTTGTGGGCTTTTAAAAAGTGTTCATATTTGAAATTAAGACTTTACGTTAGTAGTTTTTTGAACTAATATACAATAAAATATGAAATGTACCGATTTATATACAGAATTCTTTTGTCTTCCAAAAATAAAATCAAGATTGGAATAATATAATACTACGTCGAAGCAGTAATCGAACATGTTACCGTTGGGCTTTTGTTCAATTTTTCTTACTAAGGTAACCTTATATATTTAAAAGTCCGTTTAATTAAATAAACCAGTTATGTTCAATTTTAGCTCTTCTTTTTGTAACTGTCTTATTTAAAAACGCTTTTACAAATAATGCATATCAGAATTATATATTAATTTAGAGAACACGACTGTTATCCATATAATCTTTATTAGATATGCATACTAATCGGTTGGTACTTGATGCAAAAGTTAGGAGTTAGAAGATGTCGGTAGTATTTTATACATTCCATCTTGTTCGTCACGACCATTTCAGCCCATAACAGCATATTCACGTATTTAATCAAGAGATTCTAAATAAAGAAAACGATATATAAATACCTATTTTAACATTTTAATGTGTGATTTACAAGCAATAATAGTAAGAAAAATGTGGGTTTTCTAATTATTACTTTAAAATGCTGACAATGTTTTTCGGAGTAAAAGTAATTAAAATGAAGTTAAGAGTTAAGTAAATTCCACACTAATTTTACATTAACGACCATATCACGGGGGGAATTAAAACAAATTAAGAGAAATATATATTATGTATATCGACATTTATTAATAAACATAATTGTTTTTCCTATTTTTGTCGCAGTTTCATAAAATAGATTTATTATTCTTAAAGTGCCATCTGTTACATCCTTAATGAACTAGTTGCTTCCTCAGACCAGAAAGTGCAACTTTAGGAAAAAAATCTTAAAAATGAATTCAGATGGCGCAGTAGTAGTCATCAATACTATTTTTGTAACGTAGTTTAGTAATCCGTCTATTATTAGTATAAATCCTGTGTTTGTGTGTATGTTTGATCGTATATATGGCCACGAGTCTATCGAATCAAAGATTACGCTTAATACAAGAAAATAGATTTGTGTTTGTGTAGTTAAGAATATTGCAATTGTTGCAATCTTTACCGCTCCACCCTACCCAGAGACGTTCAACACAGTACCTATTCGTAGTACGGTATCAGGATCTATTAGAACAACTTTCGTTACGTTTTCTGCAAACATAACGTTTTCCTGTGAAAGTACAATAACCTTAAACATTACAATAATAAATGCAATAAAATGGATATATGTACCTCTAAATAAGACTCACTATTCACCAATATAGACAGATTATATCTTGGCATAGTTTCAAAGTTTTACAAAAAGTATCGGATAATACCGAACGCGTAGATTATGTAAAGCTTTAGGTTAACGAGGAGATAATGATCGTTAGAAACCTTGTAACTTTTGGGCGATTCATCGCTTAAAATAAAATAGGAAGTTAGCTATTCATTGTGCAATAAATTGATTACATAGACAAACATTCACAAAAATGAATATATTTTTAACCGATTTCAAAGAAAGGAGGTTCTGTATTAGACCCATATGTATGTATACATACATAATGTTTGTAAGTCCGTGATTTTCTCAAAATCTAGAGCAGGGAACAACTCACGAAAACAAATATCAGGGAAGGTTTTAGAGTATAATATACTAGAATCTAATAAACGTCCTCGGAGAGAAACTTTCAATAACAAATATATATGGATGTAAAAGCATACACATGAAATCAAAATGACAATGATATGAAAAAAGTAAAGTAACAAAAACAATAAAAAAGGAAATAAAAATACTGATTTACTTAAATTTATTCAGATTTTTTATACAGGATCTGCCTTCAAAAAACCAGGAACTCAAAAGTGGAAAATAATGTTTCATAGAAAAATGAACCGCCTCCAAAAAAAAAAGAACTAAAAAGTGTATAATAATATTATATTCACTTACATTTCACATAACACCTTGACTTAATTTTACACACAATAATTTAGGTTCCAATTACAAAACTCAAATAATACCTATTATATGTTATTTTATAATTTAAAATTTATGAGCTTATATTTATTGGAGGCGGTTCGTTTTTCTCAAAAATAGAAATAAAGTATTGACGGTAGGAGTTGGTAGTTTTCTAACTAATTCTTCCCTTTACAATACGGCTGTGTAATGAAATAAAATAGTAATTCAATTACTGAACGTCAAGATGTCAATTCTGCCAATATTTTTGAAGACCTCCTTACTGTGTTCTGTCTCTCATTTCGCCTTCGGCCAATCAGCAGTCGGCTGATTTTTTAGGACCTAAATCCTAAATCTCAAAATGGGGGTAATTATGTTTTTATTTTATTTTTCATGACATCGTACAATGTTTTTTTTTTCGAACTTACCTACAGTGTTGGCCTGGCAAGGCCGTACATTGTACATTTTATGGTTTAGTAAAAAATGATTGTACAAATGAAAAAACATTTTAAAAATACATTTGGTATAAATTTTATGATTACACAATACATTTGTTATTTTTCAAAGTTTTGTAATAAATCCGGTTTTTTTAAGTGTATGCTGCCAATAGTCTGTTGACCTGTGCCTCATGAGATCCACATTCGTTTGTATGAAATTTAAACCTTTATAGTTTTGGATAGTCCAGGGGTTAATATGGAGATGTTTTTACCCATTTTTTACTTTTCCGTACACTTTTTTAATATTTTCTCTCATTCAAACCTTATACTAACAATTACAAGCATAACAAAAACAGAACTTGCCAAATAGATGCAACCGTTCTGAAGTGATGCGCTTAAATACATTCGGCAATTGTTTATTATTGATATAGATTTCAATTTACTAAACTTTTCTTTCTATAACCTAACCTCACAATTCCGTGCTTAAAATTCCTCACAGTGAGACAACTGGCCGCAGTGGCAACTATTTTACCCGTCAGCAAAGTCCCAGAGCAGTACAAATTATTATAAACGATTAAAACGTGATACGGCAGATCATTTATTGTGGCTATGTAACCGTGTTGCACATTGTTACTGACCAACGAATTCATTTTATATTCTATGTGCAAAAATTTGTAAGTAGCCACGGGTGTCCATAATGATGTTAGAAGTAATCTGTGAAAATGTAGTAATAATTGAGTCGTGAATTTTCAACAAAATTCAAACATCAGTCAAAATCAAATCAAAAATACTTTATTCAGTTTAGGCCCTGAGAAGGCGCTTATGAACGTCAAAGTTACCACCGGTTCGGAAAACAACCCAGTCATCGAGAAGAACCGGCAAGAAACTCGATCTGGTTTATCTTTTCATTAACATATTATAACTCACATTTATAAAACATAGTTATAAATAATTACATTCGGTTTTGGTGGATGCACAGAGAGGGCGTCATTTCCAGACGTCACCGTCGTTCACATATTGATCCACCCTGTAATAGCCTTTAGATATTAAAACCTGCTTGACATGATGCTTGAAATTAGTATCCGGCAGATCGGTAACGTGCTTTGGAATTTTATTATAAAACCTAACACTATTACCTAAAAAACTGTTACCGGTCCTAGTGAGCCTAAAACATGGAATGACCAATTTGTTCTTATTTCTTGTATTTAGATTTTAGTTATTATTAATATTAGTTAATATAGTTAATATAGTTTAAAAACTTTAGTAGATATGGACGTTACAGTTATTTTAATATAGCAGTGGAATTATTTTATTTTATCACTGCTATTTTACAGGTGGTAAATGAAATCGTGTTTTAATTAAAGTGATTATAGAGGAACTATATGAAAAATAGCAGTGACGTTATTTTTTTCACCACTGCTATTTCGATGTTGCAAACGTGTTGTAATTAAAATTATTATTATTGAATTATATAAAAGATAGCAGTAACGTGTGAAATGTTCCATGCCTACTTTGTATTAAAATGTTTACGGAACTTTTATTTATTCATTTATATAATTGACTTACAGATAAGTTAAAAAGCATATTAAAATCATGAATGTCATGCAAATAAATGTAATAAAAGTCGTGATTTCAAATATAAGTAAAAAATAACAAGGTTTTAATTATATTCGAAAATATTTTACGAAAACAAAGTAAATTCTTCAAATCTCGACTGAATACTGTAACTATGAAATCTCAGAGATGGAAATTCTTTATACACTCACACAATCATCCCGCTTCGACGAAACCAGAATTAATTCGGATTCCCCAGCGGTTCCTGCATTATGTAAAATATTTTCGAGAGTTTGCTTGTTAGTGCGGAGATCTCGGCGAAACTCGAGTCATAAAAGCGGGGAACAATAAACAAAAAGAGATTGGCAACAAACCGATAAAGCATTCATTGTACTTGCAAGTATTCGATATTCGTAAAAATAGTTCGTCGGACGGATTGGTCGACGGTGTTGTTTCTGATTACGTAAAATAATAAAAGATTTATCTGTATCGGAAATTTGTATAATATATGTATGTAAGTTAAGTCAGCTTTATTATATGTTATGTGACATAATAAGTGAAAAAGTAATTATTTCTACTGCTATTGGTCTACGGTCAATAATTATTAACAGTATTTTATATAAATGCTTAAAAGCATGTAGTAGCAGGTATTATTTGAGTCTTGATTTGAGATTTGAAATTAAGACAAAGTGTTATGTAAAATGAAGTGTATAAATATGATTTTGCACTTTTGATTTCGTGTTGCTTTGAGGTTCTTTTTCTTTGAAAAAATTAGTTTCCTTCAATAATTATTGTCGACTCATACTTTTTACATACATTTATTAAGAGTACAATTGATAATTTCGGAATGACATCACTTTCTGCATATAGAATCTTATCAAAATCAGTTACAATTTAATTGATGTATAAATATTGTCTTTAGATTTTTTTTAAATATTATTTATTGCTATAATAGCTTATCAATTTCGTAATTATGTGTGATTTCCGTGTACAAAACTTTATTAAAATTTATTCTGAATTAAATAATAATTTGATATATTTTACTTTATGATATTTAAAGACATTGATACATTGAGTATGCACTTTTTGTGTACAAAATTTAATCAAAATCGGTCTAGTCGTTTTTGAGTTAACTCTGGACATATAAACTGACAGACATTTTTTTAACCATGTATCTTGATATCAATAGTTACCTACGACAATATTTTGGTCAATTTTTAAATGTATAGACAGAAGTACATATTTATTAATTTAGATTGGATAATGAAGGTGTTAGTATGTTTGGATATCGCGTTGATTGATATAGGTTCGAATCTTGCAATTAGCCGAGTTTCCAAGGAAGGAAAATATTGTGACGAAAGTGGCAGGGTTTTTTCTGATGCTTGGCTCGTGAGGCACATATCCTGGTATACATGTGTGTCTCAATAATATTTATACGTATGATTAGTTTAGCTAACTGAGATTCGCGTGTTGCAATCAAGGCAACCATCCAAACTGATGGTTCGGCTACTACCCTCACCTTTCCCTCTTGAGCTTGTTGCTATGTGGACGGGTTCCTAAAGCGCCCTGCTCCATTAGTTTGATGAACCTGTGATGGCTCGTTAGGCGTTAGACAGCTCGAAAAAAATTTGCTTGTCTTACTAGCTACGACCATCAAATTGAAATAGGTATGTTTGTATGTAGCTGTACTTGAAAACCAGCTCCATATAGCTTTAGCGTGTTATAATTTTAAGTTAATTGTGGTGAGCAGCTAAAAATTATAAACATATACACCATTTAATTTTACTAACATGGCTTCCGGTGTTCGATTTTTTTAGAATATATTTTTAAGTTAACTTTTATATATTTCCTACGTAAAACAACTTATTGCTGAACTCGCAGTTTTACGCACAGTAAATATTTCATTCGGATAAAAAGTTTACGTTTGTGCCGACTCTTTGGGGACATTGTACATTATGTTTGTAAAGAGAATGCTTACCTAAAGTACACGGTCACACATTAAAGACAAGCGAGTAATGTACTGTATGTACCTTTATCCATTTGGACTGACAAACGATCCCCTCGCATGTCAACGGAGGGACGTTTTCGCCTATTTTGAATTCTGAAATTCACGGAATGCCGAATCGAAAATTCCTTCTATTTCATTCGTTGTTCTGTATTACAGTCACGTTACCAAAAGGGAGTCACGAGAATTGATTTATCGATGCTAGAAAAGAGAAACGAAAATCGAAATTTCTTGAAAGTTCTTTTTAATTTTTTCGCACTAAGTAGTTGCAATTTTAAATGAATTTGTGGTCGTCCAGTGGTTGAAATGCTACTATAATAGGGGTACAACGTTTTTCTTCACGTACTATTGTTATTATCTGTATTTCTTTTCTTTTAATAGTAAAACCTGTATTTGGGATTGTACGATTGTAGACCTAAAGAGCGTAGAATACGACGAATAGAAATTCATAAATAAAAACTTCGACCCATCGATGGTATAAAAAAAGCTATATATAAATTATTTTATTGAAATAGCGACTAAATAAAGAGAATCGGATGACAAATGAAGGAGAAAAAGGTACTGAGCTGTTTTTTTTTTTCGAACTGACAAGTTGACTGTTGACCTGGCAAGGCCTCTACAGTTTCACCGGACTACCTGAGCTGTTTTATCTTGGACGATTAGATATAGATATTCTAAATGTACTACTAATGCAATTGCCAAAGCAAATAATAATGTTATTATTGTTTGTTCCCATGATATTAGCTCACATTTTTAAGCCTAAAATATTTCAGAATGAGCGCTTGTTGCGAACATTTTCTTCATGAAACGATTCTACAGTTTAGTTACCTCGTATCGTTCGTACTATAAACTATTACGAAATATCTGGGTTATTTTGATAGGTTGAAACAAAACGGCTTCATTTATAAACGTTGTTCGAATATCACGACAAAAAACCTTTCTTTATTAGGCTTTATATACTGTACATTACATGTAAAACCCTATTGAGGGTTTCATGGTGTTTGTGTTTTAAAAACAAAAAATAACAATATTGACGAAATTCCAAGAAAAAATTGCTTAATAAATTTTTAATGTTGTCAGATAATGCTATGTGTTGGATCTAGTATAGCTTAAAATTTTCCATAGGACTTCCTTATATAACGTAGATGAGGTCTGAGAAAGGGTATTGAAATGTCGTCTCCTTAAAATTGAAATGCTGTGTAAAATTAACAGTGGGGCGACTCCTGTAATTCTACCTATAATATTATAATTACCAATGCACATTTTTTGGTAATATAAAACTACGGAAAAATTTAGGGTTTCTTACATTTATTATTAGCTTATTCTATTTGATTCACTATCCCAAGAACTCAAGGAACAATCAGTTCAAGAGACATTGAGTACTCATATGGGTACATATTATAAAAACAACCGTCCGTATTTTTTATACATTTATTACGACATATATAAAACTAATAACAATAATCGTGTTATGATAAACCCAAATATAGTGTTCTGTCATCGATTTTCTTTTACCGTAGTACGACAAAATTGCTGCACTGTATCTGATGGAAAGAATAGTCCAATTCAAAAACTTAATTGGTTAACTCGTACTATATTTGTAAAATAACGTTACAATCAACAAATTATTTTTTAATAATATGTAAATGATAAAGTCATTACTATGGGATATACTTAGGAAATAGTCAATACATTTTTGTGGTATATTATTTTTATGTATCTTATCAGGTTTCGCTAGCGTCATTAGAGTAAGCGCCTGAAAACTCCTTCTTACGACTTAATTTTTTTAAATTATTTATTTATTTTTCCCGCACACTTTTGGTCCGTATCTTTTATCGGATATAGTTTTAACTCTAAATCATTTTAAATCTAGTGCAGTTTTAATAAGTAATTAAAGTGAGCAAGACAAGATATTATTTTTATACATAGCTAGTTACAGCTATTTGATTTTTTTTATTATGTTGGTAAGTTTGGATTTGTTGTGGAAATTATAGTCTTTATGGCGGTTTCATTATTATTTTTTATGGCCATTTTTAGGTTGTAATCCATAATGTCTCGTGCCGGAGTGCTTACATCCGGGTGAATGATCCCAGCACTGGCGTCGTTGGATACAGCGGTATAGTAAACACAGGAGTTGGTGTGTCTGGATATTACCACTATAGCATGTGAGACGCTATCGTAAACATGTGTCGAATTTATTAGAATACGTCAATTTTATGCATGCATTACGGATATAATCATTCCTCTTAAGAAATTCTCTAAAGGATAGTAAAAATCGTATCATAGTTTAAAAGAACTAAGGGAACACAGACAGATACGAAAAGCGGTTTCATTTTACACGTATATAGATATAAAGTTCAGATATTAGATTACTTAAGACTTACGCAAAGAATACCTTTATCGTCCTAAGCAGGAGGGGCGATACTTGATAATTTTAATATAAACTTATCTGATCACTTTGCCGGTACATTATTTCTGTTAAAGAGGAACACGATCCCTAATGAAAAAGTTTCAGAAAGGAGGGTGATGTAATGAGTCCGTTCTTGCTGAATTTGAGATTGTTTTATTTTGTATGCCTTTAGCTAAGTTCCTCTTGGTTAATTCACGAGGTACTTTAAAACATTTAATTAGTATTTTAAAATTGTAGTGATTTAATTATCTTGTTCATTATGATCAATTGCTTGGGCTACGGTTACGTTAATTCAGTTTTATATTTGAAAACCGTATTTAAATATATAAGTGTCGCAAGTAACAAAATATATATATATATATATATATATATTGAAATATATGTTGGAATGTGGAGGAATGGAACATGCCGTGTGGCATTAAGATCGCCAGTCTACAAACTAAAAATGCAATAAAGTATTTATTCATTCGGTCATTCGTTAAAGTATACATTCATTATGTTGTTTATCTATGCTAACCTCCGAAACTGATAAACCGATTTGGCTAGATGTTTACTGGTAAGCAGAGGACTTTTCTAAGGCGCTTTGTCCACCTCCTCCCACCTCCGTAGCTGGACCTGAGGGGATGGGTCAGGGGGCCCATCTCCTCATTGCACAAGGTCTAGCTGACGAGGGGAGGTAGCTGGTTGTGTACTCAGTCTACCTCCCTATAAGGACGGAGCCCGGCGGCCACATTCCACCGGGCAGACCGCTGGGGCGGCATGGTGATAGCCACAGCACGGTCCCATGCTGCTCCAACCAAAAGCGGCAGTCGGTACACCGTGGGGTTTTAGTCCGTGCGAGTCGGACATAACCCACTCTCTCTCTCCCCGGAGAGTGGGTATCCATAAGGGATTTTTCCCACGTTAGTAAAAAAAAATGTCTAGGTTACAGTACGCTATTTCATAGAGACTAAGTGGTAATGACAAATACAATAAGAGGCAACTTATAATGGTAATAGAGTTTATATGGTTACGTAGCAACGACAATACTAAAGAAATATCAGCCTACAATTTATTCAGATAAAACGCGTGGTCCCGTAGAAGTAACAAAACGTCTTCTGGAGAACGAAATCTCAGGGAGTAGTATACATAAAAACAACGTGTGCGGTTAGCAACTATGTTTTCTATTGTAAAGTAAGAAATCAAAAAGTCTCATTTCATACATTTTAGGGGAATTATTCATTTATTAAAAATAAAATTTATAATAAAGAATAAAAAAAATGTTAAAGTCACTCATAATAAGGATCTTCCTTCTAAAAATATACTTAATCAAAAATATAACATCATCTACTTAAATTATAAAGAATCGACTTAATACCCATTGAAATAATTGTTTCTGAGTGGGCGTATGAGATATGTATAGTACTGGATGTTGTAATTATATATTCGAAATGCTCTGTTTATAATTGTTTCTTTATTCTACTTCAGTCAAATAAGGAAACCGAGTTTGATTGTAAAGGTAAGCCGATTGTTGTCTTAATTTTATACCGAATTCAATTATAATTTGAGCTCTCCGTTTAAGTGGTTCAAATTGATTGCAGGAATAAGTAGATGTTAAACATTGAAGACCGAATAGAATTTGTTTATTAAATAACACTAGTGATCGTCTAACGGTTGAAATTCGACCATGATACATAAATTTTTAATTTTTAAGGGAAAAAATTAACTTTTTCCAAAATTTTCTCGTGACAACACTAAAGTTCGACAACATCGATTTAAAAATAAAAATCGCTCGAATAAATAGAGAAAGAACATGTATTTAACTGTTGTTCCTATTTTATGTAGGTGTATAGATTGTAGTTTTAAGTAGTTATTATTTAATAGCAGTATTACTAAATAAAGTTACGTACACTGATTTTTTTGAAGAAAAGTTTATTCTTACTGTTTGGGTAGTGATTTATATTTAGTCTATCATGTTCTGATTAAAATAATTATCAGTAAAAAAAAGTATAATGTATTAAAAACCAATTTAAAAGTATAAGTCTTCAGCATTTTAGCCCCGTGTGAAATTTGTCGTGAAATTTCGCGAGTAATTTCAATTTATTTTCGTATGACCATATCTAAAATAGAAAAAGATGTCTTCTTTTTTATCTTTATTTACTTGTATTGCCATCGAATCCCGAACTATATTCGAAATTTCAAGTCGGATGTTAGTTCAAAATTACTTCTAAAATTCCAACTGAGATTAAGCAAGTCATAAGCAGAAAGCGAGATAATTAAAAGACGTGGTAACATGACAACAATATGTTATGAAGGTGTCAAGTTGATGAGAAAATAGTACGGAAAATTAAGAGTTTCGAAACTTTCACTATAACTATTTGTAATTACATTATCTAGTAGCGTGTTATAGTGATATTACTGAGTGAAGGCCTGTTCCCTCGGGACGGCACGTGCTTGGCACTCATTGCATTGGCTACTTCAGTAATAATAATAAATGTGAGGACACAATTTCACTTCGAACGTTTAATTCCAAATTAAGCAAAAATCTGATAAACCTACATATAAAGATATTTAACACCCAGACACGGAGTTAATAAATATACTCTATGCTCATGACACAAATGTCGGTCGCGTACGGAGATCAATCCAACGATCTTTTGGCTCAATAGTGGGATTTATATCCACTGTCCCACGAGGCATATCAAATGTGTGAAACGCTTTGAACTACGCAGTTCTGTTACTTCTTTATTTAGCAGCGCTATGAAAATATTTATCGAACGTCCAGGTATTAAATTCAAGAGAGAAATTCAAAATACGAAACGTATAATCACACTAACTGGATTCCGCGAACTTGTTTTCGTGATAAGGCTTCTTTTATTGTAAATGCAGCAAACTGCCGGCGATATACCACCTAATTGTATGTACGGTGCAAATGAAAAATAACGGCAACCAATGAAAAATGTCTAATCCATCGGTGGTCGTCGTTGTCATCGTTGTTGCAGCACATTATACTATAATAGAAACTGTCACAAACTGATCATCTAATGTTTCAGGCTCGTTAAGACCGGTAACAGTTTTAGGTAATAGTGTTAGGATTTACAACCAAGTTCTAAAGCACGTTACCGATTTGCCAGACTGTTAGTTCAAGCACCATATCAAGCGAGTTTTCATGTCAAAAGTCTGTTATAGGGTGAAGCAATATATGAACGTTAGTGATGTCTGGAATTATCGCCTCTCCCTGTGCATCCGCTAAAACCGATTGTAACTTTAATGCATTATAAAAATATGCACGTTAAATAGATATACCCGTTCGAGATTTTTGCCGGTTCTTCTCGAAGACTGGGTTATTTTCCGAGACCGGTGGTAGTTTTGTCGTCCAAAAAAGCCTTTTTTGGCTTAGTTTGATTTGAAGTGGCTGATGCCGAAACGCGATAAACTAAAAGAGAGTCACTATTACGAGCTTATTAATTGTATGTGGATTAAATTTCCACTATATTTTTTATTATAATTTTGTGATTATTACTTAACCCCAAAAATGATATTGCTATTCACTTCAGCTAATTTTTATCGTTACCGATTTCTTCGAAACCAGTTTAGCAAGAAATTACTTCAGCCATTTCGGAGATTAGTCCTGATAAGCAACAGAACGTTTAAATTTTACTTATATGTACAGATTACACGTACCCACGAGTTTAATGATTAAATTATTTTCGTGGTAAAATGCGTATAACACGCACGAAATGGTATCTGGTTGTCCGTCGTAATGAAAATTGTTTTACCAAACGAGCTCTGAAAAATTACAAATTAATTAAAAAGTTTACGCACGGCTGACCTAAAACCCCTTTTCAGTATAATTATATGTCTTTAATTATTTTAAATATTGATTTCAAAGTTACACTTTATTTTTTAAAATGCTCTGTGCTAAATGTTATTTTTACTAATTAACTATATTTTAAGACGAACGTTGAAAGTAATGTGCTATATTTTTCTGTTACAAAATAGTATATATAGTATTGCTGTTTCATTTAATTTTGTTTAACTCAGTGACAAATTTGGATAACACCTATTTATTTAGATACCTCTAAATACAATTAAAATAATCAAGGATTCTCGAGTGGGATAAAACGATAATCAAAAATATACTGAGGAGATTGGAGATGGTTTAAAGGCCGGATTTTTGGTACAGCAACCTCAGACATGCTGGTGACAAATTACTCGTAAAATATCCGTTATTAAATAACAATCATTTGCTTTTTAGTATAAGTTACAAAATTGCTCATTATATAAAAAGAATTTATATACGGTGGCGCTAAAGTGACGACAGTGACTTTTACACAAAAAATACTACACACATTTTGGTTAATTTTATATAGTTTTACTTCTTATTCACTTAGTCCTTATCTATAGAATATCTCAGTATCTCCATCTAATATTATATTATTAAGGTTTTAAGAAACGATGGTTATTATAAGCACTATGCTTTTTGCGATGTGTGAAGCATATTTTAGCTTTCAGTTGTTCTATTTTTTTCCTCTGAATCCTCGTCGCGGATATCAGCTAGTATTAAATATTTAGTGTACGGAAATCTCCCGGTATGTTGATTTATGAAATACCAAAAATTATATAGAAGTAGTAGCATAATGAATTCGTCTCACTCTGTAAGAGAAAGAAGTTCTCTATATCACTTAATTTTTTGATATAGCACAGACCTATGAAATAGTATTCTTACTAATTTAGGCCTTAAGTTATGAATAAAAAACTACTTATATAATAAAATAGTACCTTAGCAAATGTGTTTTAGTATTGTATTTAGTTGAAGTAACTTTTAGCAGGTTCAAATGTCCAACTCTGTGTACGTTAACATCTGTTCTTTTCATCTGCTAATTGACAAAACGTGGTGTTATACTTTATCATTCGACACTACTGCTGCAGTTTCACTTATTTCTGTGTGATACGTATTTTTTCATTTCGAGACTGAAAATAGGTCATACTACTGTTTAGATATTTGCATAAATATTATACATGAATATAAGATATTATACATGTACATGTTTGAACATTACTTAAAATAATTACTTTTATGGTTTTATGAAAAGATAAATTATAATTTACAAAGGAATGGATTTTTATATTGTGAATGTTTTAAATTTTTTTTTAACTATGAATTAATGTGAAAATATGTTTATATTGCGTAATTTGTTTCATTAAAAATAATCCAATAATACAGTAAATGACCATTTTCTTGAATGCAAATTAAATATAAATAAAATATGACATAAAGATATATATCGTAGTGGGTAAGTTAGTATATATATATATATATACACTTATATATGCATATGTTCGTTGTGATCCATTTTAATTATAGACTGCCCTTTTATATATATGTATAACATAACAGTGAAAGACTTCCTTATTACATTTGGTATCCTTGAACTTTAGTAGACAATTATAAGCAAACAGCAATGCTGGTGACAGTGTTTATTGTGGAATACTTTGTTTACATAATGTACGAATGTCCGAATATCGAGGTTGCGTCGTTTCGTAGCGGGTTGTAGTTTGCGGCAGTCACGCTACGGCGGCGGCTACGTTCAGTCGCTACAACGTTGCGTGCTACGGAATATGGGTACGCGAGTCGTAATGTTTTGTGCTGTGACCCTGTTGGCATTGCTTGCCACGGTCCAAGGACGAGCGGTAAGAAACAATTTTTAGCTGTATATTGAATTAATTTTAGTATTATCATTTCTGATCTTACATGTTTGGATTTTTAATTTTCAATTTTTTCTTAGTAATTTATAAATAAATTACTTAATTTCGTATTTTGTTATCCAACAGTTTGTTAAAAACATTTGAACCGCTATTGAGAGTAAAATTTATAACAAAAAATCGAAAACTTCACTATTGTGAATCTTAAAGAGTTTTATTTATATAATTAATTTTTCTTCTACTAATTACAAAAATATTAACTATTTTGTTGTAGTCCTAATCTAATTAGATTTATTTAAATTTATAATTCAGTACGTTATTTTGTATATAAAGTACAATATTAACATAGTACTCCTATTGTTCAACGTAGTACTGTATGAATCGGACTAAGAAATATGTTACTTATTTTTATATTTAAAATATTATTATAGTAAAAACCTAAAAAAGTGTAGACAATACAATTTCCTTGTTCGCAAAATTAATTTACTGATTTACGTTCATCGAGTAAGACACAAACGAAGTGAACAAGATTTATATTATTATAATTTTATGTGGTCCGTTGTTCGTAGATTGCTTTAAAAAGCTTTATAAGAATGAGCCGAAAAAAATTAAATACAAAACTAGCAAATAGTCGCGGCTTCGTGCTCGAATAAGTGTTAACTTTAAATCAATTGCGGACTATTTTTTATGTTCTGTAATTTTATTCATATCGTCATCATTTAAATTTTATACACTTTCCAACGATTTTTAGTTGCCTATTAAAAAATAAATAAAAATTAAATGCTATGGTCACATCTTAGCTCCTATGGAAAATCCCTATAAAAATCTCACCAAAATCGCTTCATTAATTTCGAAAATTATCCCAGACAAATAAACAAAATATGTTTCAATATTAAACTATATCTATAGATTATGATTATCAATGTCCCATAAAGTGATAGCTAAGAGAGATAGAGATAGAAGATAACAGAGATAAGAAAAGACAGATAACAATTTTAATTTACGTACATAAATATAATATTAATTTTATAATTATATATCTCGTTAAGCTTCGAATTAATAATGGTAATTTTTTTTTATTTTTTCGAATAAGTAATTCTGTATTTTAATATAATGGCCATGTAATTCCAAGCGTATATGGATATCCAGCACAGAGATGACAATTATGGTCATTACAAAAAAATCAATTGTGTGCAAGGTTAGAACCCGTATCTTCTCTGTTCAAATTAGGGTTTACAATCACTGGACTAAGATTACTATTTACTTACTGTACTAAGCTCGTGTTAATGTAAATATGACCTGTCCCCCATAAACACTACTCTCTATCTGGATGAACGGTACCCTATGTCCTTTTCTGTACTCTTGGCAACGTCAGGCGTAACGTAACAGATAGGCACACTCACATTCGAATTGATAACATTAGTTACAGTATTTTATTATTCATTCTAAATGATAATTAATTAAACGTGGTTTCTTGAAGTTTCAGGTTTCTTTAATCAAGGGTCTTTATTTAATTTGATAATCTAGTAACCATTCGAATAATTTCAAATTCCAAAATGAAGTTATATATATAACTGTAGTATACTTGCTTGTTTTTTAGTTTCGAACTGACCTACACTGTTAGCCTGAGCTGTTACAGTTTCACCGGACTACTAAGGGGAGCGCTTAGGGCACTCACCCGATTGATTTTTAGGCGAAACATCTCAAGGGCACTCGGTGCACCTCGGCTTGAGCTGTCGCCGGATTCCCGACCTAACTAAGCTAGCTAAGCTATCTATCCATACAATACACATATATGAATTCGTGAAAAATGCATGTGTGACCATGCATGTTTCACGAGTGTATATGTGTATTTGGTATCTGACTACTGTGTTATGTGACCTATTTCAGTCCGAAAAGGGCAAAAAAACAGCCCACCACTGAGTGCCTAGGTGTGCAAGAGTGTGGGGTGATCGTGTAAGTGTAGAACATGTGTAAACCACTGTATTCGCGCGAGTAACATACTCGAGGGCTCCACACCGAGGGACTACCTAGGCTCGAGCTGTTACAAGAAAAATCGCGACGAGTGTGCGGGATCGAATCTTCACCCCCCGCTCACGGCGGCGTGAACAGAGAGAGTCGCGGGCGTGGGCGCAAACACGCGTCTTTTCAGAGGGGATCGAGCTAAAAAATAAAGTACAATGGCACGGTGCCGATTTAACTAAATAATTACGTAACAAATCCTGATGTATCCGTCTATTGTATATGAACACGCGGGTTCGAACTGATATTTTGATTTACGCGAATTTATTTATGCGCGGCGCGGGTTAATTGTTGTACCGTGGTCGCGACGGCCGGGAAAGCGGAGATAGCGTTTAAGAGCCCGAGCTCAGACGTACTATTAACTAACGCGTTAAATGCGATTATCTCTTGTACATCGTGTACCAAAAGAAGACGAGCTATCCAGTCTATACCGGAGGTCGATACTGAAGCCGCGATAGGTGGCGCAGGAGTGGACAGAGCCTTTTGAGGCTGGGGCTTGGCTTGAGGAGCCGAGGGAGCTGGCGGGGAAGGCCTTACGCGCCAGGAGAGCGCGCTCGGCGCAGGAGCGGATGATGCCGGCGCACTGGAGGTGCCCGGCAGGTCGGGGAAAGCCTTCTGGCTTTGTATGGGCGGAGGCGGAGGCCGCTTCGTCCGAGCCGGCGGGCCGTGCGCCCTGGACCGGGTCGCACGACCGCCGCGGCGAGGACGGGTCGAGCGAGGCGCACGGGGACACCCGCGATAATTCGCGGTATGACCCGTTTGCTCACAGAGGACGCAGCTCGGAGGCTCGATGGATTCGGGAGTGCGGGGGCACTCCCTAGTGGAGTGATCCCCGAGACACTTCACACACCTGGGACGCAGGTGGCAGTGTCGGGCGGAATGGCCGTACACCTGGCAGTTGTGACACTGCGAGGGTATCTGGGACTTGCGAGGAGGCTCGACGAAGACTGGGGACAGGCCGCAAACCGAGTTGAGGCTGAAAATAGCCTTGCCTTCCGAGGTGCGGTCCAGTGTGACCATCACCAAGTTGAAGGGGGCCTTCGTGCGGGGGTGGCGCATGCGCTGCACGCTCCGGACCGGGAAGTCCTGACCGTTCAGGCAATCGGAGATGTCGTATTCGGTGAGTTCAGAAGGAACTCCTCGAATGACGACACGGAGGAGACGCTCTTCCTCGAGAGCGTAAGTAAAGAAAGGGAGCTGACGCTCCCTGAAGTATCTCGTGAGCTTGCGATGCTCATCGGGGGTCGACACACGAATAGAAATGCCGGCAACAGTGTTGACGGCGGATTGGTAGACGATTTCTTTCGACTTAAGGTCGTTAGAAACATCTACCCAGCGGGCTTTGTCACGGAAGGTGACGGGAGGCGGTGGGCGTGGCTTCTTAGTCGCGACCGCGGGTTCCGCAGCCGGAGCTTCAGCCGAAATCGCGGCAGAGGGCGTGGGAGAGGCTCGGGGCACCCGAGCGCCACCTATATTGGGCTGCTTTGGGATCGGACGTCCCGCAGCAGAGTCGCTATCTGTCTG
Source organism: Antheraea assamensis (assembly GCA_035772565.1). NCBI lineage: Eukaryota > Metazoa > Arthropoda > Insecta > Lepidoptera > Saturniidae > Antheraea > Antheraea assamensis. The sequence continues at coordinate 5,194,614 of JAQQSE010000064.1, read as the reverse complement.
AATCGCGGCGCGTGGGCGTTTACCGCGGCGCGTGACGGTTGTGAAACCGTCATTATCAGCGGACGATGTCGCGGGCGCGGACGAAGTCGCGGGCGCGGGCGAAGTCGCGGGCGCGGGCGCGGCCGCGCGAGGCGCGTCGAGCTCCATGTCGGAGTCATCGTCGGAGTCGCAGTCGGACGGCGCGAACGGGTCGTCGCGGAAACAACGCGGGACTCCGAACTCACTTTTATACCCGTTACGCGCGTAAGTGCGTCGGAGCCTATCGAATTCCGATACTAACAACGGATTTTGCTGACGCGCGAACATATGAAATCTAATGAGGTCCTCGAGTTGGACGGTATCATCTAGGGCCTTAGGGGCCTGAAGAGGCGGCGGGATCGCGGGGGTGGACATGACTAACCTCCCTGCCTGAGGGGCAGGGGGGTGCGCCTAATTCAAATCTAACGGACAATCCGTGTCCGGGCCAAAGGGAGACGCGACGCGAAATCTTCTCTCTTCGTATCTGCACACGGCGCGGCGCGAAGAACGACGCTCTGCACGGCACACGACGCGCTGCACGACTCTCGAAGCGCAGCACGAAGCACGACGCGTAGCACGGCGAAACGACGCACTGCACAGTGTGTACGGCTTCGCACCGAAAAGTGCGGTTTAAGTGGTACACTAAAGGAGGTGCACCGTCGCTCTGAAAAGAGCGTGTTGATTGACAATAGCCGAGTAAACACACTAAAGTGCGGCTTCGCAGCAGATGTTTTCTTTCTTCGAATTTCACAAGCTCGAGTACAATAGCACCGGCGATGACTCACTCGGCAACAATGCGGGTCGGGCAGCGACGAAATCGTTGGAATGCCAACATCTGGTGCGCAGGTAGCGCAGGTAGGCGAGCGCGGCGAGCCGGAAATGACCGGAGATAGCCGAGCGCGGCGAAACGAACGGACCGTCAGAGCTGCGAGCGAGCGCACGTGTGCACTCGACCGCTGCTCGAACGAGACTCCATATACTTGCTTGTTTGTTTGTGTTGATATATATAACCAACCATATATATATGAATGCATAAATATTAATGATATATAAATATATATAACATAAATAACATATGAATATATAAATGCATATTGATACATTTGAGATCGATAAACTCCAGCATCATTTGATCAATCAATGAAGTTTAGCACGTGTAATGGTTTTTCATAAATATTTATATATACTACTAATTGCACGCCTCGGCTTCGCCCGGGAGTACTAACTAAAATATCAACTGAACGTTAACTTCTGTAACGTGCAACCGATCGTCACGTGGATTGTTATAGGTAGAATATGGAAAACATTTACACAATGTTCCATAATTATTTATTATTTTCATTATTATTTATTAATTTATTACAAGTGTTTTTTTTACAAAATAAAAAACAAAATCGCGAAGACTTTACCAAGTGCTGTAAGTTGTAACTTAAGTTACAAAGTAAATTTCAGTACATAAGAGAGTTAGTAATGTATGTATTACTATGAAATTACTAATGGAATTAGCAGACTAGTTCTACAATTCATTAATTAACGAAATTAATTTTAATCATATTCAATTATATTCTAATTGCCATATTCGTATTGGGGTTACTTTCACCTCGGGGGTTAGGTTGAAAACTCCACATGAGACTCACTACTAGGGGCTAAATATAACAATTTAAATGCTATCTTCAACTACTAATCAAGGCTGTTTTTCATACTACTTATTTATATATATATATATATATATATATATATATATATATATATATATATATATAATTGAACTGTTTGTAGGTTGTCTGAGCTAACATCACAAATGGTGGAACCAATTTTGACTAGACTTTAGGCTACCTATCATTACACTTTCTAACAAAGACGAAGTTAGCATGTTAAACACTGCGTCGATCGATGTAGGTTTGAATCCTTGCAAATGAACCGGAACTTTCGGAGACGGAAAGCATCGTTATCAGACCATAGCACAGGGTTGGGCTTTTTCTGGCAACAGCACTTGGGAATGAAGGCGTCGGATAAGTAACTGTAGGTATCTGAAAATAACAGTTACGAAGAGTTGTCTAAACATACCTGTACCCGAACGTTGTGTCAATAAAATTTTCATTACTTCTTCTTACGTATGAATTCATACGAGTATATTAAAAATTCCAGTGCAAGTAACGATAGAATTTCTATTTCAAATAATAAGATAGCAACGAGTACGTGGAATCCATGTCTCGACTGCGTATCTTTAAGGGTAGACGTTTTAGCAACATGATGTTTTATGTTAAGCATTATACCTCTCCACTAGAGACTCTAAGCTATATTTTATTGTTGTAGGTTGTTATATAGGAATTTAATGCATACGAACTTACACGCGAGATATATATATATATATATTTGTTTATTTAATAATTATGAAATATTTATTCCTCTTCTTTTATATCCTTATCCCACCTAGGTGGGGTCGGCACAATATGTTTGTCATATTGTGATGTATGACTTGGCTTATTTTTACGATCGGCCACGCGCGCCTTACTTCAACCATCCTTGGGATTCTTTTTTTGTACCACTATAACTTCAATGTCTGTCGCTATTTGACTCTTCGATAACAGGTGGTAAGGATTCAAATGACGCTCTAGTGTACGATGTATCCGTGAATTGCACCTCCCCAAGCTCTGGTTTCACGTCTGTTGTAACCATATGAGGATTTCTTCTTGCAAATCCGATTCAGGAGGTACACTGGCATATTTTTTTCTTTTCTTGTTACTAATATCAGACTTTACTTATTCGGTTTTTTTTTTTGGGATTATAGCACACACACACACACACACACACACACACACAGTAATTTTGAAATATTCATTATTACTCTTTTATAAGAAAATGAAAACATTTCATTTAAGATAATAAAGCTATTATTTAAATAGAAATGATGTTGATGTTCAATAAGTTATAAGAGCATCACTACAGACCAGTTGCATGTATTTGACTAATTTTTTTATTGTATGTAATTGTCAGGACAAGATTTGTATAAAGGCAAATGATTGAAAAAGGGGGAATAATTTGGGTTAAAAAATCTCCATACAAAAAAAAAGTGAGACAGAAACAGAAGACAGTAATTGATGTTCAGTTGTCACTCACATCATTACGTGGTCGTACGGTAAAAGAAAGATTTTGTCTCCTACCGACTAAGGAGGGGCAGCTAGTTCTATATAGTTTTACTATTTCAAACTTTAATAAACAATCTATGATATTAGACATTATCAATTAATTATATTAGATATCGTGGAATAGTTGAAATAGTTTATCATAAAAATTAAAACTTGCTTAAATATCTAGATGGATCGATTGTCTAAATGAATTGCGCAATCAAATGTAGGGCTTTGGAATCCACAACTATAAATATGATTTCGGAGAACAATTAAAATTTACGCATAAACAACATCTAGAGGAAACGATTGCTTGAACTGCAAAGTCAAACGAATTCAGAATTCAGCACATTAATTAAGTTATAGAGAAGCAGCTTGTTTGAGGGCTGTTCAGTGAGTTTGTTTAAGGGTCGCCGAACGAATACCAATTAGCTGTGTTTTCTTAAAAAAATATGCTAAAGCATCAACTAGTTACAAAATAACTTTTTAACGTTGTATTTTTTCACGTCCATTTATTTCATGTTGTTATAAAAAAGCTTAGTTTATTTTTTACCTTTTTAGATATTATTAAAAAATATTTGGCGTTTTATTTTATTATACTAACCTTTAGTAATCAATTGTTTATATCATCTAGTCAATAATTTTTAGGTGACGACCTGCACAACATTCCAATTTCATTTTCCTACTAAAATCGAGAAAATATATGACTATTAAATTTTAACGCTTCAATAGATTTTTTTTTTGTACGAAAATCTTAGGTTTTAGTTACTTTATATTTATGTACATAATTATTATTACATTTTAAATGCCATATTGCCCAATATTGTTAAAGTATACGTTTTAGGAACTAAATAAATTGAAAATACATCAATTACATATTATATAAACGTAAAATATAATTCTCAACATAAAATAATTTTATAAGATACACCGTGGTTCCGAATTAAGATTTAAATCTTACAATAAACCATTTTTTTACGCCTAATATAATAGAGTACGTCTATTGCCACTATGTTTTATCTATGGTCGCAATTATTTGAAGGAATTCCTGGGGCTAATATCGAATTCGTTTTATTTAAATATCTATATAAATGTCGATTATTGTTAGTCTATAATAAATGGAACAATAAAATAATACCAGCATTTTCATTTAAAATGCTATTAATTGTATCTCTTTTTACATTTGAAACATAATCGAAATGTTTAAAATTACTAGATGATACTATTTCCTTTAAGGATAAGGTTTCTGTATTTATCTTTATTAGAAGATAGCATTTGCTCTGGGTTTCGCTTTATTCGCATTGATGTATATTAAATCAATCCATCGGGAACTTATGCTGGATGAAAGTTAGACTATGTCCTTTTCTATACCCCTGATAATGTGTATATAAAATTCCACAATTATCGATTAAGTAGTTAAAGCGTGAAACCGCAACAAACTCACTTTCTAATTTATCATATTAGTTTGCATAGATATAAATTTCTTCCAAGGTAACTCATTATCTGTGTATTGGAACTAGGATTACTCTTGTTACTGAACTATTAAATTAATATTGATATTGTATGAAAAACTCCTTGTGCTTTCCTTGTGATGGTTATCAAATACCCCCGAACAGGGGCACCGACAACTATAACATTGTAAAAATTACATTTAATCAAGAATATATTGCACACACGAGCACAATTGCAAAATGTCAGTACACAGTTACAAGAGGATACGTTTTGTCATTTCGCAATATCCGCGACACACATTGTTACAAATATGATATTGTATTTCTCATTTCTGGGGTTGACTTCGATTTACGAATGCAATTTACATAAAAATATTTATGCTATAATTATGAAATATTAGCTTTTACTCGTGGTTTCGCTCGTTTGAATGTAGATTTTACCTAGCTCTCGGTTACAGTATTATTTTTCTGGATGAAATTCTAACGTATGTCCTTTGTTGGGCTTGCGAAATTTCGTTATAATCGGTTGAGTTGCTAAGGTGTCAAAGGACAAAAGGTAATTAACAAAGTCACATTTGCATTTATAATATTATTTAGGATTTCATTAACTTAAACTACAAGTAGATGTTGCTCTGACCCTGAAAATATAAAAAAATCCTGGAATCAGATCACAGCGTCATATATCAGGACAAATTATGAATCTACCCCCCTCTAAAAATCTACGCAAACACACAAAAAAAACACTAATTGACCACAATCTTACCTGATGTTAAATGAGGATGTGGTCCAACATGGTAAACGCTCTAAAATTAGACGGAGACTGACTTTCAAGTACACATGTCGGAAAACACCTATAGGTGCTTGGTGACAGCTTTTCACCTTCAGGGTGGTAGTTAGCTAGACTTGTTTAGAAAAATCCATACCACAATACTATAATTACATCAAGATATTTTCCTTCACCGAAAGCTCCGGCTCATTTCCAACGATTCGAACCTACAAAAGATGAATCTAACGATACATCATAATAAATATTGAAAGTCATGAACCCGTATAAGCTATAGAACTTCCTAAATATATATATATATATATATATACACTAGAAAGATATATCTCACCTTTTGTGTAATCGATAAAAAATACACTAAAAAATTTCCATACATAGAAGCTGGTGATTAATTGAATTGGAAACTAATAAAGTTAGAGACATAAATTTGGACAGTAGCTTTATTGTAGCGCAAAGATTCAGTAAAAAGCTATTATTCTAAATTTAAACCCTATCCGGATAAACGGGAGTAGGGGGAAAGATTGTATGAGGAACAAAAGAGTCTTCTTTTATTAATCTGAAATTTAGTATAATAACTCAACACAAAAAAATAAACCCGTTTCAGCATTTGTCAAATTTCGTCCCTTAAATGTGTAAAATAGAGGTGATATTTTTCATTGATACATATATTGAGCTTTTTAAGTACTGCTTTATTTCTTATGGATTTAAAGTGGTGTAAATAATAAGATACTTAGGATACAGGTTATCCAGGAAAAAAGTCCGTGTGATAAAAAAAAACAGAGCGTGTCGTAAAGACATACGATAGAAGTGAAACTTTTGTTTTATAAGGAAACACACACATATTTTTAACCTTCACAAATTTTTACCACACAAAGATGTTGCTGATCAGATTTTCTAAGCCGTCCCATAAGAGTTTCCACTTCAAACATTTTACTACATTAATGCGAGCGAAGGCACTAACAAAAGCTAGTTTATAATACATATGACTTATCAAGAAATTTAAAGAAATTCATAATTGTCTACATTCTTTCAAAATTATTCTTCAAGGAAACGACTCAGCTTCGTTATTTTTCTCAAGACATCTCTGGGTCTAATACTACGTTGTAAAATCTCCCACGTTAACTTATAGTTAGTAGACCCTCGTCAAGGGAGAACATTCACGAGGTAACATTATTATGTTGTATAGGTGAATATCAGCAACACATGGGTATTACCGGAGGAAGGGTTCCCGGTGTTCTATCGCTACTTCAGGGACCGCATTTCGTGGTACGAAGCCGACGCGGTGTGCCAGTTCCATCACGCCAATCTCGTTACAGGTAAGTGGTAAATTTGTAACTTATATTTAATTAAATATTTGATACTGCGTTACTTAACCTATTTTGCTTATTCATGTGAAGTACAATATAAAATACGAATCACTGCGATAGAAACGGCTGGATGTATTGTAATGGAATTGGGTATAGAATTCGATTATTTATTTACTTATTATGTGGAATAGGATACATTAATCCTATTTTATTATTCGGACACATTTCCTCATCGCACAGTACAGACTTGGAGGATGGATGCTAGGCAAAAAAAAGTGTAAGAGTTTTCTGTCGTGACCCTTTCTGCGTGCTTATTGGATCAAGGCAGCCAATAAGTTCGCACCGGCTGCGCAGGTATAGTTCGTACAAGGCATAAGCGTCAGCTATTTTGTAGCGTGTTGTGTATAGTTGTGTACTTATAGTTATATTTATCAGATGAAGTTTATAATGAATTAGATGAATCGAATGATATGCAATAAACTAGGTTATGATATCTTCAATAAAAACTATAGTATGTTATTTATTATATGATATGATCGTAAATATTCTATTTGATCGGGAATTACCAAAAAAGCTACCAAATTAATTTCAATGTGGTTTTCTGGTTAATAAGGGAAGGAATCCGAGGTAAAATCTAGGTTGCATGTTATCGCGTTCTCCAATAGAGACTTAGCGATAAGTATAAAAATCCACATTAAATGCATAATTTCTGTTGAGATTACTCATTTATTTAAAATGAATCAAAAAGGGAAACATAATATTCATGAATAGGCATAATATTACATCATTCTTATAGACTAAGATACAATTATGAATAATAAAAAGAAGCAGGAAAATAAAATACATGAATGGACGTTACCGTTCTTAAAACGAATAAATTTAAGAATAAAACACATTTAATGCGATACATAAGAAGGCTACATTCGGAATCCTTTTAAAAACGTCGCTAGATATAATTTTCAACTTCAGAGTAGCCAGGGTTGAAATTAAGGAAAGTTTAAATGGCTTTTGTAACTTAGTTACTTAAGTAAATCAGAGGTCCGTGATTATTTTTCCTCTTAAATACTGCGCAAGTAAAGTTTTAAAGTATTACAAAATAGGCTCTACCTAATTAGCATCGCTTTTTGAAGTCTAAAAGTAATAAATGTTAAACGTTTACCCATATTTACATTTACTTTCTTTCATGATTTTATTTAAGTAACAACCATGACGTTTCTTTTTACATTATTTTTAATTTTTCGACAATTTGAAATGAATGTTAAGTGTAATAAGTAATTTATCTTACTTGAAACAAACGGCAATTACGATAGTAAATATCGTAATTTGATAAGTTTCTTTTTATTATCAAAATTGGAAATTTAAATCAAATATACTTTAATCACTTTAAACTCTGAGAAGGCTTTATGAACGTCAAAACTACCACGTGCTCGGAAAACAACCCACTCATCAAGAAGAACCGGCAAGAAACTCGATCTGGTATATCTTTTCATTATACATATTTTTATAAACATAAATATTTATAACAAATAAAGGAATATTGTTAATTACGGTATTTTAAACTAGTAGATGTTTCTTATTAGTTTTAGTATCGATCCGCTAAATAAATTATTCTTTAGCGGTCAATAAATAAACTTGTTTCAACCATATTCTTCTTACTAGTACTACTTACTTCTTATTTAATATGAAACAGCAAAATAATAACTTTGTACTGTTCGTAATGAATTAAAACTGACAATAGTTTAGGCATGAGGTTCATTGAATCGATGAGGATTACGACTATAAATATCTATAAACATATTAATTATGTGACAAGTTCGTAAGTCTCTAATGCATATTTTGTAGTTAATTTTTCTTATGAGGACACTGTTTTATTCATAGCCATTTAATTCTAAACTAAGTAATATTTTGTATTATAACATTGCAACAGCTTATATATCATACTTATTTTGATATTTAACACTTAGAGATTGAACTGAGAGATATGTGCATGACACAAAATTTTGTAAAAATTTCATGTCACGGCGTTTGTGGTCACATTCCTCTGAAACGGCTCAGCCGATTCTTTTTTTTTTTGTATGTTTGGTAGGTATGAGAATACGTCGTAAAGTATATTTCATACCGCTAGCTGATTAGAAGAATCCAGATACTTTTTAACATTTTTTTTTTGTTTTTAATTGCCATAAAAAATAACTATAACCCAAAATTTCATCGTCCTAATTCCATTCTCCCATTTTTTAATCGCGTTTTTAGTATTTTTATGAGAACAATATCCAAATGATTTAACCTTCCGCGTCGTTCGTATTTCGAACAGAACGAAATTATTTATATTGTTGAATGACAGATGGCGCTACGTCCGCCTCATCGAATTTTATCCACACATGCGCAAATCATTCACGGAAAGCGTCCCTTCATTTTGACATTTAATTCTGCATTTGTTATGTATAACAACGCAGTGCGTGCAAAATCTTGTACGATTTATTTTAATTCAGAAAACGCGTGCGAAGCCACTGTATATTGTATTTTATGTTGTTATTGTATAATCACATTAATTTACCTTTAAGTTATCTCGATGTTATACGAATAATATAATACGTATTTATACCTAATATGGGTTCTGAGCATCAACATTCAGAACAGTCAAAAAGTTTGCCTTACACTGTAGAATGGTAGTTACCGCCTATACGATTTCCAATACATCTCGCAGTTTCCTGGTAAACCAGTACGTGCCAGAAGTTTTGACGTTTTTTAATTATGTTTTTGTTACAATAGTACGGTATAATTGAATAATATTTAATGTTCTGATAGCTCTACTGTATTAGATCCGGATATCACATTGAAAGAAGTAAAGTAAATTCGAGTCCTACAATGAACCTGAACTTATTATTACATTGAAACTCCCAAAAAGTTTTTTAAAATACGACTTAACTCATATAGTCTTAAGATGAAAACCTATGACGGAGTAACTATTAAATAGAGTACATACCTCGCCGAACTTTTTAACCGTTCTGAATATAAATGCGTAGGATACAAATTTGGGTATAAATAAGTATTATATTATATGTATAACATCGAGACAACTTAAAGACAAACAAATGCCAATTTTAGATGCCTATAATAATATTTTAACTTAGTTTAGCATTCAATTCTTGACAATATTATGGGCAAGTCTGTACTTAGATATATTCAGAGCGCCCAAAAAGATTGACGGTCTAATAGCAATTGTGAACCATTCTGATCTAAGCTTAGGAGATAACAATCATGTTTCCATATCTGATGAAAATTAATTAGAATGATTAAATATAAGAAGAAAATCGTATGCATTAATCTTTATATATAAAATTCTGATGTCCGTGCATTCGTAATAGTTCCCCTTATAATTTTTTTGCACTTACGAGGTCAACTGGATGGTCCTTAGCTGTGGTTGGACCCGATAAATGACAGTGTTAGTGGGATCTAGTTTTATTTTTATCTATCTATTAAACTCTATTTTTGGATCTCTCAAATAAAAATATATAACTGCAATTTTTCTCCTACAATAACGTCTTGATATTCTTTAATTCAATGAAGCATAACAACATCTGCCTATATTATATTAGATTCCATCACATACAAAATATATAATACATTATTATATATTAAAACTTACTTAAGGTAAAAGAAGACAAAACTATTTGCAACAATAGATAGTTCACTTCAATTATACCAATTGCGTTCAGTTTTTTCACCTACTCCCGGCAAAGACACGGCATGAAGATAAGAAGATATATTGTTTTTAAATAAAATTAGGATATTTAATGTGCCTCACTTAGGCACTGCCTTAAAAAAAAAGGAATCCTTATGGGCGAACAAAAAGGGTACATTTCAATATTCCCGGGAGCCGTTAGTTGTAATCGCCGGTAATCCAACGGAGATCTCCATTATCGTTGATGGCGCCTTCGACCCCTCCGACACCAGCCCGTTACAAATAAATGTACGTACCGATAAGAAAATGCAAATACTTAGAAGATATGATACTCCCCGGTGAATAAAACCACAATAGCTTGTTACGTTTTTTTTTAATATCAAATGGTGACTGCGAGTTCGCTTTTGTGTAAAATTGTTTTATTGTTTCATGAATACTACTTGTTTTAACCGATTTCATTGTGAGCTTTTATTTTTTTTATTGTAGTTTTTTCATTGCTGCTTAATCCTCAAGCAAAAGTGTAACGATGAAGCGTATAACATCGATGCAACCTGTTTGGAGATTAGCTCTGAGAAACAATATTTTATATATATCGATGTTTGTATTTTGCAATGACTGAAATATAAAATATATATATATATATTATAATTATTTTTAGATATTTCCAATCGAGATTTTAAGATTTATTTTATCTTTTTTTTATGAGATTGGAGGCAAACGAACAGACAGGGTTACCTGATGGTAAGTAATCACCACCGTCCATGGGCACCTGCGACACGAGAGGCATCATAGATGCGTTGTCGGCCATTGAGGAAGGAGTAGGCTTGTTTCTTGAAGGTTTGTGGGTTATATTGGTCCGGAAATGCTGCCACTGGGAATGTATTCCAGAGGACCGACGTACGTGGGAAAAACGAACGTGAGAACAGCACAGCAGACAACTTCCAACCATCAAGATGACACTGATGGAATTTCATTTTATCGCGAGTCGTTCGGTAATCTATAATTTATAACTGAAATGTGAAAAAGTCTATTTGTCAGATTATATATCCTTCAATCACTTTTGAACAGAAGATTTGAATGGACACAATACATTTGAATAGATCATAGCTTTATAGAACATAAGATACTTTTGGCGAACAAATAATGATAAACTTTCGCACCCCTCTGAGTTCATATAAATGTCTTTTAGGTCATTTCTGCAAGTGACATATACAGGTTGAAGTTAAAAAATGATAATTGACTCTCCTATTACTAATTATATTATATTATTGGTTCTAGTAACTTATTAAAATTACGACCAACAAGCTTATCACTAATGATCTAGCGTTTTCGGCGGCCTGAGTCGCTGAATTCAATAGTAACCATTTCAGAGACCGAAGACGAAGTTGATTATCCATTATAAAAAAATATACTTATTACTATGATTGCTAATTAAACATTTTCAAACTATCTCTAAGGACCATAACACCGTCACTACACGACTAACAATTTTACTTCCAAGTCTATTCACAATCAAAACTGTAACAGTCGTTATTAATATTTGAATTAATATATCTAAATATGTAATATATGATTTTTTTTAAATAATATTATTTTTAAAATATTTATATATTATTTTTTATAATTTATAAATTATAATATACTAGATGCCATCCCGGAATCATATTTGTGAAAATGAGACCAAAACTTCCTTTTATAGTACGACCATGTAATTAAATAAAATGGCAATGATGATGAATGAACGTCAATCTGTCAACTCTGTCAATATTTTTGAAGGTCTCCACACTACTATTTGATTCAACCACTCACTTTTTTATTTGGAAAATTTTAATCATCATTTTTTACTTTCCCGTAAAAAAAATTATACATTTTCTGCGATACAAATCTTCTCCTGACAATTACAAATACAACAAAACAATAATTAGTTAAATAGGTGCAGATATTCTGAAGTGATGTGCTTACTTACATTAATTTTATCCATATAAAATATTCAAATATCGTAGGTATTTTGTGAAATCTACTGAGAGATTGATATGAATTGGGGTATAAGGATAAAAATTATCAAACAAATTCTATTTATAATTTCGATTCCCTCAATCAGCATTACACAAACGAGTAAAATATCAAATTTATACCAGCGTCGGTGCTGTCTATATCTAATGTCATTATGGTTCCATAAGTAAGGGTCGGTTTCGTCATAACGTTAACGGCTGCGGAGCTGAGTTTCCAATATCGGGCAACTGATTTCTACCTCGAATACATTTCGGCCTACCAATTCAGAATGAATATTCTTCAATATCAACGTTGGAAGTGAATGTTCAAGCTTTTATGGATGTTATAAACTTAATATAATGTTGATAAAGACTAAAATGAAACAGAGTATGTTTCTAAACAATTAAATTGGTTTAAGGGATGCGCGGCTCTAATGTGTTCTTCAAAAGTTAGTTTAAGCAAAGATATTCTGATAAATCTAGTTTCATCATATTCTTACCCTTATTCCACTTAGGTAGCCGACACAATACATTTTTCTCTTTCACTCTAATCTATCAGCTGTCCACTCAGTGTTCACGGCTTTTATTCATGGACAAGTCTTCATATAACTCCTTATTCTTTTAATCCGATACACCCTACATTTTTATACTTCTCAAATCTTGTCTGGTTATAAGACTTTCGTCTCTCATATAACATATCCATAAAATGCTAACCCATCACTCTTCAACTTCTCTATCACTGGTGCTATTTTCAAACTTCTTCTGATATACTTGTTCCCAATCTTATCCATTATTTATTACACAATGGACTATCTCAATATTCTCATCTTTGCAATATATAACCCATATAATCTTCTATCATATGTGCTTCTTTCGAAGCCCAGCACTCAGGTACATGAAGTGGGATAGGCCTTTTAATAGTTTTATATATTTTCCCTTGAACTTCGAAGAGAATATTATCCTGTAGACCTATGCCATTTCATCCACCTGTTATTTATTCTATTTGTCACGTCCTCCTGATTAGTAGCACCGTCTTGTTAGATCTATAAACCAAGGAACTGAAAACTGAACCAAACTATTAAGAATACATCACCTGAGACTATATCACAAAGTCCGGACGGGCCACAAAAGACGTAAAACAAATATTCAATTTTTGTATTCATAATCCTTATTGCGACGTTATCCAGTTTTTCTGCCATTTTACTAAAATAGTCTAGACTTAAGTATGGTTTTCTTCAACAAGAACAATGTCATTGGCGAACAGCATATATCAAGGTGCTTCCTTAATTGTTATATTATCAAGCAAAGTGGTCGGGTTAAAACCACTTAATTTGTATTTTTGTCAGTTGGTTATTGTTCTCCACGTCATTGACTTTTTGTTAATTTAATTTGGTTTCGAAATATTTGTAATCGGTCTGCTTTATCAATTGATTTGGTTCTTTTAACAGTAATTTGAATTCATTTTTTAATGTTTCTTAAATGTACAGTTAATACATATTTTAATTAATATAAGTCTGAAAATAAAAAAAGTGTTATTGGTTGTATATAAACCTTAATGAAACGGTATAGCTTTCGTCAGTGAAGATATAATAGAAGAGCGACATTATTTGTTTTCGTCTCATTTATTTCAAAGGGCACAGTTGAAAACAAAACAATACCTACTTATTCGTCTTTGTCTGCAATGAGCCTGACGCGTCATTGTAGGGCTCCCCGAAGATCTTGTCGAACAAATCCTTTGTAACACAACACGCCTTTGTTCTGAGAATGAAAACTTAAATTAGTTTCGTAATACTGATGAAAGACGAGTTATATTCTAATTCATTAGGACTTTTTAGGGTTTTTATTCAATTAATTTTCAAGATTTTTTTATGTAATGGGTTTTTGTTGGATTTTGAATTACCTTAGGCTATAATGTAATTGGATTTTGTCTTTAAATTATGATACATTTAGTATTTTTCGCGTAGTTGTATAATTGTAAATATTGTACATACTGCTAGTCTGTTTGTACTATCAACATAACATTAAATGTTTAAATGATTGTTATAGGCATAATCATGATCTTGTTTAAATATTGATCTTCGTTGATAGCCTATAGAGCACATGTTTTGCTGTAAAAATATTTTACGTTAATAATTATGATATAATTAGAAAAACCCACTAAACTATAGGAATCGAACATCGCCAAAGGTCAAATAGCGCAGACAAGCAAAATTTTACGATTTTATCAACGAATTATTCAGAGATATCTACGTAATCACTTTTTATAAAGCAGAAGCAGGAGTGAAGGGCACACCGGTCAAAAATTTACTAAAACATTTTGGTCTTTCAAGACCTATCATAAATTCTTTATTGGGGGGAATATCCAAAGAGTCCTTAGTAAGTTCATACCAAATTCGGTAAGGCTGGTAGAGGTGCGCGATCAGCGTAGGTGTGCGTTGATGCGCATTCTTATAGGAACGGACGGTAATTTAACAGTATTACAGAACATTCCAACAACAAAAATTTGTTTCCAATATTAACGGGTCATTATATTTATATATTTAAATAACTTTTATATCGTGTTTATTAATTTATCCAGAATAAAAATTACACGACCATAAAATGAATGCTCAGTTTCCAGTGAGAAAATACAGCGTAAAATAACATTCCCAAGTCACAACGTGTTTTTATCAGCTTCGAAACAAAAGGTTGAATTACAGTCACCGTAATTTTGTGTTCCTGTCTAAATTTGTACTGAACTTGACATCGGTTTCCCCGGAGCGAATATAAAATTACCTCCGTACGTGTTACACAATGGATGTTGCGTCTTTGGGCTTAGTTTGCACGACTGTGTTTAATGATCCCGCGTCTTAGGGTATGATGATTAATTATGTTGTCCGTTCTGTCTTTTTAAGACTCAGAGTGATTGTGTTTTGTCTACAACTACTGGTTTAATTATACTTATATAAGTGATATGCGTATACCTAAAATTGTTTAGCATTTGTCAAATTCTGTGTTTGATACTCTCTCTTCTCTTTATCTTCTTTTGAGAGTATGTGTGTATACCTTTTTGTTGGTATGCTTTCTGCCTTAAACAGTTTAATACATTTAAACATATGGTTGTTGTGTAGTCCGGTGAAACTATAGCGGCCCTAACAAGCCAACAGTGTAGTCAGTTCGAAAAAAAAAAATGGTTTTTGTAAGATTCGTATAATCTGTGTAAATAATACGGATGTAAAATTTAAGTATGACGTTAGAGTTTTGGCGGGATCTTAGTCTGTCATGTAGTGGTTTTTATATTTTATTCATAATCTTGTGTAATTAAACTGTATATATTGTAATATTGGTGGTGTTTTACGTAATATATTTAGGTTATTACGCACAAGTGAAGTGGATGGGAAATAATACCACGGAGCATGCATTCTAAGATGCCACCAAAACTCCATGGAAAGTTCTAATAAGGGAGCGACCATCTTCTTAGAACATTAAAATTATCACAAGACACTTGCTTGGCAAAATCTTGTTACTTGACGCTGGCTAGTGCACAAACCGTGCCGGAGCCAAAAATTGAAGAAGAAGAAGAATTATGACGTTTCTAAATAAAAGAGAGAGGTATTACGGTGGGGATTTTCTTTCTTAATAATCTAATTATTAACTTCAGAATGAATAATGAACTTCTGGATTTTATAATATTTATAATTTGTTACGTACAACCAAATCTATGATACAGATAGTGATTAATTATATAGCTGTTGATTGTACATTTACTGTGGACTTTATATAAGCATTCTGAATAATATAATATTACTACATAAGATATACATTAATAAACTTGCGACCTTTTACAGTTTCACGTTTGTATAAACAATTTCCAAAACTATATTACATATTATTCCTGCTAATTGGATATTATTGCTATATTGATTAAATTAAAAAATATAATAATAAAAAAATCTTCACGTTATATGTAATTTTTTACGAAAGAAAACGAGTATATAATTCACTTGCGTACCTTTACCTTACGGAAGACGACAATTAAAATGCTTGTTTCATGATTTATCACGTATAAACGCAAATTAGATACGCGCTTACTAAAATTGTGTTATTTACATTTAACATCGCACGAAAATGAGTACGGTGATTTAGGAGGACATTTAACAGTAAAGGTTCCATCTATCGATTTTTCGGTTCAACGAATTTATGGCTATTAATAAACACATCAGTGTAAATTCCTTTGAACTCTGCTTAGAATATCATGAGTAATTACATTAACATTGATAAATCTGGTATTTAAAATTGCCGCCTTTAATTAACTAATTCAAGTTGTTTTTGGCGGTTCATTTTTGACCAATCCACGTTGACCTATATGACATGATTTTTCTTTAACCAATGCGAGCGTGAATTTGTTGAATACTGTATATATACGAGTATAGTAAATTGTAATATGTTATAGAATTAATAGTCAAATCATACATGAGTATTTACTTTTGTAAAATAATAATAATATATTACCATGTTATATTTTAGAACCATAGATAAGGGCATTTACTTTAAATATTGTATCTAAAATTTCACGATTACATTGGTTATAGCTGCTCTATAATGTAACCTAATTTATACTCATAATTTATGTTGAAAGTGCGTAATAACGTAATTTATTACAGTAACAAGACACAAGGGATACACATTTTAGTGTATAACTTATGAATAAGTACCTACTAAGTAAGAAATACAAATTGTAAGTAAAAATATACTTTGCATACAACATTTCTTTAGTCTATTATAGAAATCGTAGTTTCTTAAAACTTTAAATTGAATGAAGTTAACGTAATATATTTTTAGATAATGATCGAATGTCTAAGAAATAAAATTTAAAATTCTTGATTGAAATTTGGCCAGTAGATTTTGCGTGATGCGCGCACTGTGTGCGGACCTGTATCATTTTATTTATATAAAAGAATAGATTGGCCACAACCTCACCTAATTGTTAAATAGCCATGCGGCCTCAGACGGCGATACGCAAAGCCTAAAGGAAGTCTTATTCTCAAGTGCAACTGAACGGAACTCACCTATAGCGTTTTGGTGACTTCTTTTCAATTTGTGGTTAGTAGCTAGCTAAGAAAAGTTCTACTACCACAATGTGGTTTTGTCATAACGATGGAGGGATCCATTGCAGCCTCAGTATCATAGTAGGAAACAAATCGATGTTTATCAACGCGGTGTCAAAACACGGAACTATTAAATTATCATAGCTTCAAATTACTGATCACTTTGTGAACATGCTTAGTAATTCTCACGAATCACCGTTTGGTATTTTCGGGACAAACTCTATTGTATACGGACAACTCATTATTTAATTATATTGCGAATAAACGCTGCCCTACAATGTTATAAAAAAAATGAACACTAAGAGCGTTTATTTAGTACTTAAGTTTTTTTTTATTACTTAAGAAGTGTCGTGTTAAGCGTGCTGTCCGCTTTAAACTATTCAAGTACCCTGTTAACAGCTGGGCTTTTCATTTTAAATTTCTATGTGAATTGCTACTCCAGCTTTTTATATTAAGGTATCACGACTTTCAAAGAGATTCTTTCGAAAACTGTACGTATCAATTTCTTAAAAACTGTACGTTGTCATTATAAAAGACAATTTAGATAGTAATAATATTTATGTGAGCTGAGTTAGAAAAGCTGAAGCGATGATGGTTCTGTTAGTAGTGTGTTCGGACACCGCGTCGAAGGACGTAGGTTCGAATCCTAGCAACTGAGTCGGAGCTTTCGGTGAAGGAAAACATCGTGATGAAACCATAGCATGGTGGTAGGGCTTTTTCAAGTCCGCCTGGGTAGCTATCACCCTCAAGTTGAAAATCTGTCATGGCATGGTGGTAGGGCATTTTCAAGTCCGCCTGGGTAGCTACCACCCTCAAGTTGAAAATCTGTCATGGCATGGTGGTAGGGCTTTTTCAAGTCCGCCTGGGTAGCTACCACCCTCAAGTTGAAAATCTGTCATGGCATGGTGGTAGGGCTTTTTCAAGTCCGCCTGGGTAGCTACCACCCTCAAGTTGAAAATCTGTCATGGCATGGTGGTAGGGCTTTTTCAAGTCCGCCTGGGTAGCTACCACCCTCAAGTTGAAAATCTGTCGCCAAGCACCTGTTGGTGTGCTCCGGTAGCTGCACTTGAGAGCCAGTCTCCCTCTAAGTTTAGCGTGACTACCATCTTGGACCACATCATCATTTAACATCAGATGAGGTTGTGGTCAAACGCTAACCTTATAAAGTATAAAAAAAACGTTCTAAAAACTAATTCCTGAATTTTGAATGTATGAGACAGAAAATACCCATCAATATTTTAGTTGTAAGCATTCTACTCTCTAAATTATACACCCGGCACCGAAACCTGAGTAATTTGCAAAAATACAATAAAAAAACGCTTAATAAGTACTTACGAAATAATTGTCTTAATTGTTAAGTAACATTATAAATTTAAAGTTTAAATTAATTACAAATAAATTATATATTGCTTTTGAATTTCTTTGACAATCACAAGTTATTCGACAGTGAACTTGAACAATTTCATAAATGAAAACTTAATATTATGAATATATAAATAATTCCAAGAAACTGAATGATACATACATTGTTGGATCATACCTAATTTAAAGAAAACCCAGTTGTTTTAAGAATAAAAAACGATTGAGTGTAATGAAAGTCAGCTCCATGAAATTACTGTGGATTTCGCTTCGTATGAGTCGGTAGCTTACCGCAAGTATTGCTATATCGCCCGACAGTTGACCCTTGAACGTATATCAAGAAAATGAAGATTTTAGCTTATTCCGTGCATTTTCTTTTTTATAGCATCGTATTTCCTTTGCGTGTTGTAGCTCAGTAAAAAACTTCCTTGTGGGCTTTTTAGTTACGACGTCGAAGTTATACGCACCTTGAAAATGCGTAAAACTGGAAGTAAGATAAATGTATAAAAACGTCTCAAGTTTATTAAATATTTTGATCTAAGTAAAGCCTTTTTACAAGCATGTTACATCGTTTCCTAGTGAAAAATGAGAATACTCTTAAAATCGGAAGGCTTATAGTTAAAAATATGGTAAATGAGATAAAAATGTATTTACACTACATCATCATTGCTATATCATCCTTTTCTTTATGTTTAAAAAAATTACAAAATATAGTTTCAAGTTCCAAAAATAATACAAGTTTATTATATCACTAGCCGATACCCCTGCTACTTCGTTTGCGTTGTTTATTATGTTAACAATATATGCTTATAAAAATGGTAGTTTCTTAAAAGCCTCATCATCATCATTGTCATCTTCTTACCTTTATCCTACCTAAGTAGGGTCGGCACAACATGTTTTGACAGAATTTTACATAATCCGTCCATACCTGTTTCGGTCTTCCTCTATTCGTTCACTCTCATACTTAAAAATGTTCTGCTCATATGACTTTCATATCTTCTCATGAAATGACGATGTCATGCTAATGCTATTACTCTTTAACTTCTCTATCACTGGTGTAATTTTCTAAGTTCCCTTGATATACTAATTTCTAACATTATCCATTCAGGTTACACCACACATCCATTTGAACATTCGCATCTCTGTCACATAGAATTTATATTATTATTTACATAGTATTTCTTTTATTATTATTATTAAATATATATTATCGTTATTACCGTTCTGTCATTCTCAATATTATATGTTCACCAACGGTTTATCTTTATTAATTTCAAATATTGTATCTTATGAAGAAATAAATACGTTTTTTAATTCCTCGAGTAAATAGCTTTTTCTTTAATTTAAATTGTGTTTTCTTTGGATTGTGGCCTTTTTTTAAACGTATTCTTGTCTTAACCCAAACGGAAAACCATAATGATTTAATACAAATAAAATTGAAGTATCTATTGTTTGTCCGAAATGGTTAAACTGATTTTGATAACATTTCTACTAGCAAGTAGATAATTTTCTGAATGTTATCTAATTAAACTTTGACAAATCCATTAAACTTTGACACGTGGGCTAAAAAGTTATTATAAAATTTAACAAAACTAAGTTAACATCGTCCTGGATTTCATAAATTGTGATAGATATAGTAAGTATACTACCTTCGAGCAGGAAAAGGCAGGTCACCGGTCAACAATATGTTAATAAGTAAACAAAATTATAAAAATATACATGCATATAAATAAAATGATACGAGATCTGTCGCTGTCTGAACATCACGAAAAACTACTGGATAGATTTCGATCTTTTTTTTAATTTCTTAGTCTTTATCTAAAAAATAACATGATATTTTCGTTTCATATAAAGTTAAAAAAAAATAGCTGTTTATAAGCACTACACTTTCAGCAATGAGTTTTTTTGCCTTCTAGAAGGGGGGCAAGCGACCTATTGTGCATGCGCAAGAGACGTTATCAAAAAAATTAGATTGTTTGCAAAGATATTTTGTAAACAAAGTATATTATTCCTTTAATTGTTTTTATATTTTTTCCTTTTGTATATATATAATGAATTCATAAGATAATAAACAATGTGTCCAAAAGGTTATATTTTACGGAGCTCAATAAAACTCAACTGTACTGCAAGACGTCTATTGCCAAAGAGAATGACAAATGGCCGCTTATAACTACTTACTCAGAAATGTTATTAAATCTATATCTACCTACATATGTTACGCAATGCAGAACGAAGACGCAGGTTATGAACTAGTATACAATAGAAAAATATCCAGACAAAATATGTAAATCCAATGAAACAGCAAAATGATTTACATGAGAAAAGTATCGCGGCCACGAATAAGTATTATAATAAAACATTTTAAGTCCATCGTAATATAAATTCTACAAACATAAATATAAAAAGGTACATGTGCTAAAGAGCGTTTAATGTTAGTCAGAGGCTTATCACGTCCGCAGAGGCCTCGGACCCGCGATCTTGTTCGAGGCGGGGCAACAGTCGGCCACCACGAACACTAAGCCTTTGTGAAGAAAGGAAAACCCGAGCTTGTCGTAAAAAATGGATGTCTTGACTAGAAACGTGACTGGGCATTTTGTTTATGACATTGGACTTTATGCTTATTTATAATATACCAACTGTTCCCCGCGACTGCATTCATGTGAAAATGCTTTTGATGTTCGACGGAAACAACGGGAAAACGGCAAGAATTAATCGTTGATTCCGCTATATTTTATTTTCTATAGGAGAAGGTAATCGTAGGTAACCTTGATTCTCCCTCGAAATAAGACCTGAAAATTGGGTGCGAAACACTGAAAACTAAATGAGATATACTGATTTCTTGAAACTACTACCACACCATCTATTGTATGTTAATTATATTAAGTTATCGGATGAATGTTATACGAATTACAGTACGAATACAAATACTCTTAACCTAGCAAAATAACATCGACCGTAAGGTTCTCTAAAAACGTTACGCGCTCTAGCGTCGTGGTATTACCTGGTACGGTTTTCCCACTGAGTTTTACGTATTTACACTACTCAGGCTTACCTCGTCGCCATCTTAGATCACATCGTCATTTAACATCAGATGAAATTGTGGCCAAACCCTTAAACCTATAAAGTATTAAAAAAAGATCTTACATATATAGTTTATATATCATTCATACATTATATAGATGTTATTGATGACGATGATTGTTCCGACCGATTTCCGCTATGTCATTTATATAAATGAGGACAACAACATAGACAAATATGACACGACCTCTCTTACGCTGAACAGTTTCACTAAGATCCTAACATCGTTTATAAGTTGTAATCACCTCATCGACTATTTTTTCGGACGTCCGAAGTCGAATTCTCGTTTTCCAATAGGTACCTAAGTTATAATTCGCAAAGTTGCGAAAGTACCATTAATTTCACCGGAAAAATTCCAAATTATATTACTTCGGGCAATATCCGATTGTAATTGAAAGTTCGAATGAAATATAAGCACAATGGTCGCGATATTTCAATGTCGAATTTTAGGAACAAGCCTTTTGATTAATTTATATCAGATACTGCAGGGTATTCAAAGTAAGTTGTTGAGGGAATTGTAAATTACTTATTTATTTCAGAGGTGTTTTCTAAGTTTTGTACTAGTCTCAAAGTGCTTTATTTTTAAGACGTTTCATATACTGTTTCTTTTTACTGTATGTTTTATAATATCTAAATATGTAAAGTGTAAAATGTAAATAAATTAATAGATAGAGGTTGGATTTCATTTTCATACTTTTACTTCTGAGACATTTAGTAATTATCTAAAACAAAATTTATCATATTTATAATAATTTAGCATATCATAACTTAATATAAAGTTATAAGGGTTTTAATAAACTAATAATAAGAATCGATAAGGTTAAGGATGAGTATATAAGAGGAAGCTTGAAAATAGCACCAGTGACAGAAAAGTTGAGGAATAATAAGTAACCATGCTACGGGGATGACATGAGGAGAGATGAAAGACATGAAAAGTTTTAAGTGTACAGGTGGATGGATATAGGAGTAGAGGAAGACCGAAGAAGGTATGGATAGATTGTGTGAAAAATGATGTGTATGAAAGGTGTAAATACCGAGATGACGTCTGACAGAGGAGAATGGGAAAGAAAAATATGTTGTACCGACCCTACTTAGTTGGGATAAGGGTAAGAAGATGATGAGGGTTTTAAGAAACTGTGATTTTGATAGCACCACGCATTCAGTGATGCGTATTTTCTTACCGTGGAGACGTCAGGCAAGCGGTATGGTGCGTATATTTTTTCTCCATTGCATAAAATATATTGTTAACATAATAAACAACGCATACGAAGTCGCAGGTATCGGCTACTGATATAATAAACTTGTATTCTTTTTGGAATTTAAAACTATATTTTTTGGTAATTTTTGTTTGATATATCGAAATACTCGTATATATAGGCAGACAGAAATTTAACGCTCCAAAATTAACACACAATTGTGCGTAAAGAATAAATATTCGTCTCAAGTTATTTACTGTGTTACAGTTTTTTTAACAGTACCACATAGAGAAGTAGCATTTTGTTATTAATAACTTATACCAAAACAGTTATACGTTTTTAATAATTTTATAATATTGTTGTATATTTATATCATAGTGAATAATTGAGTTTAAATACGAAAGATGGTGCAAACATATAAGTAACGTGACTTAATTCGTGTGAAATTTAAAGTCTTTTTTGTTTGGAGTTGTTTGTAACATAAACAATAAACAACTATCTTACTAGATTGTACTATACTTGTTAATCCGAAGTACTTAAAGATTTAAAAGCATTAATTCTCGCCGATTCTTGTTCTAATCCTATATATGGTACTAATTGTGCTTAAAAAAATATTGTTTACAACTTAATAACTTTAATTTGAATAATATAATTAAAACAATATAATGTTAAAGTGTCTGTTTCTAGTCCGATTAATCTTCGAAAAGGCTGAACTGGATGTAACGAAACTGTTATTGGATAATAAAGCTCTCTTCAGAGTATAAATATAGGCTACATTTTATAATATTTAAAAAGGGTAAATTAGCAATAATAAAATTTTACACAGGTAACATAGAATTGATAGGAAGGTCGTAGACGTTAAGTAGTAAAACAATAAATAATTAATGCTAATAAAAATGAAGTTAGTGCCCATTATACAACAAAACTATATTTTTGAGAACGAAATCGCGGGAACCATGTAATATAATATAATATTTAATAAAATTGATTTTTCCAAAGACATAACTCTACATCTTGATTCTTGATTTTTACACCACTAGAAATATACGTAGATCACATCAGCTATAGATGAAAATCTTTGTAACTTACAAAAGTCTGAATTATAGGCAATACATTTTATAGGAAATGCTATTGGACTGTACAAAAATTTTAACAAAGTTTGTAGAATCGTGGCTTGTTCAAACTTTGAGCCGCCACGAAGTTGTGGAACACATTCATTTATTATTTAAATTTAAGTGGACTAAGAATTCTAATCCGTTTATGTAAATCAATGCAAATATATTTTGTAGACGAGACACGGTTTACCATATTGTGTTCTAATTGAACACGTAACCATCTACTTATACAATTCTTAATATTGACTGACATGGAATGCATAATTTAATATGTGGACAAAATTTTACAAATCAGTGCCTTGTATAAAGAATATATAGGTGAGTACTTAGAACCCCATGAAGAAGTTATATAAGGCATAAAATTGAATAATTTATACGCCAGAGGAAAATAATGAGTGCGAAATGAGTGCTAAAGAAGAGAATTAAAGAGTAATGTAATGAAGAGTATTTTTACACATTTAGTTCCTTTAACCCATCTAAAACTCTATTACGATATCCACCAATTCAATCAATCTCCACCACTCAATTCAGCTAACCAACCAAACTATTTGCCAACAATTATCGCATAACAAAATTATTTGTCTTAATTGCTGGTGTAATAAAAAATACTTCTGGATATGTGGTTTTTGTAATAGAAAATAAATCTCTAATAAGATACCTATGAACGTCAAATCACGAATCTATCACTGTAAGAGGGAAATCAAGAGAAGTAAGAGCGCAAATATCACAGTACGAACGAAAGTGGATTGGAAAATTGATGACTACGATTCGTGATTCCGTCCAATTTTCGTAGCAAATGAAAGGTTTTTCAGTTATTGCGATCAATGACAACAAGTGTACGTTGTAAATATTAAGGAGATATACCTATCTCTGTACTTTAACGATATGCGTTAGCCAGAAAACTCTTATCACGGAATATATCAGAAAGTTTAGATGCACATTTTTTTTACGATCCATAAAAATGTTACCTTTCTTTCTTGAAGAAAATTCACTTACCTCTAAATATTTGAAAGGGTCTCAGGCTATGAGTAAGAACATGGTATCGCACGGAGTAACTTGAGTTTTTACGGTAATTTCCGAATATATTCACGATGTGAGCGGTATATAAAAATACTTTTATACTACCCGTGTTTGCGGCTTTGTACGTGTTTTTACTCGGTATTTATTTTTGTCTCGTAATTCTGTTGTTAGTCATATTTTATTATTTATAGAAGTATTGTTAATAATTAATTTAGAAAAATGACATACTTTTCATATAAAAAATTTAAAAGAAAGGTTTAACAGTGTTGAATTGAACGTCCAATTTACAGACAATTTAAAAAAAATATATTTGTGATCATCATTCTATGTAATATTTATTTGTCAGAAAATTGAGAAAACATTACAAGTTTAGATATAACTACAGGTTTATTGATACGCAATTGTACATAAAACTTAGTAAGGAGATTTAATAAGTGACAGAATAATTCACACTTTACAAAACACGTCTAACACATTAATTAGAGCAAGTACGGTCATGTACTCGTATTTAACAAATATTTTAAACCATTTCAGTTGAAGTTTAGTGTAGTTTTGGGTATCCACCACTAAAGGCAGAGAGGATTCCCTGTTGTTGTTTTACCTTCGAGCCTATTTATATATACTTAAATAGATACGTTAGTATTATGAAGTTGCTGATATTTAGTACTGGCTTGTACGAAGACCAATGATCTTTAGTTCCATCCAGAATTCCAAATTCGAATTATTTCTTTCTTTTTCCTATTTTAAGTAACCCAATCCCTTTATTGAAGATTATTACTGTCATTATCAAGTAGGTGATTATTACAAAGTGTTTAATCGTGACATCAGTATTCCAACAGTAACCTCCATGGTAGAATTTTCCAGGGAGTTTTTGTGACATTTTAGAGATCATGTTCTGTGTTATTATATCCCATTCACTTCAGTTGTGCATTATAACCAAGCTATATTACGCAAAATGTCACCAATATTATAAAAAATAGTTTAAAATTACTCAAGACTATGAATAAAAATAAAAGCCATTACATGACAGGCTAAGACTCCGCCAAACCTTCCGAATTAATTTCATGAGGTACCTATGACATATTTTGGATCTTTCGATTTTTCTTTGCTATCACTATTTCTGTGGCCACGGAAAATTGCGAAACAGCGCGTTATATCAGAATAACAATTTCGTAGTGATTATGAAGTGAAGTCAACATGTAATATCAATGACATACATGGGGACAAGATACCACAAATCAACGTATTTTCCGACTTTGGTTTTATCGACTCCGTTTCAAAAATATTGATCTCAAGGATGAACCCTGTGGTAGATCGAAGATGAAAGATTTTAACGTTAAGTTGAATGCCATAGTGGTAGTATACTCATCACAAGCCACGTTGGAATTAACAACAGCGGTAAAGGTAAGTGATACTGATAAGTGATAGTAACGGTACTAATTTAGTTACGCTAATTTCGTAAGATCGAAAAGCTCGGAAGGTGAATACCATACGAACTCATAAAACAGCATGAACAAAATCGTATCGAAGCTTGCCTGAATTTCTTGGATAGGCATATAAAAATAAGGGAAATTTGAATAGAATTATCACTTATGATAAAATGTTAATTTTGGATAACAATCGATAATGTCCATCGTACTGATTCGATATAAGGGAGAGCCAATGAAATTATGCCTTAAACACAAATTGATTCAAAATATTCGGCCCGTGACTCTTGCGAATATATTGTAGATCTGTAGTGAAGTTGTTGAGTACACTTTCTTGAGCCCTTCTTGACACAATAAATAGCGGAGAGATTTACTGTGAAATGTTACAAATAATAATGAATAAGCTTAATGTGAAACAAATGAGAGTTGTCTAGTCCCCTCCTTAAAATTACAGGAGTTACGAATAGAAACTCTCTGTCGCCCGTTATACTCACTACATCTTGCTCCTTTTTTTCGGAATTTGGCTAACGTTTTACCAGGTAAACAAATGTTAAATCCGATAAGACGATGCAAACCATCTGCAAAGACTTTACTGATTCCCTTAGGATTTCTATATATGATTCTGTATATTATAATAATTACTAGAATTTCTACTAGATAAAATTCTATGTAAAACGGTAATTTTATAGATAAGAACCTAATATTTAAATTCAAAAAAGCCGAATGTAAATTACAGTTCTAAATTCAATTTGTTTCAAAATCAAATATATGCTCTTTTCACAATTTAAATTTGTTCTAAAATGCTTACGATCTTTTTAAAAATGTTTTCCACATTCGTCTGTATTGAAAACGTAGAAAAAACGTCATTTTGTTGATCAATGCAGGTACAAAAATACTTTTTTGCCGATAGGCTTGAAAAGCTTTTTCAATCTATTGCCGTAGCACGGCTTGGACATTGATATTTTGACGTTGTGTAGCATATTGGCATTTGCGATACTGTATATTTTAACAGTCTATTTAGTGTCGTAACTGTCGTGTAAACGATCGTACTAAAGTGGCTCAGTGGCATGGCAGTTTTAACTGCTCAGTTAAATGTTATGTGCGTCGGTTATTGGATAATAACATAAGAAATAACTGTACTATTCTCTATAAATTTAAGGCAGATTATATTTCTGTAAATTAATTATTAATAGAGTATATATACTCACTTAACTATATTGAAAATTATTATCTTTTGATCCCATCTTCTGGGAAAAGGTATAATTGAAGACTTTCGTAACAATAATAGTTTAGTTGTTAATATTTTGTTTAATTTTATAATCACTGTTGTTGATGTTATTAAATATGCATTAATAATTAATTACATGAATTTTTATATATAAAGTCGTTGTAAGCTAATGCGTATGTGGTTATAAAACTCAATGCTTACTATAGGAAGACGTGGTTTAGTGTACAATAACACAGTTGTGATCTGACGATAAATTGTTGGATTTTATTACTATACAATTTGGCTACTTTCCAACTATAACATCCTATTTAAACATATTCACACACGAAATGAGACTTGTATATTTTCAATGCTACAGACGTTGAATAATCGTGAACTGCGTAATGCAGAAGATTCTACATACTGGTTGTTTGTAATAGACGTTAGAGTGCATACACTCTAACACACTTGGTTGATGTCATGCGCTTGACACGACATGACATGTTTGAATACTAAGTTTTGTTTTATAATTGTCCCTTTAAGTGTAATGTGAAACTCTTTACCCTTTTAAACTGCCTACACTGTTAACCTGGCAGTTTTACCGGATTACGTGATACTCTTTAGTCATCTTAAGAAAAAAAAATATATATATAGGTTAAAAAGTGATTTTGTCGGTGTTTCATTACATCATCATTGAATAACATGCAATTTATTTGTATTGTACGATTGGTGATTCCGTGGAGACGAGCTGCCGTAGCGGCGGCCATGCTTTGTTGATATTCTAGAACAATATACATATATATGACGCTGTTTATGTATAATCTACACGAATATAATAAAAGTTTATATATATGAAGAATATAATGATTAACATTTCCCTAAGTAATGAATAAAAATGTTAAAAACGTAAGGATTGCCTCGTAGGTTTATTATCTCAAATCATCATTAACACCATACAGTTGTAACTTTAAAAAACATTTCTCATAGTTTTTTTTCTGCGGAAGACGTAAATTTAGTACGATTGGCTACAGAAAAGTTAATATATAATTTAGTACGCAAAAGTGGTGAAAAGGATCTTGCATCAAAATATGACTTTAATTATATAAAGTAAGCACCGAGATATTTTATTAGGAATTAAACGGTTGCAAATTAAAACCAATAGTTACAAAATTAGCAATATTGATTAAAAATTCAACAACTATAATAAATCACTACCAAGTTACATAAAAAAAAATTAATGAAAATGTCGATTGCATACAACTAACCGGAAAAAAGTAATTAAACTAAGGAAATTCACTTTTTATGTATTGCCTACGCACACCTATTTAAATAGGAAGAATACTATACTATATACTACTAGTTGTCCATTATTTTTTGTTTGTATTTCTGCTATAGTACATAAGTACATAAGAACTCAATGGTTATTGATTATATTAATATACAAGAATTGAATACAAACATTCTAATTTAGTAACCTGATAATAAATTTTTGTATTGGTGAAAACAATAAATCTATTTCGTATTGCGGGTTGTATCAATAAGTTGATTAGCTTACAAAGTATCCATTAAAAATATATATTTATTCAACGTACAATGAATTATCATGTTTATTGATTATTCGTTGCCTTGACGTATATTATACTAACATTATTTTTTTTAATTAATACTAACTCACCTGCTACTATTAGCTATTATGATAATATCTTTGAGCACGTTGGTATTTAACTACAGTATACGAGCACTCAGTGGGCCGTAATCTAGTTTATTAGCGGATATAAGGTGAGGTGGGGCTTTATTAAGGTTGTGTATGGCCTGTCCACTCGGCTGGAAGGTGTGTCCGTTATTGATCGTTGGCCGCTCTATTTTTATCGAGTTCTTTCATTAACGTAAAGAGCTTGATATGTAGTAAATTAATGGCGGTGTCTAGGGGAAAATACCTAGATATATTATAAACATTACGTTATATTAATAAATAATTAAGTTACCACAGTCAAAAGTTTCAATTTATAAAATTGTCTGCTATTATGCCATCGGTAGTTGAGTCTATAAAAAAGCTTCTTCGTGCCTCGATTTAAAGATCGCATACAGAAAGGCGAGAACATACTGACAGAAAGGCAACTACAAATCTTCCGGTAGAACAAAGATAAATATTTGCTAACTTTTTGTCTATACTAAGATTAGGACTACTGTGTATAGGGGATATCGTGAACCACAAATGATAATGGAAACAGTGCACTATATTTGGTGATAAGAAATACCAGAAAAACAGCATTCACTTAGAGGCGAGGGTGTATGGACAATCATCATTAACAGATCCACACAAAAACAATAAAGTAAAATTTGTGGGTTTTCCTTGAACGAAGAACTGAGATGAAAACGAAATGGCTTAAACTATGTATACATATATATGTTATATGTTATGACCAATATTTTGGATGACTTACAGTCAAGTGTCATGGTTGGAGATAAGACACTAGAAAGAGTCAATAATTATATATATCTGGAAAATTGTTTGTCCTTTGGCAGAGAGCATAGATACAAAGAGATCAAAAGACGCATTCAATTAGGGTGGTCTGCTTTCGGCAAACTTGATGACGTTTTCAAAGATCGAAAAATGCCGCACTGTTATTTTTTTTTTTTTTTCGAACTGACCTACACTGCCAGCAATAATGCCTTCACAGTTTCACCGGACTACTAAGGGGAGCGCTTAGGGCACTCACCCGATTGGTTTTTAGGCGTACACCTCAAGGGCACTCGGTGCACCTCGGCTTGAGCTGTCGCCGGATTCCCGACCTAACTAAGCTAGCTAAGCTATCTATCCATTTCATACACATATATGAATTCGTGAAAAATGCATGTGTGACCTTATTTGAAAAAATATATATTATCTTCATTTAATATAAAGTTACTAAGCTTTTAGGACACCACACGATTTTTATAAGTACAACGCGTTTAGCGACTTGTGTTTTCTTGCCGCGGAGAAATGGCGCCAACGGTGTGGTGTGTATGCACAGGTGAGGGAAATTAAACAGATAACTTTGTTTACAAAAAATGTTGTAATCAAAGTACATTATCCATTCAATTTTTTTAAATGTAAGATAATAAACAGCGCAAACGGACTCGCGGATATAGGCTAGTAATTAGCACAAATCAATGTAATTTAAAATAAAAAATAAAAACATTAACATTTATAGCTATTCGAAAGGTGTGCGATAATAGGCAATTAGGTAATGGCGAATGGCGCTTTTAGTCCACAGCCCAATAAAGATATCGGTTTCATTAGGTATATTACCTAACACTGAATATTTTACTGTGTCAAATGTAATTTTTCGCAATGGTATCAGAATATTACTCCTATTATGGTACTGTTTTATCCTTGATTGATTTTTGTTAATTTTATTTCAAATAATTTATTAAATTTTCCTTCCTAGTCTAGCCTGTAGATAGCATAATTAAAAAAAATATTGTAATCTACCATTCTTATTTAATCCATAAATCAGTCCATACATAATTTGCAGACAATATTTTAATATATATAAGATAATTGTATGTTTATTATAGTGAAATACAATAGCAGAAAACTAAAAATAGATTTTACATTCATAAAGACTGGGATGTGCCTATTAATTTTTTCAGGTATTGCGAAATTTCATTATATCACCCAAATGTACAAATGCTTAGCAGTGTAGTTCACCAAGCGGATGACCTTTTTTTTCTACCTCGAGCCTGAGAATACAAAAGTATTAACAATGAGACTCCCAGGCGGATGTCCCTGTAATTTGGTGCTTGGATTTTAGTTTTTGCGTAGACGATCTATCGTTGCCCTTTATAGCGCTTAGTTGTGATACTTTCACTCCCAGGGGCAGCCCTACATATAGACTTAAAATACGTCTCGTTTTAAATCAGTAAATATAACTTGAATTCTTATATAATCCAAAAATACTAATATAAATTCAAATTAAAATACGCATATAAATAACAAAATCCTGAATGTAAGAATTCTTGACTGTTTAATATACTTCATTAATTTAAATCAGCAAGTTTATCTCCTAAAAGTTACGCTATTACTTTAAAAAGCGATTCAATACGAAATGAGCTTTTAAGAATCGACCCAAATCCACTGACGCCGATTTGAATACTTTCCATTCAAAGCATTCGCCTGATAGCGATTAAATTTATTCAATAATGCGTTTTCAATTCAAATTTCCAAGTTCACATAACCTCTTTTACGAAAACGTTCAAGAAACAATATCAAGATACCGCTCCGGTATCTTCTAACCCTATAACTTTGTAATTGCGTACCTATTAAAGAGGTCAAAGAAATTTACTATGAACAAGGAGTATACTAGTAATCATTTCTTAGCATTCGATACTTCTATATATAGGAAGCCACAATGCAAAGAAATGAGAACAAATACTTTTTAATTTGTTTTTTAAGAACACAGTTTACAATGTCTTAATAATCTTTCCTTCAAAATTTCTATTTCCTACATATCTTTTTTATTGAATACTGCCATTTGAAAAAAGTTTTGAGATGACTTCAATATTCCATCAAGATGGCGGAATTTTTTTGTTAGGACTTTCTAGCCAATTATATTGATATCTCAGAATTCATGTTTTAAGTTATTATTTTCCACCTACTTGTGCACAATAATAAAATTATTATTTTTACACAAGTTGCTACCAATATATGGGTAAATACTGTAATATTACGAATAAAAAATTAATGGCATTAGATTATCGCTGTTGCTAAAAACTTCGTTCAAAATATCATTGTCATTTTCTTAACTGCATGGTCTAGATACCTTTGCTTTTACCTATAGATGGAAAGAATAGAAACAAAAAAAAATCATTGTCATTCACTTTTTTATTTAAGGTCACTGGATAGAAGCTCTTTCAACTTTCTATAAAGTAACTTTTTTAATTTATAATACTCATATTTGAATACATAGTTTATATTTGAATGTTTAGCTATTTTTTAGAGCGATAATATTTCAGTTTTAATCTCTTCTGTTCGCCAATATAATAATTATTATAAAAGGTTCGAATATTTGAGATAACTGACTACAAAACCAAGGTGGGATTGGGTAATTATCGAACCCAGAATCCTTCAGTTGTTTTTGGGTATATATAACCCGACCACAATTTGGAGCATTTTTATCCTTACAATTTAATATCTCTAGAAATTGTTGTAGTATTTTGTAAACATTTAATTTAATTTGTAGTATTCATTATTTAACAACAGCATATATTTCATATACATTTTGCAAAATGTTTGTACTAGAGCCAGATTTAATAAATAAATAGCTTATGTATGTCACAGCAGAAGTGAACTAACTAACATAAATTGTTTGACAAGAACGAATATATTTTACGTCGTAGTATAAGGATATAAGGACCTAGAGCGTGTCTGACTCGGGTGGTATACAAAGAAATTATTGGTATTTTGTAAGGTCTGTGAAATAAACCAGTCTTCGCTGTGTCGGATTAGTTACCCCAGATTTTTAAAAGTTTGCAGAATTCATTTCTCGTTTTGTTAAAATAGTTCATGTTCCTACCGCATCGAAAATCGATTAAATACCAATAATCCTGTATCGATGTTAAATTCAATTGACTATTTAATTAGAAATAATTAATTACGAAGATGAATGCAATATGACTTGAGATAAGTTTATTATTCAAAAATAATTGGCATTGTCTATAATTTGTACAAACCAGGGCCACCAGGCAATTACAAAATATTTATTATTTGTGGAAGTTGAATTTGCCACGCGATGGCACATGAACCGCTTACAAGAGAAATTGGTCGCATGTATGCTATGCCATACCATGTTATGCACACGCCACTGACACCTTAAATTTAGAAAACATCCCAGCTATCTAGTGAAATTTCTTTTCCCTTTTTTAATTTCTATATTTATATGTAAAAACCGTGTAGTTTTCTAACCGACATTTATTTGTTGCACGGTGATCCATCAAATGCGATGTTATTATAGTGTTCATAGTCGACTAAAGAGAATAATGTTAGGCGGAATACATAAATTCGCTCATCCATCACAATGATATACACATCGGTTAGAATATAAACTGAGGGATAGTTTTATGTACTATTACTGTGGATTCTATACATACAAATAAAATTAAGTTGTTTGCTTATATCTACCCGTGCTATTCTTCAAAACGCAGATTTTAACAAGATTATAGGCAGATAGAGAACTTATGAGAGTATTATTATCAACGCTTCATAACTTCACGATTTTCAACAAAGTAGCCTTTGCAATAACGATAAAATTTATTAGAGGTTAACTTAAAATCGGTATTCAGTGTTATAGTTAATAATTGATTTGTGAAATAAAGTACCAAATAAACATACCGTTCAAATAGATAATTAAAATTGATAAGAAGTCAAGAGGCAATAATGTCAAACGTTTAATAATAGTAATCAATTATTTGCTGTCAAATCTCTCCATATACTTATAAGCTATATAGCAATAATTGCTTAAGCTTTCGAATTAATTTACTATAACTGTTATTAGGTATAAACTGTTGTTGGTTATTTTGCTGTTTTCTATTGTATTTTATTTTTTTACAGTGACACGATGGAATGAATAATTGTTGTCCGTTTTGTAATTACAAATTTGATGATGGTTAAATACTCTGAAATGGTAAGAAAATACCCATTGATTGTTGCGTAATTCTTGCCTATTGCCACACTGCGATATATCAACTGGCCATTGTCATTGTCTATAACAATAACGATCAACGTCTAATCAACAGCAAAATAGTGATAAATAATTTGTTATCCATTACGTAGGAATAGTGCATTATATTATTAATCGTTGTAATAATGGCCACATGTAGTCACAATATTATTATAAACTAGCACCTATCCGCGGCTTTATACGCGTTTTTAGTGAGTAATTAATTTGGAAATGTTATTTTATCTCAAGCTTATAAAATATGGACATATTTAATGATTTACAAAACTATTACTGATATTTTATAGTTTATATTTTTCATAATATCGAACATACATATTTCTAGTATGTGTACAAAATTTCGTGAAAATCAATTGAGAATGAATTCTTGTACCCTATCAATTTAGGAATGATTAATTGGGGAGAATTGAGCTATTTATTTATAAAATTTCATAAAATCGGTTAAGTTATTTTTATGTTAATTTCGGATAAACAAACAGAAAAATATGTTAACATAATACATATTCGTGATCAGTGGCCTATATAAAAATTATCTAATACAAAATCTGGAAGGATATTACTTGTGACATTGAGATGGACAGTTTACGAAAATTTTCAAAAAAATTAAGAAACATTTAGTGTCCATGTAGAACTAAGGTTTTATTCATATAAATGGATATATCAGTATAAATTGAGTATTGATCATTGTACATATTTATCTGAATGTACAGGCATAATGGTTTGAAATCTTTGGAGTTATAATGGTAAATTCATGGCCCTGTGTTCTTGATAAATACTTTACACCGATACATTGCTTTATAACATAAAGTTTTGAAATATTATTATACTAAGCAAATAAGTAACTAGTCAATCTTAACCGTCAATGTAAAAATTATTATGGTAACAATTTTATTCGTAAAATTCACAGGCCGAAAGGAATCAGTAAATATTAAAATTTTCATCCAAAATACACTGGGTATTTTCCAATAGTCAATAACTGAGCCCGTCGCGGCGACCGGTCGGTCCGCGTCCGG
This sequence comes from Antheraea assamensis, assembly GCA_035772565.1. Taxonomy (NCBI): domain Eukaryota; kingdom Metazoa; phylum Arthropoda; class Insecta; order Lepidoptera; family Saturniidae; genus Antheraea; species Antheraea assamensis. Next base: position 5,159,029 of record JAQQSE010000064.1, on the reverse strand, counting down.
ACGACACGCCGCGCCGTGTCGGACACTTGACATCGAACACCAGACGCAAACAACATTCGCCCGTTAATTGCTGTCAACTGGCGTTCATACACATCCGCGAACGGATATTGATTTATTATAATAATTGTATTTACTCAACTATGATTGTTTTATTCAATGCAGAACTGTTTGTTTTAACTATATTTTACCTATTATAAGGTAATATTTGAGATAACACAAAAAAGTCCAATTATTAATTAAACAAAAAAAGAACTAAAGTTGCTGAATTCCTTTTACTAATATTAATGAGCTGTTCATTCACCTGAGTACTTTTGCTTAAGAATTTATTATTTCTCATCCCTTTCTGATTCACAGATATCTTATTTAGTTTATTTCACTTCAACAACACAATACAACTACACCTCATGTGTTAAAAGACATTAAACGATTTTGGCTACAAGTCGTCACAAAGAAATAAGATTATTATTATATATGCATTATTAAGATCATATCAACTATTTATTAGCAACCGCCCGCGACTTTATACGCACGTAAAACAGAAAACTCTAGTTTAACAATAAACTATAACTTAGCTTTTTTTTTTTTTTTTTTTTTTTCGAACTGACCTACACTGTTAGCCTGGCAAGGCTCTACAGTTCCACCGGACTACTAAGGGGAGCGCTTAAGGCACTCACCCGATTTTATATGGACGACTAGCACAAGGGCGCACGGCACGCCTCGGCTTGGGCTGTCGTCGAAAACCCGAATCTAACTAGCTAAGCTAAGCCTATCCGTATCATACCTGTATGGGTTCGTGAAATATACATGGTTACCAAGCATGTATGTTTTACGATCCCGTACATGTATTTTGTATCTATCTATCTGTGTTCTAAACTATTACAGTTCGAAGGGCAAAAAAACAAACAAAAACAGCCCACCACTATGTGTACCTACGAGTGAGTGTGTGTGCACGTGTGTGGGGTGATCGGTGTTGTGTTGTAGACGAGTGTTTGATCGAATCAGTGGTACTCTGTTCGCGCATGCAAGCTGCTCGAGGGCTCCATTCCGGGGGATCGGACCTCGGCTAGAGCAGTTGCCGAGGGAGGCCTAAGAATGTGTGTTGGGGCAAAATTCACAGCCAAACCGCGGCGGCGTGATCTGTGATTACGCGGGCGTGGGCGCGCACACGCTGTGTTTCGAGGGACGGAAGGGTAGTCTTGATTACCTAGCGAAATTTCTTCGGGAGGGTCGGTGAAAATGTAACGCGGACGTCTTTTGTAACGCGGCGCGCCTGGCACGGTATCGTAAGTCGCGGCGGATACCACTAACGGATTGGGATGATTCATGGCTCTGTCGAAATAACTAGTCGTGAGAGTTTTTACGTACTCCCAGATAGACGGCATCTCCAGGTCCCTATGGAGGTCGACTCTCCGGATGTACCACGGGGCACCGATCGCCTTTCGTAGAAAACGGTTCTGTATTTTTTGTAAAATCTTGAAGTTCGCTTTTGACATATGCGCGAAAACGGGACAGCTATACGTCAAAATCGGACGAATACACATTTTGTAAAGTGTGAGCTTATGTCTGACGGACATTTTGCTCTTAGCACATAATAACGGATGCAGACGACCCAAAACCATAGCGGCTTTGTTTCGTACTCTCACTGCATGCTGCTTAAACGTGAGGCGTCTATCTAACGTGACACCGAGATATTTGACCGTAAGGGCCCAAGGAATCTCGGTGTCATACAATTTAAGGGACTCTATATTGCTCGGACGCGGACGCTGAACCGGATCGAAAAGGATCGCAGCGCTTTTCTCGGGATTAACCTCTATACGCCATCGAAGAAACCATTCGCCGAGTTCCTCGATGGCCCTATTCATACGGATAGCTAAATGCGACGGCCGCCAATCGGAAGCGTAGATTACTGTATCGTCAGCGTAACAACCTACCTCGAACCCCGGGGACCGAGGTAGGTCACTGATGAACAGGTTGAAGAGGGAGGGCGCGAGGATGGACCCCTGGGGCACTCCTGAACGTATCGGGTGGGGCTGGGATAACTCACCATCCACTCTATAGCGGAAGGTCCTATCTGTGAGAAATTCACGGATGATGTGAACTAAACTATCCGGAATACTAGACTTGAACAGTTTGTAGACTAGCCCGTCGTGCCAGACCTTGTCGAAGGCCTTGGCGACGTCAAAGAAGACCGCTATTGTACGTTTCGGTTTAGGCTTGGCCGGACTGACCTGGGGCTGGGGGTCTTCGTTGAATTTAGAGAATATGTACTCCGTGAGGCGGTGTACTTGGTTCGTGCACGAGTGTTGTGCACGGAAACCGAACTGCTCAGGCGGCAGCAGATTCAACCTTGTTATCGTGGTCTGTAGGCGGTTCAAAAGGAGCCGCTCGTATAGCTTGCCTAGTGTATCTAATAAACTAATAGGGCGATAGCTAGCGGGAAGCGTAGCTTTTTTGCCGGGTTTGTGTATGCCTATCACTATGGCCTTTTTCCAGACGGCTGGAAAGTGACCCTGGGACATGGCAGCATTGAAGATGCATACCAGCAGAGCAATGATGAAGTCAGGAAGGAGCTTCAGTACCTCGTTCCTGATTCTATCGGGACCTGGGGACTTCCTAAGCTTCAGACGCTTGATAGCGGCCGTCACTTCGTCAAAAGTAACCGGGGTTAGGGTATCCGCGCGAGGAGACGCGAGAAAGCTATCTACCGCGGATTTTATCGATTCGATATGGACAGGGTCAGTGTTAGCAGTGTTTGGAGAACATTGCTCCTCTAAACTCGCGGCGAGACACTCCGCTTTGTCTATACTTTCGAACGCGGGAGGCAACCCATGACCTCTGTCTAACGGGGGCATCGATGCACTCTGCTCTGATTTGAACTTACGCGTGAACGTCCAAAACGCCACGTGGGACGGCTGGATATCCTCCAGGAGTTTGTCCCACCTGGCGGCTCGGATTTCTGCGATACTAGTTTTAACTAACTTTTGTAATGAACGTAATCGAACGCGATTGTCTTCGGTCGGGTAAGTGTCGTAGGCTCGGGTCGCGGCGTTCTTTTCCGTGATCAACGCCTTCACGTCGTCAGGGAGTATAAAGCGGCGATCGTTCACCGCTTGTACCTCTCTCGAGGTCACCCTGACGGCGGTCTGGAGGTGGTCGACCAGGGAATCGATAGCCAGATCCGCGTCGGCTTTAGACACCAACACGTCCGGAATTCTATTTAGACTCTCCGAGGACGGATTGTCTTTCAAGTGACTGCGGAGTTTCGCGTAGTCAGCTGCGCGCACGGACTGACAGTCGATATCGAAATCTGAACCTAGTTGCAAGATAACGGGGCGGTGATCTGAGTCTAGTTCGTGTACGACTTGTATGAGTCGCACAGAAAGCTGGACGTTTTTTAAAAGAGCTACGTCGAACACTGTCGGGCGACAGCGATCCTGATAGTGAGTGGGTTCCGGCGGGGCTATGACGTCAAAAGCGAGATCACCACCTAGCCTATCGAGTATCGCCCCGTTGCGGGAAGTACTCGAGCTATTCCAGATGACACTCCCGCTGTTGAGGTCCCCGGCTATGATGACAGCGTTCCCTAACGCGAACAGCGCCTCCAAGTCAGACTTGAGAAGCTCTTTACTCGGTTTAAGATAAGCAGAAACTATCGTTATGTTCGCATGACCGGTCATTCCTAACCTGCACACTGACACTTCCATATTTGTAAGAACGGGTGGCTCTACTGACATGCAATATAACGAACGTTTAAAATAAATCAAAGTGCCGCCCCCGCGGGCGACACGGTCGTTTCTGATGATATCATAATTCGCGATACGCGGATTATTCATTTTCGGCTTAAGGAGCGTTTCCTGTACTAACAATATATCTATCTGCCTATCGTGTAAGTAGTCGGCTACTAAGTCGCGTTGCGTACGGAGATTTCTCGCGTTAAAAAACGAAAGACAAAGAGCGCGCGGTTTAATTTTACTCGGCGGTGTGAATACTATTTATTGTTATTTACTGCGGCGCGGGCGAGGCGTTGTATCGTCGCGGCAACGTTTGGGAATGCAGAGACCGCATTCAAAAGACCGATGTCCCTATTACTATTTAAAATTTTATTGAATGCGACTATTTCGCTAATGTCGTGCTCGAGTAAGACTTGAGACAGCCAATCGATGCCCGAGAGAGAGAATGAAAAAGCATGAGAGGGCTGAGCGGGCAACGCTCTTTGAGGCTGAGGCTGGGGCTGCGCCTGAGGCTTGGAAGCCTGAGGTTGAGGCCTAGGAGCCCAGGGGGCGACAGGGGCCCGCCAGGACTGGGGGGCTTGCGGCACAGAAGGTGCCACGCACGGCATCGGGGCCGGAGTTACCGGGGTACGGGAGGAGCCCGGGAGGCCCGAGAAGGTCTCAACGGACATAAGAGGTGGAGGCGGAGGGCGGGCAGAGACAGCAGGAGCCCTACGGGCTTGTCTCGCCCGGCGTGGGCGTTGCGGGCGGGGCGCGCGGGGACACCCGCGATAACTCGCAGGGTGGCCCGCGTTACCGCACAGAACGCAGCTGGGAGGCTCGGGAGTGTCGGGAGTGCGAGCGCACTCCTTCGTGGGATGGTCACCGAGGCACTTGACGCACCTGGGACGGAGATGACAGCCTCTGGCTGTGTGGCCATAACTCTGACAGTTATGACACTGAGACGGGGTATGAGTCTTGCGCGGCGGTTCGGCGGTGATACCGGTGAGGCCGCAGACCGTGGTGAGGCCGAAAATGGCCTTGCCTTCTACGGAACGGTCAAGGATGACCAGAGCCATAGGGTAGGGAGCTTTGGTGCGGGGGTGGTACATCCGGTGTACCTCCCGCACTGGGAAATTTTGCTCCTTAAGGGAGTCTGAGATTTCCTCGGTGGACAACTCCACCGGGACGCGCCTGAGTACGGCTCGGAGAAGGCGCTCTTCTTCGAGCGCGTAAGTGAAATAATTAAGCTTCCTCTCTCGGAGGTGAGAGGTCAGCTTGCGGTGGTCGATGGAGGTGGGGACTTTGACCTGAATACCTTGAGCGGTATTCAGGGCTGAGGTGTAACGGATACCCGACCCATTCATATAGGTCGAAATCGCGAGCCAGGAGGCCTTGTCCTGAATGGTAACGGGGGGCGGGGGGCGGGGCTTCTTAGCCTCGGCTACGGGACCCGTAGCGTCGGCTTGGGAGGGGGCGGGGCTAGCGTTGCCCGAGCGAGGCGTTCGATTGGCTGCGATCGCGGCTGATTTCGCGGGCACCCGGGCGCCATCTACTTTTAATGTTTTCTGAGCCGGGCGACCGGAGCCTGACTCAGAATCAGAGGCGCGCGACGCGGCGGCAATGGGCGGCGTGCGGACGCGTTTTCTATTTACGACAGTGAAGCCGTCGTTAGCTGGCGCGGAGTTAATAATATCTAACTCCATGTCGGAGCCGGCCTCCGAGCATGGAGTGGGTGCGACTAGGCTTATACGGTCTAATGGATTTTCCGGCGACCTAGGCGAGTCTAGCGCGGCGAACGAGTTCGCGGTCGCCACGCGGGGCGAGACTACATCTATTTGCTCTACAAGCAAGTGCGGGGCTTCGCGCCTAACCCTTTCTTTTAGCAACCTGAGTTCAATCATTTCTGCTTCTCTGGCCATCCCGGGGCCTGCGAGGGGGGCGGGGGAGGACATAATTAAACCTCCCTGCCTGAGGGGCAGGGGGGCACGCCAAAATTAAATTTACGGGACTATCCCGAGTCCGGACCAAAAGAGCTGTGGGCGAAGTGCAATGCCGCACAGAGAAGAACCTACAAAGCCTAGGGGGAGGCCCTATCAAGCCCAGGGCAGAGAACGCAGACCGGTAAACCGGGCTACGCCCAAACAGACACCCGGGGATGGAATGAGGGAATAGGAGGGTGGGAGGGCGATACCTGGACCTGACTAGGCGCACTCGCCAAGGCCAGACAACCCAGGCCCAACTGCCTTTACCGTTTGCCTCGGGGCAACCGGCGAGCGGACAGGGCGCTCTACTCACTCGTTGGCACCGTGACACGTATTCCCGTGAGTAGCCACTAAGCGTGGTCTTCGATTGACAGCGCGGGATGTCGCACCGAAAAGTGCGGTTTTATATTTGCACTAAAAGTGCGGCTTCGCAGCAGATGTTTTCTCTCTTCGATTTCTCAGGCTCGAACACAATAGTACCGGACGATGATTCACTCGGCAACAATGCGGGTCGGGCAGCGACGAATTCGTAGAAATGCCAACACCTGGTGCGCAGGTAGCGCAGGTAGGCGAGCGCGGCGAGCCGGAAATGACCGAAGAAAGCCGAGCGCGGCGAACCGAACGGACCGTCAGAGCTGCGAGAGAGCGCACGTGCGTCCCCGACCGCGGCTCGAATCGGACTCCCATCCTATAACTTAGCGCTACCTACTGCCAATTTATAGCATAGTCGATAATATTTATTTGTACAAACTTTCAAGGTGGTGATTGCTCAAACGTTGTTGTGTTTATCGATTTAGACAATTAGATCAATTCTTAACCACAAAGCAAATAACAAATGAACAAAGAATTATGTAAATATTAATCCTAAGTAATATTATAAACGCCAATAGGAATTTGTTTGTTATATTTATTACATTATAATTACTTAGCTGATTGTCATTACCATTTTGCATACACGTTGTCAGGGGTACAAAAAAGAACATAGGGTAATTTCCACCCCAGAAAAAAATACTGTTCCCAAGGAACAGGTTGGGAACAGTATCATATCTACATATTAACACGAGCAAAGTCTCTGACAAAATCCAGTATTGTATGAACATATACACACAATGTATATATAACAGGTTGCCGGTAACGATGCCATCTTGAAACAGATTTGGCTTTAAAGGATGTATCGTGATAAAGGCAATTTTGCCAATTTACATAATACCTATTCCACGAGTAGGCAGAAGGCTCTGCTTTAGATGTATGTATAAGTAATGTGTACTTATATAAAAATTCTGTGTGTAGTGATAGTACTCAGTCGAATTTTACGTCTATGTACTTTTTATTAAAGTAAGTAGGTATAGCGTTTGACTTGATTTGTAATCTGCAGTCTAAATACTAATTTCTTTCGGAAATTTCCAGCAACTACTAAAATGTAACAGGTTTTCGTATAGACATTTAGCCTCTTAATAACCATTTGCAATTAATTTTCAATAAACAATAAAGTATATTTCTTATATTAATTGATAATTTTTTAAAAAGGAAAGTCCTAAAGTATATGTTAATTTATACAAAGTGGCTTCTGAATTCCATCAATATTTAACACAATTTTTAACTCCTTGAAAGGTTTAATTTCTAAAAGTGTTTTTTCTTATCTGTTACCAACTACTACCTGTGACTTTATCAGAGTTGGTTATTGTATTCAAAATATATTTTATGTACATTGTACAGAGAAAAAAAAACACAAGCACCACATCGTTTACCCCACTTTAGATTATGCTGAACGTGTAGTGCTTATAAATATCGGAGTTGCTTAGAACTTTAATAACTTTGTATTAAATGAAGTTATCCTGATATTTTCTTTTTTAGATAAGGATCAAATAAGAAGTAAAACTTGATCTAAATCTATGCAGTAGTTTTTGGTGATGAGAGTACAACGTTAGGCCTCTATAATTTTATTTGTACAGATTTCGCGTGACTCAAATAGCACAGGTGTGTTAAGTTTTGTATTGCACCTGGATAATTGATTAGGAACTACTATTCTGATATATATGTATATATAATTCCTTAAATGTTCCATATTTCTCTCTGTATCTAGTCTCAATATCTTAATTCGTTTTGATGCTCCTCAGGCTTTCTTATTTTATTTACACTGATTGCGCATATTTTGATCTATATTTTCTTCTCCTCAAGTTTTTGTTATGATTATTTTATATTATAATTGAATGCGGGCAAAGTCACGGACTATTGCTAGTTTTTTTTTTATGGGCTAGTGTGTGACCACTATCTCATCTGATGTTAAATGATGATGTGATCAAAGATGGTAATCACGCTAAGCCTAGAGCGAGACTGGCTCTCAAGATTTTCTAATTTCTTCTATATATTATACTCGTGATCCTCGATTTTACTATCGAATTTGAAATTGTAAATATATTTATGTGCCAGACAAAGATTCGTATTATAGCGTTGACAATATTTATGTTATAGCAACGTTTAAACTTTTATTACTTTATTCTGCTCTAAATATTATTCAGTGATATCCACAAATCCATTTCCATAGTTTGAGTAAATATACTATTTTCTTCGAGCACCCATCGCAGATTTGTTCATAAAATCAAATTCGTTTCTTCATAGTTTACGCCTCAAACTTTGTTCGTCTTGGACGGAAAATATACGCGTGAGTAAATATACGTTTTAAATTTTACAGCAGCTCATTTTTCATTGTAAATATGCATTATTAGTACGTTATATTATAATACAGGGAGTGTTTTCTTTAATTAGCGCCGTGCTATAAAATGTACAAAATTTTCTAATGTAATTTATCGTCTACTTTTCCTGTCAGAGTTTGATATGAAAAAGAGTACTAAATTATACAATTCACAACACAGAAAAATGAATATAACGTATTGTCTGCGTACAATTAGTACTACTAGTACACTATGTAATTTTCTCCAAGAGTTCTCCAATCTTCATATAATTAAAATAATTAAAAAAATGGTCTTGGTGTCAAAAGGTAATAATAATATCTACATATGAAAATGTAAATCAATATACCAATTAATGAGATGTAATTGTTTACAACTGTAAGCAATAATTTAATTTAAATCATCCTCGAATTACCATGATTGGTCAAGATTGCAGAAATGTTGTAAAATATAATTATGATGAGTTTTACTTTACTTGAGAACCGATTGATCCCTCATACAAATTTCCATCCCCCTTCTCATTCCTTTAAGAGATGAGTTCAGGGATAAAAACTATCCTGTGTCCTTCCCAGTACCTCAAAATATCTTTATATCATCATTTCATCTAAATCAGTTCAACGGTTTAAACGGGAATAGGTAACAGAGAGATCAACAGAGTTTCTTTCGCATTTCTAATTTTAGTACGGATTTATCTGAAAATACGAAAATACTTTTAATTTGCAAAACTCGATATTTCGTAATTGAAACTGACAGTGCGAGTCCATTTTTCTCCAGCAATATTAATATGTTCAATACATCGGTCTGACATTAAACAATTTGTTACGTTCCTCGTGTAATGTCATGAAAGCTGTCATATATGTATCATAATAAATCTATGTAACAAATGGTTTAACTGAAGGTACCGCCGCCACGCCGCGCCCATTATTTATTAACTGTACTCATTATCAATACTTAATTACATGTAATATCAATCTTTATTCTAACCTTATCTATATATAAATAGGTAAATACAAAACAGGTTCAGTAGCTTTCTCTCCTCTGTTTGTGTACCTATTTCACTGTTTAGTAGCCTAAAACAAACTTCAGTGTTAGCAATATTAAAAAAATGTAAACAATTCGTTAATCCGATACCGTTGAAGAGTCGAAGCTTTCATTTACAAGTGTCTGTTCGCCATACTTCACAGTACATCTATTCATTTTAACTAAATGAGAATGTTGCACTTCAACAGCTCAACCGATTATCATGACATTTTGTATACACGTGGTTTAAGGTACAAAAAATACTATGGTAACTTTTATCAAGAAAAACAGCACTGTTCCTGAGGGACAAGTGAAATCTATAATATCGTGAACGACATCACAGGCGAAACCTAGTATCATAAAACAGGTAAGTATAATAAATAATAAAGATGAAGCACGCATTAAAAATCCGTTTTGTTATCGTCTAAAAAAGGAATTATTAAACTAGTAATCACTTGTAATAGAAAGAAGGTAGACAAGACAAAGTAGATACATCTGTGTTAATGTTAGTGAAAAAATATCCTAACACAACTCTCTGTGTTCATTTGCCGCTCTTGTGGAATTAAGTGATATATATTTATTCGTACTGTACAGATATAAAGTAGACAGAATTAATAGAGCTTTGTTTCCTTTTAGTATTGTAAGCCTTATTAGGTTTTTTCACGGTCATTACTTTCTCCGATATGGAGCACGAATATTTTTTCTTAGATATCAATCAATCGTAGTACACCTCTAGAGTTTATTTTTGGAGAGAGTTTGGAAAGTTTTGTCGTCTTAACAAAATTAGAAAAAAAATCAGTATGTCACAAAACAAAAGTACAATACACAGTGTAACCAACTGCGTAACTAGAATAAAGTAATATTTTAGCAATTCATTCTTTCCGAGATTTATATACAATGAATTTATTACATACTGATATGATGTATACGCTTGTATGATAACGTGTATAGCGTATTTAGTTGCCGCGTATATTAAAAAACCTATGTTGTGAATATTGTATATGTTATCATTGTAAACGAATCTCCTTTCAGGTAGGATTTGGGAGCCAATCCTTATTCATAAATTTACATAATTTTTTTTTTGCCTTTCAATGAGTATAGATTATTTTATTATGTAGCCTTCTACATAAAACTGTGGAGTTTCCGTTAACCAGTTCAGCCATAACAAGGACTTATATGATTTTTATCATGGTAGGGTTATTTATAAGAAAAAAACGTATTCAGCAATTCAAAGCATTTGAAAAGTGTATCGTCACTAACAAGTCCAAACGAAGCGTTGTGGAACCGTGCAAGTGACGTAAGGGTTTCTGATCCATGGATTTAGCTCGTTAGTCAATCCAATGCACCGGTCTTATTATATATCACACATAATCTCAACATTCCTTCCCCCGTCACAACACGGTAACATCCGCATGCAGGGTTTAATTCCAAGGGATTTACTTGAGGTGGGTAATTTCCGTCGCAGGTACAACTCTGAGTAGAATTTCGAGTGCTTTGATATTAAAGTTTCCAATTATGTAGTTATCACAAATATTATTTTAAATATATATATAACTTTGTGTGTTTCATTAATTATAATATTTGAAATTAGATTATTATATAGATCGTCTTTTAGGGTAAGAGTCCGTAAGAGCCATATAAGGAATAAAATATCTGTAGGCGTCACGTTGGCTTGCAAGTACAAATGCAGGAGAATAGGACAGATAAATTACAGCCATACTAAAGAGGTTTTTCACAATCTCAAGACTTCATTAAGTGCGGTAATCCTTATTTAAATAATACTTGTCAGTATAAAATATAATTATTGGGTCTAACGCATATTACGCTAAAGTATAAAACGTGTAGATGTAAATATAATTTTATTAATTATCTTTCCTTAATTGAAATTCAATTCAATAGCATTCATAAATATTATTTGTAGTTACCTGATAGTATTTAAATCTTAGTTATTGTGTTGAAAAAAATGTTATCATTATTTTATATGAATACTAAATGGCCCGTGGACGTTGTCCTGCATTGATAATATATATTTTTTTAAATCAGACCGCATCACCACCTATCGGATCCGAATGTGGAAAATCAAAATCAAAAATACTTGATTCAGTTTAGGCCCTGAGAAGGCGCTTATGAACGTCAAAGTTACTACCGGTTCGGAAAACAACCCAGTCATCGAGAAGAACCGGCAAGAAACTCGATCTGGTTTATCTTTTCATTAACATATTATAACTCACATTTTTAAAACATAGTTATAAATAATTACATTCGGTTTTGGTGGATGCACAGAGAGGGCGTCATTTCCAGACGTCACCGTCGTTCACATATTGATCCACCCTGTAATAGCCTTTAGATATTAAAACCTGCTTGACATGGTGCTTGAAATTAGTATCCGGCAGATCGGTAACGTGTTTTGGAATTTTATTATAAAACCTAACACTATTACCTAAAAAACTGTTACCGGTCCTAGTGAGCCTAAAACATGGAATGACCAATTTGTTATTATTTCTTGTATTTAGATTATGTCGGTCCTTTACGAAATCTAGCTTATCTAAGTTTTTGCGGACGTACATTAGATTTTCAAGTATGTATTGGGAGGGCAGAGTTAGGATACCGAACTCCTGGAACTTATCTTTTAATGATTCGCGAGGCCCCATACCATAAATTGCATCTAAACCATTCCGAAATCGATCTGAATACACACAAAATTTTTTATTAAAATCCATCCAACCGTTTAGAAGGAGTTTAGTAACATACAGCTCGGTATGATAACGACGACTCCTGTTGGTATTTGACACTGACAGTCGCCATTGTTTCTTGGACTGTACCGTACTTTCGGTCAGGTACTGTGTAGCAATTTTCCCAAACTAGTATTAAAAAAGCAAACACACGTCCAAAAGAATTATATGTACCTATAATGTGTTTTTGATCCTTAGTAACGTCAAATCTACTGAAATATCGTCATAGAACTACAACCATTCGATGGTATATTTTTTAAAGACGGTTCTAAGCTACTTATTTTAGGAATATGATTGATCCTATGCTCTTTTTAATGCCCGACGAAGTGGGCGGGAACCAGATAGAAGTAATGTAAATATTTTTTCAAAATAACAAATTCAAATTTATAGTATGGTTATGCACACATATATAAATTATAAATTCTATAAATATAACGAATTTATTATTATAATAGATGAAAATAAATTAGACAGTACCTAAAATAAATACCACGTTTATACGTTTAAAAAGAAAATACGTCATCTTGTTGCTATTCTCGTCCGTATTATGCATATACTGAAATTTGCATAACAGATTACATCAAGGTGATAAGATTTTCACGTTGGATGCTTGAATCGATGTAGCTGAGGAAGCAAGTCAGTTTCTCAAATCACGTTCCCTTTAATAGTAGTTACAGCGAGTTGAATCCATTTTCTCGTGTACTGAACCCGTGGAATAAATACAGGGTCGGTACGCGTGTACCCAGAAATGGCTTCAAATGTAGTTATTGGGATCCCGGAGGCTAAATTGCGGCTGGTTCGGTGCTTCAGTCTAATATAAATTTCCTGATTCCATATTCCCTTAATTCACGAAGTACAATGTCGAATTTTGTGTGGTATACTAACCATATATTATTCTATTTAAACTTGTTAACGTTCATGTGAAGGTTGCCGTTAGGGAGTGTTAATAACAAGAATTATATAATGTTTCCGTTGTGTTTTGTTATATTCAAATGAAATTCGTAAATGTAGTTTGCCTTTATTAAATTTAAACGAAAACACATTCTCACTTCACTTCACACAAAGTCTCATAGAATTTTATTTGTTCTTCTCTTTTGTGCTCTTCATTATTTGACAGTTACGAGAATGGGCGAACTTCCTTCAGCTAACAAATATTGTACATGAAATTGTATAACTGCACGAGTTAATTTCTAAAACAATCAGTCATATTTGTTTTTTTTTGTTATACCATTTTTATCGAGGAAGGTTGTAGTCCGTCCAACGTCATAGTCTTAGGAACGGAGCGATTAGCATAGTAAATGTAGGTACACAAATACACCAAGCACGAACTAACGAACGGTTCTTGCGAATGTTGGGAGTCGATGGCAGGTTAGCCGCATCTCAGGAATTGAGAACAACCGATAAGTGCCGAACTCTTTAATGTCTATTTCAACGAAGACGAACGCGATCTAGTTGCGTAGTCGCTACGCAGCTGTCGCGCTTTATACAGAATTTGTTTGTACCTAACAATATTATTAACAAGAGATATTTTATTTTTAAAATAAGCTTAAATCTAACTTTGGGGTATTTCTAGATAAAAGCATAACTTAAGGTAGAGCTCTTTCAGCAATTTTAACACCATATTAAATTAATTATAATAGATTAGTTTACTACACATGACAATCAGTAAATAACTAATTGAATTATTTTAATTGTAAGTTAATATAAAATGAGCAATTCTTACCAGTTGAATAATAAAAATATACACCGATCCCTTCGGTTTACTTTATTAACACGGACCTTGGCAATTCGTAATGTATCTTACCGTAACAATCGAAGTACAACAGACTAGAAGTTTGCTATGTAACTAGCTTCAATCGATTCAAACTCGGTTGAAGACAAACAAGCAATGAAGTATCGTAAGTAGCGGGGGGTGGGATAGCTAAATGGCATCACAAATATTGACTTGGCGGTTCACGGAGTTTTCTCGCATCGCTCCACCCGCTGCGGGACTTTCTGGCTGTTCGCCAGATACTGTTTGTTTCCATGCAAGCACTAGGTTCGATGTAGAAATTTAAAACAACAATACTGACATAGAACATTTTTAATGGCTCATACATGCAATTTTCCATATGATATTTGGCAAACAATTTAAGTAGAACAAAAACAGATTTGGTAAATTATATTGTGTTTATTTTTTTTGTAATATAAAATCAGGAATTGTTTGTATCTGTAGGGATTTTGTTAAATGTTATATGTAGGAATTACAGCTCTTTGCTTATAAAGGTAAGGCACATTCGTGTTACTTTATTGTACTTTAATATAATTAATAATAATATCAGGCGCCATCATTGTCAATTTTAATGTAATAAGAATATACACTATGTATACATTTTGACAAATTTTCTTTATGTTTTAATATATGCATTCGTTTAGCTTCTTGTGGGTAGGTATGAATATTTAGTTTTAGTTGTTAGTGTATATTAAAAAGCATTTTTATTTATGTTATATTACTTGTGGCCGTCTGCTCTGTTCCTACCGCACCGTGTTCCACTGCATAACCCGATCTCTGTCCTACAATTAATTAGAATCTGTTTGGTCATATTAGCATGATCAATGGAGAATAAACACACATTCAAACAAATATATTTTTGTAATTATAATATTAGACCGTGTTACGGCTTTAATTTCTGTTAACGCTTGTTCACTAGATATTGATCAATAATCAGTTGTTTATTATGCCCGTTGGGGGCTAATCATACAACTATTAAGAACACCACACGAATTATAAATTCAGTTTGTTCTGATGACAATCGAACTCATGGTGATTATTAGTACACTGTAGTTTTTTCACGAACTGTACAATAAACGCTTTGATTATCTGACGCCTCTGTACATATCTTCGTAACGATGTCTGTTGAAAAGCGGCTTATACAATTACGAATAAAAAATGTATTGACAATTATTAGGGAATAACTGCCCGCTCTGACTTGTGTGCGTACTAACAAAGAAAATGAGACATCATCTAATTACAGTACGACCATATAATGAAATTGTAACTGAACATAAGCTGCCAATATTTTTCAAGATCTTCCGAATGTTTTTTGTCTCATTAACTCACTTATTTTACACAAAATTTTCACGTTTTTCACAAAAAATTTCAAAAACTTTTTTTTATACAAAAATTGTCCTAAAAATTACAAACACAACAAAAAAGAAATGCTCTTACACAAATTCGGCATTTGATTTTTATTTATATAAGTTATTATAATGTTTATATTTAATAATTTAAAACGGAAAACTAATAATTAATATTATTATAGCTAACCTACAATTAATTAAACATCCTTTTCTGTAATCTGAACTGCCTTTTCAAGGGTTTAGATAATAGATAGAAATTACAATAGCTTTGCCAAAGTTTAATAACAGAACCTTCGGAGGAGTATAAAATATGACAGGAATATTAATTAAAATACGTTTCTTATTCACGATGATAAATTACTTTCCAAGTAAAAAGAGGTTTCTCCGACGTATAATGCTACAATGTGTTATTACAGACCGAGTTAATCCGCTTTTGTTATGAGTTCTGAAAGGATTTACCGGGGTTTATTCCTTTTTGCTTCGGCTCGATATCGCTTCTATGGAATCAATGTGATTAGGTAAAAATAAACTTATATTTATATATTTCTTATTAGAAATATTAAATTCTGTAATATAACAGTGAGTATTATTAAAAAAAGAACAATATTTAATTATAATAGAAACTGAATACTTGGCCTTACTTATGTTATAAATCTGAAAGTGAGTTTGTATGGAAACGTTTTTACAACTTAACAACCCAACCAATCATCATAGAATTCTGCAAACACGTTGTCACAAATACAGAAAAGGGACATAGAGTATCTTTCTTCTATAAAAAAATGTCCTTATCCCCGAGGAATGAATTATACATTAACCCAAGTCGCAAGCCCCAAGAAAAAGCTAGTATAATAATAATAAGAGTATGTACTCGTACCATCATGGGAAAGAGGTATATGGCCTTGCAGTGGGTCTCTTACAGGCTGATGATGAATTGTAAGACTAAGAAATTAAATAATTATATTTAGGGTTGCCTTTTATTTGACCAAATATAATATTAATTACTAATGTAAAAGTAATAATATATAATAATAAAAGTAGATTACAACAATATGTAAATATATCGTTGGCTATAAGCAAGAAGAAAAAATAGGTATTTGGAATAAATATAATCAACTCTTTGAAGTGTAACTTCTTAAGGAAAGGTTTTGAAATTTTTTCGTTACGCGTTATGCGTTAAACGTAAGGTATGTATTTGTGTGTATGTGTAAGTATGTATAATTACCTGTCTGGGTCCAGTATTATATCAAATTGTATAAGTACGTACACTATGGGACATCGTACAGTATATAGTTTATGAACATTCTCACGTATGTATAATTTAATACATATAAGACAAAGTAGTTTCACTTCCTCCGCGTGTACACACTGATACACGAAATGTTTTATTTACTTTAATGCAATCATCCTAATTAACATAAATGTGAAGGTGACTTTGTTTTTATATGACTTTTTTATGCCTTAATTCCTCAATCGAGTAATACAACTTTTTGCATACACCTTGTCGAGTATACATTTATATGATAAAAGAAGCAGAAAAATAGTACTGTTTCAGAGGTCCTGAGATTCAAATTAACATTAATGCTAATTAAGCCTCGGGCAGAAGTTTGTAGAAAAATAAACAGATATCAAATAAAGTGTTATCATGTATTTTATAATGCATATAAAGTATAATTTTTACTCGAATATCGTACAATTATAATAAATAAAAAATTTGGTAAATTGCAAACATTCTATATCTAGCGTTCGTTTATTTGCCGGATACTGGATTGAAGCACCATGTCAAACGAGATTTAATGTCTAAAGACTATAGGGTATAATACTATAGGGTGGATCAATATGTGAATGACGGTGACGTCTTGAATTGACGCCGATTTCTGTGCATCCGTGGAAAATGTATTTGTGTATAAATGTATCTATAACTATGTACGATCGTAAAATTATGTTATGTATGACGAAAAGAGATCGAATTTCTTGCCGGTTCTTCTCGATGACTGGGTCGTTTTCCGAACCGATGGTAGCTTTGACGTTCATAAGCGCCTTCTCAGAGCTTGAATTGAATAGAGTATTTTTTTTTATTTTGAATATGTTAAAATATATTACAACGTTCATGTAACTATGATTTTTATATTGTTTGTTTATTGTAACTGAGCTTGCTTCATAGATAATACGGTGAGTTTGAAGCGTATTTACTTACATATACTTATAGGATTAAGCGAATCTTATTTGTGAAAACTTCCGTCTTAGCGGCATCGTGTACCAGACTTAATGACGTCAATTTAAATCCGGACCGGCTTGTCGGTTTCACGCCCCTCCACGGTTATGTAAATTTCCCGTTCTCACCAACCACGAACGGCATAGTTTCTTCTCAGCATAATTTGACATCTGAAACGGGTTGTCGATATGGAGTGATTATACGAATACTATTTGAAGTATATATTTGTATAACTATTGTTTCTTAGTATTTACTTTAATCTAAATGATATATACAAATAACTAAAGTGATGAATATCGTTTATGAAAACAACTTTTCTGTCAAAGGACAGTCTTAAAGGTTTAGATAAATGGAAAACAAGAACAGTTGTAACATTTATACGGTTTAGCATTAGTTAATATTGTTTCTGTTTCAATAATGAATAAGTACTCGAATCTTGATCAATTCATAAATACATAATTACCACCGTATGATTTTTTCTCCTTAATTAATTTAATCATGAACCGTCTAAGATGAACCGTCTAAGAGACTCACCGCGGGGCCACAGACCGTTTCCCGAAGGAACGTATACTCGTAGACATATTTATATATTTATGATTTCAAACTTTGAAAAATCCATAGTAATCTATATTTTTCCCTTATACAGTGGTACTACGAAAACATTTCTCAGGTTCAGGTTTCCTCACGATGTTTTATTCACCGTCTGCTGATAATGTGACCAATTTAAATAAATTAATAAATGTACGCCACTTCCGAAAAAATCGCTAATACATGCCGGGGTTCGAACCTGCAGACATTAGATCGATATTCCACCGGTCAAATCACTAGACCACAACGACTTCTTAGACCGCCACGGCTTCATGAATTTATTAGAAGTATTTTTCAATTCAATATTTTTTTTTAATATTTTGTCATGGCACCTATATGAATTAATATTCATTACAAATTTTTAGCTGAATAAGTCAAAAATTGATTTATTCTAATTAAAATTGTTTTTTACGAACTATAAAAAAATAAACTAACGAAGCTATTATATATAGTCCATATTTCGAAGAGTAACTGTCTGCATTTGTATGCGGCGGTGGTTATAAAGCCCGTATCGCGTGAAATGAAAGCAAATAACACAGTAAACAAAGTTCATTTTGTAGCCGATGAAATACCTTCATAAATCCAGGATACGTTTTGTATTTGTATTATCAACATATAATTAGCTTATGTCGTAAATCAACGAAGTGATCTAATAAAAAAATGAGTCCAAATATTATTTTTGTGCAAATTTTATTCTTATGAACCCTTCATGCTACCGTTTTATGTGTACTGGTGAAGGAACTGTGAAAATAGATGAGAGGAAAACACAAGAAATGTCCTCATCATCTTACCGTTATCCCAATTGAAGTAATAACAACATGTTACCCACTTCTGCACTCTTCTATCAGCTGTCATCTAAGTATTCAAACATTTATACACATATCATTCTTCACACAATCCATTCATACATTCACGCCACTACATTATACATAATTGCGAAGTGTAAGATTAAATAAAACATAAATACAATAAATATCGTCATCATTATCTTATGCTTATCACATTTGAAGTAAATTTAGCACAGCATATTCTCCTTTACCAACAGTCACCTCAGTATTCAAACCTTTTATACACATATTATTCTTCACACAATCAATTCATATTTTCACGCTACCGCTTTGTCTATACTTGCGAAGACAGTGTAAGAATAAATAGAAAATAAATACAAAAAATATTATCATCAATATCTTACGCTTATCATATTTGAAGTAAAGTCAACATAGCATGTTTTCTTCTACTACACTCTTCTACCAGCTATTGTCTTAGTATTGATAACTGTATGCGCATATCACTTGTTAAATGTCTTATTTATACCTTATTCCGTCTTCATTTTTCCTATATAACCTCTAGATATATACCTTTTATCATCATGTATTCTTACTTCTTTGTGTGAACAAAACTTTTCATTGAAGTTACTGTTAGTAAATGTTTCAAAGTAAACGAAAAGTTTGATTGAATTCAAAAACTCATACGAGACATGCGAGATTGAAATATACTACAAAAGAACGTAACCTTTACGCTTGCAGGTATAGTTTGACGTGTATTTTAAAGATAGTTTGACAACTAACAGCCTTTCTGTGTTCTTAATTTTTTAAAGGTATGTAAGCTCAACTGTGCAATGTTCGGAAACCGTGTCTATCAATCAATATGTTTTTGTATCATATAACCGGAAAGGTTTGGTGAAAACAATGGTTGGTGGGACACATATGCGCATACTTCCATATGCGTCGCACGAACGCGTACATGTATTTAGGATCTGGCACTTTGGCGAAGGCTAACCAACTCAAAAAGAAAAAAAGGTCTCTTACAAAACATCCGTACCATGTGCTCGGCGGCACTGCGCGGGGAACTTTATATGTTCCATTCCTACCTTAAGTAGTGGAGCTTTCTTCGGAAGAGCCACTATTGACCTTAACATGTTTCGTGGAAGGGCGAGACATGTGTAATCCATTGTAGTAGAAGTGCTAGCATTAACCTATTCCAAATAGAGAATAATAATATACTTCAAACCAACTTTCAGCAAAGTAACGCTTTTATCAAATATATGCTTTTTTAATTTTACTTATCTTGGTTATAATTTCATCTATTCTATTCTAGTGGACACTACAGCTCAGTACGACGCCGTAAGAGCCTACCTCAAAGAGCTAGACATCTCGAGCGCTGTATGGGTTGGCCTTATCCGTAGTAACCCTGATGGTGATTTTACTTGGACGTAAGTTCTCATAAAATCATAAATTTCCATATTGACATATAGATAGAAACAATTGAACGATGTATAATATGTGGCCTTGAGTTATCTGTTACAATTCAGTTTCAAAAAAATCATGATTATACTAAAAATAAAAGAATTAATATTTATTAAAATAACTACTATCATCTGTTATTTCTTTAATATTATCGAAACCTTTTTCTATGAATGTTAAAAATGGATATATGTACAAGAACGACTACTACCATAATATTATTTTAGTCGGTATGCTATTTCTAAGACTTTACGTAAATATATCAAACAAAAATATTAATAGCATTTTTTACAGTGATTATCGAGGAATGAGCGGCGATGGGTATTGGAGTTCTGCACCAGATGAACGCACTGCACCTCTTTGTGCTGCTGCAAATCCTACCGCCGATTACCGCTGGGAGGCACGAGCATGTGGAGGGCCTACTGTTGCGTCGTTTATATGTGAATTACCCGGTTAGTACTTTCAAAATTATGAAACTGAATATATGGTTATTGACTTCCCTACAAATATAAATGCTAAATATTCCATATTATATTGAGGTACTTATGAAGTTTTTTTACTAATCCGTTTTAAAATCCTTGATTAATTCAGATATAGTTATGTCGGGATGATTTTAAATTAAACATTTTGTTTCTACACTATACTTTTCCCGCAGTTCCTCAATGGGCTCTCGGTAACGAAGGATGCATGGTGCGTGCATTACCTGCCTTGACGATTTTGTATTTACCTGAAAGTGCTGCTGTCCAATTGACAGCAGACTGCGGGCTGGCCGGTGTGAAGCGAATTGAATGCACAGGCAATGTGGTATGTGATTTCTGAAATCTTTTTCAAAGTAGAAATATAGTAATTTATATTATACACGAGTCAGCCTTAATCGATTTCTTTTTATAGAAACGTGAAGACTTGTTACAAGATTTGTCGTGTATTGAGGAAGACGACATATCAAGCACACCGACTCTTGTATCGATCTCTACCTCACCAGCATCTACAGATATTATGTACACCGACGAAGATACCACAAGAGAAATAACTACAGAAGAAAACATTACTACGGAACACGAAGATGACATAAATCAGCCAATTAATATGACAGATGAAGTATCTAGTCTAGCGCAGTTGACTAGTAAAACACCTACTATACTTCAAAATCTAAACAAGGTTATTATATCCAAAAGTTTTAATTTGGGTGCGGTTCACAATAACAACCTTCAAAGTAACGACATTCCAAAAATTGTCAATCAAGATAAAATTTTAAGTATGGAACAGTTAGAAAAATTAGAAGATGAGAAACTCATGCAGCATAAAATGTTACATGAAGAGATCGCACGGCTTGGTAATTTAGACAATATTTTTACACAACCGACTGACCATTTCGTGCCACCATTAGTAATGGCTAAAGCCAAAATAAGTAACGATATGACTGTTTTATCTTTAGCAGAAAAACATGCACAAAAAATTGCTGAACAACAGTCACCTAAACAAAATAGACAAACCGTTAATTCCAATACTCAAGATTTAAGTAGATTATTATCACAAAGCCCAACATCAGAAAATACTGAATTACCACTGATAAGTTCTACAGGTTATATCAAACCTATGTCAATCGAAAATAAAGATAAATTTAAAAACAATTTACCTAAAAAATATAATGTAAAATATGACGGAAAGAATAAATTATTTAAAACGTTAGATAACAAATCTGGTGTTACACAAATTATAAATACGTACACCAAAGATTTACCTTTTTCCAAAGAAGTAGAAACCACGACTATAAAACATATGGCGCAAAATGATATTGTCTCAGACAAAAGCGAGGAAGATCCCGATATAGAGTTAACGGTTCTCATTAAAGAGGCACCAACGAAGATTGATAACGAGTTGATTGTCACTAATTACTCAGGAGATATATCTCACCTCGAAAACATGAATGAAAGTTTAAGTGTCCATGAGACTTTAAATGATTTACCAAAACTCATTAGTTTGACACCAGAAACGTCGCTAGAAAATTCAACTATTAACCAGAAATATGAAAACTTTACATTTAATCACGAAATTATAAAAATAACAATGACTGCTGATAATGACGAGAACAATACTACAATTGTATTTGATGTGACCACAAAAATACCTATTTTTGAGAATCATTCTGTTATTGAAAATAACCAGAATTCTGATGTTATGAAAAAATCAAATGATATTTCTACTTTCACAAATAATAATCAAGCAGAGATGAATACTAAAATATCTGCTACACCTTATGGTATGGAAAATTATACAGAAATTGTAAAGATTCCCCATCATTCTTCCAAAATGAGATTAGACACAATTCAAAAAGAATATAAGGACGAGCACAAGGAATTTACAGAAGCTGAAAACATAACAAATGCTACTCCAATTGCGACTTATGTAAACATAACTGAAGAGTCCAATCATTTCAAT
Source organism: Antheraea assamensis (assembly GCA_035772565.1). Lineage (NCBI taxonomy): Eukaryota > Metazoa > Arthropoda > Insecta > Lepidoptera > Saturniidae > Antheraea > Antheraea assamensis. Next base: position 5,136,290 of record JAQQSE010000064.1, on the reverse strand, counting down.
TATACTACAACTGCTGCCATTGTAAATGTCAGTAATAAAACAAGCATTTATACTACAATATTACATGAAGAATTCGAAAAGAATATAAATGAGACATCGGAACTAGATGATTTTCAATCACCTTTACTCTCAGCGGCAAATGAGCCTTTACACCGACCAAATCGATCTAGGAGACCACAACCGTCACAAAATCGAAATAAGTTCAACCCATTTCGTATATTAGGCTAGAATAAATTAGCAGTTTACTAATACGAGTATCAAGAAAGTTTTAGTAATGACTGAAGAATATTTACATGTTCTAGATTAGGAATAGTTCATCATAATTACATATTATGTGATGGCACGGTGCACTTAGTTAGTATCCATTATTACTGACATCTAAACACAAGCATTAGACATTTTAGCAGCTTTCTTCTAAGAAGCAGTAGGTATAGGTAAACTATATTAACATCGTAATTTTTTTTTCGCTTTATCTTAGACTACGATAACATAGTCAATTTGTCTTAAAATTTAATGTTAGTATAGCTATGAAACTTATATAATGATATCATTTGGTTAAAATAGTATATGACGTCAATATATAGTTGGCCAAATCTATAAAAATAGTTTAGTTCTTATTAGTCTATGAGAACTTAATATACTACTTAGTATAAAATTTTTAGCGATTTTATCACTTGTCACTACTTATATTTTGAAGTAGATTTATCTACCCTTTATATCATATCATGAGTCAAATTTAGTGTTACAATGTGTTGATAATTTTTTTTTAATAACTAATAATTAATATGTAATGTAATGACAATATAAGCAAGAAGATTTACACGCATCACATTATAATTCAAAGGAAATAATATAAACAAAATTTTTATTCGTCGAATCTTACTCACAGTGTATTTCAACAAAAATTCATAAAATATTTATGAAATTAGATTTTTTGTTCGTTATAACATTTTGAAATGTAATATTCAATTACCTAGTAATTTTTCTTCTTTTTTTCTAATTCTTAAAATAATTCATTATTAATATTAAATTAACCACAACATTAAGTATATTATTATTATATACTTGTATCGGAATTCACAAACCATATCATTTATAAATAAGGATGTAACTTAGTGAATGTAAGTTTATGATATAATTCAATAAGCACAAGTGAATTAGCATTAACTTATTAGTAACTGTATGTAGTGAAGTGAAATTTTACATTGCATCATAAAATGAAATTGTTTAATTAGATCAGATAATTATGAGATTCTTGTGTGATTTTTTAAATATTATTTTATATCACATATTCTTGAATATTTCAATTAAATTTATGAATACTTATTAAGTTAAAATCTCAATTGTTTTAGATGATGTAATATTATTTTCTAATAAAGCAGAGTTAAAATTATAACGTGTATTATTTAATGCCTGCAGACCATACGCTTTCTTTGAGGTGAGGGAGACAGATAAAAGTATTATGTACATTATTACGTATAAATTCCACTCCTTAACTCCTATTGATGCTGATATAACAATTCCATTTAACTGAGACATCAGATTAGTTTATGCATTTCTCCTCCATGAGATTTTAAGTCGAGCTCTTAATAAAAACTAGAAAATGAAGACACTGGATAATATTCGGAATACGCTGACAAGTATTCTCATTTAGTCGATTTCAATCATATTACCTATGGAAATAAAAAAACATTGGGACACATTTTAACTTCCAAAATCGTAAAAAAAAACACTAGACAAGAATTTTACATTGGGTCGATTTATTTTACGAATTCCTTATTGTTAACATACGAACGGGACGTCATATTTATTTCGTTTTATATAATTGATTGATACTTATAATATACACGGTTGTAATTTCATTCAAATTTCGGATTACAACTTTTTTAATATTGTGCTGAGACATTACATTCTAACTGTAACTTGTTTTGCAGTATAAACAGGTTATAACATTATGTCATCCAATGGCAAATACATGTCTTAAATCGCATCTCATCATGCTAATTAATAAATATATAAATGTAAAAGAATTTGAGGAAAGGCGATGTTCCGTTGTAGATATATGCCTATATCGACTTTACTACCAGACCACGAATTACCCTTATCTATGACCAAAACTGCAATTAACATTCGATTTCACAAATAGTTTAACCGATAATAGCTTAGTTGATAGTGTCTCGGACATCGCGTCCATCGACGTATATTTGAATCCTTGTAACTGAGTCAGAGCTTTCGGTAGAGGCTAACACTGTGGTGAAACCGTAGCATGGTGGTAGGGCATTTCTAAGTCAACTTCGCCACCCTTAAGTTAAAAGTCTGTCGCCAAACACCTGCTTGTTTGTTCCGGCAACTGCATTTGAGAACCAGTCCCTTCTATGGTTAGTGTCTTTACCATCTTAGACCATATCGTCATTTAACATCAGATGACATTGTGGTCAAACGCTAAAACTTATAATGTATTAGGGTAGACGTTACTTCTCACTTCCGAGTAGTTCGGTGAATCTGTAGAGGCCTCAAGGTCAATAGGGTAAGTCAGTTCGGAAAAAAAACCCACTTCCGCTTAGAACTGTATGGCCGCTGTAACGTCTTACAGCAACAGAAAACAGTTGTGAAACAACTAAAAGTAAATAAAAGCGTCGTTGGTCGGTGGTTAAACTTGATTGTTGGCTATTGGTTGAAACTGTCGTCGATTAACACTATTGGTAAAATATAAAATTTATGTGTGTATTGCTTTTAGTCGTTTCGCAACCGTTTTCTGTTGCAGTGGCCAAGCAATTGTAAGCGGAAGAGCGAAGTAACAGTCCATTCTAACTTTTAATGAAGGTTTTCCGCAAAGTAACGCCTGCATCAATCAAATTTTATAAAGTATAAAAAAAATGACAACAGAAATTGGCTTGGCCGAAAAGGATTAGGGACTAATATTACTGGTATAATAATAATACTATTTCATTTAGGTTATTTTTTCGAACTGTCTACGCTGTTGACCTGAAAAGGCCTCTATAGTTTCATCAGACTACAAATTGCATTTAGCAGCGCTCGAGCTTTCATACAATAGAAAGAACAGTGCGTTTATAAATTCTTCACACAAAATGCTCAATATGAATCGACTCTACTTAATATTAATTTAACCTACCTAGATACCATAGTTGTCTCCCGAGATTTTAAGTTGCGGGCTCCTAGTTAGACAGTAGGGTTCGAAAATGTGACTGCGGGGATCTGTATAAAGTTTTACTCTCCAGGAAGGCATTAATATGAAAGTTACAGCTAGGTATAAGACAGGAGCAAATTCGCAAGTTTCAAGACACTCAACCGCAGTCAATATTTGAGAAGAGCGTTTCGCCGCCACCTCCCCCGTAACTGGTATAGCGGTAACCCCAACTCAATTTTCCCTTCAAAATTGCTTATCAATATTATTATATATATTATAAAATCGAAATAGGTAAATACATGGTACGATGCGTTAAAGGTTTTATCTTTACTGGTATTTACTGTTATTTTGTTTGATTATCTTTGTTACGCTTTCACACTTTAACTACTGAACCGATAATAATGAACTTTTGTATACACGTTGTTCCCTAACAACTCTGGTCTCTACCCCTGTAGAGAAAAGAACATAGAGACCTATCGAGAAAAAATGTACTCTTCCCGAGGGATAAATCAAATCCATATATTTTTTTATACTTTATAGGTTAGCGTTTGACCAAAATCTCATCTGATGTTAAATGATGATGTGATCTAAAGTGGTAGTCACGCTAAGCCTAGAGGAAGACTGGCTCCCAAGTGCAGCTTCCGGAACACACCAACAGGTGCCTGGCGACAGATTTTCAACTTGAGGGTGGCAGCAAACCAGGTAAACTAAGAAAAAGCCGTACCACAAGCAACGAGCTACGCTACGAGCAATAGCTAGTAGTTCATATTTTGTTATTACATTGCGATTCCACAATATTGATTATTGTGTATTTAATATTAAGTCAAATATACAACATTTTAAAACATAAATCAGACTACATATTATTCATTTCATTATTGTTTAGCACTAGCTCTACTTGCGGCTGCGCATGATTTTTTTTTTAATTATTGATTGTAATCACCGTGTACCTGTCAATGTACACCAATTTCAATGGCGATTGGTTGATCGATATAAAATTTGATTCGTTGTAAGCGCCATCTGTTGGTAGGCAAAATGGACATTATCTATGAAGAAACACAGGTATATCAACATAAATAACGATCTATTAAATGGGCGTTAGTATTTATCGACCTCAAATAAATTTACTGACATTGATTATCTATATAAATATATATAGAACGTTGTCTCTAACTGACTACAAAATACGTATTTACAATTATTGTTAAAAATAATTTCTTGACTCACTATATACATTGTATTTCAAATAAAATTGTGTACCACAGAGAAGAAAAGATGTTGCTACAGTTATACATAGAATTGTATCCTCGTGAATACAGATAATAATATATGATCCTTATTTAACGCGCGGGTACATACATGGAAAGCCCATAAAGTTAATGGTGCGGAGGACGGAGATGCCACAAAAAATTCATACCCGTTAGGAAATACGAGTAACACGTCAAAGAGAATTTGAAGATTTATTATATATTGTAAAGTTATTTGTAATTAATTAGGAACTTATTCGACTGATTTCATTATCTTAAATAAATAAATAGTTTAACAATTAACTCGTTACATTCAAGTAAATTATAACATTAAAGACAAAATCCTGTTGTATTTTTTTTTAAATATCTAATGAAAAATAGCAAATATGTATCAATGCACATTTTTCAAAATTAACACAAATAATAGCATAGTATTTATTATTCAGATTTAATATATATCCCTCATATCTTGAATAATGCATATAGTTAATTCATAACCTCTATTTCTAGCTAAAAGAGTCAGATTTAAAGAGTAAAAGTATTAGTTCGCTTTCAATATGGAAATGTAGACCTTTTCTTTCTCGTATACAAAAAGATCCGTATTTTCGTGAGTTCACGACACGATGTCGACATGCCACATATGTCGGATATTCGACAACCAAAATATAGAACAGGAGGTCACAAGCGAATTTGGCTCGTCTTATACATTATTCAGAGTTATCGGTCTTGTTACCGCCGACCGAATCGATTCGCTTAATGGAGATTAAGTGTTTATTGGCGTTTCCTGTTTCCCGGGAGCCTTAAAACCATAGTTATCGCGGCAGAGTATCCATCTGAATAATTAAAATGGAACGAAAGCTTTTATCTGCCTTTTAAATTCAGTTGACAGATTATTTTCCGAACTCGGAGCGCTAATTAGTGACGGTATACGTTATATCAAGATGTATATTTTTATCACAAGCTTTTATTTAACTTGCAATGTTTGTTAGGCTTGTTTTTGGTCAAATCTGGCAAGCTGAATTAGAACCACTATCTTTAGATATACGACTTTGCATTTATGTGTGTTTATTCAGCCCTGATAACAATAAATGAAAATGAAATAAAAGACAAAATGGCGAATTTTAAATGGCCGTCATATACATTGAATTTTTTAGCGTAATTTTATAATAGTTTCTTATGAAAATTATTTGTTAAATATTAATTTATTTTATAATATTCCATTCACTGATCAGTATTAACAACGGTTATTAAATAATCGTATCTCTTCGTAATATTAATACAGAATAAAAAAAGGTTCGTTAAAGCTTATTTTTGAAAGTCGGACTTTTACGATACAGCTATAGATTATCGAACAGACAATAGTGTATTTATTATTTAAAAAAAACATATGAATAGTTTACTTACAGTAAATTTTAACTATTTATTACACAATATTATAAAAATACATCACTACATATTATAAAACAAAGTCGTCCACCACGTCTGTCTGTCTGTCTGTCTGGATGTTCGCGATAAACTAAAAAACTATTGAACGGATTGTAATGCGGTCTTCACCAATAGATAGAGTAATTCACGGTGAAGGTTTAGGTATATAATTTGTTAAGGTTTTTTGTAAGTTGGTTGAAATATAATGATAATTGATGAAAGAATCAGAAAAAGTCAAGCCGCCTTAAGCGTTTCATGCACATAAGTATACATTTTTTTATTATAAGGGCAGGACAACGTCCGCGGGGCCTGCCAGTGTATTTATAATTTAGCATAGATATATTTCAGTTATCATTGCTGTGTGGAAGTCTCAGTCGTTTGTACACGGCGTCGATTGATGTAGCTTCGAATCTATGCAAATGTTTCGGTGAAGGAAAATACCGTGCTGAATACATAGCATAGTAGCAGGGCTTTTTCAAAGCGCAGTCTCTCTGACTACCACCCTCCAGTTGAAAATTTGTCGCCAAGCGTGTGGGCCTAGCTTTGTGTTTTGTTTGGCAACTACACGTCGCCAGTCCTTTTAGATTAGTGTATTTACCATATTGGACCACATCGTCATTTACCATCAGGTTAGGTTGCGGTCAATCACTAAAACATGAAATATTAACAAAAAAAATTGCAACATTCACAATTCTATGCCGAAGTTATTTGCTAGCATATACTATGTAGATAATATCAACTATATAGCAACAGCCCACTTGTGGTTAAATGACCCGAGTTGACACAAATCACTGCTAAAGACTACATGCGCCAGGCTATCGTGTCTTGAATATAATCAAGTAGGTCTTAAAATACATCTAATACCTTCGGGCTGGTAATGTCAATGTTCTGGGTATGAATTAAAGATATCCAGGGATACCTTGAATTATGTCAAGTAATGCAGAAAACGGCTTTCACTCAAATAATATTTATAAGAAATCTTTAACTAATTCATTTCCAATTTAATTCTTGGCATTTTGCAACGTGATTAGAATTTGCGTTATTGCGTTATTTGAATAGCAGCAAAAACGTAATTTGAAAATATTTAAGATATTATTAAAGTGACTGGCTTTAACTGGTGATTGATTTTTATTACTCGCAAGAACTGGTTGATTTTTAGAATTCATTAACCGCTTGAACGTTAAAAATAAAGTCAACCATCGTTAAAAAAGAATTGGGTCCTGCGTTTTGCTTGATATTCGATGGGAATTTATAGTTATACAGAAGTTAATAATATGAATTATGTCTATATTTACTAGTTTCGAATTATAGTCAAACTAAATTAAGCGCATTTCTAACGTGATCTTTACAATAGAAATGTAAAGGGTAATATTAATTACTAAACGCTAAATTTAAAAATTAAGGCATATAAGTAGGACGAGTAATTAGATTTTTATTTATCTTCTAAAATATTAAATTGTTAAAAAGTTATGGAGTATTTCGTGTAAGGTATTTACAAACCTTGCAGTTTTGTACCGATGCCACTCTGGACAATGGAATGGGTTGTGGAATGCGCAGAATAAGTGGCCCAAATTGTGTTAGCTTGGATCGAGTCCCATTCCACTGCGCCCGTGTATCCGACCGTGCCTATATTGAACTGAGTAGATGCCGGCTGTGGTGCACGATTCCAAATTGAATAAAAGATGGATTTTGAAATTGAATTAGAATCGAAATTATACGATATGTCACGGGACATTGTTGGTATCATGTTAGGTATACTCCCTACTATATATAGTACTTCGAGAGCTTCAACGTTTATATTTATAACTGGAATATGATATTTATTATTGTAGTTTAGAGCAGCGATTCTCAATGATTAGCGTGTCACAATCATCTGTCAAGTGAATCGTAAGATATACGAACTCACTTTCGTTTACTCAGTACTATCAAAAATTTTCCATGTAAGTATGTAAAGGATGTCGCGAATTTATAAAGACCGTGTTAGTGCATCGCTGAGTAAAAAAGATTGGGAACCGCTGGTTTAGAATATACAAAGTAAACCGGTTCATAAAAACATTACAGATCTAATAAAAAAACCTTACTAAATGCCTCTTCAAATTATTTTAACATCGATGTCTAAATACAAATGTATTTTTTT